>CM048652.1:56094477-58919482 GCA_026413185.1 Pueraria montana var. lobata
TCACAAAGGGGGTCGCAGTGACCAGCCCGGGCGACTATTTACAAAACACACAGGTCTCCACAAAGCCATAAGACCATATATGGAGGCTGACGCCTGCCCAGTGCCGAAAGGTCAAGGAAGTTGGTGACCTGATGACAGGGGAGTCAACGACGGAAGCCCCGGTGAACGACGATCGTAACTATAACGGTCCTAAGGTAGCAAAATTCCTTGTCGGGTAAGTTCCAACCCGCACAAAAGGCGCAATGATCTGGGCACTGTCTCGGAGAAAGACTTGGTGAAATAGACATGTCTGTGAAAATGCGGACTACCTGCACCTAGACAGAAAGACCCTATGAAGCTTCACTGTTTCTTGAGATTGGCTTTGGGCTTTTCCTGCACAGATTAGGTGGAGGGCAAAGAAGGCCCCCTTCTGGGGGGGCCAAAGCCATCAGTGAGATACCACTCTGGAAGAGCTAGAATTCTAACCTTGTGCTAGGACCTACGGGCCGAGGGCAGTCTTAGGTAGACAGTTTCTATAGGGCATAGGCCTCCTCAAAGGTAACGGAGGCGTGCAAAGGTTTCCTCGGGCCAGACTGAGATTGGCCCTCGAGTGCAAAGGTAGAAGGGAGCTTGACTGCAAGACCCACCCGTCGAGCAGGACTGAAAGTCGGCCTTAGTGATCTAACGGTGCCGAGTGGAAGGGCCGTCACTCAATGGATAAAAGTTACTCTAGGGATAACAGGATGATCTTCCCTAAGAGCTCACATCGACGAGAAGGTTTGGCACCTCGATGTTGGCTCTTCACCACCTACGGCTGTAGTATGTTCCAAGGGTTAGGATGTTCGCCCATTAAAGCGGTATGTGAGTTGGGTTCAGAACGTCGTGAGACATTTCGGTCCATATCCGGTGTGGGCGTTAGAGCATTGAGAGGACCTTTCCCTAGTACAAGAGGACCAAGAAGGACGCACCTCTGGTGTGCCAGTTATCGTGCCCACGGTAAACGCTAGGTAGCCAAGTGCGAAACGGATAACTGCTGAAAGCATCTAAGTAGTAAACCCACCCCAAGATGAGTGCTCTCCTATTCCGACTTCCCCAGAGCCTCTGGTAGCACAGCCGAGACAGCAATGGGTTCTCTGCCCCAGCGGGGATGGAGCGAAATAAGTTTTGAGAATTCAAGAGAAGGTCATAGCGAGACGAGCCGTTTCTAATTAATGATAGGTGTCAAGTGGAAGTGCAGTGATGTATGCAGCTGAGGCATCCTAATAGACCGATAGACTTGAACATTGTTCCTACATGATCCGATCAATTCGATCAGGTACTAGTCATCCATTTTCATCGTTCAACTCTTTTTCAACATGTAAAAACCAAAAACTTTGCCCCTTCTCTCTATTTATCCAAGGGATGGAAGGGTAGAGGCCTTTGGTGTCCCCTCCAGTCGAGAATTAGGGCCTCACAATGAATAGCCAATATGTTTACTTTTATCTCATGCCTTTCCTCATTCATGGTTCGATATTCTGGTGTCCTAGGCGTGGAAGAACCACACCAATCCATCCCGAACTTGGTGGTTAAACTCTACTACAGTGACGATACTGTAGGGGAGGTCCTACGGAAAAATAGCTCGGCGCCAGGATGATAAAAAGCTTAACACCTCTCATTCTTATTACTTTTTCAATATTGAAAAAGTAATAAGAATGAAAAATGAAAAAGTCGTCTTATTCAAAACCCCAACCAATTATGAAATCCCCTATCTCCCACTTCACACCTCGGAATGCATCGTTCTTATAGAGAGAGGCACTTTCACATTTTCTTGGGCTGGGGAGAGGAAAGGTTCCCATTCTTTAGGATACTCCGGGGAACATATATCCAGTAGAGATGATGGGGTGGGGCCGGTAGCTCAGAGGATGAGAGCACATGGCTACGAACCACGATGACGGGGGTTCGAATCCCTCCTCACCCACAACTGGCCAAAAAAGGGGAGGATTTTTCCCTCTAGGGGTAGGAAAATCATGATTGGGCTAGCGGACCCAAAGCTATGGAACTTATGAGTACTTTGTAGAAATGGAATGGCCTTACCTTACTGTTTTCTGTTTATTAAAATAAATATTCATAAATCGTTGATATTATTAAATAAATCCAATATGCCTTAATCTTTTAATCCTCATTTTTTGTTTTACGCTTCCTCAACCAGGTTTGGGCAGAATAGCAGAGCAAGTAAAGAATTATTAGCATAGCAAAAATGCGTTCCTCGTCATTAATATGTTTGCTAGTGGTAATTGTGGCTTCTCGGGAGAATTGATGAATGCATCAAAGATGCACTTGCTATTGCTAGTACTAGTACATTTAAGAATTCTTAATTGGTTGGTTTAAATAGCCCTGGACTGTGGAACAATGGAGTATCCCCGAACCTACACCAACGTATTGACGGCGATTCTCAAATATCGCAGAACAGAATGGGATACGATGAGATAGAATGCAATAGAAACAAAGACAAGGGAAAAATGAGTTATCTACTCTTCTTAACAGTCAAAGCGAACCCTTTCATTCATTCTGAATTACAGATTTCAGAATCAATCAAATCTCCCCAAGTAGGATTCGAACCTACGACTAGTCAGTTAACAGTCGACTGCTCTACCACTGAGCTACTGAGAAACAACAGGACATTCGATCTCATAGAGTTCAATTCCCATTTTCAACCCATGACTAATATGAGCTCGAAGTTTCCTTTGTAACTCGTAAAACTTCTTCACAGTGGCTCTGTTCCATGCCTCATTTCATAGGGAACCTCAAAGTGGCTCTATTTCATTATATTACATCCATATACTAATCCCATTTGTTTAATATCCCTATCTTTGGTGTCATTGACATAAGAGATGTCGTTTCTAGTCTATCTATTTCTATAAATGGAAAATTATGGAAAATGGAAAGTTGAAAAATCATTATATAATAATCCAAAAATTGCAATAGAAAAATAATCAAAAATTGCAATAGAAAAGAAAAAGAGAGGTTTCAGATGATTTTTCAATCTGGATAATCTAGTATTCTTATGCATGAAGATGATTAATTCGATAGTTGTGGCCGGACTCTATTATGGATTTTTGACCACATTTTCCATAGGGCCCTCTTATCTCTTCCTTCTTCGAGCTAGGCTTGTGGAAGAAGGGACCGAGAAGAAAATATCAGCAACAACTAGGTTTATTATTGGACAGCTCATAATGTTCATATCGATCTATTATGCGCCTTTGCATTTAGCATTGGGTGGACCCAATACAATAACTGTCATAGCTCTACCCTATTTTTTATTTCAGTTCTTCAGCAATAATCACAAAAACTTTTTGAATTATGGATACAAGAATCCAAATTCAATACGTAATTTTAGTATTCAAAGAATCTTCTTTCATAATCTTATTTTTCAGTTATTAAACCCTTTTTTTACCAAGTTCAATATTAATAAGATTAGTAAATACTTGTTTGTTTCGATGCAACAATAAATTTCTATTTTTAATAAGTAGTTTTGTTGGTTGGATAATTGTTCACACTTTTTTTATGAAATGGATTGAATTTCTATTAGTTCGCATACAACAAACTAATTCGATTAAATATAATGTACATATTTAATCAAATAAGTACATTATGTCAAAATTGAGAAATTCTATGTTTAAAATCTTTCTTGTTTTCGTATTTGTTAGTTGTTTATATTATTTAGGAAAAATACCCTCTCCCTTTTTTTAATAAGAAACTATCAAAAATTCAAGAAAGCAATGAAATTTCTAAAAAAGGAAAAAAATTGATGTCGAAAGAAATTTGCAAAGAGTACGAACTAAACAAAAACAAAAAAGATCCAACAACAAAGATCTGTTTCCTTATATTTCGAAAAAAGAGAAGAATTTATACAAAATCAACGAGGAGAAATATAAATTAGGGTTTGTTCAAAAACCTCTCGTAAACATTCTTTTAAATTATAAACGATGGAATCGTCCATTTCAATATATAAAAAATAATAGATTTGAAAATATCGTAAAAAATGAAATTTCAAAAAAAAAATTCATACATGTCAAAGTGATGGAAGAGAAAGAATATCTTTTACGTTTCCACCAAATTTATCAACTTTTCATAAAATGATGGAAACCAAAATTTATCGATTCACAAGAAATAAAATTTCCTATGATGAATTGTCTAATTATTGGAGCTATACTAATGAAGAAAAAAGAAAAAAATTGAGCAATGAATTTCTAAATAGGGCAAAAGTTATGGATAAGGAATTTATTTCTTTGGATAGGTGATTCGAAAACCGAATTTGATTCTGTAATGATGAAACTAAAACAAAATATTTAACTAAAATATATAATCCTTTCCTGAACGAACCTTTTTGTGGACGACTCAAAAATGGTTTTTCAACCCCAATCCAACATGAAAAAACTTACAAAAAAAATCACATTTTGATAAATAAAATTCACGGTATCCTTATTTATAATAATAATAATACTTATAATAATAATAGTAATTTTCCATAATTAGAGGAAAAAATAAATCTATTTGATAGAAAATCATTAGTAACTACATTTTTTTTTAATCTAATCAGTAAATTTTCAAAAAAATTATTATCAAGCTTGAGTTTTGATGCACTCTATTTATTTCCAGAACATGAACAAGTCAAAATTAATTATGAAGACGAAGAAGAATAAAGACAAATAATAAAAATATTATTTGATGTAATTAGAACTTATTTGAACGAAAAAACAATAGTAAATCAAAATAGAACTAAGTGTATTAGAATAAACAAAATCCGTAAAAAAGTTCCTCGATGGTCATACAAATTTATTGACGAATTGGAACAACTGAAGGAAAAAATGAAGTAGAGAATTATCAAATTCGTTCTAGAAAAGGCATACATGTAGTCATTTTGACTAATAAATCTAAATTTTTTAAGAAGTACGATACTTATAATCATACCAGAGATACTGGTAATGCTAAAAAAAACAAATTGGCTTTAATACGTTATTCCCAACAATCGGATTTTCGGCAAGACATAATCAAAGGATCTATACGTGCTCAAAGGCGTAAAACAGTTACTTGGAATTTTTTTTCAAAAAAGGGTGCATTCCCCCCTTTTTTTGATAAAATTGAACAACCATTATTCTTTTCTTTTGATAGTTTCAAATCAATGAAAATCTTTTTTATGTTAAAAATTTGGATGCAAAAAAAGACAGAATTTGAAATTTTGAGTTATACGGAGGAATGGGCAAAAGAAAGTTCGAAAAAAGAGGAGGCAAAAAAAAGGAAAATGAGGAAAGAAAACGTATAGAAATAGCAGAAGCCTGGGATAGCATTATATTTGCTCAAGTAATAAGAGGTGTTTTATTAATAACCCAATCCATTCTTAGAAAATATATTATATTACCTCCATTGATAACAATTAAAAATATTGTTCGTATACTATTTTTTCAATTTCCCGAATGGTCAAAAGAATATAGGGATTGGAAGAGAGAAATATATATTAAATGCACGTATAATGGCGTTCAATTATCCGAAAGAGAATTTCCCAAAAAATGGCTAACAGATGGTATTCAGACAAAGATATTATTTCCTTTTCGTCTAAAATCTTGGCACAAATCTGAGCTACGATCCAATGAAAAGAAAAAAGATCCAATTAAAAAAAAGAACTTTTGTTTTCTAATAGTTTAATGGACTTCCAACTTGATTATTGCGAAAGCCATTAAAAGTTAATGATAACCACTTTGGATGCATTTCTGATTTGGTTATCATGAAAGCTTTTATTAAAAAATTAATTAAAAGTTTAAAACAATAAAAATATCATCACTCAAATATTTTCTACAAAGAACTACATAACTCTGATTTCTCTATTGCACCTGGAGATACGTAGGAGCATGGAACTATTCCTGTCGAGCTAAAAAGATAAAAAAATATATAAATTGAAAAGATAAAATGCAATGATAATTCTTTTTCATAATAATAAACTTATCTTTTAATAATTTTTTTCATTCATAACAATAAATAAATATCCAAAAATATTCTTGTTTATTTTGAGGGGTAAAATAAATAATTTTAAAGTTATTCAGATTTTGCACATTTAGTTACAGGTAATCATTTTCATGACGAACGTCCTAGGGTGCTAACACCTTCCCTATGCGTAATTGACTCCCGAACCCAAAATCTGGTTTCGAGACCATTTTCTTTTAAAGGGTTTTCCGTAGTTTTCCTTAATAAACTATGGTGGCGACTCCTCTATTTTTTAACATTATTTTTTCGCCGTCTCGCCGCGACCCTGGTTGTGACAGAAGTAGTATAATGATTTAGTATGTGAATATGAGTCTTGACATAAGCTACCAAAGTTTAAATTTGGCCATTCTCTAATGCTAATGCAACTTGCACAAGTATACACGCCTAAGATTTTTGATAGATTTCATGATGAATTTGACTTATTTTTAGCTGCTTGCATACGGGAAAGAAATGTATCTCAACTTCCATTTGAATATGTTATCACCTTGGTTGGTGGGGAAGGAGAGTGGAAAGTGTTATTTGATCCTACACAATTCTCCATATCATGCAATTGTAGAAAGTTTGAGACTTTCGAAATGCTTTGCTGCCATGCATTAAAGGTCTTTAAGGCAAACAATGTTAAACTTGTTCCTAATCAATACATCCTTTAAGAGGTGGACAAGAGATGCCCGTAGTGGTATTATACTTGATGTGAGGAGAAATGAAGTTGTGGAAAATCCCAAATTAGCTAGCACACAACGGTATAAGAACCTTTGCTCCAAGATGATTAGATTGGCAGCCGATGTATCAACTTCTACAAGTGAGAACAAGCTTGTAGATGGAGGAGTGAATGACCTGAGTAAGAAGCTAAAGGAGATAAGATTACAAGAAAAAACAATGGTCAATGATGAAGGTGATGTTCCAACATTAACAAGAGAACATGTGACACAAGCAAAGGGGTTTAAAAAATGAGATGGGTTAAAGAGACATAGATGGATAAAGAGTTGGGTTGAGCTTCAATCTAAAAAAAATGAAAAGCTCAAATTGTGAAAGCTTCACGAAGTCAAAGATCTGGGGTATATAAAGTTATATTTGTACAAACTTCTCTTTTTTCTTGCTTACAATTATTGACATAATTTTTAATTTTTTATTATTGAAAGGGATTGAAAGTGTAAGTCAAGCTGACTGTGCAACATCCAGTTTGACGCATTTGTCACATGACTTCTATCAAGCAACTGAAAATCAATTTAGTTTCACTAGATTGTTGATGGTAGGATTACTTATTATCAACAAAAAAAATATATCTTTGTTTGTAGCTTATGATATTTTTTTTTCTTTTATTTTGTAGGAGTCAATGAATGATGAATGATTAGTCAAGCTGTCCCTTTTTTTCCCACCTGCTACTTGAAGAATTAGAAGTTGCAAACATTTTGTGCATATACTATTATTTGGAAGTTATGATATTTTGTGTAGCTGGAAGGTGTAATTACTTTGCATTTGCTACTGTTTGAAGAATTTAGTGGATATGTTGCTGCTTGAAGAATTAGAAGTCGTATATATTTTGTGCATATACTGCTATTTGTTATGATATTTTGTGCAGCTGGAAGGTGTAATTAGAAGCTGTAATTATTTTGTGCAGTTCTTTTGTAGTTGAAATTTTAGTTGTGATATTTTGTGCAGCTGAAATCAAATTGTAATGAGACAATATATGAAACAAAGAAGCTCAATTTATTATGTCAAAAAGGAGTTACAACATAGGAATACATATGATAATTTTGATTTACAATTTTACAAATTGCCAAGACTATAAGTATTCAAACCTAGGAACATAAGCCAAAACAATTGGCATAAAGGAAAACAACTTTATAAACAGCCAAGATTACATCCTTGTGCATATCTATCCTGCATAAGCACACTGTCGTTAAGTTCTCTGCCCTTGTGTGTCAAGTAAAGCAGACTTTTGTTTAGTTCTCTGCCCTTGTGCATATATCTTTTCTTTGTATACTTCTTTTCCTTTGTGCATATTTGTCCTGTGCAACAAATTGAGAATGATTCAATTCCTCTTCCTCTTCAAAATAGATAGAACCCTCTAGCTTTGTGAATGATTCAATTCCTAATAAACAGAAAAACAAATTGAGAATAAATTATTGATAAGAGTTTTTTTTATCAGAAAAAAAGGATGATATTATAAGAAGAAGGGTGGTACAAGATGTACCAAACCTGATACAACAACTGTAAAAAAACCAGAATACAAATAAACCCCTCTTGCATAAACTACCAACACAATCCCCCCAAAACTAGTTACCAAACCAACTAATTTTCCCATCTGAAGCTACTGCAGTAGGCGTACTAACTCAGGATGGGCAAATGATAGCCATGTAAAGTTAGCTTAAAATTCCCCTTTCAACTAGCATCATATCACTTCTATACATTCAGCAAGCAAAGAAAAGGATATATGGAGTTGACAAATAATATGGTGCAGTATGTAAAATATATGACCAAAGCTTGAGAATAAATTATTGATAAGAGTATTATGGAATAAGGAGATAAAATATACTACCCCCAACATGTTATCCCCAAGTTAAAAACCTTCACCATAATTATATTTGTACATCAGTTATAGCAAACAACCCAAGATGAGATGCCACCTGACTTAATACATGTTATCCCAACCCAAGCACACTACCACATCATTGATATTCAAAAGTGAAAGCCTCCTACATGGTATACAGCCACTTTTGCCAAGATAGCTGCTCCAATAGCTTTTGCCCCTACATATTTTTATTGACTATGTGGCACGGTCCCTTCATCCAGCAAGTTGGCATATCCACCAAGCATTAAGGCAAATCAAAATGATGACTTGCCCATAAGCTTTATCAAGCAAAATTGGGTGTGAAGTAAAGAAGAAAATAGTACTAGTAAAAATCACATTTGAATAGCCATCTCTAGCAAAACAATATAAGGATGGTCTATGGAGAATTTCATCAAACAGTTGCTAGGCAATGTCACGAAAGTAAGCTAGCCAATGTAAACATCACAAGAAACCACCAACAAGAACATGGTGATATTTTTTAATTTTGAAAATTTTGAAACCAACCAAAAATTTAAAAGAAGAAAATGTTAAATTTAAAATATGACAAAAGAATAACTAAAAGAAACTTCTTAAATAACAAATTCAATTGAAAGGTGAGAAATTGAGGGTATGCAGTAACAAGATACAGGCACTAGAAGATCAGCTAGGGGAGAATGCGAATTGGGAAGGAAAGTAATGAAGCTTGATATGAAGGAGTGAACAATCTGAATGTGATGCAAAGAATTGAACTTAACAAGAAGAAAATGATACATTGGGTATCTACAGACTATGAGAACAAGAACCTGATTTGAGAGGTGAAATCCAAAGGGAGGTCGTTAAGCTTGATGCGTGTTTGTGTAAGTGAGAAAAGCCTTCATAACTGATTCTGAATCATGAACGAAGTTTAAAGTCGTGACGATGTCGTTTTATCTAACAATTTTAAAAAGATGAAAGCTGTATCCTCTTATACAAACCAAACGAAAGATCCTCCGATCCATTAAAAAATTGACACCTGTTATTGTCAAATATTCATTTAATTAGCCTTTTAAAATTAAAATTCTTTCCAAAATTACCCTTTCCTCGTGACCACACCCCTCATTCTTCCCAGACTTCCACACGCATGGACTTGGCAAAGAGGTAGAAGACGACAACGACAGCCTCACGATACTCTCGCAAATGGCATAGATCTGGGAGGTGCGTACAAGCTTCTGCAGTTTACGGTTGATGGCTTGATGCAAAGCTCAACGCTATTTGTCAAAGCTTAGATGAGTGCAGAAACAAGGAAGCCGAAGAAGGGGATGAGGTTAACTAAAAAGTCTAAAGTGGGTTCAAAGAGGCTCCAAATTCGAACCTCTCTTGTGGCTGCTACAATTGAGTTTTTGAAAATTGTAGTGCTGATACAATCACAGATTTAAGTGGATCACAACAATTATTAGGTGGGTCTTCACTCTTCAATGCCATTGAGGTAGTTCAGGCAAGAAAAAAAAAGCATTTTTTAGGCAATAACTATCTATTCTTGAGCATTTTCTCTTGGAATATACACATCAAAAAAAAATTCTCTTGGAATACATGTTAATAGCACAAGAAATGCAATTCAGGAAAGTGCCCTCAGTATGGTTTCCATTTTCGTTCACAATGATTATAGTCTCAGAAAGGATTAAAAGCAACATCAACAAACCCAAAATCAACAAACTCATTCCACATTCAGCATCTACCAGAATTTGAAGTCTCAAGCCGCGCCCATGCCCAACAACCGTGTTTCGCTATATCCTCACCACGGACAACCCATTCTTAAGTTGAGATTGTGAACGAGAATGAACTTTTGTGGGAGAGATTCTTCATTGCTTTGTTCAGAATAATACCCTAAGATATTCATCCATGAATAAGGGTCTTCGATAGTAAATTTAGAAAGAGATGACATGGATTTAAAAAAAAAAAAAGAAGAAGAAGAAGAAGGAGGAGGAGGAAGGACGAGAGAGAGAGATACTATGGTTGTCTTTTTTGTGATACCTCTGACTCCGTTTGAAATAAGGGATAAATTTGGAAAGTTAAAAATTTTAAAAAGTTATAGCTAAATTACTGTTTTGGTCCTCTAATTTATTTTTGATATTCGATTTGATCCTCTAATTATTAAATGGTTCAATTTGGTCCTCTAATTCTTTTAAAATGGTTCAATTTGGTCCTGCCATTAAATTGAACTAACGATGTTAGTGAATGCACGTGTCATGCTCCGTCATCGCATTTTGTGGCGGTTTAAAACCGCCACTAAATGTATTTAAATTATTATAGTTGCGGTTTCAAAACCGTCACTATGTGCAAATCACTTAGTGGTGATTTTAAACCGCCACAAAGTGCGCTAACGTTAAAATTCCCTAACATCGTTAAGTCAATTTAGACGACAGACCAAATTGAACCATTCTAAATAATTGAGAGACCAAATTGAACCATTTAATAATTAGAGGACTAAATCGAATATCGAAAATAAATTAGAGGACCAAAACAGTAATTTAACCAAAAGTTATAGTGAATAAATATTTTATATTTAAATGAGTTGACAAGTGTCAACTTTTAAATGGTTTGAAATCTATTTCGGCTAAAATGTTTCGGCAGATATAGCATTTTTCTTTTAAAAAAATGAAAAAAAGTCAATGGAAATCGTAGGATTAATTCAAGGGTCAAGATGTGCTAACTGCGTATGACTGTGGTTTGTTGACCGCAGTTAATCCGAATCCGATCCCCTTTGTGAATCTGTGTGAGTCTCTCTACAACGAAATAATTGAAGAACACTTTTTTCGCCACTGCCAAACGACACAGTGCGAAGGTGGACCATCGATCCCCACTACAGTAATAGCGGTTTTGCGGTTATTTCTACGTCGGTCATGAGGCCGCAAGTGAAATTCTTGGCTGGATGATCCCATTACTCGTCATATCATTGGTCTTTACATTAAAAAGTCCTGAGTCGTTCCGAAAGGCAAAACTCTTGAGTAAGCAGGTGGCATGGCATTCTCAGCGATCTCGCGACTAGCCAATCTTCGGCGACACTTGGATTTGACTGAAACAGTCAACAAGGTATTGAGTATGAATTTCTCGCATAATCATCATTAGTATTTGCTGCTATACGAACTTATCCAAGTTATATTGTTCCTTTTTCTCAACCCTTGTAGTCGTTTGTGCATCATTCTGGTGAAACAACATTATTCATAAGCAAAGTGTTAAATGGGTTTTGATATAGGCTGCGCAAGTCAATGTAATTGGAGGGTCAATCAAGGTGAAGGTAGCTTCAGAGGTTTCTGAAGCATTATCACTGGGTCGTGCAGTTGTTGCTCTGGAATCTACCATCATTTCGCATGGTTCTCTCTCTCTCTTTATATATATATATATATTGCATTTCCTTTTTCAACTCCAATACCCACAGCTTAGTATTTAGTATTTGGACTATACTCTTCTTTCTAGGGATGCCATATCCTCAAAATTTGGAAACTGCAAAAGAGGTAGAACGTATTGTAAGAGAGAACGGTGCAGTTCCCGCAACCATTGCAATTTTAGATGGCACGCCTTGTATAGGTCTTTATTGTCATCTTTCCCAAGTCTATGCATTCAATTATTATTTCACATTTTATCATTCACTCGCAAGCACAATTGATCAGGTATAAGAAGAATGATGGAGAGCTTGCACTTAACTACTTGTGGATTTCCTTTTCTTGTTGTGTTGTAAATTGAGTTTGGTTTGAAATGGGTGCTTGGAATGAAGAGAAGAGTAAAAATAGCAAACAATATTGATTCACAAAAAAACCTGAATGGGAGTTAGGAAGTCCACAAATTGTCAAGTGCAATCACTGTATTCTTATACCAGATCACTTGCTTTATGCGAGTCATTTGTTCACAAAGTTGAAAAGATCAGATGAAGAGTTGGTCATCCCATTTTGACTTTGCTGCTGCAATGATAACAAATATGTTTTATCATATCTTTTGTTTAAAATGGACAAATTTTCTTTTGCTTGCTTGTTTTATGTGGATAGGTCTAAGTATAGAAGAACTTGAAAGGCTAGCTATTTTGGGAACCAGAGCTCAGAAGACAGCTCGAAGGGACATCGCACATGTTGTGAGTGTTTTGGCATCAGTATGCTCACCATATTTATGTAGTGTATATGTCTATATGGATGTCCTTAGCAACCTTACAAAAAGAAAAGTAGAAAAACCCATTATAGCCAAAATGTTATGTAGTCCAAGAATTTTAAGCAACTACTATGTATAGCAAGAATTCCTTGGAATTATAAGTTGCCCCTACCCCACCCACCTATCCATCTTCTAGCCTAGAGAAGTCGAAATATATACCTCTTGTTCTTGTCACACAATTGAATAGAATGCAGTTGGGATAGTTTTTTTTAATGTTCTAAAGTAAACATCTAAATAACTTTCTATATTAAATGCCATATTGCTAAAAGATTTTATTACCTTTCTCACACCCACAACCAGTGTGCACCTTTATGGTTTTTTAGTGTTTCACTACAGTTTTTCATACTAACATATGTAATTTTCAGGTAGCTCGTGGTGGAAATGGTGCGACTACTGTTTCTGCAACAATGTTTTTTGCTTCTATGGTAATTTTCTGATATACTGTCTCTATTTCATCCTCAGTGCTTGTATCATGCATTTTGGTTTCACTGCCTATGCTTTTTAAAATTTTCTGCAGGTTCATATTCCTGTTTTTGTGACTGGGGGGATTGGGGGAGTTCACAGACATTCGCAACAGAGTATGTTAACCTCCTAAAACTTATTAATAGAAAGAATTGGTTTTCATGAAGGATGCTGACAAACCTTGTAAGATGACACATGTTTTGGTCTAAAATTTTGAGACCAAATGAATCAACCAGTGCATGTTTTATGAATTATTGTCGTCTTTTAGGGGCCATGAAAGTCCTGTGATTTGCAACTTAAACAATGAAAAGGGAGAGCTATGGCAACTGACCAAGTTTGGCTTCACAGAAAAAACCTTGTAAAATTTCTTTAGGACCAAAATTACCTGTTGTAATTAATCATGCAAATAATTAGCCTTACAATACCTACAAAAAATAATCATATTTGGTCTTTTATGATATTTTCTGGTAATTAAAGGTCAAAGTTGCTTCTTGGCTGTAAAAAATACAAATACAAATGGGTTCCACATTTAGTGGGAACTCTGTGTAATACAACCTGCAAAACTGCTCTTTTAATGGAACCGTTTAGTCACGGCATGGAAAATATAATTTCATTCTGCCATCTACAAACATAAGAAATGAATTTTCTTCTCATTTTTTTTTATTATTATTATTGGGGTTTCTGCAAATAAGTCTGACATGTTTATCGAGCATATTATTTTTCATATTTTTGGGCAGCTATGGACATATCTTCCGATCTCACTGAGCTAGGCAGAACACCAGTAGCAGTTGTATGTGCTGGTGTAAAATCAATATTAGATATTCCCAGGACACTTGAATATCTGGTACCCATTTACTATTGTGTCAATATTTCTAAAGCAGTCATCAATTATAGCTTTAATTATTTGTTTTTACCTTGAATAGGAAACACTAGGAGTTTGTGTTGCTGCTTACAAGACCAATGAGTTTCCTGCATTTTTCACTGAATCAAGTGGCTGCAAGGTATATTAAATTGGGTTCTCACAAGGCTTTCAGTTTTCTTGAGCATGTTGAATACTTGGTGTGGGTGCACTTCAGTAACTAGCTTAAAAGTGCTTATTTAGGTAGGGTTTGACCTGGTTTTCTTCATCTTAAAACCTACTTTAAAGAAGTTAAAATAACAGCTTAAGAAATAAAGATGCGCTATTTGGTAAATTTATATTTTTTTCTCTTAAACCTCCATAACCATTTCTCAACTCAAGCTACTATCAACCAGCACCATGGTAGATCCCACACAATTCCATGGTAGTTGCTTGTTGTGTGAACCAAGACCCATCATGCCCTGTCCAAAGTTGTCGCTTGCTGATGCCATTGAGGATGACCAATGAGATTAACCCCCATCACTGAACCACCTTTAACCACCATGGATGACCTGCTTCTTTTGCTTTGTCACACCTCACCTGTTTCGCACTGCCATCGTTTGCAAGAAGCAAGCTCTTCCTCTTCATGCATACAGCTGCTGCAGACCCAACTCAACACCATTGTGTGTCACAAATGATGTTGCCTATTGGGAACTCGCTGTTTGATTTAAAGCACACGTGTTTGGAGGAGAGAGACTATAGATGGAGGAGAAGCCATGTTTTCAAAACAGAGAAATAGAAGCTCTTCCAATTAGCTTTCTTTAGAAGCTCTAAGTTTTTGTTTTTTCTTCATTACAAAAAAGCCACTTTTTTTTATAGCTTCTTTAAAATTGTGTTTGGTCCAACTTACTTATTTATGAAGAAAAGCCTAAAAAAATCAAGCCAAAAGCTACCGTAGTAAGAACTTATCATGAGAGCCTATGTTATAAGCGCTTAATTCAATGATGGGGTTGTTCGTTGCAAAGAAGAGAACAAGGCCCGTGAGGTTCCCCTCTTGAGGAGTGTTAGCAACACACTCCTTTTAACAAACTCTCTACTATTGGTTAAGATTTCTTGAAAATTACAAAATCATGAGAGTCATTAAATAACATGTGGGACCCACAAAATTTTGTGATTACCAATAAATTTTAACCAATAAAAGAGAGTGCGTTCAAAATAGTGTGTTGCTGGCATTTCTCTTTCCTCTTTTGCTGCTTGAATTTACTATGGAATTCATGGGAAAAATTCCAGAGAAAAATGCTCTGGTTACAATGGGAAAATGTAGTAGGGCTGTGCATGGTTTGTTTTATTTTTTAAAAAATCGAACCGAACCACTTTTATAAAAATGGTTCGATTTGAACTGAACTGTTTTTTATAAAGTGGTTCAGTTTGGTTTTTTTCTCAAAACAGTTTGGTTTTTATGGTTTGGTTTGGTTTTTGAACAATTCGATTTTTTTGCACACCCCTAAAATGTAGTAGATAGAGAGCTAGGAATAAAGAAATCAGAGAAGAAAAACATCTCTTCCCTATGGCAAGAGCCATCCAAAACTACCCAATTGATTGCCCACCTCTCATTTCCAGTTCAGTTTTTTCAAAGAACCGAACTGAACTACTTATTAAAACAGTTCGGTTTTTATGCACACCCCTAAAATGTAGTAGATAGAGAGCTAAGAATAAAGAAATCAGAGAAGAAAAACATCTCTTCCCTATGACGAGCCATCCAAAACTACCCAATTTGATTGCCAACCTCTCATTTCCTCCGTTTCCCCCTATATCCCCACTTGGCCTCTAACTTTACCTCAATGCTTCCCGCATTTTTAATAATTGGTCATGAATATAACCATTCACAATACATTTCAATTCATGATTTTGAAAATAGGCCTTCTGATTTGTGATTGATAATTTCACAACCATGTTTTCACCATCATTATTATGAAAGCATTTTAGTATTTAAGTTATTTGTGAGGATTGATATGTAAATAGTATAACAAACCAAGAAATGAGTTTAATTGACAACATCTTATTTGGTCATTTATTCATTGTAAAATTTCCAGGTCTCTTGTCGGGTAGATACCCCTGAAGACTGTGCTTGCTTGATAGGCAAGGAAAACAATCTTTTTCTTTTTTATTTTTGTTGTAAATTTATATTTTATCTATGTGATCTCTTTTAATTTTTATTCTTCTAGCAGAAGCAAGCATCAAACTCAAGCTTGGAACTGGAATTTTGATAGCAGTTCCTATTCCTCAAGAACACTCAACTTCTGGACACATAATTGAATCTGCCATTCAGAAAGCTATTAAAGAAGCTAGGTAAATGTCTTTGTTCTCTCTCTTTCTCTATCCATTATGGCATAATATGTAAGTTGTACATTAAATGGTTTTCTAATGTCTTCATCATCCACATGTAGGGAAAAGAATATAACGGGAAATGCTGAGACTCCTTTCTTGCTTGCTAGATTAAATGACCTGACTGGAGGTGCTTCACTTGCTGCAAGTATCCACTTTTAAAGTTTTCCAACAATACATTGTCATAAAAACAATAATTAACAAAGCATATTTTAATATAAATTGTAGTCCATTGTAACTATTGTTAATATGATTTCAAATGTCATGTCCAAATTAAATATTTGATGTAGTGTTAAAGTGAATCTTAACAATTTAGACATTGCTCTTGTGAAGAATAATGCTCGTGTTGGAGCTAAAGTTGCTGTAGCCCTTGCTCAACTAAGAGAAAATTGTCAAAGGTGAGCTAATACCTCCATGATATGTATTTGCCAGTTCAGCATGGGCATGTATATGTATGAAATTGATTCTTATCTTTGTAACTGCAAATTTTACTTAACATGATCCTCAAAAGGTTTCTCCAGTGTCAAATGTTAGCGTCTCTGTGTCTTATCTATGCAAGATAGATTTTCTTTAATGAGATAAATATGTAATATTGAAGAAATTTATGCTATTACATCCCAAATTAACTTGCAGGAAGCATGTAGTATGGAGTTTTTGTTTTGGGAAAAAGAAAGCAATAAAGATACCTCCACTTTAGATAAGTCACGGGAGAAACTAGTTCTGCAGTTCATGTAGAATTTGCTGTCGCATAAAATCTACAATGCACAGATACTCCAAAATGTAGCATATCTATACACAGATAGCATTCAAATTGTTGAGTTATCCCATTTATTTTTTGGATAGCCACTGCACTCAATACTCAAAATTTGAAATATAAACTCAAGTTCTATTCTTGCCAATTACCTTTGTCGAAATATATTCTCCCTTTTGCAATCCTGTTGTCATCAAAATTATTGCGCATTTGTTGATTAGTTTTGTTCCACCTTGATAAACCTATTTGAAAGTCTAAAACTCCCTCCAAGCTTATGTCCTTTTATATGGACAAGAATGCTTAGTAGAATTAATACCAATGACATTGAAGGTTCATAGGCCACATAAGGCTATTACCTTTGATATGTATGGTGCATGATCAACACTGATTCCCCTTTTGTTCTTACATTGTTTTACTGCTGTTTCTTTATGGAATTTTTATTTGGCACTTTCAGAGAGTTTTTAAAATGTCATGTTTTTTTAAGTGATTACCTTTAATCTTGACCATCCATGTATAATATATATAAGATTTAATCATGACAATTCATGATAAGATTTAATGGTCAATATTTAATCCTCTTACTCTAGCATAGAAATATCTAAATCAAGGGATTAAGTAATTATTTGATTATAATTTCATCATTATAAATAATAAAGCTGAGGAACTATTTTTCCTCAAGCATTCAGTCAATCTCTTTTTTGATATTCAAGTCCCTCTTTCTTGAATAGTAGCTCTCTACCTGGACATGTCTTTAAGTACTGCAGGACTTCGTTCACTGCTTGTAAATGGCTTTCTCATGGATCATGCATAACCTGATTGATTACACTAAGTAGGGGTGTTCAAAACCAAATCAACCCAAACCGAAAACCGACCCAAAAAACCGAAAACCGATAGAATACCGAATTTTATTGGTTTTGATCAGTTTTTTATTTTTCCAAACCGCGCAGTTCGGTTTGCAGTTTGGGAATGTAAAACCGACCCAAACCGAACCAAACTGCTGTCTATATTTACAATGTGTTTTTTCCTTAATGCACTTGCACAAATACGACACATAATATATTCAAAACGACAAAAGCTTAAGGTGAACTGGTAAAAGACCAAAACGCTTTATACAACACTTAATTGAAACCCTAAATCTAAAAAAAGAAACCTCTCTCTCTGCATCTCTTGATCTTGTGCTGTTCACTCTGCGCTGCCATTCACGTGGCCTTTTGCCTCTGCGATTCCCACCAATGGTCAGTGGTCACACTCTCAATCTAGTCGTCTTCCTCTGCGATTCTCGCCGCTGGTCACACTCCCACTCTATCCCTCTTCCTCTGCGATTTCTGCCGCAACTGTTGGTCCGACCAGCACCACCAGCGCAACCTGACTCCACTGGCACAACCAGCAACCTCGTCTCCCTCACAGTAAACGGCGCTGTTTGAAGAGCTATTGTGTGGTGCGTAGCTTGTTTGGTACTTTGATTGTTTGTTCGTTTTGATTATTTAATCTATCTAATAATTAAGAGAAAGACGTGAACCTATGTTAGATTGATTGTTGTGTTAATCGTGCATAAACACAAGGAGTGAAAAAAAAGGTTAGGGAGAGGGTTAATTATGAATTAATTAGTCCCTTAAGAATAATAATATATGTTATTAAAACTCAGTTTGTGTATAGTTTCTCTATGCCTGTGGTAGTTTGGTTGTTGTGGTTATTTAATCTTCTTATTATGGTTATTTCAGGAACTTAAAAACTTGAGACTTTAACTTTGTTCTACTGCATTATACTGAAGCTCCAAAGTGAACAGAAAGTCAGAAACAAATGTAAGGATTCTGTTTGTTATGAGTTAAATTTTTTTCTTTGCATTTTGCTTGGGCATTTTAATTTTCAATTATTGATTGAGTGCTTGTAAATTGTAATTGTAAATATGGTATGGCTATGGCCACAAAGCATTCTGCTTTTGGATAGTCAATAGCAGTAAAAAAATCATGCATATCAGAGAACCAATTTAAATGACAGGTTCATGTCATTGAATTAGATGACCTTGATTATCTAGAGTACTTGCTTGTTTCTCCGAAATTGTAATGTTATATAGGTTTCATTTCATGGGCTTTTGTAGAATCGTAGTTAATTGTTAATGTTATATACAGGTTCATGTCATTGTTTGTCTCTTTTGAAATGATATGTTCTTTATACATCATTTTTATTTATCATTGGGGAAATAAAATGTGGCAGCCTTGATAAAGTAGTAGAATTTTATTGTAATGCATATATAGTCAATATTTTATTGTAATTTTATATTATGTTGCATTAAAAGCTTTTTAGGTAATGAAATCTTTGCTTTGTTATTCACTTTCTTGATCCTTGTTCTAATTTCATTACTTTAAGTTCAATGGCTGTTTTACTTTAAGTTTATTAACTATTTTCATTACTTTAGCATACCATATAAAGTTAACTCCAAGTGAATTTTGTTTTTACTTTAAGTTCAATGGCTGTAACATATAAAGTTCATTGATTGTTTTTACTTTAGTAGGTCATATTTAATTGTAACTACTATATGTATTTGGATGATAAAAAAAATAACAGTGGAAATGTCACATTGAATTGATAAATATTTTAATTTTTTTAATACTTAATAGCAGATTTTTAAAACCTCAAAAACCAAACCAAACCAAACCACTAAAGATTGGTTTGGTTTGGTTCGGATTTCATAATATATTTAAACTGAACCAAACCGTACCACGAACACCCCTAACACTAAGTGCATAACCTGTGTCCAATCTGGTATGAGCTAAGTATATAACCTCCCCTACAAATCTTTGACATCAGTCCTTCTCCATGGCTAGGCTCTCCATTTCCAATTATATGGTTGTGCTCAATAGGTGCTCCAAAAGTTTTACAACCAACTTGTCTCTTTAAGAAGATCAAGGACATTTTTTTCTGAGATAAAATGCCTTGTCTGGAGTGGATGGTTTCAATTCCAAGCAATTTAAATTTGAAGGTTTTTCATATCAAACCGAGCTGTGCATGTTTTATAAACAATGCATAGTCAACTTGACTCTACCTATAGCTTAAGGACACTATAGCCTGAGTAAACCTCCCAAACTAAGCCTAAGGAGCCTGTTTTATCCCTTATAAGACCTCTTTTATCCTTCACACCTTACTTTGGAGTTGGCAAATTTTCCTATCTAAAACGGTACTTTGGAGTCCATGAGAGCTTTAGACATTCCAACTTAGCTTTTCTAAGTGCAGGTACTCCCTCTTTAGACTGTGATGCTGGTGGATCTTCACTCACAATCTCTAAGCTAGACACTTGATTAGCCTACCTTGGTTGGATGTCTTTAAACCTTATAGAGCAATCAAGGACCTTGTCCTTTTCATGAAGTCTGAAACAAGTTTCCTTAGTGTGGCTAGACTTTCTAGTTTCTACAATAAATGCACCAATGATCCTCCCAATTAGGTCTCATAGAGGGCTTCTTGGAAAAGGATGTTCCTGTTCCTATGTTGGGATATTTTCTAGAAGCCAAAGTTGAATCCTTAATAGGTTTCTCATTCAACATTACTATCCTGCGACTTTCCTGTCTCTGAAACAATATGGAATATCTTTATGAAAAAGGGAAGCCTCTCCTTGCCAAAAATTTGAGCTTGAGTGGGGTCATACTCAAGATTTAAACTAGAGAGGAACTTACAGATCCTAACTCTCTTAACGAACTGTGTCAACATGGTAGTGTACTCACTGCACTTCATCTTCAAATTTTGATACTTGTCCAAGTTGACCCACAAGCCATTTAAGATCCCATGATAATCAGTCACCAAAAGAGTTCCTTGCTTGGTATTGAAAGTTTTTGTTGGAAAGTCATCTTAATTGTGGTCACTCCTAGCCCACCTTAGTTGTGGCGGTTAGTCGTGGGTAGAAGAGGGGTGTGTTGAAGTTCCACATTGTGGCGGGTAGCCATAGGCAAAAGGGGGCGCGTTGAAATCCCACATTGGCTAGAGATAGTGCCGAGATAGAGTATATAAGTGGGGAGCAATCCTCACCTTACAAGCCGGTTTTGTAAGGTTGAGTTAGGCTCAAAACCCACGTTGTTACAGTTTTATTTTTCAACTCTTAACAAGTGGAGATATCCTGTATCGGAGTAGGTTTGACACGGATTATCCCTAATTTTCCAGGTGGTGGAAAGGAACACATAATGGCCGCTAATCTTTGAAATCATAGAGTTCCACAACCAAGTCATAATGAGCAATCAACACTTCAAACTGCAGGCCATTCTTGGGTGGAACCTTTCCATCAATGTACTTGAGGCTTTTTATACCCTTTAAAGTTCTATGGACAAATTGGGCCCATTGGAGATAGTTCTTACCATTGAGCCAGTTAGAGTAAGGTAATGGGGGTTCAAAGGTATGGTTTAATAGGCAGTATTAGACTGTGCATTTGCCTTGGGTCCTCCTTCAGTCATGAGAGTAGTGAAAGAACTTCACAAAGAACAAGCAGCCTAGGGTTTAGAAGAAGAACCTCTTCAATAGGTGTGGTTAGGTTTGGGTCTAGAACCCATCTAAATAGAGAGTGCAGGAGCAGAACAAATGCTGGTAAATAGCGACTAAAAACACGTGTGAGGGTGCTTGAGGCTACTGCCAGGGATAGGCCTCTGGAAACAGCCGATCTGGAGGCTCTAGTTTTGATGGTTAGGTCACTAGTCTGAAATGCGATGACTACGTACAGCAGATTGTGGTCAGCAGCGATGTTGACAGCACTGAGGACCAAAAGTGAAACGATAATGAATGTGTCCAGGCAATGAAGGCTGCTGTAGTGGCTGCAATTTAGGCTGATCTAGGGTTTGAAACAGAAGCATGTTTTAGGTCAGGAGTTCTAATACCAACTTCAATTACGAGAAGCTGAATATTGTTTCAGATTATCAAATTGTGCAAGGCTTATTACAATATATACAGATTAGGGAATTAATGCTAACCTAGGAATTATGAGCAACAAATTTGGACCAATTACAAGAACTGAGAATAACCAAATAAATCTCCTAACTGTATCTGTACATAAAAATTGGAAAATGAGGAAATTATACATGTGCTGCTATGGATTGCATAGAAACAGAACAATAGATATTCATTTTCATCAAATAAGCTATTGTCATCGCAAGCATTGATGGGTAGGCAAGGGTAATGTGGCATAGTGAGAAGTCACTGGAGTGAGAATGGGAAATTGTAGACAAGGGTGTTTGTGGGAAAATTCCAACATATCCAATTTAATCAATTTTTATAATATTATCTTATTGGTTTGGTTCAAATGTAAATAAATCCAATTCAATATAAATCAGTTTGGATTGGATTAGATTGGTTATTCAATTTTTTTATATAGAAATTTAATTTCATCAAATACAATTCTACTAAACTAATTTAAAATCTTAATTTAATTCCAAATTGATTGATGCTACTGTTTGGATCCTATTGTACAGAAGGTTTCTTTGTAGACAGGATTAAATCCCATTAGTAGGAGATTAGGTGGTATATGGATGTGCAGCAATTCATGAGTTTCCTATTTTACTTTGGATTCTAGTTAAAGAGGCACATGCTCTTACAAAATTTAAAGAATCTAAGTGTGAGCAACAAAATAAAAGTGTGGGAAATTGTGAGAAACTGGAGAATAATCTCTAGGAAAATCTATGTGAAACTTTATATTTTCATATCTGGTGAAATAAGCAATGAGTTCTTACATCTAGAGTCTGGTGCACAGTTAGAGAAAAAGGTTGCAACAGCTAACTAACTCTAAAGAAGCTATTACAACTAACTAACTTAGAACAACAGCTACGAAGGGTTTCAACAGAAGCTTGCAGCTTCTGTAACTGAACTGGTGACTAGCTTGCTCTGTTACACGAGTATGTTTAACATTCCCCCTGCAAACTCGGTGGATAAAATTGGTTGAACAGCCTGAGTTTATCTTGAAGATGACAGAACCTGATCGTGGACAGTGCCTTAGTGAGAACATGACATGATTATAGATCCAACTGACTCAACAAGGCTCTAATGGTTTACTCTTGTTGGTTTAGACCCACCTTAGAGGGGAAGTAATATGTATACAACAGCTAGGATTGATGGATGGAATCCACGTGTATTACATTGACATGGATGCATTTCATGAATTAATGATGTCTGCATATAAATTTTATATGAATTATCTAATAAGGATATATGGTCTCGGTTTATGTGACTTGAGGGAAGATTTAATGTTAAATTATTAAGGATAATTATGATGTCAAAATTTAGTGAAACTTGCGTGACTAATTTTTGGATTAAAGTGGTAGAAGACGTATGATATATTGATGTATATTAGAGAATATTCTGGTTGGAAAACATGATATGCTGTTTATTTCTTGGATTATATTCAACTTATTTTAGTTCTTATTCTGCTCTAAGTTTCCTATAATATAATGATTACTGAATTATGCTTCGTATAATATAAGGACCATGGTTTTGGCAATGTGGCATATTAATTGAATTGTGTTTGTTGTAAATTCCTTATTACTTTATGTTCCTTGTAAGTTATAATAATTGGATGTGTATGTTACTCCTGATATGTGTTCTTATCTTAGTTAGAAGTTGGAAGATTGCCTCCACAACCAGTCTGATCCAACTACAATTGGGAGCAGGAACCTGGAAACTTGATCACACTGCTAGAGTGTTTCACTTCTTGACGTTGAGTGCTGTATTATCCCCCCGGTTTTCCTTGTGAAGTGGAGATATTTATTTTTGTTGCTCGTTATGCATTTGACGGGGAATCTGTTGTCATGTATATTTCTCTTTTATTTTGCAACAAGTTTGATCTCATGTAGTATAACCGGTGACTTCAATGATACCTGGCAGGTATGGCATGCCTTGGTATATTTGGACATTGAGTCTTTGCTTTATATATAATGGTTATTCAATCAATTTTATCTTGATTAATTTACAAATTTTTAATTTGTTAACTGTGCTTATGACCATGTCTGAAAAAAAAAGGGGACAAGTTCATGCTTTATGCAAATATCCTTTTCTCTATGTAAGTGGATCAGGAGTGTCACATGAATGGTCATAAAAAGTAAATGTAATAATTATGTAACATCAAAAAGTATTACTTTGTTGTAATATAGGGATTGCTAACCTATTCTCACCTCGTTTTTAGTTATCAAAATGTAGTAAAATGTATTTTAGCACTCTACGCCAAAACTTTTTGACCAAAAATCCAATTATTCTCTTTGTTTTAATTACTTCATTTAAGGGACACAACAGTAAATTGGCATTTACTGTTTAAAAAAATAGTTATCTTTCTCACGTTTCTCTTTTGGGTAAAATATGTTTTTGGTCTTTCATTTTATCTAAATTTCTGTTTTTAGTCTCTCATAAATTTTTTTTTTGTTTTTAGTCCATCAAAAGTTATTTTTTTTATTTTTAATCCCTGACATTAATTTGAACTGTTAAGTGATGTCGTGAGGAGTATAATTTGTGCTTGAAAAATTTCTGTTTAAGTTTCTAGCAGTTTTTAACTACAGTAAATTTTCTGGCAAACTAAAATTGTCAGAAATGTTAAAAAAATAATAAACAAAAATCAAAATTTCGAATACCAAATTTTTTGAAATCACAAGAAATATTATAAAAGTAAACATTTTTTACTGTCAAAAAATTTGTAACGATTAAACGTAACTAGAAACCTAATTAGAAAATTTTTACACACATAATTTATGTCTAACATGTCATCACTTAACAATTAAAATTAACATCGGGGATTAAAAACAGATTAAAACAATTTATAAAGAACTAAAAACAAAACAAAATAATTTATGAGGGATTAAAAATAATAAAACAAAAATCAAGATAAAACAAAGGGAAAAAAAACATATTTTACCCTTCTCTTTTCTCAGTTTTCACCCACTAATTTCTCTTTCCAAATCTTCTTCACGCTTTCATCTCCCAATCATCTCTTAATTTGCCAAATCCCATCTTTCTCTTTCAGGAATCTTAATTTATTAATTGAGTTAAATTTCTTTTCCACCTTCCCTGATTCACATATCTCTTTCTTGTTATATTTTTTTATCAGAATATACAAAATCTACATAATCACAAAAAAAAAAAAAAAAAAAAAAAAAAGGGTTCACTCCCTCTACCCATTCGATGACAAACTCTCTCAAAAGCAATTGTAATCAAGGTGTGTGGACGCTACAGTGAACAACCATGGAGGTTGCGCGCAACATGTGGAAGGGCTATTGCTAGGGAGATGTTTGCCGGATTAGGATCCTCTCCATTTCTTTTTCTCTCCATTTCCTCCATTTCTTCCATTTCATATGATTTTTGGTAAAAAAATAAAATGGAGATGATTCACACTTTATGAAGATTAATATTTATTTTGTTAAAAGCTTGGTAATTGAAGAAATGGAGAGAAAAAAAAATGGAGAGGATCCTAACCCATGTTTGCCAGCATGGAGCAGACACAAAACTGTGAGGACTGAGGAGAGAGAGACGTGAGAGATGAAAGAGAACCAATTTTTTTTATTTTATTTTTAAAAAAAGTAAAAGTCAATTTACTTTTGGATCCCTTAAATGAAGTAATTAAAACAAAGAGAATAATTGGATTTTTGGTCAAAAAGTTTTGGTGTAGAGTGATAAAATACTCCCACTAAAAAAGAGATGGGAGTATGTTAGCAATTCCCAATAAATATTTATTCATTAAAATTCCTCAATATATATGCATGCTTAAAAAGGAACATAAAGTTATACTTTAAATGAATTTCGTTTAGAGTTAATACTTTTTATTTAGTTCTTTAAAATATTGCATTATAATTATTGAAGATGAAAGTTCAAATCAACATATAAAATTAAGGGTAGAATATGCTTGTGCCTATGTGCCTAACAACGTTACAAATAAACATGTGACACGTTATGAACTAAAATGACAAGGCATGACATGTAAAGGCAAATTTCTATTTCACATTTGTTCAATAAGATGATAATCACGCAATTTACATTGATGGAAAACTAAGAATCAAAATTGATTGCTTTCAAACTTGGGTGTTTTGTAGAGGCACAAAAAATTTACACTGTTCCAGACTTGTCAATTCGAAAATATAAGCCTATCTCAAAAAAAAAAAAAAAAAAATCTACAAACTTATCTCAAACAATAGCTTTGACAAACGAGAATGAAGGGTGAAGAAGCCCAAACTTACCAACGCCTTCTACCTCAAATAGCTACTTCACACAAAATATTACCGGCGAAGGGAGAGGGAGCAATTAATGAAGAGGTATAGAAGGGAGGGACACTGTTAGGAGAGGTACACAATTATGGGGGTGAAGAAACTCAACTTTAGTTTAAAAAAAACTGTGAATAGCTTATAAAAAAAGGTAAGGGCAATTCTGGAATTCACAAATTTATGGGGGAGAAAGTAGCAAAACGTGAGGTGCAGGAAACAATGACCCATTTGTGAAGTCTAGTAGAATCAACCCCTAACACTATTGCACATGTGAAGAGGCGTTAAAATGTTGTTGAAGGTGGTGGTTCTAGCAAAACGTCATTTTGTGAATAGTATGATTTGAAAATGGGATTTCAAATGTGGACGGAGTCTAACGTACAATAGCAAGGTAGGTCTTGCACGGTGCAAGACAATTTTTATACCGTCCAATCTGTTTATATTTATATCAATGGTTAAAACTTTTTTATTTTTTCTCTTTTTTTTTTTCTTTTTTTCCTTCTCTTTCCCGATTCACCCTTCATTCTTCTTATCTCCAACATTGTTATCCCTCCCTCTCTTCTATCCCTCGCTGGCAAGCTCCGTCGCCACTAACTGAACCCCGCCAATTCGGTGCACCACCGCCCACTGGCCAAGGCATCCCTATCTGCGCCATCATGTAGCTTCGTCATAAGACATGCTTTTTTAAGATCTAGATTTGGAGGCGTTGAGATTCAGTTTTTGTGCCACCAAATCGAAATCCACCACCTGGAAATCTGGTGCGTCGGTGACCAAGGCATCCCTTCATTCGCGCCACCACGGAACATCATCACAAGATCTAGACTGCGCCACCACGGAACATCGTCACAAGATTCAGATTCGGATCAAGTGTTTCGATTTTGCTTTTTGTTGGATTTTTTAGATCCAGATCTTTTGTTATTCAACGGTTTGGTTTTGGGGGGGGGGGGTTGGTTTTTTGGTTGAGAAGAAAGGAGATCCAGTCCTTCTTGCTGGCGAAAATGTTGGAAATCGTAAAAGATGGCGTGGTGGTGGAGAAATGTGTTGTCTGAAGAAGAAAGAAAAAGAAAAAGGAAGAAGAAAGTAAGTAAGGGAGGAGGAAGATGAAGGATTCAATTTCTTTTCAATTTCATATTAAGTGCACATCATTTTTATTTTTCAGATCTGATTCTGATGCGATTGAATTTTATGCGTTTTATCCATGTTTTGTTCTTCTAATTTTGTCCAGTCACCGGAAAAAACAAATCGCGAGAGGTGGTGGCACACGGTTGTCCACGGTGGTGGGATAAGAAAAAGGAAGACGAAGGGTGTGATGGAGCAGAGTGAGGAGAGAGAAGAAAGGGGCTAAAATGGGAAAGGAAGGAAAGAATGAAAAAGAAAAAAGAAATAAAAAAGAAAATATTTGGACCATCAATTAAAAAGATAAAGATCCAATGGTATAACAATCCACTTGCACGGTGCAAGACCTATCTTGCTATTGCATGCTAGACTCCGCCTCAAATGTGTTGTCATGGATAGTATAGTAGGTAAGGTTTGAAATTTGTAATCTTCCTTGAAAGCTTTTTGTCCATTTTGGTTTGGGAAACACATGGGTGCAAGATAGAGATTGGTTTTGTTTTAACCATTTATTATGTTTATAATTTTTTGTGAAAACTTTTTAACTTTTTTGTTGACGGGGTTGGGTGGGCTTTCTTGCCATTCACTACATGGGTTCATGGGTAAATGAACCAAAGTTACATTACAAGGGGGTGATCTGAATGTATTTCATGATTTAGATATTAGCACATGATCATACTTTGAAGTTGTGTGACTATTAAACAACCTAGGATATAAGGGAGATGAAGATGGTAAATTAGGGTGGAACAAGATGTTATGGACTTGGCAAATTATGCTTTGATTCATAATTTGTGATGTTGAAATTTATGTACAACATGGGATATCCATTCCTAATGATAGTGAGATATGTAAGATGATAGGAAACTTGGGAGCTAAAAATGTCGACCAATGTGGTGTTAGTGAGAATGTAAAGTGATATGGTGACAATGGGAAAGGCAAGTGGTAAACAATTTATGTAAGTGATGATAAACAGGGTAATGGTGATGATGAAGGGACCAATGGTGATGGTGAGGTTAAGTATATTCACTTTGATGACAATAAATAAGAAAAAGACCTAGTCATGGATGACAATTTTGACAAGCCTAGGTGATGAAGAATAGAGCAATGATGATGATGATGAAGGGACCGATGGTTATGATGAGTTTAAGGAGATTCACTTTGATGACAATGAAAAAGAAAAAAAGACCTAAGTATGGATGAAAATTTTGACATGCCTAAGGTGGGACATGTTGAGGCAACACTAAATAAGAAGGTAACTAAAATGAAGATCAAAAGTGTGGGATTAATAAGGACATATGGTCCACAACATAAAAAGCATAGAACACAAGAGTTGGTTAAGGAGAAAATTGCAAAAATGGTTAATGGGCTTGACAAAACCCATGTGGATACATTTATTCCAAGCAATGTGGACGCAAGTCATGCAATGGACGAGATGGAGAGTGGTTACTCTACTAATGAGTTGGACAAAATAGACATAAAATCCAAAAAGGAAATAAAAGGGAAATAGGAAGGAGATAAACAATCATAATTAAGAGTACAAGATTAGGATTGTAAGAGGATTAAATAGTGAAATGAGAAGTTCATGTGCAAGCAACGTAAGTGGAAGGGTGGTTGGAGTAAGGGATGATGTTAGAGGGTTAGTGGATGGAACTACCGACAGAGGCTATATCTATCATTGGTAAGTAAGTAATGGAGGTGGAGCATAAGTAACGATTGGTACCAAAACAATGATTGGAATATCTAAAGGACCATCTTGAACAACGGAAGAGGAGAAGAGAGGGGTAGTCTAAAAAAAAGTAATGCTAGAGCAAGTCCAACACCAGAATTTTGCATGGTATTTCATAACTGAGTATCAATTCTTATTAAGGAAATGCGTCGGAGCAGTATCGAATCCTAGTGAAACAAGATACGATTCCTATATAAGAAGCGATGCTTTTATTTGAAGTGGTGGGCATTCTTATACCTTTTTCATTAAAAAGAATATAAAAATAATAGTATAACAACGATGTCGTCTTTCACTGCAACACAGCGCCAAATCCCCACCCAACCTACATCCACTCCACCCCACCCTTCGACCACGCCATTGACATTGTGACCCTATGCTCAACTAGAACTCCGCGTGGGCCTTAATAGGCAACATGTGCTCCCTCTGTTGCGACCCAACTCCCAAAACCTTAGAAGTTGTGAAGGCATCTAAGTCATCCTCGATCTTGCACTTGATGGCATGGTTGTTGTTGTTAATTACGTCCTCGTTGGAGTTGGGGACGACATCCTTGTCGAATTCGGTCAAGGAGGGGTGGTGTGGGGAGAAGGGGTCGTGAGGGGAGAGGGGTGATGGCTTTTGATCTGCATGAGGAAGAAAAGAGAAGAAATTTGATGCCATGAGAGAAGAAAAGAGAAGTATGAGGGAGAAAGAAACTGGGGAAGTGTGGGGGAGGAATCGAGGAGCTCAATATTCTGTTGGTATTTTTTTATTTTTTATCATTGTAATTTTTATAAAAGGATGAGGATATATATATATATATATATATATATATATATATATATATATATGTAATTTACTTTAAAAAATTTAACAAAAGTTAACCATGTTAGATTAGGAGTGTCAAAGAAATGTCTAAAAAAAAGAGGAGTTATATGTGTAATTAGTGTGAATTTCAGAAAGTGTTGATGTAATTTGTTTTTATCTTTTTAAATTGATTCAAAATGATTTTTCTGTCCATCAGATGTCATTAATGAAATAAAGATATTGGTAGCTAAAAATCGTTATTAGCTTCTTTCTCTCTTTTAAAAGATAAAGAAATAAATTGAAAAAAATAAATAAATAAAGGAACAAAATAATCATTTAGTATGTAAGAAAAAGGCAAGGCAGGGAGAGGATAGTGATTTGCTCGTGAAAGCTTTACGCGTGGCACAAAACAGCGGGTTTGGTTGGTGATCCATGAGTCTGAATAATACAATACAATACAAAGCAAAACGTTCATTCCTGGTGCAAAGCAAACAAAGACAAGACAAGGATTAAAACGGCGCGTGCGAAATGGCGAGCTTAAGCCTATGTGTTCCGTCGTCAATTAATTTTCCTGTCCCCCGAAGTTCAGAACCTAAGGCTAAGGATCTCCGCAAAGCCATCTCCACGCTTGACCTGACAATGACAATGACATCTACGCAAAGTGACAATCACAAACTCCTCATCAACTCTTCCCTTCTCCTCAAAGCCTGCATCAGGTCTGGTAATTTGGAGCTTGGCAAACTCCTTCACCACAAGTTGATTCACTCTGGACTCGACCTCGACTCCGTTCTTCTCAACTCGCTAATTAGCCTCTACTCTAAATCCGGGGACTGGGAAAACGCACTTTCAATATTCCGCAATATGGGCCACCATAAGAGAGACTTGGTCTCCTGGAGTGCTATCATCTCCTGTTTCGCCAATAACAGCATGGAGTCCCAAGCCCTTGTTACGTTTCTTGACATGCTCCGCTGCGGGATTTATCCCAACGAGTATTGCTTTACGGCCGCAATTCGCTCTTGCTCTAATGCTCAATATTTTTCTACTGGCCGTCTAATCTTCGGCTTTCTATTAAAGACCGGATACTTTGATTCTCATGTCTGTGTTGGTTGTGCATTAATCGATATGTTTACAAAGGGCGCCGCTGATATCCAATCAGCACGCATGGTGTTTGACAAAATGCACGAAAAAAATCTAGTTACTTGGACTTTGATGATTACTAGATTTGCACAACTCGGTTTGCTGGGCGATGCTGTTGATTTGTTCTGCACTATGTTAGTAAGTGAGTATACACCTGATAGGTTTACTCTAACTAGTCTCTTATCGGCCAGCGTTGAGATGGAATTCTTCTCACTTGGGAAGCAATTACATTCTTGGCTTATCAGGTCGGGATTGGCTTCAGATGTGTGTGTCGGTTGTACTCTGGTGGACATGTATGCAAAATGTGGATCAGTAGAAAATTCTAGGAAAATATTTAATAGCATGCCACGTCATAATGTTATGTCTTGGACTGCTCTCATCTCTGGATATGTGCAAAGCAGACAAGAACAGGAAGCCATCAAATTGTTTTGTAACATGCTTCATGGTCATGTTGCACCCAATTGCTTCACATTCTCCAGCATCCTCAAGGCTTGTGCAAATCTTCCTAATTTTGGCTTCGCCAAACAACTTCATGGCCAGACAATTAAGCTAGGCCTTTCTGCAATTAATTGTGTGGGCAATTCTCTTATTAACATGTATGCAAGGTCAGGAAGAATGGAATGTGCTCGAAAAGCTTTCAACATCTTATTTGACAAGAATTTGATTTCATACAATACAGCTGTTGATGCAAAAGCAAAAGTATTGGATTCTGAAGAATCCTTTAACCATGAAATTGAGCACACTGGTATTGGAGCTAGTTCTTTTACATATGCATGCCTCTTGAGTGGCGCTGCTTGTATAGGCACAATTGGTAAGGGTGAACAAATTCATGCCCTCATTGTAAAGTCGGGGTTTGGAACCAATCTATGCATTAATAATGCTCTAATCTCTATGTATTCCAAGTGTGGAAACAAAGAAGCTGCTTTGCAGATCTTCAATGACATGGGGGATCGCAATGTCATAACTTGGACCTCCATCATAAGTGGTTTTGCAAAACATGGATTTGCTACAAAAGCTTTAGAATTGTTCTATGAAATGCTTGAAATAGGTGTAAAGCCTAATGAGGTCACTTATATTGCCGTTTTATCAGCCTGTAGTCACGTTGGTTTGATTGATGAGGCATGGAAACACTTCAATTCCATGCATTATAACCATGGTATCAGTCCAAGGATGGAACATTATGCATGTATGGTTGATTTGCTTGGTCGATCTGGATTGCTTTTAGAAGCCATTGAATTTATTAAGTCAATGCCTTTTGATGCTGATGCATTGGTGTGGCGTACATTTCTTGGTTCTTGTCGGGTTCATCGTAACACCAAGCTTGGGGAGCATGCTGCAAAAATGATTCTTGAGAGGGAACCTCATGATCCAGCTACCTATATATTATTGTCGAACTTGTATGCGTCAGAAGGGAGGTGGGATGATGTGGCAGCCTTAAGAAAAAGCATGAAACAGAAAAAATTAATAAAAGAAACAGGTTATAGCTGGATCGAAGTTGACAATCAGGTGCACAAATTCCATGTAGGGGATACTTCACATCCCCAGGCTCGAAAGATATATGATGAACTTGATGAATTGGCTTTAAAAATAAAGAACTTGGGTTATGTCCCAAATACAGATTTTGTTCTTCATGATGTGGAGGATGAACAGAAGGAGCAGTATCTGTTCCAGCACAGTGAAAAAATTGCAGTGGCATTTGCTCTTATAAGTACCCCGAAACCAAAACCTATTAGAGTATTTAAGAATCTTCGGGTTTGTGGGGACTGCCATACGGCAATAAAGTATATGTCAATAGTCACTGGAAGAGAGATTGTGGTGAGAGATGCAAACCGGTTTCATCATATCAAGGATGGGAAATGCTCTTGCAATGATTATTGGTAAATGGTAATCCATATACATCCAATTGAGTTTAGACTTCTTGGCCTCAGGTACTGTAAATTTTGAAGGGTTATTTAATGCCTTGTGCAAGAGTTATTCACTTTTTTGCTGCTCAGACTATACAGAGATTGTGAACATGGAAACTCTTCGAACCACTAGCTAATTGGTAATGGCTGACAGCATTTGTTTATCCATCTGTCTTTTGAATGATGAGGCTCGATGCTAGCGTATAAATACCATTTTCTTGTTTACCGTGGATGTTATTCCACATATTGTGCTAAAGTAGCAATCTGAATTGTACTATTGTCAAACCTTGACAGATGACAAGGCGGGTCCAACCAAACTATATTTTACAGGTTGGGTTACATGTAGCAACCCACCTAAATTTGCTCCCCCCGTTCCCCCTCTTTTTTTTTTTATAAAATATGTTTTTAGTTTTTATATATTCGTTCAATCTTATTTTTAGTCCCCAAATTTTTATATCATGCAATTTTGTTCATGAACTTCATATAAAAAAAAAAGTGTTTTTAATGTAAACATAATATTCATTATTTTCAATTTCTACTTCTGTTTATACCCCCAACATCCTATTCTATTAACTTTTTTCTTTAGTTTTTTTCTTTCCAATATTTTATAAATTTTTATTTTCTTAATTATTTAAGTTTCAACTCACTATAAAATGACATGGATTGATTTTTCCAACCCACTTTTGAAAATGAGTCAACCTACCATGCTTATTATTAGAAGGATTGATGTCAGAGTAGAACATGTGAGGTTAGAGTGAGCCAACTCCCTTTTCCACCTCTATTGAAAAGAGAATCAATATGATATAGGCCAATGACCTTTTTAGTCCCTAAACTCTTTTTTTTTTTTTTGTTCATTTTGGTCCTTAAACTTTTAAAAGGTTCATTTTGATCCTTGATGTATTTAAAATGATTCAAATTGGTCTTTATCGTTATTGAACTGTCACTTCCGTTAACAGCCTAAACGGAACAACATAAAAGGTTCAAATTGATCCTTTAAGTTTTTAAAAATGTTCAAATTGGTCCTTTAAGTATTTTGAATGGTTCAAATTGGTCCTTTAAAATTTTTGTGTAGATTCAATATTGGTCTGTTAACAACCATTTCATGCTACTGGTTAATGAATTCTGCAGATTCAATATCCTTCTCCGTTGTCTCAAAATAAGCATGTTTTTTTCATCAACACTCTCCTTAGAATACCAAGAAAAAAGCCACAACCACTATCTGCAACCCCTTTCTAACATGGAAAATGAATCAATAATCAAATTGGATAGTTCATATTTTCAAATAATTTTCAAAACGCAAACAACTTACCATGAAATTTTTGCAACCCCAGAACCTCCTCCCTAGATTATCTGTTGTTCTAGCAGTTCTCAAAACTGCAAAATCTCCATAGTCACAAGGAACTTGACCTATAACTACACCCAGACGCACTTGACTCCATAGCTGTTAGAAGGAAACTAGTATTCTAGTTTCAGATTTTGGAAAAGAACAGATAAAATCCATGAACCCTAATTCTTTAATTTGAGGATGAAGAATCTCCTACTATTTTTCATTAACGTTTTCTGTTAATTTTGTCATGACAGGGACCAATTTGAATCGTTTTAAATACATCGAGGACCAAAATGAACCTTTTAAAAGTATAAAGACCAAAGTGAACAAAAAAAATAAGTTTAGGGACTAAAAAGTCATTTGGCCTATGATATATGTTTCAAAATCTAAGTCAGACTTTGGTTAATACGTTGTCTTTTATCCTTGTTTTTTCTTTTAATGTCATATTTGGTATAGGAAATATTTTATTCTCAAATAAGTAATTAAACCTAAATTAATTAATCAAAACAATCTATGACAGTATAAATGCAATTTTACCGCCATTGCAAAACATCGAAAGCCTGAAATGCAATAAAAATGCAGAATATACAACATATACGAACTTCTTTTCACAAAAATGATTTAACAACGCAGACTCAATCATTGTTCCTTTTGCCGGGATCTCATAACAGCAAAAAGGATGACAATTAATGTCAATTGCCTCATTGCTTCATAAGTTTGTGTTTCTCCAAATTTGATTTAGCTATGTACAAAAGAAAAGAATTCATAATATGAAGCCAATCTGACAGGTTAAACAGTTTCGAACAGAACTCGGCGCTCCAATAGTTCTGATAAAACACCCCTCATTTTGTCAACAGAAACAGGTTTCAATATAAGGCCATCCATACCAACTCTCATACAGTTCTCTTTTGTTACCTTTTTGGTGTTTCCGGTAAGAGCAACTATCAGTGGCCTATCTTGATGTTTCGTAAACTTCTCATGTATACGGACTGCAAGTTCATAACCATCTAACCCTGTACAAACATCCATGAAGACCACTTCATGTTCCAGAGAAACAACACGCAGACATTCTTCACTTGAGCTTGCAGTTGTAACATCACATCCTAAATGCATAAGAAGTCCCTTTGTTACTGTCCTACTAACCCTGCAGTACAAGTTTCACCAGTTACGAGACAATAAAACAAAACAATAAACTTCAATGACTTGTTTTACTTCCTATTTCCCACATACACACAGTCACACACAGCAATTCCATCAGCCACTAAGCAATTTTGACTTTTGAGTTTCTCATATTGAAAGTAGAAGGTGAATAACAATACTGCACACTGACAAATTGACATTACATGTAGATTTAGGAAATCAATTAAGGGAATTCAAGGCATAAATAATAGAAAATCACACACATTTGACTTAGAATTTAGTAGTTTTTAGTAAATTGAAATTTTAGAATGTACCATGGTGGCAACAATTGAAATCAAAAGCACGACACAAATGAGCCACTAATCAAAATAATTAGAAGACCATGTAAAATGGCACAGAAAGAAAACAGCAATTCAACAACCATTTATGTGCATTCACTTAAACTTAACCTTTTAGGAGGGTAAGTTCGTGATATGATATCAAACCTCTATTAATAGCCAAGATTTCAATGCTTGCCACCCCCACCCCATTCTTCTAAATTAACTTGAATATCAGAACAAGGTAGTATGAGCCAGTGCATTGTGCATGCTTTAAGTCCACAAGGCTTCCACAAAGAGATGTGTTAGAAATATGAAATCATCCATGTGCTTTCACCTAACTTTTAGGAGAATTTGTCTTGGACAGCATTGTTCAGAAATAATTCTTGTAAACTACATTAAAAGTTATATATCCACATATCTTAATTGAAATGTCCATATAAAAAAGGTATAAAAAATATGTAAATAGGCAAGTCATACAGCAATTACCATGGATGTGTTAGAATTAGCTATTGGATCTTTACATAGTAACAATTGTAAAGAAGGGTCAAATACTTTGAAGGCCAGCAAAAAGGTGTAGTTTTAGAAATTTGATTGTGAGCTTACATCTTCCACAAGAAATCATATTTAATACTCAGTCCATGTCCTAAAAAACTAAACCAATTAGAAAATTGCTTTAAAAATGAATAAAAAAGAATGCTACCAGATTTTTTTTTTTTTGAGAATATATGTAATCTCCAAATTAATTTTTTCTAGCACTGATATGACGCTCTAAAGTCCTGAACACACTTTTAGAGCTTGTAAATTATAAACTTTAATAACATCTTGACGACAGACTTATTTACTTTGGATTAGAAACTGGAAATGTCAGCATTCTTCAGCATCGTGCTTTCAAGAACATAATTGGGAACCGAGAAGTTGGGGCTTGGGCTTAACATAAGTAATCAACCTAAGTTTGCTTTTATATGATATCCCAAAATTCTATTGGTTTTACTTAGTAAGTAAATGATATAGAAACATATATCAGAACTGAAGGTACAAAAATAAAGCTATGTGACTGACCCATTGTCATCCATGACAAGAACTTTGAGCCCAGCAAAGTTTGTAGATCCATGATTTCCCGGTACTTTGGGTACAAAAGGTAGCTTAAATTGATTTGCTCGGTCTGGGATTCCAAGTTTTACAATAAAAGTGACTGTACACCCTTTGCCGATACCTTCACTTTCAATCCAAATATGCCCTTCCATAAGATTTACAAACCTGCTCACAAATTAAAAGAACAGTACATAATCAACAGAAAAATCTCAAATAGGAATTCTAAAAAGAACCTGATTCCAATTTTGCAATATTCCAAGGAATAGCAAACAAATAACTGCGCTTCACATCCTAGTTTAAGGCAGTAAACATACAAGAATATAGTACCTCCTACAAATTGCCAGGCCAAGTCCACTTCCAGCAGGATTTCTTGTTGTTAATGATTGGATTTGTGCAAACTTAGTGAATAACTTCGGGATATCTTGTGGATTAATTCCTGATCCTGAATCTTTCACCTATAATGTGTAAAAAATTAAACTCCATTGTAGTCAGATAAGAGAGGACACAATACCCCCAAGGAAGAAGATTATTAACTAAGCTTGAAGAAACAAACCTGTACTCGCAAATAAAAGTGGTTATCACTTGGCACTGGAAGAAAGTCAGGAATTCTAGCATCTCTAAAGGATTCAGGCTTTGCAACAAAAGCAATGATGGAAATGCAGCCCTCTTTTGAGAACTTCACAGCATTACCAACAACATTCAGAATAGTTTGCATGAGACGTTTTTCATCACCAATGGCATACATTGGCAAATCTGAGGCTATATGTGAAGTGAGTGATAACTTTTTAACAGATGCAACGGGCTTAATCAAGTTAAGGACCTGCAATCAGAATAACAGATCTGACAACATCAAGCTTTTAAAGAAACTCAAGATCATCAGCTAGAAGTCAGACTAATATAATTAAATATCAGGATTTAGCAAGAAAATTTCACCTCTCTGAACAAAGAATGAAGATTAAATGTCACTGCTTCAAGTTGAAGACTGCCATCTTCAAGCCGTGAAAGATCCAAAACGTCATTGATGAGGGTAGCCAACAAATTGCTGCTTTTCAATATTGTCTCCACCATCAGGCGTTGCTCAGCTGTCAAATCTGTTTCCTGTAGTAATGAAGAGAGTGCAATAACTGCATGCATGGGAGTTCTCATCTCGTGGTTCATAACAGCCAAAAAGTCATTACGAGCACGAATTGCAGTTTCTGCTTCTCTTCTTGCTAGATCCAATGCAACATTCTGCTCCATGAGCTGATCCCTTGCCCTCATTGACTCTTCTAAGATTGCCGCATGTGAAAGAGCAACAGCTACCTAATGTAGCAGACAATTGTCATAGGTAATTTGAAGGTATATTCAAATGATAGACTAATGCAGTACAAAAACTGAAGGTTCCCAAAAACATAATTTTTATGTCAAATGTTTCACTATGCCATAGTACATCATTTAATTCAACAGCCACCACCATGCTTTTTCTCATTAATTAGGTGAGATTAGCTACAGAATAATTTAGAAATAGGCTTAATTGCACATTGTACCACCAAAATTTTGTAATTTCGCGAATTTTACCATCAAAATTTGTTTTTCACAAATTTTACCATCATACTATTCAATTTTCTCGAATTCACCACTCCGTTAAGTCTCTCTATCAAATGTCAAACAGAAGGATGATGTGGCAGGTGACATAGATGCCACGTTGGAATACATATATATATATATAATTAAAGAATTAAAATATTTTAGTTTTTAAAAAATAAAATTCCAATTAAGGCTTAATTGCACATTTTAACTCCAAACTTATGTAATTTCGCGAATTTTACCATCGAAGCTTTTTTTTTCCACAAATTTTACTATCGTACTATTCAATTTTCTTGAATTTTATCATCCTTCCGTTTGACATTTGATGAAGACTTAACGGAGTGGTAAAATTCGAGAAAATTGAATACGATGGTAAAATTTGCAAAAATCAAACTTCGTTGGTAAAATTTGCGAAATCACAAAAGTTCAGTAGTAAAATGTGCAATTAAGCCTTAGAAATATAATATAAAACCGTTCATGTGTATTCACCTAACTGCTAAAGCTTTTGGGAGAGTTAGCTCATTACATGATATCAGAATCTCTATACTCTGACCTAGTGATCTAGACTCTAGAGTTCAATCCTTGTTGTCCCCATCCTTCTAATAAAAAAATTAAGGCACAAGGTAGGTGGTCTGTGCATTGTCCATGCTTCAAGCCCAAAGGGCTCTTTGAAGGGGCATGTTAAAAATATAATATAATATAAAACCATTAACATGTCTTCACCTAACAGCTTAAGCTTATGGGAGAGTTGGCTCATGACAGAATCAATCAATGACATTAGGCTCTTTCAGAAACCAGTATTAAACTGTACAAGGGTAAAAAAATTAGTTCAATTACCATACCTGTTCATTATCAAAAGATGGCACACATTCATCTAAATTTAGAAAACAAACACAACTTGCAATATATCTTTAGGAAGTTAATTTAGGGCCTGTTTGGTTTGGCCATTTTCTGTTTTCATTTTCATAGAAAACTGAAAACAGTGTTGAAAATATGTTTGTTACAATTTTAGAAAATGTTTTCTCTGGAAATATTTTCAAAATGAGGCCCAAAATTGAAAACAAAAAAAAGTCATTTTCTACATTTCCTGAGCAGTTGAAAACGCGGTGTCACTTTCGTAATTATATGACACTCTTATTTCATCAATCTTGCATCCTCTTTCTTAGTTCTGGGAACTCTTTCCTTCATTATCGCAACCCACTCCTTCCTTTTGCATATCGTCTTTCAACTATCAGTAGTCGCTCGATTCTTTTTCTCCTTTTCTCAAATCAGTTTTGTTTTCTCTCTCTCTTCCCCAAACCAGGTTCTTGTTCTTTCCTCCCCAAATCTGCTTAGCCCACCATTTGAAACACAGTATGGGATGACCTTTCCAATTTGTAATGCATTTTTGTTTGAATTTGTTGTGGAACGCATATTGGGATGCAACCATTGATGTTCCGATAGCATAAGTTTGGGTATTTTCACTCTAGTGCTCTCTGCTTTCAAACTGAACAAAAAGGACACTATTCTCTGCTATATGAACATATGAGGGGAAAAAGGGAAGGGGATCTACAAATATTAGTTAATATTTGGTGAGTGAGTATGTTTGTATGTGATTGTGTTTTGTGGTTCTTTGCCATGAAAGCTGGGAAGGGGACTTTTTAGTTAACAGCAGTATATCAAAATTGCAATTTCAAAGATGCTGAATGAGTGCAGCAATGCTTTTAATTGTTGTGATAAAATCCTTGTTTTTATGTATTAATAATGAATGAAACTTTTCACAACATAATTACAACCTCTCTAATTCACAAATCACGTACTAATTGAGTAATTGTTTATAAATATATAAAATTGTTTCATGATTTTTTATTGAAAATAGTTAAACAAAACATATTTATTATTTTCATTTTTTGAAAACAGAAAATAAGTACTCAAAGTAAACATGTTTTCTAAATTTTAAAAATTTCAAAATGAAAACTATTTTCAGAAAATGAAAATAGAAAATGTTTTCTTAAACCAAACAGCCCCTTACAATTCAATGCACAAAACTATATGTTGTTTACACTGAACAGAAAGAATAAAATTCAATTTTTAATAAATGTACCAAAAATCACTTTATATTTGCAAGAAAGAAAGAGTTTAATCATTTATAAAAATGCAAAAACACACACATTGAACTTAAGAGAACTGTTGAAAGGGTTTACTGTAATGTGTGTCTTGGATGACCACACTTAGTCTTTATTTATAATAAGCAAATAGAATAAGTATTGATTACGTTGGATCAATCTAATAATGAGTAATAAGGACTAAATCCCTAATTGCTATCTAATAATAAATAAGATAATAAAACGTAATCTGACAAGAACCATACATGAATACAATCTATCAAAAAACTTAAGCTCGACTATTAGAAATAATAACATAAAAATATAATAAATCACTTTGTCACAATTCCAAAATCTAGAAACTTAGCTAAAAAGTAATGAATGACAAAAATATCCATGTAAAATAATTGGATGCGACTAATGTAAAGACATGTAACATGGAAATGAAATGTGCTAGAAAGGCAACTGAATAAAAATGGAAAATTGCTAACCTGGTCAGCAACTACCTCAACCAGTTCTAACTCGTGCACATGCCATTGTCTAGCACTATCTGATGGAAGCATCAAAACCATCAAAGCATAACTTCTTGTTGAAACCTCAGGCCAATCATATATTTGGAAATTAGAAAGATGTAGGAGAGGAACTCGAACAGCTACTACTGCCCCAGGCATGTATTTTCCAGCATAAGGTCGTAATCTAGCAACTGGACAATTAGGTGAAATTTTTACTGCCCTGTTGCTACTAAATACTTGATTGATAACAGGAAGATGAATGGGTACTGTGTATCCAACTGGGTTCTGCTGTCGCAATGTGTAAGAGAGTTGAAGCTCCAACCCAGTTCGTGTTGGCATCCATAACGCACATTCCTCTAGTGCCAAAGTTCTACCCAGTTCAACAAGAGTTGTTTTCAATATTGTGTGTCTATCAAGAGTGCTTCTAATCTCATGAGTCAACATCCTAACATGTCGACCAGTTTCTTCTTGTGTGCGAATCAGGCCCATTTCTCTATCAAGCTCTGCAGCCTTGTTCTTCAAAAATAATTCCCTAGTTTTAACACTTAATAAATCAGGAATAATATGTACAAGCATGAGGGCAGTTGCACACGATACCACAGCAGTTAAAACCTTAGCGGTGGTCATTACAACAGCCACAGTTCTTGAATGAATTCTAAAGGTCCATAAATTAATTAGATGTGTTGCTCCACATAGAACTATGAAAGCACCAAACTGAACAAGGACCCATCTATATGGAAATACTGCTGATTTCTTAACAAAGTAGATAAGCTCCAAAGGGATTGAGAAATAAGCAAGGGCAATGAAGAAATCAGAGATATATTGGTATTTCATCAATAAGTCATCAGCTGGCACTTGTGGATCAATACAATTGCAGGATTCCATAGTGATTGAACCACCTCAGAAATTTTTTCCTTTTTCACATAACTACATTAAAAGATGGAAAAGTTAAGCATCAGATAGATGGGAATGGAACAGATCAAAACAACAATAATACTAGAATGAAAACAACTATCAAATGAATATTAATATCGGAACATTCTGTCATTCAATTCCCCCTGGTACATATTTCTAACCGCAGATAAAAGAGGAAAATCAAATAAATATAAGATAGTTATGTACCATAAAGTCATAAACTATAAAGATGAAGTATCATCCTTATTAAACAAAGGCAGCAAAATGCAACGGTAAGTTAAATATGTAATAACAAAGCATTCATGTCTTAACCTAATATCTTAAGCTGTTGGGGATAGTTGGTTCCTAACAAGGTATCCAAGCCTGCACGATCAAGTTATCTAAAATTCGATCTTTGTAATCCCTATTATTCTAATGCAAAGTTAAATTTTAGCACAAGATAGATGGGTCTGTGCATTATCCACGTTTTAATCCCAAAGGGCACTTGCGTGAGGGTGCATTTCAGAGATGCAATATAAAACCATTCAAGTTCACCTAATAGCTTAAGCTTTTAGGATAGTTGATTCATGACAGAGTACTACTGGTTATACAACATAAGAAGTTTCAAGTCTTTCTAAAATAGAAAATGATATTTTGAGAGAAGACAAACTGAAACAAGGGGAGGATAAAATATCGTCCAAAACAAATTAAAAATTCAACAAAGCTGTCCAGCTCTCTAGTCTCTCTCCATATGATAAAATGAAAACTCCCTCAAAAGAATCACAGGAGAACCAGATAGAGGCTAGAAGACAATCCTATTCCAAAACAAGTACCGAGACATAAAGATGCAATCATTCCTCACCAACCAAATACACCATATAACAGCATATATTGCACACTGCTAAAAAATTTCAAACTCCTTAGCTTTACCAAATGTAAGAATTTCTTGAGGCTTAGAATACAGTCATACACAATGATAATTACCAATACTCACTCAAAGCTTCTGGATGACCTCTTGTTATGTTTTGTTTTCCTTATTTATAACTATAAGAATAGCGAAGGAAATATTTAATTTCTCTTATTCTTTTTGAATAACACAGCCACTGATTTATATACAGAATTAGTCCCAAAGAGGAAACTAAATCTGCCACAATCAGGGAGAAAAATTAGAAAGTAATAGATAGTGTATCACCTATGATCTGATCATAATTCAGATTTTATTCAAATCTGATTACGAACAGATTTATTACAATATCAAATCAAGACATAAATTAAGAAATGATAGCTAGAAAATTAACAATGTTGTGAACATTATATGCGAAGATCCTAAAAAGGCAATATAATAAGAAAATCTTTTTTTTTTATAGTCAAATATGTGGTGCAGAACTCATCAATGTAATAAGCAGGGCCCATTAATTTCATAAAGCTCAGACATAGTCTCCTGACATAAACATGGAGCATAAATGCACCATGGCACCACCTATTTCTATAATTCTATGTACAAAAAAGCATTGCAAACGTGCCAAAGTGGATGAAAAATGGAACAAAGTTGTCTAATTCCTATGCATAGCAAGTATATATAAACTACTCCACTGAAACAAATCATGAGTGGAGCACTAGAAAAGCCGTGAAGGCAATCCTATCCCTAATGAATGTAAAGGCAGAGTACAGAGTTCAAGCTATGGTCTTCCTCTACAACCAATTATACCAGAGAACTGCCATAAAAGGCTTGCCCTCTTTATTCCTACTGAAACCTTTAAAAATATGAAGCGAAACTGCTCCAAGGTGGGTTGGGTCAATTAAAAACATAAAATAAAAAACCCCAAAGCCCAGAAGTACTATCCTATCCCAATTCTATTCATTCCTAAGTCATCTCTCCACCTTCCTTTTACCCTTAACTTTGTATACATGAATGAATAATTTTTAAATGTCAAAAACATGTGTGCTAGTATGTAAGCCTTAGAAAATTATTTAGATTGAATCGACCGCCTAACTCTTAAACACATGTGGTATCTGTAATTTAGCTCCCTTAAGAAAATTAAAGCAAAAATAACGCATCGGAATAGATTGAAGGGAATTTGGGAGGAGAAGGAGAGCATAAAATAAAATATAGACATAGACATACAAAAATAGTTGCTGTGAATGATCTATCTATCTATGGATGAAACTTACATGGAATGAAATAGATGATGGATGGAGAGGAAAAGAAATGAATAACAGCAGAGCAAGTTGCTTAAAATAAATGTAATACTATTTATTTAATATTCTTATTCCTATTGGCTATGGCGGTCAAGTTCAATGAATAGCGTTTTGTCGAAGAAGAGGAGATTACCAAATATGATGGAGACGGATCTCTGCAAGTCTCAAACAGTCAAGCCTCGGCTCTCGTTCACTTTTATTACTTTCTTCCTAATTCTCAAAAAGTAACGATATATCTTTCCTTTTTCTCTTCTAGTTTTACTACAGCACCACCTCTAATTCAATTTTACATTTTTACTCGTAAAAATCAAATCAAAACTTGAACCGGCAAAACTGCTATGCACGGTGCATATATGCAGTAAAATTAAATTAAAATTATAAAATACATTAAAATATAATTTTTTAAAAAGTTTTGTTACAAAACAAAATTTCATAAAATATATAAAAGTATATTTTATAAAAAGAAATATTTATCTATAAATAAATACTATAAATTATTCTAAAAGTAAGGTATTGAAATATATTTTTTTGGTTGATGAATAGGAATATTATAACACATATTTAGTAAAAAAAAATATAATTATTGATTATTTTACAATTAATATTTCATATTATAATTTTGCGTAATAACTTGTAATTTAATATTTATTCTCTTAACAAAATTTCTCATTAACTACCCTAACGTCATCAACTGTTTTAAACAGATAAGGATTTAAAATCATACAAGATTGTCATGTCACTCCTTCACAGCGTGACAAGTCAATGGACTGTCAACGTCGAATATTGTTATTTGATAGTAAAAATTAAAAAAAAAAAACTTTAAAGTACTAAAATCAAAATAAAAATCTTTAAATAATAGTTATTTAATAAAAACCTATTTTTTTAGGGAAAAAATTATTTAAACCTTAATTTATTTATTTTTATGCAAGGTCTTCGATTTAAATATCGTGCACAGAAAAAAAAAATCGTTAAAAGTTAACCCATCATACAATAAATGTTATATTGGGATAAGAAAGTTATATTTTAATAAAGACTAATATTTTTATGTACTACAAAATGTGAATGTTTTGTCTGAAATATAAGTCACCTGATGCCTTTTTTTTGTTTTCTTTTTCTTTTTTTATCATTATTTGTTTATTAACATGTTTTAATTTTGGGTTAACTAAGTTTTTAATATCTAATTTTTTTTTTAAAATTCAATTTTTAGTCATTGGACAAAAGTTTGACTGATCAAGATCCCTAAAGTTTTTTTCTTATAACTTTTGGTCCTTACTATCAAATGTAACCATTAAATGATAACGTGATGCTTATTTTATTATTTAATTACATTTTGTGGCAGTTAGATTTCTGACAATTTAAAATCAGCAAAAAAATACCTTACAATAGTATTTACATAGTAAAAATTGGTACACAGCACTAATCAAACTCATATTTTTACCAAATCAAACCCAACAACAAACCTCAAGCACTACACAACACAAATTTATCCAAATCAAACTTGTTTCCAACAAGAACACCACGATCCTAACGTGCCCAGTTAACTAACATCCCACAAATTTAAGTAGAAATCCAAACGGTCAAACACCCTTAAACGACAACAATATCACTCAAAACGCAGCCTTAAGAAACGAGAATGTGTAACCAAAATGGCATCGTTTGACGCCTAATCAAATTGCCAAACTTCCTCAAACTACAAAAGAGAAAGAGGGCAAATTGCACGAAACAAACTACAAAAGAGTTTGAGCATTGTTGGAACATTGTTGTTTGAGCATGTCGGAGTGAGGCAAAAGTGCCTATTGCTGGATCCAGAAGTCGTCTTTGCGAACGATCCGGGTTTCACAAGTGACGAGGTGGGAGCAAGATTGGTATGTATTTTTGTTTTGAACGTGGGGATTTGGTTCACGTGATGGTTTTTTTCTATGCAAGTTACGATTTTGATGGTTCATTTACGATGCAAGGGATTGATTCAATTGGGTCTTTACTATCTTCAATCCTGGTGGTTCAATGTGAGAGGTTTCTTACGACTTGAATCTGATTCAAAGGTAGCTTTGGGTTTCAATTGTTGATTTGGTGATAATGAGGTTGGGGTTTGAAGGTTCACGAAAGTTGGTTGCTTGAAGGGGTTTGCGGCGAGCGGTGTTGAGGTTGATGATTTACGACTTTGAATCATGTTCAAAGGTGGTTTTGTTTTTTCGTTATAGGTTTGGTGATTTAAGTTGGTTTGCTTATACAAATTGTGGGTTTGAGTTGTAAATGAAAATCTGAGTGTTTGAACGTGGGGATTTGGTTCACGTGATGGTTTTTTTCTATGCAGGTTATGGTTTTGATGGTTTGTTGACGGTACAAGGGATTGATTCAATTAGGTCTTTACTATCTTCGATCCTGGTGGTTCAATGTGGGAGGTTTCTTGCAACTTGAATCTGGTTCAAGGGTAGCTTTGGGTTTCAATTGTTGATTTGGTGATAATGAGGCTGGGGTTTAAAGGTTCACGAAAGTTGGTTGCTTGAAGGGGTTTGCGGCGAGAGGTGTTGCGGTTGATGATTTACAACTTCGAATCATGTTCAAAGGTAGTTTTGTTTTTTCTTTACAAGTTTGGTGATTTAAGTTGGTTTGCTTATATAGATTGTGGGTTTGAGTTGTGAATGAAAATCTGAGTGTCAAAGTAAAAGTGTTAGGAATCTGAGTTTGTTTTTTCTTCCTAAGTAAACAATTTCTAGTGATTTATAGCCTCCAAAAATTGTTTAGTACCCTTAAAACATTAGTTAAGTATTTTCTAGCGCTTTTTTAACATCTAGAAAATGAACCCAATTAAGTAATTAAAAAAACATGTGGCAGCCACTGAAATCGCCACGTCATTATTTAACGGACTAATGGACGGTAAGGACTAAAACAACTAACAAAAGGAAAGGTAAAGGACTAAGACTAGTCAAACTTTTGTTCAGGGATTAAAAACCAAATCTTAAAAAAGTTCAGGGACTGAAAACTTAGTCATCCCTTTAATTCTTAATTTTAATGTTTTTAAAAAAAATTGAATATTGTTCTAGACCCCCTTTAGGCTTGCCACATAGCCTATGGCCCATAACAACTGCCTAACTGTTTCACCTACCAACTACTACTATATACGACATTTCATGCCTACAGGTATGAATATATGCTCATTTGACACACCTCTTACACTCACTAACTTAGGCGTCAAAGTGTCTGTATGCAGGTTCTGCTTCTCACCAGAGGTTGCTACCGCCCATCGAAATCCTCTTTGTTGCCTGATGCACCCACTATATTCAGAGGCACCAAAATACCTCTGAATATTTAGGGCATTAAGGTTAGATACCCAAAGATAGAAAAATAATACTCGCACTCATTTTTACAGCATGATGACTCAAGCATTATTTTCAAGCTCATCAAGTAATCCTAAGGACGAATTTGCCTATTCGCAAGATTTTGCATAATCCGTAAGTATATTATATTATTTTTTAGCAACAAATACTTGCAGCCTATTAGCTTCATGCAAAGCTGGAAAAGAAATAAGCAGAGGCGGAAAGCAACAAGCAAAGACAAGAAAGCAATAAGCAAAAGCAAACAACATACAAGCATATGAGGTGAAAAAGTAATAAGTAATTAAAGGTGAAAAGTAACAAACAAAGATAAGAAAGCAATAAGCAAAGGCAAACAACATACAAGCATACAAGGTAATCGTAACTATATTATGTTTATTTTTTAACATTAATAATACATTGCAGTCTACTAGCTTCATGCTTTAAGCATTTGACGCCATACCGAAGGTTACATCGTTGTTCTGGACTCTTAAGTCGATATTGCTTAACCAAAGCAATATCGACTTATGGGTAAACGTTCCGAAGGATACGTTCACTTCTAAAATCTTAAGTCGATATTGCTTAACCAAAGCAATACCGACTCGAGGGCGACTATTTTGGAGGATACGTTCACTTCTAGACTCTTAAGCCGATATTGCTTAACCAAAGCAACACCGACTTAGGGGCAACTGTTCTAAAGGATACATTCACTTCTAGACTCTTAAGTTGGTATTACTTAACCAAAGCAATACCGACTTAGGGCAACTATTCCAAAGGATACATTTACTTCTAGACTCTTAAGTTGGTTTTGTTTAACCAAAACAATTTTGACTTAGCAAAAACTGTTATGGACCCCCTTCAGGCTTGCCACGTGGCATGTGGCCCACAACAACTACCTAATTGCTTCACCTGCCAACTATTACTATATAAGGCATATCATGCCTACATGTATGAATCTAAGCTCATTTTACACATCTCTTACACTCACTGACTCAAGCGTTAGAGTGTCTATGCAGGTGTATGCAAGTTTCGCTTCTCATTGGAGACCACTACCGCTTACCAAAATCCTCTCCATTGCCTAATGCATCCACCATGTTCAAAGGCACCAAAATACGTCTAAACAAATACAAAAAAAAAAAACAAAGCAAATAAAATTAAGAATAAAATAGAAAAAATTGAGATAAAATTTGGGTCCTTAATAAAATTTTCCTTTCCGTTGAGTCCTTAATAAAACAAAATTTTTGTTTGTGGTCTTTGTTATTCTGTTTTAGTCCATCTAATATATCTATTTTTTCATTTTTGTCCCTAAAATATGTAGATCATTTGTTATGAGTCCCTATCAAATATTTTTCAAAGGGACTAATACAAAAAGAACAAAATATTATAAGGACTCAAATGAAAAAATAGATATATTAGAAGAACTAAAACAAAATAAAGGACCAAAAACAATTTTTTTTAATAGGGACTCAATGCAAAGAAAAAATTTATTAGGGACCCTAAACAAAATTAGCTAATTTATCAGGGACCTAAAACATATTTAAGCCAAAAAAACAAAGGAGAATGATAGATGCAAGCCCTCCCAGCCCAAACTTTTAAACTATGTTTGGAACAAATGAAAAATGGAAAGTACATTAAAAAAAAAAACTATACATAAGAGAGAGGAAAAAAGGGCTCAGCTAGGGTTTTAAGTGAAGTTTCAAAAGAAGAGATAGACTTGGTGGATAGGAGCAAAAAAAAAGAGATTAAGGGGGGAGAACTAATCTTTACAGGAGAATCATCTCACCCTGTTTCTTACGAAGATCTAATAGCCATGCAAGAGGGAACCAAATCCTATAAAGACACTTTGTTAGGACAAAAGGAGAATACTTTCAATGCTTCTAGTGTGGAAGACATGGAAGATGACTTTGAGAGTGATTATGAAGATGGAGATGACAATGGAATCAGATTTAAGAACGAAAGTTAGGTGATTATGATTGTTTAGCTTTAGTTCTTTCTAAGAAGGAAGTTAAAAGGCTTAGAAGGCCATGGTCAAATGTTGTGATTGTGAAACTTCTAGGAAGGAAGATTGGCTTCAAGGCCCTGGAGACAAAACTCAAACAAATATGGGTGAGAAATGGCATCATTCATGTTATTGATGTAGGCAATGATTTCTTCTTGGTTCAATTTTTAAACCTAGAAGACAAAAGCAAGACCATGACAGAGGGTCCTTGGTTGATATATGATCATTACTTAATAGTGAGAGAATGTTGCCCCAACTTTCATCCATCTAGCCAAGCTATTTGGGTTAGGTTCTTTGGGTTACCTATTAAATATTACTATTCAAAAATCTTACATACTTTGGGTAATCGCATATAGAGGATTATGAAGCTTAACAAGAATACTTGGATTCAAAAAGAAAGGCAAGTATGCAGACTTTGCGTTGAGGTTGACCTCACGAAGCCATTGCTTGCTTTGTTCAAAATCAATGAAAGGTTTTACAAGATTGAATATGAAGGTTTGCACTTCTTGTGCCTAGGGTGTGGGAGGTTCAGTCACTACATTGAAGGTTGGTCGGATAAGGAAAAACTAACTAGAGGGAATGAAAATCAAAACCCTAACCCTAACGGTTCCCAAGGTGGGAAGGAGGGTCAATCAAGCCTACACAAAGTTGAAGCGCCATGGACAATAGTAAAAAAGGTCCAAAGACCTAGAAAAGGGAGATATAAGGAATTTGGTCCAAATGGAGGTTCTCACGTACAAGCCAATCAAGGAGGCTCACATTTTACTTTACTCAGGGAACAAAAAGATGATAATGAGGATGACCTTGCACAAAACCAAATACTAACAATGTTAGACTTTGGTCAAATGATATTGCCTACAATTGGCCTGGGTGGCAAGACGATGGGTACAAGGAAAGCACCAACATCATTGTTGTCACATAATGAATACCAAAACAAATAAGGAATCATGCTGATCCCAAGGTCACAAAGGTGTAGAATACAACGATAGCGGATGGGCCCACTCATAAAATTTGTGTTATTAGGGTTGTTGTCATTAATGTAGAGAGAAAATAGCTAAAATCAAAAGAAAACCCACGAGGAAAAAAACGTAGAAAAGGAAATTTGGGGAAGAATGGCAATTAAGTAAAAGTGAGAAATGGGCTTTGAATGACGAAAAGCTGCAAGCCCTTGATGGTTCCAAATCTGATGATCACACGCTTGAGTGTGGCATATTTTGTGCACCATCCCCCCCCCCCCCCCCCCCCCCCCGTATTTGCAAAAAGAGCACCATGATGGATAATTTTGCTCAAAGTTTCCATCGTTCAAGCAAGACTTAGTTAGCAAACATGGATGTTATTGTGGAAACCACCCTTTTGGGGTGAGGCAAATCTAAGAGCCTAATCCATTTTCCTTGGCTTTTATCATGAATAGACAACAAAATAAAATTTTCTTGTGGAATTGTAGAGGGGTTGCTCAAACAGCTTTCTATAGATATTGCAAACAATACTTTGATGTGCATAAACCAGAGATAGTGATGATAATAGAAACTAGGGTAAATCCTAACAAGTGGAAAACTCTTTCACAAGTTAGGATTCAACTCCTTTGATTATTCAGAATGCAGGGGCTACGCTGAGGTATATGTGTGGCATGGAATAAAGATAAGGTGAATTTCCAAGTTCAAATCAAAGACTTCCAGTTCCTTCATATGCACATTAAATTCAATAATGAGGATTGGTGGTGGTTATCTCTAGTCTATGCTAGCCTTTACAAAAGGCCTAAGGGATGAGTTATGGAATAACATTGGCACTATTGCCAATACCAACCTAGGCAAATGGATGCTTGTAGGTGACTTCAATGACATAGCTAATTAAGAGGAAAAGAAAAGGGGAGCCAAAGCTTCCATAAGGAAATGCAGAATTTTTAGAGATCATAATCATTCTAATAACCTTATGGACCGTGGGTTTGTGGGCTCTTGGTTCACTTGGAGAGGGCCTATTTTCAATGGTTATCAACAAATCTTTAAGCGTTTAGATCGAGCACTTTGCAATGCTTAATGGAGGGTTCTTACCCAGAAGCCCATGTCAAAGTTTTGCCAAGGGTTAGCTTCTCGAATCATCACCACATCATCGTGTATTTATCTTATACTCAACTTTTGATAAGGCAACATCATTTTCGCATTAAGTGTGCTTGGTTAACACATCCTTCTTTTAAAGAGTATGTTGCAAATCTCTAGCATAATAATTTAGATTTTCTTCAACATATCTCAAAGATGGAGGAGGATTTAGAAGTCTAGGGGAAAGAGGTCTTTCGAAGCATTGTTGCCACCAAAAGGAAACTTTTGGCAAAGCTAAGGGTTTCCAGCGTGTAACACCCTTGACCCTATTTACTGTAAGAAAGCATAGCAGAATATAATAAATCCAGATTTTTCAAAAACTTAACTCATAAGATAAAAGGTATCACATAACTTTGGTATTTCAAATCATCTCATAAACAAAAATAACTAAACAAAGTGCATTGGCTCTTTAAAGGTCATATAAAACCATAATTAAACCTTTACAAGTTAAAAACATAAATCTAAAGGAAAATAATCCCAAAGTCTAACCCTGATGTCGCAGTCTATCAAAGCATTATAACCCATAAAGAAACATAAGTAAACTACTACCAATGATACCTAAGCCTCTCCTCCATCATCATCCTCAGCATGGTGTTGAATCTCACCTACAGTGGCAATCAACCCAAACACAAACAATACAAGCACAAAGGGAGTGAGATACATCTCACCACATGTATATATATACAATATAAAGGCTAGAAGCAATTAAAAGTATAACTCATTACACATGGACAATCATTTGTACCATGATCACGCAAGCATACACATTCTTATGAACACACATGCATTATGATGCAATCTCCACTTATGACTCTAGATGCATGTGGTACCAAATAAACACTTGTGAAATAAGCTCAGGAGGACATGCAGACTACAAATTTCCACACCATGCTTAACCTGATGCCACACTCTCGACTGAGATGAGACTGCCAGCAGTGCGTCAGGGTTACATAACATTGCAAGGATACTCCAACTCATAGGATCGGCATGAGCCATATAGAGATTCCAAATTGGATAACACCCCAAGGTCAGAGTCATACTTCAACTCGTTCATGGCCTCCCCGGTTAAGCTCAACAACATCCCTTGAAAAACTAAACATGATAAGATGCATGAGGCATACAAGATATCTATGGCATTTTCACACAAATTATCACATGGTGGTCCCTGCCCCACGTAGACTCGAGCCACATACTTGTCATCTAAAACATTACCATGATTTCACTTGATCCACCTCATTCACATATACATCATTATAACACCATATTCTCAACACGAGTGCATAAGCTACAATCATAACAATATCACAACTAAAAAAAACACTTATACAAATATACACAAAATTATCAACCATAGCATTTCATAATTATCACATGTAGGAAAGCAACTTATGTTATAGTTCTATATATAGTTTGCTCATTACAACTTACAACTTAATTTAATTGAGAAAAGCTCAAGCATGTGAACACAACACAATAATAAGGTTGAAGCATAAATACTGACATGGGAAAATTCCCAAACAAGTCGTGCTCAACGCAGGTCCTTCTGTGGTTGGTGCGGGTTCTCATGCTTAGTGCCAAGGGTTCCATGCTTGGCTCAGGAACCCCCCACGCTTAGCTCCAGAGAGTTAGAAAGTTGGGAGCTCCTAACCACTCCAACACTAAGCGCCACAATACCTACGCTAAGCACCAAGTTAACAGAGAGCTCATTTTGCTCTTTATCCCTCCTAGGCTAAGCACAAAATTTTCGCGCTTAGCGTTGGTTCGTGATCTACAACAATGCAATTCGCAATTTCAGCGAAAACTTGAGTTCTCATCGCCCCCAAATCTATCTGAACACCCAAAAGCACAGACTAAAGGTCTACGAATCATTCCTACATGTTCCTAATCAATTTTAAACACATAATTTCACATTCAAAGACAGAATTATCAATCCCCCTATGATCCTAAATCCCTAATTCTCAAGAACACAAAGGGCAACACCTTTCAAACAATCCAACATCAAAATTCAATCAATCATTTAGGGTGTGTTTGGGACAGCTAGAAAAATTAAATTATTTCAATAATTGATTATGTGTATAATCGATTATAATTAGAATCAATTTTTGTTTGGGTAAGTTTGTTGAAAAGTGGTTTGAAGATAATTAATTTTGTTTGGATGCAACAAAAAATAAGCTTTTACTTGTAAAATAGTATAAAAATAGCTGAAAGAACAAATAAGTTATTGGAAAATAATCCTAAGCTACAAATTTTCATATTCTTAAAACCAACTTATTTTTAAGAAGAAAAAAAAGCTTTTTACAAATTCCAACTGATGTCCCAAACATGCAGCTTATTTTATAAACAGCTTTTTTCCCCATAAAACAACTGAAAATTGGGATTATAATCTTTCCCAAACATGCTCTTAATAAAATCAGTTGCTTCGGGGTATTCACAACCCGTCTAAGGTCAAGAAACATAAACCTAAAGTCATGCGATCTACCCAAGGCTCATTGTCATTCATACAAGAGAAGAGAAAAAAGATAACTAACTCTCTTTAACCTCAAATAAGAGAAACACAAAGAAGAGGCACTCCTCTAAGTCCCAATTCACGGCTCCGATAGGGCTCCGTGCAACAATCCTTTCATTGGCTCTATGGCGGCACCAAACCAAGAGAGAAGAGAAAGAGAAAGGTTTAGGGATTGTTAGTAATAATCTTGTGTTTGTTTTAGTTGTTAAATATCTTTAATTTTATGGAAATTTAACTATGTTTTATTTATATTTGGGGTTAATTTAAATAAAATTTTCTAGGTGAGTAGTTAAATAAATAAACTTGGTTTTTGTTATGTTTTTGTAGGTTTTTAATAAAGATTAGGTTTGAGGGATGGGTTTTAATGTGTTAGCTTTATAAGAAGCTTGTTTGAGATATCAATGTTTTATGATTTATCTTCTTAGGAATAAGGGGATAAGTTATAAAATTGAGAATTTTCATTTCCAATGGATTGGGGATGGGAAGAGATAGTGCATGCCTTTAGTATAACTGAGAATCATGAAATTGGGATAGAACTGCCTTTTGATTATTGAGATTGACATTTGGGAAAACTCATAGTTTCTAACAGTTTTTAAATCATTTGTTTCTTTTTTTATTTGCATGAAAAGTTTAGAGAAAAATTATAAAGATTGCCTTTATAAATTTCATTATTTTATTTTAAATTTAAAGTAATGATTTAAAATTTCATTAGCTTAAATAGGAGAGAAATTGAAAATGTTAGGTATTGAACCAAAGTCGATGGGAACGATATTCTACTTTCACTATCTACTTTACGAATAGGTACGCTTGCCTAGAGGTCAACAAGGCTCAAGCTTAGGAAGGAAGGTAATCTTTTTCTTTTGGATAAAGGCTTAAGGTATTAACCAAAGGTGAGAAGAAAAGGCTCATGGGTCATAAAATAAGGCCCAACTCTTGGCTCATAAAACTCTCTATTTCTAGTCTATTACACAAAACCCATTTTTAACTCCCTAAATTACATAACCCAAAATAGCACTTATTTAATTAATAAATAGAAACATTTTCACAAGACTTAAATTAAAATAAGTTGGAATAGAGTATCTAATACATAGCATATTTACATAAATATTGGGAAAATGATTTTCGAGATGTTACACAATGCAAGATTCATAAGGGAAAAGGCAACCAATTCTTAACTCAGTTGGAAGAGGATCTTCAAAATGATCTTGAAAAGTGTTATACCAAGAGGAGCTCTCTTGGTTTCATAGGTCCAGAGCTCAATGGCTTCAAGATGGTGATCGTAATACAAGGTACTATCACTTGAAAGTCATTGAAAGGAGAAGAAAAAACAAAATTCAGATGCTTAGGGGTGATGATGGCCAATGGGTAGAAGATGATGAGCATATTCAACATATGGTGAACGGTCTTTATTAGTGTTTGCTTTCTAATCAGGATGAAGAGGAAGACATTCAATGGTACAAAACCCACTACACTTTCCCTCCTTTAAATCAGGATGAGTATGAGTCTCTTGATTCCCCTTTGCAAATGATGAAATTCACAACGCTTTATTTTCCATAAGTCCTTGGAAGGCCCCTAAACCAAAAAGATATCCAGCAGGCTTCTATCAACACTCTTGGAGTACAATTAGAGAAAATCTTTGTCAAGCAATTCATAAATTGTGGACTATGCCTCATGAGATTGCCAAGTTCATCAAAATAGATATTATCTTGATACCAAAAGTTAGCATACCTGAGTTTGTTAATTAATCAATTTCGACCCATTTCTCTATGTAATGTCAGCTAAAAAAAGCTAACAAAGATAGTAGTGAACCGGTTAAAGGCTATCATGCCCCACATTATTTTGCCTCATCAAACTGGTTTTATTCAAACCCATAACATTATTGAAAATGTGGTGGTGGCCCAAGAGATGCTTCACAGCATGCAAAGAATGAGAGGAAAGGTAGGGTACTTTGTTTTTTAAGTCGATCTAGCTAAGGCTTATGATCATGTGAGGTGGAGTTTTGTGCAAGAAGCCATCAAGGAAGCTAAATTCTCATGTCACATCATGAATATTATCATGAGTTGCATTTCCACAGTTCAATCTAATGTTGTGTGGAATGAATGTATAGCCCTTTATTTTGTCCCTCAATAGGGCCTTCGACAGGGTGACCCTTTATCACCATACCTATTTGTCCTTTGCATGGACAAATTATCTCACATTATTTCCCAGTATGTTGATGTAGGTGCTTGGATTCCTATGAAGGCATAGAGAAAAGGACCATTGGTTTCACATTTAATGTTTGTTGACGATTTGTTACTATTTGGACAAGCTACTAACTCCAACATGCAAACAATCCTTAATGCCATAAATCTTTTTGTGGGATATCGGGACAATTGGTGAGCAAAGAAAAAACCAGTATTTATTTTTCCAAAAATGTGGACAAACATACTAGATCCTCCTGTGATTCAATCCATTCCTATCTATCCTATGATGACAACTACAATTCCTAACATTGTTCTTAATGATCTTCAAAGGATGCAAAAATCTTTTATTTGAGGGGACACTCCTAATCAAAGGAGAGTTCATGCAATCAATTGGAATGTTATGATGCTCCTTAAAAGAAATAGAGGTACAACAATGTGCAATTTAGTCTAAATGTATACAACTTGCTTGATGAAACTTGCTTGGGCTATTCTAAATTGGAACTCAGGTCTTTGGGTTGATGTGTTAAAAGGAAAATATGATAAAGGACAAATCACCCAAAGTTCTATTGAAACTAAAGTCACTATTTCGTCTATTTGGAAGGCCATTGCTAAATGTTCGCCAACTTTAGAGAAAAATGAGTTTTAGGCCATTAGTAATGGAAATAATGTTAATGCATGGACAAACAAGTGGATAGATGGAAATACAAAAATCATTGATCAAGGAATAATTGTTCCTTCTCAATATTCATGGTGAGCAACTTAGTTAATGATGGCCAATGGGAAATCTAGAGAATGGTAGAGTTCCTTCCACAATAGACCATTCAATGCATTACTTCCATTCTCCCCCTAGCATTATGGATGAAGAAGATAAACGCATGTGGCTTGGAGATAGATTAAGGAACTCTTCTATTTCTAGTGCATATAAGAGACTAAATAACTTCCATCTTCTTGAAGAGGATGGAGTTTGGCATAGAATCTAGAAACTTATAACTCTAGAAAGAGTACGAGATTTTGTTTGGCAAGTCAACCATGGTAGAATAACCACTAGAGATCGTATAGCATCTTGGGGATTAGGTTCTCCAAATTGCTTACATTGTGGTTGTGTGGAAGAATCCATCCTTCATGCTTTTAGAGATTGCCCCTTGACTTCCATTATTTGGCACCATCTCCTGAAGTTGAATGCTAAAAGTGATTTCTTTGGCTTTGATCTTCCATCTTGGGTAAGAGTTAATATTCACAGTAATTATGGAAGGGACGATACCATTCCTTGGCCTGAGAAGTGGGCTACAAAGTGTTATTTTATCTGGTTGGCTTAATTACCAAATTGGTCCCTTTGTTTATTTAAAATGCTCAATTAGGTCCCTTAGTTTTTCGACTATGCAATTGGGTCCCTTAGTTTCAAAATTTACCCAATTGGGTCCTTTCCGTCCAATTACAGTTAATTTGTAAATTATGGCATTTCAATTTACGATTAGTGGCGGTTTTTAACCGCCACTATATTTTTTATTATTTTTTAATTGAAAACTATAATAAGATAAATATAATTAAAAAAATTAACACAAAGTGGCGGTTTTGAACCACCACTTTATCTAATATTATTTTAAAATAAAGGAAACCAATGGAAAATGACTTCATCTTTTAGGGTTCCATCCTCAAAATCTCTTTCTGCTACCACGCGCCTCTATCATCACGACAACGGCTTATGAGGGGGTTGAAGGGGTTGAGGGAGGCTTCTAGAAGAAAGATGGTGAAGGATTGGAAGGGTGGGGCGTTGAAGAGAATGGTGCGAAGGGAGTTTCTCTCCTGCAATTAGGGGTGGAAATAGGCCAGGCGGCTCGTCGGGGGCCTACGACCTGGCCCGTCAAAGGCTTGGTCTAGCCTGGCCTGTTTATTAAAAAGGTCGGGCTTAGGCTTTTTGAAAAGCCTTTTTCATTAAAAAGGTCAGGCTTTAGGCTTTAAAAAAAGCCTATTAAGCTTGACAGGCTGACCTATTTATATAATAATATATATAATAATATATATAATATTATATATTTATATATATTACATGAATATAATATATATATATATATATATTTAATATTAATCTTTAGAAAACATTGAATATTTTACGTAATGAACAAAGCCCGTTGGCCTAGTTAGGCCTATAGGCCTATTGGCTTGTTTACAAGACATTTTATAGAATAGGCCACGTAAACAAGCTTTTCAGGATAGGCCAAGCTAAGGCTTAAAAAAAAGGCCTATAGCAGGTAAATAGGCGAAGCCCAGGCATAGTAACTATGATGTAGGCCAGGCCCAGGCCCACCAAAGCCTGGCCTAGCCTGTTTCCACCCCTACCTGCAATTGGAAGGGTTAAGGCTCTCTCTCCCACGATTCCAATTCTTCTACTTTTGTGGATATGGGGCATGTCGGTGGGAGTGGCGAGGCAAATGCGTGTGAAGAGAAGGGTGGTTACCAGTAACGCTGCGGTGACCATTGGGATAGGAGATCTGGTTCGTGTGTTTTGGGATGCAAGTGCGTGTCCACAATCTAGGGTTCTCAAAGACCCTTGTTGCGGTGGAGGAATGGCACTAACAACATAAGCATTTGTCGGCGGTAGCGACGGAAGGAAGTTTCCAATCTGATCTTGACTAGTTTTTGGGTACCCATTTTGAAACTGTGATGATTTTATGGTTTATGCTATTTAGAGTTTTTTGGATTTTTTTAAAATAATAATAAATATAATGGTGGTTAAAAACTGCCACTATACGTACTCAACATTAAAAAAAATCATAAGCAAATACCCCTAAGTGTCACGTATGACATTTTCATCCATCAATTTAGCGGAGTTGGCAAAAAGGACCCAATTGGGTAATTTTTTAAAACTAAGGGACCCAATTGCATTGTCAAAAAACTAAGGAACCTAATTGAGCATTTTAAATAGATAAAAGGGAACAATTTGGTAATTAAGCCTGTCTGGTTTTAGAGAAACAAGCAAGATCATGATCCCCATTTTATCATACCTTTTAAGCCTTGGGAAATAATCAAAGTCAACTGCAATTTCTACTTGGAGCCAAATGTTAGTTTATCTGCTTTATCAATCAATTGTTAAAGAGAGATTCAAGCAGAATGGAAACCTCCTATGGAGGGATGGATGTGCATCAACACTGGTGGATCTTCAAAAGGTCCAAGTGGTTTGGCAGCATATGGGGGACTCATAAAAGATCATCAAGGGCAGATGGATTGCAAGATTTTCTAAGAAAATTGGAATAGCTTCAGCCTACAAAGCTAAATTATAGGGTGTTTATGAAGGGCTTCTAATGGTAAGGGCCAAGGGTATAACCAAACTTGAGCTTCAAATTGATTCAACTACAGTTGTTCAAAGCATTAAAGTAAACAAAATAGGAAATGTTATGGGATAGAATTTAATTCAAGCTATCAAGAGGTTGATCAAGGATTGTTGGCAGGTCAAAGTGTGTCATGTCTACCGTGAAGGAAACTCATGTGCAAATGCTCTTGCAAATCTTGCTCATGACAATACTATGGATTTTGTCCTCTATGAGCAACCGCCAGCTTCAATGAGTCACTTGCGCTCTTTTATGATGTTTACGGAGTCCATCTCCCTCGTTTTTTTTTTGTCTTTTCTGGGCTTAGCCCATGTTATTATTTGGGGGGGAGATGGAAAGAGATTTAAAAAGTAATCTTTTCATCGTTTGTTACACTATCAGAAAGGAAGAGAATGTAAAATACCGTGTGGGACCCATTACTTTTTAGATATGCTCGATTTGGATGAAAACGGTTGAAAGCTTGCCTAAGTGTTATTAAAATATCAATTTACCTTTATTTTTACAAAAAAAAATTTATTAGAGATATTTATATCATTGTCATACATATCTTTTTCTTTATTTTTATTTTTTACACAAACAATCAAGAGAAAAGAAAACTTTTATAATTTTTTTTTTTAATTTTCTCTCCTATTAAACAACCTAAAAATTATGTCAGATTTTCTCCTTTTCACGCACTTTTTTATTTCTAAACCAAACAAGGTCATAGTCCAAAACAGCCTTTTGTTTCGCCAACGAGAGAAGGACTAAATTGCAAAAATAATAAGATACTTACTCTTACAGGAAAAACGCATTCTGAAAGATGATGTTGGAAACGAGTTTTGGATCTGTCTGGCCATGAGGGGGTAGGAAAATCCTCCACCTTGTAGAGGTGCCCAAGGAAACGCCTTAAATTAAATGGGCAAGTTGCAAAAAAGATTTATTTCATTCCTATAAAGTGAGTAACCGTGTCAGTCGATATTCCAAAAAATGATTTTATTAAACATGTATAAGAAATATTAATTGTTAATTTTTTTCATTAAAATTAAAAATTAATTACTTTATCCTGTGATGTGAGTGACCTCCAAAGTGAGTTACTAGTTCACACTAACCATATATAGCCACCCTCCTCTGATGACTCTGCAGTATCCACTTTCAGTACAAAATCAAAACAAGGGGCCATCTTTGTCATACATACCCATACCCATACCCACCAAGCCATGACCATGACCATGACCATGACCATGACTCTGAATACTCTGTTTCTGATCTTCCTTCTGCACATAGCTTCGGTGGCATCATCGGATCTCCGACCTGGGTTTTACTCAAAAACATGTCCCAAAGCCGAAGTCATAGTCCGAGATGTGATGAAGAAGGCCCTTATGAGGGAACCCAGAAGTGTTGCCTCTGTTATGCGCTTCCAGTTCCATGATTGCTTTGTCAACGTACGTAATTGATTTGATTCTAATTTAATTTATTAATAGTATGAAAACGAATCAAAAATTGGGTTTTGATCTGAATTTATTTGTGAAGGGGTGTGATGGTTCTATGTTGCTTGATGATACACCAACCATGCTCGGGGAGAAACTGGCCCTCTCAAATATAAATTCGCTGAGATCATATGAAGTTGTTGATGAAGTGAAGGAAGCGCTGGAGAAGGCGTGCCCCGGAGTTGTTTCCTGTGCTGACATCATAATTATGGCATCCAGAGATGCTGTCGCTCTGGTTCGTTTCTTCAATACCCATCTTTACTTTTTCTCTCATTCAATTTCTTGTCACCCTAGCTCCTAGCCAAATTGCAGTTTCTCAATCTACACTACACAAGCACCAAACTAGTAAAATACCCAATTAAAACCTTCAGTAATTATAATGTTATATTATACTATTGATTAAGAAAAATAAATTATCTTGTCAATTTTAATTTCAAATTATTTATAATTTTTTAGTTTGTCTTTTGTCTCTTTATTTATTATTTTTTATTTTATTTACTAATTTTCTATTTTTTTTACAAAGATATAATCAAGAAAACAGTAGTTAATGTTATTTTAAAATTTTAAAATAAGATTTAATTATAATGTACTAATAGTATAAACTGTAAAGGTTTTTATATTATCATCCAATTACATATTGTCATGATCAATTTTTTTGCTTTTATTATAATAATTACAAAATTATATTTAAAATGATTTCTGATTAGTTAATAGTATAAGAATATTTATAAGAATAATGCATGAAAATTAAATTCTTTTTTTTACTGCAAAAATTAAATTCTTTAAAATAACATATTAATAAAAATATTTTTTTAGAGAGTGACAGATAAGAAACATATAATTTGTACAGATTTAAATATAGTAGTATTTGTTGGAGATCCCACATCGTCTAGTAATATGACTAAAATAGAGTATATAAGTGAGGTGCAAACCTCACCTTACAAGCCGATTTTGTAAGGTTGAGTTAAGCTCATAATCCATTTTCTAAGAGTATTCAATACCAAATAAATAAATATAGTATTAATTAGAATTTATTATTTTGCATTAATGTGAGGCTATTTAATTTTTCTTTTTCTAAAAAGACTACATTTTTTTTTTCATTTTTCTATATGTATATTTTAGATAAATTCAATAAAAGTTGTTATATGTATTACATTTTTGTTACTATTAACCTTGTATATAGTATATAAGCATAAATGTATATTATAATTAAATTAATAATTAATAAATTAATAAATAAGATACAAAAATAATGAACGATATAACTTTAAATAAAAGAAAAACTCTTTCATTTTGATCATTTGATATTGTAAAAGTGTAAAAATTTTACATTAAAATTATGCACTATTAATGTAAGGATTTTTTTCACTATCAATCAATCAGAAATCATTTTAAGTATAATTTTTAAATTAGCTATTATAAAAATTAACAAATTTATAATACATGACAACTTGTAATTAGAAGAAAGTATAAAAGAACTTTTATATTATCAATATATTTTAATTAAATTCCTTATGTTAACTTAATAATACTGTGAACAAAGAATATAAAAAATAAAATAAAATTGAAAGATTCCTGCAAAGGTTAATAAGTAAGTATTGTTAGATTTTTATAATATCTTCTTGTTAATTTGCTTAAGTATTTTATGAAGAAAATATGAAATGAAAAATTAAATGTCTTTCTTATTTTGCAAGTTTAGTAAAAAAAAATATTACTACATGACAATATGGAATTATTTTAATAATTACTCTTTCCATTTATTTTTATTTTTCTACTTTTAAAATAAATAAAAAATTATATTTACCTATTTATTTAGAAGTTTAATACAATGTTAATAATTATTTTTTCCAATTACGTAGTTCTTTATTTTTATCTAATCCTTAAATACTTTGTACATTGATCATAAATTAGAGCAAAATAATAATAGAGATGATTTTTTTTAGTGTACAATGGTCGTGTTGAGGTTCGAACTTATGATCTCATGCTTCTACCCGAACTTCCAACCAGTAGGCCGACCCCAGTGGGTTTATAATAGAGATGATATTAGGACATTAAATTTTTTTTTTTGACAGAAAAGGACATTAAAATTAATTTTAACATAAACGAGGATATATATTACAGTTTTTAATCTATGTAAAAATATTTCTAAATGAATAGTAGATAATAAGAACGGAAAAAATATAAAGGTTAAATGCATTTTCAAAAGTGTATCTGATATTTCAAATAGTTGTAGTAGTAGTATTCTTCGGTTTCTTTTCATGTGTCATTTGGTGTAATTGCACAAGGATTAAGTAAACAATTAATGAGTCAACCTGAACCAGGTCCACTGCACATGTATTATGGCAAATTTGAACGAAATTCAATTTTAAATGCCACTTTTTCCCCCCTTAGAATTTAATTGTGATGTACTGTTACATACTGGCATTTATTGATGTGTTACTGCATCATTTAATGGATTAATTATTAACATATTAAATGCATTGAGTAATTACTTTTTTTACTAATCAATTTATATTTGAAATTGTTCAGTGGTTGTTTTTTTTGGTATTAAGCCTTTTAATGATTTCTCTTTTTAAGAACCAATTGATAATTAAGAATGTTAAAGTGTTAAAAATATGGTTTTGGAATTGCAAATGCAGACAGGTGGACCCTCGTGGGAGGTGAGGTTGGGAAGACTGGACAGCTTGAGTGCTAGTCAAGAAGAGTCGAGCAACATCATGCCGAGCCCAAGAGCCAACGCAAGCTCACTTATTGATCTGTTCCAGAAATATAACCTTACTGTGAAAGACCTGGTAGCACTCTCAGGATCTCACTCTATTGGCCAAGGTCGTTGTTTCTCCATCATGTTTAGGCTATACAATCAATCTGGAACTGGAAGACCTGACCCTGCCATTGACCTTAGCTATAGACAAGAGCTTAACAAGCTATGTCCACTCGATGTTGACCAAAATGTCACAGGGAACCTTGATTCCACGCCTCTCCTCTTTGATAACCAATATTTCAAGGACTTGGTTGCTGGAAGGGGCTTTCTCAACTCTGATCAAACACTTTTCACATTCCCCCAGACCAGGGTCTTTGTCAGGTTATTTAGTAGACATCAAACTGAGTTTTTCAAAGCATTTGTGGATGGAATGTTGAAAATGGGTGACTTGCAGTCTGGTCGCCCTGGGGAAGTTAGGACAAATTGCAGGCTCGTCAATTCTCGCCCCACTAATTTGCTGCTTGACTCTCCACACAACATGGAGAGTAACGATAAATAAAATAAATGCATGTCTCTTCAGATTCATGCATTATATGTTATCCAACTATGAAACAAATTTTACAATGATAGTATGAAGCATCGTGGCTAATTATTATTAAGGTAAATTGTAATTTTTGTCCCTTTATAATTCTTAATTCGTAATTTTTGTATTCTTTTTTTTTTTTTTATCCGTAGAAATCGAAGACAGTATTAGAAGGTGTGCATAATTTTAAAAATTGAGAAACCAAAATTGCAGATTTGAAAATAAGAAGACTGAAATATCGAATTAGGAATTACAAGAGAACCAAAATTACAATTTAGCCTTCCTATTAATTTTAGTATAGGACCTATATGCATGATTCCACCCCAATATATGCAAGCCTCCCTAATCATTTTTAGTTCTCACACTTCGAAACAACTATTTTTACATTCAAGTTTTCAAATCTATAAATTGTTGGGTGCTTGACACCAACGTCTTGCTAGACAGATGAAGCACTCATCCCACCTGTATATTGTGTTCAGTTGGAAGGAATGAAAATGTGAAGAATGAAAAGGGATGAAATATAGTAGAAAGGGAGTGAAAAGTGAGGTTGTTTGTTTGAAATGAAAGAGTGAAAATAAAATTAACTACTTATACAATTCCAATTTTATCCCACGTATATGCCTTTTTATTGCTACAATTTTTTTTTTTTTAAAATTGAACAGGCATATAATCGATTATACATAAGGCATAATCGATTATATGCCTTGGATTACACATAAGGCACAATCGATTATGCCCTTTAAAAAAAAGGTTGCACCTGTTTTTAAATATTAGCAACCACACATTTGAAAAGAAATGAAGCCTCTCACGGGTGCTTCAAAATAAAAAATTAAAAAAAGTGTAAGTCTCTCAGTCATGAGTCTCACGAGGGACAACAGGGGCAATTTCATAATGTTAAAAATGTCATCATTCACTGTCAAACTTTCAGTGCATTTTTACATCATTTTTTAGTTGAAAGTGATACCCGTGGGCCCAAGCTCTTTTCACCACTCTCACTGCCTACTTCAGGGCAATTTCTTAGGGCACCTCGCTTTTTTCCCGGTGTACCCCATAAATTTATATATTCCTATTATATCCTTATTGATTATAATGATATACTGCACCTCTCTCTCATTCGCACCTCATTCTTCTTCTTTACTGCAACTAATCCGTAATGTTGTAATTGCATTACGAATTGTGTAATCCGTAATGTATATTACAATATACATTACGGATTACACAATCCGTAATGCAATTACAAGACTTACGGATTGTCTAATCCGTAATGTTGTAATTGCATTACGGATTGTGTAATCCGTAATGTATATTACAATATACATTACGGATTACACAATCCGTAATGCAATTACAACATTACGGATTAGACAATCCGTAAGTCTTGTAATTGCATTACGGATTGTGTAATCCGTAATGTATATTGTAATATACATTACGGATTACACAATCAGTAATATAGCTAGGAATTTTGTAAAAGAAACTGTATTTGCTGTGATTAACCTGTTTAAGTTCAATGAGTTGAAATTGTATTTATAATGCCTGTTTAGTTAATAATAATTAAATTATTGTTGTTAACAATGTGGGCAATTTGTTGGATGATTTTTTGTGTTTATTCAATTGAGTATTATTTTTTTTGAAATATTAGATTTTATGGAGGACCATTATATGAGCAAGATGTCGGATGAAGTAGACATCGATGTTGATCAGACAATGGTTGAATATATAATGATGCAATTAAAAATTAAATTATAGATTTTCTCTTAATTACGGATTATTAAATCCGGAGTATATATTGAAATCCAGAATTGTATTACGGAATACCCATTCCGTAATACATTGTTGCATTACGGAATAGGAATTCCGTAATAGCTTTTCGGAGTTCCATATATACTACGGATTATCCAATCCGTAAACCACTAATAGGTGTGTCTTGCATTACGGAAAAGGAATTCCATAATAGGTTTTATATATAGTACGGATTATCCAATCCGTAATAACACAAGGGGTGTGTGTTGCATTACGGAAAAGGATATCTGTAATAACACAAAAGGGAAGAAGGGTAGAATTGTCTCATAAGGTGGATAATTATTTTTCATGGGGTGCGCCGAGAAAAAAATGAGATGCCTTAAGAAAAAGCCCTACTTCAGCCCAACTGCCCATTTTCAACCCAACCGAACACGACGGTAGCACGCAAAGACAAATTATGTGCTTTTAACTAAAAATACGGTATTAAAAAAATGTTAACATTAGTCCTTAAACTGATTTTAAACATCTAAAATTGGCAGATTTTATTTGAAAAAAATATTAAATTTGTCTTTTCAATGAAATCAATGTTTTATTTTCGAGTAAAAACTCACTACTTTTAAATACTTAAAATCAACTTTAAGAGTTTATATCAACATAACCGTATTTGAAAAATTGAATGCAGCCTATTTCACTTGCAAGGCTTCTTCCAAACATGTAGAAAATGACATAAGTACTCGAGTTACAACCAAAAACTGAAAGTCAACCTCAACGGTGATAAAAACAAAGTCTCTGCCTCTTGAGCGTTTCAGCTCCATTAGTTGAAAGCTAGAGCAAAGATAGAAGTAGAGATCATTTCTTCACCCACAAACAATTCGTACATACGGAATTCAAATCCTTGTTACAGAAGATACTTCATGACAGCCTTTATTATTTTCAACCCGGTCATGGTAATCAGGACTTCTCTGAATACACTTTGCCTGATGCCCTAAGAATGAAGTATGAAGCGAGGACAAAAAAATAAAAAATATCGATCCAAATTTTGCAAAATCACTATAGACTAAGCAACATACAACAAAGCCTTTACATAGAGTAGCCCTCCCTTAAAACTTGTTGCCTGGCAAGATATTCTGAAATCTCCCTTCACAATAAATGTCTCCAAGCACTCAACACAGGATGTTGCATAAAATGTACAGTCTCAGCAGTAACTCACCCTAATACATGAACAACAATACAAGCAAGCTACCCCAACAAATCCAAAAGGGGTGGCTGCTCAGCATGTGACTTGGTATGAGAGGACCGAGTGGTTGAAGCAGCTCCCCTCCCTCTTCCTCGTCCTCTACCCACGGTGGTTGAAGGGGGTGGTGCAAGTTTAGGTGCAATTTGTTCATTCTTGTTGGAAGAAAATATTGATCCAAGATCTGTTGCTGTTGACTGAACATTATTATATGAAACATTCGATGCTGGAAAAGCATGAGTTTGTTTTAAGAACCCAAGAGAATTCTGTTGTGCAAGGCCACCACTATTCAGGCTACCCATGGTTGAACTAGCATTCCTTGAGTTCAAACTAATGGACTCTGCAGAACTTTGGGAATTAATAGGCCAACTGTTGCTAGTTTGGGGACCCATATTGCTTGAAGTGCTTGTCATTGAATTAAACCCAACTTTGTTTAGTGGCATTCCTAAAGCACCATTGTTGGATATTCCAGATCCACCTGATACTGAGCCATTAGGACGTGGAGGCCAATCAGCAAAAGGATCATCAGATTCAAGATTAGATGTGGATGAAGTTCCTGCTGCTATTGTCTGCCTTTCAGTATCACCAAATTGTGGGGTAACACCAGAAGATGCACGAGGTGGCCATTCTACATCCACTGAGGGACATGACTTGGTTGTTTGCTGAGCAGATAAAGCAGCTAAGGACAAATGCTTTTGTAAAGATGCTACTTGTCCCACAGAGTTGCCTGCCATAGATTGACCGGTTGCATCAATAGAATTCTGGATAGAAGAGGCAGTGCCCTTTGTTTTGGGACCCCAATCTTCATCCCAAGAGCTGCTTTTTGTTGAAGCAGGTACAGTGCTGCTGCTTGTCCGCATGGCTTCGGATTGAAGGCCATTAACCATGGGAGATACTTTTACCTCTGGCATTCCAGAATCAGTCACAGCCACTCCTCGCTTCTCTTCTATTTTGCTGTACAGAACACACAAAGTTCAAAAAAAATTAAAGAGAAGATTGTCAGAGATCAAGGACAGAGAGGCAGACAGAGAAAATGACAAAAATAGAGGGGGTTAAAAATTAAAAAAATATTACTGGAGCATATTCTTGACAAAGAGCATATATTTGGCAAACTGTTGAACATTCAATTGTTGAGCAGTCAGGAGGGGCATAAGCAATGGAAGAACATGCTCAGCTACAAATTCTACTCCATACTGAACAAGAGAAATCAAACAAGACTTAGGTACAATTCCAAATACTATTTAGCAACAACTCCAAATATCATTGATCATAGCAGTCAATAATATAAAAAACTGTGATTCATATGTCAGGCTCATCATTTGAAATTTACCTGCTTGAAAATAGAATTTGCAACCCCTAGGGTACACATAAGGGTTGGAGGGGAACGGTCAACAGCAGTACAGCGTTGAATAGTTTGCAAGATGTCCAAGACAGCATGTTTATCAAGCCGGTTAACCATATCTCCTAGGCACAGCAACGCATTGACTCTAACCTGTCAAACCAAAGAGAAAAATACAGACAACAGGTTTGCATATAAGGTGAAAAAACCAGCATAGGTACACAACATTGTCAAACTCAAAGGTCCTACCTAAGATTGAAGAGGTAGAAAAGAAATTATAACATGAAAGGTAAAACCCTACCTATTAAAATTATATTCAAGAACATGCACACATACAAAATAACACAAATAAGCCATAGGAATAATAAAATTACAATCACATCTAGCATTTAAGTATCTTCTAAATCGGAATGCATATTAGATACAAGTTTGTAAGGACTATGTACAAGCCTTTGTAACAAAACAAAGGGTCCTAACCTACCAAAGACAAGCATTGTAAGAAAACAAAAGGCTTCTAACCTATCAAAGATAAGCCTTATATGAAAAAATATGTGGAATATGAAAAAATATGATATGAAACTTTGAAAAGTGCTAATAACTACCAATACCATAGTCAAATAAGGATCTAATTATTCTGACCAAATTAGGTTTGGATGCTAAAAAGACACCACATACATGATGTCAACCTGAGGCATTGCAAATAAAGATAAAAGCTCAAACAAAACATACCGCCGCAACTGTTGTTTTAAGTGCTAATCCATGAACACGGGGCAAAACCACTTGTTTCACGAGCTGAAAGGAAGAACCAAAAAAAAAAATAAGAAACATAATAGATATTCTTACTTTAATACTAAACATTTGAATTGAAGTTTCAAAAAAAAAGTGTTGAGGATTATCTGACTATGGGCTGAACATTAGGGCCATACCTCAAGGGGGAAATAAGGTGACAATTAAGATAGTAGGATTATTCATTTTATTATTATTGGGCTTTGGCCTGGGCTTCTACTAGCAGGACTAGCACTTGACCTAACTCACCTAAGTAGTAGCATATTAGGTGCATTAAGTTATTGTATTTGAACTTATTATCAATCTCATAATACATTGTTAGCCGTTATTCTCTATTTTTCCTTTTCCTTGTCCAAACCATAAAGTTTCAAAGTCCGCAACAACAAACATTGAAAGTTGAAACAATAGTACTAACATTCAATGGCAAACATGTGATAGTTTAAAAGAACTCAAGCCTACTCAATAATTAGAAAATAGCACTCACCTGGGCATCTAGTTGTTTGGCAAGCGATACAGATTTTTTCAGGACCTCTTCTTGCAAACGAGCATCAGTATCATCATAGGCCCGAACAATCATTGGAAGAACATGTGAAACTAAATGCTCTTGACTAGTCTAAGAGAATAATAAATGGAACAATAAGTTGGAATAAACATAGTCACTAGATACAGAGATTTTTTCAATCATCAAAATAAAGAAACTGATATAAACTCTCAAGTACCTTGTTTATTACAAGCTCAGCATGCTTCACAAGTAGTAATAGTGTCTCACCAGCAGCGGAACTCAAGACAGGGGACAAGGGCTGGAAGTGTTGATTGCTCAAAATCATTCTTGTCCTGAAAAATAAATTATTTTATCACTTCGTGTTAATGAATTTCTTTTTCATAAAAAAAAAAAAAAAACTTCAAATATCAATCCATTGTGCCCTTATGTAAATCTGGTTTACTGATGATACACTACCCCTCACTTATCAGAAACCAAAAAGAGATCAACTGTTGCAACTTGCAACTAAATATTAACTCATTTCACCACAACAGACCAAATCATTCATTTCCTAAATTATAGATCAAGATAAAGCAAAGAACAGACTGTTTGCATCCAAATAAAGCAAGGAGACACAAGGAATAAGATGTCTGATAAATTTACAGCCAATAAGGCAGGAATAAAAAAGGCTTATATAAAAATAAAAGCTTTGCACAAGAGGGGGGGAGAGAAACAATGAAGCCTCACCCCACAAGGTGGGGGTTAGCTATATGCATCAAACCACACCATCGGGCTCTATCCAAACCAAATTTTCAAAAGAAAAAGATAAAAAATATCAGAGCAGTTTCATTATTAATAGCTTCTCAGTTTTCTTCAGTCTTCCTCTACCTCTTTTAACCTGCCTATGTTCCATTTGCCCGTTTGAATAAACAACTTAATTAAAGTCTTATTGAATAAGTACTTATGGTATAAGTATAAGTTGTTTTCATTTTACAAAATTGAAGGGGAAATAGTGTTAAACTGTTTTTATATAAGCTGTTTTCATAAGCTATACTGAAGAACTTATTAAAATAAGCTGAAAATAGCTTATGGACATATCATAAGCTATTTTCATATGCTCTCCCAAACACGTACACAAGTGCTTATGTCATAAGATATAAATCCAAATAAGTTGTACATAAGCTCTTCCAAACGGAGCCTTGATCCATTTTTCTTATTGGAGCTTCTGTTGGTCACATGACCCAGCCAAAACAGTGAAGTGTGCCACTACATGCATTCAGGAGAAGCCAAGACCTGCTCCACTACACTATGGCACTTATAGCAATTAATACAACTGGGATTAACATGCTGAACCTTAAGGCAATCAATTTTAAGGAATTGGACTGTTTGAAGTGTTTGTAATCACATGGTTAATATTTTCATTTTGTTTAGTAAGCAAATTATGCCATTAATTTTAAGATATATTGACAGAGTAGGACAAATTTTTAGTATTATGAAATTAAATGACACACACATCATGCATATTTTCAATATAATGGTCGATTTTGTGAAACATTCACCCTACAAAAGAATATTTCTTGGTGCAAGATTGATTTTGAATTACAATGCTGTCAACAACAGCACTAATTTAGGTATTCTATGGAAGTGAGGAAAAGAAAGAGAGATATTAGTACCTGAGACTCTGCAATGGTTAGAACCATTGGCAGAATCATCGGCTGTATCACCACATTCCTAAGTTCTGCACAAAGTGGTGGAAGGACCTGTATGGAATTTTATTTGTCCAAATTACATTCATGACAATAGTGAAAAAACATTACTCAAAATTCAAGAGAATTCAGAGTAAAGAAGCAATAACATTTAATCACATATTTGGGAAAACAGCATAACATGAGTTTAACACATGCAACATAAATTCAAAATCCATGTAAGATTGAGAGATCATATTGGCTATCAAAGTTATAGGGCACAAGACTAAGTAATTGAAGGAGCAAGAGTGTACTGAATTATAAATGCTAGCACAAGTATACAAATTATGTATGCTGGGAGAGATACCTGACATGAAATTGACTAGCAGAAGTGAATACACATAAATTTCATAGCCAAACAGCATAGAGCATACCTTGTATCGCAATACACGTGAATCAAAATCTTTCCACATATCTGACAATGCTTTTAAGAATTCTGACTTCTGCATGTTATCTCTTTCCTGAAGGAAAGGAGGACACATCATCAAGAACTTCAACTCTAAAATTTGCATGTTATCCATTGTAATGCTAACAGGCTAAACTAAAAAATCTTACAAGCATGTGGTCAAGGAAGCGTAGAGCACGCAACCTAGAGTCATGCCTAAAAAATGGTGAGCCTGCAAAAATGAGAAGCATATATCCTGTCAAGATTATGACCATCTAAAGGCTCCAACAACCAGCAGAGACACTATATTAATTGCAATGTTCAATGGTAACCAATTGATTATGAGTTACTTAATCCTGAAGAATTACACATGCAATCCTAGTCAAATCTTCTAGTACACAAACACCTCATATGGGTTAATGATTATCATGTTAGTTTTACATAATCAAAGTTAAACTAAAACGCCATTTTGAGTCACCCTTGTAGCATGAGATATTAAGAGATCTTAATAAGTTTATAAACAGGAGGTTTGATCTCATGAATTGTCACGACCCTTTTCATTTTTGACAAAAATGCTGCAGCTGCAGTTAAGAGTAGATAAACACTTCTATTGACATTATAGAGTCTAGGTCAAAAGGTGAAAAAAGAGAGAAAGGAGGCTCTCAATAATATTCTGAAATATTGATATTAGAGTTATACCATAGTTATCAATCCCTAATAGTGGAACAAAATGACCAGCCCCAAAAATGCTATAGCAGGTAGTAGGAATGGATGCTATCTGAGATACAGAACCCGAGACCAATAATGATACAATGGAACTTTCTCTCTTTCCCAGGTATTCGAGAGACCTGGTTCCCTCCCCAAATTCCTATTCCAAGTCTGAAATCTGCTCCTTATTATTTATACCGTCCTTTTCACCAAACCTGAAACACAAGCCCGTGTTCTTTCTTGCAATTCATCTTCTAATACCCTTTGGAGTTCTCTTACCATGCTGCCAAAAATCCCATTGGTCTGCAGGTTAAAGAATTCATCACCAAGCCGCCCCCCCCCCCCCCCCCCCAAATTGTATGCAAGACCAAGATCCACTTTCACATGTAACTATTTTGGAAGATCAGCAAATCCCATTCGCTCAACCTTGTCTGAGCATTTGTTTAGTAATTGATTCTTCTCATTGATTCTTTGTGCATAATCTATCGTCTAAGGTATAACTTTAAGTTAGACCTAAACAATTCCCTCAACCTGTTCAAGAAGATTCCTCAAAGTCTGGATCTGTGCGATGCAGGGGTCCTACATAGCTGCAACAAGCTCAAATCATGGTAGTTGAATCGGCATTCAAATCATGAATCGGAAGGCCCAATTTCTGAATCGTATTGTATCGTGAATCGTAAGATCTATGATCCATAATAAAACATAGCATATACAAACTAACAAAGACATATTAAAGCACATATTCATGATTAATAACTACAAAAATAACTCTAAGATCATGAGATGCATGAGTTCTGTTAAAATTTGTTATAAATAATTTTAAAATTTATAATAAATATTCTGCTATTAAATTTATTATATATTAATTAAATATTTGTATTTGAAAAACTATTAACAGATTTTACCATGTTTTATAATAGTTTTATGATAAAAAGATATTAAGCAGTAATTAAGATAAAAACAATTATCACATCAATTAATTTTTTTTATTTGATACTAGACAATACTTAAATATCACATAAAAAATAAAAGGTTAAAACTTAAAACTGATTGTCCAAAGTCGAAACACGGTCTATGACTTGCAACTAAAAGACAAAAGTTGCTAAAGTAAAAAAAAATACAATACGCTGTCGTTTAGGGTTAGGCCCGTTAGGGTTGTGATTCTGGTTATGTCTTTTCTCTGACCCGCTAGATGCAAGTGCAGCGGAACAAAAGTTAGGATTGCAATGCAGCACGACTTGCCCGCTCCGGCCGCTGTTTTCTTTGCTTTTTGTGAGGAAAAGTGCCGCTTCAGCCAGGCACAATGGCCCTTGGAGGAGAGACAGGGTGCCACAACTCCTTCTGAGGCCTAACAGATCCTACGCAATAATCATGCAATTCTTCTCCAGATCGAGATTCTTGCAATTCAAGTCCAATTCAAGCACCAAAACAATTTGCTCACTAATTCGTATTGCGAGCTGCTCAAATCGTACATATCGTATTGCATATCGTGCAATACTGATAACTATGGCTCAAATTGCTCCCTGTAATCTTCATCTGATGTGGTTTGCTTTAACCCCAAGAGTGAGCCAACCTGATCTAGAGAAATTTTCTAGACAAATAGCCTGACAGCTGTGAAATGTGGAACAGCCACCAGATACCACAGCAGAGTCAAAACAGGAGACCAGTGGGGGGATTAAGTCACTAACAGTGGTTTTGATACCATGCAGATATTATAGGATTATGGTTTAGGTGGGAAAGGAGGAAAATAAAGGAGGCTCACAATAATATTCAGAGTGAATGATATTAGATTGATATTTGATGTGATAGAATACAAAGTTAAATCTATTTATACTAGTTTACTAGTGCACTACTATCAATGAAACTACTAACCTAACTACACTCTAACATAATACTACCTCCATTCCTATATATAAGAAACAAATGGGAACATTTTTTTGTACCTAAATATAAGAAACAAATGACCACTTTAAATTACTGATTTCCTTTTATACCCTTATCTATTGTAAAGTTTATTAATGAGATAAGTCATACTCATTGGCAGTGTTGTCAAATAGCGCGTATCGCGGCGCTATAACGCTATCGCGGGTTCTTGGGAAAACGCAATCGCGACGGCATCGCGTTGCGGAAGCCGCTAAAATCGCCATCGCGGCCGCTTTGCTCGTCGCGGCCGCTGTGCGCGTCGCGGATTTTGCGTCTCTGTTCAAAAATTGCAGAGCGGCAAAGTTCTTCAGCCATGGCAGAGTGGAGTCGAGGGTTTTCGTGAAGATGACTGAAGATTGGGCTTGTGGGTCTTGGCCAATTTGGGCTCACGTAATGTTTTAAAGAATCTGTTTTTTAACCCACCCCTCATGTGCCTTTTAAAATCATAAGGAGTTAGATTTGTTTTGTTTTGCTCAATGCTAAAATTCACGTGACTTTTTAAACATGGATTCAGATGTTACTTGGGCTTTCTTATATTAAAATAGGCCCAACAGTAGCCTCTTTTAAACATGGATTCTCACTTGAACTTCTCCTCTAAGTAAACCCTTCCTCCCAAAATATCAGAACCTTCCAGAGTCCATCCTTCTTCTCCAGTCCAGCGCCTGTGTTTCTCACAGGTAACAAACTTTTTTTCCTTCTATCTTTTCTTTAATCTTTGTCATTCTTATTTCTTCTTTCTTTTTTCTTTCTCTTTGTTTTTTTTTTTACCAAAGTTTCTTCCAAATTTGAAGTTATTTTTAATTTTTTTTCTCTTCTCTTTCTCTCTTAAAATATAAAAATTGGTTCTTTCTAAATTTTCCTGACTTTTTTTTTTTTTTTAATTTTCTCTCTTTATAATGATTTGTTCATTCCAAATTTCTCTTGTTTTTTCTATTAATTTCTTTCCACTGATTTTTTTTTCTCTAATTTTTATTCTCTGTCATTCTTTCTCCATGTCATATACCCGACCAATTCTTACTATTCCGTTTTTATTTTTTTTTAATCACAGTATGGCAAATGAGGGATCATCAAATCCTCTTTCTAGGACTGATCCTGGATGGAAATATTGTAGTCCAGGACAAGGAAATAGTTGTGTGTGCAATTACTGTGGTAAGATTACAAAGGGTGGAATTACTAGAGCAAAAGAACACTTGATGGCAAATAAAGGCAATGTAGCAGCTTGTGTCAAATGTCCCAAAGAAGTTAGAGAAGAACTATGGGGATATGTCAAGGATAAGAAGAAGAAAGAATGTGAAACATTTCAAAGGATGCGTCAAGATTTTCTTGAAAGATTTTCTTGAAGACTATGGTGATAGTGATGAAGAAAGAGCTCTTGGTGAAGGGTTTGCAGAGATTGCATCAACTAAAAGCACTGGTGGAAAGCCAATGACATATACTAGGCAAAGGACTAGAAAGAGAAAGGAACCCCTTGGTGTTGTAGATGCTGCACCTAAGACAAAAAGAGGTCAAGTAAGAGCATCTTCATCCCTTAGAGGAAAAAAGCAAATGATAGAAGTTGAAGATGATGCAGTCTTGGAAGAATTTGAAAAGGAGTTAGAAGGCATTGATTTTGAGAACTCAGGAGAAGAAATTGAAGGACATGCCCTCAGACAATAAGAATTATGATTATATTGGAGAAGGGGCAGAGGAGAATGAATAGATGTTTTCCTGATGTTTTTTGCTTTTTTTGATTATATGCCTCACTAGTCACCAAGACTTCTTTAGTTTTTAGCTCTTATTTTTAATGTTTCCAACATATTTTGTCTTGAACAACTTAACTTTTGAGATAATATTATGTTAATGTTTATCCAGCTTATTTTTATTTGCATATAGCTTGATTTTTTATACATATTTAATTGTTATATATATTCTATTTCAACCGCTATGCGGCTTCCGCTATTTGCCTGCGACGCTATCCGCTATATGCTATAGCGGATTTTCAGCTTTTCGCGATTTTCCGCGAAACGCTATTGACAACACTGCTCATTGGTTGAAAATGTTATCTCTTGAAAAATGAGTAGTGTCATTAAATACAACTACCACTTAAACCAAATAATTATATGGGTATTTTTGGAAGAAAATTCAAATTTATGATATTATTAATTGAAATTAACCAACTTAACTATTATTATTGATTTTGATGAATTAGGTATTTGTTTCTTATATATAGGAATAGAGGTAGTAACAACTCTAATATTCAAACTTCTAAGTTCAAACACCTCCTAAGAATTTTCAGTCAAGGTAGCCAACTCAAAAGTCATCTATTGTGAAATGTAGAATTAATCAGAATTATTAATTGGTGTCACATCTGGCATGATCAAGACCTTCCTCTTCAGATCCGACACCAAAAATTTTAATTAATGAACACCTATTAAAAGAGAAACACTCTGTATCACACTCCTCCCAACACACTCTCCATGATTGGTTAAAGTTTATTGGAAATCACAAATTTTTATGGGTCCCACTTGTTATTTAATGATTCTCTCTCCTGATTTTGTAGTTTTCAATAAATTCCAACCAATGATAGAGCGTGTGTTGGGAGGAGTGTGTTAGAGAGTGTGTTGCTAGCACTCCTCCCTATTAAAATTTCATTTACAAGAAACTCCCCAAGAAAGCTATTTAACTGTTTTGATGTCATGCCTTTTTCTTTTTCATTTAAGAAATGGAGAAAATGTACTGATTCTCCAAGCTATCTTTACCTGTAAAATCCATTGCTGTTGGCCTGGAAGACTCATTTGGAGAAAGCATCCTTTGCAAGTCAGGAACCAGTTCTGATGGGATAGATGAGAATGCGTCACTGGATAAGTAAGTCAAGGTATTCATGTACTGCATAAGTACAAAACCAAAATTTCTTATTACCTTCTAATGAATAAAATAATATAGCCTACATTGCTGTTGTCAAGTAATGAAACTAATCACTTTTCCTTCTTTCTGTTTAAATACATAAGTATATTCAATAAATGAAAGAGAACAATTATTTTCATGGTTATATACAATTACATGGGTTGCATCTAGTGAAATTTATTCAATCATTAATAAAAACATATTCTCTCTTTTAGAGACAAGACACGTGCAACCATCACTGAATCTCTATTCAGAAAATTTGAAAAGAACATTGATAACTTTAAAATCAATGCAACTTAATTTCAGCAATGCTAGCATTGACTTTGATTATTGTGCTACAGTAGTATTTTAGAACTTTTACATATGAAAATGCCACCTAGAATACTAGCAATTATGTCGCTAACTAGTTTAGCTACTAACAACCTAATAACAAGTAACAGAACCTTTGGAGGGTGGGAGGGGACTCAACACTAGATTTAATCTGGGCCACAATAAACCTCTGTCCACAAGTTGTGCTAATTTATGTTTCTTTTCCGGATATCAAGCTCATTTGTTTCAGATACCACAACCAGTCTTTAAAAAGGGTAAAAAAAAAGGATTTGTATGTACCATCTTCACATTGTTGTGGCAGTCAAACAAAGGCTTGCGGGCAATTAAATGGTAGGCAAGGCATCCAAAACTGAAAATATCAGATGAGCACCCAGCCGAAGACATAGTGCTCCTCACTAGCTCAGGAGCGGTGTAATTAAGTGATGGCTGAAGTGGCAAAATAGAGTCCTCAACATCATATTCCTGTACAGCAGTCAAAGTGAAATAAGATACAGGTCATTTAAGCAAAACTTACTTTGCTCCTGAGGATGAGAATAAGATATGGACATAAAATAGTATAATTTGTTATTTCTTTCTTATAAATCATAGTTTAGATGCAGATATTACAAACATAATCAAGAAAATAATATGTCACAAGGCAAAACTATAGACAATCATGTACCAGGAAGAATAATCACAAAGGTATGATTACAAAATGCAGAGACGTCTGCTAGCAGAAGTACATAAGGTTACTAGAAGCAGAAATTTGTGCCTAAGAATAATCAAAGGAAGAAAATATTGAGATCCTGATGAAGAAACATATAACATATACAAAAGAATCGCATAATACAAGATTATATGATTGGTAATATAACACTGAATTGATCAAATAGATATAAAAAAAACTAGAGATGAGCTAATATTTTAAAAAAGAAAGAAAGAATAGGCATCATATGCAACAGTAAATTAATGACATACAGTATTTAACATGTCAAACATGTCAAGTGAACAAATTTAATGAAGTAACTCCTAATCTTATCAATTGTTCCACTCACAGAATAATGGAAGGGTTGCAGATTAGATGAGTCACCAGAGGTCTGAGTAGCAGAAACTGCAAAACCAAATCCAGCAAGTTTCCAAGCTCCACTCAAGGTGATCAGAATGTTCTGCAAAGAATAAATTTGTATTTAATGAGCCAATCTTAAATTTCACAACAGTGAAACAGAAAAGGATGAGTATGAAAGGTTAACTATCAACCCAAAAAGTAATCTGTATCAACTGTGATTGGTGCAAAATGAAACTTCCGCAAGAATTTCAAAGAGCCGAAAATATTTTTACAATTAAATTAAACTATGAAAGTAACATTCAGAAATACATATATGCCACTAACTGACACAAGGCTTTAAAAATTAGTCCGCAACCGCAATTTCGAACATGTCAAGGTTTTTGGGGTGTTCACGACCACAACACAACCACAATTGTGGCTGCATCGACCACATTGTCCGCAATATTAAGAAATGCGATGAAACCACAACCACAATTTAAAACCTTGCACTGGCATTATTTATTTGCCAGAATATCTTTTACCAAAAAAATGTGTCATAATAAAAAGAAGGCTTAATTGCACTTTTTGCCCCCAAATTTTTACAATGTTTGCGAATTTTGCCCCCCAAAATTTTTTCTTCCCAAATTTTGCCCCCATGTAGAAAAACCACCACAATTAATGAAAAAATTGTCACAAAATTGTCTTAATTGTGGCGGTTTAAAGGAAAAATGGCCACACAATGTCTTAACTGTGGCGATTTTTCTACATGGGGGCATAATTCGCAATATTTTGTAAATTGGGAGGCAAAGTTCGCGACATTGTAAAACTTTGGGGTCAAAAAAATGCAACTAAGCCTAAAAAGAATTAAGGGGAAAACAATTAAGTCAAAGCAAGATTTCGGCCGCATCAAGACTTTTTGGGTATCCACGACCGCATTTGTGCTCAATTTCCCGCAATATCAAAAAACTACAACCGTTATTGCAATTTAAAACCTTTAGTCGAAGTAATGCAAAAGATTATCACCTCAGGTGATAGAGCTCGATGAATAAGATGAGCATGGTTGTGGAGAAAGTCGAGGGATTCTGCTATCTGAAGTAAACCATGCTTCACCTCCAAAAGTCCCATTTCCTGCAAAGCAAAGGCTCTTTCATCAGCAACTAGTGAAAAGAAGAGTAAAGCCCCATTTTAGTCACGAATTTGTGAGGTGTTATCGTAGTAGTAGTCATTGAATTTAGAAAAATGTCAAATAAATCCCTAGAATTAAAATTATTGTCATTCTAGTCCGTGATATATACAACTTATTATCATTATAGTCCATAACGGAGTTGACGGCAGGACTAAGTGACTAACAAATTTCAATTGCAGGGATTTATTTGACATTTTCCTAAATTCAGGGACAACTGTGACAGCACTTAAAAAATTGAAAAGAATTAGCAACGCAATGAGTAGATCGAGTGGAACTAGTAGATCACGTAACAAAACGAAACGAAACGAAATTGCGAATGATATGTAATAGGGTAGCGTACCATTCCCCTGAGATCTTTAGGAAGATTAGGAATATTGTCAACAATGCCAAGGGTATTGGCAGCGGAAGCAAACAAGGGTTCGGTGACCATAGCCATTGCATTCTTGCTCTCATCGAGGGCCTGGACGACGTGAACGACCCCGGGATGCCTGAGGCGAACGAGCTTAGCGGCATCTGTCCGAATCAAATCTAGAAAGGAATCCTCGGCGGCCTTGGTGAGGCCCGCGCGCATTCGGGCCTCGGAAAGAGTGCGCTTGTCCAAGACCCACACACACACCACGGGATATTGGTGCTGCCGCGAGGGATCACGGGCCCGGGCCGAGTAGAGCCTCCAGGCGAGCCCGGGCCCCGCAGAGCCGATCTGGTCGAGCAGCTCGTAGTCCTGAAGTGCCTTGGGGCCCGTCACCTCCTGCACCGTCGTCTGCACTGTCTTCTCGATCACCGCCGCGGTCTTCGCCAATGCTTGCGTTAGGGTTTTCATATTCAGCGACATTTTTTTCTTCCTACACCTATGTTACGTTACGTTACGTATATGCTCTTACAACAACACGTCAGGGCACAGCTCCCTCCAATTCAATTGAGATTTTGAAGATTGATTTCAGATTCAGACTGTGCCCCGATCACGTCTCTCTCCTCTCTTTCTCTTTCTCTTTCTCTTTATATTTCTCCGGTCTTACAAGTCATCTTCTTCTCTACCCCTCATCTAGCTTCGCCCGTTTGTTTTTAGTCAATTTTGTCCTCCTTCCTCTATTTCTTCCACAAACACTTCCTTATGATTTTATTTATCAAAATATTAATTAATTAATATCTCCTACAAAATTTTCCAATTAACCCTTCTAATGTTTCATTAACCAAAACAAATATATTTAAAATCTTAAAAATATAAAAAGAATGTTTAACACTTTCGAATAAAATTACTATTAATTTTAAAAAAGAGAAATTAAGTTTATTCTTAAAAATTATGAAAATACTATAAATAGTTGAAATTAACACTGAATATTACATGATAAAAATCTCCCATGAAATTAATTGTAAACTAAGAGTGTGTTTAATAAGATTTTTATCCTAATTTCTCTTGAAATTATTATGCCATTGTGTGCAAGGAGAAAACATTCATAAAACTTGATTTAAGTGGTGGAAAATATATTAAACTTTTTAACAATGTGAGATAATGGAAACTAATGAGAGAATATATCACTAAATGACTTATAAAAACTTTTTTAATTACTACACTTTAATTAAACCTTAAGTTGAAGACAATTAAGAAATTAAGTCTAAGATAGAAGAAATAGTAAGAAAACTAATTATTCCTTAAACTAATGATAAAATGGTTATTTTACTTTAAAATAATGATAATTCTATAGAAACAATATTATTGTAGTATTGAATTAATTATTAATTCTAGAGAAATAATTAAAGTAAAATACTTAGTAATGCACTTGGAATAAATTCTATAAAATAGAAACATAAATTAAGTTTTTCATAATGTACCTAAGATATTCATAAGACTCTAAGATTTTCATAAAATATTGAGATACATATGACTTAAATATGTAAATAAAAGATGAATAATGGACATGACGAGGAGGAAGAGGATTTGGATCCTAGTGGTGGGAGCAAGGGAGTAATTGAGACGAGAAAGACCAAGGGCTCAAGGCACGAGTAAGAACTCCTATCGATTTAATTGTTAATGATCTTTATTGCATATACATTATGGTGAAGATTACCCCCTCGAGAAAGGGAGTATGAGTAGGACCAATGGAGGTTGGTAGGAAATCTCGGGGACATTCGATCATGGAGTTCCACAATAGGTTGAGTTGATGTACACATCATGACGTGATGAGTGGACTACCCCTATAAGGGTGTCCTAACGAGTCATTATCACACACATTATCAGTTTGGGTGTGTCATCCATAATAGCATATGGCATATGTTGCCATGGAATGATGATGGGGATCATCAATATTGATTGTTAAGATACTATGTTAAGAAACACTACTATTTGTATCACTCCACGTAAAGAGATTACTCCATCGAGTATAGTCAAGTCATTGTCTTATGAATGAGTATATGAAATTGCATTCTAACAATATAAAGACATTCCATGCCATCGTTGTGTTGTGTAACTTGTATGTCACATATGTTTGTGTGTCACCTATTATGTTTTCTTGTAATACTTGAGTACGAATTGTCACCCTTATCCTTTATTTGGATGAGTGTATTTAAGAAGGAAGAAAATGGAAACAATGGAATGATTTTCCATGATTTAGATGGGTGGAAATTAAGGGATAAGGGAATTAAATTTGTGGAACCCACTACAAAAATAATTTTCCTTTAATAATAAGACCTGAAATGGGAGGGAATAAGTGGTATCTTTTTTTTATGTTTTAAATATTTAAAAGTAAAATTAATATATATATATATATATATATATATATATATATATATATTAAGAAAAACTAATATAATAAAATGTTCATATTTTTAAGTTAAACTTATTTATTTTTAATTAATATACAAAGTTTTATAATATTATTTATTTATTTTCATTCTCTTTTTCACTCATCCAAACAGGTAGAGAGAAATTTTCCTACTTTTTTCCTTCATATTTTTATCTACCCAAACAACAAATAATGTTCACTTTATTTCTCTTTTTGTTTGGTAACACTTTTTGTTTGATGTACAGGTGACACACCACAACATGCATCCTTAACACTTAGAGGATTGGGTTTCATGACCCAATGTGTGATGTGCTCTCCTAATAATTGTCTGAGAATGAGTGGAAGTAGGTATTCCTTCCTCATCGGCACATCATATAATATTTTTGAGACTTGTGTCATATCACAACCACTCTTAAAGGAATATCCTAAACCAACCCTATGATGCTTGACAATTATCGGAGTTTCTAAGCCAATTTATGTGATTCTCTTAGTTCAAGTTTGTAAAACCCAACTATTAGGATTTCACAAGTTGATACCTTTCACCCCAAGACCAACCAAGAGTCCCTACCTCCATCCTTCAATGTACCAAGTTTTATCATTTTATTCCTTGCATAATAATGCATATGATGCATGCTCTTAATCTAGTTCAAGGCATTTATCCTAGTGTCATATTTCTCTATGAAATTCGGCAGAGTCTCCTATTTTTTCAATACTTTCCCTCATAACTTTATCTTAGGTATGGAAAATAGACAATCAAATCACTTGCTCAATAATTCATATTTCAATTTCAAATTTACAATTCACAATTTCGTATTTTCTCATTCAAGGCTTTCTTGGTTGAATCATATAGAGCTCTTAAGCTCTTCATAAAATTTTTTTCAATCTCGTATAACACCCATTTTTAGGTGCTAAAGATTTTCTTATTAATTAAGAAATTTGAGAAGTGATTTGATATCCAATTATTGAAAATAACCTTTAAAATACGAGGAAATTTATTTTTCCTTTAAAAGGTTGTTACTTAAAACTCCAAACGACAATCATCCATAATAACTTATTAATATATCAAAATCCCTTTTAATGAAATATCGGTCTTAATAAATCAAACTCATTTTATAAGACATTAACTTCGTTGCAAACCATGAAACATAACAAAATCTTCTTTAATTAAGAATATCTTCAGATCCATCATTATACTATTCTTTTATAACGAATATACTCATGCATTTACATTCTTAAAATTTAACACATTATACACTTGAGCCACATATAAAGAGTTGTACATCATAATATGAAAATCTAGTCTACCCTCTTTTATACAGGAAAAGACTAAGACTTAAAGCAGTGACTTCTTTCTCTTAAAACATCCACTCATGTTTACAGTGCTTGTCGTAGCCTTTCATTCCGTCTTCGTTGTTTGCACAAGATCATTTGTCTAAATCTGAAAAATAAAGGTGTATGGAGTGAGTCTCTTTCCTCCTCTAAACCAACAACCAAACGACATTCTGGTCACAAACAGTCACAAGCACACAACATCAACCACCTCGATGTGGTACTCTCACAGGTCTCATTCGTAACCCTAAACACATTTTGGACTAGTCCTTAACTCCTCACATCTCGGGCCCGCTACCATTAGATTTCCCAGAACTCAGTGGACTTACACAATTTAAGTCGAATGACTTGCTGGGAGTACACCCTTCACCACGGTACAATGGCAGGGCTCTTACCAACACGGTTATGTCTTGCATTTGTCGGGATTGCCAAGTCGGCACTGTGGAAACACGACCACAAACTCGGCTCCAGATCCCCAAGAAATAGCAAGTCAACGAGTATACCTCAGGTACCACTCTGTGTGGTCATCTAATCTCTGAGGATTGACTCCTCAACCACTCTCCTTATCGGGATTTGTCTTTTACAAGTCCGTGTGGGCTTTTCTACCAAAGGTACTCGACAGCGGTCCTTAATCAACATATGTCTCAGACATACAACACGGAGATCCAACTCCCCCACTATCATAGTGGTTAAACAATACGACTGCGTCACACAAGCACAATGCTCACCGTAGATAAAGCCTTCATACGACCTCTCAACACTTGCCCATTTGGCTTCTGATCACGTAAGGTTATCCTTCTCAATCAACATGTAACATTTATCCACGAACAAATTCCATTTCAACGGTCATGCACGACCCAACGGTAGAGGTTCTTCCTCCTCTTTTCGTTTCTCAACACGTCTAGAAGCAAACAATAACTTATCAACCACAAAACACACGTGCGTGATGCACATCACCCAATCATGACCCGATTCATGATTTTCTCTATCTTATTACATCTTATTGAATCCTTGTTCACTCTCAAGTTTTATGCTTGATTTAATTATCGAATCTCAAGGTCCATGCAAGGGTCTTAAATTTCCTTCTAAGTCCAAATATTCGGCATCTTCCACGTGCAATATTTTTGTTCCCACAATCAACAAACCATCACAAAAACTAACATGCACAAACAATATTCCAGCACTCACTGCCCGAGGATTTCGCTCCTCCCGGTCTCCAATTTACAATTAATAACATAACAATCATTAACAAACAATAATTCAACATAATCCATCAAACAACATTACACACCCATTTTCAATAGAAATTCCCCTTTTGAGGTGAAATGTCCATTAACAAGTCCAATGGATGGCATTAGGCACAATTACACAATCATATAATTAAATTTCATGCATATACCTAGAGTTGTGCACACATACCAAAAATTATTTAACTTAACAAATTAACTTAAAATTTCGTAAAATTTTACAGAGGCATATTACATCACATATATTTCATCATATAAATTTTCCCCACGAAAATTCCACTTTATTTTTTAATTAATTATGGATGCTGGACATGCTTTGTAAAGTGCACTTATACATTTTTAGTAAATAGCAAATCAACTTTGTTTTCCATGAAACTTTATAGGGAATGTCCCCAACATGTGGGATAGAACATGGAATTTTCTCAGTACCAAATACTTAACTAAATTACCCTTTTGTATTTCTAAAACATTAGTTTCCCATACAAAAATGTAAATAATTATAAAAAGTGTTTATAAAATTCTGAGAAAATTCACAGATAGTCCACATAGTCCAAGTAAGGTTACCGAATTTTCTCAAAGCAAAATTCTCACAAAAAGATATGTTCTACATTTAAATACTCTACTGCCCAGTTTTTCGATTTTCTTAACATCAAATCACTAAAATTACTTCCCGACTTGTTATAACTTTACAAAAATTTAGGGATCACTCTCATGGCATATAAAATGAAGTCACTAGTCCAGTTTTCCAAACGTGTGTCCCAAAATTTTTGTAAAATTAAAAATCGTCACTTTCACAGAATCAGCAATAAATGAAAATAATTCCGAAAGAAATAGTTCCAGTGTTTAGAAAATTCTGGAAAAAAAAATACCATGATGTCCAGAGGTGCCAAAACATAGGAAAACACCTTTACATTGCAAAAATAATGCACAAAAGTATTTTCGAAAATAGAAAAATAGCTGCAGTGTACAAGTGGCAAACAACACATTTCAACATATTTTACATGCTCTTGAGACACCTATGGTGTCAAGAGACTCACAATCACAACAGTCCAAAAATATTAAGAGATACAAGAAATAGTTTAGGGAAGATAGAAACCCCTCCATACCTCAACGAAACAAAATTTCAATCGGTTGGTTTTGAAACTCTTGAGTTCCTCTCTAACATACTAGAATTTCAAAGGAAGAAGATTTGATCTTGGTCATGAAAATCTAGAGAGAAGTTTTGTGTTTCTAGAGAGAAGTTGGAGAGAAATGGAGAAACTTGGAGAGGAAGGTGAAGAATGAAGAGAGAAAGGCACACACACTCTTAAGAGAGAGGAAAAGTGAAAAAGCAAAAAACATGCTCCCTCCCTCTCTCCTCATAGCCAGCCCCCTTCCCTAGGGCCTTAGGGTCCATGTTGGTTTTTAAATTGGGCCCATACGAGGCCGGTTAAGATTAGGGTTAGGGTTAGGATCTCTGTTCAATTGTGTCATCTGAGTCACTAACAATCACACATATGAAATTTTAATTCAATCTCACTTGAATTAATATTTTCCTAAGACAAATTAATTAATTAAATTTCTAACACAAATATTTCTATCAACTTTATTAATTCTTAATTAATTTGTCACTTAGAACTAATTCAACAATGAAACAATCTAATTAAGTCATATAATTCACTAATTCTATCTTGATATCTATTTAGTTCTTTCTAGACTTGAATTAATAAGATTGGGCTTAATTAAGTTTAATTACCTTAATTAGAATTTCTAGATCACTAATTATACTTAATTACTCAAAAAACATTTTTTTAAATAAATAAATTCAAAACAAATCATAATTCAATCACACAAATACATATATATCACACAAATCGTAATTTTTTTTAGGGTGTTACATCTCGCAACATTCATACCACTTTCAATATGATTAAATTCAATTCATATATTCATCTCATATTTATCATAATCATTAACCAAATTATAACTAAATAAATAAAAGAATCAACAATATTTAATTTATTAATCTTAGCCAAATCATCTTACTATAGCCTTTTTCATAATTAAGTCTTAATCATTGGTTTACCCACTTTTTAATTACCCGAGGAACTTCTAATTAGTTTCCCTTTACCTAATTACTAAGTGTTTTAAGTCCTAAAAAAATTTAAGCCAAGGCTCATGAAACTTTACTTTAATAATTTTACTTACCTAATGTATTTCACTAATCCTCCTAACTTATTTAAGTTCACTTAATCATTTTAACTAATTCTCCTCACCATTATTTTTTTACTCTAAGGTTGTGGCTAATGTCTAGTTAGAGAGACTAATTTTCTTTTGTCTATAATACATACTTCAAAACATGTATACATTCTTTTCACACCTAATTCAATTACTTAAGTTCTTAGCTTTTTCTAAGTTAGCAATCTAAGTATCATAGTTTAGTATTTTAAGGTTAAAATCACCAAGTCATGATATACACAGTTCTAATAACTTACCTTTTCTTTGTCAAAAAAAAAAAAAAAAACTCACCCTTTCATTCATCAAGTCATGCAAGTAACAAATTAATGTCAATTCTCCCTTCATGGTTCAAAGAGGTCATATTCCTAATAACCTAAGGAACTCATAATCATGTATCAATTGACCACAATGACTAAATGATAATAACAATAAATCCCTTTTAAGCCAAGTATGGCCTTGTGTATGCAAAGAGCAAGGGTACAAAAATTCATTTACATTGTCATCTCAAAGCTTCATTTACAACACAACAACTAAATGAATATTGAATAATTACAATTAGACAGCAATTTAACTAATCAACTTTCTCTCAAACTAAAATGGTTGTGTACTTCATAGGCAATCAAAATAATATTTTACTTTCTTAATACACTTAAGCTCATAATCATCACTCAATGCATCACGTGACTTAGAATAAAAATTTCATCCAAACCTATAAAAAAAAGGAATCAAAAGGTTTTGTATTTCTTATTATGTCAATTAACATATTACAACCTCATTATATAGGGGAGTTGTTGTTACAAGGAAATAAAATAAAATCTAACCATAATTTTAGGAGAAATTTATGCTAATTGATATAATACCGATTTATAAAAATTAACAACAAATATAATTCCTGTTAAGTGATATAACATTGATTTATCTTTGTGAATACATCAACAAGCTAATCATGACTCCGAATACAGGCAGTTTGAATAATTTTATTTTGAACTTGTTGGCGAATGAAATGACAATCGATTTCAATGTGTTTCATTTATTCATGAAACAAGGATTGGATGCGATAAGTATAATTTCTTGGTTGTCACAAAAAAGAGTCATAATTAATTTGCCAAGCCTTTGATAGTAATAATTACTTTTAACATAGTGGCAATTTTTAACCGTCACACAATCTTTTTTTATAAAATATTAAAAAATTATAAACCCCAAAATCTTTTATCTTTGAAATGAATCTTCAATCATTTTTGCAACTAGCATAAGAACTTCGAAATCAAAATACAACATTGACACTAACTATATTGCAAACCCACCTGAATCACCCAAGAACGAATTAAAAAGAGTTTTTTTTTTTTTTAAAAATTCTGTACGACATCAAAGTTGGAAGTTCGAAATCAAAATCCCCAAAAATGGTAGTGTTGGAATGGATCGAGAAACTCATAGAGGAGCAATTGGAACAAAAGTTTCTAGCAATGGAAAGCAAGCGTCTTGCGGAGTGAAGAGCGAGGACTACGAAGTCACAGAAGTAGAAATGGAAGAAGAAAAAGTGAAATCTCTAAGTTCCCTAATATCCTAAAAAAAGTGGGTGAAGAGGGAAATTCGACAAACCGGATAGGTGTAGTCCTTGCAAAACATGGTACTGGCAGCAATGGGCGGACTGAAGGAGGACCCTATGCACATTTCAATAATGTCATGAACCAGACACAGGAGCTCCAACATGTGGTCTTCGGCGAGTTCGCCTGCCATTTTCGTTGCTATGATTATGGTTAAGGTTATGCATTCGAGGAAACTCAAGAAAGTCGTCACTATATTAAAATTAAGATAGTAGTGATTAAAAATCGTCACTTTATTAAAATTAATTATTTTAAAATGAAAAACATTAAGAGTGTTAGCTTAAGATTGATGGAAGGACCATTTTGGATTACGTTCCAAACTTAAAGGATCAAAATGATAATTTTAAAACATAAATGACCAAAGTGAAAGTTACTAAAAACTTAAAGAACCAAAAAGATATTTTAGCCATTTTGTTATAATGTAATAGTTTTTTTTTGAAGGAATATTAATGTAATAGATAATATTATGTAATATTAAATTTTGAGTTTAATGTGACGCACTAAGAGTGTAAAACAGTTTTACACGGTCAATCAATCACAAATCACTGTTGATATGACTTTTAAGATAATTTTATAAAATTCAACAAAGTTACCATCTATGATGAGTTATGATTGGATGAGAGTGTAAAACTATTTTATTCTGTCAATGCATAACCATTTTTCTCTTAAATTTTTGTGGAGTAGACCTCTAAATTAGTTTTTTTTAAGGAACCTCTAAATTAGTTTTAGAAATTCTTTGCTTAGTTATTTTATTTTTAACATTTTTAAAACTTTTTATTATTCTCTAAAACGTCGTTTATTTTATTTTTTAAGTAAAATGACAGAAAAAAATAAAATAAAAATTAAAATAAATGATTTTTATAAAATTAAAATTTAATGTAAAAAATTAAAAATCTTAACAATTAAATCTACCGAGGTTTTTTTTTTTTTTTTTTTATATATATATATACATGAGGAAACTAAAGAACACTCATGGTTTTATTCAATTAAAGTTTACTCCATTTTGTGCTTGATAAACGGCCTAGTGTCGTAAAAAAGTTTTTTTTTTTATTTTAAATATTGAAAATAAAAAAACAGCCACGTAAGGTTTCGTATGTGAGCAGTAATTAATTAAAAAAATTTGGTCATTTTCGTTCTGAAAGTGTAAGAAAATGACAATTTAGCTCTTGAAAGAACGAATTTTTTTATTTAGTTTGTGAATACGTAAAAAGTGCGACAATTACTTCTTGCTTTGATAACTTAATTGATCCTTAATCTTTACAATTTAATGTTAAATTAATTCTTAAACATTACATCTTAATAACAAAATAGTCCACAAAAATTTAACGGTAAGATGTAATTGTTGCAATTCTTACACATCCAAAGACTAAATCCAAATTTTCATTCTTTGAGGTTGTTGTCGCGTGAAAAACTAACCGAGTGAATCGACTAACACTCCAACACAATTTCAAAATACAAGTCAAGCAATTAATGTTGAGAAGGGAAATATGTTTCTCAACTATGGGTTCTCAAACTATTAGAAGAAAGTGTATGGTATAAGTGAAGACAAAGAAGTACGAAAAATGGCAAAATAAAATTGAAAGACAATAAAACAATAAATGCAACAATTAAATTGACTCAATTTGAATTTTTGGGCTTTGACTTATTTTCGGGCCACTTCTAGATTATCGGCAATTTCTTAACGCATCCCATTTTTTACTTGTGCACTCCCAAATTTCTTAACATCCCTTTCTTAGCCTTTCGCTCCCAAGAAAATCCTCTATGACTACCACACTCCACCTCTAGCTAACACCACCGTCGCACTGCACTCCACCACTAGCCAACACCACCGTCACACCCAAACACCACCGTAGTCGCACTCAAAGGTAAGTGGGTGTGTATTACGGATTGTTCACAGATTGAACAATCCGTAATACATAAGGATGTATTAATGATTGAGTAATCCATAAAATAAATGTATTACGGATTACTCTATCCGTAATACACTCAAATGTATTATGTATTGAGCAATCCGTAATACACTATACTCAAATGTATTACGGATTGAGCAATCCTTAATACACTCAAATGTATTACGAATTGAGCAATCCGAAATACACACAATTGTATTATAGATTGAGTCATCTATAATACATTTGTTTTACAGATTACTGAATCCGTAATACATTCTTATGTATTATGGATTGTTCAATCTGTAATACATACACTATTAAGGAGCATAATAGTTCATTCTGGTTTATTATTTTAGCTTATGGGGTGCACCAAATAAAAAATAGGGTGCATTAAGTAATTGCCTAAATTATCCTCACCTTATGCTTTTTTCTTGAAAGTGGCCATTAAAAAAAGATTAAATTAGTTTTTTTGTTCTCTAGTTTATTTTTTATGTTCAATTTGGTTCTCTAATTTTTTTCGAGTTCAATTTAGTCCTCTACCCTAACATCGTTAGTTTAATTAGATGGAAGGACTAAATTGAACCAATTTTTAAAATTGGAGAAGCTAATTAAACTAAAAAAAAACTAGATGATCAAATCAAACCTAAAAAATAAATTGATGACAAAAAGCTAATTTAACCTTAAAAAAATAAGAATAAAAATAAATTCTTAATTACTATTTTGATCATCTAATTTATCTGTTAAGTTCAATTTGGTCCTCTTATTATTAAAAAGTTCAATTAGGTCTTCTAATTTATTTATTTTTTTGGAAAAAGGTCTTCTAATTTTTAAAAATGATTCAATTAGGTCCCTTTATTTTTAAAAGGTTCAATTAGATCCTTTATTTTTTAAAATAGGTTCAATTTGGTCCCATTTTTTCTTCCATATGCTCAAAAAATTTTCGAAAAATAAGACCAAATTTGATTTTACATAGGACCCAATTGAACCAATTTTAAAAAATAAGGGATCTAATTGAAACTTTTAAAAACAAAAGGATGTAATTGAATCATTTTTAAAAATTAAAGGACGTAATTGAATCTTTTAATAATAAGAGGACTAAATTGAATCTAAAGAATAAATTATAGGATGAAAATGGTAATTAAACCAAAAATAAAATAAAAATTCTCGGGGTCTCGACGAAGTGGGGAAAAGACGCATGAAGCATCATGACATTTGATGTACCAAAAAAGACGAATGACATATTGTCCATGTGTCATGGACTCATGGAAGAAACGTTTCTGTACCCTAACACCGTTAGTTTAATTAGACGACAGAACTAAATTGAACAAATTTTAAAAATTAGAGAACCTAATTGAACTCGAAAAAAACTAGAGGATTAAATCAAACCTAAAAAATAAATTGAGGACAAAAAACTAATTTAACCTTAAAAAAATAAAAATAAAAATAAATGCTTAATTACTATTTTGATCATCTAATTTATCTATTAAATTCAATTTGGTCATCTTATTATTAAAAAGTTCAATTAGGTCTTCTAATTTATTTATTTTTTTGGAAAAAGGTCTTCTAATTTTTAAAAATGGTTCAATTAGGTCCCTTTATTTTTAAAAGGTTCAATTAGATCATTTATTTTTTAAAATGGGTTCAATTTGGTCCCATTTTTTCTTCCACATGCTCCAAAAAATTTCAAAAAATAAGACTAAATTTGATTTTACATAGGACCAATTTTAAAAAATAAGGAACCTAATTGAATCTTTTAAAAATAAAAAAACTTAATTAAACATTTTTTAAAAATTAGAAAATCTAATTAAATATTTTAATAATAAGAGGACTAAATCAATCTAAAGAATAAATTATAGGATCAACACAGTAATTAAACCAAAAATAAAATAAAAATTCTCGGGGTCTCGGTGAAGTGGGGAAAAGACGCATGAAGCATGACGTTTGATGTACCAAAAAAGACGAATGATATATTGTCCATGTGTCATGGACTCATGGAAGAAACGTTTCTGTAATCCGTAACAGCTCTTGTTCCCGATACTCTTTATTTGCCTCTGGAACTCCGAAGTCCGAACGTGTTCTTCTTTCCTAACACTACACTAATAATTGTGTCTTCGCTTCAACATGGGCGCTTCCAAAGAAGAATTTCTCAGAGAATTTGGTGAACATTACGGATATCCTAACGGCCCCAAGTCCATTGATCAAATTCGAGCTACTGAATTCAAGAGATTACAGTTACAAGGTCATACATACTTGCTTCATCAAATTCGTTATTAATTGGCTTTGCTTATCAGCTTTAGACGTTATCAATAAAATAAGTTTCAACTGTGCGATTGAGAGTGGATTATTAATTCTTTTGTTTGGGTTTTCCTGCTTTTACAGATCTTGTATACTTGGATCATGCTGGGGCAACTCTATACTCTGACCTGCAAATGGAATCAGTTTTCAATGATCTCACTACTAACGTATACGGAAATCCTCGTATCCTAATATGATTGACATGACAATCATTACAGTTCTATATTCTTAATACTGAATGCAGAGTGAATTTTCGTAATTGGTGGTTCACACTGACTTTTTCAAGTGCAATTCCTTAATCTTGATACTAGATAGCCAAAGTGACTCCAGTTCTGCAACTCTTGACATTGTGAATAATGCCCGCCAGCAGGTACATGGAAATATGTAAATTTGAGATTTGATTCTGGGTTGATAGATCTTATCTAGAGAAAAGTTGCTGTTAATATTTTATGCAAACATCTGTTATTCTATTTCCGAGCTAGATAATACATGAAGGAGTACTAAACTTCAATGGGAAATCGAATGTAATTACTTTGTCTTACTTTGGTTGACTAGGGTGGGCCATGTTGGATCACCCAATTAGGTGTGTCCAACTAGCAGTAGCTCACTAGGAAATTGCTATTACTGTTTCTTGTTTGTACTTTTTGATATCTGTTCTGGAAATTTCTACATTTGCACAGATTATTGAACTATCAGTCATGCAGGTCCTTGACTACTGCAATGCATCTCCCAAAGAATACAAATGTATATTTACCTCTGGGGCAACAGCAGCACTGAAGCTGGTTGGAGAGGCTTTTCCATGGAATAATAATAGTAGTTTTGTGTATACAATGGAGAATCACAATAGTGTTCTTGGAATAAGAGAGTATCCTACCTGATAAGTTATTCAATTTTATAATAATTGCCTTTGGCCCACTTCAGGAGAGTGAAGGGTAGCAATGCTCTACAACATGGGGGTAGAAGACATAATGCTATTCTAGTGTTCACTTTCTTGTCAAAGAGCTGTTGTAAGGAAAAGGAATGGATATACCGTTATAGTTACAGTTCAATATATCGCTGTTCGGATGATAAAATGCCGTTAAGTTTAGTAAAATGGGATGAATCTTGGCATGAGGAATGCTGACAACCCATTCTCTAACACATTCTTTATCATTGGCTGAAATTTATTGAAAATCACAAATTTGTGGGTCCCACTAATATTTTGTAGCTTTCAATTTCAATAAGTTTTAACCAATAGTAGAGCATGTGTTAGAAGGAGTGTGTTGCTAGCACTCCTCATCTTGGCATTAGATGTCTAGAAGTCATTAAGATATTTCTTTTGGCACTGATGTGACTCTAATTCATTTTTTTTTCAAACTGTTTTTCTGTTCAATGGGACTTGAGGACTCAACTATTTTTATATTTTTTTTCTTGTGATTTTCTTTTACTTTCTTTTGGATTCAGAAAATGCCTTATCTCTGACTCTGTTATTGAATATAATCTTCTCTTGCAATAACACTGCTTTAGCAAAATGTTCCTGTCGCTTTCTGATAAATATAAATGTGTTTTTAAATTTTTTCATTATGATTGCTCTGCTATGTTAGATGATTAATGATTCCATTCTGTATACCTCCTTAACTAGTATAGATATGCTCTTGGTCAAGGAGCAGCGGCCATTGCAGTAGATATTGAAGAAGATATACATCCTGGAATAACAGGAGAAACAATTACTACAAAGATATCACTGCACCAAGTTCAAAGGAGAAAAGTAGCTGGATCACTGGAAGGAAAGCCAACAGGTAACTGACTCTTAAGGTCATGGATATGTTTCTGGGCTTTAGATGACTTATCTTATATCTGTTTGTTCAATGCAGGTGATGTGTATAATTTGTTTGCTTTTCCCTCAGAGTGCAATTTCTCAGGGTTGAGATTTGGCCTGGACTTGGTGAAGCTTATCAAAGAAGACTCGAGCAAGATTTTGGGAATTTCTTCAGTTTGCAAGTAATGTACATCATTCTGTCTTATTGACTACTTCTATATGGCGTTGTATCTTTTGTCCAAATAACATGAAAAAATTACTTGAGTTATGCATATTTAACTATTTGACAGTGCTTACCCTATCATATAGCTTGTATGTCATTGATTATGCCATGCAATTTATTATTTGCCTGTATGTCCTCATTCAAAATATTCTGTATTTTTTTTTTCCTGAAAGGCAAATATTCTGTATGCTGAAAAGAATATATGATAGATAGTAATTAAATTATAAATAAACTATAACCATTCAAATGTGAACCCATGCATGCAAGTTTTGTTGTTACGCTTTTTGTATATGCTAAATTCCTAAATACTAGAGGTGCAGTGTGACTTTGGGATTTGTGTGTGCATGTGTATATTTACATTTACAATTGATACATTCCTGAACACTTCTGTGTTATAATAATCATGGTTTCTGGGTTCATTTTTACTGTTTTTTTAGAATATGAGGATGCATCAATGAGAATAATCCTGTACACAGGAACTTTAATTTTAGTAATTTGTATTGTTTTTTATAAGCAAAAATTTTATTAAGAGAGAAGGCAGAGGTACAAAGTCAAGATGATAAGAGATCCTCAAAAACTATACCAAGAATGAAAGGTGTATATTACTTGCAACGCCATATAGTTACAGTAAGGGTGTGTTTGGGATAGCTGCAGAAATTAGATTATTTCAATAATCGATTATATGTATAATTGATTATTGTTATAATCGATTATAATTAGAATCAATTTTTGTTTGGATAAGTTTGCTGAAAAGTGGTTTGAAAATAATTAATTTTGTTTGGATGCAACAAAAAATCAGCTTGTACATAGTAAAAGAGTATAAAAACAACTAAAAGAAAAAATAAGCTGTTGGAAAATAATCATAAACTACAAATTTTCAGATTCAAGAAAACAGCTTATTTTTCAAGAAAAAAGCTTTTTATAAATTTCAGCTGGTGTTCCCAAACGTACAGCTTTTTTTTCAAACAGCTTTTTCCTCCTCAAAACAGCTGAAATGGGAATAATTAATCTTTCCCAAACATAACCTAATTCTTACATATATTCTATATACTCTAACAAAAGGGAAAAAAAGAAACATGTAGCACAGCATGGCAATCTCTCTGTAGATCTACCAAAGACACCACTCTAGAAAGATCATTAGTAGAACAACATTAGTACTTTGTATATTTTTTTACATGCTTTTTCTTTCACTTTGTTTTACTTGTCCTTTTCAATATGATGGAGATCCAAATGACAATAGAAGACTATATAGATGAATTACTGTTTTTTTTTAAGTCACTCTGAGAGAGCTTTATTTGTCTTTGGAAATTCTTTTAAGCATTGATGATTGCATATTTGCATATCTGCTTATTTATTTATTTTTCTTTCTTGTAAGAAATAGACAACGGGTTGTCTTTTTTTTAAGCCACTCTCTCTTTCATTTTGTATGTTTGTGCAATTTGTGTCTATATATATATGCAGAGAGAGATTTATTTGTCTGCAGAAATTCTTTGAAGCATCAATGATTGTATATTTGCTTATCTGTTTTTTTTTTCTTTTTTTTTTCACAAGAAATGGACAATGGATGGTCTTAATTGATGCTGCAAAGGGATGTGCTACCATGCCACCTGATTTGTCCAAGTATCCTGCAGATTTTGTTGCTATCTCATTTTACAAGGTATAAGAGTATATATTTTAATTTTGTTTTGATCAAGGACTACTTTGAAAATTGATGTTTTTTCTTCTGCATTTCTGTTAGATGTTTGGCTATCCAACTGGGCTTGGAGCTCTCATTGTTCGGAATGGTAAGCTACTGGTTGTGAACAACAGACTTGATAATTTTCTGAACCTTGCCTAGAACTATATTTCATTCTTTTATTTATTCATCAATCTCAATGACATTTAAGTATAAAACAGTCATCTATGTTGGTATTATATATCTCAGGATGAAAATGTTTGATTAATTCACCATATGCTATCCTGTCGTGAATTCTGTTGATACACCGTGCCTTGTCTCACTTTAGCATGACACCTGTGTCTTACGGATATTAATTTGATTGTCTTCTTTATTCCTTTACATTGCAGATGCTGCCAAGTTACTGAAGAAGACTTATTTTAGTGGAGGTTTGTGGCTTAGCATTTACTTGCCTCGTAGTGCTTTGTACTTGGTTATTTGATTGGTGACCCCATCACAGGAACGGTTAGTGCATCGATTGCTGATACTGATTTCATTAAAAGAAGGGAAGGTATTGAGGAACTGTTTGAGGATGGAACTGTTTCATTCTTGAGCATAGTATCTATCCGCCATGGCTTCAAAATCCTGAATTCTCTAAATGTATCAGCAATATCAAGGTATGCATATTTGGATAAATATATAAAATATCCAGTTTTCTACATGAAGTTACTATCATAATATCATTTACCATTTGAAGTTTTTGATAGATGTTTATTTTAGTCTTGTTGATCGTATGGCTGATTTAACTTGCTGCTTATGCTTTTCAACATCTGATAAAGGAAAAAAAAAATATTGACAAATTCACAGTAAAAACAGAATAAATCAGAGTTATTCTAAGCATGTGATAGCTCCTGTAGCAGCATCACATTGCAGTCTGAGCTGTTTTGCGATTTTGTGGAACATACCCAAAATTGTGTCAATTTGCCGCTGTTGCAGCTGCAGCTGGTAACAGGGACATCAATGGCATTTCATTGTAGTTTTATGAGGAAATTTATGTATTTTTGCTTGGGTTCTTTAAAGAAAAATGCATAGCTAGTTTGTAACATACTCGTACCGTTTACTCAAGTCATTTTCACAACATAGCAATATAATGCCAATAAAATATTTAGATTAAATGTTCATTATTGATGACCAAAGGTATACACAACATTATATTGATCCTCCATTTATCAATTTGGTCCTTCAATGATAATTAAATGTCATCAGTTTTGTTCTTTTAGGTACCAATTTGATGTTACTTTAAGAACCAATTTGAGGCCATAAATGGCCATTTAAGGATGGATTTGATGTATTTACAAATGGAGGACCAACCAGTGGACACATATATCTTTAGAGGACCAAAATGCACATATATTCAAATATATAGTTGTTCTTTATAATGAACTATTTGAAGCTGTTTTTAGCAATACTGTACAATGCATCTGATATCGCTGAAACTATGGAGGCGTAATGTAACAGAGAACTGAAAAAGAGATTTTAAAAGATTATCCTATCCAAATTAATTGCAGTATCAAAAACAGTGATGCAGCAAAAATGGTAAATTCTATAATGTCAATGTTTGGACCATAGTTAATCACAAGTTGGTTAAGTGCTACTTCTAATACTGCAAGAAGCAAAATTTGAAAGAAAAAAATCTCAAGATTCACGAGCAGGTGATCTTGATTATTGACATTTTTTTGGAACATAATGTATAGATGTTAGCATATAGTACTTATTTAGTTATTTATGATTTGTAAGGTGAATATTCTACTGTTCAATAATATCTCAAGTGCCATATACCAACAAAAAAGTGTTATCCTTAAAAGGAACCTTAAATTTATGATAACAGAGGGGAATTTTTCTTTTTGCTGCATCCATGTGTTTTACATTAGACACATATGTTAACTATTGTAAATAACAATCAACCCACAAGTTTAACCCATTAATTGAAAGCCAATGAATGAAATAACCCATTGATGCAGAGTGGGGATTGTTGATATTGCTGGGTTGTAGGTAAGGAAGGAGAAAAAGAGGGAATAGAAATTCAGAATAAGAGGATATTAAATTCGTATGGTGTATTATGATGTGGTACAAAATCTGAGAATTTGGGTTTAGGGCCTAACTCAACACCATAAAACTGGCTTGTAAGGTGAGGATTGCCCAAGTTTTATAAGGACTACATTGGCCATATCTCTAGTTGATTTGGGATCTCAACACACACCCCCTAGTTGAAAGTAATTTATTATAATATTTTTTTTCTTTAAGTTATTTCAACATTATTTCCTTTGAATTTTTATTTTTTAAAGCATGCAAAATTGTTGCCTTGTAGACATATAGCATCTCTTGCCTTGTATACAAGGAAAATGCTTTTGGCCATGAGGCATGGCAATGGATCTAGTGTCTGCATCCTCTACGGACACCATAATTCAAAGGTTAGTTTGTGCACAATTTCTTGTCCTATTTATAGTTTTATATGCGCTAGTTATTTATAGTTATTTGTGCTTTAATAATGAGACTTATGGACATTGTTTGGTTGCTTGGTTGGTTGATCCTTTTCTTTAGATTTGCTTGAGTTATTTTATTTTTATTTTTTTTCTTGAAAACTGTTTTCATTATTGATAGTTCATGAAAACTGTTTTCTGTAATGAAAACTGTTAAAAGAGGAGAAACAGAGACATGTTTGACTGAAACCGTGTGTTGATAATACACCACGGATCATTGTTTATATAGGCCTATTGCATTAAATACACATAAATAGGGAGGATATTTAGTTTCCTCTAAATGGAGATAATATGCCTATAAACTATAATTAAATACAATGAATGCAGAATATTTGATTTGATTCTCAACACTCCCCCTCAAGCTGGAGCATAGAAGTCAAATGCACCCAACTTGTTACAAATAAAACTAATTCTAGGACCCCTCAAGGACTTAGTGAAGATATCTGCCAGTTGATCACTAGAGTTAACAAAACTTGTGGTAATATCCCCTGATCTCTCGGATGAAATGGCAATCAACTTCAATATGCTTGGTCCTCTCATGGTAGACTGGATTGGAGGCAATGTGTAAGGTTGCTTGATTATCACATATAAGAGTCATCTGTGTAGTATCTTCAAACTTGAGCTCCCGGAGAAGCTGTTTTAGCCATATGAGTTCACAAGTCACTAATGCCATGGCCTTGTATTCTACTTCAGCACTTGATCTAGCTACAACAATTTGCTTCTTACTTTTCCAAGATACCAAGTTTCCTCCAATCAGCACGCAATACCCAGATGTGGATCGCCTATCACTGGGTGAGCCAGCCCAGTCAGCATCTGAGTATCCAATCACTTGTGCATGTCCCCTATCTTCATAAATGAGGCCTTTGCCTGGAGCTCTCTTAATATATTTCAGGATCCAAATAGCTGCGTCCTAGTGATCCTGGCAGGGAGAGTTTAGAAATTGGCTTACCACGCTTACTGCAAAGGCAATGTTTGGACGAGTGACTGTGAGGTAGTTCAACTTTCCAACTAACCTCCTATATCTCCCAGGATTCGATAAGGGCTCCCCCTGATCAGGTAGCAATTTGACACTAGGATCCATAGGTGTGTCCACTGGCTTAGCATTGAGTAGGCCAGTCTCTTCCAGGATGTCAAGAGCATACTTCCTCTGGGAGATGACTAAACCATCCTTGGATTGAGCAACTTCGATACCTAGGAAATACCGAAGTTTACCAAGGTCTTTAGTCTGAAACTGGCGTGAGAGGTATTGTTTCAAGCTAGTAATGCCATGTTGATCACTGCCTGTAATGACAATGTCGTCTACATAGACAATAAGATAGATGCATCCCTGTTGTGAATGGCGATAGAAGCCAGAGTGGTCGGCTTCACTGCGAATCATGCCAAACTGCTGCACAACAGTCTGAAATCGACCAAACCATGCTCGAGGGGATTGTTTAAGTCCATATAGGGACCTGCGAAGCCGACAAACCATAGTAGAGGACTCCCCCTGAGCAACAAAACCTGGTGGTTGCTCCATATACACTTCTTCATCTAGATCGCCATGCAGGAAAACATTCTTAATGTCGAGCTGGAAGAGAGGCCAGTGACGGATAGCAGCCATGGAGAATAGTAATCTGACAGAGGCCATTTTGGCCACAGGAGAGAAAGTGTCAGTATAGTCCTGCCCATACACCTGTGTGTAACCTTTCGCCACCAGACGAGCCTTGAATCGGTCTATGGTACCATCAGGGCCAACCTTAAGGGTGTAAAGCCAACGACATCCTACTGCGGATTTTCCAGGGGGAAGAGAGACCAAATCCCAAGTACCACTGCTCTGGAGTGCACACATCTCGTCTATCATTGCTTGCCTCCACTCTGGGTGCGACAATGCTTCACCTGGAGAGTTAGGGATAGACACAGAAGACAAAGAAGAAAGGCAAGTATAGTGCAAGACAGAAAGACGATGATAACTAAGGTTAACATAGTGAGGAGATGGGTTACGAGTAGAACGAATACCTTTTCGCAGAGCAATTGGCCAATCTAGGTCAGGTGTAGGTGCCAGATCCGATAAAGGAGACGGTGTCGGGGAAGAGTCAGGCATGGCCTCTACTATATCTTGACGAACCGTCACAGGGGCTGGTGGAGGTATGTCTGCAGGTCTCTGTCGTCGATGGTATATCTGAAGTGGTTGCACCCGTGGTGGTGCTGCAGGTGGAACATCCTGGTGTACCATAGGGTCAATTTGGGAAGGAGGTGGAAGAGGAATAATGGCAGGTGGACTAGGAAGGACAGAAAACCACATGTCAGAAGTAGAGTGAGCAGACTCAAAGTAAGGGACAGACTCAAAGAAGGAGACATCAGCAGAGATGAAATACCGCTGAAGTGTAGGAGAGAAGCAGCGATAACCTTTCTGTGATCGAGGATATCCTAGGAAGACACATTTGAAGGACCTTGCAGATAGTTTGTCAAGGCTCGGAGTAAGGTTGTGAACAAAGCAGGTGGAACCGAAGACCCGAGGAGGAAGTGTATGAAGAGATGAATGGGGAAAGAGTATCGAGGTACCTTATCATTTAGTATTGAAGATGGCATGCGGTTAATAAGATAGCAAGCCGTGAGAACAGCATCTCCCCAGAATCGTGGGGGAACATGACCATGAAGGAGGAGGGTTCGAGTTGTCTCAATGAGATGTCTGTTCTTGTGCTCAGCCACCCCAATTTGTTGAGGAGTATGGGCGCAAGATGTCTGATGGAGAATTCCCTTTGATGCCATAATTGCTGAAACTGATGAGATAAATACTCACGAGCATTATCACTACGAAGAGTGCGGATAGGGATGCCAAATTGTGTTTTTATTTCATTGTAAAAATTCTCAAATATAGAAAACAACTCGGACCTGTTTTTCATCAGACACACCCACGTACGTGAGAAATCATCAATAAAGGTAACAAAATATTTAAAACCAGAATGAGTAACAACACGAGATGGACCCCAAACATCTGAGTGAACTAAGGCAAATGGGGACTTAGCCCTTTTATTGACACGATCAGGAAACGAACTACGAGTGTGTTTCCCTAGCTGACACGACTCACAATGTAAACTAGACAATTTGGAAAGACTCGGTATCAACTTCTGAAGCTTTGGCAAACCAGGATGTCCCAACTGAGCATGAATCACTAACGGAGAGACTGTGGACGAGCACACTTGTGACGGCGGAGAGAGATAGTATAGGCCATGCGACTCACGTCCGACGCCAATCGTCCGTCCCGATGTTCGGTCCTGCAGGATAACAAAATCTTTAGTAAATGTAATTATAAGGTCATGAGACTGGGTAAGACGGTATACAGAAAGCAGGTTAAAGGGACAATCAGGAACATATAAAACAGACTCAACAATTAGGGATGGAAGGGGATGTGTGGTGCCAATGCCTTGGGATTGAGTTTGAGTGCCATTGGCAGAAGTGATGGCAGGCAAATATGTAGGTGTGGAAAAGGAAGAAAAAAGAGAACGATTACCAGAAATATGGTCAGAAGCACCAGAGTCAAGCACCCAAGGACCCAGAGAAGGAGATTGAGATAAGCAAGCAGTAGATTTACCAGTGTGCGCAACCGAAGCAGTAGCAGCAGGGGTCTGGCGACTCTCGAACCACTGGAGAAAATCCTCATATGTAGCAGGGGTAGCTCGAGGCTGTTCAGGGACCTGAGTTGTAGCAGTAGGTGTTGTCTGAGCTATATTGGCAGGACGAGGCGGCTTACCATGTAAGTTCCAGCAACGATCAATGGTGTGGCCGAGACGATGACAATGCTCGCACTTGTGACGACCCTTGGAGCTAGATTGGCCCGTGCGAGAACGTCCAGAGTTACTGCTTTGGGAGGCAAGGGCAGTGGTATCTCCCATCGAAGAAGCAGGAACTTCAGCAATATGCTTCGGTGGAATCCACAGTAGGGCAGAAGAAGCAGATGTCATCGTTGGTGCCACAGGTGATCCAAGAATCTGATCCCGTGTAGCAGAATACTCCGGAGGAAGACCATATAAAGCCAGGGTCATAAACAGAGTGCTACGGTTCTCCAATTCCTTCTTCGCTTCAGCAGGAATGGAGGCAGCAGGGGGAAGGAGCTCATTGTAATCATGTAGGGCTGCATGGACTCGCCCAAGATAAGTAGACATAGGACCGTCAAAGCGTTGAGGGGCAAGAAGCGTCATCTAGTCTTTGCACACTCCATATAGGCGTTGAGTATCATTGGTGTATAGAGAACGAGCTTCACTCCAAACTGACTCACAAGTGTCGTGGGGTCAAAAAATCGGTTTGAGGAAAGGATGGAGAGTAGACTTAATAACACTGCATAGTTGGGCATCAATCTTTGCCCATTGTGCACGATCAGCATCGGGTATGGAATCAACGGAGGTAGTGAGATGGGATTTGTAGCCCAGTCCAGTAATCCACAGAGTGACATTAGATGCCCAAGTAGAATAGTTCGAGTCGTCCAATTTCTCAATAGATAGAGGGATGTTTGAGAAAATTAGAGGGTCCGCCCTAGCAGATGTAGGTGTAGGGTTTCCAGTATCAGCCATACGTGCAAACAGTACCTGCAAAGTACAAAACAGAACCAAATGTGGGGGCAAAAAGGGGTTTTCACCCAAATGAGGTCAGATGAAGGTGAGACTTGAGGGATAGGGTCGCGTGGGGTGGACGACCTTATCCCCGGAATCGCGGCAGGAGAAACCTCCTCACGCGCCGCCATGCGCCGGCGAAGGGCGCTGTTTGGCGCGTCAAAGATGGGGCGCGTGGGAGCGTGTGGAGCTTCGTCTGGGGAAGCGACTTCCGGGACAGTGTAGATCGGCGCTGGGCGAGGCCAACCATGGTGGTTTCGGCTAGAAAGCTCGCCGGAAAAGTCGCCGGAGCAACGGCGGTGGTCGGAAAAGTCGTCGGAAAGAAAAAGGAACAGGTCGCCGGAGTGATGTCAGCGCTCAGAGGGGCGAACCGGATAGTATACACGGTTCGCAAAAAAATTGATCTCCAGGGACAGTGGGTCCACCGGGCAAGGCACGGTTCTTGAGGTATCTTTGTCAGGCTCTAGATACCATGTTAAAAGAGGAGAAATAGAGACATGTTTGACTGAAACCGTGTGTTGATAATACACCACGGATCATTGTTTATATAAGCCTATTGCATTAAATACACATAAATAGGGAGGATATTTAGTTTCCTCTAAATGGATATAATATGCCTATAAACTATAATTAAATACAATGAATGCAGAATATTTGATTTGATTCTCAACACTCCCCCTCAAGCATTGGAATGGTAATATGATTTGAATTTTAACCATATAGCTATACTATAATTTCAGAGGATGAGAGGTGGTCATGACTTTGTGATAAGAATCCATTGCATGGAAACGCTATTATTAATGGAAATCAAGAACTATTGCAGAAGCAAAACCCCTGTAATCCCAGAGCTAGGCTCCTCACACAAAAATGCACAATCTCTGGTGCCCTCTGATGGGATTAGGGGCAGTTATTACAGTTACTGGCAGAAATTAGGAACAGTTACATATTATTAATTGTGTGTATTGTTTTATTAAGTTTGGCAGTTATTAAGTTTTATAGGAGCAGTTAGTATGTTAAATTCGTATAAAAAATGGCCTGTAGGAAAGGAGTGGCCAGAAGAGTGTATTTGGTAGTTCTTTGGACACAGTTATTCTTTGTAGGAGTTGTTACAACTCCTTTTGCTGTAAATTTCTGTTTAATTAGTGTGTCTGAATCTCAAATTTCAGTGTTCTATCACCCATTCACATAAATTTTCCTGACTGATTGCTCCCCACTTGCACCACTCTCATATTCTCCATCCCATATGTATTCGCTTCTAATTTAGTAACTGACTCAACAACTCAGCATTCCCATTTTGTCTTTTCCTTTCTTGCCCTTCCTCTCATACACACACCAGATTTTATGCCCACCTGTATTTTCCTTTGAGTTCTTTTCCTGATTTGCATCCCTATCAATGCCGCCTGCTTGAACTGCAGCCTTTGGGGTTGAGCTAGCTTTTGGGGTTGAGTTAGGCCCAAACCCACATTCTAAGATGGTATCAGAGCCTATCCTAATGATATGTTGTTGGGCCTATTGTGCCACCCGCTATCGGGCCGTTATCGGACTACCTGCAGATGTCCAGTCCTCGGTGTGAGGGGGGTGTGTTGGAGAGATCCCACATTGACTAGTGATATGGCCAAGTTAGTGTATATAAGTGGGGGACAACCCTCACCTTACAAGCCGGTTTTGTAGGGTTGAGTTAGGCCCAAACCCACTTTCTAAGATGGTATCAGAGCCTATCCTAGCGATCTGTTGTTGAGCCAATTGTGCCTTGTTGTGGGCCTATCGTGCCACCCACTATCGGGCCGCAATCGGACCACCCGTAGATGTCCAGTCCTGCAAACTTCACGCTCGAAATGTCCAATTCTTGGTGTGAGGGGGGTGTATTGGAGATCCCACATCGACTAGTGATAAGGCCAAAATAGTGTATATAAGTGGGGGGCAACCCTCACCTTACAAGCCGGTTTTGTAGGGTTGAGTTAGGTCCATAACCCACTTTCTAAGAGTCCTCAAGGCTGGAGTCTAAAAATTCTGAAAACTGGTTGTGAATCTCCCAAGCATCTTTCCATGTAGCTCTTCTATGGGTTGTCCTTCTCATTGAATTTACTAGCTGAGGTGTTTTTTTCCCCTTGCTGCATAATATTATTTTATATACCGTATCTTTTGGTAGTTAGTACGGCATTGGAAAACAATAGGAGCCTAGGAAATGACATACTTATTTTATTTTTTTATTGTTTTTGTAAATAAAAAAAATGTATTTACTGCCTTCACACACACACATACAATGCACATATAAGCAGCAGTAGTAGGTCACTCAAGTGATTTCATTTATTTTTCTACATCTGTCTATTGGAACTTGGAACTAGTTAATACTGTTTTTATTTTCATCCAGAAACTGTGTCATGAAATGGGTCCAATAATTTCATTCAACTTGAAACGGCCAGATGGCTCTTGGTATGGATACCGTGAAGTGGAAAAGTTGGCATCACTTTCAGGAATTCAGCTAAGGGTATAAATTACGGATTTCTTCATGTTAATATTTTCTTTTTGTAAATTCATGTTGTCATCCTGATAAAGTAATTGCTTATTTGTACTTTTGCATTAAGGTTATTGATTGAATGCTGATTATTTATCTTCACTTGCTATCTGTTTAGACAGGATGCTTCTGCAATCCAGGTGCATGTGCAAAATACCTTGGCTTGTCTCATCTGGATCTTATTTCAAATACTGAGGTATTTCTACCATCTGCTTTTACTTACTAACAACTGACAATGATTGGTTTATCTATGTTATGAGTGTATATTGTATAACATATAAGATGATGACATTTTTTTTTGTTTTGTATTTAGGCTGGCCACGTTTGTTGGGATGATCATGATATAATCAATGGTAAACCTGTTGGAGCTGTAAGAGTATCCTTTGGCTACATGTCAACATACGAGGATGCCAAGGTTTGAAATCTTTGGACCATTTTGCATTTTTGTTCAACTTCTGGAACCATTAATGCTCATCTGGTTCTGGATTCATTGATTTTATTCATGAGTAACCTATACTTTCTTAATATGGAAAATGGGCAACATATTGAGTTAATAATAGGGCATCAAACACCATTTTATTATGAATTGCTAATTCAGCTTGGGTTCTAGCTTGGTATGTTAATTGATTAAGTGTATTTTTCAAGATTTTTGTTACCCTTTTCACAAATCTAATTTTGTTATATTTTTTATCTTCTGATTTTCAGAAATTTGTTGATTTCGTTGCAAGTTCCTTCGTGTCACCTCAAAATCACATTGACCATGGGAATCAAATGAAAGGTCCACCTCCTTTTCTAATATTAATTTATTATTCATACTTGATGAATTCAAGTCCCGATTGCTTATGTCCTTTAAATGACAAGGACTTGCATTTTTATTGCATTTGTATCTTTGCTCCTCTCCTTCCCATATGAAAAGGTACAAATAGATTTGCATACATGAATATAGTGCATGCTTTAATGCAGCTACATAGTAAGCTTGCTTAACAATTTTCAATATGGGATTCTTACTAGTAAATTTTTATGTGGGTTTCTTCTAATAATTTCTTTAGGAAGTCTGTTTAACTGATATCAAAGATTTTATGCTGTTGTTTATTTTTCTTTTATGCGAGGACAAGGCTTGGCGAATGGTAAATTGTTGCCTTGTGGTTTGGAGGTCATGGGCTCAAATCCTGGAAATAACCTCTCTGCTTGTGGGGGTAAGACTGCATACATCTACCCTCCCTAAACCTCACTTGGTGGGAGCCTCGTGTACCGGGTTGCCCTTTTTCATTTTTTGTTTCCTTATATGCCCATGACTAGTATTTCTTGGGTATTCTAGAGGGTTTCTAATCGCCTTGGCTGATATTGTTCTCTCGTAATATATTGTCAATGTCTAAAGAAAAATGAAAATGGCAATCATATTTGCTACTTAGCAGTACTTGTTCATTTGCCACTTTCCCTGCCTTCGTACTTGTTGTGATGCTGCATTTAACTCAGAAGTGAACTTTTGTTTGCCAATGCTCAAAGCTGGGATGAAGCATCTTGTCTTAGTTGCAAATCTTAAACATCATTCATCATCTTCCTTTTCACTAGGAGGAGCATCAGAAAGATGAACTGGCTTGTCAATACTTCAAACAATGCTCAAAGCTCTATCAGCAGGGGATGCAATTCTCCCGACCAGTCAAGATGTGATTAGTTATTTTATGGGTAGTAATCATCTCAATCTTTTGGATGGGGACAACATTGGTCTTTGTGATTCGATGAATTTTATTTATCTTCTCTCCAACATTATCTGCTGTTAAATCCATTGATCTTCAAAAACAGTTGCAAGTACCAAAGACAACCACTGCAAAACAGGCACAGAAGAAAACCACGGGAAGGAACAACCCAAGAAAGCCAGACAATTAGAAGGAAGAAACACCAAGTGGCTCCAAATAGATGAGTGTCCCAAATCAGATCAGAACCATCAGAACTTATCAAACAGGCCCAGATCATTATTAGAATGTCACACGTCATTGGAAAACCACCCTATAATAGATAAGAAATAAGGAAGCCAAACAGCAATAAATCAACCAAAAGCTAGACAGAACAACCACCTCTGGCCAGTAAGCTGTTTCCAACTTCTGGAAAACTTCCAGAGTGAACATATCATGCCAGAAACATCTCAGATGGAGTTGGAAAACTTAATAGATGACATGCACACACAGGCCAAATCAGGGCCATCTGCATGCAACACATTGATTTTGGATCCTTGAGCATGTAAACTAACTCTTTTTTGCATGCACAATACAAGCCTTATAAGTAGTATCTTGGCCTTATTTGTAGCTAATGTGAGATATCTTAACACACCCTCTCACACCCCAGAATGGACATCTGGATTGGAGTGTGAAGTTTACAGGACTATACATTTATGAGTGGCCTGACATTAAAACTAGATAGACTCTGGTATCATATTAGAATTGGAACAAATAACTAGAGATAGAGGTAGTCCATGAAAGAGTCCAAGTAAAACCATCTAAAGGAGTTCCAGAATTAAGTGGCTTTGTTGAAGAATTAGTTATGGATAGAATACAACAGTGTCATTTGCTTCATGTAGCTTACCCATCTATTCGGAAAAGACTTTGATTGTTGTTGTATATAAAAAGATTTTGTGTTTGCATGGCTTCCCACACTCCCCTTGGGAAATGAATCTATATATGTTTCCTCTCCAAAATCCTTCCTCAATTTGTGTTCCAGATAAAAAGAGGTCTTAAAGGGGACAATAACCTTCCTTGCAGAATTTCAGTGTGTACTATATGTCAGATTCAAAATTTTATTTGTATTTTTTAAATCATCAATTAACTTCTCAATTATTGTGTTTCTGTTGTCACAAATAATCCAGGATTATGTTAAAATATCTAGTTAAAAGCTATGTAGCACACATTGTTTTGACTGTTTGGTCTTACTGAAAATTGTATAATTCTGTTTTTATTGTTTTAGATAGACATTTACTCAGTTGATTGCCTGCAGGCCCTGAGAAGGGTTTTGTGGATACTGGTTATTATCTCAAATCAATTACAATATATCCAATAAAATCCTGTGGAGGTTTCAGTGCAAGAAGTTGGCCTGTTAGCAACAATGGTAATAATTTGTTTCCTGATTATATATTAGAGATATAGTTGGTTAGGTGTATGTTGGTAGAGTTACTGGTTTGTTGCGTATATAAAAGGCTTGATGTAATCCTTTTGTATTTACCTTTCTCTTTTCAATACAAACTTATCTTTGAGTTTTATACTTTTCTCCTCTCAATTCTCTGCTTTGAAATCGTGTTTACTAACATGATATCAGAGCGATACCACCCACCTTGAAAATTTTTCCCGCTGCTTTCATTCCTTTTCTTTTGATTTGTTTATTTTCATTTTTCATTTTCCCAAGAAAAATCATACAGATCCTTCTCTCATTTTTTTTTTATCAAATTCTCATTTCTGCCACACTCACCTTTTTCTTTTGTTGTCCCTTTAAAACCCAGCATCTACTACCATAGTATAGCAAATGTATAGCAATACAATAAAATCAGCCTTTGAGTTTGGTGGATACTTTGCAATCACAAATAACCTTGATGCATTTCTCAATTTAAGTCATCCTGCTTGTATTCTATGTGTGACATCTTCATTAATTTCCCTATCATTTTGTAGTATTGATCCTAGATATTTAAACTTAAAAACTTACAGTATGACATCTTCTCCCATTTTTACTTCCAAGTCACATTCTTCTTGTCTCTTACTAAACTAGCAATGCATACATTCTGTCTTATTCCTACTTAAGCAAAGACTCTTTGTTTCCAAAGTCTATCTCTAAAGTTCCAGTTGGAAGTTAACTGCTTTCCTTGATTCCTCAATCAAAACTATATTATCTGCAAAAGGCATCTAATAAGGGATAGTCTTTTGTATGGCAAGCACATCCAAAACTAGATTAAACAAGGACTTAAACCTGACCCTTGATGTAATTCTATCCCTATAGGAAAGTCTTTAGTCTTGCCTCTTGGAGTTCTCACACTAGTAGTTACCCCATCATACATGTCCTAAATAGCCTGAATATAAGCCACAAGAACCCCTTTCTTTTCCAAAGTCTTCCACAACGCTTCTTTTGGCACTCAATCATAAGTTTTTTCCATGTCAATAAAATTCATATGCAAGTCTCTTTCTTTACTTCGATACCTTTCCATCAATGTCTGTAAAAGATAAATGGCTTCTGTTATAGACCTTTCCAACATAAAACTAAATTGATTCTCTATAATTCTCGCCTCTCCTCTTAATCTTTGCTCAATTACCTTTTTCTCAGTTTCATAGTGTGACTCAACTCATAAGTTTTATACCTCTATAATTAGCACAATTTTAAATATTTCCTTTGTTCTTAAATATAGGAACCTAAGTGTTCTTGTCTCATTCCTAGCATTCCAATGACCTTACCCAATTCTCAGCATTATTGAACCCTAGTAGAACTATTCAAGAGCATATATATCTTACGTTCTCGGCATTATTTCTCACACTTCCAAAATCTCTTTTCTTTTTTACTTGTTTCTAATTATTTTTATTTTTACCGGTCATTTTTTTCTCTATAATTTCTCTTATAGCTTTTGATGAAAATGTTTTCTTTAAATTTTGTGCAGGCTTGACACATGATCGTGAGTGGATTCTTAAAAGCCTGACTGGTGAGATACTTACACAGAAAAAGGTAATCTATTGTATGAAAGATGAGCTCTAAAATTTAGATCATCTGTGGATGCAGGATGCATACTTCAGGAACTGCATCTTTTCTTTTTTGTCTGTTTTGGTGCTTCAGTTTGGTTGAATTTATGAGAATAGTTTTTTTTTTCTTTGAAAATTTTGATCAAGTGTAGGTGAATTCACAACAGTAATACTCTTTTCTTATGGGAGTTAGTTTATGCCATGTTACAATGGATTAAAACAGAACCAAAATGAAGGGTTGATTAGATATTTAAGACTTCAGGAACCTTTTCAATTCAAACCCTTAATTGTATGGTAGATGAATGACGAACTGAATGTTTGATTATGTACATAGAGAGAAAAAAATTTTAGTAGTATTTTTTGAAATTCACAAATTAATATCTCTTATTTGATTTTATTACTTTAAATATTCTGGTTTATTAGGCTAATATTAAATATCCTGTAATTTAGGAAATCAATCTATATGATGCTGAATTGCTGATATCATATTAGGTTATTATTTTTTTTTGCTGTAATCTGGCATTGTGGTCCTTTATTACCCTCCTCCTATAAGAGGGATTGAGCTACAGTACTGTTATGTAATAATATAGACAAAATATTCTTGAAGTGTATTAATATAAAAAAATGTGAAAATGTATAAGGAACATGTGTTGTAAATATTTAAAAGATTATCTCGTGTGTATGTGTGTCCCTTTGCTCCCACTACCCAAAATGTCTAGGACGGCCATTGTACTGAGGGAAGAAAATTGTATATTGGATTCACTAATTTTTTCTCAGGTAGCCTCCCTGTATATGTATTTATACTTGAACAAAGACAAGTACAATTTATATACATTTAAAATACTGATGCATTTATAATTAACCTGGTTACAACTAAGAGCTTCAGTGAAGATGTCATACCAGCTGCTGTCCATTCCTCACGTGAAATATAGAAATAAGTTTTTGTTGGAGTCTTTCCTGAAAACAAAATTGTAGCCAACCTCAGTATGCTCTTTCCTCTTATGGACACTACTAGATAAGAGACAATGCAAAAGGTTGCTTGGTTCTCACACTACAATTGCACTGGCCTTTTATTATTGAAACCGATTTCGTCAAGTAATTGTTGTGACCATTTCAACTCACAAGTAATCTGAGTCAAGGTCTATATTCCGAGTTATTCCTCCAGAAAATCAGGTTACCAGTATCACCAACAAAAACACAATAGCCTTTATGTGACTCCTGTCCAAGGGACCTCATCCTTGTTATGGATTGGTTAAAGCAATTCATGATGTTGTTTATCAACAAAAAGGGAATATCAAGTGGGTTCATGTCTTGTGTGAATCCAATCAAGTAGCTGATCTTTTAGCTAAGCATGGTTTAGAATTGCTAAGTCAATTTTATGTTTTTGACATTGCTCCAGATTTTATTTGTAATGCCTTAAGGGTGGATGCTGCTTGTATTAGCTTCCCTAAAGATTTCTAGGAGTTGTTAATAAAATATCCATTCACCAAAAAAAAAAAAAAAATGAACAAGACCCAGATCCTCTTCCTTTTGATGATGATAACAAACCTACCAACTACCCCGATGATCACATCTGATGTCTTCTTGTCTTTGATTTACCTGACAAAGAAGGTCCTTCATAATCTTGTGTTTTTTGACCTCATAAGTGGATGGAACGAAGATAAGTTTATAGAGAAATTATGGAAGAACAAACCCGAATAAGGACATCCATCCCCCAAGAAAAAAAAAAAAAAACTTTTCAAATTTGTCTCAGTTCATTTGCATGATCAAACATATACATTATTGTATTCCACAAAATTCCAAATAAATACTTTGTTAATTCCTACTTATGCAAAAACTCTGCACTATGTTGTTAAACATTGGCTTTAATACATCTTTGATGCTTAATATTGAATCAATTTGGTTGCTTTGAGTATAGATTTCTTTTTGGTAATAAAAAGTTTAGGATGGGAAGAGGCTCTACCTATTCCTAGCCTAGGGCAAATGGCCAACCACCGCAAGGATATACACTTTGAATTTAGAATTTTTATACATTCATTCATCTAATTTGCTTGGTGTCCCATGCTTTTATGGTTTATACTCTTGTTAATACTTATTAGTCATGTCTGTATGAAGCTCCTGTGGGTTCAGGTATTAAGCTAACATTCCTAGTGTTGCTACCTTCACAAGTCTTTAATGATGAGATTCCAGCCAACTCTGTCCATCTCTCTGAATTGTGTTACACGTTTACTGAGTTTTCAATTTTCAGAAATTATGCTTGATTGTAAAGTTTTGACTTGTTTGATCTTAATTTTGTAGGTTCCTGAAATGGGCTTTATAAGCACCTTTATAGACCTCAGTCAGGGAATGTTGTTTGTAGAATCTCCACGTTGCAAAGAAAGATTGCAAATTAGGCTTGAGTCAGATGTTTATGGTGTTATAGAGGATATTGAACTATATGGCCAGAGGTATATGATGTTATGTACATTATCAATATTCCATATATAGTAATTAAATTAGACTCTTGCAAAGTTGAAAGGGAACAAATTTTATTAATTTGTGTCACACATAATACATGTTCTAATCTTCCTATTATCGGGGAACAATTTTCCCTAATAAATGAAATGAGGAAACTGTGATAATAGAGGAAATAAGGAAATAAATTACATAAAATCTCCTAAGATAGTTTCTACTATTTACAGAAGATATGGATCAACTTACTCTTGCAAACTTATCGTTATGCCTGAAAGTTTTAGTGATTGTAAGAATGAATTTTCTGAATAGCTGAGCAAGTTACTCATCTGATCTAGTATTATATACACTTTGGAATTGATTACAATTTTATGTTTACAAGGAGGTTAATGATGATTCTAGTTCCTAAATACATGCATGGTATATTCTAAGTACAAAATATTAGCTATGTATGTGATTTTGAAAATTATTTGTTACAAATTCGATTAGGTGTTTAACTACTATATCCAATACTCCCCCTCGAGTTGGAGCATAAATGTTCCAAGCTTGGAACAAATATATTGAATTCTTGATCCTCTTAGAAATTGTGAAGATGTTGCTACATATACAAATTTTGAAAAATTAATTGCTACAAATTCCAATAGGCATTTTACTCTTCTAGTTGATTATTAGAATTGACAGATTTAGTAATGACTTCTTTAGAGAGAACTTTCTCTCCTGAATAAAATTACAATAAATTTCAATATGTTTAGTTCTTTCATGGAACGCTAGATTGGAAGCTATAGAAAGAGCCACTTGATTATGACAACATAATTTCATTTGCCAAGTATTTCCAAACTTCAATTCTTGAAGTTGTTTAATCCAAATGAGTTCACACATGGTTGTAGCCATATTCCTATATTCTACTTCTGCACTATATCTTGCAGCAGTTTGCCTTTTACTCTTTGAAGAAACAATATTTCCTTTAACAGATATGAAAAAGACAAAAATAAAAATAAAAATAAAAGGCAGAGTGGGATCAAACCCGCTCTGATACCAAGTTAAAGGCTAGGATTTGGTGAATTGCTCAAGTGACTAAAGCTCTTAGCTGATCTAGTATTTATATACACCTTGGCAAAGATTACAATTTTGTGTTTACTAGGAGATTAATGATGATTTTAGTTCCTAAGTCATGCATTTATTCTGGGTACAACAATAGCTATGGGCATGAATCTTAAAATTAATTGCTACAAATTCCAATAGGCCTTTACCTATTAATTCCTACATTTATTTAGGCACACAATTATGACAAAAAGATAATATGCACAAATAAAAAAGTATATATTTCCTTAAATGTAAATACTTACGATATTATCTTCAATTTCATTTTATTATCTAGCATGCCATTAAAAAAAAAAGTCTAGCTTTGCATTATTAATTTGTAATCTTTGTTATACATATATTCTTATGTATCGTTAAGGATAATTTCATTAGTTTGGTACATACACTGGTGTTTACTAATTGAATCTGAGAGTATCACATGAAGCTTTAAGAAGTTTGTAACTTGTTTTACAGTGTCAGTTTTTGTGAAAAGAGAGAAACAGAGTTTGAGAGAAACAAAGACTATTTTCTGAATATGCTTTTGGTTATCTTTCCACCCAGCAGATTGATCTATTTATAATCAGAATGATTACATAGATAATAAATAACTAATGCTATTTTCAAGAGAACAATTAAAATATCACATCTTCTAAGATACATTGAACTCAGCTAAATATTAACTAAGCTACTTGGAAAGGTAATAAACATTAAATGCTCCTCTTTCCAACAGTTTTATTTTGGTCTCTCATGCTTGGAATTTTAAATACTTGGAATTCTTAGGTACGAGGTATATAGTTATGACAATGAGACCAATGCATGGTTTAGTGAAGCCATCGGTAAAACTTGCTCTTTGTTAAGGTATTCTAGTTTCAATCAGGATTTTATGTTAAATAAGATCAAAGGTGCAGCCACATGTAGAGATACGAAGAACAAACTTAATTTTGCCAATGAAGCCCAGTTCTTACTTGTATCTGAGGAAAGTGTTTCTGACCTAAACAGAAGATTAAGCTCAGGTATGCTCTCGTACCCATTTTCTTATATAATATACCAGTCCTTGTCTTTTGTTACTTCAATTTCATTATAAAATGCAATAGAAGATTTTGATTACTATTTGACGAATTTTAAAAAACTAGTTCATGATGCATAATGGATTGCATTGTTGCTGATTAATCTGATTATTTGATATTCATAATAATGCAAAGGGGATTTAAATGTAATAAACAAAATGGAAAGGCATGTGAAATTCCTTAGAAAAGATTAAATTTTCCTTTCAATTTTACTTTAGCGATCACTTGTATATCACACTGTTGCAGCATGTGATAAATGTTTTATTTGCTTCCTTCTTTCGTCTTTTCATGTTGTATAGATTTTATTTCCTTGTACATTTTTTTACCTCCTCTTTGTTAGGATCCAATTGTAAGGTATGAGACTTGAATCCCACATTGGAAGTATGGGATTTTTGTGTAGGGTTTATGTCCTTGGGCTCTCCCACTACAATGGTTAGTTTTTGTGGTGTGGTTCTGTCGATGTTCTTATCACTCTTTTCCTTTAATTAGGATGGCAAGTATTTTGCCTATAAATACTAGGTTTTTTTTTTTTGGTGAATACATAAATACTAGGTTAGATTTTATTAGTTAGCCAATAAATGTTGTAATCCCTCTACAGATTATTCAGTCAAATAATATTTCAATTTGCATTTTTCAAGTTGGTATTAGAGCTCCTTGTTAGTATATATGGAAATATCCAAAAATATCTTATATCTTAGATTATCGTCTAGAATTAGTTTCCTTGATTCTTCTTTATCTCTTACAATTGGTTAATATATTTCCTTATCATGATTTTTTCCTTAATTAGTTCAGATTATGATTAGTATTCTTAGAATTTTGGTTAGATGAAGACTGTCCAAGCTATATAAGCTCTATTTAAGCCATATCTCTAGTAGATATGGGACTAAGGGCATGTTTGGATACAAGCCAGAAGTGATTTTGAGAGCTTCTTTACCAGAATTGTAGAGCTTTTTCCAGTAGAGAAGCTCTCAAAAGCACTTTTAGCTTTGTATCCAAATGTGCTCTAAACCACCAACCTTGAGGTTGCAATTAAGGTAGCCCTCAAAAAGGCCACAACTAAGGCGGGCTAGGGGTGCATGCAATTAAGGCGACTTTCCAACATTCTCCCTCACGCCCAGGCTATTGGCCTAGAGCGTGGCAAATGCAGGTGACCTAACACAATGGATTTATGATAGATTCTGATACCATATTAGAATGTGAGCTTATAGCATCTTAGAATTTGGGTTTGAGCCTAACTCAAAGTCTCAAACCCATAAAATCCCCTTATATACACTATTTTGGTCATATCACTAGTCCATGTGGGATTTTTAACACACATTCCTCATGCCGAGAATTGAATATCTCGAGCGTAAAATTTGCAAGACTAGACATCTGCGAGTGGTTCGATATAACGGGTAGTTCGATAGGCCCAATAACCTTGTTACTGTGTATCTTCATTGTGAACTTTTAGCACATTTCTTGTGTCCTTAACTACATTCAACAATATTTTCGGTTGTCGTCCTGTCCACCACCATTTGTCAGTGATTGCCACAAGTTTCTGACCAACAATCACACCTAGGTATTCACCGTCTAGAGATTCACCAAAATATCAATCAAGCTTGTTGAGAATCAAAATATAATATTCTGCATTCATTGTACTAATTATAGTTTATAGGCATATAATCTCTAATTTAGAGGAAACTGAATATCCTCTATTTATGTGTAAATTGACAGATGTATTAAACAAGAGACTTCCTATGGAGTGCTTCTGAGATCTTATTAGCAAGCTAGGAATGATAGATATTCATTCACCAATTGAGAGACATGTTATTTGCTTTTGTTTCCTTTTTTCTTGTTGTACAAATATTATTTCCTTGAACAATTTTTATTTCCTCTTTTCCTTTATTTCCTTTAATTAGGATAGTGGATTTGTTACATGTAAATATTAGGTTAGATTTTTTTAGGTATCCTATAGATGTTTTAATCCATCTATACAGATTATTCAAGTAAAAAATAATATTCAGTTCTCATATTTCTTGTCAAACTTTATAAGCTATATTATTTTTTAGTCTCTCAACCCCAATATTTTGGAATATTGAATGTTTTCCAACTATAATTGATGTTATTAGATGTACTGAAGGGCATATATGGAAAAGCAATGCAAGTCAGTGCAAGTAGGTTTCGTCCCAATCTTGTGGTATCTGGAGGTAGGCCTTATGCTGAAGATGGATGGAGATACATTAGGATTGGAAACAAGTATTTCAGTGTAAGTGCAAATAACCTTCTAAATGATTTGATATAAAAAATTTCTTCTTATAGTGTAATTTGACATAGATAGTCCTTTTGACTAACCTTAAACTATGCTACTTGTGTTGATTAATGGTATTGATTTGAGCAAATTCATGGATGTTGTCCTACCATGTTACAACTTCCATTTTCTGCTCATGTAGCAAGCTGCTAAACTAATCTAATTTCCATGTGAATTTGTCTCTATTTGTATTTCATCTTTGTTTGTTTTTTCTGATGAGATCCTCGTTAGCACATTATTTTATATGAATGTCCTTGATAAGAGTAGTGTATTAATATTAGGGTTTTTGATAAAAAATAAATGTGAGAGATTTTCTATTATTCAATAATTCATCATCAATAGATAGAAAATAAGGGAGAATCAAAGAAGTTCAGATTTGAATAATCTAATCTTTATCTTAACCACCTAAATCTTTCTAGAATCCTTATTTGAAATCTAAAATAAAAGCACATGCAACTGTCGACACCCCCTAAGTTGGTGTGTAGATGTCCAGCATGCCCAACTTGCTAATATAGAATTCAAAATCATGTCTAAACAGTCCTTTTGTAAGAATGTTTGCCACTTGCTATGAAGTAGGAATAATTTTCATGCCAATTAGGCTTGCATCCACCTTCTATTTTTTAAAATGTCTGTAGTTTCTACATGCTTGGTTCGGTTATGTTGAATTGGGTTCTGGAAAATACTAATTGCATCCTTGTTATCACAGTACAGCTTCATGGGGAGAGTCATAGGAAGTTGTAACTCTTCTAGAATTCTTTTAAGCCATAGAATTCCAAAAACTCCTTGTGCCATTGCCTTATATTCAATCTTTGCACTACTATCCACAACATTTTGTTTTTTTGCTTCTCCAAGTAGCCAAATTTCCCCAAACAAAATGTACACTAGCCAGATGTTGACTTTCGATAAATAATGGATCCAACCCAATCCGCATTTATGAACACTTAAATGCCTTGCTGCCCAATTTTCTTAAACAACAATCCTTTGCCTAGAGCACTTTTTAAATACCTTAAAATCCTATAAAGTGCCTCAAGGTACTATTCACATGGTGAATGCATGAATTGGCTTACTAAACTTACCAAAAAGGTTATGTCTGGTTGGGTATGAGATAAATAAATCAATCTTTCCACTATTGCTCGGTACCAAGTTGTATCCACTGGATATTCTTTGTCTTCACTTCCAAGCTTTTTATTAGAATTTATAGGAGTTTCAGCTAGCCTGTAACCTATCATCTCAATTTCATTGAGAAGATCTAGAATATATTTTCTCTATGATACAACAATTCCTGTCTTTGATCTTGCAACTTACATCCCCAAAAAATATTTTAAGGACCCGAGGTCCTTAATTTCAAACTCAGATATGAGGGAAGCTTTCAACTTGTTTATTTCACTGAAAACATCTCTAGTAATCACAATGTCTTCCAAATAAACAATTGGCATAGCCATTTCCCCTCCAGAAGAATGTTTTACAAACATTGTATGGTCCCTTTGACATTGAACATACCCTTGCTTCTTAACAAACTGGGCAAATCTCTCAAACCAAGCTCTAGGTGATTGTTTCAATCCATCGAGAGATTTTTGAAGCTTGCATACTTTATGATTAAAATTTAAAATGTGATTCAAAACTTGGGGGGTGCATCCATGTAGACATCTTCCCCCAAATACCCATTTAAAAAGGCATCCTTCACATTTATCTGCTGTAATGGCTAGTCTAAATTTGTAGCAAATGACAAAAGAACTCTGATGGTGTTTAACTTCACAACAGGGGCAAAAGTTTCTGAATAATCAAACACCATCAGTCTGAGTGAAACCTTTAGCAACTAACCTGATTTGTATCTCTCAATAGATCCACCGGCCTTATACTTGATGGTAAACACCCATTTACACCCCACATTTGTCTTCCCTCTAGGCAAGTCCACTTTTTTTCCAAGTTTGATTCTTCTCCAAGGCTCTCATCTCCTCCAAGACAACTTCCTTCTACTTAGGAACCCTTAGAGGAGCTGGTATATCTTTTTGAATTTCTGTTTTTTGTCAGTTCTGAAATAAAAGCCTGAAAGGAAGGGGATAAGTTTTCATTTGACACAATTTGAAATAGGGAGCTTTGTATATGATCTTATACCCTTTCTAATAGCAATAGGAAGGTCATAATCTTCAAGGACAGTTCAGCAGTAGTTTGAACAGGTTGGATAAAATTAGAAAAATTGTTACTTGATGGGTCCTTGGATTCATGGCAGTCTTGAGGATCATTTGGCTCTTTCTTTAAGGTTTTTTCTTTCTAGAATAAATAAGATCAATGGGTTTTTGTTAACACTACTACCTCATTAGCATTTCTGTTAAATATTGGATGTCAAGTTAACGTAGGACTAAAATTGCACAATTAAAATAGTGGGGTGGGACAATTTGCAAAAGAAAAATTGGGAGATCAAATTTGAATAATTATGATAGTAAGGGGAGCAAAAGTGCGATTAAGCCTTTATTGTATATAAATATATCATTTGCATGCTCATCAAGTGTAATTATCAAATATTGCATTTTCTTACCGTCCGATATCTCAAAATGCCATGTTTGTGCATTTCCACTTCATGAAAATCTGAAAATAATTTTTTGGGATATTGTATACATATAGCTGCACGATCTAGTAACATGTACCTTCTACTAAGTTAGGATAGTATATCTTCTACTTATTAATCAACGTATGAATAAAATCAACCCAACATTTAACATGTGAGAGAAATTTTACGGCTTGTTATGCAGATTGCAGAGCATTATTTTTAGAAATATTGCATTGGGTTGTGACATCAAACTTCAACGTCACAACTAGCTGAAGAGATATCTTTACCATTGATTCGTAGTACAGTAAATTTGAAGAATTTAACTTTAGTTATGTCTCGATCTCTTTTCTTTAACCGTGAACAGTTTCTCTTTTTGTTGAAAGAATTGTCCTTTTCTTATGATGTTATTGTCATAGTTGCATCTAATCAAATCTTCTGCCTGCCTTCATGATATCTTGTGTATGCGTACTGATCATGAAACTTGTTTTGAAAATATTGGCGCCTTGACTCCATCTTTCTGAAGTCGTATGTGTCTGCAAATTACGGTTCTCTGATCCATAATGCCTGCACCTAGTACCCTAGCCTTCTCTGCATCTTAGTTCTTTCTGTGGTTGTGGATGTTGTTCCTCCTAAGTTTGTCGTACACCTTCTTTTGGAGGCCGTTTCCTTCTCTTCTTGTGCACTGTGTTTTCCTTGTAGTATGCCATTTGCATCTCTTCTTCCACCTTAATAAATAGTTGTACAATGTTGTTCCTTGTCCAATTTTATGGTTTATGGGTGATATTGTCATCTGAACTATTAATCGAGACAGAAATAATGGCAGCATGCATGATGTGATGAAAATTTCATTCATACTTGTAAAGGACAATAATTCTTATGCTTAATTCTGGGGATTTGATTGTTTGACCTCTTTCTCTCTATTCACCAGTCGCTTGGGGGATGTAATCGATGCCAGATAATCAACCTTACAATAAATGCGGGACAAGTGCAAAAGTCAAATGAACCTTTGGCAACTTTAGCATCCTACAGGAGGGTAAAGGTTGGTCAAGTTGTTTTGTAGCTAGATTTCAGTTATATATTTCATTTATTTGATGCTTCGATATTCTAATATAAATTTATTAAAACAGGGAAAGATTTTGTTTGGCATACTATTGAAACATGCTTCTATTGATGGAGAGCAGCAACAAGGTGATTCCTGGCTTCATGTGGGGCAAGATGTGCATCCGGATAATCATACACAAATGCCTGCAAATTCATGCCCTCAAACTCTGAGAAGTTTGTGACCCTTGTAGTGCATCTGGCTCTATGGTGAAGTATCATGTATTTCCATACATTTTATGTCGTGCCGTTCCATAAGAGGGGTTGCGAGATATGCTGTAATGTGAGAATGCATATTGGTAATAAATTTTGTAATGTTGTGTATTCATATATTGACAACAACAAAATCCAATAATAATATTCAGTTATTAAATAGATCAATCTATTATGGCTTTTCGAATTGCTCCATTATTGAAAGGGATGATAATATATATATATATATATATATATATATATATATATATATATATATTAAGACTTATTTAATATTAAGACTTATTTATATACATGTGTGTATAGATATAATTTTTCATAGGCATGACAAACAACTTTGAACTCACGGGTGTTGACATGAACTCATCCCGACTTTGACGAGAAATACCTGCTTTGATCAAGTATGAGTACAAGTATTATCTGAATTTTTTAACCGGAAACGAATATTTAATTATTCCTGTACCTTACCCGTATACCCACCAATGTTAAATTTTTTTGTCATAATATATATAAGATTTTATTGTTACAATTTTATTTTTTATAATTTTTAAAAATATAAAATAATTAGTTTAATAGTTAAATAATTTAAATTATAATAATAATAATTAAATAACAAACTTAAAATTATACATTTAATTAAAAATATAATTTAATTCTTAATTCTTTATCTTTAATTTCTTTGTTATTCATTATTTTTTTATATATTATTTGAATTAAAATATAATTAATAAATTAATATATAATTTATTTAAAAATATATAAATAAATTAAAATTATAAAAAAGTGTAGCGAGTTATCCGTTGGTACCTCTAAACCCAATAAAATCCGACGGGGATGGGAATTAGTATTAAAATTTTAAATTCGCCTCTTTTATACATACCCGAACCGAATCCATCTCTCCTTTTGCGGGGACGGGAATAGAGAGAGTCAAACCCATCGTCGTTATCGTGTTAAAAAATTTAAATTCCACCTCTTTCATTTTAGGAAGGATCTTACGATATGTGTTATGAATCTCAAGTTATGTTTTTTTTACCTTTCTTTTGATCCTCGAATGATTCTCAAGTTTGAAAACATTAGACGTGACTCTAAGATGATTAGATATTATCCTAGTTCCAAGAATGTTGGCAAATTCTTCATATAAGAGTAGCTTAATCTCAATCCTTAAATTAAAATAGAATGTTGAGATTAAAAGACTCACTTAAAATTGTTGTCATCACCACCAAGTGACATAGAGATAGTGGTGGTGGTGTCAACAATGACATCGATGTCAATGGTGTTGGTAATGACAACAATAACAATGGTTGTAGTAGGGTGGTGGTTAAAGAGAAGGAAAGAAAGATTATCATATCATACTTTTTGTTTTCTAATTTAGCTCTCTCTCTATATATATTTTACGTGATAATATTTTACGTGATAATATGAGAACTACTAATAATAATCATCAAATCAAGATTAAAAATTATAGATGGTTGAGATTAAAATATTTAAAAATTAAAATTAAAATTTAATATAACCATCAAATGTTTAGAAGATTTACCAAACAAAAATCAAATCTATAAAAGATCTCAATTATCACTTCTTAAATTATTTCAATTAACTCGTTACCACCACCACCACTATGACCGTTGTTACCACCGCTGTGATTGCCACCACCGCCACCATGATAGTTGTCGCACGCCACCGCCACCATGATCGCCACCACCTCCGTCGCCATGATCGTCGTTGTTGCCGTCATTGTCGCCGTTAGTGGCGGCAGTGGTGGCAATAGTGACGACGACGACAGTTATGGTAGCATAGGTGGTGGCGGTCATGGTGGTGATAGTGATGGGTTAACGATAATCTTAAAAAAGAGTGATGTGATAATTGATATATTGTAGGACGTAATAATTGAAATATTTTATAGATTTGATTTTGGTTTGATGACTCTTTTAAAAATTTAATGATTATATTATATTTTAATTTGAATTTTTAAATATTTTAATATTAACCATAATATATATATTACAACTCATGTTAGAACACTTACTAAGTGTTGTATTTTTTGAGTTTTGGAGAGTATTACAAAAGGCAAAGTCCCACATTGCCTAGGATAGCTTTCCCTCACTAGTTTATATATCCTTTTGTGTTTATAGCTTCCAAAGAGGCTAGTAAGAGGTGGAAGCCTCGCGCGCATGAGTTTGGGCCTCATGGGCCTTTCGTAGTGCAAATCCGTCGATTTGCCCCCCCCCCTGCGCGTGCGAGAATGGACTCTGTACTGTTTTACACTGTGATTTAATAAAATTATTTATTTTCGGTTTAAGTTTATTTAAATTTAAAGCTTATCCGAAAATCATGTTTTTCATGTTACCGTTTTATTGAGTTATGTGGTTACGGAAAATAAGGGATTTCTTTTTTGTGACCGTTTTATGTGACCGTTTTCTGATCCGTTTATGAACGTTTTAATCTGTACGATCGTATCAGTTTATGACCGTTTTAAATTTACGATCGTATCTATTTTTTACCGTTTGAAGATATTATCGTATATTTGGTTTAATGTTCATTTTTATTAACGTTCATTTTTATTAACGTTCATTTTTATTAACGTTCTTTTTTTTTAACGTTTTAATTTTACGCTTTTAAATACCCTTTGGTGCTACACGTTGGGCAGTGCCGAAATCACCCTCTCTTCGTTTTTTCTCTTCTGTTCCTGGGTTACGATTGTGCTTGCCAGTTCTGTTGCCTCAGTAATTCTGAGAGGTTCCTGTTGTATCCTGGGGGGCTTGCGCGGTGATCCGCGGATAAGTCCTTTAGGGCAGTGCTCTTGCACGCCTCAGGAAGTGTGTTTCGTCTAAAAGTGGCTACAATCTAAAGGACTTATGGCTGATAAAAACAAATCCGTAGCCGCTGACACGTCCCAGCCTTCTTCTCCGGTCAACAACAATGTTGGTTCGATCCCCGCCAACTATGCAAAGCCATTGCCAGACGTTTCAAAGATCGAAGTGTTCTCTGGATAGAACTTCCGCCGGTGGCAGGAGCGTGTCTCCACCTTGTTGGACATGCATGGAGTAGTTTTTGCTCTCACCACTCCGAAGCCAGAATCCACTGCAACTGCTAAACAGATTGATGACTGGACTCAGGCCAATAAGGTATGCCGTCACACTTTGCTCAATGCCCTATCTAACGATTTGTTCGATGTCTATTGTTCCTACAAGGAGGCCAAAGAGATATGGGATTCTATTCTCCTGAAGTACACTGCCGAAGATGTTGTCAGACAGAGGTTCATTATTGGCAACTACTACCGCTGGGAAATGATCGAAGGCAAGGACATCAAGGTTCAGATAAATGAATACCACAAGCTGATTGAAGATCTCAAAGCAGAAAACATCAACCTTCCAGATGAGTTTGTATCTGATTTGCTGATTGAAAAATTGCCTGCATCTTGGACTGACTACAAGCAACAGTTGAAGCACAAGCACAAGCAAATGTCACTATTAGAGCTGATCACGCATATCATTATTGAAGACACCAACAGAAAGGAGTGTGCTGCAGCAAGGGCAAAAGCATTATCTGCCAAGGCAAACGTGGTTCAGGACAAACCAAATAAGAAAAGGTACGAGCAGAAACCTGATCACAAAAATAAATTTAAAAATAATATCTCACATTCTTCTAACCCAACCTTCAAGAAGAAGGGAAACTGTTTTGTTTGTGGAAAGCCAGGACACTATGCACCTCAGTGCAGGTTTCGCATCATGAGAAACGACAACCCTCCTAAGCCTAGGGTCAACCTGGCTGAAGGGGATGATGTTATAGCTGCGGTTGTTTCTCAAGTGAATGTGGTGACCGATGTGAGTAAATGGGTGGTAGATTCTGGGGCTACCCGACATATCTGTGCAAACAGAAATGCGTTTACCTCCTACAATATTGTGGGGGATGAAGAAGAACATGTGTATCTTGGTGATTCTAGGACCACTCCGGTTCTAGGAAAAGGAAAAGTTCTTCTGAAGCTCACATCTGGGAAGACTCTGGCTTTGACTGATGTGCTACATGTGCCCTCTATTAGAGTTTTGATAGCCTTAGCGGCAATTCATAAGTTAGTCATTCACCAAATGGATGTGAAGACAGCTTTCTTGAATGGTGATCTAGAGGAAGAGATTTATATGACTCAACCTGAAGGGTGTGTGGTTCATGGTCATGAAAACAAAGTGTGCAAACTTTTGAAATCCCTATACGGTTTAAAACAGGCACCAAAACAATGGCATGAAAAGTTTAATGAAACTTTACTTGATTATGGCTTTTTCGCTAGTGATGCTGATAGATGCGTGTATACAAAATCTGAGAATGATGATTGTGTCATTATATGCCTGTATGTGGATGACATGCTGATTTTTGGTACATGCAATGATATAGTTTTGAGAACTAAATCCTTTTTGGCATCTAAATTTGATATGAAAGACATGGGTGAAGCAAGTGTAATTTTGGGAGTTAAAATCATAAGGAAGGGAGATAGTATATTACTATCCCAAGGACATTATGTTGAGAAACTTCTAAGGAAGTTTGGATATTATGACTCTAAGTCAGTGAGTACCCCTTATGATGCTAACTCTCAATTGAAGAAAAATAGAGGAGAACCAATTGATCAAACTCAATATGCCCAAATCATTGGGAGCTTACTGCATTTGATGAATTTCTCTAGACCTGACATTGCATATGCAGTAGGTAGATTGAGTAGATACACTCATAGTCCTAATCAGGACCATTGGGATGCACTTGCGAGACTCATGAGATACTTGAGAGGTACCATGGACTATGGTATTGAATATAGTGGATTTCCCGCTGTACAAGAAGGGTACAGTGATGCTAACTGGATCTCTGATTCAGATGAGACAAAATCCACTAGTGGTTATGTATTTACACTTGGTGGTGGTGCGATTGCATGGAGATCAGCCAGACAAACTATTATAGCTAGATCAACAATGGAGTCAGAGTTTGTTGCTCTAGAAATGGCTGGTAGTGAGGCTGAGTGGTTGAAAAACTTCTTAGCTAATATTCCTTTGGGAATGAAACCAACCCCATCATTGTCTATGCATTGTGACTCTCAATCAGCAATAGCTGTAGCTAAAAACAAAATCTTCAATGGGAAAAATAGACATATACAATTGAGACATAATGTAATAAAGCAGCTGCTAAAGGATGGAATAATTTCCATAGACTATGTGAAGTCAGAAGGAAATTTAGCAGATCCTCTGACAAAACCCCTGGGGAGGAACATGATATTAGAAACATCGAGGGGAATGGGACTTAAGCCAATTGAAAACAAACAAGTGATGGTAACCCAACCTTTGTGATTGGAGATCCCATGAATAAGGTTCATATGGGTAAGAACAAGTCACTTGTCAGTTCTGCTAGCACTAAAATTGATTTTAATCAATTTTTTTATTTTCTGTCCCTTCCTATGGTGTGAGAAAGTGCTAGATACTGCATTATTGAGAGGCTAAACTTTATAGTTAAGCTTTACGTGGTTGTGAGAAAGCTTAACAAATTATAAAGTTTTTAATGACTTTCATATCCCTTATGGGTGGTGTATGATTTGCAGCATACACTTGATGGAATCACCTATATGAGTGTCAAGTGGGGCCGCTTGTATGAGATCCTGGCAAAATCTCTAGAGCACTCATGAATACCGGGCACGCGCATGGCCTAGTAGCGCAACACAGCGATAACGGCAACTATTGTGGGGGTGTACTGTGATTGGTAGACCGCTAATACACGTCAAGTGTTTTTGGTTCATATAGCTTGCTACACCAACTACACTGTGTGTTAAGTCTTATCAGTCTACGTCTGGTTCATATAGCTTGCTACACCAGGTCTGACGCATTACATCCCATGTAATAACCCAGGAATTCTTTTCTTCTTTCTTTAAAATTGTTTTATTTTGCCTTTTGTAATATGTGGGGGATTGTTGTATTTTTTGAGTTTTGGAGAGTATTACAAAAGGCAAAGTCCCACATTGCCTAGGATAGCTTTCCCTCACTAGTTTATATATCCTTTTGTGTTTATAGCTTCCAAAGAGGCTAGTAAGAGGTGGAAGCCTCGCGCGCATGAGTTTGGGCCTCATGGGCCTTTCGTAGTGCAAATCCGTCGATTTGCCCCCCCCTGCGCGTGCGAGAATGGGCTCTGTACTGTTTTACACTGTGATTTAATAAAATTATTTATTTTCGGTTTAAGTTTATTTAAATTTAAAGCTTATCCGAAAATCATGTTTTTCATGTTACCGTTTTATTGAGTTATGTGGTTACGGAAAATAAGGGATTTCTTTTTTGTGACCGTTTTATGTGACCGTTTTCTGATCCGTTTATGAACGTTTTAATCTGTACGATCGTATCAGTTTATGACCGTTTTAAATTTACGATCGTATCTATTTTTTACCGTTTGAAGATATTATCGTATATTTGGTTTAATGTTCATTTTTATTAACGTTCATTTTTATTAACGTTCTTTTTTTTTAATGTTTTAATTTTACGCTTTTAAATACCCTTTGGTGCTACACGTTGGGCAGTGCCGAAATCACCCTCTCTTCGTTTTTTCTCTTCTGTTCCTGGGTTACGATTGTGCTTGCCAGTTCTGTTGCCTCAGTAATTCTGAGAGGTTCCTGTTGTATCCTGGGGGGCTTGCGCGGTGATCCGCGGATAAGTCCTTTAGGGCAGTACTCTTGCACGCCTCAGGAAGTGTGTTTCGTCTAAAAGTGGCTACACTAAGTACTGAAATAAGGAAACCAAATATCTTCTCAATGCATCAACCCAGTAATTTTAGCAAGATAAGGTAGTTATCTCATCATATCTTTTACGGTAATTATTTTAAAAATGATATTTAACGGAATTAATTGAAATGTAAAAATTTATGCTCACATCACAGCCTATAGAAATTCAATTCTATTGGTGGTAGCACGGACGGTGTCCTAAAGCAGCACGTTTCGTGTTTTCACTTGTAATTGTATCATTATTATTATCTTTTGGCATAATTATCAATTTGATCCTCAAATTTATTTATTAATATCAATTTAGTCTTCATATTTTTAAAAACATCAATTTAATTTTCAAGTTTTTAAAAATATGTCAATTTGGTCCTTAAATTTTTAATTTGACTGATGGAGATATGTGACGTGACACTCATGTGACTTTATTTAATGGAGACCAAATTGATATATTTTTAAAATTTTGGGGACCAAATTAACGTTTTTAAAAATTTGAGAATCAAATTGACACATTTTTAAAAACTTGAAGACCAAATTGACGTTTTTAAAAATATAATGACCAAATTAACGTTAATAAATAAATTTGAGAACTAAATTGGTAACTAAGCCTTATCATTATCACTTTTGCTTTATATTTGTAAACCCACACACATACACACGCCTAGATCAATCGATTCGTCAACACATAATTTTGTTCTAGAAAGGAAAAGCCCACCCTGGCCACCCAGGTGAGGTGATATTAGATGAGATCCCTCTTTTTCCTTTCCTTTCATTATTGTATGATCTGATCTGATCTGATCTGAATAAAATGAATTGAATGTTATTGTTGTGTTGAGCAGTAGGTGGGACTGATGTGCAATTGCAATGCAGAGATCACGTGAAGCTCTTCTAGAAAAAAGAAGAAGAGCTGCTTTAGAATTATTAGAGGAGGAGCCTCAGCCTCAGCCTCAGCCTCAGCCTAGTACTAAAACTGGGTCTGGGTATCACCTGAAGCTCTCTCTCTCATTGGTTTTTGTTTTGTGGGCTCTAATCTTCCTCTTCAGCTTATGGATCAGTCGCGGTCATGGTTTCACTCCCACACCCACACCCACACCCACAGGTAAATCAATCAATATATATATATATATATTTATTTTCTTTTCCCATTAATAGAAATTATGGGTCATGCATATTCTTTTTTTTTATTAGCCAATATTAGTGGTTAGTTATTGTTAGAATGTTATCATGCATATTCTTATTAGTCAGTTTATTATATTATCTATGGATGTAGATGGATTTGAAGAACATTCAGTTCGATTATCAAATTGGAAGGAAGAGAAGCACGGACAGTGTAAAACCTCTAATTCTGCTAATAAATGTTTGGTCAAAGAAACTGATGATTACATTCTCCCTGACTCTGAAGATGCTGAGTCACTCCAAAATGATTATGCTACTTGTAATAAGGAAGATTGTGATACTCCCACAAGAGAGGAACATCAAGTTGACACTTCTGAATCTGCTGTCAGACACGAAGATGATGTGCAAAAATCTGATAACTTACCTTGGGCTGTGCCTCTTGGTCTTGATGAATTCAAGAGCAGGGCAATTAGTTCTAAAATTAAGTCTGCCACTGGTTCATCTAGAAGTGTAATGCATAGAGTGGAGCCTGGTGGTGCAGAATACAATTATGCTTCAGCCTCCAAGGGAGCAAAAGTTTTAGGTTCTAACAAAGAAGCCAAAGGCGCCTCTAATATCTTAAGCAGAGACAAAGACAAGTATCTACGCAATCCATGTTCCGCTGAAGAGAAATTTGTCATTGTAGAGCTTTCTGAAGAAACCTTAGTAGATACAATAGAAATAGCTAATTTTGAGCACCATTCTTCCAATTTAAAAGCCTTTGAACTTCTTGGCAGTCAGAGCTTTCCAACAGATGATTGGGTTTTCCTTGGGAATTTCACTGCCTCAAATGTGAGGCATGCTCTAAGGTTTGTTCTTCAGGAGCCAAAATGGGTGAGATACCTAAAGTTGAATCTTCAAAGTCACTATGGTTCTGAATTTTATTGCACACTAAGTGTAGTTGAAGTTTATGGTGTGGATGCTGTTGAGAGGATGCTGGAGGATTTGATACATACTCAAGATAATCTATTCACACCTGGGGATGGTAATGCTGATAAAAGGACAGTATCACCCCATTCTAATCCTCCTGAGAGTGAAGATGTTCATCAAAATACTTTTGGAGGGATCAATTCTGATCCTGCTTCAGATATCTCTTCTGCAAATCATGAGAAAGTAAATAGTAACGTTCCTGATCCAGTTGAAGAAATCCCTCAACAAGTTGGCAGGATGCCTGGGGATACTGTTCTCAAGATTCTAATGCAGAAAGTTCGTACTCTAGACTTAAGTTTGTTTGTTTTGGAGCGGTATATGGAGGACTTAAATTCTAGATATGTCAATATTTTCAAAGAGTACAGCAAAGACATAGGAGGAAAAGATATACTTTTACAGAATATCAAAGAAGACATTAGGAATCTCATTGACCAGCAGGATGCTATAGTATGTTAAATCTATTCTGGATATTGTTGGCATTAATTGTATTTAATTATATTATATAAAAACCATTATTATTCTACATTTTATTCATTTTGCAAATGATTTCTTGCCCTTGCAGACGAAAGATGTTAGTGATCTCAAATCTTGGAAGTCCCATATTTCCATGCAGTTGGATCATCTACTCAGGGACAACGCTGTTTTGAGGTGAGTTTATAATACAAGCTTTCTGTAACTTGTCACTATATGAACGTAAGAGCTAGTTCAGATTTAGTAACTGCTAACTAGTTCACTTTGAGAGTATCTTTAAAACAGTAGAGTAGTTGAATATCTATAAAGTACTTTCAGTAAAATTACAGTTTTATGATTTAAAGAATTTTTTTTTAAATCTTTCCATCAATATTCTGCTTGTAGAATAAAATCTTAGAAATTATATGGCTTGCTACTTTTAACAGTGTTTTAATTTTATGACTTGTCTTTGTTACTTAACGTAAATACTTTTAGATGGTAAAGTTATTTATTATTACATATGTGATATATATAATTGTTGTTTAAATTTTTCATATATTTTTGGTTTACTTAATTATCTTAAATCTAATATTTTTGTCATATATTTAGTAGAAAATTATATAAATACGATTCCAATACAACTACAATTTACATTCTATCAAGCCTCTTGTTTCCAGATCAATGACTAATCCGGTTTTTAGAAACTGGTTGTTGGTTTTTGTTTTTTGGCTGAAAGGAAGTTTAGGGAGGGGCGATGCTACATGCCATGGCGATGGCTTACTGTGATACTTACAAAAGACATTCTAATGAAAGACTACCAGAGCTTTATGTTTTACCCCCTCATCCGACTATCTACTTTCATTTTTATTGGTTGAAAATTGGGTAAAGAATCAGTTTTAGCAAATAAAATCAAAGCATTAAGAGATTGTTTCATAGTCAGGGCTGCTGCTAGTTGTTAATTCCATTTGGGGGAAATGTGATCTTCATTTCTCCTCATATTAGATGCAATTCCACTGTTTGATGTTCAGTAATGAAAAGAGCCATTTAATAATGACCAACCAAATGGGCTCATGAACATTCATTTTATAATACTACATCAAATATTTATAACAAGACTCATAGGTCTACTCTACAGTACCTACTGAGATTTTGAAAACCTGGGTCATGGGAATAAAAATGATGTATGCCATAGGACGAAAATACAGAAAGTTGATATTAATTACTGTTTCTGAACCTTGCCTTCTGCTTTGTGGTTGCTGTTTAATTATCAAAGCTTGAACATTATTTTCTTTTCCTTAATGGATGATGCTATTAATTATTTAGTTCTTTGAAATCTGATTTTTTTTTCTTAATAATTCAGGTCCGAGGTTGATGAAGTCCGCAGGAAGCAAGCATCTTTAGAAAACAAGGGTGTAGTAGTGTTTTTAGTGTGTTGTATTTTTTCATTGCTAGTTATATTACGGCTATCTCTAGATATGGCTACGAGTGTCTATAGAGTACTAAGTGTTAATAGAACGGATTGCTCCAGGAAATTTTGTGCCGTTAGCTCTTCCTGGTTTCTCCTATTATTGAATTGTATCATTATTATTTTTATATTAACTTTGTGATAGTCCATTTGTTAAATATGTTAAATTGTGTGAGATGCTTGGTGATTGTGTTGCTTCTTTCAATATATAGAAACTTTTAACTTTCTTCAAAGTTCTTGATTTTTCATTTTCACTTGCAATGACTAAGGTGGCTTCGGTATTGCTTGTAAGAGAAATGCTAGCAATACACTATCTATCACACTCTTCATGATTGGTTAAAATTTAATAGAAATCATAAATTTTTATGGGTTCCATTTGTTATTTAATGACCCTCTCTCCTAATTTTGTAATTTTCAATAAATTTTAACCAATGATAGAGTGTGTGTTAGGAGAAATGTGTTTCTAGCAATCCTCTTGCCAGTAATTTTAATTTTTAAATATTCGTGTTATAAAAAGGCTTCCATCTGTTGCAATAAGAAGTCCTAATTTATTATGAAAAGGCTAAATGATCATTTTGGTCTTTTAACTTATTTATTTTGTTCAAAATGGTCTTTTATCTCTTAAAAAATTTACTTTGGTCATCTATTTTATTTAAAAGGTTCAAAATGGTCATTTATCTATTAAAAAGTTCACTTTGTTACTTTATTTTATTTAAAAAATTCAAAATGGTCCTTCAACTATTTAAATATATTCAACTTTGTCCTTCGAATAACACTCAAATAAAGGATCATTTTGAATATATTTAAATAGTTGAATGACCATTTTGAACTTTTTAAATAAAATAAGATATCAAAGTGAACTTTTTAAAAGATAAAGAACCATTTTGAACCTTTTAAATAAGATAAATGACCAAAATAAACTTTTTAAAAGATAAAGGAACAAATTGAACAAAAATAAATAAAATAAAGGATCAAAATAGTCATTTAGCCTTATAAAAATAAACATAACTTTGGAGATAGATAACCAAAAATAGAAGTAATGCAATTTATCAATAATATACATGACACCTAAAGATGATATATTCAATTCAAAAATAAATTAAATGCTAGCCATATTGAAGTGTTTGCATGATTACGTTTTAGTCAAAATAAATAGCTTCCTGTAATAATGTTTTTTTTTTTTGTCCTACGACGAGAAGTTTCCCACCGTCTCCTGTAATAATGTTTAAAGATTCACATTTAATAATATTCTTAACACTCTGAACATTATATTGTAGGGGTATTTTTCTTGCGAAATATTTTAGATTAATGGTATTTTTCGTCCTATGAACCAAAAAAATAGAGTTAAGTATGTCTTTAATATATCTTAACTTTTATTTTTTGGTGAATCTTTATATCTTAACTGACACATTACTTTTCTCCTCTTAAAAGCGTCAGACAAATTCTAAATTAACACATTCTAATTTTTTCACAGCTTCTTCAATAAGGATGTAGGCAATTCCATAATAAAAATACAGCTATTTGGTTATACACTTGAATGAATATGTTAAACGAAAATCTCCCCCTTTTTTTGAAGATCACGAGAGGAAGGTCATTTCCAATTGAACAATCAATATAAAACTATAGTGCGTGTTTGTAAAAAAATTGGTAACGCAAGTCAAATACTCTCTCATCACGTCTGAAAGGAAGTCTCTTATTGACGTGAAAATAACAAAAACGATGAACATGTCTAGAAACACTTGAGTTTCTTTTTTTTATCCGTACAAACACACTTGAGTTAATGTCGAGCACACAATCATTATTTTGAATGACAAATATTCATAACTTTGTGAATTGTTATTTCCACCTGATTGAAGAAAAAGCGACAATAATTTACTAATAGAACATCAAGATATAATTGCATCTAAATATAAACAAAAAAATTGTTTCAAACTTGACAACCTGTAATTAAATGAGAATGTAAAAAATCTTCCAACTTGACAATCTATAACTAAATGACAATGTAAAAAATACGTACTGTCTATATTTTAACAGTTATCACTATGACATGTGCAAATGACAGACAAAAATACAATTTTAACAGATAATTTGAAAAATATGCAACGGCCAAATTTGAGAATAAACATAAAAAATGTAAGGACCAAAAGTTTAATTAGACCTACATAAAATATGCCCATAATTAAAGATACTCCAAATGTTAGTCACATAAACCCATCAGCGATGGTGTTTTATTTCAATCATTACAAAACAAGATACATCAATTGCATCCAAAAAGAGTGCAAATTCTAGACAACAAAAAAAAAGGGAAACAATAAAAGCTATAAAAGTAAAAAGAATATTGAATAGCAAAACATGATAAATGTATTCAAGTCCACCTTGATACCAAACTTCCGGATGAAGAGACGAATGCCCGGAAAACATATACTAATAAACTAGTCTTCTATTTACACAAACATTTCCTCGCCTAAATATACCGGCAGAAACAAAGAATTGGGGATGACCGTATCCTCAAAGGTATGAAATGGGGCGGGAGCAGCCTCACCCTCCAAAAATGTATCAAAACAGCAACTGTCAAGCAATCACCAGTCAGCCACCTGTTAATATTTGTAACCCGAAGAACCCGGAGGAGCAGGAGGTAACCGATTAGGTGTTCGACGGCTGCCGGAGTTTGAACCAGAGTTCACGTCACCATTTTGTGCAGGATCACTAGAATGTCGACTGTGACCATTGGATCCTGATCTTGATGAACCACTTCGACTAACAGGGCCATTCGCAGCTGCATCAAAGGCAGATCTCCAGTCATCACCAGCTCCACTGCTGCTTCTTGGGCTACTCTCTGCAGCAAAACAAATAAGTAATGTGAGTACACAAAAAGGAAAAACACACAGAAAGAAACTACTATCAACCGAGAACCCAAAAAAGGAAAGGAAAAAAAAAATCAGTTTCAACAAATATTAACTCACGGTACAATCAGGTTCATTACCTGGATAACTAGGTTTGGATCCGTTTAAATCAAATGGCAAAGTTCACTTTACAAAATAAAATGCAAATTGTAACTGCTAATAAATTAAGAGTGAATTTTAAGACATTCATAGTCTGTTATGTGAATGTATTTTATTAAAATTAATAAATCGATGGTCAATATGTTCAGGCTATGAATGTAGCAGAAAATATCAGAATACGATCAAATGGTACCATAATTCCTAATAATATTCAATCATCAATGATGACAAGCTTGGGCAATTAAAAAACAAAAGAGGTGCACAAATACGTTAAATTAATATTGATGACTCACCCATCCAATAAATATATAAATGAATAAAAAAGCAGCTTACATATACCTGCACTACCATTTGACCAGCCAGAGGCAGCAGCTGCTCGGTTGTCATGAATACTCAATTGGCGTGTCAATTTCGAGAGAAGGGAGGATTGTTTCTGGATTCGCTCTCTTCTGCGCTTGACATTTTGATCTTCTAGAAGCAGCTCCTCAATCTTAGCCGTGCTTTGAGCACTAATCACGGAAACATACAAAAAATGTTAATAAACACCAATATCAAAGCAACAACTAAATATAAAAAATTGTCATTGTCATATACAAAACTGTAACATACAGATTAATTAGCATGTCACTTGTACATGAACACTTGAATCAATAATGAATTATGAAGCAAAATTACTGTATCTGAACACACGCACATATATAGGTTAGCATCCTCCTCATTATGGTTACATGTCTTCTCCACACATGCACAAAGACTACTATATCTTCTACAATAGGTGCTACCCTAGCTTTTTTCCCTAATGCATTCATTCCTAATCTTATCTAGTTTGTCCACTCATCCAATGCAACATCCTTGTCTCCATTACATTAAGTTTATTCTCTTGTTGGCTTTTTATCTACCAACATTCAGTTCCATGATACATTGCAGCCATTGCAGGCCTGAAGCTGTGCAGCAAAATGTTACTGAAATTGTCAGTCACATTCCAGAATATTTTGAGGAAATGTAAAGAGAATTTAAAGATATTTTATAATTTCATTATGTTCCTCCAAAATCTTCAAGAATGAGACTGACAAATGCAAGGAAGAAATCTAATGCAAGAGAATAAGAATAAAAGGCAAAAACAAATTTCTGAACCTGACAGAGCTATATAATTGATTCAGCATGTCTTCCTTAGCCTTTTCAACTTGACAAAGGACAACTGCCTGTAAACCAAGCAACCAGAAAATGCATCAAACATTAACTGGAAAAACAGAAAAAATTATAAAAATAGCAAATGTTAAAAATAGAAGCTTACCTTTGGTACATTTGCAGCTAAACTATTTAAAACTGCTTCAACATATCCACGAACTTCTTGTGACATCCATCGGAGTTCTTCCTCAGGATCAGCAGGTCTTCGAGCCATTGTGTCCTGAGGTAGGATATATGAAAATATAATAATGGCCGGTCAATAACCACATTTTCAGGAATAACAATTTATTCTTTATTTATTTATTTTTTTTGTTATGCAAATCCTCAGCTTATAATGACTCAATCAAGAAACTTTAATTGACTTAACAGAAATTAGACAAAAGTTCTATGAATTGCTTGAGTGAGCATTTAGCATCCCTGATATTTATAAACATAAAAAGTAAATGAATTTTACATTTTTACCAGAACAAAAGTAAATTTACTATTTCCTGTGACTCAATCATTCCAGTGATACATTTACGGATTTACCCCCAATGATATGTTAATCATTATCACAATTTCCAACATATTCCTTTGATTACCTATTCTGTAAAATTTCTTGTTAATTTTTTTACAGAACTAAAACATTAAAATAGCCATTAATGCTTGAGTAGGACAACATTAGACTCCAAGGCTTAGGGATGTTTACAAATTGATTGAATGTGTTGTAGGGGATTCTTAAGACCAACCCTTTAATGGTTGGATAGCTCTGTAGGATGGGGGTAGAAGTATTATTATTTCCCTAAACTTGTTTGGTTGGGTTTGTGGATCCACCTAACAACAAACTCCAATGAAAGCTTACATGAAGTTCCTTATATATTCAATAAAAAAATATTAAAGATCCATAAATAAAATTATATATGTCATTACTTTTTGCTTAATCTATACTAATATAATTCTGTCCAGGACGGGTGTCAGCTCCTGGTGTAACTTTCTTCTGCTATTTTTGTTTTGCATAAAAATTGAATGCCTTTTGGCTTTCTTTCCAGTGTGGAAGGGAATGCTGCTCTAGTATTTAATAATTTATACAGTTTTGTTAAATAAGCATTTATTACCTTCACCAAATCATCATAATTGCTTCACAAAGAAAGTATGTGTTGAATTTAGAGGGGAAGGGGGAAGAGAGAGAGGGAGAGAGAATAATCAGAACTCTGGAGATAATTTAGAGAATGGAAAATCTTATTATTCTTCTTGAGTAATATATAGGTTCTTTAAAAAACTTGGTGGAGACTTTCCTAGGCTAATATGAATTGAGTGCAACTTCCTAAACACTGATACCCATGAACACTAAATGCATTTTATCATGTGACTGAATCTACTATTTCCTACGTACATTAAGTAACATTATTTCCAACAGTATCAAATGCATTTTGGATTTCATTTAATAGTTTCTATTTTAGTTTTTTAACCAACACCCTAATAGCACACATTAACAAAACTATGGTTTTAAAGACCCCAAAAAAGAAGAGTCAATTTATGTAGAAATCAATTAGCGTAAAAACTTTGAAAAAAAAATCATAAGATTAGTAAACTTATATTAAATGGTTAAATGAGCCACAATCTAATTTCTAAGAACTGACTTTAATATATAAGCCTAATGAATGCGCCATAAAAAAGTGCAACACATGTGATGAACGTCTTTAAGCCACAGCAACTAACCAAGGAACCATCAGAGAGGCTATGCCTCATGGTAGATCCACCATCAGATGACATCCTTATCTGTCCTCCCTTTGCTTGTATAACTTGACTTATTTTTTTAATCCACTCAACCTTATCAGCTGCACTTTCAGCCTTCAAAACAACAGCACTGTGTGCTGCAAGAGAGAAACACATTGTAATTAAAATGTTTGCAGAAGTTTATAAGAGATAAAATTGTGCATGTACCATTGACAGCCATATCAACAGGAGAATTTTACCTTTTAAAACGGTTTTATAAGGAACTCTACTGGTAATTTTAAATACAAGGTTGACTTTGCCAGAATCAGGTCCATTGGACTTCTTGTCCTTTGAGCTTTTGGATGGAGGATCCTCTTCATCCGCAACCTCTTCAATGTTACATTCCTGCATAGCAATTTATATTGTATGCTTATCAAGACTATCCTAGTGGGATAAGGATTTGTTGTTGTTGTTGCTAATCAAGACTATAAGTTATGCATTACTCACTCATTGACATGACACTATAAAAATCAAAGCCAGTACATACTGCAAAAGTGTGGAATTTTACTTTGGTAAATTACAAGTGGATATTCAGTTAGCAGAAACCAAACATAGTAAAATGAAAAGCTTTAAAGTTGAGTTCTAACAAATTTAAATTGTGGAGCATCCACATCCAAGTAGAACATCCAAAAGATCTTACATTTAGATTAAATAAGTATTTTCCAGCAGAAAGAAGTTAACTTTGCCTTGTTTGTATATTCCAAACCAACGGTGACTCCATAAGCAATAAGAAATATAATACACCAACATCTCAACGTTTGCTTAGGAAAGGAGCAGAATGATTCAGCATTCATATTCACATTTTGTTAACCGTCAGTTGTATCAACAAAGTTACCATTGCTTTATTACAAGACTTCAAACAGTCAATGTTTTCTGGAAAATATCAACTATTCTACCTTGTTTCAAATTTCAAAAATAATAAATAGAAATAAAATATGGTGTGTAATATTTCATATTTTAAAGGTTTTATAAATCATTATATTTCAAATGAATCCTTTTGAAGACTAAATTATACAATTCCAAACACATTAGAAAAACACAATCATAAGGGAAATTTTGATAACAATCACTAAATTAAACCGGCCAAGTGCAGGCACCTGCAAAATCTATTCAAGCAAGTATCATGAATTGCTGAGTTGAGAATTCAAGCATAATTTATATGATGCACAAGACACGGTACTGTAAAATTTATCAAATATGAATGCACATGATTAATGAAAGTACTCCATACCTCTAATGTAATAACACCGCGAAAATGTCTTTCCTCTTGTTTTTTGGTGTACCCAAGCTGTGAAGTGAAAGGTTGTAGTCAATACCACAGTAAATTGTATTAAAAGTGGCCAATTATATATCTCATATCTGAATGAATAAAGATGCATTACAGATTCAAACATATGATGAACAGTTGATATCTGAAGGAATTATCATAAGTGAAAACATCAATGAAGCATTTTGAAGCAACATAATTTGTTAGAATATTTTAAGTTATTCTGTTATTAGTCATATTTGGCCAGCTTATACAAGTATTACCATTCTACTACTCCTAATTGTTACTACCTCTGGTCCTAATTATAAGCAACAAATTGACTTTTTCTTTGGTCCTAATTATAAGCAACAATCACTAGTTTTTAAAGTAAATTTCTTTTGTACCCTTACTATATTGTTTATTCTATTCCCTATGCACTTTGACAACCACTTAAAGCAAAGGGTGTTTTTGGAATAAAAATTGAATTTATGGTAGAATTAATTAAAAAAAGCTGTAATAATTACTTTCCTTGGTATTGATGATTTGTCCTATGTTGCTTATAATTAGGACTAGAGGTAGTATTTGTTAGTAGATTAGAAGATGTCTTCAGACTATTGTAGGATATCTTTAACAGGATAAATAGCAGTTCCTGCTTTGTATTGATCTCATATTATACATAGTATCTCTATTTTTCTTTCCTTATTTTCTACCTAAATCCCATGCTTTCAACATGGTATCAGAGTGATACCATCAACCATTGCCTACTCCTGTCACAATTCCTCTGCCTCATTGCAAACCTACAATACTCCTTTCTTGGGTCCTCTATTTTCACCCTGCTTTAACTTTCAGTGGCTGTCTCACATTTTCGGGCAACTTCTCTGTACACAAGCTGACATCTTATGGCAGTTGGCTGCCATTTTGATCAACCCAGGGCTGTTTGTCCTGTTCCCTTTTCTTGTCTGAAGCTCAGGTTTAATCATTAGAAAGCTCTTATACAACCACCACAAAGTTAATTTCCACTGAATATTCAGCCATCCCCTACTGCCTTTTTCTTCGGCTCCAACATCCATCATCCCTGCTTTGTTAGATTTCTTACTAGGAAATTACCACTGCGCCTATGTCCAGCATTGTATATTCATCTTAAGCCATGGAATTATTTTTAGGTCATGGAGCCCACATTATATTTAGACTATTTTCTTCAAGTGTCCCTATTTGTAATAAGCTTACAAGCTTCAAGCTAAGTAAATTTATCTTGAAAGGGAGTGTTAGAAAATCAGTGTCATATGGTATTAGCCTCACTAAGCTTGGTTTGTACTAATGTTGTAATACTACAATATCCCTGTTGCTCATAATCTTTTTTCCCCTTAACTTTTCACTCATCAGTCCCAGCATTCTAAAACATATTCCTTATTTTGTTTTTGTTGGTACTTCACTACCAGCATTCACTATATAGAGCATCACTAGCCATATGGTTATCTCTTAGAATTACTTTAGTACACGTTTTGCAGTCACAATGATGCTATGAAGCACCGATACTTCAATTTGCTTCACATATCCGTATCCGATACTCTTGGATACTTCACCGATACGTATCGGTGAAGTATCCAAATCTATGAAGCACCGATAACTCAATTTGCTTCACGTATCCCATACCGATACACTTTGGATACTTCATGAATACGTCTAATATAGAAACATTGTCCCTTAATGAACCAAAACTGGAAATTGTTCTCTTTATGTGAATGATTTCAAGAAAGGATGAGATTGATAGTACTGTTCCTATATGTAATTAATAGAAAATAATTTATGATGACAATGATTTATAATTTTATTTTTAGTAATGTCAAAGAATTATGTTTTTAATTAAGATTTGCATAATTACAATTATATATTTACCATGTTTTATGAATTTTTATATATTTCTAAATATTTATCTTACACGTATCGTATCCTATATATTTTTAAAATAATCGTATCGCTGTATCGTATCCAATACACATATCGTATCTGTGCATCATAGCAATGATGCAAGAAGCACTTCTTTTCATCCACCCAATTTGATGTCTATATGTGATATCCCCATCAATCCCACCCCCCCCCCCCAAACTTTGTATGTACTAAGGAAGCATCCAAATACTATATCTCAAATTCTACACTAAAAATTATAATTTTGAACATTCTCTCTGGTGGTTAAACTATCTGAGTCTCCATCTTTTCTTGATATCTTGCTGGTTACGAAGGCTTTCCCATCTTAATTTATATGCAATCTACTTTACCTGAAATCCTAAATTTCCTATACTAAATGGCAAGTTTATATATATGTCCTATGTTGGGCGTGTAAAGAATGATAAGACCCTCAAACAATTTGGGCTAACACCTGGTTAACCACATTGTTGGTATCTTTCCAAAGTACTTGATACTTTACCCAATCTTCAAGACTTTACAACTGTACAATGTTTTAGAGCACTCTGTTTTAATCAAGAATAGCACTAAGCCATCTTAGACATTTATATTTGTGTATCTAGAAAAAGCAGCCATGAGTCAAAAGACTAGCAAGTCAATCAGAAGACAGTGAAACTAGATCTAGGAATAATAATGATAAAAGACTAAAGAACGCTGTAAATAATTTATCAACTTGGCCAACAGTTACCAACCTTTCCTGTCTTCTCATTTAGCACAAACCATCGCTTGCTCCAACCATTAGTTTTTGCACTTTTCTTTAACAAAAATCCTGCAAACAATAAAGAAAGGTAGTTTTAGTTTATTAATGATTTTGAAATATATAGTCTGGCACATTGCAACTTCCAAATTCATGCATTTAGGCATAGCTCCCATGCCATTCTAGGTTAGATAGCCAAGAAACAGAATTGACAGAGCTTTTAGTCAATTAAGTTCATGGTTGTTAAAAGAACATATTCTAACAAGAAAGTCTAGAATAGTACTAATAGTTAAGAATTTCTACAGAATTTTTCAACATAACAGTAAATAGTAATAAATAGCAGTGTCGAACAGCCACCCCCCAAAAAACACTATGGCGGGATGGCCACTATACAACAGTGTCTATTTATTTAATAATATTTAATTTTCTTTATTATCATTATTATTACATTTCTATCTATTTATATACATTTATATATTTGTCTTATTATATAATTATATAATACATAAATATAAATAGAGGAGGGATCCACTTACTCCAAGAGTAAGTATAAGAGACCTACTCTTCATCCCCACCATTCATTTACTTGAAATCTAATGGTTAAGATTAATTACTCATTACAACCATTGGATTTCAAGAAAATGAATGGTGGGGATGAAAAGTAAGCTCTTGGAGTAAGCGGATCCCTCCTCATATAAATGTTTTAATATTTTTTCTATATTTTTTTATACATTATACAGTACCTTATAGTATAAAATATGATTAATAAAAAAAACAAAAATAAACCCTCCCCAATTGTAAGACTATTTGGGGTGGAGAGTGGCCCAATTTGAGGTGCAGGCCCAACACCCTTCTCACCCAAAAAACCCATGGGTGAGGAGGAAGTGGCTGCTAAAAGGGAAAAGAGGCTAGGGTTTTTCTTCTCGGTGAGAGGGTGTGACAGCTGATGGGAGGAAACTAGAAAGAGGCTACGGTTTATTCGGGTGAGAAGGGTGTTGGGCATGCACTCCAAAATGGGCCACCCTCCACCCCACAGAGCCCTACAATTGGGGAGGATTTTTTGCTGTTTTTTTATTATTACTCATATTATACAATAAGGTACACTATAATATTTAAAAAATATAGAAAATATTAATACATAATTATATATTATATAATAAAGACAAATATATAACATATAATAATATGTGAGTAGAAAAATGTAATAATTAAATAGAATTAATATCATAATAAGAAATATATATATATATATATATAAAATTAGAATAGTGGTCATCCCACTATAGCATTTTGGGGGTGGCCACTCCACGCCACTATTGACTACTATGATTTCCACTGAACTAATACAGTACTACCCAAATCACAAATCAATTCAAATTCCCAAATGATATATAATTTTTTCCTTTAGTTCCAGGAGCATTCTGTCAAAATTCAGAAAGAGTACCTACACAAATAAACAACTTAAGAGTGCTAAAGGGGGAATTGAGACTGCAAGAAATTTCTATCAGCAAAATGTAGTAGCATATACAGACCTGCTGTTATTTCTCCTTCAGGACCGGCGGTCTTTAAACCCGAACCTTCTTGCCCTTCTTTCTCTGCCTGACCAGATTTGTCCTTTTCCTTGTCTTTCTTCTCCTCCTTCATTGACTTCATGCTTCCACCAGTTTGGGGACTACTGGCCTACAATAAGTTAACAATAAGCCATTTAAATTCAACAAGTCACAAAAAGAAGAGTAAAAATAAATCAACAAATCAAAGTTACAAAAGCACAACTCATCCTTTATTATTTTTTAAAATTTAATTACAATCCTTTTGTTACAGTAATAGACCACCTACCCGGTTAAGTATAGATTGCTCAGCATCTTGCCCTTTTTTTGAGGATCGGCCCTTCAGCTCCTCCTCTCGACGTTGCCTTTCCATCCTAAAGTAAATAACATGGAATTACTAGATCAAAAATGACCTCACAAATATAAATTTGGGCGACATCTAGATGTATAACGTTACATATAAGCAAGGACTAGAAAGAATTTCATGGTTAACTATGCAACACTATTCAAAGGAACTATCAAATGAAAAAATGCAGCATGTTCCTAAACAATTGTCCTTGGTGAAAAGGACATAGCAAATAGATCCTGCTTAAAAAATTTCCAACCAACAATTTGTTCTGTCAAGATAAAAGTGGGTTTGATTTGATAGAGCCCAAGAATACATGCCCAAAGAAGATAATCAAGATATAGACCAAATCAATTAAGACATGGACAAAGATATGGAGAATTTACTGTAGAAGGAAGAATGGGACACATGGAAAACATTCAAGAACACACTAGTCGAGAAATTTTAACTTAAAATTAACTTTTGAACTTAAAAAATTATAGAATAACCAAACAATTTAAAATTTAAAGCTCCTATTTTTAGCTCTAAAGTACTCCCTCCGGTCCTTTTTATAAGGCACTTTGGACAAAATTACACAGACCAACAAAAGCAATTAATTCAATTGATTTTCTTGATTTTTTTTTAAAAAAAAATGTTACTAATGTACCAATTTTACCCTTATTAATAATCATTAATTTGTTATGGGTGATGTGAAAACATTAAAGTCTAAGAGCATTATGCACCACTATCAATAAAAAAACACATACTTAAGAGTATTTAATAAGGGCAACTAGTGGGAAAAAAAATTAAATACTTCATAGGAATTGTAAAATGCCTTATAAAAAGGACCATCAATTCTTTCAAAATTGTGCTTTATAAAAAGGACCGGAGGGAGTAACATTTAAGCTAAAAAGGTCAGATCAAATGCTACCTAAAAATGCCACAAAAGATGGAGCACCAGATAAGAACGGAGGCACAATAATTTGCAACAATGTAGTGGGATCCAATGGCAATTCTTCAGTTTCAGCATAATTTGATCATTATGCTTCAAAAAATGGGACCCTAATCAAATAATTTTTGCTTCAGAAAGGTCAATATGCCTTCAGGCAATGGGACCCTAGTTGAAGTTTCTCTCAGTCTTACTACAGGGACCCGACCCACTCTTCACCAAGGTGAATTTTGTGGGGCAGTATTGATAATTTGATAGACCCCCCTTACCAAGGTATGTGCTACAGTGGTTGGGAAGTAGAACGACAAACATACAGGGATAAGGAGGGCAATATGCAAAACACAGGGGATACCCAAGTTATTAAGTGTAGATTATAACCAAATGCTGAGCTACCAAGGAGTAATCGGAGGGGGGGTGAGAATTTGGTTGGAAAAAATGAGAAGGAAAGATAGGTAGTATGTGGTAGGCATGAATTGAGGGGAAAGGGGAATGAGTTAAGGGCTAGGACTAGACGTTATGTGCATCTGCAAAACTCTAGATTTATCTTTTACTTTCTGCATTTTCTGCTCTTTGGGGGAGCTAGTGTCTTCATTGTTTTTACCCAAAAAAAATTAGTTGCTAACAAATAGACAAATAAAGAGTAGGGAACAGACCATCCCCCAAATGGGAGGATCTAGATCCATTCAAGAAATATGTCCAAATTACCTCCTTTGTACCAAGCGAATGAAGTGTTGAGGTGGGACAAAAGCACGCTCCATATCAACTAGTGCCACCACCATTTTCTTCGATTCATTCTTAAACCCTTCTAGTGCGGCAGTTGCAATAGCCACAACCTTGAAAGATTTTTAAACAACGTTATCTAAAAGAAAGAGAAAATGCATTCCCCACCTAGGCGATACCTTTAAGAAGAAAATATATAAAGGAACTATATGCAACAAGAAAAAAGACATATTAATATATGGGTAAAATATGTTTTTGGTCCCTGTACTTTAATCAACCATTTTAGTCCTCAAACTTTGAAAAACACTTGCTTTTAGTCCCTCCCGTCTAATGGTGTTAATTTTGTTAATGGAAATACAGTTTCCAGTGGCTATAAACCGCCACAAAACACACGTGTAATGATGTTGAGTTTAAATACATGAGGAATGTGTATTTTGTGACGGTTTATAGCCGCCGGTAACTGTATTTTTGTTAACCGTATTAACACCATTAGAGGAGAGGGACTAAAAGCAAGTGTTTTTCAAAGTTTGAGGACTAAAATGGTTGATTTGAAAGTACAGGGACTAAAACCAAGTTTTTCTGAAAGTATAGGGACCAAAAACATATTTTACCCTTAATATATTAATACAGGTATCGAGTAGAAACAGAAAAACAACAATAAAGTACCATACTCCATACCTCTCTCTTGAAAGGTGGGTATCTTCCCAAACCAGGTGTAGCATTGGCAGAAGATGAAACAATATCTATCAGGACACGATGTACCTGGAGCATAATGGAAAGAGAATCTCCATAAGTAACAAGTAAAATAGAAGGAACAGGAAAAATGCACACAGTGAATCAAATGACAACATTAGCTGCAAGGTATGATTACAATGTAGGACTTCTGATAGGAACTCATTTTTTTCTGATAAAGACAATGGAGACTAGCTCCTTACAAGAACATAAAATGTGGAAAATAAAAGATAAATCTAGAGTTCTGAAGATGCACATAACCACTTAAGTCCAAACCCGTTCCTTTATTCCTCCAATTCATGCTCTATCATGCACTAAACTACTCTAGCCTCTTATATTCCCATAAGCCCATTTCTTCCCAACTGCATTCCATCTCCCACTATTTCTTTCCAGCCCAGCATTCTGCTATTCTGCTATGCTCTATATATAACAACATGAACATTCATTTTATTTCCTATTCTGCCCTCCTCAATAATAGCTGTCTATCAAGTTGAGTTGAATTAGAATCATAAAATTGACATACAAATGACACGGTCATCATTTTACATGTGCTGATAAGAACCTTGGGAGAACCACACCACAAAGCCCAAGCCATGTAAACCCCACACCAAAATCTCATACAATGTGGGACTCAAGTCCCATACCTTGCAATTGGATCCTAACATATTCTTTGAGAGGAATCCCAAAAGTTATTCAAGGAATCCTATCTAAATTACAAAAATGTATAGTTCCACTACAAGTAACATGTTTTCACAATAGGTAGAATGAATACATCCGGATGGAAGGGAAAGGACAAAGAATATGGACACTAGATCCAAACTTCAAACCTAATCAACAAGCCAAATGAAAATATAAAGAAAAACACTACAAGATATAAGGAACAAGCAACATTCATTTAGATAATTGAGAGTAAAGTAAAAAATAATTCACGTTCATTCTACACATAAAAAAATTACCTCATCAACACAAAGACGTGATGGCTCTTTCGCAAGCTCTAGAACACCTTTGATTAGAGATCTCAACCCCTTTTCAGGGGAAATAAGATAAGGCTGATAACCATCTGCCTCTAACACAATCTGATAACGGACAAAGAGGGTAAGCAAGAGTCATAACATCCCCCCCCCCCCCCCCAATGCAGGAAAAAAATATCAACGAAACAGTTCAAAACTTACCCTCTTCACATTGTTGATATCAAAATGCCTATCTAAAGGTAATTGCTTCATTCTATCAGGAAATCTCCCCTCAAAACAGGAAACAATTTTCCAACCAGCTCCCTGCCAGATAATTAATTAATTAATTAAAAAAAGGCCCAAGCAACATATTCATTAACACAACATGAAAACAAATTGTCACCAAATGCTGAAATTTCAAAATAATTCACTAATCAATTAATCATAAATGAGACTTTCCTCATTTATTCCTCCATCATTTAGCTGTGAGCTACATTTGAAATAAGCTTTTGTAGTATTTTTTATGACAATTCAGAATTGGGTATGTCCTAGTATGTTGGATCAGCTTCTTCACGTTCACTTTCAAGAGATTGGCTAGGAAAACAATACTTGGTGGCAATGTGTGGAATAGGGGGATTTTGCGGTTTGTATGGTTGGAAAGGAATGCTTGTATCTTCATGGGTGTATCTTTTCCTTTAAATTTCCTTTAAACTTGCATTGTGTATATGCCTTCTCTTTCATGTGCAACACATGGTTTACAAAAAGATTGAACAGCTCTTCTAGACTGTTTAGTTTTACAGAACTTTGTTTGTGTCATTGTATTGGTTTTCTTTAATTGGTCTGAGGATTCCTTATCCTCCATCTCATCGTACAGTTTTATCTTTCTATTTCTAATACAACTCTCATAAAAAATGTAATAATATAATAATTCGCACTATCTAAAATTGCATTTTAGTAATAACAATAAATATTGCATGTAAACCAAGCAACCAGTGACATTTTTTATCCAGAGCACCATAACAATAATTATGAATATTAAATGCAAGTTAATCAAATATGCTCTTTCTCTATTCTAAAACCTCAAATATGTTCTTTCTCAATTCTAAAGCTTCTCAAGCTTCAAGTTCTTAAAATTAAATTGGGCCCAAAACAAATAGTTTCTTCAATAAAAAGTAACACTAGAATCGATATGCTACTATATACATAAAATGAAACTATGGATTAATTGGGGCTAAAGAAATAACATTCCCAATAATAACTAACATAAAAATAAATCAAATTTAATTAAATATAAGATTTGAGAAAGCAAACCTCGCCAGTGGTAATGTGCTGTAGGAACTTATCCTCAAATTCACGGCAAAGTTCCAAGGCTATAGCTCGCGTACCCTCTGAAGTGGTGACCATTGACTCACCAAGCCTCGCCAATTCATCCTGAACTATCTGAGACTTCCCTTGTAACCTTAACAGTGTCAGTAAAGTAAAGATTAATAGAGTGCACTTGCTAACACAAATCATTTTAGTAAGAACAGTTATTTACAGAGTAAACAAAATATGAAAATTAAAAACACAAAAGACTTTACATAAATGCCAAGAAACAAGAACCATTGATCTATTATCCAGTTCTTAGTTTCCCACAACTATAAACAAGAACCAAGTCAAAACAACAATACTTATAATTAATAATTAATGAGAAAATGTCATTGCACTACATGGAACTTACCCAGAAAGAAGGTTAGGAAGCCGAAGCTTCATACGATTCTGAATCTGATGTGCCAGGGCATCCACTAAAGCTATCCTTCCAAGCTTACTCTGAGGAGCTCCTGTCAATATGGACTTGAGGCTTTCACTCTCTGCTCTCCATGCAGTTTCTAAAGAATTTTCAGAACCAGCAGATCCAGACTGTGCCGTAGCTATTGAAACAGATTGACCGATCAATGCAACCCAAGGGATATCTGATGTTTTTGCAGGACCCTGATTCAATAAGAGAGCTTGTACTGCAGCCAGTGCTTTTTGGTCCGATGCAGCTTGATCTATTTTACTAATAATGCCAATGGTTCTGGTACCTATGAAAATATGCTTTTGCCTATTTAGTCAATTAACAATGACAAAACTAATACCTAATAGAGAAGGGAATCAGGCAAGTACTCAGAAGAAAAATTCCACAAGTTTTATGTAACAATAATCCTAAAAAGAACCGTGCAAACAGTCTACCTTCTCCATCATATTCCTTTGCATATCTTAGGGCTCGAGATGAAGCAATTTCAGGTGCTTGAGCTGCAGGTACAATAACTAGCAAAATGGCATCATTATGCTCTGCATATTCACTAACCTATCCAAGGACCACATTAAATAACATCAGAATCCCAAAACTGTTCAATGATAAGAAAAACCAAGAAGTTTGGGAATCAATTTGGGAAATGTAGGACACAAGTTACTACCAGTGATTCATCCATGATGCGCTGATCCAATCCAGGTAAATCAACCAATTTAAGAGGCGGTGCTGGGAAGAGATAAGATGATAGAAAGAATGTTAGGATTTAGGAAATTTAGTTTTAAAAAAATAAAAATAGTACAGCGCATATAACTGGAGCCTGTCAATAAACTGATTCACTCTTTCAGGGTTCAAATGCAAGACAACTTTCAGTAATTATCTGACACTGACATCGTAACAGATTAATTGCACGCAGCAACAAGAAACTCAAAAGTATTGTGAAGTACTGAAGGCTACTGTAATTTCAAGAACTATTTTTGACAAGCAAACTTCATTGTGTGGTTATGCATGTATAGTCCAAAAAGACATAACAACATGTTTCGATATCAAGCAAGTCACCTTTTCAAAACCGTATAATTCTATCGAATTGCAAAACCGGAAGATAGGAAGGTAACTAAAATAAATCATCAGACATCAACAAACCTGTGCTCGTGCGCAGCTTCAAATAAATTTGATCCCGACCCATGCCGGAGGAACTCTTACTCAGCCTATCCTGCAACGAATGTCTCAAAGCACCTGCGGCAACGTAAAAAAAGTACGTGAACATGTTGATCAGTAAAGAAAAGAAGCAAATTGTACAGATCAGGCACTTTGGTGTGCGCAGTTTGAAGAAGAGAACAGGAACTGACTTGCGGAGACTTGCTGTGACTTGTTGTCAATCTGCAAGATAATGGATTTGCTGCTCAACGAAGTGTCTCGCTGCAGATCAATGCATATAGGAGCCCGAGTAGCTCCGTTCTCACCAGTAGGCTGCAAATAATACAAATTTCCGCACTCACTTTCACTTTCATAACAAAAGAAAGGGGTTTAAGAGTGAATTTGTAGTTGAAGTTACCAATACGGGATGTCCAATCAAACTGTTGAGAACAGCAGATTTACCAGCACCCTACAAAAATTGGAATTTAAGTAAATAAAACAGAGTGATGCAAAACGACGACGTAGAAGGAGGAAAACACGAAGAAATGGAGACTTACAACATTGCCGAGTACAACGACGTTGAGAAAAGTGGAAGGTCTTCGGGAATTGGAGGATTCGTCGACGTCTTCGTCGGCGAGAAGCGCCGCGGCTTGGCGCATCGAATCGGCGAGCTCCGACAAGTCCTCGATCGCCGCCATCAATTAATCGATCAACGGATCCTAAACGGAGAAGCTTAGTCGTCAAATCGAATCGAAGGAACACGCGCTCGCCGGTTAGGGATCGATCGAAATCGAACCCTAAATCAGAGCTCGGCTACTACGATCTGGAGCAAGGTATGAATCAGATCTCTGAGTTTCTCTCTCTAGAACTCAGCAAATGGGGGTTTCGTCTTTTACTATATTCAAGTTTGATTCAGAAATTTCAAAAAGCACAACACTCTCTCTCTCTCTCTTGCGCGTTTTGAAATGGTTGTGCCAGTCGTCTTGTCTTGTCTTTTTATTTTGAATCCTGTTTTGTTTCAACCTAATTAACTTTTTTTCTCTCAAATTAAATCACCGCCCAACGTCTATTCACCCCCAACAAATTTGTACGGTTTGGTTCAAAGAAAATAAGGGAGAAGAAATAAGCAAAATAAGAATAAAGAAAATTTTAAATTTAAATTAAAAAATGAATATATATATATATATATATATATATATATATATACATATTTCAAAAAAAGTTGTTTCTTTTTTTTCCTCAAAAGTGTCCTCTAGTAATTTAAAATAAAACAAAATAATGCATTTTAATATGAAATTTTGGGTGAAGATTATATTTAAGAGTGTTTGATTTTTCATTAAAAAACACCAAAAGAACATTCATTTCATTGACACTACTACATCCATGGATTGAGTTGAACATCCATTAGAATGCCCACTAACAGAAAACCAAAGACACTAAGTGCACGTTTGGTTCTCTGTTCAGTTTGTTGTGGCGTGCGTTACGAAGCAAATCCAACAGTCATTCACAACAGCAAGGGAGGAGATCCGTTGGCTAACGTCCGTTCACAACCTTCCCAATGAATTTCTAAACGTACCCTGTCAAGTCATTAAATTATTCGTACAACCCTTCAATGGTGTGTTGTCAAATAGGTATTGGTGCTTATATGACTTTGTGCCTATCAAGTACCCATTACATATGCTCTTAATTGCTAATTTTGACAAACATATCAAACATATTTAGGGTACGTTTGGAAATCGATACTTTAATAATTTATCAATGAACACTGGTCAGTCCTATTTTATAAACGAATAATTTAATAATTTATAAGCACCAGAGCTTAAATAAGCAATCGATACTTATTTAAGCTCTGGTGCTTATAAATTATTAAACAAAAATATTTTTAATAAAATATTGTTGCACCACACAAATAATTATAATTTGATAAACAAATTATTGATAAAATGTAAGGATGTGATATTTTTTGGAAGGTCCATTTAAGCACCCAAAGAGAGGTGTCAAGTTGGAGAGATTTGATGCTTATAAGGTGCTTAATTTGAAAACAGTAAAAATGAGTAATGTATATAAATGGGACCTATTTAAGCACTCAAAGAGAGGTGTTAGGTTGCAAATACTCTAATATAACTTGATAACTTAACTAACTGAATTATAGGATATTTTGAGGAACGTGTCAAGAGCTTATGAAAACAATTTATAAATATCATAGAAATTTTTAATTTATATTAATAAGTTTTTTGGTATAACTTATCTAAATAAGTTTCTTTTTTAGATCCACTAAGATTCATGTCAAATTTATGGAAAGAAGTTTTCATGTAATAAAAGCATATTGAATAAGTACTTAATTAATCCATTTATAAAAATATTATTCCTTCTGGACTCAAATATAACCAAAAAAGACTCAAATAGAAACTCTGTCCTGTGTTCATACTATTTGAGAAAGAGCAAGAAAGAATCAGAAGGTCGTGGAAGTCAGTAGTGGTGGTGAAGCTTTTAGGGAGGAAGATTGTCTTCAAAGCTCTAGAGCTCAGGCTAAAGCAAATATGGGTAAGAAAGGGTATTACACACATGCTTGACATTGGTAATGACTTTTTTCTAGTCTATTTCACTAGCAAATAAAACATGGTCAAGGCGTAAACGAAGGGCTCGTGGCTTCTTTATGATCATTATTTGATTGTAAGGGAATGGTGCCCTAATTTACACCCTGTGAGTGAAGCTATAAAGACGGTGGTAGTGTGGGTCAGGTTTTTTAGGTCGCCCATTGAGTATTACAATGTTAAGGTGTTTCATGCTATAAGGGATCGCATAGGCAAAACTGTTAGAGTGGACAAAAATATTCTATCCCTGGAAAGAGGGAAGTATGCAAGATTGTGTATGGAGGTTGACTTAACCAAGCCTTTGTTAACTTTGTTTGAGCTCAACCAACGATATTATAAAATTGAATATGAAGGACTCCGCCTTCTTTGTCTCACATGTGGTAGGTTTGACCATTATGTGGAAGGGTGCCCTGATAAAGGGAAACCAAACACATGGCCATTATTGGAGTAACTTGGTCCTATATATATATATATATATATATATATATATATATATATATATATATATATATAAATAAGCAAATTTTACCTTGTTCAACCTTATTTAATGTTATCATTCCAAAAATGTCATTAAATTCAAATTTGAGCTCCATTTCCAATAAATATAAAGGTATTTTAGAAAATATAGTTCTTTTTTTATGAAATCAAGAAAATTAAATAAACTTAATTCTTAATGAGTGTGAAATTATGTATTTTTGTTATATTTGAGTCCAAATGGAGTATCTAAAGGTACTTACGAAAAAAAAATTGAAATCATGATTCCTGTGAGTTATGAATCCAAAATTATGATTCCTAAAAATGAGTAAAATCTGTTTGATTAGTCATAAATATTTTTGAAAATATTTTTTTGGAAATAAAAGATTTTCATGTTTAGTTATAATAGAACTTTCTTGTAAATTTAAATTATTTACCTCATTAAATTAACAATTAAACTAGCTTATAAATGTAAAAGAATCTATTTTTTTATCAGATGATATCGTGTTGAATTGTGTTTTAATAATTTGGGATTGAATTGTGCTTCTTGAAAACTTTTTCGCAAACCTTTTTGCAGTTGATAATATCGTCTTATAAAAGTGAGTTTTAACTTGCAGCAGATAAAAATAATAGACGATAAACTTAAAAACTTTAGTTTTATCATACCTTTTTGAAAACACATGTTTAAAAAATGAAACACAATTATTGGTTAGATAAAAATAGATAAGGCATATAAATCAACACAGAGTTTTTATACTAGTTCGTCAGTACCACAAAGATTGTGTCCAGTTCTTGGCAAACCCACTAAGTTCCACTATCACTTATACAAAGTACAAGTATTCTTTTCCAAGCCACTTATGATTCAACCCCAAGTAGTTTTACACTAGCCTCTTCAAGTTAATCACCCAATAATTCTTTGATACAAAGCCTCTTCAAGCTCAACAAATCAAACATATTTGATTGAGGGTAAGTGGTAAGTACCAATTTTACATGTCCTTTTATCCTATGACTTGGCACTTATCTCACTTTTCTCTTACTTTTAACACTAATTTTGTTAATAATAGAAACTTTAGGTTAGAATGTTGCCTTTTAACTAATAAATAAATTTCATTAGGTTTTGGTCTTTGTTTGTAGGAAAATTTGAAGAAAAGAAGTGAAGTTTTGAAGAATTGAAGAGCTTGGAGCTGCGCTTAGTCATTGTTTTGAAGAATTAAAGAGCTTTTAGTTATCTAAAAAGACTTTTTCCATCATTGTTTTATAAAAGCGATGATTCAAATTTTCTTTGTGAAACATGTATAAAGGCAAATAGTCATCATATTGTTTTTCCCTTGAGTAATACAAAAATTGATTCTCCCTTTTTATTGATTCATACAGATGTTTGGCTCATGCCCTGTAATCTATACATAATGGAATGAAATGGTTTATTAGTTTTGTTGATGATTGTACTCGATTTACTTGGGTCTATTTGCTTCAACATAAAAAGTGATGTTTGTAATGTGTTTCATTTTTCCATAAGATGATAGCCACACAATTTAGCACATCTATAAAGGTCATTAGATTTGACAATGGAGAGGAACATTTTAAGACAAAATTAATAAATTTCATGAACTCTAGTGGCATTCTGCATCAATCTACATGCATTTACTTACCCCCAACAAAATGGAATGGTTGAGAGAAAAAACAAACACATTTTAGAAGTGACCAAATCACTTTTAATAAATGACAATGTTCCATCTCATTTATGGGATGAAGTTGTGAGTTATGCAATTTATTTAATTAACCGAACCCCCTCTAGTGTGCTTCACTTTAGATGAACTCTATATGTGTTTTTTAGATTATTGCATTCTTCCTTCCATCATACATTTACCCCCTCATGTTTTTGGATACTTCACTTGTGTAAGAGGGAATCTTATAACTTGGAAGAGTAAAAAACAATAGGCAGTAGCTAGATCAAGTGCTGACGTGGAGTTTAGAGGTATTACGCTTGGAGCGTGTGCACTATTATAGGTTAAAAATGTATTATCATACTTGGGTTTTGAACTAAAAGAGGCTATGTGATTGTATTGTGACAATACATCAACTATAGAAATTGCTTATAATCCTATCCAACGTGACTGAACAAAGCATGTTGAAATTGATAGGCATTTCATCAAAGAGGAACTTAAAGTTGGAACAATTGCTTTCCTTTTTCTAAGATTAGAACAACAACTAGCTGATATTCTCAATAAAGGAGTAACAAGCATAGTGTTTAATGAATCTTTATCCAAGTTGGGAATGTGTGATAATAATGCACCAACTTGAGGAGGTGCTGAAATAAGTCAAAAGCTGTTAATTGTAGATAGAAAATTTTTTGGTATTAAAAGATTTGTAGGATTCTATTTGTATATTTGCGCTTTTGTTTTATTTTAAATATCCTATAATTAAGGATAAACTCTAGGAATGACAGTGTATGTATTGCTGGTTCTGTAAATGCAATAAACATATCAAATTATTCTCTTTGAAACCCTTTTATAGAAATGCTTGGAACAAACCACATCATCACCAATACAACGAAATTGAACATTATGGATTCTCCATCACTTTGTGTGGCCCTATAGTAATTATACATGTAGTTTTACTTGACAACAAACGGGGCAACAATCGGTGTTTCATATGTGAGAGCATGACACCGAAAATACTCCTCCTACACTTCCTTGTTCATCTTCAAGTTGGGGATCTCCGTCTTCTGCTCGACTAATCCCTTATATGATGTCGTACACACGACTAAGGGAACTATCATTACAAAAAAACATGTAAAAAATGGCGGTTATTTTTGTAAATAATGGCGATTACAATCGTCATTTTTTTGCATGAATGACGGTTTTCAAAAGCGCCATAATTCCTTCCGCCACAATGTATATAATGATAGTTAACAGTGAACCGTCATTGACACTGCCATTTTATACATTGTATAAAATGGCAGTCATCCTTGTTAAAAATGGCACTTTTAAACTGCCATAATTTGAGTAAAGTGAGTAAAAAAAAATACTGCAAATTAAAAAAAAAAACTAAAAATTATGGCAGTTTTAAACCGCCACAATTTGCATAATTTTTTTTAAAAAAAAAATACATTGCAATTTAGAATCTTCAACATACAATATTAATTCTAATGACCATTCTAACTAATAAACATGTACAAAAATAAACTAATGTTCAAAAACCCAAGCACTACATTAATTGTAATTTTCAAAATACAAGTTAAAATCCATAATATCCCAAAAATACTTTTATACTAAAGGATCTAAAGAGAACATCAAATATTGATAACACCAAATAATCTTCTTGCATCCAATGGAAAATTAAGCTCACTAGCAACATGAGTATCCTGAAATAGCAAAAGAAAAGCACTTCATTAAAATATTTAAAAAAATAAATTTGGTTAATAGAAATATAATAGATCATTAAGTTTCTCCTCGTATATTATCAGGGCACACAAATAATTAAGGTGCAGGGGATGATCCAATTACAAGAATAGTAGAAGAATTCTACCAAAATTATGTGAGAGTTTTACAATAAAAGGCTTATTGTTATTAGCCTTTTTCTTTTCCTAATTATCAAAACTAGTCACGCAACAGTTCTTTCATCTAATGATTCAAGTTTTTAAAATTAAGGTCAATGACTGTTGCCTTTGTTGCTAGCATGTAATATCATTCTCATCATACCCACAAAAGTATGTATACTAATCCTAGTATGCATATTTCATTATTTCTATCATGATAGAAATAAAATGCAGTAGAAACATTTTCAGCACGTGTGACCCAAAAACTAGAAAGCTTAGTCAATTTTGAAAAACTATATCATTATGAAGAATGGTCCAACTCAGAACGACATTGATGAGAAACATACAATATTGTTTATGAAGTTTACACAGGAAAATACTAAAAAAAAATGGCATACACCAAAGCTAAATGATGTGGCAACAATTTCATTTCATTTTGAAAGTATGAGTGACAATACTATATTAGGAATTGAACTTCAATTGGCAATCCACTTGAGAAAAACATGGTCATTTTTTATAGCGAAAATTTGGTATTAGGAAGAGATCTAAAGATCTGAAATCTTGAGATGAACTCTTGCATTTATTCTTTCACTAAATCTGAACCAGTACCTATCACAAGTCACAACAGTGGTATATCCTGCAATTTCATCCTAGGAATACCTAATTACCTAATGAACCAAACATATGGTGAAAAATCACTAATAGAAGGGTAAAAGTTTATCTTTGAAAAGGAAAAAAATGAATGATGCAGACTTTTTATAAACAGATTCACCAAGCAATATTTCCTTGTTTGAAAGGCTTACCTGTCTTTCCTCTTATCCAGAAACTGATGAAGTGAAGCTTCCCTAGCCACTGTTATATTGTTGTAGAAAATAAACAGATCACGAAAGATAAAGTCTACCATAATAAGACAAAACATAATGAAATATTCTCACCTACTTATATCCAAAAAAAGAAAGAAAGAAAGAAAGAAAAATCCACTTTACCAATTATATAGCACCAACAACTAAACATTAAACAATTAACCATATCCAGAATTCAGTTAGGATTAACTTTTAAATGAACATTAAAAATATAGCATATCCATGGAAGGACCCAGAAATTAACATGACAACCTCACGAATTTCAATAAAACAATAGCTTTAGCCAAAACTATGAAATGTAGTTAAAAGTGAAAAACTAAAATGTAAGAAATATCAAGTAATCAAGTATGCATTAGTCTCATTCAGGGGAAAATTGAAAACTATATAATTTGGCCACTCATTTTTATGTCAGGCAAAAAAATACTTCAAAATGGATACCAATTAAAAAAAATTCACCATGACTAAACAACCAGGGATCAACCAACAACCGTAAAAGAAAGAGGTAGAATAACCCAATTCACTATGGATACACATTTTTTTTCACAGTAATGTACATAATAGTGTGACACTATTGTTCCCCACTCTCTGCAAATTTAGTGACTAGGTAAAAGCAGCCAGATACCAACCTTAATTTCATGAAAAGATGATCTTTGTTAATATATGTGCACCTGAAATTCTCAATATTAGTTACTCCATACCCGAATTTCAAGTTTCCACTGAATCTTTTTCTGCTCCACTTGCCTGCCACGAAGAAGAACAACCGATTATCCACAAAAAATCTTAGACAAGTGAAACATACCTTGTGTACAATGTGCGAATTTGCCGTAATTAATTACGTGGATAGAGGAAAGAAAGAAGAGTTAAAGAGGTAAAGAAACAATAAAAAAGCAGAAAGACACATAACCTTTGATACACGAGGTATAAGGCTCAATAAGAACGAAAGAGTTCCAAGCTATATAGGAAAAAGAAACAAAATATATATAAGATTTACTTACCTTTTTATATGAAATTCTTATATATTTCCTATGTGATTTTATGACAATATATGCTAGAGCATGTATTCAACGGGTTTCTAAAGAGATCTTTAAAAGTAATTACAAGAGGGAGTATGTAATTGATTACAATAAATTTGGGCTGCAAACACCTAACTTTCTTGTTCTCTTAATTTGTTTGAAATCCATTCAAAAACCTTGGCTTAGAAATATCTCTTCTAAACTTCCTTTTAATACCACTAACAGACATCTCAGCCTAAAACCCAACTATCACTGAGGCTATCAGCTAAAGGTTTGTATTCCTAGAAAGTAAAAATCTATCAAAAAGTTACTCAAATTCAAACATCCTAAAACCCTACTTTTATATTCAGTTACCTCAAAACATTCAACAAATTAGGAAGAAATTAACCTTTAATAACCATATCAAACACTTTTTCTTAACTACCACATCAAAGGTGCCATCAACAAGGGAAACCAACGAAAACAGAGAAGACCAAAAGAGAAACCAACAATCAGAAACAAGAACTTCAGTAGCAAAGCGAAAGTGCAAAGGAAGCAAAGCAGACAATCACGACGTCGGGCCAAGGTGCGAGGTACAACGGCGTCGGGGCTTGCGTGAGTTTTATGACGACGCTGGTGGGAACGACGTCCCTAGGGCTTGGGAATGGTGACACTATGGCCTGGGAGTGTGAACAATTTGGGTTTTTGTTCGAGATCTTGCATATATTGTTGAAAGCAGTGTAAACAATCTATTTTTTTTTATTGCAGATAGACCACCCTCTAATTATCTTGTTTTGGGTTGAAGAAACAACACTTAATTTTTTGGGTTGAAGAATGCTGATGACCAGATAACACTAGGACCAACATGTAAATTTTAAATTTTATTATTTGTAAATAAATCCAATACATCAACTGATTGCTAGTCAAAGATCTCAATCATTGATTAAGAAACAATATATCTAGTAGTACATAAAGGTGATTCACTCTAAAATTCACCTTAAAAAAATGAGATGCGGAAAAATTGAGTAAAATATATTTTTTGTCTCTTATTTTATTATGATTTTTATTTTTAGTCTTTTATAATTTTTTTTACTATTTTTAGTCTTAAAAAATTGTTCTGTTCTGTTTTTAATTTCTGGTGTTAATTTTAATTATTAAGTAATGACATGATGGGTATAAACTGTGTGTGAAAATTTTTTAATTAAGTTTTTAGTGATTTTTAACAGTTACAAATTTTTTGGTGATAAAAAATGTTTATTATTGTAACATTTATTGTAGTTTCAGAAAATTTGATATTCAATGTTTTATTTTTATTATTATTTTTTAATATTTTTGACGATTTTAGTCTGGCAGAAAATTTGCAGCACTGCTAAAAACTTAAATAAAATTTTTTCAAACACAAATTATACTCGTCACGATATCACTTGAAATTAATATCAATGACTAAAAATAAAATGAAACAATTTTGTAGGGACTAAAAATTTACAAGAGACTAAAAATAGAAATAAGTGAAAATTAATATAAAATGAAGGAAAAAAAACATATTTGCGTTGGCCTAATAACCAAAAATTTGCCTAGGTTATTATCGGTTAGAAAATAAAAGAAATGGGGAAAGCAAAAGTTTGCGTGGCCTCTGATACCGAGAGTGAGTCGCAGCGAGTGAGAGAATGTTCAAGAAGGCGGTGGAGGCGAAATCTCACCAGAGGTTGTCTGGTGCAGACAGGAAGAAGCTGAGACGAAGCGTTAAGGAAAAATTCCAAAGAGTTTCTGATTCCGACTTAGACGCCTTGCTTCCTCCCAAGGTAAATAAAATAAAATAACTGCTATGTGCTATTCATTGATTCATTCATCGATTGATTAACATGAAGAATTAAACAGGCAGAGATTACAGTAGCCAAGTATCAAAACCGCGTCCATGTATATGCTATGGAGGGAGGCTTTCCAATGTTTTTTGACGTTGATGGGCGCGGCTCAGAGATTTTCCCAACAGGTTTGGTTTCGGTTTCGGTTTCATTTCTTTTGCTCAGAACAGAATAGGCCGAGCTCTAATAAATAATAAATGATTGGACGCAGTTTATGCACTGTGGATGGTCCCTGAGCTACTGCCAGTTTTCGTGCTGAAGGGTGGTGAGGTATCCCGGTTTGTTATCGGAGGAGCAGACTTGATGTTCCCAGGTATAACTGTGCCTCCCCAAGGTCTTCCTTCCTTCCGGGCAGGGGAACCTTGGGCCGTCAAAGTACCCGGAAATCCTGCTCCCATTGCAGTACGTAACATACATTGCTTGCTTGTATTGTATTTGTATTGAGTTTAATTTCTATGCACCGTCAATGTAAAGAAAATTTTATATTATTAACCAATCATCAGGTAGAAGTCAACAAACTTACTATATATGGCTGTTTGTAATTGGATTGGATGACAATATAACTTTACATTGTCCGTGCATACACTATTTATTCTATTGTATTTGTTTCTATCATCAACATTCCATAGGTTACTTGTAAGCTCAAAATTCATTGATTCTATTGAAGGTTGGGAGTACTACTATGAGCAGCGCTGAAGCATTGAAAGCTGGATTACGTGGAAAGGCGTTGAGAATAACTCATTACTATCGTGATTTGCTTTGGCAAGTGTAGCTAGAGACAGCCTGATGATCCTTTTATTCAGTACAAGTAACAAATTGAATCAATCTGCTTCATTGGATTTGCAGGGAATCTGCCGAGGGCCGTTACGTGCCTAATGCAGGTTTTTACGAAGATGTTGTCTTTGAGGATCCTTCTTTGTTAGAAGCTTCTCATGATTCTGATTTGACTGAGGTTGCTGGTGAGACATCAATTGATCAGCAGCACAACCCAAAAAGTGATGGAGTGGAGGATTCTCTGGATGTAAATGAGTTACAACCTGATTCTACCCCTGCATTGATGACACCAAATGATGTTGAAAATGATACTGCAGCTGAAGTAACTGAAGGCGTGGCTGATTTGAAGTTACCAGATACTGCTTCTGCTAATGACCCTAATGACCAACAGACTCTATCAACTGCAGACATGGATTCCCTGTTAGATAAGTGCCTTCTACAAGCTTTGCACACAACAGTGAAGGACAAAGACCTTCCCTTGCCTGGAAGCACTCTATGGTGGGATTTTCTCTCTCTTTGTTTCTTGGTTGACCAAGTTGAACACTTTGAAATAGATTGGCCAAAAAATATAGCAAACCAGGGATTTCAGTTGACAATTAGGTGTTTTGGAGATTTTATAAAGATAGTTCGCTCGGTAAAAGTGGCACCAAAATATGATCTCTGTGGAGTGCACTTTCAATTGGATGAAGATCATGAGAACTTTGGTAGTGATTTTTCAAGATCTTGATTTTTATACTGAGCAGGGAATTTAAGCTAAATTTGAAAATTAAGCTCTGGACAGCAGTGCTGAAGAATTAAACATTGAATTTCTGTTTGAAAAGATTTTAGCTGAGGGTTAAAAGTGTTGGTGTATGAAAGAAAACTATTTCAATTGAGTTATAATAAATAACTTTTTTCATTCAAGTAAGTTATTGTCATTTGAGGACAGCATATTATATTCGGTGATTATTCAAGTGCACTGTCATTTGTATTCAACATATTTTTCGACTTAAATTCATTTCAGTTTGTATTAAACATACACTGTTAGTTTGTGTTGAATTGAAAAGTCAGGCTTACCTCCAGTAATCTAATAATTATTTGTTTTTGGGCATTGCAGGTCAAACCATGTATTGCCATGTAGGCCTTCAGGAATTACTTTAGACATCAAGAAATCTTCCTACAAAAAGTTATCAAAGTGGTTACAAGCAAAATCCACCTCTAGCTTGGTTTGTCGTCTACTGCTTTCTTTTTACTTGGATAAGTAGAATAGTAATAGAAGCTTGCTGATATTGACTTGAAAATCCTTAAATTGTTATATGAATTATAAAATTAGAATATAGAATGTGCCAAAGTAGGTCTCTGTCAGAGTGCATTGCCCGAATGTTTTCTTCTGTCAGGATGCACTTTTTAATGAAGCATTATGACACTTTGGTGCCTCCTTAGCTTGTTAAATGTGTGTAACCTCTTAGCATGTTAGATATGTAAGCCAAGGCACTATGGGGAAAGAAATAAGTTTGACGATTTTTTGCTGTTGTAGATTTGTTTCATGAAGAATTGGAATGGAGATAAGAGATTGGACCAGAGTAGTGCGCTTAATTCCATATGGAAATATTAATTGGAAGCTTATATAACATCAGCATTATGCAAATTTATGATCATGAGAAAAGATAGAATAGAAAAATGGGGATTCAACATTCTAAATTTTCCTGTGTTACAAGCTTTTCTAAAGTTTTTGGTGAATGAATTGCTTTTGAAAGGGATCTTTGTTATAGCTGCTGAAGTCAACTCAAGGAATGATTCTCAATTTGGGATGTTTCTTATAATGTTGCCTTTTTAATGTATTCAAGGTTGATGAGGCATTGGAAATTTTTGAGACTATTAATGTAATTAAAGTTTATTCATGTATTCTTGTGAAATAAGTTGCATCATGTGACAAACAAAGGATTAAATTATGCATGATAGTTATATGTCCATTTTGTGTATACATCATGAACAAAATGTATTGACGTTTTCGATTTTTACTGTATGTGGTCCTTTTGATCATTTGTCTTCTACTAGTAAAGCTTTCTGCATTGATGTTTTCTGCAATGCTGTTTATGGATTCTTTCTTCATATATATTCACATTTTTACAGATATCAGTGAAAGAAGATAAACACAAAAAGGAAGTCATGCTATTTTCAGTAAACCGAAAACATGCTGATTATTCATCCTTTAAGCCTGAAAAAAGGCGAGTGGAGAAAAGTGAGGAACCCAGTGTTCAGTCTGCCAGTGAAATTCGTTCGTCCAAAACTCTTGAAGTGACTGAAATCTACAAGCCAAGTGTACATGTCAATTCCATATTTTCATCTGTAGGAGCTGACACGGGGAAACTTTTTAGTGCTTCTGAAGCTACTGATATTGTCTTCAAATATGTTGAAAAAGAAAATCTTGTGAAACCAACAGATAAATCCATTGTGGTTCTTGATGTAATATTATGTGATGCACTGTTCAAGGGGGCTATTAAAAAAGGAACAACATATCCTACAGAAATTCACAAGAAGGATTTAGGATCAACATTTGTGAGCCGTATGCAGCCTCACCATGTTGTGACAAGAGGGAATGAATCTGTAGTTCGTAAAGGTGCACTTAAAACAATTCAGTTATTGACAGAACGTCGGCAAGGCAACAAGAAGGTAACCAAACTCTCTGGTATGGAAACTTTTCTTATAGATGCTGAAGCATTGGCATCAGAACTGCAGAAGAAGTTTGCTTGCAGTACCTCTGTTGCAGAACTACCAGGTATTTCTTGATTGCATTAAAATTACAAGTTTTATTTTGGCTTGTGCTTTGTTATCCTCAAGAAGTATTGAATTTACTAGCATATGAGTGTCTTTATCCCTAATGTCTGCTAGATGTTACTTTTCTTTGTTTAAATCCAATCTCATTGTGGTGTCTAATTAATATATCTGTATATTTTGGTTTTATCTTTCCATGGTTGATAGAGAATATAAAACTACATTTTTGTCTCAAAGGTGGAAAGGAAAAGATATCAAATCTCTGTTGTTTAGTCCCCAGCATTCATATAGAATATATATTTTGGTTTTATCTTTCCATGGTTGATAAAATGCTGATACCTGAGATTATAAAACTACATTTTGGTCTCAAAGGTGTAAAGAGAAAAGATATCAAATCTCTGATGTTTAGTTCCAGCTGTTATATCTTCTTACTTTTCTTTATGTTGGTCTTGCCTTCTGATAAGTCAGATAGTCATTCTTTTTCACATTAACAAACATTTTAATGGTAATATGTATGAGCTAACATACTAACGGATAACAAGGAAACAAGGAAATAAAGACATTATACCACCAAGGATTTATTTATTTATTTATAAAGAAACAAATTGAATTTTGACCAATATGAAGAATTAATTGATTGGGGAACTACTATTGCAAAGTGCGTTTTCCCTAAAACCTGGTTGTGTGGATTCTTATGTATCATAAATAATAGAGTAAATTACACAGACTCTCCCTGAGGTTTGCTCCTATTACACCTAGCACCCCTCTATTTTTTTACATTACTTTGAGCACCCCTAAGAGGGGGTAAGTGTAATATTTTTTTAAACCTGAGAGGAGGGGTTAGTGTAATGATTTATGCCTATGAGGGGGGGTCGGTGTAACGAAAGTCCAAAAATTAAGAGGTTTTCTATAGGGTTCAAAATGGAGGGGTGCCGAGTGTAATAAAGACAAACATCAGAGGGTGTCCGTGTAATTAACTCTAAATAATATTGAAATCATTGAAATGGCACGGTCTCTCTTTTGCTTTGCAATCCCAGGTTGGTATATTTAATTCTAGTTATTTCATTACTCATTATCATATGAATTCTTGTAAATAAAAAAAATAATGAGAGTTTGAGGGTATTTATTTTCCGTTGCAAGCCCAAGTTGACAATTGTAGTACTATCGGAAGCGTGACAGAGTTTGAGGGTATTTGTTCCAGTACTTGGAGGGTAGAGAGTAAGGGGTCATATGGGAAACTAAACTGATTTAATATGGTACTTGTGGAGGAGCTTATGCAGTAAGTGTGACCACTGACCACTATGATCTCTTTCGAGATCATAGGGGTATTTTAATAAATGTGCCAGTTTCCTTCTGAATGTAACAAACTGAACAAAACGAGGGATTAGACTTGCATGGGTAAAATTTTAATGTTCTTTTATTTGCTCTTCAATATCCTTTGCATCCTTCTTTATGTTAGCAGAGTAGGAATTAGGTGAACTAACAGTGAGTGTATATATTTCCTTGTTTATTTCATCAAATTTTTGGTTTGAAATGGCTTGGGGAAGATGGTCAGAGACTACACCCTTTCAACATTCATGGGTCTGACTTGTGAAGTTTGACTTTCTAGTTACATATAATAAAATGATACAAGTTTATTATATTGTCTATCTGAAATTCTAAAGCACTTGTTTGCAGGTAAGAAAGGGCATGAAGTTTTGGTTCAAGGAGGAGTTATCGATGACTTAGCTAGGCATTTGATTGAACAATATGGAGTTCCAAAGAGATACATTGAAGTTCTTGATAAAACCAAGAAATGAGCTACATACAATGGTTTTTATGATGCATACAATGGTTTTTATGATGGGAGTGCTTTACTTGGATTGGATGCCGAGAGATGTATGTTCTGTACCTTTTTTACACTGGTTTATTGGGTTGAGGTGAATATAAAGAAGCGCGCTAAGAATAGAAATGGACAAAGCACAAATGTTCTTTTCAATTCAAAAAAATGTTGTTTTCGAGTTTATTGTTAAACTCTAAATGGAGGAGGTCACCATTCAGATCAACAAACTTGATCAGTTGAGGCAGCATTCACACTTTTTTCACTACTTGATATGAAAGCAATAGACTAAACTCTCCCTCTAGTCTTTTGAGATTGCAAATGTCCGATACTTTAGTTTCTTTAGCAAACCTCTTTCGTCTCTAATTTCCAACACATCAGTTTTTCTTTTTCTTTTTTTTTATTTTGTTACTCAATTTTTCATTGACAATTTTGTGAAGTTTGAGGCTAAAATGAGGTTTTGTTAAGTCAGAAATTAAAGTAATTGATCTATATCAGTTCAGGAACTAAATTTGAAATTTACTCTGATAAGTTTAATGCTTTGTTTGTTATAGTAGAAATGACCAAGGAAGAAGTATTTAACACAGGAAACACATTTTTATGATGCGTCTTCTATTATTTGTAATACCCAAGAAATCGATAAGAAAGAAAATAATTTCTGGGTTTCACATTAGGTATGTTTGGATATCCGTTTGGGGGCTAATTCTACGGTGGGAAACTTCACCAAATTTCCCACCGTGGGAAACAAAATATAATGCGTTAGATATGAACTCTTTACGATCAACGGTTAAAATAAGTGAAGACTACCGTAGGAATAAATACACTGGAATATCTTAAGAAAAATATTTTATATTTTTATTTTTTCTTTTTCTCTCTTTTCAATTCTTCTTCTCCCCGTCTCCATGGCAAGGTTACTGTGCCGCCGCCGTCATGGCATTGTACGACGACGTTTATGCGAGGTTGGAGGAGATCTGGATTCTAGATCTGGATTCTAGATCTAAAACAAAATCAAGAGTGGGTGTCAACGCCCACTTGCACCGAGAATAATCCCCTGCAACACCACCCACAACACCAAGACAACCTCAACCTCAACACCAGAAATCGTTCGAGATTTTGAGGCCTGATTTGCTTCTCGTGTTGGGAGACGTTACCGCGCGAGGCTCGAAGCTAACGAGGAGCAAGTGGGTGTCGGTGGTGGCGTTGATGCCCTCGTTGGTATCACGACGCAGGTTCATTTTGGGGATGCTTTCCGACGGTCGCGTGCGAAGACCAAGCAGGCGATGGCGTCGCGGAGGAAGGAGTGTGACAGCTCTCCGACGACGGCGGCGGTGAAGGCATGGTCGGAGTGAAGGAAGAGAGGCGGAGGGAATGGGTAGAGAGAGGAAGAGGTTGCAGTGGTAAAATTTCCTTTTTTTAAAAAAAAAAATATTCTAGTGCATGTATACCTACCGTAGTCTACACTTATCTGATAATCTGATGGCTATTAACACTTTCCCAAGGTGGGAAACAAGAGCAACTTTCCCACCGTAGAATTGCCCCCGTTTGGGTACTTCAAACATACGTTTGGAGCTCCAAACTTAGTTTGACATTATGTTTGAGTGTTTCGAAAAGTAATTCTGTAATTTATGTTTGGATTAAATTCGGATTTGGATTAGAAGTAACAAATTTGATGCTTTTAAAATAACATTTACAATATAAACATAAAGTAAGAGTATTTTTTGATTGATATTATCTAAATAAATTTCATTTTATCAACATACTTTTGAACAAAAATATTTAAACATAAATCATGTTATAGTAAACTCATTTTTATCAAATTTAAGCTTGCAACATATAAACTTATGTTTGTAAACTTTAATACAAACATGCACTAAGTTTTCTCCCTCCACAATAACCAAGAAAATGAGAGAGGAAAGTAATAATTCTTTTTCCTTTTAATTTTGTAAAAATTATTCTTTTATTTTTAATTATAAATAAATTTAGTTAGGAACATAATGTTATGTTTGGATGGGAAGAAAGAAAAGAGGGAGGAAAGAAAACACAAATAATAGAATATTTTTTTTTTGTTTGATTGGAAAGAAAATGAAAAGAAAAAAGAAGAGAAAGTTGACTTATAGAAATAAAAATTTAAAATTTTTGTTCTTTTTACTTTTTCTCCAATTCAAATTTCAAAATTTTCCTTAACCTCTTACTTTCTTTCTACTATTGCAAATAAGGGGTAAATGTCTTCATAAGAAAATATCACTTTTCTTTTCCTTTACTTTCTTTCACATTTCTCCTGTTCTAAATAACTTAAATATTTATATATCCTCATTCATTTTTTTTCTACTCATTCTTTCTTTTAACTATCTCTCTTTCCGTACTTTCCAACCAAACCAAGTTTAAGTCTGTTTGAAAGTATTGTTGTTATACAAGAAGAAATTTACTTAAATGACTTAGAAATAGAACAATAGAAAAATGAACTAGAAAAGTAAAGATCTCATAATATTTAACTTAACTGCATATTTAAAACTTGAATTTTGATTAAGTTAAAATAATCTTACGCTAGTTAATTTATGCGCTAGGTGATTATTATTTTTTTGTCAAGAGTTAAAACCTGATTAACTTAATTCACATAATTTAATTATTTGGCAATAGTTGTGGGAAAGGAAAATTTTCTATTGGAACAAAAACCTCGCGAGGTTATTAATTATCAATGGCTGGTACACATTTTAAATTAAATGCAATATGTTTTTTAAATGAGTTTAATGGTGATGCATTGACAATGTAAAATAATTTTACATAGTCATCCAATCACAAATAAGTGTTTGCATGACTTTTAAGGTAATTTTGTAAAAGTTACCATAAATAATGGTTTGTGATTGGAAGACGGTGTAAAGTTATTTTACATTGTCAGTTAGGGGTGGGTAAGTGGACCGGTCTGGCCCGTTTAAGGCCCGGTCCACGAAACCCGTATTTTATACGGGCCGGATAAGCCTGCTTATAAACGAACCAGTCCGCAGGCTAAATGGAAACTAAAAAAAAAAATTAAAAACAAAAAAAGTCATCAGAACAAGTTGAAGAAGCTGGGTGGGGATGCGATTTTGGACCTCTGGTGTGCTATTCTTCAAGCGGGGTGAAGAACAAGTTGAAGAGTGAAGTGGAGGCATGACGCAAAGGAAAGGGGCGTGAGTCGCCAAGGAGAAGGGAGGAGCTCGCGCGACAACCACGGAGGAGCGCACGACAATGAATGGAGCCAGGAGAAGGGAAAGAGCGCGGCAATGAAGGGACTAGGGAGGAGCAGCGCGCAACCACGACAACGATGCCAGAGGAGGGCGGCGCGACAACCACGGTAGTGACGCCGGAGGTGGGCGGCACGACAGTGAGGGGAGGGGGACGCGAGGTTCAAAATTAAAAGTGAAGAGTGAAGTGAACTGAAGTGTGAAGATTGGAAGTGAACTGAAGTGTGAAGATTGGAAGTGAAAGTGAAGAGTGACGTGAAGACCCTAGCAACTAGCTCCTAAAACGCACAGCATTGTTTACTTTAGCGGGCTATCCCGCAGATTCACAGATTAAGCCTGTGAAATCCGCAAGCTTAACGGACCGGGCCAGAAATTCTTTTATGATCATACGGTTAAAAAAAACGGGTCTGTTATCTGCGAGGTCCGCAAACTTCACGGACCGGTCCGAGAACCTTGGCCCATATACCCACCCCTACTATTAGTGCATTACCCTTTTTCTCTTTTTAAATTAAGGTTATGTTTGGGATTTTTATATAAAACCTCAGAAGTTGGAAAAAAAAAATTCCCACACTAATTGGTCAAATTAAAAGTATATTCTCTCTTGTACCAAAAAAAAAGTATATTCTCTCTCCAAGTAAATTATACTTAAAAGTGAGGTTAGAATTTTATAATTGTTATTATGAAAAAAGTTTTCACTAAATATCTTTTTTAATTTGATGATTAATTTCATAATTAAAATAAATATAAAAAATAAAAATAAATATATTTCACAAAAAAAAAGAATAATTTCACCAAAAAATAATTATGTAAATATATGTGTTAAAAAATATAAAAAATATTTTCATTAAATAACTTAGACTTAAATATCAAATTGGTCCCTGTAAGTTAGTGTTTTTTTATTTTTTGTTCTTGTAAGTTCATTTTTCCAATTTTAGTCCCTGTAAATTCACTTTTTTTTTTTTTTTAATTTTGGTCCTTGCCGTCTACTTTTGTTAAAAAATAGTTGATATGGCAAATAGAGGGTGACATGGCACTGCCACACTGACCAACCATTGCCACGTCAACAATAGTGCCACGGCAGCAATGACATCAAATGGACTAAAAATGAAAAAAAAGGAATTTACAGGGACTAAAAATGAAAAAACAAAACTTACAGAGACTAAAATTAAAAAAAATATTATAGTAACGAAAAATAAAATAAAAACTTACAGGACGAAAAAAATAAAAATAAATACATGGACTAAAAGGAAAAAAAAGTGACATATTTATAGACACAAACAAATATTTAAGTCTTAAATATCATGTACAAATTTAATTTAAAATTAATATAAAATAAAAAATGAATTAATTAAAAGATTTTTGTATGACAGAATATCCCTAAAGTCGTGTTTGTTCTCCATAGTGTGGCTTTACACATCGTTGAGGGGATGACCAATGTTCAGTTTGATTTTCAAATTGACTTGCTATTGTCCCCCTTATTTGTATATGTTATTGAATGTGCATGTTAGTGATTTTCACCTCAAGGTGGTTGACCTTTACCCAAATGGAGCCTAAGATCTTGATTAACTATATGTTCTCTTACCTATCCATGTTAAATACCTCATTCTTGACCTTAATGTCCCCATGACTAATATCTCTTATCTTTTCACCTTACCCTATCCAACCCCTTACCTTGACTTGGTGGGCATTGAGAAGTGGGCAAAATAAATATATCTCAACAAGCTTGCTAGATTTTTTTGCTATTATCTTTTGCATTAGTTATTTTTAATATGACAATCGTTATATATTTTTTTTTAAACACATAAATATTTGAAAATGAGAATATGCACAACTTTAAGTGACATATTTGTAGACAAATAATTTTTTTTTTCATTTTCAGTCAATGTAAATTTTGTTTTTTTTTTCATTTTTAGTCCCTCTGATATCATTTCTGACGTGACACTATTGTTGACATGACATTGTTGCTGACGTGGCACTGATAACGTGTCATTTTGTTGACGTGACATTGATGACATGACACGTTATGACATCAGTATGACGTCCTGATAATGTCATCGTTAACCGTGACTAATGGTAGGGACTAAAAATGGAAAAACACATATTTTCATAGACTAAAATTGGAAAAATAAACTTACATGGTTCAAAAATGAAAAACACCGACTTACATGTACCAATTTGATATTTAAGCCAATAACTTAATTAAAAAATGCAATAAATTGGCGCGGAACAAGGTGAGACGTAGGATATAGGGTGGATATATAAACACCCTTTCCCTCCAAAAACGCTTACATAAACGGTTTTCTTTTCACCGCGAAACTCGATTTTCGTTTCTCTGATTGTGGAGGAAGATGGAGGAGTACTTGCAGTACATGAAGACTCTGCGCTCTCAAATGAACGGTACTTGCGAATCCATTCACAGCTTCTTTATTAATCGATCTGAAAAATGAAAATAACTGAACTTGAATTCAGATGTGGAGGATGAAGCGGCGAAGATTTCGGTCCAAGAGGAAATGCAATTGACCAACATACGCACTTTGGAAAACGACATCCACTTAGGTCACCTATTGCCTTTCAATTTTCATCTCGTTTTCGTTCCATTTAGGAGCACTCAGTCAGTGACCTCACCATTATTTTCATTATACAGTTTAATTTCTATGCACTTTTTCAGTCAATAAAAAATCATTGATGTTATGATTTTTAAGGTAATTATAGGAAACGTCAACAAAATTGTCATATATGGCTATTTGTGATTGAATGATAGGACAATTTTTTTTTTTATAGTGTCAGTGCATACATTATTCACTCTTATTTATAAACTGTGAACTGAAGTACCTATGGCTATGCTTTATAAATGTGCAGCAAAATCTGGAATTTCGCATCTCAAGGAAGACACCGAAAAGATGAAGGTGGCAAAGGGCGAGATTTGCTCAAAGATATTGGAAAAACAGAAAAGGGTTACCTCTTTGGAGTCTGACACAATCAAACTCTCCCAGGTCTAATTCAATCGGTTCCTTAGCATAAATCTTTGCATCTGCAGTGTGAAACTGAGGCACTGCAGCTCAAATGTGAATGTGTTCAAACAAATTTTTATAATTGAGCTACCTCTTTTCTCTGTTGTGGTCAATGGTCCTGCTCTAGCGGAGAGCGTGATATGTTCATTGTTATTATTATACTTCTAGTGATAAATATAATGCCTGCATAAATTTGTGTATTTCATCTACATGTTAAGTGGATACGCTGTTACACTTACACGCATTAACTTGGTACACAAAACTCAAATGTGGTAGATAGAAATGTATACTTGCAACAATAAAGTAAAATTAATTTTAAATAAAAAGTTGTGCTTTCCAGATTAAGTCTAGAGTTAATGTGGGGATGTGATGTGAAAACTTGATAAATCTATATGGGGCTTTAGGATTGGTTATGAAGAATTTGGACCTTATTTCTTGTTTTGACACGCTCCTTAGTAATGAAGAAAGAAAAGAAAAAGAGATAAAGTCTGACGCCTTGAGCTGTGTTGTTGTCCTTGACGCTCTACAACAGACTTTGGAGCTTATTCAGCAAGAGAGAGTTGGGTTATCTGCCAAACTTTCAGAGAAGAGGTAACTGAAGATACTGAGGGAATAATCTTACACATTTGATGGGTATTCATCTAAATTGTTTTACTCTTTCAGAGCCTACTATAGCAAGGTTGCAGAGGACATGAATGCCAAATTACAGAAGCAACAGGTTCGCTTTCATTATTGTTCGTTGTTATTGGTGTGTGACCTTTGGAGCGCAGGCTCAATGCATGAAGTAATATTTTTGAACAAGAGAACAATTAGCAACAAATGTTGACATCAGAGGGGTTATTATGTTTGGGAAATAATTCCATTTGAAATACATACATGTTCTGCATGGAAGAATGATTTCTCTGTTATTGACTCAAAATTACACCCCTGAACAAGACAATCAGCTAGTCTAAATACTAAGTGCCATTTGGGTGTTTGAGGTTGTAGAGTGCGGAAAAGTGAGAAAATTCTTGTTTATGAGTGCGTTGAAAACTTCTTAAAACACTTTCTAATACTTTATATGTAGACTTTAATAGAATGTTTGGTTCAAAGGAGGGGAGGGAAAGGAAAGGGAAGGATTTTAATGGAGGGGAGGGGAGAGATTTTAATGGAGAGGAGGGTAAATCATCCCAAAAATATCATTTATGTAATTCAAATTTTATTTCCGATGATTCTTTTAATTCCCGTGATGTTAGTTTATTTTTACTTATATTATTCAAATCCAGAGGGATTACTTTTTATTCACTGAGTAAATCAATTTTCCAGCATCCTTGTCCCATTAATTCTATCCTGTTACCAGCTCTGCTTTCATTTTTCTTGTGAGTTCTTTCATTCAGTTTGTTGCAACTTTGTACTCAAAAGAAATCTTTGGCAGGAATGGGTCAGTACTAAGAAGATTAGCAGGGAACTGAAAAAGCATGATTTGGTACGCCTTTTCTTATTCGTACAAATAACTTTAAACAGTTTATCAGGAATACCCATATATATCCTTTATTTCCTCTGAAAATAAGAGTCCTTGGCATGCGTTTGAGCAAACTTCTTGAGCCTGCTTATTTATTAGGAAATAATATAACTTTGTCTAATAAATTATTGACTAAAAGGAAGAATAAAGCAAAGAAAACTTCTCCGATTCTTAGGTTTTATTTATTTAATTTAACTACTGTTGTGAGAAGTCTCTCCTTTTTACTTCCATTTTGAATTTATGCAGGTCACCGAAAAGGTTGTTGGGCAAAGAAGTAAAGCTGAAGGCATGGCTCTAAACTTTAGTGTGATGTTTTACACAGTCTTACGCAAAATGACTCTTAAACTCTGCCAACGATTTCAGGAGGATCTATTTCTTTGCTTCCATCTATCAAAGCTAAATTAAAAAAAAAGAGAGTAATAAACATGTTCAAATAACTTATCACGAATTTAATAGCAATGAATGATCAATACAATGTTTATGTATTTTAAGATGCATTAGAGTTATGACAGTCTGTCGCATTGTTGGACTGGTTCCATAAGATGGCATGGCTTGATTTAATTTCTCAAATTGAGAACCAGTGGAATTTGGTTCAGCAGCTTGAGTTCAACTAAAACCACCCCGTGAATACCTACCTGTATCCGCTCACTGTAACAAAATCAGTAATGAGGGGGATACCTTGGTTTTGTCAAGGCTGAACACTGAATCAAAAGTCCATTTTTTATTTTTTGCTATTAAACTTGCAGACATTTTATAATCCATTTTTTAAAACTAAATTTGATATCCTAGCTTTCTTTTCATAATCTTAACTTGCAGGGAAGGCTGGTGCAGATGGTAACCTTGTCATGGATAACGTGGTAGACTACTTCTTTCATCAATGTACATTACATGAAGTTGGAATCTGGTAATTTATCTTTGTTTGATAGGGGAGTGATGTATGGAAGAATTTAATCACTGAATTGGATTCAGCTAAAGCAAGGCTTGATGAGATTCTTACTCTGAAAGCCAAGGTTCTTACAGAGAACAACAAGGTCACTTATCTGCATCCTTTTTAGGTTGTGAAGTATAAATAACTCATGTTTATGGTTGTTTACAAAGTTATTTTTGCTGTGTGTAATTTTTTTATAGCATATAATGAAACATTTAATCCATTCTAGAAACTGTAATTCAATTTTAAATTAAGCAAATAATTTCAATCTGATTTTTTTGATACATATTTCAATCTGGTTTAAGATCTCCTGGTCCCTCCTTTCTTTCTCTTTTCTTTTTCCATTTTCGTTCTACAACTTCTACTCTTTTGCCATTTCGGCCACATTGGAATATGTACATGGCACATCCCATTTACCGTGATCAAGGTTGAACCCTGGCATTTGAAATACAGAATATGTTGATCATCTAATTTAAATAGATTAGTGTCTTCGAAGTTTGGTCTGCTGAATTTTTGAAAAAATGACCTCACTTTTACAAATGGAATTGATGCACCGACACATTTGCCCACATGCTCTTCAATTAAAACATTGAGAGTGACAAACAAAGCTACTTCTTCAATTTAGTCTTTTGTTTCTCCAGTTGATAGCTGCCTACTAGATTAGGATTATGGTTCATTCTATTTAAATAGTGCGTTCCTCTAACCATGGACGAAGTTCTCCTTAACTGAATTGATATTATTACTTTTACTGATTGGCCGAAGTTATTTTCTGAAAATTGCCAATTTTCAAGCTTTCATAAAGTTAATTAGATGCAACCACTTTCCCCTCGATAAGTTTGTTAATATAGTCGTTGATTGTTTTGAAAATCAATTTTTTGCAAACATAGGGATGCAAAAAATCCCTGAAGCATAATTACGGGTGTAAAGTCTTATATGCTAGGATTTTTTTTCCACCCCTTAACACTTTCAAGAAAATCAGAATGGGAATATTTTGATTTATATTATGCTAATATGTTTATATTTTCTGTATACTTTATTTGCTTCTTACTATTATTTCTTTTTTGTCTTTAGATAAAACTGGCTATTGAGGATGTAAAGTGCAGAGAAAATGAGTTTAAGGTTGGTTGTTATTCTGAAAGAATTATTAAGAATAGTGTGATTATCATAATTTTCCTCTATTAGGATGGTCGAGTGGAAAACATTTCCATTTTATATATAAGTTTTTCCCTATATATTGATTTACATTAGATCTTTGATTGGTAAGCTACTTTCTTTTCTCCTTTTAGTGGGACAAGCAATAAATTTGTGGCTTTTAATCAATGATTTTGTAAATTATCTAATTTAATTCTAATGAATGAGCTATGCTAGCCCGAGCTAAAAGCAGCAGATATAACTGCTCTTGAAGAGGAATATAAAGCCCTTTTGTCAGACAAAGCAGGAGAAACTGAATACTTGCAATCTCTAGAAAAACAAGTTGAGAAACTCAAGGTAAAATAAGTTTAATCCACAGGAAAATTTTACAAGGTACTTAAATAGTTATCCGGAAATAGCAGGGCATCAAATAGGAATAATCAAGTGACAATATTCAATTAAACTTATCATTATCTTATATAAAAATCAAACCTATGTTTTAATTTCCCTCTAATTGTTTCCCTTGCACTCATGGATATGCCTCTGATTTTACAGGAGATTCGTCATGTGGTCAATTGTGCTTGTGGAGAGGAATACACAGTTGCAGTAAATATGTAATATTTTAAAGTGAACATGAAACTTCAGGAGGCTGTGAATTTAGTTGATCTTCATTGGATAATGCTTTGGAAAAAAATTGACTGAATGGTTCCTTGACTTTTGATTGTATTTTCCATCCTGTATATAGATTAATATCACAAGATTCAATCCAAACAGAAAAATCTTTACAAAATAAATGAGAGTTTTATATAGTAACATCCCCCTAAAATTGATGTTGGTTGATCAAGAAGCATCAATTTGTGAACAAGAAACTGATGAAATTGTCTAGGGAGAGACTTGGTAGACATATCAGCCATTTGCAAAGCTGTGGAAACATGTGAAAGATAAATGACCTAAGTGGTATCTACAACTTGACAAATATAGTGATAATTCACTTCAATATGCTGGTACCATCATGGTAAATATTGGATGAGTAGCTATTCGAATGGCATTTGTGTTATCTGCATGTAGAGGAACGGGACCAGTTAGAGGAAGCCAAATTCAATCAACAATGACAATGACATTGCACAATATTCAGACTCACTGCAGGATTTGGACTTTGGAGACAATATACTGCTTCTTATGTTTTTACATGATGTCAGAGTCTACAGGAAATATGCACCAATCAATAATATAGCGACAAGTATTGGGACAACTAGTACAATCAGCATCACTAAAAGCAAGAAATGCATAGGAGACCGGGCATGAAAAATATACAATGACAGAGAACCTGGTAAATATCATATGATGTGGATGCGGGGAATAATAGCCAAATGTAGATGTCATGAAGACTGCACAAACTGATAACTTGCTAATCAACAAAGGTGATATGAGGTTGATTAGACATTACATAAATTAACTTCAACGATACAAAACTACATGAAAATTTCAATAACGGAGTCCGTTATTTCTAGCATTGCTTAGATATTTTCACTTCAAAATTAGAGACAACATAAAGAACATTTCCTACCAATGTGGCAAACACAATGAACCTCCAAAAGCATCATAAACTGATCCAGTTACTCATTTTATGCAGATGTGTTGTCCTTTTTCTCTTGTTGACAAAATCAAGAAAGTTTCTTACCAAGAAAAGAACACAAGCAACATAAAAAAAAGTATCATAATTCATAAACTAACCCTGTTACACATTTTACACAGATAAGTTGTCCTTTTTCTCTTGTTGATCCATGGTATCACAAAGTGCAATTCCAATGGTCTCTGGCAAACAGACCAAAGTCAAACAGGATGACATTATAACTACTCCAAACACGCCATAGGAGAAAATATCATTTTTCCTCCCCGCAGATATAAAAAATGGGCTGAATATGTTAACAAATACAATGGCTTGCCTCACCAATGAGGTTGTGGTGTTCCTTACACTCGTGGGAAACAGCTCTATAATGTAAATGAGGAACACGTTATAGGCTGTGACAGCACTAAAAAATGCTACCAATGATAGCCCCACCTTAGCTACTTGCAGCTCACTGCCTACGACCACACACAATATACAGCATATCCCACTTGCTACTGAGAACGCAAGAATAGATGGCTTTCTTCTATAGTTTTCCAAGAAGTAGGTGGCTACACAAGAGGGTATTTCCATCAAGGCATTAAACACAACTGCCAAGTAAATGTCGAATCCCAAGTTCCCCACGGCCAAAGGCATGCCAAAATACACCATTCCAATCCCAAGACCAAGCACCATAATCGCCACCATCCGTTTAAGAGCCCAACGTCTCTCAAACAACTCTGCTATTGATGAGTAAAGTGGGAAAATTGAAGACTTTTGTTTAGTAGCAGGAACTTTCAGTAGGCTTGCAGTTAAATTAGCACCATTTTCTAGTGAAGGAACTCCTTTAAGCATTGCCATGGCTTCTTTCTCTCGACCTTGCATGAGAAGCCACCTTGGAGACTCGGTAACAAAAAGGTAAGCAATGATAGAGTAACCAATGGCAGGAATGGATGTCCACACATAAAGAGTTTTCCATGAAGAATTTCTGTTTAGATAAGCTATTCCAGGCAAGGCCATATACCCCAATGTGAAGCAGAAATATTCTACAATACCCACTGTGAACCTCCACTCAGTGCTCACTTTCTCAGTCAGCAACACCAGAGCACATGTTCCAATGGATGAACGCCAAAACCCAATGAGGAATTTAAAGGCGGAGTAGATCCAAACATTGGTGGAGAAGACAATGATCATAGAAGATATAGACATTGATAAACAAGACAGCAAGAGGAGATTCTTTCTTCCAAGAGATGTATCAGCCAAGGTGGCAAGAAGAAAGGAACCGAGAAGGCAACCGATGAAGAAAGAAGATTGAGGTAAACCTGTGATGAAGCTGCTGGCACATTCAAGGCCAAACTGTGATATGATTGTCTTAGAAGAGGGTCCATCCCAAGCCCATGAAGACTTTGGAAGCTTGCAGATATTAGAATCAGAGGTGCATGTGGTGGGATCGGTGCAGTGCCAAGTTGGGTAGTCGTCAGAGTAGATGGCCATGAAGGATTGCTGTGCATCAAAGTACATAGCAGTGGACACAAGGATGCATTGCACCATCCCTGACCACCCAAATTGTCGCAAACCATTCTCTATCACTTCATCCCATGAGGGAATCAACTTTTCCTGCACGACAGAATCAGAGTTTGTTAAAATTGGAACTAAATCTTCCATTTCTATTCTGGGTCTGTAATAACAAACTATATAGTGCTGCTTCAGCAATCGGGAAATACAAAATTTGATCAACAAGTTGGGAAAGTGTAGTTGAATTTGAATGTCTACAACCTTTGATTTCTATTCAACTATCCTAATTTGGAAAAACGTGCAAATGACGAGTTAAAAAATGAGTGCTGCTGTCAACTTGGCTATCTCAGCACTCAGGCTGATAAAAACTATGGCAGGAAATCCGTAAGCGTATCTATTTTTATATCTCTCGATAGATACGATTCATATTTATAGTAAAAGACTTCTGAATTCAACTATCTTGATCTAAAGTAAATAAAAGACATTGTAATCACGAGGAAAAAATAAAAATAATGCAACGTAACGCATGCATCCTAGACTCTACACATTAATAAAATATTAAAAAATGTTCTTGAAGACGACAGCAATTAACCATAAAATAGGCAAGATAGGAAAGGGAAGTTGTCGCAATGTACAACCATAAAACTTAATTCATTTTAATTTTTTTTTTATTTTCCTCTCCTATAAATATTATGGTTAATTCATAAGCTTAATACGTAAGTAGTATTATGCTTACTAGAAGTTTATGAAAAGACAAGTTAAATAAAATGAATAATTTGGTATTGAAGAAATAGCATTTCCAATAGTATAAGATAAGGTTGAGAGTTGAGAATAGAGACCGTAGAGTTGGAGACGGGCACAGGTTGGCGTATTGAATCAACAAGCTCCTCAATGGCAGCCATGAATTGAAGCGTAATCGGTAAGAGAGACGATAGATGTATCTGTGCGCAGAAGAATAGGTACTTATGAATTAGTGAGAGTTTGTCTCCTATACGTTCTGAATTGAAGAAGAGCACGCTCTCTTGGAAATGAAATGGTTATCACTGGTCCGATCCGTAAGTGACAGTTTCATATTTTCAGAGACCCAAGTGATAATGAATTATATTTTCAGGGACTAAAAATGTAATTTACCCTGGATGATGTACTCCAACACGTGCTCCCTGCTCGATACCCTTCATCAAATGTTTTCTTTTATGGTTAGATAAAATAAATTTATGGTCACATCAATTTGTATGTGTACAGCACAAGTGGGCTAGATATACTGTACGAGAAAGCAGATCTTATTGTTTTCTTATTGTTTTCTCTAGGTTTATTATGAGACACTAAAGACTAGATCCATATCCTCTAGATTATTCCGTGATTCCTCACCCAACAATAATTGCTTGAATCATTCCAATATACCAATGCTTAATTATCCATTACCAAAACATATACGCCATTGGTGCATGATTCATCACTCCAATATATCAACTCATTTTTGAAAACCAGATACTCAATGAGCTAAAGTTTCACTTAATATCACTACAACCTGTGAGGGGTTAGTAGCTTCCATAGGCAAGAAAATTTAAAACACAGAGAATCAGTCCATTATTCATCACTTGATCAATCATACTTATGCATGATGAAATAAAAATTTAAAAACAACCTCCGCCATTATCCCTTCAAAACTGTGGGGTTATAGCCACAAAACAAGCATAGTTCAAATTTTATCCACATACATAATCTATCTATTAACAATAGCCTTCCATCCACTCACTAACATGTTTCCATACATGATTTTCTCAAACCAAAAACAGTGAATATAACAAGGTCTTTAAGCACATACAAACTAAATTAAATAGCAAACAAAGGGATTAGGGGTTCTCCCTCTACCCATCCATCCATTATTAGTGCCCACTCCCCCTTACCTTGCTCAACCCGTGGAGATGAAGAGAAAATAAGGGGATGAATATGCTTGGCTTCAAGCTTCCAAGAGAGCTTGAGGTGGAGGAGAGTGCAAATTAGCTTCCAATCATTGATAGATGAAAGGGCATGAGAGTGATTTTGGAAGAAGGATTATTTTTAGAATTAATTATATTTTTAGTCTCTGAACTTTTTCGAATTTTCACTTTTAGTCCTAAATAACAAATTAACTGGTATTGATTTTTAAATTTTTTCTCCATTACCCTTTTTGATCCCCGCTGTTAATTTTCACGTTAAAAATGATTGATTGTTAGTTTTATTATTGTTTTATTACATTTTGCGACGATTTTGTTTTTCAACTATTTTTAACTGTCAAAAAATATTCATAACAATATATAATAATAAGTAGAAAACATTTTCCAGCTATTTAAAACCGTCAAAAATTACTATATTATATTCAAATTCAAAATTCACGCTTTACCCACCTCAGCTTCGGAACTCGGGCCCGTCGACGATCTGCTTGTCAGAGAGGATCAGCTTCTGCAGATTCCGGTGAGCTTCACCAAGTTTGGGTTTGTTCTGTTCCTGAAAAGGGTTTCTTTTGTGGCTTGTAACCATATCCTGACATGTGAGGGATTTTCCTTTTGCCTTTGTAAAATCAAACAATTTCTTCTTTGTAAACATTTTTGTACCGTGAATTTTGCTTCTGCCCCTGAATTAGAGATGGTAACGGGGCGGGTCGGGGGCGGGTTTGGCTCTCCCCGTCCCCATCCCCGCAAAAGGCGGGGCGGGTACGGGTTCGGGTATAAAAGATGCGGGTTTAATATTTTAATACCCATCCCTATCCCCGTCGGGTTTTATCGGGTTCGGGTATACCCGCGGGTAACCCACTACACTATTTTTTATAATTTAGTTTATTTATATATTTTTAAATAAATCATATATTAAGTTATTAATTATGTTTTTATTCAAATAATATATATATAAAATGAATAACAAAGGAATTAAAGGCAAAAAATTAAGAATTAAATTATATTTTTAGTTAAATGTATAATTTTAAGTTTGTTATTTAACTATTATTATAATTAAAATTATTTAACTATTAAGCTATTGAATTTATATTTTTAAAAATTATAATGTATATATATGTTGTGACAAAAAAATATAATGGTAGCGGGTATACGGGTACGGGTACGGATATAGTTTAATACCCATCCCCGTTCCCATCCCCGTTTTAAAAATTCGGGTAATACCCGTACCCGTACCCGTACCCGGTCAAAGCGGGTATTCCCCGTCAAAGTCGGGGCGGGTTCGGGGCGGTATCGACGGGTACGGGTTTATTTGCCATGCCTACCCTGAATCGCGCATTCACACTGCTGCCCATTAAAGCTTATGCCGCTCCAATGTGACAGTGTAGCAGTAGTGAATTTCAAACAATATCACATTGTCATTTGTAAATTAATTTTACTTTATTATTTAGATTTATTCTATCATATTCACTCTATAATAAAGTCTAGACTTTTCGGTGGGTGTATTGCTCTCAGGTGCATAAGAATTGAATTTTGAATTTCTTTTCGAATTTAAGACCTCTCCACATTAAAGTGCAATTGTCATCCATTCCCGTAAGAATGTGATTGATGAGACTTGGCAACTGCTGCAGAGAGACTGGAACAGTTCGATGGAGGTTATCTCTCGTGATGCAAACCTTTTAATTTGATTTTGATGGATCTTTGTGATTTGGGATTGTGAAATTGTTTAGAACCAAACAATTTCTGGTTGTTTTAAATTGCTACAAAATGGTCTAATACATTTTAATTGCTTTTAATTGCTTTGATCAATCATTTTTTTGCCTGTTTTTGGCAGCCACAAAATAAAACGCCACAAAGTAATTGCCACCTCATCATATAACGGGAATTTTAAACAGTAGGAACGAAAAAAGAAAATAGAGATAAACATTAGGGACTAAGAGCAATTAACTTTTTGTTTAAGGACTAAATGAAAAATTGAAAAAGTTTAAGACTAAAAACATAATTAACCCTTATTTTTAAAAATAGAGAGTTGATGTGGAATGGAGGCCTGTCGTCGCAAATGTAGAGAGAAATAGTGGGAAAAGTGTGTCCAACAAGTTTAGTAAATAACACACATGCCAAAATAATAATGAGTAGTGGTCAAGGAATTTTCTAATCATATAATTAGTTTAAACTTAAATTCCAATATTGATCCCTAACTAACTTAGTTATTGGTAACTAAAGATATTCAGATCTTATCAAGGGGATGCTGCTCAGTTGGTTGAGCAGGGTGTGTGAGTATTGTAAACTTCCTGGTACTATCTTCGATTCCTATGGATAAAAAAAAAATATTCAGCTCTTAGTTAGTCATTGGTTGCGCTTCAACATGAATAAGGAGAGAGGAAGAGTGAAAAATTGCTTTTTTTCTTATTCATTTATAGCTATAATTAGAACCATTTTTTTTTTTTGTAAATAATCTTAGAAATTATTTAAAAAAATTTCAGTAATGTAAATTTTCATTTATGTATAGTAATATATATAGACTAAAATATCATTTTGGTCTATTATATTTTTGTATTTTTTATTTTAGTCTTTTATGATTTAAAAGTCTAATTTTAGTCTTTTATGTTTACAAATGGACACATGATGGTTCTTTCGTCCATTAAATGATGATGTGAGTTTAATTTTATTATTATTTTATTACAGTGGTTCAAAACTATCAGAAATTATTTGTCTAAAATATTTAATAGGTATTAAACATTTATTGTTGTTAAAAACCGTCAAAAATTATTATACGCCAGATTAATTAAATTATTTAATACCTGTTAAATGCTTCAGGCAAACAATTTTTGACGGTTTTGAACCGCTAGAAAATGAACTGTTAGAAAGCATAATAAAATAATTAATAATAAAATTAACATCACACATCATCATCATTTAATGGACAAAAGGACAATTTTGGGTCCATTCACAAACATAAAAGACTAAAATAAGACTTTTAAAACATAAATATCTAAAACAAAAAATTGCGAAAACATAATAGACCAAAATAATATTTTAGCCACATAAATATTAAAGTAGCTTCCTTAATTTTATTTTTTTTACAATTTTTGGAGTTCATTTAGTGTTCCTATTTGAATCTATAAATTACTAATGAGCACATTAGTAAATCTTCACAAGAATTCACAAATTCCCGAAAATTTCAAAAAATATATAAAATATATGTTTTTATACTTAAAAATATGATTTTATTGAATTTTTAAATTATCTGCTAATTATTTCTTAATTTCATTCTCATATAATTAGATTGTTTATAATTATTTTCTTTTCACCCATAAAAATTCATTTTTTTAATATTTCATATACCTTTCTAATATTATTATAAGTCTCAATATATTTTTTTCTAAATTTTTGGACTATTTTTGTTATGTATTCAATCCCTTATGAGCTAGACTAGTTATAAATTAATTATTGATTCTATTCCGTAAAATAAGTAAAAATTAAATCCAGCATTTATTATCTTGAGTTAAGACTAAGTCCCTATAAAATTTTAAATCTCTATTTGGATTTCTAAACATAATTACAAAGCAAGCATATAATAACATAATTATAATTTTTAGGGTTTTCCATCATTTATAGGGTGAGAGGAAGAAGATGGGAAAAAAACTTCATTATTTAATTTATGACAATTTTACACCATCAGTTTTAGTTTTGTAAAAGTTTTAAATGATTTGGAAGTATTGATATTAGGCGATTTTGGAGGACGAGAACAAAAAGGTTTAAAAATTACAACTATAGCAAACAAATTGAAGAGTACCTATTGTTACTACTTGAACTCAATTAGACACCGTAAATATTCACTTTCAACTAGATATTATTAGCCTAAACCATACCTACTTTAGCAAAGAAATTAACACCAATAATACGATAAGCATTAGTAGCATGACACCATCCATTGCAATGACACAATACCTTATACTCCTAGCTTCAACACAAAGGTTTTGCGTCTTCCACCAAATCTCATTTCCATATGCAGATGCTGAAGTTTGATCACGCTCATCTTCAACCCAATCAAAGTAGTTACAATTGAAGAAATTAATCATTCAACTTAAACAGCACCGAAGAACCTAACTTGAGAACATAACCTTGGGTAGAGCACAAGTAGAGAAGAGTTTCCCTGGTGCCACAGTAGCAACAACGAATGTCATTTCCCTTATTTTCACATGCTTTGGCCACTCGACTTAGATGAAGATAATCAACTCTTCCACCCATCATATCTCGTCATTAGCTACATTTTGAAGATATTTAGGATTTCACCAGTTATGATTTTGTTGGAGACAGTGCGTTAATGCTGTGAGATGCATGAAGAATATTGATGTCGTTGAAGAGGACAACGGGTAATGGTGGCTTGTGTTGTAAAGAGTGATTTCATGAATAAGGATTCATTTCAATAATAAATAGGGCAATGATATTTAGACACTTTTAAATATTAAATATCTCATCAATGTTCCTAATTTTTTTCTCTCTCTCTTCTCATGTCATATTATATTATCTATTATATTTATATTTCTCTCTCTATTCTTTCTAGACGTCATATAGTATTGGGTGTTTATTTATTTATTTTCCCAATCAATATGCATGTATGAGAATTTCAATATGGAAGGTGCCTAACAAGTAATACAACAATGCAAGACAATAGACACTGTGCTTAATTACTGACTCCATGTCTAAGACTAAACTCTAGAATGACTCCAAAAGAATTCTAAAAGCCAAAACTAGTTGCTCTTTCGCTTCAAAGATTCGACGGCATAGTAGACAAAACCACAAGCTAGCACATCATTGAAGACGCAATATTATCTTAATTTTGAACTTAGAAAGGAAATGCCCAATAACCTTTATTTTGACCTTTCATTACGAGTGAAACTTATATAACAATAAAAGAGTAATTAGTCATATAAATAGCTCTCATAGCTCTCAATAGTCAGATTTTAATAAAAAAATTAAAGAGTTAAATGATATTTTTAGTCGTTCTTGAAAAATTTCTGAAGTTTTATTTTAATTCCTTATTTTTAAAACATTATTATCTCTGCTCACATCGCTTGGAAGCAAAGTCCTGCATTGTCTCTGCTCACACACAGCTAAGATAGCTAATATAACTCAAATTCATTTAAAATCTTCCTCTGCCTCTAGTATCAGTGGAATAAATTAACACAGAATTGAAATGGAGGACTCGGTTAAAGAAGTAAGTGAATCTAATTCTGTTCAGCAACAAAATATGAATATGTCATGGGATGAAATGATAGAGAAGGGTTTGGGAAACTTTGGGTGGATGCAGTTCCTGCAATGCATCCTAGTGTCAGTGGCAATGTACTTCGATTCACAGCAATTATTCATAGCCATCTACACGGAAGATTACCCAACATGGCACTGCAGCAACCACACCACATGCACCTCAGGTTCTGACATCTGCAAGCTCCCAAAGTCTTCTTGGGCATGGGATGGACCTTCTTCTAAGACAATCATATCCCAATTTAGCCTTGAATGCGCCAGCAGCTTCATCACAGGTTTACCCCAATCCTCTTTCTTCGTTGGTTGCCTTGTTGGTTCCTTTCTCTTAGCCTCATTGGCTGATTCATCTTTCGGAAGAAAGAACATGATCATTCTGTCTTGTTTGTCAATGTCCATAATTTCACTCATCATCATCTTCTCCACCAACGTTTGGATCTACTCCGCGTTGAGATTCCTCATTGGGTTCTGTCGTTCGTCCATTTCAACATGTTGCCTGGTGTTACTCACGGAGAAAGTGAGCACAAAGTGGAGGTTCACAGTGGGGATTATAGAGTTTTTCTTCTTCACATCGGGGTACATGTCCTTGCCTGGTGTAGCTTATGCCAACAGACATTCATCATGGAAATATCTTTACCTGTGGATTTCGATTCCTGCTATTTGTTATTCTCTCATCGCTTACATTTTTGTTACCGAGTCTCCAAGGTGGCTTCTCATGCAAGGTAGAGTGCAAGAAGCAATGGCAATGCTTAAAGGAATTCCAGAAAATGGTGCAAGCCTAAGCCTAGCAAAAGCACCTTCTAAACAAAGGGCTTCACTTTCCCAACTCTATGCATCAATAGCGGAGTTGTTCAAAACAAGTTGGGCTCCTAAACGAATGGTGGCAGTTATGGGACTTGGTCTTGGAATTGGAATGGTGTATTTTGGCATGCCATTAGCAGTGGGAAACTTGGACTATAACATTTACCTTTCCGTTGTGTTGAATGCATTGATGGAAATACCCTCTTGTGTAGTGACCTATTTCTTGGGAAACTATGCGAGAAAGTTATCCATTTTTGTATTCTCATTAGGAAGTGGGATATGTTGTATATTGTGTGTTGTCATACGTAATGGGCCACGAGGTGTTAAGGTATGGCTAGCAGTGGCATCGTTTTTCTGTGCTTGCACATCTTTCAACGTGTTTCTTATGTACATTATAGAAATATTTCCCACGTGCGTGAGGAACACTACTGCATCACTTGCGAGACAAGCTGTTGTGTTTGGTTGCATATTCAGCCCCTTTTTGATATCTGCGGGGAGGAAGAATGCCCTTTTCTCTTATGGCGTGTTTGGAGTGGTTATAATTTGCTCCACTTTTACGTTGCTCAGTTTGCCGGAGACCAGAGGAATGACTCTTTCTGATACCATGGATCAACAAGAGAAAAAGGAAACGTCCCTAGCTGTGTGATACTGATATGGGTAAACAGGGCAATGTATGAATATGATGCTTTTCTCAAGTTTCATTGTGTTTGTTGCCTTTGGTAAAAGGTCTTAAACTTATCTATCGGGTTATTTTTTGTTCTTTTTAATTTTATCCGCTTAAAATAAATTACACTCTGGAGTCATATATATCTTTTTGTTAACTTGTTTTCATAGAAACTAGTAAATGAAAAAAAAAAAACAAAGAAAAAAAAATTAAAAGCCAGCTATATATAAGATACTTTTCACTTTTGAATTATACTATCTTAGGTACATTAGCTAAAATTAGAATGCCTAAATGATCCATTTAGAGTACCATAAGTTACAATTATGATGAGTCAATTCGAATGTGCCATCAAAGCTGTAGTTCCCCGAATGAAGACATTTCTTGCTGAAGTATCAATCTATGCAGATTGCTGCGCGTACTCTGGAGGCTTCAACTGATTTGGAAGGGATAAGTTCGTCAATATATCTGGATTTCATCAATTTGATAATAATAGAAGTGATTATCAACTTGATACACCTGCTCAATGTGAAGTTTGAATGATAAATCAAGTAATGACCCTTTTCAAGTTTCATGAATGAGCCGAAGACAGATAAATAAAAAGGGTAATTATAATCGAAGAGAGAACTCAACTTAATGATGTTTTGCTTTACCTTAAATAAAGATTTATAAAAGAAAAATATTTCAAAACAATCTTAGAAAATATCTAAGCCCAACTTTCTTAAAAATCCTAAATTATTAGGTGGAAGCTTATGAATGGTTTTGTCTCTAACACACCACCCCATGCTAGAAAGTTTTGGGCTTGAGCGTGGAATCTTGGATCACACACAAGTTTACTCTACCTTATGCTGAAACTTAGAGCCTATTTGAATTGAGATTTTTTTTTTTTTTTTTATATATATCGCTTTATTTTCACTTTATTTCCTATTTCAAAGACACAGGTGACAGGCCAATATAAAACAATGTTATGTGAGGTTCAATATTCAAATTTCCCTTTTGATAATAAAACAAATCCCTCGTATGAAAAGTAGACAACAGTTTCTAAGGCATTAAACCATTTACAAGATTAATAATTAAATAAATTGAATATTTTCATTCCTCCATACTTTTCCCAGGTTTCACCCTTGCCATCCCCTTCTCTAGTTCTATTATGTAGATCACTAGTCTCCTCACCATTTCTCTTATTAAATCGGTTCCCAACATAAAACACTAATGATTGAGAAAATTAACCAAAAAATTGCTTTTTCAGCAAAAATGCATTTAGTATAAAGTCTCGTGCAATAACACATCATTTAATGCAACCTTCAACATGATTGAATTTTAAAAAGCACTGATAATTCATATACAACTCTCACCAACTGACAAAGCTACTGTGTAATAAACGAAAAACAAGAAAAAGAAGTAGATCAGGTTGCAGCTTTGTCAGTGTTTGTTCAATTGAGGTGCAAACATTGATAGCAATAATTAATAATAAGAAAGGAAAAAATTACCAGAAAGAGTCTCTCATGTCATCACGCTCTTATTGACTGTTTTGCACATTTTGCCCTTCAACTTCAATGCAGTGAGCGCTGATTGCAACTTCTCCAGAGACATTTTGAGGGACAGTGGTTTCTAGATGCCTAGTAGATCTTGATTCAGAGAATTCCATGGCTTGTGTTTCTTCATTGTTCTGTGACTGTTAGAGTTTCAGTGGTCATGCATGGCCATTGATCAGTCATCTATACAGTACAGTACTAAATTTAAATATTGAGAATAACCAAAAATTAATCAATTGAATAATTCTAACCTCCTACGACATTTTCCTATTAATCCTCCTACTGCTTTATATGGTAAATATTGAATTGAATAGTTTTTATATTTATGTACTTACTTTTTCATTTAATAAATTTTTTTATAAAGTATTAGAAAGATTTGTAGCAGGATATAACATTTCTCTAATCAATTATACGTATTCATTAATATATGTATGTTTACATATAGAATTTAAATTTAGAGGTATATTGTATTGGGTTCTCATTAACGATGAACATCTGGACTGAAAAAAAAAAAATGTCAAGATTACAAAACCATGTATGACAAAGGAGGAGTAACTTGCAAACACTCCTTGACCAACAGTTATCAACTAAGTAATCATAAAATCATTGTATAAGTCAGAATTCAGTTTTAAAAAAAGACCAAGACAAAATTATTGAAGCTACTCATGTACCTGCATATCGGATGTTTGTGTTGAAGATTTAGCAGGGGTTAGTAGGGAGAAGCGGCAGAGAGGGCAGGTGGTGTGGGTGGCAAGCCAAAGATCAATGCAGCTCATATGAAATGTATGGCCACATGCAGGTATCTGTTGCAGCCTATCCTCTGCCTGGTAGTCCAAAAGGCACACTGAGCATCTGCAACAAAGCATCTCATAGATGAAGAAAGCTATAGAAAACACAGTTCTCTAGTCCAACAAATGAAGCTCAAAAGCTGAGAGCATCACAAACAAGTCATAAAGTAGTGGTTTGGAAATTTTTCTTAAAACACTTCCTGACATCACTTCAGTTGACATTAACTCCAGAACACAGCAACATTGTCCTGTCCTACAGTATTTACTTAACATCTACTGCAACATTAACAGTATTAGAGCCCACTAGTGACATGGCTAAGATAGTGTATTTAATTGGGGGACAGCTCTCATCCCATGAGCTAGCTTTTGACGTTGAGATAGGTCTAAATCCAAATTCTAAAATGGTATCAAAGTCCATCCTAATAGGTCTATTAGGCTACCCATTATCCCACGACTTACAAATGCTCATTGTTGCAAATTTCACGCTCGAAATGTTCAATACTCGGTGTCAAGGGGGTGTGGTAGAGATCTTGCATTGATTAGTGATATGGCTAAAGGGGCAACCCTCATCGCATGAGCTAACTTTTGGTGTTGAGTTAGGTTCAGACCTAAGTTCTAAGATATTATCAGAGTCTATCCTAGTGGTTGTTGTTGAGCCTATTGAGTCAACTATTATTGGGTCGTCATCATACCACTGAAAACATAAGGAGGGGTGTTGGAGATCTCACATTGACTAGTGACATGATTAAAATAGTGTATATAAGGGAGCAGCAACTCTCATGTCATGAACTAGCTTTTGGAGTTGAATTAGGCTCAAACCCAAATTCTATATCAAAACCTATCGATTGTTGTTTGGCCTATCGGGCCAGCGAACCACTCATAAATGTCTAGACTTGAAAGCTTCGCACTCAAGATGTCAAATTCTCGGCAAGAAGGGGTTGTGTTGTAAATCCCACGTTGACTAATAAAATAATGTATATAAGTTGGGGACAACCATCTTCCCGTAAGCTAGCTTTGGGGATTGAGTTTGCCCCAAGCCCAAATCCTAAGAAAGGGGAAAGAGCGAAGTCATAAAAATGAAACAAATTGAACTCACTGAGTATCTTTGACAGAGAAGCTTTCCTTGTAGACAATAACGGGCAGCATCTCTCTGAGTTCTTTGTTCAAGCCCAAATCGGCCTGGCACCCAGAATTAAAAATTGAATTAAACAGCAGCAAGAAAATGTGAATAAACAATGTTGGCGTGTTAAGGGGCATAGTGTTAGTTAGTTACCGTGGAGATGGCATTGTGGTTGTTGTTGGGAAGGCCAAAGTGTGTGATCCAATGGAGCCTTGTTCGCGGTCGGAGGTAGAAGAGATAGAAGAGAAAGAGGAGAATGAGAGTGAAGAAGATGGGAACACAGAATATGAATGCTCGGTACAGTTTGAGTTCAGTTGAGGCCTCAGATCTGGTGCTGCTGCTGCTGGTGCTGGTGGACCAACAACCGCACGAAGGGTCCGAGTCGGAACAGCCACACGAATACCCTTCAGACATCACTCACTCGTAACATTACAGACACACACACACACACAGCAAATCCAACACAGAAAAAAAGTGATGTGAATGTGAATGAATATGTGATGATGCTGTGCGCGGTGCTAGCTCAGTACTCATCAGCATGAAACCGGATGTTGTCTTCTATATGGACAAATAAGTAAATAATTGACTTGAGACGGGTACGAGTACGACACATCAAATTGAATAATGTTATGTTATGTTAGAGTATGTTACAATTGCACATACATAACGGATAAATCGCCACTAATTAATATTTTCATTATTAGAATTTTGTGTGTGTGTGTGTTTTTCTTTATATTTTGCCTCCTTGATATGTGAAGCGATATGACTCATAAAAAATATGCAGAAAAACAGAGAGATAATAAAAGAAAATATATGGAAAGAAAAAGTGATATATATGTAATAAAAGATATGATAAAAAAATGTTAAAAATTAAAAAAAAAGAAAAAGAAAGTGTATATTAACAAATCCATTCAACTTTAGAGTTGTATATATAGCGATATTTCTCAAGTAATTGCTTGACTTTTAAATATATATTTTTTTCTTGTAATTTGTTTCATTGCTGAGTTTTGGTTCGAGGTATTCTATAAAGTCTCATTCATAAATCATGATTAAAGGGGGAAAATTAGGTAAAGTTAACATTTAGTCTTCTAACTTTATTATTTATTTTAATTTAGTCTTTTAACTTTTTTTTTAAGTCATTTACCCCTTATTTGTATTTTAATTTGATTCTATTTATCAATTATATATTACGGTTTTTATACTGTCAGAAATTGTGTAGTTAAAATTAATCATTAGAACTAAGTTAAAACAAAACAAAAAGGCAATAAAAGAACCAAACGAGAAAAAAAGATTTTGAACAAAAAAAAAATTTAACAATAAAATAATAAAATTAAAGGCTTAATTATATTTTTTGTCCCTAAAGTTTTGCAATGTCGTGAATTTTGTCTCTTAATTTTTTTTTTTTGCGAATTTTGCCTACACATAACATTGTGAAAATTTAGGAGAAAAATGCAATTAGACCAAAATTAAAAGAACAAATTAGTAATGTTACCAGAAAAATATTAGTCTATTTATCCTGTACACCTTTGATATTGTGATTTCCTCTCGTGATCTGAATGCTAATCCATCTATTTCATGATTAAATGCGATTAGCTTTGACAATTAATTAACTCTAATATTATAAATTTAAATTTTTATTCTTAAAATCTATACAATTGTATGTCTTTTCATTTTATCATGAGTTTATAGGCTTTTTATATCCAATTAAGTCAATCTTTTTGCAGTCATAAAAAAAGTCAATATTTTTTCATAACTCTTCAATAAATAAAAATTTAATGTTTTAGTTATTTTAATTAATACTTAAATTTCTTCAACTAATATTAAATATAGTAGAATATTAATAAATTATCATGAAAATTATATTTAATTAATTACAGTAGTTTAAAAAAAATGAAAATGAAAATTCTTAAAAATTATATTCCTTACAATTTTTATTAAAAAAATATGTTTTTATAATTATGTTTAAATTTTAATTTTTTTATAGAATTTAACTTTCATGCACCATCTTCAATCAACTAATTTGAAATAATCTCTAGCATGATTTTTAAAATAATTATTACAAAAGTGAACAATTATTCCATAATAACAATTTATAGTTAAATAAAACTTTTACACTGTTTATATATTTAAATTAAAATTTGTATATTATATATATTTATAAATTTGTATAGGCTTAAATATATTTTGGTCCTTAAAATATAGTCTTATTTTGCTTTTGGTCCTTAAAAAATTTTGTTCGACTTTTAGGTCTATAATTTTTTTTATCCTTATTATTTTGTTAGTTCTTTTAATATATCTATTTTTTTTATTTTAGTTCCTATAATATTATTTACTTTTAGTCTCTATCAAATATTTTTTAAAAAGAATAATTTTAAATGATCACAAAATATTCTACGAAGTAAAATGAAAAAAATAAATATATCAAAAAGACTAAAACAAAATAATAAAGACTAAAACAAAAAAAAGGCATTTTATAAAGACAAAAAGTCAAATAAAAATATTTTAGGAACAAAAATAAAATACAACTATATTTCACGGATAAAAACATTTAAGCCATTCGCATAATACATGAAATAATTTGAAATTTTTGACAATTTGTATAAAATTGATCGAGGAGTCTAGCTCAGTTAATTGATTAGTATGTGTGAGTTGTTGTTCGATTACAAGTGAATATTAAAATCACAAATAATTATAAAAATTTAACTTATTGAAAATTTTAAGTTATAAAAAAATTATCTCATTAAAATAAGTGGATCCAATCCAAATTTTAAGCAAGTGAAAGGGAAAAATATCCAAGTGCGTAATTGATTTAAAACTTAATATGGATACAAGATACTTCATTTAAATTTATTAATTAATTAATGATTGATAGATAGTTTTCCGCTCTAAGTACAGTTGATGAATGATAATATATACTTATCATTTCTTTCTATTTGTCTTTTCCGTATTATCTGATTTTTTTTTTCTCTTTCTTCTCACTAGATCTCATTTGGAATGAAGGCGTTCACTAGTGATTTTCGAAATTTATTTCCATCACATGGAACTTATGTTGCTCATCTCATGATGAAACCGATGTTACCACTCTGGTTAAATCTGAAGCGACGAAATTCCTTGTTTTTGGTGCATGCAGTTTAGTAAATATCAAATATAGACCTTCATTATTACCTACTCTTCTTCTGTCTATCCTCAGTAAATTTCATGCACCTTCGTTGGACGACAAGAATCAATCTAGAATTTATATTTAAGCTGAGCATATTATGTTAAGGTAATTTAGGATTACTAATCTGATTTTTTTTATTTATAGGAATTGAACTAGATATCAAGAATTTACAACAACTTATGCATATATACTACTCAATCAACTGGATATGATTAATTAATCACCCCAGAAAATATCTAAATCATAAAGTTCTTTTATTCATAATCTGGAGTATAAAGCTCCATTTTTTTTTTTCCCGTTTTACATTCACGCATGCATCCATGATATACTCTTATCTTGGCCATATATAGCAGTGTAAGCAAAATGAAGATGCCAAGAGTATTACCAGGGCAGAATTTGTAAACTAAAGTGCAATCTGAGCATCACAATGGTAGTAGATCGTAGCTACACACACCTCTTATTTAACAGACAGATACTTAATTAAATATAACATAGTTGAGAATCAGAAACGAGTATCATCTGTTGGAGGGTACTTTGGTGGCTTCCGATATGGTGGCTTCTCAATTGGTGGTGGCTTTTCAACTGGTGGTTTCTCAATTGGTGGCTTCCCATATGGTGGCTTATAAACTGGTGGTTTCTCAACTGGTGGTTTATAAACTGGTGGTTTCTCAACTGGTGGCTTATAAACTGGTGGTTCCTCAATTGGTGGCTTTTCAACTGGTGGCTTCTCAAATGGTGGCTTGTCATATTGAGACTCATGCACAGGTGGCTTCCCATATGGTGGCTTGTGAATGGGTGGTTTCTCAACAGGAGGTTTGTACACAGGTGGCTTCTCAACTGGGGGTTTGTAAATGGGTGGTTTCTCTACAGGGGGCTTGTAAATGGGTGGCTTGTGCTCAACTGGGGGCTTGCCATAGTCAGCATTAGCAAGCACTCCAGGGGATAGAGTCAGTGCTGCAAGGAGTAACACTAGGGAGCTTAAAGAAGCCAAGTTACTCATCATTTTTGAGTTGGTGAATAACACAACCAATGCTCGCTTTTTATACTAATTGGGGGCCTTGGAGTTGGAGCATCTATGCAATAATTCAATTTAAGTTTTTAACTTTAAAAAGATAAATTATTAGGCCCAATGGGACTATTATATGATCTTCACTGGTCTCTTCATAACACACAGTTAAGTGTTATATAAATTCTTGGAAAAAATATGTTTTTAGTCTTATATTTTATAAAAAAATTTGTTGTAATTCTTGTACTTCTTCATTGAATATTTTAGTCTCTGAACTTTCAAAAAATTAGTATTTTTAGTCCTTCAGGACAGAAATTGTTAACACTATTTTTAATATGGCGTCTGTCTTGAGGGACTAAAAACACTGATTTTTTAAAAGTTCAGAAACCAAAATGTTCAATGATAAAGTGTACAAGAACTAAAATCAAGAATTTTATAAAGTACAGAAACTAAAAACATATTTTTTCCTAAATTCTTTTTAGTAGATTGAAAAACTTGAATATGTATTATGTAGAGATGGGTCGAGATAATGAATATGTGATAATTTCAAATAACCTAATATTTTTTCTTTTTTTAGTGGATCTTTTGATGTCACGTAAAATTTAAGAACACTCATTAATTTTCATTCTAATAGTAAAATTTAACTTAAATTCTAAACTTATTGTTAGTGAGTCTTGTTCTATCTCTTTACTTACACCAAAATTCTTATTTTTATTTGAAAAAATATTTTTTTAATGTTTAAACAACATAAATACTTATATAAATTGTTTTTCTAAAAAACCATTTAACTCTGATAATTAATATTATCACGGTACTTAACTTTAATAACCAACTTAAACAAATGTACCAACTTAAACAAATGTTTATTAGACTTACTCTTACTGATAGGTGCAGGTCTCAATCCAATTATGGTCCTTTAAGTCTAGTACTTCTGTTAAAGGTCCCATGTTGGTGTAGTTTTTCAATAATTGTGTTGGTGATTTTGTCTTCTTATGGTTGCAAAGTTGGAAAATAAATGGGAAATCGACAAGTCAGTACGAGGCCAATATTATCTTTATTTTTTTTTCATTTTACACTGCACAGATGTCCTATCTGCTTTGGAAAAGAGTTAAAGTTTTCGCATAATTTCAATTATCATGTGAATTCAATCCCTATAATTTAATCGCTTTAGGCTCCATTCCAACATGGGAGAATACGAGATAGTACCCTAAAGTATAATTCCACTAAAACATGATGAATTATAGGACGGGAAACGTGGGTAGGCCTTCTATCGTGGGAGAGCAATTTTAACTCATTGGATATATTAATTTTTAAATGAATTTAAATATATTTTTAGTATATAAATTTACACTTTTTTAATTTTAGTTTCTGTAAGCTTTTTTTTGTTTATTTTTAGTCTATGTAAGTTTGTGTTTTTTCAATTTTAGTTATTGTAAGTTTTTTTTGTTTATTTTTAATCCTGATAAGTTTGCGCGTTTTCAATTTTAATCCCTTTAATATCCCATTTTTTTCATTTTTAGTCTTGTAAGTTTGTGCTTACCAGGACTAAAATTGGTAAAGCACAAACTTACAAAAAAATAAAAATAAAGAAAATAACTTACAGGGACTAAAATTAAAAAAACTCAAACTTACTTGGACCAAAAATGAACAAAAAATTTACAGGGACCAAAATTGAAAAGGCACGAATTTATAGGGACCAAAAACATATTTAAGTCTTTTAAATAAATGACTGAGATTTCTCTCTCTCTCTTTTTTTCTTTTCTTCTCTTTCTTTCCAGGAATACCCCTCTACTAGTTTACCTTCTTCATTCATCCTATTGCTTTCCCTTCTGTCTCCTTTCCTCATACTTAGATCTACTCTTTTGTAGTCATCGCCGATGGAAATAACCACAAAAAATGAACGCACCACACTGAAAGAAAGAATATTTTAAGCTACCTATACGTCATTGTTTCAGTGTCACAAGCCGCGATGGCACACACACGAGTGCTCAACAACGCATGTACTAGAATGAGCTCGACATTGATCTACATTAAGGTCAATACGCCGACGTCAACGTCGAGCAAAGCAGCTCCATCATTTCTCTCTTTGTTGGTTGTTTTTGTTGTTGTGATTTGATTTTTTCCTTTTGGGGTTTTGATATTTTCTTTTGGAGTTGAACGACCAAGTCTAGGTTTGAGTCGTTTTCTTTTTGGAATTGAAGGAGCATATTTGGTTTACATATCTGGGTTTGAATCGTTGGTGGGTGGTGTGTAGTGTTCAACAGCGGTGTGGTCCTTTTCTCTGTAACGACCAGATTTGGGTTTGAATAATTTTTTTTAATTGAATGGGCATATTTGGTTTGCAGATCTGGGTTTGAATCGTGTCGGTGGTGCATGGTGTTCAATGGTGGTGTGGTCTTTTTTCCTACAATGACTAGATATGGGTTTAAATTTTTTATTTTTGGAATTAAAGGAGCAGATTTGGTTTGCAAATCTGGAGAAGAAGGGAAAAGAAAAAGAAAGGGCAAAGCAAAACTTTGCCAGAAAAAAAAAGCAAAACGTCACCGCCAGAAATCCTCTTTAGCGACAAAGCATGGTGGTCCATGGTGATGAGGATAAGAAAGATGAAGACGAAGGGAATGAAGGTTGTAAAGGCAAAAATCACAACAAGGGGGGGCGGGGCGAATTGTGATTTATAAAATTTTTGTAAACTTTTCGCAAATAACTATCGTCTGTAGATACTTTTAAAAACAACGTTTTAAAGAAAGACTATAACAGACGATGTTCAACACAGAGAGCAGATGAAACCTTTTTCAAAAAGATTAAATCACAAAACATGGTCAGTTCAAGCAGTTAAGAGATGAAGAGCAGAGAAAAGAACATAGAGATTAATTATACTGGTTCGTCTCATTCGAGACTACGTCCAGTTCTTGGCAACCTACCAAGTTCCACTAACTTTTCAAAGTTACAATTATTCTTCACTGCTACTTCTGGCTCACCCAAGTAGTTTTTACACTAGCCTCTCCAAACTAAAAACCCAAGTATTTTTTCTCACCAAGCCACTTCTGGCTCTAGCAACAAATCAGAAGATTTGTTGGAGGTTGGGGCACACAGACTATATGTATCATCTTACAGACGATTATACAAGTTTAAGCACTTAGTCTTTTTCTCTTAGGATATACAAGGTATTTTGAGAGCTTTTGAACTTAAAGAAATTTTACACGAGAAAGAATGAAGGCATTAAAGAACACTTGAAAGATTTGAAATTCAGTTCCTAACTTCAGCACTTCATTTCTTCTGCTATATATAGACTTACTGATGAAGTAACTGTTGTCTCTAAACGACCTTCTTGCATGCGTCTGACTAACGTATGAAGGAGGGTGTCTGTTGTGACGACCCATCTTCGTTACAGATTTGTTATACTAATATATTTTGTTAAATATAATCATATGAAACTACCTAGAAATTTTTTGCATTTAACACACACATATGTATCTACTTTCCTACACATAATGTACATCATCATATCATGGCTTTACAAAACTTAAAACATAAACCACATGTTCTCTTACAATGTAACCACATAAAAGCCCTATGCTAGTCCATTCTATACAAAAGACTAAACAAAGGAAAGAAGGAAGAGATTGAATCTTCAATCCCATGCTCGCTCCATCTACCAAGCCTCCAAGAGGAGTCCACCTAGAAAGTCATCTGCTCCCCAGAACACGATGTATGAGATCATCACAGGCACGAACCACACGTGAAAACATTGCAAGGGTAAGCTTACCAAACAAAACTATACATAATAACTGAAAATGTTATACAAAACTTAGTTCATAAATAATAAACAACACCATCATGGCTCAACCATCTCAAATAGTTCATACAACATAGTTATATCGCCAATTATTACTATGAATAATCAGATCTCATGGATTACATCAAATAAACTAATGTCATAAATCCTCAGCTAACATCAACAACATAAACAATCACCACTCATCATCATGAGTCATAAACATCATAAGTCACATCTGACATCAACTGTCACAATCTCAACATAATACCACCATCAACATCCCTCATCACAAAGTGATGTACAACATAAACCACTAGACAACCTTAGTCAACAAGACTGACTCTACTGCATGGAGTTTCGACACCATATGAGCGACCCCTCATAGGCCCCATCCCCTACCATAGTCACGCCTTTGACCATTCAGGGAGTCCCTTGAGCTGATCCTATGAAGGAAGTGTGGTTTTAATCGAATATAGACAAGTGTGGGTATTGGGTTACCTCTGTAAGGTTTGCAAAACCTTACATCTATAGGAATTCGCCCACTTGGCTATTCTATAGGCCCACCGTTAGCCACCACGAAAACCTCCGACACTAGGTTGAGAGCCCACCCAGCACCCTCAACTTACGTGCCTACCCATATGTTTGTGCACCAACTGTGCACACCTATGCACCAACTGTGCAAATATAACATTCGAAATATTTCTGTGCATCAACTATGCACACACCGTATTCTAGCGGCAAAACATATTTGGAGCCCCTTTTTGTCTGAGATACGACACCTCCGTACCCACCATCTTCTATGGCTTGACTTAAGGATCCAAATACATCTCAACAATCAATAATCCTCAATCCTTAGCCACGACAACAATCCATCCTATATACACTAAAAGAGTCACTAAACCTATTGGGAAGTAGTTCTTAACACTCCAACATGCCATTCGGAATCAAAACGTAGGGATGGTACTTGGGAAGATATCCCACTAGGCAAGACCCCCAAGTCGCTTTAGTGGGCCGGAGATCTGGCGTGAAACTCACCCTCCCAAGTATACCATTTTTCTATAAAAATCTTTCCAAAGGACATAGCTAACTCCTCTTTAATATATATGGATGGTTCCAACACATAGTTCACATACACATCACATATATCGTCATCTCATCAACATTTCATATACATTCCAATAATAATACATCCACATCATCAAAACATAATTATTACAACAATAATACAACTACCTTACCATAATATAAACACCTCAAAAACAACATAATCATCTTATAATTAAACATACTACCTTTATATAAACATTTTAAAATCATATAATTCAAAAGGGGAAAAGTTTCAAGAGAATTTAAATTAACCAAATTCATGCCCGGCCGCGCCAACTTTCATGCTGAGCATGAGCTATCCTAGAAATGAAAATCGCTACTGACTCTCTCATGCCCGGCATCCCCAACTTTCATGCTGAGCACGAGCTCTCCTAGAACAAAAAATCGCTATTGACTCTCTCATGCCCGACATCCCCAACTTTCATGCTAAGCATGAGCTCTCTTGGAACTAAAAATTGCTACTGACTCTCTCATGCCCGACATCCCCAACTTTCATGCTGAGCATGAGCTCTCCTGGAACTATAAATATATTCTGATACTCTCATGCCCGGCAGCACAAGCGCTGTCATGCTGGGCATGAAAAATCCTGGAACTGAAAGTTCCATTTTGACGCCCTCTAGCCCAGCAACACCAAAATTCATGCTGGGCATGAGCAAAAAGGGCTGCAACTTGCGAGATTCATGACCCTCCATGGTTTACCCACTAATCCTAACTTTATGCAAAGGCTCACCCAAGCTCATAAACATCAACAAACATTAATCACATCATCAATCCAAGCATTAAACACCACCAAATCATTCAAACAATTTAAAGCTTCCCTTACCCAAAATTGACCCAAAACCTTGAAGAAGTAGCTATGGAGGAAACTTGGTGATCCAAGAATGATCTCTACTCAACTTTTGCTATGAAATCAACTAGAAGGAACCTAAACCAATATCAAAATAAGCTTCAATCAAGATTTCATCCTCCCATCAAAATTTTAACCAAAACCCATTTGAAAACTCCTTGAGAGGGAAGAAGATGAACTTCAAGAAACCAAAGGAGAAGAGAAGTGTTGCTTACCCACTAGAAATCAGTCAAGGAAGCTCTAGGAACACAAAAAATCAAAGCTTTCTTTGAGTTCCCACAAACCTCAAGCTCTTGAGAGAAAAAGAGAAGCTTAGAGAGGGAGGAAGAAATGAAGAAGAACGTGAAGCTTCCCACATTCAATTGGGATTTATTTAGAAAATTTTACTTTTCGCACCCATATTCCTCTAAGGACACCCCCTTCTCTTATTATTATTTTTTCTACAACTTACGGAACTCACGTATAAGTCTAAAAAATCTCACAATAACACTATGGTACATAACAAAACAATCTATTTATTAAATTCTTTTATACATATCATGAATTTAAATCTAATTTCCTCTTACGGTATTTATCAAGAACTTAATACATTACGAAAAACCACAGTGTTACATCTGTTGGAGCATTAAATGTGAGCATTAAATGCTTGTCACCAACTAGTCACTCTGAGCTAATAAAGCACTCTGCTTATCTTCCTTGAGAGGCATCCCATATCCTTTTGTTGCAGTGGTCACATCACTTGCTCAAACAAGTACTATTTGCTAGCTGCAGTGCGTCTTTTAAGGCGAGGGAAAGTTTTACAATTTTGACTCTTCTTTCTGTTACCTTTTATGCACTTTGACAGATCCTAGGAAGGATGTTCCTCGAACATTCCCTGCATAACAGATTATAACGACAGTGCATTTACTATGTCTTTAAATGCTTCTTCAGATTTAAGCGTATGTCTGCATATCATCTATATCTTACAGACGCAGATACAACACTTTCGTCTGTTGAAATTTTCAGATGCAATCTTTTTAGCTTAATGTTTATCTGCATCAAATCAAAACTATTGAGGGTCTTGATTCGTCTTATAACTCAACAAAGGCAAAGTAAGGAAAGAGAAGAAATGGGTAAAATAGGAAAATGAGTGAAAAAAGAGAAAAATTATATAAAGTAAAGAATAAATCTCACTTATCAATTTAAAAAGGCTAAATGTTACTTTTAGTCCTTTATGTTTGAGTGTTTTTTCGTTTTGGTACATAATGTTTTAAAAGCTTCATTCCGATCCTTTATGTTTTCGAAATTATCATTTTAGTCATTTATTCAATTTTTCGTTTAAAACGTTAGTGTTCTGTTAATATTTTAAATTTAAAATAATTAATTTAACATAGTGACGGCTAAAAACCGCCACTATGTGTAATAATATTTTTACAGATAATAGTTCTATTACATAAAAATTAGTTTAAACATTGTGGTGGCCTTTAGCCGCCACTATAATAATTTTAATTTTTTAAAAAAAATACCTAACTCATTTCCAGATCCCTAATATTCAAACCCAATTTCATAATCAAATCACCAATTTCACAATACACAATTTCAGAATGCAACCGATCAAACAAGAAATCAAACATACCCAAACTCCAACCCCAAACAATACACAATTTCATAATGTTGTGTGATGAGCCCTTTGGTTTGCATCTTGGTGTTGATGGTGTCAAGGGGGAGGAGGCATCTGCGCGCGGGCACGAAGGCGTCGTCGCACAGCGATGCGAATCGCGTGTAGTTGAGTTGGAGCTGCGAGGGATTCCACAGTGAGGGGCGATGGGGAGGGGGCAAGTTTGGGGTGGTGCGCGGCTGCGTCGGAGAGGAGCTTGAGCGCATGGTGAGAGGGAAGCACGAACCCATATCTTTCACGCCGCACCTCCCCACGAACCCAGATTTGTCGCGCCGCACCACGCCACGACCACCTCGACACCACAGGACCCAGATCCGTGCACCCTCCACCAAGTGCATGAGGGGTTGTAGTTGGAGAAGAGGGAGTCGCAGAGGGAGCATTTGATCTCGACAAATTTGGGGAGGCCAGTGTCGGGGTGGGGGATGAGAATGGGCTCGAGGTGGGCCCAGTACCAAGCGCCTTTGCCCTTAATGGCCTTGGTGCGGACGGTGAGGAGACCCTCGAAGCGCTTATTGACGGCGACGGAGGCATCGGTGGTGTCGGAGGAGGGGAGGGGGTCGGTGGAGGTCATTGTTGTTGTTGGGTCGTGGAGGTGGAGGGTTAGAACGGGGGTGGGAGGTGGTGACGGTGGTTTCACCGTTTTGGTGAAAGTGGGTCTCGTTTTGGGGCATTTAGCCATAAAGGGCCTGGACATTTGGGTATTATTAAGTGATTTATAATTTTTAAAATAAAATAAAGATAGTGGTGGTTTTTAGCCGCCACTATGTTAAATTAATTATTTTAAATTTAAAATATTAACAGAACACTAACGTTTTAAATGGAAAATTGAATAAAGGACTAAAATGATAATTTCGAAAACATAAAGGACCGGAATAAAACTTTTAAAACATTATGTACCAAAACGAAAAAACACTCAAACATAAAAGGACTAAAAGTAACATTTAGCCATTTAAAAATAACAAAGATTTAACAATTACAAATTCCTCTCTCACGGTGGAAGACCTATCCACGTTTTTCACCCTAGAATTCGTCCTAAAACATAGTTCAAGTTTCGAGTCATGATTGTTAACTAATGAAAGGAATGCAACTAATTAAATAATAATATTAGAAACTATGGGTCAAATGCGAATCTGCATACTATTACTTTGTTTGGTTGAAAAGAAATAGGGAGAAGGGGAAGAGATGGAAATAATATGGTTGTTTGGTAGAAAAGATTTGGAACATAAATAAGTTGGCTTAAATTCACTTTTGATCCTTATAGTTTTATGATTGTGCAATTTTGTTCCCTAAATTTTTTTATTGCATATTTGGTCCCTCACATTTTTAAAATTGAGCAATTTTGATCCACCATTAATTTGTTGTCAATTTTGGTCATGTTAGCATACATGTGGACCAAAATTGCTCAATTCTAAAAATGAGAGGAACCAAATATGTAATAAAAAACTTTCAGGATTGCTTGTTTGGTCCCTCACGTTTGATGTGAGACGCTAGTGATGACATGGTATTGACATGCTGATGTGACAGCCTAACATGTATGCTAACATGACACTAATTGTATGCTAATGTCAGCATGACAGTGCCACATAAGCATAATGTTAGTGTCGCGTCTGCATTTGTGTCAGACTGTTATGTCATCATATCAATGCCATGTCATTATTAACATGTCACACAAGCAATTTTCATTAAAATATTGATAGCAAACTAACTGTGGACCAAAATTGCTCAGTTTTAAAAACGTGAGGAACCAAATGTGCAATAAAAAATTTTCAGGGACCAAAATTGCATGATTGTGAAACTATAGGGACCAAAAGTGAATTTAAGTCAAATAATTTTAAAATTTGTAGGACCCACTGTACTATTTTTCACCTATTTCCACTCATCTGTCTGGTTATGTTTGGCAAACCACATTTTAGCTTCTAGCATTTTTTAGTAGTTTCTTTAAAACGCTAGCTTCTAACTTATACTTTTTATAGTTTATTCTCTTTTTATCCTTAAAATATTTATTAAATTTCCTTATTAGTCTTTTTAAATAAAACAAGCTAGGTTTTATTATTTATTAAATTTTTATTAATTGTTTAATTTAACGATTACACTATTTATTTTATTATTTTAGCATTATACATTAAGATATTGATAATGATAGATGATATGTTTACTTTATTTTATTTTTGTTGTTATATTTAAATTTTTTTATATTATACTATTTATTTTAACCATTATACTATTTATACAATTTAATTTATTATTTCAAAATTATACTTCACGAAGTTGACAATGATAAATGTTAGATTTATTTTATTTTTTAATTATTTTTTGAATTATTTTATATTAGACAATTTATTTTAACTATTACGCTAATTAACATAATAAAAGTATAATATCTACTTAAGTGTATTTTTTTTTACTTTATTTTAAACTTGGTTAAAAATATTTTAAGATATAGTAGAAGATTAATAGTAGAATACATAAGATGAAAAAATGTAATAATTGAAACTAAAAATGTAATTAAAATAATTTATGTATAAATAAAAAATACAAGAGTTTAAAATTAATTAAAAAATTAAAATTATAACACCTCAAAATATATTTTGATCCATAAAATAAAATTAAAATTTATATATAAATATGATCATTTCTGTCATTTTACATTTTTCAATTACTTCTGCATATAATTTTAGGAAACACTTATGATTTAATAAACTAACTTAACTGCTTTTAGCAATCAGTTTTCAATTAGTTTTTCAGCTAGCTTTTGTCAAACATAGCCTTTATCTCTCTCCCCATATTTTCTCTATTTCTCATTAATTACACATATTTTATTTCTATTTTATTTTTCACCTATTTGTACTCATTCATTTTATTTTCATCCATTTTTTTTCTCTACCAAACAGGACATACACTACTGGCTTCAAGCATGCGATATTTGGCTCAAAAAATGACGTGGCTATATTTGGCTGAAAAATTGAGGTGGCTCAATCACGAGGCTTTATAATTTCCTTTATTTGGATTGCTAATTTCCATGATTTGGTCTTTAAATTTCATTCTTTTTAAACATTTGGTTAGTTACATATACAAGATCGGAACATGCATGCACACCATAAAGAGAAGAGTCTTGCTAACTGGATAAGAAATTTTAAAAAAAAAGTGCATTTAAAAATTATAAGAAATTGAGAGAGTCTAGCTCAATTGGTTAAATAAGGTATGTAAACCTTTGTCTTTAATTCCTACTAATAAAATAAAAATAAAAATTATAAGGAGTGCTTTTTTATGTATTTCAATAAAATAAAAAATTTTCTTTTTACTTCCTTAATTAGTGTCCTTAAAACATTGATTAATATTTACCTAAAAAAAATATTCGTACCTTTTTCCTGCATCCACAAAAATGCTTCAAATAAATACTATCTTAACAAGATTACTGATATTACGGAAATTAACTTGAAAACCTTCTGCAAATGTATATAAAACCCTACAAATACCGAGTAATTCCCCACTTGTGCCTGCAGCAGCAGTGTTAATGCTTGAGCATGTATAAGGAAAGGAAGTGATGTGATGTGAGATAATGCATTTCCTTTGCCTCGGCAAGTTAATTAAGCCCACCATTCTCACGTTAATCAGAATTTTTATGATGCATGTATGATGTACTTGGACTTGCCTCTTGTCTATATGCATCATCGATTTTGAGTTTGTGTTTTCGTAAATTTTATGGGGATTTTATCTTGACTGTTATATTTATTGCAATTGTCTTCAATATTTTTTACACGTCCAATACTATATAACTTAGGTGAAATTAGAGGTAATTAAATTAAAGTTTTTAATAAATAATTATTTCACACCCTTCCAGGTCAAAAGAAAATAATAATAAAATAAATAAATTTCACATAATATATTTATAGCTAGTGACTTGTTAGTACTGCAACAAAAGGTTAAGATTAAAAATAAAGTTAATATAATTTTGATTTTGATTTTATTTTATATATGTGTGTAATTAGTCTTAATTTCTTATCGATCTTTAAACTTCTGACGACAAAAAAGTATTGAAGACTGCTTCATGGTAAGTTTGCGCCAAATAGAGGTATCTCTGATAATGGTATATCATTACCTAAGAAGGTTTTTTTTTTTTTGATAAGCAAATGACATATACTTCCTCCATTCCAAATTATATGACGTTTAAGGTTTTGACACATGTATTAAGGAATGCAATTAATTTGTTGAATTTCCTAAAAAATATTAGATAACTTTCTAATATACCCTTTATCTCTCTAATTAATTACTCATAGTACACTACTTCCACTAAATATTAATTAAGGGTAGTCTTGGAAAAAGACATTTAATGCAACATTGATTTTGTAAAACGATATCTATTTTGGAACAAATTTTTTTCTCTAAAACGTCATATAATTTGGAACGGAGGGAGTAATTAAAGAAGGTACTAGGAGTACCAAGCAGAATACAATAAAGTCAAAGTATGATCCTTGGTTAAAACCTATTTACATCTCAAGATATAAATAACAATTAACCAAGTGAATATAAATAAACCCACCCTACCAACAAACTGATATACTAAATTCCTCCAGGCCTACATAGTCCAAATCCACCGAAGACAAATCTCACAAACAGCCAATTACCATATGCAAATATGAAGCCATGGATGATCAAAACATGTCCAAGTTATAATTAATGTCACCGTCCAACAGAGGTCCCCTCCGAATCTTCAAACATTAAAGACGCAACAAGTACCAAAAATGAAGAAAACTAGGCTCCAACCAATGGGTGACTAACAGCAAGAAAGACTAATTAGCTGCCAAGCAAAATTGACATGTCAAATATATATTCACCTATCTCTGATCACCAAACCAAACCCACTACCTTTTCAGAAGACATGCTGAGATGAACAAAAGAAACCGTGACCTCCTTCGCGAAACCAGATAACCAAAACCAACTAAAGAAGATAATATCCTGTACCAAAGAATGCGTATCTAATGAAGCATTTCGGAAAAGACAATTAATTATTTCTAGCTTTCCAGGTACACCAACAGTATAGACCATTCCATAGAGTTGAAATTATGATTGAAATACCTGACATGTTGAGCAAAGAAGTCCAGATTGGGAAAATCTTGTCACCAAGATTTTAATTTGCGGTCGCGGTCACGGTTAAGATCGCGTTAAGGTTTTCGCGATTACAGATATAACAGATTTTGCGATGCAGATTGCGATTGTTACGGTGTGAATGACTCACAACTTTGCACAACAATCCATATTAACATTTAATTAATGTCTTTTCATCATTATTAAGTATTATATAGAGTATTTTTTATATATTAGACAAATTATCTTATTATCTATCTTTTTATTCTTTAACTCATTTCAATTTCAATTTTAAAATATTCCTTAAATTGATTTTAAACTAATTTAAATTAATTCAAAATAATTTTGATCTTTAATTTAATTTTATATCTTAATTAATATTATAGAGCCTAATCAATTCTTTCCATTTCTCATCCAATTAATCAATTTCCTATCCAATTAATTAATTTGCTTACCAAATTTATTAATTAGTTTTTGCAATTAAGCAATTCTCCTAAGGCAACAATTTGGAGGAATATCCCATTCCCTATACCAATTAGGCACGAGAGTCTTTGGACAGAGAAGGAATAGCTAAATTGGGCTTTGGGCTTAAGTAATTAGGGTTTTTTTTGGGGTGAAGCAATTCTGGGTTAAAACTGGGTCACAAACCCGACCCACAAAAACCTCCAAACAGACTCACAAAAAGCTCCGCGTCGCGCGCAAGTCTCGATCTTCTACGGCGATCCAGTGCGATCCGCCAAAATTGCGACACAGCTGCAACGCGAGATCGGAGAGGGTGGAAAAGATCGTAAACGCGTATGATCTTACGCTCCAGAACGCGATTTTGACTACCATGATCTTCACACTTCCCTCTCCTGTTCTCCTTCCTTGCGGTGTGAAGAGTGGCCGACGACGGTGGTAGAAGCGGGCAACTGTGGTGGAAGCATGAATGAAGGGTGAATGACGAAGGGTATAATGAGTTAAGGATTGCATAGCGTTTCAACAATGTTTTTCAAGTGGGATTCTTGGGCAAAAATGGTGTCTTCAATGTAAAGGTGGGTTGTGACGCCTGTTGCGGCTGCAACAGCATTCCATTGTTGCCATTATCTGCGATTTTCAGCCACACTGTGATTTCGGTCAATAATGGTATCGTCCTGCTCCGATACCGTTCTGTTGCGGGCGATATTGGCGTTTCGGAACGATATTTAAAACCCTGCTTGTCACATTTGAAGAACACGTGTGATTCTGTTGCAAAAGATATAGTTGAAGTTGGTCCCCTCCTCCAGCCCCACTAGTCTTCTCCTAATTAAGATTAGCTTTTGTTGGCAGCCCTTTATGGAATAATCGCCAAATGCAATGAGCTACGTACCTTCGGTGGAATACGCAACTTCCAAAGCCAAATAAAAACTTCTTCATCTCTAAGATCTCTAAGTGCCTTGTAAGTTGACCTTACACTAAACTAAAGAGACCCGACGACTCCACCATGTTGCTTAACATCCCTATCCAAATCTCTTTTTAGGTTATTCAACAGCTGAATTTCCCATTGAAACAATCCTCTCTTCCCACTTCCATCTTTCATCCTCCCACTCACCAGAACACGCAATCTCCAAATTATGTTGCATGGAGTTTGCACAAAGTCTTGAATATTTGTTCATAAGACATTCACCCTCCAACCAACATTAATCCTCCCAAAATTTAATGTTTTTCCCATCACCTACCTTCCACCTACATAAGCTCTCAAACCACCCCTCCCTACAAATACCTCCACACACACCTTTTTCAAGTCTCTCCACCACAATGATTCTACATCTCTACTCACCACCTCACATAATCCTCTCCAACCACCATATTTAGAATGAAGTACTTTCTCCCACAAACTCCCTCTATGGTGCCAAAGACCCCACCTCCATTTGGCCAACAAGGCCTCATTACCTAAGAAGTGATCAATTACATTTTTACTTGTATTATTTTTGGTACATTGGCCCGAAAAGTCAACTAAACTAGGTTAAAACAAAAGACCATAGAGGTAACACTAACACCTCACAACCAGGAAGTGGAGCATTTAACAAATTAAGGCTTATTACGCGATAAGTTAGCAATGCAATCTGCCACCCTATTTCCCACACGGGAAAGTTTCAACGTACACCCAAAAAAGGTTAAACCTCCGTTAGACACCCACTGTGCTGGAATTAAAAATATTATTATATTATTTAATAATTTTAATAAAAGAAAAATTAAATAATAAATAAAATGAAATGAAATAAATGAAAAGAGGGAAAAGGGTAAATAATCAAAAAAACCCAAATCGAACCATGTCTTCTCCCCGCGTTGCTTCTCGTTCTCCCTGTGCTGCTTCTCGTTCTCCCCAACGTTGCCGCTGATTCCCATTCTCCTCGCCGTTGCCATTGATTCTCGTTCTCCTCGCCCTTGCCGTTGATTCTCGTTCTCCTCGCGCCGCTGCTTCTCCCGTTTCATCGACATACCGTTTGCACCGGCGTGAAGGTGGTTGTTGTCTCTCTGACCCAATGCGAGCACAGCTTCTCCTCCGCACGAGGTGAACCATTGCTTTCTCTACTTTTTTCTTTTCTGAATGCGATTGGGTATGGGGTTTGCGGGATCAATTTTTAGGTGTATGGTTATTTCATTTTGACAGATACATGGTTAACACTGGTTTTTATAGCGATTAAGTGAATTGTGTAATTGGTTAACATGTTGTTTCTGACATGTGACTTGATAATTGACTTGTGTATCAATACTAATATGTAACACAATGAACACAGTCAATGTGATTAATAATGAAAACTATGATTGTTGTCAGTTCTGTCATCTCCAACAATCTGTAATAAAATTAAACTTGTTATGTAGACATTTTCTCAAATTCTAATTGAAAGATTAAGTTTGAATGAGTTATATTGTTTGACCTTTTGTCAGTTAGCACTAAAATTATTACCACGTAAATTGCAGATTTTTGCACCTGCCTTATTTGAAGACCATTGGTTTTGTTATGTGGTTGATAGATCGAATAAGAAAATACATGTACTAGACTCACTGGGTTTTCACTCAGATGACCAGATTATGTTGAATGAGGCAGTGGTATGACATGTGACTTTAATTGAGTTGTGATTTTAATGATATGTAGTTAGTAAAGTTTGCAAAGTACTTAACATAAGATTTGTAATGTTGTGTAGAAGCATCGATTCGAGGGCTTTTTGGATTTCCTTAACCAAAAAATGGATGAGCAATCAATTGAATTGGAACTTTCATATGAAATGATGCCTAAGCAGCACAACACGTATGTTTAACTTTTTATGAATTTTAATGTCTCATGGATTGGTCACATTGTGTCTAACATTTGTTTCACAATTAGTAATTCTACTATGTTTTTTTTATAGTAAAGATTGTGGTATTTATGTTTTGGCCTACATGATGCTATGGGATGGGATCAAGAAATGGGATGATTCAACCATGCCTGATTATTCACTAGTAAAAGACCTTTCAACTCCTTATTTATATTGAAAAAGGATAATGTTATGTTTTAAAGGTTGACGACATTTCTAATTTTGCAGATTGAAATTAAGGAGATTCGTCAACAATTGGTGTTTCACTGGATTTTGCATCCGAATAACAGGGAGAGACAAACAGTGTTGGCTAATGCAGGACTTCCATTTGAGTTGTCATTCTGATGAGTTTGTAAACATGGACACATTGTTATTATATATTTATTTCATTTTAATTATCATTACATTGTGTGGGTTACCAGAAATTATTTTTAATGATATTATGTTTAACTAATGTTGTCATGCATTATTTGTTGCATGTCAATAATTCAGACGACATTTTGTTGATATTTGACATTTTGACACCACTTAGACGCTGAAGACCACTACTACACTGACAATAGTATAATGAAACAGACTTCCATGATGTTGTACATAATATTGACAATTTTTTGGACATGTGATAATTTTTTGGACATGTACATATTAAGTAGTCTTGACCAATATCACTATTATGTTATCAATTTCTAGTACAAACTTGTAATATTTTGGAGGCACGTGATTTTATGGTTTTACAAACTTTATATACATGATATGGCCAGTTGACAAACATGATTTATTGGTTTTGACTCCTTATCATTAACTGATTTTCATATGAGAAATGTATAAGCTCCAAAAGAAGTTAAAACAAAAAAATAACCAACCCATTTAAATTGTGAATCCTATCAATCAAATATGAATTAATTTGAACATGTGGTATAATGTTATTAACTATACTTGTATGGATGGTCAACTTTGACTTACATGTGGTACAATGTTATAAACTGTAATACGTGGTTAACTATATATCAAATCAATGTTAGCGTTGCATAGAAAATGGTTATCAATAAATTAAGGTCATTAAGTCATTTATCGGTTTTTTAATAACTTTGTTTCACAACGACAGTTAACCGCATTTGATGGTATGGTTAACTTTGACTAACATATAAGTAATACTTGGATAATGTTATTAATTGCAATACGTGGTTATCTACATCTAAAATTTATGCTAAGATTGCACTGAAAGTGGTTATCAATAAATTAAGGTCATTGAATCAGTTATCCATTTTTTAATAACTTTGTCTGACCAGGATAGTTAACTACATTTGATTGTATTGTTAACTAACATGTGATTTATACTTCGAGAATGTTATTAATTGCAGTACGTGGTTAACTACATATAAAATTAATGTTAAGATTGCATAGAAAGTGGTTATCCATAAATTAAGGTCAGCGATTAAGTTATCGAGTTTTTGGTAACTTGTTCAACTTTTAAAAATTCCTAACAATGCTTAAATTTGTGTCCCAAATGAATTAGGATTACATTTGTTAATAATTACCACCAAAAAAAAAAACTACTGAGCACTAGAATACTTAACCATTTGCAAAGCACAGCTGACTAGGTTTACATATATTGTTAACCACATATGATGCACAATAAGATTATGTATATAAATTGTTAAGTTAGTCTCACAAATAATTTAAACGCTATGAACTTTATTGTATATGATTATGAGATTATACCTAATACACTCAATGCATTTGAATGAATGTTGGTAGTTAACATTGCTTCACAAGTATTGTTAAGTATACTTGTATGGATGGTCAACTTTGACTTACATGTGGTATAATGTTATAAACTGTAATACGTGGTTAACTACATATCAAATCAATGTTAGCCTTGCATAGAAAATGGTTATCAATAAATTAAGGTCATTGAGTCATTTATCGATTTTTTAATAACTTTGTTTCACAACGATAGTTAACCGCATTTGATTGTATGGTTAACTTTGACTAACATGTGATTAATACTTGGATAATGTTATTAATTGCAAGACGTGGTTACCTACATCTAAAATTTATGTTAAGATTGCACTGAAAGTGGTTATCAATAAATTAAGGTCATTGAATCGGTTATCCATTTTTTAATAACTTTGTCTTACCAGGACAGTTAATTACATTTGATTGTATGGTTAACTAACCTGTGATTTATACTTCGAGAATGTTATTAATTGCAGTACGTGGTTAACTACATATAAAATTAATGTTAAGATTGCATAGAAAGTGGTTATCCATAAATTAAGGTCAGCGATTAAGTTATCGAGTTTTTGGTAACTTGTTCAACTTTTAAAAATTCCTAACAATGCTTAAATTTGTGTCCCAAGTGAATTAGGATTACCTTTGTTAACAATTACCACAAAAAAAAACTACTGAGCACTAGAATACTTAACCATTTGCAAAGCACAGCTGACTAGGTTTACATATATTGTTAACCACATATGATGCACAATAAGATTATGTATATAAATTGTTAAGTTAGTCTCACAAATAATTTAAACGCTGTGAACTTTATTGTATATGATTATGAGGTTATACCTAATACACTCAATGCATTTGAATGAATGCTGGTAGTTAACATTGCTTCACAAGTATTGTTAACTGTACTTGTATGGATGGTCAACTTTGACTTACATGTGGTATAATGTTATAAAGTGTAATGCGTGGTTAATTACATATCAAATCAATGTTAGCGTTGCATAAAAAATGGTTATCAATAAATTAAGGTCATTGAGTCATTTATCGATTTTTTAATAACTTTGTTTCACAACGATAGTTAACCGCATTTGATTGTATGGTTAACTTTGACTAACATGTGATTAATACTTGGATAATGTTATTAATTGCAAGACGTGGTTACCTACATCTAAAATTTATGTTAAGATTGCACTGAAAGTGGTTATCAATAAATTAAGGTCATTGAATCGGTTATCCATTTTTTAATAACTTTGTCTTACCAGGACAGTTAATTACATTTGATTGTATGGTTAACTAACCTGTGATTTATACTTCGAGAATGTTATTAATTGCAGTACGTGGTTAACTACATATAAAATTAATGTTAAGATTGCATAGAAAGTGGTTATCCATAAATTAAGGTCAGCGATTAAGTTATCGAGTTTTTGGTAACTTGTTCAACTTTTAAAAATTCCTAACAATGCTTAAATTTGTGTCCCAAGTGAATTAGGATTACCTTTGTTAACAATTACCACAAAAAAAAACTACTGAGCACTAGAATACTTAACCATTTGCAAAGCACAGCTGACTAGGTTTACATATATTGTTAACCACATATGATGCACAATAAGATTATGTATATAAATTGTTAAGTTAGTCTCACAAATAATTTAAACGCTGTGAACTTTATTGTATATGATTATGAGGTTATACCTAATACACTCAATGCATTTGAATGAATGCTGGTAGTTAACATTGCTTCACAAGTATTGTTAACTGTACTTGTATGGATGGTCAACTTTGACTTACATGTGGTATAATGTTATAAACTGTAATGCGTGGTTAATTACATATCAAATCAATGTTAGCGTTGCATAAAAAATGGTTATCAATAAATTAAGGTCATTGAGTCATTTATCGATTTTTTTAATAACTTTGTTTCACAACGATAGTTAACCGCATTTGATTGTATGGTTAACTTTGACTAACATGTGATTAATACTTGGATAATGTTATTAATTGCAATACGTGGTTACCTACATTTAAAATTTATGTTAAGATTGCACTGAAAGTGGTTATTAATAAATTAAGGTCATTGAATCGGTTATCCATTTTTTAATAACTTTGTTTGACCAGGATAGTTAATTACATTTGATTGTATGGTTAACTAACCTGTGATTTATACTTCGAGAATGTTATTAATTGCAGTACGTGGTTAACTACATATAAAATTAATGTTAAGATTGCATAGAAAGTGGTTATCCATAAATTAAGGTCAGCGATTAAGTTATCGAGTTTTTGGTAACTTGTTCAACTTTTAAAAATTCCTACCAATGCTTAAATTTGTGTCCAAAGTGAATTAGGATTACATTTGTTAATAATTACCACACAAAAAAAAACTACTGAGCACTAGAGTTAATCTTCAGATTTAAAAAATATTGATAAAAGAGAGAAATCTTCAGATTTAAAAAATAGAGTTACAAAATCAGATAAAAGAAATATTAAAAAAAAAAGCCCAAAAGATTAGAGAGTATAAAATTTTAAAAAAAAATGAATTATATAGCACATCGAAATAAATTTTGAAAAAGAAATAATTATAAAAGAAATTAGAAACTATAATTTTTTTTAAAGAAAAAAAAAACATAAGGGAAGATGTAATTATGTAACTTTAATTTTTTAAATTAACTTTGAAAATTGAAAAGTAAATTGAATTAAGGATTTGAAATTATTTATGAAAGAGAGAAATCTTCATAATTAAAAAATTGAGTTAAAAAAACTGATAAAAATATTTTTAAAAATATAGCATTAGATAAAGAAGTGAATTCACTCTTATAGAAATATTGTGAATGTAGGGTAGTTACAAAAATTGATCAGAGAAATTTTAAGAAAAATAGAAGAACCAGAAAAGGTATGTTAGGAGAGTGAACTACACCACTCCATGAAATGAGAGTATTCAAATAAGAGTGAATGTGAGAGAGAGTGGGGAGAGTGAAGCAATGAGAGAAGAGAATCTATTAGTCATTTATATATATATATATAAGGAGATTAAGGAAAAAGCTAAATGTACACCCAAAATTTTAATTAAGTAGTATTGCATAATAAAAATAGGAAACAACTAAACGTACTACTGGGTTTTTGTACACCCAGCATTCACCCAGACTTATGGTTAAGTATGTGTAAAAACTGGTTAATTATATTTTATAAATGGTTAATAATAAATGAAATTAATTATTATGATTGAATACAATTACTAGTATGGTTAATTTTGATTACACGTCATTAAGTATGTGTAAATATGATTAATTTTGTTTTATAAATGGTGAATAATGACAAAGTTATTGACTATTTCACGTGGATAACTATATATGAAAATATGATTAACTTTATTTCACAAGTAGTTAAAAGTGTTATGAAATTATTAACTATTACATATGGTTAACTACATATGTAAATATAGTTAATTTTGCCTCACAATTGGTTAAAAGTAAATAAACATGGTTGTGTCAATTATCGATATGTACTTAATAATATCACAAGGTTATTGACATGTTTAATAGTGGTTAATTTTATTTTCCTAGTGGTTAGTCGTGTAAAGAAATTATTGAAATGTCTAATAGAAGTTAACCACTTGTAAAATAAAATTAACCATATTTATATATGCGATTAACCATAATTTGTGCAAACGTATTTTTTTTCATATTGTCCTTAATTAATCATGCTATGAACATGATTTTACCTAAACACATGTTCACTTAACCTCATATGTGCATGATCAAAATTAGGTTGCTTGGTCTAAACCCCATGGTATAGTATCCTCAAGTACAATGTCCAACTGAACATTTTTGAATTCCTATTAAAATATTAAACTTAATCAATTTGTATGTAAGATTTACCTATTTTTATTAATGACTTGGTCTAAAAACATACACCTTAACAAATTGGCAGCTCTATTAACCAGTATTTGATACTTTATTAACCATGTTGATGAAAAGATGTGTAGTTCCATAGTCAACTATACCGTGAACATGAATTTCCACAAATGTACATATTGTTAACCTTATATGTGCATCAACACATTACATTGCTTATGTTAAAACCATGTATTCCTTTTTCATGTACTGATTCCAAGTGACCATGTTAAACGTCCTCTAACCATGTTAAGCACACAATTTTCCTGAAATTTACCTTTAGTTAACCACATTTCTGCATGAAAAAGGAGGTTGCTTTGGAAAAACGTCATGTTATACTTTCCTGTATGTGTACCCAAATGAACTGACCGTTTGTGACCTGCTTAGACAATATTCAATATAAACAATTTGTATCTATCATTTATCATTATTTGATATTGTAGTAACCACATTTGTGTTTTATCATCTAAACAACAGTTTACCATATTATGAGCATCATTTACCCTTAAATTGGTTTTAGTTAACCACATATCCATGAACATGAAGTATACCATGGGTTTCACCCATGGTATACTTTCCTCAACTACCATGTCAAATGATTCAGACTTATGAAATACATTAATGAACACTAAACTTTACCTTCACAAATAAGAAGAAATTAATGAAAATGGACATTAGGGGTAAGTAACCAATAATTATCTATAAGAGTAACATCGGGCTCATTTGATCTCACAATATGATAAAAAAGTGATTATCAACTGAACATTAATTATCCTTTTATCATTATCCAATTGACAATGGTTGACAACGATAGGCAACAAACCAACCAAAAAAGTTTGCCCACTAAAAAATTTATCCTAAACACATTGTTGATAGAACCAATGTGAATTAGTACATGAAAAAGGTTTTACCTACATTAACCAAAATAGCATACATATATTCAAAAAATAAATTAGTACACCCAGTAACAAAAGGAACCAAAACATATACATAATGAAGGCAATGTCTTTTACTTCACCAAAAAATGGTCTATCTTCACAACACCCATTGTAGACAATATCAATGTTGTCATCACCTGCATATAAAATTGTTGGACTTAGATGAATTCATTACACATAACACTATGCATAAACACAAAAGTTAGATGGATTCAACATGCATAATTATGGAAATACTCACTTGAACATTGATTCATCATATTCCAGGTCTTCTGGAACATTTGCAGCTGTCAACACCATATTTCGGTGAACATTTTTCGGGTGTAGGACCCATTGACAAATATATTGGCGTCGAAATTTTTGAATTTTAGACTGTATATATGCAAAATAACATACATAACAAGGTATACAACAGCCACAAGTATAAAATTTAAATTTAGATAATGTAATCTAATTAATTAAACATGTTATGAATAAAACATTTACCAAGGAGAAATCGGGAACTGTGTAATTTTCCCATTTTGTCACCCCATCCCATAATTCCAAATACTTGAGCACATATATTCCACAATCATAACTATACACATTGACCACCATTAATGTTAGAGTCAAAAAAATCCAATCAAGACAAACTTGCATACAAAAAAGGTTAAGGTGAATTATACTAACGTAGTCTTTTGTATGTGCACTCTCTTGTACACAACTGCAAGCTCCATTTCTGATTTTTCCATTTCAGGGAATAAGCACGCCAATAATTTCTGAAAACGTTGTTTCTATAAAAAAAAATGTACAAAGAAAAAATAGTTAGCCTACTTTTAAACACTAATCACTTCAGATAATTGTAATGATGATGTTAACCAATACTTTACTACCATTGCATTGTCAATTTTTTGACGCTTTGAACCAAAGTCAGGATTTAAGTCCAAAACAATTATCTTTCTCTCAATCCGATTAAGCACATAGCAAAACCAATGTGACTCATAAATGATTGGTGCAAAAACCTATAACATTTAAAAGGACCAATGTTGTTATGTTTATAGATTCATACTATAGTATGAAATATAATAATTAGCACTTTTAAAAAATGTCACATATTGCCTATTGACTAACCAAATGACAATTAAGAATTTCATCTAATGGACTGTCTTTGAAAGCAAATTGCTGGAATCTTGTCTTCTCCCATTTCTTCTTTAACTTTTTAGCTACAGCAGAACCAGGACCTTGTGATTCTCCAATCACAACATCCTATGACAACAAATTAATTAGTTCTTCGAATATATCTACACAGAAGGAAATAAAATAAATTGAATAACTTAGTAACAAAATTACTCACTGCAAAGTATGACATAAAGAAATATCGTGTCCTTCGACCTTGTCGGTTAACATCATCATGGATGAACAAGTTGATAGCAAAATTAACAACCTAAAACAACATGTAAGTGAAAATAAACATGTGTTACGCTGTTTAATGGTATGCTGTAACAATAAAAACATGTGCAAAATAAAATTAATCAGTAAGTACTTACCGTGTTGCTCACCCAACTCCTTTGCTTCATGGAATAAAGGTCTGCCTGAGAGACATACACGTTTTCCCATTCCACCAGATATCTCCACAACACCAATTAAAAATGTATTAAATTAGCACTAAAAACTATATATTAAAATTTTCAAATAGCTATAAACACTTACTGTTTTGCTTCTTCTCCAAAACAGTTGCGGGTGCAAAATTGATATAAAGTATTGAAAAATTTTGAACGATCCAAATCTTGAAATTGATTGCGTTGCACATGACTATTCAATTCCCCACGCTGCAATTGTTCCTCTTTCCCATTTCGTTGAGGGACATAATCATTTTCCACCATTTCCGACAAATGTTCTTGACCTCCATGACTTCCGAAATTTCTTACACTAGCAAGTTCATCTTTTAGGAATTTGACATTGTCCTCAAGGGAAAAAATTCTCCTTTCTAATTCTAAATTTTTGGCATCCGAAAATGAATTTTTAGCCTCCAAATTGCGATGCGCAACCAGCACATCTTGCAAGCTGAAAAAATGATTTGACCAATGCAAATGTCCTTTTTCTGCCTCGTTCAATGCTTCTGTCAAAATATCATGTTCCTTGTCGTCTTCAGTGGCAAGTATGACTTCAAGAACCTAACATAAATATGTGAAAATCATATCATTTGTGTTTGCCATAAAAAAGTTAAAATCATTCATATACCGTAAGGCAACAATATTAGTAGTAACCAAAGTTGGACATCCATGATAACCTGATTATCAGAAATTCCTTTTACTATTTGACTTGGTTTGCCAGCTAATTCAGTCCATCCAACAATGCGTGGAAAAGTTGTTCTTTTAGAAACAGTCTCCAATGAGAAATGCATGATGGCCCATATCTATGACAATCAACAAATAAATTATAATGGTAACAAGTTGAGTTACTAGAATGACCAATCTCCTACAACACAAGTACAACAACTATTTACAAAAAAAATACAAAATTAGCTACTACACATACAAATTTAAATACCTGCAATATTGCAGCACAACCACAAACGTGCATCTGCGTACTATTGTTACCCTCGATAAAATTTTTGGATGCACGACTTAGACTTTCTTCTAATAAATTGTATACAGCACCACCCCAATTGTATTCATGTAGACTGGTTAGGTCATCTAATAGTTTCATCGCAACACAATTCACAACAGGGGTTGTTCGGGAAAATACAACACTGCAAATGCAAGAAGAATGTAGATCCTATAAAAGTCTTCAACATTCTCATCATTTCGCAGTCTATCTAACTTATCTTCTAAACTTTTCACAGTGATTTTGTTTCCCTCAAACAATTGTCTTACACGACAATCCATCACCTCTTCCTCATCTTTGATGGATACAGGTTTTCCAACTATTCGTAACCCAAGTGCATAACATACATGCAATGTTGTAAATGGAACAACATTAGACCTTACCCTAAAACCTCTCGTATCTTGCCTCCACTTCCTAACTAGTTCACGCAGCAATACATTTGACAATATGACTTGTTGGTTAATGAAGACAGCCCATTTGAATGGAGTCCTTTCAAGTCTTTCCTTTTGCAATACAGTCAACTTACCATTAACTCTAACCAACGACTTTGTATCGACAACATGTCTCACACGGATCTGAATAGTAACCAGAAAAAAAAAGGAAATTAACTCCATCATTATGGGAAGATTAAAAGCACATCAATGAAATTTAAAATCTCTACAAACCTTTTTGCTGCCTTCCTTTTTGTTGCCTTCATTAGTTCGCTTAATGCGTTTTCGTGAACCCATGAAATGATATCAGAATTTTGCCTATTACAAAATAGAGTGATTAACAAAAACAACCATGAGACAAGCAACATTGTCTTTTTAAGCTACCTTACATTGTGTAAATAACAAATCAAATTAGAATTTCCTTAACTCCATAATATTGATGCTAATTAAAGAAATCAAATTTTCTTCATTTTTGGGAGAAACATTAACAAATGGTTACATCTTATTCTTGGTCTTGGTAGACATTTTAAAATTTTAAACTAATTTATGTCACTATTATATACTAGGCCATTAATAACATCGTACCACAATGAAAGACTAATTACTTATGAAAATCATGAAACAATGAAAGACTAATCTTTCTTTTTTACTTATGTATTCTTGATTGTTCAGTTTGAAAAATGTATTCTTTATATTTTCTTTTTGCCCCCTGCCTTCCTCATATGCTTGTTTTTGTAAACCAGTAAATAAGAACTTCTGTAATTGTTAATTAAAAATAACAACTAATCTAACTTGTCAATTCAGAATAGGCTAATTTAACCAAATATTTAGTTAGTCAATGACCAACCTATACATCTCAAAAAATAACTCTACTAATTCTAACCTTGCAGCATATATTATATATAGCAAGTAAGTGACACGGTTAACTATGTTTACTAATACGACGCAATCATATAAACCTATTCACATTTCTAGAGAAAATGTTAACATTGTCAGCGAAAATGGTTAACTATGTTTACTAATGCGACCTAATCATATCTACAACAGAAAGTCCTATGGCCTCAAACAAGGATTGGATACCAAGGAGTGACTATAAGCCCTCTCGGAGTAGAGTAAATAAACTGTAAACCTATTCACATTTCTAGTGAACATGTTAACATTGTTAGAGAAAATGGTTAACTATGTTTACTAATGTGAGCTAATCATATCTGTAACGGAAAGCCCCATCACCTCAAACAATGATTGGAAACCAAGGAGTAACTATAACCCCTCTAGGAGCAGAGTAAACAAACTTTAAACCTATTCACATTACTAGTGAAAATGGTTAACATTGTTAGTGAAAATGGTTAACTATGTTTACTAATGCGAGCTAATCATATAAACCTATTCACATTTCTAGAGAAAATGTTAACATTGTTCGCGAAAATGGTTAACTATGTTTACTAATGCGATGTAACCATATCTGCAACGGAAAGTCCCATGGCATAAAAAAATATTGGAAACCAGGGAGTCACTATAAGACCTCTGGAAGCAGAGTAAACAAACTTTAAGCCTATTAACATTTCTAGTGAAAATGTTAACATTGTTGGTGAAAATGGTTAACTATGTTTACTAATGCGACCTAATCATATAAACCTATTCACATTACTAGTAAAAATGGTTAACATTGTTAGTGAAAATGGTTAACAATGTTTACGAATGCGACCTAATCATATTTGCAACGGAAAGCCCCATGGCATAAAAAAGGATTGGAAACCAAGGAGTGACTATAAGACCTCTGGGAGCATAGTAAACAAACTTTAAACCTATTCACATTTCTAGTGAAAATGTTAACATTGTTGTCGAAAATGGTTAACTATGTTTACTAATGCGACCTAATCATATGTACCTATTCACATTTCTAGAGAAAATGTTAACATTGTTAGCAAAAATGGTTAACTATGTTTACTAATGCGACGTAACCATATCTGCAACGGAAAGCCCCATGGCATAAAAAAGATTGGAAACCAGGGAGTGACTATAATACCTCTGGGAGCAGAGTAAACAAACTTTAAACCTATTCACATTTCTAGTGAAAATGTTAACATTGTTGGTGAAAATGGTTAACTATGTTTACTAATGCGACATAATCATATTTGCAAAGGAAAGCCCCATGACCTCAAACAAGGATTGGAAACCAATGAGTGACTATAACCCTCTGGGAGCAGAGTAAACAAACTTTAAACCTATTCACATTACTAGTGAAAATGGTTAACATTGTTAGTGAAAATGGTTAATTATGTTTACTAATGCGAGCTAATCATATAAACCTATTCACATTTTTAGAGAAAATGTTAACATTGTTCGCGAAAATGGTTAACTATGTTTACTAATGCGACCTAATCATATCTCGTTAGCGAAGGAACAAACCCCATTAGAATCACAAGGAGCAAACCTCATATCAAATCAGAATACAAATTCAAACAACATACCCTATATGAAATTAGATAATGAATGCAAGTATCAGATAGAGACAACCCTAACCTGAGAGAGATGAACCTCAACTAGCGATTCACACAAACATATGAGAACCTCAACCCCTATGATACAAAGAAACATATCAATGTGTGTGCGTGCGAGTGAGACAAACTTGAATGCGAAGGTGCGTGCGAAAGAGGGAAAAACTACCTACTACAGCATGGGCGACGTGCAGAAGGTGGGTTGGGAGAACGAAGATGATGGCTTGTTCGGAGAATGAAGATGATACCGGGAGAGAAAGAGGAGTAGCAGACAAAGACGAACGTGAGAGAAAGAGGAGCGCGGGAGGAAGAATGCCTTTCCTTTTTCCTTTTCAAGTTCAGATTGCATTTCCTAATTTGCCCCTTTGTTTTATGTTTTTAATATTTTTTGAAAAATGAAAAATTAAGGCTTTTTTATTTTAAAATAAATAATTGATTGATTAAAAAATGCCACTTGGCCGGGTGTCAAATGGGTGACGCTACTGTGCAGGTGTACGTGTATCACCGCTCTTCCCACACGAGACCATGTCAATTTCTCACATCCCACCAACTCTTCAACCTCTCAATGTGGGGTCCTTAGTTTTGACTTACTGTGTCATTAAAATTTGTAAATACAACTTCTTTTTATCTTGTTTTCTTAAAATAATCTGAACTAAAAACATTATTCTCAACTCAAGATAATATTGCTCATACTTATTTTTAATATTTAATTATAATTGTTTTTAGATTTAGGATAAAATATTAATGATTAGTATAAAATCATCCTCTAAATTTGCGTTTCTTTATAAATCATATCATATCCGAAGCAAGTTATTTTTTATATCTTTACTTTATTTAAAGAAACCTGTCATTCTATTCACATAGATTAATAACTTATTTTTGAAGAAAAATAACTTTATTTCCATTTTAAAATATGAGTTTAATAGATATATTTATCTTTATATATATAAAAGAAAGGTTTATGGTGCATTAAAATTTCCGCCCAAAATAGAGCTATTTGCGGTATTTTATAACAACACATTTCATTATTATTATTATTATTATTATTATTGGAAACATTTGAATTACAAGTTATTAAAAGTTGATTGAAAATACAAAATTAATAAAATAAGTATATTTTTAATAATATAAGAAAATAATAAAATTATCAATATAATTTTTTTATATACACAAAAAATCTCTCTCCCTTCAAATTTACTAGTGCATCACACGAATCTACGATCTAGTATACTATCAACATAAAAGTTTTTACATTATTAACCAATAAAAAAATGGTATGACTTTTAAAGTGTTATTATAAAAGTCAACAACTTTATCATAAAAATCATAAAAGTGTAATTGGATGATAGAGTAAAAATGTAATACCCTTAAGCTTCTAAACACTAAATCCCAACAAAAGAATCCAAGATTCAAGTCAAACAACTCAAGATCCATTAAAACCCAACATCTTCAAGCTTAGGGTTCAAAAAGAGGGAAAAAAAAAGGGAAAGACAACAAAACAAGGGATACGGATGGACAAAGGAGAGAGCACTTACCTCCGAGAACACGTATAGATGAGCTCCGGACACTGAATCTTCATATCTCTGCTCCTTTTCCCTCTTCCTCTTCTTCCTTCTTCTCCTCCTTCTCTTTATCTTCGTTTCTTTCTTTTCTCCTTCTTTCTCTAACTTTTCCTTCTCATTTCTCTTTAAAACATGTGCGTGTGTGTGGGCTTAATGAACCTTGGCTCCCTATTTAGGTCTTATTATCCTATTCTCATCAATTCCTAATATAAGGTGGCTATTATTAATAATGTCTAAGGCTATTCTTTAACTCATTAAATATAAAGATTATTCCATAAAAGATGTTTCTTTATTATTTATTTCTAAGATTCGTAAATTGGGGATGTTACAAAAAATCTTTTGCATTATCCATGCATATATTATTTATTTAAATTTGTTGACTTTTGTAATAAATACCTTAAAAGTTATATTAATGAGTTAACAATGCATGCCTATTAACTCTACTTATTCTTAAAAGAGTAAATAGTGTATATAGTGACAGTGTAAGAAGATTTTACATTGTTTTCCAAATACAAATTGTTATATATAGTAATTTTGTTGACTTTTATAATAACTACCTTAAAAGTTATATATATATATATATATATATATATATATATATATATATATATATATATTATAATTTCTTATTGATTGAGTTGTCAAAACTCTTACACTTAACGTTCTTTAAATATTTATAATATATTTACTAACATTTTATTTATCATCACATTTATTATCATTTTTTAATGTACAATGGTTACACTGAAGTTATAATGAACGCATCATCACATACGTATTATCCAAATTTCTCACCACTAAATCAACCCTAGGGTTCACGTATGTTTATCATCTAATAAAATATATTGTCTTATTTATAAGGTGAACGTGAAAATAAAAAAATATAAACCATATTTATTAACACTTTCAGTGTATACTCTCTTGTTTTATAATGAAGGTTAAATTACTCTTTTAGTCTCTCTTTTCATTTACATTATTCAATTTAGTTTCTCTATTTTTAAAATGTACAATTTGGTCTCTAATTTTTATTTTATTTTTTATTTATTTTCTATTCCAAGTAATCAATTTGTTAACTATCTAATCTTGTTAAGGTAATTATGTTTGTTTTCATGATTTTCAATTTTTAACCATTCTTTTAAAATCAGACTAGATCAATCGGATCAATTGATTGGGTAATCGTTCCATTAACTTTAAAAATCTGGTTCATCTCAAAACTAGTAAGAATCATTCAAACTAATCCGAAATTGAGAAAAAAAAACTAGGGTATTTTTCAAAAAAAAAAAATTGTTTTAATTTAATCTAAAAGAATTTTAATATAAGCAAAAACACTTATTTAAAGAACATAGGTATAAATTATTTTGTCAATTATTATTCGATTTGGTCTTCTAGTTATACATAGGTATAAATTATTTTGTCAATTATTATTCGATTTGGTCTTCTAGTTTTAAAAAAATGTTCAATGTTTCCCTTTCATCTGATTTCATTAACGCCATTATTATCAATTTAGATGGAAGGACAACAGTGAATATTTTTTGAAAATTAGATAACCAAATTGAACATTTTAAAATTAGTGGAACTGAAAGATAGTAATTTGACCTAGAAAGGATTATGAGAAAATAGTCATTACAATGATAGTGTAAAGAGTTTTTACCCCATCATCTACTCACAAGTAACATGTATGATAAATTTGCTAATTTTTACATTAATTATTTTAAATGTTATACCTATCATGATTGGGTTGCTAGTATTTACACTAAAGTGCATATAAGTTAAATTCAAGAGTTATTGACATTTCTAAAAAGAAATGATAATTGGAGTGAGATATTGATAATGAAAATGCAAACGTTTTTTTTTTTTTTTTTTTTTTTTATAGTAAATCAACTAGACATCATACTTGATTGGCTTTTAAGGTAATTATCATGAAAGTAAAAAATTTCTCATGTATGAAATTTTTTAATTAGATGACGTGTATAAAAAAAATTCTTTACATTATCAAAAAAAAATTTATTTATTTTAAAAATAATTAAAAAAATAATTTTCATATACAGCAAGTTTAAAGATTTTAACACAATTAATTAATCAATTAAAAGTTATTCTAAATATAATATTTAAAGTAATTATTACAAAATTTTTTTATCATACATAATAATTTATGATTTGATAATAGTGTAAAAAACTTTTACAATGCATTATAATTATATTAATTTAGCAGTGAATTTAAAAATGGTGTACTAGTTTTAATTTTAATTTCAAAATTCAAAAAAATCTTGATTCAAACGAGAAGAAATGGCGGGTTGTGCATGTTCCCCACTAACCGTCAAAACCGTCGCAACACAAGTGCAAAGTGGGGAGCAAGAATCCTCTGCATTATGTCCACGTAGATCAAAACCCAAATCAAGGCACCTACTGCCACGCCACAAACATCAGAAAACAAATAAAACATCGCAACATCTCTTGCGTGCGCGAGTGCTTGACGTAGCCGTGAGTCTAACCACAGAGGAGAAAAAGTACCATCCATTTGAAACATGTTCTCTGCTCTGGTGGCACCATGCATATATAAATGAATTTGATGGGTGAAAATGAATTAAGGAAGAATGGAAAGAGAGTTTGAGAGAGGATACATAAAGAAGGGGCCATGGAGTAGTGAGGAAGATGAGGTGCTGTTGAGACACGTCAGCAAATATGGTCCTAGGGAATGGAGCTCCATTCGATCCAAAGGCTTCTTGCCCAGAACAGGAAAATCTTGTCGCCTTCGATGGGTTAACAAACTTAGACCCAACTTGAAGACGTAATTAAGTTACTTTAATAATTCATTCATTCTGTCTCTTGTCACCTTTTTATTTTATATGCATAATTCATATTTATTTGTTGTGTGGTTGTATAGTGGGTGCAAGTTTACTGCAGAAGAAGAAAGGTTGGTGATAGAATTACAGGCACAGTTTGGGAACAAATGGGCCAAAATTGCAACGTATTTGCAAGGGAGAACCGACAATGATGTGAAAAACTTCTGGAGCAGTAGGAGGAAAAGGTTGGAGAGGATGTTGCAGAAGCCACCAACGTCTAAGCCGCAGAAAAACAAAGCAAAAACTCCTCTTAATCAAGTGCATGTGGAAAAGGTGAGGTTCATCATGAGTGAGTATCCTTTACTTCAACATATTGTGTCCGCACGAGCCTTTTACTAGAAAGAATGTAACATAAATACCACAACACAACATTCTTACGGTAACAAAAAACTGTAATTTATATATGATTAATGGGAAAGTGAAAAATGTTCTATCTTAAACTTAGATGTCTCAACAATTTTATCGGAGGAGTATGTTTTTTATATCTTTTTTTAAAAAAAAAATACTTGATTTAATACATAAACTTGGTGATCAAAATATGTATATCTATTTCAGGTTCCTCCTCCTCCTCCATGCAGTTCCAATCAGGTGGAGGAAATTCTTTCTTACCCTACTTGCTATACGGGAAACACCCAAGTGTTCGAGATGATGAACCTACCATATTTGATAAAGCCAAACTATCATCATCAACAGTTGGACAATGATTATCTCAGTGCAGTTGAGGTTGAGGCCACCCCACTTCACTCAGTACCATCGTTTGAGTCTTCATCAGGGTACAACTTCCCTCTACTCCCTGAACCTGAACCAGAACCACTAATGGACTTTCCACTATTCCCAGAGTGCCCTGAGCCCTTTTATCCAAATTTTGTTGATGGGTTCGAGGAGAAAAAATGTTCAGAATGTGTATGCAGCCAGATGCTTGGAAACAGGTTGCCAACTTTTGGATTCGAAGGAAATTCTCAAAGTACAAGTTCAAATGGCTTTTTCAAGGACTTCCCAAGCGACATTTTTGAATACTTTGAGCACATTCCAACCTCATCAGAACAATGAACTGTTTACTTTTTAATTAGACTGTTATGCCCAGTGATCATTTTGCTCCTTTTTTACATGTACCATCCATAGTCAATGCTAGATTGCTGTAACTTGCGTTTGCAATTTCCCAATGTATGATCTTAATTATATCAGGTTACTTGATTTGATCAAGGGAAAACTCAAGCTTAGTTTTAGCTTTTGTGTTTGCCCCGTGTTATTTGTGTTTAGTTTTTGTTCTTGGGGTTTTTAACCCCTCCTCAATATCAAAAAAAAAAAAAAAAAACTCAAGCTGCACAACATCTAATTAGTTGAGGAACTTAATACCTGCACACATTTGAGTATTTCCCATATTTATTATATTTTGTAGATACTTCATTTTATCAACCAGAAACAAATAGCAAATAAAAGCTATCGGTGTTCCACAACACATGACATGGAACAGTCTTCAGAATCTTTTTCTTTTTATTTCTTTATACTCTCCGTCCCATCTGTTAAGTTGCAATGCGAACAGAATAGCCTTTAACGATCCTCTAGTATGGCCCCCAAAAAATTAGGCACTGTAAGTACACTAAAATTCTAAGGTCCCAAGAGTAGAAGAAATTATAAATCTCCAAGATTGAAACAAACTTACTCCACCCCACTCGCAGCATTCTCCCAAATGGGGACAAGATTTAAATGATCCATTCTACTACAGTGTGAATATATGAATACATGACTCTACGTAAACTATAAACAAAGATCACAAAACAAAGATTGCATATCATCAATCCAAGCGAAAGACCACAATAACAAGCCACATTCGTGACAAGAATTTCTGCAAGCAATACATAATAGCTGTACAATACTTTCGCTACTTTTACCCCCTTTTTGAAGTAAAACGGTCACTCCCCTAAAAGCAAAAGACATCGAAAATCAGATAGGGATTATCACTAAAACTGGACCAGTAATATCCAACATCTTTCAGCAGCGTGATGATCGTGGATAACTTCAAATATAGCTGCTAAGAATGATCTTCATGAACGGATTGGGAAAAAAATTATTCCAAGTCCAATATATCCAAGTAACCAATAAATACAGGACAAGGAATAAATCAATTCATTTCCAGACTGTCTCATTTGCATCTGTGAAAATTGCATTATGATGTTCAATGAGCAACTGAACAACCTCAATTGCACCAAAGTCTACTGGCATGCCATCATCCAAAGGAATAGGAGATGATGCATCTATGGCTTCACCATCATCTGCAGCAAAAGAAACAAGAAAAGAATCCAATCAGCAGGAATCCTACAAATCTATAATCTGCATTATTTTCTGCAGACGAAATTTAGGTCATTAATTTTCAATGGTTTCTCTCAAGGGGTGTGTGGTAGGGAGATTAAGTTTCCCATGAATCTTAGGTTTCTATGTTTGGTATGAATTTTTAAAAAAAGATTTCCAGGAAATATTCCTGGGTATTTTTTTTAACCATATTTCCCAACAAAACATTCCCAAGGGAGGGAGTGGGAATCCAAGATTTGAAGTTTGGGTACCCATGAAACATTGTCTAATCTTCTCAAGAATATTCGGGCATACAAAACATATTTACAACATTTCGAAAATCGAGATTATTAAAGAAACAAGATTCCTAGAAATATAAATCCAAGGAACAAAAGAAGACTCTGCATACAAAATGCCCCCCTTGGGTTTCCATGGTCTTACTCTACCCCTATTTAACTAGTTATCTCTCATGTGATCAACTCTTCTTAGTAGGCCTTTTATTTGTCCTCTCCTCACATGGCCAATATAAAAGTTTATGCTTTGTGAAGATTATTGAATATAGAACATTTTGACTTAGAAAATCCCCATTGCCCAAGAGACTAGAGTACGATTTCATGGAATGTCCCACATGGTCATCATCCTTTTGGCCATAGTCAATAATAAATAATATTTTAAGTCAATTTGGTTATCTTAAAAAATTTACATGTTTTAGCAACATTTTGCCTACCAGCAAGCATGTCCCAGGCAGTATATGAACCAGGTGGTGGATCCACACTCTTTTTGGAAGGACTTTTCGACATCTGATTCCAATATTGACGATAAACTTCAGGTCTCCGTTCCTTTTGCCACATAATAACAGGTGCCATTTCCATAGCAAGGCTCCGAGCATCCATCTAGATAAAATCAACAATGTTGAGCATGAAAATCATCATATTGCAGGGACTGAGAAAAGCAGCTAACTATAACAAAGCAAGTTATGCATCTACAAAAATAGTGATGTTACCCTTCTACTTTTAGATTAAGAGGAGAAAATAGTGATATTAGCACAAGAAAAAAATATTAGAAGAGGAGAAAAGCACAAGAAACTGACCACAGCAAATCCTTCAAGAAGTAAGCAAGAAGTACAGAAACATAAATATTTTAGCTCTCCAATCCTTCTCCAAATCATACAACAAAACTCCAACATAACCATCAGCAGAAAGCCCAAAATAAGCTAGGAAACAATCTTATCCCAAAGAATATAGAAATATAAAATACACTAACTGAAAAGTGAAAACACTGGCATTTTTCTGTAGCCAAATACACTGCATACCAGCTGATTAAGCACACACCCACAGAGCATTGCAGTGCTTCTTTTCCTTATAGAAACTAAAGAGCCAAAATATGGCCGATTAGAAACCTCTGATGGAAGTTCAATGTTAGTTGTTATATGGTGAGTTTGGTCAAAGCAAAGGCTAGACCTCCTCTTTTTTCCATCTACATGAATTTCTAGGAGTTTGCTTTTAGCCAATACCTTTGATAGACATTAAAAGCCAAAATGGGTTCCAGAATTTTGCTAATTATTCTTTTTCATATTCCATCTTTTTTCTTTTCTTGTTTTACTATGTGGATAGTTTACCCTGATGATTACTCTTGTTCCATTATGAATAATAAAATTTATCATTCCAATATAAGTATATTGGACTACAGTATGCTCCATTTACCTAGTGAAGTATTGAACAATATATTGATCAAACAAAATAAAAAAAAAACCAAACTTAAGAATACCAAGAATAAGAATTTGAAGGTAAGTTGGGGTTTAAAAACAGATTTTAGAAAATAGAAAAAGAGAGTCATAGACTGCTAATGAAGAAAAGAAAACAAGTCTGTGAAAGAGTTCAAAAACCTCAACTGTCAAAAGCAATGCCTTTTAGTTAAATACAAGGTTTATTATATGGACACAAATTAAATATCATAAAGGAAACCAACAACTTCAAATGATAATGATGATAACAAAACAACAAATAAAATGCATAGATTCAATTCCTTTTCCATATATGTTTCAAAAGCTATTTGCATAGCAATGTGGACATTATTTATAAGGAAAGGAAATGTGCCATGAGACTCCACCATACATGGTTCATTAGTCAATGAACAAATATAAGTGCTCACCAGGCATATGAAACCCAATCTCCCACCCATCCCTGCTCCGACTAAACAAACACACACGCTCATGTAGAGAAGTCTCCTACCTTATTGAGAAGTGACTTCTGGCTAACACGGAGTAGAAGTGCTGTTATAAACTCCAGAGTCATGTAGTTTACACTGGAAAGCCTCTTGAGTATGTTTCTCATGGAATATATACTGGATCGAGCACCTCTAATCTCATTATAAATCTCTAATGTGGTTAGTGGCTCAGGAAGGCTAGCAAGATAATATTTTGCAAGAGCTGCTACGTCAACAGGATTTGTGCCTTCTGGCACTGAAGCAGTAGAATCTGCAACATGCAATTAGCCAATTATAGTAGCAAGTATATCATCATCCAAATATAATAACACAAACATACCCCTTACTGAAAGAGTGATTGAATTACCTTGGTTGTATAGGGAAACCAACTGGTGAATAACCTTTTTATCCCCTTCAGATTTAAAAAGATGTGGCGAGTTCAATCCTGCTTAAAATAAAAATAATGAAATTACTATTGGATCAAAATGATTTAAAAAAAAAAAAACTATTGGATCAAAATAAAACAAAAAAAAGACAAACTGATCCATGATGTGGAGCCTTACTCTAGAAACAGCTACCTGAAACTATAAGATAATCTGCACAATTGACCAATATCTGAGGAATAGGTTTGCAGCAATCTTGCCTTTGCACAGTAACCTCAATAGGAACTCCAAATACTGGGGTAAGGATAAGTGAATAATTAAGTACCATTATGCAGGCATTAGGCAGGCAACAAATTTTAAATATAAAGTAAAAACCAACATACAGACAAAGAATGCTACACTGCTATATAACTTAATAATCAAAAGTGATACTGTAAAAGTATCAAAATGGAATTCATCCCAATATGTCCAGCAGGAACAATGGAAGTAATTCTACATAGCCAGCAAAAGACTGTGGTGCATGAAAAGAACTGCTCTCTTTCTAAGTCATGTAGTTTGAGAAACTTACCATCAGTGCTTGCAACTCCCTGCAAAAGAAAATTATATAAGAATGTTTGCAAATGATGTATACAATAAAAAATAGGTCAAAGTTAGCCCAATGTCATTTACCTTTTGCCATCTTTCAATATCTGTCAAGATAGTCTTACTTTTTTGTGCTGTTATTTTTGCCACCTGAAATAAATGAACATGATGGTAAATCAGAAAGAGAAGAAAGTAAAGAATATGAGCATCAAACTGGTGCAGCAAAAATACATTGTGAATGATAACGTGGCATGTGACTGGCAAATAAGATATAGAAAAAAGAAAAGGATACAAGTGACAAAAACAAAACAAAGAAGATTTGAAAAACCCATTTACCAAGTCCAGAATAACAGCCTTAAACAATCTACAACTCAACTACAGGCTATCCAACATACAACTGACAGAATTATATAATACAGAATCACTTTGGACAAGGCACTCCCTTTACCCAAATGAAAGGATTACAAGTAATAATAAAATAAAATCCCCAGAATAAGACAGTGCCTTTTTTTTTTTTCCGTTTTCATTTTTAGTTGATATATTTTCGCTACCATTTCCAAAAATGCCACATTGGGCTTATTCTGTTTCTTGTTTTCAAAATGGAGAAAACAATGAAACCTAGTCATTATGCATTTATCCCTTTCTAAAAAGTTAACCATCACAATCTCAAATCATTTACTCAACTACATTACCTCTTCAACCTTGGACTTTCCCACAACCACCTTATCCTTTGTCCCTGAGAAGCCTCTCCTCAGGAGCGTACCAGTTGTAGCAGCAGCTGATATCAAACGATCCTGCACAGCATGTCTTGTGGATGGCTGCTGAAGAAGTGTCCACTGGCTCTTCACCATCGATCCCACTCTTCCTGCCACTTCAGCCACATTACTCTTTGTATCCTTTGTGACCTCGCCAACAAATGTTCCTGCTGATTCCTTAGCTTCTTTAAGCTTGACCCCTACATGAATCAAACCCATATCTGAATCTTGAACAAACAGAGACCAGAAAAGTCTTTTCTTCGATAAATTTCTCGATAAGTATTTACCAGAGAAGGAAATAAGGAGGTAAGAAGAATTTTCTCATGCAAGTTAAAATTAACTTATGCATAAGTTAAAATAAATGAGAGAGATTCTATAAATTGGTTTATGCATAAGTTCATTTTAACCTATGGGAGAAGTTTAATTCACTTTATCCACTTATTTTGTTCTCTATGGAAAAGTTTATTGAAACAGGAGCAAAGCAAATAAGAAAAGTGCAGCGATCTAGTGAAAGATACCCGAGGAAGAAAAGAAACCAGCAGCCTTGTCTTGCCACTGAGGCGAGATGATTGAAGGCATTGAAGCAGAAGCTAACAACAAAATCAAACACAATGGAAAACAATCAGTTGTTACTTGATTGGTCCTGCATAGAAGTGAACACATAATAGAGGAGTCAACAGTAATTGACAAAATTCTAGTCATAAATACGATCCTTAAGAAACAGAATCAAGTTAGTTGTTGTCGATACTACAGCTTTTGATCATCGATTTGTTCAAAAATCAAAATCATCAATCAAGCCCATAAAGAATAATTTTATATATAAACACACACATATAATAGTGAAATCTAAATAGTCTGTGTAGTAAAAGGCAAAGAAGAGAATCGATCAGGGCTCTACGGGTTGAAAAACGAAAAGCATACAAGAGAATCCGATGAAAAAGGGAATAATAAATGAAGGAATTGAAAAACCCTATATGTTCCCGTAACGAATTAGAATTAGAGAGAGAATCAGATCAAAGTTACCTTGCGAAAGCAGAGAGAGAGAGAGAGAAAAGACGGCAGCAGAAGAAGCAAAAACAGCTGACAGAGATATGATATGGGAATAGGAATGGGACTGCTCTGACTAAGTCCCAGGATCAACGTAGCACCAAATTATAACGATACTTCTTTTGTCTCTCACTCCAATCCATTCACTTTTTTTTTTTTTTTCTGATATATTTATACTAGTATTATTTTATCTTATGCAGTAATAATTTATAAGATAAATATTTATTTTATATACTTAAAATTTAAGGTAAATAAATATTTTTGAATATATAAATTATATTATAATTAAAATTTTTAGTAAATAAATATTTTTAAATACATAAATTATATTTTAAATTTATAATAAAAAAATTTAATTGTGAGACAAGGTTATTTTTAATTATTTATGGTTTTATAAAAAATATTAAAATCTAATTTAAAAATAAAGATGAAAAAAATAGATTAAAAAACATAAGATTTAAAAAAATAAAAATGATCTCGTTGGAAAAAAAATGAAAAATAAAATCTAAGAATAACTCTTACAAATACTCTAATTTAACAGTTATTCTTTTTTTATACAGAATTTTAATATAATTATTCTAATTTATAAATAGAGAGAATTTTAATTCAGATATGCGTAGAAATAATATATATATATATATATATATATATATATATATATATATTCCAAAGTGTTTAATTGGATTATTTGGTTTAATTAACTTGTGATCAATATTAATTATGAATTAGTTAAATAAATTTACCAAGAGGTCTAGCTTAGTTGGTTGAATAGGGTGCGTAAGTTATTATAAACTCTTTAGTATTTCTTCGATTCTCATGGATAAAAAAAATTAGCTAAATTAATTTAATAATTAGTTAAAAAATATAATCATTTTGATGTGGAGGACTTTATCCTTTCTCTTTGAAAATTTTACAATTAAAATTATTTATATTTAAATATTATAAGTTTATATATTATTTTTTTGGTACAGGAGGAAGAATAAATGTCCCAGGAGTGCACGAATGCCATCTGGGGGGTGAGTCCAGGAGAGATCATTTGATGAAGCAGCTGATCCCCATCTAGCTATAGCTAAAGTATCCGCAACAAATTAAGTTGGCCGTCCTTGGGATATGGATTAGGGAAACTTGCCAGTCCCTTCCCAACAAAGTGTGAATCTCCTGCAGTAGGCTCCAATTCGCATGACTGATCACCTCGTCCTTGTTCCAATCATTCAGAGTTTGAACTACCTCCAGACAATCACACTCGCAAATAAGCTTGCCATAGCCAAGATTCCCAACTTGAGACAAGACCAACTTTCAACGCCCGCCATAAGTTCAGCAACAAGAGCATTTCCCAAGGGTTCAGACTTGGAGAAACCAAAAAGCCAACGACCAATATCATTTCTAAAAACGCCCCCTATACCCATACGCGGAGGATGATGGATGAAACGGGTGAGGAGGAGGGAGCCAGGCAGCTAGAATTTTTATGATTATTTTTTTAGTAAATAAATGGAGGCATTAATATGTTGTTAACACTTCTTTAAGGCTAAACATGTACTCCTAAACTACTTTCTTGATTTTTTTTTACTGCAACTACTTTCTTGATAATAAGTGTTGGTACCACATGTGTATGAAGTAAAGATTGAGGAGTATAGCATGCATATGCATTCCATTGTAGGGTAATGGGTTAAATCGTATTGTATTGCAATTATGTAAAACACATGTTTCTATTTCATGATTGATATTATACTAGATGTATGATAATTATGAGATGTGAATTGATGAGATGTCTAAATTGTGAGTATTTGATCATGTTATGTATGTGCGTTATTCTTGTTTGATAGAAAATGAGATGCAATTAGGCAAAAGATACATGTCATCAATTGAGAATGCCTTATGCTACCTTATGGGAAGGAATATACCTTATAATAGTGATGTAAGGTCCTAGTTGGAGAATGATGGTTGTGAATAAGAAAGGGGAAGGGTAAGTCTTAATCTAATGTAAAAAGGAGGGTATGAGGAATGGAATGTCATAAGTTGAGAGTATATATACTAAAGCTTTAACAGTCTTAGACTTGACCATACTAGACAACTCTAAGTAGGGCTGAGCATCGATCGGTTTTGATTGGATTTGGGCCCAAAATCCCCAATTTGACCAAAATCAAAACACTTTCACATTAGGACTGTTTTCGACTGTTATGGCCTATCGGTTTGTCGGTTTTGGGTCTGGCGGAAGGTAGGTATGTCGATTGGATTGAGGTGGGTTTAGGTGTGCTTCGTAAGAGCTTTACTTCATCGACACCAGAATGAAGTTTCGAGGTCGTTTTCAAGGTTGCTGGAAAAGGAGTGGTTCCCAACGATGCATGCACTGGAGATGGAAGTGGATTGAAAAACTCTTCATGGTCTTAGGAACGCTCCATGGAAGAGGAAGATAAGTATCTCTATGGCTACAAGTGTGTCCCGCAGGACATTTCTTAAGGGAGAGGAAGATGCACTACAACCCGTAAGAAATAAGGAAGAAGATAATTTTTAGGCATGACTGCCTCTACATTGAAATTGGAAAAAAAAGGAGTGTAAGTGTTTTTTTATTTTGGTAAAAGTATGAAACTTGGAGAAGCGTAAGTGTGTAGCCCGAGGGCAAAATTTAGCGTGAACCACCAAGTATATGGTTCACCAGTGAACCATCATGTAAAAAGTGATTTGAAGTTTGAGGTAAGTGGTTTACAGATGGGGAATGTATCTAGTAGCCGTTAGATATATATTTTAAAAAATGAACGATGAAAGATGGTTGATAGAACCTTCTGATGGTGTTTTTTTTATAAATATATTAAAAGTAAATAAAACAGGTGATTGGACAAAATTGACCTTAGATATATTTTGTTAATTAAATGATGAAACGCTGTTGACCCCGGACTAATAAATCGCATTTGCGCAAGACTTTGTTGAAGTCCTAAGTGATAAATCATATTTGGCAATAGTGTGTTGAAGTCATTTGTGGCCCAGGGTCCTTTGAAGGTAATTGTAGGGGGGGCTTTCATTAGTGTGTTCATCGTGGTTGGGTCCGTCGAGATTGGTTTTGATGGATCTATTTTGGAAAATGATTTGCAGAAGGTGGTCGTCGGCGAAGTGAACATCTCCGTCATGAACTTTTTTGCAGAAAAATTAATCGTCGGAATGAAGTGGTTGTCTTCCGAGAAGGAAAATATGGGGGTTGTGTGATAGCACCCAGAAAACCAACAACGAAGTTGTCCAAAAACAAATCTCAATGATAACGGTGATGAATTGAAAATCAAATTCAGACTTTAATTCAAAATCAAATTCAAAGGCTTTCCAGATCCTTTAACAATCCATTACAATAACAAATTACAAATAACCACCAACAATCCATTAAAACTGCAAATTGCAAATAAAGAAATAATTAAAAAAAAAAAGAAAAATTATGAATCCTCATCTTCGTCGCGACGCACATGCCTTTTCCTCTCCCTCGATCTCTCCTTCTTTACGCGCCCAAACCCCTTCGTCCGCGGCCTCTCCGCGAAGTCTTCCACCATAACGGCATTCGCAGCGGCGCTGACGACGACAGTGGAGATGGCGAGGCGCTTTTTCCTTGCAGTTGATCTTGACGCTCCAGTTGAGGGGCTTAGGGCCAAATACGACGCCTTCGTCGAGGTGGAGTGAGGTGCGATTAGAGCCGCGACAATCGCGGGAAGGGTTTTCGGCCTCCGCGACTAACCTCGCTGCGCGTGAGGGTGGAGGCGGTGCTGCGACGCTTGTTCTAAAGGTTTGGACGATGGCTCGGGCGATGTCGGGAGGGGTGGAGTAGAGGTCGAAGAAGGACTCGCAGACCTTGTCGTCGGAGAAGTTGAGGACGGGAGAGATGGAGGCCTTACAGGAGATGGAGAGGGGTTGGCGGATCACGCTAGAATTTATCGTGGCTTAAGGTAAGAATTAAAAAAGTAAGAAAAAAATTAAGAATTGAAAAGGTGATATTATTTTGAAACTGATATTGAAATGACATAGTAGGCATTAGGGAGTGGGGACTAGCCATGTGCATCTGAGCAACTTTTCATTTCAATGCTTCAGTTACCAAAAAGCTTGTTTAAAGTTCAATTTTTCAATGAAATTTTTTTCCTCTCTACTAAGTTGGTCGGTTAGGTTCCCGACAGTTCAAAAAGCTTACATCTAAAACCGACTGCGCATACTCGCTTTTAACTTTTTTTTCCAACTGCCTAAACCCGCACGACCAACTGTAACGACCCAATTTTCACCTATAAGAATTTATGTAATTAATTTATTTTAAGAAACTAAATATTTCTTAAATAAGTCTTGTTTGAATGAAAGAGAATTATGAACACAAGAAATTGCGAGTAATTATTTTAATATTGTGTGATATTTAGATTATGTGTGAATTCTTTTATGATTACATTTTATTTGATTTCATATTTTAATAATTTAGTTATTAATTATTTTCTATGTGTTGTTATCATGGACCTAGAATGAAAAGATGTTAGCTTTTGGGCCTAGAAAACAATAAAATAAAAATAAAAGTTGATGAGGGGTGCAAATAGTAGAAAGGGAGGTGCTAGAAGTAAATCCGGTCAATATCTAAACAAGAATGCCGAAAGTATATATTTTTTTTGTGTGGGAATAATTAGTATTAAAATTACTATCTTAATTAAATATAAAAAGAATTATTAAAATAAAAACAATAAATTAGAAACCTATAGAATATCTAACTCATCTAATTAATAAAATTAGAAAGTGAAAAGGTAGAATAATGGACAATTAAAAAGAATAATGGACAAAAAGAATAATGGACAATTAAAGACTTAGTAACCATAGGACTTATGAGTTTCCATTCATCATTAGTCATATTTATCACCTTGTCTCCCAACTTAGCCTATAAATACCATCCTCCATTCCTTAGTTCATCACACTTGAATCATTCTTAGAGAGAAATTAGAGAGACTAGAGATAAAGCTAGAGAGAAGGAAGATCTTGGAGTTCTCCCTTGGTGGTGGTGCTGTTGGGCGTGAGCTATAGGGGAGGAAGGAGGAGGCTTTCAACTTCATCCAAACTTAGGAGAAATAAGTATAAGTGAGGTTGTATTTTTAAAATGTTATTCTATGTGAGTGTGGAGATGGACCTTAAGGTTCTCTCATTTCATAGTTTGATCCTATATATGCATGATATGTATTTCTATAATTGTTTGTATGTTATTATTCTAAATGTGTATGGATTAAATATTGAAATTGGATAAATGCTATGATGAATTTGTAAGAACAAATATGAACATGATAACATTGATGAGTGTAGTAAGAAAACCAAGAATTTGGTCCTTTAATCCTAGAAGGAGGAGTGATTTTTATGATACATTGTTAGTGTTTTCTTTATTTTAAGTATAATGATGGTATTAAATTACGAAAAATATATATTTCTTTTATATGAGGTGTATTAGGAAAATTATATTTTTGAGATATGTTATTGTTACATAATTATATTGAAATTATAACTACGAAAGTCTATTATTTTAAGGAGAATTATTATTACAAGTGATTATTATCAATTGTATGTGAAATGTTTTATTTAAATAAATACCAAATTTTATAGGTTGACAACTTTATTATTTTATGGAGGAAATGTTTGTTGTCACAAGTAACCTTTATATATATATATATATATATATATATATATATATATATATATATATATATATATATATATATATATATATATATATATATATATATATATATATATATTCCAAACTTATTTAAATAAATAAATTATACATTTTTTTTATCTAGTTACAACTTATTTTATAAAGAAATTAAGTATAATTGAGATATCAAATATTTGAGATTATATATTTGTGTATGATTTTATTATAATAATTTTCATAAGAAAATTATAGTAACGAATATTAAATATAATTATTTTCATAATGTCTTGAAAAGAAAAGCATGAAAAATGATAAGTTTAAACGGGAACTTATATATAATTACGAGGATTTGTTAAGTGTAAATATGTGAACGCGTTTAATATGTTGTCACCGTTAAAACGCATTATATTATGTGTATGAAATTGTTATGACTTGGAATGATTGATAGCGTACCAATATTATTATTTATTGATGTTTCTCGTACCATATCCTTTATATAAATTGCTAAAGGGTGAGAACGACCCTTATGAGTAGTTTTACTCTACGAAATATTTTGAGAGTAAGTACCTTAGAGCCTTGAGGACTTGGATTAGCCAAGTTGGACAGAAGGTACGATTGGATGTGGTGCGGGAAGCAACAATTTGGTATACCACGAGTTGAGATACGTGGCCTAAGTAAGAGATCTAAGGGATGGAAGGCATCGAGTGTGTGACGTCCCAATGGGTAGGTCGACCCCCTACGTTTTGGGACTGATAATGCCAGCTCGTACATCCCGATAAACGCAGAGACAACTTATGATGACATGGAGGGTATATGTTAATTGCCTTATATTCCTACTTTCTGTAGCAGTTTAGGGGCAATTATTTGATATCTTTCATGCTTTTGAGCTTTGTTATGTTCATTTTAGTTGTGTTTTTAATAAAAGCTTTGTTTAGTTAGAAATTTTAGTTTTTACCCTTCTACACTTGATCTTTGGTTTGTTTTCTTATGTTTTTAGGAGCTTTTGGAAGCGTGGAGCAAGTTTGAAGAGGTCCAAAGAATAAATGATGCGTTAAGGATCAATTGGGTTGAAGCTTAACACCTTGAAGGTCTTGTGGAAGCAAAAGAAGCTTGTAGGAAGCCTTGCACAGGCTGTGCAATGATCCGTGCACCCGTGCATCGCCCGTTGCAAAAATAATTCTTATTTTTCTGTTTTATCTTTTGTTTGGACTTGAACTTTTTTTTGGCCCATAGCTTTAAATAGGGATTTTCTAGTCTATCCTAGGATTTCGGAAAATTGTGTAACGAAAGGAAGAGAATTCCGAGACGTGCGTGACGGCTTTGATGCGTTTGGGTTCATCTTCCATTCTTTCTCCATCTTTTGCTCCTTCCCCCATGGCTATGCGTAGCTAAGTTCTCTATTCGTTGGGGTTTAATGTAGTTGGACCTATTTTCATGTAATTACTACGTTCTCTTATTTCAATTAAGTATTGTTATTGTTCTTCTTCTACTCTTAATGCTTGTGTTTGGCCTGATAAACCAATTACATGATTCTATTTTTTCAATTGTAATTGGAAAATTCTTTTGAATTGTGAACTGGAGAAGACAACCAATCGTTTTTATGCCTAGGGATAGGGTAAAAAGGATTGGTCATCACTAAAACCCATTTTCTTAATAAAAATACCTTGGTTAAACTAATTCAAGGGATTGATAGTGGAATCAAAGGATTTAGGCTCTTTCACTTAAGGAATTATGGTTTGAGTAATTTTATGGGCTGTGATTGCACGTTAGGAAGTCCAACGAAGTTAAACCCCGGTGATTTATTTTAATTGATTTAAACCAATTTTCTATGCATTCTAAGTTTTCGTAAAAATTCCAAAACCAAATTTCCTTCTATTTTCCCTTTTTATTTTTATGCTTTTCCTTTAATTTTGGTTACTCAATTACTCTTAATTTCGTAGTCTATAAAATTTACTATTATTTACCCAATTATCGTACAAGTCCCTATGGATACAATACTCTACTTACCCTTTGTTAATTGCACGATTTGGTACACTTGCCAAAATCCCAACAATATACCTCTTTGAAAACAATTCGATGAGTTTTCTGGAAAGTTACGCATAATGAGATTATTTATCTGACAGCATAGGTATTGGTGTTAGCATACCAAGATGGATGTTGACTGCATAGGTATGTGATTGTGGCAGGGTTGAGGTATACTTACTCCCCCATCGCTTCCCAAAGGTTGAATTCGTGATTAGTGATTGATCAACCGAGAGTATGTATCCATACAGTAATGATGATGTAAAGAAGATGATGATGACGAGATGAGATTCAGGATGTCTAGACTTTTCTACTATATATATATATATATATATATATATATATATATATATATGTATATACTATGTTGTTTCTTGTGTGCTAGAATGAGAAAAGTTCTCTGCTCTTTCCATGGGGTGACATCGAAAGAATAAGACCTCATCCCATTTCCCTTTATTTCTACACATAGATGGACCCAGCAGCATGGAACCTGGAAGTAACATTTGGCCTGATGGGACAGTGGTTTTTCCACAGAGGTGATGGTAGATATCACTATCAAGGAGATCTCATCATTCTTAACCCACCAACAATAGGCACACCAATAATATCAACTAAGCTTACCTTTCCTGTCGGAGTATTCTCTGTACCTAACTGGGAGTAGCCCGTTGTGAATCCTGGCCTCGCCGATGAGTACATATGTTCGCCTTCGTCACCTCTTATACCTGGGGGCGATGACCATCATCTTATTGAGATTGATGACAAGGGTGGGGACTAGATTTATGCTAGGTGATGCTCTGATGGGATAGGTTGATCAGTGTTCTCTGTTGGTAATTATCTTATGTTGCTTTGATAGTTTATCTTTTGGATATTTCAGTTGTATTAACCTTATTAGTTATGTTTATCAACATTGTAAGAACGTATTTATTAATGGTTAAGTTATATTCCTTTTCATATTGGTGCTTATATTTTAATTTCCACAATTATCCAAAGATGTTTTCAAAACACGAAAAATTCACATGGATTTTCATGAATAAATTAAACAAGAGTTTTATTAAAATTAAATACAAAGCACTTAATGTATGTCTTAGAGTAATGTAACAAGGGATGTTACACCAACAACCTTTTTTTTTCTTTGAATACAACGGGTTTCGCTCAGACCTCTGTTCCTTGCTCACCCCTAACTCTAAGCACTAGAGGGAAGAAAAGTAGAGTCTCAACAATAATAGTTTATCCAACTAGAGAGGTTGTGGTATATCCTAAGATAATAATAAGAGTAAACCAATATAATAGTGGTGAGAATGAGAGAGGAGTCTACGGGAAGTATTAACAATTGGGGGTGAAGATCCAACCATAGGCATAAAGGTTTTGCTAGAGGCCTAGTGAGGGTAAAATCATGAGAGATAAAATGGTTGCTCGGACATAAGAGTCGAACCTATTTGTAGAGTCCTTAGAACACATATTGAGACATTATGTCTCATTCTCTTAAATTCTTTTTTTTTTAAGATGTAAGTGGAAGTGCTTGGTGATGGATCTCAAGGTCAAATCAGGTTAAATTTAGTTTAACTCAACTTGATTTGATAAGAACCGATTCCGTTTGAACTTCAACTCAAGTTCAATATAATTTTATTTTTTATTTTCATTATAGAACTTGATTTGATGATTTAAGCTCACAAACAACTCAGTTGAAATTGTTAGCTCAATTCAATTTAAAATTATGAACATCTCACATATTCTTCTTTATTTATTTTATATAAAATAAAACTAATATGAAATTAATTAAATAGTTAATTATACAATATATATATATATATATATATATATATATATATATATAAAACCATATTCACATAATTCACAATACGCTCCGATACATGGTACAAATACACAATACACAATCTTACGAGGAATTAGTACGTGGAATATACCTAATAGGGTATGTTTCGGTATGCTATTTAAATTTATAGTATGTTCTATTATATACATTAATATTCTGCCAAAAAAAATTTATCTAGTTAAAAATTATAAATTACACAAAGTCAAATATAAAATATCATAAATAAAAAAAAAAATCACGCAAGTCACTGGACATCATTTTTTAGAGATATTAAATTGAGCTATACACTTATACATTTCAACGTATTGATTTTTTTTTTTGAAATATCATTACTTAAATTTAAAATGTTCAATCATTTCTTTTTGACACCATGTTCAATCATTTTTAAAGCTATAAATATTTTCCATCATCAACTTTTGTTCTTTTGGAAAAACAACAACAGTAACCTTTTCTAAACCATTCTCAACCAGTCTTGAGAAACACATATAAAAAAAGAAAAGCTATAGTGAAATACATGATTAATCATAGTTAGTCTTTAGTCATTTTTAGAGCAAATTCAAAACTTGAATTGCTAAAGGTTGCTAAGACTAGTGATAATTGCCTTATATTCCTACTTTTTGTAGTAGTTTAAGGGAAATTATTTGATATCTTTCATGCTTTTGAGCTTTGTTATGTTCATTTTAGTTGTGTTTTTAATAAAAGCTTTGTTTAGTTAGGAATTTTAGTTTTTACCCTTTTATACTTGATCTTTGGTTTGTTTTCATATGTTTTTAGGAGCTTTTGGAAGCGTGGAGCAAGTTTGGAGAGGTCCTAAGAATAAATGATGCGTTAAGGATCAATTGGGTTGAATTTTAACACCTTGAAGGTCTTGCAGAAGCAAAAGAAGCTTGGAGGAAGCCTTGCATGGGTTGTGCAACGATCTGTGCACCCGTGCTTCGCGCATTGTAAGAATAATTCTTAATTTTCTGTTTTATCTTTTGTTTGGGCTTGAACCTTTTTTTGGCCCATAGCTTTAAATAGGGAGTTTCTAGTCTGTCCTAGGGTTCCGGAACATTGTGTAACGAAAGGAAGAGAATTCCGAGACGTGTGTGACGACTTTGATGCGTTTGGATTCATCTTCCATTCTTTCTCCATCTTTTGCTCCTTCCCCCATGGCTATGCGTAGCTAAGTTCTCTGTTCGTTGGGGTTTAATGTAGTTGGACCTATTTTCATGTAATTACTACGTTCTCTTATTTACTACGTTCTCTTATTTCAATTAAGTTTTGTTATTGTTCTTCTTCTACTCTTAATGCTTGTGTTTGGCCTGATCAACCAATTGCATGATTCTATTATTTCAATTGTAATTGGAAAATTCTTTTGAATTGCGAACTGGAGAAGACAACCAATCGTTTTTATACCTAGGGATAGGGTAAAGAAGATTGGTCATCACTAAAACCCATTTTCTTAATGCAAATACCTTGGTTACACTAATTCAAGGGATTGATAGTGGAATCAAGGGATTTAGGCTCTTTCGCCTAAGGTATTAAGGTTTGAGTAATTTAATGGGTTGATGATAACTAAAATTTAATTGAATATGAGTGAGTTGTGATTGCATGTTAGGAAGTCCAACGAAGTTAAACCCCGACGATTTATTTTAATTGATTTAAACCAATTTTTACGCATTCTAAGTGTTCGTAAAAATTCCAAAACCAAATTTCTTCTATTTTACTTTTTATTTTGATGCATTTGCTTTTAATTTTGGTTACTAAATTTCTCTAAATTCGTAGTCTATAAAATTTACTATTATTTACCCAATTATTGTACAAGTTCCTATGGATACAATACTCTGCTTACCCTTTGTTACTTGTATGATTTGGTACACTTGCCAAAATCGCAACAACTAGATTTGCATCACATTATATTTTACTTAAGTGGTTATTTGATTATAGAAAAGTTCTTGCAACTACTGTTATTTTGAATAGTTGGAAAGAATGGGTTAAACAAGGAAATAAAATACTAGAAAAATGGGAGCTTTAATTTTTGAAACAATTTGCAAGAAGCAATTTTGAGAGGATGTTAAAAATGTGATTAAGATAACAAAGTCAATTTATTTCTTAATTAAGTTTACTAATGGTGAAGGCTCAAAATGGGAGAAGTTTATGAAAAGATGGATAAAATGCTTGGAGAAGTGAAAGAGATAATGAGAGGAAATAAATATGGAGAGTGCTACTCTCAAATGGAAAGTATAATTACTGCAAGATGGATGAAAATGAATTATATTATCCATTGTCTTGGTTTTGCATTGACTCCTAGATTTTATGACTCACTTTATCTTGAGACAATAGCTCCAGGATGTATAGCTAGAAGAGCTCCAAACCAAGATAAGGAAATTGTCACTGCTATGATGTAAGCCTTTGAAAAAATAGCTAAAAATGCAGAGGAGCAGAAGCTTTTACATGACCAATTTGCCATTTTTCACACAAAGAAAGGATAATGTATGCAATGCCTATTGCTTAAATGGATGTTGTAATTATGGATTCCATTGATTGGTGGTCAACTTATGGATCAGAAACTCCAGAACTAGCAGAGGTGGCAAAAAAAGTGTTATCTCAACTAATAAGTAGCTCTTTAGCTAAAAAAGTATGGAGTACTTATTCTTATATTCACAATGTAAAGAGAAATAACTTAATTGTGCAAGAGTTGATAAGTTAGTCTATATTCACTCAAATATTTGATTGCAATCACAATTTTCTGCTATGGCCCTTGCAAAAGGTGGGCTATGGACACTAATATCATGTTTGGAGGAATCTTCTACAAGGCTAGAAGAGATGAAATGGGAATTAGATAATGACATTATGGAAGAACAAGGAAGAGGAGTTGCTGCCAAGAGTATTGTTAGGAGGGGAAAAAGAAATAAAAATTAAAGCTTTTTTATTCTCGTGATTTGTTGCCTTTCATGTTATCTTTTTCTTGTTTGAATTTGTCTTGAATAGTACTTTGTTTTACATTTACTTTAAATATGTTTAATGTCATTGATCTTAAATTTCCAGTCTCTATTATTAATTTATTACAAAGAATGTTGTTTATATATTATTTAATTTTTTTTGGGTACAAATATATTATTTAATCTAGACCTTTAGGAAAGGTTAATGTTGCTATTTTTCCTAAAGAACAAAAGTTGTTGGTGGGATTCTTGTCCCAGTTTCTTACATAGGTTTTTTTTTACAAAGGATAGATATGCTCTTCCTAACTTTAGATTTAGGTAGAGTGCTGCCTTTTTTGGCTTGCATGGGTTTGGTTCATGCCCCCATGCTTTGATGCTCTCCTTTTCTTTTCTTTAATATATTAAAGGGGCAGCTGCTTTTGGTAGTGGGTTATAGTGGAGTGTCAACATAGTTGAGATGTCATTAACCTACTTCGTGAGCTTGTCCTCTCTTTTGGCTTAAAAAAAAAAAGAGAGCTAATGATAGAAAATATTTATAGCTTTAAAAATGATTGAACATTTTGAAATTAAGTAATGATATTTTAAAAAAATCAATACGTGAAAATGTATAAGTGTATAACTCAATTTAATATCTCTTAAAAATGATGTCTAGTGACTTTCGTGAAATATTTTTTATAGAAATTTTGTCATATTTAATATTAGAAGTTGTTTTTTTATTTATAATATTTTATATTTGACTCCATGTAATTTATAATTTTTAATTAAATATTAGCAAAATATTAATTTATATAATAGAACATACTATAAATTTAAATAGTGTACCAAGATGTACCTACAAAATCACGTAACGAGTGTATTGCGAATTATGCTGCTATAGTATACTCAATACTGACTCGGTAACATCAAAAATATGAGTGGAGGTCCCTATTATGTGGAAGAAAACAAAAAAGTTTGAATGAGTAGGAAGAGTCAGTCAACGTGTACTAAGGACAAACTTGGCTTTGGCCATCCCTTGAAATTCCAAGGAATCTGCATGTCGTGGATTCATGGTATAGTGTCTAAAGTGACTAATTTCTATTCGTTGCAGGATTTACCGTGTTGGAGGTATTAAGGTAAGGACTAAGGACAATCTCATCTTTAATATGGTAGACAGTAACAGTTAAACTAAAATCAAATCAACCAATACGATGCATGGTTGGGTTCCGTCTTGCCTTCTTGGACCAACATGCATGAGAATATTTTTTAAGTAGGACTATTATGGACAGTAAAGTTCTCTCTATAAGAATTTTTCACATGAGGCAATTTAAGTGGGATCACTATAAGCGTCAAAGTTTCCCTTCTAAGTATTCAATATAGCTGCATATACAAGACTCTAATTCTCGAGACCACTAGTTAAAATGGAACAAGTTCGTACCAGTTAGTAAGACCTATGCTGCTATAAATGTTGTTTGATGAATCACAAGGCTGTTAGAGAGCAGCAATGGCCTCCTCAACTTTACTTCATTCTTATTCTCTGCTTCTTCTAATTCTCCCATCTGTGTTGTTTAGCGTTATTACTTCAAAGTGAAACTGTCCTGTAAGCTTAGATTCCTCTCTACTCACTCCAAGGAATTCAACTTCTGGCCACTTTTCCTTTGGTTTCAAAAGTGTTTTATTCGACAACAAGGAGTACATGTCCGTGCTTGCAGTTTGGTTTGCCAAGGACCCCAACAAAACCATAGTATGGTATGCAAAACCAAATCAAACTCCCGCATTTCCTGCAGGGTCCACAGCGAAACTGACAAGCAAAGGAATTGCAGTGTATGATCACAAGGGCCATAAGATCATGTGGCAACGTCTAGAAAATAACACTATTGCCTCAGTATCATGTGCTTCTATGTTAGACAATGGAAGTTTTGTGCTTCTGGATGAAAGTGGCAAACAGGTTTGGGAGAGCTTTCAGGAGCCCACAGATACCATTTTGCCTGGTCAGAATCTGGCCAAGCCTAATCAATACTTCAGAGCCCGTCAATCTTACACAAGTTTTTATGATGGGCGTTTTGTACTCAATTGGCAGAACGATAGCAATTTGGTTCTTTACTATGACAAAACCCCAAAAGTTGAAGCGTACTGGGCCACTAATACTTTCGGAACAGAATCACAGCTCTACTTTGATGAACCTGGACACATGTACATAAAAAATGACATGGGAGTGATCAGTGAAGTCCTAAACGGTGGATCAGAAGAGTACTTGTACATGGCTAGAATTGATCCTGATGGGGTTTTCAGACTATATCGGCACCTGAAAGGTATGAAGCACCAATATTTTCATTTGCTTCACTGTATCTGACATGTATCCCATACCTGAGATATTAGAAGCATGTTCTTAGTAAGTTTGTTCTTAATTTGGATTCTTAGAATTGCAATTATATATTTATTATGTTTTATGAATTTTTATACATATCTAGATTCTTATCTTACACGTATTGTATCTTATATGGTTGTATCTAATACACGTATGCTTCAGATATGGGTGAGAACACAGTTGCTGATAGCTGCAGTTCGGGGTGGTGGAGTGTGGTGCAACAGTATCCACGAGATATTTGCATTTAATTTACGAGCCAAACTGGGAATGTTATCTGTGGTTATAACAGCTACTGCTTTACCATCAATGAGAAGACCAATTGTGAGTGCCCAGGTCATTATTTTCCTTTTGAACATGACCATCTCACAGGTTGTAGACCAGATTTTCCACTGCCTAGTTGCACCAAAGATGGGTGGGAGCAGAATAAGGATCTTGTAGATTTCAGAGAGTATCCAAATTTGGACTGGCCTGTCTCTGATTATGACACATTGATTGGAACTGCAATGAACAAGGATATGTGTAGACAAAAGTGCCTTGAAGATTGCTTTTGCGCAGTGGTCATATATGGTGAGGGAAATTGTTGGAAGAAGAAGTATCCTTTGAGCAATGGAAGGCTGCACCCTAATCCTAATGTTACTAGAATAGCTTTTGTCAAGGTGCCTAAAACAAATTTGAACAAGGGTGGGAAAGAACAGACTACACTTGTGCTTGTCCTATCAATACTGCTTGGGAGCTCCGTGTTCTTCAATGTCCTTCTATTTGTTGCCTTGTTTGCAGCTTTTTACCTTTTCTACCACAGGAAACCTTTGAATCCAAACTTGTCAGCAACTACAACGAGGTGCTTTACATACAAGGAGCTTGAAGAAGCAACCACAGGCTTCAAACAAATATTGGGTCGAGGTGCTTTTGGAACTGTCTATAAAGGGGTGTTGACATCAGACACAAGCAGGTATGTTGCTGTAAAAAGGCTAGATAAGGTGGTGCAAGAAGGTGAAGAGGAGTTCAAAACAGAAGTGAGTGTGATTGGACAAACCCACCACAGGAACTTGGTTCGTTTGCTTGGTTATTGTGATGAAGGGGAGCATCGTCTTCTAGTGTATGAGTACATGAGCAATGGTTCCTTGGCTAGCTTCCTCTTTGGGATCTCAAGGCCTCATTGGAATCAAAGAATGCAAATTGCTTTGGGGATTGCAAGAGGTCTCACATACGTGCATGGAGAGTGCAGCACTCAGATCATTCATTGTGACATAAAGCCTCAGAATATACTCCTAGATGAGTTGTTCACGCCTAGGATTGCTGATTTTGGGTTGGCCAAGTTGTTGTTGGCTGACCAAACTAAAGCTGCTAAGACGGGTGTGAGAGGGACAATTGGTTACTTTGCACCTGAATGGTTTAGGAAAGCTTCAATCACAACCAAAGTAGATGTTTACTGCTTTGGAGTGGTGCTGTTAGAGATCATATGTTGCAAATCAAGTGTTGCCTCTGCAGTGGCAAGTGGAGAAGAGGCATTCATAGATTGGGCATATCGTTGTTATAGCCAAGGAAAGGTGGCTAAATTGGTAGAAAATGATGAGGAGGCAAAGAATGACATAGAGAGGGTAGTAAAGCATGTGATGGTAGCACTTTGGTGCGTTCAAGAGGATCCTTCGCTAAGGCCCTCCATGAAGAAGGTTACCCAAATGCTTGAGGATGTGACGACAGTTTCTGTGCCACCTCGCCCTTCCATGTTCAATTCATAATCATTTGAAACTTGATTCACCTTCGTAACTACTGTTTTCTATGATCGTAGTTCTTGGTTATTTTTATTTTATTTGTCTATCTAAGAATATGTATTCTGTACTGAGATCGTTTATAGTGTTACTTGCATGCTTGATTGAGTCTATTGAGTTGTAAAAAATGTTTTCTTCAGAAGTAGCAGTAATTGCTGTTGTTGTTGTTGTTATTTACATAAAACATCGTTACCATGTGTTGAATTGTTTAACTTAACCTATCCACTTCTCATTCAATCTTCATCCCAGTCACTTGCACTTTTGATTAGATAAGCTTTCAATCATGTTGGTAAATGCTAGTAATTTGGAAGGGAATTATTGACTGACCTGTGATAAGCTATTAATAGCATTCTGCTTTGGTAATGCTATTCAACTACGTTATGAATTATGATTTTCTGGACAAAGAATGTACATATCCTTTTATGCTTCTTTCAAAATCATAGGTTCTAAGGGACACAAAAGTTATTACACTTGGTAGCCGCCACTGAAGAAATCACAGTCCGGTTAAATGATTTTCTTTACAAACAACCTAGAAAATGATATTAATGCTTAATGTTAATGTCTGAGCTGAGTTGAATATAGATAATTTCTAGGAAACTCAAACACTGGAATAACGCGTCACGAATTGTACTATCAATTTTAAGGTCAAAATTTAACATGGAAAAGTAGACTTACTAAATTTGCATTTTTGTAATCATAGGAAAAAAAAATGCATTTTCGTTTACGTAAAAAAATTGCTAAACATTTTGTATTTCAAGATGAATCTCTTGTAGTACGATCCAAAAATGAATTCATAAAATTGCCAACAGAAAATACTACTTGTCACTGAACTTGTTAATAACTACTAGATTGGATCAAGGGCTATAGTCAATATATTTAAATGGTTTAACGTTGACGAATTTTTCAAGGATCAAACTCACATTATAAAATATTTTTCATTTATGTCGGGTTCTGTGTGTATGTTATCGGTTGCAAGTTACTTCTGTGGTTCTCCACTTTAGTTCTTATTATAATAGATTAATTAATGTAATGTATAAAATTTATTTTGACTTATGTCAAAAAATAATAATTAATTGTTATCATCAGCTAAAGTAAAGGAAGAAAAAGTAAAAGTGGCCTATGTTCTGTTACGTGTCTTCCACCAATAATTTAGGATCTGAAACACAGATTTCATCATCCCCCTTATGCAAAAGAATTGTTAGAACATAGAAACTCATATCAATTGCTTGTCTAACATTTGATTCCTCTTAATTTTTGTTTGAGTTTTGACGAACACAGGAAGCACAATGGATGCCACTCACTCCATGTTCTGTAACAATGATCTGGTTAACCCCCTAAGCTCCATGGGCATGCAAGTGTCCTGCATTCTTGTTGTGTCACACGTCTTCAACGTTGTATTTAGGACTGTTGGTCAACCTGGACCAATTGCACAAATTCTGGTAATCAATCACCTTAATTTTGTTAATGAATAATGATGTTTTTTTTTCTTTGGTTTCTAAATTATTTGTATTGAATTGAAGTTTCATTATTAACTCTTGTTGCATTAATTGTTCAACAGGCTGGGTTGGTGCTAGGTCCAATGTCACATATTGAGTATATAAAGGCTACATTCTTTCCAGCCAGTTCAATAAATTACTATGAAGTTGTGAGCTTCTTCTGTCGCATACATTTCATGTTTCTATTTGGCTTAGAGATGAATATTCACTACACCATGCGCAATCTACGTATGGTCAGCTTAGTAGCCTGTGGTGGTGCAATAATGGGTGGTGTTTTTGGTCTATCTGTCTCATTTTACTTGCATCAAGAGCTAAACACCATTGACAATGCCCCCTTGTATTATTTTTGTATGATAATTATGCTAGTGGTGTCATACACAAGCTCCCCTATGGTGATTCGTTTGGCAGCAGAGTTGAGGTTTGCAGCATCAGATGTTGGGCGAATTGCGGTGTCTTCTGCATTGATCACAGAAATGGGGTGCTTGTTGTTCTTCAATGTGATGGTTAACTGGAGAAAACCAAATCACATTTCTTCTGGTTTTGGTTGCCTTATAATTACTGCCTTGGTGGTTATTATAAACAGGTACTTAGCCGTTTGGTTAAATGCAAGAAATCGAAACCAGAAGTACCTCAAGGCTCCTGAGTTGTTACTCATTCTGCTTCTGCTTCTGACTAGCTCAATGATAATAGAAATTTGGGGTTACAACAGTATTATTAGTTGTTTCATCATTGGTTTGTTGTTTCCTAGGGAAGGTAAAACAGCTAGAACATTGCTGCATAAACTTGGTTATTCTATTTACAACTTTGTACTTCCAGTATATTTTGGGTACTTAGGCTTACAGTGTGACCTGATAAATGTCTTCAAGAGTCTGCAGCGTGCAGCCAATATGGCCATATTGATATTATTAAGCATTGGAAGCAAGCTTGGTGGTACTCTTATAGTTTGCCGCTACCTTAAAATCCCTACTAGTGAAGCAATTTTTCTTGGCTTCATATTGAACACTAGAGGTTATGCTGACCTTCTATTCATTGGTGCAGCAGCAAAGCAAGTAATTGTGAGTATATTTCTTGACTTGGTTGAATTAGACAATACTTGGATAAATTTCTCCATAAGTATTTATAGAAGAAGAAAATAAGAAGGTAAATTGAATTAAGTTTATCGCATAAGCTAAAATCAACTTATGCACCTTTACTTTTGGGCAAGTTAATCGAAAATAGCTAGCTTCTATAAAAATTTAGTGCATAAGTTGATTTTAGCTTATGGAGAAGCTTGATGCATTTTACCTTCTTATTTTCTATATACTAACTCAATGGCTCTTGTGTTGATTTACAGACTTTTGATTCAGACGCATACAATGTTTTGTTGGTATCAATAGTACTTAACACAATAATATCAGGAATAATTGTGGCTTTTCTAGTAAGAGGGGAAGAAAAAATGTTTGCAAACAACCATACAGCAATTGAGCCACAGCAAATGGAGGATGAGCTTCGAATTCTGGCTTGTGTGTATGACCCTCGTCAGGTATCAGCCATACTTGCCACAGTACTAGCAATACATGGCTCTAGAGTATCACCATCTACCACTTACTTAATGCACCTAATAGAGCTTGTGAAGAAGATCAAGTCCAACCTGTTATACCATGAGAAAGAAAATGCTGACCTTAGCGATGATGAGGACTATGGTGGCAATGATGTGGTGGAAATAAACAATGCTTTAGATACCTTCACTGCAGAAACAAAGATTCTAATCCAACAAAGAAGGGCAGTGTCTTCTTTCCCATCTTTGTATGAAGATGTGTGCAATGAAGCAGAAGATCTTCAAGTGTCAGTTATTCTACTCCCCTTCCACAAGCACCAACGCATTGATGGGAAATTGGAAAGTGGGAAAGAGGGTATAAGGATCACTAATCAAAAGGTGCTAAGACATGCACCTTGTTCAGTTGGTATCATAGTAGAAAGAGGACTTGCAAGGGTACCTGGCTTCTCACAACTAGTAGCATCTGAAGCCATACAAAATGTTGCAACACTTTTCTTTGGTGGCCCTGATGATCGTGAAGCTATTGCTTGGAGCCTACGCATTTCGGGGAGTCCACGTGTCAACTTGACAATCATTAGATTTTTGTTGAGTTCTTCATCACAGAATGAACAGATTGAAAGTGGAGAATCTGAGGACAACGAGATTTTGATGTCATTGTCTGGGGAGGAGACTGTGAATGAGATTGACAACACCTTCATGGTAGATTTCTATAACAGGTATGTGACGTCTGGCCAAATAGGGTATGTGGAGAAGTTTGTGAAGGATGGAGCACAAACAGTGGATTCTTTGAAAGAGATAGGGGACATGTACTCTTTGTTTATAGTAGGAAAGGGTGGTAGAGGACAGAGTTCATTGACAATTGGGATGAGCGATTGGGAAGAGTGTCCAGAACTTGGAACAGTTGGTGATGTCTTGGCCTCTTCAGACTTTGATATTCATGGCTCAGTTTTGATCGTTCAACAACATAGAGATGCCAAGAAAGGCCTATTGCATGATTAGTTATTGAAGGACAATGAAGTTAGACTTGTTCATGTACTTAGCTTTATGAACATACACTGTACAAATGGAACTGTTTTTGCTTTTCAACAATGTATTTAAAGAAAAAAAAAAAATGCTCAACATTTTTCTTAAACTCTGTACATTTTAATTGTTTTTTTTTTTAAAGTTTCAGGTATCTAGTTGATGATGGAGAAGTTAGTAATTGAATAGGGAATTTCATTTTAGTCTAATATTTACTTCTATATGACTGAGTTTGAGAGGGTTTGGGCTCTCAAAAGCCAAAATGTTTTAGTTTAATATTATTATTTATTTTTCTAAGGATAGAAAACAATGAATTACATTATTTCTCCTAATTTTTTATAATATTTAAATTTTCTCAAGATTTTCTTTTTTTTTTCTTTTTTCTATTGATATTTATAAGCGTATAAAATTATACTATTTTTATTTTTTAATTTTTTTATTGGCAAATGTTAATTATTAGATACTATTTTTATTTTCTCTCACTATTTTTTCAAATCAAACAAGAACTCCCCTTTCTTTGACTAAACTAAATAATTTTTTTTTAATAAACGGAAGGATATAATTATAAATTATATATGGACTAAAATTATTTTTTATATAAAAAAGAGTGCACGTTATTGGTAAATTTAATTTTCTCTAAAATGAGTAATTAAATAATATAAATATTAATTAAAAATAATTATTATTACTATTATTATATATATAAATTTGTGTTTAATTTAATTATATTAAAAAAGTAACCATTTATTTTTTTAATTTACTAAGAAAACTAAAAAAGTGAATGATTAATTCACTAAATTTAAAGTTTGCCAAATATGCTATAACTAATAAAATCTTAACGTTTAATTTTATTTTATTTTAATTAATGATTACAATTTTCCCCTCGTGTCGTCTTTCCGAAAAGAAGGTCAAGGTAAGGTAAATATGCATTACAGTTACAGTTGTACTGGTAGGAGAAGGAGAAAGGGACGCGAAGAGAAATGAAAGGAAAAGAAGAGATGCTTCGTTCCCGTTAACTGTCTCAATTTCCCAATTCCCTTCATTTCATGTAGCAAGCACTCGCCGATTCAAATGGAGCCCGAGCCTGAGTTTAATTCGAAAGAGGAAGCATTCTCGTACTACCAAGCCTACGCCAAATCCGTGGGGTTCTCCGCCATAATCAAAGCCAGCCGTCGATCCCGAATCTCCGGCAACTTCATTGACGCCAAATTCGCCTGCAGCCGCTACGGCACTCCACCGAACCCTCACAAACCCAAACCCAACCCCAAAACCGATTGCAAGGCCTCCATGCACGTCAAACGAACACCCCACGGTACATGGATCATCTCTTCTTTCATCAAACACCATAATCACCCAACAAATAATAATGCAAGTCCTCCAAGGAAGCCTAAGATTAAAAAAACACTGCAGCATTTGGTTTTTGCCCAAGGAGACCTTCAATTTTTGCTTGATACTTTCATGTCTATGCAAAACGAAAACCCTAATTTCTTTTACGCCGTGGATTTTAACGAGGACCAGCGTTTGAGAACTGTTTTCTGGGTCGATGCTAAAGCTAGGCTTGATTACAGACACTTTAACGATGTGGTGCTTTTGGACACCACTCATGTTAAAAATGAGTGCAAATTGCCCTTTGTTCCATTTGTTGGTGTCAGCCACCATTTTCAATTTTTGTTGCTGGGATTGGCCTTTGTGTCTGACGAGTCCAAATCGACGTATGCGTGGCTGATGAGGAATTGGTTGAGGGCAATGGGAGGATGTGCTCCCAAGGTGATACTCACTGACCGCGATGAAGTGCTGAAGAAAGCTGTTGCTGAAGTGGTTCCTGAGTCTTGTCATTGTTTTTGTCTGTGGCATGTGTTGAGTAAGGTTCCGGAGAGGCTCGGTCGCGTGATTCATCGACACAGTGTGGAGTTTATGAGTAGGTTTAACAAGTGTGTTTTGAGGTCTAGGACAAAGGAGCAGTTTGAGAAGAGGTGGGGGAAAATGGTTGAGAGGTTTGAGTTGGGTGATGAGAGTTGGTTGTGGGAGATTTATGAAGACCGGGAACAGTGGGTACCGGCGTTTATGAAAGGTAGAGTTTTAGCAGGGATGTCTACTGTGCAGAGATCAGAGGCTATGAACTGTTTGTTTGACAAATATGTGCAGAGGAAAACTACTTTGAAAGAGTTTTTGGAGCAATACAGAGTGGTATTGCGGGATAAGTGTAAGGAGGAAGCGAAAGCAAATTTTGAAACGTTGCATAGACAGCCGACGTTGAAGTCCCCATCACCTTTTGGGAAACAAATGGTGGAGTTGTACACGAATGAGGTGTTTAAGAAGTTCCAGAACGAGGTTTTGGGAGCTGTTGCTTGTCATCCAAGGAAAGAAAGTGAAGATGGACCAACAAAAGTGTTTAGGGTTCAGGATTTTGAAGGCAATGAAGATTTTGTTGTCACCTGGAATGAATCGACCTCAGAAGCGATGTGTGCCTGTTATTCGTTTGAATTCAATGGCTTTCTTTGCAGGCATGTAATGATTGTGCTACAGATTTCTGGTGTACATAGCATCCCACCTCGGTATATATTGAAACGCTGGACGAAAGATGCCAAGAGTAGACAAACAGCAAGAGATCTGTCTATGTCAGATGCGGTTGTCTCTGACTCTAGGGCTAAGCGCTATAATAATTTATGTCAACGAGGCTTTCAATTGGGCGATGAAGGGTCTTTATCACAAGAGAGTTACATTGCTGCTGTAAATGCATTGGAAGCAGCGTTGAGAAAGTGTGAGAGCCTGAATGATTCAATTCAGAGTGTCAGAGAACCAAACCTGCCATGTTCTGGTTCTCAAGAAGGGAATCTGAGTAACAGTGTTGGTCATAACAACAAAAAGGAAAGTACTCCTAGAAAAAGAAAGGTTAGTTTATTTTGCCATGTCAACCACTATGCTCATGCTACAGACTTTGTTTCCATAACTTCAGAAATCCTTTTGTGTCCCTCTTATGTAGTAATGCTTAATAGGTATGCCCAGAACCAGAGATCACTGCTATGGGAGTAAATTCTAGCTGGCAGCAAGTGGTTGGTGCTTCTCATTTGAAGTACATGTTCGATTTATCAGAAAGATACTGATTGTGATATTTCATCATAGAAGAATATCTTATGGTTTGTATTTGTTATAGGTAAACCCCAATACACAAGCAGCTGGTCTTGATTGTTCATATGAATCACAGCAGAGCATTCAAGAGATGGTATGGCATTTTTCCATTGCTACTGCACGCATTATGTGACAAAGGAGTGTTTGGATCTTGAAATTTTGGCCCCTTTTTGCAAACTCCGTTTCAGGATCAGCTGAACTCAAGAGCTCAGAACCTGAATGGCTATTTTGCTACTCAACGAATTGATTCAGGAATGGTAAGTAGTCTTTAAAATTTAGAATTTTGAAATTCAATTTAACAGTAGATATCCAGTTGTAATATACTTCCTGTTACTTCAAAGAATAATTAGCTCTCCTTAATTTTGTTGAAGTGCCACCAATTGAATTCTTTAGCTGCTATTCGTAGTGATTATTACAGCAACCAGCATGTTATCCAAGGCCTGGTAATGTATAATGGCTAGTCTTTGGTGTTTTCTAATTTTTTTCTACAATTAGATTTACGGTAACATCTGATTTTGGGTTGAATCTTAATGTAGGGACAGTTGAACTCAATTGCACCCGTCCATGATCCCCATTACATGGGCACACAAAGGATGAATGGGATGGTATGGACTCCACTATATGTTTACTATTGAGTAAATAGTAATTTTCATCCCTAAAAGTTATTGATCCGTTATTTTAGTCCTTGAAAGACTGAAAATGCTCCCGAGGTACTAACACCAGTTAACCCCAACGGAAATGCATATCTGGCATGTTAAGTGCCACATTGGATGCACATATTTGACAACTCAGCTTCCAACTTCTTCCTATACTCCTTTATCCGTTTCACACACATTGTTTGCTTCGCTTCTTCCTTCTGCTAATGAAACATGAAGCTCATTGTCATCACAATGGAGACTTTCAAATCTCAATACAAAGGAATCAGAGAAAAAAAAATAACACCCTTGTACTCTATCAAAAAATGAAAACAAAGAGAGAGAGAGAGAGAGAAGACATAATTCAAACATTTTAATGTCAAAATTTTCAGCACCTTTATGATTCCTAAAGTTAAAGAATTCTAAAATTGTGACATGACCTGGTAATGATTCTTGGCTTCATTTATGGTAATGCTTTTGTATAGAAGGAGGAAAAGACAAGAATGTTTTACTCTTTCTTGGCTGATTCATCTCAAAGATACCTTAATTTAATCCTAAAATTGATGGGTTTTAAATTATAATCTGTGCTGTATTTTAGGGTGATGGTTATATGACTACTATAATGATTCCCCCTCCCCCAAATACATTTCAGACAACAAATAATCCCAAGTTATTTGATGTTCAAAATAGTTCACCAAATGTGGTAGTGTGATTTTTATGTTTTAATTTTTTTTTTCTCAGTCCCTCTTTTTCTTTATTGAAATTCTCAGTCCCTCTGATTCCTTAAATTTCACTTTCTTGTAGGGCCAGCCCAATGGAGGGTCCTCACAACTGCATGGGATGGAGGTAAAGATAAAACAACTAAATTCAAGGCATCAGTCTCAGTAAGTTAGGTTATAGGTTATTGTGAGTTGTTGTATATCGGCATGTATGTGTTTCAGCTAATTTTATGTATATATTAGAAATCTTTTTATATAAAGAAATATATAATATTGACTAGAAATCAAATTAGTACACCAGGCATTATTTGAAGAGCCTAGATTGATTCCTGCTCTTTTGGTAGAGATGTAGGACTTTTATTTCTGAACTGGTGAAAATGCATCATGCAACTCCGTATTATTATTCTAGCACTAGCCCTTCTATAGCTTGTTATACAGGAATAAAACTTCTTGGCTTTTATCACGTCATTGTGTATAGCAGTAATGCAAGATACATTTGAAAAATAAAAGTAGTTTGCAGTTTGCCACTTTACCTGCGTGTGGTGTGCATATTGGAGGACATAATAACGTTTAAGAGAATGTTGATTTACTCCGTATTGCTAATGCTATATATACCATTTTTCTTTCTTTTCCCATCCTACAATGTATAGTAAAGCTTAACATATCGATGTTATGACTCAGCTTATGTAAAAGTTAGTAATTTTCCACCTTATTCAAACCTTTTCCCCAGAGGTGGGAATAAGAATTTGGACATTTATTAAGTTTTGATATGGTATTTACATTTAAATTTAAATTTACGTTAACGTTGGAATATGAACCAATGTAATATGTAAATTCACTTTCAATAATCATTACTTAACGCATAATCGTCCAGAATTTTGATCAAGTCTCTTTCGTCACTGAAAATGACTCTCTCAAGCTTAACTTGGAGAAAAGTAGAATGTAATTTTCTGCAAAAACAACAATGACGTTCTCATAGCTTATCTAACCCCAAAAAATACGTAGTATACCACATGAAGTTTAATGCAGTTCGATCTTTTCTTTTTTATCAGATAAAATATTTTTTGGGTCAGCTTTAATATCATGAGCCTGCTCTTCAAGTTGATGCGTTCCCCTATGCCCATCTAATGCATTTAGGGGGATTAATTACTGGTCCAATGTTTGAACCCGAGTGGTTAATGCATTAGCAAAATGTAGGAATTGTATTGAAATAATGGGAGGGAGAATGAGCTGAAACTCTAATTTTTTATTTTTTTTTATAATGAGCTGAAACTCTAATTTACATCCCAAGTTCTCTGACTATGAAATATAGTTATTGCTGAGGTAAAACTAAACCGCATTACCATGTCACGTATATGTGAACTATAACATGTGACAATGACTTTCAAATGGGCTTTACTTAAGACACCTCCTTTTTTGCTCGGTACACCCCATAATTTTTAATATTCCCGTAATATCCTTACCCTTACTCTTACTCAGTTAAGCTGTGTGTCCTTCGTCCCCATTCTTCTTGACTGCATCCTGGTCTCCTTGGCAGTCATTCCATCGTTCTCGCTGCTGCGACTTCGAGTAAAGTGTCTGGTTCCTCCGCACATTCGTTCTCTTTTTTGGGTCTGCCGCCTTCATGGTAAGCTATTAATTTTTTTTTAAGTTTAACTACGGAATGATGGATCCGTATAAAATACATTACGGATGGTATAATCCGTAATTGTATAAAGTATTACGGATTGTACAATCCGTAATACTATTAACACAATTACGGATTATGCAATCCGTAAACATTGTAACACATTACGGATTGTGTAATCCGTAATGTATATGTCATATACATTACGGATTACACAATCCGTAATGTGTTACAATGTTTACGGATTGCATAATCCGTAATTGTGTTAATAGTATTACGGATTATACAATCCGTAATACTTTATACAATCACGGATTATACAATCCGTAATTGTATAAAGTATTACGGATTGTATAATCCGTAATACTTTATACAATTATGGATTGTATAATCTGTAATGTATTTTATATGATTACGATTGATGAATCCGTAATACTATATACAATTACGGATTATACAATCCGTAATGTATCTTATACAATTACGGATTGATGAATCCGTAATATAAGGTGCGCTGAGGATTTAGAATTATAAAAGGGTAAAATAGTCAGTACACCCCATTAATTAATTTTAATGGGGTGTCCCAGGAAAAAATGGGAGGTGGCTTAAATAAATCCCCTTTCAAATTCACCAGTTTCAACATAACCCAACTCAAATGGTGATTAGTTTGGGCCCTCACGGTTCTCTCCCGCAATTGTACCGTTCAATAAAAGACAGAAAAAAGCATGAAATAAGTGAGTTTTATCATCTAAAAGTTGTACAATATCTAAATCCTAATTTGAGCCATTGATTTGGTGATTAGTTTGAACCCTCACATTAATTTTTAATATATTTCTAACATGATTTTCAATAAAATCTTTCTGTTATTGATTCTTTAACCCGTATTCTAAATATAAAACACTAATTAGGAAGATCTATAACTTTTACTTTTTAAAAGAATGCAAAGACACTCTTCCTTACTACTTCCATCTTATTTTATAGTTAGTTATGGATTTTGCTAATTAATCAATCCATCACTATTGTCTAATACCCTCATGGCAATTAATTATTCATAATTTTTAATTACTAAACACTTTGCAAACATGTTACAATGCGCAAGTTAAAAGTTTTATTTTGAAAAAAAAAAACTTCATTTCCTAAACCTTTCATAAAAATAAAATTTAAAGAAAATAGTTTGTGCATTAGCATTCAATCACAAAGTACTGTATATTATAAATTTGTTAATTTTTATAATAATTATCTTAAAAATTATATCAAATTTTTTTTTCTAATTAATAGATAGTACAAAGTTTTTATATTGACAATACATAGTTATTAAATTCTAAAATTTATATATAAGAAGTTCATAACTTGATAAAAAAAATTATACTATTTTAAAAATTAAATTTAAAATTACGCTAAGTGACTAAAAAACAATTAATTCGCGGCACGTGTAATTGACGTGAAGAAAATCCTCATGGTTTTTTTGTTCCTCACCGAGTCATTCATAACAAATGTCATTTTCGAGGTTATTGAGAGTCCAGAATCCTCGTCTCTGTCAGTGTCAACTACTCACTCCAACCCCAACTCTTTCGTCATCATCTTCTTCTTTACCTTTGACCAGAGACAGAGCAGCAGTAACAACGAAGGCTTCATTATCATCAGACATGGTGAAAGCAATCAGAGTTCACGAATTCGGTGGCCCTCAGGTAAATCAATTCATTTCTCTCTCACTCACTCAAAAACTCATTACTCAGTTCAGTTCAGTGCCCTCTAATTTAAATTGTACATCCACACACAGGTTCTGAAGTGGGAGGATGTGGAAATTGGAGAACCAAAAGAAGGGGAGGTCCGTGTGAGGAACGAAGCCGTTGGGGTTAATTTCATTGATGTCTACTTTCGCAAAGGAGTTTACAAACCTCCTTCTTTTCCCTTTACTCCAGGTTCCCTAATTTCCTTATAAACAAATTACTAAAATTGTTTATTTCTTCTTTCATATTCCACACTCAATAACATTCAATATCGTTGTTGTTCCTTCTGGCTGGACTAAGGCATCAATAGCAGCATGTTAAGAACCAATTGTCTCAAAGGCTTACATTGTTAACTGTTAAGTGAAGCCATACGAATCAATCAATGATTCTATTACACCTCTTATCAATATATATGATGATAAGAATTTTCCTGCTTGTATATAATAATTCATTATTCATTTGTACATGCATGTGCGGTGTGAATTTAAGATGTATATAACTGTAAGTTGCACTCTAGGTGTCAATATTATCCTTTCTCAATTGTTTAGTGGTTTTTTCTTTCTTCTTTTCTGATAAACAATGGATTTATTGAGAAAGAAAGGGGAGATACAAATGCAAGGATAAGAAATCCTCAATAACTGTAAACCAAATCAAGAAAGAAATAAGAAAACAAGAGAGTACTACAATTATATAGATTGAGATCATCCCAAGATTCCCAACCAAGGAGTATTACAGTAATAGGGAAACTAAATCAAAGAGTAATTACAGTAATAGGGAAACTAAATCAGGGAGTAATTACAGATATACGGAAACCAAATCTGGGATAAAGTTGTACTTGTACATAATTAACTCCTGATTATGGTAACTAATTACAGGAAATAAGTTGAGAAACCAACGATCCTTGCCAATACTCAATTTTCAAACTGAGCCAGACCTTGTGGTTAATGTTATTTTCTAGAATGATTTAAATTTTAAAAATACAATATACTATTAGTGAAACTGTATAACCATCAGTTCACATCTACATGTCCTTAATTACTCCCTGTGCTTACTTCCTTTCTAGAATTGTGCTAGTTTTGTAAACACTGGAAATAAAAATAAGTAAAGAATGGACCACCTCTTTAGCATAGAAAATAGATAAAACATCCACAATTCTGTATACTATATGTTTTTAAAAGCAAATTATTATCTATATATTACTTGATTTAATAATTACCAACCTAAATTGAGGTGTCAAACCCAGCCAGATAACCAATTCTTGGAAGCTTTCGTTTGAAGCAAAAAAATTCACCAACTAAGCTGTTTGGAGTATCTGACTATAATTTAACACCTTTGATTCTAATTGATTTTGTGTTTTCCTAAGGGGCACTAAGTCAATTCCCAAGGTATCATGTATTGATTTCTTTGCCCCTTTTAATGTGGCAGGTATGGAAGCTGTTGGGGTTGTGACAGCTGTGGGTGCTGGACTCACTGGTAGGCAGGTTGGAGATCTTGTAGCTTATGCAGGTCAACCAATGGGCTCATATGCTGAAGAGCAAATACTTCCCGCCAATAAAGTAGTCCCTGTCCCTTCTTCGATTGACCCAGCTATTGCAGCATCCATCATGCTGAAGGGCATGACAACTCAGTTTTTGCTTCGGCGCTGTTTCAAGGTAATTTTCTATGTTGTAATAATCATCGTAGCTGAAGCCATTTTGCTTTTTTCTTTTAGTTTTGTTAGCATACTAGTCTAGATTCATTAATTTTAGTTATTGAATAGCTCTATTAATTAGGTTTGTAATTTAGTTCTTCGTTAGTTCATATACCTAGGCCTGTTTTGGTGAGCTTATCTGCGGCAATAAGTAGTCATGAAGCATTTTTTGTCCCTTCTGAATGTGCTTATTAAAACAACTTTTGAAACCCATATTTGCAGTTTTGGGCTTGTTTTTATAAGCTAGAAATTGAAATTTATGCAAACAAGCCTTTGTGTAAGCTTAAACAGCTATGGCGGTATCTGTTTTCATCCAAACACTGTTCAGTTTATTTTATCTAAAATCCCTTTATTGCATCTACTACTTGTTGAAGTGTTTATCCAAACATCATTTATCATATTTTAGATTGTACTTACTTCAATACATAGAGCTTATTGTCTACTTAAATGAATACTCATGTAAGCTTGTTTATCAAGATAAAAAATTAATGTTGCCATAGTATAAACATGTCAAGGATCAACTATCCTAAAAATTCAATTTGTATGGTATTTGCCCAATTATTGTTTGTATCTCTAACATGCCGCCTCACATAAGAGCCCTTGGGCCTGAATTGTAGACAATGGACAAACCCACATTACCTTGTGTTGAAATTTAAAATGATGAATAAGACCAGCAAGGATTGATAACTCTGATATTATGTCAAGGATAAACTAGCCTAAAAGCTTAAGCAAATGTGGTGGCCCAAGAATGGTATTATATCTATAATGTCCAGTAACCGGTGTTGCCTTCTTCCGTCTGCTGTGCTTTCTTCCATTGGTGTTCCTTTTCTTCACTAGAACTTAGCATTTTCTGGCCCTATTGCTTCAGTTTCTGCTGTTTTCCATAGCGGACTATAGTATATTAACTGATGAATTCATGCTTGATCCTGAAATCAATGCATTTTCTCTTAATTTGTCCCTAGCTTGATAATTAACCGAGAATCATGTACATATCACTTTACAGGTTGAACCTGGTCACACAATTCTTGTCCATGCCGCAGCTGGTGGAGTTGGATCCCTATTGTGCCAGTGGGCAAATGCTCTCGGTGCAACTGTTATAGGAGCTGTATCCAACAAAGAGAAGGCAGCTCAAGCCAAGGAGGATGGCTGCCATCATGTTATAATCTATAAAGAAGAGGATTTTGTTGCCCGCGTCAATGAAATTACGTCTGGTAATGGAGTTGAAGTAGTCTACGATTCTGTAGGAAAGGATACCTTTGAGGTACTACCTATTCTATGTTATACTACACCCAAATGAAATTTCAAAATTAGATAGTTGGTAATTGAGTGAAAAAAATAAAATGATTAGGCTTAAATAGCATTTTAGTCCTTGTAATATACAGCCTTCTAGGTTTTAGTCCCTACAAAAATTTATTATTGGTTTTAATCCCTAAAATATAAGATTTTTGGCTTTTGCTCCTCGTTTGATATTAATCCCTATAATATTTGGTTCATGTTGAATTAGTCCTTATAATATGTTGGCTATATTGATCTAGTCCCTAAAATATGACATCACTTTTATTTTACAAGGATTAATTCAACATGTATCAAATATTATAGAGACTAAAATCAAATAGCAAGGACCAAAAGCAAAAACTCTTATTTTTCAGGGATTAAAATGGTGTATACTATGGGAACTAAAAAGTTATCTAAGCCAAATTATAAATATTGTGTCGTGCATGGATGTATCCATCAGAAGTTGCTTATTTTCTGATCCTTTATTAGTTCCTTCTATTATGATAATTGGGTATGTAGATATGTGATTAGATTTATAACAGGGACAGATCCAGAAACCTATTAAGGGGGGGGGGGGGGGTTGGATTTTTTTTTCTTCTTTTATAATTGTTTAAATTTTTAATTTTTAATAAATAATAATTTTTAAAAACTATTTACTATTTTACATGTAAATTTGAAATTATTTTTAATTTTGAATGATAATAACCTTAACCGTTATCATAATAACAACAATCACACAACTAGTTTTACATAATTTTACACCAGTTATCATAACTATTGCAATAATAACAACAAATATAACTAGTTTTACATAATTTTACACTAGTTAGCCTTAATTAGTATTATAATAACAACTTACACAATTAATTTTACACTAACCAATTTAAAAATATATATGTATATACACGAAAAATACTGAGGGAGGGGGGGGGCTGGCGCCCCTGCCCGCCCCCCTCTAGATCCGTCCCTGATTTATAATTTATAATTCAGCTGATCCTATGTTGATTATTAATTAAAACTAAACACCAACTAGGTCCTAGATATAGTGATTATTGTTCCCCATCTACATAATACATATGAACTCATAGATCCTAATGAAGAACTCTACATTAAACTTTTTTTCTAATTTAGGAATTCAATGAGTTTGCAAGACGTATGACAGTCTGAAAGGAGATATTTGGGTTGGTTTCGATACTTAATATTAATGGGTAAACCTGAGAATTGATAGGCTATGGATTTTAATCTATTGATTGGAGCCCTGAAGTTCAAGGATTACTGTTAGATTAATACAGTGTAGAAGCAAAGCACTTTTGTTGATGATTATCAAACTAATTTCTGCCTGATGAAAGTTTTCAGGTTTTTATTTTTATTATTCCAAAATTTAAGAGTGCTGTGAGAAAAGTGTTTAACAAGGTATGTGCTGTGTTATGTTTTGTCTAGGGATCTTTGGCATGCTTGAAGCTTAGGGGCTACATGGTAAGTTTTGGGCAGTCATCTGGTTCACCTGATCCAGTTCCATTATCTTCCCTGGCTGCAAAATCCCTATTCTTGACAAGACCCAGTCTAATGCAATATGTTGTCAGTCGGGATGAGCTATTGGAGGCTGCTGGTGAGGTGTTTGCGAATGTTGCTTCTGGTGTCTTGAAGGTTCGTGTTAATCATACTTACCCATTGTCTGAGGCTGCAAAAGCACACGAAGACCTGGAGAATCGGAAGACTTCAGGATCGATTGTGTTGATACCCTAAGACTCAGTTGGGTGTAGGTGTTATACACCAAGTCCTTATTTGCTGCCTCTTGGAAAGAACTCCGTGAATGCCATTGCTAAATGATGTTATTCACCATAGGTCATTGTACTTAAATAATGATTTCTCTATTGACTTTGGTTAAAGAGTACTCTTCTCACCTTGTCCTGTTTCCTACATAACTATTTGTTTTGTTGTCTTTTTTATATTCTGCATGATACTGTTATTATTTATCAACACAATAAGGTAGCTGGAGCTCGTGTTTATAAATTGTAAATCTACTTTCTATTTAAGAATTTCTTAGGCTATTGAAAAGACAATATTGACCTTTTTCATTAAATGATATGTGTACTTTTTGTGATTTTTTTTGTCTTTTAACAAACCTCTTTCTCTTTCTTTCTTTTTATCTTTTCTTTCCAGCTTTACTTTTTTTAATTTTTTCTTTCCTTTTGTCTTTTCTTTCAAGCTTTTCTTTTTTAATTTTTTGTTTTTATATTTTTCTATTCTATTCTCTATTTTTTTTTCTTTAAGCTTTTTCAGTTTTTTTCTTTCAATCATTTATTCCTTCTCTCTTTTTTCATTCTTTTTTTTATTTTATGTTTTTTCTTTTCTTTTTTTCTTTTATTTATTTTTTTCTTTTAATGTTTTTTCTTTTGTTTTTCCTTTTTATTTATTTGTAATATTAATATTTTCTAAATTTATTATAATTTTTTTTATTTATATTAAATGATACATAAATTTATTCATTTATAATAATATTATAAATATAAATATTTATATTATGATGTTGAGATTTTTGTATTAAAATTTAATTTAAGTTTAATTAATAATATATTTATTACAAATTAAAAGTTTACTCTATGTTTCATAATTTCATAAATGGAAGTTTTATTGATTAACATAAATAATAATAATAATAATAATAATAATAATAATAATAATAATAATAATATTATTATTATTATTATTATTATTAATATTTTTTACATAAATAAATAATAAATATATTAAAATTATTCTATTAAACATATTTTTATTACAAAATAGTTTTAAATTACTTCATCAATAATATCATAAATTAAAATAGTTTTATTTTTCTATGGTAGAAATTATGAGCGATAAAACTTTTTCTCTCACCATTTAACACAACTGCATATTTAAGACTTAATTGAATTTTTTTCTTCTTCTTTGAAATCCTATAAAATCATTTTACTATGAAATTGTATAAAATAATTTTAAATAATTTCATAAATGAATATTTTGTTGAATAATATTTATATTATGAAGTTGAAAATTTTATACTAAACATTAATGTAAATCTAATTAGTTAATATATTTATTATAAAATAGGCTAAATTACTGTTTTGGTCCTCTAATTTATTTTTAATGTTCGATTTGGTCATCTAATTATTAAATGGTTAAATTTGGTCATCTAATTATTTAAAATGGTTCAATTAAGTCCTTATCGTCAGTTTTGTTTAATTGTCGTTAACACATGGTCTACGTGGCAAATGATGTTGGTGAAGTGTCTTAAGTTTACCCAACGTGGATTTTATGACCGTTGGGGTAGAGAATGTCTTCTTCTTTCCCAAATTGTGAGCATTTAGGGTTCCATTGCTGCAAACTCATCCCGCAAATTTGTCATTTGCTTGGTTTGTCCACTGCTGCCATTCGAATTTCTCCATGAGTCAGAGCTCAAACATGGATTCGAGGTCCACTTATAGTGGTGGGAGTCGAAGATTTGCGCCTATGTGTCAGTGTGGTGATATTGTGGTTCTCCGAATGGCTTGGACTACTAACAACACTGGGAAGAAATTTTGGGGCTGCCCAAACTATAAGGATGTATATGGATGATGTTATTTTTATTTTGTTTTCGTTTTGATGTTTGTTGTAGTTGAGGCTTCATGTTTATTTGTAGGTAAAACAGAGGGGTGAAGAGGCTGGGTGCAATTTCTTTGATTGGGTTTTACATGAATCGGTTGATGAGAAAGATGTTGTCATCGCGAGACAGAAAAGAAGGATCCTGAATCTGCAAAGTGCTTTGAAGTCGAAAAAAGCTTGCATCAACTTCTTAGTAGTTGTTTGCTCTATTTTTTTTTTTTTGTGTTGAATGTAATTTTTATCATGCTTTTGTTCAATGGCCATTAGTTTGTGTCAAGTGAAAACTAATGTATGTGTTTAGGGAGAATCTGAGGTAGATTTTGCTGGCTTTTTTGTGGCATGTTTAGAGTGTTGTAGAGCATGATTGAGAAGGGCACTATTTTTTTTTATTTCAATTTTAGTAATGTAGTGTTGATGTAAGCTAAGTAGACCTTAGTACGTGCCTTCTTAAATGATGTTGTAGTCCCATTGCAATGAAATGAGTGATGTTAAATTGTTATCAAGTGTGTTGTTCACGAAATGACAATCCATGTGATGTGTACAATATGTAAACATACAGATAAATTCAAAGCTAACATATACTGGCATAATATTATCTATTTCATCCATGTGATAGAAGGTTCCACAAAATAAAGTAAGTTGACCTACACGGTTTAACAATTACAAACCAAAATAAACATGGCTAACATAATTAAGTACTAGTGTTCAGGAGACACATTCCAACAATTACACACCAAAATAAACATGGCTAACATAATTAAGTACTAGTGTTCAGGAGACATATTCAAACAATTACATTCCAAAATAAATATGGCTAACATATCACTAGCAGCCTATTCCAAAACAAGGTTTAGTTGACATGGATTTCACTAGCACAACATCATGGCTTCCAATGTGGTGCTCTCCTTGTTGGAAGCTTTTGTCTAAATGTGGCATCCTTATTGGCAGCTTGAGGAGGTCCAACTTTTAAAGTTGCAAATGGTAGGGAGGGTCTGCAGGTTTTTGACTATCCTTTGTCTTGTGAAGATGCAGTTACTTTTGAAGCACCAGTTGCTTGGGTAGTTGCATTGGCTTGGGCAGCAACACCAACTGTGGAGGCTGCAGTAGGTTGTGAAGGTCCATTTGTCTGTGTTGAAGTTTGTGGCTGTGTTTTCCTTTATGGCTATGTTGATGTTTGTGGCTGTGGCTGTGTTGAACTTTGTGGTTGCGTTGATGTTTATGGCTGTGGTTGTGGCTGTGGTTGTGTTTCTATGGTTGGAGGTGGATCCTTATGTGCTTCCTTACAAGTGGATTTGTTATGGCCATACTGTTGGCACCTGTTGCATTTTTTACGGAAACCAGCCTTGCTAAGCTGTGTATCATCCTTTTTTTACTCCCATGGTTCGAGGTTCCTCCTTTTTTTTTGTCTTCCTGGCATCTTTTTGTGTTCTAGAGGAAGGACATCACTGCACCAAGTCTTCTTCCATACTTGTGGTCCGCTCACTGGTTTTATCATTGATGCATACACTGCCTAATAAGTTTCTTTCTTGAAGCATGCAGAGATATAGTCCTTTGGATCAAACTTCATGGCTTTCATGCAGGAAATGGCATGATAGCAAGGGATGCCAATCAACATCTGTTTCCTGCAACTGCACTCTTGGGCCTACAAATTGATAGCAAACTTTTCTCCTTGCATGCTAATATGTCTGACCTCAAATAAATGGTCTCCAGCCCAACTGAAAATAAAATTATAAAATGGTTAGTAAGTCATGTTGTTGACCAGAATCTTTATAAAAAAACACCAGCATATCATAATTTAGTTTACCTAACAAGCCAGTTTTTACTGAATTCTGATTCCTTTTCCAATCTCTTGTTTATCTTAGGCAGTACGTTTTCTTCAAAAGTGGCAGCTTTCTCTCTATTTGTAGTCCATTTATTCATCAAATAAAGCCTAATATACTCCAACATGGTATATATTGGCTTTCCCTTAGACTCCAAAATAACACTATTGAATGCTTCAGACATGTTATTAACAAGTGTGTCACACTTAGGTGTAGTTGAACATCTTGACTTACTCCAATGCCTACCAAGAATTTTTCATCAAAATAAAATATTATATTAAGTAATAGTTAACATAACAACCAATAAATACAAATTTAGTAGTTACCTAGGTGGTGCAAGGTTCATGATATGTTTAAAAGCCTCCACATTCACTTTCTTAATCTCTAGCATTTGTCTTTCCCATGCCTGTGGATATGTAGCTTGTGCAGCTTTCCACATTAACTGTTTCAATTGCTTGCCGGGAATTTTTTCCTGAAATTGTTATACATATGCCTAACACAAAACCTTTGGTCTACACCCGGCAATAATCCCTCTATGGCTTGCAGCAATCCCTTGGACATAAAAAGAAACATAAGCTGAATTAATTCAATAATCTCATATCTATTATAAGATTAGATTAAACATTAAGAATGTAAGGTCACGTTACCTTTTGTTGATCAGACATGAAAGTCATTTTAGAACAAGTTGATTGTCCACCAAGATCATTAATCAGATACTGTAGGAACCACAACCAAGACTCTGTGTTCTCGCTTTCAACCACTGCATAAGCTATAGGTAGCATCTGATCATTGGGATCTCTGCCAATTGCTGATAGAATCTGTCCTCCATAGTAACTCTTCAAAAAGCATCCATCTAACCCAATGATTGGTCTACACTTTAGAAAACTTTCTTTGCAGCCATTGAGACAAATATAAATTCTCTGAAATTTTGGAAGCAAATCCCTGGGAGGTAGCTGATGTTCAGACTCATTAATTTGACCAGCATCAACCTTTATCTTTACAGTTGAGCCACCATTTTTGTTTAGCAATTCATGACTATAGTCATATATCCTTTTGTATTGTTCCTTGTAATCTCCTTCCACTTGTTCCTTAGCAGCATTTCTTGATCTTAAAGCCAAAGACCTAGTTATCCCAGCATTTCATTTCCTTTGAACCTTGTCTCTAATATCACAAGGTTTCATATTTGGATTTTCTCTCAGTCCTGTTTGCAGCTTCCCACTTAACCACTTTATCCTCAAAAGTCAAATCCTAAATTGTCTGCCACAATTATGCTTGTCAAACACTTTTCTCAATTGCCATGTTTCTTCATCTTTAACTTTAGCACAATATGCATACCAGCCACATCCATTTATACAGATCACTCTTGTTAGAGTCTAAGACTTTGGACGATGTCCAACCCCTCAAACTTCAGTTTTGATGATAACAAATGAGATTAAATTTTGAAGTATCTAATGCTTTATGCTTGAGTATTATAGGTACCACACCATCCAATGCCTAAGTGGTATTGTATTTCTTAAGCTAAAACTATAAATATTTATGTGCTTATTGCGTCCAATGTATAAACTGGAACTTATTTTTCTAAAGTATAAATCCAACGTCCAATGCGCTGTAATATAACAAGCGTCCAATGCATTGTGAAAACTAGGTGCAAACACTGCGCCCATTTGAGGAGCGTCCACTCGCTTATATAACTCACATGTTTCTATCAAACAGTTATATAATGCTTCCATGATATGTAAAAGTACACTTAAGCTTTTCGATGATGATTCTCTGAAATGTTCCTTATTCCCTCTCTTATCGTATATGACATTTCATTTGAATATTCAAAACATGTACCACAGGAGACAGAAAAGCTTATCTCTGCAAAAACCATACAGAAGTGGAGGCGCTGCATGTACTATTGTCCCCTCTCTCTCTCCACCCCAAGCTGACACGTAGCAATGGTCACATGATTGTGAGAGAACGATTTTTCGACAAGGCTCAGATCCCACAACAGGTACATCCACTTTGAAGCCTATAAATAGAGGATCAAGCTCACGAAATCAAAATGAAGCAATCAAAGTTTTCACAGAGCTGAAACTTTGTAAAAACAATTGGACGAACTACACTTGTGCAAAAAGAGCAACTCCTTAACTTTTGCTAAGTTACTTTGTGTATTCTATTTACATTGTAATATCCTCTCTATGAGAGTTGATCTAAACTTGTAATCAAACTGTTTGTTTGGAAAGCCAGGAGTGGCTTAGTGACAAAGAATACTTGGGTGTTCTTTAATCTCAAGGGGAGATTAAAGGTGTGCTAGAAGTGACCTAGAGAATACTTGTAGCCAGAAGTGGCATGGTAGAGAATACTTGTTTGTAATCAAAGTTATTGATTAGTTGAACCCTTCAAAAGGTTATTTTGAAGGAGAACTAGACGTAGCTCAGGTTGAGTGAACCAATATAAACCAAGTGTTTTTACTTTGTTGCTTTTTAGCTTACCAGTTATCTCTAGAGTCATTTCTTCACATTAGACGCACAAGTTTCTTTATAAAACTATTTGCGAAAAGTATTTATTTCTGGCTTGGACGACAACCTAAAAATGCAGTTTCATTAAACTGTTACTTTGAACCATTGGACGATATATGAAACTCTCTGTTTTACAAGTCCTTTGTAAAAATCTAAGTTAAGATATCTCCATCTTTGTGAAAAGTTTTTAAGATTTATCTAACACACTATTCAATCCCCCCTTCTAGTGTGATTTCCTGCATTTCAACTCTTACCCTTACCTTGTCATTTTTGTCAAACTTCAAGTCCCTTCCACAATGCACAACATATGTAATTATAGCATCCTTAAATTGCTGCTTAGATACAAATAAAGTTCCCACTTGCCACTTATAATCAACCATTTTTTATGGCATGTTAAAGGTCTCAAACTGTGCAGTTTTAACAATCTCTATTTCTTCTTCACTGTCATATATGTCACTACCCAAATCCTCTGATTCATACTCAGAATCTGAAAGTCCTCTATCAACCACAACATGTTCAGCAACATGGTCATATAAGAGTATTTCATCATCTTCTGATAGGTTTCCACCATTGCCCACATCAAATGGTGAAGTAGGAATTGAGGTCTTTCTTGGCCTACCTCTCTTTCTTTTAGAACTTTCACTTTCTTGGCCTACCCCACCTTCTTCAGCAGTGACATTTGGTTCCTTGTTTGGTGTCTCATTTTGATTGGGCCTATTCTCCTGGTCTACACCAATAACACGAACTGAATCCTCATATTGGCTTTTTTCACAACCAGTGCCTGCCACATGTTCCACAGCAACATCAAACAATTGATCTAAATCAATATCAGAGAAATCCATTACATCATATGACACATTTTCCTTTTCAACAGGCCCAATATCTTCAGTCTCTATATTCCCCTGAACTGGCGCATTTTCATCAGTTGGCCCATTAAACCCATTCACAACAGAGGGTGGCGCATTCCCTTCAACACTCCCTTCAGAACTCCCTTCAACAGGCCCATTTCCCCCAACATCCCCAACACTAGTAGAAGTTTAAGCACCATTTGCAGGTAATTCATAAATTATATCAGCTTCTGAGACAGGGTGCAACACATACAGATTCACCTGTCCATCTCTCCTTGCTATATCAATCATTTCCAATGCACTTACATCATCAATCAAAAGCCTTAACCCATCCTCCAGGTTTTCTCCCCAACAAAATACCAAAGCTGCTCCATTGTAAGGAATTTCAACTCTTTCAAGATACCTAATATCTCAAAATAACTCCACTTTTCTGGGTCACATTCCCATTCAGAGTCAATACCTTTGTATTCTACGTGCTCCTTCTTAACAAACTTACCTGCATGGTAAACAACCACCTTAAAATATCCTTCCATCACAAAATCTGACAAATACACAAGCCAAATGACAAACATAAAAAAAACAAATAAGTTTTCAAACAAAATGACAAACCCAATTAAACAAAATGGCCCCACGTAAAAACACAAATGATTAACATATAATATTCAACACTAAAGCTCATTTGTCAAACCCTAATCACAATATAAAAATAAAATTATGCAAAACCCAACACCCACCAACAATTTCAAATACTTTTTAGCATTGGTGGGGTCAAAACCACAAAAAGAAGAAGGTTCCACATCTATTTCACCCATCCATCCTACACGTTGTTGGACCAAGAATCAAAGAAAAAGGTATCAATCACATGCAGGCCTAACACACACGATGGACCACAACACAACAAATACACAATAAACCCTACATGTAATACCTTAAATCCGGTTTACTTATACTTTATTTATTTTATTTTATTTTAATAAAATGTGATTAATCTATTTAAGTTTGCAATCGTTGGAACATGAAAGAGACAAGTAATAAAACGAAATGGTAGTCGATTTTTTTAAATGTTTTCAAACTCAACTCGCCATAAAATAATTTAGCGCAAAATCGCATTGTGTAAATGTCACATGACCATTATATTGGAAATAAACATTCATTAAAATAACAACGTAAAATGGATATAAATAAGGTGTGCCTCCGTGGCCACCAATATACATCTATAGATAAATAAGTTTTTTAGAGTAAGGGTTAGAAATGTCTCACGCACAAGATCAATATCATGTACAGCCTAAGTCTAAAGTAGTAAATACACTGAAATAAGAAAATAGATGACTGAAACAACATACAAAATTTCTGAATCTAGGCCTACCCATATCAAAATACAAAAGAAGGAAAAAACCTATGACTCAGAGCAGTCATCTCTAAACCCTACCCCTATGTCAGACTGTACCCATAGAGAAAAGATGTCAGAGGAATCTCTAGCAAGACCCCTGAGAAGAGGCCCTCGTCCATGGGATCCTCCTCCGGATCCTCCTCAGGGTCCTCCTCCTCCTCATCAGTGTCACTGCCCTCTACGGCTACCCCCATGACCACTCTGCAATGAGCGCCTGTCCCAGCCAGAAGCAACCTCGGGCGGAAGGGAGGAAGCACCGACCTCGGAGTAAGGTCATCGGAAGGTGTGGCGTCTGGATCAGTGTGAGGAAGAGACTGGCCCTCTGATGGCGGATCAGAAGAAGATGAGGATGACGACTCAGAAGTGTCTGAAGAAAGCTCCACGATCTCCACCGGCGCAGTATGACAATAGTACGGTGGAGTAGGCTGAGTAAACCACAAAAAGAAGTCGTAGTATGTCGGTTGTACAAATTGGTGCGTGAGTGGCACCACCCCAAAACGCACGTGGCCCACGAAGTGATCCTCATCGAGTATCCCATCGTGGGTCCAGTGACCCTCAAACGTCACCACCCATACCCTCATGGAGGGCCTCTGCTGCGCCATCGATATTTGGAAAAATAAATGTATGGAGTGAGTCCCTCTCCTCCACTAAACTAACAAGCAAATGACCGTTCGATCTCAAGCAACCTACAACAATCAACCACCTTACAATGGTGTTTTCACGAGTCTCACTCGAAGTTCTTGGTCTATTATACTATTTCTCTATATCATAAAATCTCAACACAACTCAGGCCCGCTGCCACTGGAACTCCCAGAACTCAATGGACTTACACAATTTAAGTCAGATGACTTGCTGGGAGTACACCTTTCACCATGGTACAATGGCAGGGCTCTCACCAACACGGTTGTGCCTTGCATTTGTCAGGATTGCCAAGTCGGCACTATGGAAACACGACCACAAACTCGACGCCAGATCCCCAAGAAACAGCAAGTCAGCGAGTACACCTCAGGTACCACTCTGTAAGGTCATTCAATCTCTAAGGACTGACTCCTCAACCACTCCCTCTCATCGGGTTCATCTCTTATAGGTTGGTGTGGCTTCTCTGCCAAAGGTACCGAACGATGATCTTCCACGACGTATGTCCCCGACATACCATACGGAGATCCACTCTCCACCACCACAGTGGTCACACATTCCGACCTCATTCCTCACGAGCATATCGCTCACCACAGGTGAAGCCCCCACACAACCTCTTCCACAATTGTCCATTCAAGCTTTGTCCATGAACAAATTCGTTCAACCGTCTCACACAACTTGGCGCTGGAGGTTCCCTGCTCCTTTTGATTCTCACCACTATTCGGACAATCACAATTTATAAACTTTCAAACATATGTGCGTATCGCACGTTACCCAATCATGAACCACATCATGATCTTAACCGTCTTACTTTGTTTTATTGAAATCCTCACCCACTCTCACGTTTTATGCTTACTTAAGTCATTTTGTCCAAATCCATGCAAGGGTCCTAGATTTCTTTCTAAGTCCATTATCCGATGTCCTCCGTGCACATAGGAAATTTCTAGTTACTAACTTATAAGATTATTAAGTTCTCACTCTTTAATTATAATTAATTCACTATTGCACATAGTGAATGTCCTCAATTACTATAATAATTTTCTAGCATCTACAAGTGTACTCCGTTTGGAGTTCACTTGCTCCCACACAAGAATGAATTATTCTTGTCCCAACAACCACAAAACATTGCAAACAAGTCACATGCACAAGAAAATTTTAGCACTCTTTGCCCGAGGATCACGCTCCTCCCGGTCTCCAATTTATAGTTAATAACATAATAATCATTAACAAACAATAATTCAATAATTCAACATAATCCATTAAATAACATTACACACACATTTTCAATAGAAATTTCCCTTTTGAGGTGAAATGTCCATTAATCCAACGAATGACATTAAGCACAATTACACAATCACACAATTAAATTTCATGCATATACCTATAGTTGTCCACACATACCAAGAATTATTTAACTTAGCAAATTAACTTAGAATTTCATGAGATTTTACAGAGACATAATAAATCACATATATTTCATTATATAATTTTTATCCCAATAATTCCACTCATAAATATTATTTTTGAATTAACTATGGTTGTTGGACAGGCTCTGTAAAGTGCACTTCTACATTTTTGGTAAAACGTAAATCAACTATTTTTTCCTTTCAGATTTACAAGAAATGTCCCCAACAAGTGGGACAGCACATGGAATTTTCTCAATCCCAAATACCTAACGAAAATTCCCTTTTTGTATTTCTCAAACATTATTGCCCCAAAACAGAGTTTTCCATATGAAAATGCAAATAATTACAAAAAGTGTTCATAAAATCCTGAGAAAATTCAACATAGTCCAAATAGTGTTACAAAATTTTATCAAGGCAAAATTCTCATAAAAATATATTTTCTACATTTAAATACTCTGCTGTCCAGTTTTTCGGTTTTCACAACATTAATTTCCTAAAAATGCTTCCCAATTTTTTATGACTTTAAAAAAATTCAGGGATCACCCTAATAAAATATAAATCAAATTAATGAGCCCATTTTTCCAAAAAATTATCTCAAAATTTTTATAAAATTCAAAATCGTCACTTTCATATAATCAACAGTAAATGAAAATAATTCTAAAAGAAATATTTCCAGTGTTCAGAAAATTCTGAAAAAAATACCATGATGTCCAGAGGTGCCAAAACATAGGAAAACATCTTTAAATTGCAAAATAATGCACGAAAGTATTTTAAAAAAAGAAGAAAACAGCTGCAGTGTACAAGTAGCAAACAACACATTTCAACATATTTCACATGTTCTTGAGACACCCATGGTGTAAAGAGACTCACAATCACATGAACAACCCAAAACATCAAGAGAAATAAGGAATAGCTTAGGGAAGATAGAAACCCCTCCATACCTCTTTGGTTCCTCACTCAAAAGAAGCAAAAATGGTGTTGTTAGGTAGCCCTTGCTCTCCTCAACAATATATCCGAATTTAATCGGTGGCAACTTTGATTTGAGTGCTTGAAACTTAGAGAGAAGGTGCATAATTTTTAGAGAGAAGGAGGAAAAAATAAGATGAACTTGTGGAAGAAGAAAAGTGAAATGAGAGAGAAGCACTCTTGCACACACTAAAAAGGAAGAGAGAGGAAAGTGAAAGTTTAAAAAAATTCCCCCATGTCTTTAGCTAGGGTTAGGGTATTTTCCAGTTTAGGGTTTTGGGTCTCTGCGGGATTTGATCATCTTGGTCTTTAATCAACGAGAAAAAGGATTTTTAATTCACTCTCATTCTATTTAATATTTTTCTATAGCATATTTAATTAATTAATTAATTAAATCTTCACTAAATTTATTTTCATCAATAATTGTATTTCTTTAATTATTCAAACACTGAGAATTAATTTAACAGAGAAATAATTAATTAAAGCTATAAATTATGTACTTGACTCTAATTCACACAAATTTTAATTATTTTCATTTAATGAAAATAATTCCACAAATACTTAATTGAAATCATACCACTTCACACATAACAGACATAACATGTGTAGATTTTTAGGGTGTTACACTACACACGTGGCCTATAGTAACCACACGTGATTGACAAAATAATGGAGAAAAGACAAAAACATTAAGGGATACACAACCAAACAGCAAAAGAATAACAAAAAAAATACGTTACCTTCGATCGTTCAAGTCAGAGTAATATTCAGCAACGCAATCATCTTCTTCTTTCAACCAAATAAGCCGATAACCCTAGCCAATTTTAGCAACAACATCTTCTTCAACACTAACCCCTCATGGAATTCCTTCTACCTCCATTGGAGTTTACAACACAAATAACCCTAACACAACGATTGTGCTATGTAACATAGTATGAGAATGTGACAATAACACACAAAACGACGTCATTTTCGTCTAAATAAACAACGTCGTTTTGATGTTGCCCCTTCACACTACAACACAGTGTTTGTAACGTGGCACATCAGCACTCCACCAAAACAAAACGACACATCACGTGCCACGTCAGATTCCGCCGTTAACGTTAACAAGTAATTGACGGTAAGGACTTAATTGAACAATTTTAAATAATTAGAGGACTAAATTGAACCATTTAATAATTAGAAGACTAAATCGAACATTGAAAATAAATTAGAGGACCAAAACAGTATTTTAGCCAATAAAATAATATTTTGACTCTATGTTTAATAACTTCAAATATGAAAATTTTGTTGATTCATATGTATATAGTAATGTTATATATATATATATATATATATAAATATATATATATATATATATATATATATATATATAAATATATATATATATATATATTAAAATTAATTTATTAAATATTTTATTACATTTTTTGTTAAAATTACTTCGTCAATAACATCATAAATTAAATATTTTTTATGGTACAATCAATATGTATCATTCACGGGAGACAATTCTGCTCTAGTTAGATAGAAGCATTATAGATGACAAATCTTTTTCGCTGAGTATTTAACACAACTCCATACCCAATACTCAAAAATGTTTTTTTTTATTTTTAAATCCTATCAAATTATTTTTACTTAGAAATTATATAAAATAATTTTATATAATTTCATAAATAAATATTTTTTTGAATAATATTTATTTTTTGAGGTTGAAATTTGCATACTTAAAATTAATTATAGTTTAATTGGTTAATATATTTATTATAAAATAATATTTTAATTTTATGTTTAACATACCTCTTATTCACGTGGGATAACAGAAATTCAAATAAGATTTATTAAAGTAAAAGTTTATAAAATTATAAATTAATTATGTGTTATAAACTGTTTGTCATTAACATTATTTTAGCGGTATTGAGAAATGTTAGCAATATACTCTGTAATATACTTTTTATAACACTCTCTACTCTTTTCTAAAATTTATTAGAAAATAGAAAATTATACTGTCTCACTTCTTATTTTATTCAATAAAAGAGAATTATTAGAAATGTTGCTAACATTTTTCTTAAGTATTTTATAAGTAATAAAAAAATTATTCAATTTATTGAAAAGTAAACAAAATGTTCATAAGATTTAAAAATATCTTTTTTTTCGTAAATAAAAATCAGAGATATTAAATAAATAACTCGATTAGAAAAAAAAATACATTATAATTAATTTATTAAATATATTTTTATTACAAAATAGTTTTAAATTATTTCATCAATAATATCATAAATTAAGTTAGTTTTAATTTTTTTATGAAAAAGACCACAAGTATCATTCACGGGAGACAATCCTACTCAAGTTAGGTAGGATAATTATAGACGACAAATATATTTCTTCGAGTATTTAACATAACTGCATGTCTAAGATTCAACAATATTATTTTTTTCTTTTAAATTTTATAAAATCATTTTTACTTAGAAATCATATAAAATAATTTTAAATAATTTCATAAATGAATATTTTGTTGAATAATATTTATTTTGTGAGGTTAAAATTTTTATACTAAAAATTAATTTAAATCTAATTAGTTAATTTATTTATTATAAAATAATATTTTAACTATATGTTTAATAATTTCATATACGAAAATTTTGTTGATTAATATCTATATAATAATGTTAAATTTATATATATATATATATATATATATATATATATATAATATTAAAATTAATTTTATTAAGAATATTTTTATTACAAATAATTGTTTAAAATTATTTCATCAATAATATCATATATTAAATTTTTTATTTTTATTTTTTAATGATAGGGACCGCATGTATATTTCAATGATTTTTTCCACACAAAAAGTGTAATAGCACCAAGTAGGTGTTTTAATAAGCACATCACTAAGAAGTGTTTTTATATTTGTGTTAATTGTCATAATTGCTAAGTAGATCCCAATCTAAATAATAATGTTGTAACTTTCTAGAGATAGAAATAACTAAGCTAAATTACTAAGTTGAATTATATAAACAATATTCTGTTAATTTAGAAATTAAATATTATTAATCAAATTATGAATAAGAGTATTTGATCTAATTTATAATTTATTTGGTCGAATATATAATTATGCAATAATTGACTTAAATCTAAAATATGACTATATCCAAAATTGAAACTAAAATAATTTTATATTATATTATTCTTTTTTTAAAATATATAATTTTGCTGTAAATTAAAAAAACTTTATTTTGAAATTAACTTTATTTTATATTGTTATTTTTAATATACTTATGATATATAATATCATTATAAATCTTTAATGAAAATTTGATCAAAATACTTGGACAAAAATATTAGTCTTTTGAGTATGTGTTACAACTAATAATTTTTTTGTAATTAGTTAATATTGCATGATTATGTTAATTAAGGAGAAAAGATACGTATATTAGAGAACATAATAATTAGTAACGTAGTATATTTTCTTCTCAAGGGACGAAGATGATACTAAACACCTATAATAATACGTCTTACATAAGTGTTAATGAAATATAAATTGTTTTTTTGATATTAAAATGGTAATTTATTTTAAGTAATATTGTTTTCAATAGTTTGCATCTAATTTAATTAATTTTATATTTTAAATTATTCAAAATATTGTTTATAAACTATAAGATTATAAAATTTAAAATTTTTTATTTACAATATAGTTTAAAATAATTGAATTATTTTATCATTTTATATTTTAAAATTAAAAATATTTAAATATATTTTAAATAAAATTAAAAGTATAAGTGGGACTATAATTAAATATATTTTTTCTGCTTGAATATTTTCTTTCAATCTTTCTGCTATTTTTGAGAACTTAATTAACTAATTATATTTATATAAATAAAAATATTTAATTTTATAAATTAATATAATTTTGAATATGCATCAAAACGGGAATGACCCGTGCGATACCTAATGAAATGGCTGTGTTAGTTGTGAGATATGGGTCGACTAGCTAATTTGACAGTTTAATAGTTTGGACACGTCTTGTCTGTTAAACGTGCAAACTACATATGGAGTTAGTTGCTAGTTAGTTAACACCAATCTCGTTGTATAAGTTTGTATAAGCCAACGAAGTTAAGTTTCTGACTGGAAGTGAAATGAAGAGAGAAAGAGAGTTGGAGGTGTAATATAGCAGCAGGGCTCTCCTAGTTCTTGGAAGTTCATCAGTGGCGAACCCCATCAATCCAATCTGCATTGGTGCTGTTAGTATTTTCTCCCCTTCTATAATCCAACTGACATGAGCCAAAAAAGTTTAAAAATATTTAATAGAACGTGAGGTAACAAAGCTAAATGTAGGCATGTAACAATCTCAAGTAAAATGCTAAAATATGTTTTTCATCCTCACAAAATTGGAAATGTACGTTTTTCGTTCCTGCAAAATTTTTAGTACGTTTTCGTCCCTGTAAAATTGAAATGTGTCAAATTTCATCCTTGAAAACTTTCATTAGGTGAAATTAGTTTAGTAATCATCAACAAAGATGCTAAGTTTGCTTCTACAATGTATTAATCTGACAGTAATCCTTGAACTTCAGGGCTCCAATCTATAGATTAAAATCCATAGCCTATCAATTCTCGGGTTTACCCATTAATATTAAGTATTGTCACCAGTCTTGACACACGCAAATATCTCCTTTCACGCTGTCATATGTCTTGCAAACTCATTGAGAAACCAAATGATAAGAGAATGCAACGATATGAATTCCTAAATTAGAAAAAAGTCTAATGTAGACTTCTTCATTAGGATCTATGAGTTCGTATGTATTATGTAGATGGGGAACAATAATCACTATATCTAGGACCTAGTTGGTGTTTAGTTTTAATTAATGATCAACATAGGATCAACTGAATTATAAATTATAAATCTAATCACATATCTACATACCCAATTATCATAATAGAAGGAATAATAGAAGGAACTAGTAAAGGATCAGAATTTTGCTATAACAAAAAAGTAGATTTCCAATTTTGTGAAGACGAAAATCATATTTTAGCCTAAGTAAAATTACCATGGGTCTCAATCTCAAACCGTTATATCAAAGGTGTGTTTTTACTTTTTGTTAATGTGATCTCATTCAATCAACACATAAGGGGAACTGCCGGGTACAACATATATGAACAGCAAACACTAATTAGTTAGTAGCTATAACTTAAACTACCTTAGGAATCAAGTCATAAATCACATGTTTATGTAACTAAATAAAGGTATAAGCGTGAAAAGTTATGCTAACTTGCTGCCTTTACATGATATAATTTTATATCCAAATTGCTAAATTTAGCTTAACTTTAAAGATTAATGAGGATAAGTTTAAAATTTTATGGTATCACTTTATATAGATCACTTTATAAAACGAACAAAGTTTAAGAAAAGCTTTACACAGTGTTAGAGATATATAATATTAGTGTTATTGGGATTGTATATATAAGTCATAATGTATTCATGTAGATTGATTTTTTCATTTTGAGTAAATTCTATTGTTTAGTTTTATAATTTTTCTCCTTTTCTCTCCTGTGAACCACGGATTTTAACATAAAGTGCACACTTTTTCTCAAAAAAAAAAAATTGTCCGAATGAAAGTAAGGTTGAGTTGGGCATTGCTATTCTCACCACCAAAATTACTATTCTCACCCCACGTGCTTTAAAAATATTTCTTTTATCAAAATATCTTTTTCATGGAATCATGATTCTCTTGTATAAAATTTACAACGAAATCATGATTCCGTTGTATAGCTGGGGTGGAAAAAAAAATACGAAACGGAATCGTGATTCCGTTAATAAAATACACAAATCTGCAAGTTGTTTGAACCCGAAAATGCCAAAGCGTAGAGCCAAGAAAACCGCTAAGGCAGCGGAACCAATACCGGACCTCGAAATTGAGCGACAAATCGGAGCGATGAGGGCGGTTCGCGACGTGGAGATGGAGCACTTGCTCACCGACCTGCGATTGCTGCGCTCCTCTTTCACCGCCGAACAGCTCCAGAAACCCTTACTGCAGGTCTTCGAAGAAACCCTACCCAACCTCACCCTTATCAGCAACGAACGCGACAAGAAATTCGAAGTCAAATGGAGAGAGAAGGAGAGTTGCAACGACGTGCACGCTTCTTTGCTCCAAAGGTTCTCCATCGCTTCCATCCCTCGCTTCCCTGCCTTTGAATATTCTACCGATGCAGCAGGTACTTCTTGTTCTTATTCTTATGTGTGTGTACAATTGCAAAACTTGACTTGTTTATAATATAGCTCACAATAGTTGCTTCTTTGGTGCTAGGGAGAATGAGCTTTATTGACGCTGATAACCTGCATTTCAACGACATTGTATGTTCTCTTTTCACTTTCATTAATTACTCTCATACACCTTGTGTAGGCTCCTTTGAATTATAAGGCACTGCTCAAAATATTACACATAAAAACAATCTCATTTCATTACTTAAAATATATATATATATATAATATAAAAGATTGTTTCTGGTGGAGAATATAGAAACTTTTACACTCACAGGACATGACTATTAAGCTCTTTATTCAAAAACATAAATCCGGGCAAAAACTGAAGATCTCAATCTTTCCCAAGTTAGTTAGCATCATTATCCTTTAGTCATTGTATAGTATGAGTTTTTGTGACTAAAACAGGTTGTAACTGCACAGGAGTTGTAAAAGCATTGCTCTTGTTTTTCCTTTTCTTGCTTCATTTTACAATTAAATAAATGTCTATTATTTATAGGTTTTGGAGGAACCATCTGAGACTCTAGCACTGCCAGAAGGTCTTAGACTGCCGGTGTTAGTATCTTCTTCCTACTATTTATTTATTTGTTTGTTTTATGAACTCTGGTATGTGTTGCTAAGGATAAGGATATCCATGTGGCTTTTTTTAAGTTTTAACTCCTAAGTTAAAAGCTGAAGAGTTTAATTTTACTCTGCAGGTGACTAGTCAGAGGTTGTCTGTTGGGATGACACCCAAAACACTTAGGCTGCCCAAACCTGGCGAGATGCTTCTCTCCGTCCATGGATCACCTCTGGGTGTTTACAAGGAAAATAACATGGAAGCCATACATGGTATAAAAAATGTTTGAGGTTGAAGTTGAAACTGTTTTTCTGTATCATCATTTTCATGGTATCTGTTGGTTTCCATGTTGCATAAGAAGTGGTGATTAAGACCTTTTTGTCTAACAAAAATGCTTATTGCCCTGAAACTCGCCTTAATGCTTCCCTTATTGAGTATGCATTTTTGTTCTTCCACAGCTGAGGAAATATTGCAAATTTGTTTAGTTCTGATAAGTGATATCTATTCTGATGTGCAGAATCAGAGGAAGGTTGAATGCCATCCAAATCAGTTGTCCTCCAAGAACAAGCTATACAAGTCTTTATGTGCACTGACCGATCAATATCAGTTCTGTCATCACTCTAGATGAGGGTTACCTGAAAATTAATAGCCCCTTGTTATTATTAATTTTTCAGTTATCATTGCGGACTTCCAGTGTTGCCCTTGACACAGACTAAATGTGAGCAATTGTTTTGGCTTTCCAGCTTTCACAAAATTTGGAATGGGATGCAGCTAGAAGAGTCCTACAGAGTTGTCTGACTACTGTAGTATTTTGTATATTGTATATTTGTAATTGTGTGGCTAATTTGCATTAGGAGAACGATATTACTGTAAAAACTCTTTACACTGCAATTGTATAATCAAGCAATAAGCTCCATTGATTATTGGCAAGAAAATTCATGTGATTTAAATTTGGCTTGTTGGAGTTTCCCAAAGTTTACTATTTGATTTCAACCTTAATTCATGCCTTCTCAATAGTTTGAAATTATGGAACAGTGGGCAGTTTTGGTTTGTACATGGAGGAGGATAATAAACTTTTAAAAACTTGTTCCCATTTAATTAAACTCCCGCATCTTCCTATATTTGGCTAGATTTGAGAACCATGTTTCAACTCTAATTTACCGTGAGAGAAGGATTGATGTTGAACATGCTTTGGAACACGATTCTGTTTGATAGCCTGTGGTAACCTGCATAATAAACTCTTAAATTTAATGTTTTTTCTTTTTGTATTTTTTTTTTCTTAACAGCTGTTTGCTATTTGTTTTCTGACATGTTCCAAGCCGGCCACAATACCAACTATTACCGGACCAACATCTGACCACTCACATTGACTCTAACATGACATGTATAAACCAACACTAATCATAGACTTTGTATTCTGTCATTGCTTGATGTAGCTTGAACTACTCACCCACTAAGGGGTTCTTGCTTATGAATGGCTAATGCTAGAAAACCCACCAAATATGTACTTCCAAATGCCTATATTATGTTGGAACAACCTCTTGATAGCTTTTCTATTTTGAATTTCAAATGCAGTTCATTATCTACTATTCTATTATCTTTAGTTTGTTACCACTCATATCAGTAGTTTATGATTTACTGTTATTTTATCTTTAGGTTTATTATTATCCTATCTTTAGTCAGTTATGTTTATACTTGTATAAATACAGCTTTGTAATATCAGTTTGATATGAAAAAGAACCTTCAGCAATTACCCTTTACATGGTATCAGAGCAATGCACAACACCAATTTAATAGTTTGAGGCTTTACCACAGGACTGAAAGTATCAGTGTAATCAACACCATGCTGCTGGTTAAACCCCTTTGCTACTAATCTAGCTTTGTAGCGTGCAATTGAGCCATCAATGTTCCTTTTTAGGCGAAAGACCCAATTGCAATCGATGATATTGTAAGAAGAATGTGGTGCCACGAGGGTCCATGTGCCATTGGCCAAGAGGGCATTGAACTCATCACTCATTGCAGTTTTCCACTCAGATAATTTAATAGCCTGAGAAGGACAAGATGGGTCTATAGGGACCGGTAGTGGGAATTTGCTAATAGCATGTACCTTTTTCGGTTTGTATATCCCATTCTTGGATCTAGTCACCATTTGGTGATGAGGCACGGTTGGGGGGAAATTACTGCGAGTTGGGAGGGATTAACAAGGTTATGTGGATTTGTTTGTGGTTGAGGTTCATTATGGATAGGAGAGGTGGTTATTGGTGAGTTGGGTGTGGGAGAGATTTGTGGTGGAGGATTTATAGCCACTGGATTAGGGGTAGTGGGGCAGTTTGAGGTAGAGGTAAGATTTGAATTTGAAGGGGCTAAGATAGTGGAGTTTGTTGGTGACTCAATATTATTTGAATTGGAGGTTATTTTAAAGATGTCAAAATTTGTGGGACTGATATTAGGGAGATTTTGGGGAGTACAAATTCAAATTTGAATTTGTAGAGTGAGATGACACGATGGAGGGATAAGGGAATATATTTTCAATAAACTGGACATGACGAGAAATGAAAGTTTTCTAAGTGACTGGATTGAAACAGATGTATGCGCTATGAGTGAGACTATAACCGAGAAAGACACAAGGCTGTGATTTGGGAACCAATTTGTTAGGTGTGTAGGGTGCTAGCCAAGGGTAACATAAGCAACCAAATGTTTTAAGTTTGACATAGTTTGGAGATTGATTAAACAATTTTTCAAGAGGAGAAATCATGTGGAGACTAGGTGTGGGTAGTCTATTAATGAGGTAGGTAGCAGTTTGGAGTGAGTAACACCAGAATTTGGTTGGAAGGTTGGCATGGTGAAGAAGACAACGAGCTGTTTCAACTACGTGACGGTGTTTTCTTTCGGAAAGGCCATTGTGTTGAGGTGTATGTGGAGGGATTGTTAGATGAGTGATTCCATTTTCATTTAGGAAAGAACATAGCTTTATGTATTCATCACTGTTGTCAGAATATAGAGTTTTTATTGAACAATTCAATTGCTTTTCAACTAAGGCTTTAAAAACTGGAAAGATGACAGAGACATCTGATTTGTGTTTCATTGGATATAACCAAACATATTTTGAGAAATGATCAATGAAAATAATATAGTATGAATATCCATTTATTGAATTGACAGGAGTTGGGCCCTATACATAAGAAAAGACAATATCTAACGAACTTTGACTTGACAAACTGGACTTAGTAAAAGACAATTTGTGACTTTTATTTGCTAAACAATCTAAACATTTATTGTTGGAAGAAACAAACGGAAGACTCTGATGCTTGAGAGCATGACTAAGGACTCTAGAATCTGGATGACCAAGGCGGTGGTGTCACAATTCAGTAGAAGGAGGCTTGACAGCATGGTTTATTCGGCCAGAAAGGTGGAAAGGTGGTTGTTCCAACATATTATACACTAATAGTAATAGACCCTCCTCTCCAAGTAAGCTTTTTTCATATACACACACTATGACACTATTATTTTGTTGCTTTCTACTTGGGTGTTGAAATCTCTTCAAGTGGCTATTGCCGCCACACACCATGACAAATGGACCACAACAACTTGAAAGATACTTAACCAAACTCAAAGACAGTCTATACCATGGTTATCAGACCCGGCTCGGCCCGACCGGGTCGACCCATTAACTCGCGAACCGGGTACCAAACTGGGCCAAGTCAACGTTTGGATCGGATATGCATACGACTCGGATTGTCCTGGTACGACCCGGCGGGTTAGGTGTTTGAACCGGTGACCCGGTGGGTCACAATGACCTGGCTGGGTCATTTTTTTTTCTTAACTGAAACGACGCCGTTTTGGAGGATTTGGAAATTAAAAATTTCCTAATTCCTATGAACCCTTCTCTCTGTCATTTGCTATTTGTAGTTGTTTGGAACTTTAGTTATTTCTTTGGAACTTTATTATATTTGGAACTTATGTTTGGAACTTTATTATGTTTGAAACTTATGTTTGGAACTTTCTTTTGTATGAAGATCTTGTCTTGGTAATGGATGGACTAGTGGAATTAGCATAAATTGTGTTATGATTTTTTTGAGATTTTTTAAGGTATGATTTGATTTTTATTATAATTTTTTTTAGTATAAAAAGTTTACAGGTTATGAATTTTTTATTATTTTTTAATACATACTGAGTTATGCGGGTCAACTATTGACTCACCGAGTTGACCCCTGATTTAGTGACACAGTACCCCCGCCGAGTCGATGACCGGCCGGGTTTGATAACACCGGTCTATACAAGCACAAAGCTGAACAAAAATAAATTTTAAAAAATTCAGAAAAAAGATTAAAAATTAGGATTCAATTATTGTTTGACGATAGAATCAACGTACACATAAATAGTATATCCCATAAAATCACATATATTATGAAATCTGTATCATTCGGATAGCAAATTTCCCACGCAAATATATGACATCATATATAAATATATATGGTCAAAATAATATTACATTATTAACAGTTAACAAAATTTAAAATTATTATAAATAATATTATTTTATTATTTATATTTAATATTTATAATATTTTTATAATTAATTTATTATTACTAGTAGCAGTATAAACTAATTATTGTTATTATTATTTATATAAATTTGAAACATGTATTATGAAATAACTTATGAAAATGTAAATTTCCCTTCTCTCTCTCTCAAAGTAAAAGAAAGATTTGATATATTGACAGAAAAACTATATTAAACTGATACCTAAATAATAAAGGCTATACAAAAGTATATATAGTAGCTACAACTGAATATAGAATGAAAAACTACCCGATATGGACCTTGTACATTTCAGCATCATCACATTGAATCATTTGCTATTTTCTTATCTCATTACTTAATATCCCCCCACAAGCTGGAGGATGAAAAATGTCTATCATCACCAGCTTGGAAATGTGAGTATTAAAAATGGAAGGGTTAGAAGCCTTAGTGAACAGATCAGCCACTTGGTTGGCAAACGAAACAGGCAGTAACCGCATCAAACCAGCATTCACCTTTTACCTTACAACATGGCAGTCAATGTCAAGATGTTTGGTTCGTTCATGGAAAACGGGATTGGTAGCAATATGTAATGCACTCTGATTGTCACAGTACAAGACTGAATTTCTAATAGGAACCTGCTGAAGATCATTAAGAAGAAGTGTAAGCCATTGGAGCTCTCTAGTGGCAGAAGCAAGGGCCCTATACTCAGCTTCAGAGGAAGAGGAGGATACTGTGTCTTGCTTCTTCGATTTCCAGCTTATCAATGAATTCCCGAGAAAGAAGCAAAAGCCACTTACTGAGCGACGAGTATCTAAACATCCCCCCCCCAATCTGCATCACTGAAGCCAAGAAATTGAACTTCAGAAATGCGTGGGAAGAACAAACCACGTCCTGGACATTGCTTCAAGTAACACAAAACTCGCAAAGCAGCTCTATGATGAGACTCAGTAGGTGCAACCATAAACTGGCTGAGTTGTTGAGTAGCATAACTGATATCCGGTCTGGTTGTAGTTAAATAGATCAATCTGCCAATTAAACGACGATAACTAGCAGGATCTACAAACAAAGGACTAGAATCATGGTGAAGTCGAGTAGCAGGATCTAGAGGTGTGCTGGCAGGTTTGCAGCCAGTCAAACCGGAATCAGCAAGAAGATCAACACAATATTTACGTTGACATAAAGAGATACCACGTTCGGAATGGGCGACTTCAAGGCCTAAGAAGTACTTCAGTTGGCCCAAATCTTTGATATGAAATGTGGAATGAAGCAACTGTTTTATAATGTCAAACTCAACTAATGATGTGCCTGCAAGAATAATATCGTCTACATAAACTAAAAGGGCAGTAAATGAAGAACAAGTGGTCTTTATGAATAAAGCATGATCTGCATGAGCCTGTATAAAGCCATGTTTAGAGAGAAAGAAAGCAAGCTTTTCAAACCAACGACGATTTGCTTGCTTAAGTCCATACAAGGACTTGATTAATTTACAAACCTGTCCAGGCTTAGGAGAATGCACACCTTGAGGGACTTGTAAATACACATCTTCATCTAGGTCCCCATGAAGAAATGCGTTATTACATCAAGTTGATGTAAGTGCCAACGCTTAATAGAACTCAAAGCAAGAAGCAATCTCACAGTAGTTAGTTTGGCAACCGGTGAGAACGTATCAAAGAAATCCAAACCTTCAGTTTGGTTATAACCTTTTGCCACTAGTCGCGCTTTAAACCGTTCAACACTGCCATCATCATGTCTTTTTATTTTGTAAACCCATTTGCTGCCAATGGGCACTACACCAGGTGGTGGATCAACAAATTTCCATGTATTATTACTGTTCAACGCATCAAGTTCACTCTGCATTGCAGCCTGCCAACGGGAATCTTGACAAGCTTGTTCATATGAGGAGGGTTCAACATCAGAAGAAAGAGCCATGATGTAGGTAAGATGTGTGGGAGATATGCTAGAGTAATTCAAGTAAGATGCTAAAGGATAAGGTGTGCTGGAAGTGGAATTGCACACAAAATCTAAGAGGTGTGCAGGGGGTTGACGAACACAGGTAGAATGGCGAGGCAAGCTGGTGACAGGACTATTTTCAATTATTTCAACAGAAGGTGTAGATGAAATGGATGGAGAAGTGGCTGGTATGGTTGTATTATGAGCAAGATGGTATGGAAAATGTGAATCAAAGATTGAAACATTTCGGGAAATAAAGATCTCACGTGTGTGAAGATCAAGAAGCACAAAACCTTTAAACCCTCTTTTAAAACCTAAGAACACACACTTGCGGGCTCGTGAATCAAATTTTGTACGGTGTGTGAGCAATGTTGAAGCATAACACAAACATCCAAAGGTCCTCAAATTGCTAAGATCAGGCCTTTGACCATAAAGAACCTCATAAGGTGATTTGTTACTCAAGATGCGAGTAGGAACTCTATTTATCAAATAGACTGCATGCAATATGGCAAAAGACCAGTGGACTTTAGGTAACTTAGATTGAAATAAAAGTGCACGACTCACATTTAATATGTGTTGATGACGTCTCTCAACTCGACCATTATGCTGAGGCGTCTCAACACAACTCCTCTGATGAATTATTCCCTTTGAATCATAAAAGCTTGACAAGGAAAACTCTGGCCCATTGTCACTGCGTATCACCTTCACCCGTTTTTCAAACTGCGTCTCTATCATAATTATAAAACTCTTGACATATTGTTGTACTTCAGATTTAGATTTAAGCATAACAACCCAAATGAATTTGCTGCAATCATCAACCACAGTAAGAAAATACCGAAAACCATGAATAGAACTAGTGGAAAAGGGTCCCCATATGTCCATATGAACAATATCAAACGGTTTATCAGCATGAGAAGTACTTAATGGAAACGGTAATTTCTTTTGTCTAGCCATGTGGCATACATCACAAGCAGTATGTGTGGGTGCAGGGATATAAGAAAACTGATCATGCAAGATCTTCATACGGTCATATGACAAATGACCCAGTCTCAGATGCCACAAAGTGGATTCAGGGCTAACATTAGTAACTAAACTATGAGCAGAAACAAAATGTGGAACCCAATCTATTTCCAAGCAGTAAAGTCCTTCCAGGTATCTACCCAAACCAATCGTCCTCTGCTGAGATTTCTCCTGAATAATGCATAAATCCGTTTTGAAAATTAATGAGCAATCAAGCATTTTAGTCAACCTTGAAACTGATACTAGATTGAATGTAAATTGTGGTATAAACAAGACATCTTCCAAGATAAGTGTGTGTGTGTTAACTTCACTGTGCCTGCCAATTCTGCCGTTACAGTATTGCCATTTGGGAGCTTGACCAATATTGGATCAATTCGTGAATGAGAAGAAAACCAATGCAATGAACTACAAATATGATCAGTGGCCCCTGTGTCTAAAATCCATGGTGGATGTGACTTATGTGCAACAGTGGACATAATAAGAGATGACTTATCTGAACATGCACTTTTGTTATCTGATTTCACCATGCTAGCTGAATGAATTTTACCATGAATATTGCGCAGCAGAGCCTTACGCTCTGGTACCATCAAAGTAAAAGAAAGATTTGATATATTGACAGAAAAACTATATTAAACTGATACCTAAATAATAAAGACTATACAAAAGTATATATAGTAGCTACAACTGAATATAGAATGAAAAACTACCCGATATGGACCTTGTACATTTCAGCATCATCACATTGAATCATTTGCTATTTTCTTATCTCATTACTTAATACTCTCTCTCTCTCTCTCTCTCTCTCTCTCTCTCTCTCTCTCTCTCTCTCTCTCTCTCTCTCTCTCTATATATATATATATATATATATATATATATATGTGTGTGTGTGTGTGTGTGTGTGTGTGTGTGTGTGTATGTGTAAATTATTAAGAAAAAATAATTATCAAACTTTCCAATAGGTTTTTTTTTTTTGAAGATAATTTTCCAATAGGTTACTGGTGTCTTAATTTCGTTTCTTAGGAAAAATAACACTTTCGTCTACCATCCCCTTGATCTCTATTAGTCGCTCACTTTTCATAATATATATATATATATATATATATATATATATATAGTATTTATTAATAAATTCTCACTATCATCAGTCTTAACATTCATTTTGATTATCAGTCTTACCAGAATTGCACGTGATCTAGACAAAAAAAATATTTTTTATAACCTATATTTTTATTTATTGAAAATTTATTTATAAATTATAAAAAAAAAAATAATATAATAATAATAGTTCTCCTAAAAAAAAAATAATAGTTAATGTTATATCCCTTTTATTATCCTTTTCTGAGTTTTCCCTTTCTACTTGATGGCGTTTCAAAGCCGTAGTACGCTAGTACAGTGAGCTCTTTTGTTCATTTTCTTTACCTTTAAGCAGAGTGGCAACAACCACGAAAGCTTCGTTATCATCAGCAACTACAAACATGGTGAAAGCTATCAGAGTTCACCAACTTGGTGGCCCTCAGGTCTCTCTCTCTCTCTCTCTTTTTTTTTTTTTTTTTTAATTTCTCTTTCACTCACATAGTGTCCTTTACTCTTTGAACTCGTGATAGGTTCTGAAGTTGGAGGATGTAGAAATCGGAGAACCAAAAGCAGGCCAGGTCCGTGTGAGGAACAAAGCTGTTGGGATTAATTTTATTGATGTCTACTTTCGCACAGGAGTTTACAAAGTCCCCTCTTTACCCTACACTCCAGGTTTCATTCTCTTACTGCTACCATATTTTCTGTGTTGGTGGAAAAAACAAAGTAAATTGAATGACACATTAGCTTTCCATTGATAATAACATGGTATGGTAGGTGTGGAGGGTGTTGGAGAGATCACTGCTGTGGGTGTTGGGGTCACTGATATGCAGGTTGGAGATATTGTAGCTTATTCATGTGAACCACTGGGCTCATATGCTGAAGAACACATTCTTCCTGCAGTTAAACTAGTTCCCCTCCCTCCCTCAATTGACCCCATTGTTGGGGCATCCATCATGTCCAAAGGCATGACAACTCGTTATTTGGTTCGACAATGTTTCAAGGTGTGTGTCTATGTTTATTGTTGAAGCACCCTTTCTTGGTTTTACCGACATTCATTAGTATATTTTTTAGAAAAAGAAATCTCCTTTCGTACACTAGGGGAGATTGATTCACTATATGCATGTCTATTCTCTCATTATTTGGGGGTATTTATACTGTTAAGAGAAATGCTAGCAATATACTCTTTTTAACACTATTATTTGTTGGAATTCGTTAGAAATCACAAAATTGTTGGGTCCCACTCATTATTTAGTCAACCTCGCTCATAATTTTGAAGTTTTTAGGATACATTTTAAGCAATGGAAGAGTATGTGTTGCTAGCACTCCTCATAATATTAATATTATTCAGTTATAGACTTTTAGTTATTTAATCCTATTATTTCATTTGTATGTCTTTCAACAGATATAGGTTGACATTATCTCTATTGCTTGTCTTTTAATATATTATCCTTCCATCTCAATCTATGTTACCTTATCCTCCTTGTATTTTTTTTTGTACATGTTTTGCATAGGATATTCAGCCTTAGTTCCCCAAGTTACTCCCCCATTCTCTTAAGTGTGTCTTGCTTGGTTACTCCTGCTATAAAAGAAGATATAGGCCCCTCTAATGACTCACTGATAAGAACCTTGAGAGAACTACACTACACAAGCTAGTTCTTGTAGTAGTTGGAGAGCCCAAGGGCTTATATGAAAAATACTAGGATCCCGTACTTCCAATGTGAGACTTAAGTTCCACACCTTGCAATTGGATCCTTACCCTCACCACCTTTGTCTTTCTCTTTGTCACAAGATTCAACTCTAGTTCTCCCCATTGCCATTAGAGAAAGTAAATATTCTTGTGTTACTCATCAACTATTTTTTATTTATTTATTTTATTTATTATGAGCAACTTTCTCTGTCCTTTAGATCCTTTTGTCACTTCACTTCATACTCACAATTCCAAGAACTATTTTTAAGGCTCTAGCTCATGATGGATGGTGACATGCCATGGATGAGGAAATGTTAGATGCTCTAGAACAAAATTAGACATGGGACCTTGCTCCTCTCCCTTCTAGCAAACATGCTATTGGGTGTGTACTAAAAGTCTAAAAGGAATTCTATTCAATGATGTCAATGCCCTTAAAATATGCAAAATGAGATTTCACCTTATAGGAGGAGAATAAAGTGATCAAGAGTAATCTAGTCAAATGCAACAGTTAATGAACTAAAAGTATTCCTCATTTAGTGTGAATATGTGATTGCCTCCTTCCTTGTATATGATGTCCCAAGTAGAGCACCAAAAAACATTGTTGCAGCTATTAGAAATATGGCATTTGTTGTTATCATAACTAATATTAACTAAAGACTTCATGCCTCATCCTAAAACTCATTCATTTCTCTTAATCTTGCCCTTGTTTGATAATAAACATAGACTAACATAACTGTCATTTTATAGGTTGAACCTGGACACACAATTCTTGTACATGCAGCAGCTGGTGGAGTAGGATCCTTATTGTGCCAATGGGCAAATAATCTTGGTGCAACTGTTATTGGAACTGTATCCAATAAAGTGAAGGCAACTCAGGCCAAGGAGGATGGATGTCATCATGTCATAATCTATACAGAAGAAGATTTTGTTGCTCGTGTCAAGGAAATTACATCAGGCAATGGAGTTGAAGTAGTCTATGATTCTGTGGGGAAGGATACCTTTGAGGTAGTGCCTGTTATATTATGCCTATATAGAATTTCAAAATCATATGGTTGAGTATTCCATCAGTAGTTTATTTTCTGAATCTTGAAGTTTTCCTTCTCTTATGATAATTAAGTGTCCAGAAATGTAAATAGATTTATGGATCAGTTGATCCTACGTTGATAATTACTTAAAACTAAAACATCAACAAACACCGACCAGATCTTAGATGTTAAACTCTACATTTATTATTGTTTTTAATTTACAAATGAATTCCTACACCCTATTAAAGAACTCAAATTAAATACTTCTCGTTTAGAAATGATTTCGTAGTGTTTCATCCTTTAGTATTTGGTTTTCTTAATTGACTTTGCTAGAAATGTGATGATGTCAAAGTGAGTATTTGTATTTATCAATATTATTAATTACAAATACACATAATATTGATGGGCAAACCCAGAGGGCAAGAGTTGATATTAAAGCATTTTTTATTTGTTGAGATATGTGATTTCAATTTTACAAAAATTGAACTCCGGATTCTATCATTTCAAAATTTCAAGAGTATTGTCAGAACAGTCCTTAATGATGTGCATGCTGTAATTTGTACAGGGATCCTTGGCTTGCTTGAAGCTTCGAGGTTATATGGTAAGTTTTGGGCAGTCATCAGGTACACCTGATCCAGTCCCATTATCATCCCTGGCTACGAAGTCCTTATTCTTGACAAGACCCACCTTAAAGCATTATAATGTCACTCGGGATGAGCTACTGGAGGCGGCTGGAGAGGTGTTTGCCAAGGTTGCTTCTGGTGTCTTAAAGGTGAGGGTTAATCGGACTTACCCATTATCTGAGGCAGCAAAAGCACATGAAGACCTGGAGAATCGGAAGACCACAGGATCTGTTGTGTTGCTACCCTAAGGATATCAATTGTGCATAGATCTTAAATATCAAGTCCATGTTTGATTCCTCTTGAGAGGAACTATGGTTTGTGATACTATAACTATTGTGTGTCGACGAAAATCACAGGTCTTTGTACTTAAAAAAATTGGTTTTTCTGCTATCATGGTCATGATATTCAACATATGACTGTTTTTGGTTAAATACCCTTCTCATAGTCTTATTTCCTATTTTAGTATGTGTTTGGATTACAGTTTAAAAAGTAAAGTTTGGTTGAACTTAACTTTCTAAACTTAAATTTGGTTCAAAGTAGGTTTAATATAATTTGATTTATGTTTGAATAGTTTTATTCTAAAGTACTTTTATGATAATGGAAACATGTTTGGATGATATTTATGAAATGCACATTTAAATGTATAATTACTAAAATAGGTATGGATTTTATAATATTATTTTTTATCAACATTTTTTTTCTTATTTAATTTCAATTTTTTATTTATTATATTTTTAACTTCACTGCCCTACCCCCCACTCCAATTCAGGAAAAAAAAAAAAAAACTTCACTACCTACACCCTAGATCTACTCTCATAGAGAGAAGAACAATGTTGACTGTAAGTGTTTTTCTTCAAGCAACTCTTAATGGCCAATCTCTTTTAAACATTTTTTCTCCTCTTCCCCCATCCTCCTCTCCTTCTTTTTCTTCTTCTCCTCCCTTCTCACCACTACCATGAGTAAGCCACCTGCACTTCTTCAAAATGAGAGTTGCGGCGGCTCCGACCATCGTTGTTTGACACGGTGGTGATGATGGAAGACCCGCTGTCGGAGCGGCCTGAGACTATGTGGAAGGTGGTGGGGAGGGGTGCACGAAATGGCGTTGCAGAGAAGCTGATGGCTTCACGGAAGGGGTAATGTTGTCTATGATGGGTTATTGAAATTGAAACTGATGCACGTTGAACGGAAAAGCAAGGCATTGGTAGCTTTGAGTTCAACCAACGTTTTGACGAAAATTGCATTCAATTAAATGGGAACGAAATTTGCCAAACGAACTGTTACAGCGTTCGATGGAGCACGAACGTCCGTTTGGTTGCCGAAACGGCAAACCAAACACACCCTTAGTAGTTTAGTAGAATCTCCATATTTGTTGTGTTATAATGGAATAAAATGAAAAAAAGAAAATAGATTGGTTTCTAAAATTGAAGTAGTTTAGTATAATTGCAATGTTGCGTCACAATTGTTAGAATTTTAGTTTACCTTTTAGATTACTATGAACCGCAAAACAATTACAAATTAAACTACATAACAAAAATCAAATAAAAATAATAAGAAAATCAATTTTAACTAAAATAACTCACAAATTATTCCATTGAGAAAAGGATGCAAGGAGGGCAGGTAGGGCCTAGCCCCCCTCCCCTCCCTCGTTGGCTTAACTGATCATATAGAGAGTTTAATTTTAGGGTTAATTAAGTTTAGTTCCTAAATTTTTTCAAAATTCAGTTTTTAATCCCTAAACAAAAGTTTGACTGGTCAAGGTCCTTAAACTTTTTAAAAATTTGGTTTTTAGTCCCTGAACAAAAGTTTGACTGGTCAAAGTTCCTAAACTTTTTAAAAATTCGATTTTTAGTCCCTGGACTTTTTAAAAATCTAGTTTTTAGTCCCTGAAATCTCATTAATTTAGGGACTAAAAATTAAAAAATTTGAAAAGTTTAGAAACTTTGACCAGTCAAACTTTTGTTCAGGGACTAAAAATCGAATTTTTAAAAAGTTTAGAGACATTGACTAGTTAAACTTTTGTTTAGGGACTAAAAGTCAAATTTTAAAAAAATTTAGGGATTAAAAACTTAATTAACCCTTAATTTTATCATGAGATGATTAGGTGTAGCTTATGCACATGGGTTTGTCATTCATGTGAAACACTAGGCACTTTTCTACTGCCTTTAGAAGCCAGGCGTGTAATGGTTTGTGCTTGAGGCTGACATGATTTGATTTTTTTTTTCAGAAACTTTTCTCAGGCCTTTAGCATTCCTTATGTTATAGGATCAGATTACAATCTAATGAAATGATTTTGCCTATAAAAAAAATTATATATTATAGAGTTAAAAACAGTTTATATATAGAGAGAGAAAGGAGGGATCCAGTTACTCCAAAGTAAATTTAAGAGACTTACTTTTCATCCTCACCGTTTATTTTTTTGAAATCTAATAATTAAGATTAGTTACTCATTATAACCATTAGATTTCAAGAAAATAAATAGCGAAGATGAAGAATAAATATCTTATACTTTAGTTACTACACAACTTTTAACCTTTGTCATTCTTTAATTTCATAGTGATTTATAATTCATTGAGTATTAAGATGTATTTATCCTTTCAATTTCTGCTATTTAAACTTTCAGCTTTTAACGCTTAGTTATCATCAAGCAAATGACAACCTTTGTGCTCTTTAAAATCACATAGAGAGCATAACTATTTATAATTCAATGTAAGCTATTAAAGTGTTTATCTTTTCAACTTTTGTCCTTTAATTTCACCACAACCTTTTATTTTCAACGTAATTCAATTATTCAACGTTACTGTAATTTAAAAAATATTCTAAGAATGAGTCGAAATAAAAAATTTAGTAGCTAGTGATTTAACCACCAATGCTGTGCAATGCTAAAATGTTGAAGGTCTCGGAGCACTATTACAGAAGGTGACAAGCCACCAAGCCAATGATGGCATCCTAAGCCCTCTAGTAGATGATTCCAGAAAGTTCAACAAACCACAAGCCTCTCCAAAGTGACGCCTGCAGTTCTATCATCTAAATCCACTATTATCCAAGAACAAGTTATACAAGTCTTTAAGTGCACCAAGCAATACCATTTTTGCCATCACTCTAGATGAGGGTTACTTGAAAATTAATGGCCCCTTATTATTAAAAATTTTCCAGTTAGGATTGCAGTCTTTAAGTGTTGTTGCCTTGATAACCAATTAGACCAGACTAAATGTGAGCATTGATTTTGGCCTTCAGCTTTCACAAATTTTGGAATGGAATAAATACCCAATTTTATCCTTGAAAGTGTAGAGTAGTGTGAAGTTAGTTCCTGAAATTAATAAAATTCCAAAATAGTCTCTAAAGATGCAAAACGTTAATCAATTTGGTTCGTTCGTCTATCCCTATCTCAATTAACTTAGACTTTGGTTACAAGCACAAGACAGTTAAATACCGTATTTTATTTCATAGCTCTTGAGAAATCATTGTGGATGTCCTCCTCGCATCCTAATGGACATGGGAATTGGGGAGGAGGCTTGAGGCTGGTTTATAGTGATTGGCACAAAACTAGCCAAAATTCAACCACAATTCCGATGAAACCAAAGAGACATATAGGTGTAGTGTAGACTTGTAATCTAGACACGTATAGATATTCTCCAATCTAGACTTATCAATGATATTTTATAATTGTCATTAGATTATTTGATAAAGTGAAGTTAAAGAATTTATTCGCATTGTCAATCAATCAGTTGCATTATTTAAATAATTTAATTAGAATATATACTTGTAGTATAATGTAATTTAATAGTTTTTCTATCGTTGAAATTCAATTGTAGTCTACTTTTTTTTTTTGGAAATTTATTTTCTTATTATTTTAATTATGTAATTATAATTTATTTATTAACTTAATGTCTAATATGAGAGCAGGATAAGAACATAATAACATAATAGGATAAAAATAACAATATGATAAACTTTAATCTTATATTTTTATATTTGTCACCCTATCTAGGATACCCTTCGTTTGGTAAAGAGAATGATAATAGACATAATGAAAATAAAATGAAGACTTTTGAATTAAAATAAAGTATAAGTGGCGTGTCTACACAATTTCTCATCTATTTTCCTTCTATGAAATAAAGCATTAATGTTGTAAAAATCCAAGTTTACCCCTGGCGTAAACCTTGCATTGCTTTATGGCGTTCGGATTCTCTGCCGCAACAAATTCTCTATAGCTCTCTGTTGCAGCAATTACATTCGTAATATCTTATCCAACGGTTTATAATTATAGAAGGCAAAACAAGTACTACTGTTTGATTTGCTTGCTTCAGTGCATATGCGCGGCGCAAAAGAAAGCTAGCATTTAAGTTTATTAAATTTAATAACTATATTTTTTGTTTTTAATAACTATATATTATATTTAATAAATATAGTAATTGATACTATAGAAAAAAAATATTAATTTATTTATATAAATACTACATTAATAACATTAATAAAATACTAAGTTTTTTTTAAGAAATTTAAACATTAACTTTTTTTACTGATAAATACTAACTTAATACTTGTGTTTATTTCTATTTACTTACATAAATGTTATTTTATTTTAAATTTGATTAAATAATAATTAAAATAAATATTTTTAATTATATACACTCTTCTCTCCTAAAAATGTGGTTATTACACTTCATCCCCTCTTATGTTATTATTTTTACTTCCCTCCTATAACAAATTAGAATGTATGACACTTTTTTTTTAAATTTTGTTAACTTTCTGTTAAAAAAATTATTACTAAAATGTGTTTATACTATTACACTGTTCTCCTTTCATATTTTAAAATGCATACTCTCCTCCTCTAATAAATAAAAATGTGTTGTGTATTATCTTTAACTCTATGATATATTTATACATTAATAGTGTAAAATAATTTGACACTATTATATAAACACAATTTACATATTACCGTGTATGGTAAATGTAAAACTGTTTTATTTTTAAAAAAAGACTAGTTCATAAAATTCATTTTAAATAAATATAATATAGTTAATAAATTTAAATGTAAGCTTTCTTTTCCACCTGGCATACACACTGCAGTAAACAAATTAAACAATACTATAATTTCTTTTGCCTTATATAAACGGTTGGATATGATATCTACGGATGTAATTGCTGCAGTAGGGAGGTGTAGAGAATAGCTGCGGCAGATAATCCAAACGCTTTCTTTATGTGTACGCTCTCCTCCCATATCCCCATGTCACTGTCGACGTCGCAGTCCTCTCTCTGCCTTGCCTCACCTCACCTCACGTGCTTCCGTTATTTTGTCTTCTGCCCGATCCTCCTAATTTTTCTCTCTCATTCTTTCAAATCTACTTACGCACTCACTTCCCATTCAGAGACCAAAATGCTGAAGGCCCCGGAGCACCAGGTGGCGGGCCACAAGGCCAAGAACGGTATCCTGGGCCCTCTCATAGACGATTCCGGAAAGTTCTACAAGCCCCTCCAGGACAACGCCCGCGGCTCCACCGAGCTGTCGTTTTACACCTCCCTTGGTGCCGTTCCGGACTCCATCCGCGGCTTCTTCCCTGCGTTTCACGGCACAAGAGTCGTCGACGCCTCTGACGGTTCCGGGCCCCACCCGCACCTCGTCTTGGAGGACCTCCTCTGCGGCTACGCCAAACCCTCCGTCATGGACATCAAGATCGGCTCCCGAACCTGGCACCTCGGAGACTCCGAGGATTACATCAACAAGTGTCTCAGAAAGGACAGAGATTCCTCCAGCATCCCCTTGGGTTTCAGAATCTCTGGAGCCAAGGACTCCCTCTCCTCCTGGGAACCCACCAGGAAGTTTCTCCAGAACCTCTCCGCCGAGGGCGTTGCCTTGGTTCTCAACAAGTTCGTCTCCTCTAACGCTGCTGACGTGGATCCCGATTGCGTTTTCGCCTCCGAGGTCTACGGCGCCGTTTTGGAGCGCTTGCTCCAGCTCAAGGCCTGGTTCGAGGTTCAGACCATCTATCACTTCTATTCCTGCTCTGTTCTGGTGGTGTACGAGAAGGAGCAAGGGAAAGGGAAGGTGCTAGTCAAACTCGTTGACTTTGCACACGTTGTTGGTGGAAACGGCGTCATTGATCATAACTTCTTGGGTGGCCTTTGTTCTTTTATCAAGTTCCTTAAAGATATCCTAGCAGGTCTTCACAAGTGAAAGTGACTGAAAATTTTCTACCAATAAACAATACAATGGAAGATGTCATCTACTACTGTTTATCGTTGAGAATTTATTAATAATTAATAAATAATATAATGAAAGATGTTATTTATTACTGTTCATCGTTGAGAACATATTTTGTTTATTTTTGTGAGATATTTTTTATGTCTCGTGGGAGTTCTTTTAAAAACAATCGCATAACATAACTGATTTGAGAGAATTTTTCGCTTTTTGGAGAGGATAAGAGACCGAAAAATCTGGAGGGAAGTGAGGAACTATATGTTACTTGGACAATTGTTTACATTTGTGTTTTATTATTTTATTATTTTTTGGGGGCTATTTTAGGTATGATGTCTGTTTATTGCTAGGTCCAACTGTTACGGTTTCTGAGAGTGGTTGTGGGTGCTTTCGATGCAAAGAGAAGAGTAAGCTAAGAGTTGATACACGTATTGTCATATGTGGTCACTGTATGTGATATGATTTTGAATTCAAAATCTTGCTGTTGAAGGAACTGGATGGGTGTTTGGGAGGGAAGATTTGCTTTGGTAAAAAGGGATTTATCATCCTTCAAGATATTATTACGTTACCTACTTCTCTGTTTCTTTCTGTGCTATCTGAGAGCAATTAACAAGACACTGAGCTACTGAGGTATCTATTACTAAGTATATACCTAAGTAGTCAACACTGGATAGCGGTGCGGAGCAGCCACCCCAGGAAAGGCTAAAGCGGGATACCGGATAGCAGGATGGCTGCTATTGCAAAGTCTCTAAAACATTGGCTTTTTAGTTTTTGAATTTTGAACTCCAAGGTTCTCTAACCATTATTTCAAATCCTCCTTTTCTGAATTCAATTTTTCATTTTCGGAGAGATGCTTTTTTTTTTTGTGTGTACGATTTTGAATTGGAGAGAATAAATTTGAACAATAAAGGAACAAAGGAACAAGTGGAGCTCACCAGTCACCAGGCATAGCATCTTCTTCCTCTTTATTCTTCAAACCTTACTTTTCTTTTACTTATAAATAGAATATTTGATAAATTTTCTGGTGGATGATTATCTTATTTTTATTTAATCAGATTTGTTTTAAGATTTTCTTCCTTCATTAGTGTTTGATGCAGATTTAATTTTAATTTTATGCATTGCTTTTGCTTTAGCTACTAAGATATTAGAATAAAATAATGAAGATCAATTGGTATTAAGTTTGTGTTGGGAAACATTAGATAGTACTGTTAGTTTGTTAATCGTATATCCTGTCATCTTAACTCAATATATGAGGTTCTAGGTGGTTTTGGAAAAAAAAAATGATATCCATTCTAAGAAACTTTGGCTCCTGTTTTGGTGATTTCCATTCTCTTATTCATTCTTGGGATTGATTTCTACATTTGATCATGTGAGTGACATCTATCAGGGTACAAGGGCTTGAAGGATGAAGGTTCGGACTGAATCCAAGCAACCCAATTTCAGATATGCAGATGCAGATCTTGATAGATAGTCAAGTTTTTCTATGTAATAATTACGAAATTAGCATTCTTGGATTTTTGTGCACAATATTTCCCATAAGCCTTGATCTTTTACTTTGGTCGTGTTCAAAAGCTTTGATTACAATTTACCTGACCTTATGTATAACCAATATGAAATCCTTTGTAATTTATTTTATTTATCTATTTGGATTGTAGACCTATTCATTGAAGCATTTCAGGCAGAAATTAGCTGTCTAATTCCTATTGTTGATGCAGCACATACGTAAAGGTAGATTTTTTCCTGTCAATTAATTTATCTCATCTCATATGTTTATTAATTGTCTCAAACCTTTTTTAGTTTGTTTTTATTCTTCTTATTTTCTGACCTTTTGGACACATAAAACGCATTTACATCTGGAATGCTAGACACTCGGGCCTTTTCTATGAGCATTTTAAGATAATTAATTAGATATGCACTGACATTTTAGATTACTTAAAATGCAATACTAATGGGATGGGGTATATAAAAATTATATGGAGGCTACTTTTAGATATAGAGTAATAAAATTTATGTGAGCAATTACTGCATGTTAGTTTGGACGCTGTTCTTAGTGGTGATTAACTTCAGATTATGAATTCATCCTTTGCCCTTTATTTCTTTCTTGAAGTATGTGCAGATGGATATGTAATTTCAAACCAACTTGAAGTTATTGTTTCATAATGTAAACTGAAAGCCAGGGTTTTGGACATCTGTCATAAAGGGGATTCGAATATTAGAGATTAGGCTTATATTATTCATATTGTCTGTGGTATTTTTTTAGCATGTGGATATGTAATCGCTGCTTTGTGGATTTTTAATAAAATATTATGGATTTAGCTTATATGATGTGCTTTGTGACTGACACTAAAGATTATGTTTAATTATAATCTCTGTTAGTGCCCATTTGCTTCATTTCTTAAGACTTTATAATCTCTGTTGTGGTGCATCTTTGTATTTGTCTTTATGCACAATTTTATTTTTTTTGAAAATAATGGTGCTCCTCTCAATTCGTTGATCTACAATTATTCAATTGTTGATGCAGCACATACCATAAAATCTTCTAAAAGCTCACATTCTATAGTAGCTGAAAGATGTTGGTGTCTAACAGACACTCCTTTGATAGGCCACTATGTGTTACATTAAGTGATTTACCTCAAATAAAAAAATTCCTCAATTAATCCTTTACTAATCTTCTCTCCCACTTTTAATTTACATTTATCTCCTCTTCTGCTCTAACAGAATGTCACTATCCCTTTCTCCCTTTCAGTGTTGATATGACATATAAGTTATTATCTTTTTAATATGCGATTTTGGTGTTAGTTTTATCGATAGACAACAACATGGTGTCATTGCTCTTGAACGATTTGTACATAGGTTGCAAAAATAGAATAAATTCTTTTGTATGCAGCAAGTGTGTTTAAACTGTTAGTTAACCAATATTAGTCTTCCACTTTCCCATTTTCTCTCATTCTCTCTGTTTCTTACCATACTTCTCTCTCTATCTTTTCCAGTTCTATGTTGTTCCTCAATTTTTAAACCACACTGCACGTATCTTAATTTTATGTGTGGGCTATTTTTCTATTTGCTTTTTCAAATTGAGGTTTTTGGTTGGCAAGAGAAATGGATAATCAAGAAAAATGTAGAATGGATTATTAATTAGACTAACTCATTATAAAATTTAAGAAAAGTTTTTTTTTTTTTTTGTTGATAGATTTACTTTTTTTTTTTTAGTAACAACAGGTTATGATATGGGCGGGGATTCAGGGAACATTTAACCGTGTTTGCTGATAGCAAATTGGAGGAAATAATTCATAAAATTCTTATATGGATGGTGAGAGCCAAGATAGAAGAAGGTTGTAAAGTTCTACTTTCAAGGATCTTGAGTGTCTACTTATGGAGGGTAGAGGTTGGTTGAATTCACAACTAACTATTGGAAGAGCTTGATTTAATTAGTCATCATCAGAAAAGGTCAAACAAACAAGCATGTAGAGCTTCCCTGCTGTAGTGCATCTTGGTGTGCTACTGAGGTGGTTATCTCTTCAGTGGAGGTGATCACCATCTGTCTTGGAATTGTTTGATTTCTGTATGTTTTATTTTATCAGTGACTTCTAAAATATATACATATGTTTTCTTTATTCTGAAGATCTTTTGTCGTTGTTGTTTGAATGTAGATTGGATAAAAGCTAGATAACCTCCGCTCAGAGAATGGTAAGCAGCGGATAATTTTGATGGACTCATGATTCTTAATCACTGCACTGCACAAAGGGACAAAGGGATTTCCATTTTTGCACAACCGTAAGTTTGACAGGATTTTCCAAGTGGTGTTGAAAAGAATTTTATCCAACTGCAATTTTTTCTTGAATCATGCACGAAAACGATATATGAGTTAATATATGCTCTAAACTTGAAAATACCATATATAATGAAAAAATCTAAATATTAGGAATAGAAATAAGAATGGAGTTCATTATAGGACCTATTTTTTAATCTTTTAGAAGATAAGATGTCATGCCGCTACTCGGACTCGAACCGTGATGCTCTAGCACTGCTTCCTAAGAGCAGCGTGTCTACCAATTTCACTATAGCGGCTTACTCGAAATCATAATAACTAATTTTGAGTCAATTCTCGAGATTCAAAGAATCAATTAAAATACAATAGTTGTTTATTAAACATTAAATAAAAGAATTTTAAAGAATTCTCTTAAACCCATTCCATGATGGATACTTGCATACCAAACTGACCAAATACTAACCCAGGCAACTCATCTGAACCCCAAAAATGAAAAGAACAAGGGAGAGGTACGATAAAAGATTGAAAGAAAATTAACAAGACATACAAATGAAAGTATGTGGAAGATATTCTTTCCAGAACTCCAGTTTACATTCATTTTTTTAAATTTTTGGCTGGCGATGTTTATAAATGTATGATATGGTTTGTAATTTGAATAGTCACTGTCCTTATTTCTTCAAGTGTAGTTTTAATGTATCAAAAGTTGCCTTATGATAAATTCATTCATTAATATCGACTAGCAAATACACGTGTATAGTGTTTAATGCAAACTTTCTGGTTTCTTCATAATTAAGTACCTGACTTACCAAAAATTCCTGAAACCTAATTAATCAGCCAATGCAAGAAAAAAAAATGCGTCTATTAAAGAACATTTGTTAAAAGTTGACATTTGTTAATTGTGTGTTAGTGTATGTTCAGTTTCAGGCAAGTTTAGGTTATATTTCAAATCATTGACAGCTTGATACTTTCGGTACTAAATGACTGTTGTGGCTGTTGTATATCTTGGTAAGTTTGCATTTGTGTTTTGGACAAATCAAGTGATACGTGTAAATGTGTATATGAATGTATTTACTTTTCTATTTTTTATGGGTTACGGGAGTATGCTGATTATGCTGCTTCCATGATGTTTACTTTTTCTAAATTCTATCTATCTACAGCTCTCACTTGCAGAGAAGTCAATAACCTATAACAATTCATCTAATAAATATAAATTGTCTATTAAATATTAAAATAATAATTTATTGTAGGTGATATTTTTATATTTAAATTATTCAAAATATTGTTTTTAAATTTAATTAACTTCTTTATTTAAATTATTTAAAATATTGTTTATAATTTTAAATATTATAAAATTCTAAAGTTTATTTTATTTACAATATAGTTCTAAAAATAATTTAATTATTTTATCATTTTATATTCTAAAATTACAAAAACATTTAATTTTTTTTTACAATATAAAAAACATTTAAATTTAAAATAATTTATATCCTTTTTAAATTTTAAACATAAATTTGTCATATAAAAAATAGCTGCGAATGTATAACCAATTGTGAACGTATAACCAAATATATGTCTTTTTTTTATACGTAGAAATCGAAGATAGGTACCAAGAGTCCTTAATGTTGTGACTATCCATTTGCTGTTTTGGTATTTCTACAACATATCGTTTGATCCGAAAGTTGTTAGTGCCTCGCTTAAATTATCCTATTTGTGATTTCATCCTTCTGCCAAATTATGCTTACCAGTTACCATATAAGGAAGAATCGAAAAAGCAGATCTGAGGATAAAAAATGATCGAGACCCTTCTTGGTTAATTACATTAAATAGAATAAAAATGAGTCAATGTGTGAATTAGAGAATGTAATGATAATTTCCCCTTTGTCGAGCAAAAGTGGCAATTATTTCAGTTCTCACCGTTGATACTGCAAACGCTACATCGTCTAGGATTACCTTTATGAAGACGATGCCAGAATATCTGTAAGCCAACAAAAATCTAAATCCAGTACCAAATGTCCATAACACATGCATGTGGTAGCTATATATTAAAATTAAAATGGATATTTTTCGTCAATCACTCTCGTTATTGGACCACTGTCATCTTCAAATAATTTCCAAGTTAACGTGTATACCTGTATTAAAATAGTACTTAACTTTTGTTAAATACAGTAATTGTGTGTTCATATTGGAGAAACTTTATCATTTTTTTTTTGTTGAACCCGAGTATCCATAGTTAGAGATTAGTCTCTCCAATCTATGTAAGAGATTGATTCAGTGCGAGGCTTAAATTAGCGGGTTACTTGTGCTGGAGTTTTTAGGAGGACATGTGGGGGAATGGATCCTGGGATTTATGCATAATTTGGGTCATCTAATGTCATGATTGCGGAGTTATGGGAGTGTTATCAGCTCTTGAAGTTGCTTGGGCTGCAGATATTCTTAAATTTTGGTTAGAATGTGACTCTAAAATTGTTGTCTACCTCGTGACTAATGGTGTTAGTCGTACTCACTCCAATTGGCCAGTGGTGGAGTTAATTCCTCAAATGATGTTGCAAACTGTTTAGCTTCCATGGATCATCAACAAACCTTAGGCTTACATGTGTGTAATGTACCACTTGCAGGGTGTTCTTTTGCTTTTAAAATATGTAATGGGGCTATCTATGCTTTCTTAGGATTCAGTTATAATTGTGTTGTTTTGGCCCCCTAGTCCTCAAAAAAAAAAAAAAAAAGAACAAGCAACTTATATAAATAGCAGAGAAGAAATAAAACACACCAATAGTTACCAATAAAACCAAATTAGAGGCAGGTCATTATTTTACTTTGAATATCCTTCTCGATTTATGCTAGGAAAAAAACTAATAACTAACGTGGATCGGATAGATGGGAAAAGTAATCTGATAACTAAATAGTCAATGACACGATTACATCGAGATTAAACTATAAATTACATCATTGTTGTTTAGCACTTGACAATATGGAGTAAACCATAGTTTTGCGTGAAAATTGCTTTCATCTTAGTTTTCTAACTAACACTACAATTCTACAAATTAACCTCTAGCTCCAAATAGAGTTTATTTTATTCATGCAAACGCAGGCAGTATATTACTATCACTCAACCTGCTGATAAAAAAAAAAGTTACTATCACTCAACCTTCCTTGCATGTATTATTAATTGATTTTTTTGTGGTATTTTTTTTTTTTTGATAAAAGGGGAAAAGAATAAATAATTACAATGCTAAAGAGCGCAAGAAAGAGGTGCCTCTAGCATCCTCAGAAAAAATAAGATGCAACATAGGTGGGAAATTGTTGAGGGTCAGGGAGTGAGAACCATGGTGACCTAGGTTGGTGAGGAAGTTTGCACTACGATTTGCTTCCCTATAAATATGGGAGACAAAACAACTCCAATCAGAAGCAGTAAGACTGACAATAATTTGATGGACAAGTGATCTTAAATAATGAGGAGTCATGTGGCCCAAGATCAGTTGAACAGCTACAAGAGAATCACTCTCAAGGATAACAGGATTGAGATTCATATATCTAGCAATGGTGATCCCATGTTTTATGCCCCAGAGTTCTACCATGAGGACATTGCAAGATCTGAGGTTAGTGTAGAAAGACTGTATCACTCTACCATTTGTATCTCTAATTAATTCTCCACAAGAAGTTGATATGGATGATTTGTTGAAAGACCCATCCATATTGACTTTATATGAGGAGGGAGGGGGATTTTCCCAGGCTATGTTGGCATCCATCTTATTGTTTTTAAAACTAGAAACACAGCTTTGCCTGTTGCGTTGGGTGGTGGGGGGGACCCCAAAGCATTGTTGCCTGGCGACTCCTCCTCCTTTCCAACAAACACAAACCCCGGCGCTTCGTGCGCCAAGGAACTCCAATCTGTTAAGTGCGATTCCCAACGGCCCGGAGATAGTGCCCGCGGGCGTTCTCACGACACACATTATACAAAATGACTCTCGGCAACGGATATCTCGGCTCTTGCATCGATGAAGAACGTAGTGAAATGCGATACTTGTTATGAATTGCAGAATCCCATGAACTATCGAGTCTTTGAACGCAAGTTGTGCCCGATACTTGGATGATTTGTGAACGAAGAGGATTTGGCCCATAATTTGGAAGTGGAGGCCATTTAACAGATGAGAGTTTCTGTTGAACACCAGATCGTTTCTATCTCTCCAAAGAAAATCAACGCAAGTACCAAAGAGGATGAACCAATTCCCAACTGGAGCTTTGAGAGACTTGTCAAGAAGATTAAAGTTGACCCATTCAAACAAGCCTAAGCTAAATAATTTCGCTCAACTATTTTGATCAACATAGATAGACCAGAAATCCCTGATATCGTCGCAGTCCCTCAGGGCATGCATTATAGTTTCAAGTTGTTAGAATCTGTCATTTGTCTTTTTTTCCTAAGGTCGTTAAAGGACGACCATGGATTAACTTCCAAAGGAAGACTCGAATACGTTGGGGCCCTTGCCATTTCCAAACCAAAGAAAAAAGCTTGTGATAGTGGGGTGTAGCAGGATCAGTAGGTGCAAAGAGATATAGGTAAGCCCCTTTGACAGAAAACATACCATCATTAGAGCTCTTCCAAATAGGGACATCATTTTTTCCTTCTTTAGGAGGGGGAATATGGGATATCAGAAAGCATGCATTTGGTGGAAAAATCAAATACAGCACTTCCCATGTCCAACCTCTTGGGAGGCATAGACTGAGATTGGAAAGTTACACTCATGAACTAGCTAGGATGTCATCCATAAGTAAACTCTGAAAGGAGTGAACTCTTAGGATCCAAGAGTCGGTCTAGAACCTGGTGGAGTGCCCATTGTTAATAGACCAGGAGACATTGTTGGTGACATGGTCCCAATTATTAACAAGACCTTTCCGGATGTGGGACAATTTTTATTTTTTTTAAACGTGACACTTATTTTAGAATAGATAGAGTATTTAATAATGAAGAAAAGAAATTTTGAATAAAAATTTTATACTTGATCAAACTGTTGCACAAAAGTCTGTAAATTTTGGGTTGATGCCAATCCATTGAAATGATAAAAAAATTGTAAAAAAAATTTATCTTTTACATTATTAAAAAAATAATGAGTAAATATAAACATAAATAGAAAAGAATTTGCATGAGCATATTTTAGCTACTCAACTTCCTGATGAATGAACACGTGCATGGGTTTTAAAGTGTCACCTAAATCGAAGTTTTAAACATTTATATTGATTGTTTTAAAGAAATATTTAAAATTAATGTGAAAATGTATAACTTTCCAGATTGAGGACTTAAGACGTGAGTAAAACCAAAAATTATAGACTTTCATGAAATAAATTGATTTTTTTTAGAGAAGGAAAATTATATTATTTCATTCATGATAAGAGAATAAATACAAGCATGTATACGATCAAAAACATGACTGCTAGCATACAAATCTTGACGTCCTAGCTAATGAGTGAGCGACATGATTTGTTTGCCTCCTTACAAAACTTACCATTGAGTTAGAAAAACAAGGAAGAGTATATCTACATTTGGATAAAAGAACATGTAAATCAGAAAAACCAAAATTATTTTGAAATTATTATATATTCTCTCTATCCTTTTTTAGAAAATATTATTTTGAAATTTTCTTTTCTCTTTTTATAAAACTCTTTTTAATCAAAATATCTTTAATTATTTTAGTTCATAAATAATAGTATAAATTTTATCCAAAATTTGTTTTCTGTATTTTATGAAATGAATATTAATCATGATTCTTTAAAACAATATACTACCTCTTATCCTTTATGTAAGAAACAAAAGAGAACATTTTTTTGTCCTAATTATAAGAAATATAGGACTACATTCAAGTGTATTAATTACTTTTTTTTTTACCCTTAATTGATTGTGATGTCTATTAATGATATATACTCCTTTTTTTTACACAATGATATATACTCATTTCTTATGAAAGTGGATACATTTATTGGGTTATTAACATAATAAGGTATACAAATTGGTTGAAAAATTATCTTTTGAAAAATAACCACCACTTAAACCATTTAATAATACGGGTAGTTTTGAAATAAACTTAAAATTTATGACATTATTAATTAAAATTAACCAATGTAATCACTTTTACTGGTCTTGATTAATTAGATATTTGTTTCTTATATATAAGATCGAAGGTAGTAAATGATGTCCCTATTTGGAAGAAAAAAATTGGCTGATGTCCCTATAGTAAATGATACTATTTTAGGTGGTAGTAACTTCCTATTATATGACCTTTTCGAGAAAAAAATTTGTTCCAAAATAGATATCGTTTTACAAAACCAATGCTGCATTAAATATCTTTTTCCAGAACTATCCTTAATCAATACTTAGTGGAAGTAGTGTATAATGAGTAATTAATTAGAGAGATAAAGGGTATATTAATATTTTATAGAAAATTCAACAAATTAATTGCATTCCTTAATACTTGTACCAAAACCTTAAACGTCATATAAACTGGAATGGAAGGAGTATCTTTTTCTTATTTATTTTATAAATTTTCTCTCTAAAATAGTACTAGTGAGAAGTACTTAATACTCCCTCTGAACTCATATATAAGTAAAAAAGTTATCTTGTATGGTGGACTTAAATATAATCAAATCTAACTAATTTGCCCCTATTTAATGCTATCATTCCTAAAACACCCTTCATTTAATTACAATTCTGTTTTCAATGTCTCTCTTTTATTCATGATATCAATTTCCAATGAATGACATTTTAGAAATAACCTTATTTTTTTACTCGAGATTAGTAAAATTAAATGATGTCAACTAATTAACTTTCTTAATTATTGCAAAATTATTTACTTTTGTTTATATATGAGTCCAAAGGGAGTATTTTTTTTAGAAAGAGGGAGATTATATGAAGGTGGGTACATAATAAATAGGAGAGAGATATTTCAAACAATCATAATTAATTAACACCTTAAAATCGATTAAAAGTGGATAATTAATGAGGCTTAATATGTACAAGTTTGCATAGGTTAGAAAAATTGATTCTTTATATATGTTGACTTTTGTAGTTTTTACTCCCTCTGGACCAAAACTCTTGATGTTTAAGGTTAATGCACACAATTCAAAAAATCATTTAATACTACTCACAAACAATATATTTAGTCTAAAATATCCTCATTTAATATTTATGATATAAGTAGTTGTGGAAATCTTGACCATGCTAAACAGAGACATATGTGGAAGGAAATAATTACTGAAACTTTAAATATATAAAATATCAAGACTTTTTGGACAAAAATAAAAAGCTAAAATATCAATAATTTTGGTTCAAAGGGGAGTATTAAAAAGAAGTCTATTAAATGTGTCAATGTTAAATTCAGTTTCTTTAATAAATAGTAGTAGTAATTCTCTATGCAAAAATGTCTCATTTTGTGAATTCAAACAAATAGTCTTACCGTACACTGTTAATTCATTTAAGAGAAATGCTAGGGACACTCTCTCTCTGACACTCTCTCTCTGACACTCTCTTTCTAGTACTTTCTATGTGATTGAATTAAATTTATTAAAAATTACTAATTTTGATAGGTCTCACTTTTCATTTAATGACTTTCTCTCCAAAATTTAAATACTCCCTCCATCTCGTTCCTTTTTATCTGTCTTTTAAGGTTTATGTGTAGAAATAAAAAAATACAATAATTTTTCTTGATTCTAATAAGATAGTTGTATAGTTTCCTATTTTATCATTTTTCACAATAAATGCTCATGGATAAATTAATTAAAGATTAGGTAAAAAGTAAAAGCATAATTAACAAAAGAGTAATTAATATTATTTTGAATTTTGAAAATGATATATAAATAGAAACAATTTTTTTTCAAAAATCCTACAAATAAAAAGGAGGTAGGAAATGTTTATTAAATGCGTAGATATAAAACATTTATTTTGTTTAATAAATCATTTAATTCATTTAAATATGTTTGTATAAAACATTTATTTTTTAATAAATCATTTAATTCATTTAAATATGTTTATATAAAAAATTTATTTCTTTAATAAATCATTTAATTCATTTAAATATGTTGATATAAAACATGTATTTTCTTTAATAAATCATTTAATTCATTTAAATATGTTGATATAAAACATTTTTTTCTTTAATAAATCATTTAATTCATTTAAATATGCTGATATAAAACATTTTTTTTCTTTAATAAATCATTTAATTCATTTAAATATGTTGATAGAAAACATGTATTTTCTTTAATAAATCATTTAATTCATTTAAATATGCTGATATAAAACATTTTTTTCTTTAATAAATCATTTAATTCATTTAAATTTGAGTTGTGTAATTTTTATTAAATAAATGCTTATTAAATGTGTAGATATAAAACATTAAATTTTTTATTAAATCTTTCTCTATGTAAAAGCGTTTAATTTTGTGAGTCCAAACATGTATATATATATGTGACATTTTGTAGTTTCTATTAGATGTGTAGATACTAAATTCAATCTCTTGGTCACTAGAGAATTGACATTTTGTAGTTTCTATTCAACAAGTGTGGCCATGGCTGCTACCTTCACATTCCAATTCTCAGTTCTCTTGAGCCTCCTCTTAGTTTCATTCTTAGGTGTTGAAGGGGAACTTCCCCAATCATGCAAACGCTATGAGTGTCCCACCTATGATGTCATGCAAGTGGGCAATGGCTATGAAATCCGTCGCTATAATTCACCTGTGTGGATTTCAACTCCCCCTATTCAAGACACTTCTTTGGTTGGAGCTACAAAAACTGGCTTTCACAGGTGATTTCATTTCTTTTTTTGTTAAGTTAATTTATATCAAATTTTGAATTATTTTTCTTGTCATGTTTTTTTGTAATACAAGAATAAATCTGGGTATTTAAAGGACTCTATTAAAAATTAAAAGTATGTGCCTTTTAAATTTACTACGTATGTTACGTTATATGCTAATGGTGTGTGAAAATTTTATCAACTCGCACAAAATTGAATAAAAATGAAAAGAAAAAAAAAATTACCCTGTAATCAGTTGAAGAAGGAAGAGAAGCAGAAACAACAGAAAACATTTACTTCGCCCGTAAAAATTCAGAATTTCTAAAGGAGATGAGCATTATATTCAATTATAAATTTTTATCACTGCATTTTTTAATTTATTTTTTATCTTCACAATTTTTAGTATTTCATTTCATCATTAATTATATATTTTTTTATTGTTTTCTTCCTTAAAGAGTGTTATTATTGTAATTATTAATTGTCTCATTTGAACTCCTTGGGTTCACGTGATATTTAAAATTTTATTTTATTTTTAATTTTTCAGGCTATTTAGTTATGTTTATGGTAACAACACCTATAAGAAGGAAATTAAGATGACAGCACCTGTGGCTAGTGAAGTCTCAGTTTCTTCAATTGTTGTGAGCTTGTATGTGCCAAAAGAGAACCAAGCAGACCCACCTCCAGCAGATGATCTCTATGTTCAAAGATGGAAAAATGCATATGTAGCAGTTAGACAGTTTGGTGGATTTGTCCAAGATTCTAATGTTGGAGAGCAAGTTGCTGCCTTGAATGCTAGTATTGCTGGCACTAAGTGGTCTGCTACTGTTCCCAATAGTTACATTGTGGCACAATACAATGCTCCTTTTGAACTGTTCAATAGGGTGAATGAGATTTGGTTCTTGTATAAATGATAGTCACAATTAATGGCATGTTATAAACTTAAATTAGTAAATAATATCATAGATAAACAATTGTTGCAAGAATTCATTAGCATATATACTTATATGAATATGGGTGTGATGATAATTCTATAAACAAAATTATACTTCCGCATAAACTTTAATTTTTATTGAAATGATTTTTAAAATTCAATTCAAAAATTAGCTCAAGAAAAAATCTCTTTTTTTTTTATTTTAATTTTTCATCATTTAAACATGATTTAATCAAAATATGTTTAATCATATGGTTAATTATGTTTTCAGTTCCTCTAAAATTTTAAATTTCTATTTTTAATCCCTATAAATTTTTTTACCCCTATCATATTTATTAAAAGTACAATTTAATTATAACTACTTTAGCTCTAATTGAATCAATAACCTGTGAATTAATATCTTCAGCAGTATGATTTTAAAAAACATTAGTTTTTGGAATTACAAATAAAAGTAGATTAAAAGTTCTTGTCACTAAGCAAAGGATAGTTGATTCAAGTAGTAGATGCTTGATTCTCTTTAACAAGAAATATATCTAGTATTCTTTACAAATATTTAATTAAAAAATAAGGTAATATTTTTATAATTATTCTCAAGTTTAAAATAAAAATAAAAATATTTTCCTAAACCAAGGTCATAATTTTCATTAGTTTTTATTTATAATTCTGTATATAATTTTCTATTCATATTTAATAAAAAAAATGAGGTAATATTTTATAATTATTATTAAGCTTAAAATAAAATTAAAAATATTTTCCTAAACTTTGGCTATAATTTTCATTATTTTTTATTAGGGAAAGAGAGGCACAAGAGCCTCTAAATCTTTTAAATTGAAAAATAAAATAATAAAAGAAAAAATTGGAGGTTAAATAAAGTTAAATAAAAAAAAATAAGGTTGTACAAAAAAGAAAAAGCTAACAATATAAGAGTAGTGGTGTAGTTATTGTAGTTTAAAAGAGAATAATGAAAATTTAAGAAGTAGTTTAGGGGGGGGGGGGGGGGGGGGGGGAGTCTAATAAATTGTGTATACCAAATGTGAGAGTTTTCTTTATTAATAGATTTTATAAATTCTAAATATAATTTTCTATTCATGATCTAGAAGATTTTCTAATTGAGTTACCTTTCTTCATCTAAAAAATGCTATAACTCTAAATTTATGTTAAATTGATTTTTGAACATAATTTTAATCTTTTTGTTATAAATAAAATACTGTACATTTTAATACTATTAAAAATACCATATATACTGAAACTATTAAATAAAATACCATAATATAGGAAGACAGAAATGGTATTTTATTTAATAGTGTTATGAAATTATTAGTTATTCTTTTTAATTTTGTTATATTACTATTAAAAAAAAGCTTTTAACATAAAAAATTTATAACGGCTCTTAGAAAATCGATATAGTATGTTAGGCGGTAACATTTTTATAATATTGTGATAGACATTCTACATTGGTTGTTTTAGAACCGATTTAGAAAGTACTTTCTAAAATGGGTCAAAGTGTCACTAGAAGGGTTGAATAGTAACTCTTGACTACTAAAGCTTTTTTCTGCACAAATTAGAAACATCTTCTGATTTGAACTACTCAAGATAGTTCATGGCAATAAAAAAAATTAGTTAAGAGAAGGAAAATGTTTTCTCACACTTGATTAACAAATACAACCATAGTCGACCTAAGTGTTAAGAAGTTAGCTTTCTAAAAACGTGTTTGCAAATACAATTTCTAGTGGTTATCAAAAGCTTGTTATATGATCCATCAGTTGTCAATGCTACTTCTAAAATATGAAAATGATTTAGATTAATTTGAAACTTCCAATTTAATTAAATCACTTAATTAAAATGTGTTTCTAAAATCAAAATCCAATTTATCTTGAGGTATCATGATTTTTAAATCAGAAAATATATTATAAATATCATACAATATTAGTGAAAATAAATGAGAAGTAGAAAAAAGAGGATAATTCATACAGGAATTTGTATATTAGTTCACCCTCAACCTTGGGCTATGTTCAATCCCAATCTCATGCAGGATTTTTTTTTTCTCACTATACTCTCACCATATTACACAGGTATTTTTTCTTCTCAAGCCTCCATAGGCTTTCCACACAGTATTCTTTACAGGCTTTTTGCAAGCTAACCACTCAACTAATTTTCAACCTTTATGTAACAACCTAATAATTATTTTCCTATATTACACACACACGTGTTTGAAAATATTTTTATAAATTAATTAAATACAAAATATTTTGAAAATTATGGGTATGTGTATTAAAATGAGTTTTTATAATTAAATAAGTCAAGGATAAGTTTGTTTTAGTAAAAATAATGTTTAGGCCTTGTGAGATGATACAGAGCCTTTTTCTTAAAACCTTTTTGTTTGGGCTTTAAGGCTTTTAGCCCAACAAACACTTAAGAGCAATGTTTTTAAAATCGGACCGGTCATTGAATCGGTCAAGGCACTGGTTCAAGGTTCAATGGTTCAACCGTGGTTGAACCGGTATTAATAAAATAATAATAATAAAATAATTTATAAAATAATATTAAATAAATATAATATCACATAACATTATAACATTAAAAACTATAATAAAACTTAAAACATCACTTTACAAGGTTTTAACATTCAAAAAATACATAAAAGTTTAATTAAATATATCATAATACTTAAGTTCAAATTTTTATAAAATAAAATAATGTCCATTAACAATAACAAATTTACATTTAGAATAAAGAAAGAAAATGACAAATTAATATAATATAAAATTATCAAAAATCAAGATATAAAAAAATTATAAATTAATATAAATGAGCAAATTATATGTTTTACAAGAAAATAATAATAATAATCGATAAAATAATTTATAACTATTTGAGATATTTATTAAATATGTGTTCTTATTTATTTTTAAAATATTTTATATTAAATTTAAAATTTTAAATAAAAATAATATAAAACAAAATAAAAAATACCGGTTCAAACCGGTTTTGGGTACCGGTTCTTGACCGGTTTTGGCCCTGTTTGACCGGTTCTTGACCGGTTCCCACCGGTTCCGAACTCCTCCGATTTTATAGAGCATCCTGACCGGTCATTAGACCGGTTCCCGGTCGAACCAGCCGGTACGGTCCGGTTTTGAGAACAATGCTTAAGAGACTCTTCAGTATTCCTAAACATAGACTTCTCTCTTTTTAAAATACATATCCCTTAAAGTAATTGCTTGAGAAATAATAAAATTATTAAATAATTTTATACTTTCAGTGCATAACCCTTTTTCTCTATAGTTAAACAAAATCAATAAAAACAAAATTTAGAGAGGAATGTTGGCACACTCTCTCTATCACTCTCTTCCTAACACTCTCTTTATGGTTGGTTAAAATTTATTGGAAATATTAATTTTGATGGGTCCCATTTATAAATCAGGAGAGAGAGTCATTAAATGAGAAGAAGTGTGACCACCACAAATTTGATTATTTTCAATAAATTTCAACCATTTATAGATAGATTGTTAGAAAGAAAGTGTCAATGTCGCTAGCATTTCCCAAATTTAGATACAATTTCTTAAGTATTTTCAATGTTGTTTTTCGATCATAATTTAGATATTGTTTCTTAGATATTCATTTCAATAATCTACATAATAAAATTTCAAATTAAATATTAACATAGATTATCGAAGTAAAACTCCAATTCTAATTGGAGAACAATACTAAAATTACTCCCTCCATCCCAAATTGACTAATGTTTTAGCACTGAAAAAAATTTCATATTGATTGATATTCTCAATTTTCAATAAGAAATTAAAACATCTATTCTAATTTTGTCATCTAATATATTATTGTCTTGAAAGACTTAATAATGCATTTATTGAAATTAAGAAAGAGAATAAAGATATTTTAGTAAAATTATTTTCTAATAAATACTACTGCCTTGAAATACTTGTTTTTTTTTTTAATGAAAAAATCTTAAATATCAATCATCTTATAATGAAGGCAGTACATTAAAAATTGTAAGTAACCGTAATTATTTAAGATAAATTACTTTTCATTGAAATACTCAATAATTTATTCTCATTTAATACCTTCTCATTTGACTAAGTGAAAATATAATAGAAATAATTAATAAGCAATTAATATTTTGTTGAATTAATAAATAACTAATATTTTTAAAATGAGGGAAAAAAAATACCCTTTTTCAAAATCTAATATTCCCTTCGATCCATTATATAAGAAACAAATAACTAAATCGTTAAAACCAATAAAAATAGTTAAGTTAGTTAGTTATAATTACTAATGTCATAAATTTTAGTTTTATTCCAAAAGTATCCCTTAAATTGATTGACTTAAGTAGTGGTTATATTAATGACATTGCATCTCCACCAATAAGTGTAACTTCTATTGTTAAGAGATCTATATTTCTTATAATTAAGACAAAAAAAAATACCAATTTTATTTCTCATAAAGAGGACAGGAGGAAGTATTAAATGCTGCTTCTTATTGAACAGGGGGAAAGAAGCAAAACTGAGTGTATTGCCAAATCCAAACTTTAGAGAATAGAGAACCTAGCGATTAGGTATGTCTTCTTCTCAATCCCATGTTTATTCTGTGAATGGCGCTTTGGAATCATACAAATAGACCGCAACGCGTATCATCACCGATTCACCCAAATTCAACGAAACAGCATCCCCATCTCAATGGTAATTCCTCACCCCTTTTCAATCAATTTCACTTTTCTTTTTTCAATCACAAATTTTATTCAATCAGAGTTTTTCTCTTCCGATTCAGTTGGGTTTATCGTTATTATAATTGTTTTGGGTCATGAAATTTTTGCGTTTCGTTCAAAGTCACTCAAGTCTAAGAATTAGTGCAAAATTAATTGCTGGGTATATGAGAAATTGAGAATAAGATGTTTCTCTAGTTTGAGCAAGGCAGGAACTGAGTTTTTTATGTTGGTGAATAACCGTGTATGTTTATTTGAATCCATGAGTATCTGAATTTGAATTTTTTTTTTTTTTTTCAAAAAATTGTATTAGGGTCTTGATACATATGAAATGTTGTTGATAGCATAAATTTGAAAAAAGCACTCAAGGTGTATGTATAATGGAGCTTGATTTGAATCAGGAGCCTTCGGAACCAACTCGTGCTTCTCCAGATGAATTTGATTCTTTGTTGGAAGAACTAGAATCTGCCCATGAACATGTGCAGGACCGTATTAGGCGCCTTGAAGCGATAACTTCCAGAAGCAGGCAGTATCAGAGGTGGCCTCTGTTTCACACTCCAATCCAAATAACCAACTTTACAGGACAAACCAGTGCGCCAGCTGATGCTCCCGAAGAAGGAATGCAGAGCCGGGAGGTTGAGGAAAGAGTCGTTGAAAGTGGGAGAGGGTGCAAAAGGAAAGGTGCCCATTTAATAGCTAAGGCATTGGGGAGGATTGAAACAGATGCCAGTAAGGAAGGGGGAAGCACTGGAAATGTCTATGATTGCAATATATGCTTGGACAGGGCAAGAGATCCTGTTTTGACCTGCTGTGGTCACTTGTTTTGTTGGTCATGCTTCTATCAGGTGCAAATTGTCTATTCAAATGCAACAAGAGAGTGCCCTGTTTGTAAAGGAGAGGTCACTGAAGCTGGCATTATTCCGATTTATGGCAATTCGAGTGCCGATGGCAGTTGTGAGTCAGGATTAAAAGGAGCTGGTTTGAGAATTCCTCCTCGACCCGCTGCACTCAGAATTGAGAGTTTTAGGCAGCAGCTAATAAGCCAGGGAGCATCTTCTTCTGTAATCCAAAATATCCGGCGGTTTAATCACCTTATTGGCGGGTTAGGAGCGCGAGTTCAGTCACAAAGCCCCAATGCTGCAACTGATAGAAATAATGGTTTGCTCGCTCAATCTCGTCTGCAGACAGGCAATGATCGTGGTACTGGTTCCTCTCCGACTCCGATTTCAACCTTGATAGTGCAAGGAGCTGCTTCATTTTCATCCCTTTCATCAGCATTAAATTCTGCAATGGATTCTGCTGAAAGATTAGTTGAGGACCTTGAGTCATATATTCATGATCACCAGACACATGGCGTCAATTCAAATTCATCTCATAATGGGAATGTTACTGCAACTGATTCTACAGCTGCAGCTTCTACATCTCCATTTAGTAGGAATTTGGACACCACTGCTGATATTGGCTCAGAAATTCAGACAACAGATAGTAACATACAGACTGAGACTAGTCCATTGGACCCTTCTTCATCTCATAGGGGAAGTGCTCGTGTTTCAAATGATCGCAGAAGGAGGAGGTCAAGATGAAGGTCTTTTATGTAAGGAGATGTAAATCATATTGCCAGAAGGTTCCCAATTTATAGAAAGCTACAATTTGTTTTTCATAGAAAATTTTCTGTCTATTTAAGCAATTGGTATGCATAAAAGAATAAACAACCATTTTAAGCATTTTGTGTGGGGTTAGCCAATTTTTATTCAATAGATGAGAGGATGTTTACAGCAAATCATCAGAATATCTCTCTTCCTTTAAGGAGCTTATATTAGTGATTGATATGTTTGCAACAGTACGATTATAGAATAGCTGAGTTGAACACAATTGGTCCATCTTAATATTTTATCAGCTCTTAGACGAAATAATAAATAAGGTCTTTTTATACGGGGACGGAAACAAGGGGGGCCGGCAGCCCTTCCTTATATATATATATGAGAAGAAATCAAATTACACCAGTGTAATTCTAAAAGAATTACACCAAATCTCATCCATTCATTTTATTATAATCCAACGCCTCTGATAAAACCACTAAATCACTCACGTGACCTACATTCACTTCAATTATCTATACACTGCCGGTCTACCTTCTCGCAATCACAACCTCGTTCCCCAATTCTCTATTCTCTTATTTGATTCTAATCTAATCTAAATTCGTTACATTGCAGCTTCGTTCTCCACGTCTCCCTTTTCAATCTCCATCCCTACATGCTATAGCCTTGTTCCCCAATTCTCTACTTTTCAATTTGATTCTAATTTCAATTCTATAGAACCTTGCCATATGTTGGATGACTGCAGAAGGCATCACGGCACATTGAAAATGGTGATAGGAACAAAATATAAAAAAAAAATTGGAAAACTGTAACAGTAACTTTAAAATTTACTTCTATGTATTATGTACAAATACTTATACGGATTATAGTAGTGCTTTGGTTATTTTAACATTAGTGCCATAAGATGTACTCAACCTTTCCTGGGACACAATATTGACACCCGATGCAGTAAATTCATTATCTTATCCCTTTCAAATGAAAAGCCACATAGCAACCAAGAGAGCAATGAACGACAACAATTAGTATCAAGACAAACCATTCAATAACACCCGAGAGGGTGTCAAAGAATAAATTTTCTTTTGAGAAAGGCTTTTTATGATCAATTATTATAATTGGTAGATTTAAAATTTAACTATAATATAGGTGAACTTATTTACAATTAACCGTGGACAAATTCATGAACCTTTCAATCGGAAAAAAAATATAATATAATTTTTATACTTTATCTCATCTACTTTTATGATTTTTAAGCCACAAATTCAAACTTAACTATGGTTTTTAGTTCGTGGAAGAATGATACAGAAATTAAACTCAGAAAGGGATGGCGAACAAGATGGGGACTTATAGATTTGAGATTAGAATCAAATTAGAAAATAAAGAATTGGGGTACAAGGTTGCGGTTGCGAGGAGGTAAACTGGGGACCGGCAGCGTATAGATAATCCAAATCTCATGCGATCAAATTGAAGTGAAGTTAGGTCACGTGAGTGACTTAATGATTTTATCGTAAGTGTTAGATTACAGTAAAATGAATGGACGAGATTTGGTGTAACTCTTTTAGAATTATACTGGTGTAATATGATCCTCCTATATATATATATATATATATATATATATATATATTAAATTAGTTAGTGTCAAATTGTATAAAATTAATTGTGTATGTTGTTATTATAATGTTAGTTAAGGTTAACTAGTGTAAAATTATGTAAAACTAGTTTGTTTGTTGTTATTATGATAACGATTAAGTTTATTATCATTTAAAATAAAAAATAATTTTAATTTTACGTGTAAAATAGTAAATATTTTTTAAAAATGGTTATTTATTAAAAGTTAGAAATTTAAACAATTATAAAGGAAGAAAAAAAAATCCAACCCCTTTAAATTTAATAGGTTTTTGGATCCGTCCCTATTTTTATATATAATTTTTTTTTAATATAAATATATATTTTATAAAAAAAAATAAACACGTAGTTTTATTAAAAATAATATGTTTTATTATATTAAGCAAATGACAGATTTTTAACAAGTTTATCTCAAACCACATCTTTTATTCAATTTATTAGTATGTTATCATTTATTATTGACAAAATATGTTTTTTACTAAAAAGATGATCAAATATCACCTATAAAACAAAATACATAAATTATCATAAAAAGTAGTTTATTCAGCATTAACAACTTGTTTGCTAAAATAGAGTTAGAATGGAAGAAAATAGGGAGGATGGAAGTTATTAACATTAGCAACTTGTTGAAATTATTTTTATTTTTTAAAAAAATCTACTATTTAAATGTTTTTGTTTTAATTTTTAAAAATTAAATAAATTTTTTTATAACATAATATTTTAAAAAAATATAATGAAAAATAATTTATGTTAATAAAAAATAATGGAGTAAAAAATAATTTTTTAATTAATATAAAAATATTTTTCATATAATTTATTTATCTCTTTTCACTTATCTAAACAAATGAAGAGAAATTTTTATGTTCCTTTTCTTCTTATCTATTCATCCTAATAACACATTTTTTTCTACTTTATTTCTATCATTCTTGTGTCTTTCCTCCTTATTTTACTCATTGTCCAAATAAAGCCTAAGAAATATTTGTCCAAATAGAAGGAAATGCTCTTTTTAAAAAACTAATAATTTTATACGTGCATCTCACGGGACCTTTTATATTTAGTGTAAATTATAACAATTAGTTAAATTGGAATTTATATTTAATAATTAATAGACATAAATTAGATCACAAAAAAATAAAGACTATGAATATCTTCTGAGAAGAATGCATAATAAACAAATGAACTGTAAAAGAATGTTCAATAAGTTTTAAGGAAAAATGTATATGAAATGAAATAGACAATATTGTACTGAAAAGAAAATGTAGACAATAATGAATTATATGAATAATAGTAAAATTACAAAATATATTACTTTAAAGTTAAAAAAAAAAAAAAAAAGAAACAGAGAGACAGAGATAATAAGTATAAGAGATATGTAAAAATTGCTAATATTTAATAGACGCAATTGATTAAATACGTTATAGAACAAAAATGAACCATAAATAAGTTAATAAAAATATTATAACAGCCACATATTTAAAATAAATGTGTAAATACTTTAATTATCATTATAATATTTAAAATATAACACATTCAAAATATTAAAAAATATTACATTTACATTACAATAAAATATTGCAAATATAAGTACAAATATTTTTATTAGTACATGTCAAAAAACAATATTTTTATTAGTAATAAAATATTTAAAATATTACAAAATTAAAATATTTTAAATATAATAACAGTTAGGATCACACGTTTTTTTTTTTTTTTTTCTGTAAAAGACTAAGTCCAAAATTTTGAAGACTATTCAATGATTGAAATTCATTAGTATTAAAAAATTTAATGTTAAACATAGAATACATTAATTACAATAATAAATACTTTTCAAAGACTCATTAAACAATAAATTGTAGATTACAAAAAAAGTCTTCATTTGAAAAACACATTAAATAACTATTGAAAATAAAATATATTAATTATAATAATAATAAAAAATTCAATGACTCATTAAATAACAACATTTAAATTTTGGAAAAGTATTCCAATACTATTAATTATAACACAAAGGGTTAGCGCAGTGGTGTAAGGTTCCGCTACGTTCACATATAGGGGAATGATCCATTTAGCGGGAGAGTCCGTGTTCAATTTCCCTCAATGTACGAATTTTTCTTGGGCCAGCGGCAGCCACTCATCACGAGTGAAATTAGTTTCTGACCTAATGGGTTGGGGACATCCATGGTCTATGACCCACGACAAAAAAAATACTATTAATTTATTTTATTTTAAAATTAAAAATATTATTTTTATTTTATTTTTTTTGCATATGATATTATTATTTAAAAAATAAATTTCATTAATATAATAAATAAATGCACATATTCAAACATTTTTAATTATAAAAATATTATTTTATTTTGACTTTAATTATCCTAAAAATTAAAAATGAAAATAAAATATTCATTTTATTTTATTTTATATGATATCTTTATTTAAAAATAAAATTCATTAATAAATAAATGACTACATAATAACCAATAAATGAATACTACATAAATTCAAATAAATAAATATTAAAATCATTAAAATCCATTATATTTTCCCTAATATTTAATAGAATGAATTATACAGACACTCTTTAAAGTTTCATGAGATTGCATAAAATTCTCCTATTTTTCTACTACTATAATAACCTCCTTAATTGTTTGAAAAATGTTAAATTGACATCTCTTATACATTATACTAACATCCTTAATTGATTATTTGAAAAACATTACACCGAGTCTCCCAATAAGGAAAGTTATTGTAAACGTTAAAAAAGTTATCCATGAGAATTTATGCAATCTCAAAAATATCTCAAGAGGAGTCAATATAATTTACTTTATTTAATAATGAACAAAAATAAAAATAAAATATTTGATAAAATGTGCATTAAAACTCACTATGTATTAATTGTCTTAGTAATTACTCCCTCTATTTGATGTTTATTGTTTTGGTACAAGAATTAAAAAATGCAATTAATATTTTATATTTCATAAAAATTGTTATGAAATTTACTAATATACACCTTATCTTTCATATTAATTAGTTCTTTATTACTTATACTTCTTTTTGTCTTTTTACTCCACAATAAATGGTGAAGGATATAATAGCAAAAAAAAATATTTAATGTTTCATTGATTTTATAAAATGACAATAAAAATAGGACAACTTTTTTTAGGTTAAATTTACTTTTGATCCTTATGAGGGCGTTTGTTTCACGAAATCTTATTGCATTCTCGAAAATGTTATTCCCAAGAATATTACATGGAAATGACATTCCTATGTATCAAAAAAATAATATTTTTGGTTAACTATTAAAATTGGTTGAGAATCTTTTTTATATTCCCGGGAATATTTAAAACAAGTGTTTGGTTCACATTATTTTTTCCTAGGAATATATGTTATAATTACTAAAATGTACTCATTGTATTAAAAATAATATTGGTAGTCAGAGTATAATAGAATTTTTACCCAATAGATATGATTCCTACCATATGGGAATCCAACTTTCCCACCCTCGATTCACAAGAATAAAATCAGTAATTTTCCTAAGAATAAAAGATACTTGAGAATTTTTTTTATTATTATCTAATAACAAACATGGGAATAGATATTCTCATCTTCATATTCCAAGAAATGCAATAAGATTCCATGAAATAAACACATCCTATAGTTTCAAGATAGTGCAATTTTAAAATTAAGCAATTTTGGTTCATCACTAGTCTGTCTTTAATTTTTTAATGAAAATTAGTGACATGCTGGCATGGTATATGATGGGAAACTTCAATTTTAATCCTTAGTGCCATGTCAGCAAACTCTCAATGTCACTTTAACATATGAGTTGAATTGTCATGTCATTCGCTATATAAAAGATGCATAGATTATATTTTATATCTTAAAACTCTTTTTTTCCTTAAAAAATACGATAGGGTAATCAATGAATTCTTATAACAATAATGAACAATCATCGAACTTTCTACTACATATGAAGAATTGAAAAATAACCACGTAACTCACTAGCTCAATGATTAGCAAGATAAAATATCAAAGATACTACAAAATTGAGAGTTCAAAATCATTTAGTTTTGGAAACTTACATAATAAATTATTCAAGTTGAGAAGTTAAGAAAATAAATTATAAAAAAATTAATTATTTTTTCTCTTTAAAATAATTTATTTTTCTTTGGACCCCCCTCTTTGGTCGTTGCCCTTTCAACCTAGACCCAAGGCTGGCCTTGGTTAGGTTTAGTTCAAAATAAATGAGATTGTGAAATAGGTGCTATGCTTCTGCCCTACATTGGCTTGCAGGTTGACTAATTAGCCTACAGACTTAAATAAAATATTAAAAAATTGAAAAAAAACTAAAAAAGACATTTTTTTCAACGACTATTAAATATAAAGAAGAAACTTCCATCATTTAAACATCCAATAAAGTAACAAAGACTCGGTAAACTTTCTATACCATTCAACTAGGGATGGCAAAGTGGACCCAGACCCTACGGGTACCCGCAAAAATATCCGCACGCGGGTCGGGTAAATACCCGCTTTTTGGGGCTGGGGCTGGGGATGGGGATTTACCCGCATTTTTTTGCGGGGATGGGTGCGGGTACGGGTACTATAGTACCCGCCCCGCCCCGCCCCGCCCCGCACTGGCATATATATATATATATATATATATATATATATATATATATATATATATATTAATTATATTTTTTCCTATCACTAATACTCTAACAGAGAGAGACACACAACCTAATTCCCAATTTCTTTCCTTCGATTATTCACTCATTTGCGACTGCGACAGCGCCGCGCCCTCTACTGCTTGAACGTTGAGTGCGACACCACTGTCTGTCCGGAGTTGAGCGCGACACCGCCGTCGATCCGAAGCTGAGCGCGACGTCGTCACCACTGTCTGGAGGCTGGAGCTGTGCGACACCTCCGTTCGTCCGAAGCTAAGCGCGACGCCACCACCACCGTCTGAAGTTGTGCGCCCGCCAATCACGCACCACCGCGCGTTCTCTCACTCTACCCTGTGAACTCAAGTCAGTGGGCCTTCTCAGTTCTGACCAGTCGCGCACCAATCACGCACCAGGTTTGTGGATTTCCCGACATTGCCAATTTGGTTATGAAAAATGCTATCTACAATCTGTTAAACTGAAATGTCTTTGGTTTCTTATATCCTTTTAGTGTTGATTTTAATTATAGATGCTTGGCAGCAAAGGGTGAATATTAAGCTGGAAAATTTGGCTTTCATATTTTTGTGTTCGGGTTCTACCAGGGGATTGTGTTTCATATTTTTGGCAACATAGAGGTAGTTTACAAGGGAAGAAATGTGCTGAGAGATAAACTTAATCAAACTATTATTACAAACGGAATTAGAAATTGAGGGATCTGCAGTAAATGTTAAAACTGCATAACAACTTGTCCTTAAAATATGTTTTATTACATGATTAATTTATTTATTAAAAGTTCACTAAATTCTACGATTGGATCATGAACTGCAGTCTCTAGTTTTCAGTAGATTCATACTTGGGTATGTTAAACTAGTCTCGTGTGAGAAGTTTCTACATAAACGGTTAATGAAGGAACGTAATAGGAATAGCATTTTGTTCTGCAATGAAAATACTGATCTGGCTTTGGTAATTGATAATATAAAATTTAGATATTGGTTATGGATTAAAACCAAGATAAAAGGATTTGATGCTTTTATATACATATGGTGCATGGAACCAACTTTTTGCTTACAGCAATTATGCTAAAGGCCTTGGAGTATTTGTAGTCTTGGTTGCTGTTATCTACACGGAAGGCATGCGTGATGAGGGATGACCTTATATATGTAATGCCAAGTGTTTATATGCTATATACTTAAAAAATTGGGATGTTTTGGCAAGTGTTTAAATATGTATTGTTGGAGTAATATATATCTGATGTAATGCCAATTTAGCAATAGTTAGTACCAATTTAGTTATGTGATAAATTAATTCATGAATATTATAATAGTTTACCAATTTAGCTTTGTCAAAAATTAATTCATGAATATTATTTACTTTTATGTCTAAATTTGTATTGTTTATGATCTAGTGCAAAATGTAATTTTTTTTTGTTTCCTTTTTCATATAATATTAATTATAGATGGAAACTCCACATGAAGATGAAGTGCCTCCTTCAAAGGAATCTGCAAGTAGTAATCCTGTGGAAAGTTCTGGCATTAAAGATCAATCTCCATCTGAAGCTGAAACCCCTTCTATTAATGTAGATGATGATGATGATACTGAAGTAACTGAGGATGACAAAAAAAGGAAGATTTCTGTTGTTTGGAACCACTTCAAGAAACAAAAGGTCAATAACGAAGAAAAGGCAGTGTGCAATTATTGCAGCAAGCATTTGACAGGCAAGAGATCTGATGGAACAACTCATTTGCATAAACACTTGAAGACCTGTAAAAGAAAACCATATAGGGATATCAGACAATCACTTTTGTTGAAAGAACAAAAGAAGGCAGATGGGTCAAGTACTTATATGAGTAACTATACTTTTGATCCAGAGCAATCAAGAAAAGACCTTGCTTACATGATTATAGTTCATGAGTATCCACTTTCAATGGTGGAACATTTGGGGTTCAGGATATATTCTGAAGGTCTTCAGCCTTTGTTTAAGATTCCAAGTCGAAACACGGTAAAGAGTGATATTATGAAGATATATCAGTATGAAAAGGTGAACATCATGGGACATTTAGAAAGCATTGGAAGTAGAATTGCTTTAACTACAGACTTGTGGACAACTACCAATCAAAAGAAAGGGTATATGGCCATCACAGGTCATTTCATTTATGACAATTGGGAACTACAAAGTCGCATCTTAAGGTATAAATTTAGTTATTATTTTTAAATTTCAATTACATATGACATTTTGCATTGTTTGTTATTTAATTAATTATTTTGCATGATAGGTTTGTGTATGTACAATGTCCACATACGGCTGAGGTTCTTTCTAAGGTGTTGTTAGGATGCATTATGGAATGGAATATTGATACAAAGTTGTCCACCATCACTTTGGATAATTGCAGCACTAATGATTCTCTTGTTGGATTTATGTTAAACCAAATTGATTGTTCTTCTCTTATGCTTGATGGTCAATTATTTCACATGAGGTGTTGTGCACATATTCTAAATTTAATTGCTCAAGATGGGTTAAGTGTTCTTGGAGAAGGCATAGAGAAGGTTAGAAATAGTGTTGCATTTTGGACAGCTTCACCTAAAAGAGAACAAACCTTTAGGGAGGCAGCACGTCAAATTAAAGTTTCCATCACAAAGAAACTCATTCTTGATTGCAAAACTAGATGGAATTCTACTTATCGTATGCTTGTTGTTGCATTGGCTTACAAAGATGTTTTTAATCGTTTGAAAACAAGAGAGCATTTATATACATGTTTGCCTACATCAGATGAGTGGGAAATTGCAAGAGAGATTTGTAGTAGGTTGGAAGTTTTTAATCGTGTAACTGAAATGTTTTCTGGGACACAATATCCAACAACCAATGCATTCTTCCCTTTGATGTGTGAAATAAAGCTCTCTCTGCAACAGTGGCAGAATTGTCCAATTGTGGCTATTAGAAATATGACTTCAAAAATGGTTGCCAAATTTGAGAAATATTTGTCTGTTATTCATGGAATTATGGGGATTGCTATTATTTTAGATCCAAGATACAAATTGAAGTTGTTGGAGTACTTTTTCCCTAAGCTTTATGGAAGTTCATCTTCAATTGAAATTAACAATATCAAGAAATTGTGCTACTCATTGTTTGAAGAGTATCAAGCTAAGGCTAAGGGAATAGTGGAAAATTCAACTTCACATGCAAATGATATTGAGTCAAATTTGGATAATCTGAATGTTAGCAATTTCCTTAATGATTATGATTCATTTGTGAATGATACAATTGAGATACAAACAAAATCTGAAATAGATCTCTACTTGGAAGAGAAAGTGTTGCCTAGGAGTGCTACTTTTGACATTCTTGGATGGTGGAAAACAAATGGGATCAAGTTTCCAATTTTGCAGAAAATTGCTAAGGATGTTTTGGCAATCCCAATTTCAACTGTTGCTTCAGAATCTGCTTTTAGCACGGGAGGTAGGTTGTTGAGTGCTCATCGTTCTAGGCTTCATGAGGATACTTTGGAGGCACTTATGTGTGCACAAAGCTGGTTGAAACATAAACAACAAGGTAATGAACATTGCATTATTTTATTTATTCAATTACAGTTGCTTTATTTTCCATTTATAGTTTTAATTATTGTTTTAGATAGTCTAATCCTTAATCTTTTTGTCATATTCTAGTTTCTATTGGTATTACTGGACCAAAGCAATATATAGAGTTGGGAGATAAGCGTTTGCAAAAATAAGGAGAAGTTGATTCTGATGATGAGGTTAAATATCCTATCTATTTGTGTTTTTTTTTTAATTTATAATATATAATTATAAGCTAATTAGTTTCAATATATTATTTTTTGGCAGGTCTTGGAGAGTACCGTCACCACATGATGTCCAAGTTTAATTAGAGTTTTTGTTTAGAGTTTTTGTTAAACGATTAGAACATTAACTTTAAGAATCGCTATGTTACTTGATTATCTTTATAATGTTTATTTATGACTTAAGTTTGGACAAATCAATTTTATGTTTGCTTGTTTGGATTGCTATTAAGTGTGGATGCTTTTAATGTTATATTTGGATTATTTAAGCTTGAATTTTCAATTTACTTGTAATAATTTTTTAATTAATATTTTTTTATTGATTTATTAACTTCATACATAAGTAAAGTGCGGGTCGCGGGTACGGGTATGGGTATATAGGTACCCAGCGGGTACGGGGATGGGGATTAAAGTTGCTACCCGCGCGGCGGGTATGGGGCCGGGTACGGGGATTTTTTTTAAACGCGGGTATGGGGACGGGTACTATAGGACCCTACCCAGACCCTACCCATTGTCATTCCTACATTCAACAATAAATATTTTGATACGTTACTTTGAGTTTAGTTTAAAAATATTCTTCACCTGCTTTTTTAAGGGGGTGAATTAGGGGTATCTCAGCCGGAAATCAAGGATTAACCCTTATACTGAAATCCATTTAAAGGACTAATCATACCCAACAAATGTTTTTTCATATGCAAGAACCCGAGATTGTTAAGTTGTATTGATAAACATACTCTTCAAAGAAGGTTTCTAATGCCTTTTATAAAACAAAAAGAAAATAGTAATAACTGTCTTTTAGAAGTGATAAATTTATCACTTTTTTTTAGAAAAATAACTGTCCAAGGAAAAAGTGATAAATTTCTTCTTCTTTTTTTAACACTATTCAAGTACGCCTATTACATTGCCAAAATTTTAGCCATGCATGTTAATTTAATGTTTCCCGTATCAATGCCCTGTCTATCACAAGAACTGAGTCTGAAACTCAATAATCTCATTACAGTCATTTGGTTGTTTCGTCCTGAACACACATCAATTGTTTTATGCATCAGTATCACATAGGGCAACCTACCAATTTTGAGGCCGAGGTACAAGAAAACATGGTAAAATGAGGATATCATACGGTAAAGCCAAAACTCAAATATCTCTCTTTTCTAGGCAGGAATAATCTTATGATTGTTGACTGTCAAGGATGCTCATATTACAATCTACACTAGTTCAGAAATATAACGCAATACAACTAACTAATAATAAATGCGCAAAAATCCAGATATTGGGAGTCAGGAACATTCCATATGATTTGAATTCCTTCAATTCATAGGGGGTGGCAGCAGAGCAGGGTTACTGGGGAGGTGGTGGAGGCGGCATTGCGGACTGAGGGTATGGCAAAGGCCGTCCACCCTGTTGCTGAGGTGGTGGTGGTCGCCAAATAGGTGGTGGCTGACTTGCCATTACTGCTGGTGGTGGCAGAGGCCTGGGAGGAGCTTGTGGAGGTGGTGGCATCTGCTGCATACCAGGGTGAGGTGGCCTGAACTGCTGGACTTGAGGTGGAGGCGGCATTGCGGGTGGTAGACCTGGCTGTTGCTGATGCCACGTTGGTTGTCCAGGCACCGGCATAGGCTGGAATGCAGCAGCTTGAGGGGGCGGTGGACGGAGGGCAGGAATCGCAGCAGGAGCAACCCCATTAGCAAAGGGTCGGGGAGGCACTGGAGCAACCCCATTAGCCTGAGGAACGTTGGGAAGTGTTGGAGGTCCACTGGCAAATAAAGTATGAGGCCTGCTCTTATGTGTAGTTGGATTACTTGCAGCTAAAACTCTTTCTGCACCATACAAGAAATATTAGCAGATATCCAGACAGTACAAAAACGAACAATATGCATGAATTAATCCAAAAAAATACATAGTACTAGTAGCAAGAAAGGGCCTCACCTGCAGGGGTACCATGCCGTTCACCCTTTGTGTCTTTCTTATAAGCATATGACACTGTAATTTGACGATTGCAAAGATATTGTCCATTCATTGCCTATGAAAGTTAGAAAACCACATACTTAGTGAATCTCAGGATCAAATCCAAAACCACATACTTGAGGAATTCAAGTCCCTTTCGCTTAGACAAACACAAGTTAGTCAATGAGTCTAAGATTTGATAAAAGATTGTCAACCACTTATCCATATTTATTTTATTTGCTCGAGTGCTATATATTTTCGTTAGTTTCAATTCATGATCCACATGTACTGAACAAGTATAACAAAATGAAAGGTTGGCCCCACTATATTCCTAAAAATGATTCAAATACTAGACTGTGGCATACCTCAATGGCTGAATCAGATGCCTCAAATGAATCATAGCTAATGAAGCCAAAACCACGGGAATTTCCTGTCTCAGGATCTCTCATTATCTGCAACAAAAATCCTTGAATATCAGATCATATACATAATTTTGAGTAAAATGAACCCCTTCAAGTATGGAGGGTTGAGACAGCAGGAGGAGTATAATTTTCTTTGCAGTATATGATTTGCAATATGAGAATAAAACCATGGCCATTTACACACACACACACAAACACATATATGCCACATAAATGGGACATTTATCACATAGAGTTGTTAACAAAGACATTAACTCCAGGAGATTTTAGGACAGCAACCACAAATAAAATTGCCAATGGATTCAGTCGGTATCAATTATCTAATTCATCAAATAAAGTGCTTATCGAACATTCATTGTGTGGATCTGTCCCATGCATAGTTGTCAAATTGGAATTCGTATCGTGAAATGGAAGGCCTATTTTCCAAATCATGAATCATAAGATTCATGATAAATAATTTAAATTCCATGAGAAGTATTTTAACATACAGAAACATTAAAAGCACCAATATATTGGTTTTTTGAATCAAATAGCTCACTAGTTAACAAAGTGAAATATAAACTTTCAAAATAATGGGAAAAACTAATTACTCAAATTCAGATATATAGCCCCCTAAAAATGGGGAAAGAAAACAGATAATATAATTTTATTATTATTATTATTTTAAAAAAACTCTAATCCCTAATACCTATCAACTTTTTAAAAATTATGAGCATGTTTGGATTTCCAATGGGAGTATCCAAAAGTACGTTTGAGAGTAAAATCATTTTGGGGTTATGTTTGGCTACCCCTCAAAAGTATGTTTGAGAGTAAATTTTTGCCTTAAAACTGAGTTTGGGAAAAGTAAGATTTGGAATACTTTTGCAAACTCAGTTTGCAAACTTAAGTTTGACCCAAACTTAGGTTTGCAAACTTTTAATGCAAACATGCACTATAATCATAATCATTTAATTCTCTTTTTGTCATTACATCCTAGCCACCAGACCACAAAAAAAACCAAATCACATGCTTTTATTTGTCAACAATCTGACTTCAGATCATGGGAGGGAAAGGTTTCGTCATTGACTACTTCAATTTTGCAAAAACATTGCAAACAAAAAACCCTAAAATTGCCCTTTATTTATGTGACCCAAACACTTTTTTGGGAGCAACCCAACTGTCCAAGAATCACATAATGCAGCTTAGGTTGGTGATTCGTCCAATACAGAAGTGATTTGCACTATTCAAGCTGCAATTCAAGGTCGAAAATGAATCGCCACGCGATTTGTGTTGATTTCTTCAGAAATCATTTCAAATTGGGATACAAAATGTAAGTTTCACAGGATTCTAACTACCCTAGTCCCATGTGCTTCGGGGAACAATAATTATAAGGCTATGCCCTCTAAGGATACATTGGGACAGCATCCAATTCACAAACAATCTAGGCATATACTGCCAACAAATGTGGAAATGGAGAAGTGTTCAAAGAACAGGAGACTAAAAGCAGGTGGTTATTTTTAATTGTCATTGGCTTGATACTAAACATTTTTAAACAAACAAAACGGTAAATGCCAATAATGAGAAATAAGAAAATGGAAAAGCATGAAAAGTATTAGCAACTGCTACTAGCTGGATACTGTTAATTACTTAAGTGACACAAACATGATGAAATTATTAGATATAATGAAAGATATTTGAAGAGCAAAACCTTCGGATTAGTAACAATAACTCCAAATGCACTGAAAGTATCATACAAGAGCTTCTCATCTACATCCTGCAGCAACATTAGGAACACTCAGTCTTGAATTCAACACATAACTGCATGAGTCTGTTTAACACTTGCATAATTTGGTGACTTACAGGATCAAGATTGCCAATGAAAAGGTTTGCCCCAACATCCAAGCTCTTTTTATCTTGGGATGCCTGGAACAAAAAAATTGTAGAATGAATCAAGCAGCATGTTCTTTAATCAAGTGACATGGGCATTGATACAAGACAGAAATATAGCAGGACTTGAACAGAGTACAGTACATCAAAGTTCGTACAAACAAAATACAGATATGAAGGATTAATCACTACAAAAAAAAAAAAAAGAGATTCAATTATAAGAATGATATCTAGGAATGGCATACAATAAAGGTTTGGAAAATAAAAGATAAATACTACCTCCGGTCCTATATATAAGAAACAAAAAGCAACATTTTCTTGGTCCTAATTATAAGAAATATAGGACTACTTTTAAGTGTATTTATTGCTAAATTTCCTTTTTACCCCTAATTTATTGAGGTCTAATAATGATATAGACTCATTTCCCCATGAAAGTGGGTGTATTTATTGAGCTATCAACGAAACAAGATACACTCATTGGTTGAAAAAACTAACTTCTGAAAAATAACCACCTTTTAAATCATTTAATTCATGGGTAGTATAAAATTAAAATTGATGACAAATTAACTAATCTAACAACTTTTATTGGTTTTAATGAATTAGGTATTTGTTTCTTATATATAAAACCGGAGGTAGTATTACTTAGTAGTTAGTATTTAGCACACGTCATTCTAGCATCCCTTATGCGGAACTAGTATATTTAGTTTGAGAAAAAAAAGTCAAGAGAAATATCCCATTCTAAGGCTCTAAGCCTTGAGTCCTCATAGACAAGAGAACTAACACCCCTCCAGAAGTAGTGGTCATGGAAATGGACACAATCATGAATCAATTAATGACTGCTTTGTTTCATTATTTTTCTTGATTAATACTTTTGATCACACGTGCCAAACATATCAGAAAGGAAGAAAATAAACTTGCATTCAGAAGGGAACCAAACACAGAAACAAGAACCTGAGAGTTGAACCAGTTGGTATAAGTATTTAATCATACTATTAACAATTTCATACCTTATTGACACGGATGGGTTTGCCATAAAGCTTAATCATGTTAAGCACCTTGATGGCCTGCAATAGAAGAGGAGGAAGAGCAAAAATTAGCGAGAAGATTTTAAGTAGGTTTGGAGAAGTGAGATGGAAATATAATAGTTACATAGTCAGCATCTTCTTCACTGCGGAATTCAACAAATCCATAACCCTGATGTTGGTTGGTGACTCTATCCTTCGGAACATAGACATTAACTGAGAGAAATGAAAGGAGAGTGAGTTTGAGTTTGTTTAAACCTAAAATTAAGAAAATGAAACAAAAGAATAACATACCGACTGGACCGGCCTGAACAAACAACTCCCATAATAACTCCTCACTTATCTGCAGTAGGAAGAAAAAGGATAAAGCAGTGGTAATTGAATGAAGTGTGTAGAGAAAGAGAAAGAGAAAGAGAAATATTAGTTGAGTTGAGTTACCTGAGGGTCAAGATTGCCGACATAAGCAGTGGCGTCTTGATTCCTCTCGGCGGCATGTTGACCCAACAAATTGGCTCCCACACCGGGCGCAATTCGAGTCGTCATCGAATCGAACAACCCTTCCTTCTTATGTAATGTTATGCCTCTGTTCTATCTGGATGGATAATACCAAACAATTACATGAATGTCAAAATGTCAAATAGGTTATGAGCAACCACATGCACTTACACAATACTCACCTAACCTTGAGAAGAGAAGAAGCACTGCACAGTGCAGAAGAAGAACTGAACTCCGAAATGAATGACCCGCGAATGCGTTCAAGGGTAAATAAAGGAGTCAAGTATTAGGGACACCTGCGCTGCGCACTTTTTCATATATAACTTGGAACTGGGCCGGAACAAGATTTTTTTATTTTTCCCTTTAAATATTACTAATTACTAATGTATTATTTAATATATTTTTTATATTAGTATATTACTTTCTCTAATATATGGTATAAACACATGGTTTGATGTTTCAAAATTGAAAGTATTAAATATGTTTTATTGCATATTGTAAATTATTAAAATAAGTACGAATCAAAAAAATTATTAAAATAAGCAGATACAAAATGAATTATATATTTTGATATAATAAATATAAATTTAATGAAAAATATATATTTTTAATTATTTATTATCTACACATTAAAAATTTAATTGTATAGATTTTTTATGCAATAAACTTAGAATAAATAAGACCTAAGTATACTTTTAGACTTAATCCCTCAAATATAGAGTAAGTTTGTTTATCATCTTCAAATTTAAAATTGAATTTTAAATTTAGAGGATAAAAAATAAACTTATTCCAAATTTAAGAGACTAAAAACATAGAACAAATTACATTAATATCTTATGGAATTTTTTTAAATTACACATAATACCCCTCCTTAAAACTTGAAAATGAAAATATAAATTATTTTCAGAAAATGAAAATAAAAATCACTTTCTCAAATCAAACAACTCTGAGTGTCAGTGTAGTGTTTTTTTGTCATGAACTAAATTAATCATTTACTTTCTTTCTTTTTTGTCATTATAACATTGGTGTGAAATTAATTTGGTCTCTCCTCCCAGGTTTCATCTTAAGGAGGTTGCCTTGCCTTGTTGACTAGAGTTTCAATTCAACGTTCCAAAAGCGAGAACTTTTTTCTGAACTTGAAAATAGAGCTGATGTGAATCATATTTCTGTCCATATTTTCCTTTCCTCTTGCTTGATATTACTCGGTTAATCAATTTTGGTTTTGTATTTAAATTGATTTAATTATTAATTTGGTCCCAAATTATTTAATTTGTGTCAATTTGGTCCCAATATTTTAAATGATTTAATTTGATTTTCAAATTTTAAAAATTACATCAATTAAATCATTTTCATCCAATTAAGTAAACGGTGTTAAACTATAAGTTATGACAGTTTAAACTTACGAAAAGTGACGACTTTTAATCCCCACTGTATTTATTATTTAAAAAAAAATGCACCATCATAAACTTCCCTAGACATTCCAGCCAAACACATGAAACAATAGCTCATCAGTATCCTTTTCAACAGAAACCAAAAATAGAATGACCAAATCCCATTATACAGATGCAGCCAACAGAATCAGAACATTAACAGAAAATCAACCAAGGAAATAGAATGCCCAAATAAAGATAAAAAAAAAAATTAAACACAATAAAATGAACAGAGAGAGGGACGGCCATGGAAGGGGTACTTGTGGTGGATAAAGAGGCTCGTGGAGGAGAAGCGGGCTCGCAACGGAGGTCGGAGAAGGGGTCGTGGCAAGTCGGGGTCGCACTCACATGCTCACGACGAAAAGTGATCTCGCGGCGGAAAAGGAGGCTCGCGGCGGAGAAGTGGTCTCGCGGTGGTGCGTTTTAAAGAGGACGCAGTTTTGTGTTTGGGATTTTTGGGGTTTTATCTGGAACCATGGTAGAGGGCTGAGGTTTCTGCGGAGGTTCTATTTTATTTTTTTAAAATAATAATAAATAAAGTGGCAGTTTTAACCGCCACTATTTTTTAAAACTTAATTTTTTTAAAATTATATTTATTTTATTTTATTTTTTAATTTAAAATGATAATTAATAAATATAGTGCCACTTTTCGTAAAATTAAACCGTCAGAATTTACAATTTAACACTGTCAGCCTCCGTTTGATGAAAATGACTAAATTGATACAATTTTAAGAATTGTGGAACCTAATTGGAGCATTTGAAAATATAGAAACCAAATTGAGGCATTTAAAATAATTTAGAGACCAAATTGATAATCAAGCCATTTAAATTTGCCCAAGTAACGACATAAGTGTTTGAATTAAATTAAAAACATTTCACATTAGAGTATTTTTCTTCATTATTGAAACTTATAAAATTTTAAAATGATAAGCAGATTTGGTTCATTTTTTTTATTCAGTTCTTCTTTTTATTTAGAGATTTGATTCATTTCAAACTAGTTTTAGTTTAATTTTAGAATCCATAATTTTAAGTTCAAAACTAATATTAAAGTCGGCTTATAATTTAAAGGCTAAATTACTGTATTGGTCCCTTATCTTTATTTTAGGTTGTAATTTAGTCCTTTATTTTTTAAAAAGTTGTAAAATGGTCCCTTGTCTTTATTTTAAGTTACAATTTGATCATTTATTTTTTAAAAGTTGCAAAATAGTCTTTTAAGTAATTTTTTTATAGCATATTTATTCCTAAGTAATGTATTTTTAAATTTTTTTTTTTGGAATAAACATGCTATTAAAAAAATACTTAAAAGACCATTTTGTAACTTTTAAAAAATAAAGGACCAAATTACAACTTAAAATAAAGATAAGGGACTATTTTGCAACTGTTAAAAAATAAAGGACCAAATTGTAACATAAAATAAAGATAAGGAACCATATGAATAATTTAGCCTAATTTAAAATCAATTTTAAAACCAAACTGACATTAACACTTATTTCAAACTAGTTCACAAAATTTAAACCGATTTAAAAAAATATATAAATTGGATTTTTAAATCCAAACAAATTTTAATGATGTGTTGTTTAAAAATCCAAAGTTCCAAACCATGAGCACCAATAGAAATCCCTAGGGGTGGGTATATGGGTTTGGGCCCACAGATCGGCCCGTTAAGCCTGAAACTTTGTGATTAACGGGTCTAAATTTTATTTTTATTGTATGATAATTCCATATTTTGATCCCACGAAATCCACGGATTTAACGGACTTAGTCAGCAAAACCCGCTAATAAGTAAAACTTTGCATTTTACATAAAGGCACAACATAAGAGTCTCTTAATTTTGCTTTATAATTTCATACACTGTTAGTAAGTAAGCAAAATTATGTTTTGCATAAACACATTTATGATCTTTTAAACATTATATAATTTAGTTAAAAATATTGTTAAGGCAAATTGAATGTTTCAACATGTTAACAACAATTAATAAAAAGAAATAATAAACTTGGTGATGAAAATAATAATAATTATGTTTGATTATATTTCTCAATCACAAATTTAAGGTTTTTAATTTTTTTTTTAAAAATATATTTTTTTCATCATTTTTATTGGGTCTACATACTGACTCGTTTAACCACAAGTTTCATGGGACGGACACACCCAAAAATAAAAACCGTTTATTTTGTGGACCGGACTTGACCGGCCCGTCAAAATACAGACTTCACGGACCGGGCCTTAAACAGGCCGGACCAGCCCATATACCCACCCCTAGAAATCCCGTTGAATAGCTGCTTACAAGTTACAATCGTACCACTCCACCCTACGATCAAATAGAAATTTAGAAAAGAAAATGAATGCAAATATCCTTATCCATAAAAAAATTTAGCTAATCAAATATAATAAACCACAAAAAAATACAATTGTTCAAAACAACTAAAAGAAACACATGTCTGACTCAAATAAAGACCACTAAATGTCTTATTTGTCTTATTTCGCTGCAAAATTTTCATCGCAAAACAAAAATTTATGCCTTCAAGCGACCATAAAACTTTTGTTTCTCCTGAGTGGTCTGGAAGCGGCCATGTCCAAACTTGGATGAAGTGTCGATGAACTTGAGTTTGATCTCTTCAAGAGCCACTCGAGATGTCTGCTTGAGAAGGGACTGACGAAGAGTTATAACGCGCTTCTTCGGTCCAACACAGCATCCCTTCACCATAATATAATCATCCTTCACCACACCATAATGAGGGAATCCACCCATTGGAGTAATATCCTTCTCAGTCCTGTCAAATTCAGTGATGGCTGAATGTGACTCTTGACTTGCCTTGGCAACCTTGTAGATCTTTTTGTTCAGCTCAGTGCGATGATGATACCCATTCTGACCAGCCCTCGCAACCGTGAAAGAAACACGAGCAGGGTGCCAGGCACCAATACAAGCAACCTTCCTTAGACCTCTGTGAGTCTTGCGAGGGAGCCGAGTAACACCCCAACGAGTTACAACACCTTCATAACCTTTACCCTTAGTCACACCGATGATATCTATCATCTCATCTTTTTGGAAAACAGCATCCACTGGGATTTGCTTCTCGAAGAAGCTGTATGCATAGTCCACCTTCTGGTCTACTGTCCCTCCATTAACTTGGATCTCCATCAAATGTGCTTTCTTCTGCTTTAGACCCTTCAACTTCCTTATCTTCAGTAAACAAAGAAAAACCATATGTCAATATTAATCAGAGTAGCTGGTAAATATGTTAAAAATAATTTCTTGCAACATTTAATATCTAAAAAACAACTTGACACAACAACCCCATTATATAAACATAACAAAATTGAATATACAATAGATTTACTATATTGGAACACCGATTAAAAAAGTTATCTGCTAAGGTCAGATGTGCAAATCAGAATCAGGCTTGCATGGTAGCACAGACACATGCACCTTGCTATTATGCCTTAGCCTTACTGGACACCATTGTCTAGCACAAATAACTACCAATCAATAACTTCAATAGTTGCAGAAAGAAACAAAATTAAATAAAATCCAATCCAATCCAAACACTTCCTTTACCTGAGTATGAGCCAGAACACGAATGACAGTCGCATACTTCTTCAATTTCTCAAGCTGACATTCAATATCTTTCTTTCCTTCCTCAGTTTCATATTTTTTTGAATATTTGGTAAAGGCCTTCTTTTTAGATTTGCACCAGTTCTTATAAAAGCGTCTCTTGACTTCTTCACTTAGATGCTGAGCCCAAACAGTATTGAGTGTGCGAAGGCCGCGAGGTGTCTTTACATATCCCACCACTCCAACAACAACCAATGGAGGAGTTTCAATGATAGTGACAGCTTCACATGTCTCTTTCTTATGAAGCTCTACAACAGCATAAAATGTCATCAGGTACAAAGCAAACAGAAACATACAAGGCACAATGGTAAAAAAAATAATACCCGACCCCAAGAATTGATCACATGGTGATATTAAAATGAATGCTAAAACAGGAAATCAACAACTTTCTTATAAAAGGCATCCCAAATACTATAGAATGCTAAAACAGGAAATCAACAACCATTAGAAGTTGGCCTGTTTCGCTTAGTTTATAAAATACAACAAAAACTACAATTTAGATACTTTTAACTTAATTGCTTACCATCTTCACATTTGAATCTAGAAAAAATAATACGAAATCTATGACTTCCAAGGTAGCATGAGTAATGCAAAAAATTACAACAAAAGACATTTGCATACATGAAAGCGAACTACACATGATAAGTGAGAGCATAAATAATAGAGTTTGGATTAAGTCTGGTCACTAAGACTTTTACTAGTACATTTATAAATCCTGCTTTTACAATGCTATAGTTAAACAATTCAATGCAAGAACAATTGTCCCTTCCCACCTTCAGGGAATCAGGGAATTAATAATAAATCATGCTTACTTGATCCCGGTTTCTCAACCTCTCTAACAATGTGGGTCATTCCAGCCTTGTAGCCCACAAAAGCAGTCAACCTGCATGGTTGACTAGGATTGTCTTTTGGGAAAGCCTTCACTGCAGTAGCAAATTAAAAGACATGTCACAAGAATTATCAATTACAACATACTTATGGAAGCTAATGTCATGCAGCATAGAGAATACAGACTGAGGAATTAGACATCATTTTTTTCAAAGTTATTAAAACCCATACAAGTGCTTACCTTGTACAAAGGTAGAAGAAAAACAATGGTGTATTTTAGAGAGATGGTGAAGCATCTATCATGAAATAATACTTATAAAATTTAAAAAAACACCAATTCTTATAAGAAATAAGACAATCAACAACAAATATAATTAATGAGTAATGAATACAAATAAACAGAACCCACAAACCCAAAACTTGACATACATATATGAATTGCAAAGCCCTTTCCCCAAAAGGAATAAAAAATCATAACTCATTGCAATACTCATGGCATGTTTGGATTCCCATTACATGATCTAAATTTAAGGTATATGTTCACATATTTGATTCCACATTGATTCTACGCCCAGATTGATTGAGTTGGATAAATTTTTTTATACAAGTTCTTATTTTAGAATAAAAACATCCAAACATAAATCACCACTTCAATTTCATAGAATCAATTTAATTCAAAATCAATATTGCAAATGAACAACCAAAACTTAAAAACCTCACTAATATCATCAACAATTTCTATAGTATATGAAGAATCTGCTACAAAATTCAATTCAATAAATTAAATAGAAAATCCACATGTCAGTACATAAATCGGTATCACCAAATCCCCATAGTGAAGAAGAAATGCTTCCAAACCAAAGGCCTATGGCAAAATGTATGCCAATTCTCGAGCTCATTTGTTTTCCATCCCAAAACCCTTTAATAGGATTTTGGCAAGAAGAGCCGTTTCTGAGACTCCAGCCTTGATTAGTCACTTTTTTACGGAAGCAATTTCATTCACTCATCACAAGGAAGTGGCAATAACACAAATAAATAAAAAATCCTTTACAACCAACAGATTAGCTTCAAATGCTTCGATTTATTTTAGATCTGAAAAGTGAAAATCCTTTGCAACATCATTTTTCAAACTCGAAGTGATGAACAGTAGCAAACAAAGAAAAGAGTGGATCACCCTTTCCGCGATGACGAGAAGCTCGCTTCCTTGGGAGAAAGCCAAGAGAACCGTGTCTCGGGTGCTCGAACTTCCGGTGAGACATCTTTTTCCAAATTCAACTGTCAAATTCACTCAAAATCTAAGCATTCATTCATAACAAAAACGGAAGTGAAAACAATAACACCAACAGATCTATCATAAGTGAACAGATCGCAGGAAATGGTTGCAAACAAACATACCTGCTGCTGCTGCTGCTGCGCTACAACGAGAGAAAATGTTATGTTGAATGAGGGTTTCGGTCACACCCTCTCTCATTATATATAAGCCACTCGCCGCGCCGCACTGCATTTTTCAACCCTAAAACAACTGGGCTTCGGATCCGAAAACAATGCTTGTGGATTATTGGACTCTCCCTCTAATTGGCCCAAAACTACCTCTTACTTCTTTAAGCTAGTACACTCTTTTACTCTCTTTTTTTTTTTTTAACGTAAGCTAGTACACTCTTATGCTGTGTTTGATTCTGAAGAGAGAAATAGAGAAGAAAGAAATAGAAGAGAGATAATTTGAAAAAGAAAAAATAGAAAAAAAAATAAAATTGAATGTTAGATAATTTGGTTTAAAAGAAATAGAAGAGAAATAATATTATAAAGTTGTTTGTTTTAGATGAGATGGAAAGAAAGAATTTTAAAAAAACTATAAAATTACTTATAGACCCTTGTCCCTACATCATTTTCATTCAACTTAATCAATTAAATTCACAATAATAATCGATTTTAAACAAATGACTCCAAGTTCGGCGCATGAAAGATAATCGATGACGGCAAATGCCCATCTTCCACTCCTTTCTTCCTCATCACAATTATTCAACAACACAAACACAAAATCTCCTTCAAAACTTATCTATCTCTCTCCTCTCTTTTTTGATCAGAGAACGAAAATTAGAGCAAGAAAACAAAAACAAAACAAGAAACTAAGTTCTCAAATAGCAGACACCAGCCGCATCTGTAAGAATCATGTCTCTCTAAATAAAAAACAAAAAGCTTCACTTCAATTATAGAAATGGCAGCAATGCCCACATTTCCAATGTCCAGATCCTATGCATTGACGACACCGGCACCACCGACAGCATCCTTGCCGTGGAGTCCCTCGCACACCTCGAGCCTCAAGGCCTGCATCCACCGCAAGTCCGATAACACGAACGCGAGTGTCATTGACTTCTTCAATGTCGTCGCCGGACGAAGAGGAAATTGTTCTCACCAGTGCGACCTTCACAAAGAGTGAAAGCGTGCTTGTGGGACCTTCAACGATGACAGAGCAGTGCATTATGTTCACCGATGTCGTACACCGGTCCTCCGATGAGCAGCGACGACGGCCATAAACGCATCATCGACAATGTATATGAAAATGGAAACGTTTATGCATAGTGGTATTCACTAGTTCTCAAACGTCTGTGTGCTTCAGTTCCTTATTTCTCTTTCATAAAAATGAAAGAAAGAGTAAAGTAAGGGTAGGGATAAAAATGACTTTGTGGCTTAACCTTTCACTTTTTCCTATGCACCGCTTAAATGGTGAAGAGAGAAATAATTCATGTGGAGTCCACCAAATTCAAATTTAATTCTCTCATGGATCTGTTGAAACAAACTCACTTCGTGTATTTTTGTCTGTGCAAGTTTATTTCCATCTTTCAAACCAAACAGAGCGTTAGTGAGGTAATTGTTATTTATACCTTTTTTTTTAGTAATATACCTCTTTTTATTTTTATTTTTCCAAAAATACCCTTCATCTATTAGAAGCTTCCTCAATGTCAAGAACTTCAAACCAATACCCTTAAACAAGTCCATATCATCCACCCCCAAGATTACAACCTTCCCCTCAACTCCACCATAAGCACGGTCTGTGACAAATGACAACACTGACTCTTACAACCCCGTGGAAAATCCATGCAAGGAAGATCTTGATAATTTGCTAAAATGTGAGGACTAAAATTGTGAAAAAATAAAAATAAAAGGACCAAAATCACAGATTAAAAATTAAAAGGAAACAAAGTTGCAATTTAGCCTAAACTTTAAGAGAAAAAACATGTGTAACAAGGACTCATAGAAATAATAACAAGTTTCTATATTGGTTCAATCAAATTGAGTTACGTCTAGTCCCTTCAACATGAAGGTATTCCATTGACCACACAATGGTTATAACAAGTATTCTCTATGTCACTTCTGGCTTTACAATTGTATCCTTATACCCAAAGGATCACAACGCCCAAATATTATTTAGCACCAAGCCTTTCCAGGCTTTCATAAACAAAAAATGCTTGAAGGCTATAAACCAAATCTACTCATAAAGTGAGGATAAGTAAGTTAAGCACAATTATAAGAAACTTTGCAAAGCAAATAATAAAACTATTAAGAGCTTGTATAGGATTTTGTCCTAAGACTTTGAGCTTTTAGTTCAGAGCAAAAAGGCAAACAAGATTATTCTTTCAAAGTGACTAACTTTGCTTCCATCTTCAAGTCTTCCTTTTATAAAGCTCTTGAGATGTGTTCGTTGTGAGAGAGCTTCTTAGAAAATAATCTCGTTTTGAGCTTCATTTAATGCATGAGGAATTCTTCACGTTACTTCTTTGTACGTGTCTTGTTTTAATTGAGGGGGAGAAGGTAGTTGTCACATCTTCACCAGAAAGGTGTTGCTTTTTCTAATGCATAGAGTTACTTTTTTAAACATTCCCCTTTTGTTCTCTCTTTTTGTATTTTGCCTTTGACATATTGACTTCTTTCGATTAGAAACTTTACTTATACATAAGAATATATCTTACTTTTCATTAAATGCTTAAATATTTAAACGTTAGAGCATTTCAAAGAGGATATTAACGAAGGTTATACGAGAATAAGAGTATCAGAGCATGAAACCTTAACGAGTATGATCACTTATAGAATAAAGAGCTTTCGCGCATATATGTTCTATTGGACAGTTAATATAAAACATTAAGTTTGTCCTTTAAGCGTGAGAAGAGCGTTGGGTGATATTGGTTTAAAAACACTGAAAGCTTATATTATGTTGGCGTATTGGACACCAATTCTTATAAAACATATTTTTAATGCATCTAAGTCAGAGACTTATACCTTTGTTATTATCAAAACCATAAGATTTTTAGGGGCTTGACGTCCTATACGTCTTTGGTTCCAACTAAGGAAACAATTCCTTAAGCTAGTTAATGATAACGTTCTTTTTCCTTTCAAAACGTATTGCTTTGAGTGTATTTCTTATAATAGGGAATTTGTATACACTTAGTTTAATATTTATAAGGGTTACACTTGCATGTTGATATACTCTTTTCACTCATATGAAAATGCCCTTCTCATTGGATTTATTCTACACACACGCATATTTGTTGAGAATTGAGAGATAATCATATGAGATTGTGGGATTCTTTAAGTGATCCTCTTGAAAAAAAGAGATTTGTAATCTTATTTTTGTAGTGGAGATATTTTGTTTGACTATGTCATATAATTTTTCCTTGATCATTTATTGAGAAGGTTTTCCATGTAAAATTTTTTATATTATTTTTCTTTTCTCTACACGTATTTTTGTTTTTGTTATTGTGTTCGTAGAGGATGAAATTTGGCTTGTTAATTCTTAATATGCTATAATTACCATGACCTGTAGAAAGTTATTTTCACATTGATTATAGCGAGAATCGATGTAAAAAATAATTTTTACATCAATTGTGACTACAAATGATATAAAAAGGCGACCTTTTATATCAATTTTAGCTACAAATAATGTAAAAAGTGTGTATTTTCTATAATTGTTTTTGCTATAATTGATATAAAAAGTGATTTTTAACATTGATTCTAAAGTCAATTTAAAAAGTACTCGCTTTCTATATTAACTAATATTACATCCCCTAAAATTGACCTATACAGTGTGTGGATTAATTGGTGTGTGGTTGTTTTAGTTTAATCAGGAGTCTCGAGTTTATGCAGCAGTGTTAAATATTCGGAGGAAAAGTTTTGTCACCCATAATGGTTCTACCGGACTCAAACAAAATTGCCTCCAATGAAATATATGTGTGGTCTAGACCAAAAAGTGGAAAATAACCGCATGGAAAACTTACTTCTTTATACTGATAAAAGTAATATCTTTCTTCAATTGGGAATTTTAACTTAAATGCAAATAAAATATATTAACTATACGGAAAAATTATTTCAGTAAGACAACAAGGAATCTAAAATTAAATTGTTAATTCGTTTATTGTTTAATTTGTTTTTTCTTTTCTATTTTCTCATAACCAGAGTTATCTTAGAGCAGAGTATCAATTAATAAACGATGTTATGATCATAATTCATAGTCAATATACTATTTATTATATTCGTTAGTGCATTTTTTGGTCAAAGATTGATAAGAGACATCAGTATGATGGGTGTCGGAGGAACTAAATCTTATATCAATAATTCAATATAATGAGCTTGTTAATACAAAAAATTGAAATGTGGGGCACCTGATATTGAAGCTTAGGAGCGATATTCTACTATTTCTCGTGCACTTGATAGTTGATAAGCTTTATAACACGCAACTCAATGACTCATCATATGTTCCATTTTAAATGTAACAACATCAAGTGACCTATAATCACTATTACACATTAGATATAATGTAAAAAGTAATATCATTTCAATTGTTTGCCATTGTTCTAATCAACAATGGACTTGCTCGGATCGATATATATATAAGAAAAATAAATTTATATTGTTTTGAAGAGTAAAAGAGCACTTAATTCATTACAAAATATAAGAATAAACCAGAGAACAAACTACTAAATTCCTATATTTATGATATTCAGAAAACACAACAAATACTTACCAATCCAAAACAAACCCTGTGATCCCTATATATACTGCACTACCAATACGTATTAATTAATATAATTTGGGTTGATTGTTGATCATAGGAACACATAGTTTATCTCTCAGTGATAGGTATTATGATATATATTCCCCCGTGGGCGTGGTTAAAAAGCCAAGCATATCAGTATCAAAACTTTGTTATCATGTCAGTCTCTCTCAGGAATTTTTCTCCAAACCCACATGGGTTCCGTTTCCAAACACATCGTTGGCTTTATCGCTACCATCCAATCGACCCCTTCCAAATATGAATAATGCTACCTACCATATATGTAGTTATATATAAATTTTTATATTCATATCATTCCATTTAATAATAATTAATTAATTTTACATCATTTTTTATTTATACACTTTCATTTTGTCGTCACATGTAAATATATGAAATAATGTAATTAATATTGATGTGTACTAAGTATTATCCAAATAATGCAGTGCCACTTTTTCAAGTTCCAACAGGAGAAGGCGGATTTAACTTTTTTAAAGCCACGAGATTTGTAAAATAATAAAATATAAATGTTTAATTACTATTATTTTAAAGTAACTTAAGTTTTAAAGTTTTTCTTTTAATTTAGATCAACAGTAAATAAATTTTGTTTCTTTTACTTTATAAATCTTCTTATTTTAAGAGTCAAATACAAATTATGTAAGTCACTGGTTACCATTATCACATAACTTTAATTTTGGGAAATCATTTCTTGATGACAAAATTAGGACATTAAAAGGTTATTTCTCTGGTTTTGTGATGTATTTTGGAAATGCATGTATAAAAAAAAAGGATAAAATATAAATGAGAGATAAATTAATTGTATATAATAATATCATATAGTATAGTATTAATTTTATGACGTGATATGAAAATAATGAAACTCTGTTACTAGAGTATAAATCAATTTACGTGATTATTTTAGTTTAATCAATGATTTTAATTAAATATTTAGAATGAGAGTTTTATTGTTTATAATAATTATATCCTATTCGAATTAGATTATTATTTTTTGTAAACAGTAGTTGTGATTTGTAAAAAGAGAAGAAAACAAAAAGTCTTAATTTTAGAGAGATCAATGAGTCCCAATTCCAACCCTATTAACTCAAGAGATTACAAATATCTGTCTTCGGACTTAACCACCTGATAGTCCCGCTCCAAGCATAACTTTCTATAAAAAAATGTTTTCGATCCTATCTACTAGACTATCACTACAACTAATATCTAATCCTATCTAGTATTAGTCTACTACTAAGTATGAAATGAGTACCCATATTTACCATCAAAATAGCGTGTATATATGTTTCAACCTTGGTCAGCCTTGTCGGTCAAACACCATTTCTTGCACGACATCTTTCAATTTTAATCACCTTCATGGTATATACTAATTGCATTAATTCTTATTGTTATTTAAAAATCACATTCTTCCCCTTAAATAAAATAATATATTATATTCTAATTTATTTTAATATAAATAATTTTCTCAAAAACTACGAATAATTATAAATGAAATCTTTCAACTGGTTTTAAAGTGTTTATGATTAAATTTAAGACTTTAAAACGATAAATTTAAGCTTTTAGAATAAAGTCTCAAAAGTCTAAGTAAAGAATATTATATGGCTGTTGATCAAAACCTTATTTTATATATCTTTTTAAAATTTTAAAGTTAATTAAAAATGTCCCCCAAAACAAAATCTCTCATTTTTAATTAATCTGAATTAGTGATAACATTTATAGTAAAATAAAATGTATGTCATTGTTTTCAAATTGAGGGACAAGGAAAAAGTCACGTAGAAAGAGACGTGTGGTTTGTTGATTCCCTTCCTACCATCATACTAAATTCACTTATCCATAATTATAAAGAGTAAATTACACGAATCCTTCCTGAATTTTATATATATTATATCGATATTTTTATTTTTTTAAATATTACTTTTGATCCTGTAATTCAAAAAAGCAGGAGTATCAGTGTAATATAAGTAAAATTCATGAGAGTCCGTGTAATATAAATAAAATTCAGGGAGGTCCGTGTAATTTAGAACAAACAAATAGAGAGTTTTTTCTATGATTTAAAAAGACAGGGAATGTCGGTATAATATATGTAACACTCAGGGATTCCGTATAATTTACTCAATTATAAAAGACTTTTTTGGTTCAATATTTCTCACTCCCTTGCCTACTTTTTTCATTTTCTCTCTGCCTTGCCTATGCATTGGAAGATAACCGAAGATCATGGAGCTTGGCCTGACCTTAGGAGACACTTCAAAGCCTCGTGAAGGTTCCAACCAACTCATGGGGTTAGGCTTCAACACCACCTTATCAATTGCTCCACTTATTACCAAACAAATAGATCAAGACCATGAAGAATCTACAAGTGAATCCCTAATTAGTCCTTGTCTCAATAACACAGTTGTGCAGCAGCTTGATCTTCTTCCTCAGTCACCTGCCGTGGCTCCTATCGACCCACCTTCCAACTTCTTCTCCTGGGAATGGGATCCTCTTTCACAAAACGGTAAGTAAGGACCACTTTTCGCATATCTATTTGAAAAAAGTAAATTATGATCGTCTTATGTAAACTCCTTTTAATTTTTTTTTCAATAAATGTCTTAGAGAATCTTTCTAAGTTTTCTTTAACTAGACCAAGGTTTTAAAAATCGGTGCGTAACGGCAATATCGTCCGTGACATCTCGGTATCGGACCGCAGCGTTACCGTTACGCACCAATATTGCGGTCAGAACAAAAATCACATATATCGGACGCAACGTAACGCCGTTTCGGCCACGACGAACGTTACCCGGCCGTGACGAACGTTACCCGGATGCAACGTAACACCGATATTAGTATGTACTAATTTAATTTCATTTTAATACTTTAATTAGTTTTTTTACTTTGGATATCTCATTGTGATGAAAAAAAATATTAATTATAGGTTATTATAAATTATATAATGATAAAAAAATATTTTAATATAGTTTTATGTGAAATTGTGAAGCATTCACGCTGTGATGACCGCAATCCGTATCGCAGAATTCGCAATTATCGTAATCGTGAAAATCTTAACGCAACAGCGACTGCGACTGCGACCGAGATTTAAAACCTTGAACTAGACTTATAAATAAAACTTGTACGATAAGAATTAATGCACAAAATAAAGGTTTCATTGAAAGTCATTAATATTACTGAGGGAAAACTATAATTCTGATCGAAAAATAACACCAAAAATCACTTTATGAAACTGCTGTTATGTCCAAAATATTATTCTTGTTCAGCTCTAATTTTGATTCCTTGATGAAGGAGGAAGAAGTTCAAGGGGATTGGACGTGAACACGGTGCCAGCAGCGGCCGTGACAGCAGAGGAAGCAGCGGTGGCGTCACCGTCCTCAAACGGCGCAGCAGCATGGTTTCAGATGGATCTCTGCATATTCAGCAGAGGAAGGAGCCTAAGTGGTGAGGAATATATGGATGAAAGGCAAAGGGGTTGTTCAAGAGGAAGTGATGAAGATGACAATGGTGGTAGTGGCAGTGGCAACGGTGCCAACACCAGGAAGAAGCTCAGGCTTTCTAAGGAACAATCTGCTTTCCTTGAAGAGAGCTTCAAAGAGCACAACACTCTTAACCCTGTTAGTCTTCACACAAATAATTTAAACAACACACTTCCCTTAATTTCATGTCCCCTGTAACACACCCTTTAACATTCTCACACTCTTCTCTTCTGAATACATTCTTTATTATTGACTAAAATTTATTGGAGGGGATCTTGTTTCTTATCTATTGAATCTTATTCGTAATTTTATAGTCCTCAATAAATTTTACTTAATAGTAAAGAGTCTGTTAAAAAGAGTGTTTTGTGTTACTGGTCCTCCTCATTTCATGTTTTCTCATTTAATCTTTAGTCACAATTCTTATATATATGCTGTGTAGAAACAAAAGCTTGCTCTTGCCAAACAACTCCATCTTCGTCCTCGACAAGTAGAAGTATGGTTCCAAAACAGAAGAGCAAGGTATTCTATTCTTCACATTCCATACCAAACCAATTAGTCCACTGTTTTTGCCACTTCATATATTTTTATTAATTGTGCGTGTTTTAAACTATGTAATATAATATAATATAAAGCATGACAAATGCATATATTTAAATGTCAAGTATTTTTAGAGTTGTTTTATAATTAAAATTAAAGTTTCACTTTAATAATTAATATTAACTTTTATGGTACAAGAATAGCACTTTAAGATGCTATACCAAATTTTTGTCTATGTTTGAATTGGTCCCGTCAGAAAGTAATAACTAATCGTGTATAAATGTGATTTGGATGGGTGCATATTGCAGGACCAAGTTGAAGCAGACAGAGGTGGACTGTGAGTACTTGAAGAGGTGTTGTGATGCACTTACAGAAGAGAATAGAAGGCTTAACAAGGAGCTTCAAGAATTGAGGGCTTTGAAGACTTTAAACCCCTATTGTATGCAGTTACCAGCCACAACCTTGACCATGTGTCCATCCTGTGAACGTGTTGCCACCAATTCCATCACTAGTACTGTCAGTGCCAAAGCCATTCATCATGAACCAATTAGCCCCAAAGCCATTGAATTCCCAATTGGCAAACCCAACCCCTCCACAAAATCTTGAATTAAACTAATTATCAAGACAAGTTATGAGTGCTGGTGCAAGGAGGTGGGGGTTGATCTATGCTTGGAAGAAATTCATTTTTGTACATAGGGAAGTTCTCAGACAAGCACTTAGAAATTCTTGTTATTAACCAGGAGGTTCTGATTTTTCTGTTTTTCTTTTATTTTGCTACATGATTTTCTAGTTTTAATCTTTCTGCTCATGTCTTAATTTATATTTCCGAGTTTTCTACGATAGTATAATCAGATTTAGAAAGAAAGGAGTAGAAATTTTTTCAGTAAAGATAGGAATAGAAAGATAGTTATTATATTTATATATTCACAATTCACCATTATATATATATATATATATATATATATATATATATATATATATATATATTCACTTTTTTTTATCTGTTTTTTATCTTTTCTTTCATCATATTTTTTTTTTTCCTGCACCTGTTTGCCCAGAATTAAGGTGGATATTTAACATTTTTCATAGAAAAAGGAAACGGAAATGGAAATGAAGCTGGTTGTTATGTCCAGAAAACATCTCCCTACTTTTCTCTGTTTCATTGTCATATATATGCAGGAAGTAGGGTGCGGGAGGTTCATTAACCTCAATTATTTATTTATGGCTTATAAAAAAAAACTCATTTATTTATGGATAGAGTTGTGGTTTATTTACTTCATTTACTTATAAGCAATAATAAATTACTTTAAAAAATGATAAATGACTTTAATTTTTATATAGCGAGTGTAATATAAACTAATAAAAAATCATTTTAGATATAATTCTTAAAATAGTTTTCACAAAAATTAATAATTTTGTTATATATGATCATTTATAATCAAATAATATTATACTTTTTTTAAACTGTTAATATATTTTAATTAAATTCATAATGAATTCATTATAAAAGAAATAGTAAGAGATAAAAAAATATTAAACATGATTGTTTTTGTTAGTATTTTTTTTATTCGGTTTGTTTTTGTTAGTATAGTTTTTAACAAAAATTAAATTATTATAAATTTATACTATAATAATACAATGCATTATATTAATATTTGATATTTTAATAATATATATCATTTTTTAAATATATAACGTGTCATATTATTAATATTAAATCACAATATTTATAGAGTTTAAAAATATACTGACAATGTAAAATAATTTTACACTGTCATCCAATCATAAATTACCGTTGGTATGACTTTTAAGATAATTTTGTAAAAGTCAACAAACTTATAATACATGGTGGATTCTGATTGGATGATAATGTAAAACTATTTTATACTGTAAGATAATTTTGTAAAAGTCAACAAACTTACCATACATGGTGGGTTCTAATTGAATGACAATGTAAAACTATTTTACACTGTCAGTGTATAATTTTTTTCATATTTATATTAAAGATTACCTTAACTGAGGTTATCATCTAGGGATATATGTTTTCTTTTTTCATTTTTTTTACATAAATCAATATGCTTGTGGTAGAGAAGAAATTGAGAGGAGGAGAAGAGATGAAAATGATTTGATTGTTTGGTAGAGAAGAATTAGAGTGGAAATAATTTTAAAGTTAGTGAGATCCTTTGTACTATTTTTTTAATCTATTTTTATTCATTTCTCTATCTCTATCCGCGTCTCCTCTCTATTTCTCTTCAATGACATAATCTTTATTTTCATTTTATTTCTTACCTATTTTCACTCATCCGTTTTATTTTCATCCACTTTATTTCTCTTATATCTACCAAACAGGACAATAAGGATGTAATTGGTTCATTGTCTATCGCTATTTCGGTGTTGCAAAATTTTTTGCTGTTGTAAACAAATATATATATATAAGGAGGGATCAAATGACATTGGTGTAACTTACACCAACTGTTACACCATTTAATAACTTGATATAGAATGTGATTTTTATCGATCCAACCGTTGAATTGTATCTACATATTACCAAGATTGTCTGTGTTAAATTTTGTCAAAATTGAACAACAATAAAAAGGTGATCAAATGATCCATATTTTAGTATATTATGAAAATTTTATATTACGTTGATTTTAGTCTATATGAATGAAGTAATAAATAATTTTGGATAATTATTAAATTTTGTATATGTGATCTATGTGAAAAGGAACTTTCAATCCAATAGTTGGTTTTAAGAAAACATCATCCAATATGAAGTTATTGAATGGTGCAACAATTGGTATAAGTTAATTTGATCCCTCTCCCTCTCTCTCTCTCTCTCTCTCTCTCTCTCTCTCTCTCTCTCTCTCTCTCTCTCTCTCTCTCTCTCTCTATATATATATATATATATATATATATATATATATATATATATATATATATTGGGACACCCCTTGGGATGTAAAGACTTTGAGAGAGATAAAAAGAGAAGATAGATAAGTAATTGATAAGATTGATAATATGATGTGACAATAAAAGGGAAATAGAGAAAAATGAAGGATGTCAATGAGGTGTTGACATTCTTTAGGTGTTCAAACATCATTGGTCATATATTTTTGTTGTCCTCTGACATGCTTTGTACTTTGTGTCACTCTTTGTGCATGTTTATCCAAATATATTGGAAAACTCAAAAATATTTTTATTCTTCAAACAGTAAATTCTTTGTTTTTTATTTTATATCCTTGAATTCGAATATATGCATTGAAATTTCAAAAAAAAAAAAAAAAGAAAATTAATCTCGTTTCTTAAGTCGTATTCTGTTTGACCAATTGCAAACCAAATTTAGTTAAAATTGTGTCTTCAAAAAAATCCTTAAATCCTTAATCAGCATCATTATCATTATTACATACAATATGTATTCATTTTTCTTTTCAGCCACAATCTATAGAATGATTCCTTTAGAGTGAATAATTCACTTTAAGGAAAAGAGTAAACAATTTCAGTTGATGAGAAAATTAATTGCTGATATTATATTATATATATAATAAAACATGAATATTTTAGGACTTATGAGTAAGCGAATCTATAAGAATAGAATTGCGTGGCTTTTTTCTTCCCGTGTGGGGGGACCAACAGCAATTTTGACCGAAAAGGGGCAGGATATTGATAAACATGTCTCTTAAAGTGAACTACCCCAATTATTAGTATGCACGTTTCCTTGTAGTCAAGGGTAAAATATGATTTTTTTTTTCTCATTTTATCTTGATTTATATTTTTAATTTTTTATAAATTTTTTTATTATTTTTAGTCCCTCATAAATTATTCTGTTATGTTTTTAATCCCTCATAAATTGTTTTGTTCTATTTTTAGTCTCTGACGTTAATTTCAACTGTTAAGTGGTGACATGATAGACATAAATTATGTGTGTGAAAATTTTCTAATTAAGTTTCTAGTAACTTTTAACTGCTACAAATTTTTTAGCAGTCAGAAATGTTTACTTTTATAACATTTCTTGTGATTTCAGAAAATCTGGTGTTCAAGGTTTTGATTTTTTTATTTTATTTTTTTAACATTTCTGATAGTTTTAGTTTGCCAAAAAATTTGCAGTAGTTAAAAATCGCTAGAAACTTAAACAAAAATTTTTCAAGCATAAATTATACTCGTCACGACATCACTTAACAATTAAAATTAACGTCAGGGACTAAAAATAAAAGAAAACAATTTTTGAGGGATTAAAAACACAGGAAAAAATTTATGAGGACTAGAAACAGAAATTTAGATAAAATGAAGGACAAAAACATATTTTAGCCTATAGTTAACTACTAGCCGTTGTGTTCTCTTCACAAGTTCAGATAATTAATCCTTTTGTATTATAACACTTTCATGCTCTTTTCTTCTTACATGATAAAGTACTTAATACAATTTTTATTTTATTTTTATTTTCTATAGTTCCAGACGTATAAGATGAGAGTATGTCCGTACTACTCGTCCCTCTCTCACCTTCCTTTTTTTCTTTAGTTAATTCGTATTTTGTCCACGGAATCATGATTCCATTTCATTTTTTTTTTTGCATCCCTAGATACACAATGGAATCTTGATTCCGTTGTACATTTTATAGAATAGAATCATGATTACGTGGAAATGGTATGTTTGGTAAAAAAAAATTAAGCACATGGGAATGTGAATAGCAATTTTGGAGGTGCGAATAGCAATGCTAATTAAGCACATGTGCTTAATTTTTTTTTTTACCAAACATACCTTTTCCACGTAATCATGATTCTATTGTATAAAATGTACAACGGAATCAAGATTCCATTGTATATCTAGGGATGCAAAAAAAATATGAAATGGAATCATGATTCCGTGGACAAAATACGAAACGGAATAGTCTTTTAGTTGATAAAATACACAACGGAATCATGATTTCGTAGTGTATTTTGCCATGGAATCACGATTCCGTGGAAAGGATATTTTTGGAAATAAAAATAATTCAGAACACTACTAGGGCTTGGACGTAATTTTGCTGCTTTAAAATAAAAATAGTAACCCATTAAATTAAATATATATTTTTTGCTGCAGTAAATTACCAAGGACTTGGACGTAATTTCACTGCTTTCAAATAAAAAAAATAACCCATTAAATTAAATATATATATATATATATATATATATATATATATATATATATATATATATATTGCTACAGTAATAAATTTAAATACGTGGGGATGTGAATAGCAATTTTGGTGGTGCGAATAGCAATACTAAATTAAATATATATTTTGGTGGGTTTTAATCCAGTACATGTATGTCTATGATAATGTTATTCTCATCTTGAAAAAGATTCCAATCCTACGGATCAGGTTTGTTTCCCATGGTGGGAGACTTGTTAAACTTTCCCACCCTAGAATGCACCCATAACTTTAATCCCTTTTGTTTGGATTGCATGTGGTTTTAGTTTCTTAATTTTTCAAGTCAAGTAAATCTCTCTATTTTTAAAATTAAATAAATTTGACTTTCTTTTACCTAAAATTTTGGAAGTCTATTGATTTGTGAAAAGATAAATGCTAGGATCACAGTCTTGACATACTATTTTGGATACATTCTTTCTTATTCTTTGAAATTTATTGAAAATAACAAAATTTTGTGGGTCCCACACACCTTTTAGGCTTGAAGCTTAAAGGATTGTAGACTGTCCGATTAAAGATTCCTTGCGACAAGTGAGCTTCTAATCCTTGGATTCAATAACACTCAATAAATAGATGTGATTCCTTGGTCACATTAGATCACATAAAGAAGAGCTTATTAGGATTTTTCAAATTCTTAATTGGCTTTAGAACTTCCCAGCAAGTATGCTCTCAGATATGAACACTATTAAATTTAAAAGTTTAGTTTACATTTTCTTATTTAAAAAAATAAAAAATAAAAAATTATTTTAAAGTTTAATTATAAAAAGAATATGTTCCGTTTATAATAATTTAGCTTTGAGCCACAAAATTGTTTTGCCACCCAGATTTCAAGATGTTTTTTCTAAAATTTTTAAAGTTCAATTTTAGTTATTCTAAAATTTATTGTCAATTTTTTGTCCCTTTAATTTTAAAATGCATCAGTTTTGATTTTTCAAGTGTCATTTAAACCGCTTTCCGTCCTTTTATAAAAGGTTATTTAAATCATTTGAAAAACTAAAAGTGGTGCATTTTAAAATTAAAGGAATTAAAAATGAATAAAAAATAATTAAGAGATAAAAACATTTTTTATCCCATTTATTTTAGTTGAGAGGACATTATCTTCTGCATATAAGCAGACTGAGAGTTCAGAGTTAATTAATTAGTTCAAATAATGAGTCATCATGAAAGTTTTGTATCCCAAAACCAATATCCAATTATAACAATTATTTGATTCAATTTGGACTTAAACACATAAATCAAATCAAATCAACTTGAATCATTTAGTTACATTTTTGGGTTCAATGATTCATGCATTAAACTATTTTACATGATGATTACCATCATTAATATCACTCCTAATAAAAAAATTATACACTTTGTTTCCATATAGTCCCAAATCCCTATGTCATTTGCGTATTGAAAATAATATTGAATAAAAGAACAAAAAATATTAAAATAATAATTGAATATATACTCTCACCATCGAGTGACCACATCCATGAGGGAAAAATTTAGAGCTAGCACATATCAAGTGGTCCAAGTGTTCGAGCATGTAAGTACGTTAGTGCAGTACTTTAATTTCTATCACTTTCCATACCAATTTGAAGTGTAATAGTTGAGATGGTCTACATAATAAACAACTCCTTATATATAATTCACATATACAGAAAAATTAGATTATTTTGACCATATAATTCGGTGAATTTCGGTCTTATAAGTGAAGCTTGCTGAATTTGGAATAATCATTTTAATATTCTGTTTTCTCCTTTTTCAACTTAATCCCCTCCCTTAAAACTTAAAAGCACATCATTCCTCTCACTTATATATGAGATAAACGTTCTTATGATGGATAATGTGCACGTTTTAGTAATTTTCTATGTCATGCCTTCACTTTTTATCCCTTCCTCGACCTCTCCTTTTTCATCCCGTATCTTGGACTTTACTTTGATGAAGTCTAGCGTTGAAATCGTTTAGGAATTTTAATCAAAAGGAAGAATGCGTAATTTGATTTAATTAGACAAATCGTTTTTAAACAAGTTTAGTGACATACATTGCAAGTTTAATTTGCTACCCACACTAATTTTTTTGGTACAGCCTTTTTTTTTTTGGTACAGACTCACACTAATTTACAAGCAGCACACTTTTTTATTTTATTTTATTATTATTAAAGCATAGTACAATATCTTAATAAAAAGTTTGTAGATCATGACATAATAAAAATGCTTCTAATAGTAAAATACCATTTCTTTAATCACACATGCATATCTAAATTGGAAAAACTATATATATATATATATATATATATATATATTATCCCTTTCCCATTTTCTCATGTCGCGCGTGATTATTCATTGAAAGAGAACGAAAAACGCAAGTGAATTTAATAAAGGAAGAAGACAAAAACATCATTTTCTATGATTAAGCAAAGCACTCAAGTCATGAAGCTTGATAACTCATGCAAGGCATGCGTACGTTGGCTCTCAATGCCCATAGCTGAGGCCCGCAGATTGTCACAAACATAGATATACAACACATATTGCTTGCTAAAGCATATTAAAAGCTTTTGATTAAAATATGTTTCCAACCATGGACCCTTTCAGTTCCATATATCCTCATTGCGAACACTTACGGCAAAAGAAAGAATTTAAGACGTGACCTAATGACTTTTTAACTAAAATAGAAAATAATAAAAAAAACTATATACAAAAAACATATAGTATTAAAACTATTTACATGGCATGGGTTGTTTTTGCCACATCGGAATAACAGAAGGCGTCAGATGATGTGTCTCCTCATTCACATGCAAATATTTAACAAAGGAGGCGCCACCCAGTGTGGCGCCTTGTGTTGCTTTTGCAGCAACAGAAGGCGCCACACTGTTCCTCTTCACCAAAAGACGCCACCTGCTCCTTCTTCTCCTTTTGCTGACACGCAGCAATGTAGGAGGCGCCAACCGATGAGTCTTCACCAGGTTTAGAGGTGGCGACAGCCTGTGTAGCATTTTCTGGTTGCCTTTCTCCTATATAAGGACAGTGTGGTTGAAGGCAAATTTTGCGAATGAATGCAAGCGTGGTTGCATGATGAATTCATCGATTGTAAAAGTTTGTGTTTACTACAACGACGAAATGGTTGATACTGCTGGTGAAGGTACAAAATCTGTTAATTGTGAGGCAAAGCATTTTGAAGTTACGGAAGGCATAACTTTTTTTCGATTGAAGGCATTGGTGCAGATGAATATAAGACCTTCAACTACAAAAACGGTAACTCGCCTTCATTTTCGTTTCCCTATATATTATGAGAAGTTCCTTTAAAAAAATGGTAGTGGAAGTTCAAGATGATGATGATGTGCATCAAATGTTGTCTACTGTAGCAAAAGACCCAAATCAAAGTTGTGCTGAAGTATACACGACCATAGAGGACACTGTAGCAGAACCTTCAAATGTGAGAAAAATGTAAATGCACAGGTTATGAGAGAGCTGTTAGATGAAAAAGAAGTTTTTTATACTTCTCGTCCATATTATCATCCTGCATATGGAAGTCTTGACTCTGAAGAATGAGGTTATTTAAATCTATCTCCTAGCCATTGGATTTGATTTGTATTTGTGTTTGTCTCTGTGTTTATGTTTTTATTTTATTTTATTTTATGTGTTACGTGCGATGTTTTATTTTTATCTTTGTTTAGAACTTTTGATTTGTGTAATTTTGTAGCTTTGAATGCAATATTGAAATAATTGTTGAAGTATATTTTACGTAAAAACTGCATAGATGAAGCTGTGAAAATGCGAAAAGTGAGAAAGAAGTGAAATTTGCATTGATGTTTCAATCACGAAATGTTTTGATTTTCAACTTGACTTAGACCATATTGAATTCAAAAACGCGGACAATTACTCCTATTGTGGCCTTCTTGACTGCAATGGCTATATCGTTGTCTATGTTGGGATTCGGTGAAGTCCATTTCATTTCTTATGCGCGTAGACTTAGGTCGACCTTGGCCACGTAATTTGGTTGCATCTAGAACGATATAAGGGCCGCTCCTTTGAGGGATGGTTTCATCGTTGCCAAGTGGATTCCACTGGCCAGAATAGGCTTCAATGATGTTTTGGATTGAGTAAGCACGATTTACAAACTGGTAGCGGTTAATGTTTACATAGGTACACGCTGCAATGGCGTGGGAGCAAGGATATCTGTAGGCTTGAAAAGCTCCACACTCACAGTAACGTTCGTTTAAGACAACAACCTATGTTTTGCCCCCTTTGTGTAGCATGGTTGAAGGGCTATTCAACGTCAAATTTAGTTCGTGCGATATCGTATCTTTTAACAGCATAAGTACATGCATCCGCTTGATTTATTTCGATGGCTTCCATTAGCTTCCTGCAGTATCGTGGACCGGAAGCATATTCAGGTCTGGCTTGTGCATCTCTGTGGACAAAATACTCGATTAATCTGTCATGGGTACACTTAACCAAAGCTGTTATCGGCAGATTTCTTGCACCTTTAAATAATTTAGTTACGGCCTCAGACAAGTTAGTTGTCATATGATCATATCTATGACCCTGATCATCATGTGCCAAGCTCCATTCTGTTTAGAAATGCCATCAATCCAACGCTATATTTCTGGACTAGTTTCACGAAATCATGCAAGTCATCGTTCAAACCTGTGCAAGCATGTTGTATAACCTGCATAAAAATGCAATTAGAAAATTTATTATTTTTTGGCAGCATGTTTCTAAAGTATTTAAGAAAAGAACATAATGATAAACAATTACCTATCATTATGAGTTCTTCCTTTATTTTTGCATTTTTAAATTTGTGATTGAAGTTGTTGGCAATAAGACAAATGCAATAGACGTGATAAGCGTGCGATGGTTGCCATTCGGTTGATCTTGCAACTGTCGATTTTATGCTTTGGTGTTGATCTGATATGAGGCAGATGCCCTGGTTTTGGGTCACGTGTTGTCTATCTTAGACAAGAACCATGACCAGTCACTTAGTGTTTCCCCCTCAACGATCGCAAAAGCAATGGGCAACACACAACCATTTCCATCTTGCGAGGTTGCAATCAACAAGGTACCTTGATATTTGTCATACAAAAAAGTCCCATCAATTTGGATTATGGGCTTACACCAGTTAAATGCGTCGATAACTAGTTTAAATGTCCAAAAAACACATTTAAACTGCCGCAAACAGTTGTCAAGTACACCGTTAACGAAATACTCTGTTGTGTCGACTTTGTAAGCAGATCCTTCACACTTACTTAACATCCACTCCAACCACCTTTTCAACAAATCATATGATTCTTCCCAATCACCAAATACTTTTGCTAAAGCTTGTTGTTTAGCGATCCATGCTTTTCGATAGGAAACTTTATACCCTATTTCGCTGGCAACTCGTTCTTGAATCATTTAAATGGCCACTAATGGGTCATTCTTAACCATGCCTACAAGAAACACACGAATAATTAATTAGGTTTTGTTAAAGAACTCGCAAAGTACATCAATTAATTTATACTTAGAATGTATTTGCTGATAATTTCAGAGGTAAGCTTCTCATGATCTTGGGTTAAGTTGGCGTTGACGCATTGATGTGGACCTCCCCATTTAGTTATTGTCCATTTGTCAGTCTGGGTTGACAAAATTGCTCTCAATAGCCAGGGGCAACCGTGTTGACTATTTGGACATATTAAACGGTTGGCCTACTTTCAACCGTTTGGTATGTTTGGTACACGTTCATTGAATAACAAGCAACAACCATCTTCACATCATCTTTTGTCTCAAAACGTAACCCTCGATACAACTCTTGCCCCATTTCCCATGAACCAGGAACATCCAACCCAGGAAAATCCATTTCTTGGTCAGGATGATCCCAATTGATATAGGAAAGATGAGATGAGGAACTCTAAATAGGCGATTGTGTTTGACCTGTGTTTTGTATAGAATACAATGTCAAAAAAAAATGACTTGTTGTTTAAAACAATTAAAATCAACGTCAAATATTATTGAATACGCACCTTGTAGTTGAACGAGTTGTCGTTGAATAAGGTCATCATCACGATCATCTTCCGTACCTGACGAATTTTGATCTGGTACTCCAGCATCCTCGCCTCCGTTATCATCATCGTCTTATTCATCGCCACCGTCAACACGACCTTGATGATCATCACTTAAGCTTGTGATGAAGTCATCATTTGATAAGTATGTATGTAAACCAATTTGTGCATTTGCAAGTGTTGACGAAGAACCAGGCAGAAACGTCGTCTGTATTTCATTTGAAGAAGAACCAAGCCGATCTATGTCAACGTAAAGCTCAATTACAGTTGTTAAAATGTGTTGTTGGAAAGCACTTGTCATACACTGAACATCTTCATCATCGCAAACTTCAAGTGCATCATATTTTGGTGGATTCGACATAGTAAGAAATCTGCATGTGAACTTACTAATTATTTCGTCGTTAGATAGCTTCAGTTTTTCGTGAACCTTCATTTTTAAATTATCATAACTTATGTTGGGATTAATTTTCATGCCTATTTTAGAACCTTCAAATGTAACACCGTCTGGCCCTACAAATTTTCTACCATTCCAATAAATAAAAACAATTAAAGAAGTCATGTTAAAAGAATGCACAAAATAACTAACAAATGATTTAGAATAATGTATCAAACAATAATTTCACCAGCAACATACCAGACAAATGTAGCAATGGATAAGCAACATACAAACAATGCAAAGAAAATACAACCAACCAACTCATGTTTTAAGGCGTGTTAAAATCCCCTAATATAGATGTTTCTCCTGAGATACTCTAGCATAACTGTTTGTGCTTTATTATTTTATTCGTAATGTCATTTCATGTCAATGCGAAATGATTTCAAATTATAATTATTCTTATTTAATGTCTCAGAACATTGTACATGTGTTAAGGCAAATACAAACTGGTATTGTCCGGAATGAATTGAAGTCCGGAAACATTACACAGAAGGCGCCACTCTGACAAGTGCCGCCAGTTAAATACTGTTTCCCCACATGCCACGAGGCAATTAAAATATAATTAAAAACAGGAGCAGATTGACAGTGTGGCGCCTACTGTTCTAATCATGAAGATAATCGAGCTAGCGCCTCCTGTTGTTACCATGTCCCACGAACCCCACGAGATAAATAAAAAAAGGAGGAGATTGACAGTGTGCCACCTCCTGTTCATAATAAAATAATCGAAGGAGACTGACAGTGTGGGTGGCGCTTCCTGTTATAGTCTCATCCTCGCTTTACACGAGGAAAATAAAAAAAAGGAAAAGACTGACAGTGTGGCGCCTCCTGTTCATAATAAAATAATATAAGGAGACTGACAGTGTGGTGCTTTCTATTATAGTCTCATCCTTGCTTTACACGAAGAAAATAAAAAAAGGAGAAGACTGATAGTGTAACGCCTCCTATTCATAATAAAATAATAGGAGGAGACTGACAGTGTGGCGCCTCCTGTTATAGTCTGATCCTCGCTTTACACGAGGTCAATAAAAAACAGAGGAGACAGTGTGTCACCTCCTGTTATACTTGAATCCACACTGTGCTTATAAATAGCTACCTAGTGTGTCGCCTTCGGTTTCATTACAACTCCCATTTTTTAATTATTGCATTCTTGTTTACAATGTTGTTTGCTTATACAACATGATCATTATGGTCATTTATTTAATTGTATTATTTTAGGTAAAAAATTTACTTAACTGTACTATTTAGGTAACATTTTTGAAAAAGAATTTCAAAAGAAGTGGCCTAAAATAGGTGTCGTTCGCCACCTGAAAACCCCCGGGTTCCTGCCTCTACCCTTCCCATTGGTGATGGTTCCATCCAGATTGGTGGTATGCCCAACCAGGTTCCTCCTCTTCCCTCGTCAATTGCGTGAGATTTTTGGTCATGTCAACCTTTTAAACGGTAACCTTCATGAGTATTGAATTGGTATTAAAAATGTTGTAATTAGTAGCTTAAGAATAAAAAAATTATACTTTTGCTCAAAAAAATTTATCACGAATGCATGTCAATTGTTTTTTAATCATGACAAGGGATTAAGTTTGCAACAACATCAAATAGACAACAAATATATACAATGACAATAATAAATTATCTACAATGTATGACTAATCTTCCTCGTCACTAAAGACCTCGTTCAAGTTAATTCCCTAACCTTGCGACGGGCCAACTCCAGCAAATAATTGGGAGGAACTACCAGCAGGAAACAATCCGATAGGAGAAAACATCGGTGAATAAAAAAAGCTTCCGTCAATCGTTCCCGGTGCTGGAGGAGTTACCATAGAAGGCATATAAGTCGGCGAAGTGTAATCCATGTATGGATTAGCATCTGTGGCTGGCTGGGGAACATAATATTCATTATTTGGAACAGAAGCCGATGCGTGTGCAACCTCAGGAGACGGCTGATGTTGGGCTTCATAGGTGTACTGAGCGTACTGACCAATATTTTGGCTGGGATTCACAAAGAATGTGCCATCACTGGGTTCAGGTGGAGGCAGTGGCAGATCATGTGGCCGGTGTTGAACACGCGTCCTACGTTGATGAAGTCCACGCCCTTCCCTACGACCCGTGCCAATATCAATGTTTTCCGAAGGGTGGGGAAACTGTTGGCTGGGAGGAGGGGCATCTTGTGAAGGCACTGTTATTCTTTCTTGGTCATCCTAAGCCTGGAAGCAGCTGGCAATACCAGTTCTTACTTCTTCACGTGAAGAATTCTATTGCCAATGTTGCTGCGTGGTCGAGTGATATATACACTCCATTGTATCAACCTGCAAAATACACAAAAACGTCAAGTTCAACAACTTACGACATTAATGATTAATACCAAAGAAATTAACAACAAACACAAATTCATGTTTGAGGTTAAACAAACTTACTGCAAAACCTGCATTGCTGCTTCTGTAGTAAGCCATCTTTAGGTGTGTAATTGGTACCATAACATGTACCTCGAAGAAGCAGACAAATGTGGGTTATGCATGAACTCGCTTGTGCACACCCGTTGAGCTCTGTCATTCCTTATATCTGCGTACACACGTTGAACTTGAGCCCAATTTTTGAGGTCTTTCCCTTTTGAGGTCAAATCATGGAGTCTGTCTTCCTATAGTGGCATGTCCGGAATGTGTTGAGTCATATTGAATTGTCGAAGAACACCATCCGGCTGGTACCACTCAACAATGTGAAAATTAATAAGAGGAACAACAGATCTCTAAACATGGTTTCCTTGGAAACACAAAGCAGGAAGCAAATTATAGTGCTTCGTGTAAGGATCCCACAGAATCTGTACAAAAAAAATGTTAGAACACTCGTAAACCTAATATTTATTTATAAATATAAAAACTTACGTCACGAGGCTTCATGTTCTCCAGCTTCTCTTGATAAATATTTAGATCCCATCTACGGTAGATAAAATTAGGGTTTTGTGCACCCTTGTACCTATTCATTGAAATTTATAGAAAGTTAACATCATTAGTGAACAATACAATAAAATAAAATTATATTAACCATACTAACCGTGCACCGATGGGAAGACCTTCAAGTCGTGGTTGACGACCAGTTTGTGCAATGTAGGGAAACCTTTCCCATGCCCACAACTGTAACAATATACAAGGTCCTCCTATTTCTTTGGCATCATAGTTGGTCGCCTTACATAATTCCCGATATAATAAGCAAGGACGACGGAACCCCAACTATACATGCCACATTATCGGAGGTCTCCAAGCAAGGGAAGATATTTAAGCGGAGCATATATGCCAGAATGGTCTGCAAACAACAAACCTCCTAACAACCGTATAATGAATGCTCAGGTATATCGTTCCCTTTGCAAATGACTATGTCGGTGCAAAGAGAAATCACCAAAATGTTGATCCAACCATTTTAGCTTCACCCTACTCCCATTTAAATCGGAAGAAGCTGGCCGTACTCCCAACAATTGCTAGCATGAATCCTGCCAATCATGACCACCACTGCCAGTCACAGGTTCACCATCAACAGGTAACCCCAACAATATACTGACATCTTGGAGTGTAATCGTGCACTCTCCAACTGGCATATGGAACGTATGCGTTTTAGGCCTCCAACGCTCGACAAATGCAGAAATCAAGTTATTATCATAACTAAAGAATGGTATGCCTGCAACATAAAGAAAACCAGCTTCCATTAACAATGGTGTAATTTCTTCTGGAACTTCTGTTTGAGCAAGTTGTGTCCGTTGGGACCGCCGTGTTCGTAAAAGACGATCCGGATCGCCTTTCCAAACATTTTCTAATATGTGCACTTCTTGCAATCGTAGCAAGGATGGGTCACGTGGACCAGCATGAATACTTTGGCTACCTTCCATAATAGATATTTTTCCAACCTGAAATTTGATCAACATCCTCAAATACTCAATAATTAAATATTAAATAAATAATATTAACAATTTTGTACTTTTTCAATTTGATATATTAACAAAATCTACAAAATATAAGTTTAAATAAATATTATATAATTCAAACAATTAAAATACTACTATTATTTTTAATTCTATCAAAATTACATTAACATAAAACTATTAACTACCAACTAACGTATCCTATAAACAATTAAATAATACTATTATTTTTAATTGTAACAAAATGTATATAAATGGTAAAAAATTTTAAATTACATCAATAAAAACAACTTCTTTTAGCTCAATATAATTACAAAACCAAAAAAAAAATATTAACGCATCCTAAAAAAATAAGTACAACAAATTTACATTTAAAAGTCAATATAAAAATTAATAAATATATAAATATTTAATATTCAAATATGTATGAAATTTAAATGGTAGAATATATAATATTTAATAATACCAAAATAATTTGTAAGCACTAAGTAATGCATTTATTTTGTATTCAAAATAAAAAAATATTCACTGGCGTAGGGAAAAAATTTCCAACACTATTATTATTTTTAATTCATCACTATTTATATCAATATTAAAAACCAATAAACAACTTGCTATCCTATGAAAAATAAAACATCAATATTAAAATTACAACATTATTAAAACACCAAAACAAAACAAAATGACAACAAATATTTTCTACTATATTTTTTCCTACTACATCAATATTAAAATTACAACAATATTTAAACAACAAAAAAAAATTTAAATATATCTTTTCCTACTACATAAACATTCAGAAGAACACTACTATTTTTTTTAATTCATCACTATTTACATCAATATTAAAAACCAACAAACAACTTGCTATCCTATGAAAAATTATACATCAATATTAAAATTACAACATTATTAAAACACCAAAACAAAACAAAATGACAACAAATATTTTCTACTATATTTTTTCCTACTACATCAATATTAAAATTACAACAATATTTAAACAAAAAAATATGTAAATTTAAATATATCTTTTCCTACTACATAAACATTCAGAACAACATTAACATTTCCTATAAATTCATTGTATGTTAACATATTTATACCAACACAAAATGACTAACAATAATATCAAAAATAAACTAAAATCACAAAATACTAAGACAAAAAATTAAGAACAACACACACTTCAGCAAGAGCCTATTAGCTTTAAACTACCAGCAACAACACCAACCAGAGCACCAAATACTTAGACAGCTTCAGCTTTCCTTAGCTTCCCTTCCTTCTTCCTTCAGCTTCAACTTCTCCTTCCTTTAGTTTCAACCTCAAACGCATGCAGCTTCTCCTCCTCCTCCGCTTGTTTTAAAACTGCATTCTCACGCTTGGTCTGCAGCTCACGTCGTGTCGCCATGCAATGGTCATGTCACCTGCGTTTCGCGCGTTCCCGAGGCAACAAGGTGAAGACGCATTGACTGGCGCCTTCTTCGCCTTGTCTTGCCATCACGTGAAGACCCCTGGTCTGGCGCTACCTGCACCGCGTGTCAGCCTTGGTGAAGATGAATAGTGTGGCACCTTCTGTTGCTGCAAAAGCAACACAAGGAGCCACACTGGGTGGCGCCTCCTTTGTTAAATATTTGCATGTGCATGAGGAGACACACCATCTTGCACATTCTGTTATTCCGACGTGACAAAAGCAACCCATGACATGTAAATAGTTTTAATACTATACGTTTTTGGTATATAATTTTTTTATTTTCTATTTTAGTTAAAAAGTCTGACCTAATCACCTCAAAAATAATAAACAAAATATAAGAAGCTCAACTGCCATTATTGTATGTCAATTATTTGTGTTACATTGTGTCTTATTTCACTCATGATTTCTCACAACACTCTTTTGAATACAGAATAATCACAAATTGATTTTCTTTCGAAGTTTTAAAATACTTTTTGAAGAGACATTAAATAAAAAGGGACATCTCAATTAATATCCATGATGGGCTCAGAGAATGGAGACCCCGACCTTTTCCATTTTTTATTTAAGCACAAAAATATATCCCTTTCTAAATATAAAGATAACGATTTACCAAAAAAAAAATAAAGATAACGGATTTTTTTTACTATGTTATAGGTATAAAATATTCATTAATTTTATTGATGACTAATCAGTCTAATCTCAGTCTAGAAATTTGGATGACCACTTAGTCTTGTTATCATTGTGATTAATTTGGCATACACGAGGAGAGTGGTGTTTTTTTTTTTGAAAGGCACGAGGAGAGTGGTGTGGGTGAAAGAGTTCAATTCATAGATCTTTTTTCATACAGATCACAAGTATATTTCACTTAAAACCATTATGAATGATAAAACTCCCATTCTGAGTATTTAACATAATTGTATATTCAAGATTCGAATTCAATATCACTGATTAAGCCAAAACAACTTTGCGTGCGAGAGTTGATTCAAAGGTGGTAATTTCTAAGAATCTTACGGTACATGTTTAAAAATATTTTTTATTTTTATTTTCTTCTGCCAAACATAAAAAACTTTTATGTATGTATCAAATTTTCAACGTGGGAAGGTAAGAACCCACAAGGAGGAATTGAAAAGGGAGGTTGTTCAACCATTTGAAAGATTGTGCATGATTCGCATATTAATGGGTGGTGGAATGGTTGTGCCAAGAAAATACCAAGTCTTTATTGCACGTGGGAAACAGGCTTAAGGGATGTGAATGATATGGTAAAGTGATTAAAATTCCTGATAAAAATTATCCCTAAATATTCCTATCCCATGTGAAAGTGTTTCTTTCTACTAGATATCCAGGATCTTGGGTCATCATTACTTTGCAACTTGCCAAAATAAGGGGTGGCAATTTTTTATTTCATCAAAAGCTTCTTAACCAAGAAACATACGGATAGGTTACCATCACAATATTGTTGTGCTTGTTTTTGCTCCATCCAAAGTTGTTACTATTTTTTGTTTTCTTCAACTCTTCTCATGTCATCCACTATTGGAAAATGTGATTTAATTACGATGCTTATTCTTGAGTTTGTATAAGCTTTAAGGTAACATGAAAAGTGAAACCATAATTGTGAGCAGTGGCGAGACATCATCATCACCAACTGTGAAAAATCAATTCGATATTTTGGTGTAAAATAACACACTATACTATGCAGAATCCATGTGACTTATAATTGAAAGTGCCACCCACTACACAGCACAAGATAAATTCAATCTCTCCACCAGCTTACAAACAGAACAAGTTTGGTATATTGCTTAGAATCGAACCTAGTGAAACCCAATGGTGTGTTCAATCAGATTTGGTGTACATTGCATGATCTCTCATCCCAATGGAGAAAGAAAAGTCCAACAACTTTTCTTGAGTGCAACACCTACAACTAGCTATAACCCTTTGTGGCCACAAGAAGTTGAAACTGAGTTTAGGGAGGGAATAAACCCAAAACACACCAGAGTTCCTTTGCAGAATGACTACAAGTTATTGTTCGGAAACATGGCACCGAAAGTTGAAAATATTCCTTCATCATATTTTGCTTTTTAACACATTCATTCATTCATTCATTTCTATAATGTAAAATTTATTCTTCTTTCTTGTACGATCAATTCTAGCACAATGAGGATGCCAAGGGGTGGTGCATTTACAAATATATACTCCCTCCGTTCCAGTTTATATGACGTTTAAGGTTTTAGCACAGGTATTAAGGAATGTAATTAATTTATTGAATTTTCTATACAACATTAGGTAATTTCCTAATATACCATTTATCTCTCTAATTAATTACTCATACTACATTACTCTCACTAAGTATTAATTAAGGGTAGTATTGGAAAAAGATATTTAATGTAACATTGATTTTGTAAAACATCATCTATTTTGGAACAAATTTTTTTCTCTAAAACGTCATATAATCTGGAACGGAGGGAGTATTGTACTTAACTAGAATGAGTGACCCGTGCCATGCACGGGTAAACAAATTCTTTATAAATATTTTTATAAAATATTTTAAATATATAAACATAATTAAATATATTAAATATATTTTAAATGATAAGTAGTAATTTAATATGAAATTTATTTATAAAAATAAATTAATAGAATTTTGATGGACAAAAAAACTTCAAAAAATAAAATCATGACAAAATTCAATTTGATTTTATTTTGGATAATAATTCAATTCCAGTTTAATGGACCAAACTTATTTTTGGAAATAATTTCTTATCATATTTATTTTGGTCCATTTTATGTAATTAAAATATTGCCCCCAAATAATATTCATTTTTAACATAAATTATTATTCTAAATAAATTATTTACAAAAATTAATTAACATATTTTTTTAAAAATAATTTTATTTAAATGCTATATAGTCATAATGAGATTAAATGTGAAATTTATTTATAAAAATAAAAATAGCATTTTAGATGGACAAAATAAAATTTAAAAAATAATTTAATATAGAAATAATCAAATTCCAAAGCATTAATTTAAACAAAAATAGATTATTTTTTCCTTCAACTTTACTCTGAATTAACATCCCTGTCCATCGATCATATAACTCCTGATTCCCGAACCTATCACTAATTCTATTTAGCATATTATTTTAATTTATTATTATAACATTAAAAAAAAAACACCTTGATGAGATAAAAGAGTTACCATTAGATAATATCTCTCACTCTTAGACTACAAAAGCTTCGTGACGAAAAGTGCTAAGCCTAGAAAAGCTACAAACCCAAAAACTCAATGAAATTAAAAGAGATAAATAGATTGTATCATATAAATTAAAAAAGTAGGAAAAAATATAAGAAAAAAACGAATCACAATTAGATAAATAAGATGACACCATGAAGAATAGAAATTTGACACATTCCTATAGAGAGAGAAATTTTGTTACAGATTGTATGGCTGGGATAGGACACCAATTGTCGTTGGGAACTACATGGTTTGAGGAGCCTCCTTCTTCTTGTAATACCTTCTTTGGTATGATTTTGTAAGGACTAAGTTCCCACGTAATGAGTTTTTGCCCCTTTGAGCGAAAAAAAAAATAGAAGTCATTGCAGAGGAGATTTGAGAGCAACTGGATGTGCAACTTAAATATATATTTTAATTCAAAATTATGTACGATTTTTTTTAATTGAAATCAAAATACATAAATGTAATTGTGTAATTGGCTAATTAATTTTTGATAATTGATTGATTTGGAAGAATTTCAGATTAATGTTGATTGATAGTTTCTTGATGAAGTTAATTAAAAAGAATTTTGAATTCATTTTTGTTCCTAATAAATTAAGGAGAGTTAAATGTATTTAAATTTGAATTTGGTCCGTAACCGAATCAAATAATTCCGAAGCATGAAATGATGACACGTGTCATCCAATGTTTGAGAAACAACCTTGTTTCAGCATGTGTTTTCCAAAGCTGGTTTTGGATTCGTAAATTTTATATATATGATTTCTTTTTCAATTTCTTTATATATATTTTCCTCTCAATTTTTCATCACGTCATTTATCACGTTTTTCTCATTTACAAAACAAAAACCAAATGATGAAAGGAAAATGTTGTGTGGACCACCTCACACCATTCAACATCTAAGAAAAAGAAAAGAGAAAAATATAAATATAATAAGTGATATAATATGATAAGAAGATAAAAAAGGCTTAATTGTAATTTTTACCCCCAACTTTTTACTTTTTGGCAAATTTTACCCCAACAAATTAATTTGGCACATTTTACCCCCAACTTTTTAAAAAACTTGCAAATTTTATCTTCCACCGTTTTGCTGATGTGACATGTTAAAATAGTTGTATTTTTTACCCTTAACTTTTTACTTTTTGGTAAATTTTACCCCTAACTTTTCACTTTTTGGCGAATTTTACCCCCAATTTTTCACTTTTTGGTGAATTTTACCCTCACTTTTTATGTTTATGTCAGCATGTCACGTCAGCACAATAGTAGAAGGTAAAATTTGCAAGTTTTTTAAAAAGTTGGGGGTAAATTGCGCCAAATTAATTTGTTGGAGGTAAAATTCGCCAAAAAGTAAAAAATTGGGGATAAAAATTGCAATTAAGCCTTAAAAAATGTTGATAGAATATATGCCAAAGGCATGGATTCATGTATCACTATATATAAAGAAATATTATCTTAGATTGTAACGTCCCGAATTTCGAACACTAGAAATAAATCATAAGGAGACCTTTATTAGGACCTTGTCAATATGTCATTGGATAGAAGGACCCTAGGTGTTATTAATACCTTATTATTGTTGATGTTATTAGGGTTTACTATCTTTTTAATCCTTAAACTTTTTAAAATTTTTGTTTTTAGTCCTTTAATTTTTTTTCATCCTTTTATTTAGTCTCTTAACTTTTTTTTTCTGTCCCTTTTTTATGCATTTACCTCGGTGAACCTGGGGTTTTTGATGCATGCAAGTATTTTGTCCCTTAACCGGGACTAAAAATAAGGACGAAAAAAAGTTAAGGGACTAAAAACAGAAATAAAAAGTTTAGGGACTAAGATCAGAAATTCTAAAAAGTTTAAGGACTAAAAAGATAATAAATCTATGTTATTATTATTATACTAGTATTTTAGCTTGTGCATTATACAAAATAAATATTTATTTTATTATAATAAATAAATATTTATTTTATAAAAATAAATATTTATTTTATATAACTAACCCTTGATATGCATTCCTCCACCACTTCTACCTTATTTGGTTTGTATATTTCTTTTGAACAGACAAAATACTTCAAAAGCTTTAAGCCTTTTTTATATTAAAATAAGCTACTCTTAACAACTTATTAAAGTAAGCTCAAAAGATCTTATGGATCATCCAATAATCTTTTTATAAACTCTCCCAAACACTTACATAAGTACTTATAGTATAAGATAAGTCTCAATAAGCTGTTGATAAGCTCTTACAAACGGGACCTTAGTCTTTGAAGAACGACGGAAACTGAATCTATCATTATGTATATATTTTTTGTAAAATTGTTCAGCTTCCTTTAAAATATATATCAAATTGTTGTCCAACTTTAGGCTTTAATTCTTCATCAGAATTTGGTACCGATTCATTTGCCTATAAGCAACAAAACACATAATATAATTCAAATAATAATAAAAAAAAAGAAATATATTGTTAATAACAACATAGCAGGTCATTGATGGGGTTACCACATGTGTTGGTGACGTAAAACTTGTTGGATAGGTGTCAGAAGTGGCATGGGTAGAGGGCTTTGTACCTCTTCCATTACAGTGACCTGGAATATGAATATACAAGGATCATTAGACAAAACAAGTTTTCTTAAAAGGTAAGTGGTGGTTTACAACGATTGACAAACAAAAATAATCGTTACAGAAATGAAATAGGTAAAAGAAAGAATTTTGAACGCACCTATTATTTTACCGTGATTAATCTTTCTTAATTCAAGGCTAATTTAATTGTTTCCTCAAGTTATCATTTGACTGAGGGCTCCAAAATGTGAGATAGAAATGTACGTGAAAGAAGGGAAAGGAGACAAGAGGGAAGATGAATGTGTGGGCTTGGATCGTTCCTTGCTCCTCCTGCCATAGCAAAACCGTGTTCATAATATGAAGCAAGTGTGCACACTGCACACAAGAATTGGAAGAGAGAAGAGGGATGCACGTGGGGGGAGAGAGCAGAGAAAGTCACATGAAAATTTTAATGAGAAATTTTATCAGCACTATGAATTTGGATCCAACGATTAATATTAAACCCTTTCACCTTTCACAATAAATTTTTTATATTTCATTAAATAAATTTAATTTAATATTTCCAAAATTTACTTTCTAGAAAAGGGTAGTTAAAAAAATCCACAATATTTAGGGATATAAATAAGCCGAGCCGAGCACTAGAAACTTTGACTTAGCTTGTGAAAAAAATGGGCAGTCAAGCTTGGCTCATTTATTTAAAGGCTTAATTACAAATTTTACTACCTAACTTTAATTATTTTACGAATTTTAGCACCCAAAGTTTTATTTTTGCAAATTTTACCACCTAAGTTTTCAATTTTCACGTATTTTACCACCACTTATGTGCAACCAAAAAAAAGTTAAAGAAAAAATAAAACGACGTCGTTTTGTTACCAATTTAATGGTAAAATGCGAAAAAATTGAAAACTTGGGTGGTAAAATTCGCAAAATGATGAAAGTTGGGTGGTAAAATTTGCGAAAATAAAACTTGGGTGGTAAAATTCGCAAAATAATGAAAGTTGGATGGTAAAATTTGTAATTAAGCCTTATTTAAACGAGCTTAATTAAAAGCTTAGACTTGACTTGTTTAAAAAACACTAAAACTTGAGCTTGATTTGTTTAATTAATTTATAACTTAATTATTTTTTTAATTTGCAAAAATTTTATTAAATTATTTTTTAACTTTATTAATTTAGTATTTAATGAAACATTTTAATGCTAGATAATAATCTATAAATAAAAATTAGTACTAAACATGTGGTATGATATTGTGGAATCTATGTTGTTCCTGCCTGATGGTAATAAGGTAATCTTCTTCTACTGATGTCTACAATCCGAGATCTCCTGCTAGTGTCTGAATCCTTCTATGTGAAAGAGGGGTGGGTACCTGTAAAAGGCACTCCAACGCTCAAGTCAGCTTTCGGCTCAGAGCATTTAATAAGGGATAATAAATGAGGATCAAAAGTTACCACACTTCAAGGATCGTACTCCTTTTTATACTTACCTTACCGGGCCTTGGACTTTTATAGGCCCTGATTATCTCTTCATGGTTTATTATTATTAATTAAGCTTGCTTAATTACCTTCTAATATTTGATTGTCTTAGTAATACCTTTTTAGCAGGATTTATCTTGTCCGAGTACTCTTCGTGATGCCTGGTTATCATTATGCCGAATACCAGGTGTATCTATTCGGTAATTTAGTCAATCACTTGTCTTCTATGGTCTTTTTAACTACCGAATACCTCTCTGTTGTGAAGGGTATTCGGCTATTCCAAAAGCCTAATACTTATCTAGCGTGGAGGGTATTCGACAAATTATATTGTCGAATACCCCTCCGATATACATGCCCCCCCAGCCTCGACTGAACAGTCGTGACGAAAAGGCTTATAGTTTCGGTTCGGTTTGGTTTGTTCAAGGTAAGCATTGTTCATTATGTCTTTTCGAATTCCTGCCATTATGACAGAAAAAAGTCATTGGGGATGAGGAGAACGAAGCGTTGCTTCCTTGTGAACCATTAGATCTTAGATGATCTAACGGCTGGGGTTTTCGCACCTTGTGGGCCTGGGCCCTATAAATAGGCTATAGGAGATATGTCGTCCTTACTTCTTTTATTCACATCTTTCCCCGTTGAAGTTCTTGCTCTCGGCCGAATACTCCATTTTTTGATCCTTTTCGCTTCGTGAATCAGGTACGAGTTGTCGGTCCTTTTTTTCTTAATCATGGATCCGTCTAGTGTTAGGTTTTTCGGGGAAAAGGAAATTGTAAATGTTCGGTCATCATCTTCATCCACCGAGGGGTTTAGTAGCTCTAGCGAAGAGTTTTCCTCCTTGTTTTCGTCTTCGTCTTCGGCCCCTTTCCAAGAGGAGGTGGCTGAAAATGTAATCTTACCTTCGGTAAGTGAGGTTGTCCCTAGTCGGACCCTGAAGCATAAGCCGAGGGTTACACAGGGAAAGAAAAGAGAGTTTACGCCGATAACTCTTGTCGGGTATACCTGGGTTGATGGGGAGGTTGAGTCCTACTATACCCGGTATGATGATAAACTTAGTGTTTCCAATTTTTTAAACTATGTAACTGTTTGTACCATAACTGAGGACGAATATTGTCCGATAGCTCTTCAATGTTGTCGGCAAGAAATCAATCTGGAGTTTGTCTTCTTAGGGAAGGGGGACTTTCGCAGAGATTTCTTTTATATGTATGGTTGTGTCTTTCGGGACCTTCACGTGACATTCCCTTTTGATGACTTTACCATGGGAGTGCTTCGGATTTTAAATGTTGCACCCTTTCAGTTGCATCCCAATGGGTGGGCGGTAGAGGTGTCAAATGGGTCGGGCCGGCCCGGCTCGGCCTGGCCCGAATGCATTGTAGGTCAGATTTTTTTAGGTCCGGCCTGGCCCGTTTGGCCCGTTAGGCCGGGCCTAATTGGCCCATTTAATTTTTTTGTTTAAATTAGCCTAATTTTAATAGGAAAAAATTTAAAAAAAAAAAGGTCGGGCCAAGAATTTGTAGGCCCGACCTAACCTGTTTGGCCTGTTAGGCCGGGCCAAATTAGCTTAATTTTTTTTAGCCTGGCCCGTCGGGCCAGGCTAATTTTGACAGCTTTAGTGGGCGACTATTCAGGCCTTTCGGCCCTTTGTATTTTTAATTTTATTAAGCCTTCTGTAAGTGTCTTTCTGTACTATTTTTGTACTCGGCCGAGGGACGGTTTATGGATTTCCTTAATAAAAAAATTGAAAAGACCCTTGTTCTAATCCTTTACTTCTTCTTATAAAAATTTCAAAATCGGCTTCTTCAAAATTGTTATTAAGCCAAATATAGGAGCCAACCATTTTTATGATAGTAGTGGCAAGGGAGAGGACCCCTCGACGTTATGACAAGTTTCTGAAGTCTTTGATGACCGAACAGGAATGCGAGGACCTTATGTTCCTTGAGTCACTTCCCAGAAAGCTTCCGGCCAGACGGCTTGTTGCTTTGTTTAATCTTCAAATGTTTTAGTAGACATGTGTGGTAATGTTCCGGCTTTCCTTTTTCTGGTATTTAATGTTTGTAGTGCACATAAATGACTAAATGTATTGTTGAATGTAGGTACCATGGCCGAATCGAGCGGTGACGTTTTGTCTTTTCGCAATGCTCAGAAGAACCGAGCCAATGCTGCCGGCAACCCTTCGGGCATCGTGTCCCTTCCTCATGTTGTAAGGCAACCACCTTCGAGGCTGCCTCCTCAAGATACCTTGCCCCCTCCGGCTGCAGAGAAGAAAAGTCGAGACCGAGACCACAAGAAGCGCCATCGGAGCCATGAGACCTCCGAAGAAGACAAGTCCAAGAAGTTGAAACATAAGACTCTTGACTTTTCAGGGTATGGGTCTATGGCTTCCATTCCAGCCATCACTGTCGAAGGGTTTTTTTCTAAGGACTTTCGTCCTAAAAAGATGATAAGTTCCAGTGACATATCAGAAACTGGAAAAAATATCCTGAATAATGCTGATGCTGCTGCCAACTGGTCGACTTATTGCGAATTCCAAGCCCGAGCCTCGGCCATTGCTCATCATATGTTTGTGAATCCTTTGAAGGAAGCCGAGAAGTTGAAGAAAAGTTTGAAGGAAGCATAGAACCCTAACTGTAACACCCCGTTACATTAGACACAATCCACACTAATATTTGTATTTGTTTTAAGTAATTATAAAAATAAGGGAATTTTTTTTATTAAACATATTTAGAATAAAACGAATTAATAAAAGCGTAAATATTATATAAAGAACCATTACCATTTGAAATTCAACATCAGCTCATAATACGAAAATAAGCATAGAGTTTAACAGATACAGAGAAATCGAGTATTAGTTATTCCTAACCCATACATGTAATATCCTAGTCAGAGCAGTGAACAAGTTCTACCCCAACCCAAAACATAAACATAAATAACACTAGCCTTCAGATTTTGTATCTTCTAGTATCTCTTCTTAGTCTTCGCAATCTCTGAAATGACCACGTCAACAAGGAACTTGATCACTAGGCTTGACCATCATCTTTAAGTATCCAATCAGCAAGTACATACAGAAAAGAAAGAAAGAGGAGTGAGACTTGATTCTAACATATATATGTATTACTAACGGTATGAACTACTGTCATTTAATAACAGCGGGGGAACCTAGTATTTATCTAATCATAACGTCCCAACTCCTAACAACTCAAACCTCTAGACGCAGTATGGATCCATACTCCCCGATTGGAAGTGATTGGGAGTACATACGCCTCAACCCATGGCAAAACTTTCATCTTCCACAGATGAACTCAAATTATCTCAATTCAGGACATCCACAGTCCTATATATAAACTCAGGCGTACTCTCGCACCAATCAATGGAATGCTGAGCAGTTGTTGGGGTTGCCAAGCTTGGTCAGATGAAGTCCCCGACACAGGATGCTCTCCTGGCCTTTAGTTACTTCATCCCTCGACACCGTACCCCCTAGAATTCCATCAGTGAGTCCCTGCCTTTCACTCCTCAGCTTGCCAGGCTGTGTCTTCTACTATAGGCAACATGTCGTTGCATGTTCCTCTTTTAACAGTACTCACACTATAGTACTCACAAGTCACTTTACTCATCATCATTTGACATAACATCTCTGTCCCATAGACAGATAAATAGTATATAACTAGTATACATCACCATTCACTATATCACATATTAAGTATATAAAGATTTATGTAATATCACAAGGTATTTAAGCAAGACAGTAGATACTTTTCTAATCATTAATCTAATAATTAACTAATATTTAACTAATCATTATTTGTATTAAAATCTTATTTAAAACTTATCAAGTTAAATTTATTTGCTTTATCTTTTTCTTTGTCTAATCCCTTAATTTAAATTGTAAAGAGAAACAACTTTTCTAACTTACTATAAGTATTTCTGGTACAAGCATAAATAGATTTTTAATATTTAGAAATTCCTTTCTGGTGTGGAAGATCAGATTATACCGCAACCACAGAGCATACTTAAAATTTCTATAGACTATGTTCAAAAACTTAGTAGTAAGAAAAAAAATCCTTTTTCTGGTGTGGAAGATCAGATGAAACTGCAACCACAGGGCATACTTCGGATCTTACTCTACTAATTTTAAAAACTCAGTTTAATACAAAGAAAATAAATTCTCATCATAATCTTACAACATATATATAATTTTTTTTTCTAAATTTGTTCTATATTCTCGTTTCTAGTGAAATCAAAAGTTGAAGAGATAAACTTTTTAAAATTTCCAGAAAACTTTGAACCATCTAGTAGACTTTGTCGATTTTATAAAAATAGTAAACAAACTTATTTTGTTATGAAATTTTTATGGTAGATATATAAGACATGTATAAACATCATAATATTTTTATTTTTCCAGAAAACAGTCCAGATTTGTCCCAGTAATTTCCAACATAATGGAAAATTTTCAGAAAATTCAGAACAGGTGGGTCAACTTGTAACTTGAATATATAATTCATTTTATCATATTTTGTAGTAGGTCCAAAATCAAAGTTGTATATTTTTAAGTCTATTTTCATTTAAAACTGGTTTCACACGATTTCGTTAAGTATAACTTGAGATATTCATAAAATAGTGACTGGTGTTCGGGTCAAAACGCTGGAACATAGTTATATATTGCTTTGTTCTGTGTCAGTTTATGTTTGTTCCTCCTTATTATAAGAATAAGAACGTGTACTGGAAAGAACAATAAGAAGGAAAATCATAACAAAAATTGGGCATGGTCTCCTCTAAAAGAGGGACACTTGTAACAGTTCCAATAACAAGAAAATTTACAAATAATGGAAATATAGCAGAAAGGGTAAATAAGAATTTAAAGTGGTGCAGAAAAATAATCAAAGGTAAAACTTATAAAATATAGGTTTAATTGCAAATTTTACCACCCAACTTTCATAATTTTGCGAATTTTACCATCCAAGTTTTTTTTACGAATTTTACCACTCAACTTTCATCATTTTGCGAATTTTACCACTTAAGTTTTCAATTTTTGCACATTTTACCACCCTAATGTTTCACAATTTTTTTTTAATTCTTTAACTTGTTTTTTGGTAAAATATCAGAGTGGTAAAATGTGCAAAAATTGAAAACTTGGGTGGTAAAATTTGTAAAATTAAAACTTGGGTGGTAAAATTCACAAAATTATGAAAGTTGGGTGGTAAAATCTGCAATTAAGCCTAAAATATAAAGTATGAAAATAAGAAAGAGTAACAAGAGAATCAAGGTCTCACTCCCCCCTTACCTAGGAAGTGAGTTTCATTCACAGCAAAGAGGAGAGGAAGAGGAAACAAGATTGCTTCTTGATGATGAAAGAAGGTAGTTTTGGGGGTATGATAAGCAAAATTGAATAAGAATTGAAAAAGAAAAAGAGAAAGCAGCAGAGTGAGAGAGATCGTGAGATGGGGTGAAGCAGTGAAGGAGCAGGAGCAGCTTCCTTTTATAGAGGGAGGTCAGTGAGGTTTTTTTTTTTTTTTCTTCACTTGAGTGAGAGTAGATAAGTAGGTGAAAGGCACGTGATACAGGGTAGCTGAGAGCAATTTTCGTGGATAAAAATTTTGTGTTTTCTTATACTATCAGTATAAATTTATATGCTTAATTTTTAACTTTTTGATTAAACAATTTTATTTTTAATTGAAACTTTTTAGTAAACTTAATTTATGTCCATTATTAATTATCATAACTAAAAATTGAATTTTTATAATTATTTTCAACTAATTCACAGTAATTTTGATTTAGATCTATAAATTTTCAAACTTTACTAGAAATTATATTTTTATATGTGTGACTTAAAAATGAACTGACTTTATCAGTTTCATCAAGTTTTGATATTAATCCTATACTGACTGACTTATCAACAGTACACTTTAAGTATTTTACGATACTATTCACATCTTTCCGTAATTGAAGTTCTGTTTATAAGCACTATTCACTCATTGAATTACTTTTTGCACATATGTTTTTACTGTTTACATCATTTTTGTTGATTTTGCATCAGTGTTTCAATTGAATAAAAATTCAACTTCTTGGGTATTCACACCTATAAAACATATTTAAACTTATAAAACATGATTTCAAGTTCAAATAATTATTTCGTAACTATTTGAGACTTTTCCTCATATATGCCATAAATACAAACAATTATATACTCAATTGTTGTTTTAATAGTTTTCCGAACTTTGGTCCAAAATAATTAGTAAAAATTCACGATTAGTAAAACAAGAAATCTTGATCATAATAGTATGAATCAATATTTCAATATTATATCTTGATTTCTCACTATTAAATTATTAATAAAAAGAAAAATAGACAAAATAAAAATGAGGATGTTACACTAACCAACAAGCATTAGAGGCTAATATCACCCTTGTTGATGACAATGCCCAATTGAAGGAGAAAGTTGCTTAGCTTTCGGCTGAATTAAAGGATATGGATACCAAGGTTGTGATGGCTGAGAAGGATGCTAAGCTTTAGGTCGATGAGATTGAATGTTTGAAGCTGATGCTGGCTCGGGTGGAAAGGGAAAGGGATGCCGAGTGTGCGGCTAAAGAAAAGGTGACGGCTTCTGTAACGACCCATCTTCGTTAGAGATTTGTTATACTAAAACATTGGCTAAATATTATCATATGAAATTTCAAAGAATTTTTTTTTCACATTTAACACATATTATATGTACCTACTTTCCTACATATAATGTACATCATACATCATAAAAGTGTTAAGTCTGGCTTTACAAAACTTAAGTATATATATACATACAATACCAATATAGTCCTATTTTAAAGGACATTCATAACAACCTAAATATTTATACATAAGTCCTAAGCTGGTCTCCATAATATGTACATATATACTAGGAACAAAAATAGTAGAACTGGAGGATCATCCAATCTTTGGATCGTCCAATCCAAAGGAACAAAAGGATCGTCCAATCTTCAACCTTGACTAGCATGAGAGCCTACACCATCACTATTACCTGCTCCCGTGTAAACACGATCATTGCAGTAATACAATACAAACACAAATTGCAAGGGTAAGCTTCTTATAAAAAGAATGATAGAATATACACAAGATACAATCAACATCATTCACACTAAACGTTCAGTTCATTTCATATGTCACTCCATACATCAATATCATCATGCAATATTATGCTGACTCGACTTCATGGAGATTTCAACAAATTTCGGGAGGTCCCTATAGGCCCCATCCCCTACCATTAGTCTCACCTTAGACCATTCAGGGAGTCCCTTGAGCCACCATGTGGAGGAAGTGTGAATTTAATAGAATATAGACAAGTGTTGGTATTGGCTTACCTCTGTCAGGTTTGCAAAACCTTCCATCTTTAGGAATTCGTCCACTTGTCTATTCTATATGCCCACCATTGGCCACCACGAAATCCTCCAGCACTAGGTTGAGAGCCCACCTAGCACCCTCAACTTACGTGCCTACCCGCATGCAATATTATGCACAAACCAAACAACTCTGCTTGCCACACGTTCCCTCTATGTTATAAATTCACCATTTTTCTCAAATCACGCTTATGAACCCAATCTAGCAGTTCATTAAGCACAAGTAAGGCATTCTCACACCTCGAATCCTTACTCACAACACAACACCAAATTTAACTAAGGGTGAATTTTCTAACATAGTTCTAGAACCAAAGTGGTGGCCTATCCAACATCCTCATTCAATATTTCAAATCTACACTCACAATTATATTATACATCTCAAAGAATGTCAATCGCACATTTAAAATAATTATTTATATAAGAAAACGAATATATATCACATTCATAACAAAACTGGGTCCTGGACTCAAAGCTGAACAAAAGCACTAGAGTTGACCAGAATTGACTGGACGCTGATCACTGGACGCTGGGTGGGTCACTGGACGCTGGTCAGCTGAATGGGTCATTGGACGCTAGGTGGGTTACTGGAGGCTGGTCAGCTGAGTGGGTCATTGGACGCTGGGTGGGTTACTGGACGCTGGGTCTGCAGAATCGGACTCTCACAAAATTTACAACTAACAGAACATCGTAACAAGATTTTCAGCAGAATCCAGGGCCTCCCAAAGGATCCCAAACACCCAAAAACATGCCTCAAAGGTTTAGGGACAATTCACAACACTTAAAAGACCATTTCAAATCAAAACAAATCATCAAAAACACAAAAGAGAGAAAAACTCATTGTGTCATAAAACTGAATCTCAAAGGACATCCAAAAGAGCAGAACTCAAATACCAAACACCGCCAAATCATTCAAACAAGTTTAAAGCTTCCCTTACCTAAACTTCTTGACTCAAACCGTGGAGAAAAAGATAGAGAGGATAACTTTGAGGTTCTCGAGTGATCTGTCCTCAAGTTTTGTTACAGAATCAACTAGGAGACACCTAAATCAACATCAAAGTAAACTCAAAATCAAGATTTCTCTCATCTCTTAAAATCTAACCAAGGCCTATTTCTCATGTTCTTGGGAAGAGATGAGAAAGTTACTTAGAAATCAAGAATAAGGAGGAATTGGACTTACCAACTTAAAATCAGCTAAGAAATCTCTAGGAAAGACGAAATCAAGCTTCAAGTTAAGGTAGAAATAAATCTCTCACTCACGGCAAAGAAAACTTAGGGAAAAAGAAAGATAGGAATGAAGGAGAATGGAAGAAACATGAAGCTTTGCACGTTTAAAAAGGAGATTTGCATGGAATTTTGCTATTTGTCTTCACCCTTCCTCTAAGGACACTCCCTTCTCTTATTATTTTCTTCTACAACTTACGGAACTCATGTAAAAATCCCGAAAATCTCTCAACACATACTCTAAGTCCAACACCTTATGAAAATCTAAGAGTAATACCACAACACATAGCACAACGTAGAACTTAAGTTAATTATTATATTATTTCAACATAATTTAATTTTAATTTTTTTCTCTTGCATTATTAGTCAAATACTTAATCATACAATTAGGAAAACCACAACGTCACAGCTTCGGCATAGGATAAGATTTTTACCAAGCACGAGGCTGGATTTCACCATGCTGTTCGGCAGACTTTATATTACTTTGACATCCCCAACCGTTCGGTCTTCGACATGGATAAAGATGTTTATGAGGGTCGCCTCCTACTTCTTGATGATATTCCTGAGGATGCGGTTCTCGAGAATCTTTTCCAGCCACCTATTCTGGCTGGTGAAACCGAGTATACCCATGGGGATGTTGAAGGGAACGAAGAGAATGGAGGAGAGAATGCCGAAGACGTGGTGAATCAGGATGCCCCTGCTAGCTAAATTATGATGAATCTTGGGCCATTAAAGCCTCCTTAGGAAATATATTTTCTAGTCTTTTATCATCATTAATGAATATCAGTTTTACTCTTTTCGGCATCTTGTTTCTCATCCTGCACTTAGAATAATATCATCATATCAGTTGATAGCTAATTACATTGTGAGATATGGGCACACAAGATAAAATTATAAGTAGAATATGAATACGATGCTGAGACTATCATTGAGTAATATTACATAACCTTAAAAGATTAATATTTAACCAAGTTTTGGTTGTATGTACTTGGCACAAGTGCATTTTAACCGATAGATGTTCCTTTCATTGAGTATGGATAGTTCGGAAGAGAACCAACACATTTGGTAGTTTGGACACTATTTTGTTTTTTGAGAAACAATCTTAGCCGAGCAGGAGTACTCGGGAAGAGTTGTTAAAAAATCCGAATGGAGCATCCTTAGTCGAGTAGGAGTACTCGGGAGGAAAATCATTTGTGGTGAAAATTCGGATGGTACATCCTTAGCCGAGTAGGAATACTCGGGAGGGAAACCATTTGTGATAAAAATCTAAATGGTACATCCTTAGCCAAGTAGGAGTACTCGGGAGGGAAATCATTTGTGAAGAAATTTCGAATGGTGCATCCTTAGCTGAGTAGGAGTACTTGGGAGGGAAACCATTTATAGTAAATATTGACTGTTGAAAAATAAATAATCATAGACATGCCAAAAGATGTGTTTCATTAATTCTCTTAAAAAGGTTTGCCTCGTTAAAACCTTCTCGGTAAAAACCCTTTCACGTTCTTGTATGGATAAAAAGCCGAGTAAGGAAAAAGAGTACATCACCCAATTACATAATCAACTGAAATAATATTTGAGGTGGGTCGAATTCCATGTTCTCGGCACCGCCTTTCTTGATAGCTCTTCTAACTTATAGGCCCCATTGTTGAGGTTTTGCTTGATTCTAAATGGGCCGTCCTAATTAGCTGCCAATTTCCCCTCATGGGCATTTCTTCGTGCGTCACCCTGAACTCTTAGGACTAGGTCTCCTTCTTTGAATTCTCTTGGCTTCAGTTTTGAGTTAAACCTCTTGGTCATTCTCTGTCTACATGCTTCGGCAGTTAGGCGTGCTCGATCACGCACTTCTTCGACGAGATCAAGCTCAACCCTCATGGAATTTTCATTTTTTGATGCTTCGAAGTTTTGTCTTCGGAAGGTGGGTTCCCCTACCTCTACCGAAATCATAGCTTTGGTTCCGTATACCATTCTGAAGGGTGTTTCTTTGATTGTTGACTGTGGAGTGCACCTGTACGTCCACAGAACTTCAGGTATCTCTTCGGCCCACGCACCCTTAGTTGCACCCAATCTTTTCTTCAGTTCTCCCAAAATGACTTTATTGGAGGATTCCGCCTGCCCATTCATTTGTGGATGTTTCACCGAGGTGACCCTATGTTTTATACCTAGGTCCTTCAGAAAGGTATTCAACTTTTTATCCGTAAACTACAGCCCGTTGTCAGTGATGATCACGTATAGAATGCCGAAATGCGTGATTATTTTTTTCCATAAAAACTTCTGCAAATTTTGAGCTGAAATGGCTGCCAGGGTTCGTCCTCTATCCATTTTGTAAAGTAATCAACAACCATTATAAAAAATTTGCACTGCCTCTTGGCTATAGGAAGAGGTCCCAGGATATCGACCCCCCAAAATGCGAAAGGCCATGGTGACGAAATAGCATGTAGCTCGTCGGCCGACTGATGATAAAGTTACCATGCTTTTGGCATTGGGTGCACTTTTTGACATATTCGGCACAGTTAGATTTGAGAGTTGGCCAGTAATACCCTGCTCTTAGCACACGAGTGGCCATCGTGCGTCCACCGGAATGCATGCCACAGATTCCCTCATGCAACTCCCTTGTGACGTACTCGGCTTGATCCTTGTCAAGACATTTAAGCAACGGGGTGGAAAACCCCCTCCTGTACAACTCTCCGGCTACCAGAATGTAACTTGCGATACAGACCCGTTACCTCTCTACCTTCTGCTTATCCTCCGGAACAGTACCTTGTAATAAATACTGTTGGATCTCGGCCATCCAAGGGTCTTTGGGTGTCAAGATCTGCATGCATTCTTTGGTGGTCACGCTTGGATCAGGTAACACTTCTTGAATGAAAGTTCTAAGCTGCCCAGGTTTCTGAGTGCTAGCCAGTTTGGCAAGCTGATCGGCCCTATCATTGTGTTCTCGGATCAGGTGCTTTACTTGGACCTCATTAAACTCTTCTTTCAGTTGCATGAAAGCATGATAGTATTTCAAAATTTGTGGATCTTTGACTTGGAAAACACCATTAATCTGTTTGGCCACAATTTGGGAATCACTCCAACATTCTACCTTCCGAGCTCCCATCTCCTTGGCTAACCTGAGTTCGGCTAGTAGTGCTTCGCATTCGGCCTGATTATTAGATGCTTTGAAACCAAAACATAAAGACTGCTCCAATCATATTTGGTTTGGTCCTTCAAGAATGACACCTGACCCACTCCCACGTTGATTGGACGAGTTGTCAACGTGTACAATCCACCATTCATCTTCGAAGTGCTTGCCAGGGTGCAACTCATTGACGAAGTCTGCCAAGCATTGTGCCTTGATGGAACATCTCAGCTCATACCTTATATAAAACTCTAAGAGTTCTACTAACCAGGCCATCATTCGTCCGGCCAGTTCTGGCTTCTTCAATATCTTTGCTATGGGGCAATCAGTTTTGACGACTACTTGGTGGCTCTGAAAATATTGTCTCAGGCACCTTGCAGCGTTAACTAGTGCCAAAGCTTCCTTTTCTATCATTTGATACCTCGTCTCGGCTTCTTGTAGTACTCGGCTGATGAAGTATATGGGTGCTTGGCCCTCTACATGTTCTTGGGCTAGCACTGCACTTATGGCTTCTTGAGAAATCGAGATGTGCATCACCAATTCCTTTTGAGGGTTTGGTTTCTTGAGTACCGGTGGGGCAGAGAGGTCCTTTTTAGATCTTGAAAGGCTTCTTCACACTGTTGATCCCACAAGAAATTCTTGGATGCCTTTAACAACTTCATGATAGGTTTCGCCTTTTTGGCTATCCTAGGTAGGAATCGCGATAGAGAAGCGATCCTTCCAGTTAGTCTTTGAACTTCCTTTGGAGTTTTCGGGCTTCTCATACAAATAACAGCTTGGTATTTATCTGGGTTTGCCTCTATGCCTCGGCATGTTAACATAAAGCCCCAAAATTTTCCTCCTTGAACGCTGAAGATGCACTTTTTTGGATTTAGGCGCATATTGCGCCTTCTGAGCTCGGCAAAGATCTCTTCGAGGTCCCTTTTGTGCGTGCCGGCGCTGGAAGACTTAACTACCATGTCGTCAACATATACTTCCAAATTTCTCCTTAGTTGCTTCCGGAAAACCTTATCCATTAGTATTTGATAAGTTGCCCCGACATTTTTCAGGCTGAAGGGCATGACCCTATAGCAATAGTTGGCTGATTCTGTGATGAAGGCAGTTTTATCCTCGTCTGGAGGGTACATTCGGATTTGATTGTAACCTAAATATGCATCCAAAAAGCTTAGGAAGGTGTGTTCGGCTGCCCCATCGACTAGCCGATCGATGTTTGGTAGAGGGTATGCATCCTTCAGTCATGCTTTGTTTAGATCCGTCTAGTCTGTGCACATTCGCCATTTATTGTTTGACTTTTTCACCATGACTACATTGGCCAACCACGTGGCGTGTTTCACTTCTCGGATGAATTTTGCTGCTATAAGCTTTGTTACTTCCTCTGCCACTGCCTTTCGCCTCTCATCCCCTATCTTTCTTTTCTTCTAAGCTATCGGCCTAGCCTCTCGACATATTGCCAACTTGTGATAGTGGAAATTTGGGTTGATGCCTGGCATATCTGAGGCTTTCCAAGCAAACAAGTCGGCATTCTGCCCAATTACGCTTTGGATTTGAAGTCGATCACTTTCTGACAAATTGCTACCAAGATATGTAACTTGGCTTCTTGTTTCACTGATCTGATATGCACAAGTCTCCTCGTTTGGTTGGGCACGTTTGTCTCCATTGATCCTTGGATCAAGATCCAATGGATGGACTAACGGTTCGGCTGCCGAGACAATGTTCACTGACTTGTACTCTTCTTCCTTCAGCTGAGTGACTTTCAGGCTAACCAGGTAACATTCCCTAGCGGCTTTCTGGTCGGCATGAACCGTGATTATTGTGCCTCGGCTGGAAGGGAACTTCATAGCTAGATGTGGGGTGGATACTATGGCCCCCGAGCATTCAAGGACTGTCATTCGAGTAGTATATTTTACGAAGTGTTAGCGTGCACTACGATGTATCTAACTTTGATAGTCCTCTACTCCTTTTCCCCATATCTGAAGGTTGTGTTCAAATCTATACATCCCTTGGTGTTAACCCTTTCACCTGAGAATCCAATTAGGGGTTCGTCATAGGGCATGAGCTTCCCTTCCGGTATGTCCAATTGCTTGAAGGTGCTCCAATATAGAATGTCGGCCGAGCTTCCTTGATCCACAAGAGTTTTCTGGACTATGCATTCTGTTATGTCAACGCCGATGACCATCGGATCATCCTATATGGGGTCGAAACCTGAAAGTCTGTATCTGTGAATGTGATATGTGGCATTTTCAACTTGCTAATTGTCGATATCATGTTGACTGACCGTACGAGACGGAGATGTCTCTTCCTTGCCGATGAGGTACTCCCTCCTCCAGGGAATCCTCCCTCAATAGTGTTGATCACTGTTCGAGGATGTTCATGGGATTTTGCTTCTTGTCGCTCCTGAGACCTGCTTCTTTGTCTTTCCACCTTTCTGTCACGATCTCGGTCATGGTCCCTATCCCTTCTGTAAGTTCTATCGTCATCTTTGTACCTCGAGTACTAAGACCTTTCGGTTCTAGGATTGTGAACGAAGTCTTTGAGGTGTCCCATCTTGATGAGGTCCTCAATCTTGTCTTTGAGTTCAACATACTCTTCGGTGGAATGGCCTCTGTTGTGATGGTATCGGCATTGCTTGCTGTAACCGGCCTTAGGAGGAGTGTTAGTTGTTTTCGACACAGCCAATATTTCGGTTGCAAGAGCTTGTTCGAGTATCCAGGAGCAGCTAGTGTTGAGCAGAGTATAGGTTATGTATCGGGGGCCACGATACTCTCGATCTTTGGGAAATTTCTCTTTTCCCTTCCCATGATTATCTTTTTCATGTTCTCTCTTTCCTGTGTTGGCCTCTGCTCAGACTTGATTTCGGTATTCAGCTAACTCCTCCATCTGCATGTACTTCGCTGCTCTTTGTCTGAGGTCATCCATGTCGAGTGCAGGTTTCTTACAAAGACTATTGACGAAAGCCCCTGGCCGAAGGGCTGTCACCAGGTGATGCATGGCTACAGCTGGGTGCAGGTTACAAATGTTTAAGGCAACCTTGCCGAACCTTTCCATGAAAGTCTGAAGAGATTCCTTCTTCTCTTGTCGTATGTTCACTAGCGCGACCGAAGTCAAGTGATGGGATCTGCTTGTTGCAAACTGGGTACCGAATCTAGCAGTAAGTGTTTCGAAGCTGTCAATGGAATTTGGTGGAAGCTGAGTAAACCAATTAAGGGCTTGTCCCTTCAGAGACGTGGGAAATACCCTACACAGGATAGCATCTTCGGTTGTGTAGAGACTAACTTGGGTTACATAAACATCTATGTGCTCATCTGAGTCAGTACTACCATCATATCGGTCCAAGCTGAGGCTTTTCCAACTTCGGAGAGGGGTTTCCATTATTCCAGAAACGAAGGGGTGTCTACAAAGGTGTGTTTGACTGTTGGCGGTGAAGGTTGACATCCGATGTGTTGCCCCCTGGATGCTGAGATTGGCCGTTGACTTGTCTTCATGTTGGCGGCCATGTGTTTGGTCTTCGGGCTTCCACGATCGATTCAAACTTTTCAACTCAGCGTTTTCCTGTCGAAGGGCCAAGATCTCCTGAGCATGCTGTTTTCTTATTGCTGATAGATCAGCTCTCAACTGTCTTAACTTCGAAGACAAGCTTGTTTGATCTTCCACCTATGCTGCATTTTCGTTAATGCAATGATGTCCCTCTACGCTGTGTTGCATACCTGGTGCTGATGATCTGGGTATTTCCATGTGTGTGTGTGACTCCGAGTAGTAACCATTCCTTGGGGGGCCGTGGGATAAGTTTTACTAAGGCCCTACGGTGGGCGCCAAAATGTTTCTGCCCGAGGGTAATAAGGTAATCTTCTTCTACTGATGTCTTCGGTTCGAGATCTCCTGCCAGTGTCCGAATCCTTCTATGTGAAAGAGGGGTAGGTACCTGCAAAAGGCACTCCAACGCTCAAGTCAGCTTTCGGCTCAGAGCATTTAATAAGGGGTAATAAATGAGGATCAAAAGTTACCGTACTTTGAGGATCGTACTCCTTTTTATACTTACCTTACTGGGTCGAGTACTCTTCGTGATGCCTGGTTATCATTATGCCGAATACCCAGGTGTATCTATTTGGTAATTTAGTCAATCACTTGTCTTCTATGATCTTTTTAACTGTCGAATACCTCTCTATTGTGAAGGGTGTTCGGCTATTCCAAAAGCCTAATACAGCGTGGAGGGTATTCTGCAAATTATATTGCCGAATACCCCTCCGGTATATATGTAATTTTAATTTTCTACTATATATATATATAGAAGAGGGATCAAATTACACCGGTGTAACTTGAACAACTATTACACCACTCAACAATAACTTTCAACTGGATGATGTTTTCTTAAAACCCACCGTTAAATTGAAAGTTTCTTTCACATAGATCATGTATATAAAATTTCAAATTAATCTAAAATTATTTGCTACCTCATTCATATAGATTAAAATTGAGTAATATAAACCTTTCAAAATATACTAAAATATGGATCATTTGATTACCTTCTTATTGTTATTCAATTTTGACAAAATTTGACACAAACAATCTTGGTAATATATAGATATAATTCAACGGTTGAATCGATAAAAATTTCATTATATATCACGTTATTAAAATGGTGTAACTCTTTTAGAGATACACTGGTGTAATTTGATCCCTCCTCATATATATATATATATATATATATATTTATATATATATATAAACGAGTTATTTACTAGCTATTAATTTCGGGCTTGTAAAGCTTGGACTTGACTTATTTAAATAATCGAGCCCAATCTCAAGCTTGAGTTTATTTATTTAATTAAACTAACGAGCTTGATCGAGTATTTAACGAGTTGAACTTGAATAATTCACGAATAGCTTGACTCGTTTACACCCCTAAGTGTATTTAGCAAATAGAGGAGATATATTTACCAATTGCCCATTATAATGAGCCAAATATTCCAAACCTAAATAGGCCAGTGCTAGTGCAACTAGCCTGCAGACCACAATGTTTATTCATGTTTATTTGTACGTTTTGATTGATTGAAGGTAGAGCAAAGTAAAGATTTCGATAAAAAGTTGGCTTAAAACTTAAAGGTATGTATGTATATGCTCAAATATATTTTTAGTTTCTTTATTTTAGTTTTGTTTCTAATATTTTAAAAGTTTGATTTTTAGTTCTTAAATTTAAATTTATTTTGGTTTTTATCACGATAATATGTCAAAAGTTGTGTTCTATGAGATACAATCGGTTAGATTAATGTCTGATTTACCAATTAGGAAAGACCAAAATGATTCAAAATTAAAATAAAATAATAAGGATCAAAATCTAAATTTAGAAAATGGTAAAATATGTTATTAGTCTTTATACTTTCATTCAAAATTAGTTTTAATCCCTGTATTTTCAAATCAGCAATTTTGGTCCTTAAACTTTAAAAAACATGTGAATTTAATCTCTCTCCTTTAATGGTATTAATGCAGTTAAAAGGAGTAAATCTACATGTTTTTTAAAGTTCTTTAAAGTTCAAGTTCGATGACCAAAATAGTTAATTTGAAAGTATAGGGCTTAAAATCAATTTTAAGTGAAAGTAGAAGGACCAAAATCATATTTTATCATTTAGAAAATTACTAGCCAGTTACCCGTGCGTTCGCATGGGTCGCCTTAATTTTTACGTATTTTTTAAATGATTTAAGTATATCACAACTTGCTAAAAAATAAATATTAGATATACATTTGTTGCTCAATGACAATAAGAAATCAAAAAATAAATGTTTAATAAGAATGATAGAGTAAGAATAATTGAAACATATTAAGAAATTTAGTCTCACAATAAAAAGAGATTTTTCTTATTTCAGAGAAAATATTCTTAGTTATAATCCCATAGATTTTTCTTATTTCATTTAAAATATTTATAAAATTGTATGAAAAATTTATGTTTAAAAATTTAGAAAGGATTTAACTTATTTTTAATTAAAATATTTTTGTAATTTTCAAATGTGAAATGATAAAATAATCTAATTATTTTACAACTATATTGCGAATAAAAAATATTATTTTTATAATATTTATAATTTATAATACTTTGAATAATTTAAAGTCTAAGAATTAATTAAATTAAATTAAAACTTTTGAAATCAAATATTACTTACCAACATTTCGTTGATTCAAGTGTAATTAATATTAGATCCTTTAAACAAAGTCTTTAGGTTCGAAATTTGTGGTTAAAAGATATCTTGCTAAAGTTAATGGATAGTAATAAATTATTATTTTATTCTCTAATAGACAAATTATATTTCATTAGTAAGTACTTGTGTAAGATAAGTTGTTATAAATTTTTAGTATTATCTTTGACCCGAGAGAAGAAAATGTACTAAGTTAAAAAAGAATAATATTTTTGTCTAGATATTTCAATCAGTTTTTCATGAAGGATTTATAACGATATTATATGTTGTAACTCGTAAGCATGTTAAAAATATATTTAATAAATTTATTATAATATATTTATTATATATTAATGTAAAAAAAGTTAATATTATTATAAAAATATTAATCAAGAAAATTTTCGTAACTGAAGTTATTAAACATAGAGTCAAAATATTATTTTGTAATAAATATATTAACTAATTAGATTTAAATTAATTTTTAGTATAAACAACTCAACCTCATTAAATAAATATTATTCAACAAAATATTTATTTATGAAATTATTTTATACAATTTGCAAGTAAAAATGATTTTATAGGATTTAAGAGTACAAAAAAAATTGTTAAGTCTTAAGTATGCAATTATGTTAAATACTTAGAGAAATAAATTTTTCGCCCATAATATTTTTACCTCACTCGAGCAAGATTATTTCCCATAAATGATACATGTGGACTCAAACATAAAAAAATAAAAAATATTTAATTTATGATACTATTGACGAAGTGATTTAAAATATTTTTTTGTAATATAAATATATTTAATATATATTTAACATTATTATATACATATGAATCAACAAAATTTCGATATATCAAGTTATTAAACATAGATTCAAAATATTATTTTGTAATAAATATACTAACTAATAAGATTTAATAATTTTTTAGTACAAAAACTTCAAACTTAATAAAATAAATATTATTCAACAAAATATTTATTTATGAAATTATTTAAATTATATTATATAATTACTAGATAAAAATGATTTTATAGGATTTAAAAATTAAAAAATTGAGTCTTAGGTATAAAGTTGTGTTAAATACTTGAAGAAATAGATTTACTGTCCATAATGGTTCTACTTGACTAGGGTAAGATTGTTTCTTGTGAATAATACTTATAGTCTCTAGCATTAAAAAAATAAAACTAATTTAATTTATGATATTATTAATGAAGTAATTTAAAACTATTTGGTAATGAAAATATATTTAATAAATTAACTATAATATATTTATGATACATTTATGTAAAAAGAAGTTAACATTATTATATAAATATTAATCAACCAAAATTTTCGTATATAAAGTTATTAAACAAAAAGTCAAAATATTATTTTGTAATTAACATATTAACTAATTAAATCTAAATTAGTGTTTTAGTATAAAAATTTTAACTTCATAACATAAACATTTTTCAACAAAATATTTATTTATGAAATTATTTAAAATTATTTTACATGGTTTCTAAGTAAAAATAATTTTATAGGTCCCTGATAAATGACTGATTTTTGTTTTGGATCTTTAATAAATTTTTTTGTTGCATTGGATCTTAATTTATCAAAACTTTTGTTTTGAGTACTACCGTAAGTTAAGCGATAACGTAGTACCATTCGAACAGATCTTCCCAATACATATCGACCGTTGAGATGGTGTCATGTCATAACTTAAGTGACAACAAAGACTCAAAACTAAAGTTTTCATATTATATTAGGATCCAATACAACGAAAAAATATAGTAGAGATCCAAAACAAAAATCGATCATTTATCAAGGACTTAACACACACACACACACACACACACACACACACACACACACACACATATATATATATATATATATATATATATATATATATATATATATATATTGTTGGGTCTTGGATATGGCGTTATATTAAATATTTGGAGAAAGAGATTTGTCGTCCATAATTGTCGTATCTAACTCGAGCAGGATTGTCTCCTGTGAATGATACCCATCGGCTCTGCCTTAAAAAAATTAAGACTAACTCAATTTATTTATGATATTATTGATAAAGTAATTTAAAACTATTTTATATAATAAAAATATATTTAATAAATTAATTTTAATATTTTATGATATATTTATGTATAAAATTTAACATTATTATATAAAGATTAATCAATAAAATTTTCATATATGAAGTTATTAAATATAGTGTCAAAATATAAATTTTTATAATATTATAAACAAACAAAATTATGTATCATATAATATAAAATGAAAGAAAGAAAGAAGAATAAAAAGAAAAAACTAAAAAGAATAAAAAAAAAGAAGAAAGAAAAAAATAACGTAAAAAGAAAAAAGTAATTAAAAGTAAAAGAAAAAAAGAAAGAAAAATGTAAAATGAAAAAGAAAGAAATAAAACATAAAAATAAAAAAAAGAAGAAGTATATGTTTAAAGAAAAAAACTGAAAAAGAAGAAAGAAAAAAAATTGAGTAGGATAAATAATAAAAGAGAATTTATTTTTCTATATAGAATAGATATATAATAGAATAGAAAAATAAAAAAACAAGAAATTTAAAAGAAAAAGTTGAATAAATGACAAAAAGAAAGAGAGAGTTTTTGGAGGGAAATTTTTTTTCCAAATGGTGACATGTGTCACCCAAAGGTTCTTTTTTCTTATATAGAAATAGATAGATAAGGACTACAAATCAATTATTTAAAGTATAAGAATCAAGACTAAATTTGAAATATATAACGGGGAATAAATTATGGCACGTTTATTCCAAAAGAAAAATTCCTACATAACCCAATAAAATTAACTTTAACTGCCATCATGTTAAAATTGTTGAGCTCTTATATTTTCAACATGTTGCATGTGTATGTTCACCACAACCTGTAAAATAGACCAATATTAATATTCAAAACTTAAAATGCAAAACAAGAGGGGAAGAGGATTGAACAAAAAGTCTGCCAAATTGGTATATGAAAACAATAGTGAAAGATACCCATGGCCTGCAATCATCCAAGTAACAAATTGTGGAAAAGTGAACTTGAAAAGGGCTCGAGCTACATGAATGCCAGGGTGCTTTATCTGTATATTTGTCACATTCTGCTGAAAAACAAAGGTCAAGTGTTACAACATTTTGGTTTTGGTGAGTAGTTAGAATTACAGATTTTACACATTTAAATGGACAAAACTTATATGCAATTTTTTAAATGCTTTTGCTGCTATTCTCCTATTAGAATTATAATTTTATCTTGAGAACCTATGCTGAACTTTAATGTAAACGTTTCTTATATGAATTATCAAAGTGAAACTTCGATTCTAATTGGAGAACAACATTAAAAGCACATAAGAAACTGCATCTAAGTTTTGTCTCATTTTATATAGGAATGAAGATGGAGAGAGGAACATACTGACACGGGCCAAAATTTAAATTCGATATAAGGTTGGTAGTTGACTAGCATTTTTGATGCCATCCTGCTAGCTGTGTGTAACACCCTAACTCGTGGGATTCTTTTCTTCTCATATCTAACAAAAGATGAAGCCACAAAAGTTCAATCATTTTGTTAGACTAATATAGGCTTATCAGTATATCAGTTTGAGGGCCATGAATTACGGTTACACATTTAGGAGTTGTAAGAGAATGTTATGCTATTCACATTTAGGTGGTCTCAAAATGGTACTATAAGAGAACGTGTTAGGGAGAGCCATTTTTTCTGTTCAAGATAACAAATAACATACCTCAGATCAAAACAAAAACCAAAACAAAAGACAAATAAGATACCTTCTAAGGGCTGAGATAACATCAGACTCATCAGAGTCATGTTTAGCAATCTTGTCAAGCTCAAGTATCAGTTGGTAACAATCCTGAAATGTGATTGCAACAAAAGAAGGGAAATTAAGAACATAAACCTATACATACCTTTGGTTCCTTTACTTGTTTTATTCCTGAAGAGTTTAGCAACTTAGGTGTAAGGCTAAAGTTTGGTAGAGGAATGAAAGTGAAATTAAGGCAGATTAATAAAAAAAATAAATGAAGATTTTAGGTATAACTTAATGCTTATTCATGAAGAACTATATATACTAATGCTGCCAGAATTGTATATACTCAAGGAAATACATTTTATTTTGGAAGTTGAAAATTATAAATGACCAACCTCTATTGCCATACAACCCCCCTGACCAAGATTTGGTTGCATTGGATGTGCTGCATCACCTAACAAAGTCACTCTCCCAATTCCCCAAGTGTTGATCATGTCTCTGTCATATATATCCCTCTGTATAATCATATGCTCTGGTGTCTCTGATATTAGTGCAATCACTTCATTGCACCAATTGCCAAAGAGATCCAAAAGCCTCTTCTTCTTACCCGCTGTAACTTGGACAAATCAATTTGTTTCAAATTTTCGATTACCAAGCAATTTATACCCACAGGCCACAGGGTAAACATACCTTCTGGGAAAGTGTCACTTGAAGGGGGTTCCCCATGGAAAGCATACCATTGCATCTTCCCATGGCCAACATCTGAAGCAACAAAGTACTGGTTCAAGCCCAAGAACACCCGATACCTACAAGTAATCACCAAAACAGAAACTTTAAATAGTAGAACAGTTTATAACATTGTCCTAACATGTTATTTGGGAATGAAGTACATACCCAACAGTATCAATATATGGGGGCACATAGCTTGTTAATCCACTATAGCATGTGAAACCCGAGTACTTTGCTTCTTGCCGCCCAAAGAGTTTCGAACGCACCTAAGAAAACAAAACAGAATAGATTGAATGGCAAAAGCAAGGAAAAGACGGAACTCATTTGTAAATAAAACTAATAGGGAAGGATGGTATATTTTACTTCTGACCATATTCCATCTGCTCCTATTAAAATATCACCATCATGTTGCTCTCCATTTTCAAGGATCACTCTAACCTGATGTGAATGAAAAAATCATTCAAAATTAGAAAACCACTAACATAAGTCTTAAGCAATCAGAAATTAGTTGTGCAGAGAAACTCAAACCTTGCTAGGTTCCTGAATAAAATCCACAACTTTAGATTTGTTCCTAATTATGTTGGAACCAACTGCATTCACTAATATATCTTGCAGTGCCATTCTACATATGACTAGGGTAAGAGGAAGCCTTTTCCTTGAAGCAGGAGTCAAAAGATCAAACTCACTGAACCTGAAGTGAAAAAAGAAAAAGAGAGAGTGACAATCAAAACACAATTTATATATACCAAAACCCCCAAACCCTAACACCTTCCAAGTTGGTCATAAGCAATATACATAAAATTGCAATAATCTAAGACCTCACAAAAGACTTCTTCAACTACAAGTCTTCAGGAGGCTCAGTTAACATAACAACTAACAAGTCCCCATAATTAATATCAGGTATATGTGTTACAGTACAATAGTTTCTTTCACGTTCTGTATTATATGGTATATTATATAATACAGAATGGTTATTAAAACAAGTCTCCAAAAACTGAAAAGTGAAACTGCCCAATTGAATCTGCTGATGAAATTTACTTGTTGAACATTCATTAACAGAGTGAAACATCATAAGGAACGGGGTAATTGTTGACAACAGCAGCTTTTTGTCCTATATTATATAGTATAGTATATACCATTTTCTTGTCTTTTTGATGTTTCATGTTCTGCTTAAAGCAAAGAATACCGATAAGAGACAAAAAAAGTAGCAAAAGTAAGAATAAGAATAACATACCACTCCCCAGATAGACCATCAGCAAGACCATTGGTCCTATTACCAGTGACACAACCAGCCTCCATTATCTGCTTTGCAACACTCTGATCGATGGCTTCCAACACAGCAAGGGCACTGCTCAATAGTTGAATTGGGCCACGGTGCCTACCTTCTCCTCTAACAGCACTCAAATCCTTCTCAAATACCTTCACTTCATACCCTCTATGTTTTGCAGCCAGAGCCAGAACAAGGCCACCAATGCCCCCACCAGCCACTAACACTCTCAGCTTCCTCTTCTCTCCCTCTAAATCTAAATTTGGAACAACCATCCCATTCCCACCTTCAACTCTAACTGAATAATACCTTTTCTTACTGATCCTGTTATGGTGATGGGTATATCTAATGGAACCCTGGAGTTGAAGCTGACTAGTGCATGCACACAGGATTTGCACAGAAGCCATTGATCAATAATGGAATTGCACAGATGCTTGTGGTGTGGTGTGAGTGGAATTTGTACTGACCTGATCGTGTCAACCTCCAACAGTACGCTATTAACAGAGTGAGTGCGCTGTGCCAACTTAAAAGTTCTTTCCAATAAAATGAGACTGCATTTACTAACCACTTAATCAAGTATCGTGTCCACTCGTTAACAAATCAATAAATTACTCCCTCCGATTCTTTTTATAAGAAACAAATAACTAAATTATCATGACAAATAAAAATAATTAAATTAATTAGTTATAATTAATAATGTCATAAATTTTAATTGTATTTTTAAAGTACCCCTTAAATTGATTGATTTAAATAGTGGTTACATTAATGCATTGCATCTCCACCAATAAGTGTAACTTGTATTGTTAATAGACCAATAAATGTATGAAGGGTAAAAAAGAAAACTAACAATTAATACATCTTAAAGTGGGTCTATGTTTCTTATAATTAGGACAAAAAAAGAACATCCTTTTGTTTCTTATAAAAAGGACCGGAGGGAGTATTAAAATAAGTTACTGTTTCTGTCCCTAAATATAAGACTCTTTTAACTAATTCACAATCTTTAAGAAAGTTGATTAATTTAGTTAATAACATTAAATTTATTAACAATTTATATTATTTTTCCAAAACTACCCTTACAATTATTGGGACTCATCATTTCTCTTTCCACTTAATTACTTTCTACCTAATTAATTAATTAATTAATGAGTGTTAGTCATATTCTCCGATCCTCATAAGAGAGAATGTATTTATCTTATTAATTTATAGCATTCATTGAAAAGTGATTAAGGGTATTTTGGTCAAAAAATAATTAATGTAAGAGACAACTTGAAAAAAGTCTTATAAAAAAGGACATTTTTTTTAGAAAAGAGTCTTATATTTAGGGACGGAGGTAGTAAAAGGAATTCATGAATATCATAAACTATTTTCTTAAATAGGTTCTTCATTTCAAATACTACTATTTTTAAATGGTTTATTTTTTTTTAACCCAAAACAATTGATATTTTTGAAATTTAAAATTTAATTAATATTTTTAAATATACTTTTATTCAATATCTTACTACTAGTACTGCAGCATCAAAGATCAAGGTATTAAATTAAATATGGACATTTGAGTCTAAATATAATATTTTTTATGTCATAATAAGTGTCGTGTTAGAAAAAATAATAAGTTTAAAAATGAGTCAAATTCTTCAAAATAAGTGTCATTTTAGTTTTTCAATGCAATATTAATTATTATTTTTTATTTATATCCTTAATAATATTTTTAGAATATTGTTGTTGCATTGCATCATTTTCAACAAAGAAGATTAAACACAAGGTTAATTTTCTTAAATAGTTACACTCTTTCATCTATTTATTAGCTTTTCTTAGTCTTTATAAAAAAAAATAGGATTACACTTATTATGCCACGAGAGGAGTAATATTCTATATGCATTAAATGTTTCTTAATATATATGCATTAATCTTTTTTTAGTAATATATGCATTAATCTTAAACATCTAAAAATATGGAAATTAAGGAGGTAATATCAAATATTAATTAAATAATTAAATATCAACAAGTCCCTCTAAATTTGTAACTTCATATAATTTGTATTTATTTATGGTATTTCATTATGTCCCTATGAACATATGATATAAAAGTATTAAATGTTACCACATCTTTTATGAGACTATCATTCTCGTCACCTCTATCACCATTGCTATCAACACTGGTGGCGTTAATGGTAGCGATAATAATGGTGATGACAATAGTAGTGGTAACAATAGTGGTGAAGGTGGCGACAATGGTAATCTCATAAAAAGTATGGTGGCAATAAGAGTGGTGGTGACAGTCATAAATGATGATAGTGGTGACTGTAGTTGATAGTGGTTATTGGAAGTGAATCTATTAAATAAATAAGAAAGAGATAATATTATTTTGAAGGAATAATTAGTAATTAATATAATTATATTTTTTCTATAAAAAAAATATAATCATATTTTTTAATTAAAAGTGACTAATTAATTACTTATATCATATGCAACATTACACAAGTTAGTTCTTGTTAAATCAAATTACTTTCTACAAATTCATTTATAAGCAACAAAAAAAAGGTTTAGTGGACTCAAATATACTCCCTCCCATCTCGAATATAAGCAACAAAAATCACTTGTTTTTCTGTCTCAAATATAAGTAAATATCAACTAATTTTGCCTTATTTATTGAGGTTATCTTCGAAATATTCTTTATTTAATAAGGGCAAAGACATTTTTTTTTTTATGTTTGATGTCAACTTCCAATGAAGGACAATTTAAGAAAAATGCTTATTTTTTAATTGGGGTTGACACAATTTAATAAAGTTAACTAACTTTCTTAATTAGTGTGAAATCAGTTTTTTCTTCTTCTTATAATCGAGATAGAAGGGAGTAAGTAGATTTTAACTATTTTCACCCTATTTAATGATATCATTTAAAAAATATTCTTCAATTAATTAAAATTATATTTACAATAATAACTTTTTTTCATTCTTGATATCAAGTTTCAATGAATGACACTTTAGAAAAGAAATTATTTTTTAAAAAAAGTTTGTATTTTAAATGTTATTAGTATAATTAAATGATATTAACTAATTTTTTAATCAGTGTAAAAATTAGTTAATTTTATTTATATTTGAATGTGGAGGAAGCGCATATTGGTAAAATAGCAAATTTGGCCTATTGTTATTCAATAAGTTAAGCACCTAAACTGGCACAACTAGGTGATGTTTTAGGACCTGTATAGGTAAATATCTTAATTGATTACTTATTTATAAATTATTTCTTTAATAAAGAGGTAATAAATTAAATTATTTTTATACATGTTGTAAGATATTTTTATAATATATGTTAAAGAACATTTTAAAATAAGCTAGAAAAGAAACTTATGTATATATTATAAGTTATTTTCCTTAAGTTATCTTTATCTCAAATACTTATATGAATATTTATATCATAATCATAAGAGTTTTTGGTTACATATCATAATCATAAGATAAACAAACGTACACAAATTGTAAATAAACAATTTGAAATCACCAGAAAAGATTAATTCCCCTTTTACGTAACTAGTTTCACACCACATACATAAGGGAGAATTTAACTATACGCAAATATAAATGAAAAGAAACAAGACGATAGTGCCGGGTTAAATTGCTCAAAGGACGTAAGGAATTGAGGATTGAAGTAGAACACCATTATTATTGAGAAAAATGAAATGAAAAGCCAAACAGGAACCAGATAATTCTGTTTTTTTTTTTTTTTCCTTTTGAGTACGAGATAATTCTAACCTGTCCCAAGAACTCCATACAAATTAGCTTAACTTTCGTACATGTGTTTTGGTTCAATGGGAAATTGACACGAATCGAACACGGACAAATTCGGTGACTATCGTATTCTTATCTACGCCAACACCAACATTAACATTTGGGACTATCGTGCCAAACACGTGGTGCCAACAACCAGCACATATACTTGATTTATTTAAATAAATAATCTTCTCTGTATAAATTAGCATAATGATCTAAAATATAAATATTTATTTTATTTTTAATAATATTTTTAATATTATTTATTTTTAATAACCTTGTACTCAACTACATCATTTTTAATGATATTTATTTTTGCTTATAAAAAAAAATAGTTATCTTAAATATAAATATTTCTAAGAGTTATTTTTAGTTTAAATATATAGCTTACATATATTTTTTAATTTTTATAGTTTATTTTAGTTTTGTTTCCAAGATTTTAAAAGTATTTTAATTCTTATATTTTTTTTATTTTGGTTTTTCATCATGATTAATATGTCAAAACTTGTGTTCTATCACTTCTATGAAATACAAGAGTAATCAGTAAATGCACAAATAGGGTAAAGATTTTTTATAATGTCTTTCAATTACAAATTATTATGTATAATAAATTTATTAACTTTTATAATAATTAACCTAAAAGTTATACCAACAATAAATTTTTATTAATTAATAATATAATTTTTTTTATACTAACCATGTATAAAAATTAAACTCGGAATACAATCATTTAGACTAATGTTGATATACCAATTAGTAAAGATCAAAATGATCCAAAATCAAAATAAAATAATAAGGGTCAAAACCTAAATTTAGAAAATTCTAAGTACTACAAATCAATTTTTTAAAGTATAGAAATCAAAACTACATTTGAAATATATAACAGGATTAACAATATATTTAAACTTATAAATATTATGTTCTTTTCTTATTATTTCTCACAGGGAAAGCATAGTCTGTGCTTGTATTCCTTGATCAGTTGCTCTCATTTTTTTTTTTTTTTTTTACTTTCATCATTACTCTAATTTGTTGATCGCAATACTAAACATGGGGAGAGAATCTATGATTTATTTTTTTCGTCGTGTTCACTTTTGGTTCTAAAGACTCAAGAGGACGTACTTTTTTATTATTTTATTTTTTATTTTTAATTTAGGCTTAAATATATTTTTGGTTTATATAATATATTTTTTTTGTTCTTATAAAATTATTTTTTTAAATGATTGTTATAAAGTTCCTTTTTTTGGTTTTGGTTCTTCTTATTTTTTTGTCCTTGTAATATATTTAATTTTTTTCGTTTTAATCCTTATAATATGTAGATCATTTACTTTAAGTCACTATCAAATATCTTTTAAAGATACTATTCAAAATTAACAAAATATTATAGGGACTAATATAAAAAAATTTGATATATTACAAGTAGTAAAACAAAATAACAAAAACCAAAATTAAAAAAGCAATATATTACATGAACCAAAAATATATTTAAATTTTTAATTTATCACTAACTTTTAACTTATTCCCGTTCCAAGTGATTGGAAATTTGGAATAAGAATTCAAGAGAAGATGATGAGATTAAATTGTGACATGTTTAATCCAAAAGAAAAATTCCTACACAACCCAATAAAATTACTTTAACTACGATCATGTTAAAATTGATAAGCCCTTTTTATTTTCAACGTGTTGCATGCGTATGTTCACCACAACCTGTAAAAGAGCCAATGTTAATAGTCAAAAGTGAAAGGGTTGAAAAAATTAAAAAAAAAGTCTGCCAATTTGGTATAGGAAAACAATAGTGTCTAAGAGGATACTGGGTGATCCTCAGCTTCTTCAACGTCTTCAACAGTAAAAGGGGGTACCTGCAAAAGCACTTTAATGCTCAAGTTAGGTTTCGACTGAGAGCATTTAATACGAGTAATAAATGAGGATTCAGAGAGATCTACCTTGAGGGGTCTACCCTCTTTTATACTTATATTGTTGGGCATGGATCCTTATGGGCCTTGACCATTCTTCAGTGACTTATCCGTACTGATTAGAGTAGCTTGATTATCCTCTAACCCCCAATTTATCTTGATAATAGTCACTTAAATGGATCTGCACCGTCTGGGTGCTATGCTTAGTATTCGGCTGGGGTGGTGTCGAATACCCCCATAATGATTATTCGGCTTATATAGGTATTTGCTCGTTGGGGCCACGTGCTTGGGGACATGTTTTCGGCTAACTTGTGGCCGAACACCTGTATTCGGATTTTCGTAGGGGGAGGTATTTGGCTGTTCGTATAGCCGAATACCCCCACTGGTATACATGCCCCCCAGCCTCAAGTGATCAAGTGATGACGAAGAGGCTTTGATTCGAGACGTGCGGTTCATGGTGCCGTCTCATATTCCGCCCTTATGACTGAAGGAACTGTTTAGGTGAGGGGATCGAGGAGTTGCGTTTTGTGGACCGTTAGATCATGGTTAATCCAACGGTTGGCGATGTTTGAAGCTTTTGGATCATCATGGGCCTGGGCCCTATAAATAGGATGAGGGATGTCGTCTTTGCGTCCCTTATTTACAATCCAACAAATATTTCGTTTTCGCTCTCGGCCGAGTACTTCTTTCTTGCTTCTTCTCTTTTCGTCTTAGCCAAGGTACGAGAGTTCGGCTTTTTTCCCTTTTATATATTGTTACCATGAGTTCATTTGGTCATAAGCTTTCCGGGGGAACCGAGGTGGTTGACCTTCAGTCATCTGTCTCGGCTAGTGAGGAGTCTTCGTCTTCCTCATCTTTATTTTCGTCTTGTCCCTCGTATTCCCCTTGTTCGCCTCCTGTCGGAGAGGGGGTGGGTGATAACATAATGTCCCATTCGGCTGGAGATGATGATTCCAGCAAAAAGCCGAGGCGTAAGCCTGTGGTTACTCAAGGGAAAAGGATATTCCCGCCGATTACCCTTGAGGGGTACGAATGGGTACACGGGGAGGTTGGGTCATATTGGTCTCGGTATGATGATAAGCGTAGTATTTCCAACCTTGTAAATTATGTCAATATTTCTTCCGTCATTGAGGATGAGTTTTGTCCTATAGCTTTACAGTGTTGTCGGCGTGAAACAAATGCCGAATTTGTTTTCATGGGAAAGGGTTCGTCTTCGAGGGATTTCTTTTATATGTATGATTACGTGTTCCGCGACCTACATGTAACAGTCCCTTTTGATGATTTTACTATGGGGGTGCTTCGGGTTTTGAACGTGGCACCCTCTCAGTTGCATCCGAACAGGTGGGCTGCGATCCAGGCCTTCCACGCCCTTTGTATTTTTAATTTTGTGGAGCCTTCGGTAAGTGTATTTTTGTATTATTTTTGTACTCGGCCTAAGAGTGGTTTGTGGGTGTCCTTGATAAGGAGACCGAAAAGGCCCTTATTCCGATCTTTTACCACGTCTTACAAAAATTTCAAAACTGGCTTCTTTAAAGTGTTAGTGAAGCCGAATATAGGGGCTAACCATTTCTATGATAGGGATGTGAAGCCCTTGTTTCCATTTTATTGGGAGAGAAACCCTCGACGTTATGATAAATTTCCTAAATCTATGATGATCGAAAGGGAACCCGAGGACCTCCTTTTCCTTGAGTCCCTCCCCCTAAAGCTTCCAGCTAGGCAGCTCGTGGCCTTGTTTAATTCTTTGACTGTTATAGCCGATATGTGTGGTAAGGCCTCGGTTCTTTCTATTCTGTCATTTTGTTGCCTGGTTTTTATTGTTGATGAAGTGTTTTGTGGGTTGTAGGTATCATGACCGATGCGGGTGGTGATGTGCTTTCCTTCCGAAATGCCAGGACGAGCAGAGCTCAGGCAGTGGGGAACACCTCGGGTGTTGCTTCGGTTCCTCCTACTGTGAAGCAACCAACATTGAGGCCTTGTCCTGTGGACACCTTACCCCCTCCTACGGGAGAAAAGAAAGCAACGATAAAGACCACAAGAAAAGGCACCGAAGTCGTGAGGCTTCGGAGGAGGAGAAGTCGAAAAAGTTGAAACAGCAGACATTGGACTTTTCGACTTCGGGGTCTTTGTCTTCAATTGCCGCCCTGACCTCCGAAGGCTTTTTCTCAAGGGATTTTCGGCCGAAGAAAATGATCAATTCTAGTGACATTTTCGAGGCCGGAAAGGATATCCTAAACAAGGCTGATGCCGCCTCCAACTGGTCGGTATACTGTGAATTTCAGGCAAGGGCTTCGGCCATTGCTTATCATATGTTTACGACCCCATTGAAAGAGAGCGAGAAGCTTAAGAAGAGTTTGAAGGAGTCCCAAGCTTCTAACCAACAAGCCCTGGAAGCCAACATTGTTTTAGCAGATGATAACGCTCGTTTGAAGGAGGAGGTGAAGCACCTTTCGGTTAACCTTGATGATTTAAATGCCAAGGTTTTAATAGCCAAAAAGGATGCTAAACTTCAAGCTGAAGAGATCGAGGGTTTAAAGGTGCTGTTGGCCCAGGCTAGGGAGGAAAGGGACGCCGAACGTTCTGCCAAGGAACAGATTATCAGTTCGGCGCAGGATAAAATTATTGCTGAACATGAAGTCGGGTTCCTTCATGCTGTTCGGCAGATGCTGTTCTTTTATGACGTCCGGAACCCTAACTTTTTTGACATGGAAAAGGATGTCTTCGAAGGCCGCATGCTTCCACTTGACGATATCCCAGAGGATGCGGTTCTTGAGAACCCTCTGAGCCAACCGGCTCCGGATGGCGATGGCGATGGTGACGGGGATGTTGGGGCGAATGGGGGCAGGTAAGATGCTGTCGATGCCGGAGTTCAAGAGGATCCGGCCGAATGATGTATTTGTAAATTGGGCCGTTAGAGCCCCTTTTTGTTTTTCATTAGTCTTTTGTAACCAATCCCTTCTTTTGTGATTAATAGAATAGTTTTCTATTTTTCGGCATTTATTTCTCATTTATACTTGGAATAATTTCGCATTTATTTATAGTCGATGTCTTTGTAAGTTCATCCTAATGTGAGTCGGTGTATTCGGAGAGGAAATCGCTTGTGAGAAACTCCGAATGGTGCATCCTTAGCCGAGTAGGAGTACTCGGGAGGGAAACCATTTGCGAGAAGATTCGAATGGTGCATTCTTAGCCGAGTAGGAGTACTCGGGAGGGAAACCATTTGCGAGAAGATCCGAATGGTGCTGGAACCAACACATAGTAGGTAGTTTTATTGATTTAATTGAAAAAAGGTGTGCCTCGTTAAAACCTTCTCGGTTAAAACCCTTTCGTATTTTTTAGGGATAAAAAACCAAGTCAGGAAAAAGAGTACAACACCCCTATTACATGATTAACTAAAATAATACTTAAGGTACGTCGAGTTCCATGTTCTCCGCACCATCTTTCCTGAAAGCTCTTATAACTTGTAAGCGTCGTTGTTGAGGGTTTGCCGGATTCTGAATGGTCCATCCCAATTGGAGGCAAGCTTTCCTTCCCGGGTATCCCTTCGTGCATCTCCTTGTATCCTCAGAACCAAGTCTCCTTCTTTAAAAGCCCTCGGCTTCAGCTTTGAGTTGAACCTTCTGGTCATTCTTTGCTTGCATGCTTTGGCATTGAGGCATGCTTGGTTGCGTACCTCGTCTACCAGGTCGAGTTCATGTCTTAATGAGACTTCGTTTTCGACGGCTTCGAAGTGTTGTTTCCGGAGTGAGGGTTCCCTTATTTCTACTGGTATCATGGCTTCGGTTCCATACACCATTCGAAAGGGCATTTCTTTGATTGTTGTTTGTGGGGTGCACCGGTAAGCCCATAAGATCTCTGGTATTTCTTCAGCCCATGCGCCTTTAGCTGCACCCAATTTCTTTTTTAATTCTCCCAAGATGACTTTGTTGGCAAACTCGGCTTGTCCGTTTGTTTGTGGGTACTCGACCGATGTTACCTTATGTTTTATTCCCAGACCTTCCAAAAAGGCATTCAATTTCTTGTCTGTAAATTGCAGGCCGTTATCGGTGATGATTACACAAGGAATGCCGAAGCGTGTGATTATATTTTTCCACAAGAATTTCTGTACGTTTTGGGCCGTGATGGTTGCTAGTGGTTCGGCCTCTATCCACTTTGTGAAGTAATCAACGGCTACGATCAAGAACTTGCACTGCCCCTTGGCTATAGGAAAAGGGCCCAGGATATCGGTTCCCCACATAGCGAAAGGCCAGGAAGATGAAATAACGTGCAGTTCGTCGGTTGGCTGGTGAATAAGGTTCCCATGCTTTTGGCACTGGCTGCACTTTCTTACATATCTGGCGCAATCTGTTTTGAGGGTCGGCCAATAATACCCCGCCCTGAGTACTCGGGTGGCCATTATTCGGCCCTCGAAATGCATTCCGCATACTCCTTCGTGGAGTTCTCTAATGACATACTCGGCTTGGCTCATGTCAAGGTATTTGAGCAATGGTGTGGAGAACCCTCTTCTATACAATTCTCCGGCCACCAGGACGTATCTTGCCACAGCGGTTTGCAACTTCTTGGCCTGACCTTTGTCTTCCGGAAGGGTACCTTTAGATAGGAACTGTTGGATGTCGGCTATCCACCTGTCTTTCGATGCCGGGATATGCAGGCACTCTTTGGTGGTCACACTTGGTTCGGGTAACATCTCTCGAAAAAATGTCCTTAGTTGTCCGAGCTTCCGGGTACTAGCCAATTTGGCAAGTTGATCAGCTCAGTCGTTGTGTTCTCGAGCCAAATGCCTTACCTGGACCTCATCGAACTCTTGCTTTAGTTGCATGAAGGTATGGTAATACTTAAGCAGCTATGGGTCTTTGACCTGGAATGCACTATTAATCTGTTCAGCTGCGATCTGGAAGTCGCTCCAACACTCTACTTTTCGGGCTCCCATTTCCCTGGCTAGCCTGAGGCCAGCCAGTAAGGCCTCGTACTCGGCTTGATTATTGGACGCTTTAAATCTGAATCTCAGAGACTGCTCGAGTCGAATCTTGTTCGGTCCTTCTATCATGATGCCCGCTCCGCTGCCGTTTTGGTTGGACGATCCGTCGACATGCACTACCCACCATTTGTCATCAAAGTTCTCGGCTGGGTGTAGTTCATTGACAAAGTCTGCCAAAAATTGTGCCTTTATAGGGCCTCTTGGTTCGCAGCAGATGTCAAATTTTGACAGCTCTACTGACAACGCCATCATCCTGCCGGCCAACTCGGGCTTTTTCAACACTTTCACAATGGGACAATCGGTTCTGACGATTACCCGGTGGCCTTGGAAATACTGCCTCAGACGTCTTGCAGCATTGACTAGTGCTAGTGCCGCTTTCTCTATTGTTTGATACCTGGTCTCGGATTCTTGTAACACTCGGCTGATGAAATATATGGGAGCTTGACCTTGCTCATATTCTTGTGCCATCACTGCGCTAATGGCTTCTTGGGATACCGAAATGTATAGAATCAGACTTCTTTAGGGATCCCGTTTCTTGAGTATGGGTGGTGCCGAAAGGGTTTTCTTTAGTTCTTGAAAGGCCTTTTCACATTGAGGGTTCCATGAAAAGTTTTTGTTCACCTTCAACAGCTGCATAATGGGTCTTGCCTTTTCGGCTATCCTAGGTAGAAATCGTGAAAGTGAGGCGATTCTTCCCGCGAGCCTCTGGACCTCTTTTGGTGTTTTCGGGCTTCTCATCGAAATGACGGCCTGACACTTGTTAGGGTTTGCTTCTATGCCTTTCGCGAGACCTGCTTCTTGGTCTTTCAGTTCTTCGGTGATGTTCTTGGTTGTAACTGAATTGCCTTCCGTGACTTCTATCATTGCTACCGTGCTTCGGGAACTGTGGCCTTTCAGCTCTATGGTCATGGAGGAAATTTTTGAGGTGCCCCATCTTAATGAGGTCCTTAATCTTATCCCTGAGTGCTGTACATTCTTCGGTCGAGTGGCCTCTATTGCGGTGGTATCGGCACTGCTTGCTGTAGTCGGCTTTTGGGGGGGTGTTGGCTCTCTTTGGTACTGCCAATATTTTTGTTGCCAGGGCCTGTTCGAGTATCCAGGAACGGCTAGCGTTGAGGGGGGTATAGGCCGTGTGTCGGGAACCACGATACTCTCGTTCTTTGTGAAACTTGTCCTTACCCTTCCCCTGACTGTCCTTCTCATGCTCCTTTCTTCTTATGCTGGCTTCAGTTCGGACCTGGTTCCGGTATTCAGACAGCTCTTCCATCTGCATGTATTTAGCTGCTCTTCGGCGGAGGTCATCCATGTCCAACGCTGGTTTCTTACAGAGACTATTGACGAAAGCCCCTGGCTTTAGGGCTATCACAAGATGATGCATGGCTACCACCGGCTCAAGGTTTCGGATGTTCAGGGCTACTTGGCCAAATCTTTCCATGAATGTTCTAAGGGATTCCGTCTTTTCTTGTCGAATAACCAGTGAGACTGAAGTCAAATGATGAGGTCTGCTTGTTGCGAATTGGTTGCCGAATCTAGTTGCAAGTGTTTCGAAACTGTCAATGGAGCTGGGTGGGAGGCGGGTGAACCAATTTAGAGCTTGTCCCTTTAAGGATGTGGGGAACACTCTGCATAGGATGACGTCTTCGGCAATGTAAAGACTAACTTGGGTGACGTAGATGTCTATGTGCTCGTCTGGGTCGGTGCTACCATCATACCTGTCTAGGCTGAGGCTCCTCCAGTTCGGGGGAAGAGGGATTTCCATGATTCCGACGACGAAGGGATGCCTACAGGGGGGTGACTGAGTGTTCGCGATAAAGGTTGAAAACCGATTGGTTACTCCATGGATACTAAGGTTGGCTGCAGACTCAACCTCTTGCTGCTTGTCTGGTGTCTGATCCTCGGGTCTCCAAGATCGGTTCAGATTTCTCAGCTCGACGTTTTTCTATCGAAGGGCCGATATCTCTTGCGCATGCTGCCTTCTCATCATTGATATATCGGCTTTCAGTTGTCTTAACTCTGATGACAGACTCGCTTGATCTTCTACATTCTCCATGTTTTCGTCGACGAGGGATTGTTTTGGTAAGTCTATGTGTGCGTGACTTCGGGTAGTAACCATTCCTTCAGGGGCTATGGGGTAAGTTTTACTGGGTCCCACGGTGGGAGCCAAAATGTTCCTGTCTAAGAGGGTACTGGGTGATCCTCAGCTTCTTCAACGTCTTTAACAGTAAAAAGGGGGGGGGGGGTACCTGCAAAAGCACTCCAATGCTCAAGTTAGGTTTCAGCTGAGAGCATTTAATGCGAGTAATAAATGAGGATTCAGAGAGATCTACCTTGAGGGGTCTACTCTCTTTTATACTTATATTGTTGGGCTTGGATCCTTATGGGCCCTGACCATTCTTCAGTGGCTTATCTGTACTGATTAGAGTAGCTTGATTATCCTCTAACCCCCAATTTATCTTGATAATAGTCACTTAAAGGGATCTGCACCGTCTGAGTGCTATGCTTAGTATTCGGCTGGGGTGATGTCGAATACCCCCATAATGATTATTCGGTTTACATAGGTATTTGCTCGTTGGGGCCACGTGCTTGGGGACATGTTTTCGGCTAACTTGTGGCCGAACACCTGTATTTGGATTTCCATAGGGGGAGGTATTCGGCTGTTCGTATAGCCGAATACCCTCACCGGTATAGATCCCATGGCCTGCAATCATCCAAGTAACAAATTGTGGAAAAATGAACTTGAGAAGGGCTCGAGCTACATGAATGCCAGGGTGCTTTATCTGCATAGTTGTTACATTCTGCTGAAGAATAAAGTGTCGTAACCTTTTGTTTTGGTGAGTAGAAAGAATTAAAGATTTTACACATTTTAATTATGTAGGAATGAAGGTAAAGAGAGGAACATATATACTGATAGGGGCTAAAATTTAAATTCAATATAAGGTCGATAGTTGACTAGCATTTTTTATGCCATCCTGCTGACTGTGTGAAACACCCTAACTCGTGGGATTCTTTTCATAACAACAAACTCAAAGAATAAGAAAATAAAATGAAAATCAAATTTTTAAGGAATTTAAAACAAAAAAAAAAATTAAAAACTTTTGGAATAAAAAAAAAAGGTTAACGCAGGTTGGCTTGACTAATCCAGGTTAACTCGCCTCAACCTACGAGTTGAGTCAAACCAAATTAACTTAGAAAAGAGTAAAATAAGGAGTATTTCTGAAACCCATTTAGCACAAATCAAAATTGAACTGGTTGAATCAACCATCACCATAAGATTTTTAACTTAATTTGATACCTCTTAACAAATTAAATGAAAAGACACCGAACACGGATTTAATGACTTTGAGGAAAGAAGTTACCATGCCTTTCTCTTTGTATAAGTGGACAACTTAGATTTATATAAATGGATATCAACTTAAATAACCTGTCAACAACTTAATGAAGAAATAAGAAAAAATTACCGTGACTTTCCTTCCTCAAAATCACTGTATCCGTTTCTAAAGAAACTGATTCACCGTAGTATATAGGGTTAAATTGCTCATTAGTATGGCCCAGTAATAATTGAGAATTGACTAGCCAGTAGAACACAATTATTAATGACAAAAAAAATGACAATTATTTAACATTTTTTTACCAAAAACAAAGGACCGTAGAACACAATTATTAATGACCAGGACAACTGGAACACATTGAGGCAAAAAAAACCAAACAGGTACGAGATAATTTTGTATTTTTCCTATGAATAGTACGAGTTAATCAGTCCCAAGAACTCCATACAGATTTTTTCTGATATAATTTAGCCTAACTTTGGTGCATGTATTTTGGTTCATAGGGATAATGAATGACACGAATCGAACATGGACACATTTGATGACTATCTTATCTCCGCCAAACATGTGGTGCCAAGTTTACAGAATCACTTTATTTAAACAGTATTTTGTTAACTTTAACCCTAGACGTTCTCTGTTCTGAGATCGATAATATGAATCTAAACGTTAAATTACCAAGTTTCAATGCAATAATGACAATGACCATATTCTATGGCTCTAAGTTTATCTAAAAAGTGGAGATCCGCCCTTTGGAGTATCTTTAGAGAAAAAAATGACTAATCTAAGTCGACAATGAAAAAATCAATATCACATACACGCATAACAAATCACGCAAGTATTAACGAGTCAAAACAAAGTGAAATGCGAAGACTTAACGAGTACCCCTACTCCTAAGAAAAGAACGTCATTTTTCACATTAGGATCCATAGGTCAATTAGAAACAAACAAAAGGACGTGTAAACTTGAGGAGTGGACACAAATTTGACACATCAAATACAAGAATTTATACACTACCACACATTAATCACTAATGAGACAGAATTATACAAGTATCAGCTGGTCCTAGGTCAACTTTCAAACTGAAATAAATAATTATTACCAAACTACAATATTTGCCATCCTACATAATGCCTAATCCACAAGAACCATGCCTACAGCTATAAACTGTTAGAGAGGGTAATAATCTTTATGTCATAATACAAGAGAAATACACCCTTTTCCAGAATTATGCTATCATAATGTCTCCTCTGCTCATTGTACAAAGTAACAGGTCCTCCTCATCACTCTCGATCCATTGATTGAGCATGTGAAAAAAGGTGGCCGGCCCCATCTGTATAAACAATAAGAACATCAATTTTGATTCTATAAAAGATAACTGAATCCAGAATTAATCACTCTGTTTAATTTGAATAGCACAGAATGTGGTTAAATGCATTTTCATGTTTTATTATTGACATTACTTTTATTATTATTTTAAAAGAAGCAACCATCCTAAGAAACATCGATACTGCAAAAAGGTGGACGTGTAAGTATCAGCCCCGTATTCAAACCAATAATAACATGATTGTGTATATACCAAAATGGTGGAAAAATTGGGTGTAGTATGCCATACTTTCATTTCCACGCTACATCATACTTGTATCACATTCCATTTCATATCCTCGCTTCATAACTTTATTACCGCTGAGCCATGCTTGTTTGAGATGGCACATGGGAAGCAAAGAAGTTTGAAATGAAAATCACCACACTGATGTAGAATGATTGAAGGTGAAATGAAGTGCGTTTACAAATCCAGCAATAAATTTTGAGCACTCCTATATAACGAAGAGAAAATAAAAACCTTACATCACACTACATTTCCAATGGCCTTCCTATTTTCATGTTGCTCAATCGATACATCCTATAGACATATAATGACATTGATAAACTAGTTTTATACTAGTCAACCTCTCTAACAGGTCAGACTAATCATTCTAAGCTAACATTCCATGTGAAAATCAAATCAAACTGCATCTTCAGAAATGTGTTGTACTTGTAGTCTTGTACCTTCCAATTTATTTATGAACGTGCAATCAAACAGACCTATTCAATACCAAAATAATGTCCCCTCAATTTAATTTAGAGCAGAGTGATTGATTGCAATGATTCATAATGTTATGACGCATTGCATCATGGCCTCTGGAAACTACAGGTGAGGCATTACATCTTGCCATTATGAAAAAAAAAAAAAAAAAACAGCTTTCGCAGCCACTACAACAAATGGGCAAAATCTATGCCCTCATAGGAGAAACCTCACAGCCCAGACATGTTTTAACCAAGCCCTCTGCCCTTTTTCCAGCCATATGCCCATACCCACTCTTCTCTGGCCAAGTTCCACTATGGCTGTTCAGCTCTGTTATGACAGCAGCTTCTTGAAAAAACCTTCTCCCTCTGTACTATTTTCAAGTGCTAATGAAGCGCCCAAATGTGGCCTATCTTGTTTAATAAAATATTTGGTGGAAACTAAGACTTCTATTAGAGAAATAGGGATAAAGCCCAATTACAGAGGTCAGTATCACTCAAAAACAATAAAACAAAAGACTGCAGAAGTTTGAAGGTCTCCAAACCTCCCTACCCAAAACGCACCAATCACCAAATGAATGTTCTCCCCAACCATTCCGGCTTTTCCTCCATTTTGTTTTTGCTTAAACAGATTCCCCTCCTTCTTTACCACCCTCCTTGCCACATAGGCAAGGTTGTTACAACCCCAAATCCCTCTTCTGCAGTTCTTCCCTTTACTTATAAATACAAATTTTTTATATTGAAAATTTATTCAACAAAGAAAAGGCATCATTGTCCTTTTCTTTTGGAAATTCACATCACATCCTTTAGTGATACTCTTTCATGTTTGGTATTGGTTTTTTGGGGGGAAATATTTTTCCTTTTCTTCAAAAGTTCTTGGGAAGCTTAAAAAAAAAAAAGTTATTTCATCAAAATAAGTTAATCAAAACAGGCGCTTATTTGGTTATGATAACATGAGTGTTTTTTTTTTTGGGAGTATTGAAAGTTAAATATTTGTTGTTCATTTGTTTATGGTACTAAATTTTAAAACTATTAGAATTAGTAATTGTGTTCTGCACATTTTTCTAAGTATTTTCATTCTAGCAGCTGTCTTCGGTGGAGTGGACACTCTACAATCTGCTATACAAGTAGCGATTTTGGAGTTGACTACTCCACACCACTACCTGCAATTAATTACTACCATTTTTGAAGGCTATTTAGTAAAAGACAAAAATCAGAATAATGCAATGAGATACAGAAACTGAGATGTACCACTTTCACCATCAGAAAGATCATTAAGTCTTGCAATTGCATCAATAAGAGCCTGCTCATGGTCCTGCATTAAATGAAATATAGATCAGGCATATATACACCATTTGCGAGAAAATCAAATAAGTCAATAGCTTTAAGTACATATAATGGCAGAGAAAATATAATTGTTTCCTTACCTTCAATACTTTCTTTGCTTTCTCAATTTCAAGGGGATCAGGGTGATTTGCACTGAATACCCTCTCCACCTGTCAAGTTCGCCAGAAACTTAATATATGGAAATAATTATTGAAAGGAACCAATAAATAACTCTAATGAGCAGTCATGTGTTTTTAGAATGTGACAGAAAATAACTTATCTTGCATTAATGGTTCCGTATTAGTTCTGTATTAGAATTAGAATTAGAATTAAAAGCTGCCTCTTTGAAGTTATTCATAGAAAATAACTGATGGCAGTTATGTATTAGGGTATATTTGTAATTAGGCAGGTGTTGTAGTTTGTAGATAGAGAATACTCTGTACGAAACTTGTCTGAGACAGAAAGTGAATTGCTATATTGTACATGATTAGGGCTAAGCATTATATTTTATTGCTTTATCATTGAAGTTATCGACGATCAATCAATCCCAATCAAAGAATTTTCTGATTGAACTATTTTCCATTACCTCCTTGATTAGTGTGTCTGTGTGAAGTATTTGTATATCATCAGGCGCCTTCTTCCCTATGCCATTCTGTGATGACAAAAAATCTTTTCTGGATTGCCCCTTTGTAGCTCCTCTACCTCTTCCAGCTCCGGGAGCACCATCTCGTCCAACAGACCTATTCATTCCATGTCCAGAACCCCCAAAACCTCCACGGTGATTGATTCCAGGATCCTCACCTACCCACTGAATATCTTCGGGAGATATCTGCAGTTAAAATACTGCATCTGAATTAGCAAAAACAATATATCATTAACAAGTGTTAAACATATCAACAGCAAGACTATAATTTTTAAAACCATATTCTAGATTTTATTAATAATTCAAAATATATAGGAAGATCAATCCTTCCATCTTACCAAAATCAAAGAACCACAATCAGGAATTAAATGAAAGTTCATACAATACAGTGGTTGCACTAATCAAGTATGTTGAATACAAATTACATACTTAATTCCTAGGTTAAAAAGTAAAACAAGAAAGTACACTACAAGCCTGATTGTAAAATTAATTCAGGACTTAAAAAGAAAAGGCATAGCACTGAAATTAAAAAAAAAAAAAAAAGCAGAATAGGTTTTCTGTTTAGCCAAACACCTGAACTGCCAAATTAAAGATGGAAGTCTTAATAAGAAAAAAAACTATTAAAAAGCAGGGTCACCAATCCTAGATGGATGTCTCATGCCATTTCAGTGTAGCGTCCATCATGTATAAGAATAGCTGCTATAGCAGACGTGTTGGTGAATGAATGAGTGGAAACCCTTATTTCGTTTCTGGGTGTAAGGAATTCCCTAAAATAACCCCCATTAAAATTCCCTAAACTAAATGAGTGCACCTGGAAGCCCTAAATTAGGTGTTTTAAGTCTATATCCTAGCTCATGTTTGAATTGGTGGAAAAAAAAGATGACAATAAGCAACATTAAATGGTATGGAATGATATTAGTTGTCATTGTTTGAAGTTTTTAAAATAGGATGAAATTGAATGGAACCTAATGGAATGTAATGCATTCAATCCATCTAGTCCTCCTATTTTTCTTTCACCCAATTTGAGGGTAAGGGATGGTATAATAATAACAATAATATTAATACTAATAATAAAAATAAGGATTACCATTCCATTCACTTCCTAATCAATGAAATAGAAACTTCACTCCACTTTATCATAAACTATCCAAACAATGGTATAGTAATTTTAGTTCATAAGTTCATTCCATTCCACCAATCATTAGATATCCACAGTCCAAAACATAGCCTTGGGGTTTTCGCAAATCTTCTTCAATACAGTGCAGCCAACCTCTAATTTTGCTCTCTATTTGGGTTTTCGTTAAGGTTTCAACCTAGTGCAGCCAACCATTATTTTTACACTCTTTAACTATACAGTATAGTGGACCATGTAGCAGCCACAATAGCAAGGAATTAAAATACTTTAAAAATGTTTAAAACATCAAAATTTTAGACATTAAAAAAAATAATACTCCAATTTATGTAACATTCATCATCCATCCTACTATATTAAGTGTTATAAAAAAACTTAAAAAGTACCAACAACAAGTATTAAAAGAATAATTAAATAGGCAGATTAAGTGAGTTATCACCAAAAGGAGGACAGATATACCTCTGATAGATTAACCCATTCCCATGTTTCATTTGTACTGCCCATGTCATAGACGAGATTATGTCGTCCCTGAAAAATTAGGAACAAAAGTCAACATTTAAGCTACATATTAATGGAAACAAAAAACTAAGCATTTCAGGGCAGTGAATACATCAGCTGGATTGTAGTTCGTGATGACAGCTTCATAGAAGTTATTGTCGTCAGGCCATCTTGTCCGCACTCTCCTACCAACCAATGAATCAAATGATGCTCCCTCAGCATGCTCACCCATGACAGCTCTATTAGGTACTTGATTCCTTCCACCTGGCCCCGAGGAAGGATACTGCTTCATTGAAGATACTCCAGGTAATATTTGACCCTGCTAATGAAAGAACAAAACACAGTGAATGTATATACAAAGAAAAGAAGAGCACTCCAAAGTATATATATAACCAACTTACAGGTTTGTGCTTCTTTCCCTTTGATCCAGGAACAGATCCTCGTTTCGCTGCAGAAGAAGATGGTTGGTGGGGTGCAGTCACTGTTTGGGGATGAAATGGAGGAGAAGGCCCACCAAAAGATCGTGATGGTGGTACAGATGGTGTAATCTTCTGCTTTTTGCGAGAAGCAGAGACCGTGGGACTGGGAACTGAATCATGAAGACCTTGACCAGTACTAAGTACACCGGGCTGATGGCCACCTGCCTGTCTCCATTCCCTGTTGTCATTATCCAACAAAGCATTTATTAACAACAGAAGAACAGTGCACATGTGGAAAGTCATCACAAACTCATTTCGAAAACATAGATAGACCAACAAAAAACCTTGCTTCACTATTTTATCAGACCTTATCCTCCTTATCACATCATCTGCATTAACCCGACCTAGAAGTTCTCTGTGCTCCTCATTTGACAATCTCAGTTCTTTTCTCAGCTCAGTAATCAAACTTTCTTTCTCCTGAAGAAATACATGTCAAGTAGCAGTCACTTACACGTAATAAAAAATTCAAAATTTTTATATTTGAAGAACAAGATAATAAAACATACCCAAGTAATGGCATCGGCTTGAGCTTTAAAGGCTCTTAGAACTGAACTGTATGCTTCTTGCTCAAGCTGATGAATTTGGGTCTCCATATCAATTTCACCATACATCCTTGGGTACGGAATTGAACCAACAGCAGATCTCCCATTCCCAGCGAGACGTCCTCCTCCTCCCCTGGAAATTCTATTTTGATGGGTTGGTGGAAGATCATCATCAGTTCCTGCAATCATTACAACCGAGTCAAGAAACATAACAAGCAAATCCAAACCTCGAACCCACGAAGCAAACATCAACAAAACCCATGTTTTCAGCACTGGAGAAAAGTTAAACTCATGCAGGGGAATACATTGCAACCAATACTTCTCTGCATAAGGAGCCGCAGCAGTAACCACACAACCAACACAGCAAAACAATCAACTAGATGCTGTTGCTGTTGCTGTTGCTGTTGCTTTTGGTTAGGGGAAAATTTAATTCCAGAAACCACCAACTTCTCACCATGTACGAATTATTCCAAATACCGATGCATTAAGGCAAGCATTTGACCCAGTCACACAGCGCATCATTCTGAACTTGAATTCAAAGTTGGTCAATATCACAGTAAACCATTCAAAAGAACAGCGCAAAAAGGAGACACTCGAGGATCTTGAGTGCATAAAACATTGAATTCATAGAAGTCAAAACCTCAAAGCACAGTGTCCTTTTGTTTTTCAATTAAACCCCCCCTTTTCCCCCCAAAAATTTAGGTCACACCAGCAAACGAGCAAGAGCTAATCTCAGTAGCGATTTATCGAAGAAAACCGAACACAAAAAAAACAAAGAAACAAAAATTGTCGAACGAATCGATGGCAGTAGTCGTTGTGGTTTCATTATTTTCTCCGAACGAGTTTCGATTCGAAAGAAACAGAAATTAAAACCTGAGGAATTGAAGAAAAAGAGAGAGAGAGAGAGAAACCCTAACCCTAAGTGGAAGTGAAAAAGGAGAAAAGAGTAGAGAGAGAGAGAGAGAGGGGTTACCGCTACTGTCGTAGGGTTCGTAGTCCATAGCCAGTTTGCAGATCTCAGCAATCAGGTGAGGGGTTGATTGATTGATTCCGCTTCCGAAGAGAACACAACAAAAAAGCAAAAAAGGTTTGATTTGTGGGTCGGAGAGAATGAATGAATGTATGAGATCGCGGCGAGTCGACTCGGACTCCGACTCGGACACTACCAGCCACCGTCACACAACACAAAATTACAAAATGCCCTCCAACTCCAATATCTCAATTTCGCTTTTTTCCTTCCTTTCCGCTCTCTATAACATAAATATATATATTTTTTTTATTTCAAAAACACAATCATAATAACAGATAGAGGTGCGTTCTTCAATTCGATTGGATTCGATTGGATGAAACGGAGAAATATTTCTGTTCAATCTTATCCTTTTTCTTACTTTACCGTTTGTTTGTTTTTATTTTTTTTTACTTTTTTTTATTTATTTAGTTGATTTTAAATTCAACATGATCTAAAATAATTACTGTAGCAAAAAAGCAAATAACTGTACCAAAAAAAAAATTTTAATTCAAAATTTTTCATTATTTAGAGCATGTATGGAAAAAATTATTTTCCAAAATTTCAGCTGTTTTTGTTATAAAAAAACTGTTTGGTTAGAAAGAAAGGAATAAATATTATTTTATCTCTTTTATGCATTTTTCTTAAAAAATATTTTTAAATATAAAAATTATATATTAAAGAAAAATTATGATATACAAAAATAGATTTAAATTAGTATTTTAGTTTTTGTATTATAAATATTTTTATATAACTAAAAATTATAATTAATAAATACTTTTAAATATATAAATTATATTATAATTACAACTCGTAATAAATAATTTTTTTTAAATAAACTATATTTTAGATTTATGATAAATAATTTATATTGTAATATAAGGTTGTTTTTAAATATTAATAATTTCTTTTAAAAAATATTAAAATTTAATTTAAAAAAAATGTTAAAAGAAAAAAGATATTAAAAAAATACTTAAAAACTCTCATTCAAGAATTTTTTTATAAATGTTCTTGTTAAATAATAACTCTTAACAATACTTTTAATTAAGATTTTTTTTTTTTTTTGCTAAAAGAAGGATATTCTCGTAGTTGGAAATCATGAGACTAATTTCCATATACATAAAGATCGCCCCGATGAATTTTGTCATTTCTAACAAAATCTTCTCCAAACACACAGTTAGAGAATCCATTGACTATGTTGTTTGCACTTTGCAGCAAAAATTGGTATAAATCTTGCACTGAGTTGAAAGGTTATTACACTGTGTTTGTTAGAGTCTTCATTGTCTCTTCTTTTAGTTTGCAAAAGCAAACATTAAATCATTAATTATCGTGTGATCTTATATAGTTTGAAATTTATGTAAATCTCCTAAAAAAACATTTATGTAAATAGTCAATTTTAAAATTTATTGACACTTAGATATAACGAAAAGGTATAATCATTCTATAATTCGTTCTTATGTAAGATTTAGAGCATATTTGACAACACTTAAATTTTAAAAAACATATATATATTTATTTTAAAAAGCTCTCTTAAGAAGATGACAAAAATAAACGATTTCTTCTTTGAAATTAGTTAAAACCAAATGCACACACAGTAATTTGCTTTCCGTCGGCAAATTTCATCTTTCCTTTGCCATTGGTATAAATAAGGAATTTGTAGGAGTTTGTGATTGTTCTTATCTATTATAGCCACTTTGGTGGGTTGGCTTGCTAACGAACAAGTTTAGAAAGTTTCTCTATACCCCCTTTTTTTTTTGGTGACTATTTTCTCTATACTCTATTAGTATGCTTGAAGTGAGAAGCGTATAGAAATCCCTAAAGTTAAAACTAAATGTTAATATTGGATTTTGGAGAGCTTAAAGTTGAAACTGGTTTAAAAATAAATAAAAAATAATTGGTAATATTGATTATTTGTGGCTTATTTATTAATGTGGTTGCGGGACTTTAATTTGTTCTACAAAACAAAAGCCACTAAAACACTTACGAGCACATTCTTGGTCGGGCAAAAAAACACTTATGCATTGTAATGAAAGTATGAAGACGTCATAGAACCTCACAGAAGTGGCACAACAGACACACAAGTGACAAGCTGGTACTTGTAATTTTTAACTTACCTACAAAGATAGATCGGCAAAAGGAAAACAAAGTCAGGCATTAGCCATAGCATTTGGACCTTCTCATTTAAAGTGAGAATCGAGACAAAATAATGCCATCATTTAAAGTTTTTCTTTATCAGATTGAAATCCATATTTGTCTTACCGGGAAGGATACAGGACTCAGTAAGACAAGTATGCATCTTATTAAGTCTAATATATATATAGTAATACCACGTGTATGTGAAATCATCACAAGCATAGGATTCATACCCCTCTTCCCCTTTTTCGATTTTTTATTTTAGACAAAACAGGTCAATGCAGTCCAAACTAACAATTTAAATTGTGATGAATATTGCCATATGCCTAAAACACATTTCAAAATAAAATGAAACCATTTGAAATAATTTGACATAAGTTGAAATGCTTCAAGACAGAGAAAACTGTCTCTAAACTAAACTTTATAGTCAACCCCCTCCAAAACAGTTGAATTTGTTAGACTTTGATACCTTCTAAGATTAAAACATCTCTATTATTTATTTATATTTATAAGTACTTAAAAAATAAATCCCACAATACTAGCACTTTATACTGTCTTTTGCCTTTAAATTCTACCTGTCATATCCCCGTGTACTGTGATATCCTCTTCTGCAATATTGTGGCATATCATCTAAGCACCTTTGGATATTATTTGATTATATTGATCTACTTTCACTTTTAACAGAACACCGCATCCAATACTTACCCAGTCTCTAGAAAATTCTGAGCCAATTTACAATTTGAAAACTTACACAAGATGAAAGGAAGAAGGACCAGACACAACTTTTCTTTCCTAAACCAAATATACCCTCAGGAATTAAAATAAATCATTTACAAATTACAAGTGACTAGAAACTTTCCATGAGTTCCAAATTGATATTTCTCACAAATAAAATAGATTTGTTGGTTAGAGTTGCCAAGAAAAGTCATCCAGTCAAGAAACCAAATACTGGAAACAAATTTTCACCATCAGCAAATAAAATAAATACAATATGATACAACCAAAAAATGATCATACAAAACACTCAGCAGTTACAAAGTAAATGATGTTTCAAATGATGATGAACTGAATATGGAAGGGCGAGGTGGCACAGAAACTGTTGTCACGCCCTCAAGCATTTGAGTAACTTTCTTCATGGAGGGTCTCAGGGGAGGATCCTCTTGAATGCACCAAATTGCTACCATCACATGCTTCTCCACCCACTTTATGTCATTCTTTGCCTCCTCATCATTTTCTACCAATTTAGCTACCTTCCCTTGGCTATAACAACGATATGCCCAATCTATAAGTGTCTCTTCTTCACTAGCCATTGCAAAGGCAACACTTGACTTGCAACATATGATCTCTAACAACACCACTCCAAAACTGTAAACATCTACTTTGGTTGTGATTGAAGCCTTCCTAAACCATTCAGGTGCAAAGTAACCAATTGTCCCTCTCAAACCCGTCTTAGTAGCTTTAGTTTGTTCAGCCAACAACAACTTTGCCAACCCAAAATCAGCAATCCTAGGCGTGAACAACTCATCTAAGAGTATATTTTGAGGCTTTATGTCACAATGAATTATCTGAGTGCTGCACTCTTCATGTAAATACATGAGACCTCTTGCAATCCCCAAAGCAATTTGCACTCTTTGGTTCCAATGAGGCCTTGAGATCCCAAAGAGAAAGCTAGCCAAGGAGCCATTGCTCATGTACTCATACACTAGAAGACGATGCTCCCCTTCATCACAATAACCAAGTAAACGAACCAAGTTCCTGTGGTGGGTTTGTCCAATCACACTCACTTCTGTTTTGAACTCCTTCTCACCTTCTTGCACCACCTTATCTAGCCTCTTAACAGCAACATACCTGCTTGTATCTGATGTTAACACTCCTTTATAGACCGTTCCGAAAGCACCTCGACCCAACATTTGTTTGAACCCTGTGGTTGCTTCTTCAAGCTCCTTGTACGTATAGTACCTTATTGTGGCAGCTGACAAGTTTGGACTATTCAAAAGCTTCTTATGGTAGAAAATGAAAAAAGCAGCAAACAAGGCAACAGATAGAAGGACATTGAGGAACACTGAGCTTCCAAGGAGTATTGATATGACTAGAACAAGTGTAGACTGTTCTCTCCCAGTCCCAAGACTCCCAACCTTGTTCAAATCTGTTTTAGGCACCTTGACAAGAGCTATTCTAGTAACATTAGGGTGTTTCCTTCCATTGCTCATTGGATACTTCTTCTTCCAACATTGTCCCTCACCATATATGGCCACAGCACAAAAGCAATCTTCAAGGCACTTTTGTCTACACATATCCTTGTCCATTGCAGTTCCAATCAACATGTCATAATCAGAGAGAGGCCAATCCAAATTTTGATACTCTTTGAAATCTACAAGATCCTTATTCTGCTCCCACCCGTCTTTGTTGCAGCTGGGCAGTGGATAATCTGGTCTACAACTTTTGAGATTGTCATGTTCAAAAGAAGAATAAATATCCGGGCACTCACAATCAGGCTTCCCATTGATGGTAATGCAGTAGCTGTTATAACCGCAGATAACATTCCCAGTTTGCATCGTGATGGAAAGGCAAATATCTTGCGGATACTGTTGCACCACACTCCACCATCCCGAACTGCAGCTATCAGCAATTGTGTCATCATCTATGATGCATAGATACGATACGTGTATCAGATATGGTAATACAGTTATTCTAAAAATATATAAAATACAATACAATACATGTAAGATACGAATCTAGATATCTAGCAAATATATAATTGCAATTCTAAGAATCTAGATTAAGAACATACTTCTTGCACATTACTTAAACATGTTTTTATATCTCATATGTACTTCACTGATACATACCAGTGAAGTATCCACGAGTATCGGTATGGGATACATATCAAGTACTGATACGCGAAGCAAGTGAAAATATTGGCGCTTCATGCATAGGTTCTCACCTTTGCGGTGTCGATATAGTCTGAAAAGCCCATCAGGATCAATTCTAGCCATGTACAAGAACTCTTCTGATCCACCATATGTGACTTCACTGATCACTCTGCCCGTGTCACTTTTTATGTACATGTGCCCAGACTCATCGAAGAAGAGCCGTGATTCATCAATTCTGTAAGTTCCAATGGCCCAGTAAGGTTCATGTATAGGAGATTGAGAGGTTTGATTATCGCTTGGTTGTGGTGAATAGTAAAGAACCAAATTGTAATCGCCCTGCCAAGCGAGTTCAAAACTCCCATCATAAAAACTCGTGTCAGATTGACGTGCTCTGAAGGTTATAGGCTTGGCCAGATTCTGACCAGGCAAAATGGTATCTGTGGGCTCTTCAAAGCTCTCCCAAACCTGTTTGCCACTTTCATCCAGAAGCACAAAATTTCCATTGTCTAACATAGATGCACAACTTACTAAGGCAATAGTGTTATTTTTTGGACGGTGCCACATCTCTTGGCCATTTGGGTGATACACTACAATTCCTTTGTTTGTTAGCTTCACTGTGGACCCTGAAGGAAAACCAGGACTTTGTTTTTGTTTTGCGTACCATACTATGGTTCGGTGGGGGTCTTTGACAAACCAAACTGCAAGCACGGACATGAATTCCTTTTTGCGGAATAAAACACTTTGGAAACCAAAGGCAAAGTAACCAGAGGGTGAATTCCATGTGTGATTGGTGACCAGAGAGGAATTTAAGTCTACACTACAGTTTGAAGAAGTAGCACTAAACACTGATGGGAGAAAGGGGGGAATAATTAGAAGAAGCAGAAAATAGGAATGAAGAAAAGTTGAAGAGGCCATGTTGGTGCTCTCTAACAACATTGTATTTCATCAAAACATTTTATAGCATGATAACGTTGTCATATTGTTTGATTTGGTATTGGTCTTAAATTGTTTCCTCTGGTAACAAAACACGACAATTTCTTTGCATAAATCTATCATGTTCAACCAAGTCTTAAATAGTGTAGCATGGGCAGTTACATCATTAATTAATGAACAATTACTTTGATTAATTTATAATATCATCATAATTAAATACTTCAACGAATTGAAACTTTTTCTAATTATCCATATTAATTACAAGTTGATGCCTTCGGCATTCTGATCCCTCCATTGTAATATTTTTTGTTGTTTTGCTCTTTCTCTTTGTTTTCATCCACTACCAAAAAAAAAAAAAAAAGCTTTTCCTAATTATCCACGTCTTTGTAAATCACATCAGATATACCATCTACGCCAGATTGCATAGAATTTCGAAGAAAGATCACCTGTTCTGACCTTTCTATCAACTCCCAATTTTTCTTAGAAAAATTAGTCTACAAAACAAAGGTCGACTGAATGTGGACAATGTGAGAGCATGTGGTCAAATGCCCAATGTTCCTGCCTGAGGGTAGCAAGGTAAATCTTCTTATGCCGATATCTTCCGTCCGAAATCTCCTGCAAGCGTTCGAATCCTTCTAGGTGATAAGAGGGGTGGGTACCTGTAAAAGGCACTCCAACACTCAAGTCAGCTTTTGGCTCAGAGTATTTAATAAGGATAGTAAATGAGGATAAAAGTTACCGTACTTCGAGGATCGTACTTCTTTTTATACTTACCTTACTGAGCCTTAGACTTTTATGGGTCCTAATTATCTTTTGACGGTTTATCATTATTAATTAAGATTGCTTAATTACCTTCTAATATTCGATTGTCTCAGTAATATCTTTTTAGCAGGATTTATCTTGTCCAAGTACTCTCCGTGGTACCCGGTTATCATGATGCCGAATACCTGATTGTATGTATTCAGCGATTTAGTCAATTACCTGTATCCTACGTTTATCTTCATTGCCGAATACCTCTCTAGTATGAAGGGTCTTCAGCTATTCCACAAGCCTAATACTTACCCAGTGTGAAGGATATTCGGCCAACTATTTGCAGAATACTTATCCATTGTGGAGGGTATTCAGTTAATCATATAGCCGAATACCCCTCCGGTATACCTAAAATTAATAAGCAATAATAATTGCTGGCCGGTAATTGTTTTTTTGTAAGAATAAACCAGGTGAGATGCTTTCTAGCTAGTTTCACATCAAGTTATTTTGAATTTTGATGACAACAAGCCAATGTTTTTAACATTTGATTACATCAAAAAAAGAAAAAGATGAACTGTGTTATGGGCTCACTGCCACTTTAATTTTTATTAACAGTGATATGGCTGTTAGTTTCATTTTGAAATTGTAAAGATAATAGTGTTGGATTGTTTTCAGACTTGACAATATAACTATCCTTTTTCTTACCAATGTACCGTCGATCTGCTTCATCTACTTTTTATGATTTTAAGTCGTTGTTCATTGTTGTGTTTCACATCACAAACCGTGCTGAAACTAACATAATTATTTGGAACTCGTTATCTCTTATAGTTGATTGCATTTACCTTAAATACTATGGTTAGTGCTTGCTGAAACTAACATAATTGTTTGTGTTTCCTGATATTTTTTCTGGAGGTCATTATTGAGGCATAATTAATTGAAGCTTTTTCAAAGACTATGGTTTATTTTGGTGGTAGTTTTTAAGGAATAAGTGTTCTAATGAAGAAAATATCATATCATATGTATGCATGCTAATGAAATAGCCTTCATCAGGCAGGGAGCTTCGGTTACTCTATTCAACACGTCTTTCGTGAATGAAATTGAAATCACTGTGCTGATTATCTTGTAAAGTTTGGATCAGTTTCCGGGGATGATACTCCAGCTGGTTTAGTTCCTTTGATTATTGCGGCCTGGGATATCCTTTTATGTACTGCATGTTAGTGTAAAAAATCTATCATATTTCTTACATATTTTTATTTATCCTATTTCTCCTTTCCCTATTTGCACCCACCATGTTTCTTTCTCTCTTAATTATCAAATGCATGTTAATGATGAGAAAATTGAGAAATACATTGTTCTTTATATTTAGGTGATGAAAAAAATAAAATAAAAAAGACAAAAATAATCCATAAAATTCCCTTTCCTTTTATGAAAAGAATATAAAATAAACTATTTATAATAATGAATTTATTTATTTTATCTCTTACCAATTATTAGGGTCCATTTTTAATAGATTTCATTTTTATATAAAATGAAATCATGCATAAAGGGCCAAAAAGTATTATAAATATTTTTTATATGGGTTACAATATATATTGAATTTGAGTTAGGTTGATAGTGTATCTTGCCTTTGTGAAACTCTGTTTTCACTTTTCAAATCTCTATATTTCTTATACATAGAGTGTTCAGTTTTTTGTTTTTTTTAAAAGAAGAAGTTGGGCTAATTTTTTTTTTATATATAAGTACTTAAATAAGTCACTTAATTTGAATGAACAAATTACTAAAATAAGTAACTTTTAAATAAGTTAATGAGAGGAGCTTATATAATAGCTTAAGGGCGGAGCTTTTTTTCACTACCACTGTTCAAATCCCTTGAAAATATATTTTTTCATGTTGCTTCTTTTTTTCACTTTAATTTGTACGTTCAGTTCCTTTAAAATTTAAGCTACCCTAATCAATGTGTGGAAATCTATCTATCTATTTATACTATATATATAAAGCAATCCCATACTAGAGTTTCTATTTGCCACATGTCAATCTCTTAAAACTTCATTTACCATGTGTAAATCATTCAAGTACAAATTGTCACATGTCAACTTAATAAGCATCATTTGCCAAATGTCAAATTGATAATTAACATCTATTTTCAAATTTCAAATGGACAATTAACTATGAAAAAAACATGTAATGATATACATTTTAGGAAACAATTCAAGTTAAAATGGGAATAACCAAAATGAATAAATACATAATCAAATATATATATAACCTTCATTTAATTATAGAAATAATTTAAATATATGGTAAATATATATAATATTTTTAAATTGTAAAGTAATACGATTTTTTTATAAGTAAACAATACGAATTTAAGATTTAGTATATAAATGTATATAATTCTTTTTCATATAATATTGTTTTTCACATAATATATATATATTTTAAAATTTAAGGTTATTAAATTTAGTAAAAAGTAATGTTACATATTTTAATAATCAAAATCAATACTTTTATTACATTTTAAAAATGATAAATAAATTTAAAATTATAAATACTATTATGAGATTTAAATAGCTAATTTTATTATAATGCGGTTTTAATTTTTTTTCAATGAATTTTTAATAAAGGAAACTATTACACTTTTTTTATCTTTATTATATTGTAATGTGATAATTTTTTGTTACCGCATTTATAATTGCTAAATATAAGGAAAGTTATAATTAATTATAAATATAATATTCTCAAAAGGTTATAAAATGTAATCAAATGTGGTAATTTGACAGAGTCCTCTAACACTAGTTCGCGAAGTTGTGGATGAGAAGATAGATTGGCATGCTCACAACAAAGTAGAAAAATGGGATGCCCCGTTTTCTATAGTAGCTCGAGAAACAAACATCGTGGCAAACCTGTTCGCGGGAAGGGGAGCTTCCAAGAGGCAGTTAGATTGCATATGGAAACCACATCCAACGTTTGTTTAATTTGGAGGACAGGAATTAGTGTGAGACTTTTCCTTTATTTTGTTTATTTGCTCCTTTGTTTATCTTTCTTCAATGTATCAAAAAAGATGTGTAAATTTGAAATGTCCTTGTGGGTCGAATAGAATTTACTGTTAGGTTCATAATCGAGAGTTATATGATCGATGGACATGGATGTTAATTCAGAGTGAAATTGAAGGGAAAAATAATTTATTACAAATTAAGTTGAACTGATACTTGGGAATTTGATTATTTCAATATTAAATTATTTTTTGAATTTTATTTTGTTCATTTAAATGCTATTTTTATTTTTATTTAATCTCATTATGACTATTTGGCATTTAAATAAAATTATTTCTAAAAAAATTACGTTAATTAATTTTTGTAAATATTTTTTAGGATAATAATTCATTAAAAACAAATATCGTTTGAGGAAATATTTTAATTACAGTTTCATGGACCAAAATAAATTTGATAAGAAATTATTTTCGTAAACAAATTGAATTATTATCCTGAATAAAATCAAATTGAATTCTATTAATTTATTTTTATAAATAAATTTCATATTAAATGACTACTTAACATTTAAATTAAATTATTTCTAAAAGAAATTTCATGTCAATTTAATTGCAGTTTTATGTACCAAAATAAATGTGATAAGAAGTTGTTTCCTTAAATAAATTTTGATCCATTAAACTGCGTTAAATTATTGCCCTAAATAAAATTCAATTTAAATTCTATTATAATTTATACTATTCTAAATTAAATTATATTAATTTTGTTACACTATTTAATGTCCAATTTCAACATATATTTAATTAATTTTCATGAATAATTTATTTAGGACTATAATTTTTGTTAAAATGGATTTTATTTAAGGTAATAATTTAATAGCAATTTCATGTACCAAAATAAATGTGATAAGAACACTTAATTTAAATGACAATTAAATTGAGATGTCGTCTATGTAATCATAACTTTTTTAAAAATAAATTTTGCTTCTATAAATTTTTTGTCATTTTTAACTTTACTAATTAAAAATTTAATGATAATAACTCAAATAGAAATTAATGTTCTTGATCTAAAATTACAAGTACTTATATTAACACGAGGGAAACGAAATAGGAAAAGCATAACGATATAGTAATATTTATTGGAAATTTAATTTCTTTAAGTGATAAATTAAATTTTAAAGAAAAAATAAAAGAAAAGTCATAACAAAATTATAGATCGGGATGACAATGGGCATTGGACCCAATGGATACTTGCAAAAATTACCCATGATGGGTAGGGTAATTATCACCACTTGTTGAGTATTGGGTCGGGAACGGGTAATTACCCATGATGGGTATTGGTAATGTATACGGCCATGAGCATTTAGGTACCCAACATTAAATGACATGAGTATTAAAGTTACTATCTACACGGGTATGAGTCCAAGTATGAGATTTTTCTAAAGTACGAGTATGAGGACATGTACTCTATTATCCTACTCAAACCTTACTCACTGTCATCCCTGATTGTAGGAAATAAAATTTAACATTATAATTATAATATATTATACTAATTATAAAGTTACTACCTACACGGATATATTGTACAAATTTGAAATTATTGATAAAGGAAAGAAATATTTGAAATTAAAAAATAGAGTTAGAAAAGCTGATAAAAGAAATATTAAAAAAATATAGAACAAGATAAAGAAGTGAATGAAGGTAGTTATAGAAATACTGTAAATGTGGGTAGTTACATAAATAAGAGAAATTTTAAGAAAAGTAGAAGAAGTAGATGCATGTCTAGAAAGTGAATTACACCATACAATATGAGAGTATTCAAATGAGATATTGAAATGAGAATGACTGTGAGGGAGAGTGAGAAGAGTTTATTCATTTATATATTTATGAATAATTTCATTTATATATATATATATATATATATAGGAGAGATCAAATTACACCGGTGTAACTTGATCACCTATTACATATATAGAGGAGAAATCAAATTACACCAATGTAACTTGATCACCTATAATTTTGAAGTAATTTCAATTCGTTAACGATAAGAACCTAATTAAAAAAATAAATATAAATTCATGGACTCAATTAAAAAAAAAATAGTTTAGAGATATAATTAAAAATTACTAAATAATTCAAAGACTTCGGAAATTAATTTAACTTAATAGATTCAAACAACGCACTATAAGTGATCTCAGTATAAAATCGGAATCGTTACTCATAAACATACAAATAAAATATATACAACCAAGAACTACAATCATAGAAACACTGATCAGCATGCAGTTAAGTTACAGAGTCAATGAAGTTTCAAACGATGATGAACTGAATATGGAAGGGCGAGGTGGCACAGAAACTGTTGTCACGTCCTCAAGCATTTGGGTAACCTTCTTCATGGAGGGTCTCAACGAAGGATCCTCTTGAATGCACCAAATTGCTACCATCACATGCTTTTCCACTCTCTTTATGTCATTCTTTGCCTCCTCATCATTTTCTACCAACTTAGCTACCTTCCCTTGGCTATAACAACGATATGCCCAATCTATAAGTGCCTCTTCTTCACTTGCCATCGAAAAGGCAACACTTGACTTGCAACATATGATCTCTAACAACACCACCCCAAAACTATAAACATCTATTTTAGTTGTGATTAAAGCTTTCCTAAACCATTCAGGTGCAAAGTAACCAATTGTCCCTCTCAAACCCGTCTTAGCAGCTTTAGATTGTTCTGCCAACAACAATTTTGCCAACCCAAAATCAGCAATCCTAGGCGTGAACAACTCATCTAAGAGTATATTCTGAGGCTTTATGTCACAATGAATGATCTGAGTGCTGCATTCTTCATGCAAATATGTGAGACCTCTTGCAATCCCCAAAGCAATTTGCACTCTTTGGTTCCAATGAGGCCTTGAGATCCCAAAGAGAAAGCTAGCCAAGGAGCCATTGCTCATGTACTCATACACTAGAAGACGATGCTCCCCTTCGTCACAATAACCAAGTAAACGAACCAAATTCCTGTGGTGGGTTTGTCCAATCACACTCACTTCTGTTTTGAACTCCTTTTCACCTTCTTGCACCACCTTATCTAGCCTCTTCACAGCAACATACCTGCTTGTGTCTGATGTCAACACCCCTTTATATACCGTTCCAAAAGCACCTCCACCCAACATTTGTTTGAACCCTGTGGTTGCTTCTTCAAGCTCCTTGTACGTAAAGTACCTTATTGTTGCAGCTGACAATTTTGGATTATTCAAAAGCTTCTTGTGGTAGAAAATGAAAAAAGCAGCAAACAAGGCAACGAATAGAAGGACATTGAGGAACACTGAACTCCCAAGCAATATTGATATGACAAGCACAAGTGTTGTCTGTTCTCTCCCACCCTTGTTCAAATCTGTTTTAGGCACCTTGACAAGAGCTATTCTAGTAACATTACGGTGCTTCCTTCCATTGCTCAAAGGATACTTCTTCTTCCAACATTGTCCCTCTGGACCAGCTCCATATATGGCCACAGCACAAAAGCAATCTTCAAGGCACTTTTGTCTACACATATCCTTGTCCATTCCAGCTCCAACTAACTTGTCATAATCAGAGAGAGGCCAATCCAAATTTTGATACTCTTTGAAATCTACAAGATCCTTATTCTGCTCCCACCCGTCTTTGTTGCAGCTAGGCAGGGGAAAATCTGGTCTACAACCTGTGAGATTGTCATGTTCAAAAGGAGAATAATGATCTGGGCACTCACAATTAGTCTTCTCATTGATGGTAACGCAGTAGCTGTTATAACCGCAGATAACGTTCCCAGTTTGCTTCGTGAAGGAAAGGCAAATATCGTCCGGATACTTTTGCACCACACTCCACCACCTCGAACTACAGCTATCAGGAACTGTGTTCTCATCTGTGATCCATAGATACGGTACTTGTATTAGATATGATATGTATTTGATATGTCATATGACAATATGATTATTCTAGCAATATATACGTGTAGTGATTATATAATTGCAATTCTAGGAATCCAAATTAAGAATTACTAAAAACATGCTTCTATTTAGATTTGCATCACATTTTTTAAAGGCTTAGACACTTCACAGATGTGTATCGATGAAGTATTCACAAGTATCGGTATCAGATACAGATATAAAATACATATCACATACGAATAAGTGAGATAAATGAAAATATTGGTGCTTCATATATAGGTTCTCACCTTTCCGGTGCCGATAAAATCTGAAAACCCCATCAGGATCAATTCTAGCCATGTAGAAGAACTCTTCTGATCCACTGTTTAGGACTTCAGTGATCACTGTACCACTCGTGTCATTTTTGATGTACATGTGTCCAGGTTCATCAAAGTAGAGCTGTGATTCCGTTCCGACAGTATTAGTGGCCCAGTAAGCTTCACGCGTTGTTTCATCATTGCTTGATTGTGGTGAATAGTAAAGAACCAAATTGCCATCGTTCTGCCAAGCGAGTTCAAAACTCCCATCATAAAAACTCGTGTCAGATTGACGGGCTCTGAAGCTTTTAGGCTTAGCCAGCAGATTCTGACCAGGCAAAATGGTATCTGTGGGCTCTTCAAAACTCTCCCAAACCTGTTTGCCACTTTCATCCAGAAGCACAAAACTTCCATTGTCTAACATAGAAGCACATGATACCGAGACAATAGTGTTATTTTCTGGACGTTGCCACAGCTTATTGCCCTTGTGATCATACACTGAAATTCCTTTCCTTGTCAGGTTCGCTGTGGACCCTGCAGGAAATGCGGGAGTTTGATTTGGTTTTGCGTACCATACTATGGTTCTGTTGGGGTCCTTGGCAAACCAAACTGCAAGCACGGACATGAACTCCTTGTTGTCGAATAAAACACTTTGAAAACCAAAGGCAAAGTCACCAGAAGGTGAATTCCATGGAACTGTGTCATTGGTGTCCAGAGAGGAATTTAAGTCTACACTACAGTGTGAAGAAGTAGCACTAAACACAGATGGGAGAAAGGGGAGAATAATTAGAAGAAGCAGAGAATAGGAATGAAGAAAAGTTGAAGAGGCCATGTTGGTGCTCTCTAACAACATTGAAATTCATCAAGTAACATTTTATAGCATGATAACGTTGTCATATTCTCCTGCCACGGTATTGTTTGATTTGGTCTTGGTCTTAATTTTTTTTTTCCTGTTAACAAAACACGACAATTTCTTGGCGGTTTAATGACTAAATTGGCCCCAAATTATATTAAAAACTTTAATTTGGTACTCAAATTTTAAAACTTGTTAATTTGGTCCTCAAATTTTAAAAAATGCATCAATTTAATCCTTTTCGTCTAATTGGAGTTAACGCTGTTAAAAATTTGGAACTAAATTGACAAAACTTGTTTAGTCTTCTTGTTTATTGGGGATAATTTAGCCTTTAACGACATTAATTTGGTATTAAATTATTAACGGTGTCAACTCCAATTGAATGAAAATGACTAAATTGATACATTTTTAAAAATTTGGAAACCAAATTGATGAGTTTTAAAATTTAGAGACCAAATTAAAATTTTTAATATATTTTGGAGACCAATTTGATCATTAAGCCTTTCTTGGCACACGTTCAACCAAGTCTAAGATTCAGTAGGAAGGGATGTCAGAAATAAACAACTACTAAAATTAATTTATAATATAGTTTATTATGATTAAATACTGCGACGAATTGAAACTTTTGCTAATTATCCAAGTCTTTGCAAGTCACATCAAACACGGTAAGAATACCATTTACGCCATATTGCATAGAATTTTCGAAGAGAGGTCACCGTAACCATTAAAATCCTTTACCAGCTCCTATCAACTCCCAAATTTTCTTAGAAACATTCTTCCATTATATTAGTCTACAAAAGAAAGGTCTACTGAATGTGAATGAAAGTCAGAGCATGTGGTCAAATGTCTTGAATAAATAAGCAATAATAATGTGCCGGCTGGTTTGTTTTATTTTCTCATTTTAATTTCTTGGGTGATCTTATTTTCTCTATATATCTATCTGTTTATCTATTAATTAATTATATAAACTAATCTCATAAACTAATAGTTTAATTCGTATAAGCAACATTCATTTCGAAATCAGTCTTTGTATGAAAAAGACTTAAGTTTTTCTGTACGTTTTTCAGAGATTAATTAAAACTTATATATGAAACACAATATAACAATAAGGATCAATGTATCTAATAAAATTATTTCAAACTAATTAAAATTGTATCTAATAACGATCAATATAACAATCAGGATCCATGTATCTAATAAAACTAATAAAATTGTATATTTTGATGAGTAATAAAATGTATATGGATTAAAAGAACTAATTATTTCAAACTGTTGTCGCGTGAATATTTTGAAACCAGCCGAATGGGATTAATTGCAGATTTTTCCATCCAACTTTCATTAATTTACGAATTTTACCACTCAAGTTTTTTTTCACGAATTTTATCGTCAAACTTTCATCATTTTACGAATTTTACTACCAAAATTTTCAATTTTTACGTATTTTACCATCACATTGATAATAAAATGAAGTTGTTTTATTTTTTCTTTAATTTTTTGTGACACATTAGCGGTGATAAAATGCGTGAAAATTGAAAATTTACATGATAAAATTTATAAAAATAAAACTTGAGTAGTAAAATTTGTAAAATGATAAAAATTTGGTTGTAAAATTTGTAATTAAGCTTCATTAATTCAATTAATTAAGGATGTTTACACAGGTAAAGGAAAAAAAAAAATAGAAGGATGTTTACACAGGGGGAGGGGGGAGCTACGATACAATTATGATTTCTGTAATAAAAAAAAATACAATTATGATTTGACCAAGTACGTAACTCAGAATATCTAATTTCATGATGTCATGGTAAGAAAGAGAGAATTTATAAAAGTAAAAGTGGGACCAACAGAAATGAAAGGTAAGCAATATATATATATATATATATAGGGAGCTGCTAATATACACCCACTTAAAAATTAGAAGATGTATGTTAGTGACCAGCACCTTTTCATTTAGACTAAAAAATCATTTATCCATTATTTTACATTAACATCAATTTAAGGGCTGTTAAGTAATTTTAATTTTACTTCTTTTTTATTTTAATTTTAAAAATACAAATTATTCCTTTTCTCTTTCCCACATTTCTCTCTCTTCACCCATTGATTTCTCTATCCAGATCTGATCTTCTTCTAATCATTTCTTAATTTGACAAATTTCATCTTAGTTACAGAAGCGCCTCTGCCATGGTGTTTTTGTTTTTTTATCAGCAAAATGAATTTCCATTTAAGAGGTACAAAAGATACCTTAACCCACACTAACAGGAAAGAAATTCAGTTCGCCTTCAAGGCATCACCAATCTTAATTTTAATCTAGTCCCTTCTATTTAGCAAACATGTTTCCCAAAACTATGAAATGGCCGTTCACTGTACCGCCGAACACATTGCTTCTGTCACCAGAATCGGAAGAACAAAGGGTGCATGAGTATTTTTAATTTTTTTATTATTCTGTATATTCTGGTGGAAAATATATTAAGAAAGAGATATGTGCGCCAAAGAAGGGGGAAAGAAATATAATTCAAATTATTCAAATTAAAATTATTGTGAGAAGAGATAACGGGATTTGTCAAATTAAGAGATGATTGGGAGAAGATGAAAACATGAAGAAGATTTGGAAAGAGAAATCAATGGGTGAAGAGAGAGAGAAATGTGGGAAAGAGAAAAGGGATAATTTGTATTTTTTAAATTAAAACAAAATAAAGCAAAATTAAAATTACTTAACAGTCCTTTAATTTATGCAGATATGAAATAAAGAATGATTGGTTTCTTAGTCCAAGTGGAAAGGAACTTGTTGCTAATATATATATATATATATATATATATATATATATATATATATATATATATATATATATATATATATATATATGAGGAGGGATCAAATGACACCGATATAACTTATATCAATTGTTACACCCAAGGACGGAACCAGGTTAGAGGGAATAGGGGCTGTCGCCCCCCTGAATATACAAAACTTCCTTAACACCTATTTTAACATTATATATTTGCCCCCCAACTCCTATCAGTATTAACTCTTATAAAATGTTATTTCTGGTAGTTGTAAGTTTTTTTCGGCACACAAATAAAACAATAGATTTTATCGATTAAAAATGTATAATGTCTTTCTTCAAAACAAAAAAAATGTATAAGGTCTGTGTAGGAAGTAATTACTAATTAGTATGAATGGAATTATTGTGTAACTAAGAATATTACATTCATATGCTAAGCCTTATAAGTTTATATGTAATTTATTATGTATCTCACGACCTCGTTCTTGTGCCTATAATTCCGTTCACAACGATTTTATCTAAATATGTCTTCTCATTTATATGTTAGATTTTAAATTGTTTTTAATTCTATAGATAAATTAATTTATATAAGTAAAATTAATTTTAGCTATAAATCAGTATTGATTTTGCTTATCAAGTGTGATAAATTTTCGCCCCCCTTAAACAAAATTTCTAGTTTCGTCCCTAGTTACACCATTCAATAACTTGATATAGAATGTGATCCACCAAATATTGAGTGATATAATAGTTGTTCAAGTTATACCAATGTAATTTGATTCCTCTCTCTCTCTCTCTATATATATATATATATATATATATATTTATAAAGCAACATAATGCTTTTAATTAGCATGATATAGTTTCCTTTAAAAAAATAAAAATTAGCATGATATATGTTCTATGGTTAAGAATAAAGTTTTTTTAAAATAAAAAAAAATCAAACAAAATTTATTAGCATAAACTCGTCCAAATCACAAGTTACGATAAAAAAGCAAAACATTACAAAACTAATGTACTTATCATGTAGTAACAGTAACCACCAAACCTACAAATAACTTCTATGAATACATAATATATATAAAACCCATATGAAAACATCAATAAAAATATGACCCAACACACTTTGTCCATGAACTTTAATTTCCACTAGCATTTCTCCACCACCATATCGGAAAATAGCTGTCACACCAATTTTGTTCCTCCTTTCCACCTACTAATTCTGAAAAGGAACTGCCCCATTTAAACAAACCACCAGGTTTAAAATCCATGTTGATAAAAAATATATAAACGCCTTCCTTCTGAACCTAAGCCATTTTCATGCTGAAACTTACACCGCTTCCAAAATATCATGAATCTGAATCTCCTTTTGCTAAAACATCATTTTATTTCTTCCCAGCCAAATTGTCCAAATAGTTGCCAACCAAATAACATCCCAACCTTCTTTAACTCCGCTTGCCTTCCAAGTCCTTGAAATTGTTGCCTATGATTTCTCATATTAATTTGCAACGTTGTAGAAAAACCCATCCATTATAAATACAAAAGCCAAACTCTCAAGAACCATTCACATTCAAAAAACAAATGTGAAGTAGTTTCCAATTCTTTTTTTGCATGTAACACACAAACTTTCCTCTTGACCAATAACTCCTTTCTTGAACAAATTTTCTCTTGATGGTATCCTATTTTTGATTGCTTTCCAAACAAACAAAATGACATTTGCTGGAACCACTTTATTCTAGAAATCTTTCTACAACCTGATGTTGTTGTTATGTCCTGTTGTGATTTGTACTGTAGAATTCTCTACCAATTAACTCAACTCATGAAATAAATGTCTCTCCCATTGAAACAACTCCCTTCTCCAACCCTACCTCCATACCCATTTCCCATCTACCCAATCCCCTAGCTCCGCTATAGATACCTCTTTATCCTTAGCTATTAAGAATAATCTTTTACATCTATCCTTCAACAGCCCTTCCTCCAATCATTCCAAAAAGCAGTGTTTTGTCGATTCCCCACCACCTTCCTTATTGAGTCACTAAACCATCCCTTCCTTACACCCCATTATTGGCATGTAATTGTTTAGTTTAATCATAGAAAACGTGAAATAATTGGCTTTAGTTTAATTAATCAGAGATTCTGAGTTTAAGTCTTAAGTATACAACTGCATTAAATATATAAAACAAAAAACTTATCTCTAATTTATCTCTAATAGATAATATATGAGGGGTGTGAAACACAATCAAACCCTAAACATAAACATTTTTTCTAGCAAAAATTCGAACCTTAATTCACCATATTATGAAGAATTAGTCCCTTCCGTTAAACCAAACTCTTGCCAGTACAATAACTTGTTATTAATATTAAAAAAAATTATAAAATCTATTAAAAATATAAATGTGAGGTAATTTGTGAAACTCATTTTAAGTTCTGAAAAAATTATTATTGAAGTAAAAAATTGCTAAAATTCTTAAAACTGATATCATCAAAATAAATGCTAATAATATATTTTTCAATACACTTATTATTGACTGAAATTTATTAATTTTTTTTATCTCACTTCTTATTTGATTAATTTTACTCACAATTTTATAATTTTTAATAAATTTTAACTAATAATAAAAGACATATTATAGAAAACATGTGTTATAAAAAATGTATTGCTAACTCTCTTCAATAAAATTAAGTAACTTTAATAATTTTGATAATTTTTTTTATAAAGATTGATTTGCAGCTAGAAGAGCGTGTAAAGGAAACTCAACTGAAGGAGAGTTCCTGGACCAAACTTAACAAAACGCATGGGGGACTATACCAAAATCCATGGGAAAGTCAGAGGAATCTAAAAGAATGTAACAGATTCCTATTTCTAACAAAATCTCTCCTAACAAAAGCAGGGACAGGTCCCACCAAGTAAAAAAATGTGCAAATTTGCCCCAAAATTGGTAAACTTATCCGCACAAGTATTTCCTTCCCTATACAAGTGAGGAAAAACAAAAATGATGTCTTTACATAAACTCAAGTTTCTCCATCTACAACGGATTCTCCAAGGGACAATCAAAGGATTTTTAAAAGAAAACACATCTCAACTATTTTTTTTTTTAAATAAATTTTGAATCCAAAAGGAATGACCCTCTAGCTTTTTTTTTCTTGTTGAAAACATTACAATAGCATCCATATTATTCAGCAGAAATATATAGATGCTTTTACAATATTCCTCCCAAACAATAACTTAGGGGGTGCATTCAATTAAGATTTCAAAGGATTTTAAAAGGCTTTTTTTTTTATAAAAAAATCTTGTGGTATTCAATCAAGATTTTTAAATGACAAAAATAAATCTTGTGGTATTCGATCAAGATTATTAGGATTTTTTAAGGAGTGCAATAAAATCCATTGGTATTCGATTAAGATTTTTTACAACTTATAAAAAGTCTTCTGGTGTTCAAAAGTATACAAATTTCGATAGATTTCAAAGGGATTTTTTAGTAGAAAATATAAATACCGTACCCATCAAACAATCCCACCCAAACCCTTGAGATTTTCCCAGACTTTCTTTCTTTCTTTCTTTTTCTGCCAGTTTCGAGGCTTTTCTTTCTCCCATCACACATAATCCCTTTTCTTTTCGTTGAAGGTGGTGTAAACATTCATAACTTTCTTCGCAAAGAATGTCATTATAATGAATTTCCAATTGAATCAACAAACGAATCTACCAGTTAACAAAAATCATAATTTTGAACCTATTGCTATCCAAGAGCATGAACAAGAAGATTCTAATGCATAAAGGGCTAATATATCTTTAGAATCAATTAGTTATTCTAGCCTATGTAGTATCTAATGTAATAAAAATTAATATTAATATATATATATATATATATATATATATATATATATATATATATTTGAAGTTTTATTCATTAATCAGTGTTCTTAGAAGTTAACTAGAAGAATATAATAGACTGCGAAACTACTTTTTTCTAGCCAAACGCGTTTGTGGTTGTCGTTTCTGGAATTATTTAGTTGTTCATATACTGCATGGACTTTGACAAATAATAGTACTCTACTTATTGTTCCAATTCAATAATAATCTTGCCGGCGGGGGGTCTCAAAATTTGTTTTTTTCACAAAATTTTAAGTTTGTGTATGAGTGATGATATATAACACCTAGTCACCTCTATATATCAAACACTCTATTAATATTTTCTTTTTATTTCTCATTTTATCTATTATATCTATATTTTTCTTTTTTAAGTATTGAATAAAATTTAGTGTCTATCCTAACTTTTCCTCTAATATACATGTTCATCACTTTTCAAATCAAGTTTTCCAAACAAATCGTTATTTCAGGTGGGATGTTCTTTTCAAATCAAGTTTTCAAACAAACCCTTAATTCAGGTGGGACATTGATGGCAACCTTGAAAAGGAATAGCTGCACATTTGTTCTTGGTCATTCTCAGCTTTATATAAAGAATAATGATGCACGAATGCTGTTTGATTATCTTGAGAGAAAGAGATATATAAAAGAGAAAAAAATATATAGATATAATAAGTAATATGACTAGGGGCGGAGCTTAGAAGAGACAGGGGAGTGCCATGGCCCCCCCAAACTTTTATGAAAATGTATACATACATATATTATATAATATTGTATAATAAAATATAAAGGATTTTACAATAAAAAAATGTAAGGGATTTTATAGGTGTTAATTAAATATTAGATCTTGATCTTGCTATGTAAGGAGCCTCTACTGTATACGGGTGTTAAAACTTATATAATCTTATTCTTGCAAGTGTTAAAATATAGTTTATTATATAATCTTACAGGTTTTAAAAGTTAAAACTTTTAATATAAACAATATATATTATATAATAAAATATAAATGACACAACACTGTTGTTAACCTATTTGGCTATCTTAAAAACTCTAGTCTTCACTCTTCAGTACTCCTTTAACAAGAATATGCATTTTCAATTTCATGTATTGTTCAGATTATCTATATATTGTATATTTGTGGTTAACAAATTAATATTAATATTTGGTGGCTATTTTTCTTATGAGAAGGTGTTGGATTGAGTAGATTTTATTTACATTTACTCATACAGCTCCACTCTCTATCCTGTTTTTGTTTCCTGATGAAACTTTCATTTTGCACTTTGCAGCATAAAAATAACATCTGCACTGCATCAGCACTCAATTTTATTAAAAAAAAAATAGCATCATATTATTAACACTAATATGTAATGTGTATATTAATGAAAATTTGAAACAAAATAATTTATTATGAAATAGAATATTTATTTGTTATCATTTACTTTAATATTATTTTTTTTATTAACTTTAGTTTACACTACAACTTAAATTTTAAGTACATAATATAATATTGCATGCATATCTAACTTATGTACTACTCCAATTTTAAATATAAGAAAAAAAAATCATTTCACACTAACTAAGAAAATTGGTTAATAACATTTAATTGCACCAATCTAAATTAAAAAAAAATGTGTAATTTTCCTAAATTGCCATTTATTGGAATTTAATATTAATAATAAGAAAGAGTCATTGGAATTAATACCCCTATTAAATGAAGGGTGTTTTGGATATAGTCTCATTAAATGAGGTGAAAATAGTTGAGATTTGTTTATATTTAAAACTAACACCCAAGTCATTTTTTTTTTGCTTATATTTGAAAACGAAGGAAGTATTAGATTTTATTTTGGCCGCCTCAAATTTTTAGTTCAAGCTCCGCTACTGAATATGACATTGAAAAAAAAAAAAAAAAAATTTAAATGAGTGTTTGTTTTTTTTTTTTTTTTTTGAAAGGCTTTAAATGAGTGTTTGTAAGAATGAGATGTCTCGTTTATTCTTGTTTATCTAAACTCTCCTCTCGTATGTGTGTGAGAGGAGAACGCAATAGTACTACTTTGTAAGCAGAACAGATAGAAATTATATTCATAAACGCATAGTTAGAGCATTAAACTGTGTGCTTGTGTGATAGAGGGACTAACCTTTTTTCAATTCATCATGATATTATTTCCAGAGAATTGGAGCAGAGATTAATTTTTGTCTCTCTTTTGTAGATATGAAGAGAAATGATTAGTAATGGTCATATTTATATATAAATTGCAATTCAGTCTCATGTTACCATCAACAAATCATGGATTGTCTAATATTGCATCTTCGAAATATACCATGTTTCCATACCTTCGGGGTTTAATTTTTTTTTTTTTTTTATATATATAAGCGGGGTTTAAATTAATTGATATCAAATAAGCTATTACGCAAAATACAAGACATGGTATACTCTTATTTTTATATTCTGCGTTTCACGTTACATCTTGGTAGTGTGATACTACGAATTTATTTGATAGATGTACGATGATACTATTTGTCGGTTAGATTATGACTTTCGTGTAACCTTACACTCGCGAAGTTATTCGGGGAGAATGCAACAATAACGACAACAGCAAAAAATCTTAAACCTTGAAGATATATTATTACCTTCAAATTTCAAAAACAAGACAAAAAATTAAGGATTAAATATGTCTCTCTCTTTTTTTCTTTCAAATATAAAATGGTTTTGGTTTTAAGTTGATGTATTTTTTTTTATCTCTACAGTATTTGTCATCACTCTTTTTTTGTTCCTTGCTGTGATAACATAGACTAAAGAAAAAATCCGTTATATTTTGCAGGGACGTAATGACATAGACCGAGAGCAAATTTTGTTGTATTTATAAGAACTATATAAAAACAAAGATTACTTGAAAAAAAAAACAAAACTGCTACATATATTTGCAGGAATGTAAAACATGTTACTAACAACATGATCACAACAGAAACCAAAATAAGACGACGAATATTACAGGTATTAAAAACAAAAATTGTTATGCTTGCAGAGACTTCGAATATGTTTAAGCCATTAATTAAGCTTTTCGAGTCAAGAACTTATCATTGATTATGACATTGATTACACTGTTGGAATTTTATTTTGTTTTCATTTTTATTATGAATAAAAAGGAAATTGGCTTGGAGAAATTATTAGGTGACGCGAGATCATTACGTGTTCAGGATCTCAACTAATCTTTATATGACATATATTCAAGTTTTTTAATTTGCAAGAAAAAATTAATAATACTTAATTCTATGTCATGTAGAGATTAATAAGAATTATGTTGATTTTGAACTATCTAGTAATCAATACTCATTCAATAAATATATAATTGATATCTATTTGTTGATTCTACAATATTAATGGATAATGTTTAGTGGTCACCCAAATGTCCATCGACACCTTGAGAGAAAAAAAATAAAAGAGAGAAGTGATATGTTTATAGGTAATATGACAAGAAGAGAGAGATAAAAAAAATATAAAGGTGTCAAATAAATGTTTGTTAAAAAAGTAACCAAATATCATTTTCATTCTACAATTGTTTCAATTTTATATACTATAGTCACTTTTTTTTAAAAGTAAAAATAAAAAATCCCAGTTCTGAATATAGCTCAATTGATTAGTTAAGTACATACTGATTAGGCAACATCAGAGTTGAATAAATTAAATCTCACTGAATGTCATCAAACAACAACCACTGTTATTTAATTACTTAATTTCATTCACACAAGTAATCAAAGGTTGGTTGAGCGTGGTGTGTGAGTTGTTGTAAATTTTCTGGTACCTGTCTTCAATTCCTACAGATAAAAAAAAAAAAATTTACTGCATGTAAACAAAAATAAAAAAAAGCTTTAACATGAAAGAGCAGAGTGAGGATTTTTGTGAGCTGCAGAAGGCAAATTGTATTGACAATAGCTCAGTTCTGAACAGAAGAAAGCTAGGAATTTGCGATTATTGTGATAAACCACACCAAACTATACTGATCTATCTCCTATACTGCATGCATAAACATATACGTATCTGCACACTATGAATGTGCAATTAATTTTGATAATAATCTAAGTCTATAGACATATTGGTGCATGATTGATTAATTTCTCCTTAAACATCCATCTCTAATGAGTAATGACATTTTCAATAAGCATGTATATAGCATCAAACTCGAACGGTCCTACCAGAAGAGGAGGCACCTTGCTGCTGCTGTTCATGCTCATCACCCTGTTCATCTTGGTTCTCCCCACTCAACTCCTCCAAGGACTTCCCTTTGGATTCCGGAACCAAGAACGTGAAAAACATGCCAAGACAATTCACCACAGCCAGCAAAATCAGGGTCTTCTTCATTCCAATCCCGGCCGGATACCCTGCATCTCGCTTCGCAGGATCCGGATCCTGCGAAGCATACAAGAACCCGAACGCGCCTACTATGGCGCCGGCCTTCCCAGCGGCAGACGAAATGCCATGGCACGTCGACCGCAGCCTCGCTGGGAAGATCTCGGCCGGCACCACAAACGTGGTCGCGTTTGGGCCGAAATTGGCAAAGAAGAAGGTGAATGCATACATCACCAGAAACCCTATTCTATGCTCCTTCTTGGTCCAGTGATGGTAAGGAATGGCAAGTGCAAACATGAACGCAGTCATGAAGAAAAACCCCATAAGTTGGATGAAGAAACGACCCAAGTAATCAATAAACGCCACCGTGAACCAGTACCCTGGAACCGTACCACATAACGCTATAAGCGCGGTTGCTCTAGCAACCTTAATCACCTCTTGAATAGCATTCATTTCCTTCGCAGGAGGAATCCACCCAATGCTACTATATATATCTTTCTGAAAAAGGTTGGAACTATAATAAGCAATGTCAAGTAAAAACCAAGTGGAAGTTGTTCCAAGCAAATGCAACCCGTGTCTTCGCAGAAATTCCTTTGAAAACAACCCGAAGTTGTTGTCCTGTCTCTCAACTATGATGTTCACCTTTTCTTGCTCAGCTTCAATCTCAACCTGCAACACCCTCGACATGTCTTGTGCCGCTTGCTTCGCGTTCTTCGCGACAAGTGCCGTGTAACGCGCTGTTTCGGGCATCTTCATGCGCCAGTAATAGGTAAGAGCTGCGGGAACAGCACCGAACATTAAGATGATGCGCCAAACGTAGTCAGCTTCAGGAACAAGGGAAGCTTCAGGGTTTTCTTCGTAGGGTGGAGCATTGTACGCGTGGTCGAAAGCGGTAGCGACTATGATGGAAACAACCGCACCAACGAGGATTCCAAAACCTTGCATCAGGGATGTGAAAAAAAATCATCAGAACCAACCATATATAAAACGAATGCTGTTGTTAATTATCGGATTTGAAGTCTCACCTTAGTAATTCACATAATAAAAGTTTTTGCGGATTATTGAAGTGAAAGTCTAGTTTTAATTTGAGAATTAATAGAACAAAAATACTTATAAAATTGTATCTAAATTTTGTTTATACATGTTTCTGATATTATTTTTCAATCAAAATTCAAGTTTTACTTTAATAATAATTCACATAATAAGAAAAACCATTAAATATTAACACGAATTAGAAAAAGTGAAATTTCATTTCTAATTAAAGAACAATACCACAAACATATGTGTAATCCAAAATCCAAAGTATGCAAAGGTGTCAATTATGAGGATTCTGAATCCTTATATTAGCTAGGGATGTGAAAAAAAACCATTAGAACCAAATCTTAAATAAAACCAAACCGTATGTGGTTTAAAAAATCAAGAAAAAAACTTAGGTACAATCTTAGACGTATTTATGGTGTTATTTTTTAATCAGAATTTCACTTAAGTAATTGGGCGTAACAAAGGTTTTCATTGAATGTTTAACGTGTAGGCAAATGTTAATCACTGGTTAAAGAATTAAAAGGAAAAAAGTTTTTATTGGAAGGCGAAAAATTGTGCTGATTTTTTTTGCGTTTTTTTATGAATTTCACACTAAATACTTTTTTCTTTTATTTCCTTAACCAGCAGTGGCCTAAGAACACTAATTAGCAAGACCCTAACTGTGTTATGAAAGTGAAACTCTACTCTTAATTAGACAACACCACCGAAAACACACGCGAAACTAAACTATATCTAAATTTTGTCCAAAAATCAAACCATGTGTAACCTTACCTTGCATGGCAAAGACAGAAGCTATGAAGGCGCCACGTGTCCTTTTGTTGGCGTACTCAGACATGATGGTGGCGGAGAGGGGGTAGTCGCCGCCGATGCCAAAGCCTAGCCAGAAGCGGAAGAAGCAGAGGGTGGCGATGACGCCTTTGGCGGTGTGGCCGAAGGAGAGGCCGGAGGCGAGGGAGGAGAAGACCATGAGGGCAAGGGTGATGCCGTACACCTTTTTCCGGCCGAGCTTGTCGCCGAGCCAGCCAAAGAAGAGCTGGCCGGCGAGGGTCCCGCAGAGGGCAACGCCGTTCACGGCGCCGGAGACGTTGGGAGGGAGGGTGCCGGGTTTTGTGGCGCCGGGGTGGGTGTAGTAGATGCGGCCGAGGAGTTTGGTGACGTTGGGGATGCTGAAGAGGTCATAGGCGTCGGTGAAGAAACCCATGCCGGCGATTATGATGGCAGTGAAATGGTACCATTGAGTCTTCGCTGCGTCAAGGTCGTTCAGCACTCGCAGTTCACCACCTGCCATTGCTCGAGTATAATATTTCTGTGCCTCAACTACCTAATTAAACTGCTCCCGCTCCTTGTTTCAGTGATGGATTTTTTTTTTCAACAATTATTTTTTTATCTGTAAGAATCGAATACAGATACTGAAAATTTACAATAATTCACACATCTATTCAATCAACTGAGCTAGACTCCTTTTTTTTCAACAATTCTGAAACAGAAGGAACATGCTGCTGCTTTAATAGTATATAAATATAGATTTACAATGCTTTATTTAAGAGCCTTAATACTTTGATACGTAAGAATCGAAGTCAGGTATGTACTGGAAGTTTACAACAATTCACGTACCTGCTCAACCAACTGAGCTAGACTATTCGGTTTTTTTCAACAATTCTGAAACAGAAGGAACATGCTGCTGCTGCAGGTTAGGATATGCAGAGAGATGAGAACTTAACACTTCAAGCCTATGTATAGTATCTAGCTAATGTAATAAATAATGGTAAAGATACATGTATTTGACGTTTTATTAATTAACCAATGTTCATGGAGCAATATAATAGACACTGAAACTTTTTTTTTTTTTTTTGTTTCTTCAATTGTTTAGTTGTTCATATTACTGCATGGACTTTGACAAATAATTGTAAGCTAGCTTGACTATTCCAATTGAATAATTAAGTTAATGTATGAGGGATGATATGTAATATCTCTATATATCAAACACTAATAACATTTCTTATTTTTTTTCTAATCTCTCTTTCTATTACATTATTACAGTATATCTATATATAATTGTTTTTTCATTATATTTTTTAAATATTAAATAGAGTTTGGTGTATATCGTAATTCAGGCGGGACATTGATTGCAATCTTGAAATTAAAAGGAATAGCTGCACATTTTTTTGTGGTCAATAAAATATTATCTGCATCAGCTTTATCTAAAGAATAATGATGCATAAATGTTATAGTATTTGATATCTTAAGAGAAAAAGAGTAGATAGAAGAAAAAATATACAGGCATAATAATTAATATGATATAAAAAAAAGTAAAAGATAAAGAAAAATAACAAATTTTAAATGTTTATAAAAATGAGATGTCTCGTATATTCTTGTTTATTTAAATTCACCTCTCGTATACATGTGTGTGAGCTAGAGGAGCAATAGTAATGCTTTTTACTAAGCAGAACAGATAGAAATCATATATATAAATTAAACTGTGGGCTTGTGTGATAGAGGGACTAACCTTTTTCAATTCATCATGATATTATTTCCAGAGAATTGAAGCAGAGAATTTTGCCTCTCTTTTGTAGATTTGAAGAGAAATGATTAGTACTGGGGTCATATTTATTGCAATTCAGTCTTATGTTACCATCAACAATCATGGATTGTATAGTCTAATATGGCATATTCGGAATATACCATGAATATGATTCCATTCCGTCGGGGTTTAAATTAATAGATATCAAATCAGCGATTACGTAAGCAAAATACAGGTATGGTATACTCTTATTTTTTATTTTCCGCGTTTCACGTTACATCTGGATAGTGTGAAACTATGAATTTATTTCATAGATGTATGTATGTGATGATATTATTTGTGGGGTATATTATGACCTTCGTGTAACCTTACACTCGCAAAATTAGTTCGGGGAAAATGCAACGATAACGACAACAAAAAATCTTAAACCTTGAAGGTAAGTTATCTATCTTCAAATTTAAAAATTAATACAAAAAATTAAAGATTAAATATGTTTCACATTTTTGCAAATATAATGATTTTGGTTTTTAGTTCATGTATTTTTTATAAAAAAAAAATAATCTCTACAGTATCCGGATCACTCTTTTTTTGGTCCTTGCTGTGATTACATAAACTAAAGACAAAATCCATTATATTTTACATAGATGTAATGGCATGGACTAAAAGCAAATTTTATTGTATTTATAAGGACTAAAAACAAAAATTACATGAAAAAACAAAACTACTACATTTTGCAGGGATGTAAAACATGTTATTAACGATATGTTCACAGGAGAAACCAAAATATAAGTGACGAGGAAGATTACAGGAATTAAAAATAAATATCTAGACTTTAGATATATTTAAGCCATTAATTAGTACGACAGAATTCATCTGTCATCCATCAGTCTAATTCATTTATCATTTCAATTACATTGTTCTATTTACATGTATACTTTTATTTCTTAATTTCATTCAAACTTTTCGGTAAACTTACGTGAATTTCACTTTAAGTGTTTTTTATATTAGCTTAAGACACTACAACTAAGAAACCAAATCCCTTAATACAATCACTTGATCAAAAGGGGTTAGTGTAAAACTGAAAGTCAAATTAAGAGCAATCCTATCCGCTTTGCAAACTTGTTTGATTTCTTTATTCTTTATTACATCAACACGCCTATTGCCTACCTTATGATCCAGATTCTCATTAATCTTTTATTTGCCTTTTCTACAGGTTCACTATTAATTAAATGAAGCTGACAGGTTTGTATGCCTTTTATATTGTTAAATATTGTGAGACATAAGCCCATCTGTCCACTTTAACTTGTCCCAATTGAACAAGAAAGAAGAAAAAAAAAATCATAAATAACTTACTGTACGTCTCTAAAAGTGCTAAATATTAAGGACTAGACGAATTCACGACTTACAAGGACTTTTGTTTAAATAATACTATTTTGATAATTTCTCGTAAGTTTTTCATAACTTGTTTATTTTATCTTTTTCTATCACGTCATTTTATTTCATATTTTCCTATCCTTTCTTCCTATATTTATTTCTTTGTTGTAAAAATTAAAAGATATTTATGTGGAAGTAAAATTACTCCTTTTCTTTTGTTACACACACACACACACACATTATCCATTTGTGCTACATGTTTGAGACACACTCGCTCTCTCTTCTTCTTTTCCCTTCTATTCCTGGGTTTCCATTCATACTTGCCAGTTCTATTGCCTCAGTGCATTCTGAGAGGTTCCTGTTATATCCTGGGGGGCTAGCACGGTGATCTGCAGATAGAGGTGGGCAAATGGGTCCGGGCCCGCGGACTAACCCGTTAACCCGCAGCCCGTACGGTATACGGACTGCGTTTTTTCGAGTCCATTTAAAATGCGGGCTTTTTAGCCCGGCCCGTTTAACCCGCGGGCTAAACGCGTTTTAACCGCGGGTTAAACGGGTAGCCCGCGGACTTTTTTTTTTTTTTTTATAAATTTAGGATGTTGTTATTTAAATATTCAATGAACTATCTATTTGTATTATATTTGTGTACATTTAAAATTTGCACTTGACTTGTTTGGATCTAGACTTGACACACTTGACAAATTAACTACTTTTTATATGGTTGGTGATATAATATTTTGATTTAGTATTGATTGAGTAGTGCTTGAGTATTAATTGATTGAGTAGTGCTTGAGTATTAATTGATTTGTGTATATCAAAACCTTTGATATTGATTTTGTGATAGGTACCGCTACATATGTATATAAATTTTTTTGGCCTTTTTTTTTAAAAAAAGAAAGATTTAAAAAAATGTTTAAATTTTAGTTTAAAAAATTTATTTTTCAGTTTTAAAAAATATATATATATATTTGCGGGCCGGCCCGTTTAGCCCGCGGGCTAAACGGGCCGGTTACGGGTTTGAAAAATCCGAGACCGTTTTAAATGCGGGCTAAACGGACGGGCTAAACGGGTAACGGGTTAAACGGGTTACGGGCTAAACGGGCGGGCCAACCCGTTTGCCCACCTCTATCTGCAGATAAGTCCTTTAGGGCAGTGCTTATGCACACCTTAGGAAGTGTGTTTTCTTTAATAGTGGATACATTATTCACATAAAATTACTCCTTTTCTTTTGTTATACATATGAAAGCATATTATTTCTTAGAAATTCTCATTGATAATGTGGCAATAGATAAGAGTTTATAATACTTGAACTGATATGAGATGTTTAATGTTGAATGTGACCGAGCTCTAAGTTATTATCACGTATAGTGGTTCTCCCATAAGGCTGAGGTTGGTGATGAAAGATTGACCTATCTCTAAAGACATTTTAACACTCAAGTCGACGAGGATTTTGATGAGTTACAGTAGTGTCATATAATAAACTTGAAACAACTGATTATGACTAATTTATAAAGATATTTTGAGGTGGGTTGAAGTGGATTATGTGGGACACAAGACTCTCGTCGAAAAGATTTTGCCTACTTGAGAATATTATTCTCTTAGTTTACTCTTGACCAAGGTGTGGTTCCTTGTTCAGGAGTTTATTCAATTTAAGGTCCCTTCTTCTACACTCCAAAAAATTTAGCCAACAGCCCCTTTCATTTTGAAAAAAGGTAATTCGGAATAAAAATTTTACATTCTAGATTACCCTTTCCAAAATAAAAAAAGGGGTATTGGATTATTTTTTTGGGATGCAAGAAGAAATACCCTTAATTTAATTCACATTGCAATTAAGCTGCTTGCTATTGCCCTCACCCAAATTCCTCTTATAGGCCTAATTGGGTTGACATGATATTCTAGGTTGAGGTCGACATTATATGCCCTCCCCCCTTCTTCTCTATTTTTCGATGTCATCTTTGAGTAGGGGTTGGGGGGGGGGGGGGGGGTTATGGGCGTTTCGGTGGTGGCAGGATGTTGCCATTGAAGGTTACTCCAATAGGGGAAGGTTTTGAAAATGAACCCTTTTTTCTTCGTACTAGCTTGGACGATGATCATGCGAGTGACAGTGCATCCGCAGCCCATGCTGATGTTGAGGGTGGGGGTGACAATGTTGTCTGCCCCGATGCTCCTAACAGAGTGGCCAAGATGCCCTTAGCAACTTCGACGTGTAATGTCATAGTGGTGAAGGATCGGTCCTCCAAAGCCATTGGTGGGCAACCCTTAGTTCCTTGGTGTTCTCAGCCTACCTCCCTAGTGTTAAGTCCTCCTAAAAAGGTTAAAAAGTCAAAATATTTTTTCCCTCTTGTTACTCTACCTAGGTATTTCTGGGTTCATGGCGAGGTGGCCCTACTTCTCTAAGTTTCAAAGGAGGAGTCCATCTTGGCTCTTTTGAAGGAGATTGACCTCTGCCACGTCAATCAACTGGATGTTGTTTATGCTGAGCCTTGCAAGCCAGATGAGGACGTCTTTTTGCAGGTTCTTTTGTGTCAATCCCACTTTACCTATGTTTACGAGACGTCTCGGTATGATAGTTTTGTTCAACTGATTCGAACTTGACGTTTTGAGGGAGCTGAACATCGCACCCACCCAGCTTCAATCGAATGTGTGGGCTGCTCTTGGGGCATTTCAGGTACTTTGTCACAACTTCTATATCACCCTCACTACCCCCAAATTTCTTCATCATTAAAAAAAGGGGTTGGGTTTCACTCATTAGGATCCCTGGTGTTTCCATTTTGGGTCCCTATACTACCTCATATAAAAACTTCAAAAGGGGGTTCTTCAAGTTTCAACTGGGTTCTAATGGAATGACATACTTCGTTGATAAAGACGGGAAGCCTAAGTTTCCCTTTTATTGAACCCGGAAGTCGAACAAACATTCTGGATAGAAGCTCATTAATATTTTTAAGGATTATTTTCTCTTGGTAAATCTTTTTTTTAGAGAACTAATTGGTATATATTCACTTTTTTAAGAATTAATTATGTACTAAAAATAAAACAAAAAGTTGAAAAGGATATTAATTAAGTGTTTAATTTTTATGTACCGTTAGAATAAATTAATATTTTAACATTTTCAATTACTTACAAATTTTAAATATAATTTTTAAAGTAATTATTATAAAGTTAAGAAACTTTTCATGTATATAGATTATTATTAGATGACATTATAACAGTCTTATATTGTTAGTTGATTCTAATATTCATTTGAAAAATTAACAGCAGCATTTGATGAGAAAAATTAACAGCAGCATGTCAAAGAGGACCAAGACGTGCATACAAGCACACACTTAAGTGTCTCACTTTTCTCCTTAAAAGACTATTTACTATTTATTTTTCTTTAGAAAACAAATTGAGTCAAGTAATTTTTTAGGGAATGTTATTGGATTCTCGAGAATGTAGAGATGAAAATATATATTTCCATGTTTGTTAGAAGGTAATAAAGAAATATTCCTAGGTATCTCTTATTCTCAGGAAAATGAAATTCCCATGTTTATACTAATTTTATATTGATGTTATTCCCATGAAAGAAGGGTATGAATGTGGATTCTTGGGTAGTGGGAATCATATTTATTGTGTAAAAATTTTATTATACCCTCATTACTAGTTAATACCCACTACCCAACTACATATCTACCTCTATATTAGTGGTAACTTCTAAATAATATATGTCTTATTTTTTCACATGTACTCCATATATAGTCTTTGCTACGCTTTGTTTTATGACTTGTCATGGGTATCCAAGATCTGTTATTGTAGCTTATAACTGTTTACTAGAATATTGCATACTATGTCTAAACAATACAATTGCCCTCAGATTTATTTCTTACCATTTTTTTTTAATGAGTTATGCTTATTATACTCATAGGTTTTTAGTTATTTATGATTATGTGTGATGTATATTTATTCTTTGTACTGAGTTATCCATATGAGAAGCATAAAAAATTGAAAACTTTGGTTGTTGATATAAAATATAATATCTTTTATACAATAAAGACATTTTAGTAATTGTAACATATATTCCTAGGAAAAAAAATGTGAATCAAACACATGTTTTAAATATTCCTAGGAATTTCAAAAAGATTCCCAACCTATTTTAACAGTTAACCAAACATTTTTTTTAAAATACCTAGGAATGTCATTCCCCTGTAATATCCCTCGGAATAACATTTCCAGAAATGCAATAACATTCCGTGAAACAAACGTCCCTTAAGGTTAAATTAAGTATTTACTCAAAAAAGAAAACAATGCAGTTACTATTTTTGGGGGAACATGAGTAAACAGAAGATGGGAAGTGCCTGCGTGAGGCTGAGAGTGTATACATAGGCGTGTGCATGAATGCAGGTACGGGAAACGTGGCCTTGATTCCATGATGGTTACGTGTGGATCGTGGGTTGTCCAGTTACAAAAACACCTTTCATTCATTGCAATATATATATGTGAAAAAAAAGAAGCAATAAGAAGAAAAAGAACAAGATCAAGAAAATGTGACAGTTGTGACTCCTCCAAAATCTTTGGACAATGCGTATATAGTTCTCAACCACCTTGTACCAAGATTCTTAAAAAATAATTACCCATGATTTAGCTTTTTTTTATTGGAATAATCATATTTTCACTCATTTTTCTCATAACACACTTCTTATAATTAACATAGATAGACAAATAAGAAGAGAAGAGAAAAAAAAAATAGTATTTGATAAAACAAGTGATGGGATAGAGAAATGGAGATAATAAATGAATTATAAAAAGTATAAAAATATTGAGTGAGAATAACATTCCTCTTTTGTGTGCCTTTTGAAAAGGAAAAGGAGATATATCCATCTCTTTCGGGCTTAGTAAAGGCTAGAAAATATGATATTATCATTGTTATAAAATTAAAGTAAATAATATATACATGTAAAAGGTTCTTGGAATGTCATTCAATTACAAAATTTTATATATGTAATAAGTTTATTAATTTTTATAATAATTATCTTAAAAGTTATATATGATTTCTGATTGATTTATAGTGTAAAAGCTTTTACACTAAGAGTGTATATATATAGGGATAGGATCCGTTGACATCAAGTGTAAGTCTAAAAACTTATACTAAATCTCATCCGTTAAAATGAGTTAATCTAACTGTATAAATTATTTCACTAAAAAAATTAAAAATTAAAATAAGTTAATCACGTGCTCACGTTCTCTTCCTCACTGGTCTGTTCTTCCCCATGAGTTTTCCCATCATTTTTTCCCCAATAGCACACACACTATATGCAATGGCAATTGGGATCCTTATTAGACGCATTTTCACTTTTTTTGTTCCCAATAGCTTCTCTCATAGGATCCAAAACCTAGGTTCCTTTGTTCTGCAAGTCGAAGCCTTTGTTCCATTGTTCTCACTGTGAGTCCAGAGTCTAAGAGAAAAAACGAAACAAAAACGAAAACATAAAACCTAAGAGAAAAAATAAATCATCAAAAACAATTTAATTACCTAAATCAATCTGGCTTAAAAGTTTATGTGAATCAATTGCCTTCAAACGTGATTGACAGACCCTTTACCTAATTGTCCAAATTTTTCCAGCCAATGGTAGAAGGAGGTGTTCCTAGATTGAATCAATTCTCCATCATTTTACCATGTATAATCAATTTCTTTGAATATTAATCAGTGATTTAAGTACTAAAACTTTGTAATTAATTCTTTTGAAAACAAATCAATCACGTAAGAAGTTGGGGTCTATTTTGCAGAATTTGGTAGTCAATTCTTTTAAACCTACATACTAGCCACGCCCTTGTTCCAGCAGTCACGATAATTGGGATTGTCTTCCTAAGAGATTTTGCCATTTTGGTGGAAAAGAAAGAATTGGAGAAGCCATGTGACCAGCTAATTCAGATTTTTTACTTACACCTGTTGTAAACTGATCCTATCCCATATATATATATATATATATATATATATATATATATATATAATATAAGAGATCAAATGACACCAGTTACACCATTCAATAACTTTTATAAAAAGTCATTTTTATCGATCCAACCGTTGAATTGTATCTACATATTACCAAGATTGTCTTTGTCAAAATTGAACAACAATAAGAAGGTGATCAGATGATCCGTATTTTAGTATATTTTGAAAAGTTTATATTACGTCGATTTTAATCTATATGAATGAGGTAGCAAATAATTTTGAATTAATATGAAATTTTGTATATATGATCTATGTGAAAGGAACTTTCAATCTAACGGTAAGTTTTAAGAAAATATCATCCAATTGAAAGTTATTGAATGATGTAACAATTGGTGTAAGTTACACCGGTATCATTTGATCCCTCCTCATATATATATATATATATATACAACAACTCACGCATACTAATCAACCTAGATCCCCTTGGTTGAGTACATGTATATTAAACTTGAAAATTTATTGAGTAAAGTAACATTGTTATAAAGTTTAGCCATTAGCTAACTACAAAAGTGCAATTTAGAGCATCCCAAGTCAAAGTTAGATATCACTTGTTTTCATGGAACTTTCCTTATTAAATGGAATTTATCTGGTATTTTTAAGTGTATGATTTTTTATCCTGTTCATCTTGTTGGTCATTGTATATGATTAATGATCAATAACGCAATTTGGCAATTTGAACAGAGGCCATGTATAGATGGTTTTGGTAGGAAAATTTGGCACATTATCCCTTTTGAAATCAATGATAAAATAATGTTTCAAAACATTAGACCTTTCAAAGCTTGTCCACCTACATAGAGGGATGAGGAAAAAGAACGTGAGAAAAGGCCAAGTGAAATAGATATGGGGTAGCTAGTTCCAAAGTTATTTCTTCAACTAATTTAACCTTTCAAGATATAGAATATGGAATTTCAATGATGAAGAATTATATTTATTACGATTAAAAAATGTTTCATTCAATAATGTACCCTGACCTATATAAAGGTGAATCATTTCACAATCAATTTATGCTAAGAGACAGAAAGCGTGATCATGAGAGCTGAAAGCTTTTCCCTCATAGTGTTTTTCATTCTGCTGGTTGAGTTGGTGGATTCTCTTAACCGTAGCAATTTTCCAGTGGATTTCTTATTTGGAACTGCCTCTTCTTCTTACCAGGTTCATGTTTGGTCTAGCTATCTTATTCTTAATGCAGTACATTTAGTATTTGATCTATTTCTTAGTATTTGATGCATAACCAAATTTTTTTTTAGTATTTGATCTATTTCTTATTTGATTGGATGATGTGACAAGTATGAAGGTGCAACAAACGAAGGGGGCAGGAGACTAAGTATATGGGACACCTTCACTCACAGACATCCAGGTAAATAGCATGTGCCTCACTTATCTTAACAATGGTGGTCATCATCTATGATCTTTCTTGTGCTTTTGCTTCTATTTCTTTTGTGTCAGTGTTTCTCAAAGTTGGTAGTCCTCTATGACTTTTGTAAACTACCACTCTTCGCTATTTTCTCTTTGTTTGGTGCAAGAAATTTGTCCCATTAGTATGTAAAATACAACCTTTTTCATTTAAATTGAGCTTTCATTATTTGTTCGTCTTGGACAAATGATCTAGTTTTATTGGAAGACTGTCTTACATTCTTTTTTGAGGCTCATTTTCCCAACTGAAGAAAGAAGGTGCTGCTAATCAATTAACAAAGTAAATGATGCTCAACTGTTGAGTGAAGCAATGAAACTAGCATTATAATAGATAAGAAATTAACTATGCTTTGCACAGGTTCCTGTATGGGTTTTTATTTTTTAATTTATAAGGCTTTAATTCTTTAGATGAATAAGTTGTTAGCATGTTAACTTGGTTTAACGTCACCTTATTAATTATGACACCAAAATAAATTTCAAGTGGCCTCTAGGTTGTAGTTCTGAAAATTTGTAAAGAACTTCCTCACGTTTGAATCTTTTAGCAGATAGGATAAGGGACCAAAGTAGTGGAGACCTAGCTGTTGATTCTTACCACCGCTACAAGGTACTTCTCAGTCTCTTCAGCATGCACATGTGTATGTGTGTTTGAATGGAGTTTAATGTTCATTATTCTTCTGAAATGTTTGAACAAACAATTTGGCAGGAAGATGTGGGTATAATGAGAGACATAGGATTTGATGCATACAGACTCTCTATCTCATGGTCTAGGGTTCTACCTGGTGAGGACTGCGTAGGAATATTCAACTTCATTTACTCTCTTTATTTTCAATGTAATTTCTTTCTAGTTTTGTTGGTTACATATAACTTGAATATCAACCACTATACTTGTTTGGTTAAAACTTAGATGTAGTTCCTTAGGTACTTTTAGTGTTGTTTTCCAATCAGAATTAGAGTTATACATACAAGTAATCCACATAATGAAACTTTGCACTAAAGGTGAAAATAGATTATCAAGATAAAATTCTAATTCTGATTGGAGAATAGTACCAAAAGCACTCATAGAACTGTATCTAAGTTTTGTCCTACTTTTTTTATATGATCTTAGACATTAAATTGACATAAATGTGATTCAATATTGGTACTATATTTTGTTTAGGTGGAAACATGAGGGGAGGCATAAACAGAGAGGGCATCACATATTACAACAATCTTATCAATGAACTCCTCTCAAATGGTCTGATTCAGTCTTTCTCTTGCATCCATGTGTACCGACGTCTAAGATTTTCTCAATGTTGACAAAAATCTTTTCTAAACCAATAACCACAGGTTTGCAGCCCTTTGTAACTCTATTTCATTGGGATCTCCCTCAAGCCCTTGAAGATGAATATGGTGGTTTTCTGAGCCCCAGTATTGTGTGAGTAGTTTTCTTATTGAACCTTATAGATAATATACACATGGTCTCCCTTAGTAAATGATGCAAAATCTGTCTTCAGGAAGGATTTTACAGACTATGCAGAGCTATGCTACAGAGAATTTGGTGATAGAGTGAAGCACTGGATCACTTTAAATGAGCCAGTCACCTACACCACACAGGGTTATGCAAATGGATTATTTGCCCCAGGAAGATGCTCCAAGTGGTTGCCCTTCAACTGCAGTGCAGGGGATTCTGGTACTGAACCCTACCTTGTCACTCACCACCAGATTCTTGCTCATGCAGCTGCTGTCAAAGTCTATAGGGACAAGTACCAGGTTACTATATGAACCATTTTGTGATGCATTAGAGATTAGCACAAACTGAAGCAGTCTCATCAAATTAGTTGTTGATAAATTGGTAGAGGTAAATTTAACTGGGGTGGTTTTATTTTATTTAGATTTCTCAAAAGGGACAAATTGGGATAACATTGAACTCTCCATGGATAATGCCACTTTCCCAGTCAAAGGAAGACATAAATGCAGCATCCAGGGCCCTTGCTTTCCAGTATGACTGGTAAACTTTCCAATTTTTTCTTCTTTTAGCTCCACATCAGTCCAATGATTATGGTTTATATAGACTTAATATGACATATTTTATAGTGATAATCTGTCTAATTGATAAGTGGACCTAACTCGAATTATTTCCTGACTTCCAAGGTTTATGGAGCCACTAAAGTCTGGATCATACCCTGTTGAAATGGTTAATAACACTGGTGAAAGACTGCCAAAATTTTCAAGGGAGCAGTCCTTGATGGTTAAAGGGTCCTTTGATTTCATAGGACTTAACTATTACACCGCAGGTTATGCAGCCAATGTCCCTTGCACAAGAGAAAACCAAACTATGTTTACAGATGCGTGTGTTTTTCTCACATGTAAGACTCAATAGGTTAAATATATTTTTGGTTTCAGTTTGATCTTTCTTATGTTTCAGAATGCTTTTATTTACTTGAGATCTTTATTTGTTTCATTAGCAACGAGACATGGAGTACAGATTGGTCCAAAGGTAAATGCATATTGTTGGGATAACTGCTGAAGACATTCAGCTTTTAAAAGTTCAATTTCATTGTCCACATAGAAAACAAGGTGAAAAATGGGGTTGGCTTCAAATTGGAAGGGAATTGCAGCTGTAATATTTGAAATAAAAATCACATTGTCAACATTTATCTTCAACAAAATTAAAATTAGGATAAAATGTGTTTTAGGTCCCTTAATTTTCAGTTAAAATTGATCTTAATCTCTATGCTTTAAAAATGATTATTTTGGTCTTTGTATTCTTTATAAATTGGTGAAGTTCATCCGTGTTTATTGAACTTATGATAACGAAATTCACCAATTATCAAGAATACATGAACCAGAATTATCATTTTTAAAGAATAGACTAAGACCAATTTTAACGGAAAATTGAGGAACTTAAAACACATTTTATCCTCAAAATTATTATAAAGCAATTCATTTGAGAAAGTATGAAATTTGCAGGCTGCCTCAGACTGGTTATACATCTATCCTAGAGGAATTCAAGATATTTTACTCTACACTAAGGAAAAGTTTAACAATCCAGTCATTTACATAACAGAAAATGGTAAGTTTCTACCAGTAACAATATTATGTTTCCATCTTCACTTATCAAATTTTCTTCAATGAACATAGGGGTTGATGAACTTAATGACAATGCAAAATCACTTGAGGACAACATGAGAATAGACTATATCAGTATCCATCATTCCTGTGTTCACAGTGCAATAAAGTGAGTTTCTTATGTCATGTTCCACTTTTAGTTAGTCTGTGCCTTTCTTCAAGGAATTTGTTACTCAAACTAAGACAAATGCAATTGGCAGGAATGGTGTCAATGTCAAAGGCTACTTTGTATGGTCATTGTTGGACAATTTTGAATGGGCAGATGGGTATTCTGTTCGATTTGGAATCGTTTATGTTGATTTTAAGGATGGATTGAGAAGATATCCTAAGAAATCAGCCGAGTGGTTCAAAAAATTTCTAAATTGATGTAACATGGAATCAATCTTGCACTAGTAGCTCTTGTACTTTATCTTTCACTTAGATGTTAATCCTACAATTGGCTGCAGCAGCGAGAAAGTGAATAACAATTCCTTATATAGATCCACCATTCGTGATCCTATCAATTTCATTATGAGAAATGCAGTCTTATTTGGGTTTTAGCCCGTGCATTTAAATTTTCACTACCCCTAGTCAATAGAAAGAAATTTAAAAAAAAAAACAAAGAAATATAACACATCGAAAGAAATTTAAAAAACTCAAAAAAGAGATAATTAATCTCTAAGAAATTAAAGACTATAATTAAAAAAAAAAAAGATAAGAAAATATTAATTTTGAAAATTAAGAAGTAAATTGAATTAAGGATTTTAAATTATTGATGAAAGAGAGAAATATTCGAAATTAAAAAATAGAGTTAGAAAAACTAATAAAAGAAATATTAAAAAAAGGATAACATCATATAAAGAAATGAACGAGGTAGTTATCAAAATATTATGAACGTGGATAGAAAATTGATAAGAGAAATTTTAGGAAAAGTAGAAGAAGATGCATCTTAGGAAAGTAAAGTATGCCACTTCATGAGAGCAAAGTATTTGAATGAGAGTGAATGTGAGGAAGAGTGAGGATAGTGGAGCAATGAGAACACACTTATTCATTTATATATACAAGGAGATGTGAACTCATAAGTTTGTGTTTGAACAAATTTTCTCAAGGAAAATTGCGCTTCCCCCATTTGTTTAGTGTTAATTACATCAACGCCCTTCGTGATGATGCACTATAACACCCCCCTACAGATAACAATCCAGTAATAACATTATTTTAATGGATTTTTTTAATGATCAACTTATTCAAATAAGTAAAAGTAAAATTTAAATGAGTAAATTACACTTATCATTCCTAAGATTTCGTGAAATTATACATATTTTTCCTACTTTTTCTACCCCTACACCAATCCTTTTAATTGTTTAAATAATATTATTATACCGACACCTCTTACACATTACATTAACTCTCCTTAATTATTTGGAAAAAATGAAAAAAAAAATGTTTAATTTCACAAAATCTCAATGGTGTTAATTTAATTTACTCATTTTAAATTCACTGAAAGGAGTTAATTTAAGTAGAATAGATTACTTCAGTCGGAACGGAATTTGTTGAATGACGTTTTAAGAGAATTATTATTATTATTATTATTATTATTATTATTATTATTATTTTAAGTTAAAGAGTTAAGTTAACTGTGATAACTTGTTATCTCTCTTTCCTTTTAAAAATAGTTATTTTAGTTAAAATAACTTGGTGGACTACATTTTATAAAATTACTATATTTACTTTAAAGGGTGACTTTATCTGAGACAGTTCAAAAACTTTTCTTGTTTTCAATGTTTAAATATGTTTTTGTCTTATAATTGTACTGGATTTTGTTTTTGGTCATTGTGATTTTTTTTGTTTTGTTTTAATTATTGTAAAAAATATTAATAAGGGAAAATAAATAAGAAAAAACAGGATGTTAATCCTCCCCCATCGCTCATGGAGTTTAGAATCATAGATTTTAGGCAGTTAGAATTTAGACCATCTCTTGCCATATTTCGAACCAATTAGAAGGGATGAAGCTTTGAGAGAAAGAGGGGGGAGAGAAGAAAACAAAGGTGCAATGACGTGGATGTGGAGTATATTAATATTTAAACATTTATTTATTTAAAAATTTAGTTTAATTCTTAAATATCTTTTTTGGTCCCTGCAAATATGTCACTTTTTATTTTTAATCATGTAATTTTTTTTGTTTTTAGTTCCTACAAATATGTCATTTTTGCTTTTAGTTTCTGGTGATGTCATCATCATCTAATATGACACCTTTGATGACATCATGATAACATTAGTATTTGCTGACATGACACTTGATGACATCATTATTTGGTGATGTGGTGGAAGATGACACCAGCATGATCGTTTGCCACATCAGCATTTTGGTAGCGGAGAGTGATGACAGAGATTAAAAACAAAATGTTTGGATATTACAAAGAGAAAAGCAAAATAATTTTTTTATAGGGACCAAAGTAAAATCCAATATAATTACAATGATCAAAAACATATTTAAGGAGAGAGGGAGAGGTCGCGGGTTCGAATCCCTCCTACTGACATTTCTAACAAAACTAACATTTATCGATAAAAAAACACATTTAAGTCTATTTTTAAATGGTCACATTTGTTGGGATGGTTCATCGAGTTACATTTTACAAATTTGCTATTGCATATATTAATTCATTAATTAAAAATTAGCCTCGGCTTGGTATGTGAGAAATTTGAGGGGGAGAGTAGATGGACATATCTGGGGTTGTTTCATGGAATAGAGACACGATGGAAATATTTTTAAAATAATAAAATACATTGTACTATTTCTCATCTATTTTTACTCATTTATCTCTTCTCTAATTCTTTTCAACCAAACACTTATAATTTTCTCTTTATTTCTCACATATTTTCAATTTATCCTTTTTATTTTCATTCATTTTATTTCTTTCATCCCTATCAAATAGTGCATTAGAGAGATTAAGTTTCGATTCTTGTACATAACCAGACTTGCGCATCCAAACTCACGTTTATTTTTCAAAAATAAAACTTTTTTTCCCTAATTTCTTTTCTCCGGTGGGGAAGGAATCAAAGGTATAGATAGATAGATAGATAGATAGATAGATAGATATAAGAAATTAATCTGACCTGAGAATTTCAAGCAACAAATAACTCTAAGGGGAAGGGTAAATATTATAATGCTATAACTGATGTCTAGGAGATTTTCGCAGTAAATGAAAAAATGAAAATCAATTCCAATCCTTGTAATATAGATCCATCGTATATATTTCTTAAAGTTTGGATTTAGAGCTTAACTTAATCCCACAAAATTGACTTAAGATGAGGGTTCCCCCCCCCCCCCCCCTCCCCCCACTTATATACTTTAATTTGGTCATATCACTAGTTGACATAGAATCTCCAACACCCCCTTCACTTCGAGGATTGGGTATCTCAAACGTAAAGTTTGTAAGGCTGTACATTTGTGGGTAGTTCGATAACGGCTCGATAGACGCAACAACAATCGCTAGGATAGGCTCTGATACCATATTAGAATTTGGGTTTGGGTCTAACTCAACCTCGCAAAATTGACTTGTTAGTTAAGGTGTAACACCCCAAATTCTATATCATAAAATCTTATAGTTTTTTTTTTTATAATTAATAGAAAACTTAATCCATTAAATATTCTTCTCAAACTTTAAAACGTCATTGCTTGAAACTCAACAAATACACCACCATTTTTCAAAGAAGTAATCATTAACGAAATATCTTCCTTATATACATATTCAAAATCTTTCCTTAACAATGATATTTTCGAAATACATAATTTTTGGAACCATTAGGATTATAACAAATCTCCTTTGAATATCCTCAATTACATCATTAAACAGTTTTGCTTCTAAAACAAAAACCGATTTACATTTCTGAAATACAATTACATAATATGTTTGGGTCACATACAAGAGACCAACACCGTGAAATGAAAGCCTAGTCTACGCTCTTTTATTACAAGAAAAGACTAGGGCTCACAGCAGTGACCCACGAAACACAACCCCTCATATACCCACTTGAACTCATGAGGTATCCTCAACAGGTCATTCTTCCCACGAACAAATCCTTCCCCACTAGCAGTTCTTGTCGTAGCCAATCCATTCCCTCCTCAACAATCAAACTGCATCACCGATTTCCATCTGAAAAATGTTGGGCATATGGGTGAGCTTCTATCCTCCGCATAAACCAACAATCAAAATGACCTGTAGGTCACAAACAACACACACATAATCACTAGAGACACTCTCAAGGTCTCACTCGTCACCCCAAAAGCATCTCAGCTCAACACTTATCTCTTTTCATACACGGGCCCGCTGCCACTAGAACTTCTGAAACTCAATGGACTTAAACTATTTTAAGTTGGATGACTTGCTGGGAGTACACCCTTCACCATGGTACAATGGTAGGGCTCTCACCAACATGGTTATGCCTCGCATTTGTCGGGATTGCCAAGTAGGCACTATGGAAAACGCGACCACAAACTCGGCGCTAGATCCCCAAGAAACATCAAGTTAGCGAGCATACCTCAGGTACCACTCTGTGAGGCCATCCAAGTTCTGAGGACTGACTCCTCAATGACGCTCCCCCACTAGGATTGTCCATCGAATCGATGTGGGTTCCTTCACCAACGGTACAAGATGGCGGTCCACACAATCATTAAGAGCTCTTTCACGGAGACTTCCTCTCCCACACATGCACACTAGCCCTAACACGACCCCGTCTTTCACAACACATTATCTAACACGGCAGGAAACCCCACACAATTCATCATCATCACTTTCGCGACCACATGTCACCCACACCATGATCGTCGATCGACGTGTCTTGCATTTCGCATTCACATCCACTGCACCGGTCACACTTGACCCACAACGGAAAGGTTTCCCCTCTCATTTGGTCCTCACCAACACAAAACAAGGATCACACATCGCAAACATTTGCCTTATGCACACATCCTGTCATGAACCTCAAGTCATGACTTTCCCATTTTTTATTAAGTCTTATGATAAACCTCACTACACTCAACAACTTATGCTCAATTTGGTCCATTATGATATAATTCCAAAACAAAGGGTCTAATTATCTTTCTAAGTCCAATATCAAAATCCACATTGTTCACAAAATTACTTATGCAAATCATCAATTACTAAGTTCACACTCTTTACATATTAATTCATTACTTTTCGTAATGAACATTTTTATCGAAAAATCACCGTTTTCCACAAATGTGTTCCGCATGGAGTTCATTTATTCCCACGAAGATTATAAATCCTCGTCCCCACATTCAACATCCAAAACACATCAAAATCATGCGCACACAACTTTTCCGCAATGCTCGAGATTCACACTCCCCAGGTCTCAGCCCACAATATACATAGCACAATTAATTTGCATAATGAATCAAGTCACAGATAATTAGTCAACACATAGCACATTGATGAATATTCACCTTTAGAGGTAGAATATCATCTCTCAAGCTTAAATACATCATATCACATCAATAACACAAATATCTCAATTAAAAAGCTAAATTCAAGTATGTTGAATTATCGGTTTACGATTTTCTAAAAATACCAAATCAACTCCGAATATCATGAAAATGGTAAAAACACTCTCCATATGACATATTATGACATGAAAATTCAGCACATCAAATTTCAAACATTTAATATTTATTTATATTTAATCTTTATTTCTGCCAACACATAAAAAGCCACTGTTTTCTATTTTTTTTAAAATAGTAAATCTTCTTTTTTTTCAACTAAACTTTGAATATATAATCTTCAACAGGCTGTTTTTTCCAAAGGTCTAAATCACAGTTTAACTATTTTTCCAATAAATAAATTTCTCTGCTGCCAGAAAATCCAAAAAATAACTTTTAATTAGGTAAAAATAGTAAATGATTTTTCCAAAACTTTAGAAAAATAAAAACATAATCCATAAAGTCAATTGAAACTCAGAAAATATGAAACCACACTTTTCTCATTTAATTTTCCTCTAAATAAATGTTAATTATGAAAAATACCCTGTTTTGGACTTTTAATTTTTTATAAATACTTCCCTATTTTTTTTTGGCTTAGCCCGTTTTTCTGGACACTCCCATGGTTATACAACACCACGGTTGAAACAGTTTAGCCAACAAAAATCTACAAAAATAATTAAAATTCAAAAACTAAACTGAACAGATTTGAGCATTAAAATGTTTAATTCGAAAATAAATAAAAGGAGTGTTCAAAATAATTTTAAGAATTACCACAAGCTCCAGAGACCCCAAAAATTATAGATCAAGTCTTAGATCACAAAAATCATGTCCGAAAAATTAATTAAAATTTCGTGCATAGTGCAGCCCCAAAATGGAAAACAAGCATTTTCACTATTTTAGCCCCAAAATGGTAGGAAAAACTTCCCCCTTTACCTTATTTTATATAATATTTTATTTTATTTTATATAATAATAATAATAATAATAATAATAATAATAATAATAATAATAATAATAATAATAATAATAATAATAACAATTCATTTTATTCAAGTCCCTAATGACGTAATTATTTTATATATATAATAACATTTTCCCGAAAATTGTGGATATTAGGTGTCCAAACTTGTCATGTAATTATTTGACAATTAATTTGTTATAGATTTTTCCGAAAACTTTGTGCTATTTTGGCAACTAATAATTTTAATCCCACGTTGCATCCATTTTGTTCTTGTTCAGAAACTTGCAAATGTAGTTACCAAAATATGGAAGGCCGTATTAAAACACCTTGGGGTCCAATGGATTGTTGCCATTTATCTATGATCACTGAAAAGAGATCAACAGATCCATCCCTTTGATTTTTTTTTTTTGATGCATTCCATCCCTTTGAATTAAAGAAAAATGGATTTAACATTTCATTTTATGTTCAGCTATAATTATTCATTAAATATAGATATTAAAAAAAACATGAGATATTAAAAAATACATATAATCAAAAAGTGAATTTAAAAAAGTGATTTTTAAAAAGTGGTTTTTAAAAAAATAATTTTAAAAAAGTGATTTTTATAAAAGTGCTTTTAAAAAGTATTTCTTTTTTAAAAAAAGTGATTTTAAAAAAAATATAATCTTGAAAACCAAATTTACGGTTTCAATAAATATTGGGCCAACTAGTTTAAACTAATAAAAATATTTTTTTTAAAAATGATTTTAAAAAAGTGATTTTAAAGTGTTTTTTTTAAAAGTTATTTTTAAAAGCATTTTTTAAAAAATCGCTTTTTAAAAGCAATTTTTAAAATAACTTTTTAAAAACAATTTTTGAAAGAACGCTTTTTTAAAAGCACTTTTGTAAAACAATTTTTAAAAGAACTTTTAAAAGAACTCTTTTTAAAAGCACTTTTTAAAATCACTTTTTTAAAAGTTCTTTTTAAAAGTACTTTTGAAAAGCACATTTGAAAACCAATTTTCAAAATCAATTTTTGAAATAACACTTTTTAAAAGCACTTTTGAAAAAAATACTTTTGCGAAACACTTTAGAAAAACACTTTTTAAAAGCACTTTTGTAAAAGCACTTTTGAAAAGCACTCTTGGAAAGCCCTTTTGAAAAGCACTTATGAAAAACACATTTGAAAAGCACTTTTGGAAAACACATTTGAAAAGCACTTTTAGAAAACACTTTTGAAAAACACCTTTGGAAAACAATTTTGAAAAGCACTTTTGGAAAGCAGTTTTCAAAAGCACTTTTGAAAAACACTTTTGGAAAGCACTTTTGAAAAGCACTTTTGAAAAATACTTTTTAGGATTTTTTTTAGTGGTTTGGGTAGTTTTTAATGGTTTTGATGGCTTTTTTAGGATTTTTAGTGGTTTTCAAGGCTTTTTAGTTGTATTGAGTGATTTTTATTATTTTTAGTAGTTTTGAACGTTTTTTTAAAAGGTTTTGAGTGGTTTTCAAGGTTTTTTAGTGGTTTTTATTAGTTCTTAGTGGTTTTGAAGCTTTTTAGCAAGTTTTGAGTGGTTTAGAGTTTAGGGTGGAGGTAATCTACAAAGAAATCATCAAACCCTCTTCTCTTACCTAGGACCATCTTCGTCATTATTCACTTTCTTTTATCGATCAAGTCTCTACCATGGTGTATAATCCTATGTCTCTCTTTTACTCTTACGACGATACCACTCAATTCAACAGAACCACAAAAAAGCCATAAAGCTATGGTGTATAACTCAGTTAGTTTGTAAACTCCCTGATACCGTGTTCGATTCTTACGAAAATATTAAATTGAAATTTTCATAAATTAATTAATAAAAATTACTCATATTAAATTAAATAAATTCACTTATATTAATTAATTCAAATTTTTATTAGGATTTTGTTATTAATTAATAATTAATTCAAGTTCTAATGATTTAAATACTTAACGTAATTTTATATTAATAATTCCGGATTGACTTATTTACAATATTAATAATTAATAATTAATATAATTAAAATTATGTTACCTTTTGTATTAATATTGAAATTAACTCCTAAATTATATTAAATAGTAAATCATAATTAATTTTGTATTTTTAATCAATATTTAATGAATTGTAATTCAAATGTTTTCAGAAATAATAATAATAATAATTCCTCATTTCCTTATATTAAACAATGATTGATCAATTGCTATGAATAATGTGTTACTAATTAATTTATTGATTTTAAACCTCCTCCCATTTATTTTGGAATTGATTGAAAATTGTTATATTGATTTATATTAAAATTATAAAAAAACATTTATTACTTTCCTTTAATTTTATTTTGAATTTTATAACTGTTTTAATTTACTTGAAATTACCAAATTGACCTTAAAGTTTTGGGGAAAAAATTGAAATCACTAAAATGACCGGTGTATATTCCTTTAAATAATAAAGGAAAGGATTTAAAAGTCTCGTGCATAATCTACCAATATACTTCAATTTCAAATAACTTCTAAATCATATATTTTAATAATATAACAACTCTATCATTGCTAGTATTTAATTGTACACTATTATTAAATTTTTTACGTGTTTATGTTAAAAACTCTTCAATCATTTTCAACTCATATATATATATATATATATATATATATATATATATATATATATATATATATATATATAGTATGACTCTTGTGAGAACACTTTTTTATGTGAGAACATGAGAACAACTAATAACAACCATCAGATCAAGATTAAAAATAATAAATGGTTGAGATTAAAATATTTAAAATTCAAATTATATTTTAGGAAGTGATAATTAAGATCTTTTATAGATTTATTTTTTATTAGATTATATATTAGATCATAATTTGAATTTTAAATATTTTGATATCAACCGTTTATTATTTTTAATCATAATCTGATGGTTATTATTAGTTGTTCTCATGTTCTCACATAAGAAAGTATTCTCACAGGAGTCGTACTATATATATATATATATATATATATATATATATATATATATATATCTTGTAAAATATTTACGGTGTGTTGAGAGAAAACCAGAAATTCTCGTATATCTATTATAAAATATTCTCCATCAAATTATTCATAAAAAAAAGTAAAATCGATATTTGATAGCCGGTGGGTGTCCGGTGCCTATAAATAAGCAAATGCTCACCATTTTATTATTATTATTAGAGAGTTTCTATGGTACCTCCAAAAATTTTGGGGGTTTTAATACTGTTATTTTTTAACCAATCAAATTGCATGTCATCTATCTTTTTATTAATTAATTTTTTTTTTCAAATTAGTCCTTGATTAATTAAAATATTTTTTTAAATTTAAAATTACAACTATTTTAAATTAAAAAATCTAATTAAACATAAGTTTAGAAATTTAAATCTTAATCTCCTCACCGATAAACCACGTTAAGTCTGATCCTAATTTCCTTCACCCAATAGTGTTTAAACTAAATAGAAGACATCAAATGAGGAGGTTTCCTGATGCAGGGAATTGTTGGTTGGTCTGGGCGAAAGTTGCAATTAGTCAGGTAGTATCAAACTAGCAAATATTTGAGGAGCAGCGGGTTCTGGAAGACTGTATGCAAGGTTTATACTAGAAGCAGCAAATGTCAATTTTGTTGTCACGCCACTTTTGTGCTAATTAGACAGTATTCCAATATCAGTAATGGCAAGATACTTTGGGGTTTAGGGGTTTGGTGGGAAATTCCTCAATATGTTGTTAAGGGTTCTGTATAATCTTGGGAATTCTAGTAGGGATTTGGCTTGGATTTCGTGGTGTTTTGTAAAGATTGCATGCATGCACACATTGTGCTGCAATATCTTTGTTACATTTAATAAAATTTCTTTTAGCTTTTTCAAAAAAATAATTAAGTGCAGCATAATGTATGCTTTTATGTCTGTATGCTCCCCCAAATTGTTAATTAAATTCACTTTGAGTGTGTGGATCTATTGTTTCACTTCACAATGTGAAAATCTAGTGTGGATCTATTTGATTAGGGTTCCGACTTCAACCTAGTTTACCGGTAAAAAAGATTAGAGTTCATACTTCTAAACTTATGTCTAACAATTTTTTTAATTTAAAATAGTTGTAGTTTTAAATTTTTAAAAAATATTTTAATTAATCAAAGACTAATTAAAAAAACAAAAGTTTTTTTTTAATTAATAAGAAGATAGATAACATGCAATTTGATTGGTTTAAAAACAACAGTATCAAAATCTCCAAAATTTTTGAAGGTAGAATAGAAACTCTTACACACACACACACACACACACACACACACATATATATATATATATATATATATATATATATATCCTAATTAAGAATTAAGAAATAGATATATATTTCCTTCTTCATTCTCCTCTCGTTTTGATTTCCTCCCCGCTTTGGGACCTCGGTGTCGCATTGCAACTAAAGTTCCATTCTCTTCTCCTTTAATTTTCATCTTATCTTAGGGTTTTACATTTGCATTTCCTTTCTCTGTAAGCCACGGTGACTGTGACTGACTTCATCTCTGTTTATTTTCTCGTTACAGAACGAAAAACTCAGTGTTCCTATCTTCAACTTGGAGAACGAAGTAAAGCATTGTGTTCAGATCAGATGAAAATCCCAAGCATCCTCGATTATGATGTTTAGTATGCCAAACAAAACAAACTTCACCAGGTACATTTTATCTTAACTCCAAATTGCCCAATTTTCTGTTTCATAATCGATACATTGCGTGTATGATATTTTATTTAAGCATTGCATGATATGTGGTAGTTAGGTTTAATTTCATCGTGTTAGGTTTGTTTGTGACAATTATTGTGCTGCTTCTGGATTGTGATCAATAGGTAGAAAGAAAGAATTACGCAAGTTGTGCTTTCTAGGTTTTAGTGCTGGTTGGATTTTGATTTGAATTATTCCTCCATGGAGTGCAACAAAGACGAGGCTGTAGGGGCTAGGAAAATTGCCGAAGCTAGAATGCAAAGAGGTGAGTTTGTGGAGGCACTCAAGATTAGCTGTGATCTTCTCAGCTTTCATCACTACAAGATTGCCTTTCACTACCTTTAAGATCCCACCTTCAGTATGGATCTTGCACCCGAGATCATCCAATTGTCCAACGGACAATAAGTTCTTCTTCAAGCCCTTCACATGGCGTACCCCTTGAAGTGTGCGAACAGTACCATCGTACATTTTTAATTTGACAGTACCGACTCCAGCAATTTCCAAGGCATGATCATTTCCCATGAACACGGATCCTTCCGAGATAGGTTTATAAGTGCAAAACCAATCTCGACATGGAGTCATGTGCCAGGTTGCACTCGAATCCAATATCCAACAATCATGAAGTTGTCTTCTGCCTTTAGAACTAATTGCTGCTTCACTATACAAGACTTCTCCATTATCTGAGGTACTTGCAACGCAACCTTGAGAGGTTGATGCTTCAGAATTCTTTCCTCCATTCTTCTTGTGCCAACAATCTTTCTTCAAGTGCCCTCTCATGCCACAATTGTAGCATTTGATGTTCTTCCTTCTTCAAGACTTTGATCTACCATGATTTAGATTCCCACTAGAGCCACGTTCCGTTGATCTGCCTCTCGTCATCGTTAAAGCTTCTCCTTGCTTGGAATTTTCCAGCCTATCTTCCTTATTCTTTCGCCTGGATTCTTCTTCAAGAATAGCTCCAGCAACATCATCAAAGGTTAGACGCCCGACAATATTATTGTTCGTTATGTTGATGATGAGTTGATCATACGAATCTAGTAAACTCTGAAGTAGAAGTTCCGCCCGCTCATTTTCTTCTACGTTGAAATCTGACGTAGAAAGTTGAGCAAATAGAGTATTCAGATTGTTGATGTGGTCCGTCACCGAAGTGGACTCACTCATTCGAAGAGTGTAGAGTTTCCTCTTCAAGAATATTCTGGTGTGAAGTGACTTGATCTCGTACAATTTGTGGAGAGTATCCCAAATCTCCTTCGCGGTCTTTTTCTCTGTAACACTGGACAAAACCGAATCTGCCATTGCTAAGTGCAAATTGGCAACGGCATTGTCATCCATCTCTTTCCACCTTTCATCAGTGATCTCCGTAGGTCTGCCTTCAATTGCATCTTGACAATTGTCCTTCCTCAAAATTGCCTTTATCCTCAATTTCCACAGGGAGAAATTATTCCCGTTGAACTTCTCAATCTCGTATTTTGCTGCCATGGTTTCACACTAAAGAACCGATTTACACAACTTCCACCGTATATAGTACCGCCTACTGGAACAGTGACTGTAGACCGTGAACCAGTGCACCAGGTAACTTCCCAGGAAAGAGAGGTGGGTCACCAACGGACACGCTTAAATACCAAGTCTTTCCTTAGCCAGAACTTTCCTAGACATACACTTTCACACTACCTCACTCTATATCCAGTAACAAGAATAATTCTTTTCTGATGTGGTAGATCAGACTATACCGCAACCACAGAGCATACTAAGAATTTTCTCCAGCACTATACCAGCGTACCAGCGTGTATCGCAGCGGAACAATATCAGAACCTATTGGCTCTGATACCACTGTTGGGTACCAGAGTAAAAAAATAATAACTCGCAACTAAAATAAGAGATGAGAAAAATAAGAATTGACACTCAATATTTTAACGTGGAAAACCCTCAACGAATAAGGGAAAAACCACGGGTAAGACCAGAGAAATATTTTTACTAAGTGGAAGAAAATTACAACCTCTTTCTAACTATAAGGAGAGAATAATTACACTCTCTCTTACAATAGGAGAACACACACACTACTAGTGTTGCTACCTCTCTCTCTCTAAGATTACTACAATTGTAGTGGGATACAAAGATGAGCAAAATGACTTGCTATTTATAGGCAAAGATGGGAGCTCAAGCATTTAATGCATTGCAACAATTTTCTACCCTCCAACCAATTTTACAAGCCTAGCTAAGTAGAGCTAAAATTTTCATCCCTTCATTTTTGACTTGCATGCCACAAAAGTGGCTTTAGTCCACGGCTTCACATGTTACACATCATTCTCCTACTATGCTTCACTGTGACAATGAAAGCGCCATACAACTTTCTCACAATGATGTTTTTTCATGAGCGCACAAAACACATTGAAATTGATTGTCACCTTGTACGCCATCATGTTACTAATGGCAACTTACATCTGATCCCTGTCTCATCTGCTGACCAAATTGCTGATATCTTCACCAAAACGCATAAGCAAACTTGAGTTGGCATCCATTATACCAACTAAAGTTTGAGAGAGGGTGTTAGCATGATTATAGGATATTACATTATTGCAAATATGCAATCATATTCTGTCAGCATAATTTAGGAGATTCTCAGTTATTGAGTTACTGCAATTCTATGAGATTTAGTTACCGAGTTACTGCAATTAAATCAATTAGATCAAACTTGTATATTTTCCTAAATTAGCTATAGCTGGTGCTCGGTTATATATATGCAGTTTGTATCATTGTACAGAATAAGAATAATATACACTTTTACTCCTCCAAAATTCTATTGTTTACTTTCTGTTAATACACATAATGAAATAAGACTGCATTTCTCATAATGAAATTGGTAGGATCACGAATGGTGGATCTACATAAGGAATTGTCATTCACTTTCTCGGAGCTGCAGCCAATCGTAGGATTAACATCTAAGTGAAAGATAAAGTACTAGAGCTAGTAGTGCAAGATCGATTCCATGTTCCATCAACTTAGAAATTTTTTGAACCACTCAGCTGATTTCTTAGGATATCTTCTCAATCCATCCTTAAAATCAATATAAACGATTCCAAATCGAACAGAATACCCATCTGCCCATTCAAAATTGTCCAACAATGACCATGCAAAGTAGCCTTTGACATTGACACCATTCCTGCCAATTGCATTTGTCTTTGTTTGGGTAACAAATTCCTTGAAGAAAGGCACAGACTAACTAAAAGTGGAACATTACATAAGAAACTTACTGTATGGCACTTTGAACATAGGAAAGATGGTTACTGATGTAGTCTATTCTCATGTTGTCCTCAAGTGATTTTGCATTGTCATTAAGTTCATCAACCCCTATGTTCATTGAAGAAATTTGGTAAGTGAAGATGAAAACATTAATATTGTTACTGGTAGAAACTTACCATTTTCTGTTATGTGTAAATGATTGGATTGTTAAACTTTTCCTTAGTGTAGAGTAAAATATCTTGAATTCCTCTAGGATAGATGTATAACCAGTCTGAGGCAGCCTGCAAATTTCATACTTTCTCAAATGAATTGCTTTATAATAATTTTGATTTTGTTGAAAGTAAATGTTGAAAATGTGATTTTTCCTTCAAATGTTACAGCTGCAATTCCCTTTCAAATTTGAAGCCAACCCGATTTTTCACCTTGTTTTATAGCTGGACTATCCGATGAAATTGAATTTTGGTTAAAATGTGTTTTAGGTCTTTCAAGATTTGGTCAAAATTGGTTGTAGTTCTATATTTTAAGAACAGTCGTTTTTGTCTTTGTATTTCTGAAACATGGTCGATTTCATTCATGGTCAAGTTAAAATGAAGTATAGGGTCACGGACGAAATTCACTGTATATGTATTTAAGAAATATAAGGACCAAGATTACCATTTTTTAAAATGTAGAGACTAAAATCAATTATAATCAAATCTTGAGGGACCTAAAACATATTTTACTCATGAATGTTTGTAAACTGAATGTATTCAGCAGTTATCCCAACATATGCATTTACCTTTGGACCAATCTGTACTCCATGTCTCGTTGCTGATGCAACAAATAAAGATCTCAGGTAAACAAAAGCATTCTGAAACATAAGAAAGATCAAACTGAAACCAAAAATATATTTAACCTATTGAGTCTTACATGTGAGAAAAACACACGCATCTGTAAACATAGTTTGGTTTTCTCTCGTGCAAGGGACATTGGCTGCATAACCTGCGGTGTAATAGTTAAGTCCTATGAAATCAAAGGACCCTTTAACCATCAAGGACTGCTCCCTTGAAAATTTTGGCAATCTTTCACCAGTGTTATTAACGATTTCAACAGGGTATGATCCAGACTTTAGTGGCTCCATAAACCTTGGAAGTCAGGAAATAATTTGAGTTAAGTCCACTTATCAATTAGACAGATTATCACTAAAAAATAAAATATGTCATATTAAGTCTATATAAACCATAACAATTGGATTGATATGGAGCTAAAAGAAGAAAAAATTGGAAAGTTTACCAGTCATACTGGAAAGCAAGGGCCCTGGATGCTGCATTTATGTCTTCCTCTGACTGGGAAAGTGGCATTATCCATGGAGAGTTCAATGTTATCCCAATTTGTCCCTTTTGAGAAATCTAAATAAAATAAAACCACCCCAGTTAAATTTACCTCTACCAGTTTATCAAGAACTAATTTGATGAGATTGCTTCAGTTTGTGCTAATCTCTAGTGCATCACAAAATGGTTCATATAGTAACCTGGTACTTGTCCCTATAGACTTTGACAGCAGCTGCATGAGCAAGAATCTGGTGGTGAGTGACAAGGTAGGGTTCAGTACCAGAATCCCCTGCACTGCAGTTGAAGGGCAACCACTTGGAGCATCTTCCTGGGGCAAATAATCCATTTGCATAACCCTGTGTGGTGTAGGTGACTGGCTCATTTAAAGTGATCCAGTGCTTCACTCTATCACCAAATTCTCTGTAGCATAGCTCTGCATAGTCTGTAAATTCCTTCCTGAAGACAGATTTTGCATCATTTACTAAGGGAGACCATGTGTATATTATCTATAAGGTTCAATAAGAAAACTACTCACACAATACTGGGGCTCAGAAAACCACCATATTCATCTTCAAGGGCTTGAGGGAGATCCCAATGAAATAGAGTTACAAAGGGCTGCAAACCTGTGGTTATTGGTTTAGAAAAGATTTTTGTCAACATTGAGAAAATCTTAGACGTCGGTACACATGGATGCACGAGAAAGACTGAATCAGACCATTTGAGAGGAGTTCATTGATAAGATTGTTGTAATATGTGATGCCCTCTCTGTTTATGCCTCCCCTCATGTTTCCACCTAAACAAAATATAGTACCAATATTGAATCACATTTATGTCAATTTAATGTCTAAGATCATATAAAAAAAGTAGGACAAAACTTAGATACAGTTCTATGAGTGCTTTTGGTACTATTCTTCAATCAGAATTAGAATTTTATCTTGATAATCTATTTTCACCTTTAGTGCAAGTTTCATTACGTGGATTACTTGTATGTATAACTCTAATTCTGATTGGAGAACAACACTAAAAGTACCTAAGGAACTACATCTAAGTTTTAACCAAACAAGTATAGTGGTTGATATACAAGTTATATGTAACCAACAAAACTAGAAAGAAATTACATTGAAAATAAAGAGAGTAGATGAAGTTGAATATTCCTACGCAGTCCTCACCAGGTAGAACCCTAGACCATGAGATAGAGAATCTGTATGCATCAAATCCTATGTCCCTCATTATACCCACATCTTCCTGCCAAATTGTTTGTTCAAACATTTCAGAAGAATAATGAACATTAAACTCCATTCAAACACACATACACATGTGCATGCTGAAGAGACTGAGAAGTACCTTGTAGCGGTGGTAAGAATCAACAGCTAGGTCTCCACTACTTTGGTCCCTTATCCTATCTGCTAAAAGATTCAACCGTGAGGAAGTTCTTTACAAATTTTCAGAACTACAACCTAGAGGCCACTTGAAATTTATTTTGGTGTCATAATTAATAAGGTGACGTTAAACCAAGTTAACATGCTAACAACTTATTCATCTAAAGAATTAAAGCCTTATAAATTAAAAAATAAAAACCCATACAGGAACCTGTGCAAAGCATAGTTAATTTCTTATCTATTATAATGCTAGTTTCATTGCTTCACTCAATAGTTGAGCATCATTTACTTTGTTAATTGATTAGCAGCACCTTCTTTCTTCAGTTGGGAAAATGAGCCTCAAAAAAGAATGTAAGACAGTCTTCCAATAAAACTAGATCATTTGTCCAAGACGAACAAATAATGAAAGCTCAATTTAAATGAAAAAGGTTGTATTTTACATACTAATGGGACAAATTTCTTGCACCAAACAAAGAGAAAATAGCGAAGAGTGGTAGTTTACAAAAGTCATAGAGGACTACCAACTTTGAGAAACACTGACACAAAAGAAATAGAAGCAAAAGCACAAGAAAGATCATATATAGATGATGACCACCATTGTTAAGATAAGTGAGGCACATGCTATTTACCTGGATGTCTGTGAGTGAAGGTGTCCCATATACTTAGTCCCCTGCCCCCTTCGTTTGTTGCACCTTCATACTTGTCACATCATCCAATCAAATAAGAAATAGATCAAATACTAAAAACAAATTTGGTTATGCATCAAATACTTAGAAATAGATCAAATACTAAATGTACTGCATTAAGAATAAGATAGCTAGACCAAACATGAACCTGGTAAGAAGAAGAGGCAGTTCCAAATAAGAAATCCACTGGAAAATTGCTACGGTTAAGAGAATCCACCAACTCAACCAGCAGAATGAAAAACACTACGAGGGAAAAGCTTTCAGCTCTCATGATCACACTTTCTGTCTCTTAGCATAAATTGATTGTCAAATGATTCACCTTTATATAGGTCAGGGTACATTATTGAATGAAACATTTTTTAATCGTAATAAATATAATTCTTCATCATTGAAATTCCATATTCTATATCTTGAAAGGTTAAATTAGTAGAAGAAATAACTTAGGAACTAGCTACCCCATATCTATTTCACTTGGCCTTTTCTCACGTTCTTTTTCCTCATCCCTCTATGTAGGTGGACAAGCTTTGAAAGGTCTAATGTTTTGAAACATTATTTTATCATTGATTTCAAAAGGGATAATGTGCCAAATTTTCCTACCAAAACCATCTATACATGGCCTCTGTTCAAATTGCCAAATTGCGTGATTGATCATTAATCATATACAATGACCAACAAGATGAACAGGATAAAAAATCATACACTTAAAAATACCAGATAAATTCCATTTAATAAGGAAAGTTCCATGAAAACAAGTGATATCTAACTGTGACTTGGGATGCTCTAAATTGCACTTTTGTAGTTAGCTAATGGCTAAACTTTATAACAATGTTAGTTTACTCAATAATTTTTCAAGTTTAATAAACATGTACTCAACCAAGGGGATATAGGTTGATCAGTATGCGTGAGTTGTTGTAAAACTTTAATACTTAAATTCAATTCATATATATATATATATATATGAGGAGGGATCAAATGACACCGATATAACTTACACCAATTGTTACATCATTCAATAACTTTCAATTGGATGATGTTTTCTTAAAACTCACCGTTGGATTGAAAGTTTCTTTCACATAGATCATATATACAAAATTTCATATTAATCCAAAATTATTTGCTACCTCATTCATATAGATTAAAATCGACGTAATATAAACTTTCCAAAATATACTAAAATACGGATCATTTGATCACCTTCTTATTGTTGTTCAATTTTGACACAGATAATCTTGGTAATATATAGATACAATTCAATGGTTAGATCGATAAAAATCACCTTCTATATCAAGTTATTGAATGGTGTAACCAGTGTCATTTAATCTCTCATATATATATATATATATATATATATATATATATATATATAAATATATATATATATACTCTGTGTAAAAACTTTTACACTATAAATCAATCAGAAATCATATATAACTTTTAAGATAATTATTATAAAAATTAATAAACTTATTACATATATAAAATTTTGTAATTGAATGACATTCCAAGAACCTTTTACATGTATATATTATTTACTTTAATTTTATAACAATGATAATATCATATTTTCTAGCCTTTACTAAGCACGAAAGAGATGGATATATCTCCTTTTCCTTTTCAAAAGGCACACAAAAGAGGAATCTTATTCTCACTCAATATTTTTATACTTTTTATAATTAATTTATTTATTATCTCCATTTCTCTATCCCATCACTTGTTTTATCAAATACTATTTTTTTTCTCTTCTCTTCTTATTTGTCTATCTATGTTAATTATAAGAAGTGTTATGAGAAAAATGAGTGAAAATATGATTATTCCAATAAAAAAGCTAAATCATGGGTAATCATTTTTTAAGAATCTTGGTACAAGGTGGTTGAGAACTATATACACATTGCCCAAAGATTTTCGTGGAGTCACAACTGTCACATTTTCTTGATCTTGTTCTTTTTCCTCCCGTTCTTATTGCTTCTTTTTTTTTCATATTTTTTTATTTTTGCAATGAATGAAAGGTGTTTTTGTAACTGGACAACCCACGATCTACACGTAACCATCATGGAATCAAGGCCACGTTTCGCGTACCTGCATTCATGCACACGCCTATGCATACACTCTCAGCCTCACGCAGGCACTTCCCATCTTCTGTTTACTCATGATCCCCCAAAAATAGTAACTGCATTGTTTTCTTTTTTGAGTAAATTCTTAATTTAACCCTTAAAAAAATTACTTGACTCAATTTGTTTTTAAAAGAAAAATAAATAGTAAATAGTCTTTTAAGGAGAAAAGTGAGACACTTAAGTGCGTGTTTGTGTGCACGTCTTGGTCCTCTTTGACATGCTGCTGTTAATTTTTCGAATGAATATTAGAACCAACTAACAATATAAGACTGTTATAATGTCATCTAATAATAATCGATATACATGAAAAGTTTCTTAACTTTTATAATAATTACTTTAAAAATTATATTTAAAATTTGTAAGTAATTGAAAATGTTAAAATATTAATTTATTCTAACGGTACATAAAAATGAAACACTTAATTAATATCTTTTTCAACTTTTTATTTTATTTTTAGTACATAATTAATTATTAAAAAAGTGAATATATACCAATTAGTTCTCTAAAAAAAAGATTTACCGAGAAAAAATAATCCTTAAAAATATTAATGAGCTTCTATCCAGAATATTTGTTCGGCTTCCGGGTTCAATAAAAGGGAAACTTAGGCTTTCCGTCTTTATCAAAGAAGTAGGGGTGGGTATATGGGCTTGGACCCGTGGACTGGCCCGTTAAGCCCGCGGACTTTGCGATTAACAGGCTTAAAAAATTTTTCATTGTATAATAATTCCGGATTTTGAGCCTGGCCCACGAAGTCCGTGGATTTAACGGGCTTAGCCCGCAAGGGCCCGCGAAGCCCGCTAATAAGAAAAACTTTGCGTTTTGCATAGAGGCACAAGAGAAGAGTCTCTTAGTTTTGCTTTAGAATTTCATAATATACTAGTAAGTAAGTAAAATTGTGTTTTGCTTAGGAATAATAATAAACTTGGTGATGAAATTGTAATTTAAACTTAGGAATTTGCTTATATTTACTAATCACCAATTCACCATCAGTAACATTGTGTACAAATGACAATGAGTAGTAACAAATTTAAGGTTTTAAAGTTTTTTTTTAAAAAAAATAAAAAAATTTCACCATTTTTATTGGGTCCGCGGGCCGGCCCGTTTAACCGCGGGCTTCGCGGGGCGGACACAGACTAAAAAATAAAGACCATTTATTTTGCGGACCGGGCTTAGTCCGGCCGGTCAAAATGCGGGCTTCACGGGCCGGCCCGTATACCCACCCCTACAAAGAAGTATGTCATTCCATTAGAATCCAGTTGAAACTTGAAGGACCCTCTTTTGAAGTTTTTTATATGACGTGGTATAGGGACCCAAAATGGAAACACCAGGGATCCCAATGAGTGAAACCCAACCCTCTTTTTTAATGATGAAGAAATTTGGGGGTAGTGAGGGTGATATAGAAGTTGTGACAAAGTACCCGAAATGCCCCAAAGCGGCCCATACATTCGGTTGAAGCTGGGTGGGTGCAATGTTCAGCTCCCTCAAAACGTCAAGTTCGAATCGGTTGAACGAAATTGTCATACCGAGACCTCTTGTAAACATAGGTAAAGTGGGACTGACACAGAAGAACTTGCAAAAAGATGTCCTCATCTGGCCCGCGGGGCTCGGCATAAACAGCATCCAGTTGATCGACATGGCAAAGGTCAATCTCCTTCAAAAGAGCCAAAATGGACTCCTCCTTTGAAACTTAGAGAAGTAGGGCCATCTCGCCATGAACCCAGAAATACCCAGGTAGAGTAACAAGAGGGAAACAATATTTTGACTTTTTAACCTTTTTAGGAGGACTTGACACTAGGGAGGTAGGCTGAGAACACCAAGGAACTAAGGGTTGCCCACCAAGGGCTTTGGAGGACCAATCCTCCACCACTATGACATTACACGTCGAAGTTGCTAAGGGCATCTCGGCCACTCCGTCAGGAGCAACGGGGCGGACAACATTGTCACCCCCACCCTCAACATCGGCATGGGCTGCAGATGCACTGTCACTCACATGATCATCGTCTGAGCCAGTACAGAGAAAAAAAGGTTCATTGTCAAAACCCTCCCCTCTCGGAGTAACCTTCAACGACAACAAGACATGCCTCCACCCCCCCCCCCCCCCCAAAGACGACATCGAAAAATAGAGAAGAAGGGGGGAGGGCATATAATGTCAACCTCAACCTAGAATATCATGTCAACCCAATTAGGCCTATAAGAGGAATTGGGGTGAAGGCAATAGCAAGCAGCTTAATTGCAATGTGAATTAAATTAAGGGTATTTCTTCTTGCATCCCAAAAAAAATCCAATACCCCTTTTTTTTTATTTTGGAAAGGGTAATCTAGAATGTAAAATTTTTATTCCGAATTACCTTTTTTCAAAATGAAAGGGGGTGTTGGCTAAATTTTTTGGAGTGCAGAAGAAGGGGCCTTAAATTGAATAAACTCCTGAACAGGGAACCACACCTTGGTCAAGAGTAAACTAAGAGAATAATATTCTCAAGTAGGCAAAATCTTTTAGACAAGAATCTTGTGTCCCACACAATCCACTTCAACCCACCTCAAAATATATATCTTTATAAATTAACCATAACCAGTTGTTTCAAGTTTATATATATGACACAACTGTAACTCATCTAAAATCCTCGTCGACTTGAGTGTTAAAATATCTTTGGAGATAGGTCAATCTTTCATCACCAACCTCAGCCTTATGGGAGAACCACTATATGTGATAATAGCTTAGAGCTCGGTCACATTCAACATTAAACATCTCATATCAGTTCAAGTATTATAAACTCTTATCTATTGCCACATTATCAATGAGAATTTCTACTGAGATTTCTAAGAAATAATATGCTTTCATATGTATAATAAAAGAAAAGGAGTAATTTTATTTCCACATAAATATCTCTTAATTTTTACAACAAAGAAATAAATATAGGAAGAAAGGATAGGAAAATATGAAATAAAATGACGTGATAGAAAAAGATAAAATAAACGAGTTATGAAAAACTTCCGAGAAATTATCAAAATAGTATTATTTAAACAAAAGTCCTTGTAAGTCGTGAATTCGTTTAGTCCTTAATATTTAGCACTTTTTTTTTTGGACAAAATATTTAGCACTTTTAGAGACAGTAAGTTATTTATGAATTTTTTTTTTCTTCTTTCTTGTTCAATTGGGACAAGTTAAAGTGGACAGATGGGCTTATGTCTCACAATATTTAACAATATAAAAGGCATACAAACCTGTCAGCTTCATTTAATTAATAGTGAACCTGTAGAAAAGGCAAATAAAAGATTAATGAGAATCTGGATCATAAGGTAGGCAATAGGCGTGTTGATGTAATAAAGAATAAACAAATCAAACAAGTTTGCAAAGCGGATAGGATTGCTCTTAATTCGACTTTCAGTTTTCCAATTGTTCAGCTTAAGAGTAAGCACATGTTCCTATTGCTGCCTTCACCAGAAGCGAATTCCCCATTGTCATTTTAAACTTCTTGTTTACTACCAGCAATAGGAAGCATGCAAATTCTAAATATGGAAAAGAAAATACTAGGAAAAAGGTTTTGATTGTTGTTGCCTTTCATTTAATTTTAGAACAAGCCAAGCAGAAAAAATAACTATCATTTTTTGTTTCAACTAACTGACTCGACTAAGGAGCTAATTAAATAAATCATCCAAATACAAATACACTAACCCCTTTTGATCAAGTGATTGTATTAAGGGATTTTGTTTCTTTCTTGTAGTGTCTTAAGCTAATATAAAAAACACTTAAAGTGAAATTCACGTAACCGAAAAGTTTGAATGAAATTAAGAAATAAAAGTATACATGTAAATAGAACAATGTAATTGAAATGACAAATGAATTAGACTGATGGATGACAGATGAATTCTGTCGTACTAATTAATGGCTTAAATATATTTGAAGTCTAGATATTTATTTTTAATTCCTGTAATCTTCCTCGTCACTTATATTTTGGTTTCTCCTGTGAACATATCGTTAATAACATGTTTTACATCCCTGCAAAATGTAGTAGTTTTGTTTTTACATGTAATTTTTGTTTTTAGTCCTTATAAATACAATAAATTTTGCTTTTAGTCCATGCCATTACATCTATGTAAAATATAATGGATTTTGTCTTTAGTTTATGTAATCACAGCAAGGACCAAAAACAGAGTGACCACGGATATTGTAGAGATAAAATTTTTTTTATAAAAAATACATGAACTAAAAACCAAAATCATTATATTTGCAAAAATGTGAAACATATTTAATCTTTAATTTTTTGTATTAATTTTTAAATTTGAAGATAGATAACTTACCTTCAACGTTTAAGATTTTTTGTTGTCGTTTTCGTTGCATTTTCCCCGAACTAATTTTGCCAGTGTAAGGTTACACGAAGGTCATAATATACCCCTCAAATAATATCATCACATACATACATCTATGAAATAAATTCATAGTTTCACACTATCCAGATGTAACGTGAAACGCGGAAAATAAAAATAAGAGTATACCATACCTGTATTTTGCGTACGTAATCGCTGATTTGATATCTATTAATTTAAACCCCGACGGAATGGAATCATATTCATGGTATATTCCAAATAGAGGGGAGTTTCTACGGTACCTTCAAAAATTTTGGAGGTTTTGATACTGTTATTTTTTAATCCATCAAATTGCGTGTCATCTATCTTTTTATTAATTATTTTTTTTTTCAAATTAGTCCTTGATTAATTAAAATATTTTTTTAAATTTAAAATTACAACTATTTTAAATTAAAAAATCTAATTAAACATAAGTCTAGAAATTTAAATCTTAATCTCCTCACCGATAAACCACGTTAAGTCTGATCCTAGTTTCCTTCACCCAATAGTGTTTAAACTAAATAGAAGACATCAAATGAGGAGGTTTCCTGATGCAGGGAATTGTTGGTTGGTCTGGGCGAAAGTTGCAATTAGTCAGGTAGTATCAAACTAGCAAATATTTGAGGAGCAGCGGGTTCTGGAAGACTGTATGCAAGGTTTATACTAGAAGCAGCAAATGTCAATTTTGTTGTCATGCCACGTTTGTGCTAATTAGATAGTATTCTTATATCAGTAATAGCAATTTCTATGATACTTTGGGGTTTAGGGGTTTGGTGGGAAATTCCTCAATATGTGGTTAAGGGTTCTGTATAATCTTGGGAATTCTAGTAGGGATTTGGCTTGGATTTCGTGGTGTTTTGTAAAGATTGCATGCACGCACACATCGTGCTGCAATATCTTTGTCACATCTAATAAAATTTCTTTTAGCTTTTTTTTAAAAAAAAAAATTAAGTGCAGCATAATGTATGCTTTTATGTCTGTATGCTCCCCCAAATTGTTAATTAAATTCACTTTGAGTGTGTGGATCTATTGTTTCACTTCACAATAGGAATGACAAAGTGTACCCAAATCCTACACGCACCCACAAAAATATCCGCAAATGGGTAGGTAAATACCCGTTTATTGGAGATGGATCTGGGGCTGGTATTTATCCGCAAAAATTTAATGGGGATGGGTGCGGGTACGGGTACTATAGTACCCACCCCACCCCACACTTATTATACATATACATATTAGTTTAATTAAAATATCTTATATATATATATATATATATATATATTACTAATTATTCTGAAAAAAAAATATTACTAATTATTAATTTAATGAGAATTGGTAGGAAACCTTAGCTTTTACTGATGCACAATTAAATTTATCATGCCTTTACGTGAATTATGGACCAATACATTTCGAAAACATTGTATATTGGGTGTGATTTAGTTTTGGAAATTGCTGTTATCATAGTACTGCACGAAATATCTTGTATATGTGGTTTCTTATCCTTGGCTCTTAAGCACACATCTTTTGCTGGTCCAATGGCTTTTATAATAAATTTTATTTTGCTTATAAAAAAAACACATAATATGAATTAAATTTTAGGCCAATTTGTCACTCATGCTCCCAGCTAGCAAATTTCCTGTCTTGCTTCATTTGTCAAACTCAACACTTCTAATTTCTCCATTGATACCTAAACTCTGTCAAATTTAGAAGATTTTGATAAAAGAATGTTTAAAAAATTTTTATTGCTTCAAATTTAAAATCAAGATAAATCATACTTTATTTGATAAATTTTTTCTTTAGTTTGTTATCAGTGTGTGAATGCGTAGTTGAAAATTAATCTTAATCAATTTGTATATAAACTATGTATGTAAATCATAACTTTTAGTTTTTTAATAGCTAGATAAACTACATATATAAAATTTAGTATATAAAACAAACTACTTATATAAAATTTAATTTGTAAAATTTAAACACAACTACATACATAAAATTTAGTATAAGCTATATTAAAACATAAATGGACCCAAATATACACTTTTTACCCCACACGTCCGGACCTCATTGAATAGGTCCTCCATTCTAATATACTTGTTTCTTTTTGTTTTGAACTAACTACAAAATTGTTCATATGCAGTACCATCACATGTATTCTAATACATAATTATAAGTTAATCAGTTTCAATGTTTTTTTTTTTTCGACAGGTCTTAGAGAATACCATCACGTGATGTCTAAGTTTCTAATGATTATGTTAAATGATTAGAACATTACATTTAAGATTGATTTGTTAGATAATTATATATGTTTATATGTTGTTTTTTATGGCTCATGTTTGAATGACTTAAGGTTATATTTGAATGCTTTTAATGTTATGTTTGGATGATTTAAGAGTGAATTTTCAATTTAGTTGTAGTAATTTTTTTAATTAATACTTTTTTAATTGATTTGTTGACTTTATATATAAGACTTTATATATAAGTAAAGTGTGGATTGTGGGTATGGGTATGAGTATATAGGTACCTAGCGGGTATGAGGATGAGGATTAAAGTTGCTATCCGCGCGGGTATGGGGCCGGGTACGGGTATTTTTTTCAAACACGGGTATAGAGACGGGTATTATAGTACCCTACCCAGACCCTACCCATTGTCATCCCTACTTCACAACGTGAAAATCTAGTGTGGATCTATTTGATTAAGATTCAGACTTCAACCTAGTTTACCAGTAAAAAAGATTAGGTTCATACTTCTAAACTTATGTTTAACAAATTTTTTAATTTAAAATAGTTGTAATTTTAAATTTTTAAAAAGTATTTTAATTAATCAAAGACTAATTGGAAAAAAAAAGTTTTTTTTTTATTTAATAAGAAGAAAGATAACATGCAATTTAATTGGTTAAAAAACAACAGTATCAAAATCCCTAAAATTTTTGGAGGTACCATAGAAATTCTCTTAAGTATATATATTTCCTAATTAAGAATTAAGAAATAGATATATATTTCCTATCTTCATTCTCCTCTCGTTTTGATTTCCTCCCCGCTTTGGGACCTCGGCGTCGCATTGCAACTAAAGTTCCATTCTCTTCCTTTAATTTTCATCTTATCTTAGGGTTTTACATTTGCATTTCCTTTCTCTGTATGCCACGGTGACTGTGACTGACTTCATCTCTGTTTATTTTCTCGTTACAGAACGAAAAACTCAGTTTTCCTATCTTCAACTTGGAGAACGAAGTAAAGCATTGTGTTCAGATCAGATGAAAATCCCAGGCATCCTCGATTATGATGTTTAGTATGCCAAACAAACTTCACCAGGTACATTTTATCTTAACTCCAAATTGCCCAATTTTCTGTTTCATAATCAATACATTGCGTGTATGATATGTTTTATTTAAGCATTGCATGATATATGGTAGTTAGGTTTAATTTCATCGTGTTAGGTTTGTTTGTGACAATTATTGTGCTGCTTCTGGATTGTGATCAATAGGTAGAAAGAAAGAATTAAGCAAGTTGCGCTTTCTAGGTTTTAGTGCTGGTTGGATTTTGATTTGAATTATTCCTCCATGGAGTGCAACAAAGACGAGGCTGTAGGGGCTAGGAAAATTGCCGAAGCTAGAATGCAAAGAGGTGAGTTTGTGGAGGCACTCAAGTTTGCTACCAAGGCCAAAAAACTGTACTCTGATGTTGAAAACATCACTCAGATTCTTACAATTTGTGAGGTTCACAATGCTGCGCTCTCTACCTCTGACATGGACTGGTATGCAATTCTTCAGATTGAAAGGTTAGCTGATGAAGCAGCCATAAAGAAACAGTACAGGAGGCTTGCACTGCTACTTCATCCTGATAAGAATAAGTTTGCTGGTGCAGAAGCTGCTTTCAAGTTGATTGGGTAAGCCAATGAGGTCTTGAGTGACCAAACAAAACGTTCTTTGTATGACATCAAGTTTGGAGCCTCTGCAAATGCAACAAATAATCACAAGAGTTCTGATTCACACCATTACTCAAATAGGAATGTGTTTGCTGCAAATTATCAAAAGAATTCTTATCCAAACTCCACTGGTTCCAACAACCAAGCTGGACAGAGGACATTCTGGACATCTTGCCAACATTGTAAATCTTTGTACCAGTACTCCATCCATGTTGTAAATGCAACCTTATGCTGTCAACAGTGTAAGAAGCCATTTAATGCTTATGTTGATAGTTATTGTGGATTCCCGCAATCACCGTTTACTTTATCCGGAGCCAGAGACACAGATGCAGCAAATTCTTATCCGAACACCACCAGTTCCAACAACCAAGCTACATTCTGGACATCTTGCCAACATTGTAATACCAACTATGTGTACTGCATCCCATTTGTAAAGGCAATCCTATTCTGTCACAAGTGTTTCAAGTCCTTTAAAGCTCTTGGTATTCCTTTGGAAAATAATATCCAGAAAGAGTCCCCAAAACCAGCCTCAGAAAGTATTGGTGGAGAACATGCTGGTATGCGGTCAAATCCTATTTCTATGAAAAGCTATGCTGCTGATTTTGAAGGTGAAGAGAGTAAAGATGGCTATGTTCCTGCATCCCGAGACATCAAGTCTGAAACCTCTACAAATGTTGGAAGTAAAAGAGTAAGGCAGTCAGCACCAGATTCAGGAGAAATTCTCAAAGTTACAAATGGTGAAGAGATGAATGATGCTAATGTTCGACAAAATCATGTTGATCCTTCATGAGTTAATGCAAGGAGATCTTCCAGGAAAAAGCAGTGCAGCATGTTTCAAATGTTTGTGGAAACCTCTGAAGCTGACGAAGTTGAGAAAAGGAACGTGCCTAAAAGTGGTGGATTTTCCAATAACAACATTCCAGTTGCTTATGCTAATTTTTCTGACTTTTATCTTCTTTTTTTCGGGGTAAATTTTCTCTTAAAAAGTCATATTTATCATAATTTTTAATTAGCTAGCAGTGTAAGTTTTTTCACTTGTTGACAGTACATTGATGTTAAACTCATCCAGACATGATAAATCAAATAAATCCTAATGTTAAAAAATATTTAAAAAATTATAATTGATTCTCTTATTGTTATTTAGTTTTTTTTTAATTTGAATTATTTAGTAATACTATTTTTTTAAAAGAGAAGTGCTAGTAATACACTTTATTATATTTATTAAAATTTAATAGGAATTATAAAATCATAAGTAGGATTCATTACATAAAGAGTGATATTCACATAATTTTGTGATTTATAACAAATTTCAATTTTCAATTCTGTAAAAAAAACAAATTTCAATTAATAATAAAAAAGTGTGTTAAAATAAGTGATATTTAACTTGTTTACATTCGTGGTAACTTAATGGGAAAGAGAGACCGTTAAATAGAAAGTAATGATGTGGGAGAGATAAAGAAAGAGAATTTTTAAGTTAAAAATATGGATTCTTAAGTCATATGGTTTACTTGCATGATTTTTTTTCCTCACCCTTTCAATTAAATATTCTCTACATTTTTTTTCTCTTTTTTCTTTGATATATTCTCACAACTTGTTAAAAAAATCCTTCTCAATCATCTTAAACTATCTTTCTTTTATCTTTATTTATATATTTGATTTTCTAAACTATATAGTATCTTTCTTTTGGTGGACTCTAAACTACATATCTATTTCAACTTAAAAATAACATAATATTACAATTTAAATTATTTATTATAAATCTAAATTATAATTTATATATTTTAAATATTTCTTTATTATAAATTCTTATTATATTTTATTTTATAATTTTTCAAAATATTTATTTTTTATAAATTATAATTATATACAAATAAATATTTACAAATAGTATTTTATTTCATATAAGAGAAACCTTTTTCTTGTGCATTTGACGTTCCCATTCTTCTTCAAGACACCACTCTCTTGTATTTTTTTTTTTTTAATAATCATGTAGTATTCAAACCATAATACTTTTTTTTATATTAGGACGACCTAAAGTATTTTTAAATATTATGACTCCATATTTAAAGGAAGTCGATTACACAACCTCGATTAAAGAATGAAAGTGCCAAATTATTCACACCAAGCAACATTTAGTGTGTTGTGCATTTTCTATTTTATTCATAACCCTAAGGTTATTTTTCATGTTTTTATTTTTTGTAAATTATTTCTAATGTATTTACAACAATGTTAATGAAAGGGATCCAATCGAATTGTTTATCTTTTTACTTGTTTTTTTATAAAAAATAATAATAATCAAACATGTTTTTTAATTTTAGAAAACAAAAATTTATTTTCAGAAGTAGTAAACAAGCTCATCTTCGTGATAAGACATTTAAATTTTTTCCTTTACGTATATTATTACTTCTGCTCTTGTCCATTCTTGCAAATGAAACTAACTCCAAACACGTATCACTTGATCATTGATAGAGACATAGAATGCCATATTTAGAGCCCAAAATTCACTCCTCAAAAAAGCAGTGACGTTTCAGATGGAAAGCAACCAATGAACGTTTCAGAACAGCCACAATGCATGTGTACATAATTTCCCCTCTTTGTGTTAAATTACACTAGGTGTGAATCTTAGTAAAATGACACCTCCAATAAATTTTTATCAAAAGTGAATTTTATCAATCCAACCATTGATTCATGTGATACTACCGTGGTGATCATGTATATAAAATATAAAATTTTATACAATTTAGACATTTGTAGATATGTAATCTAATAGTAGCTATTTACTTTATTTTAAATAATATATCATATGTTAAAATAAAGTGGAGAGATGGAGTATTAGTTAAATTTTGAATTGTATGAAATTTTATAGACTTGATCTATTTTATGAGAACTTTAAATTTAGTGGTTATATTGATAAAATTCACTTTTGATAGAAGTTATTGGAGGTGTTATTTACTAAGTTTGACACTTGGTGTCATTTGATCCTATCCATATATATATTGGAGTAATGGAGTTGTTGAGACACAATAATGGCTGTCCAATTGAGATACAGACTATCATTAATTGATTGAACAAAAAAGAGGAATACTACTTATTGAATACAAAATAACTAAATTCAAAGTAACTAGTACATTTTTATTCTGCTTAGCTTACCTATAGCATGACTATTCTGTTAGTTTTTATTACAGAGAACGGTTCACCAATCAATTTATGCTATTACACTTAAAATTATTAAAACTAAAAGGGATGTCTTGCGGTATGAAATTCATACTATTTATGGTATGCTTGTTCTAAACTGTTGTATTAAAAAATTAGTATGCAACTTTTTGTTCCTCGCATCATCCCCAAAAGGAACAAGGTTGTTTCTATTATCCTGTTTTCCTGTGATTTTTCCCCCAGTTTCTTCTTCTCACGTTCAGATTTAATTTTGTCATGGTTTCTTGTTCTACAGCACTTTTTTACTCTTTATCCTAATATTTGAGTGATATCAATTATCAAATATAAATATCACCTGTTGAAATAATGAAATTGCTATCACCTGGCATATTTCTAAGGCAGATAAAGAATTTTATACTGGCCATATTTCTCACCCAGAAATACACCCAGATTTATCTTTTGCCATGGTTTATTATTATAATTCCCTCAAGATAAAGAACTTTGATTTTACAACATGATGAGTAGTTTATGTCATGTATTTAGCTGAACATGGTGGCTTTTTTTTTTTTTTTTGGTTACATGCTTGTTCTAAATGATCACAAAAGCTATTATTTATGTTGATTTAATTAAGACAGTCAGTGGTTCTAGTCTAAAAATATAGCATCCCTTCCCTGTCCACCACAAAACACCCAGAAAAGAAGAAACAAACGAGACCCCAAAAATCTGTTTTCTAATCTTCAACTGAACTTTCCCTTTGCAAATCATCACTGGATGGAAAGCAATCAAACAAATCCTGAACAACTAAGTGAACATAAAATTAGAAGTTGTGGAGAGTGGGATGTTGGTAGCAACTCATTCTCTACCTCGTTTATGTCCAGGAATAAGGACATCAGCTTTGGCGCTGAATATCCTACATGTGATGCTCAATCGCCTACATTCACATGCAAATCATCATTTTCTTCCTTTTTTGAGGAACCAGTGACACCTTGTTCTGTTTCTGGTGGATTTTCATTTCAGAGCTCAGGTGGTTCCATGTTAAAATATTTGTTGTGGATTAGTATCAATCAATAATTATTATATTATCTTTTAGTATCATCAATCGACAATTAAATATAAGATAATTATCTTATGTATATTACGGATATTTTGGATTGGATTATGATAAGATTGACACTGTGATGGGTTGGGTCAATCATTTAGTAGATAGTCCATTGAGAGGTCCCTACCCACTGCTAGGGGATTATAAATTTGCTATCCCATTAAGCAAATTTACTGACTCTATCTGACACTCAAATTCTCTTAAACAATCCCCTAGAAAAGTGGGCAGAAATCCTCTCAAGAGTATTTCAAGGGTTTCTTCCGGCAAACAATTCTCATAGAGATGGATTCGAATCCAGGTTAGTAATGATAACCTTCTTAAGTTTTATCACTATAATCACATGCTATAATTTGTATCTATCTATGTTGTTTATATATTTTTCCATCAATTGGTATCAGAGCCAACTTAGATACATTTTATAGTTGTTTGTTGTGTGAACCCTATAATTTTGATTTCTTCGTTCTTATTCTTGAAATTAAAATTAGTGGTTCTATTGATTTTTTTTTTAAATTAATTATTTTAAATTCAGAATGTGATAAAACAATTTGTGCCCCTTTTCTCTTCGAACTTCTTTGTCAAAAAGCATTTATATTTTATGCTTGAAATTCAAAATTGCTTGAGGGCTTTTGTTCATTGTTATTACTGGAATAACATATTAAAATCTTGTATAATTTCGTGACCAAATCTAAGAGAATTAAAAGTTTTTTTTTCTCACGAAATACCTCTCTATACTGAGATAACCGGACAATAAAAATGTTAGCATATTGTTCACCGGTATAATGTAGTTTATTTGGTAAAACATTGTTGCCTATATTCACGTGATACACACTTGTTAGTTTACTAGGAAATGTTAGATAAATAACTCTTACACTCCCAAATTGATATTTGCACCATGCGTTGGCATGCGTAATTGAGCACCAATTTTCTTTGAGTCAAATATCAATTATACGAAAGTGTTGGATGCAGCCTATTTTACCATTCTTATCTTTAACCTTTAATCTGTCGGCAATTTAACTCTCCGTATTCATGAATCCAATTTGTTTCTTTGCTTACGCAACCTGTTTAAGAACAAATTGTTATGTGATATATGATTAATGGCAAATGTGTGTCACGGGCTTGCATTAGTGCATTAGCATTCAATTGAATGCAAATATGAAGCATATATGAATTTATCATTTGGTTTCTAGTAATGACTGTTGCCATTTTTTTTTTATTCAAAAGTTTGTTCGAGACAAAATTAAAAATTGTCATTTGGACCTTGTTTTAGGGGTATTGGCATCAATAATTTGGACATCACGATATATTTATTCTAATTAATTCGAGACTTAGTTTGGGATTTTAAATATGGTACTATCAGATTTTGGACTTCAAATTTTTTGTGACAATTCCCTACTATTTTAGAAATTTTCTGGTATGGGGTACTCTTTCTAGTATTGTGTCACTGTTGAAGAATTAATTTGAGGTCATTTTATTATTTTATAATTATGCATGATAATATTATGATTCTCCTCTTATATGCATAATTTTGCTATCTTAATTTGCATTATTATAACTCGCCTATCGTGGGTATAGTAATGTGAATTTATATGTTAGTTATACAATTATGCATGATATAAATTACCAATTCTATCATAAGCATAATTTTCTCTTAATTTACATAATTGTAATCTCACCTATCGTGGGTACATTTATGTGAATTTTGTGTTGGTTTTATCACATTAATAATAATTATACATACCCTATCGGTATGTTGTTGTTAATGTGACTTGTTGTTGCACAATGTGCTTTTCTTTGCTTATGTTAATCAATTTCTTAGTACCCTATCGGTATTAGGATCTTGATAATATAAGTTACAGTACATTTGTATTGTTGCACTTTTGTTTAGGGACTCTCTTTTCTGATTGAACTTTTCTTTCAAATCACACAATGTTTTGTGATGTTCAGTTTTTCTCGCTAATTCTATCAAAACTTTTAATAGGACAAATTATGAGGCATAAAATTTTTCAGGAACTCTCTATAATGATTAGTGTTAGTCACTTTTATTTTTATTTTTTCTTGTTATGATTTGGGTTGAAGAGTATCTGTTTTTTAAATAAATATATGTAGTGAATTGTATATTATTTTATGTCATTTCTCTATATCAAGTAAAATTAAAATTGGCATATTTTTTAATGTTTTAATATATATTGTATTTTTTTCACTACTATACTGTTCAAATCTAGACCCATCTATCATTCTTAATTTTGTGACAAATATGTGTCAAGTATATATTTTCTCTAATCATGTGCCTTAGTCAAAGAAATTTTAGATTATAATAAAAAAAATTAATTTAATTTGTTTTATGTTAATGGTGCAATTGGGCATTATTTCAAATCCTTTTATGCCAAGTTAATCCAAAGTCTGGATTAAATTCTCTATTGCCTTGTTATTGTTAAAGTGTTCACTTTTAAAATTATTGAAAATATTTTGTTGAACACTCTTTATGGCAATTACAAACTATATCATTTATGTGTTTTATATGAATCATATTGATTTATATTTGGAGCTTTTATCTTGAGATGACATTATGTAGTCTTATTTCAGTCATCAAAGCTCATTTGGTCTTATATATAACGATGAGTCATATTGATTTATATTTGGAGTTTTTCTCTTTAGATGACATTACATACTCTTTAAGTCATCAAAGCTCATTGGTCTTATAGTGACACTATGAACCTTTTAACTTGATTATGATTGCATATATGGATAAATTTGCAAATAAATTATTCTTATCCTTTTGAGATTATAAATATGCAAGAGTGTCATTATTTCTCAAAAATTTCTAGCAGAACTCTACAATCATTTCCTTTTTGATTGTTATAATACTTCATTTCGTAATCATATTCTAATTTTGATTTTAGTGGGAGTATTTTGCATCTTACTAGTTCTAGAGTTCTATTTTGAGATAAATATAAAATTGCTTTGTGTACTTTTGTAATATTGACTCAATTAAGTAAAACCAACAACTCTGTTATTGTACTCTCTCCAATGTAGAGATCATGAAATTAATATTATGGTTCTTACGATGATAAAGTCGTGTTTATTACATGCTAAGTCAAAGTGTTGTTAAGCATGCTTTGGTTTTCTTTGAATACAATTGTTGTTGAATATCATATTCTTTTGGCATAATTTTTTTTTTTTTTGATAATTTGCATAATTCTATTATATTGATGATAATTATACCCTATCAGTGTGTTATTATTGATATAATTTGTTAAGATACAATGCACCACTTGTCCTACACTTATATCAGTTTTTTTGTTTGAGTAGCCATCAACATTGGAGTTTTTAATGATATAAGTTTTCTCTTGTGCATTATAGTATTATATTTCTTATTTATTGTGTATTTTGAGATTCTTGAGAGAGATCTCAACAAATAAGAAATTCTCTTTAATGAGGCATGTTTTGGTTGTATTTGTATGGAACCATTTAACTCTCTGAGTATGTGACAATTTACACACATGTTTCCTTGTTGTTTCATACTAGCCTCTTTGTCTAAACCTTTTATTAATTGGGCAATTTTATGCAATTGAATATTCTGAAATTTTTCCATTTACCTATCGCAATGCAAATTTGTTTAATGGAATATTTTATAGAAACATATTGCTATCATGTGGGTAGTGGACATACCCTATCGGTATGACATTACTCGATATGGTTCTAGTGTGATAAAGATAATAGTTGAATTTTGTTTAGCTTTTTGGATATTTTCCTTAAAATTAAGTCAACTATTTTTTCTTCATCAAGTGGGAGAATCTAGCATTTTGAAAGTAATGTCCTATAAATGGACTGTGTTGACACAAGATCTCTACCTCAAATGCCCAATTAATCATACATGAGCAACCAAATTTATTTGTCTTGATAAAATGATTTTCTTGTCACATACTATTTGTAATCACTTTGTTGTTAGGACCTACATTAAGGATTTTTGTGATAGTCTCTTATAGAATATTGTTTTGTGATAACTCTCTATTGTCATATATTTTAGTGGACAATTCTTGATAGGACAATATAGGAATCCCAAATTTGAAGAGATTAATTTCTCTATACCATATTTTATATCATTGTTGATGGTATTTCAGATCATAATTTTGTTAAAGCTAGATGCTTTAATTTGGGATATATAGTTAAACATATGTCCATCATAATTTGCTATGAGAGTTAGAGACTATTTGTTGTTATATCCTTAATATTTGTAGAGTATAGGTCTCATATGTATTTTTGTTGCGTGTAACCAAATCTTATACTTAAGTGTGTGTAGATATTGTTTATAATTGTAGCACTTGAGTTTATGTTTTGAGTGAGTAATTGAAAACTTGCAAGTGATCCCATATTCTACCTCTAAATATTAGGGATTTTCTATCTCACTCATGTTTGTAAAGTAAAGGTTACCTTGTCTACATGATCCTTTTGAGGGTCAATATTCTTTGAGGATTAATATTTGTTATTATATGTGGTTAATTATGAAACCCTTTTGTAAAGCTATGTATTGATAGATGGATTGTATGTTGGGTTCATATTCTCGTTTCTAACCACTTCCCTCATTAATCCTACTCTACTCTACTTCTCTCTAATACGTATTTCTTTAAGAGAGAAAATAGTGAATTTTTTATTCACGTTATCTTACAGAGCTATAATCTCACTATCATTAGAGTATTTCAATTCTAGTGGGCTCTAATGAAAATCCTAATCTTATTTTTGGTATATAAAGGATTAGTGGGAGTATATAACCTTTTGTTATGTCTCGAGACTTATCAAATTTGTATTGTCATATATTCTTGTGCACATTTAATGATCATATGACATACTCTAGAAGGACTTTGTTATTTATTCTTGTCCTTTTGTGTTGAGGTACATAAAATCCATTGTATCTTAGTAGGCATCTTTAGCGGATGTCAAGGCCATTTTGTTGGGAATTGCACAATTAGTCTTTTGGCATGCAATTATCTTGTGCATCTCTTTTACCCAAAACTTCACATTTTGTTTGGTCGAAATTTATAAGTATATTGTAAATACAATACTCCTATTGAGTATGATTCTCTACATTGTTGAGGTGCTTGTGATGATAGTACTCCTATCGAGTACAATTTTGCACCATTGAGGTACTTATGAATTTTATGTTTAGACCATTGATCTAAGTGCTTGCTCATATTGACATTTTGTGGCCACATTAATCTAGAGTATCGTTTCATTTAAGCTAGGTGTCTATGTCATCCCAGTAGGAAATTAATGGATTTCCTAATTGTCTTTGGGTTTGCATAGTCACTTATTTTGTGAAACTTAGATTAATTGAATGTCAAATATTCTAAGAGCATTTGTTGATTTAGCCCATCAGTGATCACTCTTGTTATTGGGCTATCGTGAGCACTTAGATGCATGTGAATTATGTTCTGGCCTTTGTAGCTTTTCAGACTTAAATTGATTATAGTGTTGAAAGAAAACATTTGATTCATTGACCAAAGACTTAGTTATTGGAGCTTTTGAGAATTTTACAGCTCACATGTGTTTGATTAAGTCTTTTGATATTTTGGGTTAGTGGGAGTCTGAAAACACTCTATCATGATATATGTATATAGTAATATTATCTTAGTAACATATCTCTTATAGCATTTTCAGATGCTTGGACCGTTGTTATGTGGCATATTTTGACTATTAAGCTATGCTATTTCGTATACTCTTTTCTTGTAAGAAATATGACTATTTGATGCGCAAGATATGTATCCCTATTGGATATTATTTTGTAGCATTAGAGATTTTAGATTTCTTACATTGTTATTGACAAATTATTGAAATTGTCGTTTTAGTCTTGATGATTCTTATTTTGATTATTGGTTAATACTATCCAAGTGGGAGAATGTTAAAATATTTGTTGTGGATTAGTATCAATCAATAATTATTATATTAACTTTTAGTATCATCAATCGACAATTAAATATAAGATAATTATCTTATGTATATTACGGATATTTTGGATTGGATTATGATAAGATTGACACTGTGATGGGTTGGGTCAATCATTTAGTAGATAGTCCATTGAGAGGTCCCTACCCACTGCTAGGGGATTATAAATTTGCTATCCCATTAAGCAAATTTACTGACTCTATCTGACACTCAAATTCTCTTAAACAATCCCCTAGAAAAGTGGGCAGAAATCCTCTCAAGAGTATTTCAAGGGTTTCTTCCGGCAAGCAATTCTCATAGAGATGGATGCGAATCCAGGTTAGTAATGATAACCTTCTTAAATTTTATCACTATAATCACATGCTATAATTTGTATCTATCTGCATTGTTTATATATTTTTCCATCATTCCACTAATTTGGAATTTTCTTCTACTATTCCCTCAATGCCTAGCTTTGCATTTCTCAGCTCCAATTCGGTTGTTGAGCAAAGGGGTTGTATATCAGAATTCCAAACTAACACGTCAAATATAAAATGCAATTACTGGAGGTATAGGTATGTTTAGAGTTTTTCATTTAATCTATCTTCATTTTTTTCAGTCCTTTAATCTGATGTGTTTATTAATTAGTACTTCTACAACTAGATTATCCCCTTTGCTTTGGACATGATGCTAAAGAGATGGATTGCAAGCTTGTAGAGGGTAAAAGGGTAGGTGGACCAAATGGCCATAGGGCATTGGGATTCCATAACAAGAGAAACCGAACAATTGGACTCGGCGAGCGTGAGCAACTTGATCTTGTGGTGACTGAATCAGTCATTCGTTGGTCATCATGCACCCAACTTCCTACATCACCAAGATCATCTCTCGTCTGTTGAAAGGGTAAACTTCTGGAGAGATTAATTGAATAGCCTGATGTGGCGATTAAATTTGGTTTATGGGTGTAAATTCACCTAACACATTGTATATGTTTCCCGAATTCGCATTGTTGTTACTGTCTTCTAGTTGGTGCAAGTTGTGGTTCAGATCTTGTCAATTTAATATGTGGTGGCTTCTAATTGCTCACTATTAACGTGTTCCTTTTATCTTCATTCAGCTTCCCATGTTAATTACCATGCATGAATGCGAGTAATAGGAATAGGAATTCTGCCTGGTTTGTAAAGTTGTATCTTGATGGTACTCCAAAATGTTTGGAAATGAAATGTAAATTACTGTTTTAAATTATTATTATTATTATTATTATTATTATTATTATTATTATTATTATTATTATTATTATTATTATTATTATTATTATTATTATATTTTTTTTTTTATCAATTTTGAGGTGAGGGATGTCAGTAGAATTTGATCATCATTCACTCAGTAACATTAAGTGTAACTGAGGTTACTGTATAGTCCACTGAAGCATATATATAGTAAATATCCCCATGCCTATCCACTGGGCAAATCCAGCCATTCTCAAAGCACAATGCATGTTGCTCATTTCTATGCTTTGCATTTCCTCACATAACCATGTGGTAGCAAAATGAGTGAGAAGCGTTCACAGAATGAGGTGAGACTAGCTATAATTATATGATAAAAATTATGAAAATATGAAGTGATGTGTATATAATTGTTTGTGTACAAAATTAGTATTTGTGTGAAAGGACTCATGTAATAGATATAATGAGAAAGAAGCATATATCCATAGTGATGTGTATATAAGTTCAAATTGACGTAACATGAAACATTAATCCGAAAGCACCGTGGAGAGCAACAAAAGTCCACAGACCACCTAATTGATACCAACGGGTAAAATCTCCCTGTGCTTCAGGACCCCACAGTAACAACAAAGAGTGTGCTAAACTATTAGCAGGAGTGGAGACTGCAGCGGTTAAGAAGTTGCAGCCTTCCAAATAAGAACTTGCCAATCCATTAGTATACCATGAAGTTACAAAAGTCGTACTTGTAAACCAACCCCCCAAGGTGAAATAGGCGGATATTTCTTCGTGCACCCCAAAATTCAAGTCAACATCCTTTTTTATTTTGAAAAGGATGACTACATTCTGGACTATTCTTTTTGTAATAAAAGAGGATGTTGCTTGAGTTTTTTTGGATGCAAGAAATTGCGGCCTAATAAAAAAAAAGTATTGGGTGAGATTCATGGAAAGCAAGGGTGAACAATCAAACTCCTCCATACTTGCTTACATTTAATGACATTAGTCTTTAAACTTTGCTTCTCGTTTTGATTTATTATATTATTTATAAAATCAACAAATGTACTATACATGAACATTTGTGATTGTGTAAAATTACTTTACGCCTGTTAGTCCAAAATCTATTTTCTCAATATAATATATCATATTGTTTAGTATGATACCGCTAATATATATTAATGATTTATATGAATAAAAATGTTGGATAATACTATGATGGATTGTATTATTAGTGTAAATTTAAAATATTTATATTAACAAATTAATTTTCGTTAAAAAATTAAGTTAAGTTATACTAATAAAAATAATCCTATTTTGAGAATTTTTGATCTGGCAACGACTAGGTCCAACAAGCTTTTTTTTTTCCCTCTTGAATTGCCTAATTAAACATTCTTCTAGCAGTAGTGTTTTTTTAAACAAGCTTATGTGAATGATAAATAAACACAGACATGAGTATTCATGCCAAAGCCTTTTTAACACTTTTTTTTAATATTTTTTATCATCAAATAAAACCCGATATATTGATCTCTTAAAATCATCTAGGACTAGTCACTAAAAATGATAATATTTGTGTTGAGTAATGCTGCTTTTGTTTTTTGTTTTTTTTATTGTTCATGCCCACATTTCGTAAATAGTAAATTACCACATTTCGTACATATTTTATATATAATATGATTTATAATTAAAAATAATAATATAATAAAAAAATTATTGAATCATCAAACATTCAAGATTGAATTGTACCAAAAAAAAATCAAGATTGAATTCTAACACAAAAATGAATAAAAATTCAAAGTTACTAAAAAAAGGTGAAACCTAATGTAGAAGAAACCTATTGCAAAACTATAATGTGCAGATGAAGAAAGTATGCATATATCGTCAAAAACCTGTGTTGCAAAACTGATCTAATTCAATATCATCTCTTCATCAGAAGTAATGGATGTAATGTCTGAGTGTATGTCTTCCTCCTCTTGTTCAGGTCCTTGTGGTTGTGGTGGTTCTTGCTCTTGTTCTTGTTGCTCTTGGTCTTGCTCTTGTTCTTGTTCTGGTCCCTCTGATTGTTGTGTTGGTCCCTCTGGTTGCTGTGCTGGTCCCTCTGGTTCTTGAAATGGTAATATTATGACAAGGGGTAGGGGATTTTCGACAACAACTGGAACTACAGGAGGGAGAAACGGGAAATGAACAGGTTGAGCTTGAGCCTCTAGTGGAGGAAGATTTGCAATCACACCAAAGGGGATTGGAGGGCCAATATCATCTTCATGTTGTTCAACCACTGTAACAGTGGCACCAGTGCCCAGCAACGAATAAACGATCATTAAGAACTTCGCCATTGAAAGAAAACACTTGTCGCCATCCCGTACAATCTCTTTCAGTCTCATGGCATTGTCGAATTCTCCTGCTAAGACAGGAAAAATGTTGCCATTGACATTCAAGTTGAGGTTGGTGGGCATTCCTGCTGCCATATCTTCTTGCTTGATTTTCTTGTTCAAACGGAAACTAAGAGGGAGAGAGATTAGAAATAGAAATAAACTATTGCATGTGAATGTGAATTTTAGTGTAAACAGCCAATTTTATAAACTAGAATTTAAACTGTGCAAGGGATCGTATAAAATTTTGTTGTTTGTAAATGGTTTTGTAAATATTTTATTCAATTTCTGATGGACAATTTACGGAAATGATTTTTTGGCGATTCAGTGATTGCTATGTTTCAGGTGACTTCTTAGGAATAGGAGAGCTTGCAAAGCGCCAGTTATATTGTTTATACATAAATTAAAATAACAAATTTCTAGCAGCAATGATTGGCACAAATGCTTTATCAATTAAGAAAGATAGTGAGTAATCCAATATTGATAATTGATTAATAATTTAAAAGAGGGTAAAAATTAAATATTGTAAATATTTACACCAATTCAAATTATAAAAATAACCCCGAATAATATAAAAACAATTCTATTATTTAAATAAAGTAAGTTCTAATTTATTAATAACTGATTAATAATAATTTAAAAGAGGATAAAAATTAAATATTATTTGAAATAGTAGTTTTGAATTTTTACCTTTCTCCGGAATTAATTGTGTCCCTTCGTTTTTGCATAGTTTCTGCTTGAACAATTTATGCTGATTACTTTTTATCTTCCGTTTCTCTCTATTACCAACATTAATTAGCTAATCAAATTTGATTTTCAAATAATTTGTTATTAATTATAGGATTCACCCCCACTTTCAACATTCAGGTACATGGAATCTCTTTGTTTCTTCTTCTTCTTCTTTAGTGCCTAAAATAGCTCTTCCATCTCCTACATTTCTTTTCCCTGATAACATGTTCTATATGCTTCTTTTTTTTTTGCTATGGCCATATGTCGTACTTTTGGCAATCCAGATGCATTTGCAAAGTATTTGACGCCCCCAACTGCCAATGGCTAAAGCAATTTCCTTTGCTTGAGCTCCTTTAAAATTATCTATTTGTTGAACAAAATATGGTCGAAGTTAACTCAAAGTTTATGCTTTAAAATCTGCCCCAAATCATTAGTAATTTGTGGTTGTTAAAATAATATGAAATTAGCTTTCACATAATTTATAGCTAAATGGAATTAATGTTCCATGTTAACGTCATAGATTTTTCCTTTGCAAGTTTATAGGTGCAATTTATAGGTGAATGCAATTAAAGTTCATTGCAATCTCAGAATTTTTCCTATGCAAGTTTCTCATAATCCTTACTTTCTCATAATCAAAATTTGTACAATTTTTCAGAGACCCACTAAAATAGAGCGATAAATACCCCTACAAAGCGATTGTCAAATTTCTTCAAAGGATTTGGTTTTGGGTTGGGTATTTAATAACAAAATTTAACAAGCACAATGTTAATACTGGGTGGTATAGCCATTAGTCGTATAGAATGCTATGGAGGACATTAAACTAAATGTCATAATGAGAGGTGTTGTGACTACAAGGAAAGCAAACCTATGTTATTTATATCTTGGAAGAATTGAATTTAAAATAAGCATTTTATTAAGTATTCTTAATAGAATTAAATTGATATATGAGGTGTTAAAAAACATTAAATAGGAGAAGGACGAAGGTGATATGGGTTCGTATTTATTATGGCCACTTAAAATTTTTATGAAGATTTCTCTTACTGTAATTTATGCAATAATGAAATAGACAATTTTTAATACTTTATTTACATAATTAATATGAAATCATTCTTATTTTACATGTAAACTACTTTTCATTTTAAAATATAATGAAATCATGTAATTTTTTATGATATAAATTTTATATTTAATTTCCAATAGTTATTTATAGGATGAAGATGAGCCCCTAAAATGATACTGGTCCTAATTATAAGCAACAAAGTAATTTTTTCTTTGGTCCTAATTATAAGCAACAATCACTAGTTTTTAAAGTAAATTTCTTTTGTACCCTAACTTTATTGTTTGTTCTATTTCCTATGAACTATGACAACCACTTAAAGTAAAGGGTGTTTTTGGAATAAAAATTGAACTTTTGACAGAATTAATTAAAAAACTCTGTAATAATTATTTTTCTTGGTATTGATGATTTGTCCTATGTTATTATTATTATTATTATTATTATTATTATTATTATTGTTGTTGTTGTTGTTGTTGTTGTTGTTGTTGTTGTTGTTGTTATTATTATTATTGTTGTTATTGTTATTGTTGTTATTATTGTTGTTATTGTTGTTATTGTTATTGTTGTTATTGTTTTTATTGTTATTATTGGTATTGTTATTTGTTATTATTGTTGTTGTTATTATTATTATTATTATTATTATTATTATTGTTGTTGTTGTTATTATTATTATTATTATTATTATTATTATTATTATTATTATTATTATTATTATTATTATTATTATTGTTATTGTTATTGTTGTTGTTATTATTATTATTATTATTATTATTATTATTATTATTATTGTTGTTGTTGTTGTTGTTGTTGTTGTTGTTGTTGTTGTTGTTGTTGTTGTTGTTGTTGTTGTTGTTATTGTTATTGTTGTTATTGTTATTGTTGTTATTATTGGTATTGTTATTATTGTTATTATTATTATTATTATTATTATTATTATTATTATTATTGTTGTTGTTGTTGTTGTTGTTGTTGTTATTATTATTATTATTATTATTATTATTATTATTGTTATTGTTGTTATTGTTACTTGGTCAGAAGAAATGTCTCAAGTAATAGAACAGATAAAAAAGATAGTAAAAAGATTACCTGTTGTTGTTGTTGTTGTTATTATTATTATTATATTATTATTATTATAATAATTATTATTATTGTTATTGTTATTGTTGTTATTGTTATTATTGGTATTGTTATTATTATTATTATTATTATTATTATTATTATTATTATTATTATTATTATTATTGTAATACTTGGGTACCTGTTATTAAAATAATTTTTATATTAAATTCATAAAAATATATTTGTTTCTTATTATTCTAATATTCTATTCAACTTTTAAATTTATTTTTTTATAATAATAAAAAATATTACTCCTCCCTTCATAATTTGATCTGTGCATCGCACGGGAATACGCACTAGTTACTTAATATATTAACATTGAAATGAAGCGAATATATTCCTATATTTGTTTTGTTTTTTAAGTGAATAATTTTATTTTTGTATGTAATTTTTTTGTGAGTAATGAACAAATTAAACCATTCAATATTTGTATTCGATTACTACAGATAAAAAAATAAATTTTAATATTTTTATCATGAAAAATCATCTACTTAAACTAAATTGATATGTAATTATTCCATTTAAATAATAACTAAAATACAATTAAATTTATATTCTATTTAAATTAAGAAATACTTCCTCCATCCCAATATGAGTGTCGTATTTGAAAAAAAAATTATCTCCAAATGAGTGTCGCATTTGGCTTTTCAATGTAATATTAATTACTTTTTTTCACTAATATCCCTAATAAGTGTCACTTTAGTTTTTAATGCAATATTAATAATAAGGTTAGTTTTGTAAAATTACATCTCTCTTTCATCTATTTAATAGCTTTTCTTGGTTTGTGTTAAAAAATTTAGGACGACACTCATTTTGAGACGGAGGGAGTAACTTTATTGTAGTTTTAAGGATCACAATCAATGCTCATTAAAAAAAAACCACAATCAATGTGTTAATTGTACATTATAATTATATTTTAATATCCCAAATAGTATACAGATTTCCGTTTTTTATTTGATTTACCATATTAAATGTCATAAAATAATTTTTAAATTTGTGTCTCACTTCAAATTCAAATTATACAACATAAATTTATGATTGAAACATGAATAATTACCTTAATTAAGTTGGTTAATTATTTCATCATTATGATTAATCTTTGATTTTGTGATTTTATATAAAGGTAATTTGGACACCAAATTATATTTATTACTGCTCTTAATTTTTTAATTAAATTGATTTGAATTAAAAGCAAACTAGTTAATTAATATTATCATTAATGTAGAGGATATATTACTACAAAAAAAATGGTAACAATATTACTACAAATTTGGCAGCAACCTCTATTTTTTTTTGTTACAAAAATTAATAGTTCTATAAAAGTTAATTATTTAATTCTATATTTTTTTAATTCATTAGTAATTGGCATATAATTGTTTGATAAAAATTAGTTGTTTAATTTTGGTAGTATAAATTTGGTAGTACATTTTATTTATTTTTCTTAGTGATCTTTATTCTATGATTATGTACAACGGTTTTTTTTTTTTTTTTGACAGAATGTACAACAGGTTAATTTAGTATTAATTTGACATATGTATAACAGTTTACTTTTTATTTTGATAAATTAATTTTTTTATTTGGTTGAGTGAATATTAGCGTAACATTGACGTTGACTTTGGTTAAAAAAAAAAACATTGATGTTGACTATATATCATGAAGTTTAGTACCTTACAAAGAACAATGTGGCGCCATTGTGTTGAAAAGACGAACTTAAAAATTGAATTACTAACTATCTCTTTTATAATAAAATAAAATAAACAACATGATGTAAAGAATCTAATTACTTATTAAGTTACCTAGATAAAACATTTTTTAGATTAATTATATTAATGATTGAAATAATTAATTTTAATTTTCTAAATAATCAAGTCCCATCAACCATCATGACGGATAATTAAATTTGTTATTTATTTCTTTTGTGTGTGCAAAGAACGGGTCCCACACATAATTAAAATTTAGCTTTTTATTATGCTCTTTTTGTTTTTTAAATTATTTGATTTGATTAATTTTAATTTTCTAGATAATCCAGCCCATCATCTCGTACGATAATTTTATTATTTAAAAGGAATTTTCTAGATAATTTTAATTTTGGGAAATTGATATATTTAAAAAGGAACATTATATTAATTAATTATATTAGTTAATTAATAAGATAATAAAATCAATTTACGATATTAAATAAATTTTGTAAATCTTTTTGAAATCAATTATATTAAAAACTTCTGGCAAGGATTTATTAATTAATATTAATAAACAAATTTTGCTTCTCTATTATATTTAAAAATAAATTATAAAATTACATTCTTAAATTTTATAATTGTATTAATAGGGAAATAGAAATCCGTTATAAAAAAAGGGGAAATAAAAATCCATTTTGGAGATTAAATTAATGTTGTAAAATATTTTTGAGGTTAATTCTATTATTGATTGAAATATTTTTAAAAAACATTTTTGAAATCAATTATATTAAAATAAATGGCAAGGTTCTTTTATTTGAAGTTTTGGAGATTAAATTAGCGAATTAACTTTACTGTAGTTTTCAAGTTACCAATCAAATGAAAGTTAATCTTCATAACAAATTTTTTTCTAATATGATAAACAATTATTTTATACAATTATTATCTTCTAAATTGATTGTTGATAGAAATTTAGCTTGATATTATAACTAATCATTATTAGTTTAATTTTAAAGCTAATAACGGAAATGTAATTACATAAATAGTTATAAAAGGTTGAGTATGGTAGTTTTTAAAATGGTCATTTATGGAAATATTAATTCTCATTCAAACCATGTATATTTACTGTGATTATGGTAGTTTTTTTTTTAAAATAATTTGTTTACAATTAAGGTTGAAGTATAATTAAATATATATTTACTGAAATATTCTTTAATTTAAATGAAAGAATATTTTATTGAAATAATTAATTGTAGGAAAAGTTATCATTTTAACATGTAATTTAGCTTATGCAATTTCTTTTAAGTGCGGGTTCAATTTCTTTTACTTATTGCAATATCCTATCATTAATTTATATTTATCCTTTTTCATTTAAATCAATTGATCCTTAAATTGTTATTGACCCTTTAATTTAAATTTAAATTGATGATAATGATAATTTATAATTAATTTCTTCTACTTTTAATTTCTTTTAATTAATTACTATTAATTATTTACTATTAGATTTAGACTTGATCTTCAACACATCTTCTACGTCATCATAAGTAAGGATACTAAAAAATGAAAAAAAAAATGAGAAACCAAAAAAAGTCCACACTTTCAAACTTAAATTATGCTTTTATTATACAAATATGATAACTTAAAGATAAAGAATTAAATAAAAACTAAATAAGAACCGTTTCAGACCAAGAAAAAAAATGTGAAAGTCGATAATGAGTTTATGTAAGTGAAAAAAAAGAAAAATAAAAATACAAACAACAATGAAAACAAAAAGATTCGGATTTTTTTTTTGTGAAGTATGGAAAAATAAACAAAGCAAAACAAAAGTAAATTACACGATCAAGAGATTTGAAGTTAGAGCTTCCAAAACGCCATTAGGAGGACAAAGTCACAAAGCCACTTGCAATCCATGGATGTATCAATTATGCCCCCAATTCGATAGCTCGTCCACCACTTCAGTAGATCCTTGAGGAGTATAGGATAAAATCAAATGTCATCTTTCTGGAGTACAAAAAAGATTGGATTTATTGAATGAAAACAAAAACAAAATGAAAAAATAAAGAAAATTGAAAATTAATTCAACAACAAAAAATGTTATCTTTTTAGAGTGCAAAAAATGGGCAAAAAATGGAACACAATCAAATGGAGAAGAATAAAGAAGAAAAGAAAAATTTTATCTCACAAAGACAACTCAGTTGCATACTCTTAATGTAGAAATGAATATTTCATTGTGTGATGATTGTAATGCTATTACAGAGAGAAGAAAAAAATAGAAGCCCCTTATATTTTCGTAAGGAAAAGAAAGAGGAGAAGAGTCTTTTCAAGTAAAGGAGTTACAATTGAATGAGAGGAGAAGAAGAAGGATTTTGAGAGAAATATAAAGACATTATTGAATTGTAGAATGACTTTAATGTCCTCAGTTTAAGCGGAAAAATTGAAATTACCAATTTATCCAAAGACTTCTACTTTTATATATATAAAGATTAAATGAGGAGAGAGAATATGGGAAAAAAATTGTAACTGATATATGAGAGATAAGAGAGAAAAACGTGGAAAAAAAGATAGGAGAGAGAAAAAAGATATTTTATTTTTTAAATTATATGGTAAAGTACAATAATATCCCTAAATTAAAATTTGATAACCGAAAGAATTAATTGGCTTTTTTGTCAAATTTTTTTGGTGTTGAATGCTAATGCACACCAACTAAAAAAGAGTAGGGTGGATATTAGCAACCCCTATATATATATATATATATATATATATATATATATATATATATAAATTTAAAAATGACAATAGAAAATTGAAAATTGAAAATTTGAATTTGAAGATTTTAAATTCAACATTTAAGATTTTAAACTTAATATATAAGATTTAAAATTTAAAATATAACGTCACAATGTTCTATTATGATTTATAGGATGTTAATAGAAAAATTACTAAATGAAAATCACATTACCTCTTTAAATGATAAATTTTAAAACCATGTTATTGTTAACTTTAAAAAATGGTTATTTTTACAATAATAATTAGAAAATTCGAAGATGATATTAGCCATTTTATTATTCCATTGATTTGTAGAAGCTAATCCACCAAAAAGGAAATTTAAAATTTGAATTTAAAAATATAAATATAAATTTTAAAGGTAAATATTTAGATTTAAATTTTAGAATATGTTTTAGGTTTAATAAATTAAAAAATAATTTTAAGAATTTAAATTAAAATTATGATATTTAATTTTGGTTTAAAAAACATATTTGAGATGTTATTTACAATATCTAACATTTTTAAGCACAAAATAATAAACTTTTAAAAAAATACAATAATATATACCTACAGTCCATATATGTTTTGATCTCATCAACTTCTTTTATGGAACTTGATTTTTTCGTACCATGCATCAAAACATTTTCTTCTATTAACAATGTTGCTCTATCTGGTCCTTTATGAATATACTTGAAAAGATACTTTATAGCTCTAGACTTGTTACACCATTCGACATTTAGATGTGCCTGAAACTTTAGTAATAATTCCCGATTATATGGAACAACAAAATGATTGTCTAAGTTTACATCACCTTTTTTGATATATCTTCCATCGTCCCTCCTTCTATATGTGGGAAATCCATCTTTATCTATACTTGTCTCACTGCAAAATTTCTTTGGATATTTTTTTGTTGCAAAATCCGTCAATCATGCAAGGTGAATTTTTGTTTGATGTTCCACATGGTCCATGCAACATGAATTGTATTACAACATTAAATGCAGTCGGATCATCTACTTTGGATGGTATTTCTACTGTAATTATTTTATCTATGTCTTGTGCTGTTGGATACTTATTATTCTGGTGAAGCCATAGAAGAATATGAGCATGGGGCGGACCTCTTTTCTGGAACTCTATGGTATATATGGCTGGATAAGGATAAAATGAAATAAATTAATAAATAAAAAAATAAAGAACAATATATTATAGTTTAAAATTTATATTTTTAAATTTAAAGTTTAAATTTTTAAATTTAAAAATTTTAAATTCTAAATTGAAAATTTTAAATGTTAAATTTTAAAATTTTAAATTTAAATATTAAATATGAAATAATGAAAATCAAAACTTTTATTTAAATTTATTAATTTTAGATTTTATTATTTAAAATTTAAGATATACAATTCAAAAATGAAGTTTAGAATTTTGTTTTTTTTATAAAAAACTGAATTTTAATTTTAAATTCTAAAAACGTTAAACTATTAAACACGTGAGTGAGTTAAAGGTTTAAAGTATTTATTTATTCATATATGTAAATTATATAGGTATGACTTTAAATTTTGAAATTTAAAGTTTAAATTTTTTTAATTTTTTAATTTTAAATTTTAAATTCAAAATTGAAATTTGAAAATTTTAAATTTTAAATTGAAAATATAAATTTTAAATTTAAATATTAAATATCAAATTATGAAAAATCAAAACTTTTATTTTAATTTCCAAATTTTAGATTTTATTATTTAAAATTTAAGATATACAATTCAAAAATGAAGTTTATAATTATGTTTATTTTTTATTTATAAAAAAGTGAATTTTAATTTTAAATTCTAGATATGTTAGGTTTAAAGTATTTATTTATTCATAAATGTAAATTATATTTAATTTTCATAATTATGTTATAATTACTATAAGGGACTAAAGTAGAAAGTATGAATATTCACCTGATATGATTTGACCGAAATGTTCTTCTTCCATGATGAATTTCATTTATTGGTCAAGTTTCATCTTGAAAACTCTAGTCTTAATATCCGGTCTTTCTTCAGCAATTTGTCCTAGTACTTGATCAAGCATATATTGAATTTTGGGCCACTTTGGATTTGCAGTAAATGTGATGAAAAGATCTGGATTGCCAAAAGTACGACATATGGCCATAGCATCTTGATGATTTTGAACCATATATCGAGGACCACCAGTAAAAGAAGAAGGCAATACAATTCTCTTACCAGTAGCAGCAACAATGGTGTCTCCACGAACTACTGCATCACGCACGTTCTTATATAGCACTGTTTGATTTTGTCTAACCCATCTCAACCGAGCTTCTTCTATAGTTGTGTATGCATCAACAATATATTGTTGGAACAATCGACCTGCAGAAATAAGTGTCTTTCCTTCGGACATTCTTTGTTGTATTCGGTGTGCGTAATATTCTCTCATGGTGACATTGTTTCTTTTTGTCTTATTTTTCCCATGATTTTGACAATATGGGATTTCTAAGTGAAAACCATCCTCACCATAGGGAAATAATAGTGGATATTGCATGGCCATAAATGAAGGATGTAACTAAGATATTCTTTGTAGGCCTCCTGTTTTATGTTGTATTATTATATCTCTTATTCCATCAAATTGTCCAATATCTTCAACAATGAGACCAGCAACTTCTATTCCTGTAGGTCTATTATATTATTTTATTTCTGTTGATCTTGTTCCAATTAATTTGATACGCACATTTTCCATGTGAGATGTATATAACCTATCTCTTGCCATTTGAAATACTTGGGCAATGGGATTATGTCTGTCAAGCATATCCTTTAGAGTAAATTACACAGACCCCCCCTGAGGTTTGCTCTTATTACACCTAGTGCCCCTCTATTTTTTTACATTACTTTGAGCACCCCTAAGGGGGGTAAGTGTAATATTTTTTAAACTTGAGAGGGGGGGTCAGTGTAATGATTTATGCCTATGAGGGGGGTTGGTGTAACGAAAGTACAAAAAATAGGGAGTTTTCTGTAGGGTTCAAAAATGGAGGGATGCCGGGTGTAATAAAGGAAAACCTCAGGGGGTGTTCGTGTAATTGACTCTATCCTTTAACTTTTGAACAATTATCACATCAAGATGTTGTACACTTTTTCCATCACTCAAACAACCCATTCTATTTTGGACTTCATTCTCTGTATCATAAACTTAAAGTTGAGAGAATTTAGGTTGCTTTCCCTCTTCAGGTATGAGTGCTCCAATTCTATGATAGTTTTGACCACTTATCTTGAACACGTATGGACCTGGTCGTAAGTTGATTGTTTGGTCTATTTTTGCACCCATAGATGTGAAAGAAAAAATTGAATTATATGCTCGAATTTTTTGTCTAAATTTATTAGACATTTGACCACCATCATAACTTAACATTTCTTTCAAAAACTAAGGGGGTTGGTCAAGAAGTGGCAATTTGACTTTCCCTTGTTGGCAACAAAGAGAAAATTTTGGATTTTTGGGTCTACGTGGTTTATCTGTTATTTCCTCATACCACATGGAGCTTCCACAATGTTGACATAAAAAACTTGGAATGCCAAGATCCATATACGTTGATCCATGACCTACAAATTTTTGAAATAATAATAAAATTTAGTAATTTGTTAGTGTGTTGCGTTAAAAATATTTAATTTTTTTTTACTAACCACTTGTATTTTGAATATTTGTTATATTTCTTTTTCTCTTGCTGGTTTTTTGGGAAGATGTCGCTGCCTCCTTTGATACATATGTTGCTGCTAAAAAAGATTAAATAAATTAATGAAAATTAATGAAAATATTTAACATTGACATATTCAACAATTTAAAAATAGTTGAATTTTGTGAAGTACATGATATTGTGGTGACTGAATCAGTCATTCGTTGGTCATCATGCACCCAACTTCCTACATCACCAAGATCATCCCTCGTCTGTTGAAAGGGTAAACTTCTGGAGAGGTTAATTGAATAGCCTGATCTGGCGATTAAATTTGGTTTATGGGTGCTTGTTTACTACTTCTGAAAATAAATTTTCGTTTTCTAAAATTAAAAAAAAATGTTTGATTAATTTTTTTTTATATAAAAAACAAGTAAAAAGATAAACAATTCGATTGGATCCCTTTCATTAACATTGTTGTAAATACATTAGAAATAATTTACAAAAAATAAAAACATGAAAAATAACCTTAGGGTTATGAATAAAATAGAAAATGCACAACACACTAAATGTTGCTTGGTGTGAATAATTTGGCACTTTCATTCTTTAATCGAGGTTGTGTAATCGACTTCCTTTAAATATGGAGTCATAATATTTAAAAATACTTTAGGTCGTCCTAATATAAAAAAAAGTATTATGGTTTGAATACTACATGATTATTAAAAAAAAAAAAAATACAAGAGAGTGGTGTCTTGAAGAAGAATGGGAACGTCAAATGCACAAGAAAAAGGTTTCTCTTATATGAAATAAAATACTATTTGTAAATATTTATTTGTATATAATTATAATTTATAAAAAATAAATATTTTGAAAAATTATAAAATAAAATATAATAAGAATTTATAATAAAGAAATATTTAAAATATATAAATTATAATTTAGATTTATAATAAATAATTTAAATTGTAATATTATGTTATTTTTAAGTTGAAATAGATATGTAGTTTAGAGTCCACCAAAAGAAAGATACTATATAGTTTAGAAAATCAAATATATAAATAAAGATAAAAGAAAGATAGTTTAAGATGATTGAGAAGGATTTTTTTAACAAGTTGTGAGAATATATCAAAGAAAAAAGAGAAAAAAAATGTAGAGAATATTTAATTGAAAGGGTGAGGAAAAAAAATCATGCAAGTAAACCATATGACTTAAGAATCCATATTTTTAACTTAAAAATTCTCTTTCTTTATCTCTCCCACATCATTACTTTCTATTTAACGGTCTCTCTTTCCCATTAAGTTACCACGAATGTAAACAAGTTAAATATCACTTATTTTAACACACTTTTTTATTATTAATTGAAATTTGTTTTTTTTACAGAATTGAAAATTGAAATTTGTTATAAATCACAAAATTATGTGAATATCACTCTTTATGTAATGAATCCTACTTATGATTTTATAATTCCTATTAAATTTTAATAAATATAATAAAGTGTATTACTAGCACTTCTCTTTTAAAAAAATAGTATTACTAAATAATTCAAATTAAAAAAAAACTAAATAACAATAAGAGAATCAATTATAATTTTTTAAATATTTTTTAACATTAGGATTTATTTGATTTATCATGTCTGGATGAGTTTAACATCAATGTACTGTCAACAAGTGAAAAAACTTACACTGCTAGCTAATTAAAAATTATGATAAATATGACTTTTTAAGAGAAAATTTACCCCGAAAAAAAGAAGATAAAAGTCAGAAAAATTAGCATAAGCAACTGGAATGTTGTTATTGGAAAATCCACCACTTTTAGGCACGTTCCTTTTCTCAACTTCGTCAGCTTCAGAGGTTTCCACAAACATTTGAAACATGCTGCACTGCTTTTTCCTGGAAGATCTCCTTGCATTAACTCATGAAGGATCAACATGATTTTGTCGAACATTAGCATCATTCATCTCTTCACCATTTGTAACTTTGAGAATTTCTCCTGAATCTGGTGCTGACTGCCTTACTCTTTTACTTCCAACATTTGTAGAGGTTTCAGACTTGATGTCTCGGGATGCAGGAACATAGCCATCTTTACTCTCTTCACCTTCAAAATCAGCAGCATAGCTTTTCATAGAAATAGGATTTGACCGCATACCAGCATGTTCTCCACCAATACTTTCTGAGGCTGGTTTTGGGGACTCTTTCTGGATATTATTTTCCAAAGGAATACCAAGAGCTTTAAAGGACTTGAAACACTTGTGACAGAATAGGATTGCCTTTACAAATGGGATGCAGTACACATAGTTGGTATTACAATGTTGGCAAGATGTCCAGAATGTAGCTTGGTTGTTGGAACTGGTGGTGTTCGGATAAGAATTTGCTGCATCTGTGTCTCTGGCTCCGGATAAAGTAAACGGTGATTGCGGGAATCCACAATAACTATCAACATAAGCATTAAATGGCTTCTTACACTGTTGACAGCATAAGGTTGCATTTACAACATGGATGGAGTACTGGTACAAAGATTTACAATGTTGGCAAGATGTCCAGAATGTCCTCTGTCCAGCTTGGTTGTTGGAACCAGTGGAGTTTGGATAAGAATTCTTTTGATAATTTGCAGCAAACACATTCCTATTTGAGTAATGGTGTGAATCAGAACTCTTGTGATTATTTGTTGCATTTGCAGAGGCTCCAAACTTGATGTCATACAAAGAACGTTTTGTTTGGTCACTCAAGACCTCATTGGCTTACCCAATCAACTTGAAAGCAGCTTCTGCACCAGCAAACTTATTCTTATCAGGATGAAGTAGCAGTGCAAGCCTCCTGTACTGTTTCTTTATGGCTGCTTCATCAGCTAACCTTTCAATCTGAAGAATTGCATACCAGTCCATGTCAGAGGTAGAGAGCGCAGCATTGTGAACCTCACAAATTGTAAGAATCTGAGTGATGTTTTCAACATCAGAGTACAGTTTTTTGGCCTTGGTAGCAAACTTGAGTGCCTCCACAAACTCACCTCTTTGCATTCTAGCTTCGGCAATTTTCCTAGCCCCTACAGCCTCGTCTTTGTTGCACTCCATGGAGGAATAATTCAAATCAAAATCCAACCAGCACTAAAACCTAGAAAGCGCAACTTGCTTAATTCTTTCTTTCTACCTATTGATCACAATCCAGAAGCAGCACAATAATTGTCACAAACAAACCTAACACGATGAAATTAAACCTAACTACCATATATCATGCAATGCTTAAATAAAACATATCATACACGCAATGTATTGATTATGAAACAGAAAATTGGGCAATTTGGAGTTAAGATAAAATGTACCTGGTGAAGTTTGTTTGGCATACTAAACATCATAATCGAGGATGCCTGGGATTTTCATCTGATCTGAACACAATGCTTTACTTCGTTCTCCAAGTTGAAGATAGGAAAACTGAGTTTTTCGTTCTGTAACGAGAAAATAAACAGAGATGAAGTCAGTCACAGTCACCGTGGCATACAGAGAAAGGAAATGCAAATGTAAAACCCTAAGATAAGATGAAAATTAAAGGAAGAGAATGGAACTTTAGTTGCAATGCGACGCCGAGGTCCCAAAGCGGGGAGGAAATCAAAACGAGAGGAGAATGAAGATAGGAAATATATATCTATTTCTTAATTCTTAATTAGGAAATATATATACTTAAGAGAATTTCTATGGTACCTCCAAAAATTTTAGGGATTTTGATACTGTTGTTTTTTAACCAATTAAATTGCATGTTATCTTTCTTCTTATTAAATAAAAAAAAAACTTTTTTTTTCCAATTAGTCTTTGATTAATTAAAATACTTTTTAAAAATTTAAAATTACAACTATTTTAAATTAAAAAATTTGTTAAACATAAGTTTAGAAGTATGAACCTAATCTTTTTTACTGGTAAACTAGGTTGAAGTCTGAATCTTAATCAAATAGATCCACACTAGATTTTCACGTTGTGAAGTAGGGATGACAATGGGTAGGGTCTGGGTAGGGTACTATAATACCCGTCTCTATACCCGTGTTTGAAAAAAATACCCGTACCCGGCCCCATACCCGCGCGGATAGCAACTTTAATCCTCATCCTCATACCCGCTAGGTACCTATATACTCATACCCATACCCACAATCCACACTTTACTTATATATAAAGTCTTATATATAAAGTCAACAAATCAATTAAAAAAGTATTAATTAAAAAAATTACTACAACTAAATTGAAAATTCACTCTTAAATCATCCAAACATAACATTAAAAGCATTCAAATATAACCTTAAGTCATTCAAACATGAGCCATAAAAAACAACATATAAACATATATAATTATCTAACAAATCAATCTTAAATGTAATGTTCTAATCATTTAACATAATCATTAGAAACTTAGACATCACGTGATGGTATTCTCTAAGACCTGTCGAAAAAAAAAAACATTGAAACTGATTAACTTATAATTATGTATTAGAATACATGTGATGGTACTGCATATGAACAATTTTGTAGTTAGTTCAAAACAAAAAGAAACAAGTATATTAGAATGGAGGACCTATTCAATGAGGTCCGGACGTGTGGGGTAAAAAGTGTATATTTGGGTCCATTTATGTTTTAATATAGCTTATACTAAATTTTATGTATGTAGTTGTGTTTAAATTTTACAAATTAAATTTTATATAAGTAGTTTGTTTTATATACTAAATTTTATATATGTAGTTTATCTAGCTATTAAAAAACTAAAAGTTATGATTTACATACATAGTTTATATACAAATTGATTAAGATTAATTTTCAACTACGCATTCACACACTGATAACAAACTAAAGAAAAAATTTATCAAATAAAGTATGATTTATCTTGATTTTAAATTTGAAGCAATAAAATTTTTTTAAACATTCTTTTATCAAAATCTTCTAAATTTGACAGAGTTTAGGTATCAATGGAGAAATTAGAAGTGTTGAGTTTGACAAATGAAGCAAGACAGGAAATTTGCTAGCTGGGAGCATGAGTGACAAATTGGCCTAAAATTTAATTCATATTATGTGTTTTTTTTATAAGCAAAATAAAATTTATTATAAAAGCCATTGGACCAGCAAAAGATGTGTGCTTAAGAGCCAAGGATAAGAAACCACATATACAAGATATTTCGTGCAGTACTATGATAACAGCAATTTCCAAAACTAAATCACACCCAATATACAATGTTTTCGAAATGTATTGGTCCATAATTCACGTAAAGGCATGATAAATTTAATTGTGCATCAGTAAAAGCTAAGGTTTCCTACCAATTCTCATTAAATTAATAATTAGTAATATTTTTTTTTCAGAATAATTAGTAATATATATATATATATATATATATATATAAGATATTTTAATTAAACTAATATGTATATGTATAATAAGTGTGGGGTGGGGTGGGTACTATAGTACCCGTACCCGCACCCATCCCCATTAAATTTTTGCGGATAAATACCAGCCCCAGATCCATCTCCAATAAACGGGTATTTACCTACCCATTTGCGGATATTTTTGTGGGTGCGTGTAGGATTTGGGTACACTTTGTCATTCCTATTGTGAAGTGAAACAATAGATCCACACACTCAAAGTGAATTTAATTAACAATTTGGGGGAGCATACAGACATAAAAGCATACATTATGCTGCACTTAATTTTTTTTTTTAAAAAAAAGCTAAAAGAAATTTTATTAGATGTGACAAAGATATTGCAGCACGATGTGTGCGTGCATGCAATCTTTACAAAACACCACGAAATCCAAGCCAAATCCCTACTAGAATTCCCAAGATTATACAGAACCCTTAACCACATATTGAGGAATTTCCCACCAAACCCCTAAACCCCAAAGTATCATAGAAATTGCTATTACTGATATAAGAATACTATCTAATTAGCACAAACGTGGCATGACAACAAAATTGACATTTGCTGCTTCTAGTATAAACCTTGCATACAGTCTTCCAGAACCCGCTGCTCCTCAAATATTTGCTAGTTTGATACTACCTGACTAATTGCAACTTTCGCCCAGACCAACCAACAATTCCCTGCATCAGGAAACCTCCTCATTTGATGTCTTCTATTTAGTTTAAACACTATTGGGTGAAGGAAACTAGGATCAGACTTAACGTGGTTTATCGGTGAGGAGATTAAGATTTAAATTTCTAGACTTATGTTTAATTAGATTTTTTAATTTAAAATAGTTGTAATTTTAAATTTAAAAAAATATTTTAATTAATCAAGGACTAATTTGAAAAAAAAAATAATTAATAAAAAGATAAATGACACGCAATTTGATGGATTAAAAAATAACAGTATCAAAACCTCCAAAATTTTTGAAGGTACCGTAGAAACTCCCCTCTATTTGGAATATACCATGAATATGATTCCATTCCGTCGGGGTTTAAATTAATAGATATCAAATCAGCGATTACGTACGCAAAATACAGGTATGGTATACTCTTATTTTTATTTTCCGCGTTTCACGTTACATCTGGATAGTGTGAAACTATGAATTTATTTCATAGATGTATGTATGTGATGATATTATTTGAGGGGTATATTATGACCTTCGTGTAACCTTACACTGGCAAAATTAGTTCGGGGAAAATGCAACGAAAACGACAACAAAAAATCTTAAACGTTGAAGGTAAGTTATCTATCTTCAAATTTAAAAATTAATACAAAAAATTAAAGATTAAATATGTTTCACATTTTTGCAAATATAATGATTTTGGTTTTTAGTTCATGTATTTTTTATAAAAAAAATTTTATCTCTACAATATCCGTGGTCACTCTGTTTTTGGTCCTTGCTGTGATTACATAAACTAAAGACAAAATCCATTATATTTTACATAGATGTAATGGCATGGACTAAAAGCAAAATTTATTGTATTTATAAGGACTAAAAACAAAAATTACATGTAAAAACAAAACTACTACATTTTGCAGGGATGTAAAACATGTTATTAACGATATGTTCACAGGAGAAACCAAAATATAAGTGACGAGGAAGATTACAGGAATTAAAAATAAATATCTAGACTTCAAATATATTTAAGCCATTAATTAGTACGACAGAATTCATCTGTCATCCATCAGTCTAATTCATTTGTCATTTCAATTACATTGTTCTATTTACATGTATACTTTTATTTCTTAATTTCATTCAAACTTTTCGGTTACGTGAATTTCACTTTAAGTGTTTTTTATATTAGCTTAAGACACTACAAGAAAGAAACAAAATCCCTTAATACAATCACTTGATCAAAAGGGGTTAGTGTATTTGTATTTGGATGATTTATTTAATTAGCTCCTTAGTCGAGTCAGTTAGTTGAAACAAAAAATGATAGTTATTTTTTCTGCTTGGCTTGTTCTAAAATTAAATGAAAGGCAACAACAATCAAAACCTTTTTCCTAGTATTTTCTTTTCCATATTTAGAATTTGCATGCTTCCTATTGCTGGTAGTAAACAAGAAGTTTAAAATGACAATGGGGAATTCGCTTCTGGTGAAGGCAGCAATAGGAACATGTGCTTACTCTTAAGCTGAACAATTGGAAAACTGAAAGTCGAATTAAGAGCAATCCTATCCGCTTTGCAAACTTGTTTGATTTGTTTATTCTTTATTACATCAACACGCCTATTGCCTACCTTATGATCCAGATTCTCATTAATCTTTTATTTGCCTTTTCTACAGGTTCACTATTAATTAAATGAAGCTGACAGGTTTGTATGCCTTTTATATTGTTAAATATTGTGAGACATAAGCCCATCTGTCCACTTTAACTTGTCCCAATTGAACAAGAAAGAAGAAAAAAAAAATTCATAAATAACTTACTGTCTCTAAAAGTGCTAAATATTTTGTCCAAAAAAAAAAGTGCTAAATATTAAGGACTAAACGAATTCACGACTTACAAGGACTTTTGTTTAAATAATACTATTTTGATAATTTCTCGGAAGTTTTTCATAACTCGTTTATTTTATCTTTTTCTATCACGTCATTTTATTTCATATTTTCCTATCCTTTCTTCCTATATTTATTTCTTTGTTGTAAAAATTAAGAGATATTTATGTGGAAATAAAATTACTCCTTTTCTTTTATTATACATATGAAAGCATATTATTTCTTAGAAATCTCAGTAGAAATTCTCATTGATAATGTGGCAATAGATAAGAGTTTATAATACTTGAACTGATATGAGATGTTTAATGTTGAATGTGACCGAGCTCTAAGCTATTATCACATATAGTGGTTCTCCCATAAGGCTGAGGTTGGTGATGAAAGATTGACCTATCTCCAAAGATATTTTAACACTCAAGTCGACGAGGATTTTAGATGAGTTACAGTTGTGTCATATATATAAACTTGAAACAACTGGTTATGGTTAATTTATAAAGATATATATTTTGAGGTGGGTTGAAGTGGATTGTGTGGGACACAAGATTCTTGTCTAAAAGATTTTGCCTACTTGAGAATATTATTCTCTTAGTTTACTCTTGACCAAGGTGTGGTTCCCTGTTCAGGAGTTTATTCAATTTAAGGCCCCTTCTTCTGCACTCCAAAAAATTTAGCCAACACCCCCTTTCATTTTGAAAAAAGGTAATTCGGAATAAAAATTTTACATTCTAGATTACCCTTTCCAAAATAAAAAAAAAGGGGTATTGGATTTTTTTTGGGATGCAAGAAGAAATACCCTTAATTTAATTCACATTGCAATTAAGCTGCTTGCTATTGCCTTCACCCCAATTCCTCTTATAGGCCTAATTGGGTTGACATGATATTCTAGGTTGAGGTTGACATTATATGCCCTCCCCCCTTCTTCTCTATTTTTCGATGTCGTCTTTGGGGGGGGGGGGGGGGTGGAGGCATGTCTTGTTGTCGTTGAAGGTTACTCCGAGAGGGGAGGGTTTTGACAATGAACCTTTTTTTCTCTGTACTGGCTCAGACGATGATCATGTGAGTGACAGTGCATCTGCAGCCCATGCCGATGTTGAGGGTGGGGGTGACAATGTTGTCCGCCCCGTTGCTCCTGACGGAGTGGCCGAGATGCCCTTAGCAACTTCGACGTGTAATGTCATAGTGGTGGAGGATTGGTCCTCCAAAGCCCTTGGTGGGCAACCCTTAGTTCCTTGGTGTTCTCAGCCTACCTCCCTAGTGTCAAGTCCTCCTAAAAAGGTTAAAAAGTCAAAATATTGTTTCCCTCTTGTTACTCTACCTGGGTATTTCTGGGTTCATGGCGAGATGGCCCTACTTCTCTAAGTTTCAAAGGAGGAGTCCATTTTGGCTCTTTTGAAGGAGATTGACCTTTGCCATGTCGATCAACTGGATGCTGTTTATGCCGAGCCCCGCGGGCCAGATGAGGACATCTTTTTGCAAGTTCTTCTGTGTCAGTCCCACTTTACCTATGTTTACAAGAGGTCTCGGTATGACAATTTCGTTCAACCGATTCGAACTTGACGTTTTGAGGGAGCTGAACATTGCACCCACCCAGCTTCAACCGAATGTATGGGCCGCTTTGGGGCATTTCGGGTACTTTGTCACAACTTCTATATCACCCTCACTACCCCCAAATTTCTTCATCATTAAAAAAGAGGGTTGGGTTTCACTCATTGGGATCCCTGGTGTTTCCATTTTGGGTCCCTATACCACGTCATATAAAAAACTTCAAAAGAGGGTCCTTCAAGTTTCAACTGGATTCTAATGGAATGACATACTTCTTTGTAGGGGTGGGTATACGGGCCGGCCCGTGAAGCCCGCATTTTGACCGGCCGGACTAAGCCCGGTCCGCAAAATAAATGGTCTTTATTTTTTAGTCTGTGTCCGCCCCGCGAAGCCCGCGGTTAAACGGGCCGGCCCGCGGACCCAATAAAAATGGTGAAATTTTTTTATTTTTTTTTAAAAAAAAACTTTAAAACCTTAAATTTGTTACTACTCATTGTCATTTGTACACAATGTTACTGATGGTGAATTGGTGATTAGTAAATATAAGCAAATTCCTAAGTTTAAATTACAATTTCATCACCAAGTTTATTATTATTCCTAAGCAAAACACAATTTTACTTACTTACTAGTATATTATGAAATTCTAAAGCAAAACTAAGAGACTATTCTCTTGTGCCTCTATGCAAAACGCAAAGTTTTTCTTATTAGCGGGCTTCGCGGGCCCTTGCGGGCTAAGCCCGTTAAATCCACGGACTTCGTGGGCCAGGCTCAAAATCCGGAATTATTATACAATGAAAAAATTTTTAAGCCTGTTAATCGCAAAGTCCGCGGGCTTAACGGGCCAGTCCACGGGTCCAAGCCCATATACCCACCCCTACTTCTTTGATAAAGACGGAAAGCCTAAGTTTCCCTTTTATTGAACCCGGAAGCCGAACAAACATTCTGGATAGAAGCTCATTAATATTTTTAAGGATTATTTTTTCTCGGTAAATCTTTTTTTTAGAGAACTAATTGGTATATATTCACTTTTTTAATAATTAATTATGTACTAAAAATAAAATAAAAAGTTGAAAAAGATATTAATTAAGTGTTTCATTTTTATGTACCGTTAGAATAAATTAATATTTTAACATTTTCAATTACTTACAAATTTTAAATATAATTTTTAAAGTAATTATTATAAAAGTTAAGAAACTTTTCATGTATATCGATTATTATTAGATGACATTATAACAGTCTTATATTGTTAGTTGGTTCTAATATTCATTCGAAAAATTAACAGCAGCATGTCAAAGAGGACCAAGACGTGCACACAAACACGCACTTAAGTGTCTCACTTTTCTCCTTAAAAGACTATTTACTATTTATTTTTCTTTTAAAAACAAATTGAGTCAAGTAATTTTTTTAAGGGTTAAATTAAGAATTTACTCAAAAAAGAAAACAATGCAGTTACTATTTTTGGGGGATCATGAGTAAACAGAAGATGGGAAGTGCCTGCGTGAGGCTGAGAGTGTATGCATAGGCGTGTGCATGAATGCAGGTACGCGAAACGTGGCCTTGATTCCATGATGGTTACGTGTAGATCGTGGGTTGTCCAGTTACAAAAACACCTTTCATTCATTGCAAAAATAAAAAAATATGAAAAAAAAAGAAGCAATAAGAACGGGAGGAAAAAGAACAAGATCAAGAAAATGTGACAGTTGTGACTCCACGAAAATCTTTGGGCAATGTGTATATAGTTCTCAACCACCTTGTACCAAGATTCTTAAAAAATGATTACCCATGATTTAGCTTTTTTATTGGAATAATCATATTTTCACTCATTTTTCTCATAACACTTCTTATAATTAACATAGATAGACAAATAAGAAGAGAAGAGAAAAAAAATAGTATTTGATAAAACAAGTGATGGGATAGAGAAATGGAGATAATAAATAAATTAATTATAAAAAGTATAAAAATATTGAGTGAGAATAAGATTCCTCTTTTGTGTGCCTTTTGAAAAGGAAAAGGAGATATATCCATCTCTTTCGTGCTTAGTAAAGGCTAGAAAATATGATATTATCATTGTTATAAAATTAAAGTAAATAATATATACATGTAAAAGGTTCTTGGAATGTCATTCAATTACAAAATTTTATATATGTAATAAGTTTATTAATTTTTATAATAATTATCTTAAAAGTTATATATGATTTCTGATTGATTTATAGTGTAAAAGTTTTTACACAGAGTATATATATATATATATATATATATATATATATATATATATATATATATATATATATATATATATATATATGAGAGATTAAATGATACTGGTTACACCATTCAATAACTTGATATAGAAGGTGATTTTTATCGATCTAACCATTGAATTGTATCTATATATTACCAAGATTATCTGTGTCAAAATTGAACAACAATAAGAAGGTGATCAAATGATCCGTATTTTAGTATATTTTGGAAAGTTTATATTACGTCGATTTTAATCTATATGAATGAGGTAGCAAATAATTTTGGATTAATATGAAATTTTGTATATATGATCTATGTGAAAGAAACTTTCAATCCAACGGTGAGTTTTAAGAAAACATCATCCAATTGAAAGTTATTGAATGATGTAACAATTGGTGTAAGTTATATCGGTGTCATTTGATCCCTCCTCATATATATATATATATGAATTGAATTTAAGTATTAAAGTTTTACAACAACTCACGCATACTGATCAACCTATATCCCCTTGGTTGAGTACATGTTTATTAAACTTGAAAAATTATTGAGTAAACTAACATTGTTATAAAGTTTAGCCATTAGCTAACTACAAAAGTGCAATTTAGAGCATCCCAAGTCACAGTTAGATATCACTTGTTTTCATGGAACTTTCCTTATTAAATGGAATTTATCTGGTATTTTTAAGTGTATGATTTTTTATCCTGTTCATCTTGTTGGTCATTGTATATGATTAATGATCAATCACGCAATTTGGCAATTTGAACAGAGGCCATGTATAGATGGTTTTGGTAGGAAAATTTGGCACATTATCCCTTTTGAAATCAATGATAAAATAATGTTTCAAAACATTAGACCTTTCAAAGCTTGTCCACCTACATAGAGGGATGAGGAAAAAGAACGTGAGAAAAGGCCAAGTGAAATAGATATGGGGTAGCTAGTTCCTAAGTTATTTCTTCTACTAATTTAACCTTTCAAGATATAGAATATGGAATTTCAATGATGAAGAATTATATTTATTACGATTAAAAAATGTTTCATTCAATAATGTACCCTGACCTATATAAAGGTGAATCATTTGACAATCAATTTATGCTAAGAGACAGAAAGTGTGATCATGAGAGCTGAAAGCTTTTCCCTCGTAGTGTTTTTCATTCTGCTGGTTGAGTTGGTGGATTCTCTTAACCGTAGCAATTTTCCAGTGGATTTCTTATTTGGAACTGCCTCTTCTTCTTACCAGGTTCATGTTTGGTCTAGCTATCTTATTCTTAATGCAGTACATTTAGTATTTGATCTATTTCTAAGTATTTGATGCATAACCAAATTTGTTTTTAGTATTTGATCTATTTCTTATTTGATTGGATGATGTGACAAGTATGAAGGTGCAACAAACGAAGGGGGCAGGGGACTAAGTATATGGGACACCTTCACTCACAGACATCCAGGTAAATAGCATGTGCCTCACTTATCTTAACAATGGTGGTCATCATCTATATATGATCTTTCTTGTGCTTTTGCTTCTATTTCTTTTGTGTCAGTGTTTCTCAAAGTTGGTAGTCCTCTATGACTTTTGTAAACTACCACTCTTCGCTATTTTCTCTTTGTTTGGTGCAAGAAATTTGTCCCATTAGTATGTAAAATACAACCTTTTTCATTTAAATTGAGCTTTCATTATTTGTTCGTCTTGGACAAATGATCTAGTTTTATTGGAAGACTGTCTTACATTCTTTTTTGAGGCTCATTTTCCCAACTGAAGAAAGAAGGTGCTGCTAATCAATTAACAAAGTAAATGATGCTCAACTATTGAGTGAAGCAATGAAACTAGCATTATAATAGATAAGAAATTAACTATGCTTTGCACAGGTTCCTGTATGGGTTTTTATTTTTTAATTTATAAGGCTTTAATTCTTTAGATGAATAAGTTGTTAGCATGTTAACTTGGTTTAACGTCACCTTATTAATTATGACACCAAAATAAATTTCAAGTGGCCTCTAGGTTGTAGTTCTGAAAATTTGTAAAGAACTTCCTCACGGTTGAATCTTTTAGCAGATAGGATAAGGGACCAAAGTAGTGGAGACCTAGCTGTTGATTCTTACCACCGCTACAAGGTACTTCTCAGTCTCTTCAGCATGCACATGTGTATGTGTGTTTGAATGGAGTTTAATGTTCATTATTCTTCTGAAATGTTTGAACAAACAATTTGGCAGGAAGATGTGGGTATAATGAGGGACATAGGATTTGATGCATACAGATTCTCTATCTCATGGTCTAGGGTTCTACCTGGTGAGGACTGCGTAGGAATATTCAACTTCATCTACTCTCTTTATTTTCAATGTAATTTCTTTCTAGTTTTGTTGGTTACATATAACTTGTATATCAACCACTATACTTGTTTGGTTAAAACTTAGATGTAGTTCCTTAGGTACTTTTAGTGTTGTTCTCCAATCAGAATTAGAGTTATACATACAAGTAATCCACGTAATGAAACTTGCACTAAAGGTGAAAATAGATTATCAAGATAAAATTCTAATTCTGATTGGAGAATAGTACCAAAAGCACTCATAGAACTGTATCTAAGTTTTGTCCTACTTTTTTTATATGATCTTAGACATTAAATTGACATAAATGTGATTCAATATTGGTACTATATTTTGTTTAGGTGGAAACATGAGGGGAGGTATAAACAGAGAGGGCATCACATATTACAACAATCTTATCAATGAACTCCTCTCAAATGGTCTGATTCAGTCTTTCTCGTGCATCCATGTGTACCGACGTCTAAGATTTTCTCAATGTTGACAAAAATCTTTTCTAAACCAATAACCACAGGTTTGCAGCCCTTTGTAACTCTATTTCATTGGGATCTCCCTCAAGCCCTTGAAGATGAATATGGTGGTTTTCTGAGCCCCAGTATTGTGTGAGTAGTTTTCTTATTGAACCTTATAGATAATATACACATGGTCTCCCTTAGTAAATGATGCAAAATCTGTCTTCAGGAAGGAATTTACAGACTATGCAGAGCTATGCTACAGAGAATTTGGTGATAGAGTGAAGCACTGGATCACTTTAAATGAGCCAGTCACCTACACCACACAGGGTTATGCAAATGGATTATTTGCCCCAGGAAGATGCTCCAAGTGGTTGCCCTTCAACTGCAGTGCAGGGGATTCTGGTACTGAACCCTACCTTGTCACTCACCACCAGATTCTTGCTCATGCAGCTGCTGTCAAAGTCTATAGGGACAAGTACCAGGTTACTATATGAACCATTTTGTGATGCACTAGAGATTAGCACAAACTGAAGCAATCTCATCAAATTAGTTCTTGATAAACTGGTAGAGGTAAATTTAACTGGGGTGGTTTTATTTTATTTAGATTTCTCAAAAGGGACAAATTGGGATAACATTGAACTCTCCATGGATAATGCCACTTTCCCAGTCAGAGGAAGACATAAATGCAGCATCCAGGGCCCTTGCTTTCCAGTATGACTGGTAAACTTTCCAATTTTTTCTTCTTTTAGCTCCATATCAATCCAATTGTTATGGTTTATATAGACTTAATATGACATATTTTATTTTTTAGTGATAATCTGTCTAATTGATAAGTGGACTTAACTCAAATTATTTCCTGACTTCCAAGGTTTATGGAGCCACTAAAGTCTGGATCATACCCTGTTGAAATCGTTAATAACACTGGTGAAAGATTGCCAAAATTTTCAAGGGAGCAGTCCTTGATGGTTAAAGGGTCCTTTGATTTCATAGGACTTAACTATTACACCGCAGGTTATGCAGCCAATGTCCCTTGCACGAGAGAAAACCAAACTATGTTTACAGATGCGTGTGTTTTTCTCACATGTAAGACTCAATAGGTTAAATATATTTTTGGTTTCAGTTTGATCTTTCTTATGTTTCAGAATGCTTTTGTTTACCTGAGATCTTTATTTGTTGCATCAGCAACGAGACATGGAGTACAGATTGGTCCAAAGGTAAATGCATATGTTGGGATAACTGCTGAATACATTCAGTTTACAAACATTCATGAGTAAAATATGTTTTAGGTCCCTCAAGATTTGATTATAATTGATTTTAGTCTCTACATTTTAAAAAATGGTAATCTTGGTCCTTATATTTCTTAAATACAAATACAGTGAATTTCGTCCGTGACCCTATACTTCATTTTAACTTGACCATGAATGAAATCGACCATGTTTCAGAAATACAAAGACAAAAACGACTGTTCTTAAAATATAGAACTACAACCAATTTTGACCAAATCTTGAAAGACCTAAAACACATTTTAACCAAAATTCAATTTCATCGGATAGTCCAGCTATAAAACAAGGTGAAAAATCGGGTTGGCTTCAAATTTGAAAGGGAATTGCAGCTGTAACATTTGAAGGAAAAATCACATTTTCAACATTTACTTTCAACAAAATCAAAATTATTATAAAGCAATTCATTTGAGAAAGTATGAAATTTGCAGGCTGCCTCAGACTGGTTATACATCTATCCTAGAGGAATTCAAGATATTTTACTCTACACTAAGGAAAAGTTTAACAATCCAATCATTTACATAACAGAAAATGGTAAGTTTCTACCAGTAACAATATTAATGTTTTCATCTTCACTTACCAAATTTCTTCAATGAACATAGGGGTTGATGAACTTAATGACAATGCAAAATCACTTGAGGACAACATGAGAATAGACTACATCAGTAACCATCTTTCCTATGTTCAAAGTGCCATACAGTAAGTTTCTTATGTAATGTTCCACTTTTAGTTAGTCTGTGCCTTTCTTCAAGGAATTTGTTACCCAAACAAAGACAAATGCAATTGGCAGGAATGGTGTCAATGTCAAAGGCTACTTTGCATGGTCATTGTTGGACAATTTTGAATGGGCAGATGGGTATTCTGTTCGATTTGGAATCGTTTATATTGATTTTAAGGATGGATTGAGAAGATATCCTAAGAAATCAGCTGAGTGGTTCAAAAAATTTCTAAGTTGATGGAACATGGAATCGATCTTGCACTACTAGCTCTAGTACTTTATCTTTCACTTAGATGTTAATCCTACGATTGGCTGCAGCTCCGAGAAAGTGAATGACAATTCCTTATGTAGATCCACCATTCGTGATCCTACCAATTTCATTATGAGAAATGCAGTCTTATTTCATTATGTGTATTAACAGAAAGTAAACAATAGAATTTTGGAGGAGTAAAAGTGTATATTATTCTTATTCTGTACAATGATACAAACTGCATATATATAACCGAGCACCAGCTATAGCTAATTTAGGAAAATATACAAGTTTGATCTAATTGATTTAATTGCAGTAACTCGGTAACTAAATCTCATAGAATTGCAGTAACTCAATAACTGAGAATCTCCTAAATTATGCTGACAGAATATGATTGCATATTTGCAATAATGTAATATCCTATAATCATGCTAACACCCTCTCTCAAACTTTAGTTGGTATAATGGATGCCAACTCAAGTTTGCTTATGCGTTTTGGTGAAGATATCAGCAATTTGGTCAGCAGATGAGACAGGGATCAGATGTAAGTTGCCATTAGTAACATGATGGCGTACAAGGTGACAATCAATTTCAATGTGTTTTGTGCGCTCATGAAAAAACATCATTGTGAGAAAGTTGTATGGCGCTTTCATTGTCACAGTGAAGCATAGTAGGAGAATGATGTGTAACATGTGAAGCCGTGGACTAAAGCCACTTTTGTGGCATGCAAGTCAAAAATGAAGGGATGAAAATTTTAGCTCTACTTAGCTAGGCTTGTAAAATTGGTTGGAGGGTAGAAAATTGTTGCAATGCATTAAATGCTTGAGCTCCCATCTTTGCCTATAAATAGCAAGTCATTTTGCTCATCTTTGTATCCCACTACAATTGTAGTAATCTTAGAGAGAGAGAGGTAGCAACACTAGTAGTGTGTGTGTTCTCCTATTGTAAGAGAGAGTGTAATTATTCTCTCCTTATAGTTAGAAAGAGGTTGTAATTTTCTTCCACTTAGTAAAAATATTTCTCTGGTCTTACCCGTGGTTTTTCCCTTATTCGTTGAGGGTTTTCCACGTTAAAATATTGAGTGTCAATTCTTATTTTTCTCATCTCTTATTTTAGTTGCGAGTTATTATTTTTTTACTCTGGTACCCAACAGTGGTATCAGAGCCAATAGGTTCTGATATTGTTCCGCTGCGATACACGCTGGTACGCTGGTATAGTGCTGGAGAAAATTCTTAGTATGCTCTGTGGTTGCGGTATAGTCTGATCTACCACATCAGAAAAGAATTATTCTTGTTACTGGATATAGAGTGAGGTAGTGTGAAAGTGTATGTCTAGGAAAGTTCTGGCTAAGGAAAGACTTGGTATTTAAGCGTGTCCGTTGGTGACCCACCTCTCTTTCCTGGGAAGTTACCTGGTGCACTGGTTCACGGTCTACAGTCACTGTTCCAGTAGGCGGTACTATATACGGTGGAAGTTGTGTAAATCGGTTCTTTAGTGTGAAACCATGGCAGCAAAATACGAGATTGAGAAGTTCAACGGGAATAATTTCTCCCTGTGGAAATTGAGGATAAAGGCAATTTTGAGGAAGGACAATTGTCAAGATGCAATTGAAGGCAGACCTACGGAGATCACTGATGAAAGGTGGAAAGAGATGGATGACAATGCCGTTGCCAATTTGCACTTAGCAATGGCAGATTCGGTTTTGTCCAGTGTTACAGAGAAAAAGACCGCGAAGGAGATTTGGGATACTCTCCACAAATTGTACGAGATCAAGTCACTTCACACCAGAATATTCTTGAAGAGGAAACTCTACACTCTTCGAATGAGTGAGTCCACTTCGGTGACGGACCACATCAACAATCTGAATACTCTATTTGCTCAACTTTCTACGTCAGATTTCAACGTAGAAGAAAATGAGCGGGCGGAACTTCTACTTCAGAGTTTACTAGATTCGTATGATCAACTCATCATCAACATAACGAACAATAATATTGTCGGGCGTCTAACCTTTGATGATGTTGCTGGAGCTATTCTTGAAGAAGAATCCAGGCGAAAGAATAAGGAAGATAGGCTGGAAAATTCCAAGCAAGGAGAAGCTTTAACGATGACGAGAGGCAGATCAACGGAACGTGGCTCTAGTGGGAATCTAAATCATGGTAGATCAAAGTCTTGAAGAAGGAAGAACATCAAATGCTACAATTGTGGCATGAGAGGGCACTTGAAGAAAGATTGTTGGCACAAGAAGAATGGAGGAAAGAATTCTGAAGCATCAACCTCTCAAGGTTGCGTTGCAAGTACCTCAGATAATGGAGAAGTCTTGTATAGTGAAGCAGCAATTAGTTCTAAAGGCAGAAGACAACTTCATGATTGTTGGATATTGGATTCGGGTGCAACCTGGCACATGACTCCATGTCGAGATTGGTTTTGCACTTATAAACCTATCTCGGAAGGATCCGTGTTCATGGGAAATGATCATGCCTTGGAAATTGCTGGAGTCGGTACTGTCAAATTAAAAATGTACGATGGTACTGTTCGCACACTTCAAGGGGTACGCCATGTGAAGGGCTTGAAGAAGAACTTATTGTCCGTTGGACAATTGGATGATCTCGGGTGCAAGATCCATACTGAAGGTGGGATCTTAAAGGTAGTGAAAGGCAATCTTGTAGTGATGAAAGCTGAGAAGATCACAGCTAATCTATACATGCTTTTGGGAGATACGTTGCAAGAAGCAGATGCATCAGTTGCAACAGCAAGTCAAGAAGAAGCAACGATGATGTGGCATCGTAGACTTGGACATATGTCAGAACGAGGCCTGAAAGTCCTTGCGAAACATAATCTCCTTCCTGGGCTCAAAACGGTCAATTTACCGTTTTGTGAGCATTGTGTGATAAGTAAGCAACATAGGTTGAAGTTTGCTAAAGTAACTACTAGAAGCAAACACATACTAGACTTGGTCCATCCGGATGTGTGGGAATCACCAGAAGTATCCCTGGGAGGAGCAAAGTATTTTGTATCATTCATTGATGATTATTCCAGGAGATTGTGGGTGTACCCAATTAAGAAGAAGTCAGATGTGTTTCCAGTATTCAAGGAATTCAAAGCACAAGTGGAGCTTGAAACTGGAAAAAGAATTAAGTGCTTGAGGACAGACAATGGAGGAGAATATGTAGATGGTGACTTTTTAGCATTCTGCAAACAATAGGATATTTTAAGACAATTCACAGTTCCACATACACCTCAGCAGAATGGTGTGGCAGAGCAGATGAACAGAACTCTCCTAGATAGAACAAGAGCTATGTTGAGAACAACAGAAGTAGCCAAATCTTTCTGGGCAGAAGCAGTTAAAATCGCCTGTTTTGTGATAAATCGATCACCATCAACAGCGATTGGTTTAAAGACGCCGATGGAGATGTGGAAAGGCAAACCAGCTAATTATTCTTCCTTACATGTGTTTGGATGTCCTGTGTACGTGATGTACAACTCCCAAGAAAGAACAAAGTTGGATCCAAAATCCAGGAAATGTATATTCTTGGGTTATGCTGACAATGTTAAGGGGTATCGCTTGTGGGATCCCACTGCCCGCAAGGTTGTTGTTAGCAGAGATGTAGTTTTTGGAGAAAATGAATTGCAAAGTGAGCAGAAAAATGACAGCACTACCAAAGACACTACTAGAGTGCAGATAGAGAAGATGTCTGGAGAAGATGACTTTTCTGAAGCAGAACATGAGCATGAAGAACAAGAGCCAAATGAGGTCAATGACGGAGGAGGTCTTCGACGATCAACAAGACAAAAATCTAAACCAAGTTGGCACTCACAGTTTGTCATGGCAAGCCATGATGCGTATTGTCTTCTAACTGAAGAAGGAGAACCATCAACCTTTCAAGAGGCCGTGAGTAGTTCAGATGCTTCTCAATGGATGGCAGCAATGCATGAAGAAATGGAAGCCTTGCATAGAAACAAGACATGGGAACTTGTTGAACTTCCAAAGGGTCGAAAAGCCATCGGAAACAAATGGGTATACAAGATCAAACGAGATGGCAATGATCAAGTAGAACGATATCGTGCAAGACTAGTGGTCAAAGGATATGCTCAGAAAGAAGGTGTTGATTTCAATGAGATATTCTCACCAGTTGTTCGATTGACAACAATTAGAGTTGTTCTGGCTATGTGTGCTGCATTTGATTTACATCTTGAGCAACTTGATGTAAAGACTCTTTTCTCCATGGAGAACTTGAAGAGGAGATATATATGCTCCAACCGGAAGGCTTTAAAGAACAAGGAAAAGAAAACTTGGTTTGTAGGTTGACCAAATCTCTGTACGGTCTAAAGCAGGCGCCAAGATGTTGGTACAAGAGATTTGATTCCTTCATTATTAGCCTTGGTTACAACAGACTAAGTTCAGACCATTGTACGTACTACAATAGGTTTGATGATAATGATTTCATCATTTTGCTGTTGTATGTGGATGACATGTTGGTGGTAGGCCCCAACAAAGATCGAATCCAAGAATTGAAGGCAGAGTTGGCTAGGGAGTTTGATATGAAGGACTTGGGACCTGCAAACAAGATTTTAGGGATGCAAATTCACCGAGACAGAAAAGATAGGAAGCTTTGGCTTTCATAGAAGAATTACTTACAAAAGGTCTTGCGGCGCTTCAACATGCAAGACTGTAAGCCAATTTCTGCCCCATTTCCTGTCAATTATAAGTTATCCTCAGGTATGAGTCCTAGCAATGAAGCAGAGAGGATGGAAATGTCTCGAGTACCATATGCATCAGCGGTGGGAAGCCTTATGTATGCCATGATTTGTACAAGACCAGACATTGCACAAGTAGTGGGAGCGGTTAGTAGGTTTATGGCAGATCCTGGTAGAGAGCACTGGAATGCTGTTAAGAGGACCCTTAGGTACATCAAAGGATCCTCGGATGTTGCATTATGTTTTGAAGGATCAGAATTTATTGTCAAGGGCTATGTTGATTCAGATTTTGCAGGTGATCTTGGTAAAAGAAAGTCTACTACTAGCTATGTGTTTACACTTGCAGGAGGGGCAGTGAGCTGGTTATCCAAATTACATACTGTTGTAGCTTTGTCTACTACAGAAGCTGAGTACATGGCAGCTACCCAGGCATGCAAGGAAGCTATTTGGATTCAAAGGCTATTGGAAGAACTTGGGCACAAGCAGCAGAAGACTACTGTGTATTGTGACAGTCAAAGTGCCTTGCACATTGCAAGAAATCCAGCCTTTCATTCTAGGACAAAGCACATAGGTGTTCAATATCACTTTGTTAGAGAAGTAGTAGAGGAAGGAAGCGTGGACATGCAGAAGATTCACACTAAAGATAACCTAGCAGATGTGATGACGAAGCCTATCAATACAAACAAGTTTGTATGGTGTCGATCCTTATTTGGCCTATCAGAAACGTAAGCAGCAAGGAAATGGCAAGATAAAGAGATATTTGAAAACTCACAAAAGTAGCTTTAAGTGGGAGATTGTGAAGCCGTGGACTAAAGCCACTTTTGTGGCATGCAAGTCAAAAATGAAGGGATGAAAATTTTAGCTCTACTTAGCTAGGCTTGTAAAATTGGTTGGAGGGTAGAAAATTGTTGCAATGCATTAAATGCTTGAGCTCCCATCTTTGCCTATAAATAGCAAGCCATTTTGCTCATCTTTGTATCCCACTACAATTGTAGTAATCTTAGAGAGAGAGGTAGCAACACTAGTAGTGTGTGTTCTCCTATTGTAAGAGAGAGTGTAATTATTCTCTCCTTATAGTTAGAGAGAGGTTGTAATTTTCTTCCACTTAGTAAAAATATTTCTCTGGTCTTGCCCGTGGTTTTTCCCTTATTCATTGAGGATTTTCCACGTTAAAATATTGAGTGTCAATTCTTATTTTTCTCATCTCTTATTTTAGTTGCGAGTTATTATTTTGTTACTCTGGTACCCAACATAACACCCATATCAGTTAATAACCATTGTAACCAAAGTAATTCAGAGGTAGCATCAGAGCACGATATTCAGATTTTGTGCTAGAGCGAGCAACAACAGTTTGCTTTTTGCTATGCCAACAAATAAGAGAGCTTCCTAAGAAGAAACAAAAACCTATTGTTGAGCGAATATCTGTTGGATCACCAGCCCAATCGGCATCAGAATATCCAGATAGGACCAAAGATGAATTAGCAGAGAAGTGTAAACCATGAAACATAGTTCCTTTAATATACCGGAGAATTCGAAGAACTGCAGAAAAATGGGTGGAGCGTGGAGCAGACATAAATCGACTGACTATATGAACGGCGTATGCAATATCAGGGCGGGTGACAGTGAGATAAACAAGACTGCCAACAAGTTGTCAGTACAAGGTGGCATCATCAAAAGGGGTGCCATCAAGTGGTGTGAGTTTGCAGTTGAGTTCCAAAGGGGTTGATTCCGTTTTGCTGTCTGTGATACCTGCTCAAGAAAGTAAGTCAGATGCATACTTGGCTTGGGAGAGATAATAACCTTCTGTATTTTGAGAAACCTCAAGACCCAAAAAATAGCTAAGAAAGCCAAGTCTTTCATTTCAAATTGTTGACTGAGATAACTTTGTAATGCTGCAATTCCAGATTTATCATCTCTGATTATTATCATATCATCAACATAAAGCAATAGGACTACAATACCACCATCAGTTCATCGAGTAAATAAAGCATAATCATGTGGACTAGATAAGAAGCCAAATTGTGTAAGGGTAGAACTAAATTTGGCATACCAGGCCCTTGGGGCTTGTTTCAAACCATACAAGGCTCGTCGTAGCTTACAAACCTTATGAGGAGAGTGATAACCAGGAGGGGAATGCATGTAAACTTCCTTTGTCAAATCACCATGAAGAAACGCACTTTTGACATCCATTTGAAAGATCTTCCATTTAAGAACTGCAGCAATAGCTAAGAGACTGTGAACAGATGTTACTCGAGCCACCGGAGCAAATGTTTCTTCATAGTCTATCCCATACTCTTGAGCATACCCTTTAGCCACTAAGCGAGCTTTGTAACGCTCAACAGTTCCATCAGAACGAGTTTTGATCTTATAGATCCACTTGCAGCCAATAGGGATCTTATCTAGAGGAAGATCAACTAAGTCCCATGTCTGTCTTTTCTCTAAAGTTTGAATTTCTTCAGCCATAGCTTGTTGCCAAATGGGGTCAATACTTGCTTCAAGATAAGATGAGGGCTCATAGAGGGTCTCAATAGTAGAATAACAATGGTAATTAGTGGTAAGATAAAGAGGAGGTTTACTTACTGTTGAAGGCGTTTGGCAAGCGAACCAAATCGAACAAGTAGTAAATGGATAAGTCCAAGTATCATTTTCCCAAGGGACTCACGTAATATAGGCAGTTTTCACATAGATATTAGCTAAACTAAACTGGTTTTCATAAGAAAGAAGTAAAAACATAAACTTTGGTTGGTTTTGTGAAAGGTTACAACAGATCTAATGCAGAACAAAAATTAAAAAGATGTTTTTGTGGTTTTTATATGAAAACACAGCTGTGACAGAGGGTAAAATAGATAAATAAAGATGTTGCAGGGGTTAGATCTCACCAAACTCTACTCTCTTCTTGCATTAACGCATAATATATATTCTATTTGCATTCAAATGTTAAAATCAGTCAATAAAAACGTTCTCAGCCCTAATCCCTTAGGTGCAGAGAGTCTTAGATTACTTCCCTAAGCCTTGATCCCTCATCAACTTAACGAAGCAACTAGCTTCAAGTCTAGTGACCACAAGATAACCCATGAACTAAGCTCCATTCCTAGACACAAAGTTCATGAGGTATATTGCTTCAGATCTAGACAATAAAAGTGTTTCCCAATAACAATCATGTCCACGGATCATGCTATGGGTGATCAAGCTACAACAAGCTTTAAGAAAAGAAGCAAAATACTAACATTAAACACAAATATGCATAATATATATAGATAACATCAGAAGATATAAGAGAGTTTTGAGAATGGCTACATCTAACCCCTTACAACTAAAGAAATCAACCACTCATGGACATGAGCAGCTGGAAAATACATATGAAGGGGAAGGAGATGAGGAAGAACACTAAGAACTAAATAGAGAGTTTTTCTCTCCAATAAAACACTACAAAACGAGCTACAGAGAATTCTTATGAAAATGTCCAAGACTCCTTCATAAATAAGGGTCAGCTCTTTATATACATATGCAGAATTTCTTCAAAGTGACATTTCGCTCAGCCTGGAAATTTGGCTTAGTTGATTGGCAATTTCTGCACTTCAACAGATTGCTACTGCAAAAGACCCTTCACTGCTTCCAAAACATCATAATGCAGCTCCAAAATGTGTTCTTCTACTTCAATATCCTCTTCCTACAAAAAGTGGAGCAAAACACTAAGATATAACCATAAAACTAGAAAATTAAAGAAATTCTAACTAAATTATGAAATTAATAGAAATTGAGTAAAACAACACTCCAAATAAAAGAAAAAGATAGATAATTGCCTTAAAAACCACTTGAAAAGTAAGTAATCATAGCAACTAACAACTCCCCCAAACTTGGAGTTTTGCTTGTCCTCAAGCAAAAGATAAAAACAACACAACAAAAACTAAACTAAACTGAAAATGAAAAACACTAATACAGAAATTATGGACCAAGATTAATCCCATCCTAACAAATCTAAAACATGCTTCTATTTAAGAACTGAACAGGACCAAACCAATGATTCGAATTTCAACCATGGTGCCTTTAACCGAGACCATAACAAGGATGCAAGTACCTAATTTCTCAAGAAATGAAACAAGCATAACAATCCTAATTTGACAAAATCCAAGAATGTTTGATTCTTTTCTCTCAAGTGTCTCACTCAAGCACCAATTGATTAGATGTTGAATTCTCTCATGGTCAACACACAATGGAAACCACACATCAGTTTTGTTTTCCTTCTCAATGCAACGAAATTATGCACACAAATTAAGATCACAAGGACTTGATTAAGGTTTGAAATGTGGCTAGGCTTGAAAGGAAATTGGTTTTTTTTTAGAATAGCAAACACCATGAGATAAAGAGAGCAATCAATGCATTTTTCATATTTTACCCAATCCCTCTTATTTTCTCACAATGAAAAAGATACCAAAACCTTACATTTCTCAAGTTTAAGCTCAAAAACATGCCACTATAATTACAACAAGTGTCACAGCTTTTATTTCTTTTTGTTTTCCTTGATCTTCTTTTTCTTTTCTTTTCTCAGATTTTTTTTAACTTGGAATTTACAAAACAAGATGAACAATGGAATTTACAGAACAAGATGAACACAACTGTGACACTTCTTTTAATTGGATGAAAGTGACCCACAATTGTTCCCAAGTTGTTCCTTACATGCAAAAATTCCCCCCAACCTCATTCTCAACCCAACACATGCAATTGCTCTCCTATCCAATGGTAAGGAAAGTGAATTGTTTTTCTTTTAGGCTCTTCGGGTTATCATGACATAAATTTATTCAATTAAGGCTCAAAGGGGCTGCACAAAAAGGATAACAGCGAAAAGCGAAGGCTTTTTGTCTCTAGGATTCACAATCATCAAACAAAATTGCCTTGATCATTTCTTTATTAACATGCAAAATCATCATAAAAGAATTGTTCAAAACCAAGTGTGGTGCCAAAGGTGGCACTCATGGTCATTTGAGACATCACACAACTCACAGAAATCATTTCTCAAACATTCTCAAACCTGTCCTAAAAATCATATCATGCTTGAAGCTTTTTCTCAAAAACACACATGCATCCAAGCTATGCTAACAAAACGCGCAGCCACAACAATAATTCAAATCATGGTTTCCTAAACGCATTTTTCTTTAAAAAGCGTGAGAAGCAAGCTAGGAAAATGCACGATGGGATTTTTCTAAAGCCATGAAACAACCACAACATTAAAATTAAACTTGCAGACACAAACAAAATACTAAGTTCAGAAAAGTGATTGAGCCAAGGGTCAATATCACCAACTACCAAACTAAACTAACAGCAACTAAGATAAAACCATGCACTGAAAATAAAATACTGAAACTGTAAATTGCATAAAATTAAATTGTCTTAAAAGCATGGGGATAAAACACACAAATCCCCCATCAAACATCATCATCCTCTTCGGCTTCAGAACTGCCGAACTCCTCTTCCTCTTCTTCAATTCCTTCTTCCTCCACTTCACTTTCCTCCTCTGCCACGGCTTCATCTCCCACTGCAACTCCTTGGTCTCCAGCCTCGGCAGCAGCATCATTTCCATCAACAGCATTAGTAGCAACTGCACCCCCCAAAAAGAGAGGTCTGTACCCCAGGCCATGCAGTCATGGCTTCACACTTGAAAGGGGATGGCCAATGGAGACATCCATGAGGTCTCGGTGCTGCAGGAGTTAGATAATAATAGATGGAAGAATTTAAATTTTGTTGGTCGTGATGAATCACTGCCAATTGCTAGAAAAGGAAGATGAATGTAGATGCTAATTGTGATCTATTAAATGGCTCCATAGCAGGAGGAATGGGAGGTTGAGGTCCATCAATTTCTGTGGGGTTGCAGTAGTGTTGATCAATAAAACGCATGTTGATTGGCTCCCTAAGGTTGACGAGGGGAGGACGACGGGCATTGACTTCATGGCTCTCACACAAAGTTGTGATGAAGGCTGGAAAATCGAGAGGCCTAGGTGGTGAGGTAGGAGCTTTGGCAGTCACAAACTTATGCATTTCTCTTGAAATGATCCTTCCTATGTTGATGTCAATGTTGTTCGTGATGCAGTAAATGATGGAGGGTCATGACATGCTGAGCTCGGAGGTGTGGGTAGTAGGTGCAATGTTGGAGAAGAGGAATGAAGCCCAAATATGAGAGATGGTTTTCAAAGCCGCCCTCTTGAAACAAAGGGCCTTCCCAGCATCATTTTCCACATAGGAACGCCCTGGACTGCACAAACTATTGCTGACAGCAGTGTTGCAAAAAGGACTCCTCCTAGTAGACATTAAAAAGAAGCCACAGTCTTGGTTGTTTGGATCTGTGAAGTCGTTGGCCAGAAACTGATTGATGGACAAGGCATCATAGTGGACAAAGCAGCCCCTCACCCAAGACCTACGGGCAGGGTCACTAGCACGCCTTGGAATAGCATTTGCGTAGAACTCACGCACCACTTCCTCGTTGATCTTGAGAGGGAAATTAGTAAGTTTCTGCCACTTCCTTCTAACGATTTCATATGAAAAATCTTGAAAATCTCCAGCCAGCAATTGTACTTTTCACTCCTTGATCATATTTCTGTTGGCATTGTTCTTGAAACACTCCTGGTTAGGAGGAGCAAGGAAGCGGTTCTTTTGAAGGGGCTCACGAGGAGTTTGAGGCTGTGGTGGTGGAATTTCCTCCACTTCATCATCCTCTCGTGAGGCTTGAGGGGGAGCCCGAGAGGAAGAGCCTTTCCTTGTAGTTCTTTGTTTCTTGGCAGAGGGGGTTGAGGCATCAGCATGGAGCTTTTGCTTAGGAGCCATGCTATAAAATAGAAAAGAAACAAAAAAAAAATACAACAGAAGACACAAGAAATGAAATAAGTTAGTGACAAAAATAAGAACAAGAAACAAACAATAATTTGAAACATAAGTTACAAAACATAATTGAAACACAACACGTATAAAAGAATAGAAAAATAAAAAAAGAATTTAACAATAAACTAAAAGGATAACTGAGAATCCACAAGCAGCAAAGGGATTTTGTCACACTACAGGAACCAGAATATGAATACTCAAATGTGCAGCGGGTTTGGCTTAGCTTCCATAGGGTAGCTTTGCCAAAATCCACTAATCATGCACTACTCAGATTTTTCAAAAGATATAGTGCCAACAAGTGTGGGTGACTAAATGAATAAGAAAAACAAAGTGATCCCATATCTCAGTTAAGGAAAAAAAAAACATGAATACAAAAAGAAAAACAAAAAGAAAAAGACAAAGGGTTGCTTTATGGGTAAAACAGAACACTCACATAGGACCCACGTGCTCCCTAGATACACACAACAATATGCAGAAAATATTAAACAAAACACAACATCACAGGGACCCAAAACGTGATCCCAGAAAACAGAGAAAATAAGAACCGTTGGAGAATATTTAGAAAAACCAGAACTTGAACAATCAGTGGTCCAAAAAACGTCGAAAAAGACAAGATCTACATAGATCCAAACATTAAAAACAAGAATAGAAACTAAAAAGTCAAAAACAAAGGGAATAAAAGAGGTTTTCCCAAAAGATGAACAGAAAACGTAAAAGGGAAAGGGGAAATAAACACGTGCCTACATCCAATAGGGAAAGATATCCCAAAACGGCACGGACCAAAGAAAAACACACAAAGCTTGCACTTTTTCAACAAACAGAGGTAGAAAAAGGCATACCCACTTAAGGGAAGCTTCAAAACAGCAAAAAGAAAAGAAGGTTCTAACAAAAGTTTTGACCTTTGTCAACGAAAAGGGGAGAAAACAGAAAACCCAAACACAAAAGGTCAAAACTTTAACAAAAATAAAATAAAATAACAAGAACAGAGAAATTTTAAACATGCACATGCTTCAAAAACTGAAACAAAAATGAAAACGAAAAAGAAAAAGGAAATGACAGTGTAAAGATGCATATGGACAAAATCCTAAAACTTGCTACAGACCTAAAAATAGAAAAAGCAAAATAGAAGAACACAAAAATGGAAAATAAAGAACCTTAGAATCTTTTTATGAAAAGAGATGAAAGTGACAAACAAAAAAAAAAGGAAGAGGGAATAACAGAAGAAACACTCACAAGTGGACAGAGAAGGGTTGTGCTTGAGGTGGAGATGGAGAGTAGTAGGCCGAGAAGGAGGGGTCATAGTCCAAGTGATGTTGTATGAGTTGAGAGATTAAGAAGGTTGTAGTTAGGATGATGATGGGAATGAAAAAGTAAAAAGTGAGTGGGGAGTAGAAGGGGTGGCAGCATAGGTAAGATGTAAAGGTGTGGGAAAAAAGGGGAAAAGATTGTGATTAATGGTAAGGTTGAGTGGGAAAACGGAACAGTGATTGTCATAAAGTAAAAGAAGATTCTGATTGGAGGTGGAGTGATGTGGAACGTCGTGATTGGTGGAAAGGAGGGGTGAATAGGAAAATGTAACAGTGGTGGTTATAGGGAAATGAGACAGGAAAGGTGATTGGGACTAAGTGGAGACGTTATGGGTAAAAGACAAAAGTCTTGGGAAGTGGGAAAATTTGAAAAAGATCTGAGGGTCTGAAAAAGTGGACAACAACTTAGCTACGAGGCATGGCTTGGCAAAAAGCAAGAATTTGGAAAAGGATCACAAAGTGGTTTTTGGCTTAACCATGGAACGTGGCTTGACTAAAAAATGCAGGGAAATTAAATTATTCCTCCAGTGGTTTTGGTTTTAAAGCCAGTATCAGTGGCTTGAGCCAAAAGTCACTCGAGAGCAATTTTTGCACAAACATGACCAAAATACGAATTATGCATAATTGAGCCTAAGTGCTGCAATGTAACAATTAAATGGAACATGCACAACTACAGAACAATGCTTCTAAATGATCACACCACATAGAAACAAAATTAACAAAAATAGCACACAAAAATCAAACAAGGATCAAACACATGAACTTTAAATGATCAAAACACATAACTAACTAAACCTAACAATTTAAAATGCAGAATGCAAAAGTAAAAGGGCAAGAAAACTGGGTTGCCTCCCAGATAACGCTTTTATAATGTCATTAACTTGACATTTGGTGACCTCAAAAGTCACTTAGATGCAGAATTATGGTCAGCCTTTCAATTTCACCCCCCAAATAGGGCTTTAATCTCTAACCATTGACTTTCCAGTTTCTTCCTGTTGAAGGATCCTCCAAAATAACAGTTCCATGAGGATGAACCTCTTTAATGATGAAAGGGCCAGACCATTTGGACTTAAGCTTGTCTGGAAATAATTTCAACCTTGAATTGAACAATAGAACCTTTTGATTAGGCCGAAAGTCTTTCTTCACAAGCTTTTTGTCATGACAGGCCTTCAATTTTTGTTTGTAGTGCTTTGAAGACTCATAAGCATTGAGTCTCATCTCCTCTAGCTCATGAAGTTGGATCTTCCTCTTCTCACTAGGCAAGGACTGATCAAAATTAAGGAACTTGAGAGCCCAATAAGCTTTGTGCTCCAATTCCACAGGGAGATGACAAGCTTTGCCATAAACCATTTGGAATGAAGATAGGCCAATTGGAGTCTTGAATGCAGTCCTATATGCCCATAGAGCATCATCAAGCTTTACAGCCCAATCCTTTCTTGAAGAAGCAACTATCTTCTTAAGGATCCTCTTGATTTCTCTATTTGAAACCTCAGCTTCGCCATTGGTTTGAGGATGGTAAGGAGAAGCTACTTTGTGTTTGACTCCATAATGCTCCAAGACTTTCTTCAATTGTGCATTGCAAAAATGGGAGCCCTCCACCACTAATTAGAACTCTAGGAACACCAAACCAAGAGAAGATATTCTTCTTGAGAAATTTAATGACTGTTTTGGAGTCGCTTTTGGGGCAAGCAACAGCTTCTACCCACTTTGAAACATAGTCAACAGCCACCAAAATGTATTCATTGGAAAAGGATGAAGGTAAGGGGCCAACAAAGTCTATACCCCATTTGAAACATAGTTAACAGCCACCAAAATGTATTCATTGGAAAAGGATGAAGGTAAGGGGCCAACAAATTTTATACCCCAGCAATCAAAGACCTCCACTTCAAGAATGTTTTGAAGTGGCATCTCATTCCTTTTTTATATCCCCCCAGTTCTTTGGCATCTATCACAGCTTTGCACATGATCATGAGCATCTTTGAAAATGGTAGGCCAAAAGAATCTAGATTGGAGGACTTTTGCAGCAGTCATCTCTACATTGTAGGGCCCTCCATAAGGTGAATTGTGACAATACCACAGACAGGATGTTTCTTGCTTCCTCCTTAGTAACACACCTTCTAAGTAAATTATCAGCTCCAATTTTGAATAAATAAGGATTATCCCACACATAGAAACGAGAGTCCTTGAAAAATTTCTTCTTTTGGTGCCAATTCATATCTGTTGGAATGATTCCACCAGCCTTATAGTTTGCCATATACGCAAACCATGGCCTTTCTTGCACCACAAGCAATTTCTCATCAAGAAACTCATCAAGAATTTCTTTCTCAAGAGTGGTCACCTTATCATTCACAAGCCGTGACAAGTGATCAACAACTTGGTTTTCACTTCCTTTCTTGTCCTTAATTTCAAGATCAAATTCCTGCAGCAACAAAATCCAATGAATGAGTCTAGGCTTGGAATTAGGTTTGGACAGCAAGTATTTAATTGCAGCATGGTCATTGTACATAACTACTTTGGAACCAATTAAGTAATAACGAAACTTTTCCAATGCATACACTATTGCTAGCAACTCTTTTTCAGTTGTTGCATAATTCACTTGGTGTTCATTGAGCACCTTGCTAGCATAATGTATGGGATGAAAAATTTTATTCTTTCTTTGGCCTAGGATAGCCCCTACTGCATAATAATTAGCATCACACATGAGTTCAAAATCAATTTTCTAATTAGGTGCAGTGATTATAGGAGCAGAAACTAAACTAGATTTCAAAAAATTAAAAGCATTTAAACATTCAGCATCAAAATTAAATGGTGTGTCCTTATTCAGCAAATTGCTCAATGGTTTGGCAATTTTGGAGAAATCTTTGATGAAGCGTCTATAGAATCCAGCATGTCCAAGGAAGCTTCGAATTCCTTTCACATTTGTTGGTGGTTGAAGCTTTTCAATGACATCTATTTTGGCTTTGTCAACTTCAATTCCCCTTGATAAAATTTTGTGGCCAAGAACAATTCCTTTGGTCACCATAAAATGGCATTTCTCCCAATTGAGGATGAGCTTTGTCTCAGCACACCTCTTCAAAACAGTTTCCAAGTTGGACAAGCACAATTCAAATGAACCACCAAAAACAGAAAAGTCATCCATGAAGACTTCTATGCATTTCTCTACCAAATCTGAGAAGATAGCTAGCATACACCTTTGGAAAGTGGCAAGTGCATTGCATAACCCAAATGGCATCTTCCTATATGCAAAGACTCCAAAAGGACAAGTGAAGGCTATCTTCTCTTGGTCTTTAGGATCCACAGCAATATTTGATTATATCCAAAGTAGCCATCTAAGAAGCAATAGAAAGCTTGACCAGCTAGTCTCTCCAACATTTGATCCATGAAAGGAAGGGGAAAATGATCCTTCCTTGTTGCTTTGTTGAGCTTTCTATTATCTATACACATTCTCCATCTCGTGACAGTTCTTGTAGGAATCAATTCATTTTTCTCATTGCGGATAACTGTTATGCCACCCTTTTTAGGAACAACTTGCACAGGGCTCACCCATGCACTATCGGATACAGGGTAGATCAATCCAGCTTCCAAGAGCTTTAAGACTTTCATTCTCACTTCTTCCTTCATCACAGGATTGAGTCTTCTTTGAGGTTGAGCCACGGGGTTTAAAATCATCTTCCATGAAGATCCTATTCATGCAATAAGAAGGACTTATCCCTTTTAGATCAGAGATACACCATCCAATGGCTCATGTGTTAGCTTTCAAAACCTCAATTAATTTCTCCTCCTCTAAAGTAGATAAGGAATTACTAATGATGACTGGCTTGCCACCATTTTCTTCAAGAAACACATACTTCAAATGTGGAGGCAGCACCTTCAATTTGGGCTTGGTTTCCTCCACCTTCTCATCTTGCTTCAAATCTTCAACAATTTCTTCATGTGGAGGAATTTCCTTCAAGGTATCAAGGCTCTTCAAGCATTCCTCTATTTCCTTCTCTTCCTCCTCATTGAGTAACTTGAATGCATCAACTAAAGCTTTCTCAAGAGGAGTGGAACTAGGCACATGCTTTCTAGAAGTGGTGTAGATTTCATCAAGAATATCCACTCTAAAGTAAGACTTATCTTCACTAGGGTGTTGCATTACTTCAAACACATTAAAAGTGACTTCTTCATCTTACACCCTCATCTTGAATTTGCCATCACTAACAATAATCAAGGCACGGGCTGTCATCATAAATGGTCTTCCCAAAATGAGAGGAACTTCAGCATCCTCTTTCATATCCATAATTACAAAGTCAGCTGGGAATATAAATTTATCCACCTTCACTAGCAAATCTTCAACAACTCCATATGGAAGCTTAATGGTTCGGTCAGCTAGTTGAAGTGTCATCCTTGTAGGCTTGATTTCTACATCTCCCACCTTGCTAAGCATGGACAGCGGCATAAGACTGATGCTTGCTCCCAAGCCTAGCAAAGCTTTTCCAATGGAAAGATTTCCAATGGTGCATGGAATGGTAAAGCTATCGGGATCTTTGTGCTTGAAAGGCAATAGCTTTTGAATTATAACACTACATCCAGCTTCTAATTCAATTGTATCTTTCCCAGTGTACTTTTTCTTCTTGATGAGGAGTTCCTTCATGAACTTGGCATAAGTTGGAATTTGCTCAAGTACATCCGAGAAAGGTAGATTGATTTGCAATCTCTTGAAGATGTCTAAGAAACGTGCAAATTGCCTTTCTCTATCCTTCCTTGTTGGCACATGAGGATAGGGTAACCCTTGTGGAGGAACAGGGTTTGACTCTTTCTTCTTTTCTCTCGCAATCTAGTGTTTACTCCTTTTTAGCTTAGCCTCCTCACTGATTACACTTTTTTTCTGCATTTTTCTCACTGATTTTCTCTTTCTCACTCAATTCTTTTTCACTCAGCTCATTTTTCTCTTCCTCATCATCTTTTACATCCTTCACAACTACCTCTTGCTCACTTTTCTCTTTACTCAAATCTCCCACAATTGTACCTCTCCTTATAGTTATAACCTTGCATTGCTCCTTGGGATTTGCTTAAGTGTTGGCTGTAAATGCTCCACTTTTAAGTTCTGCCAAATCCTTAGCAAATTGTCCCATCTTTACTTCAATATTCTTGATAGAAAAATCCTTGTTCTTTTGGTTGGTGATACATACTTGCATGAATTGATTGAGAGTGTCCTCCAACTTAGAAACACGGTCTTGATGAAGAGGTTGGTATTATTGTTGATGACTTTGGTAAGGAGGTCTGTTCGAAGGACCTGCTTCTTGCTTCCAACCAGCATTGTTGTTTCTCCAACCTTGATTGAAGGGTTGAGAATAAGAATTGCCTTGCCAGTTTTGGTTCCCCATATAATTGATTTCTTCTTGGGAACCCGGTGGCAAGATGCATTAGCCACTTGAATGACCGCTTCCACAAAGTTCACAGCAAAGAATTTGTTGAGTGTTAGATTGAGTAGCTTGTAAGCCTTGGAGTTGTTGAGGCATCTTAGCAAGTTGCTTAGTGAGTGCATCAAGCTATTGCGTGAGAAGCTTGTTTTGGGCTAAGAGGGCATCTTGAGAATTTAATTCAAGAACTCTTCTCCTCTGCACTTGCACGGGAGTTCTGTCATGCTGCACCTCATAGTCATTATAGGTCATATTTTCAATAATTTCCTTAGCCTCATCAGGTGTCTTGTACATGATTTTGCTTCCAGCTAAGGCATCAAGCATAAGCTTTGTTTGAGGTCTAAGTCTAGCCAAGAAAGTGTTGATTTGAGCTGCCTCATTCAGACCATGAGCTGGACATTTTATTAACAGGCCATTGAATCCTCTCCCATGCTTCACACAAGGGCTCATCTGCTCCTTGAGTGAAAGTAGAGATAGCTATCTTCCTTTGGTTGATCTTGGATTGAGGAAAGAAACGGTTCAAAAATCTGTCAACCAATTCGTCCCAAGTCAAGGGAGTGTTAGGAGGAATGGCTCTGTACCAATCATTTGCCTTTCCATCAAGAGAGAATGGAAAAAGACTTATTCGAATGCAGTCATCATTAACTTGATGAAGTTTCACTGTGTTGCAAATATCAACAAAAGTAGTCAAATGAGTATAAGGGTCTTCATGGTCAAGACCATGGAACTTGTTTTGCTTAATCAAGCGGATGAGAGATGCCTTCATTTCAACTTTATGAGCCTGCACCTCTAGTCTAGCAATGGTGTTGAAGAATCTTGGCCCTATGTTGGCACAATAGTCATTCAAAGTACGCCTTGGCTGCTGCACTTCTTCCTCTTCTGCCATAATGAATTCCTCTTCTTCAAGAATGGACATCAAAGACAGATATGGTGAAACAGGAGAAAGTGGTTCTTGGCTAGCAAGTCTTTCTAGAGCCTTCCTTTTCCTTGTCCAACTGTTGATTTGTCTTGCTGTCCTCTCAATCTTTGGGTCATAATACAAAGGATCAACTAAACTCCTTGTGTGCATAAACAAAGAAAAGGAAAACAGAACACTAGAATAGAGAGTTGGCACAAGAAAACAACCACAACAGAAATAAAAACACAAAGAATAAAAGAATAAAGAATAAAGCCTAGGATAATATGACATGAAGTTGCCTAATATCGAGATGCAAATCCCTGGCAACGGTGCCAGAAACTTGTTGAAGGCGTTTGGCAAGCGAACCAAATCGAACAAGTAGTAAATGGATAAGTCCAAGTATCTTTTTCCCAAGGGACTCACGTAATATAGGAAGTTTTCACGTAGATATTAGCTAAACTAAACTGGTTTTCACAAGAAAGAAGTAAAAACATAAACTTTGGTTGGTTTTGTGAAAGGTTACAACAGATCTAATGCAGAACAAAAATTAAAAAGATGTTTTTGTGGTTTTTATAGGAAAACATAGCTGTGACAGAGATGTTGCAGGGGTTAGATCTCACCAAACTCTACTCTCTTCTTGCATTAACGCATAATATATATTCTATTTGCATTTAAATGTTAAAATCAGTTAATAAAAACGTTCTCAGCCCTAATCCCTTAGGTGCAAAGAGTCTTAGATTACTTCCCTAATCCCTTAGATTACTTCTCAATATACTAACACCTCTTATACTACATTAACCCTCTTTGATTGTTTGAAAAAAAAATTAAGAAATTTGTTTAATTTCACAAAATCTCAACGGTGTTAATTTAATTTACTCATTTTAAATTCACTGAAAGGAGTTAATTTAGGTGGAATAGATTACTTCAGTCGGTACGAATTTGTTGAATGACATTTTAAAAGAATTATTATTATTATTATTATTATTATTATTATAAGTTAAAGAGTTAAGTTAACTGTGATAACTTGTTATCTCTTTCCTTTTAAAAATAGTTATTTTAGTTAAAATAACTCGGTGAACTACATTTTATAAAATTACTATATTTAGTTTAAAGGGTGACTTTATCTGAGACAGTTCATTAACTTTTATTATATTCAATGTTAAGTATGTTTTTGTCTTATAATTGTATTGGATTTTGTTTTTTGTCGTTATATATATATATATTTTGGTTTTCATCACTGTAAAAAATATTAATAAGGGAAAATGAATAAGAAAAACAGGATTTTGATATTCCACCATCACTCATGGAGTTCAAAGTCATAGAGTTTAGGCAGTTAGAATTTAGCCCATCTCTTGCCATATTTCGAACCAATTAGAAGGGATGAAGCTTTGAGAGAAGGCGGTGATAGTTGTTGTAATTACTTACTTAGTGAGTATTTTTTAGGCAATTATCTCTCTTTTTCTCTCATTTGGAGTGTTGTTTTACTCAATTTGCTTGTAATTTCGTAATTTAGTTAAAATTAGTTTAGTTATCTAGTTTTATGGTTATATCTTAGTAATTTGCCCCATTTTTTGTAGAAAGAGGAGATTGAATGTAGAACATATTTTGGAGCTGCATTATGATGTTTTGGAAGCATTGAAGGGTCATCTGCAGCAACATTCTGATGCAATAGCAGAATTTGCCAATCAACCAAGCCAGATTTCTTGGTTGAGCGATTTGTCACTTGAAGAAATTCTGTACATGTATATATAAAGGGCTGACCCTTATTTATGACAGAAGTCTTAGGACTCACTCCCTTATTTTGTTATGTAATTTTGTTTTGTACTGTTCTATTGGAGAGAAAACTCTCTCTTTTGTTCTTTGTGTTCTTCTCTCCTTCCCCTCCATGTGTATTTTGCAGCTGCTCATGTCAATGAGTGGCTAAGTTCCACATTTGTAAGGGGTTAGATGTAACCATACTCATACTCTCTTGTATTTTCTGGTATTATCTATATATATTCCGCATATTTGTGTTTAAATGTTAGTATTTTGCTTCTTTACTTAAAGCTTGTTCTGGCTTGATCACCCATAGCATGATCTTTGGACATGATTGTTGTTGGGAAACACTTTTATTGCCTAGATCTGAAGCAATATACCTCATGAACTTTGTGTCTAGGAATGGAGCTTAGTTCATGAGTTATCTTGTGTCATTAGGCTTAAAGCTAATTCCTTCGTTAAGTTGTTGAGGGATCAAGGCTTAGGGAAGGAACTAAGACTCTCTACACCAAAGGGATTAGGGCTGAGAACATTTTTATTGGCTGATTTTAACATCTAAATGCAAATAGGATATGTATTATGCGTTAATGCAAGAAGAAAGTGTTATATATCTGTTTTTACCTCTGTCACAGTTGTGTTCTTGTTATAAAATCACAAAAACATCTTTTTATTTTTTGTTATGCATTAGATCTGCTATAAAGTTTCACAAAATCAACTAAAGTTTGTGTTTTTACTACTTTCTTGTAAAAATCTATTTGGCTTGGCTAATATCATGAACATTGCCTATATTACACGAGTCCCTTGGGAAAACGATACTTGGACTCATCCATTTTACTAGTACGATTTGGTGCGCTTGTCAAGATCCGTTAACCAGTTTTTTGGTGCCATTTCCAGGGACTTACGTCTCAATATTAGGCAACTTCACATTCTTATTATCCTAGGCTTTATTCTTTATTTTTTATTCTTTGTGTTTTTATTTCTGTTGTGTTTATTTTCTTGTGCTAACTTGTTGTTCTAGTGTTCTGTTTTTCCTTGTTTATGCACACTAGAAGCTCAACTGATCCATTGTATTTCGACCCGGAGATTGTGAGGACAACTAGGCAAAACAACAGTTTGATAAGCAAAAGGAAGTCTCTAGAGAGACTTGCTAGCCAAGAACCACATTCTCCTGTTTCACCACATCTTTCTCTGCCACCCATCTTAGAAGAAGAAGAATTCATTATGGTAGAAGAGGAAGAAGTGCAACAGCCAAGGCGTACTCTGAATGACTATTTTGCCAACACAGAGTCAAGATTCTTCAACACCATTGCTAGACCAGAGGTGCAGGTTCACAATGTTGAAATGAAGGCATCTCTCATCACCTTGGTTCAACAAAACAAGTTCCATGGTCTTGATCATGAAGACCCTTATGCTCATTTGACTACTTTTGTTGATATTTGCAACACGGTGAAGCTCCATTAAGTGAATGATGATTACATCCGGCTTAGTCTTTTCCCATTCTCTCTTGTTGGGAAAGCCAATGATTGGTATCGAGCAATTCCTCCTAACACTTCTTTGACTTGAGATGAGTTGGTTGATACATTTTTGAACCGTTTATTTCCTCAATCCAAGATCAACCAAAGGAAGACAACTATTTCTACTTTCACTCAAGGGTTAGATGAGCCCTTATGTGAAGCTTGGGAGATATTCAATGGCTTGTTGAGGAAGTGTCCAACTCATGGTTTTAATGAGGCAGCTCAAATCAACATTATCTTGGCTGGATTTAGACCTCAAACAAAGTTTATGCTTGATGCTTCGGCTGGAAGCAAAATCATGTAGAAGACACTCGAAGAAGCCAAGGAAATCATTGAGAATATGACCTCTAATGACTATGAAGTTATGAAAATTTAGGTCATGTTAAATACAGATATATGTGAAAGAAAATAATTAATAAGCCTTGAAATTGTAAAACATCAATAATTTAGGAACACAAAGAAAAAGCTAAAACATCCAAAGTTTAGGAATGAAGTACTTATTAGGAGTATTAGTGGAAAAAAAAACTAATTAATATTACATTGAAAAGCTAACATGACACTTATTTTGAATTTTTTTTTTATTTTAAATATGACACTTATTTTAGGATAGAAGGAATACACAACTTCACATTTAACATAACAAATACCACACGTGGACATTTTTCTTTCTTTAAAGTAGAAATAAAGTAGAAATACGACGCGTAAATGACTGAAATTAATGCTCATATTGGCACCGGATCTATGAGCAACGCTTTAATATATGTCTTCATTACTCCTTCAGAATGCGTGTAGTTATCTTTATCTTTATATATCACATCCATGAAACGTGAGAGGTTGAGAACGCGCGTCAGAAAAGGCATTGGAACACTGGTTGGCCTAAGGCACTCCTCATTTATATCCTTCCAAGCATTTGTTATTCTCTTTCGACATTCTCGAATGGCAACTTCCCTAGACTCACCATATTGACTCATATAGCATTCCAAGAATGAGGCAACATGTCCTCTTTTCTGTTCAAACTATGCAACATGAAATAATTTGCTTAGCAAATTAATTATTTACACACATAAACATTGGAAGAGACGGATTCTTAATTAAAATCAAAGACTATTATACCTCATTGGACACAATGTCATCCATTAGCCTGCAAACAATAGAAGAAGCCTTAACCATTTTTGGCTCATTTGTTACCCATTTGAAGATGTTCTCTGTGGCTGTGTCTCCCATGCCAATGTAACTTATTGTTGTCAGCAATGAGTAACCGCATGATTTTGTTGATGTGTGCATGTACTCCTCGGTTGTTGGTATATAGTTGCTGTTGAACCATCTGGCCTCAGTCATGTAGGCTTGGACCAACTTTTTGAACTGCCAACAAGCATTGTAATAAATATTTGGAGAGACTGAATCTGAGAGTATAATATACATATAATTAAATATTTGTCTTTGTGCTTTATCATGAGTAGCTTCTAATGTTAAGCCTTTCTTTATGTTTGGTTTTTAGCATATGTACACTAAAAGCAAAAGGATATTGGTCATAGTTCACAAAACTCTCAATTTAATATATCAGTCTTATTATACAAATCATTGAGTCCGTCAATAAAACCCACAAATTAATTTGATATGCAAGCGTTGTAACTCAGGTGTTGTTAATAATTAGGATTTAAAAAATAAAAAAAAAAAAAAAACCTCGTACTTCTTTTATGCCGTAGTTAACGCAATATGCTCTTCCTTCCTTCTTCGTTTCTTGCTCTATTTCCTCAAAAACCTTTATTAGTAACTTATAAGAAAATTTCATGTATTCTGGAAGATCATCCAAGCAGCTAACATCCCACCTGAAAATCAGTTTCTTCACAATTACTTACATATGTCTTTCTCTTAAAAAAAAATAAAAATCGATGAAAATTTTTGTTTTTATAATTAATTTGCTAATCAACCTTTCAATTGCCTCAGTCAAAAGTTCTAATTCGTCAATGATTCCATATGCATCATATGTATCATCAATGATTGATACCATGGCAATTACTTTCATCATTATTTTTCTTGCTTGAGAATATCGGGGCTCAAAATATACCGCCAAAATCCAAAAGCAACATTCCACAATTCTATCTCGCGCAAACGGTAGTTTACCTGGGACATCCAACTCTTTCCACCACCTATATAAAGACCAAAAACAATAATATAAGAACAATAATTAGAAGGAATAGTTTTTGGAACCGATTTAACATTTTTTTTTGTTTAGCTAGGAGATTTGTATGGATGAAGAACTTACTTGCAAATGTTGCCAAATTCATTTTTATGTAGATTTTGCAATTTATTGAAATCTAATTTTGCAAAAGTGAGTAGAATTTGACTATGTGAAGGATCTTTCTCGTAGATAGAAATGTAGCGTTGTGCCTCTAGCCTGGGCAAGTTCTTGTGGAGAGCTTGCCTCAAGCTATGATTGACTTGAACTGCAAGAGAAGGGCTCAAGTGGGTGGCAATGGACTCAAGGTGAGTGGAAGTGAAAACCAGTGCTTCTTCCAAAATGTCCTCTCCGTGAACCCTCATATGTGAGGCTTCATACAAGCATAACATTCCCTCAACATCACTAATAAGTCTTTCACTAAAGTTTCCTTGAACATCCTTGAACTTGTTGAACACAACTAGTGTTTTATTGAACAACACCACATGATTGAAAATTAGTCGTTAGAGACAACATTTAATAAAACAAAGATATGGAAGAAACGTTCAGAAAACAAGTTGAGATAACCTTTAGGGTGCTTCCCAAATAAGAAAATTAAAGCTCTTGCATTCAATGTGTAGTAACCCAATTATGACATTCAAAATATAATCAAAGTGAAAAACGACAAGGGGATCAAGTAGCTGAGGACATGAAAAATATTAAATGATACATACAATCCAAATACTTTTCTTATTATGAAAGCACATATGTTTATGACTTGTTATCATTTTTTCTTTAGTGTGTAGTTTATGCATTAAGATATTATTTGGATAAACTTCTCAATGAATACTTATAGTAGAAGAAAATAAGATGATAAAATAAATTAAGCTTCTCATATAAGCTCAAATCAACTTATACACTTCATTTTTTATGAAAATTATTTCATTTAACATTTTCAAAAGTAGATTTTAATTTTGGCATAAGTTAATTTTAACTTAGGAGAGAAGCTTAATTCATTTTACCTTATCTTCTTCTATATGAAGTTATATTCATACAGGGCCTAACTATATAAGGTGATTCAAAGTCAAATTAAAGGAAATCAATTGTAGACAATTAAGCTGAGGAATATACGAGATGAAACATGAAATCCGTGTTGCCTCAATAATCTAAATAGCACAGCAAGAGAGCGAAGGTTGTCTTCAAGAATTATTTCTCCATTTACAACATAATTCTTGTGAATATGTTGCAAAACATCATCAATCTCATGTTCAAAGTGATAGTTCACACCCAGACGACAGATTGAATCAATCAAGTCGACTTTTGCTAGGGGCTTCTCAGTCTTTGAGACAAGCACGTTTCTCACTTCTTTTTTTAGTGTTTCCATTTGTGTCCCAAAGTTCTGATCAAGTTCCTGCAGGTGTTGAAGAAAAACATATTCAAGTATTTAAGCATCGTACTGCATTGAAAAAGAGATTATACACCCAAGCCAGTCCTCATTAACTTTTTAGAAGATTTCTTATTTTAACTTTTTAAAAATTAAAGAGGAATTGAATTTGATTTATTTCTTATTTTTATTTTTATTTTCTTTCTCATATACATAAATTTTATAAGTTTATCCTATCAATCCTTAATTATTATAATTAAATACCTTACTTTTTTCAATCCTGAAGCTATACATTAATCTAATTAATACTATCTTTATCTCTATACGTAAGGCTTTTTTTAAAATTTGACTGTCCTTTTTTTTTATAAGATTCTTTTAAATGTTTTCTTGCATTAATTATTTATTTTTTATCAAAATATTCTTAATTATTTTTAGGATTTAGGGTTTTGCGATGGCCAAAAAATTGTCGCTTGCCCTATGGTTACATCGATGTTAGCGCCGGATTTTCATGATTAACCATGACTTTTGGGCGTTCCAAATCTGCGAATTCTTCTTTGTACATACTCTCAGTCAAATGCTTCTAATACAGATTATTACTCCTAGCATTTGATTAATGTGAAAGGACGTGTAATAGGAATGATTTAAAACTTTCGTGTGTGAACTGTGAAGTACATATCTGTTTTCTTGTGCTTGCACCTCCCATGATTTAAGATATAAAATCTCATGTAATTTTAAAATTATTCAGTACTTCATTTAAATCATTTTATTTTAACATGTTTGCGTTTTCAAACAATATATAAAAGTTAATTAATGTAAAATTATGAATCATACTTACAAATATTTTATTTTAATTTGATATGTATATATCATCATGAAATTCAGTAGATAGATTCATAAAATTAGTACACTACTAAAAGTTATTCGAAAATAAATGTTAAATATATATCATCTTAAGTAAACAAATGTAAATCTAAAAGATGAGATTAGACACGTACCTGGGAATTAGGAAGATAGGAAAGGAAATAATCCCCCCAGATGGTAGGATGATAATTTGCAATGGGTCGAGGAATGTTTGAGGGTGGTTTTGCATCCTGGGCGAAAACCGGAAGTGATGAGCCTACATTAGACATGGTTTGCTTTCTAGTATATAGATTGTACGTGACTCTTTGGAGATAAAGCTTTGTGTGGTGTAGCTGCTAGGCTTTGAATGTTCAAGGACCCAACTTAGTTACTTCTTTATAGGAAACCCAAGAGAAGATGATCGAACAGACTAGCTTAACATTTACGTTGGACTAGAGTGAATTTTAATGTATATTCATTATAGTGTGGAATATAAGAAAAAAAAAATCTTTTATATGTTAGCCTCAAATATGCAAATTTCAACTAACTTTATCAGTGTAAGGACCTGTTTGGATAAACTTTTTCAAAAACCCTTATAGGAAAAGGAAAAAAAATAAAATGAGCTCCATAAGCAAAAATTAACCTATGCATTAGCTAATTTGTTGAAGTTATCTCATTATAGTTTTTCTAAAAGATGATTTTTAACTTATCCATAGGTTAATTTTTATTTATGAAGAAGTTTATTTCATTTTTCTTCTTATTTTTTTCTCCTGTAAGTATTTTTAAATAAGTTTATCCAAATAGGTCCTAAATGTATACTCCCTCTGGATATATCAAATACGAGCATATTTGAATTTTGGAAATAATATATATATATATATATATATATATATATATATATATATATATATATTTGAAATTAGTTTTAGGTATTCAGTTACATTTTAAACTGTTCGATTTATATTAAAAGTAGAAGAAGATATATCATATATATGTTAGGAGAGTGAGTGGAGGTAGTGATTGACATTCATACAAAAAAACCTGTTAATAAATGCAAGAAAGTGACGGACATATATTATTACTTGATATTCTCCAAACATTATTTACAGTCATACACGTGATTGACATTAATGTGGTAGGAAAGTGTCCAAAGTTACATGCTGATAGGCTATCATAATCAAATCTTGAAGTAAAGCTATCTTTTTAAAGAAAAAAAAAAGTAGTCCATATCTTATGTCATCTTTGTTTGTAAGGTCGTTTCCAAATGGGATTAGATCGATTTATAAACTGAATAGATAATGAATTACATAGTAATTGCGGAGAAACAAACATTTGACCCAATTATTTCAAATTCATCATCCAATCAATTTAATTTAAAATTTAAGGTTGATTTTTTTTTGGCTTAATTACCAATTTGGTCCTCAAATTTATGTATTAGCGTCATTTTGGTCCCCATATTTTTAAACACGTCAATTTGGTTTTCAAGTTTTTAAAAATGTGTCAATTTCGTCCCCAAGTTTTTAAAAATGTGTTAATTTGGTCCCCAAATTTTTAAAAATGTTTCAATTTGGTCCCCACCGTCAGATTCTGTTAATTTGACTGACGGAGATATGTGACGTGGCACTGATGTGGCTTTATTTAATGGGGACTAAATTGACACATTTTAAAAAACTTGGGAAGCAAATTGACGTTTTTAAAAATTTGGGAACCAAATTGACACATTTTTAAAAACTTGAGGACCAAATTGACTTTTTAAAAATATGGGGACCAAATTGACATTAATAAATAAATTTGATGACCAAATTGGTAATTAAGCCTTTTTTTTTTGGGTGAATAAATTTAAGGTTGATTGAGAAGCGTGAGTTGCGCATCAAGTCAACCTTTGATATCACTTTCAGATTTAAGAACGCCTTAAATTAATATGGGTATGTATCCAATTAGGATTTTAACAGACCTTTGTTTGTATAAAAAATTTCATGAATTTTAAAAGATTTTTCTATGTTAAGCAAAACTAGCTGAAAACCTAGCTGGTAATTGAAAGTGAAAGTTGGGAAATGAAAGCCGTTAAACTAACTTATTAAATCATAACTATTCGGTAAAATGACCCGTTGAAGTAGTTGAAAAATGTAAAATGACAGAAATAGACATATTTATATGATATTTTGATATAAATTTTAATTTTATTTTATGAATAAAAATATTTTTTGAGGTGTTATAATTTTAATTTTTAATTTGTTTTCTATTTATAGCTAAATTATTTTCATTATATTTTTAGTTGCAATTAATATATTTTTTTCATGTTAATTATTCTACTATTAATCTTATAATATATCTTAAAATATTTTTAATCTTAAAGTAAAGTAAAAAAAAAAACATACACTTAAGTAGACAATATAGTTTTATTATGTCAATTAGCATAATAGTAAATAGTTAAAATAAATTGTCTACTATAAAATTATTCAAAAAATAAAAAATCTAATATTTATCATTGTCAATTTTGTAAAGTATAATATTGTACAATGGTGAAATAAATAGTGTAATATAAAAAATGAAAAATATAATAACAAAAATAAAATAAAACAAATAAATAATAAAACTCTGTTTTATTTAAAAGGGGTAATAAGAAAATTTAATAAATATTTTAAGGATAAAAAGGGAATAAAATATAAAAAACTAGAAGCTGTCATTTTAAAAAACGCTACTTCAAGTAGCATTTCAAAAAATGCTAGACTACATAATTTATTATTTCATTATATTCGAAATTTCAAAAACCTTAAGTGGCATAATCTAATTTATTTAGTTATTTTCATAAAGAGAGACTACATTATTTAGCTAGTAAATTGACAAAACACTCTAGACTTGTTTAATATTTTATTATAGTCAATGAATAGAGTAAAGAAAGAATGTTAAAAAAATTACGGAAACGGGTAAGTCGTGTTTGAAAACACGACTTCATACTTGTAGAAGTCGTGTTTTACAACCCGATTTTGCTTTAAGGTATTTTTTTATACAGAAGTCGCGTTTATAAAATCGACTTTCATAATTATTTTTATTTTTTTTAGTGAAGTCTCACATAAGAATGATTTCACTAAAAAAAAAAAATATGAAAGTCAATTCTATAAACACGACTTCTGTACAAAAAAAAACCTATAAGCAAAATCGGGTTGTAAAACACAACTTCTACACATATGAAGTCATGTTTTCAAACACGACTTACCTATTTCCGTAATTTTTTAAAAAATTACCTATTTTGATAATTTTTTTGAAAAATTACACCATTTTGATAAAAAAAATATGTTAATAAACGAAAGAAAGTGACGAACATATCTTATTACTTCATATTCTCCAAACATGATATAAAAGTCATACACATGATCGACATTTATGTGGTAGGAAAGTGTCCAAGGTTACACGTTGATAGGCTATCATAATCAAACCTTGAAGTAAAGCTATCTTTTTGAAGAAAAAAAAGAAAGCAGTCCATATCTTACGTCATCTTTGTTTGTAAGGTCGTTTCCAAGTGGGATTAGATCGATTTATAAACTGAATAGATAATGAATTACATAGTAGATGCGGAGAAAAAAATCATTTGATTCAATTATTTCAAATTCATCATCCAATCAATTTAATTTAAAGTTGATTGAGAAGCGCAAGTTGCACATCAAGTCAAGCTTTGATATCACTTTCAGATTTAAAAACGCCCTAAATTAAGATGGGTACGTATTCAATTAGGATTTTAATAAACCTTTTTTTGTATAAAAAATTCCATGAATTTTAAAAGATTTTGCGATGTTCGGCAAAACTAGCTGAAAAGCTAGTAGGTTGTTGAAAGTGAAAGTTGGTAGATGAAAGCTGTTAAACTATCTTATTAAATAATAAGTATTCGGTAAAATGACCCGTTGAAGTAACTGAAAAATGTAAAATGACAACAATAGAAATATTTATAAAATACTTTTATATCAATTTTAATTTTATTTTACGAATAAAAATATTTTTTGAGGTGTTATAATTTTAATTTTTAATTAATTTTAAACTCTTGTAATTTTTTATTTCAAGGTAGATTATTTTGATTACATTTTTAGTTTCAATTTTTTTTTTATATTAAGTATTCTACTATTAATCTTATAATAATTATTAAAATATTTTTAATGTTAAAATAAAGTAAAAAACATACACTTAAGTAGACATTATACTTTTATTATGTCAATTAGCATAATAGTAAATAGTTAAAATAAATTGTCTAATATAAAATTATTCAAAAAATAAAAAATATAATATTTATCATTGTCAATTTTGTAAAGTATAATATTGTACAATGGTGAAATAAATAGTGTAATATAAAAAATGTAAAATATAATAACAAAAATAAAATAAAACAAATAAATAATAAAACTCTGTTTTATTTAAAAGGAGTAATAAGGAAATTTAATAAATATTTTAAGGATAAAAAGGGAATAAAATATAAAAAACTAGAAGCTGGCCTTTTAAAAAACGCTACTTCAAGTAGCATTTCAAAAAACGCTAGACTACATAATTTATTATTTCATTATATTGGAAATTTCAAAAACCTTAAGTGGCATAATCTAATTTATTTATTTATTTTCATAAAGAGAGACTATATTATTTAGCTAGTAAATTGACAAAACACTCTAGACTTGTTTAATATTTTATTATAGTCAATGAATAGAGTAAAGCAAGAATCTTAAAAAAATTACGGAAATGGGTAAGTCATGTTTGAAAACACGACTTCATATTTGTAGAAGTCGTGTTTTACAACACGATTTTGCTTTAAAGTGTTTTTTTTTTTATACAGAAGTCGTGTTTATGGAATCGAATTTCATATTTTTTATTATTTTTTCATGAAGTCTCACATAAGAATGAGACTTTCAGTTTTTTCAAATTTTTTATTTGTAAATACTAAAGTCATGCTATGAATCACGACTTCATTTGTTTTTTTTGTAACAGTTTTGGTAATAATTAATACAAAAGTCTCATTCTTATGTACGATTTCGCTTAAAAAATTAAAAAAAATATGAAAGTCGATTCCATAAACATGACTTTTGTATAAAAAAAAAACCTTAGAGCAAAATCGTGTTGTAAAATACGACTTCTACATATATGAAGTCGTGTTTTTAAACGCGACTTACCTATTTCCATCATTTTTTAAAAGATTACCTATTTTGATAATTTTTTTGAAAAATTACACCATTTTCATACAAAAAAAACCTGTTAATAAATGAAAGAAAGTGACGGACATATATTATTACTTGATATTCTCCAAACATTATTTACAGTCATACACGTGATTGACATTAATGTGGTAGGAAAGTGTCCAAAGTTACATGCTGATAGGCTATCATAATCAAATCTTGAAGTAAAGCTATCTTTTTAAAGAAAAAAAAAAGTAGTCCATATCTTATGTCATCTTTGTTTGTAAGGTCGTTTCCAAATGGGATTAGATCGATTTATAAACTGAATAGATAATGAATTACATAGTAATTGCGGAGAAACAAACATTTGACCCAATTATTTCAAATTCATCATCCAATCAATTTAATTTAAAATTTAAGGTTGATTTTTTTTTGGCTTAATTACCAATTTGGTCCTCAAATTTATGTATTAGCGTCAATTTGGTCCCCATATTTTTAAACACGTCAATTTGGTTTTCAAGTTTTTAAAAATGTGTCAATTTCGTCCCCAAGTTTTTAAAAATGTGTTAATTTGGTCCCCAAATTTTTAAAAATGTTTCAATTTGGTCCCCACCGTCAGATTCCGTTAATTTGACTGACGGAGATATGTGACGTGGCACTGATGTGGCTTTATTTAATGGTGACTAAATTGACACATTTTAAAAAACTTGGGGAGCAAATTGACGTTTTTAAAAATTTGGGAACCAAATTGACACATTTTTAAAAACTTGAGGACCAAATTGACTTTTTAAAAATATGGGGACCAAATTGACATTAATAAATAAATTTGATGACCAAATTGGTAATTAAGCCTTTTTTTTTTGGGTGAATAAATTTAAGGTTGATTGAGAAGCGTGAGTTGCGCATCAAGTCAACCTTTGATATCACTTTCAGATTTAAGAACGCCTTAAATTAATATGGGTATGTATCCAATTAGGATTTTAATAGACCTTTGTTTGTATAAAAAATTTCATGAATTTTAAAAGATTTTTCTATGTTAAGCAAAACTAGCTGAAAACCTAGCTGGTAATTGAAAGTGAAAGTTGGGAGATGAAAGCCGTTAAACTAACTTATTAAATCATAACTATTCGGTAAAATGACCCGTTGAAGTAGTTGAAAAATGTAAAATGACAGAAATAGACATATTTATATGATATTTTGATATAAATTTTAATTTTATTTTATGAATAAAAATATTTTTTGAGGTGTTATAATTTTAATTTTTAATTTGTTTTCTATTTATAGCTAAATTATTTTCATTATATTTTTAGTTGCAATTAATATATTTTTTTCATGTTAATTATTCTACTATTAATCTTATAATATATCTTAAAATATTTTTAATCTTAAAGTAAAGTAAAAAAAAAAAACATACACTTAAGTAGACAATATAGTTTTATTATGTCAATTAGCATAATAGTAAATAGTTAAAATAAATTGTCTACTATAAAATTATTCAAAAAATAAAAAATCTAATATTTATCATTGTCAATTTTGTAAAGTATAATATTGTACAATGGTGAAATAAATAGTGTAATATAAAAAATGTAAAATATAATAACAAAAATAAAATAAAACAAATAAATAATAAAACTCTGTTTTAGTTAAAAGGGGTAATAAGAAAATTTAATAAATATTTTAAGGATAAAAAGGGAATAAAATATAAAAAACTAGAAGCTGTCGTTTTAAAAAACGCTACTTCAAGTAGCATTTCAAAAAACGCTAGACTACATAATTTATTATTTCATTATATTGGAAATTTCAAAAACCTTAAGTGGCATAATCTAATTTATTTATTTATTTTCATAAAGAGAGACTACATTATTTAGCTAGTAAATTGACAAAACACTCAAGACTTGTTTAATATTTTATTATAGTCAATGAATAGAGTAAAGCAAGAATCTTAAAAAAATTACGGAAATGGGTAAGTCATGTTTGAAAACACGACTTCATATTTGTAGAAGTCGTGTTTTACAACACGATTTTGCTTTAAAGTGTTTTTTTTTTATACAGAAGTCGTGTTTATAGAATCGAATTTCATATTTTTTATTATTTTTTCATGAAGTCTTGTAACACCCCAAGTTTCGGGTACTAGGAATATACCTTAAGGAGAACCCTTATTAGGACTCTTTTTTTATATTTTCTATAAATTCTTGTTATTATTACTTGTATATTATCGGTTTTGTCCTAAGCATATACCTATGTTGTGATAGTGTTTGTGCTTTTCTATGCACGTGTGTCGTGTGTATTTTATTGCTGCTGCTGTTGTTATTTGTGATCTTATTGGTGTGGATGTTAGATTATTATTATTATCTTTATTATATTATATTTTGTTAGTGTTATAGTTATTATATTTGGTGTTAGAGGAGTGTTAGATTAAGTTCTTATAATTAGAATGTTTGAAAAGTGTTTAAGTATAGTGATGAGCTTTATGATGAAAATCCTAGAAAGACTACGTCATATCTTGAGTTGTACTTGTCCATATGAGGTGTTGTTTGCATCGTTGGAAAGGTTGCTGAAAAAGCTACAATTTATCCCTACACCTTAGAAACCAAAATCGGCTTCCATCTTAGAGAAAATCGGCTCTAAAGTAGGTCACTTGATTATGAAAAACCCTTTAAGTCCCACATTGGGCAAAATAATTTCATAAATCCCTTCCTTCCTATATATATAGAGTAGATCACCAAGCCTTAGTAGCACCAAAGAATAAAGTGGGCTTAGCGTTAAGCGTGGAGTCCCTTATAGTTAATATTTTTATCTTCCCCTTAGAGTTTCCAAACTCGGGGCATATAGGCGGGGCTTGGGATCGTGTTTTTTTTCACACCCAAGTTTTAGCCATAGTAAGAGTTGTTGCGGTGGTCATGATGGACAACGCCACCAAGCTCTCCCGGGTCAGTCGGAGATCATCTTTGTGCTTCCCAAGTGAGTGCTTTCCCCTACCCTTCGCTTTTAGATTTTAATTGGACGGGTTGTGAATACCCCGAAGCATTATGTTTTCTTTAATGCGATGATGAATTGATTATGTTTGAATTGTAGACATCTCACCTTAGGATTCGATCATGTTTGAATTGTAGATATTTAAGTATCTTATCTTATGACCCAGATATCTCATCGTAGTTTAGGAAAATGATGTGGAAATTAAGAGATGTAAAGAGAGTAAACAGGAACGTGATTTTAATGTGAAAAACGAGTGGTGAATATGACCGACTTAGGCTTAGGTGTCTGCATAAGAGGTGTAACCCTAGATGTTAGATAACTAATGGCTTTGGTTTCATCCCAATCGGAATTCTAGAACTCTAGATATCACCCAATTAGTGAGCAAAGGTCAAGCTGTCAGGATTCCGCGATAAGTCTATGTTGTTCTTAATTTTAGGCATAGTAGATCATAATACTAGATCTTGAGGTCAACATACGAGTTGTAGATAATTGTCTTAACTTTAAAACAAGATAAAATTCAACTTGATATGATTAGTATAACTCTAGATATCATGTTTATACCTCAGAAAGGTCATAGATGCACAACATAAAATGATAGAAGTAATACTAAAAACTTAAAGGACGTTATACCAATCATAATACAAAGTAGATAGATTCTACAATTGATGTATGGCATAGGGTTAAGATGTATTTCAGGTACTTGACTTGATTGAATAATGAGATTGAATACATGTGTTGTTGTTATAACTTGAATGGTGATTTGTGAGTGTTGTGCAATCACTGAATGCTTTACATTATCCCTAAAGTGTGAATTGTAATGTATGAGTATTAAATGTCTTTGAATTTGTGAGTTAAGAGGTGATGTTAGATGCCATTGAGATGGGTGATCTAGCCTATATGGGGTGAGAATGGACCCAAGTGATATTTTGACCGTGAGTGACCTAGCCCATGTGGGGCGAGAATGGGTTCACTATGTTTGATGTGAGGTTTAATGAAGTCATGAACATCTATGTGAATCATGCATCATAACATGATATATATGTGTTTTTGAAAGTTGTTTATGAACCTAACTAGGGAGGTCGTGAAGAACTCGATGAGTTCTGACCTTGGGGGTGTTATCTGGTTTGGAATCTCCTTTAAACTCATGCTGATCCCATGGGTTGGAGTATCCTTGCAAGACTGGGTAACCCTGACGAGCCGCTAGGGGTATCATCCTGGTTGAGACTGTTAGTGTCGAATGCCCATGGTGTGGCTATTCGTCGACTCGCACGTACTCCCAGGCTACTTTCGCAAGAATGTTTTACTGGTACCACATGCATATGAGAAAAGAGAATGGAACATCGCATTGCATACGTGCATTATTGTAAGTTTTGTCTGACTTGTGTGGTTTATGAAGTGGATGCCATGTGATGTGTGAATGATTCTATCCATAATCATAATATGTTGTGATGTATATATATCTAGACTTGTAAATTGTAATGGAATGGGATAGGATGTGACTCTTAGTGGGCATAGAGAGAGATGTACTTAGAACGACACTATGTGAGTATAGGTCATGATGTATTTTGCTATTAAGAAATAGATTGATGCAAAGAAAGTGTTAGACAGTAGAATACGAGCACGGAAAGTGAAGTTAACGTAGAGGGAGTAATGGAAGTAACTTGCTAGTTAAAGAATAAATACTAAGATACTGATGATGGTGAACTAGCGTAGTAGAGTGAGCATGAGAGATGTGTTATAGGAAAGTTTTTATGATCGATGGATGTGGACTAACTATAGAAATAATAGAGTTTTATAAAGGCTCGGAGAGGGTAAATTCATAAAGACTAATAGATGAATTGTTCGGGTAGAAGGGTTTAACCCAGCCGTAGAGTCTTAGAGCACTCACTGAGACCTTATGTCTCACCCCTTTAACTTCCCTCCTTTCAGGAAATAGGTGATGACGCGTGTCGTTGGAGCATGGAGCCTTGTCATGGAAGATGTAGCTTAGTTATTTTATATTTCTATGTAATTTTCTTATATATTGTATGATGTAAATGTTACAAGAAATAAGTTGTAATTATTAAATCAACTTGTAATTTATATGTTTATATGTTAGCTTCCGCATGAGATTGTTGTGTAAATGTTTTTAATTTTTGCCTCTTTAGAAATATTAAGCATAGTTACGATAATACCCTTAGGGTGTTACAAATAGTGTAATATAAAAAATGTAAAATATAATAACAAAAATAAAATAAAACAAATAAATAATAAAACTCTGTTTTATTTAAAAGGGGTAATAAGAAAATTTAATAAATATTTTAAGGATAAAAAGGGAATAAAATATAAAAAACTAGAAGCTGTCGTTTTAAAAAACGCTACTTCAAGTAGCATTTCAAAAAACGCTAGACTACATAATTTATTATTTCATTATATTGGAAATTTCAAAAACCTTAAGTGGCATAATCTAATTTATTTATTTATTTTCATAAAGAGAGACTACATTATTTAGCTAGTAAATTGACAAAACACTCTAGACTTGTTTAATATTTTATTATAGTCAATGAATAGAGTAAAGCAAGAATCTTAAAAAAATTACGGAAATGGGTAAGTCATGTTTGAAAACACGACTTCATATTTGTAGAAGTCGTGTTTTACAACACGATTTTGCTTTAAAGTGTTTTTTTTTTATACAGAAGTCGTGTTTATAGAATCGAATTTCATATTTTTTATTATTTTTTCATGAAGTCTCACATAAGAATGAGACTTTCATTTTTTCAAATTTTTTATTTGTAAATACTAAAGTCATGCTATGAATCACGACTTCATTTGTTTTTTTTTTTTAACAGTTTTGGTAATAATTAATACAAAAGTCTCATTCTTATGTACGATTTCGCTTAAAAAATTAAAAAAAAATATGAAAGTCGATTCCGTAAACATGACTTTTGTATAAAAAAAAAACCTTAGAGCAAAATCGTGTTGTAAAATACGACTTCTACATATATGAAGTCGTGTTTTTAAACGCGACTTACCTATTTCCATCATTTTTTAAAAGATTACCTATTTTGATAATTTTTTTGAAAAATTACACCATTTTCATACAAAAAAACCTGTTAATAAATGAAAGAAAGTGACGGACATATATTATTACTTGATATTCTCCAAACATTATTTACAGTCATACACGTGATTGACATTAATGTGGTAGGAAAGTGTCCAAAGTTACATGCTGATAGGCTATCATAATCAAATCTTGAAGTAAAGCTATCTTTTTAAAGAAAAAAAAAAGTAGTCCATATCTTATGTCATCTTTGTTTGTAAGGTCGTTTCCAAATGGGATTAGATCGATTTATAAACTGAATAGATAATGAATTACATAGTAATTGCGGAGAAACAATCATTTGACCCAATTATTTCAAATTCATCATCCAATCAATTTAATTTAAAATTTAAGGTTGATTTTTTTTTTGGCTTAATTACCAATTTGGTCCTCAAATTTATTTATTAGCGTCAATTTGGTCCCCATATTTTTAAACACGTCAATTTGGTTTTCAAGTTTTTAAAAATGTGTCAATTTCGTCCCAAAGTTTTTAAAAATGTGTTAATTTGGTCGCCAAATTTTTAAAAATGTTTCAATTTGGTCCCCACCGTCAGATTCCGTTAATTTGACTGACGGAGATATGTGACGTGGCACTGATGTGGCTTTATTTAATGGTGACTAAATTGACACATTTTAAAAAACTTGGGGAGCAAATTGACGTTTTTAAAAATTTGGGAACCAAATTGACACATTTTTAAAAACTTGAGGACCAAATTGACTTTTTAAAAATATGGGAACCAAATTGACATTAATAAATAAATTTGATGACCAAATTGGTAATTAAGCCTTTTTTTTTTTTGTGAATAAATTTAAGGTTGATTGAGAAGCGTGAGTTGCGCATCAAGTCAACCTTTGATATCACTTTCAGATTTAAGAACGCCTTAAATTAATATGGGTATGTATCCAATTAGGATTTTAACATACCTTTGTTTGTATAAAAAATTTCATGAATTTTAAAAGATTTTTCTATGTTAAGCAAAACTAGCTGAAAACCTAGCTGGTAATTGAAAGTGAAAGTTGGGAGATGAAAGCCGTTAAACTAACTTATTAAATCATAACTATTCGGTAAAATGACCCGTTGAAGTAGTTGAAAAATGTAAAATGACAGAAATAGACATATTTATATGATATTTTGATATAAATTTTAATTTTATTTTATGAATAAAAATATTTTTTGAGGTGTTATAATTTTAATTTTTAATTTGTTTTCTATTTATAGCTAAATTATTTTCATTATATTTTTAGTTGCAATTAATATATTTTTTTCATGTTAAGTATTCTACTATTAATCTTATAATATATCTTAAAATATTTTTAATCTTAAAGTAAAGTAAAAAAAAAAATATACACTTAAGTAGACAATATAGTTTTATTATGTCAATTAGCATAATAGTAAATAGTTAAAATAAATTGTCTACTATAAAATTATTCAAAAAATAAAAAATCTAATATTTATCATTGTCAATTTTGTAAAGTATAATATTGTACAATGGTGAAATAAATAGTGTAATATAAAAAATGTAAAATATAATAACAAAAATAAAATAAAACAAATAAATAATAAAACTTTGTTTTATTTAAAAGGGGTAATAAGAAAATTTAATAAATATTTTAAGGATAAAAAGGGAATAAAATATAAAAAATTAGAAGCTGTCGTTTTAAAAAACGCTACTTCAAGTAGCATTTCAAAAAACGCTAGACTACATAATTTATTATTTCATTATATTGGAAATTTCAAAAACCTTAAGTGGCATAATCTAATTTATTTATTTATTTTCTTAAAGAGAGACTACATTATTTAGCTAGTAAATTGACAAAACACTCTAGACTTGTTTAATATTTTATTATAGTCAATGAATAGAGTAAAGAAAGAATGTTAAAAAAATTACGGAAACGGGTAAGTCGTGTTTTCAAACACGACTTCATACTTGTAGAAGTTGTGTTTTACAACACGATTTTGCTTTAAGGTATTTTTTTATACAGAAGTCGCGTTTATAAAACCGACTTTCATAATTTTTTTTATTTTTTTTAGTGAAGTCTCACATAAGAATGATTTCAGTAAAAAAAAAAAATATGAAAGTCAATTCTATAAACACGACTTCTGTACAAAAAAAAACCTATAAGCAAAATCGGGTTGTAAAACACAACTTCTACACATATGAAGTCGTGTTTTCAAACACGACTTACCTATTTCCGTAATTTTTTAAAAAATTACCTATTTTGATAATTTTTTTTGAAAAATTACTCCATTTTGATAAAAAAAAAAAATGTTAATAAACGAAAGAAAGTGACGAACATATCTTATTACTTCATATTCTCCAAACATGATATAAAAGTCATACACATGATCGACATTTATGTGGTAGGAAAGTGTCCAAGGTTACTTGTTGATAGGCTATTATAATCAAACCTTGAAGTAAAGCTATCTTTTTGAAGAAAAAAAAGAAAGCAGTCCATATCTTATGTCATCTTTGTTTGTAAGGTCGTTTCCAAGTGGGATTAGATCGATTTATAAACTGAATAGATAATGAATTACATAGTAGATGCGGAGAAAAAAATCATTTGATTCAATTATTTCAAATTCATCATCCAATCAATTTAATTTAAAGTTGATTGAGAAGCGTGAGTTGCACATCAAGTCAAGCTTTGATATCACTTTCAGATTTAAGAACGCCCTAAATTAAGATGGGTACGTATTCAATTAGGATTTTAATAGACCTTTTTTTGTATAAAAAATTCCATGAATTTTAAAAGATTTTGCGATGTTCGGCAAAACTAGCTGAAAAGCTAGCAGGTTGTTGAAAGTGAAAGTTGGTAGATGAAAGCTGTTAAACTATCTTATTAAATAATAAGTATTCGGTAAAATGACCCGTTGAAGTAACTGAAACATGTAAAATGACAACAATAGAAATATTTATAAAATACTTTTATATCAATTTTAATTTTATTTTACGAATAAAAATATTTTTTGAGGTGTTATAATTTTAATTTTTAATTAATTTTAAACTCTTGTAATTTTTTATTTCAAGGTAGATTATTTTGATTACATTTTTAGTTTCAATTTTTTTTTTTATATTAAGTATTCTACTATTAATCTTATAATAATTATTAAAATATTTTTAATGTTAAAATAAAGTAAAAAAAATACACTTAAGTAGACATTGTACTTTTATTATGTCAATTAGCATAATAGTAAATAGTTAAAATAAATTGTCTAATATAAAATTATTCAAAAAATAAAAAATCTAATATTTATCATTGTCAATTTTGTAAAGTATAATATTGTACAATGGTGAAATAAATAGTGTAATATAAAAAATGTAAAATATAATAACAAAAATAAAATAAAACAAATAAATAATAAAACTCTGTTTTATTTAAAAGGGGTAATAAGGAAATTTAATAAATATTTTAAGGATAAAAAGGGAATAAAATATAAAAAACTAGAAGCTGGCCTTTTAAAAAACGCTACTTCAAGTAGCATTTCAAAAAACGCTAGACTACATAATTTATTATTTCATTATATTGGAAATTTCAAAAACCTTAAGTGGCATAATCTAATTTATTTATTTATTTTCATAAAGAGAGACTACATTATTTAGCTAGTAAATTGACAAAACACTCTAGACTTGTTTAATATTTTATTATAGTCAATGAATAGAGTAAAGCAAGAATCTTAAAAAAATTACGGAAATGGGTAAGTCATGTTTGAAAACACGACTTCATATTTGTAGAAGTCGTGTTTTACAACACGATTTTGCTTTAAAGTGTTTTTTTTTATACAGAAGTCGTGTTTATAGAATCGAATTTCATATTTTTTATTATTTTTTCATGAAGTCTCACATAAGAATGAGACTTTCAGTTTTTTCAAATTTTTTATTTGTAAATACTAAAGTCATGCTATGAATCACGACTTCATTTGTTTTTTTTTTAACAGTTTTGGTAATAATTAATACAAAAGTCTCATTCTTATGTACGATTTCGCTTAAAAAATTAAAAAAAAAAATATGAAAGTCGATTCCATAAACATGACTTTTGTATAAAAAAAAAACCTTAGAGCAAAATCGTGTTGTAAAATACGACTTCTACATATATGAAGTCGTCTTTTTAAACGCGAATTACCTATTTCCATCGTTTTTTAAAAGATTACCTATTTTGATAATTTTTTTTGAAAACATTCACCATTTCGATAAAAAAAATCTGTTAATAAATGAAAGAAAGTGACGTACATATATTATTACTTGATATTCTCCAAACATTATCTAAAGTCATACACGTGATCGACATTTATATAGGAAAGTGTCCAAAGTTACATTTTGATAGGCTATCATAATCAAACCTTGAAGTAAAGCTATCTTTTTAAAGAAAAAAAAAAGTAGTCCATATCTTATGTCATCTTTGTTTGTAAGGTCGTTTCCAAATGGGATTAGATCGATTTATAAATTGAATACATAATGAATTACATAGTAATTGCGGAGAAAAAATCATTTGACCCAGTCATTTCAAATTCATCATCCAATCAATTTAATTTAAAATTTAAGGTTGATTTTTTTTTTTTGGGTGAATAAATTTAGGGTTGATTGAGAAGCGTGAGTTGCACATAAAATCAAGCTTTGATATCACTTTCAAATTTAAGAACGGAAAATGAATAAGAAAAACAGGATGTTGATATTCCACCATCACTCATGGAGTTCAAAGTCATAGAGTTTAGGCAGTTAGAATTTAGCCCATCTCCTGCCATATTTCAAACCAATTAGAAGGGATGAAGCTTTGAGAGAAAGGGGGTGATAGTTGTTGTAATTACTTACTTAGTGAGTATTTTTTAGGCAATTATCTCTCTTTTTCTCTCATTTGGAGTGTTGTTTTACTCAATTTGCTTGTAATTTCGTAATTTAGTTAAAATTAGTTTAGTTATCTAGTTTTATGGTTATATCTTAGTAATTTGTCCCAATTTTTTGTAGAAAGAGGAGATTGAATGTAGAACACATTTTGGAGCTGCATTATGATGTTTTGGAAGCATTAAAGGGTCATCTGCAGTAACATTCTGATGCAATAGCAAAATTTGCCAATCAACCAAGCCAGATTTCTTGGTTGAACAATTTGTCGCTTGAAGAAATTCTGCACATGTATATATAAAGGGCTGACCCTTATTTATGATAGAAGTCTTAGGACTCACTCCCTTATTTTGTTATGTAATTTTGTTTTGTACTGTTCTATCGGAGAGAAAAGCTCTCTCTTTTGTTCTTATCTCCTTCCCCTCCATGTGTATTTTGCAGCTGCTCATGTCAATGAGTGGCTAAGTTTCTCAGTTGTACGGGGTTAGATGTAACCATACTCATACTCTCTTGTATTTTCTGATATTATCTATATATATTCTACATATTTGTATTTAAATGCTAGTATTTTGCTTCTTTACTTAAAGCTTGTTGTGGCTTGATCACCCATAGCATGATCTTTGGACATGATTATTGTTGGGAAACACTTTTATTACCTAGATCTGAAGCAATATACCTCATGAACTTTGTGTCTAGGAATGGAGCTTAGTTCATGAGTTATCTTGTGTCATTAGGCTTAAAGCTAGTTCCTACGTTAAGTTGTTGAGGGATCAAGGCTTAGGAAAGGAACTAAGACTCTCTGCACCAAAGGGATTAGGGTTGAGAACATTTTTATTGGCTAATTTTAACATCTAAATGCAAATAAAATATGTATTATGCATTAATGCAAGAAGAGGTTAGAGTTTGGTGAGATCGAACCCTACAACATTGTTATATATCTGTTTTTACCTCTGTCACAGTTGTGTTCTTGTTATAAAATCACAAAAACATCTTTTTATTTTCTGTTCTGCATTAGATTTGCTATAAAGTTTCACAAAATCAACTAAAGTTTGTGTTTTTACTGCTTTCTTGTAAAAATCTGTTTAGCTTGGCTAATATCTACATGAACATTGCCTATATTACACGAGTCCCTTGGGAAAACGATACTTGGACTCATCCATTTTACTACTTGTGCGATTTGGTACGCTTGTCAAGATCCGTTAACCAGTTTTTTGGTGCCGTTGCCGAGGACTTACGTCTCAATATTAGACAACTTCGTTCTTATTATCTTAGGCTTTATTCTTTCATTCTTTGTGTTTTTATTTCTATTGTGTTTATTTTCTTGTGCTAACTTGTTGTGATCTAGTGTTCTATTTTTCCTTGTTTATGCACACCAGAAGCTCAACTGATCCATTGTATTTCGACCCGGAGATTGAGAGGACAACTAGACAAAACAACAGTTTGACAAGCAAAAGGAAGGCTCTAGAGAGACTTGCTAGCCAAGAACCACATTCTCCTGTTTCACCAAATCTTTCTCTACCACCCATATTAGAAGAAGAAGAATTCATTATGGCAGAAGAGGAAGGAGTGCAGCAGCCAAGGCCTACTTTGAATGACTATTTTGCCAACACAGGGCCGAGATTCTTCAACACCATTGCTAGACCAAAGGTGCAGGTTCACAATGTTGAAATGAAGGCATCTCTCATCACCTTGGTTCAACAAAACAAGTTCCATGGTCTTGATCATGAAGACCCTTATGCTCATTTGACTACTTTTGTTGATATTTGCAACACGGTGAAGCTCCATTAAGTGAATGATGATTACATCCAGCTTAGTCTTTTCCCATTCTCTCTTGTTGGGAAAGCCAATGATTGGTACCGAGCAATTCCTCCTAACACTTCTTTGACTTGAGATGAGTTGGCTGATAGATTTTTGAACCGTTTATTTCCTCAATCCAAGATCAACCAAAGGAAGACAACTATTTCTACTTTCACGCAAAGGTTAGAAGAGCCCTTATGTGAAGCTTGGGAGAGATTCAATGGCTTGTTGAGGAAGTGTCCAACTCATGGTTTTAATGAGGCAGCTCAAATCAACATTATCTTGGCTGGATTAAGACCTCAAACAAAGTTTATGCTTGATGCTTTGGCTAGAAGCAAAATCATGTAGAAGACACTCGAAGAAGCCAAGGAAATCATTGAGAATATGACCTCTAATGACTATGAAGTTGTGAAAATTTAGGTCATGTTAAATACAGGTATATGTGAAAGAAAATAATTAATAAGCCTTGAAATTGTAAAACATCAATAATTTAGGAACACAAAGAAAAAGCTAAAACATCCAAAGTTTAGGAATGAAGTACTTATTAGGGGTATTAGTGGAAAAAAAAAACTAATTAATATTATATCAAAAAGCTAACATGACACTTATTTTGAATTTTTTTTATTTTATTTTAAATATGACACATATTTTAGGATAGAAGGAATACACAACTTCACATTTAACATAACAAATACCACACGTGGACATTTTTCTTTCTTTAAAGTAGAAATAAAGTAGAAATACGACGCGTAAATGACTGAAATTAATGCTCATATTGGCACCGGATCTATGAGCAACGCTTTAATATATGTCTTCATTACTCCTTCAGAATGCGTGTAGTTATCTTTATCTTTATATATCACATCCATGAAACGTGAGAGGTTGAGAACGCGCGTCAGAAAAGGCATTGGAACACTGGTTGGCCTAAGGCACTCTTCATTTATATCCTTCCAAGCATTTGTTATTCTCTTTCGACATTCTCGAATGGCAACTTCCCTAGACTCACCATATTGACTCATATAGCATTCCAAGAATGAGGCAACATGTCCTCTTTTCTGTTCAAACTATGCAACATGAAATAATTTGCTTAGCAAATTAATTATTTACACACATAAACATTGGAAGAGACGGATTCTTAATTAAAATCAAAGACTATTATACCTCATTGGACACAATGTCATCCATTAGCCTGCAAACAATAGAAGAAGCCTTAACCATTTTTGGCTCATTTGTTACCCATTTGAAGATGTTCTCTGTGGCTGTGTCTCCCATGCCAATGTAACTTATTGTTGTCAGCAATGAGTAACCGCATGATTTTGTTGATGTGTGCATGTACTCCTCGGTTGTTGGTATATAGTTGCTGTTGAACCATCTGGCCTCAGTCATGTAGGCTTGGACCAACTTTTTGAACTGCCAACAAGCATTGTAATAAATATATGGAGAGACTGAATCTGAGAGTATAATATACATATAATTAAATATTTGTCTTTGTGCTTTATCATGAGTAGCTTCTAATGTTAAGCCTTTCTTTATGTTTGGTTTTTAGCATATGTACACTAAAAGCAAAAGGATATTGGTCATAGTTCACAAAACTCTCAATTTAATATATCAGTCTTATTATACAAATCATTGAGTCCGTCAATAAAACCCACAAATTAATTTGATATGCAAGCGTTGTAACTCAGGTGTTGTTAATAATTAGGATTTAAAAAAAAAAAAAAAAAAAACCTCGTACTTCTTTTATGCCGTAGTTAACGCAATATGCTCTTCCTTCCTTCTTCGTTTCTTGCTCTATTTCCTCAAAAACCTTTATGAGTAACTTATAAGAAAATTTCATGTATTCTGGAAGATCATCCAAGCAGCTAACATCCCACCTGAAAATCAGTTTCTTCACAATCACTTACATATGTCTTTCTCTTAAAAAAAAAAAAAAAATCGATGAAAATTTTTGTTTTTATAATTAATTTGCTAATCAACCTTTCAATTGCCTCAGTCAAAAGTTCTAATTCGTCAATGATTCCATATGCATCATATGTATCATCAATGATTGATACCATGGCAATTACTTTCATCATTATTTTTCTTGCTTGAGAATATCGGGGCTCAAAATATACCGCCAAAATCCAAAAGCAACATTCCACAATTCTATCTCGCGCAAACCGTAGTTTACCTGGGACATCCAACTCTTTCCACCACCTATATAAAGACCAAAAACAATAATATAAGAACAATAATTAGAAGGAATAGTTTTTGGAACCGATTTAACATTTTTTTTTGTTTAGCTAGGAGATTTGTATGGATGAAGAACTTACTTGCAAATGTTGCCAAATTCATTTTTATGTAGATTTTGCAATTTATTGAAATCTAATTTTGCAAAAGTGAGTAGAATTTGACTATGTGAAGGATCTTTCTCGTAGATAGAAATGTAGCGTTGTGCCTCTAGCCTGGGCAAGTTCTTGTGGAGAGCTTGCCTCAAGCTATGATTGACTTGAACTGCAAGAGAAGGGCTCAAGTGGGTGGCAATGGACTCAAGGTGAGTGGAAGTGAAAACCAGTGCTTCTTCCAAAATGTCCTCTCCGTGAACCCTCATATGTGAGGCTTCATACAAGCATAACATTCCCTCAACATCACTAATAAGTCTTTCACTAAAGTTTCCTTGAACATCCTTGAACTTGTTGAACACAACTAGTGTTTTATTGAACAACACCACATGATGGAAAATTAGTCGTTAGAGACAACATTTAATAAAACAAAGATATGGAAGAAACGTTCAGAAAACAAGTTGAGATAACCTTTAGGGTGCTTCCCAAATAAGAAAATTAAAGCTCTTGCATTCAATGTGTAGTAACCCAATTATGACATTCAAAATATAATCAAAGTGAAAAACGACAAGGGGATCAAGTAGCTGAGGACATGAAAAATATTAAATGATACATACAATCCAAATACTTTTCTTATTATGAAAGCACATATGTTTATGACTTGTTATCATTTTTTCTTTAGTGTGTAGTTTATGCATTAAGATATTATTTGGATAAACTTCTCAATGAATACTTATAGTAGAAGAAAATAAGATGATAAAATAAATTATGCTTCTCATATAAGCTCAAATCAACTTATACACTTCATTTTTTATGAAAATTATTTCATTTAACATTTTCAAAAGTAGATTTTAATTTTGGCATAAGTTAATTTTAACTTAGGAGAGAAGCTTAATTCATTTTACCTTATCTTCTTCTATATGAAGTACTTCATTTAAATCATTTTATTTTAACATGTTTGCGTTTTCAAACAATATATAAAAGTTAATTAGTGTAAAATTATGAATTATACTTACAAATATTTTATTTTAATTTGATATGTATATATCATCATGAAATTCAGTAGATAGATTCATAAAATTAGTACACTACTAAAAGTTATTCGAAAATAAATGTTAAATATATATCATCTTAAGTAAACAAATGTAAATCTAAAAGATGAGATTAGACACGTACCTGGGAATTAGGAAGATAGGAAAGGAAATAATCCCCCCAGATGGTAGGATGATAATTTGCAATGGGTCGAGGAATGTTTGAGGGTGGTTTTGCATCCTGGGCGAAAACCGGAAGTGATGAGCCTACATTAGACATGGTTTGCTTTCTAGTATATAGATTGTACGTGACTCTTTGGAGATAAAGCTTTGTGTGGTGTAGCTGCTAGGCTTTGAATGTTCAAGGACCCAACTTAGTTACTTCTTTATAGGAAACCCAAGAGAAGATGATCGAACAGACTAGCTTAACATTTACGTTGGACTAGAGTGAATTTTAATGTATATTCATTATAGTGTGGAATATAAGAAAAAAAAAATCTTTTATATGTTAGCCTCAAATATGCAAATTTCAACTAACTTTATCAGTGTAAGGACCTGTTTGGATAAACTTTTTCAGAAACCCTTATAGGAAAAGGAAAAAAAATAAAATGAGCTCCATAAGCAAAAATTAACCTATGCATTAGCTAATTTGTTGAAGTTATCTCATTATAGTTTTTCTAAAAGATGATTTTTAACTTATCCATAGGTTAATTTTTATTTATGAAGAAGTTTATTTCATTTTTCTTCTTATTTTTTTCTCCTGTAAGTATTTTTAAATAAGTTTATCCAAATAGGTCCTAAATGTATACTCCCTTTGGATATATCAAATACGAGCATATTTGAATTTTGAAAATAATATATATATATTTGAAATTAGTTTTAGGTATTCAGTTACATTTTAAACTGTTCGGTTTATATTAAAAGTAGAAAAAGATATATCATATGTATGTTAGGAGAGTGAGTGGAGGTAGTTATAGAAATATTGTGAATAAATGTAGGTAGATATAGAAATTGATAAAAAAAAAAAATTAGGACAAGTAGAAGAACAAATGCATGTTAAGAGAATGAACTATATCACTTAATAAAAGGAGAGTATTATTCAAATGAGAGTGAATGTGAGGAAAGATAGAGAGAGTGAAGTAATGAGTGTATAAATAGATATATATATATATATATATATATATATATATATATATATATATATATATAAAGAGATTTCAGTCATTAATAGACAGTATTAAAAAAAGAGTGTTATTTACGTTCTGAAAAATTATTTATCACGTGTTGTATAAGTGTGATTCCTATCTGCAAACTTTTTTGTGTGGAGTGCCACGGCCCACGGGTACGTACGGGTGTTATTATATACCCAACTTGTGCATATTTATGCATCATTTACTCGTTGTTTATAGGTTTTGAAAAATCATTTAACATATCTGGTACACGTCTGTATCTTTTCTGTTTTTAGTTATAGTACTTTTTTGGCATAAATGTCATGTGAGAATTACAGAATCGACCACTCCAAATATCACACTGTTCATGTTCAGGTCAAATTTGTCATTTTTTGAATATAAATACAGAGAAAATATTTATATTTATTCAGTTTACAGGGTGTTATTCTAGTATCAAAAAAGTTTATAGGGAGTTATTCTTTTTCAGGAAAAGTTTCAAGACTTGATGATGTTGTATCAATAGTGTCTGGACAAAAACATGTGGATGTTAACAATTGACGTTCTATAAATAAAGAATAAATAGTACTCTCTCCTTTCCATTTTTTTTATTTTTATGTTTTAGTCTTCTATTTTTTTCTAAAAATAATTGATATTTTAGAATTTGAAAGTCTAATTATTTTTTTTTTTCAAATATACTGTTATTTAATACCTACTATTAGTGGTATAAACATTTAAGATCAAGGTATTAAATAAGGATATTTTAATCTAAATATAACAATGTTTTAGATCCATTAAATATTTCTTAATCTATGTACAATAACCTTAAACATCAAAAGAAATGGGAAGGAGGGAGTAATGTTCTTTTAAGTTTGTTTCTTAAACATCTTAAATATTACTCCCTCCATCCTATTTCTTTAGTTGTTTAAGGTTAATGCACACAAATTAAGAAATATATAATGAAAGTAAAAATTGTAATATTTGTACTAAAATATCCTTATTTAATACCTTCATCTTTAATGCCTACACCACTAATAGTAATATTAAATAAAGGCATATTTGAGAAAAAAGACATTAATTAGATTTTGAAATTCTAAACAATAATTATTTTGAAAAAAAAATAGAAGGCTAAAACAACTAAAAATTTAGGATGAAGGGGATATATATTGAGTAAATTTGTAGAGCCAGTTTCAGCCTGGGCAAAAAAATTTATTACCCTAAGATAGTAGTGTTTTCTTAAATATATTATTGTTGTAAAATTGGTAAATAAATATAAAATGATTCAATTATGGTTTATTATTTACTATGTTGAAATGGTGTAAAATGTAAAATGTAGAAAGATCAAGTACATCTTAATTTTATAGGCTTATTAATTATACTCTTTATCTTCAACATTTTTTTTTTTTAATTTTATTTCCAATAAATTAATTTGGCTCATTTTATCCTTATTTTTAAGAAACTTGCAAATTTTATCTTCTGGTATTTGTCTGTTAATTGAATGCTAACATAATTGCACTTTTTACCCCCAATTTTTTTTTGGCGAATTTTATCTCTAACTTTTACTTTTTGGCAAATTTTACCCCCAAATTTTGCAAACGATTAACGGGCAAACGACAAAAGGTAAAATTTGTAAGTTTTTTAAAAGTTGGGGTAAAATATGCTAAATTAATTTGTTGGGAGTAAAATTCACTAAAAAGTAAAAAAAAAATGGGAGTAAAAAGTGCAATTAAGTCAAATTTATATTTTTAAAATAGAAACTTTGCATGGTTCATAATATTAAGAAATAGGTCAAGAGAAGTTTTTTTTATTTATGGAAAGTCAAGAGAAGTTGTTCATTATATTTTTATTTTTTTTGTACTTTTTCTTCAATTATTTTACAACTAAAAATTATATTTTAGAAAACTAAGAATTTAGGTGATAATTTTGCAAAGTTAATAAATAAAACCTGATGCTCATTAAGAATTATAGATAGAGTTAAATTTTAAAAAATCAGGTTTGTATTATATTTTGAAATTTATATATTAATTTTTAAAAATGTAACCAAAAAATTGAATATGACCACGTAATTAATTCATCAATTTAAGGTGATCTATAATTACCACCGGCAATAACGCAAGAGGAAGGTAATATGCATTCCATTTTTTGAGAAGACATATTTTGTGTAATAAAAAAAATTGGTCCTCTATTTAATAAATTGATCAATTTTTTTTATTCTCTGCATAAACTAGTTATAACTTATGTATAAGCTTATTTCATTTTTTTTATTTTCCTTTGAAGTGTTTCTGGATAAGTTTATCCAAACATATCCTAAATGTATAGCATTTTCCGTATGAGGAATGCTACTAGTAATACCCTCTCTAACACTCTCTTTCTAATATTCTTTCTATTATTGGATAAAATTTATTGAAAATCACAATTTTTTTGTAGATCCTACTTCTTTTTTGTGATTTTAATAAATTTTGGTCATTAATAGATAGTGTTAAAAAGAAGGTTTACTTTCTTCTTAAAAAAAAGGTTTACTTACTCATTTAATCCTCTGTCAAAAAAATAAACTTACTCATTTAATCCTCTATAAAAAAAAATACTCATTTAGTCCTTATAGTTGCACAAATTTTACTTTTTAGTTTCTATACTTAAAAATCATCCATTTTAGTCCCTACACATATCATTTTTAATCCTTTTTAGTCTTTATACATACTATTTTTATCCCTTTTAGTCCCTACTATCTAAACTCATAGGGACTATAAATGATTAAAAATAGTATGTATAAAGACTAAAATGGATGATTTTTAAGTATAAAGACTAAAAGGTAAAGTTTGTACAACTATACAGACCAAATGAATAATAAAACCTAAAAAGAAAGTATTAAAAAGAGTGTTACTAAAGTTCTGAAAAATTATTTATGGCTTAAATATCAAATTAGTCCTTGTAAATTAGCACTTTTTCATTTTTGGTCATATAAGTTCATTTTTCCAATTTTAGTCCTTATAAGTTGACGTTTTTTCAATTTTGGTCCCTACAGTCAACTACGGCTACAAAAATTGTTGATTATGACATCATCATGATGTCATGCTGACATCATCGTATGCCACATAAGCAAAAAAATAACGTCATCACATGTCATGTCAGCATAATGTCACGTCAACAAAAATGACACATCATCAGTGCCACGTCAACAATGACGTCAAAGGGACTAAAAATGAACAAAAATGAATTTACAGGGACTTATAATGAAAAAAATACAATGACTAAAAATGAAAAAAAAGGATATTTACAAGGACTAAAAATGAAAAAAAGAATTTGTTTGTATCTACAAATATGTCACTTAAAGTTGTGCATATTCTCGTTTTCAAATACTTATGTGTTGCAAAAAAAAAATGACAATTGTCATATTAAAAACAACTAATGCAAAAAATAATAGAAAAAAAATCTAGCAAATTAAATCCTATGAATTTTTTTAGATGAAGTATGAATACAAAAAATAAGAGACAAGAAAGCCTAAGACACCACGAGAGAGTCTTGCATAAGTTTCTCTGTGATGGCATCAAGAGGAGAGTCGCATCTTTGCTCCAAAACACTTGAACACATACCCTAACTAGCCAAAGTATCGCCACATGATTAGAATCATGTGGCATACATGCATGGAATAAGCATAATTCTATTGCGGATAGGTGGATCATATGGGACTTTCAAATATTTTGTTACATCTCCACCTCCATGCTCACTAGTCAAGGTGAGGAGTTAGAAAGGGTCAGGTGAAGAGATAAAAGATATTAGCCATGGGGGACATCAAGGCCAAGATTGAGATCTTTGAAATGAGGCAAAGAATGAGGTCTTTGACTATAGAGAACATGCATAACTTTAAGGATATTCTGTCATACGTAAATCTTTTAATTAATTCACTCTTGCTTATTTTATTTTATATTAATTTTAAATTAAATTTGTGCATGATATTTAGGACTTAAATATTTGTTTGTGTTTACAAAAAAAGTCACTTTTTTTCCTTTTAGTCCATGTATTTTTTTAATTTTTCGTCTTGTAAGTTTTTTTTTTTCATTTTTCGTCCCTATAAGTTTGTTTTTCATTTTTAGTCCCTAAAAATTCCCTTTTTTCATGTTTAGTCCCTATAAGTTCTAATTTTTTTCATCTTTAGTCCATTTGACGTTAATGCTGACGTGGTACCATTGCTGACGTGGCACCGTTGCTGACGTGGCAATGGTTGACCAATGTGGCACCACATCACCCTCCATTTGCTATGTCAGCTATTTTTTTAACAAAAGTAGATGGTAGGGACTAAAATTGAAAAAATGAACTTATAGGGATTAAAAATAAAAATTGGTAACTTAACAAGACCAATTTAATATTTAAGTCATTATTTATCACCTGTTGTATAGGTGTGTTTGTATCTGCAAACATTTTCATGTTGAGTGCCACAGGTACGTACGGTTGTTAACTTGTGCATATGCATCATTTACTCTTGGTTACAAGTTTTGAAAAGAATAATAATATTTAGACACCCTTACATATCAAAACGAATTCTAGGAGGAAGAAGTTCATCAAATGATCCATGAATAAACCAGTATAATTAACCTGTAAATTTATTATTAAAATATTTGGATAGTTGAGATTAAAATTAAATAATAATTAAGCAAGTAAAAAAATTAAAATGACAACTTTGTGCCTATCTCTTTCCCCCAATCCTCACCCATCGTCGAGAGAAACATCCATCCATTGGCATAAGAAAATACCAAACTTCATCATTCGTACTTCGCGGTAAAAAAAAATAAAAAAAAATTCATTCATTCAAACATGACGCACCCTCGGAGGGAAACTTTCGGTCGGACTCGGCAACCTCACGGAGCTTATCAAATTGGAATTATCCGACAATTTCATCCCTGGCGATTTTCCTGCGGAGATTGTGAACCTTCTGAAACTCTGGCAGCTTGTGTTCTTCAACAACTCCTTCACCGAAAAGATTCCAGCTTGATTTTCGTTCTGACATGGCTATGACAGAGAAGACAAAAAAGTTTGGGGGTTAAAGGATAGCACGAGGGAAGGACACACACAACCAGAGGAAGGATAAAAAAAATTGATTGGGTTGTCTGTGTGGTGGATTTGTGCTCAACGATACTAATGTGATAATTAGATTGTGGTGAGAGTAGGAATGACATTTTGCAAAATAAAAATAATAATAAACACCGTGGTTCACCCATGGACTACCTGTTAGATAGTCCACTGTAGATTTTGCCAAATATCAAACACTTCATCAGTATCTTTAATTTTTTTTTTATTATATAATTTATTATAGCATTAGGTGTCCATTAAATTTCGATGCAAAAGTTTATTTTATTTTTCTTCTTATTTTCTTTTAAAGTATTTTTAAATAAATTTATCCAAATAGACTTCAAGTGTATAACATTTTTCATACGAAGAATACTAATAATACTTTATCTAACACTTTTTTTTTAATATTCTTTCTATTATCGGATAAAATTTATTGGAAATCACAATTTTTTTTTAGATCTACTTATTTGTGATTTTAATAAATTTCAATTATTAGTAGTGAATATTAAAAAGAGTTGTTCCTGTCTGAGAGTATTGGAGTCTTCAGCTAATGTTCTTTATTCCGAGACCTGTTGTATTCGTCCAAAAGGTGGGGGTACCTGAAAAAGGCACTCCAACGCTCAAGTCAGATTTTTGCCCAGAGCATTTAATGTATCTAATAAATGAGGATTCCATACCTTCTTACCTTGGGGGCGTATCCCCTTTTTATACTTATCCTATTGGACCTGAGCTCTCATGGGCCTTGACCTCTTCCTGATCATGGGGCCGTGGTAATTAAGGTTGCTTAATTACTTTCTAACCTTAAGTTTATGTCGTCATGAACCGCCTAATGACACTTTATACTATTAATGGTGTTCGGCCCTAGTGGTGCTGAATACTACTCTTAGACTTTTTGGGTGTTAACGGGTCGATAGTGTTCGACTATATAGTTGTCGAACACTGCCATTTGCCAACCGAACCGGGCTGTGTTGGAGGGGGTTCGGCTATACTATAGACGCCGAACACTTACCTGTTTGCGAGGGTAGGCTGAGTTGTGTTGGAGGGTATTCGGCTACATGCTTGCCGAATACCCCACCAGTACACATGCCCCCCAGCCTCAAGTGAGAATGGGTAAAGAAGAGGCTTTGTATTGGGATTGGCGTCTCGTTGTCGTGTCGTTTGAACTTACTGCCATTTATGGCAGAAAAAAGCCGTTGGGTTTGGCGGGGATCGAAGTGTTGCATTTTGTAGGCCGTTAAATCTTAGTGGATCTAACGGCTGACAGTGTTCAGATGTTTCTGAATCGTTATGGGCCTGGGCCCTATAAATAGGGTGAAGGATGTCGTCTTCGCACCCGTATTTACGATTTACCAAAATCTTCTTATTTTGCTCTCGGCCGAATAGTTACTTCTAGCTTCACTCTTCTCGTCTTAACCAAGGTACGAGAGTTCGGCTATTTCTTTTTCTTTCCATTATCATGAGTTCGGCTGGCCGTGAGCTTTCTGGGGGCATCGAGGTAGTTGACATTCCGTCCTCTTCCTCGGTTAGTGGGGATTCTAGTGAGGGGTCTTCGACTGCTTCGTCTTCGTCCTCGTCTTTCTCTTCTTCCTCTTCGTCGTCCCCCTCTTCGTCCCCTATCCGAGAGGGGGTGGGTGAGAGTGTCATGGGCCCTTCGGTCCCTTCGGCCTCTTCGGAAGGGGAGGCATCTGGTACAAAATAGAAGCGTAAACCCTGGGTTATTCGAGGGAAAAGGGAATTTTAGCCGATTACCCTGGAAGGGTATACCTGGGTCGACGGGGAGGTTGGGGCCTATTGGTCTCGATATGATGATAAACGCAGTGTGTCGAATTTTGTAAATTATGTAGATGTGTCTTCTATTGCCGAAGATGAGTTTTGTCCTGTAGGGTTACAATGTTGTCGGCGAGAGCCGAATCCTGAATTTGTTTTTATGGGGAAGGGTGACTCGAAAAGGGACATCTTTTACATGTATGATTGCGTATTTCGTGACCTACATGTAAAGGTTCCTTTTGACGACTTCACAATAGGGGTGCTCCGGGTTTTAAACGTGGCACCCTCGCAGTTGCACCCGAATGGGTGGGCTGCTATCCAAGCCTTCCGTGCTCTCTGCATTTTTAACTTTATAGAGCCTTCGGTGAGTGTGTTTTTGTATTATTTTTGTACTCGGCCCAAAGATGATGTTCATGTTTGAGAGTATGTTACCGGATTGGCAAGCGTACCAAATCACACAAGTAGTAAAATGGATAAGTCCAAGTATCGTTTTCCCAAGGGACTCACGTAATATAGGCAATGTTCACACAGATATTAGCTAAGCCAAACAGATTTCACAAGAAAGCAGTAAAAACACAAACTTTAGTTGGTTTTGTGGAACTTTAGAGCATATCTAATGCATAACAGAAAATAAAATGACATTTTTATGGTTTTATAACAGAACACAGCAGTAAACAGTGGTTAAAAACATATATATAACAATGTTGTAGGGGTTAGATCTCACAAACTCTACTATCTTCTTGCATTAACGCATAATACATATTCCATTTGCATTTAGATGTTAAAATAAGCCAATAAAAACGTTCTCAGCCCTAATCCCTTAGGTGCAGAGAGTCTTAGTTCCTTCCCTAAGCCTTGATCCCTCAACAACTTAACAAAGAAACTAGCTTTAAGCCTAGTGACACAAGATAACTCATGAACTAAGCTCCATTCCTAGACACAAAGTTCATGAGGTATATTGCTTCAGATCTAGACAATAAAAGTGTTTCCCAACAACAATCATGTCCAAAGATCATGCTATGGGTGGTCATTCCACAACAAGCTTTAAGTAAAGAAGCAAAATACTAACATTAAACACAAATCTGCATGTAAAAATATCAAAAGATACAAGAGAGTCTGAGTATGATTACATCTAACCCCTTACAACTGAGGAACTCAGCCACTCATGGACATGAGCAGCAGCAAAATACACATGGAGGGGAAGGAGATGAAGAAGAACACCAAGAACAAAGGAGAGAGCTTTTCTCTCCAATAGATCAGTACAAAACGAAATTACAGAACAGAATGGGAGTGAGTCCTAAGACTATTGTCATACATGAGGGTCAGCCCTTTATATACATGTGCAAAATTTCTTCAAGTGACAAATCGCTCAGCCAAGAAATCTGGCTTGGCTGATTGGCAAATTCTGCTACAGCATCAGAATGCTACTGCAGATGACCCTTCAATGCTTCCAAAACATCAGAATGCAGCTCCAAAATGTGTTCTACATCTCAATCTCCTCTTTCTACAAAAAGTGGGGTAAATTACTAAGATATAACCATAAAACTAGAAAATTAAACTAATATTAACTAAATTACGAAATTAAAGCAAATTAAGTAAAACAACACTCCAAATAAGAGAAAAAGAGAGATAATTGCCTTAAAAATCACTTAAAAAGTAAGTAATTACAGCAACTAACAACTCCCCCAAACTTGGAGTTTTGCTTGTCCTCAAGCAAACGATAAAAATAACACAACACTAACTAACTTACTAAACTGAAAATACTAACACTAAAACAGAAAACATGGACTAAGATCAATCTCATCCTAATAAATCCAAAACATGCTTCCATTTAAAACTTGAAAAGCATCAAACCAATTATTCAAATTTAACCGTGGTGCTTATATCGAGACCATAACAAGGATGCAAGTACCTAAATTTCAAAGAATTGAAACAAGCATAACAATCAATATTTGACAAAATCCAAGAATGCTTGATTGATTTTTTTTCTTTTTTTCACTCAAGTGTCTCACTCAAGCACCAATTGCTTAGATGCTGAATTCTCACAATCATCACACAATGGAAACCACCCAATAGTTTTGCTTTCCTTCTCAATGCAACGAAATTTATGCACAAAAATTAAGATCACAAGGACTTGATCAAGGGTTGAAACGTGGCTAGGCTTGAAAGGAATTTGGTTTTTCTAGATAAACAAAACACCATGAGATAAACAGAGCAATCAATGCATTTTTCAGATTTTACCCAATCCCTCTTATTTTCTCACAATGACAAAGATACCAAATCCTTACATTTCTCAAATTTAAGCTCACAAACATGCCACTACAATCACAACAAGTATCACAGCTTTTATTTCTTTCTGTTTTCCTTAATCTTCTTTTTCTTTTTCTTTTCTCAGATTATTTTTTTAACTTTACAGAACAAAATATAAGCACAGCTATGACACTTCTTTAAATTCAATGAAAGTGACCCACAATTGTTCCCAAGTTCTTCCTTTCATGCAAGATTTCCCCCAAACTTATTCTAAACCCAACACATGCAATTGCTCTCCTATCCAATGGTAAGGAAAGTGAATTGTTTTTCATTTAGGCTCTTGGGTTATCATGACAGAAATTAATTTCAATTAAGGCTCAAAAGGGCTGCACAAAAAGGATGACAGAAACAAGGAAAGCTTTTTGGCTCTAGGATTCACAATCATTAAACAAAATTTGCCTTGCTTATTTCTTTATTAACATGCAAAAATCATCACAAGAGAATTGTTCAAAACCAAGTGTGGTGCCAAAGGTGGCACTCATTATCATTTGAGACATCACACAACTCACAAGAATCATTTCTCAAACATTCTCAAATCTGTCCTCAAAATCATGTTTTGCTTGAAACATTTTCTCAAAAACACACATGCATCAAAGCTATGCTAACGAAACGCGCAGCCATAAAAATTGAACAAATCATGGTTTCGCAATCGCATTTTTCTTTAAAAAGCGCGGGAAGCAAGCTAGGAAAAATGAACGATGGGAATTTTCTAAAACCATGAAACAACCACAACATGAAAATTAAACTAGCGAACACAAACAAAATACTAAGTTCAGAAAAGTGATTGAGTCAAGGGTCAAAATCACCAACACCCATACTAAACTAACAACAATTAAGATAAAACCATGCACTGAAAATAAAATACTGAAAATATAAAAACAGAAAAATAAATTGTCCTGGTGAAATGGGAATTAAACCAACAAATCCCCCATCAAACATCATCATCCTCTTCGACCTCAGAACTGCCGAACTCCTCTTCTTCTTCAGTTTCTTCCTCCTCTACTTCGCTTTCCTCCTCTGCCACGGCTTCATCTCCCATTGCAGGTCCTTGGTCTTCAGCCTCGGCAGCAACATCGTTTCCAGCAGCATCAGCAGCACCAGCACCCCCCAAAAAGAGAGGTATGTCCCCAGGCCATGCAATCATAGCTGCAAACTCAAAAGGGGTTGGCCAATGGAGTCGTCCAGGTGTTCTAGGTGCTGCGGGATTCAGGAAATTAAAAAGTGACTCACTGCTTCTTAGCAGAGGGGGTAGTGAGTTCAAAAACTTGTTTTTGCTTAGGGGGTGCCATGCTGCAAAAAAATAAAATAACATAAACAAAAGGCACAAAAACACAGAAAAATAAAGAAGTCAGTAAACAATAAGAAAAAGCAAAATTAGAGAACAATTGGAAACATAAGTCGCAAAACAGAAATGAAAAATAACACCTAAGAGAAGAGAAGAAAAACAGAAAAGGAAAATAAAATTAAATAAAGGGAACAACAGAGAAAACACAAAACAGATATGGTACTTCGCCACCAACACTTGCAGAAGAACAGAATATGAACACAGGGATGTGCAGTGATTTTGGCTTAGCCTCCACAGGTGGCTTTACTAAAACTGATGCACATGCAGTTCGCAATTTTTCAAAAGAGGTGGTTCCAACAAGTGTAGGTGACTTGGTGAATATTAAAAATAGTGTGATCTCAATTCTTAGTTAAGGGAACACATGTGAAAAGGAAAGAAAGAGGACAAAAGGTTGCTTTTTTTTTTTTTAAACACAACAGAACACTCGCAACATGACCCATGTGCATCCCAAACACTAACAACAATATGCAGAAAATAATACACAAACCCACAAAGCATAGGGACCCAAAAGTGGTCCCAAAAGCACAAAAACAGAAGAAACTTCCTAAGAATATTCAGAAAAAAAAAAAAAGATCTTGAACCATCAGTGGTCCCAAAAACAACGAAAAGGACAAGATCCACACAGATCCAAACATTAAAAACAAGAACAGAAACTGAAAAAAAAAATAAAAAACAGAAGGAATAAAGGTAGATTTCCCAAAAGATGAACAACAAACACAAAAGGAAAAAGGGAAAACAAACACGTGACTACCTCCAACAAGGAAAGATATCCCAATACGACACAAACAAAAGAAAAACACACAAAGTTTGCACTTTTTCAACAAACAAAAGGTAGAAAGAGACATACCCACTCAACGGAAGCTTAAAAATAGCAAAAAGAAAAGAAGGTTCTAACAAAAGCTTTGACCTTTTCAACGAAAAGGGAAGAAAACCAAGTCAAAAGAAAACCCAAACACAAAAGGTCAAAGCTTTAACAATAAAAATAATGAAATAACAAGAACAGAGAAATTTTAAACATGCACATGCTTCAAAAAACTGAAACGAAAATCAAAACGAGAAAGAAAAAGGGAAATGACAGTGCAGAAATGCAAATGGATGGAACCCTAGAATCTTTTTCTAAAAAGAGATGAGAGTGACAAACGAAAAAGGAAAAGGGAATGACAGAAGCAATACTCACAGGTTGACAGAGTAGGGTTGAGATCGAGGTGGGGAGGGCAAGTAGACTGAGAGGTAAGGGTCACACTCCTGGTGATGGTGGATGAGTTGACAGATGAAGAAAGCAGAGGTCAGGTGATGATGATTATGGAAGAGGTAAAAGGAGTGGGGAGTAGAAGTGTGGCAACATGGAGAAAACGTGAAGGAATGGGAAAAAATGGAAAAAAAATGAAAGAAAGAATCTGATTGGTGGAGAAGAGGGGTTGGATGGGAAACGTAACAGTGACTGTTGTAGGGGAAAAAGGATTCTGATTGGAGGGAGAGTGACATGGGTGACGTGATTGGTGGAAAGGAGGGGGTGAATAGGAAGAGGTAACAGTAGTGGTATGGGGAAACGTGACTGGGAAAGATGATTGGGACTGAGTGGAGACGTTATGGGTAAAAGAGAAAAGTCTTGGGAGGTGGGAAAATTCGAAAAAGATCTGAGGGTTTGAAAAAGTGGACTTTGGCTCAACCATGGTACGTGGCTTGACTAAAAAATGCAGGGAAACTAAATTATTGCTTCCAGTGGTTTTGGCTTAGAGCCAGTATCAATGGCTTGAGCCAAAAGTCACTTGAGAGCAATTTTTGCACAGGCATAACCAAAATACGAATTATGCAGAATTGAGCCTAAGTACTGCAATGTAACAGACAAATGGAACATATGCAACTACATAATGATTCTTCTAAATGATCACAACACATAGAAATAAAATCAACAAAAATAGCACATAAATGCTTAACAAGGATCAAACACATGCATTCTAAATGATCAAAACACATAACTAACTAAATCTAACACTTCAAAATGCAGAATGCAGAAGTAAAAAGGGCAAGAAAACTGGGTTGTCTCCCAGGTAGCGCTCTTTTAATGTCATTAGCTTGACATTTGGTGACCTCAAGGGTCACTTAGATGCAGAATTGTGGTCAGCCTCTCAATTTCACCCCTCAAAAAGGTCTTAAATCTCTGTCCATTGACAGTTCAGATTCTTCCTGATGAAGGGTCCTCCTCCAAGTTAACAACACCATAGGATTTGACTTCCTTGATGATGAAAGGACCTGACCATTTGAATTTCAGCTTGCCTTCTGCTTATGATACTTGGAGTACTCATATGCATCAATCCCTATTTTCTCTAACTCATGCAAGTGTTGAAGTTTTTTCTCTCCATAAACCATTTGGAAGGAAGACAAGTCAATTGGTGCTTTGAATGCAGTCCAGTGAGTCCATGAAGTATCATTTGGCTTCGTTTCCTCCACCTTCTCCTCCTTCTTCAAGTCTTTAATTTTAACTTCATGTGGAGGGACCTCCTTTAGAGCATCGGGACTTTGGACAATTTCTTCAATTTCTTTTTCTTCCTCCTCATTGACGGCTTCAATTGCATCATTAAGAGGCTTTTCAAGGGAAGAGGAGATGTGCAACTGTTTCCTGTTATCCACAAAATCTTCATCAAGCACATTCAATTGAAAACACATACTTTTATCATCATAAGATGGCATTTGTTCAGCAGTTTCAAAGAGAGGAACATTGATTTGCAACAGCTTGAATGTCTCTAGGAGCCGTGTAAATTGCCTCTCCTTGTCCTTCCTTGTTGGAGCATGAGGATAGGGAAGGTTCTTGATGGGGTGGCTCCTTAAGGCGTTCTTATCTTCTCTTGCAATTTGGCTCTTAGTTTTCTTCGACTCTTCTCTATTTTTCACCACCAACTTCTCACCTAAACCACCATTTTTCTTTTCATTCTTCTTATCTCTCTCAATATTTTTATCAATGTTATTCTCATTCTCATATTTTCTCTCATCAACAACATTTTCACTCTCATTTTTCTCTTTACTCACTTCACCAGTTGCAATGATGGCATTAAAGTGCTCCATGGGACTAGTTTCCATGTTGGCTACAAATTATCCACTTTGTTGCTCCGCCAATTGCTTTGCTAATTGTCCCACTTGTACCTCAAGGTTCTTGTTTGAAGCATTGATATTCTTTTGGTTAGTGATAGAGACTTGCATGAATTGATTGAGAGTCTCTTCCAACATAGAAGTATGGTCTTGATGAAGAGGTTGATGTTGTTGGTTTTGGTGAGGTGATCCACTTGAAGAACCAACATCATGTTCCCATCCGAAATTGTTATTGTTCCTCCACCCTTGATTGAAAGAATTAGAGTAGAGAATGCTGCCATAATTGCCTTGACAGTTTTGATTCCCCATATAATTTATCTCTTCTTGGGAACCCGATGGCATGATGCATTGACTACTTTGATGACCACCGCCACATATCTCACAACTTAAGACTTGTTGCGGTCTTGATGAAGTGGCTTGCAAGCTTTGAAGTTGTTGTGGAATCCTTGAGATTTGCTTGGTGAGTGCTTCTAATTGTTGAGTGAGGAACTTGTTTTGAGTAGAGAGTACATCTTGGGAATTCAGCTCTATAGCACCTTTTCTTTGCTCCATAGCTTTATCATGTTGGACCTCATTATCATTTGAAGCCATATTCTCGATGATCTCCCTAGCTTCATCCGGTGTCTTCCCCATAATCTTGCTACCAGCTATAACATCAAGAAGGAGCTTAGTTTGAGGCCTTAACCCCACCAAGAAAGTATTGATTTGTGCTCCTTTATCAAGACCATGAGGTGGACATTTTCTCAACAAGCTATTGAACCGTTCCCAAGCTTCACACAATGGCTCATCCCATCCTTGCACAAAGGTAGAAATTGCCACCTTCCTTTGATTGATCTATGATTGAGGGAAGAATCGATTCAAAAACTTGTCTACTAGCTCATCCCAACTCATAACACTATTCGGAGGAAATGATCGGAACCAATCTTTGGCCTTCCCATTAAGAGAAAATGGAAAGAGACCGATTCAGATGACATCATCATGCACTTGAAAGATCTTCACCGTGTTACAAATTTCCACAAAAGTGGTCAAGTGAGCATAGGGGTCTTCATGATCAAGTCCCAAAAATTGGTTGTTTTCCACCAAGTGAATAAGAGCTGGATTTATCTCCACATTGTTAGCTTGCACTTTAGGTCTTGCAATGGTAGTGAAATACCTTGGATGCGAGTCAGCAGCATAATCACTAAGAGTCCTCCTTGGTTGATGAATTTCTTCCTCTTTTGCCATGATTTCTTGTTCTTTTTGGATAGGTGGCAAAAGAGTTGTGGACAAAGTTGCTTCTTGACTTTCATGCTCATCTAATTTCTTCCTCTTCCTTGCTGTACTACTGCAAAAGAAACTCAAAGAACTAGAATGTACAGGTGAGCACAAGATAATAAACTTGACAAAATAAAAACATAACAAACGAAAAGATAAAAGAACAAAGCTTAACATAATAAAAGCATGAAATTGCCTAATATTGAGACGCAAGTCCCTAGCAACGGCGCCAAAAACTTGTTAGCGGATTGGCAAGCGTACCAAATCGCACAAGTAGTAAAATGGATAAGTCCAAGTATCGTTTTCCCAAGGGACTCACGTAATATAGGCAATGTTCACACAGATATTAGCTAAGTCAAACAGATTTCACAAGAAAGCAGTAAAAACACAAACTTTAGTTGGTTTTGTGGAACTTTAGAGCATATCTAATGCATAACAGAAAATAAAATGACATTTTTATGGTTTTATAACAGAACACAGCAGTAAACAGTGGTTAAAAACATATATATAACAATGTTGTAGGGGTTAGATCTCACCAAACTCTACTATCTTCTTGCATTAACGCATAATACATATTCCATTTGCATTTAGATGTTAAAATCAGCCAATAAAAACGTTCTCAGCCCTAATCCCTTAGGTGCAAAGAGTCTTAGTTCCATCCCTAAGCCTTGATCCCTCAACAACTTAACAAAGAAACTAGCTTTAAGCCTAGTGACACAAGATAACTCATGAACTAAGCTCCATTTCTAGACACAAAGTTCATGAGGTATATTGCTTCAGATCTAGACAATAAAAGTGTTTCCCAACAACAATCATGTCCAAAGATCATGCTATGGGTGGCCATTCCACAACAAGCTTTAAGTAAAGAAGCAAAATACTAACATTAAACACAAATCTGCAGAATATATATGTAAAAATATCAAAAGATACAAGAGAGTCTGAGTATGATTACATCTAACCCCTTACAACTGAGGAACTCAGCCACTCATGGACATGAGCAACAGCAAAATACACATGGAGGGGAAGGAGATGAAGAAGAACACCAAGAACAAAGGAGAGAGCTTTTCTCTCCAATAGATCAGTACAAAACGAAATTACAGAACAGAATGGGAGTGAGTCCTAAGACTATTGTCATACATGAGGGTCAGCCCTTTATATATATGTGCAAAATTTCTTCAAGTGACAAATCGCTCAGCCAAGAAATCTGGCTTGGCTGATTGGCAAATTCTGCTACAGCATCAGAATGCTACTGCAGATGACCCTTCAATGCTTCCAAAACATCAGAATGCAGCTCCAAAATGTGTTCTACATCTCAATCTCCTCTTTCTACAAAAAGTGGGGTAAATTACTAAGATATAACCATAAAACTAGAAAATTAAACTAATATTAACTAAATTACGAAATTAAAGCAAATTAAGTAAAACAACACTCCAAATAAGAGAAAAAGAGAGATAATTGCCTTAAGAATCACTTAAAAAGTAAGTAATTACAGCAACTAACAGAGTACTGGAGTCTTCAGCTAATGTTCTTTATTCCGAGACCTGTTGTATTCGTCCGAAAGGTGGGGGTACCTGAAAAAGTCACTCCAACGCTCAAGTCAGATTTTGGCCCAGAGCATTTAATGTACCTAATAAATGAGGATTCCAGACCTTCTTACCTTGGGGGCGTATCCCCTTTTTATACTTATCCTATTGGGCCTGGGCCCTCATGGGCCCTGACCTCTTCCTGATCATGGGGCCGTGGTAATTAAGGTTGCTTAATTACTTTCTAACCTTAAGTTTATGTCGTCATGAACCGCCTAATGACACTTTATACTATTACTGGTGTTCGGCCCTAGTGGTGCTGATTACTACTCTTAGACTTTTTGGGTGTTAACGGATCGATAATGTTCGGCTATATAGTTGCCGAACACTGTCGTTTGCCAACCGAACCGGGCTGTGTTGGAGGGGGTTCGGCTATACTATAGACGCCGAACACTTACCTGTTTGCAAGGGTGGACCGAGTAGTGTTGGAGGGTATTCGGCTACATGCTTGCCGAATACCCCACCAGTACAAGAGTATTACTAAAGTTTTGAAAAATTATTTATCACGTGTTGTATAAGTGTGATTCTTATCTTGAAACATTTTTGTGGTGAGTGCCACAGGTACGTAAGGGTGTTCTTATACCTAACTTGTGCATGAGCATCAGTACTCTTGGTTATAGGTTTTGAAAAATCATTTAGCATATGATATATACATGTTTGTCCTGGTCTGTTTTTAAGTTGTAGTACTTTTTGGCATAAATGTCGTATAATTATTATAGAATTGACCACTCCGAATATCATACTATTCATGTTCATGGCAAATTTTTCATTTTTTTAAAATATAAATGCAGAGAAAATGTTTATATTTATTCAGTTTATAGGGAGTTATTCTTTTTTCAGGAAAATTTTCAAGACATGATGATGTTATATCAATAGTGTTTGGACAAAAACATATGGATGATAACAATTGACGTGTTATAAATTTTAAAGAAAAATATTTGAATCATAATTATAATTTTAAAATATAAAAAGATAATATGCTGATTAAAAAATTATAATTTAAATTAATATATTAATATATATTTATACATATTATATTTAATAATTTATTTTGTTATTATATATATATATATATATATATATATAATAATAATAATAATAATAATAATTTTGACACATAAATTTAAATTATTTATCAATTAAAATATTAAAAAAAAAATTCAAATATTTTTTAAAGAAAAATATTTGAATAATTATTATTTTAAAATATAAAAGATAATATGCTGATTAAAAAACTTTAATTTATATATATTAAATAAATTAATATATTACTATATATATTATATTTAATATTTTTTTTGTTATTATATATATTTATAATAATTTTGAAACATAAATTTAAATTATTTTTAATTAAAATATTAAAAATAATTAATTTTTATTTAAATAATTTTTAAAATACAAATATTTGAATAATAATTATAATTTTAAAAAACTTATATAATTTGTTTATAATTTTTAGAAAAATAACTGGATAAATAAAAAAAACTTATATAAATTTTTAAAATTTTCATAATTTTAAAAAAAAAATTGAAAATTATTTTTTAGAAAATTATATGTAATTTTAATGAAACAGTAATCTTTTCATTTGAACATATAGAATGAGAGTGTTAGAGAGAGTATCATTAGTATTTATCTTTATATTATATCTTATCGTTATTCGATTGTTTATCTCGTACGCATCAAACATTGGATATGATTAAAACTTATTATGTTCTTATCTTATTCTGTTCATATCTTGTTGGTGCATCAAACAATTGATTATAATAGGATATGATAGTTATCCAATCCTATCCTGACCACCAAACAGACCCAAAGTGTATAATAGTATAATATTTTTCATACGAGAAATACTAGCAATACTCTATCTAACACTCTCTTTCTACTATTGGATAAAATTTATTGAAAATCACATTTTTTTTAATCTTACTTTTTATTTGTAATTTTAATAAATTTCAATTATTAGTAGAAAATATTTAAAAAGTGTTACTAAAGTTTTGAAAAATTACTACCTCCGTCCCTAAATATAAAACTCTTTTCTAAAAGAAATTTGTCCATTTTTATAAGACTCTTTTCAAGTTGTCTCTTGCATTAATTATTTTTTGATCAAAATACCCTTAACCACTTTACAATGAATGTTATAAATTAATAAGATAAGTACTTCTCTCTCTTATGAGAATTGGAGAAGATGACTAACGCTCATTAATTAATTAGGTAGAAAGTAATAAAGTGGAAAGAGAGAGATGATAGTCCCAATAATTGTAAGGGTAATTTTGGAAAAATAATACAAATTATTAACAAATTTAATGTTATTAAATAAATTAACCAACTTTCTTAAGTGTGTGAATTAATTAAAAGAGTCTTATATTTAGGACGGAGGTAGTATTTATCACGTGTTGTATAAGTGCGATTCTTATCTGCAAAAATTTTTGTGGTGAGTGCCACAGGTGCATAAGGGTGTTATTATACCTAGTGCATGTGCATCATTTACTCTTGGTTATAGGTTTTGAAAAATCATTTAGCATATGATATATACATGTCTGTCTCTTTTCTGTTTTTAAGTTTTAGTACTTTTTGGCATAAATGTCATATAATTATTATAGAACTCACTACTCCAAATATCATACTATTCATGTTTGTCATAAACAGGATTGCGGCAGGACTGTAAAAAAATAAGTTTAAAAACATAAGAGTCATCATCATAGTTTATGAAGGAAAACTACGAAAAAAACCTTTAAAACAAAATGGTCTTAGAGATCAGATTTGGATTCGATAGTCAATTACGCGTAGAAAAAATATTAGCACCCTACGACTATCGGTAAGTTCTACCCGTAACAATATTATGTTTTCATCTTCACTTATCAAAATTTCTTCAATGAACACAGGTGTTGATGAACTTAATGACAATAGAAAATCACTTGAGGACAACATGAGAATAGACTATATCAGTAACCATCTTTCGTATGTTCACAGTGCAATACAGTGAGTTTCTTACGTAATTTTCCACTTTTAGTTAGTCTGTGCCTTTCTTCAAGGAATTTGTTACCCAAACTAAGACAAATGCAATTGGAAGGAATGGTGTCAATGTCAAAGGCTACTTTGTATGGTCATTGTTGGACAATTTTGAATGGGCAGATGGGTATTCTGTTCGATTTGGAATCGTTTATATTGATTTTAAGGATTGATTGAGAAGATATCCTAAGCAATCAGCTGAGTGGTTCAAAAATTTTCTACATAGATGGAATTCATTTTATTTTATTTTATTTGGTGAAAATAGATGGAATTGATCTTGTATTACTCTTGAGTACTCTTAGAGGTATAAATACTTGACAAAATGTAGCAAATTATTGAATTCTGTACTGTTTCTTAGTTTAGCTCTTGTACTTGATCCTTTCACTTAGATGTTAGTCCTACAATTGGCTGAAGCACCAAGAAAATGAAAAACAATTCCTTATACAGCTTCACCATTTGTGATGCTACCAATTTCATTATGGGAAATGAAGTCTTTATTTCATTATGTCAACTCATAAATTTGTGTTTGAATCGTTTTTAAGGAAAATTGTCCTTTCCCTACTCAATTTAAGTAAACTTTAAATTCACTGAAAGGATTTAATTTAGTTAGAATAGTTTATTAGCCTGTTTGCTTTAAAAAAGATCACTTGGGTCGGAACGATTTGTTGAATCACATTTTAAAAGTTATTATTTTTTATTACATTTATTTTTAATTTAAGTTAAAAAGTTAATTTAACAGTAATAACTTGTTAACTCTTTCCTTTTAAAAAGAGTTATTTCAGTTGAAATAACTTGGTAAACTATATTTTATAAAATTACTAGATTTAATTTATCTTTTTTTTTAATTATAGATTTAATTTAATTCAATAAAAATACTAGATTTATAAAATTACTATACACGAGTTAATTTAGTAATTTATACAATTACTAGATTTAATTTATCTGACACTATTCGTTAACTTTTCTTATTTTCAAATGGTCAGTTTTTTTGGGATGATTGATCGAGTTGCATTTTACAAATTTACTATATCGCACTTACTTAATTCACTCATTCAAGTTTTATACAAAATTTTCAAACTTTTAACATTGTTTTTTTTCTTAAAAAAAAAAACATTGTTTTTAAGAGTAAAAGTTTCATACAAGTTTTGTTTTTGAGAGGGATGTAGCTAGGTTTCACTACCTCATTCGAGTGAAGGATACGCTAGAACAAAGATTAAACCACCGTTGAGCTAAAATTTATTTATTCATGAATAACTTTAGTTTTTTTTATCTGTGCTCTCATTGCCCTACTCTTTCCACTCTTCCTCACATTCACTCTCATGAAGTAGTGGTGTAATTATCAATACATTTTGTTAAAGCCTTAAAAAAATCTAAGGACCGGTCCGATTATTTATCCCTTGATATATCTCTAAGGTATATAATATTCGATTTTATCGGACGGTTTTGAATTAGACCTATTGAATTCTGTCTGTTCTAATAAATTTTTTTTAAAATAAATACATTTAATAAAGAAAAAATACATTTTAACATTTCGTTAAATAAATAAAAAATACAAAAGGTACTTCTGAATTGATCTCATCCTTTAAAAAATTAAAATTGAAATTTGTTGAGTCATAACTAAATTCTTCTATAAAATACTCTTTTAAAATTATCAATAACTCCCTCATCATTTTCGATTACGAAAAAGAATTACATGTTCATTTTCTAAATTATGACATGAATTCTATCTCCATAAATTAAATATGGATATAAGACAAAAAAGAAAAAGGGAATCACTTTTTTTTTGTTCGTTCTTATCCTAGTCTTTTTTGTGCAAGTAAAATAAAAGGGGACTTAAAAAAATTAAAGGATTATTTCGTTCCTGATAGTTATTTATTTAATCAGTGGATGGAAGTATACTCTGGATCGGAATTGTGGGGAGTACTGCCTTATTTTTTCTACCAACGGAAAGCCCCAATTAGTATTCTTTTTCTATTCACTCTCCTAACATGCATCTGCTTCTTCTACTTTTCCTAAAATTTCTTTTATCAATTTCTATAACTACATACATTCACAATATTTCTATAACTACCTCTATCCATTTCTTTATCTGATGCTATATTTTTTTAAAGGGTAAATATCAATTTTGGTCCTTGAAAGTGCCAACCGGTGACACTTTAGTCTCTGAAAGATGGAAAAATCAAATTTAGTTCCCCGAATATGAGAAAAGTGCGACAAAATAGTCCTGTCGTTAACTCTCATCCGTTATCTTTAATATACGTGCCTACGTGGCACGTTAGGACTAAAATGTCATAAAAAAGAGTTCCACCTATGTTGCTTACTCAGCAAGATTAAATTGTCAGTCGGTAAGTTGCTTTTTACTACTTGGTTAAGGTTTTTTATTTTCTTTTTCTCTCCCTCTTTTCCCAAATTAACCTTCTTTCTACAACACATTCCATTCAAATGACAGGGAGCAGAGAACCACCATTAACACTAACCTCAATCACATCACTAAGGTAGAGGTGAAATACGGTAGCATCCTCATCACAAGACATGAACAAAGGTAGAGGTACCAAAACCAATGGCAAAATGAAACAAAATGTTGTTTCTTCTTTTCATTCAATAACAAAAGGAAATAAAAGTAGCCAAACAATGCCATTAATCATCCAATGGAAACTTTCTGAACCAAACAATTTCTTGATGTCCTAGGCAGGGGTCACATTAAGTGCAAAGCAATCCAAATTTTTTATAAGGAAGTTGCAGACATATAAAGAAATTGACAATAAATAAATAATTTTAGCTAGAAAAAATAAGGGACAAATCGTTGATACAAAGAAAGTGAAAAGAAGGGGTGAGTGACCGAAAGTCCGAAACAAGTTTTTTCTTTGATGTGCTTATAGATGAGAACAGAAATTCCAAGAGAGTGAACAGCCTTGGCGGTGAAGAAAAGGTTGTTGTGATCGTGAACGATGAAGCGGAGAAGGACGAGAGCCGCCATGCCGGAAACGACGGGGAGAAAAGCCTTCACCTTTGGGGGGTTGTCGACGCATCCATGCCGTAATCGCGTGGATCGACTTTCTTCCACTCCTCATGATCAATTCTTTCTCTTTCCTGTTCCAACAATTAATTATTTTTATTTGATTTGATTTTGCCTTCTCTTTCCAACCCCCTTTTTATTCTAGGATTTTCTGTTAGATTGTGGCATTGTTGCTTGAAAATGGAGCTGATGTGAATTGAAGAAATTATTGTGTGCAATGTACAGTTCCCCGTGGTTGGCATGGTAGTTCGGTGGTGATTGTAACAGTGCATGTAGGAAAAAGCGTGGAGGTTCATAAGAGGAGAGAGAAAATCTAAGAGATGGAAAGGGGAAAGGAGAGATCTAATATTGGTTGTGTTGTGTGAAGGGTTTGTTTTGGTTTAGGGTTTAAAAAATGCGACAAATTAGTCCTGCAATTAACTCTCCTCCGTTATCTCTAACGTGCTCGTACACGTGGCATGTGAGTAACCTACGTGGCACTCCATGTGTGCAAATTGGTTGCCACGGGTTGATTAGTGTAATGGACTAATTTGTTAGCAAATTCACGATGGACTAATTTGTCAGTATTGAAAGTTTTTATTTTTTATTTTTAGAGCAGGCCATTCTTATTATCCCTCTTCTTCTCCGATTACTGCCACTCGCTCCGCCTCACCGCTCCATCCTCTCCACCTTTGCCGTCGGCAACCCCCTCTCTCTGACCACACCTCTCAATGTAGAACCAAACCAAAACAAACCCTTCACACAACACAACCAATATTAGATCTCTCCTTTCCCCTTTCCATCTCTTAGATTTTCTCTCTCCTCTTATGAACCTCCACGCTTTTTCTTACATGCACCGTTATAATCACCACTGAACTACCATGCCAACCATGGGGAACTATACATTGCACACAATAATTTCTTCAATTCACATCAGCTCCATTTTCAAGCTACAATGCCACAATCTAACAGAAAATCCTAGAATCAAAAGGGGGTTGGAAAGAGAAGGCAAAATCAAATCAAATAAAAATAATTAATTGTCGGAAAGAGAAAGAGAAAGAATTGATCATGAGGAGTGGGAGAAAGTGATGGAAAATTGTAAAATAATACATGTAGATACAAATTATAGCTTGTGATTATAGCGATAAAACTTAAGAAGGTTATCAAATACTAACCTGAATTCGCATTCATCTCCATGAGAATTGCTTGCCGGAAGGAACCCTTAAAATACTCTTGAGAGGATTTCTGCCCACTTTTCTAGGGGATTGTTTTAAGATAATCTGAGTGTTAGAGAGAGAGTGTGTAAATTTGCTTAATGGGATAGCAAATTTATAATCCCCTAGCAGTAGGTAGAGACCTCTCAATGGACTATCTACTAAATGATTGACCCAACCCATCACAGGGTCAATCTTATCATAATCCCAGCCAAAATATTCGTAATATACATATGATAATTATCTTATCTTTAATTATCGATTGATAATACTAAAAGATAACATAATAATTATTGATTGATACTAATCCACAACAAATATTTTAACATTCTCCCACTTGGATAGTATTAACCAATTATCAAAATAGGAATCATCAAGACTAGAATGACAATTTTAGTCATATGTCAACAATGTAAGAAATATAAAATCTCTAACGCTACAAAATAATATCCGATAGGGATACATATCCTGCGCATCAAATAGTCATATTTCTCACAAGAAAATAGTATACGGAAAAGCAAAGCTTAATAGTCAAAATTATGCTACATAACAACAGTCCAAGCATCTGAAAACGCTATAAGAGATATGTTACTAAGATAATATTACTATATACATATCTTATGATAAAGTGTTTTCAGACTCTCACTAACCCAAAACATCAGAAGACTTAACCAAACACATGTGAGCTGTAAAATTCTCAAAAGCTCCAACAGTTAAGTCTTTGGTTAGTGAATCTACAAGTGTTTTCTTTCAACACCATAATCAATTTAAGTATGAAAAGCTGCAAAGGCCAAAACATAATTCACATGCATCTAAGTGCTTACGATAGCCCAATAACAGGAGTGATCACGTATGGGCTAAACCAACAAATGCTCTTAGAATATTTGACATTCAATTAGCTGAGTTTCACAAAATGCAAACCCGAAGACAATTAGGAAATCCATTAATTTCCTACTGGGATGACATAGACATCTAGCTTAAATGAAACGATACTCTAGATTAATGTGGCCACAAAATGTCAATATGAGCATGCACTTAGATCAATGGTCTAAACATAAAATTTATAAGTACCTCAATGGTGCAAAATTGTACTCGATAGGAGTACTATCATCACAAGCACCTCAACAATGTAGAGAATCATACTCGATAGGAGTATTGTATTTACAATATACTTATAAATTTCGACCAAACAAAATGTGAAGTTTTGGGTAAAAGAGATGCACAAGATAATTGCATGCCAAAAGACTAATTATGCAATTCCAAACAAAATGGTCTTGACATCCGCTAAATATGCCTACTAAGATACAATGGATTTTATGTATCTCAAACAAAAGAACAAGAATAAATAACAAAGTCCTTCTAGAATATGTCATATGATCATTAAATGTGCACAAAAATATACGACAATACAAATTTGATAAGTCTCGAGATATAATAAAAGGTTATATGCTCCTACTAATCCTTTATATACCAAAATAAGATTAGGATTCTCATTATAGCCCACTAGAATTGAAATACTCTAATGATAGTAAGATTATAGCTCTGTAAAATAATGTGAATAAAAATTCACTATTTTCTCTCTTAAAGAAATATGTATTAGAAAGAAGTAGAGTAGAGTAGATTAGGATTAATGAGGGAAGTGGTTAGAAATGAGAATATGAACCCAACATACAATCCATCTATCAATTACAAAGCTTTACAAAAGGGTTTCATAGCCAACCACATGTCAATCCTCAAAAAATATTGACCCTCAAAAGGATCACCTAAACAAGGTAACCTTTACTTTACAAACATGAGTGACATAGAAAATCCGTAATATTTAGAAGTAGAATATGGGATCACTTGCAAGTTTTCAATTACTCACTCAAAACATAAACTCAAGTGCTACAATTATAAAGAATATCTACACGAGTATAAGATTTGGTTACACGCAGCGGAAGTATATGGGACCTATACTTAACAAATATTAAGGATATAACAACAAATAGTCTCTAACTCTCATCACAAACTATGATGGACATTGGTTTAACTATATATCCCAAATTAAAGCATATAGCTTTAACAAAATTACGATTCAAAATACCATCAATAACGACACAAAATATGGTATGGAGAAATTAATCTCTTCAAATTTGGGATTTCTATATTGTCCTATCAAGAATTGTTTACGAATAATATATGACAGTAGAGAGTTATGACACAACAATATTCTATGAGAGACTATCACAAAATCCTTAATGTAGGTCCTAACAACAAAGTGATTACATAGTATGTGACAAGAAAACCATTTTATCAAGATAAATAAATTTGGTTGCTCATGTATGATTAATTGGACATTTGAGGTAGAGATCTTGTATCAACACAATCCATTTATAGGACATTACTTTCAAAATGCGAGATTCTCCCACTTGATAAAGAAAATTAGTTGACTTAATTTTAAGGAAAATATTCAAAGAGCTAAACAAAAAATTCAACTATTATCTTTATCACACTAGAACCATATCAAGTAATGTCATACCGATAGGGTATGTCCACTACCCACATGATAACAATCTGTTTCTATAAAATATTCCATTAAACAAATTTGCATTGCGATAGGTAAATGAAAAAATTTCAAAATATTGGATTGCATAAAAAATAATGCCCAATTAATTGGTTAGACAATGAGGCTAGTATGAAACAACAAGAAAACATTTAATGTGTGTAAATTGTCACATACTCAGAGAGTTAAATGGTTCCATACAAATACAACCAAAAAATGCCTCATTAAAGAGAATTTCTTATTTGTTGAGATCTCTCTCAAGAATCTCAAAAAACACAATAAATAAGAAATATAATACTATGGTGCACAAGAGGAAACTTATATCATCAAAAACTCCAATGTTAATAGGCTACTCAAACAAAAAAACTGATATAAGTGTAAGACAAATGTTGCATTGTATCTTAACAAATTATATCAATAATAACACACCTATAGGGTATAATTATCACCAATATAATAGAATTATGCAAATTATCAAAAAATTATGCCAAAAAGAATATGATATTCAACAACAATCGTATTCAAAGAAAATCAAAACATGCTTAACAACACTTTAAATTAGCATGAAATAAACACGACTTTATCATCGTAAGAACCATGATATTAATTTCATGATCTCTATATTGGAGAGATTACAATAACAGAGTTGATGGTTTTACTTAATTGAGTCAAGATTACAAAAGTACACAAAGCAATTTTATATTTATCTCAAAATAGAACTCTAGAACTAATAAGATGCAAAATACTCCCACTAAAAATCAGAATTAGAATATGATTACGAAATTGTGTATTATAACAAGCAATCAAAAAAGAAATAATTGTAGAGTTCTGCTAGAAAATTTTGAGAAAGAGTGACACTCTCGTATATAATTGCATATTTATAATCTCAAAAGGATAAGAATAATTTATTTACAAATTTATCCATATATGCAATCATAATCAAGTTAAAAGGTTCAAAGTGTCACTCATCTTTGTGTATAAGACCAATGAGCTTTGATGACTTAAAGAGTATGTAATGTCATCTCAAGAGAAAAGCTCCAAATATAAACCAATTTGACTCAATGTTTTAATATGAGGTCAAATGAGGTTTGATGACTAAAAAGTATATAATGTCATCTCAAGAGAAAAAGCTCCAAATATAATCAATATGACTCATATAGAATGATATAGTTTGTAATTGCCTTAAAGAGTGTTCAACAAAATATTTTCAATAATTTCACAAGTGAACACTTTAACAATAACAAGGCAACAGATAATTTAATCCAGACTTTGGATCAACTCGGCATAAAATGATTTGAAATAATTCCCAATTGCACCATTAACATAAAACAAATTAAATTTTATTATAATCCAAAATTTCTTTGACTAAGGCACATGATTAGAGAGAATATATACTTGACACATATTTGTCACAAATTAAGAATGATAAATGGATCTTAGATTTGAACAATATAGTAGTGAAAAATACAATGCATATTAAAACATTAAATTATGCCAATTTTAGATTTATTTGAAATAGATAAATGACATATATTAATATACAATTCATTACGTACGTTTATTTAATTTTAAAAAATAGATAATCGTTAACCCAAGTAATAACAAGGAATAATAATTAAAAAAAAATGTGACTAAAACTAATCATTATAGAGAGTGCCTGAAAATGTTTTATGCCTCATAATTTGTCCAATTCAAAGTTTTGACAGAATTAGGGAGGAAAAATGAACATCACAAAACATTGTGTGATTTGAAAGATTAGTTCAGTCAGAAAAGAGAGTCCCTAAGAAAAAGTGCAACAATACAATGTACTATAACTTATATTACCAAGATCCTAATACCGATAGGGTACCAAGAAATTGATGAACATAAGCAAAGAAAAGCACAATGTATAACAACAAATCACACTAATAACAACATACCGATAGGATATAATTATTATTAATGTGACAGAACCAACACAAAATTCACATAAATGTATCCTCGATAGGTAAGATTACAATCATGTAAATTAAGAGAAAATTATGCTTATCACAAAGTTGGTAAATTATACCATGCATACTTGTGTAACAAACATATAAATTCACATCACTATACCCACAATAGGCGAGTTATTGTAATGGAAATTAAGAAAAAATTATGCCTATCACAAAACTGGTAATTTATACCATGCATAATTGTATAACAAACATATAAATTCACATCATTATACCCACGGTAGGCGAGTTATAGTAATATAAATTAAGAGAGAAAAAATTATGCCTTATATATAGTGGGAGAATAATAATTTTATCATGCATAATTATAAAATGACCTCAAATTAATTCCTTAATAGTGACACAATATTAGAGAGAGTACCCCATATTGGAAAATTACTAAAATAATAAGGAATTGTCACAAAAAATTTGAAGTCCAAAATCCGAGAGTACGATATGTAAAATACCAAATTGAGTATCTAATTAATCAAATCAATATTTTTTGATGCCCAAAAAAATTCCAAAAAAAATTACCAAGGAACTCAAAATATCAAATAAATAATTTCTGGGAAAACACAAAAACGGGTCAGTTTGACCCACGATGGAGACCCGACTCGATCTCCCTGATACGGAATGAAATTGGACGTGAGAGGTTGAGTTTGGTTCATCTAAACATGGGGAAGAAAACTCCTCAAGAAATTTTGAATTTCGTTGAAAAACGAAAGAGAAATCGAGGAAAAAAGCAAAGGGGGAAATCGCGTTTGGCAAACAACGTCCATAATTGTGTTTTTTTTGTAATTACTCTTGTTTTTTAACTAAAATGCATGTTCCAGCATGTGTTTTGCTCGAAATTGATCAGTCTACAAAAGCCCTCAAGAAATTTTGGAAATCGTTGAAAAACAAAGGAGAAATCGAGGAAAAACGCAGAAGGGGTGAGATGCGTTTGGCAAACAATTTCAGAATCGATTTTTTGCAAATACTCTCTTGTTTTTCAACGAAAGGACGAGCTATAGAATGGGTTCTACTCATAATCCTTTGATCTACAAAAGCCCTCAATCAATTTTGAAAAAGAATTATCCAAATGAGAGTAATTTGATTTGAAAGGTTTCGGGCTTTGAAGGTTTTGCGAGAAAATAAAATTTCTCAATTGTCTTAAATTCGTTCATGAAATTATACAGTTTTTTTTATATGTTACTCCAGTGATGACAAGGAACAAAAGCCATCAAGCGATTTTGAATTTCATGCATAAAATATAAATGTTTTTTAACAAAGAAATTTGAAGAGAAAATGGGCACAAATTGTTTCATCACGTTTAAAATAATTAAATCAATGGAACCACTAATTTTAATTTCATGAATAATAACGAAGAAATTAAAATGTCATAGGGTTCACACAACAAACAACTATAAAATGTATCTAAGTTGGCTCTGATACCAATTGATGGAAAATTATAAAACAACATATATAGATACAAATTATAGCATGTGATTATAGCAATAAAACTTTAGAAGGTTATCAAATACTAACATGAATTCGCATTCATCTCCATGAGAATTGCTTGCAGGAAGAAACCCTTAAAATACTCTTGAGAGGATTTCTGCCCACTTTCTAGGGGATTGTTCAAGAGAATGTGAGTGTTACCAAGAGTGTAAATTTGCTTAATGGGATAACAAATTTATAATCCCCTAGCAATAGGTAGGGACCTCTCAATGGACTATCTACTAAATGATTGACCAAACCCATCACAGGGTCAATCTTATCATAATCTCATCCAAAATATCCATAATCTACATATGATAATTATCGTATCTTTAATTGTCGATTGATGATACTAGATATAATATAATAATTATTGATTGATATTAATCCACAACAAATATTTTAACATGTTATTGTTTGAAATTGATGATATTTTAGATGTTTGCTCTTCCCTTAAAGTTTATGTTTGTGCTCTGTTTAGACTTGTTTATTATGTATGAAGTTTGTATCATGGAATTGAGATATGAATTGAGTTTCTGTATTTTCTTTATTCCTCTTGATCTGTTATGTGGAGTTAGACCAGAGAGAGAAAGAATTTTTTTTTAGAACAAACAGTATAGGATGTGAGAGAGATGAGAAACATGTTAAAAACTAAAAAGAGAGTGAGTGCAGATTTTAGAAGGAGAGAATGATGCATATCATAGAGAAAACAAACAGTAAACTGAAGTGAGGGGCAAAGATAGAGTAACTAAGTGAAGATTTCAGAAATATGTCTGTGTTAACAGAGGAAACAAGAAAAACAATTGAATTGATAGTGTGGAATTACAATGGACAATAATTGTTGCTACTTGTTTAACAAAGTGTATTGAGAAAGAGAGTATAGAATGTGGTCAATCTGTACATGGTCCTTATTGGAGTTAATTAGTGGGAAAAAAAGAAAATGTAAGTAGTATGTGTTTTAAGAAATTAGGGGCATGAGACTGTGAGAGAGTAGTAGAAATTTTTATTAGTTTTACCCACAGTGTTGAGCGTGAAACACTCAAAGAAAAAGGAGGTGCTGCAGTATTTTTTTTTTCTGGTGCAACAGTGGTTTCATTTTGCGACAATAATGAGCCACCCCAATAGTTCTTAGTGTTAAAATAAAATCTAACTTCCTTTGCTATTAGTCTACAAGATTAGACTCTTAATTAATTTATAAATTTTAAAATATTATAAAAAAAGGAGAGAAAATTAGAAGAATCAATTAGAAACCACTTATGCGTGTCCCATGATTTCCCAGTAGTAAAACATAAATACATGTTATAGAGAATAAATATTATGTTTACATATAGCATAGGTCTATTCTGAATATAAAAAAATAGCATAGGTCTATTACACAGATATCGTAATCAAGAAAAAGAAAAAATCAATCAATCAGTTAATTAATTAATAATAATAGTAAGTGAAGTAGTTTACGTTGTGTGCATATCAATTTCTTAAACTAGACAAAAGTAGTGAAATAAGTTAAATAGTAATAATTATTAATAATAGTGATGCTTAAATACAAATTAATAAATAATTTATTAAATTTAATATCAACTCCTTTAAGGATACAATTTACAATAAAGAAAAGAAACACTTAAATAATTATTAATACTAAATATGATAATATTAAAATTAAAACTTTAATTATTGAATAAAATAACTAAGTGAAATTGAGTGTAAAGTGAGAATTCCATAAAACTTAAAGGAGATTAAAAGTTAAGATATTTTGTTTAATAAAAATTCTTCTCATCAAATTTATTAAGTGACAATAAAACTAAATCTTAAAGAGACGAGTGAAAGAAAGGATTTAGCATAGGAATTTTATGAATGGATTTAATTCCTTGTTATTATGGTGATTGGATACTTTGAATGAGTTGACCTATGATCATATGCACGACGATTAGTCTTTTATGTTAGAGTTGATATTAAGAAAATTGATACCTCTAGTTAAGAGGACTTGTTGTTGAGAAACCTGTTATTGGAATATTGGAAAATTTTTTTAAGGAAAGGGAGTTTTCCCTAGTGAAATTATTGATGGATATCAACTCTAATATGATTGATTGTAATTGTATCGTAGTCTGTCTAAAGTAGCTACATCCTGTGATGAGGTGTGAATTTTGTAGTGGAGGCCAGGGAGACCTCGAGGATGTTTAGGACATGTCATCCCACAAACGAACAGAGGGTCATGACTCTGTGTCGTGGGTAAGGCGATTGTCGCACTAACATTCTTGACGGTTCACTATAATTTATCCATAACCAGTGTAGTATACTGCCACGTACCCTTTTCACCAAAGGCTATTCCCATTCTAGCTTTGGTTGGTGATTCACCTAATGCTATTCCCATTCTAGATTAGGTGAATATTGATATTGATATTGATTTGCATGCTTGGGTCGGTGGAGTAAGAGCTCTTGATTATGCTCCTCTATTGTAAAGTCCTCCATGGAGATGAGTCAGTATCCGTGTACTATAATGAGTCAGTATCTTTGCATTGAGAATAGTCAGCGTCCATGTACTCATGTATTATGTCACATTAATTAATATCTTTGTTGTAATATGAATTGTTTCTTATAATTGTTTCTGATTGCTAGTTAGATTAGGCCCCATGGATGTTATTGTCATATTGATGCCTTAAGTTAGAACCTCATTCCCTGTCTTTTCTTTCTGTGTATGTTTTCCTTTTCTTTTTGCTTGTGCCTGTTGTGTGCTTCCCAACCCCTTAGATGGCAGCAGTCGACATCAGTGCAGTGCAACAGGAGCTTGGAAGGATCTAACAGCTTTATTCTTGAAGTATTTCTCTACTACTTTGTTTTTATCAAGTAGAATTTTATTTTTATTAGATGTGGCCAGCTTTAGGGTATTGTAATAAAGTATTTATATCTTTATGTATCTAGTACTTGTAAAAAAAAAAAAACACTTCGTATTTTCAAGTATAAGACAAAAGTCACATAAGTGTCACTCGTTATTAATATTATTATAGTTAAATATTTTGGGACATTAAAGAATTGATTGAAAATGGTTATATTGATTTATATTAAAATCATAAGAAAACATTTATTACTTTCATTTAATTTTATTTTGAATTTTATAACTGTTTTAATTCACTTGAAATTACCAAATTGATCTTAACGTTTTGGGGGGAAAATTGAAATTACCAAAATGACTAGTGTATATTCCTTTAAATAATAAAGGATTATTGATTTAAAACCTCCCCCTATTTATTTTGGAATTGATTGAAAATGGTTATTGATTTATATTAAAATCATAAGAAAATATTTATTACTTTCATTTAATTTTATTTTCAATTTTATAACTGTTTTAATTTACTTGAAATTACCAAATTGACCTTAAAGTTTTGAGGGGAAAATTGAAATTACCAAAATGATCGGTGTATATTCCTTTAAATCATAATCTACCAATATACTTCAATTTCAAATAACTTCTCAATCATATATTTTAATAATATAACAACTCTATCATTGCTAGTATTGAATTGTACACTATTATTAATTTTTTTTATGTTTTTATTTTAAAAACTCTTCAATCATTTTCAACTTATATATATATATATATATATATATATATATATATATATATATAGTCGCTCACCAATCACCATTTTATTATTATTATTATTATTATTATTATTATTATTATTATTTATTATTATTATTATTATTATTATTATTATTATTATTATTATTATTATTATTATTATTATTATTTGGCTAAATGTTACTTTTGGTTCTTTATGTTTGGGTGTTTTTGCGTTTTGGTCCTTTAAGTTTTAAAAGTCTCAATCCGGTCCTTTATGTTTTAAAAGGGTTTCATTTTAGTCCTTTTCATGGAAAACGTTAAATAAGTTAACAGAATTGTCTGACGTGTCCGTTACTTGCTGAGTCAGATGATGACATGGCCTTTCTAGTAAAACGACGTCGTTTTGGCCTGCCTCTCTTATGACCAATCCTTGCAGAATAAGAAAGCTATTGGACTTGAAATTTGCATACTAGTAATGTGAAGGGAAAAAAAAAGAGGGAAACCAAGGTTACTGTTTCAGAGGCTAACCTAATGGAGTTCGTCGACGATCAGAGTTGAAGTAGCCATGCTTGGTTGGCTTCGTCTTCGTCAACAGAGGTACGTTGATATTGTTTGTTTGTTTCCTTTTTTTTTTTTTTGCTATTATCGTTGTTATGGTGGTGCTCTGTTATTTGGGTGCGAAATTTTGAATGGGTTGCTTATGATATTTGATATTTGTTGATTAAATTTCTGTTTTAGGTTTTTTTGTTTGTGTGTTTTGACGGTGTTGTCTATTAAGAGGAGGATTTTGGGGCTTTCTAGGTTAGGTTACTCAGTGGTGTTTGTGTTCCTTTTCTACGTGTGTTTGGATGGTTTTGTGACCAGTTTTGGTTTCTATTTTGGCATGTTGTTGTAGTTTGGATACTAAGGTCTTCAATATGGAAGGCTATTTTAAATGTGTGGTTCACCATGGGGGTAAATTCATTATGGGTGATCAGTTGGAGTATAAAGGCAGTGAGAGTGAATGGCAAGTTGTTGAGGATAAATGGTCATATTTTGAGGTATTATGGATGTTGAAGGAACTAAATTATCCTAAGGGGGTTGTGCTTTGGTATGACAGTGGCAGCGGTGATGACTTGAATGTTGGTTTGAAACAATTTAATGATGATAAAGGTGCTTTAGAGATGGTGGAAATTGCAGCTAGGGAGGGAATTGTACACCTTTATGTTGAGCATCCTATGTCAGAGGCTGAAGTTGTCAATTATCTTCCAATTTGCTTTGATGATGATGTACAAAATGCAGCTATTGGTGAGCATTCTTCTATTCTTTTGTTTTTATCAGTTCAAGAATGATTTTCCTAATTATCCTGGTTTTCCTGCCGTTAATTAATTTGTATGTAACTGGTTTTAATTATGGTTGTGGTTAAGTGGGTTTGCTGGTTTGGTTTATGGTTTGGTTGCAAATGGTGATGGAGACCATGATCAAAGTTCAGAAGCTGTTCAAGCTGATGGAGCAACTTCAAAACCTCAAATACCAACTCCACAACGAGATTTAGAACCTGTCCAACCTTATGGAGCAAGTTCAGAACCTGTTCAAGATGATGGAGCAACTTCAGAACCTCAAATACCAACTCCACAACTAGATTCAGAACCTGTCCAACCTTATGGAGCAAGTTCAGAACCTGTTATACCAAGTCCACAGCCAATTGAAGAACCTATTCAACCTAATGGAGCAAGTTCAGAACCTCAAATACCAACCCCACAACCACATTCAGAACCTATTCAACCTGATGGATCAAGTTCAGAACCACAAATACCAAATGAACAGCCTAAACAATCAACTAAGGCACTACCTGTTTATGGACCAAAGAAGAAAATTGTAACACCCCTTATATTTATTTAATTAATAATCATATTTGGAGGCTTGTATTAATTTTAATAATACTCTTTATTGCTGTGAAAATTTTTCGCGCGACAAACATTTCGAATTTAAACATCAATACCACAGGAACATAACATTAACATAACCATCATAGAGGTTTAGTACATCAACTTGAAAAGGTTACAACTGAAATGAAAATACATGGAAATGAAGGAAATACATAAATAGCATAACTACCAACGAGAACATCAACCATCCCAACCTATGACCCTAGCAGAGCAGCACCTAATATACTAATCTAATCCTCCATCTCGTCACCCAACTTGCTCCCAATCCACAGGGAAGAATAGGCGAACACGAAACGTCCAATCTACCGGCGGTGCTAGTGGTACTCCTTGCAGCGGCTGGAAGCGAACGACAATGTTTCCTTGGTAACGGTGCCTACAATCTTCAGGGTAGTAAGTCCAATGTCCCATCGGGCTGAACTCCACCTCCACGTGCCAAAACGATGGGTCCATCTTCGGAGTACATACATACAAAAGAAACAAAAAGATATGGAGTGAGGTTGTATTCTTTCGACGTCGTTTCCATGGAAAGAGTCGTGATGTTTTCTCACTCCAACAAACAATCAATCAAGCACACATGTTACGTGGGACCCAAGTCATGTCTAATTCTCATTACTACTATCATTGTCCTCATCATCGTCATCGTATGGATCCATACTCTCGGTTGATCAACCTTCAATCACATTTCATCCTTTGGGAAGCGAGGGAGAGTAAGTATATCTCTGATCCTTCAATCCTTGGTACACTGACACCACATCCCAGCACGTCAGTTATCAATACCCATATTTCATCTTATAACGCGTTATTCCTCTGGGCGAAACCCCGCAAGAGATATACCCTCCGCTCCATCACAGATAGCCCGACATTTATCGAGGTGTGCGAGCTGGCATCGCTCATCCTGGCTCGTAGGTAGCTAGCCTACCCCTAGGATTCCATGCACTCACGCCATTCACCCCTTAGACCCACAAAAGGTCACGCCCTAAACCATTTACAGTGTACCACGTTGTAGCTTCCCGCACCACGTCCAACATACCTTCCATCTAGCTTGGCTAAGTCCAAGCCATTTAGGCTCTAAGGTACTCACTAAATATTACAAGGGTCGTTCTCACCCTTCCACAGTTATAACATACTTTAATTATAAATAATCATTCACAAGGACATAGTGCAAGAAGCAACTATACACATCAATGATACACTTCCCACTTTAACCATTACTTAACTCAATCCTTAGTTAAACGTTTTCTAGTCAAATATATTATGGCCTTGTCACTAAATATTTTATTTGAACCTCATATCACCATATTGAAAAATATCATTAATATTTGAAATATTAATTTTTATGAGGTAATTATTAACTTAATACGCGTAAGTGACAATATCATAATTAATTTATTTTCTTATATATTCCTTCAAAATAAGACTATCCATAGGAAATTAAATATTTCCACATGAAATAATAACTTTTTCTCTTAGAACTAATTTCACATACGGATACTCTATAAAAGTCTATACGTAAAATATTTTTCATAATAATTCCTTTACATTTTACTCATGAAATAATATTTATTATCTAACTTTAATAATTTGAGTGAATTCATTCAAAGAGAAAAATCCCTTCAAAAGTTTATTATATTACTTCACATAGAGTAGTGGTTTTTTTCACATACATTACTATTTCCCTCACATAAAATAATAACTTATTAGAGAATATTTATTATCTAACAAAATAAATAATCATTTCAAAAATCAATTTATTCAACAAATAAATAACTTTTTAGGGGATATTGTTTAACAAAATAAATAATCATTTCAAAATCAATTAGTCAACAAATAAATAACCTTTTAGGGAATATTATTTAACCAAATAAATAATCATTTCAAAATCAATTAATCAACAAATGAATAACTTTTTAGGGAATATTATTTAACAAAATTATATAATTATAATTAGAAAAATTATTTTATCACTTAATACTTACTTAACCACTTAAAGTAAATTTCGTTAACACATTCCTATTCCTTCACGTCACACACACATAATTAATTCACAAGATTTGCTAACACACCCCCTCCTTTGGCCACACACACCCCCCTTAGTCCATTTTTTTTTTCGTGGACACACCAAGGCCCAATTACATAATTTATTTCCAGTCTCAAAACATCATTAATTCATGTTGCAATTTACATGGCAGTAGCCCAATAACACATTTACACTATAAACTTGCATGTTTCATGCATCAAACTTAACATTTTGCATACATATAACACTATGGCAGCCACAACACACCATTTAGTCATCAAGAAAACTTAGCATTTCAGATTCAAGATAGTATATAAACATGAACATGAAGTAAGAGGTTCTCTAAGAACCATCACTACCCAAACCATGGAAAAACATCACAATTGAAAGAATAAACCCCACTCCCCCCATACCTTAATTTTGTGATGATCAAGGGAGACAATGTTGCTTGAAATTCTTTCCCTCTCCTCTTCCAAGGGGCTGCTGAAATCACCAAGGGGGAGAAGCTAACTCAAGCTTCCCTTCCAACACTCAAAACCTCACCAAACTTTCTTCAAACTTTTCTCTCAACTTAGCACTAGAAGGCTAGTTGTTTGTGGTGTGAAGTGAGCTTCAACTGAGCTCTATTTATAGGGAAGGATGAAGGTCCTAGAAGGCTTTGGCCGAACACTCTTGCATGTGGGGTGGCAATGGAGACCAATGGATGACTTTTCTTGGAGCAAAATAAGGCTTGACCAAATTATGAATTTTGGAGTGTTGGAGGAGGTTGAAATGACTCATGCATGTGTGAGTAGTGTTTTTAATTTTCAAAATCTCTCCCTCTCTCTCTCCCCATGTCACTTCTCTCTCTCTCTCTCATATTTTTTTTTTCTAATTTATTTGCATTTTGGGTGGGTTTAGGTGTTTTAGAACAAAAATGCCCAATTTATTTTTTGTTTTAAGCATTCTGAGCCAAAAAAATGTGTAATACCCCAACTATCCTTGTTTGCACCTCTATTTTGCTACCTGGGCCTCAAAGTGCAACAGAGTAGTTTTACTGGCTGCACCTACCAGTTCGCTGACTACACCCCCTGGCAGATTTTTTATTTTCTAAACCTTAGGCCCAATTTCTTATTTTATCTCTCTAGGAAGCATGTCTATTTAATGATCATACTAAGTCAAATAATTAAATTTCATAAAATTACATCCATATGCTAATTTAATTAATTTCAAACATCAAACTAAAATACACCAAGTTAAGCAATTCAAATCAATTTCAATCAATTCAAAGCAATTAAAATTCACTCAAAGCTTGAAGTATTTAATCACACATCATGTCCTATATTTCATAACAAATAAGTAATTCTTAAAACCCCTATTTTTCTTTAAATACTTAAGGAATCAACCACATTTTACCGCGCATCTAATTCCTTTCAATCAAATTTTATTTTAAAAAGTAATAACATCTCTTAAAATATATCAAACAATTTAAATTCCTAAGCGGGAAAATTTGGGTCGTTACAAAAATTGGTTGTCCTAAGGGCACCCCAACCCAGTCAAAGATGTAGAGGGTGAAGGTTACTGCTGGAGTTAGGCTAAGTGCTAAGAATGTGCGTAGACCTTATGTGCATTATACTGAAGACTTGTTTACATCTTCTGATCAACAAAATGGAGAAAATGGAGAAAACTTTGATGATGTGAGCAACATAGTTTTTGATGATGCAGAAGAAGAAACCAATGATGCAGAAGAAGGTACTTGCATGGGAAGGTAGTGTCTTACCTAAGATCAAGAAGAGGTTGGACCTTGAATCTGCTAATACATAATTTTGGCTTACTAGGTTTGTTTCACCCACATTATTACTAGCCATAATTTAATTGTTGTTTTTTCGATTTGTTATGCATGACTGTGTTACTTATATGCAGGTGTGCTGCTGAAAACCATTTTGAAGTCAGACACATTACTAATTTGGGTGACAGATTCATAGTGAATCTTGCTTTAAAGGAATGTGCTTGTAGGAAATGGATGCTTACAGGCATTCCATGTGTACATGCTATTACTTGCATGAAATACATGAAGATGAACTCTAAAGACTACATCCCAAATTATTTCAGAAAGCAACACTATCAAGCAGTATACCAGCTAATCATCTACCCAGCCAATGGTCAGAACTTGTGGAAGACCACTCCATTCACAGATGTCCAAGCACCACCAGTGAAGAAAATGTCTGCCAGACCAAAGAACTGTAGGAGGAAGAGGTCGGAGAAAGTACAAGCACAACAAACAGGGTGACAAGGAGAGGAATGACACAAAAATGTTCAAGGTATGGACAGCCAGGCCACAACAAAAGACTTTGTCCTTTAGGCCCTGCACCACCTGAAACTAAAGCCCAACCAAAAACCCAGGCCCAAAGTCAAAACCAGCATTATGTCCCAACCCAAACCCACCAATCTGCCCCAACCCAAGCCCAAAGCCAAAGCCAAATCCAAACCCAACAAAGTAACACATCACAAAACCAGACTCGAACCAGAGGTAACTAGAGGCAACCAACTGCACCCACCCAAACCCAACCACCTGCTCCAACCCAAACCCAACCACCTGCACAAACCAAAAAACCATTCAGGCCAAAACTCTAGACAAAGAGGAGGAAAGTGACCCCAAAACCATGATGTTGACAGTGGAAGAAAATGCAGCATGAAGTTCAGAACTCTATTTTTTTGGAATGACTGAATACATGTTATTTTGTACCTATTTTTTAAGAACACTTTTGTCAAGTGTCTGTTTTGTGATTACCATGCTGTTGTGGTTAAGCTTATGTACAAATGACTTACTATACTAGTTTATTATGTTGACTTATTGATAAGTTGTAGAATTACAGTATATGCAATTCTGGAATTATTGACATCACTGTGTGTTTTGACTGATGTTTACTTTGGTACACAAATTTTGTATGGATTCATTATTGTATGGACCCATTCTGTTTTTAAATACTTTCATTCTGGTCATACATGTTTGTGAAAAACAACAAAATACAACTGCCATGTCCAAGTGATTTTCCTTAAGGACTAGCCAAACCCAATGCATTAAAAATATCGACTTAGTTCAAAATGACCATATTATACGGCCAAATTACATACAAAATACACCAAAACCTATTCTACAATCCTAATACAGAGCTCATGTACTACTTCAAAAACAACAGAATTCTTGAACCATTTGCCATTGAGGAATTAAACAACATAAACATAAGAACAACAATTATCCTTAACATCACAACACACCCAATTATAACCATCTTCAGCCATCTCCTACTGCAAATTAAACTGTTCTGTAGGGTCAAAATCCTTCTCCTCTGCCTCATAATAATCAAATCTTTTTCATCCACGGCTTCTTCATTATGCCAATCAAAAAAACCACAACCACTGTCTTTCTTCCCTTTCTAACCTCAAAAGAATAAAGTAGAATCAATTAATCATAACCAAAACAGCCAACATAAAAATTCAATTATGGAAAATATAAAAAAAAAAACATACTACGTAGAAACGGCAACCCCAGAATATCCTCCCCAAGTTGTCGTCAGTTCTAGCAGTACGTAAAACACAATACTCTCCGCAGTCACAAATAAGAGCCCTCAAGCTTCCAAAACTCCTTGAAAATCCTTCAGACTGTGACGCCCTCGATGGGTTCCCTCTGCTCCTCACACCAGATGCCTGTGATTCCATGATTGGAATTTCAAAATCGATCGTCAATCACAAAAAAATTCCACCAGTTTCAAAATCGAATGCATAGAAGAACCCTAATCAAAGAAATTGGGAAAGAAGAACTAACTATTTGCACAAATTGGGACTGACGAACTTCCTCCTCAATTCATACAACAATCCTAAACTTCAATTTGGGGGGCTTCAAGAACACTCTTTGTAAAAGAAATTTTTTTGTTGCAACGGTGGAAACGCAACGTTCAAATTTGGAGAAGAAGGAAAAAAAATAAAAAAAAAGATCAAAATTCCACATCAGGACAACAGCTGGAGCTCGTGCAAATGTCAACTACGCAGGTTAATGGACACGTAAGAAGTCAGTAACATTCGTTAACTTTAAACCATGAAAAGGACCAAAATGAAACCATTTTAAAACATAAAGGACCGGATTGAGACTTTTAAAATTTAAAGAACCAAAATGCAAAACACACCCAAATATAAAAGACAAAAAGTAACATTTAGTCTTATTTTTTGGGTGAGGACAAATGTTCACCGAATATAATCAAGTCTTTCCACAAAACAATTTGTTTGATATATATGACAAAAAGAGTGTGGGTGTGGGTCAATGTTGCTTAGACTTAGATTTCTCTTGATTACCTCGAGTGTTGAGTTATTGTGCAGGTGTGTGAGAATTGTTGAAAATCAGTGATGGGAAGGGGTCACTTCACCGCGATCACCATCGCTGGCATGATGGGGTTCTTCACCAACGCGTACAACCTCGGCACTCACGGTCTTCTCCTGGCTTGGCTTCGGCGGCGACTACCCCCTCTCGGCCACCATCATGTCCAACGAAAGCACACGTTAAATTTCCTCAGCTGCGTTCCAGTTGCCATGGCATTTCCTCAGCTGCCGCAATCGTTGGCGCATTTGAATTCTTTAATGATTAGCAGGTTAAGAATCATGCGAAGCGAGACCCAGCAGGGATTCAAACCAAAAACACCCTTCTTTTTCTGGCTGTGGAGTTCTGTGGGGGGAACCAAGGTGACGCCTCCTCTTCTGTTAGGACCGTTCCAGTTTCATTGCTGCGGTATATAATCAACGTCATTAGAGTCAAGGAGCTAGAAATTAATCAACCACTACTATGTCTATAGACTTAATTAGACTATTATCAAAATTGAACATCCATAGTTTGCAGATGTAAAGATATATAGTTTGTTGTGGTTTTATCATAATCGTGGGGTAGATTGATCTTTAATTTTCCTAACTTTCTTCTGTTCAGAACTGAGCTTGTCAATTCAACTTGCCTTCTGCAGCTCACAAAAGTACTCATATTATATATCCTCACCCTGCCTTTTCATGCTCATGCTATTCTTTTTCCTGTTTGCAGTACTAAAATAAGAAACTAGGTAATTACATAACACTACAGTGCTTATTGTTTTGATGAGATTCAGTGCGATTTTTTTCAGCTTTGATTTTGCCTAAATTGTACTTAACTAAATCATTTGAGCTATATTCATATTTGAGATTTTTTTTTTTTAAAAAAAAGAGTGACAATAATATATGAAAAACAATTGTAGAGCAAATAAATATATTTTATGAAAAATAAAGTTGGGAGTAGAGAATATAAGGAAGAGAGAATATGAGAAGGGAGAGATTCTCATTTCTAGAACAGGACTTGGCTATTTATAGGTGCAAATGGTAAGTGGAAGGTTACAAAATGATTTAATAAATTTAAGGAGAAATATAAATACTCATAATGTGCATAGAATATGGACAATCACCTAATAATTATTCATTACACTCCTCATTAGATGTCCATTATTTTGAGAGTGTGTCTTCTCTTGTTAAAACCTGAAAAACCTTGTGGAACAAAAACCTGAAAAAGAGTACATTATTCTTTTAATATGTTATCATATACTGTCTCATTAAAAACCTTTTTGGAAAAATTCAATGGGACAAAATTATGACGAAGGAAAAAAAGAGTGCACCACGTGTTTATTTCTCCCTCATGGAGACAATAATCTTTAAGACAACAGAGTACAATCTTGCGTACTAATTTGCTTCTTCACCATGAAATGACCAGATTGACCAAAGAGCATATGCAGGTAAACTCATTTCACCCAATTTAATTATTGTTTACGCTTTAAACACCTCTTATCATATATCATGCTGCTATATGCTTTTGTTTGACATTTATTTCAGGCTATGACTAACCACAACCTGTTACGTTTTTTCCGGCAAATATGATTGTTGTCTAACTATTTCTTTTCCCAATCGTTGAATCAAGTCATGCATTGCCATAATATCAGCATCATTTTCAGAAACAGAGCACATAATATTATGTTAATGAGAGATTTCTCTTCCAGCACTCTAATACCGTATTAATTGGGTGAAAATCACAAGCAAGTAACATATCTATAACGGATCTCACACTGCACCCTTTGAAGAAACAAGCTATGTTAAGAAAAATTTACTTCTCATTTTCCTCCAAGCAATCGTAGCTTACTTTAAGAATTTCCTTGAATATCTCATTTGGAGTTTTTTTCATATGCTTCTAGTGTTGATTTCTATTCATCCAATGTTTTACCAAAGAAGTTTGAGCCTATTATTTCCAAAGCTAATGGGATGCTACTGGCATAGTATATTTATATTGCATGCTTATCAACTTCCATGTAACTTAGATCAACGTGGTTATTTTTTTAAAGCATTCCACCCAAACAATTCAAGAACTTAGTTTCTTAACACCATGAATATCTAACAAATGCTTATCTCTTGTTGTGATATTGAAGCTGCTGCCAGGACCAAACCAATCCAGTCCTCCAGCTGTTCCCTTTTGTCAACATCATCAAGAATGCAAAGGACTTTCTTTCGAGGGAGTCTTTCTTTTAATATTGGAATTCATTGATTCACATCTCCCAATTTCATATTTCTCTCCCCAACTAACAAAGAAAGCATTGTCTCCTGAATCTATTCTAGGGCATGTCTGTTGCAGTTCTTTAACATTTCACCTTAAAATAGAAAAAGCAAACACGGCTGCATAAATTGAGTTGGCTTGCTACAAAATTAAAAGAAAAGCATGCACTCAGGGGAAGCATATTCTGAACATTTGATTATATCTCTCTGAACCCAGGGGGAACCTTGATTCAGTTGATTAGATAATTATGAATTTGTGATATTTGAATCTTCCTTTTTACACAATTTGTCTTCATTTGTTCAAATTCAGTTTCTGGTTTTCATTGACTTTCTAATGTGAAACTGCTAGTGAATTAAATTGATCTATTGCATGCTTAAGTGTTGATACTTCTCTGACTTGAAAATTCAGTAAGGAATTTTGTTTAGCATATATAATGAATTCAGAATGCTTTTTAGTATAATGAATTAAAAAATTAACCACTCTTTAATTAATATAATGATTGATTATTATTTCTTACATGCATCAGATGTAAGAAGTGAAGCTTCATCGCCTATTAACACAAAAAGATCATAAGGGAAAAGCAATCACATTTAGCGAGTCAGAGTCCCCCTAGCTAGAGGCATATGAATTGTTTCATGTGTGTATATATATATATATATATAAACTTCACTTGAAGTTATTAGAGTCGTCGGATTGAAACTTTAACTTTACCACAACCGTTGATCTATTTCAATTATGTAACCTTCATTTGAACATTTTAGAGCCGTCGGATCGAAACTTTGATTTCACAGTAGCCGTTGATATGATTCAATGATTTAACATTAATTCAAGATTATTAATTTTTAAAACAAATGATTTTACTATTGTTATAATTATTATTATATTTTATATATTTATTAAATAGAAATAGAGAAAACTAATAAAATAAGAGATAATGATAATGTAGTATTAATTTTAAAAAGTCTGAATTTAAAAATTAAAATTTTATTTTTAACAATTCATATATTTAATAATATATTAAATTTAATATATGTATACAGTAGTATCTTTGTAAAACCTTTTTCACATAATTGTCGTGAAAACTAATAAAATAAGAGATAATGTAGTATTAATTTAAAAATTAAAAAAATTATTTTTAAAATATTATTTACTTTTAAAAAATTAATAATTTAATAATAATTTAATATATTAAATTTAATAATTTATGCACAAAATTAAAATATTTAATAAAATGAAATTTAAACCCTTTTAAAATATGCACACGGTAGTATCTTTGTAAAACCCTTTTCACATAATTGTCGTGAAAACTAATAAAATAAGAGATAATGTAGTATTAATTTAAAAATTCAAAAATTTATTTTTAAAATATTATTTACTTTTAAAAATTAATAATTTAATAATTATTTAATATATTAAATTTAATAATTTATGCACAAAATTAAAATATTTAGGTTTAAATATCTTTTTAGTTCTTATTATTTAGCACTTTTTTGCTTTTTGTCCTTGCAATTTTTTTTTGTTTTAGTCCTTGCAAATTGTGTTTATTTTATTTTTCGTCCTTAAAGTAGTTTAGATAGTGTTTTGAACTAAAAATGCTTTAAGGACAAAAAACAAAACAAACATAATTTGCAAGAACTAAAACAAAAAAAAAATTGCAATGATAAAAATAAAAAAAATCGCTAAATTGCAAGGACTAAAAATATATTTAAACCAAATATTTAATAAAATGAAATTTAAACCCTTTTAAAATATGCACACGGTAATATCTTTCTAAAACCCTTTTTCACATAATTGTCATGAAAACTAATAATATAAGAGATAATGTAGTACTAATTTAAAACTTAAAAAGTTTAGTTTTAAACTAATTATTTACTTTTAAAAATTAAAAATTTAATAATTATTTAATGTATGAAATTTAATATATGTATATCAATAATTTATGCACATGTTTAAAATATTTAATAAAATAAAATTCAAACCCTTTTAAAATATGCAACAAAATAATTGATTATGACAACAATAAAATCAGTTGTCAACATAACAATGAGGACCAAAATGAATAATATGGTAAATTAGCAAACGTAGGCAAATTAACTATGACAGCAGCAAAATCAGTGATGAGCATAACAATGAAGACCAAAATGAATAATATAAGAAATAGCATAACTTTCGTTTCATAACTTCTATTTTTAATTTAATTACTTTAATAACGGAAAATTAATTTAATTCAAATCAATTTCATAACAGTTTTATTTATATAGGTTTGTGCACGGGTTTAATAAGGAATAATTACATTAATACCTCAATAGTGAAGGTTCTTTCCCTTTTTTTTAAATAAAATTAATTCTGACGTCCAAATAAAATAATATACTTTATTGCTCTATTAATTCAAACAATGATTAATTCATAATAATAATAATAATAATAATAATAATAATAATAATAATAATAATATATACACAGTTTTTTCATCTTTGTAACAGTCAAATAAATTATTGATATAATTACTCTTCATTACATGAACTCTTTAAATACCATGTTTGAACTTCATATTGATAGAATTTACCTTCTTACATATTTTCAATACTATTTCTTATTCTCCTATTAGCAAATAATGGCTACCTCCAACAATGATAACAAACAAAGGCTACTTCCAGCAATGATCAATAAACAAATGCTACTTTCAACAACACTATCAACAAGTAAGTAACAATTTTCTATTATTAAAAATGAACAATTTTATTAAACATATTTTTTTCTTATTCAATTTCATTTAAAACATTAAATTATCATAATAATAAAGCACTCTTAAAATGAAAAATCAATTAAATTTATAAAAAAAGAGAGAAAAAATCTATTAAAAATGTTATGTACTAATGAATGCATTTTAATTATAACGATAAATTATGAATAATAATAATAATAATAATAGTTTCTTAATATTTGTAACAACCAAATATGAAATCCTACCACGTTGTTAACACAGCGAGAGAGAAAAAAAAATTCAAAAAATAATTGCTATGTAGACAAACCAAAAAATACAAAAAAAAATTGTTTTCTTAACCAATTATGTCGTTAACAATAATAATTTAAATTAAATATACACTATTCATATTTAATAAAAATCACATTATTTATACTGAATATATTTTTCATAATAATTTAATCAATAAATATATATTCAACATATTAATAATTTATTTTAATATTTACCAACTTATAATAAAATACATGTTTAACACAAAATCCTTTATTCAATGTGTGTGTGTATATATATATATATATAACCAATTATTTTACACAAATTAATTTTAATTAAATACAAACTTTTAAAAAATTATATATAAATTAAAAAAATTAAACGAACCCGTGCAACGCATGGGTTTAAAATCTAGTTTATTTATCAAACTTGACTTCTGTAATTTTGGAGTTGTTGGAGTACTTGTACTACTTATTACATTGCAATTACTACTTATTGAACAAATGATTTCTTCTTACAAATTTTAATTTTTAAGGTGTTATATTTATAATTTTTTTTGGGTGTATAATAACGGTAATAAGGATTGAACCTAAGTCCTCATACATACTACTTAAATACCTACCGTTAGGCCAATCCTAGTGGGTTAGGTGTTATATTTATATCTTGCTTCTTTCAAAGTATAAAATTAATGAATAATAAAAATATTAATGTTATTTATTAAATATTTTAAAATAAAACTGATTGAAAATTAGCAAAGTCATGGTGATTTTGGACAACTATTTGCAAATTAGCAAATTATGACATTTAAAAGTCACTATTTACAGCACATTATGGTGGTTATAAAATGTCATTTTTATCAGTAAGTTGTAGCAGTCAGAAACTGTCATATTATTAGCAAATTATGAAAATTTGTGGCATTTTTTACTGCCATATATTTCAAATAACCAATTTTCAATGGCATATTGTGGCATTTTGAGCCGCCATTTTATACAACCTATAAAATGACAATTAAAATGGTGGCTCATGATAAACCATCATTTCATACTGAATGACAGCGAATTATAGCATTTTTGGAAACGCCATTCATGTAAAAAAAAAAAGACCGTTATAACTGCCATTTTTTTTAAAAAAAGAAAGGCTTAATTACAGATTTTACCATCAAACTTTCATAATTTTGTAAATTTTACCACCCAAGTTTTAATTTTACAAATTTTACCACTCAACTTTCATAATTTTGCGAATTTTACCACCTAAGTTTTAATTTTGCAAATTTTACCACCAAAGTTTTCAATTTTTGCACATTTTACCACCTAAGTTTTCAATTTTTGCACATTTTACCCCTGTGATGTTTCACAAATTTTTTTTTTTGAATTCTTTAACTTTTTTTTGGTAAAATATCAGAGTGGTAAAATGTGCAAAAATTGAAAACTTGGGTGGTAAAATTTGCAAAATTAAAACTTGGGTGGTAAAATTCGCAAAATTATGAAAGTTGGGTGGTAAAATTTGTAATTAAGCCAAAAAGAAATTGCATTAATTTTTTTGTACTGAATTAATTGAACATAAAATGATTTCTAAATGCAAAATGTCTAAGACCGCAACAATCAAAAGTCATATTATACAACTTGATAGTACAGGCAACCAGGTAAGGATGACATAGGTTTTATGCCAAAGTATGGAAAACTCAGCATGGAACTTTTGAATTCAACATCCTCCATACTGTTTCCCTCCTCGTAGACATAAATTAGGGACCAGTTTAGACTTCCAATGTTGTTCCTTGCTGTGACCTTAACCCTCTCGCCACATGGTATCGGGTATTTCACCTCACACAAAATCTCAACTTCATTCCATTCATGCTTAGAAAATACCCCCTCCTCTTTGCATTGTAGATCGCACCAAAGAATTGAGTTCCACTTATAAGTTATGTAGTTACATGAAGAACTCATTTGCTTAGTGCCATTGATGAGTACACTAAACTCAAAATCCAACACCCAATTGATTCTATTAACGTAGGCTTCTACACTAAAACATAGAGCTATCTTGGGGAATTTCTCCCGGAACGAGAATTGCATTGATGATGTCCTGCTTCCTGGCTTGTACCAATTCAAGCCCCCAGCTTGAAGCAGTTTAAACAAGAAACCAAAATTATGACACTCAAGTGGATTGGGACTACATACTCCGATCACATTATGGAAGCTAATGTATGGAAAACACAAATCAAGGTAAATAAACGAGCCTTCATTATAATCAACCATGGCACTTGGAGATATTTCTGAGCTCACCTTTTCTTTGTCTTCATGGTATCCTTCAAAAAATTGAAACCCCCTCTTATCATAATTTGCTATCACTTCAACATTAGGCAATCTATGGATACTACTTGGTAGCTGATAAAGCTGTGTGCTTTGCCTCAGGTACAATCGTTCAAGCCCAACAAGATTTCCAATTGAATGTGGCAATTTGGTTATCCCAGTCTTGTCTAAATAAACATCTTTTATTTTATCCATCTTTCCTACTACTTCTGGGAAGCTTTTAAGACGAAAGCACCCTGTGAGATCCAGAAACTCAAGAGATGCCAGCTTGATGCAGGGTACTAGAATTTCAAGCTGAGTGCATCCTTTGGCACTCAAGAAGAGGAGATTGTCAAGAAACCCAACAGAATCATGAACTTTAATTAAATTGGTGCAGTTATCAAGAGAAAGATGTGTTAGGAATGGTACTTCACAGAGGCTATGTAATTCAGTTAGGAACTTGCAATCTTCAAACTTAACTGAAATCAAGGATTCAAACTTCTGCAAAAATAACAGCAGATTACACTAATTAGTAAGATGAAATTCACATTGAAACTAAAATCTTTGAAACTGATACATGCCTTGAGTGGTTGGAAGAATTCAAGGCAACTCTGAGACATGTGGAGTATCTCAAGTTCTTTAGGATTGAAATCAGGTGGTAAAGATGGTGATGAATAAGAACTCCAATCCAGCACTCTCAAACTATTTGGTAGATGTTGGGGTCGTGTAGAAAAGATTGCTTGTCCAATGACCAGAATTTTGAGGTTTTTCATTTTCTCGAAGGCTTTTCCACTCCACTGCACTTCCTTCTTGTCAAGCACTTTGAGCATTATGGCTTCAATTTTATCAGTTCCCTTTGAAGAGCAAAGTATAATTTAACCACAAAAGTTGCAAGTTAGGAATGTCATCCACATTTTTGGATAAATTTACAAATTCTAAATTGTAATGCTTTGCTAACAAATTTCATCAAACATTCAAAATTGAGTAAGTGTGCTAAGAATTCAGAAATTTAGAATATTGGTCAAATTTGGTGAATAAAGGAATTGAAAAGAGAAGAAATAGCATGAAGTTTTAAGTTATATCATACCGTATTTTCTTCCAAAACACGAACAATATCCTCATCAAGCCACAATCTACTGCGTTTACTAGGCTCCAATTTTGATTCTTGCCTTACAATTTCCCTGCCCATGTCCTGAATTAAGTCATGCATGTTCACACGACCAGACTTATCAATCTTTATGAGAGATTTGTCAGACAACACTCTAATACCATGTTCTGCATGAAAACCATGAGCATGTAGCATTTGTTTGACAAACCCCATATTGTAAGTATTGAAAAAGCAAGCAATGTCAAGGAAAATTCCCTTTTCATCTTCTTCCAATCCATCATAACTCACTTTAAGTATATCATGGATCTCTTTTTGAGGAATTCTTTCATATTTATCTAATGCAGAATTACATTCATCTAAACTTTTCCCAAATAAGTGAGAACCTATCACTTCCAAAGCCAATGGAAGGCCTCGTGCATAAAAAACTGCACGGTTTAAAATATCCACATAACTTGGATCAACTTTGTTTCTTTTAAAGGCATGGCAACTGAACAATTCAAAAGCTTTTTCATCATTTAACTGTTTAACCTCATGTAATTTTACAACCCCATGAGTAGCTAGCAACTGTTTGTCTCTTGTTGTGATTATAATCTTGCTACCAGAGCCAAACCAATGGTATCCTCTAGCAAGTACCTGTAACTGCACCAATTTGTCAACATCATCTAAAATCAAAAGAACCTTCTTTTGTCGGAGCCTCCTTTCTATGATTGGAATTCCTCTATTGACATCTCCAAGTTTGATATCCTTCTCCCCAAGTATATCAGAAAGTAGTGTTTCTTGGAGTTGTACAAGACCATGCTTGTTAATGGCTTTTTCTCTAATGTCAGCAAGAAAACACAAACCTTCAAATTGATCAGCAATCATGTTATATGCAGCACGAGCAATTGTGGTTTTGCCTATTCCTCCAATACCATAAATACCAACCATGTTGACCTCGGACCCAGATCCTAGGAGAGACATCACTTCTTGCACTGAAGACTCTAGCCCAACTGGGTAATCAGCAACATGTAAAGGAGTGCGATTGATCTTCTTAGAGGCCTCATTAACAATCTTTTTAATAAACTTATATTCTGATTCAGACCTGCCCATCATAGAAATAAAGTACATGTATGTGAATTTAAATTAAAGCATTGAGCTCATGTCTAGTTTATTCACTTTGATCAAATTATTAACCACATAAAATTTAATCCCTCAATTCAGTAGTTTCCTTCAACAGGATTCATATGTTTTATTTTCCTTTCCTTTCTTACACACACACACTGACACACACACACAAAAGGATGGTATGATGTACCCGTGTTGGAAATGCCATCCTGATAGATTAGCTGCCTCTTGTAAAGCCTTCCTCCATTTTTGCACCTTGCCCTTGTCATCTTGGAACCTTTCTTCATGCTTTGCCAAAGCTTCTGCATAAGTCCCAGTCTGATACCGAACTAGTGACGGATCCACATCATAAAAAACCGGCCAAACCAATCGACCTTCTTCCTTTAAGCACTCAAGAATCTCAACAAGTTCATCCAAACAATACGTTGAGGATGCATAGTTCTTGGAGAAAACAATTATGCCAATCCTAGATTCTCGAATGGCTTTGAGAAGAGTTGGTGCAATTTCCTCCCCTCTTCTAAGCCCTTCATCGTCAATGAAAGCATGGATACCCCTTTGTTTCAGAGTATTGTAGAGATTGCCAGTGAAACTATGGCGAGTATCTATGCCAGTAAAACTGAGGAACACGTCATAAGTCCATCCACATGTGAAGGAACACAAGGATGGTGTTGGCTGCTTTATCATCACTTAGGAACTCGAAAATTGTAACTACCACAGGACCTAACCTATTTTAGAATGTGGTTTGAAAAAGGCTAAGCACACCACAATAAGTTCCAAAAGAGCACAACCATTTCTCAATAGTCTTTGTGCATATAATAACTATGAGTCATTACAAAATCATAAAACAAGCTAATCCACAAACTACCACAAAGCATAGAGTAAACTGTAAAAGTTAAATCACCTGAGTGAAGACTAGAGAGGAGATTTGTTGAGAATCTGATCACTGCAGGCAATGTATAATTGAGTCCTTAGCACCTGAGTGGGTGATGAACCTGTAATATGTTAGATTGTTAGCATATATATAAGATTCAACGGTTCATATTATTGAATTTTAATTCAGATGGAAACCAAAATCCAACAAAGAAAAACGAAAACAAAAGGACTAGGCTAGGTTTCATTCTAGGTAACATACGGTTGAGTTAGAGAGTCATGGTGTGGTTGTGAGTATGAAACTTGAAACCAGGTTTGAGGAGTAAATAGGAGAATTGAGTTGACGATGAGAATTGTGAAGGGTGCTGGTTTATTAATAGGGAGTGAATGTATGTGCCATGGCTTTGGGAAACTCTGTGGAAAGGAATAGGAAAGAGTGGAATCCATTGCCAAGAAAAGAATCAGCATTTAGCGGGTCAACCTTATTTTATAGACTTAATTATCAATTTGGTTTTTAAATTATTTAAAATTACTCAATTTGGTCTCTAAATTTCTAAACACTCAAATCAAATCCTCTAATTTTTTAAAATATTTTAATCAGATCCTCGTCAAATTAAAATTGATACAGTTACCGCAGTTTTCATTACGAATATTGACCGTTTTTAACCGTCATTATATTTATAATTATTTTTTAAATTAAAAAATATAAAAAATCCTTGCCTACGATTCGCGTGCTCGTGGAGGAGCCGCAGCCGAAGTTGGTGCCAGTGATGACGATGGTGTACTTGGTCTTGGTCTGGCCGGGGTCGAGGAAGCGTTTCTTCAAGGAATTTGTTACCCAAACTAAGACAAATGCAATTGGCAGGAATGGTGTCAATGTCAAAGGCTACTATGCATGGTCATTGTTGGACAATTTTGAATGGGCAGATGGGTATTCTCTTCGATTTGGAATCGTTTATATTGATTTTAAGGATGGACTGAGAAGATATCCTAAGCAATCAGCTGGGTGGTTCAAAATTTTTCTACGCAGATGGAATTGATCTTGTATTACTCTTGAGTCTTGAGTGTCTTGGAGGTATAAATACTTGACAAAATGTAGCAAATTGTTGAATTCTGTACTGTTTCTTAGTTTAGCTCTTGTACTTGATCCTTTCACTTAGATGTTAGTCCTACAATTGGCTGAAGCACCAAGAAAATGAATAACATCTTATATAGCTTCACCATTTGTCACCCTACCAATTTCATTATGGGAAATAAAGTCTTTATTTCATTATGCCAACTCATAAATTTGCGTTTGAATAATTTTTAAGGAAAATTGTCCTTTCCCAACTCAGTTTAGTATTAATTACGTCAACTCCCGCCATGATGATGCACTAACACCTCCCTCCAAATAGCAATCCACTAATAAAATGATGAGCTTTAGTGGTCAACTTATTCAAATAAGTAAAAGTAGTAAACTTTAAATACACCGAAAGGAGTGAATTTAGTTAGAATAGTTTAGTAGCCCGTTTGGTTTAAAAAAGATCACATGGGTCGGAACGATTTGTTGAATCACGCTTTAAGAGTTATTATTTTTATTATTATTATTACATTTATTTTTAATTTAAGTTAAAGAGATAATTTAACTGTAATAACTTGTTAACTCTTTCCTTTTAGAAAGAGTTATTTTAGTTGGAATAACTTGGTGAACTATATTTTATAAAATTACTAGATTTACTTTATACTTTAAAGATTTAATTTATCGGACACTATTCGTTAACTTTTCTTATTTTCAAATGGTCAGTTTTTTTTTGGGGGGGGGGGGGGGGGGGGGGGCGGGGCGGGGGGGACGGTTGATCGAGTTACGTTTTACAAATTTACTATCGCATTTACTTAATTCAGTCATTCAACTTTTATACAAAATTTTCAAACTTTTAACATTGTTTTTAAGAGTAAAAGTTTCATACAAGTTTTGTTTTTGAGAGGGATGTAAGTTTCACTACCTCGTTCGACTGAAGGATACGCTGGATAGAGCAAGATTAAACCACCGTTGAGCTAAAATTTATTTATTCATAATTAACTTTGGTTTTGTAATTTTATTTAATTTTCCATTGCAATTTTTTTTAAAAAGGCAAAATTTTATTGAATAATAGTGCCATTGGTATACCACAAGATATGGTCTTTACCAGGCCAGAACTGTACAGCAAGGCTATTTGTCCCTGCTGAAAATTACAGGTAACAATTGCACCTACCTACCATCATCAAAAACCATGACAACAAAATAACATGCATGCTCCCTTCACCACCTAGCACACCAAAACAGCCAGCAAATATATTTGATGTTGTTTCCTATGGTACTCCTTTAAACATACTTTCTCTAGTCGGTTAAAATTTATTAAAAACTATAAAATCAGGAGAGAATAATTAAATATGTGATGAACCTACAAAATTTTATCATTTTCAATAAATTTTAGTATGCTAGTAAGAGTGTGTCAGAAAATATGTTTTTAGAGAAAAAAGATTATGCACTGACAGTGTGAAATAGTTTTATACTATCATTCAATCACAATCCACCATGTATGATAAGTTTGTTGGTTTTTACAAAATTATCTTAAAAGTCATAACAACGATTATTTGTGATTAGATAACAGTGTAAAATTATTTTACATTATCAGTAAATTATCATTAAACTCGTGTTTTTAACATTTCTCTTACTTAAATAACCACCACATGATTCCAGAACCCGTGACAATCCCTGCATACTAGCCTCTAAAATTTGCTATGACAAACCTGCATAATTCAGAATTGCTGCATCCTGAATCCCCTCACATATAACCTGCATAATCCAGCGTTTCTGCCTAATTTGGCACTGCTGCATAATTCAACAGCACACAGCACACAGCATTGTCTACATAATTCACAGCATATAGCATGCACATATCTTCCCCCATCCCTTTTGTTTGTGAATTTTCCTTTGCATGTTAAAATAAATAGTTTGAAAGTTATTAATAATTACACAATTAACTATAAAAATAAGAATTGTTAAATAGATAAATTAGAGGTGCAGTGAGATTAACTTTATATTCTTATACATAACTAGGAAAAATCCCGTGCTTTGCACAGTGAAAAATAAAATAAAATAAAATAAAATAAGAAAGAGAAAAGTAAAAGAGAGTAGGAGATTGAGAAAGAGAAAGGATAAAATATGTTTTTAATCCCTCAATTTATCTTGATTTCTGTTTTTAGTCCCTCATAAAATTTTTCTCTGTTTTTAGTCCTTAAAAAATTGTTTCATTTTGTTTTTAGTCCCTGACATTAATTTCAACTGTAAAGTAATGTCATAGCGAGCAAAATTTACGCTTGAAAAATTTTTGTTTAAGTTTTTAGAAATTTTTAACTTCTGCAAATTTTCTGGCAAACTAAAATCATCAGAAATGTTAAAAAAAAATATTAAAACTTCAAATACCAGATTTTCTAAAATCATAAGAAATGTTACAAAGTAAGCATTTTTTACAGCCAAAAAATTTGTAGCGGTTAAAAGTTATTAGAAACTTAGTCAGGAAATTTTCACACACACAATTTATATCCGCCATGTCATCACTTAACAGCTGAAATTAACATTTGGAACTAAAAATAGAATAAAATAATTTTTGAGGGACTAAAAACAGAACAGAATAATTTATGAGGGATTAAAAATAGAAAAAAAATTTATGAGGCACTAAAACCAAAAATCAAGATAAAATAAGAAATTAAAAACATATTTTATCCAAAGAAAAATGAAGAAGAAGAAAAACAAAAAAAAAAAAAAAAAGTGGGCCCCAATGCACTTCAATTGAGAAAATGGGGACCGGATGGTTTTTTTTCTCAGACTTGGGCATCTAAACTCATTTTTATTTTTCAAAAACAAAATTGCTTTTCCTAATTTTAAATAAAATTATTGACAACTTATTTTTCCCCTAAATTTTAGTTGTCGAATATTTTAATTGTCATTCGTGGAGCACCCTCCAAAACTCCCCACCTTATTTTATTATAGATAGATACTATTTTGAATATGACATCTTTACATAAAAAATAATATAAAAATAATTAAAAGATTAAAATTAAATAAAATCATAATCATTAAAAAACTAATAATACATTAAAAAAAAACACGTAACATGAGAAAATTAATTAGCCCCGTTCTTGTCATAGTGTCACACAAGGTCAAAGGGAGAAATATTCTTCGGATGCTACAAGCTGAATCCATTAAAGTCACCTCTAAATTATTATTAGGAACTAAAAACATCATCTACGTAAGCAAAAATAACTTGTTCGGGGTGGAAACAGGAACTAAATTAACAAAATGGACTCGTTAAAAATGCAAAAAAATTAACACATGGGTAGACTTGATCTTAGTATGCTTTTATAAGTAATTATTATAAAAAAAACTAATAAATTTATAATACATAATAATTTATAATTAGAAGACAGTATAAATATTAATACATATAGTATTATTATATATTCTTAAAATAATGATTTTATTTCACCCTCCTTCAAAGGTTTCACCAACTTCTATAGAAGGAAACACATTTTCATAGCTGTCGCAACACAACTCGAATGGTACGATGAAGACGGCGTGAAGCTGTAGTAGTTTAAGCATGGAACCTATTTTTTTTCCCTTCTCAAGAATAATGGCATCTTTTCATTTCAAGCACTTTAACAAATCATATCATCTAAGAAAACATATAATAATAATAATATAACATAATAAAGCTATCCTTTTTCTCGGCCTTTTCACTTGCTAAAAGACAAAGAATCCTCCTTTTTTCCTCCAGGGGTTCATAAGTATAGACTATAAATATCTAAATATTATAATAATATAAAGTTCTGTTTATGGGGGTAACCCAAAGTGCGAGAATTGAATTCATTCAGATTTGAAAATGTGGGTTAAGGTTGTTCTTCTCCTCCTTGCAGCACTTTCTCTTTTTCACTCAGCAGCTTCTCTTAATCGTAGCAGTTTTCCAGCAGATTTCTTGTTTGGAACAGCTTCTTCAGCTTACCAGGTTTTGTTCTGTTCTGTCCCAACTTGTTTAGCTCTTTGTATCTTTCTATGAAAAGGGTTGTGGATCTTATTTGCTTTTTTTTTTTTTTTCTTTCCTTTCTGGGTTATATATGTACTTTGGATATGAAGTATGAAGGTGCAGCACGTGAAGGTGGCAAGGGCCCTAGTATATGGGACACCTTCACTCATAGCCACCCAGGTTTGCATCTCCTCTCTCTTCTTTATTTCTTTTTCTTTTTTCCACCTTATTTCTTTGTTTGTTCATTTTTAAGTAAGCAATGTTTCATGGTTATTTATTTCCCTTTGTCAAAGTAATCTCCTATGTTTACATTAGTCGTTTATAAAAGAGTAGTGTTTAGATTTGTTTCACTCATTGCACCTGAGATATTATCCGCTTTGGCTCTCGTGGGCCTTCACGGTTTTCTCCTTTAAAAGGTGCTTTGGTGAGTTAAGGGAGGAGGATATTTATAAACTGCCCTTGACTTCCATTCCTAGACAATGTGAGACTTTTGGTGGGACGGAACAATATTATATGAGATTCAGAAGCTAGAGAATATATTTCATTGTTTTGTTACTAGTAACTACTATTAAACCGACCAATAATACCCAAAGAGTTGAATAGGGCAAGCTTAAGTGAAAAAAATAATAAGGATAATGGTAAAATATCTATTGGGTTAGCATTGAAGAAGATGTACTTCAATGACTCCCCATTTCATCTATTTGCTTGACCAAATTGATTTTGGGGGGTTAATCTGTGGAACGAGAAAAACAATGATTATCAATTTATCTCTGTCAGCAATATAAGCAATGCTGCTTCTTGGCAAAGTGAGTTTCTTGGTCCTTTCTCATTTTGAAGTTGGTTTATACAAGGTACTTTCAGATGGAACAGAGTGGGTTTATTGAATAAAGAAACAAACTCAAAATATTGTGATTTTTTCTTGGTTGTTCAGATAGAATAGCAGACCACAGTAATGGGGATGTTGCCATTGATTCATACCACCGCTACAAGGTACTTTCATTCTCTTAATTTGAATTTAACATATAGATGAATTTCCTTAGCATTTGAGATTTTATTTCATCCATCTAGATTGATGATATTGTTCGTTCACACATAATTTTTTTTTCAGGAAGATGTGGCCATGATGAAGGATATTGGATTCAATGCCTACAGGTTCTCCATCTCTTGGCCAAGAATACTACCTCGTGAGAAACTCTAATCATCCTTTAATTATCCTCAGATTAGTTGTTTGATAAATAGTTATTTATTTTTTAGGTTTTTGGATCATTAGTTTGCATGATTTTAAGGGAATTATTAGCACTTTGAATTGCACATAGATATTGGTGTGTTCATAATGCAATTAAGCTTAAACTACCTTGAATTTAGGTGGAAACCTGCAGGGAGGAGTTAACCGAGAAGGCATCACATATTACAACAATCTCATAAATGAACTGATAGCAAATGGTCAGCAGAAGTCAATTTTCTCTCTCTTACTCTCTCTCATGATACTCCAAATCAAACTAAATTAGATGTACCTTTTTTGTTTACAGGACAACAGCCCTTTATAACTCTATTTCACTCTGATTTCCCTCAAGGTCTTGAAGATGAATATGGTGGTTTTCTAAGTCCCAAAATTGAGTAAGCAATAGTGAAATGTGTTATCTAGAATAGATTGAAATGGTCTTGTCCTTCTTATTCACTCCCAACTGATGAAGAATTGATACTTTGATTTTTCAAACAGGCAAGATTTTGCAAATTATGCAGAAGTGTGCTTCAGGGAATTTGGTGACAGGGTTAAGCACTGGATTACATTAAATGAGCCACTGCTATATAGTACCCAAGGTTATGGAAGTGGTGGATCCCCACCCAATAGATGCTCCAAGTGGTTTGCTAACTGCACTGCTGGTGATTCTACTATTGAGCCCTATGTTGTTACACACCACCTCATTCTTGCTCATGCTGCAGCAGTAAAAGTATACAGGGAGAAGTACCAGGTTAATGCAGTAACATTATTTTAGATAGAACAGCATGCAAAATTGGTTACCATTTAAGACAAATCAATGAAATCATGCAATATGTGGTCAGTACAAGATTAATTGACAGTGAATGATTTTCTAATAGGCTTCTCAGAAGGGTCAAATTGGGGTAACACTGAATTCTGCCTGGGTTGTGCCACTTTCTCAATCAAAAGAGGACAGAGAAGCTTCATATCGAGGTCTAGCTTTTATGTATGACTGGTAAGTGTCTTTGCCACTTAGAAACACTCTTCTTGTTTCCAGTTCTGTTAAATTTCGCAAGTTTGTGATGCAGTACAAAAAGAGTAGGATTTCGTGGCAGAAAATTAGCTCTTTCTTTGTTTCCTTTCTTATTGCATGTCTTTTATTTTAAAAAGTCTAGGGCTTTTGAGCCATTTAGGATTTTTTTTTCTTTTATTAGGCATTATGTCATTGGCCATTAGCATTAGGAATGTCTTAGATTTGATTTTGTGTGAGATTTACTCCTGAAATTCCTCAAGTCGATAGAGACTTGAACTTCTATATAATGTAATCAATAACAGACTTGGGGAGGGGAGGAAAAATAAAAAAGTTTGAGAATTTTCTCAGTTACGAATTCAATTTCTTGGTATTCTAACGAATCAAAGGGCTTTTGGATTTGCAAGTTGTCTTTCACTACATATGCTGCATCAGTTTGTGTGTTGTTTTTGTTTTTGGGGATTACTCTGGTACCCATATTTTATCTTGGGTTTTAGTACCTTGATGAATCATAAAGCATTTATTGGTTGCTGCTTAAGCATTTATTGTGAGAACCCAGTACAAATAGCAACCAATAAACGTTTTAACAACTAATCAAAATCAAACTACCATTCTCCAGATAACAAGCATGAATACCATAACAACTCCAAGTTTTTTAACATTTTCTGGTGACACAGTCAGGTCTAACTCCTCTTTTTGTGTTTATTCAAGGTTCATGGAACCACTTTACTCTGGAACATATCCTGCTGTAATGGTTAGCAAAGTTGGAGGTCGTTTGCCAAAGTTTACCAGAAGGGAATACTTGATGGTTAAAGGGTCCTATGATTTCATAGGGTTAAACTATTACACTTCAACTTATGCAACTAGTTCTCCTTGCCCACGTGAAAGGCCAACTGCCTTTACAGACGCTTGCGTTAGATTTACTAGTAAGTCATTCTAAGTGAAACTCACACACTTTCCAATTAACTTCTATTGAATTTTCCTCATACACTTGCTTACTCATGATCTATTTTGTTGCACTTGCATCAGATGTGAGAAATGGGCTTCTCATTGGTCCAAAGGTATTGCATCTGGAGATAACTTTTACTCAGTTTAGATTCTTTTACTGAATGACAACGATTAGCTATCCCTTCTTTAGTACTAGTTAGCCAAGAGTTCACTCTATTACAAATAGTTGCACCTTATTTTTCACTAAACCTACTCCATAAGAATTTTTCAGAAATGAGTTGAGAAATGAATAATTTTGCAGGCAGCCTCAGACTGGCTCTACATCTATCCACCAGGAATTCAAGGTCTACTAGAATACACTAAGCAGAAATTTAACAACCCAATTATCTACATAACAGAAAATGGTAAAATTTTCTGCAATGTTCTATGTCACTTTTTTCCTAAAATTGAATTTTTACCATGGTAAAATACTAGTTTTTCCGTTTCCATGAATTGTGTTATTCAAATTTTTGCAGGAATTGACGAGGTTAATGACGGGAAAATGTTACTTGATGACAGAATGAGGATAGATTATTTCAGTCACCACTTTTTGTATCTTCAAAGGGCCATAAGGTGAGTTTAAAGTGAACATTTTAGTTATGAAGTTTACTTTAGACCTTTTTTTTTTTTTTCTGGACTAAACAATTGGAAGCTAAGGCTAAAACTTTGAATTTGGTAGGAATGGAGTGAGGGTGAAGGGATACTTTGCATGGTCATTGTTGGACAATTTTGAATGGACTGCTGGGTACAGTCTTCGCTTCGGACTCGTGTATGTGGATTACAAGAATGGACTGAAAAGATACCGTAAAAGATCAGCATTATGGTTCAAAATATTTCTTCATCAATGAAATGATCCTTGGTACTGGAAGACAGAATTGATGGGGAAGAGATAGGAATATGTTGTTTCATTCTTGATCCTAGTCATTTGCTTTAGGCCATTGTAAGAACTAAGCAGAGCTACTTTGATGATTTCTGATAGCCTGCCAAGAGTGAGGCTTCATGGTTATCTGAATAACTTACTTTCATTAATTTGTTTCTGCATTTTGTTTCCTGTCCCAGCCCCAAAACTAATATAACCACAATCAAGAGCCCTCTAGGCCCCAAAACTTTTTAATTAGACTTAATTATATTTTTAGTTTCCCAGGTATAATTTGTGTGATTTTAGTCTCATATTTCAATTGCGTCAATTGGATTCCTAAACTTTCATTGCATTTTATTTCATATAATAATTGATTAACAGAGTAACATTATGTTCAAGATAAAAACATATGTTCTGAATTATGATAAGCTAAAAACGTATGTTCAAAGATAACTGATAAACTACTGAAAATCAATTTATGCTATGCTAAGTGTTACGGATTTGGTACAATAACGCGGGGTGAAATTGTCAAAAGCCCAAGTGTCTGAGATTGGATCTTCAACAATGCCTGTGACAAAAATATGATCAAAGATTAAAAAATAATAACTAGGTATTCATTTCTTTTCTTTTGTTTTTTTTTAAAAAAAAGGTATTCATTTCTTTTTAGTGTTCTGGACTTCTGGTACCCAAGTATATATTATCTAGTAAAAGAAGAGTTGGCAAGGATCATTGAAAGAAGAGAAATGTTAACATCCACTCTTTTGAACACTCTTTATTATTGGTTGAAATTTATTAAAAATTATAAAATTTTATGGGTCTTATTTATTTATTAAGCTCAATTAATAATTTTGTAATTTTTAATAAATTTTAGTTCACTTTAAAGTGTATTAAAAGGAACGGGTTAGAGTGTCTTGCCAACACTTTATGGCTTTAGCTCCATATCGAGCAAATGTCTTACTATTCAATAGTAATATCATATTCTTTGCACCAACCTTAAACATTATTTTGTTGTTGTAATAAGCGCAAAGTATTTAAAGTCACTATATTTGTGAACAGACAAATTTAAATTATCTATACATTTTTGCGTCACTGACCAGAGTGAACTGTCACTGCTATTATATTATAGAATCCTTTAGACAGAGAGTGATAGTTATTGGACTTGGATCCTGTTTGAGGCACGAGTCCCGTATTATTGGGCCAGAAGTAAATAAAAGGTTACATAACAAGAGACCATGAATTTAAAATGGTAAGACATTAATTAACTCACTCTCACTTTTTTTATTCAACACATTTTATCAACTTAATTTTCAAAAGCTTTCTCAGCAAGATGACAAACTTTTTTTTTTTAAAGCAGGTCCATCAATTTCCAATCTCAGACGTGTTGGAAAATCCGATGGGGTTTAAAACACCGAAGAGATCTCTAACAATGGGTCACAAAACAAACCATATAAATGAACTTTACACTACATTCAACCTAAAATCTTAAGGCATTAGATTTACACGTCTTTCTCAGTTATGTGTTGCTTAATTTGTCCATTTCTATCCAATGTGAACTTTATCATCACACTTGGACTCCAACAAGAAGGAGAGCAATGTCAACATTGATTAATTTGTTTTCTTTTTTTTCTTTTTTCTTTTAATTTTTAAATCTCTCTCAAGAATTATACATCCTTTTTCACTGCATGCTTTTGTCTGGTTGGACCTATGCTAACTTACTAACTTGTCATTGACACCCTATCTGGTAGTATTAAGGGTGTTTTCTACCAGTTTTTTCACTCACACACACAAAAATTATACTCAAAAGGAAAACTCGTTATTAATTAACTAAAATTGTTGTTGAAAATAGTTAGAAGAATTTGTAATGGAACAACTAAAATTGTTTCAAAGTTTGTGTATAATCTTAAATAGAGTTAGCATTTTCGATTCTTAAAGAATTGGGTTGTAAGCAATGTTTAATCAGTTTGATAAGTGATTTGATGATCTAATACCCTCTAGCCAAGTTGATGATTGATCTAAGTTTAATGGCATTCATTTTAAGTGACATTAATCTAATTTATAAAAAGTTAAGAATGACATCAATTTAATTCTCTAAAAAATTAAAACCAAATTCTGGAATAAACCCAATAAATATAACTTCATTCGATGCTTAGGTAGTGCATCGTTTGAGAGAAATAGTGTATTTAATTCCCCCCTTCTTGCACTTGTAATTGTTGGCCAACATGGCAACATCAATAATGTAGTGTTTTCTCTACCATCACGGACGTATATAACTAATAACTTGGCCTAGGGCCAAGAAACATGCTCCTGCACAGCTTTTGAAAGCGAATTTTGATCTCCAAAATTTAGGAAAGAATGGAAATAGTAGGAAACAATTTTTTCTCTCATCGAACTTAGAAATTCAAAGCAAAATTAAACTAATATAAAGTCTACAATACTATAACAAATATAGAACTCTACTGATGCCTTTTCCTTTTGGCTCATAGATCACTTCAAATCTAACCTATGAAACGTATTTACCTAAGATGTTACATATATTTCCTATTTGGTCTACATTAACATAATCGAAATCATGATCAGATATTGTACCTCCAATAATGCACAATGCTGAACCTCTCCCGGAAAATTTACTTAAAGCACTTTATAAGATGAAATGCTTGCTTAAGTAGACATCAGCTAAAAAGGACTCAATAAATGCACATGGAAGAGGGACAATCCTCACATGTAAGAAACATGGTCCTTCACTGCTTTGCTTCCTGAATGCAAAGCACTCCCACTTTGGTTTCTTATGGTGCAGCCAATCACACCCCTTCTCCTTATCCCCCTTTGCCAAATTATTTTCATCCATCACTTTTGCCCGACACCAAGTTCAAAGTCTCAAATGGGGTCATCCTTTGCAGAACCACCCAACTGTGTAACTTGTCTGTTCTGACAAAAGCATGGAGGACCTTTCAATTTTCTTGCAAAAAGAGCCCTTCCATAAAGAAGGGGCTTATTCATCAAATTAGCATTTAACACGAGTGATATGGTAGCTTAATTTACGTATTAGAATATATAGGCTTATTGCGTAGTACTCCCTTTGTTCCAGTTTATATGACGTTTAAGGTTTTGACACAGGTATTAAGGAATGCAATTAATTTATTGAATTTCCTAAAAAATATTAGGTAACTTCCTACTATACCCTTTATCTCTCTAATTAATTACTCATTATACGCTACTCCCACTAAGTATTGATTAAGGGTAGTCTTGGAAAAAGATATTTAATATAACATTAGTTTTGTAAAACGATATCTATTTTAGAACAAATTTTTTTCTCTAAAACATCATATAATCTGAAACGGAGGGAGTAGTATTAGTTAGTGCTAAACTAGTGAGTAGTTAGTAGTGACCCACTTGCCACATTGTTGTATTTTCCTATTCTATACCAATGATGAAGGCAAAGCTATGATTGGTGTTCACCCAATAATGCAGCCTTAATTGCCCAGGTGCTTGTACTAATTGGTCGCTTTGCTTGTCCTCCAAGCTGGGTACAAACCATAAATGGGTTTGGAATAAGTTAACTTGTGGCTGTTATAGCCTGTGTTGGTGGAATTCAATCCATTTAACAAAGGATACCAATGTAATGGATTATATATCCTTCACACAAATACTAGTACTGTCATTTCTATGATTCAATATTCTTCTAGCCAAATAAACATTATTTAATTTATGATTTTTTGAAACATGCACTTATGAACAAATTATAAGAAGTAAAAAATTGAAAGTTTATATTAGAAAAAGCATTTATTACCTCTGTTTTTTTTTTTTTGGTCATTTTTGAAGATATTTTTTTATTTTACACTATTATCCCATTATAAAATGTAATTTAAAGTGAGTTTGTTGATTTTTATAATAATTTTCTTAAAAGTCACATAAACAATGATTATTAATACTACATTCTTTTTTTTAAGACCCAATTACTTAATTTATCAGTATTAAGGAAAGTGATTAATTTAATTTATAGTAATAAATTTGTCTTAATTTTTTTTTTCAAAACTACTCTTGTTCCACACTCTCTCTTCTAATTGTTTGCCTGATTAGAGATATTTTAGTCTAAAAATAATTAATGCAAGAGACATTATGGATTGAGTTTTATAAAAAAGAATAAACACTATTTTTAATTAAAGTCTTATAAATAGGAACGAAAGTTGTAGTTGTCAATGTAAAATTATTTACTCTCATAGTGTATAGGAATTAAACTTTTCTCAATATTTGGAACAAACTCTTGTGTAAAACATTATGAAAAATGCTCTACTTCAACTCTTTCAATTAAGATTAGAGTAAATTACACTCACCACTCATAAGGTTTTATGAAATTACACAAATTCTTATTTTTTTTCAATATTTACAACAACCAACCTTATAGGAAAACACAATGTATTATTTTTAAAACAATTAAAGGGTTAGTATAATGTATAAAAGGTGTCCATGTAACGTTTTTCAAAGGAATTATTATAAGAATAGAAAAAGCAGAAAAAATTTGTATAATTTTACGAAATCTAAGAAATAATAGTGTAATTTTTCCTTGGGGATTGGCATCTTCGCCTTCGCAGGATTGTGCCATAGACGGATTTTCATTCACTGAACACTTGGTCACATTATTTTCTTCAATTATACTTAAAGTGGACATATAAGATAGTAGGGTTATGATTCTACATATTCTTAACCAATATTATGATGTCTTGGAAAAAAGAGTAATTAATTTGACTGTACACTATATCGAAAACGATAGTGCCATAAGTCATAACCACCACTTCAACAATCCAAATGGTTACTTGTTTGTGCAATATTCCTTGCTTAATAATACAAAATTGAAAAGGTTTGAAGAACTTGAGTAGTTAATGGCGTAATTCAACCTTATCTTGCAACCCTGCCTACCAAAGAAAACGTGTCATGAAATTATTAATTAAACCACACCTTCTACACCTTTAGTTTGTTTCTAGTTTGCTTGTTTTTGTTATAGAACTTTTTAGATTTGAATTTCTATTAATTGGAGAATTTAGAATTATAAAAACGAGTTGAATGAATAATTTGATTTTTTCTTCTAAAAATCTATATAATTATGCGATCTATAATAAATTTGGAAATCACCACGTATATATTTGTATATATGTTTATTAGGTTAATGTTTTAATCGGTAAGTATGTTGGATTATGGTATTGAACCATGTAATTTAGGTAATGGGTGGAAATTAGTTACCATTATTATAAGGTCAATATTCTTATATTCATCATGCACTCTTCCTATTAAAGAGTTTGTTGTAAGAGAAGGAGTAGGAGAGAAATGTCATGTTCTTAATATATATATATATATATATATATATATATATATAAGTGAATGTACATTTCTATAAATAGATTAGATCTAAATATAAGTTGGTATAAATGGTTAAGAATTTGGTACGAATTCTCATTTTATTTATGAGTATTAGTTCAAATCTCCTAAGGTTTACTTTTTGCTTAGTGGCTAACTCTCCCTTGAGAGATTTCTTAACACCTAGGAACTATTTGAATAGTTGCAACAGGTGAAACTGCTTGTGGTTCGAACTTGTATAATAATTCTATAAGTGAACCTTTATTAGTAGTTTCAACAAGCTATTGACTCCCTACCAAATAATATTGGGAGTGTCTTTCTATTATACTACTTTTAGTCACTAAATGAGAAAAGTAGATTAGATAACATTTTTAGAATAATGTCTTCAAGAATTATATAATTATATATATTAATTTTATTGGTGTTCTAAATTATAGTATGCATCTAATTAACCTTTTATAATTTGCCCTTAATCAATTAGACAAACTATAATTCTAATCACCTGATTTACTCTTATGATTTTGACTAATTAACCGCCTCTTTGTAATTTAAATTTACTGAAATGCCAAATGAAACCATAACCTTATGAAGTCTACTGAGATATCCAATTTCAGCAAAGAAAAGAAAGATATAAATATAATAATGATAGTTGGCTTTCTCTTCTTTGTCAATTGATTATGAAGTTTCTGGCATATTCCTAAAGTCAAGGTCCAATAATAATTTCCTTCTTATAAGGAAAAGGAGGTTTTTTCTCCACTTGCAACTTGATTCCAACAAAGTATAATTCTTAATCTTAATTCCTGATGATGGAACAATTAATTATTAAATGAAATAGCTAGCTAGCTGTTCTTCCCTTTTGGGCTAAAGTATGAGGAGTTGATAGGCAGAAAATTGCATCAACTACTATTTACAACCTTGTATTGCTAGCTCTCGAGCCAGAATCCAAATGAATAAAGTTGTAAAGACAACTAATAAGATTGGTATACCCACTTTCACCAAAATATGACAATATTTTAGAGTTGTTGTTTTATAAGCAGTTAGAGACGATTACATATAACCACCTAATAATCACATAATCAAAAGCCTTAGTCACTAATATAATCTTATATTTAGAGGTCCAATTCATTAGTCCAATCGGTGTAGTTAAGCTATGACAATCAGTTCTTAATTCTATATTTTTTTGACACATCTTGTCAATTCTAGAATTATTTATTTATGCTCAATTTAAGAAATATATATACGTTCGAAGACAAAGTCCATCCAAGAAATTTGTGTGACATGACGATACCACTTTGGTATATATTTGAATGTGTCAACAAATAAACTTCCAAGTAAAAGGTAATAAATAGGTTCCCACCAAAAAAACGAGATGATAAATTGCCGAAGAAAAATACACAAACGTATTAAAATGTTATTTAATGATGTTTTTTTACTCGTAATAATTGAATAAAATTTATACATCAATTATTGTTTTTAGGTAGGAGAATGCTGGTGTAATAATTGGTATTAGTAGGAAAAAAAAATCAAACTGGAAAACCTTTTCTTTTATTAAATACTAAGCTTCAACCAATTATTGCCTATGCTATGCGTAGACTAAACCCAACTATGCATAATAATGGAAAGATTAAAATATAGTTTAATAAATTAAGGACTTCGGGTCGTAAGAGGAATAAATCACTTGTGATAAAATAAAAAAATATTTGTTATAACTTATAACCCTCTTATAACTCAATTATTATATATGAGAATCATGAACTAATTAGATCATGCTCGTGACATGAGATTGTGCGCGATAATGGCCATTATTCATGATGTTTTAAAAAAATTCAGGAGTCAGAGATAATGCCGCACGATTTTTTTATGTTTATGATGGAATAAAAGGAAAGTATTTAATTTATTAGATATATAACAGTAAAAGACAGTGATAAAAAATTGTCTTTTGGAGGTTACACATGGAGTTAATATCCATTTTTTAGGAGTGATATAGACAAAGTTAATCTTTATTTGCATACATAATACATATATGTTTCACCTTGTTAACAAAAAATTGAACCTTCCCTTGAGAAGATAGAATTAAAATGCCCAATGTTCAACTAAAATTGAAAATGTTAAAATGGTGTGATAAATAACCCTTTATGGTGGGGGCTATTTTTAGAGAATTTTTTATGACATCATAATTTGACACGTTTGATTGTGATTATCCACTCATTATGTCAATGCCTCAGCTGGCTCAGCATTTTATATGGTTAAAAAATCGTGATGTGAAAAATAACTTTATTTTACTTTAATTTTAGTTTTGAATAAATTTTGGATTTCAAAGAAAAATGAAAAGTTTATATTCTTTTTTATAAAAATTCAGAATATCTTTCGTCGAAAGTTCAAAGACTAATTAAGAAGTTTATCACTTTTTAATAAATGAAAATGTTTATATCTCACTAGATAATCTTATAATATAAATCAATATAATTAATGTGATATAATTGATAAATAATTATATCTTTTAAATACGTCGTTAAAAATTTAATTCCTATATTTGTATGTATAGAAAGACATGCTAAAAAAATACTATCTCTAGTGTTAATTATAAGTAATAAATTAATTTTTTCTTTGGTTCTAATTATAAGCAACAATCACTAATTTTTAAAGTAAATTTCTTTTATACTTTTACTTTATTGTTTACTCTATTTTTTATGCATTATGATAACCATTTAAAATAAATGATATTTTTAGAATAAAAATTAAATTTATGACATAATTAATTAAAAAAAACTGTAATAATTATTTTTTTTAATATTAATTATTTATCTTATATTATTTATAATTAGGACAAGATAGTATTAGTTTTTTACTCTTACTTAAAAAATACCTGGAAAAAAACATAACAACACGATAATATACAGTAGTACTAAATTGTAATCAGCCTAATAATGTACAGCATTATTGATGTGACTACAATATTTTATTCTTAATCTTATACGCGGTCATTAGTGAAAAATTGACTTGAAACATAAAGGTGGACGAGGAACCTTCTTCATTGGGTGATTCTAAATTTCTAATCCCGTTTCCATTGGGTGGAAAATGTTGACCAAAAAACAGGCAACATGCTGCTTCACTTTGGTTTCGTCACGCATCAGAACCTGCTGCAACATGTGGACCCTACGATGCATCATCAACGGTTGACATTATCTTGCATAAAGAAACCAGCAAAGTTGGATTGACATGTTTACTGTAGCTGCAGGCTGTACTGTAGCTTATGATCATTGGACACAGAAGTAGAAAGAACAAAAACCTGTCATCTCATCCTTTTTATTAGGATTCCTTTATTTTCAGAAAATATGTTTTTAATTTATCCAATTATCATAGATTCTATCGAATATCTTATTTAGCAACTATTCTAGCAGCTATTAATGATTGATATTTTTCCTTTAATTATTTTTAACTCGATCAATTACTTTTAAAAACCAGTCTTTTAATTAAATTTAGGGTGCAGTGAGTAAACAACATAACTAAGTATTTATTTATTAAATTTTTAGTATATCAAAATTTATGTTGTTAATTTAGTTATGAAAATTCTAAATCATTTTAAACCTTTAAATTGATTAAAAAAATTAAAATCTGATCAAATCAATAGACGAAAATAATTGAAAAATCCAAAAACTATTTTCTTTATTTTAATTTGTTTCAGTTTTTATTGTAAAAGTCAAATAAAATTAAATTGCATTTTTATTATATTTACATTTATTTTCTTGTTATATACTGTATAAAATTTAATTCTTTTTTTAATTTAAATCACACTTTTATTACACGTCATCTTCAAATACTAATTAAAACTCAAATAGTTTTTAGATTATACATTATACCAATTCATTTTTATTAATTATTAAATTAAAATAATTATAAAATTATATAAAAATTATATAAAAATTATAACCAATTTATATTTAATGACAAAAATCGATATAATTTATTTCAAATTTGATATCATATTTAAATTGAAATAAGTCAAATCACATATTATTTTTGTATTTAATTTTATGTAAAATAAAATGAACTAAATTGAACAAATTCCATTACTTTGTTTTACGCTGCGTTCGTTTGTGCCGTAAGTTGTGAATTGCAGCGGTAAGTGAAGATGAAAGCTGGTGAAAATGTAATTTGCTCCTGTTCAGTAGGAGTGAAAGTGCAATGATAGTGTAACAAAAATTGTGGGACCTATAGTGAAAATTTTCACCTAAAAAATGAGGTGAAAGTGCACAGTAAAATGGTACCTAAATTCTATCCCAGTACTACCCCTCCTTTTCATAATACGTGCCTCTGCAACCAGAGAAGGCATGCCACCATATTCGAATATATATTAAACATAATTGAATATAATTTGTAAATGTAAAGGCACCATATTTGATTATGTTGTAAGCATAATTGATCATGCTTACAACATAATTGAATATCTTGCTAAGCATAATGCTACCATATTTGATTATGTTTAAGTATATTCGATTATGCTTACAACATAATAGAATATGTCGCTGTTGCACGAATTTTTTTATATGCAGGGAATGATTTTTTTTATCCATATATATTAAATGATTTGAATGTCATGTGATAGCCGGAAACAAAATGCAATATAATAATTTTTCTTACTTTTTTATTTGAAAAATAATTCTCTAGTGATATGCATGTTAAATTAAAAAAAAAAACCATACACAAAAATAACGCAACAATGTGAGGATAAAATAGAAAAAATATAAATAATTAATTTTTGTTTTTTTATTTATTTTTCTATAACATTACTTTAATTCAAATCTTTCATTCCTTTTCAACTTTATTTCATTTTTACCAAATAATCTTACTTTCTACTATCTTTCATCACATTTTTATCTCTCTTTCATCTATTTTTATTCCTCATATTTTTAACTTTTTTCTTTCCATACAATCGAAGACAGAGATTAACCAAAGAAAAGGGTGGTATTACTTGAGTCCCACGAAAGCAGCGGTGACGTGGCAGTGGTTGAAGCGTAACCATGTGTCCACGTGGCGGACAATGTGAGTGTGGTATGAACAGGATCCAGCTGGCAGGTGGGCGCTGTAGCAGAGCAGAGAGCATAATCCAACCAAACCTTGTTTGTAGGCTCAGCTTCAGAAATACAGTAAAAAAAAAAAAAAACGAAATGACAATACATGTTTGTTTAATTAAAAACTGTGTTTTTTTTAAATTTATGATGTATTTTTTTTTTTTTAGAAATTATGGATATATTTTACAGAAAACAATCTTACTCAAATGAGTTTAGTTAGACCATAATCCGCCATAAATTTCTCTTTCTAAATATTTAGCAAACACACAAAAGAAATTTGTCTTTCAAATCATAATTTAAATTTAAATTTTTGTTAAAAGGAATATCTATATTCATTGATACCTCTCTCTCTCTTGTTCATTGATTAATCCTTGGCAGCTGGCTTTTGCCATGAAACAACACACACACTTCAATCTATGTATTTTTTTTTTTTATGTATTTATAGAGACTGCTGCCTAACCCAATATTCCATCGTGCATCATCCATCCTTTTCTCTTCCTTTTTTCACACTCCAAGAATTCTTCAATTCCATCATGTGTTTCAAAAAATTCAATTTGTTTTCTTCACGTTTACCATTCTACCTTTTACCGTGAGTGTGAGCTGTACTTGGTACTTACTCGCCAAGTATGTCTTTAGAATCATGACCATTATTTTATTACCCCTATTTAGATAAAAAAATGTAGTTAACTTAGTTCAATTAGTAAATTACTATCTATATACTAACTAGCAAAATGGAATAAAATCTTACTATTAGTTTGGAATTAGATTTAACTCTCATAGGAGTTTGGATAGTAACATCTTTGGGGGTAAAACAATTGATGATTGCTAAAATTAGTGGCTGAATTTAGGTGGAAAATTCTACCTGAATTTGTCGACATTCATTGATGATGATGGATGAGTTCAGAAAAGGGATGAGTTGAGAAAAGGAAAGGAGCTCCAGTTCATTCCTTAATTCGCACAAGGATATAAGCATGGATATTTAATCAAGAAATTTAGTTTTTCATTCAATAGGAAAAATCATAGGAAGATAAATAAAAAGATATAATATTACTCTATTTAAAAAGTAAATAATAAGGAGATGTCTATATTTATTATTTAATATTCAACATTATTTCGAATAAGATTATCTCTAATTTTTGTCCTTAACTTTTTAAAATACCCATATCCTTGCATAAGGAGAAAAAAAAGTGTTAGCTTTAAGGGAATAGAATTTGTCTATTTAAAAAATATAGAATGAAAACTATTGTTGCTTTTAAAAGTCAAGAATAAAGGTCATGCTTAAATATTTTTGTTTTTCATAAATACCTATAAAAAAGAAAATAAAAAAGAAAAATGCATTGAATGTTTTTATAAATTAAAACTAATTTATGTCCCTTAGTTTTTGAAGAAGTTAAACAATTTTTTTTATAAAACTTAAGTACATATAAGTTAATTTTAATTTATATAATAAGTTAAATTTATTTTACTTTCTTATTTTCTTTTTTATAAGTAGTTGTGAAAAAAATTATTCAAGCATAAACCAAAAACCAAAATTTGAAAAAATTTCTAACCCAAAAACTTTTTATTATAAGTTTACATTGAAAATCAGGATAAAAATATATTAATAGTAATATTTTTTAATAGAATATTTTTACTTCTATTTTTTAACCAATAAAATAATAAACAATCTTCTTCAACAAATGAACAGCTAGAAAACGAGTAACCAATAGGCATAATGACATGAAAAGCACACAAAAACAAAACAAAACTAGTTTTAACCAATAGGCATGATCGACGCGTAGCTTGGTCATCAGACTTGGTGTTCCCGCCGCCCCTTCTCTCTCTACCATTCCCATTCATCCTTTCTCTCTCTAGGAAAAAAAAATAAACCATTAACACACCACATTACAACAAGGCTTTATAAAACCCACCAACCAAAGAAGCATTGAATCTTTGAAGAAGAAGGAAAAAAGAAAGCAAAGCCAGCAATGGCCAAGTCCAAGAACAATGCCAAGAAGTTGTCCTACATCTCAGTTCCTTCTCAGATCATCAACTCCATCTCATCTTCTTCTCTTCAATCTTTAGTTGAATCCCCCAAGAAGTGTGCAAGACACTCCAAATTCTTCACCTTTGTCAAGTGCAGGAGGCAAAGACTCTTCCTTTTCACTCTCTTTTTCCTTGCCTTCTTTGCCATGCTCAGGTTTGGCCTCAATGTGGACACCCCATTTCCTCCCTTCCCATGTGCAACCTCAGCAGGCCTCTCAAAATCCAATCTTGGAGTTTTGGATGGTGCTGATGTCACTGTTTCAGAGCCTCTGATTAGCAGTGTGCAGTTACATGCACAGGTTCCTAGTGGGGTGGATGAGGAAAGGGTTGAAAAGAGTGAGTTTTGGGAGCAGCCAGATGGGTTGGGGTACAGGCCTTGCTTGGATTTCAGCAGGGAGTATAAGAGGGAGAGTGAAGGGGTTGTGAAGAACAGGAGGAGGTACCTCATGGTGGTGGTTTCTGGAGGGATGAATCAGCAGAGGAATCAGATTGTTGATGCTGTTGTCATTGCTAGGATTCTTGGGGCTGCTTTGGTCGTCCCCGTATTGCAAGTCAATGTCATTTGGGGAGATGAAAGGTAAAAAAAAAATAAAAAATTCTTGTTCATGGTCTTGGTTGATCTTTCATGTTGGATCATTTTAACAAATGAAGAGTTGGGTTTAGCTGATTATGAATTAAACTGTTAACATTTTTGGATTAAATTTTAATAATGACCATAATTGGAGTTGAAGCATAAGCATGTGTTTGGTTTCAATCTTGTTTTTGATACTGGTTTAATTTCTTTTCTTATTTGCAAATGTCACAATAGAATCTTTTACAATTTGCCTTTTTTCCTTATTGGGGGTTTGTTTCCATTTTGCAGTGAATTTGCTGATATATTTGATTTGGAGCACTTCAAGAGTGTTCTTGCCAATGATGTGCGGGTGGTTTCAGCATTACCATCAACACACCTAATGACAAGGCCAGTGGAGGGGAGCCCTCTCCCTCATGCCACTCCCAGTTGGATTCGGTCACACTATCTCAGAAGAGTAAGAGTCTGTTTTCTCTTCTTGAGTTCTGTTCCTGCGAGCATGCACTGAGTAATTAGTAGTTCTTGTTTAGTCTCATGTTAACTTTAACCTGTGATAATTTTTATGGATGGATCAAAGATTACCTATAGTACCATAAGAAGAGTTACAGTGTTCTACACAAGTAGTTAGAGCCCTTTTATATATCAATTTATTGACTGCAATATCTTATGTTGCCAAAATATTAACATGTATCAATCTTGCAATGTTAACTAGGAAAGCTTTGACTTGTTAACTGTTGTTCTTGTTGAACAAGAGTTTAACATGATTCTTGTTGTCCTATGCAGTTCAACAGAGAAGGCGTCTTGCTTTTACGTGGATTGGATTCGAGGCTAACAAAGGATCTTCCTCCTGATCTTCAGAAGCTTCGATGCAAGGTATTACAAAGTGACAAGTGTCTATTCTTATGTCGAAGACAAAGGGGGAAAGGCAATTCGGAACTAGCTTTATGTGCCTATTGATAGCAGATTCTAAATGTTCTTGTCTATCTTTCAGGTTGCTTTTCATGCATTAAGGTTTGCAAAGCCTGTTCAGGAACTCAGTAACAATATTGCTGAGAGAATGAAAAGCAAGGGACCCTACCTTGCTCTTCATCTACGGATGGAAAAGGATGTCTGGGTGAGAACTGGTTGTCTCCCTGGTCTGAGTCCCGAGTATGATGAAATTGTTAACGACGAGAGGATAAAACGGCCTGAACTCCTGACAGCAAAATCAAACATGACTTACCATGAAAGGAAACTGGCTGGCCTCTGCCCCTTGAATGCTATGGAGGTTACAAGGTATATATATTATAAATCCTTTTCATCTTTAAATAGGTTTTTAGGTGTCTTCTAAGTATTAGTGTGACAAGCTTTTCTGATATTTTTTTCCTTTTCATTTATAGGCTGCTTAGAGGTCTAGGTGCACCAAAAAATGCAAGAATTTATTGGGCTGGAGGACAACCACTGGGTGGAAAAGAGGCCTTACAACCATTGATCAATGAGTTTCCACATCTTTACAGTAAGGAAGATCTTGCCTTGCCTGGAGAGCTAGAACCATTTGCAAACAAAGCTTCTCTAATGGCTGCCATAGATTACATAGTCTCTGAGAAGAGTGATATTTTCATGCCATCTCATGGAGGCAATATGGGCCATGCACTTCAGGTATAAGATTATAAGTAATATAGATGGCCGTTTCTATAATTATATTGTAATAACTCATTCTTAATGTGACAATTTCTAACTATTGAAACTAAATGTTATTTCAGGGTCACCGGGCCTATGCAGGACACAAGAAATATATAACACCAAACAAAAGACAGATGCTTCCCTATTTTCTGAATTCTTCCCTCCCTGAAGAAGAGTTCAATAGGATTATCAAGGAATTGCATCAGGATTCATTTGGTCAGCCAGAACTCAGGACTAGCAAGGCTGGGAAGGATGTCACCAAGTATCCTGTTCCTGAGTGCATGTGCAATGATGACTCACATCATCATTCTTCCTAATTGCACATTTGATGCCAAAGCTTTTGGTACGAAGATTACACGAAATTGGATAAACAAACACGGAAGCGATGCTAGTTTTGGCAACCGGTATGATTTTGATCCCTTGCGAATTGCTTGAGGTCACTTCCACGGAAACCACAGTTCTTTTAAGAGCCATAATGTCAAGCACGCCTATCCCTACAGATGTATTCACATTATTCCTTAAATACACGTAATATGTATGTTATGTGAGGCACTGTAGATTTTCATCAGTTGATAATAGGCTAAAATGAATGCATAGTAGATCATTCTTTGATTCTTTAGAGTCTTTATAGGATACATGTTACTCTTGTTACACGTCTAATTCTTTGTAGTACACTATGAAGCCTTGTACTGTTGTACATATCTGTATAAATTCCCAGTTTTGTATTGATTTATTTGCTCCTTCATGATCACCTTATGCTATCGTTTAATTCAGCAGCAGGAGTTTTGCACTAGTTGCAAATTAGAAGAAACTGAACATGTGATTGGAATACTTTTAAAGCATCCGGTGAAGAGAAAAATATTGTTAATATTCTGATGGAAACTTTCAATTAAGCATTGTTGCAGTTCATTTCAATAAAAAATTAACAGGGTGTTGTGTGTGTGTGTGTTAACCAGCAAGAAATTGGCTAGGACCACTCCATTGGTTACCATTGGTTACCATTTAAATAGTAGGAACACACTTTCTGTCACAATTTTTTGAACACATTTTTTTATTGTTGAAATTTAATGAAAATGATAATTTTGTGGGTCTCATATCATGTTTAATAATTTTCTCTCATAATTTTGTAATTTTTAATAAATTTTAATTAAGTAGAGATGGTGTGTTTGAAGGAATGTGTTACAAAGTGGATTTTTAGCACTTCTCTTCACTTAATGGCATGCTAGCAATTTCTCATTTCTCATAACATAAAACCTTGTACTATATTATGTTCAGAATGGTGAGGACGACATTTGGCAGATAAATGTATCTTTCAAGGTATTAAATGAGTCGTTGTCCTTGAATGATATTGATTAGAATGAAGACAAAATGCCTTTTGATGTTACTATTTGGAGCTGAAGCTAATCATTTTATTTTAAAGATAGGATTGGGGTGCCAGTTGGAACCATTTTCCTCTGAAATAGGATATAACATTGGCTTCAGAATTCATAAGCTCTAGGTTATCAACTAAATTAAACAATAAACATCATCAAAACCAACTCTGGTAGTCCCAGAATTGTCAAATTCCAAATAGCAGATTCAAAATTCAACTCCGAACTACAAAGCAAATCACAGTCATTCTGAATGTATAGCTGGCAAAAGGCTCAGATTGATCACAACCAGCTGTTCCCCATGAGATAGGCCATCGGTAACTATAAGCTTATACTAGCAAATGTTTGGAAATTGGAGGACAGAGTACATTTAATTCATAGTACTAGACTACTAGTAGAAGAAATGAAAATACAGTTCCCAAGGGATCAAAATCGTACCGGATTGGTGTTCCACATTTAGCCTTTGTTTGTTTATGAGCAAAGAAAGGGAAGAAATATAAGGAAATATGTGAGAAAAGAAAATATTATATAAAGTAAAAATTAAGATTGTTTGATTAAGGTGAAATAAAGTAAAATAAAAGAGAAATATTTAAATTAAGGTTGTTTGATATTTAAGAAAAAAAAAAAAAACCTTGTGATAACATAATCAATTATGCTTATTTTTCATCTCCATACAGCACGCACAAAACATACCAGATTGGAGTAAAATGGTGCTCCCTGTTTTGCATGCATTTACAACGATTTCCATGCTATGAACCAGATCAAACCATAAACTTTAGGTTAAATTATTTTGTTAGTCCCTTATCTTTATTTTAGGTTTTAATTTGGTTCTTTATTTTTTAAAAATTACAAAATAATTCCTTATCTTTATTTTAAGTTGCAATTTGGTCCTTTATTTTTTAAAAGTTGTAAAATGATCTATTAACTAATTTTTTTATAGCATGTTTACCCTTGAAGTAATATATTTTTTAATTTTTTTTGTGATAAACATGCTATAAAAATAAAGATAGGGACCATATGAATAATTTAGCCTAAACTTTATTAGGTATGATCAAAACAACAAATGTACACCCCCACCAGCCCACCTCTAATCTGAACTTGTATGCACGTGTAATTAGTTAGAGTGGTTTTTAAAGAAGGTCTAATTGAACATTTTACCGCTGAACTTTTGTGATTTTATGAATTTTACCACCGAAATTTGATTTTCGTGAATTTTACCATCGTACTTTCAATTTTCTCAAAATTTACCACTCCGTTAAGTCTCCGTCAAATGTCAAACGGAAGGATGGTAAAATTCGAGAAAATTGAATAGTATGATAATAAAATTTGCACAAAAAAAACTTCGATGGTAAAATTCGCAAAATTACAAATGAATTAAAATATTTTAGTTTTTAAAAAATAAAATTCCAATTAAGGTTTAATTGTATATTTTACTATTGAACTTTTGTAATTTCGTGAATTTTACCATCAAACTATTCAATTTTTTCGAATTTTACCATCCTTCCGTTTGACATTCGATAGAGACTTAACATAGTGGTAAAATTCGAGAAAAGTGAATAGTACGATGGTAAAATTTGTGAAAAATAAACTTCAGTGGCAAAATTTGCGAAATTACAAAAGTTCAACGATAAAAAAATGCAATTAAGCCTTTAAAGAATTTGTATTCCTCCACAATCATGGCAAGTTCTATTTGACCCATTAATTTATTTAATTATAACATTACTTTTACTGGCATTAATGATATAGTGTATTTATTTACTCCATCCATTCTACTTTATATGATGTTTTAAAAAAAAATTGTACTAAATTGTCATTTTACAAAATTTGAAGCATTAAATATGTTTTTTTCATGCGGTACCCATAGTAACAATAGTTGTTATTGTATAGTAAATGACAAAAAATCTAATTATTTAGAGAGATAAAATGTATATTAGGAAATATATAATATATTTTATGAAATTCAAAATATAAATTGTATTTCTTAATACTTGTGCTAAAATCTATATAAAATAGAACGGATGGAGTATTTGTTAGTTTTATATTATAGATTTTAAGATGGATGAAATTTCGATTTCAAAGCCGCGAACCACACCTGAATATATGGAATGGCTGCTGAAATTTCTAGACTCTACTACTGATATTGCATCATGTAAGAATTAAGAAATTTAAGCTTAGAAAACTATGTTAAAGTATAACACCTGTTCAACTTCAATTATCTCAGACCCAGCAGGTAATGAGTGTGCTTCATACATGCTCCTAAATCAGAACATTGATGGGTGAAGCATGCAACACCCACTTGATGTAGCTACAGCTGCTACACATTGTAGAGCTCAAAGTAGAGGATGGAAATTTCATAAAAATAACTCATTATATTGATTTGAATGAAAAGATGTTAATAAAAGAGGTTATAACATGTATTTTTTGGATCAAGAAAGATAAAAGCTTGCAAGAGAAGCATAGAACTAAATCACTAATATAGCTTATCCTAATTGTCACATAAGTTACAACTAACTACTCCATACATGATTGACCAAGCCATGACAATGAAGTTCTCTGCATCCCAGTTACTTATTATTTGTAGGTGGAGCTGTAGAAGTCCCTGTATGGTAGCCTATTTTTCCTTTCCCTTCGATGACAAGGACATATTGGTACCATTCTCTGAATTTTAACCCATATAATTAGAACTGAGGGGTTTAGGTTGGTAGGTTGGAGGGATGAATACATTTGAGCTGGGTTGTTGTTTAGGTTTCTGTTGAGAGGCTGAGCAACTTCCGGTGTGGATGGCGCATCAACCATGAGGCTATATCGAGTTTTTATCTAAGATGAAGAAGAGTAGGCTCTTGATACCATATGATCATAAAAGGAAGAAGTCATTCTACTTCATATGTATCCAAGGCAAATGTAGTTTTGACTATTCCACCAGTGCCATAAATTTTTAAGATGCAAATGGCCAAATGGGTATCACGTGAGACTTGATATTTATGATTGCTTTCACCTCTTGAAACTGAGAATCTATTCCAACTACATGTTTGATTGGTAAAGGGATAGGAGGTGATCTAGCAGAGGTGTCTTTCACAATCTTCTTGGTAAGTCCAGGTCCATACCTACACTACAGAAATACAATACTCTCCTATTTATTCAAATTTATTTCATCATAGTACAATAAACAATAAAGAAAACGTTAAATGATTAAAAGCATGCATTGATACAAGAAAGATAGATTATAGCCTACATCAACAGTCAACACATGATCAAAATCTTTCATGTATCCTAAGTCCTTTTATGCATAAAATCATATTAAAACACAATTGATGAATTATAAGGAATATTTAACAATCAGCAATGTTTTTGAGGCCTAAAATAAGAAATTTAATTAGTTGCCTCATACATGGGTTGCCCATATTTAGCTGGGAACCTCAGATTTGAACAGAACATTATATAAATCACCAAATCCCTACTCATTACTCAAAACAAACCAAGAAATTAAAAACCCAACTCTAACAAAATTTCATCAAACTCAATTTTATCACATTTGCATGATAGATGTTGGCCTTAATGCATTTAGGTGTGATATCACTTAGGGGTACGACAGCATAGAATCCGCCTCATAAGAATCTGGGTCCAACCCAACTCCTGATTTTGAGTAATGCACCGAGAGTCCCTCAACTCATGCTGCTTTTCACTCTGCTTCTGAGTAATTTGTGGATCATCATGTTTCACCCTCGAGTCACTATGCTTCTGAGTAGAACTTTTCTGAGTCTGAGTAGTCCTCTGAGCATTCTCCTCCACCTTTAACTTCCCATAACCTGTCTCCTTGAAATGTAACAAACTTTTTTGTGTTCTGAGGAATGCAGTTTCCTCAAGATATTTGTCAGAAACCACTTTGTGATCCTGAGATAGAACAATAGATGCCTTCATCTTCCCATAAGATTTGTTCAATCTCATAGCATCCTCCTCTATCCTACTCAACAATTCTTCCAACACATGATCGTAGTAATAGCATTCTTCTTCCAAGGATTCCTCTTGGCTAGAGATTGTGGTTGAAGCTTCTTTTGCAGATGGATGCTGGCACTTCAATAGAACAATGTTCATCCTCTCGGACATCTCCTTGGAGACTTGTTTGCCATTCAAAAATGTCCATGCAAGTTGGTTTTTCTTTGTGAACACTGCTTTGAAGTTGCGGTCTCGATGTTTTAAATGCAAATATCCCCAATAGCGATGACTAGGAGCTTCACCAAAATGACATGCCTCTAGGATAATAGGCATATCAATGTCCAACTTGTCATTGCCGTTCTCCTTCATAAACTCTACTCGTGCCTTGAGGTACTGTTCCATAAATTGGTATGCACCTTGCATGTCATCAGTGTATGACTCAGCAACATGTTTTGGCACATTCTATTTCACCAACTCTACAACCCTTAACACATCCCATAAAGATTCTAAGAGAGGTAAATACTTGCCAAATATTTGTCTTGGATGCATGCATTCTAATGCATGTCTTATTCTTTGCTTAGACATCTGAGGAGTTCTTTTTGGAACCAAACCTGATGGTGTCAATGGCATGTAGTTGGAATCAAGAGGCATGAATTGGATATCATTTGTGTTTGTTTCCTTTTTGTATATGTAAACTCCCCAACGACTTAGAGTCAACGATGATTCACATTGAACCTGAACGACCTTCCAATCATCTCCAAGATAATCATCGAGACCCTTCCACTCCTGGTCACTGAACAAAGTCCTTAGTTCACACAACAGCACGTAATCCTCACCAACACTGCAGTAATGATAATCTTTGCGGCATATTTCTTTGTTATCTATGAACAAGTGGAGACCCTCTAATTCACACTCTTACCGGTTAAAATTTGATCCATGTAATTGACACTTAATGGTTAAAATGTATTGAAAACTATAAAACCATAATAAAATTTTATTAAAAAAAATGTGAAACTCACAAAATTTTATAATTTTTAATAAATTTTTATCAATAAATTGTGAGGGACTTGAAGGAAGAGTTTATAATTTTTAAATTAAATTAATTATTTCAAAATTTAAAAGTTAACGGTACTAACATTACTAATAGAAACCTGAAAAAAGGACCAAAACAAAACCCTTCGAAAACATAGAAGACTAAAATGAGACTTTTAAAACTTAGTGTATCAAAACAAAAAAACAAAAAAACATAAATGACCAAAAATAACATTTAACCTAATAATGGGTCGTAAAACTTTTTCAAATACTGTTTTACTGCTTTAATTATGGTTGCTTTTTTAGTTGGTAATGTTTAGACCAATAGACATGGGTTGAGTCAGATTTGGGTTAACTTGTAAAGCAAATGACAGTGGGCATGTGTCATTTTGCTGATAACTTGTATGGATACGTGAGTGACTCTCTTTTCTATGTATTCACTAGGGGTGAGCACAAGTCGCATTGGATCATATTTGTGGCATTTTTTACCTGATCCTATCAATTTTAATTGAATCGATTTGGATCGGATTTTGCCTATTTTAAGTCTACAATTCGATCCGAACCAATCCGATTATAATTGGATTGGATCGGATCGGATCATCAGATTTATCATTAAAATAATAAAAAAATAAAAAAAATGATTTTTTTTAAGTTAGGAAAGTGATTATGAGAGTATGCAATTTAATACATTTAACTCAAAAACTTTTTTTTAACTACTAGTCTAATATGGAACCTGTTTCATTCCAAGTTAAAAATTAAACCATGTCTTATATTATAATCATAGTAATCATTGATCGGTAACCTTAAAAAGAAAACATACAGTTAAATTAGGTTGGGCTAAAAAGCCTAAACTCTAAATGTTAAAAATAATAAATAAATAAAATATAGTAAGTAATCGGGTGGTCAGATCAGATCGAATTTTCAAAAGTGAAATCCAATCCGAACTCATCGGATTTGCAATTTTTCAATTCGATCTGAACTAATGATCTAAACTGATCCGAATTGTCCGGTTTGGATTGATTTGGATTCACCGAGTTATTGGGACTAAAATTGGAAAAATAAACTTACAAGAATAAAAAAAAAAAAAAAAAAAAAAAAGGCTAACTCCCAGAAACCAATTTCATATTTAAGCCTAGAATAGGAGGGAGTATTATAGATTTTAAGATGGACAAAATTTCGATTTCAAAGCCGGGAACCACACTTGAATATGTGGAGTGACTGCTGAAATCTCTAGATTTTCCTGATAAAATGTCCATCATGTAATCATGTAAAGTAATGAATAGAGTTACACAGGGGTCACACTTGGCGTGATCATGAAGAAGTTTGCACGAAAGCATCATGAGAACTAGAAGACATGTAATTAACCTGAGCAAAAGAATCACTCAGTGGAAACTACAAGAGTGGGGTGCTCTACATATGTCATCTAAACCTGCTATAACTTCTGTAAGAGCAGCCACTGATCTCACTGACAATAAAATAATGTTATGACCATAATAATGTAAGAGCAAAAGAATCACTCAGTGGAAACTACAAGAGTGGGGTGCTCTACATATGTCATCTAAACCTGCTATAACTTCTGTAAGAGCAGCCACTGATCTTACTGACAATAAAATAATGTTATGACCATAATAATGTTTTAACCGAACGCTTACTAGTGTCCTATAAGCACAAATTGCCTGTGCACATTATTCTCTTTGTGAAGATCAATTCTTATTATAACAAACACTAGCACATGTAAGACTTAAATGGAAAATAATACTGTTTAGAAAGAAAGAAAGGGATAACTAAACTGCATTATCATGTAGCACTAGCAAATAATTAAACACAATACACACAAAAGACAAGGTCGGACAAACCACTTTGTTCTTTGATCTCCTTTCACCTACTTTGCCTCCCAAATCCACCAAATAATGATCTGATCCAACCCAACTTATTCTTTTTCTGAGTAGAGCTCTGAGCATCATGCTCCACCCCCAACTCATGCTGCTCCTGATTCTGAGTAGAGCTCTGAGCATCCTGCTCCATCCTCAACTCATGCTGCATATGAGTAGTTCTATGAGCATCATGCTCCACCCTCAATTTCCCATATTCTGTCTTGTTGAAATTAGACCCCAACCTTCCCAATCTTTCTAGTCCTCTAATGATTGCCGTCTCCATAAGATATTTGTCAGAAACTGGGACATCCATTGGAACAATAGACGCCTTCAACTTCCCATAAGATTTATTCAACCTCATAGCGTCTTTTCCTATACTCCTCATCAATTCTTGCAATGCAGGATCATTGTATTCTTCCTCCAAGGATTCCCCATGGCCAGAGCATGAAGCTTCCTCAATAGAGTGATGCTCACATTTCAACAGAACAGTGTAATTTAGCATCAAGGCTTCATTCCTCTTCCAAATTTTCCACACACGTGGGTCTCCTTCTTTTAGCTCCACGGTTCCCCAATAGCGAAGGCTTTGAGCTCCTTCTAAATCTGTACAAGGGTGACATTGACATTCCACTAGAATAATAGGCATAGTTAGATTGATGTACAACTTCTCATGGCCATATTTCTTCATATGTTGTGCCTGTTTCACCAATAATTCAACCACCAATTGGCCAGTACTTTGAACTTCTGAATCAGTAATATGTTTTGGCAAATTCTCCATCAGCATCTCCAAAATTTGCGCCACATCCCCGACAACATCTTCATGTTCTTGCAGTAAACTTGCCTCATAGGTAGAGGCTGAAACTTCCCCTCTAATATCAGCCTTGGCGTTCCAACACAAGTTCAGTAGCATGTTGGCAACAGGGGCAGTTTGTTCTAATTTAAATGAATTCAAGTTCTGGCCAAATTTTTCTATTACATCATAATTTTGTTCATGTCTTGTTTTTTTATGTTGACTTGTTTTTGGAACCAAACTTGTTAAATTGGGAGAGCTAAATTGAATATCATCAGTGTTTGTTTTCTGCTTGTACACATAAACTCCCTGATGATTCAGAATCAACCGTGATTCACATTGAATCTGAAAGGCCTTCCAGTCATCTTCAAGATAAGAATCAAGACCCTGCCACTCTTCATCATTGAACAAAACCTTTAGATCACATACTAACACATGTTGATCCCCAATACTGCAATAATGGTGATCTTTGCGACATATTTCTTGGCCATCTATAAACAAGTTCAGGCCAACAGTGTAGGACTCCTCAGCTGATACAACTCCTGGCAACAATTCTGAGGTATCCATCTGTATATCATCATTCTTTTTCACTTCCTCGAAAACAAATGCAAAAGCCACAACAGGGAACTTCCGGCGAGCCCAGAAAAGCAGGACATCTTTACTGTCAATACAGTCAAACCCCTTTGGAATTTCAGTTTCTGGCATCACAACTTGTATTCTTTCCCTTTCTTCATATACCTGTGACATCAAGAAAATAGTAAACTATGAAGTTAAGCCAAATAATAAATATCTAGTAGACTATAGCTTCATGAAAAACATAACTCTTATACTAAGTTATGACTGAGCAGTGATGTTTAAAAACCTTAAACCTGGGTTGTTTGATAAATAGGTTATGTCCAAATAGGAAAAAAAAAAAAAAACAGTTGAAAAAGTCATTAAACTAAGAAAATGAAAATAAGAAGAAAAAAAAATAGAGAATGTAGTTAACCTTAGACAACAGCACGCTTGATGCCTTTGTAGTTAATAAGGATTGACAGTATCTTGCATCTACCCTTTCAATACTTGATGGAAGTTCTGGAATTTCCTTAAGATTCCTGCAAAAACTTAAATCAAGTTTTTTCAACTGCGAGGCTCCTTTGATGCACTCTGGGAGTGATTCAAATCCATTGTGGGATACATTCAAGTATTCCAATTCTGGAAATATTTCAAGAATTATGGAAAGATCTTCATATGACAGATTAGCCTTGCTTAAATATAATTCCTTTAAACTTGGGCAGCTATTTGCTTTGGAATGGCTCTTTCTGAACATTTTAAATGATTCTGCAAGTTGAGAACATCCATTCATCTTTAATGTGGCAAGTTCTGGCAATGACACAAAACTTGATAAATCTCTGAGTTCTCTGCAAGTTGACATGTCCACATACTCAAGCCCTGTAAGATTATAAATGGACTCTGGAAACTTCTTAATAGCAGTATTTATCATGTGAATCTTTAATGGCTTAGGCTTATGCTTATCCATGTTTCTCACTACTTCTGGGAATTCTTTTAGTTTACTGCAAAAGTTAAACGAAAGCATTTCCAGAGATGGCAAATTCATTCTTGGCACAAAACTCGTGAGCATGGTGCACTCTGATGCACTTAAATATACAAGGTTAGGCATATGTCCAACAGATGGATGAAACCCTTCCAATTTGTGGCATTTGTCAATTGTCAATACCCTCAAGTTTTTAGCTTCAAACATGTCAGGTATTTCAGTTATGAATTGACACTGGGAGAGATTGACAAAAGTCAAAAAATTCTGAAATACCTATGAAACACAATATAGTAACAATGGTTAGGAGCATATTGAATCGTATTAAATTTTAGATCATACTAGTTACAATGACAATTTTGTTACATGTTTAACATACAGAAAAGCAAATGTGCATATGTATACCTTTTGAGGTGGCTTAATGGATACCAGAGAACTATGAGATAACTTGAAGTCAACAATATTCTTGGGATTAAATTTAGGTGGAAAAGACTCTGATGGGAATCCTATCCAATCAAGGAGTTGTAAATTATTCGGTAGAGAACTTGGTCCTGTTAAAAATTTTGTATTCCGAACAATAAGAATTCTGAGATTCTTCATCTTCTCAAAGGCAGTATCAGTCCAATTATCTACTACTTCAAGATTAGGGGGATGAAGCATTATTCCTTCAATTGTTATACTTCCCTATCAAACATGTATAAGGAATTAAAACTAGCTAACTTAGTCATAGTAGTAAAACATATAAAAGTAATTAAAAAAATGATGGGAGAAAGGAGGATTCTTACCGAATCTTTTTTCAGTACTTTAAGAATGTCTTCATGAGACCATAATCTACTACGGGCACCAGGGTTTGATGGTGACTGATTCCTAACAATCTCTCTACCCATGTCTTGTATTAGATCATGCATCTCCAAGCAGCCATTTTCATCAACCTTTATTAGACATTTAGAATCAAGTACTTGAAAACTGAAATTAGAAGCCTTCAATATCCTTTTAGCATAATTCAATTTCTCCCCTTTGAAAAAACAAGCAATGTCCAAGAATATTTTCATCTCTGGCTCAGGCAGGCTATAGTAGCTTATTTCTAGTACACCTTGAATCTCAGCATTGGGAACCTTCCTATATTTTCCCAATTCAATTTCCCATTCCTCTATGCGTCTTCCTTTTAAATTGGATCCTATTACTTGTAAAGCCAAAGGGACACCCTTTGCATAACCTATTGCACGACGAGAAATACTTTCAAAGTTTTCTGCAGGTTTATGCATATCAAAGGCATTCCAACAAAAGAGTTCAAGAGAGTCACAATCATTTAGCTCCTCCAGTTTATATTTCTTAATTCCAACACCATAATCTAGCACAGCTTCATCTCTTGTTGTTATGATGATCCTACTGCCAGAACCAAACCAATTATGTTCTCCAACAAGTGATTTCAATTGTTTGTCCGAATCAACATCATCCAAAACTAGAAGAACTCTTCTATGGCCAAGCCTTCGTTTGATTTCAAGTTCTCCTTTATTCGTACTCCCCATCATGGTTTCCTTCACTACACCCAGTTGAGATAGAAGTGTGTTTTGGAGATCTTCCAAGAGATTTTTGCTTTTGTTTGACTGTTCTCTGACTTTAATCAGAAAACTTGCAGCTTCAAAATAATAATGTCTAATCTTTTCATATAGATAGACGGCAAATGTGGTCTTGCCTATTCCACCACCTCCATAAATTCCCAACACGCGAACCGTATCATTGGACTCGACATCTAAGAATGATTTCACCTGTTCAAAGTGATAATCGAGTCCAACTACATGTGTCATTTGTACAGGCACAGGAGCTAATTTAGAGGATGCGGCTTCAGCAATCTTCTCAACTTCAGCTTCAAGAATCTTCTTATGTTTAGCTTCAAACCTACAGGAACAAAACACTTTTTCTATTTCATTATAGTACTAGTTTTTGAAATCTATCTCTTTTATACCCAAACTAGTACCCGTCCCGCCTTTTGCAGGACGGAGACGGAGAGAGCCAAACTCGTTCCCGACTCGCTCCATTACCATCCCTACTCAATGAGTGGTTAACTGTGTTATGAAGTGTTTGAAAATAGATGTAACTTTTGTCCAAAAAAACAAAAACGAGAAAACACTAACATCCTGCTTTTTTCAATACATAGTTAGATGACAAATTGTATTAATTTCAATATTTTATATAAAAGTTATAAAAATATAAGAGAAAAATATAAAATAAGTTGATTAATGCAAGTGAAGTATAATTTTATATTTTGTGTGTTTCTTAAAATATGTAACTTTACTGTAATTTAAAATATTTTATTTTAAAATTTGATTTCTTTTTTAATTATGTCAAGCCTTTGCAATAGGGGTAAGATACTTAATTGTTTTTGGTAGAAAAAGAGAATTTATTATACTTCTTATAAAATTCTTTACTATTAGTTAAAATTTGTTGAAAATTACAAAATTATGAGTAAAACTCGTTAAATTAAAAGTGAGATCACAAAATTATGATTTCTAATAAATTTTAACCAATAATAAAGAATTTATTAGAAAATGTTTCACCAACATTTCTCTTCTGCAATATAAAAAAATATGACAATGTCGTTACGGCTACCATGATCATAATTTAAAACCTTGCATATAGCAAATCTTTTAAGTGCACATAGCAGATATGTCCAGTGATAGTATGATAGATGACTATATTACTAAACATGGTAAGAATAACTTACATATGGTCTTTGAAATGTATTCCGCTTAGGTCGCATACTCTAGTCAAAGCTTCCCTCCATGCTTTTACCTTCTTCGGGTCATCTTCATATGTCTTTGCATGACCATCCATGGCTTTTTCATAAGAATTTTGTTGTTTCCGTACATCTGATGGTTCCACTATGTAAAAAAATGTCCAGACTTGTTTTCTTCTGTTGTCAACATACTTACGGATCTCGGCTAGTTCATCAAGAGACTCGGTGGAAAATGCATAGTTGTGACAGAGCACAACCATTACCATTTTGGATTTTTCAATTTCCTCAATGGCAGGTCTAGTTTTTCCATCTGATCTGAAGATGCTGATTCCTTTGTCACACAAAGCCTGATAGAGAGGATCAACAAAAGCACTGCTGGTTCCGCCACTAAAACTCAGAAAAACATCGTAGGTGAAATCAGAGAATATTGGTGCATACCCACTTGCCATAGTAACAGTAATAGTAAATAATTAAGCGTTGAACTTGAGAGTTTAATTTGCAACTGTAGGCTTTAGTTGGTTGGCATCGATTCGCTTCACACAGTGGAATATAAATGAAGCTTTGGCCTTAATCATACATACCAGTGGGAACACTAACCGGCCAGGTAGATGCTGCGAAGTTGGCTGGAATGTCGTGAGTTGACTTCATGAAATGAAAACAAAACAAGATAAATTGTTTATTTTTTTTTAAGATTATTTAATTTTATGAGTTACTTACCCCTTCTTTGATTACATGCAAGTGGGTGTGACGGGGAGGGGGTTGGTAGGGAAAGGAAATAGAAAAGAGAGAGATGAGACGGGAATATCAAATTTCTTAGAGGAAAAATATAAGAAAGATCAGAGAAGTTATTTTTTTGACCTACCAAAAAAATATTTTTTTTTCTCTAATTGGTATGAAGTACCCCTGTTGGAATTATGTCTTTAATTAAGGACAAATCTATCTATCTATTTATAATATATAATTTTTCACCTATGAAATCATACCCTACAAACAAGGGCTGAGTTTGGATTTTCAATCAAAGGGAACCAAGATAAAAAATCATATCTTAATTAAAGAATGTTTTAACCACATACATAACGGGTGTAATAAATTTGATATATAACTATGGTTGCAAAGTTGTTGTATACTTGATATTTTAGGTTTTTTTTTTACCAACAAATTTAGGTTATTTATCTTCAACAAATTTCAATTAATGAAAAGAGAATTCCATTATAGTTAAAGTATATATTACTTCAAAAATTTTGATAAATGAGTTATACATAAAAAAAAAAAACACCATACGTCTTAGATAAAAACATGCTCAAATAAAATTTTATTTTAAATCTATTTTAAACAACCATTAACACATGTTAATAATAAGTTAATGACTAATAAGAAAAAAAAACATGTTGATACGAAATAAAAAAAAAACATGACAAGTAAATGGAATGTTTAGTAGTCTAAATGAAATAATAAGTTAATAAGTCTAGTGAAATAATAAAAAAAATGTTGGTATATTAAGTTATAGGGGACGTTTGTTTCAAGGAATATTATTGCATTCCCGGGAATGTTATTCCCAGGAATATTACATGGGAATGATATTCCTGGGTATTTAAAAAAAATATGTTTGGTTAATTGTTAAAATAGGTTGGGAATCTCTTTGAAATTCCTAGGAATATTTAAAACATGGGTTTGATTCACATTTTTTCCCTAGGAATATATGTTACAATTAATAAAATGTCTTTATTGTATAAAAGATATTATATTTTATATCAGCAACAAAGTTTTCAATTTTTTATGCTTCTCATACGGATAACTCAGTACAAAGAATAAATATACATCACACATAATCATAAATAACTAAAAACATGTGAGTATAATAAGCATAACTCATTAAAAAAATGGTAACAAATAAATCTGAGGACAATTGTATTGTTTAGACATAGTATGCAATATTCTAGTCAACAGTTATAAGCTACAGTAACAGATCTTGGATACCCATGACCAGTCATAAAACAAAGCGTAGCAAAGACTATATATGAAGTACATGTGAAAAAATAATACATATATTATTTAGAAGTTACTGCTAATATAGAGGTAGATAGGTAGTTAGGTAGTGGGTATTAACTAGTAATGAGGGTATAATAGATTTTTTACACAATAAAAATGAGAGCAAGTTGTTAAGTTCAGATACTAAAGTGAAAAGTCAACGGTTGCCACGTGAAATCCACGTGGATGACATGTAGCAATCGTCAGCTGCCACGTCATCACCAAAGGTGCCACGTAGGCACATCCGTTAAAGTTAGTAGAGATGAGTTAACGGCAAGACCAATTTGTCGCACTTTTTACACATCCGTTAAAGTTAATAGAGATGTGTGAACTTCCATTTATTTCATTTTACACGGTTCATTTTTTTTTTTGAGAAGGTTCATTTTCTATGTTTGGTACATTAGTATTCAGTATTACCTGCTCCATAATTTTTATATTAATTACTTTCAATATTATATTTACTCCAACAATATATATGCAGTGGATCGATTATATATTACCCCACCACCAGCATGTAAACCATTTGATTTAAACTACCAAATTATAGCCCTAGCTTGTTCTCTTGGTCATCTTATTGTATAACAAATTATCAATAGTTGGTAATGACTTAGGGGGCGTTTGTTTCACGGAATGTTATTGGATTCTCGGGAATGTGGAGATGGGAATATATATTCCCATGTTTGTTAGAAGGTAATATAGAAATATTCTCAGGTATCTCTTATTCCCAGGAAAATGAGATTCCCATGTTTATACTAATTTTATATTGATGTTATTTCCATGAAAGAAGGGTAGGAATGTGGATTCCTGGGTGGTGGAAATCATATTTATTGTGTAAAAATTCTATTATACCCTCATTACTAGTTAATACCCACTACCCAAGTACCTATCTACCTCTATATTAGTGGTAACTTCTAAATAATATATGTCTTATTTTTTCACACGTACTGCATATATAGTCTTTGCTACGCTTTGTTTTATGACTTGTCATGGGTATCCAAGATCTGTTACTGTAGCTTATAACTGTTGACTAGAATATTGCATACTATGTCTAAACAATACAATTGCCCTCAGATTTATTTGTTACCATTTTTTTAATGAGTTATGCTTATTATTCTCATAGGTTTTTAGTTATTTGTGATTATGTGTGACGTATATTTATTCTTTGTACCGAGTTATCCGTATGTGAACCATAAAAAAATGAAAACTTTGGTTGTTGATATAAAATATAATATCTTTTACACAATAAAGACATTTAGTAATTGTAACATATATTTCTAGGAAAAAAAATGTGAATCAAACACATGTTTTAAATATTCCTAGGAATTTCAAAAAGATTTCCAATCTATTTTAACAGTTATACAAACATATTTTTTTAAAATACCCAAAAATGTCATTCCCATGTAATATTCCTGGGAATAACATTCCTGGCAATGCAATAATATTCCGTGAAACAAACGTCCCCTTATGCAAACAATCGATTAAAGCAGCCAAATTATCATACTTTTCACACTACATTAATTATCTTTTGGTCTTCTCACTCAGTATTATATTACCACTGGATAACATTTGCAATCAATTGATGTAAGCAATCGTTATCATAAAACTTTCCATAATACTGTAACTTATGGTCGTCTTTTTTTATCGATCAGAATGAAATAAAATATGGTGCCGTATTTGATAATTAAAAAAACCAAGGCGTTATCATAACACGCTTTAACTTATGGTCGTCTTATTTTATTGATAATAACGAAATACAATATGGTACCAAATTTGATAATTAAAAACTAAGACATCATTTAGCATAATTGTGAGTTTTCATATTTTAGTTTTAATATTAAGCTAGCACTAGCTCAAAAGGTAGTAGGACCTTATTATTAAGAAAGAAAGTATTTTTGTTATGATGTCACAAGTATCGATCATTCACATAAGGGAATAGTCAGTGACTTGAATTGAATAGGATCATTATAGATAATAAAGTAAAAGAAAGTATTTTTTTTATTCATATGAAAGAAAGTATTTGTTATTACATTGAAATTATAAAAGTGTAATAAACCTTTTCCTTTCCAATAAATTCATACCATTTCTAGTTGTTTAAAATTAGTCTTAAAAGTTGATTTTTTTTTTTAAGAAAAAAAAAGTTAATGTTAAATACTTCTTTGTTTATTTTCCATTAGTTACAGGTAATCTTTTCAATTTGAATTAATATATGCATTAATTAAAAAGGAAAGTCATAAAAAATCATACATAATTTTATGGTTTAAATATTTTTTTAGTCCTTATAATTTAGCGCTTTTTTGCTTTTCATCTTAAAAAAAATTGTTTTAGTTCTTGCAAATTATGTTTATTTTGTTTTTCGTCCTTAAAGCGATTTAGATAACATTTTTTACTGTTCATAACACTTTTGTCACTGTTCAAAGCACTGTTTAAACCGCTTTAAGGACGAAAAACAAATCAAACATAATTTGCAAGGACTAAAACAAATCTTTTTTTTGCAAGGACGAAAAACAAAAAAGCGCTAAAGTGAAATAACTAAAAAGGTATTTAAGCCTAATTTTATTAAGGGTTTCAATTAATATATGCGTCAATCTATCTCCTTAATTATATATATATAAATGTATAAGTGTATATTCTCTCGTTTGAATATACTTTTAATATCACTCTCACTCTCCTAACATTCATTTGGTATATTTTTTTTATACTTTTAATATCAACCATTTAATTGTAACTAAATATCATAAATTAATTTTAAATATATATACACTTTTGGTGTGAAAATTTTTAGGAGCAATGCAAATTAATAAAAGTAATAAAGGATTTGTGTTATTAATTTGAATGTTCAAATTATAAAAATAATTATGATCGTAATTACCTTAATTACCTAAATTACTACAATTATATATTTTTAAATACACTCTTAATATGTATCTAATATATTATACTTTTAATATCAAATGAATTATTTAACTTAGCATTTTATCTTTTTTCAATCTATCATTTTTAATATCTTTAGTTCTAACTTAAATGTCAATATTTTTTACATATTAATGATATTCAAAAGTGATATTTACATATTAAATTTGACTTGTGTAATGCACGAAAAAAAAATACTAGTTAAGGTTATATTTGATAAAAGTAGATGAAAAGCTAGTTAAAAGCGTATAAACTTAGCATCTTAATCTTAAAAGAGGAAACAAATATCTAATTTATAGATAATATCTTTAAATCTATAGAACATCCTAAATATAAAATAATATCTTTTTAAATTTAAACAATATCCTGAAGATTTGAAACCTATGTCATCAGACTCGGACCGGTCATCGACTCAGTCGGAGTACTGAGTCACTGGGTCAGGGATCGACTCGGTGAGTCACTAGTTAACTCACATGACCCGATCTATATTAAAAAAATTCTAAATAATTCATAACTTATAAACTTTTATACTTAAAAAATTCATAAAAATATAGTCAAACCATACCTTAAAAAATCTCAAAAAATTCACAACACTAATTATACTAATTCCACAAGTTCATTCTTCAAATTCAAGTTCATTACCAAGACATAAGTTGTAATTAAAGAAATAACAAAGTCTTCATACAAAAGTAAGTCACAAATAAAATTTCAAACATAATAAGTTTCAAACATACCCAATAATGATTAAGTATGAAATTAGTAAAATATGTGTTTTAATAAATATTTTAAGTCTAATATTAAGAAATAAAAAAATTCATATAATTAACAATATAAAAATTTCCATGAATTTACATAATTTTTATAGTCATATTTGATAAAATTACCTTATTAGAGAAATTTATAATTTATAATAATTATAAAAGTAATCCAATAAAAAAGTTCGAATAAATAAAACACAAATAAAGCAAAAAAATAAAATAAATAATAAAACACAAATTGACTTTCGTGGGCCTCTGGTCATAAACCAGCCCATTTTAACTTTTGTAACCCTAAAACACTAAGGTTCAAAAGGAAAAGCCTCCGCACTCAGCCACAATTCTAAATAGCATAGCCTCCCATTCGTGAATCAGAGACAAAGGCAGAGTAATGAGTCGCAATCCTGGAAGATAGGAAATATGCTTAATTAGAGTTTTTTTTCTTTCTCTTTTTATTTCAGGCTCTCCTTCTCTGCTTCTTCTCTTTCGCGTTTTCTATTTTAGTTCCACCAGTTACTGTTGTAGCAAACATATTTTTTTATTCATTTTACAAGACCATCCAGTTTGTTGCAAACTGGCGAGTGACCGGTTTTCTCTAAAATCACCCGGGTTAAACAATTTTTTCCGAGCTAACAACATGCCCGATCTAACATGCTGCTCGAACCAGTGCTATATCCTGTTTCCGGTTGGACCGATCCAATCGGTCGGTTTGAGCCAGTTCTGATAATAGTGTTTGAAACATAACAAATTCCTAAAAATAAAAAACTCCTCTTGAATTTCCCCCCGCTTCCTTTATGTTAAAATTTGAATTGTTCTCCCAATAATTCTTCCCTCAATTAGAAAATTTTACCTTCTCAAAGCTTGTCCTTTCAAGTAGCAAAGATTTCTCTCATTTTTCTTCCCTCTCAACACCAAGCGCCTTTCCTTGTACACCTTGCATCCCCAATTTAAACCAACATTCCCAGGGTTGCGTTTTTCTTATGGAGGGTCTTTTTAGATAGATTACCGTCTAAGGATAATTTATCTTGCCCTTTTTGTCTTGATTTGGAGGAAAATTTAGATCATGTCTTGTTTACATGTGTGGAGGTACAACACATATTTGGAATTATTGCTATAAGTGGATGGGGTGTGCTTACTGTGCTTCCTCAATTAGCCCAAATGCACTTTTGGCAACATTCCCAGGATGTGGCACAAAATAAATTCAACTCATGGTGGCGGGTGCTCTAAAGTGCAATGGGGTCCATTTGGCAGCAAAGGAATATGTGCATTTTTGAAGGACAATCATGGGACAGAGAAATGATTATGCAGAAAGTTCTATTCCTATCTTGGTCGTGGTTAAAAGAATATGAAAAGGATTTTATTTACTCTTTCAATCAATGGCATGCAAATCCTAGCACATGCATCTTAGACAGGGATGGTTTTGAGTGATTATTCTTTGGTAGGGATAGGGAATGACTTTATAATGGTTTTATTTTAACAGTTTTGGTAACTGCTGGAACGCATGCACGTGACTTAGTTGGCCTGCTAATCCGTATCTTCTGGTATGCAGCTGTTGACTGTATATGTGATTCAGATTATATACTTGATTGGATCCTGCTGGGTACTGGTTTTATTTTGCAGTGGTGGTTTATGGGGGTGGGGTGTATATGGACAATAGTTTACAGTTAATATTTCTGTTACTTGAGGCATATATGGGTACACATGGTAGGCTCATATATGTGCTCTGATTGTGTACGCTTGACTGAAATTCCTGCACAACTTATGCATTTTAATAGTTTTTATTGCTGATAAAATAAAAATTTAAACCAACATACTTGTACTTTCGTGATGCCATCTCCCCTAATGAATATGTGATTCAGATTATATACTTGATTGGATCCTGCTGGGTACTGGTTTTATTTTGCAGTGGTGGTTTATGGGGGTGGGGTGTATATGGACAATAGTTTACAGTTAATATTTCTGTTACTTGAGGCATATATGGGTACACATGGTAGGCTCATATATGTGCTCTGATTGTGTACGCTTGACTGAAATTCCTGCACAACTTATGCATTTTAATAGTTTTTATTGCTGATAAAATAAAAATTTAAACCAACATACTTGTACTTTCGTGATGCCATCTCCCCTAATGAAATGATATTGACAGTAGCAGAAGGTATAAATCTCACATTTTGAAAAGTTTGGATGATGTCATTGTGGAGTTTCATTATGAAAGTCCCAATGCGATGTGTAAAATATGTTCCCTCAAGGCAAACGTACCCTACGCGTAGTTACAGTGACCCTAAGCTCGGATATTGTACCCAAAGGACAAGTTATAATTCCAAGATAATTTAATTCTGCAATAAACTAAACAATTTGATGTGATCAACAATTTGAGAAAGGAGTTACCAATTATTTTGAAGAAAACAAAAACTTGAAATGAGCAAGAAAAGATTGAGAAAAAACCAAACAAAAAGACCTAGGGTTGTGATTTCAATTATGCAATAAGTTCACCTAATTTCACTTTTTATAAAATTCTGAGATTGAATTATGTTGTCAATTATATATCCCTTTCTAGTGTTACCAATAGAATTTGGTCAATTCCTACTTATAATTTTTTCTCTAATTAAACATTTAGTTGGTCATATAAGGTTCAAAGGAGATAAAAGCATAAAGCATTGAAGGGAGATTAAAAATGAACTAATCCAATTGATCATTCACACAATACAGTTGTTCATAAGATATTATACGAATACAATTGTCCCACAGTTTGGTTAATTAGATACAAATGACCATTAATAACTAGTAAACTAAGCAAAGAATGATCAGTTCTAAGATTGAAATAAAAAGTAGTGGAACAATTCTACAAAAAAGGGATACTCAGAATTTTATTAAAAGATGCAATTATTGTTCACAACATATTTACATCACAACGCTAGCACAAGAAATTTAGCTGCCAAGGGTTCAAGCAAGCACAAAATCATTATCAGAAGCCTAAATAGTACAAGGGAAAGAAACAATTACAAATTAAGACCCCTGTGGTGTTCTTCATGCCTATCTCAAGCCTAGTACTCTCCCTCAGTCTCTCTCATTCACTCATAATGTTTATTTTTGAACAGAACAAAAGATAACTTTAACTGAGGCTTCCTATTTTCTATTTATAATGGCCAAAACATAACTGACTTCGCAAGGTCAGCACGACTGTGCTGCTACCAACACAATCGTACTCTTTTGGGGGCCAACTTCAAAATTCAAATTTGCTTTTGGGCTCCCTTGATCAGGACAGTTGTGCTGATGAACACCACGACTGTACTCGATAGATGTGGTGTTGTTTCTAATTTTGTGCAAATTGTAGCACGACTAGCTTCATTCCAGAACAATTGTACTGGATTCAACACGACTGTACTAGATCCAGCAAGGTCATGCTTTTCAAAATAGTGACAGTCTGGATCTAAAGTGCAAGTTTTTCAATTGTTTTTCTCGACAAGTTCCTTAAGTACCTGCCTAACACAAACTTAAATCAACCTGTGAGTTTTGTAAACAAAAATATGGTTAACAATATGAAATTAGCACAAAAACTCACTACAAAATATGAAATTGCCTTCAATATGCATTTTCTCACTATTTCCTAACTTGAAACGACTAAAGTCTCCATTAGTTTCCAAAATGTCAGACATCACTTGGTCTCTACAAATGTGCTTCGAACCATTACCTGATTTTGCAACCCCCTCAGTAGTTGCCAAATACATATCTTCATTTTCAAAGTTTTAGACCATGTTAGCCTAAGACTTGACATCATCTGTCTTCATAACTCTCAATTTTTTCTAGCCCTCTCTTATTTCTGTGCATATTATTTGTGTATAACCTTTCTTTTTGCAATAATAACATTCCACGTTACTCATCTTGTGTCGAACACCATTGTAATTTTGATATTTGTGACGTTGTAGTTTTCCTAATTGTTTGATTAAGTGTTTGACTAATAATGCAAGAGAAAAATTAAAAATTTAAATTATATTGAAATAATATAATAATTCACTTAAGTTCTATGTTGTGTTATGTGCTGTGGTATTACTCTTGAATTTTAATGAGGTGTTGGACTTAGAGTGTGTGTCGAGAGATTTTCGGGATTTTTACGTGAGTTCCGTAAGTTGTAGAAGAAAATAATAAGAGAAGGGAGTGTCTTTAGAGGAAGGGTGGAGACAAATAGCAAAATTCCATGCAAATCTCCTTGTTAAACGTGCAAAGCTTCCTGTTTCTTCCATTCTCCTTCATTCTTATCTTTCTTTTTCTATAAGTTTCTTTACCGTGAGTGAGAGATTTATTTCTACCTCAGCTTGAAGCTTGATTTCTTCTTTCCTAGAGATTTCTTAGCTGATTTTAAGTTGGTAAGTCCAGTTCCTTTTTATTCTTGATTTCTAAGTAACTTTCTTATCTCTTCCCAAGAACATGAGAAATAGGTCTTGGTTAAATTTTAAGAGATAACAGAAATCTTGATTTTGAGTTTACTTTGATGTTGATTTAGGTGTATCCTAATTGATTCTGTAACAAAACTTGAGGCAGATCACTCGAGAACCTCAAAGTTATTCTCTCTAGCTTTTCTTCACGGTTTGAGTCAAGAGCTGTAGGTAAGGGAAGCTTCATAACTGTTTGAAATGATCTGGTGGTTATATGTTTGGAATTCTGTTTCTGTTTGTATGCTTTAAAGATTTGTTATGATGATGTGATGATTTTTGCTCTCTTGATGTTTTGATGATTTGAGCTGAGTTTGTTGTGATAATATGTTGTTATGCTTTGGAATGATATTGTAAGTGATGGAAATGGTTTAAAAATCTTTGAAACATGTGTTCGTAATGGGTTTTAAAAGGTTCTGGATTTTACAGAAAACCACTCGTCCAAAGAAAACCATCGTCCATCTACCTATACTACAACTAAAAACAACGTCCAGTGAATACTAGAGTGTAGTAAAACCATCGTCCAATGACCTCATTGTATAAGACCAACGTCCAATGATCTAGTGTCTAATGACCCGAGTCCAGCGGTACCTTATGTTCAGTAAAGTCTGACGTCCAGTAAAGGTGGTTGTGAAATTATGAGGGTGTGTTTAGCAAGGAATCAGAACCTAGTCTTGTTACGAATGAAGATGTGGGATATGCCACTATTTTGGTTCTAGAACTATGTTAGGAAATTCACATTTTTGGTTAACGTTGATGTTGAGTTATGAGTAAGGATTCAAGTGTTGAGAATGACTTACTTGTGCTTATTGAACTGCTGGATGGGTTCATAAACTTGATTTGAGAAAAATGGTGAATTTATAACATAGAGGGAACGTGTGGCAATCAGAGTTAGTGAGTTGTGCATGATATTGCATAAGGGTAGACACATAAGTTGAGGGTGCTAGGTAGGCTCTCAACCTAGCGCTGGAGGATTTCGTGATGGCCAATGGTGGGCATATAGAATAGACAAGTGGGTGAATTCCTAAAGATGGAAGGTTTTGTAAACCTGACAGAGGTAAGCCAATACCAACACTTGTCTATATTCGATTAAATTCATACTTCCTCCACATGGTGGCTCAAGGGACTCCCTGAATGGTCTAAGGTGAGACTAATGGTAGGGGATGGGGCCTATGGGGACCGCCCGAAAGTTGTTGAAATCTCCATGGAGTTGAGTCAGCATAATATTGCATGATGATATTGATGTATGGAGTGGTATATGAAGTGAACTGAATGTTTAGTGTGAATGATGTTGATTGTACTTTGTGTATATTATATCATTCTTTTTATAAGTAAGCTTACCCTTCCAATTTGTGTTTGTATTGTTTTACTGCAATGATCGTGTGGTTAACACGGGAGTAGGTAGCAGTGATGGTGCTGGCTCTCATGCTAGTCACGATTGAAGATTGGACGATCCTCCTGTTATTTTGATTGGACGATCCTAAGATTAGACGATCCTCATGTTCTGACGATTTTGTTCTAGTATATATGTACATATTACGGGGACCAACTTACGATTTATGTGTCAATATTAAATTAGTGTGAATGTCCTCTACAAGGGGATCTTTCTTCTGATATTATATGTATCTTCGTATTTTAATTTGTAAATCTGTACTTGGATGATGTGGTGATGAACGTTTTATGTAGGTACATATGTATGTATTTTAATAAAAAAAATAATTCATACGTTCTTTCACATGATAATAATTAATAGAGCGTTTAGTATAACATATCTGTAGCGAAGATGGGTCGTTACAATCTTCCTCTTGGCCCATCTTGTCTTCATGAATGACTCATTCCTCGCTTAGATTGCTGCACAGTTAGTGCATGACCTTCATTATCAATATTTTCATCTTTTGTCATTCTCTCATTTTCTCTTAGAGTGGTAGTCACCTTATCCAACTTCAACATTGTCCTCCCTATGAGCAACCTTTGAACCAAAGGTTTATTGAAACTTGGTAGAGAAGCCAACAATAACACCACATGCTCCTCATCGAATATTTTTTCTTCTGCATTCAACAATTTACAATAACTATGTTTAGACTTAGTACTGGAGGTGTCTTAGTTACTAAGGTCATCGATTACCTATTGAGATAATCGATTACATTAAGTAAACTAGGCAAAATAAGACTTGGTTTCCAAATAAACCTAAACACATTGTTTTAATCGATTACTAAATGTGTTGAGTTCAGTTTCTCAGGAAAAACAAGTATTCTTGATTTAATCGATTACACTACGGTTTAACTGATTAAATTGATCTTGTTTCTTTCCTGAACTAATGAAGAACACAATAATCAATTATAGTGGTATTTTAATTGATTGTTTATGTTAAAATTTAAAAAATTATATATAACCTCACCCTCTCTCAAGTCAGAACACATTTTCAAAAATACTTGTTCTTAAGCTTCTGAGAAGGGTGGTCTATTGAGGTGTTTTCCGGTTGCTTTGATTTGATCACTAATTTACATGAATTATTTTATTTAATTATTTTTATTTATTTAATGATATTATAGTAACTATTGTTATATGAATTATTTTATACTTTTCTTAATATTATCTATTTAATGTTTTCATTTGAATAACAATAATTATTTTTATTTTTAGTAAAAGTTACAATTACGTATAACTAATGATACCTTAAATGTTTTGTCCTGTCTTATTTGGAGTCAACACGTAAATTGTTGCAACTTAGTATTGTGGAACTAAAGGAAGAACACATGAAAAAATTGTAATTGACATATATGTGTTTAATTTTCTAAGTCTTGAAAGGTTTGATAATGTTTTTGAAGCTTGGAATAAGTGAAAATCTAATGGGAAACAAATTATGAGTATAATTTGAAGAAGTTAATTGTGATAAAATTCTAATTAAAAAAGTGGTTTTGATTGATGATGAGAAAATGATGTAAATTTGACAAAGAATTTGATAAATATATATTTTTACTATGAATTCAAAGGAGCATAAACTACCATTTTAATTTTTTTTATTATATGATATAAACTATTATTTTTTAAATAATCAATTTTTTGGTAGAGAAAATATTGTCCACCAATAAGGTCTTCACATCGACAATGGGATTCAAACCCATGTCACTGAGAAATATGAGTCTGATTCTTACCAACTAAACCAATCTTTGTTGGCTTTTAAATAATTAATTGAAATTTTTTTGGCTTAATATTATTAAAAGAAAATAAAAATAGCATTATATAAATATATATATATATATATATATATATATAGTTTTTTTCTTTAACTAAAATATAAAATATATATTTACTCATTTATAGGTAGTTAATTTAAATAATTAAATATTTATGTGAATATAAAAAAATTAAATAATTATTTCTTTAAGTTCTATCACAAATATTTAATTACAAAAGTCATTTAAAAAATATTTGTAAAAGATATAAATTATAATTTATCATATGAGAATTACCTTCTGAGATACAAATGAGAAGGCTTAAATATGTTTTTAGCCCCTCAAATATAGGAGTTTTCTTGTTTTAACCCTCCAAATTAAAAGTTGCTTTTTTTAGTCCTCCAAATTCGTAAAATTCTTTTTTTAGTCCCTAGACGTAGATAGCATTAGTTATGCCAAACAGGGAATATTAAATTCGCAAATTGTAGCGGCTTTTAATTGCCAGAATTTGATCTTTAGTATAAATTTTGAAACACAATTTCTGAGAGTTAAAAACCGTCACAAATTGCAAAAAAAAATATATTAAAAAATACAATAATCAGATCCATCTTCCACAAATTAATGTTACATTTCGAATCCCCAACACCGCTGTAGAAATCCAAAAATATGCATTTGAACATTTTGAAAATGGTAGGAACCAAACATCCACATGAAGGACCACTACTGAAAGGAAAACATAAAACATACTGTACAATTCTAACAATGAATACCCAAGCCTCAATAACATATTAGACCTATTAATTTTTCTAACCAACACCTGTTAGATTTATGTCCCATACGAACATCCATTCACATTATATACCACGCCATGCCTATGATTCCATACCAAATACTAGCCTCGGTAAAGGGTGTTGCTATTCTCACCCCCAATTTGCTATTCTAACCCCTTAACATTGTAAAATTACCCTGTTGGCCCTCCTCCATTTCTTACACCCACACCCCACTCCCTTCTCCTCAAACTCTTCACCCCGACTCACATTCCCTTCTCCTGACACTCTCCTTCTACTCCTTCAAGTTCCTACACTCATACTCACACTCATACCGGTAAGTTATGTAGATCAATGGAATCATGGTTCCGCTATGTTGAATGCACAATGAAATCATGATTATGTTATTTATTATTTTTTTTGGTCGTACACAACGGAATCACGATTCCATTGTATATGGCATTTTTATTCCGTTGTGTATGAAAAATGTCATACACAATGGAATCGTGATTCCGTAGACAGTATTTGGTTTTTTTTTTACTATTATTCATTTATTAAATTTTGAATTATTTTTTTTTTCTTTTCAGTGGTAACAATGGATTGAAATACTTTTATTTTTTATGAAGTTAAGATGAAAAATAGTTGGGGAAATATGATTGATGCAAGTGAACATGGTTTTGACCAATCCATTCAACAAAATGAAATGTAGGTAGATGAGTATGGTTTGTACATTCAACCTCAGCACAATTATCCTGACTTCTCCAACAATTTCATGACTGATGAGGTTTATTGATTAATTAATGTTTTATTTTTGTATGATATTTTTGTTTATGTATGTTTAGTTATTGATGGAATGTTTTTTGTGTTTAGGCTTTTGAAGAACGAGATGACTTGTTGAAGTGGGTTCGTTCTGTCACAAAGGAGCTTGGGTTTGTCATTGTCATAGAAAGGTCAAAATATGGCAAGAAAACCTTTGTCCTACTAGCTTGTGAGAAGGGAGGAAAGTACAAACAATATAAAGATAATAGGTTAGTCCGCAAGACTATTGGAAGCAAAAAATGTGGTTGCCCGTTTAAATTAAAGGGAGGCTTGTGAAAGGCATTGGTTGGAAACTTTATGTAGTTTGCGAGTTTCATAACCATAAAGTCAGTGAGATATTGGTGGGTCATGCATATGTTGGTCGTTTAAGCAGTGAAGCAAAAACTTTGCTAAACCAAATGACCAAAAACATGGTGATGCTTGGCCAAATTCTATTGACAATCAAAGATCAGGATGATGCAAATGTCACCACCATCAAAACCATATACAATGAGCGACAAAAATATCGGCGACAACAAAGGGGTCAAAGAACTGAAATACCACATATGATGAAGTTGATTGAACGTGATGAATATGTTTATTCGTATAGAAGGGTCAACACTGGAGATGTTGTCAGAGATATCTTGTAGTCACATCCAGATTCTAGTAAGCTCCTAAATTCATTTCCAACAGTGTTGATATGTGATACTACTTACAAGACGAACAAATATCATCTTCCGTTGTTGGAGATTGTTAGGGTGACTTCAACGGACATGACTTTCTCTGTTGCTTTTGCTTATTTACAATCTGAAGGATGGACAATTTTGAATGGGCATTAAGTAAGGTGAAAGGAATGTTTGTGAAAGATGATGTCTTGCCTCAGGTTATTGTCGCTGATAGAGATCTTGCGTTCATGAATGTGTTAGAGAATGTCTTTCCTTCAACCAACTTGTTATGTCAATTCCACATTTCTAAGAATGTCAGGGCAAAATGAAAGATGCATGTGGGCAACGCCGAAGAATGGGACAAAGTGTTGGAAGCTTGGGAAAGGTTAATGCAATTTGCCAATGAACAATTGTATGAACAAAGCTTGAAAGGATTTACAAACCTTTGGTCACGTTGTCTAATTTTTCTTGAGTATGAGCAATGTACATGGTTGATACTCATAAGGAGAAGTTTGTACAAGCATGGACTGATCAAGTTATGCATCTTGGAAACACAACAAATAGTAAGTACTTTTTCATATAATTACATTCGTTGATTTTAATTTTATACTTTGGTTGACATTACTTTTGGTTGCATGATAGGGTTGAAGGCGCACACGCATAATTGAAGAGGTTGCTTCGAGATAGTATGGGAGACTTGTGCAGTTGTTGGGATGCCATGAATAACATGCTTATATTATAACATACTGAGATTAAGGCTTCATTCCAAAAAAAAAAAGCATCAATGTTGTGGAGCACAAGTTTAATAACATGCTTTACGAGAAGATACGGGGCTTTGTATTAAACCAAGCACAAGACCTAATCTACAATGAGTGCAAACAGGTTAATAGTGTTGGTATTGACAGGTATGCTTGTGGCTGCACAGTTAGAACTACTCACTGTCTACCGTGTGAGCTTGAACTTGCTAGATTCAGCAATATGTTTAGCTAAATACCTTTGAGGTCAATTCATGTGCATTGGAAGATGTTATCCAGCAATCAAGATGACACCAGTGATTCTTGGGGGGACTTGACTTTGACACATGAGGTGGATGCATTGTTAAATTGGTTTTCCCAACTTGATGTCTTCGGAAAAATGACAATGAAGACTAAAGTCCGTGAACTTGTGTTTCCAGATACCACGTCAATGTGTCCCCCTCCAGAGAAGGTGAAAACAAAGGGTGCCCCAAAGTCTGTGAAATCTACTAAACATGCACCTTTAATGTGAGAGCAAGTCAATGCAATGAACACAATGGTAGGTAGTTCAAGAACTCCTACTGTGCCTTCCAAAGTTATCAGTGACAATAAGCAAAGCAAAATGATTTCTTATGTTAATGAGTTTCCCGATCAGTTGAAACAATTCATCCTAAAAATTATTGATGCCAAAGCAAATGGAAATTGCGGTTTTAGAGCAATTGCAACATTGTTAGGTATGAGTGGGGAATTCTGGGCTCTAATTCGTCAAGACTTAATTAGGGAACTTCAAACATGACACTCTCTTTATGTTGAACTCTTTGGCACGAAAAAAAGATTGGTTGAATTAATCAGCTCTTTGTATCTCCAAGGTGGCCTAACAACCATTGATAAGTGGATGACCATTCCCGACATGGGTTATGTGATTGCTAGTTGGTATAATATGGTCTTGGTCCACTTATCTATGCTTCAAAGTTGGACTTTCTTTCCGCTTAGGAGTTAGCCTCATCTATTGCACAACAATGTCTTATTGCTATTAGATTTGTTAACAGAAATCACTTTGTACAGGTACACATAATATACTAAACTACTAACTATGCAAATTTGTTCACTAATTGAACCTTACCAGTTGTATTTTCATTGTTTAGCTATTTTTAAAAGATGATTGTCCCCTGCCTCCTATTGCACCTCAATGGAGAACATACTACACTATTGAAGCTCATTCATGGCAAAAGCCATACATGCAACGCATGCAAGAATTCAACACAATATTATTTCATTCAACAGCTAGAGGATCTCAATATGTAGTAGACATTACTAGGGATTCATTTGAGTTAATTACTCTTCTATTAATAATTGTTATTAGAGGACTTTCTTTATGTAATGTTTCAGCTGTTGGACATTTTTTACAAAACTGAATTGTATTGTGACTGATTGATGTTATTTTGTTGATATATTAGGTCCCTGTTATAAAATTTTATCCAATTACAATTTTGTTGTACAAGTGTACAACAAAATCATGATTCAATTGAACATTGTACAACAGAATCGTGATTTCATTGTACAGTGTTCAGCGGAATCATGTTTCCGTTGTATACTTGTACAACGGAATCACGATTCCGTCGAGAAGGGTATTTTTGGAAATCCATAAAAATCCACCCACGTGGGTGGTGAACATAGCAAAAGCTAGGGTGAGAATAGCAACCCCCTTTGTAAAACTCTTTAAGACCCCATCCAATTTAATCTACGAGATCTGTTAGCTTCGAATTGTGTGATTGGAGAACTACGATAGTGATGTTGTGTTTTTTTCTTCTTCTATTTTTTGTTTTTTTCTTTTCCTTTTGTCATCGTTTTTTCTCTCTTGTTGGCTTGAAGTTTTGTTGCTTTTTGATCTTGGTACTAGCTACAAGATGTTGGCTCTAGATTTCTGGCTTGGGGTTGGCTATAACTTGTTTTTGGGTTTTGTGTGGTTCAAGTTCAGATTTTTTTTTTTTTTTTATCTTTTTACAAGTTGTGGCAGTTAAAGGCCACCACAAATTGCAAATTCTCTATTTCCTATTTGGCTATGTCAATGTCATAGGGTATGTTTGGATATCCGTTTGGGTACCTCAAACATACTTTTGAAGCTCGAAACTCAGTTTGACATAATGTTTGGGAGTTCCAAAAATTAATTCTGCAACCTACGTTTGGGCCAAACCCGGGTTTGGATCAGAAGCAACAAATTTGAAGCTTTTAAAGTAAAAGTACTTTTGATTTGTATATTTACAATAGAAACATGAAGTAAAAGTACTAAAAAGAATAATTGTTGAATTCTAAGGACTAAAAAAACAACTTTAGATTTGAGGGATTAAAATATATAAGGACCTAATTTGAGGGACTAAAAACAAATTTAAGTCAAATAAGAATGACTAATCTTAATCGTTAAATTAAAATGAAAGACCTACATTAGAATACTTAAGAATTCAAATTAAAATCTCATGTAACTATCACATCTCTAAAAGATTCATCGAACAAATATTAAATATATAAAAAATCTCAATTATCACGTCACTCTTCTTTAAGACTGTTGTTAACCCATCACCATCAGCTTCATGGCCACCATCACCATTTTGACCGTCACCACATCCACTACCATGATCGCCATCACAGCCACCACCATGGTCGTCACCATGATTATTGTCATGATTATCGTTGTCACTACTACCATAGCCACTGCTACCATCAGAACCATGATCATTGTTGTAGGGCCAGCCCTGGGGGTGGCAAATAGGTGCAACTGCCCAGGCCCATGACAAGGAGGGGCCCAACATTTTTTTTTACATAGTTGTATGGTAATTTTTTTAATGTTGCTTTGTATTATTTTTATAAATAGATTAAAATTATTATTTTTATCATATCTTTTTCTTTATATCTAAATTAAAATATAACATGTGATTATAAAATACTAATATCTTAGTTGTTAGTTTTTTTTCTTAATGTGTTACATTTATAAATTTATGTTAAATGTAACAGCGTTGCTATTTGGTACGAATAATATCGGCACGAATTGCACGAAAAGCAACGTGGAGCGCTCTCCTTTTTTTAAAAAAGAAATATTAGTTGAAAAATTAAAAACATATAAAATGGGATTTGATAGAAAACACGGTTCGCGACATTAAAGACCAGACCCAACTCCAATATAATTTCATCAAACTCAATTCTAAGTTCTAACACATTTCACATGACAGATGTGTGGCCTTATTAAAAGTAAATTTATATAACTTAATAATTATACTTATGTATCTTTAATCAAATAGTTACTAAAAAAATATCTTCAATTAAATAGATGTTTCACAAATAAATATAAGTTATGTGATAATTTTATAAATATATAAGAAATAAAATATAAAAATGAGTAGTATCATAAATTTATGAATAAAAATGTATATGTATATATAACTTCGGTTTGGATTGGATTTCAAAATCAAATCCGAAATCCGATCCAATCCAATAGAAAATTTTGATTTTTTCAATTGTCGATCCATTCGATTTTCGGTTTATTCGGTTTTTGGTTTTTTGGATTGGTTTTTTCGGTTTTGATTGGATTGGATCGGTTCATGAACACCCCTAGTCAATGGGGGCAAATTATGAAAGGTAGAAAAAAAAAGAGCATATTACAGCAACACCCTTAAGGTTTCGTGTAATTACACAAGCACTCCATGACTTTTTTAACCATTACTTTTGCCTCCTTTATAGGGGTGTTAGTGTAATTTTTTCAATCATATAAGAAATATAAGGGAGTGTTAGGGTAACTTAAAGGTGGTTAGTGTAGGAAAATAAAAAAAAGGTGGAGTTATGTATAATTTGATAAAAGTTCTAGGGGTGTTGTTGTAATTTGCTCAAAAAGAAAAGAAAAACAAAAAAACCTTGAAGGGTCTGAAGTTTCACCTTCTTTAGCTTGTCAGCCGGCCGTTGTGTAAGCCTTCTTTCGCTTCTCAAGCCTTCTTTGCTGTTGAGGCATTATCAATCTTTTCAAAGTTTGCTGCATCTACACATTGATGGAGAATGATAAACGCTTGATGGTCTTTCTTCTTAGTTTCTTTATGGGCTACCTTCTGCGCATCAATCGAATCTTAACCCAGCTCCTCATTGGAAGCCAAAGATCACTTTCATCTGGATGCACCACTTGTCATAATTTTTCTCATCAAGAATGTGAAGATTCGCAGGAAAATGGCCATTCGAAGAAGCCATTGTGACAATTAGAAACATGGGTTCCCTTGAAATTACTTTGTTCTTGATGCCAATTTGTTAGAACTAGATTAAACTCACACTTCTGCCGCACACACTCAAGCAAGACAGACAGAAAATTAAGGGAAGGAAGTACTGAGGAGAAAAATGCATGAAGAACGCACATACCATTATTATTCATGTAAAACCAAAATTGTTCATACAGTTGTTGAGACCCCGACTGAAAAGCTGGGTCAGTCACAATTGAAGTCAAAACTAATAACTAACCTAGTGCCACCTCGTTATTTCTAACAGATTTAACTGCCTGGATTAACTACCTCTCAACATATTCCACCAATAAATTTCTATGATGCAAATGGTATCATGAGACTCAATATATATGACTGCTTTCACCTCTTGAAACCAAGAATCTATTCCAACTGCATGTTTAATTGGTTTTAGCAGAGGTTTCTTTAACAATCTTTTTGATATGTGCTGGTTCATACCTACAGGAATACAACACTCTTCCTATTTATTCATATTTATTTATCATAGTATAATAAACAAGAAAGAAATCATTAAACGATTAAAATCATGCATTCATATAAGAATGACAATAGTGTTAGACAATAGAATACATCAACAAACAATCAAAATCTTTCATGTATATCCTTGTCCTTTTAGACATAAAATCACATTCAAATACAATTGATGAATTATAAGAAATATTTAACAATCAATAATATTTTTGAGGCCTAAAATAAGAAATCTAGTTGCCTCATACATGGGTTGTCCATATTAAACAGAACTTTAAATAAATCACAAAACCCAAGTCAAAACAAACCAAGACATTAAAGACCAGAACCAACTCCAATATAATTTCATCAAACTCAATTCTAAGTTCTAACACATTTCACATGACAGATGTGTGGCCTTATTGCATTTAGGAATGATATCACTTAGAGGCACAACAGCATAGAATCCACACCTCGTAAGAGTCTCAGTCCAACCCAACTTCTGATTCTAATTAATGCACCGAGAGTCCCTCCCTCAGCTCACTCTGCTTTAGAATAGTCTGTGAATCAGCATGATTCACCGACTCACTCTGCTTCTAGATGTCCTCTGAGTCTGAGCATTGTCCTCCACCCTTAACTTTCCGTAAAGTGTCTTCTCGAATTTAGCCCCCAATCCCAACCCTCCCATTCCCAACATACCCGATCCCATCATTCCAAATGCTAACAATCCCATTTCCAACTGTCCCAATTGTGAATTTCCATTTGTCAAATTTTCTTGTCCTCTGAGGAATAAAGTTTCCATCAGGTATTTGTCAGCAACCAGTTCATGATCCTGACATGGAACAATAGATGCCCTCATATTCCCGAAAGATTTGTTCAACCTCATAGCATCTTTCTCTATCCTGCTCAATAATTCTTCCAACGAAGAATCGTAGTAATAGGAGTCTTCTTCCAATGTAGATGGATGCTGGCATTTCAATAGAACAATGTACATCCTCTCCTTCAAGGCTTCTTCTTTGTTACTCCAAAATCTCCATGAAAGTTGGCTTGTCTTTGTCAACACTGCTTTGAAGTTGGGATCTTCATGTTTTAACTGCAATTTTCCCCAATAGCGACGACTAGGAGCTTCACCAGAATGACATGCCTCTAGGATAATAGGCATATCAATGTCCAACTTGCCATTACCTTTCTCCTTCATAAACTCTACCCGTGCCTTTAGGAAGTGTTCCACAAATTGGTATGCACTTTGCATGTCATCAGTGTATGTGTCAGCAACATGTTTTGGCACATTATCCTTCATCAATTCTACAACCCGTACCACATCATACACAGATTCTTCGTGTTCTTGCTCTAAGCTTGCCCCATAGACAGAGGCTGAAGCTTCCCCTCCAAAATCAGCTTTAGCCTTCCTCCAAGACCTCAACAATGCCTTTGTAAAGCTGGGAGTCTCTTCTGATTCCAAGAGAGGTAAATACTTGCCGAATATTTCTCTTGGATTCATGTTTTCCAGTGCGTGTTTTATTCTTAGCTTAGACATCTGAGGAGTTCTTTTTGGAACCAAACCTGATGGTGGCAATGGCGTGTAGTTGGAATCAGCTGGAGGCATGAATTGGATATCACTTGTGTTTGTTTTCTGTTTGTACACGTAAACTCCCCAACGACTAAGAGTCAAAGATGATTCACATTGAACCTGAATGGCCTTCCAATCATCTCCAACACAATCATCAAGGCCTTGCCACTCCTGGTTATTGAACAAAGTCCTTGGATCACACAACAGCACGTGGTCCTCACCAACACTGCAGTAATGATAATCTTTGCGGCATATTTCTTTGCCGTCTATGAACAAGTGGAGACCAACAACATGAGACTTCTTCTCTGATAGCATCCCGGGTAAGAATTCATCTATGATTGTGGTGTCTATCTGTATCTGCTCATCCTCTCTGACTTTTCCGAACATCAATGCCAAAGCAATGACAGGGAACTTCTTGCGAGCCCAGAAAAGTGGAAGACCTTGGTTGCTAACACAATCAAAGTCAAACGTATTTGAAATCTCCGTTCTTGGCATCACAATTTGTACTCTCTCCTTCTCTTCCAAAACCTGTCACATTAAGTACGTACACAATAAACTATTAACCCAAATAATAAATAAAGATATTTTATATTTATCATGGGATTGAAAATTATTTACTTTTATAATAATTATTTTTAAAGTTATATATCTAGAATAATTTTTAATAGATTCACACTTGATAGAGTAAATACTTTTATATTCTCAATGTATCACTCGTAAATAAATCAGTTCCATTAATTATTCCAACATCAAGACATTGAAATCACATGTGACACTGTATGCAATTATCTCTATCCCACTATATATATATATATATATATATATATAAAAGCATCTATAGGAAGAAACATAAAATGAAATTAAGAAATACAAAGTGTACGTCAACTATAAAATAAAAACTCAGTTTAATAATTAAAATAAAAAGACTTGCTGAGAGATTAACCCTTAACCTTACTAAATTGAAACTGTTTGTAAAAGCATCCTAAGGGACAGAAAAACAACAGTTATAAAATGACTTTAAAATAAAAGGAACTTAACAAAACAAATAAAGCAAAACAAAACAGATATGTCCCCCTAATTAGTGGCTTTTTTTTTTTGGATAAACCGTAATTAGTGGCTTTACTAGTTTAGTATGCGGTAACATAGCATAAGCACATGTACTAAGTTCGAATTTATTCCACATTATTCTACCAATGAATAAATAGCAGCATGATATAAATAGTAGAGAATATAGTGAAACCTTAGAGCAGAGTATGCTTGATGCCTTTGAAGTTAAGGATCGACAATATCTTGCATCTACTTTCTGAATATTTATTGGAAGTTCTGGAATTTCCTTAAGATTCTTGCAATAACTCACGTCCAGGCTTTTTAGGTGTAAAGATCCTGTGACACATCTTGGGAGAGATACAAAATTGTTATGTGATACATTCAAGTATTCCAATTTTGGAAAGTTTTCAAGAACCATGTAAAGATCTTCATACGAAAGATTAGCATCACTTAAATATAGTGTGACCAAATTTGGGCAGCCATTTGTCACAGAATGACTCTCTTTGAACTTTTTAAATGACCTTCCAAGTTGAGAACATCCATCAATTCGTAATGTGACAAGCTTTGGCAACAAGAAGAAGCTACTTGATAGATCATTGAGTCTTCTGCAAATTGACAAATCCATATACTCAAGCCCAACAAGGTTGCCAATGGACTTTGGAAACTCCTTAATAGCAGTATTTATCATGCTAATCTTTAGTGGCCTGTTCATCTTTTGTGTTACATGAGGAAAGCTTTCAAACTTTCTGCATAAGTTAAACGAAAGTACCTCGAGAGAAGGCAAATACATTTTTGGCACAAAGCTTTTGAGCTTGTTGCACTCTGAAGCACTTAAAAATACAAGGTTGGGCATAAATCCAACAGATTTATCAAATCCTTCCACTTTATGGCATCTGTCAAGTGTCAAAACTTTTAAATTTATAGCTCCAGACACATCAGGAATTCGAGTTATGGATTGACACTGGGACAGGTTGATGAATGTCAAATCCTCAAATTTCTAAGAAAATCAAAGTAATTAAATTGATCAGGAGCATAGTCAGTAATTTTAACATTTATATCATCTTAATTAGAGAGAGAGCAAATATATATGTACCTGAAATGGCTTTTCCAACATTAGGGAACTGTGAGGTAACTTGAAATCAACAATTTTGGTGGGATAAAAATCTGGTGGAAAAGACTTCGATGGGTACCCTTTCCATTCAAGCACTCGTATACTATTTGGTAGATAACTAGGTGCTTTTGAAAATGTTGTGTTTCGAATAATTAGAATTCTCAGGTGCTCCATCTTCTTAAAGGCAGTATCGATCCAATCATGTACTTCTTCATGTCTGGGGGGATCAAGCATTATTCCTTCAATTTTATCAATTCCATCGCTTTCCTATATGTAAAAACATGTACAGAGTTACCGCTAATTATATATATTTATCATAGTAAAAAAGCATGTAAACGTAAATATTAAAAATAAGAATAAAAATGATAAGATTCTTACTGAGATTTCTTGAAGTAATTCAAGAACCTCCTCATGAGACCATAGTCTACGAGGCCATAGTCTGGTACGTTTTTCAACATTTAATGGTGACTCTGTTAGAAACTCCTTTCTGACAATCTCTCTACCCATGACTTGTATTAGATCATGCATATCCAAGCAGCCATCTTCATCAATAGTTATGAGACATTTCACAATAAATACCCGAATGCTTGGGCAGAAATCACAAGCCTTCAGTATCCTTTCAACATATTCCCATCTCTCTTTTTTGAAGAAACAAGCAATGTCCAAGAAAATTTTCTGGTCCAACTCGTCTATGCTATCATAGCTTATTTTAAGAACTTCTTGAATCTCGGCATTTGGAATCTTTTTATATTTGTCCAATTCAATTTCCCAATCCTCTTGGCTCCCACCCTTTAGATTGGATCCTATTACTTTTAAAGCTAATGGAAGGCCTTTCGCATAACGCACAGCATGATTAGAAACATCTTCAAAGTTTTCTGCAGGTTTGCTCATATTAAAAGCATGCCAACAAAAGAGTTCAAGAGAGTCACGATCATTTAGCTCCTTCATTTCATATTTTTTAATGATAGTATCACTAATGACATGCTTATCTAGCAATGCTGTATCCCTTGTTGTTATAATGATCCTACTTCCGGAACCAAACCAATCACCTCCTCCTACTAGGGACTCCAATTGTTTTATGGAATCAACATCATCCAAAACCAAAAGAACCTTTTTATGACTAAGTCTGCGTTTGATTTCATTGGCCCCTTTAAAAGTATTGCCCATCATTATTTCTGTTTCCTCACCCATCTCAGATAGAAGTGTCTTTTGGAGATGTTCCAGGCCTTTAGCGTTTTTCTTTGCTTTTTCTCTGACATTAGCAAGAAAACATGCAGCTTCAAATTGATGGCTGATATTGTTATATATATCCAAGGCAAATGTAGTCTTGCCAATTCCACCAGCACCATAAATTTCCAAGATTCGAACGGTATCATGAGACTCGATATCTATGATCGGTTTCACCTCTTGAAACCGAGAATCAATTCCAACTACATGTTTAATTGGTAAAGGGATGGGAGGTAATTTAGCAGAGGTGTCTTTCACAATCTTCTCGATAAGTCCAGGTTCATACCTACAGGAACACAACACTCTTCCTATTTATTCATATTTACTTCATCTTAGTATAATAAACAAGAAAGAAATCCTTAAATGTTTAAAATCATGGATTGATACATGAAAGATATTTAGTGTCTTTTTTTTAAAAAAAAAGATTTCTCAAGAATTTGACATTATTTATCTAAAGCAAGCCGTGCTAACAACATATTCTTTAAAATACCCTCTTTCATCTATTGCTAAATTTTATTGAAAATTATAAAATTATGATAAAAGTTAATTAAATAGGATGTGAAACTGAGGAATCCTTAGTTAGGTACAAACCCAACACATCATCCTTACACACAATCAATAAAAAATTTACAACTAATAAAATAAAAAACAAATAAATCCAACCTAAAAAAATAAAGAAATTTATATTTAAAACAAATAATCAAATCTCACGATTTTCTCTTCAATATTTATCTGTAACAATATCTCTTTCTTTTTATTTCTATATGTGTCAAAACCTTTTAACTAATAAATAAAAAACAAATAAATTCACATGTAAAATAAAGAAACTAACATTTAAAACAAATAAATAAAATCCACAATTTTCTCTCCACTATTTTTGCGTGTAACCATCTCTCTCTTTTTATTTCTATATCAAAATCTTTGTCACCTAATAAAATTTGACATTTAAAATTTTATGTGAACTTTGTTATTTAAAAAATGTTAACCATGCAGTAAAAAAAAATGTTAACCATTTTTTTTTAAATCAGCCTTATGATGGAAATAAAATGTCTATATTATAAGTTATTTTATTCTGTACATTACAAAGTTATTTTAAATGATATATTACCTTAATATGATAAATAATTATTTAATCTATGAAATTATGAATTAGCTTTTATTTTTTTTTAAAAAATAATGGATAAGTACTAAATAGAAGAATTTGCATATATTTATAGATCGTATAAGGTATATTAATCATATGTATTGGTTTTATTTATTTATTATAATATTCATGTGAATTTTTATTTATTTAATTTTTGATTAATGATTTTTTTTATTTTATATGTCTGTATTGTACCAAAAAAATTAAGTAAAAGAAAAAAAATAGTCTCCATTGAAAGCCAAAGGTGTTACGGTGCTAATATTTAAAAATAGAGACATACATGACAAAGGTTTTGATATATATAGAAATAAAAGGAAAGAGATATCGTTACAGATAAATATTGGAGAAAAAATTGTGGGATTTGATTATTTGTTTTAAATATTAGTTTCTTTAATTTTTAGGTTGGATTTATTTGTTTTTATTTTATTAGTTGTAAATTTTTTATTGATTGTGTGTAAGAATGATGTGTTGGGTTTGTGTCTAATTAATAATTTATCTGTGAAACTCACAAAATTTTATGATTTCTAATAAATTTAACTTATAGAAGTGAGTGTATTTTTTTTTTTTTTAAGGAAAAGTGAGTGTATTTAATGATTATGTTCTTAACATTTCTCAAATAAGCTAATCTAAGTATTTACAGCTTAATATTTCACAACAATTTAAGAAAGGCACATTGAAAACAAGAATAAATTTCACTTCACTATATTGAAGTTTGTTAAAATAATAGCAAGACCTACAGTTAGGCTATGTTTGGTAAAACTAGCTGATAAGCTAGCTGGAAGCTTATAAGCTATAAGCTAGGAGCTGAAAAGCTGGAAACTTATAAGCTAGCTGATTTAATTGAAAATGTTTGGTAAGATTAACTTATAAGCTAGCCGATAAATGTCAAATGACGTAAAATGACATTTTTTTTTATCAATTTTTGTATAGTGACCAAATATTTTAAATAAAAAAATGTATTAATTCATTAAAATAAATAGTTTAACATTAAACAAAATAATAAAATAAAGTAGAATTTCAAGTTTCATAATAACTAAGAAAATAAATGTCATCTAGTGTGTTTTTAAGAATGTTAAAATAGGTAAAAGGGTTTTTAAATTGAATAAAAGGGTAAAAAGGAATTTTAAATAGAGTAGTGAGGATAAAATTGAGAAGAAAAAAAGGCTAGTAGCTTATAAGCTAGCTTATTTTTCATAAACTAAACCCTAAACCCTAAACCCTAAACCCTAAACCCTAAGCTATTAAAATAAGCTCGTGTACCAAATAAGCTTATTTTGATCAAAATAACTTATAAGCTGGTCAAAGGAGCTTATAAGCCCCACAAAAACCTTACCAAACACACTCCTAATAAAAAAAAAGTTTAAATATGATTTTGTCCCTATAATATATTGCTTTTTTATTTTAGTTTTTATAAAATTATTTTTTTGAAATGGTCTTTGTAATATTTCTTTTTTTAGTTTTGTTCCTTGTTATTTTATTTTAGTTCTTGTAATATATTTATTTTTTCATGTTTTTCCCTTGTATACGTAGATAATTTGTTTTCATTTCCTATCAAATATTTTTCAAATAAACTAATTAAAAATATACAAAATATTATAGGGACTAAAAAATAAATATATATTACAAGGACAAAAACCAAAAAAAGAAATTTTACAAAGACCTACCGTTTTGAAATTTTTTTTACAAGAATTAAACCAAAAATAGTATATTATAGAACCAAAAACATATTTAAGCCGATAAAAATTAGACTCTATCTCAATTTCAATTTTTGTTTTTAGTAAGATTTGACCTAATTATAATTAACACTTAAGTATTTAATACTATTTTTTAACTCTATGTGAAGAAATATTGAGTTAATATCATTATAAGAAATCCCTTCGTATACTAACTCCGAGTGATAATATTAGTACTCTTGCAGTCTATTCATATTTCTTGATTACTTATAATTTTAGGTATCAAAATCAAACTTTGTGTTATTTGCGGAAAATTAAAACATATTTAAATCTTAATAAATTTGAAATCAAATTACACTAATAGGTCAGCTTAATTAAGATAGTTGAAAAAAAAAAAAAAACCTTACCGATGGTCCTCGCAATGTTCTGCAGTCAGGTGGCGCACTTGAGACAAAGCTTGCCTCCATTTTTTCACCTTCTCGGGGTCTTCTTTGAATCTCTTTTCAAGCTTAACCATGGCATCTGCATAGGAATTTTTCTGGTCCCACACATCAGAAGGTTGAACTTTGTAAAATATGACCAGAACTTGTACTTTCCCTTTGTTAGCATGATAGCAGTCAATGATCTTGGCAAGTTCGTCAAGGCACCAAGTGGAAGACGCGTAGTCTTTACAGAGAACAACCATTGACATTCTCGAATTCTCGATTGCCTTCAGAAGCGCGGGTCTGATGTCTGCCCCAATCCTAAGCTCCTCAGTATCTCTGAAAGTGTAGATTCCCTTTTGCCGCAAAGCGTTGTAGAGATGATCAGTGAACCCATAACGGGTCCCACCTCTAAAACTCAGAAAAACATCGTAGAAGAAATCATTGTGGTTCAGGTTTGCCATCACAATGTGTTGGACTTTGAGACAGTTTTGCAAGTACGTGCTTTATCGGGATCACTTAGCACTGTGGTGTATGGTGTGGTGTGGTGTGGTGCATACCTACGAGGCCATTAAATAGTTGAGATCCCTTCACACTATTCACTATGATGATGTTGCATGGAAGGTTGCGCATTGACTTGGAAAAATACCAAGAAATGAGAACTTTTCAAAAGATAATAAGAAATATATATATATAGTGAAGAAGAGTCCAAAATAATTCAGATAACTATAGGGTGAAGAAGAAAAAAAAAATTCAATTCTTTTTAGTGATAACTTCATCTTGTTAGCTTTTTTCAAACTTCTTTAATTCCTAAATTTTAATTTTTTTTTCAAGCATTAAAGCTAACAAAATTTCAATTTCTAAAAAAAAGTTAAATGTTTATTTGCATGTAATATTAAATATTTTATATTTGTATGTATTTATGAGAAGAAAAAATATTTTGTATGAATAAAATATATTATTTTTAATGAAATTGTGTATCTATTTTTTATAAAATATATATTTATCATACTTATATACAAAGAGCTCCTGTTTATTGTTTCGTCGTGCATCATAAAATGTCAAAATTGACCTTGAAAAGGAGGGAAAACCCCCTTCCTCTACAAAAACACATATGCAACAGTTATCTTACTATATTTTCTTTCTGCATAATTCTAGGATAAACTCTTTACAAATAACTAAACATGTAACGTATTTGTTATGTCATGTTGTCCTCACATTAACAAAAAAAAATTACACTAACCTCCGGTTTCCACTGCAGAGGATCCTGATCTTTTATTAAATTTTTTTGACATAATATTTTTTATTATAAAATGATAATTTTAAAAAATCAATGGTGAGATTTAACACTGCAGATTATCACAGTGTTTTTTACACTGTAGAGGATCTGCTCCCCTCCGGTTCTTGTTTTGAAAATTAAGTACTTCAGCCATCCTTATTTTGTTATTTCCAAAGAGACTTTGTGAAAGGCTGATAAGTAAATTAATGATTATGTGTAACTAATGGAAAATAAACCGAGAAAATTTTAACATCAATTTTTAAAGTTTAAATAACTATAAATGCTAAGATTTTGCTGGAAAAGTAAAAGTTTTTGAATGTAATAATAATTTTTTTTATTTGCTATCTATAATGGTCCTATCCAGCTCATGATCAAACAAAAATATTGTTCTCATACCTGGATGATACTTGTGACATTATACCAAAAAATACTTTCCTTCTTAATAAAATCCTACTGCTACTTTTGAGCTACTACTAGCTTAATATTAAAACTAAAATCTGAAAACTCACAATAATTATGCTAAATGATGCCTTAGTTTTTTAATTATGAAATATGGTACCATATTTTATTTCAATCTGATCGATAAAATAAGACGACCATAAGTTAAAGTAGTATGATAACGCCTTAGTTTTTTAATTATCAAATACGGTACCATATTTTATTTCATTCTGATCGATAAAATAAGACGACCATAAGTTACAGTAGCATGGAAAGTATTATGATAACGATTGGTTACATCGATTGATTGCACATGTTATCCAGTGGTAATATAATAATGAGAGTGAGAAGACCAAAAGATAATTAATGTAGTGTGAAAAGTATGATAATTTGGCTGCTTTGGTTGCATAAGTCGTTACTAACTATTGATAATTTGGTATACAATAATAATATGGAAAGTGAGATGACCAAGAGAACAAGGTAGGGCCACAGCAGAAAAGAATGATAATTTGGTGGTTTAAATCAAATGGTTTACATGCTGGTGGTGGTGGGTGGGGTAATATATAATCGATCCACTGCATATATATTATATTGTTGGAGTAAATATAATATTGAAAGTAATTAATATAAAAAGTATGGATCAGGTACTGAATACTAATGACCCAAACATATAAAATGAACCGTGTATCCAGAAAGTGGGTGGCAATAGCTGTTGTGAGATTTTATATATATTCTCTTCATTGATTATATATATATATATATATATATATATATATATATATATATATATGGTTTGCTAACATAGACCTACTTAAAAATTAGAAGGTGTACAACCAACATCTTTTTAGATGGAAAAAAAACCATTCTTTCCTTATTTAAACCAGTATAAACTAAAGGATAATTATGTAACTTTATTTTTTTTTTTTTAAAAAATAAACAAAAAATCTCCTATTCTCTTTCCCACTAACTATTAACCAACACCGTTCTTCTCTTAACACGCCACCAAGTAACCTGTTCCTGACAAGCTTTCTACAGAAATTGTCTCTTGCACATCTTATTCTTTTCTACGATCTTTGCAGTGTCCGAGAACAAGTAAAAGTTTGAGAACGAAAAAGTCAGAAACTAAAAAAAAAAAAAAAAAAAAAATCTGTCAAAACTGTAAACGTAAAATCATAGGAAGTCTCTTTGATTTTCTATTTTTCTCTCCTATTATAATATAGTCATAAACTACCTCAGTCTTAGGAGAGCACCCAAAAACCTCAGTCTTAGGAGATGTTCATATGAAACATGGAAATTGGAATTGAAAACTATGCTAAGTAAAGTTGCTTTTGCTACTACCAAATACGGTGGTTAGAGTTCCCAAACAAGCAGCGGCGCGACAACGTCAATATATATATATATATATCTTATAAGAGGAATGTATCTTACATGAGAGTGAGAGGATTAAATCTGGACCGTATAATGAGGATTAAATCTGGACCGTATAATCATACATGAAGGGTCAAGATTTAATGTTATGTGATTACTTAAAAAAGTCATGTGACTTTTTAAAAAACTCACATGATCTAATGTGTTTTAATTTTGATCATTCAAACAAGATCTAGTGGTCAATATTTGTTCCTCTCACTCTCATATAAGATAAGTCCTCTCAATATATATATATATATATATATATATATAATTACTTAAAAAAGTCATGTGACTTTTTAAAAAACTCACATGACCTAATGTGTTTTAATCTTGACCATTCAAACAAGATCTAGTGGTCAATATTTGTTCCTCTCACTCTCATATAAGATAAGTCCTCTCACTATATATATATATATATATATATATATATATATATATATATATATATATATATATATATGTGTGTGTGTGTGTGTGTGTGTTCAAAACCGAACCAACACAAACTGAAAATGACCCAAAAAATCAAAAACCGATGGAAAACCGAATTTTATTGGTTTTGTTTGGTTTTTTCCCTAAACTGTGCGGTTCGGTTCGGTTCGTGGTTTGGAAATGTAAAACCAACCCAAACCAAACCAAACCGCTAGCTATATGTAAATGTGTTTTTTCCTGAATGCAGAATAAGTAAGTATACGATTACTTTAATTTCAATGGTTGGCAGCAAGTAATACGTACTGCAGCATATGATTGTTTTACTTTAAGTTTATTAACTATTTTAATTACTTTAAGTTCATCGATTATTTTTACTTTAGCAAGTCATATTTAATTGTAACTACTAACGTACATATGTATTTGGATGGTACTTGTATATTCTTTTATAATGAATTTCTTTTTTGGCTGATAAAAAAAATTAAACAATGCTCTAACAATGGAAGTGTCACATTGAATTGATAAATATTTTCATTTTTTTAATATTTAATAGCAGATTTTTAAAATTGCAAAAAACCAACCAAACCAAACGCTAAAGATTGGTTTGGTTTGGTTTGGATTTAATAATACATTTAAACCGAACCACACTTAATTTCCTTGTTTGGTTCGGGTGACTTTTAAACCAAAAACCAAACCAAATTGCACCGCGAACACCCCTATATATATATATATATATATATCCAACTTTGTGTTAATTTTATTTTGATTTCTTTTTTTAGTCTCCCATAATTTTTTTTACAGTTTTTACTTTCTCATAAATTATTCTGTTTTGTTTTTAGTCCCTGACATTAATTTCAATTGTTAAGTGATGACATGGCCGACATAAATTGTGTGTGAAAATTTCCTGATTAAGTTTCTTGTGACTTTTAACCGTTACAAATTTTTTAGTGGTCAGAAATATTTATTTTTGTAACATTTCTTGTTGTTTTCGAAAATTTGGTGTTCAAGGTTTTGATTTATTTTATTTTATTTTTTAACATTTTTTTATTGTTTTAGCCTGTCAGAAAATTTGCAATAGTTAAAAACTGCTAGAAACTTAAATAGAAATTTTGTAAGCACAAATTATGTTCGTCACGACATTACTTAATAGTTGAAATTAATGTCAAGGACTAAAAACAAAATGAAACAATTTTTTAGGGTGTAAAAATAATAAAAAAATTTATAAGGGACTAAAAACATAAATCAAGATAAAGTGAAAGACAAAAACATATTTTACCCTAAAAAATAGAAATTATATATATATATATATATATATATATATATATATATATATATATATATAGAATAAAAATGAAATAAAATGGTCTTTCACATCCATCCAACTTCTATTTTCTAATAAAAAAATAGAAATCAGAGATGATAAAAACAATTTTATGAGTTGACAAGTCTAACGAGTAGTTAGAGTCAAAGTCATTTTTAATTAATTAGTATATATATGTCTCTGTACAATTTCTGGTGCAAATGTCTTTCAAACTACTCTTCTATTCCTCTTATTGAAAAAAGGAATTGTTACTGAAAATAAATGAAAGACAGAATTATATATGGGTTTTCCTTCCTCAAGAAGGGTAAACTTGATTTTCAAATTAATATAAATCAACCACCTTTTAATAATTATATTAATTTTTTTTCGATTTCACACATAATAATAATAATAGAGTTTAATGGTGATGCACTAATAGTGTAAAATAGTTTTACACTATCATCCAATAACAAATCACCGTTTGCATGACATTTAAGATAATTTTGTTAAAGTCAACAAACTTACCGTAAATAGTGGGTTGTAATTGGATGACAATGTAAAATAGTTTTACACTGTCAGTGCATCACCTTTTTTCTCATAATAATAATCAAAACATTTTTCTCATTCTTATAAGCCATTTGAGTTCAGAATTTTTTTTTATAATACATTTGAATTTCAAATTTTAATTATTTAAAAAATATTATCTTAGTTTTTACATGACTAGTTGATGTTTTATTTATGATGTATTAATTGTGAAATGTTGGTAACTATTTTCATGAATTAAACTTAATTCAAGAGTTTTGAAGGAACTTAGAATGTCCTTCTGTGTTGCAATCCAAGTGTGTCATGTAGTGGCTTCTTGATTGTTACATATATCATTTTTAATTTTATTTAAAATATGTTAAGACATAATATAAGATTAATAGTATAATACACAATATGAAAATTAAAAATTAAAAGTAAAAAAAAAAGAAATTAAAATAATTCATCTATAAGTAAAAAAATTAATAGAGTTTAAAATTAATTAAAAACTAAAAAATAAATACTCCAAAATTATCAATAAAATAAAATTAAAATCATATAGAAATATTGTATAAACATGTTCATTTTTGTCATTTTACATTTATCAACTACTTTAATAGATAATTTTAGGTTTAAATACATTTTTACTCCTTGTAATTTAGTGTCTTTTTGTTTTTCGTCCTTGCAATTTTTTTTTTTGGTTTTAGTCCTTGCAAATTATGTTTGTTTTGTTTTCGTCCTTAAAATGGTTTAGATAGCACTTTGAACAGTGAAAAAAGCACTATCTAAACCACTTTAAGAACGAAAAACAAAACAAACATAATTTGCAAGGACTAAAATCATTTTTTTTACAAGGACGAAAAGCAAAAAAAATACTAAATTACAAGGACTAAAAGATACTTAAGCCATAATTTTACCAACTACTTATAATTTAATAAATTAGCTTGACAGCTTTGAGCTATCAGGTGCCAGCTAGATTTTTAGCTTCCAGCTACATAGGCATGAGAAGCCAAACCGCATTAAATAAATTTGTGTGATCTTTTCCATTTTTTTTTGGTCCTGGGTTAGAGACCATGGGTGTCCCCCAACCCATGGGTCAACGACTAATTCGCTAGCAGTGTGTGGTGTAACGATCCGCCTTCGTTATGACTAACCAAGTTAGAGATTTTTTTTTTAAAACTCTTCTCTTAAATTTATTTATGAAAATAATGTAGGAAACTTTTCGTAATTTCAAAGTTAACGAATAAAATTTCAAACTTGCAATATAACCCATGCATTTACAAAAACATAACTAAATCTAAACTTAGTGCCTCATGACACTCCAACATTTTGAAAGGAGATATATCTTTAAAAACATAAAATCATGAAAGATAGACGTAAGATAAACCTAAGCTGGTCATCTCTATAATTAGATAAAGAAGTAAAACATCATAAATAGAAAACAAGTATCTTCATGTCCATGCAAGTCTATCCACTATGCTTCTGAAAAGGGGGCGATGAACTCCATTTGCTTCTCAAGAGAATGCAACCTCTTAGAAGTCTGCTCCCCCGAATGCATAGTTTGAGACCATCACAGTCACAACCACATGTGTCATACGCAAGGGTAAGCTCACCAAAACAAAACCATACATATGCAAATAAATACATTCCAAAATAAGGAAAAAGGAAGAAAACTAGACTTTATAAACTTCAAAAATACTATACATAATAGCCAGAAATTTATAACAAAACTTAGCTCATATAAAAGTCATCTCATATTGTTCATCAATAACCACCATCAGACAACAACAACATAACACCATTATCTCAACTAATGCATACCACATAATTTTAATATAAATCTTCAGCTATCATCAACAGCATAGTTCCATAACCAATTATCACCATGAATTGTCAACATCATAATTACATTTAAACATCAATATCACAATCCTCATCATAATTCAAATCACCAAAAACCATCTTCTTAACTTATGTACATCATAAACCACTAGACAACCTCAAATACCAAACATCGACTCTACTTCATGGAGTTTCAACATCATATGAGTGGTCCCCCATAAACCCCGTCCCCTAACATTGTCTCACTCTTTGACCATTCGAGGAGTCTCTTGGGTTAATCCTACAGGGGAAGTATGATTTTATCGAAAATAGACAAGTGTGGGTAATGGCTTACCTCTATAGGTTTGCAAAACCTTAAATCTATATGGATTCGCCCACTCGTCTATTCTATAGGCTCATTCTCGTTAGTCACCACGAAAACCCCAACACTAGGTTGAGAGCTAACCGAGCACCCTCAACTTACGTGCCTACTCATATGCCTACGGGGGAAGTATGGTTTTATCGAAAATGGACAAGTGTGGGTAATGGTTTACCTCTGTAGGTTTCCAAGACCTTACATCTATATGGATTCGCCCACTTGTCTATTCTATAGGCTCATTCCTGTTAGTCACCATGAAAACCCTAGCATTATGTTGAAAGGCAACGGAGCACCCTCAACTTACATGCTTACTCATATGCCTATGCACAAATTATGCATATACAGTATATTTAAGTGCACCAATTGTGCACCCACCATATACCATTTGGAATCCCTTGCGGTCCTAGATATGATACCTCCGTACCCGCCATCTCCAATGGCCTAACTTAAGGGTCCAAATATATCTCATCAATCAACAACAACAACAAATCATTCCCTATATACCAAAAGAGTCAACTACACCTCTTGGGAAGTAGTTTTCATCACTATGGCACGTCATTCGAATTCAAAACTTAGGGGTGGGTACTCAGGTAGATATCCAACCAATGTGATACCCTCAGGTCGCTTTAGTGGATCGGAGTTCTAACGTGGAACTCACCCTCCCAAAGTTGCCATTTTTTCTATAAAAATCTTCCCAAAGGTACATAATCAACTCCTTTTAATATATAGGAACGATTCCAACACAAGGTTCACATACACATCACACACATCATCCTTTCATCAATAATTTCATCATCTCAACAAAACATATACATCTCAATAATAAATAATGTTCTCAACAAAAATTTAAGCATCTCAGTCAACAATATAATATCTCAACCATAAAGACATTCTCCCATAGGTAAACTTACTACATTTGCTTAAACATTTATAAGATATATATGTATCTACATTCTCTTTTCATGGCAATTCCTCAACCAAATATAATAACCCTCACTTAAATGTGAAGTACATGATACCTTCATGAAAGCAACTTTACTCCTTCTATATAACACTCAAAAACAACACTCAATAAGGGATTCTACATCAAAACCCATTATGGGTCACTCCAAGGAAAGGAAAAGAGAAAATAAATGGAGCAAAGAGATCAACGAAGGAAGGAGGAGAGTTTACCCACTCCATAACAATCAAAGGAGCTCTAGGGGAGAAAGAAACAAGTCGTTCGGCCATGGTGTAGAAGTTCATACTCCAAACTCAAGAGAGAAGAGAAACTTGGAGAGAAGAAGGAGAAGTGAGAAAGGAAGAAGGAACTTTAGCACATAAAACCTTTGGGAGAAGGTTTTAGAATAGGGTTTTGAGCTTTTGCTAACCTTCCTTGTGTTTCCTCTAACCACACCCCTTCTACCTTACTAAAGCCCGCAAATAAGGCCCGACAAGTATAAAGGTCACTAAAACACACCAAACATGGAAATTTATGATATTTTATTAACTAGCTAATTAAATAACACAAGTTTAAATTTTATTCCTCTTGCAGTTGGTTTAAGGAAATTTTGCACATGAAGGGAATCGAACACGGATTCTCTCGCTAAATATTTTTTATGAATATTTTTATAAAATATTTTAAATATATAAATATTTTCTTAAATTTGTATTAAGAATTATTTACAATTAAAGTATAGTATTTTTAATTATTAATTATTGATTATTGTTGTCCATTATAGATATGTAGTTGATTATATATTTGGTAAACTATGATTTTTAAAATACAATAAATGAGAGAAATAAAAATTAATTATGTGTTAGGTAAGGTAGTGATTTAAATAAATTGTTAAATAATATTTCAAGTAATCTAAATTAAGAGTTCCTAGTTGTAATAAAAAAAAATGAAAATAATTTTTTTTATGACAGAAAAATAAAATATTTTTTTGAAATGACATTTTTAAATTAAAATCTAAATTCAAGTTATGCATGCCATGCATGAAAATATATGCTAATTTGTGGACAATGCTATAAAATATTTTAAACTTTTAGCATGTAAAAATTTAAATTAAAAATTATGAAATAAAAATAATAAGAATTTTGTGCTAAATATCAATCATATATACTCAGCAAAAAAAAAAAATCAATCATATATTATAAATAATAACAAATTTTAAATTATTAATTACAATTGTGCTGTATAAATAATTGGTTGAATGTCCGATTAATTATTATATTTAAAATAAAACATGGAGAAAAATAAAAATAATAATTGAAATTATGATTAATAATTCATATGTATATTATATTATAATGTTAAATTTTATTTTCTACAATTAGGAATGACAACAGATAAAGTACTGCTTGCCTCATACATGCACTTTAAAAAATCTCTCATATCCAAACTCATACCGCATGGATAGCAACTTTAATGCCCGTATTACTTCCCATTGAATACCTAAAGGCCCTTACCTATATCCATTACCCATACTTTAATTAATATAAAAATTTAATTAATAAACAATATTAATTAAAAATACAATAATTATTAAATTAAAATATTATTCAAAGATGTTTCATAGAACATTATCATTACCTAGAGAGTCTAGCTCAGTTGATTGAAATGTACATGAGTTATTGTAAACCCCTGTACGGTGTTGGATTACTACAGATCAAAAAAATAGAACATAATCATAATCATAATAATATAACATCACGAAAATTATAAACGCGTACCTTACTCGTTAGTTTTTTTTATTCTTATAAATCGAATACAGATACCTTACAGCACCTTACGCGTTAGTTTAAAACAAAGACAGGCAATTTGTTTAATTTAAAATTGTAACAATCCAACCCACGTGAAAAAATCGTAAACATGATACCGAGAAAGTCAAAACTTGACTCGTTTTCCTTCCCATTCATAATTCAAAGCTCTACTTTCCAAACATTTTCTTTCCCATATGAACTGTGCGTGGTGCTACCGATAAAGCAATTATTACCATGGCAAATAATCATAATGATACAACATCCTCAGATTTTACGTATGATGTTCTTCTGAGTTTTACAGAAGGGAAAGGGTACCCAGTATTTATCGATTATCTCTACCAAGCTTTGCTCGATGATGGAATCAACACTGTCAAATATGATGAGATCGCGCACTCTCTTCTTGATGAGACAATAGCGAAGTCCAGAATGTCAATAATTGTTCTGTGCGAAAACTATGCACGTTCCACTTTGTGCCTTGATTTGCTAGTCAAGATCATCGAGTGTTATGATGCCAAAGGGAACCGGGTTTTGCCAATTTTCTACAAAGTGGAACCGTCAGATGAATGGGGTGTGAAAAATTATGCAACAGCCATGACTGGACGAGACTCGGACAAGGTCGAAGCATGGAAAGCAGCTTTGTCTAGAATACGCGACCTAGGCGGAGAACATTGCATGGACTATAAGTAAGTTATTTATATTTTCAACAAGACATGTATGTGTTCTTAAACAAGATTAGAGTGTTCATTTTTTGGCCAAATTATTGAACACATGCAATTTTTTTTCTCTCCATAATTTCACCTAATTACATAAGTTGACTGTTGAAATAACTAAGGTTGCTTTGTTTTATTAATTAGTATAAAAATGATTTTGAAGGAATTTAATTTTAAAACGATATCATATTAAAAAAGTGATTTGTATTTGAGAATATATTATTTTTTGAAAGTGAAATTAGAAGAGTTGATTTTATTTAAATGGTAAAGTAAAATAAATTTTGAAGTATAAATATTAGTTGATAGAAGAAGGTTCCTTTTGTTTTATAGTATTTTGGTACAAATGATGTTGAACTTAACGAATTAATTATAAAAGAGTTGTATTGTGTTTCTGTAGGTATGAATCTGGCCTTATCAAGAAGATTGTTAAAGAAACCTATGCTAAATTACCTCCTTCTCCTGTGTTTATAGAAATTAAGTACCCAGTTGGACTGGATTCTCGCTGTGAACAAGTGAAAACAATTTTAAATGTTGAATCTAATGATACCGTTTGCATGTTGGGAATTTATGGAGATAGTGGATTGGGCAAAACCACGCTTTCTGCATATGTGTATAACCAGATCAGGCATCAGTTTGAAGCTGGAAGTTTTCTTGCTGATGTGAGTAAAAAATCACGCAGTAGCATTGACGGCTTGAAAAATCTCCAAAACACACTTCTATATGAGACTGGTGAGAAGATACAAACCATCGAAGACAGTACATCTCAAGGAAGCTCTCAAATAAAATGCAAGCTTAGCCATAAAAAGGTTCTTCTGGTTCTAGATGATGTTGATACCATAGAACAGTTGGAATCATTGGGCGGTGGATGTGATTGGTTTGGTTCTGGTAGCAAGATCATAATAACAACAAAAGATACAACTTTGCTAGATGGGTACCATGTTGGAGTTAAGAAGTATAAAATGGAGGAGTTAAATTCTCATGACTCTCTCCAACTCTTCTGTTGGTATGCCTTTAATATGAGCAAACCTGTAGAACAATATGCAGATATTTCTAATAGTGTAGTGAGTTATGCCAAAGGTGTTCCGTCAGCTTTAATAGTACTAGGCTCCCATTTGAAGAGTCAAAGTGTAGAGGAATGGGAAATGGCATTGAAGAAATATAGGATGGTTCCAAATTGTTTTTCTTTTCTGGTAGATTCTTTTTGAAAAGGAATCAGGGTGCTATCAAATTTCATTGGAATCGTTGTACTTTGTCCGGTTAAGGGATGTCTAGGTACCAAAATTCGGATCAGCTTGGAAGGTTGCCCGTTGACTTGGAAAATTAGGAGGAAAATTCAAAGGCGATGGGATGATATGTTGATAACAAGGAATATTCTATAGAACCATAAAAGAAGTGAAAACCCTATACTACAAATTAATGTTTTACAGAAAGGAATATTTTATACTTGTTTTTTGTATTCTTATTGTACCCTGTGGTCCTATTATTCGTGATCAGCCTTTGTTGGTAACTAACATCCGAAGAAACCATTTATCATGTTAGGCGATGCTTTGTATGAGGGTTGTGTTTCAATCTTTCTTGTGCGAAAATATTGACAAAGGTTTTAAATTGGGTTGTAGTTGTTGCTACTGTATGAATCAGATATTGTGTGAGCCTTTCATGCTAAAAGTCCAATGTATGACTGATTTTATAAATCAGATGTTATTTGTGAGATTTGTGTGTTAAATATCAAATGAAGAATAGCATAGTAATCATAAAATAGAAGCTTTATGGGTAAACTACCTTTTTAGTACATGAAAGTGTAACCCACTGTCACTTAGGTTCCTGAAAGTATGAAACTGTCAATTAGGTCTCTAAAAGTGCAATTTGCCCGTCACTTTAGTCCTTCTGATAAAAAACTTTCTTTAAAATAAACGTTTGTGCCTACATGACATGCTATTTGCCTACGTGACATGTTATTCGTGTGTGCACCGTTAATTGCCACGTAGATAGATAGCGTGTAACGTAAACACAAATGTTAATTTTAAATAAAGTTTTTTAATGGAATGACTAAAGTGACCGACAAATTGTACTTTCAAGGACTTAATTGACAGTTTCATACTTTCAAGGACCAAAGTGACGGTTCACCCGAATTGCTGGTTGCTGAATGGCTTTAAATTTATTGCTGCTTGGCATGCTTAGTGGTTGGTAAAATCTGAATCTGAATATTACGAACTTTATCTTATGTTACTTACTATGCTTCCCCCGTTTCCTCTTGTTCTCTTGAGATCTGGTGGTTCGGCATTTACTTTTACTAGTTGAGTTGGTTCTGGTCTCATTTTTGGGATGTTAATGAGCCTTACTGGGGTCTGTACTGCAATGTTTTCTTGCGAATCTTACATAGTGCATACAGTATGCATCTTTATCATATGCAATTGAAATCACAATTATACTTTACGTGAAATCCACCATAGTATTTGATGTTGTATTCAAGGATTTAATTCAAACCTAGCAGGTATTTGTTTAAACAAGTCTCACAAAAGGCTACCATTGCAATATTGCTATCAAAGGATGAATTCATTGATACACTATGGGAATCTGGCCTCTAGAGTGTTTGCCAAGTCACATTCTGATGACATGGAAGTTAAAGGGCTAATTATTTTTAAGTAACAAGGATATTAAAGCAGGAAATGAATAAACTGCAAAGCGTAACTACTAACAATGTATAACAAACTAAAACTGTGTAAAACTGGATCGCAGTAAACCATCTGTTCTAGCTGGGAGTCTCTGGAAGAAATTATTGGGTACATAGGTAGCTTGCTCCTAAACCTTGGAGGAAAAAAAAAATGCAAACTCGTTACCAGAGCCACCAATCTGAATGGTGTAGCATAGAGAATCACAGCTGCACAAAAGTTAAATACTACAAAGAGGCCGGTTGCTCTAGGGTCTCTCCAGCTCAGTAGAGACTGAAATCTCTCAGACTCAATTTTTCATAGTAATGCCTTGTTTTTTGCTCAGACTGCTGTGGAGTTCTTTTCAGAACCAAAGCTGATGATGGAATGCTGCCGTTGGGATGGAGAGTCCTAAATTGGATATCATCACTTTTTGTTTTCTGCTTGTACACAAAAACTCTCCAATGACAAATTGGATTCATATTGAAGCTGAATGTTCCTCCACTCATCTCCAATAAACACTCCTTTCTATGATGTTCCCAAGCAATGAAATTATTCTACCTTGCTTCTCTAGTTTGAATGATAAGCAATCTAGGAATTTGCAATACCCCTATGTTGTTGAATTTTACCATGTTGAACTTATAGCTTCTTAAATATTGGAACAATATGTAAACCCAACAACTTGGAGCCTAGTAATATAGCAAATTAGTTTTACTTGCTTATTAATATTGCTATTGATATCGACAACAAATGAATGTTGTTGCTTTGCTGATTATTCTCCATGAGGATGGAAGAGTGAGTCAGTTCAAGAAAGTGAGAGGCAATAATTATGTTGGGCATAGAGTTAGAGCTCAAATGTGGAGACATAGAGCCAGATCTTTTGTAATACTAATATAAGTGATAACACCATGATCAAGTTGGGGAAAAAGTACTTGAATCAACTTATAGAGAATGGAATGTGGTATATGGTTTTCTAACAGTGTGAGGTCGCTCAAGACCATTTTCATTTTCCACACTTCCACTTCCCTCCCTTCCCCTGCTTTACATCCTGGGCTAGCAGGGAGCATGAGAGTTTTTAGTTTTACACTCCAGTTCCTTGATCTAGAAATGAGAAGCTTTAACAGAAAACAACCTTCGCATGCTATAATCGTGGCTAGATCGTTCCTGTCCAGTTTGATTTCTTCCCCACATCTTGCACGAACTGCTGTCACATCCCAACATGACCAGCATACAGGTTCTTTCTAGAATTTCTGTTTTGTCTTTTACTTGTGTTCACATAAGAAGGGACACATATGTCTTGAACTTGCTCACTCGTCTATTCTCAGGCAGAATAATCAACAATCATTGGCATACGACAGCTGTTTTCGGTTAGAGCTTCTTAGGGAAATGCAGTAAGACTAAAAACTGACATGCTCCCTCTTAGCCTAAGATGTGAAGCGGGGGAAGTGAGGAAAATGGAAGCGGGGGAAGTTAGAAAACCAGATACTACTTTTCATTCTCTGTAAGTTGTCTCAAGTACTTTTTCCTCGATCCTGGATTCCTGGTGAGTTGGGATTAAAACTTACAAAAGATCTTGCTCTGTCTCTCTGCTCTCCACTTTTGAGCTCTAACTCTACGCCCAACCTCATTAATGCCTCTCACTTTCTTTAACTTGCTCACTCATCCATTCTCAAGGAGAATAATCAGCAAAGCCAACAGCATTTATCTGTTGTCAAATTGATATTAGTAAACAAGTAAAACTGAACTGCTATGCTACTAGGTTACATTCAAATGTGAGGAATTGTGTTGTTCCAATATTTACAAGTTGCAAGTTCGACATAAAATTCAGCAACAACATAGGGATACTAAAAATTTCAGCCCTGCATATTACTCAAATGACCGAAGCAAGTTGAAGAAATTTCATTGCTTGGGAGCATCATAAAAAGAAGTGGAAAAGGAGCATGTGTTGGTGGAGACGTGTTCACTCAAAGAGAACGAATGACACTCTGTCATTGAACAAAACCCATAGATCACTCAATAACATGTGCTCCTCTCCAGCACTACAATAATGATACACTTAGCAACATATTTCTTGGCATAACAAATTGTATTCTTTCCTTCTCTTGAGAAGCCTGTAACATCACAAACTGTTAAGTCAAGTAGACTACCTCATAAAGTAAACCTAAGTTGATTGATGTACAGTTTAGGTCAAAACCGATCAAAAGTAGTGAAACCTTAGACCATAGCAATTAGAAAATACGATGCCTCTGAAGATAAGTGCCGACAATACCTCACATTTATTTTTTGGATACTTGGAGGGAGTTCTGGAATGCTCCTGTCCTGAGATTCTTGCAACATCTCACATCAAGACTTTTTCAGTGCAGAGATCCTTTGATACATTTTGGTAGAGATACAAAATCATTATATAAAACATTCAAGTCTATCATGATTGCTGTCTCTTGGATATCTTCCAGGCCTTTAATGCTTTTGTTTGATTTTTGTCTGACATTAGCAAGAAAGCTTACAGCTTCGAATCGATGTCTGATTTGATATATACATCCAAGGCAAATGTCGTTTAGCCTATTCTACCTACTCCTCAAATTTCCAAGATGCAAACAAACAGTATCATGAGATTCAATATCTATGATTTATTTCACCTCTTAAAATCGAGAATCTAGTCCAACTACATGTTTTATTGCTAAAGGGATAGGAAAAAATTTAGCAGAGGCATCTTTAACAATCTTCTTGCTAGCCTCAGGTTCTCATGCCTATAGGGATGCAATATATCTTAGATCTTAAGATTTTACAACTAGTCCAACTACACGAACAGAGAAGATTGAGTTAGACAATAACAGATTTTTTTTTTTTTTTTTTTTTTTTTGTGAATCCAGGGTATGCCGTCTTGGAAGCTAAGGATTAATCCCTAGGGATACTGAGATTCATTTAAGAGAATTATTTGTTACATCTAATTCTTTGTAGTACACTATGAAGCCTTGTAATATTGTACATATCTGTATAAATTCCCAGTTTTGTTATTGAGTTATTTGCTCTTTCAAGATCACCTTATGCTATCCTTAATTCAGCAGCAGGAGTTTTGCACTAGTTGCAAATTAGAAGAAACTGAAGATGTGAGTGGAATACTTTTAAAGCATCTAAAAAAAAGAAAAATGTTGTTAATATTCTGATGGAAACTTTCAATTAAGCATTATTGCAGTTCATTTAAATAAATTGAACAGGGTGTTGCGTGTGTGTGTGTTAACCAGCAAGAAATTGGCTAGGACCACTCCATTTTTTACCATACTATGTTTCCCTTTAAAAGCATAACAAAGGTTTGGGATGAGGTGTAATATTCACTTAATGGCATGCTTGCAATTTCTCATAACATAAAACCTTGTACTATATTATGTTCAGAATGGTGAGGACGGCATTTGGCAGATAAATGTATCTTTCAAGGTATTAAATGAATCGTTGTCCTTGAATGATATTGATTAGAATGAAGACAAAATGCCTTTGATGTTATTTGGAGCTGAAGCTTATCATTTTATTTTAAAGATAGGATTGGGGGGCCAGTTGGAACCATTTTCCTCTGAAATAGGATATGACATTGGCTTCTGAATTCAGATGCTCAAGGTTATCAACTAAATTAAACTATAAACATCATCAAAACCAACTCTGCTAGTCCTAGAATTGTCAAACTCCAAATAACAGATTCAAAATTTAACTCCAAGCAAATCACAGTCATTCTGAATGTATAGCAGGCAAAAGGCTCAGATTGATCACAACCAGCTGTTCCCCACGAGATAGGCTATCGGTATAAGCTTGTACTAGCAAATGTTTGGAAATTGGAGGACAGAGTACATTTAATTCATAGTAATTACTCCCTCCGTCCCAAAATAAGTATCGTATTTGGAAAAAAAATTTATCCTAAAATAAGTGTCACATTTGACTTTTCAATGCAATATTAATTACTTTTTTCCACTAATACCCCTAATAAATGTCACTTTAACTTTTCAATGTAATATTAATAAAAAGGTTAGTTTTGTAAAATTACTTCTGTTTTTCTTCTATTTAATAGCTTTTCTTGGTTTATGTAAAAAAAACCTAGGATGACACTCGTTTTGGGATGGAGGGAGTAGTATTTACTAGAAGAAATGAAAATACGGTTCCCAAGGGATTAAAATCGTACTGCATTGGTGTTCCACATTTAGCCTTTGTTTGGTTGTGTAAAAAGAAAGAAAAGAAATACTCCCTTTGTTCTCTTTTATAAGTAGCAAAAAACTGATTTCACATTTATTAAGGAAATTAGTTAACTTCATTAAATTGTGTCATTTTCAATTAAAAAACAAACATTTTTTTTCTTCTAAATTACCCTTCATTGCAACTTGATATCAAGTATAAACCCCCTATTAAATGAATGATGATATTTTAAAGATAGTCCCATTAAATAAGACAAAAGTAGTTGAAATTTGCTTATATTTGAGAATAAGAAAAGTGAACTTTTTGTTGCTTATAAAAGAGAACAGAGGGAGTAGAAAGGAATAAGTGAGAAAAGAAAAGAGAAATAAAGTGAAAATTAAGGTTGTTTGGTTGGGGTGAAATAAAGTGAAATAGAAGAGAAATATTTGAAATAAAGTTGTTTAATAAGTAAGAAAGGAGAAAAAAAAAGAATAATAATTAAAATACTATTTTACCTAATTTATTTAATGGGATTGACACTGAAGTTAATTTTCTTAATAAGTGTGAAATCAATTCTTTTTTGCTAAATGTTACTTTTAGTCCTTTATGTTTTAGTATATTTTCGTTTTAGTACATAAAATTTTAAAAGTCTTATTTTAGTCTTTTATGTTTTTGAAAGTTTCATTTTAAGCCTTTCTTCTGTTTTCCATTAAAAACGTTAACTTTTATATTTTAAAATAATTAATTTTAACATAATGGCGGTTAAAAACCGCCACAATATTTAAGTTAATTAATATAATTAATTTAAATATTGTGGCGGTTCTTAACCTCCGCATTCTTTCTGATTAAAAATTTAAAAATTATAAATTTCAATATAATATTCTTGGTCCACCCAATATTTCTAGAGTGCAAGCTAGATCGATCAATCTCTTTGGCAATCTTCGTCATGGCACACTCACCGACCCTCAAAGTCCACCAAGTCTGCCCCGTCTCGTCGCCACAGGAAACCCCTCCAACCACTCTACCCTTCACTTTCTTCGACGTTCTCTGGCAAAGGTTCCCCCACCACTTCATTCAACGTCTCATTTTCTATACCTTCCCAAACCCAAGCACCACCACTTCATCATTTTTTGACACCATTCTTCTAAATCTCAAACACTCCAACCACTCTTCCCTTCACCTTCTTCGACGTCGGAGACTTGGCCGGCGGCGACAGCGTCCACCGGCGATGGGTTTTCGATCGAGCGAGTGTTGGTGGTTGGTGCGTCGGCGATTTGGTTGGCTTGTGATGAGGGCGGCACGACGATGTGGTGGAGATTGGTGAGATGGTGGAGGTTTTCCGATTTGGGGATGATTTTTTAAATGGTTTATAATTTTAAAATAAAATAAAGATAGTGGCGATTTTTAGTCACCGTTAAATTAATTATTTTAAAATTTAAAACTCTAACGGTGTTAACGGAATACTGACGGCGTTAACGAAATCTTGAAGAAAGGACTAAAACGATTCATTTCGAAAACATAAAGGACCAAAATGATACTTTTAAAACTTAATGTATCAAAACGAAAAAATACTAAAACATATATAAAGGACCAAAAGTAACATTTAACCATTTTGTTTGCTTATAATTGAAACTGGAGGAAGTAGTAAATGAGAAAAAAAATCTAATTAATTAGAGAGATAAATAGTATATTAAAAAGTAACATAATATATTTTACGAAATTCAAAATATTAATTGTATTATTAATATTTGTGCCATTACAATGAAATGGAATGAGTATTGTTAGTTTCATATTATAGATTTTAGGCTAAATGGCCATTTTGGCCCTTTATCTTATTTATTTTGTTCAAAATGATCATTTATCTTTTAAAAAGTTCACTTTGGTCTTTTATTTTATTTAAAAGGTTCAAAATGGTCCTTTATCTTTTAAAAAGTTCACTTTGGTACCTTATCTTATTTAAAAGGTTCAAAATGGTCCTTCAACTATTAAAATATATTCAACTTTGTCCTTCGAATAATACTCAAACAAATGACCATTTTGAATATATTTAAACATTTGAAGGACCATTTTTAACCTTTTAAATAAAATAAAGGACCAAAGTGAACTTTTTAAAAGATAAATGACTATTTTGAACAAAATAAATAAGATAAAGGACCAAAATGAACATTTTAAAAGATAAAGGACCAAAGTGAATAAAATAAATAAGATAAAGGATCAAAATGGTCATTTAGCCTAGATTTTAACATGGATGAAATTTTGATTTCAAAGCTGCGAACCACGAACCACACCTGAATATATGGAATGGTTGCTCAAATTTCTAGACTCTACTACTGATATTGCATCATGTAAGAAATTTAAGCTTAAAAAACTATGTTAAAGTTTAACACCTGTTCAACTTCAATTATCTCAGACCCAGCAGGTAATGAGTGTGCTTCATGTATGCTCCTAAATCAGAACATTGATGGGTGAAGCATGCAACACCTACTTGATGTAGCCACACATTATAGAGCTCGAAGTAGAGGATGGAAATTTCATAAAAGTAACTCATTATTATATTGATTTGAATGAAAAGATGTTAATAAAAGAGGTTATAACATGTATTTGTAGGATCAAGAAAGATAAAAGCTCGCAAGAGAAGCATAGAACTAAATCACTAATATAGCTTACTCTAATTGCTTCTTCCTAATTGTCACATAAGTTACAACTAACTACTCCATACATGATTAACCAAGCCATGACAATGGAGTTCTCTGCATCCCAGTTACTGAAGGAAGGATTATTTGTTGGTGGAGTTGTACAAGTCCCTGTATGGTAGCCCACTTTTCCCTTCCCTTCTATGACAAGGACATATTGGTACCATTCTCTAAATTTTAACCCATTTAATTTGTGCTGGGTTATTAGAACTGAGCGGTTTAGGTTGGAGGGATGAAGACATATGAGCTGGGTTGTTGTTTAGGTTTCTGTTGAGAGGCTAAACAACTTCTGGTGTGGTTGGTTCATGTGGTGGGAATGGAGCATCAACCATGAGGCTATATCAAGTTTTTATCTAAGATGAAGAAGAGTAGCTCTAAGAGAGTTACTTATAAGTCAACGATTAATAAAAAAAAGAGGAGGGAACCAGTGTTATTAAAACTTGACCGGTCATCGATCCGGTCTAAGTACTGGATCAATGGGTCAGTGGTCGAACCGGTGGGTCACCAGTTGAACTAGTATATTTTATAATAACATAAATAATTTAAGTTATATATTACATTTGGCACATTATATATCAAGTGAATATGTTGGTTTGGTGGTAAAGCTTCTTAACACTTGCCTACAGATCTCGTGCTCAAATCAAACCAACAACACAATTTTTATATTTTTGTGTAAAGAATTAAAAGTTCAACATGCTGGCTGGGCACATGTGTAGGACGTGAAATCAGCACTCATCAGCATAGCAAGCACGTGAGATGTGGTGTCAGCAGCATAGTTTTAAAAACCGAACCGGTGATCGAACCGGTCAAGGCACTGGGTTAATGGTCGAACTAGTGGGTCACTAATTGACCCGCATGACCCGATTATAAATAACATAAAATGCAGAATAGAAATATATGTATTATTTTCTGTAATTATATCACAAGCTAGTATGGTAGTTTAGTGGTAAGGAGCTTTACTGCTGTCTGGAGGGTTGCAGGTTCGATTCCTCACCATGCCTTTATATATATATATATATATATATATATATATATATATATATATATATATATATATATATATTATTGAGGCTGCAACTACACACACGCACAACAAACTCTTGGGCCACGCAAAAGCCTTGGTGAGCGAGCTCCTTGGGCCACGCGATGCATAGAACAGACAGACCCTTGCATGACGCGCCTTGGACCACCCGACACCTTGGGCTGCGTGCATCTTCGACAAGCAACAGACAATTCAAATATTTCTAGTTTGCCCGGTTAGCCCAACATCGAATTTCACTGGTTAAACCCGGGTTGATGTCGATTTAGTGCCGGTTGATGACATCATACCGGGTTAAGAGCAAGTTCGATCCAACACTTAACTCGACCCAGTGACATGTCCGGTTCCCGGTTCGACCGGCCGGGCCAGTCCAGTCCGGTTTTTAAAACTATGGTCAGCAGCAAAGCCAGGTGCACAACTTTCAATGTAAACGTGATAGGCTTTCAAATTGTTTACCGGTTCAATCGGCGGTTTCTTTATCGGTTTATGACCGGTTCAATCCGGTTTATTACCAGTTTGCTGATGTCAGCAATGGGTCACATGCACATCCGGTCTTATAAGTGACCCAATCCGGTATAGCGTCTGGTTTCTGGTCGGACCCAGTCCGAGCCGATTTTAATAACTATGGAGGGAACCACTTACTCCAAGAGAGTTACTCCTCATCCTCACCATTCATTTCCTTGAAATCTAATGGTTGTAATGAGTAACTAATCTTAACCATTAGATTTCAATTCCTCATCCTCACCATTCATTTCCTTGAAATCTAATGGTTGTAATGAGTAACTAATCTTAACCATTAGATTTCAAGAAAATAAATGATCAGGATGAGAAGTAACTCTCTTAAAGTTACTCTTGGAGTAAGTGGATCCCTCATCTTTTTTTATTAATTGTTGACTTATAAGTAACACTGTTAAACATTTAAAAAAAACAAATTTTCTTAGTATTATCTCTATATGAAGAAGAAATATTGACTTCGTATCCTTTTCGTCTTAAAAAATCCCTTCATATACTAACTCGACTGATATTATTAGTAATTTCAGTGGATACTTTGATATATATGCTTAATAATTTTTAGTTTTTAGTAATTTTAAATAATTTTTCAATAGGTGTTAGATTTTTATGTGTATGTGCATTTTTTAATTAATAATAAATAAAATATAAAACATTAGCAAGTATTTCAAATATTTTATAGTGCATGTTTGGAATCCCATGTAATACGTACGTTTAGCTAAAAAAAAACCATGTCAAAATACAAAAATAACACAGAAGCTAGGCTGGAATGCATCAGGAGAACATGCATATACTGAAAATGACAAACCAAACATACTGATAATATTTAAAATTATGAAAAAAATAAAAGTAAATTAAAATTAAATAAGATATATGCATAAATTCAAAAAATTCTAGTAACTATTTAGTAACTTTAGAATTTTCAAAAAATTTAAAAGTATATTTTTCTATTCACAAAGCTTAAACTCGTGAACTTATTTAAGATATTCAAACTCAATTCTATTCGGATCAATGATTTATTGATAGATGCAATTGGTCAACTTTAGGGTAATTAAAAAGAAGCAATATAAATATTTTTATATTATCATTGAATAATAAATTATTATGTAATTTTATAATAGTTATATTGACAGTGGTTTTAAATTAGTAAACTTTTTCAGTAACAATCTATGAAAACTAAAGTCATAAAAATAAAGAAAAAAAAAATACCCTTTGTCCTTGCATTGTTCTCCAGTCAGGTGGCGCACTTTGGACAAAGCTTTCCTCCATTTTTTCACCTTCTCAGAGTCTTTTCCAAATCTCTGTTCATGCTCGATCATGGCATCTGCATTTTATTTTTCTGGTCCCACACATCAGAAGGTTCCACTTTGTAAAAAATCACCAGAACTTGTTTCCCTTTGTCATAACAGTCAACAATTTCAGCAAGTTGGTCAAGGCACCAAGTGGAAGACGCGTAGTCTTCACAGAACACAACCATTGACATTCTACAATTTTCGATTGCCTTCACAATCCTAAGCTCCTCCTCATTGTCTCCGAAAGTACTGTATATTACCTTTTGCTGCAAAGCATTGTACAGATGATCTGCGAAGCCGTAGCGGGTCCCACCTCAAAAACTCAGAAAAACATCATGGGTGAGTTTTGCATCGTGATGATTTAGATTTAGATGGAGACAGTTTTGCAAGTATATATATGCTTAATTGGGATCTCTTCGCACTTTTTAATAATGAACTATGTAGCTGGACACTGCGACGTTGCTTGGAAGGTCGAGCATTGACTTGGAAAAATAAAAACAATCTTTTTTTAAGCTATGGGAAGATAATTAAGGACAAAGACTGTGCAGTGGCTATGGGAAGATATATGTTAGTGTACTTTGCTCAATTCCGGACAAACTTGTTACAGGTAATATATAGAGTCCCCTTGTGTGAACACATGAAAATTAACCAACACTCACATGGACAAAATAATGAGTCAGCAATGTTTATGTGTGCCATTTTTTTAGCCCGAACAAATGTGGTAGGTGGGGGGAAATTGGAAAAAAGAAAGAAATTTTGGGAGAAAATTCAAACAATGTGGTCTCTCTCCTTTTCGTCATGTAAAGTAGGTAACGAATAGAGTTACGCAGGGGACACACTTGGCCTGATCATGAAGCAATTGGCACGAAAGCATCACGAGAACTAGAAGACATGTAATTAACCTGAGCAAAAGAATCACTCAGTGGGGTGCTCTACATATGTCATCAAAACCTGCTATAACTTCTATAGGAGCAGCGACTGATCTCACTGACAATAAATGAATGTTAAAACCATAAAAATGTTTTAACCGACCACTTACTAGGTATCCTATAAGCACAAATTGCCTTTGCACATTACTCTCTTTGACGTCTTTGTGAAGATAATTTTTTTTTCCTGGGTCATAAACATGGGTGTCCCCCAATCCACTGGGTCAGATACTAATCCACTCGTGATACGTAGTTGCCGCTAACCCAAACAATCGAACAATACACACTAGCAATTACATGTCACTAGCACATGTCACTTAAATGGAAAATAAGAATACAATTATGTTTCCAAAGAAAATTATCGACAATACACACAAAAGACCAATTCACCACTGATAAAGCAATTACATTCGTTAAACGATTAACCAGAACAGAAGAAGCAAAAGACAAGGTAGGATAAACCACTTTGTTCTTTGACCTCTTTTCACCTACTTTGCCTCCCAAATCCACCTAAAAATAATCTGATCCAACCCAACTTATTCTTCTTCTGATAGTAGAGCTCTGAGCATCCTGCTCCACCCCCATCTCATGCTGCCCCTGATTCTGAGCATCCTGCACCATCCTCATCTCATGCTGCATATGACTAGAGCTCTGAGCATTATGATCCATCAGCTCATGCTGCATATGAGTAGCACTATGAGCAGCATGCTCCACCCTCAATTTCCCATATGTTGTCTTGTTGAAATTAGACCCCAATCTTCCCAATCTTTCTAGTCCTCTAATGATTGCCATCTCCATAAGATATTTGTCAGAAACTGGGACATTCATTGGAATAATAGACGCCTTCAACTTCCCATAAGATTTATTCAACCTCATAGCATCTTTTTCTATACTCCTCATCAATTCTTGCAATGCAGGATCATTGTATTCTTCCTCCAAGGATTCCCCATGGCCAGAGCATGAAGCTTCCTCAATAGAGTGATGCTCACATTTCAACAGAACAGTGTAATTTAGCATCAAGGCTTCATTCCTCTTCCAAATTTTCCACACACGTGGGTCTCCTTCTTTTAGCTCCACGGTTCCCCAATAGCGAAGGCTTTGAGCTCCTTCAAAATCTGTACAAGCGTGACATTGACATTCCACTAGAATAATAGGCATAGTTAGATTGATGTGCAACTTCTCATGGCCATATTCCTTCATACGTTGTGCCTGTGCAACCAACAATTCAACCACCAATTGGCCTGTTCTTTGAACTTCTGAATCAGTAATATGTTTTGGCAAATTGTCCATCAGCATCTCCAAAATCTGTGCCACATCCCAGACAACATCTTCATGTCCTTGCAGTGAACTTGCCTTGTAAATAGAGGCTGAAACTTCCCCTCTAATATCAGCCTTGGCATTCCTCCACCAGTTCAATAACACATCAGCAACAGAGGCAGAGGCAGAGGCAGTTTGTTCTAATTTAAATGAATTCAAGTTCTGGCCAAATTTTTCTATTACATCATAATTTTGTTCATGTCTTGTTTTCTTATGTGGACTTGTTTTTGGAACCACACTTGTTGAATTAGGAGAGCTAAATCGAATATCATCAGTGTTTGTTTTCTTCTCGTACACATAAACTCCCCAGCAACTTGGAATCAATGTTGATTCACATTGAACCTGAACGGCCTTCCAATCATCTCCAAGATATGCATCTAGACCCTGCCACTCTTCATCATTGAACAAAACATGTAGATCACATACTAACACATGATGATCCCCAACAAAGCAATAATGGTGATCTTTGCAACATATTTCTTGGCCATCTATAAACAAGTTCAGGCCAACAGTGTAGGATTCCTCAGCTGATGCAACTCCAGGCAACAATTCTGAGGTATCCATCTGTATATCATCATTCTTTTTTACTTCCTTGAACACAAATGCCAAAGCAATAACAGGGAACTTTTGGCGAGCCCAGAAAAGCGGAATATCTTCACTGTCAGTACAGTGAAACTCCTTTGGAATTTCAGTTTCTGGCATCACAACTTGTATTCTTTCCATTTCTTTATAAACCTGTGACATAAAAAAAACAGTAAACTATGAAGTTAAGCCAAACGATAAATATTTAGGAGTCTACCTTATACTAACTTATGACAGGGAATTGATTTTTAAAGCCAATAAACCTGGGTTGTTTGATATATGTTATGTCAAAATGGATAAAAAATATTTGAGTGGAAACTATTTGCAGAATAATATCAAGGAGAAAAAACAGTTGCAAAATGACATTAAACTAAGAAAATGAAAATAGGAAAATAATGGAGAATGTAATTAACCTTAGACAACATCATGGTTGACGCCTTCTTAGTTAAGGATTGACAGTATCTTGCATCTACAGTTTGAATACTTAATGGAAGTTCTGGAATTTCCCTAAGATTCTTGCAAAAACTTACATCAAGATTTTTCAATTGCAATGATCCTTTGATGCATTCTGGGAGGGATTCAAATTCATTATGGGATACATTCAAGTATTCCAATTCAGGAAATATTTCAAGAATTATGGAAAGATCTTCATATGACAGATTAGCCTTGCTTAAATATAATTCCTTTAAACTTGGGCAGCTATTTGCTTTGGAATGGCTCTTTCTGAACATTTTAAATGATTCTGCAAGTTGAGAACATCCATTCATCTTTAATGTGGCAAGTTCTGGCAATGACACAAAACTTGATAAATCTCTGAGTTCTCTGCAAGTTGACATGTCCACATACTCAAGCCCTGTAAGATTATAAATGGACTCTGGAAACTTCTTAATAGCAGTATTTATCATGTGAATCTTTAATGGCTTAGGCTTATGATTATCCATGTTTCTCACTACTTCTGGGAATTCTTTAAGTTTACTGCAAAAGTTAAACGAAAGCATTTCCAGAGATGGCAAATTCATTTGTGGCACAAATTTCCTGAGCATGGTGCACTCTGATGCACTTAAATATACAAGGTTACGCATATGCCCAATGGATGGATGAAACTCTTCCAATTTATGGCATTTCTCAATTGTCAATACTCTTAAGTTTTGAGCTTTATGAATGTTAGGTATTTCAGTTATGAATTGACACTGGGAGAGATTGACAAAAGTCAAATCCTGAAATACCTATTAAACATAATAATTAACAATGGTTAGGAGCATATTCAGTCATATTAAAATTTTAGATCATACTAGTTACAATGACTATTTTGTTACATGTTTAACATAGAGAAAAGCAAATGTGCATATGCATACCTTTTCAAGTGGCTTTACGGATACCAGAGGACTATGAGATAACTGGAAGTCAACAATATTCTCGGGATAAAAATTAGGTGGAAAAGACTCAGATGGGAATCCTATCCAATCAAGGAGCCGTAAATTATTTGGAAGATAAGTAGGCCCTGTTGAAAATTTTGTATTCCGAACAATAAGAATTCTGAGATTTTTCATCTTCTCAAAGGCAGTATTAGTCCAATTATCCACTTCTTCAAGTTTAGGGGGATGAAGCATTATTCCTTCGATTTTTTCACTTCCCTATGAAACGCGTTCATAGAATTAACACTAATTACCTTAGTCATAGTAGAAAAACATATAAAAGTAATTAAAAAAATGATGGGAGAAAGGAGGATTCTTACCAAATCTTTTTCCAGTACTTCAAGAATGTCTTCATGAGACCATAATCTACTACGGTCACCAGGGTTTGGTGACTGCTGTGACTGCTTCCTAACAATCTCTCTACCCATGTCTTGTATTAGATCATGCATCTCCAAGCAGCCATTTTTATCAACCATTATTAGACATTTACGAGCAAGTACTTTAAAACTTGAATCAAAAGGCTTCCATATCTTTTTAACATAATTCAATTTCTCCCCTTTGAAAAAACAAGCAATGTCCAAGAATATTTCATTCTCTGGCTCAGGCAGGCTATAGTAGCTTATTTCTAGTACACCTTGAATCTTAGCATTTGGAACCTTCCTATATTTTCCCAATTCAATTTCACATTCCTCTATGCTTCTTCCTTTCATATTGGATCCTATTACTTGTAAAGCCAAAGGGACACCCTTTGCATAACCTATTGCACGACGAGAAATACTTTCAAAGTTTTTTGCAGGTCCAGGCGTATCAAAGGCATTCCAACAGAAGAGTTCAAGAGAGTCACAATCATTTAGCTCCTCCATTTTATATTTCTTAATTCCAATACCATAATCTAGCACAGCTTCATCTCTTGTTGTTATAATGATCCTACTGCCAGAACCAAACCAATAATGTTTTCCAGCAAGTGATTCCAATTGTTCTTTTGAATCAACATCATCCAAAACTAGAAGAACTCTTCTGTGGCCAAGCCTGCGTTTGATTTCAAGTTCTCCTTTATTTGTACTCCCCATCATGGTTTCTGTCTCTACACCCATAAGAGATAGAAGTGTGTTTTGGAGATCTTCCAAGAGATTCTTGTTTTTGTTTGGATTTTCTCTGTCTTTAATCAGAAAACTTGTAGCTTCAAAATAATAATGTCTAATCTTTTCATATAGATAGGCGGCAAATGTGGTTTTGCCTATTCCACCACCTCCATAAATTCCCAACATGCGAACCGTATCGTTGGACTCAACATCTATGAATGATTTCACCTGTTCAAAATGATAATCAAGTCCAATTACACGGTTCATTTTTACAGGCACAGAAGCAAATTTAGAGGATGCGGCTTCAACAATCTTCTCAAGTTCAGCTTCAAACCTACGTGAACAAAAACACTCTTCCTATTTCATTATAGTACTAACTTTAAAAAATAAATAAATATTAAGGCTGTTTCTAGATTTGAACCCATAATCAACTGGTATTTAACATTTAACTAATGTTTTAAAAAGCAGTCCGTAGAAGTCAAAAAAAAAAAGCAGTCTGTAACCATAATTCCACTCAGAATGTCAAGGATTTTGGAGTTTCTACAATAGCTTCATGATTGCAATTGCGGTCACATAAGTCATATTTGTATACAATTTTTTGTAATATCAAATATTACAATAAAACTACAATCACAATTTAAAACCTTGCATTTAACAAATATTTAAGACTATATTACTAACAATTAAATCTTTAAGGCAATCTTGCTCGTTGGGAAGGACCACTATGAACAACAAAGTTTTCCCTACTGGTATTTTGCGACCACGCGCTCAATGGTAACAATCAAATGATTTGGAACTTGGTAAGAATAACTTACATATCGTCCTTGCAGTGTACTCCGCTTAGGTCACATACTCTAGTCAAAGCTTGCCTCCATGCTTTTACCTTCTCTGAGTCTTCTCCGAATTTCATTGCATGACCATCCATGGCTTTTTTATAAGATTCTTTTTGTTTCCGTACATATGATGGTTCCACTTTGTAAAAAATTGCCCAAACCTGTTTTCTTTTGTTGTCAACATACTCACGGATCTTGGCTAGTTCATCAAGGCACTCAGTGGAAAATGCATAGTTCTGACAGAGCACAACCATTACCATTTTGGAATTTTCAATTTGCTCAATGGCAGGTCTAGTTTCACCATCTTCTGATCTGAAGATGCTGATTCCTTTGTCGCGCAAAGATTGACAGAGACGATCAGCAAAAACATTGCTGGTTCCGCCACTGAATCCCAGAAAAACATCGTAGCTGAAATCTGAGAATATTGTTGCATAACCATTTGCCATAGTAGATTAAGAGTTGAACTTGAGCGTTTAATTTGCAAATCTACGCTTAGTTGGTATCACTTCACACGGTGAAATATAAATGCCTTGGCCTTTAAATTTTAGGCTAAATTACTTTATTCGTCCTTATCTTTATTTTATGTTATAATTTGGTATTTTATTTTTTAAAAGTTACAAAATGGTTCCTTATCTTTATTTTAAGTTATATTTTGCTCCTTTATTTTTTAAAAGTTGCAAAATAGTCATTTAAGTAATTTTTTTTATAGCATATTTACCCTTGAAGTAATGTATTTTTTAATTTTTTTTTATAAACATACTATAAAAAAATTACTTAAGTGACCATTTTGCAACTTTTAAAAAATAAAAGATCAAATTGCAACCTAAAATAAAAATAAGGGATCATATGAATAATTTCTCCTAAAGTTTAGGTCATCATGCTGTTATATTAGTTTAAAGGGACCAAGAATAAAAAAGCATCTCTTAGTAAAAAATAAATATTGAGTATAAAAATAAAAATATTTTATATTTATAAATTAAAATAGTTATGAAGGTTGTGAGATCTCTAATTTTTCCATTCTCTCACATTCAATTTCGTTTAAGTTTTCTTCTCTCATACACATTTTCTCTTATGCAAATATTATTAGTTCTAAAAAATTTCTTTCATGAGATTTCTCTTCTCCCCCCTTACCCTGATCTAGAGCCGTCAAAATGCGTCGTGACCTGTGGGCCAACCCGGCCCGTGGTGGGTTTGGGCCAGGTTGGGTTGAAAAAAAAGCCTTTTCCAGTAATGTAAGAAATCTGACCCAGCCCACTTATGGCCCAGCCCACCACGGGTCAACCCATGGTGGGCCGAGTTGGCCTGCGAGTTGCCCACTTATTAAAAAAAAACTACCCTCCCTCACATACATCACATGCCTCACTAGACCACTTATGAAATTTTACATTGTCTTAGTTCCCTTTAGGTTGAGGATATATTAATCTGAATTTGAAAATGTTAGTGAATGATAGATCCAAATTTGTTAGGGGATGTATAATGTTAGTGTATATATGAATTTGAATTTAAAAATGTTAATGAATTTGAAAATGTGTTGTTTTCGGTGTATTTTGACAACTTCTGGTTGCTATTTTTATATGACAAAAGAAAATAGAAGCTGGAATTTTTTTTAAAAAAAATGATTTTTCTTAATTTTTTTATTTTAGGTGGGCCAACCCGTTTAACCCACCAACCCCTGGTGGGCCGGGCCGGGCCAACATTTTAAAGGCTCTCCAAGAAGTGAGTCGGATTGGGTTGGCCCACCTTAGGTGGGTCGAGGTGGGCCGAGCTAGCCCATTTTGACGGCCTAATCCTTTCGTCTCTTTCTGGATTTAAACTAATTTGCCCTTCTCATCTTCGATTTCCCAGGCTTTTCTTTGACTTTTGGGATAAATTATCCTTGATCTCTTTTAATTATCTTTATCTCTTTTAACTTGCAAACTGATCTAAATTCCTTTATCTCTTACTTAATTTAAATTCCTTTATTTTATACATGATTTAAACTATCTTACCCCTTTCATCTCCAATTTTGTGGGATAAACTATCCTCAATTTCTTGGGGGTAATGATAAACTTTCTCCTATCATGAGAATAACAAACTATTGTTCCTCTATTTAAATTTCTCACATTTTACAGTAGTTGGTTCCAAATCCGACTAATCACCCATTTCTAACGACTAATGACCAACGAGATGATTCCTTTAAGGCAATGAACTTAAGCCTTCCTCAATTGGGTTCCTAGTCCACTATCAAAGAGCTTTCTAACAGTTGTAGAATTGAAGTTTTCTATGTTATGCTACTCCTATGGAAATACGATAAAAGAAAGTGGTAAATAAAGTAATAAATAAAAGATAAATTGTTCAAAAGGATAAATTTGATTGATTTGTTCTGGAATGTGGAATACATCATGTTTTTAGTTATTTATAGAGTATATATAATTGGTATCGGTCATTTTCCCTATTATAACTACGCATTATCCCCTTTTTTAGGGAGATCATGGCTCTATGCAAACTTAGCCTTGAAAAACAGCCTCAAACTACCTCTTATGTTCTGATTTCCTTTCCAGTTTGGTCTTCCTCATATTAGACTTGATTTTAGGCCACTTTTAGGCTCAATTGTATTGGGCTTGCATCAATAAGTGGCTAAAGTCTAGAAAATGACTAAATTAGTTGCCTTTAGCACCAATATAATTGCCCATTTTTTCGTCTCGTTCAACTGTGATAGCAACTATTTCATTAATTGTTTGCTTTGAACGATAGTGAAAAAACCATCATTGCGCTAAAACCCCAACTTTGCGACTTCTTGATATTTCTGCATTGACTACTAGCAATAGCTTCAAATATTCAAATTTTTGAACTTGCATTATCATCTATGCTTATCTTTATTGAAAAATCTCGCTAATCTTTTAATTTTGTAGATCGGCTTACCATTTTCGCTGACGATCCCAAGCATGTTCTCACCCTACAGAAGCTTCTTCCATACATGACTCGTCTAGTTAGTGAACAAGTGGTTTTTATGGTTCATGACATAATGCTTTTGCTCAACTAATAGATGAAGAGTCAAATGATTATGTAGCTAAACCTATTAAGACTAAAAGTCCAAAGAAGGCTATTCTTCAAGAAAGAATCAAAATCAATCATTTTCAAGGTATTATTCTTTCTTTTCTAACCTTTCGTGTTTTGTACTAATATACATTTAATTGCAGCAACTAAGGTTAACTTTTCCAAGGTCACGGAACCTAGTGTGATTGATGTAAAATCCCTTCAAGATTCCCTAGTTATGATTTTGGCTAGGAAGATAAGGAAATTGGGACCACTCACCTGTCTACTACATTAGCAAATTCAGCTTCTAAGGCAACTACCAAATGATATATGTTTTTTTTTTTGAAAGGTGTTGCTACTTGACACCAAACAACATAATTGAATAATTCCTTTTTAGATAAAACTCTTATTAATATATTTATGAAAATATGAGTAATTTTTTTGCATCATTTAACATGTAACATACATTTAAACTAAAGTAAAAAATGAATGCTTCATGCAAAATAAGATTATGAAATATATAAGAGTTAAATGGTGATGTACTGACAGTGTAAATCTATTTTACACCATCAACCAATCACAAATCACCATTGATATGACTTTTAAGGTAATTATTGTAAAAGTCAACAAACTTACCATACATGGTGGGTTGTGATTGGATGACGGGGTAAAACTTTTTTACACTGTGATAAACTGGATTTTAATTGTATTTTGATGTGAGTTTAGATGTCATTTTCATACATTTGTTATTATATTTTATTGGCAAAACTCACTGTTTGGTGTTAGTTGATGCAAGACAGGTACTCAAGAGGCTTCAAGAGGAAAATAGTTGAAAATTGCACTTTTTGGAGCAAAAATGCCATCGTCTGGAAGACCAAGAAAAAAAAAGCCAAATTTGAAGTAACGTAAGGACCATGGCCATGGTAAATTGACCATGGCCATGCTAGTTGCGTAGCAGAATTGGACCTTAGGTACCATGCAAGGACCACGGCCGTGGTCATTTTACCAGGGCCGTGGTAAAGTTTCTTTGTCAGCCATTTGAATTTTGAATTATTATAAATAGGAGCTGAGAAACCCTTTTATTTTTATCTTTTGTTCTATTTTGAAAATGGAGGGTTCTGAGTGAGAAAGAGGTCCTGTGAGAGACTCTGACCTGTGGGGAGACGTACAGAGCACCATTGGAGATCACCACTGTAAAGTTTCTTCCCTTTTGTAACTGTCATCTTTATGTCATCTTTTGAGTTTTCTGGCTTAATCATGAACATGAGTGGCTAGTTTCTCTTAGCCTCGGATTGTGATGTAACTGTACCTTTGTACCCCAGTTCTGATTTTAATAAAATCTCAATGTTATTCAGTTATTTGTATCTCTTCACTGCTTTTATTACTTTTTAGGACCGATCAGTCTAAACATAAGTTAATCTCTGGTCTATGATCAATTGATTACGATTAACTGAACTGTGAAGTGATTGGATTCGTACAATTTGCATGATCAAACCTATTGTATGAATTTCCAGTAGATTAACCTGTTAATCAACCTCTCTGAGATTCATCGTTTGCTCTAAATTAATTCACCTATGATCAATTAGGAATTAAATTAAGGGAAATAGCATTATTAACTATGATCAATTGTTAATTAACGAATTTAAAAGGTCGTTGGCAAGTAACACATTTAGGAATTTTATTGAGATTAGAATTGGGGGAAAAAGGGGTACATGTGAAATCACAATCCTAGGCTTCTTTATTATAATTGTTCTCACATTAATCTTTCTGCTCCGATTCTCTTTCATTTGAAAAGAATAATTGAACATCATTCCACTCAATTTGATTTTAAATTCTGGATTGCTTAATTATTTGGGAACGCGATTGGTCCTTTGGGTTCGATATTCGGACTACTAGAGTCCACTGTTACTACTGCGTAGGGTACGCTTGCCCATTGCGAATGCATTTTACGCATCACACTATCAGTGCATCACCTATTTTCTCAATATATAAACATGCATATCATGAAAGTAAACATCGTCATGTACTTGAAGGTACTACAACTCATAATAGCATAACTTAAATATCTCCCAAAATAGAAACATGTCCACAAAATAACTCAACTGTAACAAAGTATAGTTACCCAAAGAGAAAGACGGGAACTTTAATATCTTTCCTTATACGTGTTTTAAGTGTTTTAAAATGATTACAAGAGAAATTTAAATTTAAATTCATTAAAAATGTAATAAATGAATATTTTTTATTTTTGGTCAATTTCAATAAAAGATTCTACTGAAACCGGGAATGTCTTGTGAATTGATAGAGTAGGAGTACACTGTAAAAGTGAGCAAACAGTCAGAAGTCTTGTGAATTTATTTATGCTTAATCAATTCTAATCATAATTAAATTTCTATGTAAGTTGTACTTGTTTGAGAATTGTTAATTAAAATAGAAGTATTTTAATCTAGTTTTGTAGTTTCATAAGTTTGGGGATTTCTAAGAGTTGGGAAAATTTCTCTGAGTCATTCAAAATATTTTCTAGATGTCTTGAAAAATTTGGTGAGTCATTTACAAGCCAATTTTATGATTTAAAAGGGATCAAGTGATTTCCCATTGTACTCTTTTATATATTTTCTCTCTCTTCTTACTCACCTAAATAACTAGACTCACTCACCCAAACCCACACTTTTCTCTTGTCGGACTCAATCCCTTCCTTTTCTACCATTTTTTTCCCTTTCACACTAAGAAAAACTTTGTCCCCTCCAAGCTCTATTCAACCAATGTTGAATTGGGCTCCAAAGAAAGGCTCTCCTCTTCCATAAGCTTTGGAGTTCTACTAGTGTTAGTGAGTTTCTTTCTCTTTTCCCCCTTCCCTTCCTCTCTTGGTTGAGTTAAGAATAAGTTTTTATCTCAAAATTTGATTTTGTATTGTGTTGGGCTATTGATTTTCGTTGGGATTGTCTTGTGGTGTTGTTGTAGGGAGATAATATCTCATTTGGCTCAAAGAAAATCTTCCTTTCTATTCCCTTTGAAAGCCCTAGCTTTCTGACTACCTTGAGGTAAGGGAAGCTTGCCTCTTGTTTTTTGATTGATTGTGATGTGTTGGAGTGATGTTCGATTTGGTATATGGATAAAGTTGTTGTCTTGAATGAGTGTTTGTGGATCAAGGTTAAAATATTAATTTTTGATATGGGTATGTTGATTAAATATTGTGAGTTGTTTATGAATGCATTTTGATGAAAGGAAATGCTTGGTTGATGATTTATTTCGTTATTAAAATAGTTGGGGTATACAGTTTTAAGTTTGATAAAAGTTGAAAACTAGGTTAAAATTGTGTTATCTATCATTTGAATCGTTTTAATCAATTATATTGCTCTATGATCGATTAAAATGAGCTCCAAAGATTGATTTCTTGTTGTGTTAAAGTAGAACTCCTTCTGAAGTTGAGTTTTAATGACAACAAACTATCAAGAAGCAAATTCTAAATCTTCTAGACTTAAGCTACTAATGGTTTGCTTTGAGAATATAATTATAAGACAAGACTTAATTAAGAAGCATGAAGAAAGGTGTGGAGCAACAGTTTGAAGTATGCTTGCCCTCCAAATATAGGATATGCCCATTAGAAGTAGGACTACCAGAAGGAAAGCTTACTAGAAACATGAAAAACAAACCATGCTTTCTAGAGATCAAAGTGTAGCAAGATCAAAAGCTGTATATGATCAAAAGGTGAATCTAGTCAAGGGGTAGTATGACCAGAAGCTACACAAGACAAGAATGACCACCAGAAGATGTAAGACTGAACAAAGAATGGAACATAGATGTCTACATTGTACAAAAGCATCTACACTAGACAACAAGCTCAAAATTAGATGTTCAAGTATTCAAAAGCACAAACTTAAGTCACTAAGTCCTAATGAAAGCAACATAAGCATAAAAGATCATTGCACAAGCACTATAGCTTTTAGAAGCAACTTCAAGAAGTACCCTGAAGAAATCAGTCTTCATAAACGGCATCAACCTATGACAAGGATAAAAATTTGTCATGAGGTGAACCACTACGACAACAACAAGCACAATTCAAATATGAATTTGTGCTAGTTGTATTCGAGAAAGGAAGCAGAAAATACAACAAGAAAGGGTTCAAAAGCTGCAGAACAGACAGGGAAAAAATTAACATATAACTATGTAAAAGGGACAACTCATGCAACATTTGGCCGAGTTTGAAATTCCTTCCAACAACCATAAACAACTAGCTCAAGCCTATATATATATATATATATATATATATATATAACCCTCATTCAAAGGAGTTCATTGTAACGAAGGAAAACAACAAAAATGGGTTAAGGTTGGAAAAATATGAGCTTTTCAGAGAGAAAATCCTAGCTTTTAAATAGAGTCTTCCTTAGCCAAAACACACTAGGATTAGTTCCCATCTTGTGTCCATCTTAAATAGTGTATGCATGCCTCCAAATTCTGTGTAACCTTCTTAAAGCCAAAAAGGAGAGCATTTGAGTCTATCCAAAACAAAAACAACCATAGTCAGGGGTTTGTTGCTTCTAAAGTGAGTTTTGTGCATAAAAAGGTTTATTGTGTGCATCAACAAAAAGGTTGTTGTTGGGTTAAGCTTGGAGAGACTTGTTAAATAATACTTGGGTTGAGTGTAACTTGCAAGGTGAGAATATTGAGTAGAACCTACAGAGGTTGAGGATACTAGTTTTGTAACCTGCAGATGTGAGAATATTGTCCTAGAGAAGAGAGAATACTTAATGCAAACCTGGAGACGTGAGAATACTTGGAGCAGACCTGAAGAGGTGAGAAGTAGCCTAGAGATGTTAGGAAAGAATACTATGAAAGACTGAGGAGGCTTAAAGTGAAAGAATACCTTCTGTAACAAGGTCACCTTTTATAGTAAAAGAATGCCCTGGGTTGGGTATTGAATTGTGTGTTGTGTGTTTTCGAAAACTTTTCTTAAACAAAAGTTTTTGTTTGTTTAAAGCACTTTGTAAAGAGATCATCCACAAGAGAAAAATGTGAAGGGTAAAGAGGAGAGATAGAAACAACACATCAAGGTTTTATATTGGTTCACTCTATAATGAGAGCTATGTCTAGTCCCTTCAACCCAAAGGATTTTCACTAAGCAACCTTGCTTACAACATCAAGTATTCTCTAAACATCTTCAAGCTTTACAACAACGCTATCTTAACCTAAGATAACTTAACCCAAGTATTCTTTTTAACTAAGCCTCTCCAAGCTTTCACAAAGGTATAACTTTGAAAGATATAACTCACAAGAGTGGGATTCACAAGTGTAGATACAAAAACCTTGTGATTACAAAGATTATGACAATTTCGGAGCTTGTATAAAGCGTCTTAGAATACTCACAGAGCATAACCTGGTTCTTCATGATTCTTGAGTCTTCTTATAAAAGCTTGAGAAAGTGTGCATTGTGGAATAGTCTTTTTCCTATTCTGATTAGCATTAAATGCATGAGATATCAAATCATACGAAGACTGAGGAGAGAGAGTTCCATGTCGTCAACGACAGGTATAGTTTATACCAAAAAGTCTTTTCTCTTTCCTAACACACGTAAGACACATTTTGCCTTGTTCATTTTATTTAGCTACTTTGGTACTCATTCTGATAAGTTGATTTGTTTTCTCTTTAGCTTGTTTTAGTTTATACTGAGATCAGAGCCAATTTTATAGCCTTTCTTGTTCCATAATAAATGTAACACAACATTCGAAAATACATGACAATATATAGACGTTTGTATTACTTAGTTGTTTTTTAAAGAGACGTGTTAAGGTTTTCAGCTCGTAGAAAACCCGTCGTCCAAGAAATAAAGGAGATAGTGTATATATGATTCTTTATAAAAGCATTTATGATAGAAAGAGAATGAATGCTTTATGAGCGAATGAATGCTTCAATTATATTGGACCCTTATCTAGAAAAACATTGGACAACTTGTTTTAAATAGTTATTGGATGCTTGCATACACAACATAAATATTTCTAAGTTAACACAAAGCGATGTGAAAGTACGTTTTATGGACGCTTTTCAGTCCCAAAACACTTAAGTCTGGCAAAAGAAAACTTATTAGGATTTCATAAATTTTAACACTTTTGTTATTTTTAAAACTTTTTTAGGTACCAAACGCTTCATATGTCTTTGATTTTAATAAATTCTTTAAATTAAAGATTGAGCGCGAAACATTTTCAAAAGAATTCAATTTACTCTTGAATTATTGAAAGCCACTTAATTTATATATATAAAAAATCCGACGACTACTGTTGCCACCCACCACCATTCTCGATACATATATTTTCTCTATGTTTGGTACATTAGTTTTAGTACTACCTACCTGTTCACACTCATTATAATAATATTGCTTTCAATATTACATGAATAATTCTAAATCCTCATACTACTTTTTTGTAGTAAGTTTTAAATATATTTTATACTTCTAAAACATTAAATGTTTTTACTTTTCATTCAATACTTACCATGAAAGGTAGTAGGAGGATTTTTAAGAGATTGAAGTAGGAAGATATAACATTACCCATATGATATTATATTTACTCAGACAAAATGCAGTGGATAGATTATATTTAGACTACCAAAATTATCATTCTTTCCGCTTTTTTTTTGGACTGATTCTTTCCGCATTACTTGTTCTTTTTGGTCATGTCACTTTCCATATTGTATATATACCAATAATGATTAACAAAATTTGCAGCAATCGGTTATAGCAACCAAACAAACTATCGTACTTTCCCCCACAACATTGTATTTTGGTTTTCTCACTCTCAATATTATATTACCACTGGACAATAGTTTGCAATCAATCGATGTAAGCAATGGCCGTGTATAAAAAATTTGGAGCCTTAGGCAACATTTTTAAAGAAATTTAATATTATATAAATTCTTAATTCTCATATAAATTTTGTAGTCTTTTGAGCTGTAAAATCATTTATCAAAGTTTTATAACTAATTAATTTTCATATTTCACTCAAGATAATTAATTTACTCAATCTATCTTATATTGTTGATCTTAGATAAGAAGATTTAAGCAATTTTAATTTTGAAAAATTTCTTTCAGTGGTAACAACAATTTCTTTGAACCTTTGACAATTCACTTCAAGTCTTCAAAAGAATACTAAGACGAGAAGAAAAAAGAGAGAGAGAGAGAGAAAGACAAAATACGAGAACTAATAAATTTTGGAGTGAAAATATTAAAATTTTAAAATATATATAGAAAATAAAACAACAATTAAGTTTTGAAAATTTTAAAAATAATTAAATCTTAACTAATTACTGCAACAGCTGTAAAAAAAAAAAAAAAACTAATTACTACAACAGCTATTTAATTTTTTGGTCAAATTGATTTCTCATTTCCAAATTGTCAATTATGTTAATTACCTCCTGTAGCCATTAAACATGGCATTGTAATTAAAAAGTAATTAAGACAATAAGATATGTTTAAAAAAATTATAAAGACAATAAAGTCTTCATAAATAAATAAATGAATACCTTAAAAATTGAAACATAATTCACGCTCATTGCAAGCCATTAAGCCAATTGCAATATTTCATTCATTATATTAAAAAGTAAAAAAAAAAAATGGAGGTCTAAGGCAGTGGCCTTAATGGCCTAGCCTTGTACACAGCCCATTTGTAAGCATTAAGCAATCATTATAATATAACATACTACTTTATCTTATGATCTTTTTATATTACTTTCAATTTTTTTTTTTATAAAATATTACTTTCAACATTATATATACTCCAATAGGATGCAGTGAATCAGTCATACTTTTCAGTTTTCATACTACAATTTTTCATACCTTTCATACTACAATTTTTTTTTTCTCATCTCACTTTCATATCATCAATAGCTAATATAATTAACGATGTATGCAACCAGCCGATTAAAGCAGCTCAATTATCATACGTTTCACACTACATTATCTTCTGGTCTTATCTCTCCACGTTGAATAATTTTAAATCCTCCTACTTTCTTCTAAGTATTGAATATATTTTATATTTTTAAGATATTAAATATGGTTAAAATAAAATAATAGTTCTCTTTTTTTTTTTTTTTAATCTGCAATTTTGATCTCCATTTAAAAATACAGACATTTAGTCCTCCAATTTTTCAAAACCAACAATTTTAGTCCAATTGTCTAAATCAAAGCATTGACTCTGAAGTTTTTTACGTTGACCATAACTTAAGTGATATGTGAGTATAGTATTTGTTTTTTTTTAATTATGTATCGATGACTAGATAATTTAATTTAATTTAATAAAGAAATATTAAAAACTTAATGGTGAACACATTAAATTTAACTATTGGACTAAAATCATAAATTTTAAAAAATAAAAGGATTAAATGTCTCTATTTTTAAATAGAGAGACCAAAATTATAAATTGAAAAAAATAAAGAAACCAACATTATATTTTAGCCTAAATATATTTACTTATTATTTAATATTGTCTTTATTATGGGAGACCTTCCTTACAGGTACCTTTTTTTCAATTTCTTTCTTTCACACTCACTTAAAGTTTTCTTTATTATGGGAGACCTTCCTTGCAGCATCGCAGCGTCTAGATGCAATTGGTTCACTATATATTCAAAAGGCTATTTCTTTATTATGGGAGACCTTGTCCTTGCAGCGTCGCAGCGTCTAGATGCAATTGGTTCACTATATATTCAAAAGGCTATTTCTTTATTATGGGAGACCTTCCTTGCAGCATCGCAGCGTCTAGATACGATTGGTTCACTATATATTTAAAAGGCTATTTCTTTATTATGGGAGACCTTCCTTGCAGCATCTAGATGCAATTGGTTCACTATATATTTAAAAGGCTAATAAGGCTTCACTTGTACACACCACAGTGCAAAGTGATATATCCATCCCAATTAAGCACCTACGTACAATTGCAAAACTCTCTCAAATTGGTCCAACGTTTAGTTATTACTGTCATGGCAAATCTGAATCATGGTGCAAATGGGGAGGGGCAAAGCCACAACTGGGATTGGCAGTGACTAAAACGTTATTTGAGGGACTTTACCCACCGGGATTGTTTGGAACTAAGTTGAAGAAGTTGGCCTACGGGATGTTAATGCGGTTTTTTATTTCTATATTTTTTGGCTTTTCATTATTTATTTCCAGACAAGCCTTACTGGAGTATTTTATATCTCTATTTTATGTTGAATTAGTCAATTGGTTCCTAAACTATTTTGGATCATCAATTCTCTGCTTGGTTTATATTGTTATTTATTATTGTGTTTTTATGTTTATTATAATTATAATAAATAATATTCTCCAGCTATATTGTTCGAGAAAGATGATTTCTTTTAATTTTCTCTATTAGTCACCACGTTGTAAACCATGTTAAACTTGGTTCTGTTATTGCTTATGTTTTCTGTCTTGTAAGGCTATAAAGCCAACGCTTGTTTTTGAATTCAATAATACATATTCTGTCTTGAAAATTCATGTCGCATTGTTTAACTTTAACAATTGGTATCAGATCAGAGCTCCGTTATAAGGGCCTGATGAGGGAAATCATTTGTGTGAAACAGCAAGTGTGTGTGTCAGGAAAGAAATTGCAACTTTCTTTTAGGTAGAAGGAGTTAAGAAGAATGGCGGAAGGTGGTAACATCAAAACTCTTCCCTTCTTACTCTACCTCCCTCTCCTCCATCACCTCCAGCGACTCTTCCACCGCCTCCGGTGATACACGTCTTACAGCGCGCGACGAAGCCGAATGAGGCAGGCGTGGCCCACGGAGCAAAGGCAGAACCCAGTGGTACGATTCCGGTGGCCACCAGCACGTTGTGGTCGAGCATGGTCGAAGAACGGAGAAAAAGAAAGAGAAAATGCAGACTTGCTATGCTTCACACTTCAAATCATGGGGCGTCGGTTTTTGTGGTGCTTAGTGTGAGATTCAATTTTCTGCTAGTTTGGCCATGGTGTTTCGGTTATGTGGAGTGTGGGGAGGCTTGGTTGGGTTAGGTGGTGGTGTTTCTTGGCTAGTTGTAGAGATTAAAGAGTCCTAGAAAGGTGGGGGAGTGAGGGAAGGAAGAAAGGACAAATTGGAAAATGAAATAAAATATAAAAAAAGGTTTTGGGTGGTGTGAACGTGAAAGGTTTGTCAATATTAATTGCCAAGTCTCGCACCTGCTCTTGGTGCAGAGTGTAGCAGACTACTTCACAATAGCATAATAAACTATGCAATTAAAAATTGAAGCCAGTTGTCTTAAGCACATCTTCTATACGTGACACATGTTCGGTCGGGTGCGTTTTATATACGATTTTTATTTCTCCAATCCGAATCCACCCAAAATATCCGATTCTAACCAAGTTTTTTTATATAATTCAACCCACAGGCCAAACCCGACAGCCCGAAATCCTAATTTTTAAGCCGGGTTATGCGGTTTTCGGTCGGATTAAGTTTTTTTGCTCACCCCTAATAGTATATATATGATTCTTTATAAAAGTATTTATGATAGAAACAGAGTGGATGCTTTGTGAGGGAATGAATGCTTAAGTTATATTGGACCCTCATCTAGAAAAACATTGGACAAGTTGTTGTAAACAGTTATTGGATGCTCGCATACATAATATAAATATTTCTAAGTTAACACAAAGGGATGTGAAAGTGCATTTTATGGACACTTTTCGATCCAAAAACACTTAAGTCTGACAAAAGAAAACTAATTAGGATTTCATAAATTTTAATACTTTTGTTATTATCAAAACAATTTTAGGGACCAAACGCTTCATATGTCTTTGGTTTTAATAAGTTCTTTACAATTAAAGATTGAACGTGAAACATTTTTAAAAGAACTCAATTCACTACTCTTGAATTATTGAAAGCCACTTAATTTATATATATAAAAAATCAACGACTACCGTTGCCACCCACCACCATTCTCGATACATATATTTTCTCTAAGTTTGGTACATTAGTATTTAGTATTACCTACCCGTTCACACTCTTTATATTGCTTTCAACATTATATTTACCCATACAAAATGTAGTGGATTGATGATATTTAAACTACCAAAATTATCACTCTTTCTGCATTTTGTTTGACTGATTCTTTCCACATTACTTGTTTTTTTTTTTTTTTGGTCATGTCACTTTCCATATTGTATATATACCAATAATGATTAACAAAATTTGCAAGCAATCAATTAAAGCAACCAAACTATCGTACTTTCCCCCCACAACATTGTCTTTTGGCCTTCTCACTCTCAGTATTATATTACCACTGGATAACAATTTGAATCAATCAATGTAAGCAAGGGCCGTGTATAGAAAATTTGGAGCCTTAGGCGACATTTTTAAAGAGATTTAATATTATATAAATTCTTAATTCTCATATAAATTTTGTAGTCATTTGAGCTGCAAAATCATTTATCAAAGTTTTATAACTAATTAATTTTAATATTTCACTCAAGATTACTAATTCATTCAATCTATCTTATAACATTGTTGATCTTAGATAAGAAGATTTAAGCAATTTTAATTTTGAAAAACTTATTTCAGTGGTAGCAACAATTATCTTTGAACCTTTGATAATTCACTTCAAGTCTTCAAAAGAATACTAAGACAAGAAGACAAAAGAGAGAGAGAGAGAGAGAAGATGCGAGAACTAAAATTTTGGAGTGAAAATATTAAAATTTTAAAATATATATAGAAAATAAAACAACAATTAAGTTTTGAAATTTTTAAAAATAATTAAATCTTAACTAATTACTGCAACAACTATTTAATTTTTTGGTCAAATTGATTTCTCATTTTCAAATTGCCAATTATGTTAATTACCTCCTGTAGCCATTAAACATGGCATTGTAATTAAAAAATAATTAAGACAATAAGGTATGTTTAAAAAAATTACAAAGACAATAAAGTCTTTATAAAAAAATAAATGAATACCTTAAAAATTGAAACATAATTTATGCTCACTGCAAACCATTAAGCTAATTACAATATTTCATTCATTCCATATATATTAAAAAGTAAAAAAAAAATTGGAGACCTACGGCAGTGGCCTTAATGGCCTAGCCAACACGGCCCATTTGTAAGCATTAAGCAATCATTATAATATAACATACTACTTTATCTTATGGTCTTTTTGTATTACTTTCAAAAAAAATTATAAAATATTACTTTCAACATTATATACACTCCAACAGGATGCAATGAATCAGTCATACTTTTCAGTTTTCATACTACATTTTTTCATACCTTTCATACTACAATTTTTTTTTTCTCATCTCACTTTCATATCATCAATAGCTAATATAATTAACGACGTATGCAACCAGCCTATTAAACCAGCTCAATTATCATACGTTTCACATTACATTATCTTCTGGTCTTATCTTTCCACGTTAAATAATTTTAAATCCTCCTACTTTCTTCTATGTAAGTATTGAATATATTTTATATATTTAAGATATTAAATACGGTTAAAATACAATATTAATTCTCTCTCCTTTTTTTTTTTCAATCTGCAATTTTGATCCCTATTTAAAAATAGAGACATTCAGTTCTCCAATTTTTTTAAAATCAGCAATTTCAGTTCAATTGTCTAAATCAAAGCATTGACTGTTAAGCTTTTTACGTTGACAGTGACTTAAGTAATATGTAAGTATAGTATTTGTTTTTTTAATTATGTATTGATGAATAGATAATTTAATTTAATAAATGTTCTTACCAAATTTTGATAAGTCTTCCGGTGTGGTGGCTCCGCCGGGATCGCCTCCGTGACTGGTGGGGGGTGTACCTGCAAAGGGACTCCGACGTTCAAGTTAGAGGCGCAGAGGAAGAAACAGGTATCACAATTGGGATTGGAATTTCGTACCTTGATTGGGATGGGTTGTTCTGATTTTATAGAGTGTAAAGAGATAGATTTGATAGGGTTATTTTCCTATCAAATCTCCTCAAATCTCGTGATGAAGATAGAGATAATTCTATCTTCTATCTTTATCTTATGACCTGATCTTTCTATATCTTATCATATAGTAGAATATATTCTTTCCGTTATTATCATCCGAGTCCGAGTGATAGTTTCTACTCGGCCAACTGGACTACTCAGTGTAGTGCCGAGTTCGAGTAGTACACATGCCCCCCAAGCTCTGAAGTAATGTAGGAGCTTAAGTATGGTTATACCAATTTCAAATTTTATTTGGCCGAGACGAGTTTGGTTCTTGAAGCGTCACGTCATTTGGTGAAGATGTCGTTTCAGACATATTGAAGTCGTAACGGTTCCCAAGGGCGGCGTCAGTGATTGCCTTTTTGAATTTTGAAACGGTCTAGGGATTCCCAAAGGTCTCAAGCCTTCCTAGCCGTTGATTGGCCTAGTGAGGGATCTTGATCCAACGGTTCGGACCGTTTCGCCCTTTCGTATTCGCGACGCTTGGGGTTCTATATAAGGGGTACTGTTGACACTGGCGTTCATTCTCATTTCTGCGTGTCTTCTCTTCCTGCGAGATTTCTCTCCCTTCTGCCATTTTGTCTTCCTTCTTCTAGGTTTTTCTTTTTCCTTGTTCAGGTACGCCCTTCTCCTTTCGATTTCTTTTCTGATTCTACAATGTCTTCTTTTTCCGGGGATTCTGGGCGTTCCGGCGGGGGTCGTATGCTTACGCCGGAGGTTCGCCTCATCGGAGAGGGTTCCGATGGTGGTTCTCCTTTGCACCACTCTAGTTCTGATGAAATTAGTGATGGTGCGTCAGCGGCAAACGTTGCCGTCGCGGGTGTCGGGGTGGTTCGTCCATTCGTCGACCCTGCACAAGAACCTTTGGTCGTTCCTGTCGGGGGGGTGGTGGTACTAGAGGATTCCGAGGCCACTGAGGTTCATCCTCTTGAGACTCGGCGTGCTCGTCTTCTATTTCCTCCTTCCCTTCCCCAGCCTGTTGAGTCTAGGGGTAACAGAAAGGTATATCCTCCTGTTACTACTTCCGGCTATTCTTGGGTGGTTGGGGAGGTGTGTGCGTATGCTTCTCGGTATCAGACCGAGGAAGCTTTGTCTGCCCTTCTTGAAACTATTGATTTGTGTCATTCGGAAGGGTCGGGTATGGTTCATGCCGAGCCTTGTGGGCCCGATGACCGAGTCTTTATGTCTGCTGACCCGCACCAACCACATTTTACTTTTGTATATGAAGCCTTATTCTCGGTTCTCGGCATTACAGTGCCGTTTGATCAGTTCGAGTCTGACGTTCTTCGGGCACTGAACGTCGCTCCTACGCAGTTGCACCCGAACTCCTGGGCTTCTCTACAGGCTTTCCGGGTGCTCTGCAGTAAATTCTTTATTACTCCTACTGCTCCTAAATTTTTGTATCATTATAAAGTTAAAGAGAGTCAGAAGGGGGGCTGGGTCTCCCTGACTGGGATTCCTGGTCGGTCAATCCTTACTCCTTATACCTCCTCTTGGAAAAATTTCAAGAGTGGTTTCTTTCGTGTCCGACCGGGTCCGGAAGGGGAGATCAAATTTTTTGATAGTCGTGGGAAGCCGAGGTTCCCTCTTTATTGGACCCGCTCCCCAAACAAACGGCTGTCTTGGCAGGTCGTGGACATGTCTCCTGAGGATCAGGATGACATGGTTACGCTGTGCAAGTTGCCGCGTTCCTTGTCTTGTAAAACAGTTATGGGAATTCCTACTTCTCGGACTCCGAGAGAGGATTGGGACGGTGAGTGCCTTCTATTCATTCGGTTTTTCTTCTTCTACTTTGTTTTTTACTGATGCTTGTTTCTTTTGCAGCTGTGATGGGGAAATTTGATTATAAGACGGCCAAAAAGCAAAGGCTGGAGAAGTTGAAGAGTAAGGAGCCCGCTGCTGAGGCGGTTCGAGTTGCTCCGCCTGTTCCTCCTCCTCCTCCTCCTCCTCCCTCTTTGAAGAGGGTTCAGCGAGAGGTTGTTCAAGGGGGGGATGGCCCCTCCAAGAAGTCGAAAATGAGCCCACCCGGTGCTGAAGCTGCGGGGTCTGCTGTCGAAAGGCATCCGGCGTTCCTTTCCATGAAAGATGGGCGGACCTCTCTTTGGGGAAAGGACTTTAACCCCGGGGCCCTCATCTCTGCCGACAATCTCGGTCAAGCTGATCGGGATATGTTGAGGGATGCTGGGCCGATGCTCTCTATGGAGGCTGTTTGTCGCTTCCAAGCTCGGTCATGGGCTATTGCTCAGTATTGGGCCGAGGAGTTCGACCACGGCCACCGGGAGTTAGCTATGGTGAAAGAGGCTGCTGCAAAGGCCGAGCAGGCCCTGTTGGAGGCTACCCGGGTCAACGAGACTCTTCTCCAATCTGCTGAAGAATCTTGAAGGTCTCAGGAGGGAGTGGCGGCTAAGTTAAGGGAAGTTGAGAGTCGTGACGAGGATTTAAAACTTTCCTTAACTGCGTCCGAGGACTCGGCTCGGGAATTGCGAGCCGAGGTGGATAGGCTCATTTTCGAGCTTGCTCGGGAACGCGAAACATTTTTAAAAGAACTCAATTCACTACTCTTGAATTATTGAAAGCCACTTAATTTATATATATAAAAAATCAACGACTACCGTTGCCACCCACCACCATTCTCGATACATATATTTTCTCTAAGTTTGGTACATTAGTATTTAGTATTACCTACCCGTTCACACTCTTTATATTGCTTTCTGTAACCCCCTTTCTAATTAATTAATTTCTATCTAAAATCCATAAACACGAAATTTACAATTAAAATAAATACACGCCATTAAGTTTAAAGTTTGTCATTATAATTTACATTATTAAAATTTACAGAAAATACTACTACCAAATTTAATTTTTTTAATTAATACAAAAGTATCTAAAGCCAAAACCCCTATTCCTATAGCTCTGGAACATGTCTGCATCTGTAACTTCTAATTAATCTTCCAAATACCTGCAATCACACTCCCCTAGAATCTGGGGACAGCATTACCGGATCAGGCATTTAATTTCTAATACATAGAAAAACAATCACAACCAATGACATTTCATTTCATAACTAAGAATTCACATAAATAATGCAAATGCAGTATGCTTTATGAAAATGCAAGTTTATAAAGCAGATGCAGTTTTTGACTCAAAATCCTTTTGACTCAAAATCATTTCGACCATAAAATCATTTTGACCCTGCTCCATGGAGACTTCCCCTTTGAGTGTTTAGTAAGTAACTGGCCTACCATTACGCTCTGTAATTCAGCTATCAGCCCCTACTAAACGCGAATAAGCTAGCAGAATTAGGAGATCAGGATACCCGGAAGGCCACCACGGCAGCATCTCTGTCCAGATTACAGCCACATGTGGAATTGCCAATATCCCTCACCCCACAGACTATATAATCACAGACTATACAGTCCTGTCTAACTTACTCTGCTCACCCATTTCTCAGGACTATTATATTCTCTGTTCATAATCTCAATCATCTTTTCAAATACATGACTACCGCAGTCCGGTCAGTCAACACAGTTCTCTGTTCATAATCTCAATCATATTTTCAAATACATGACTACCGCAGTCCGGTCAGTCAACACAGTCCTGGAAATCAATTCCCCCATAAATACTCAATTCTCATTTATCAAACTCGTTTAAAAATCTTTATTTTTCGCTCAAAAGACTCATGATCATGCACTATGATAATGATGTCAATAAGTAAATAATTATTATTAAACAATCACATAATAATTATAGAAATTCAATAATTAACATTATAACATTAACACTTTAATAAAATACCAACTAGTTCATTACTATGTAAAATTTCTAAATTCTCCTTGATATTTTCTAAAATTCCAATTTTGCCCTTGATCTTTTTATGAAATTCCGAATATGTCCCTAATTGTTCTAGAATCTATGAAATTACCTAATTACCCTCAATCTTTTGATAAAATTCCAATTGTATCCTTTAAATGTGAAATTACCTAATTAACCTCAATCTTTTTATAAAATTCCAATTGTATCCTCTAAATGTGAAATTACCTAATTACCCTTATACTTTTTAATTATTGCCGAAAATGCCCTTAAACTTTTTCTAAAATTCCCAATGTGTCCCGACATGTGAAATGACTATTTTACCCTTGGTCATTTGAAAAATTCCACATGATATCCCTATCATTCTCATCATGGCCGTATGGCCTCCTTCACATTTCCAACAATTTTCTCAAAACAACCAATCCAAATTCCAATCAAAATCAAATCAATTCAAGAAATCTCAATCAAGAACAAATTTCAATTTCCAATCAAGAACAAGCCAATCAATCAATTCCAATCCATCACAACACATCATGAATTCAATCAAACATGGATTCAAACAACAATTTCAAGCTTTTAACATCAATCATCTAAAAGCCCTAAATCAATTTCATCTTTTGTTGAATCTTGATCAAATCTTGAAATTAGACCTAAGAACATGTTTCTATTAACTCCAATTGGTTTAAATTGAAATTAAATGCCAAGATCCTTACCTAGAATCCATAGTTTGATGAAGAAATCCTTGAATCCCTTTTCTCCCTTTCTCCTTGTCTTCTTGAAATTTTTGGGGTTTTCCTCCTAAATCTTTCTCTTTGGCCAAAGGTATATTGAAATTTGAGAGGTTTTGGTTGGTTTAATTCTTGGAATTGGAAGAAATGATGAAGAAGAAATGGAGGGGCTGCAGCTGTACCAAGCTCACGGTTTTGGAGCTTGGAGAGTTAGTGTTTAAAGCTTTTTCTTTTGTTTTATTAATTATCAATATTTAAAGAGATTTCTTCTCCACCAAATTTAATTCAACATTCACGTCCAGCTGCATGGTCTCCAAGGCAGTCCATTTGATGAGATTGGCAGCCACTTGGACGGACAAGGCAAGTGCCTTACGTTAGTTGCTAAATGCTTTTGTTACTTGGTCAAAATTGTAGAAAAAGTAAATTATTCTAGAATCTTAGAGAGCTTTTTAATTATCTTACAAACTAATTAGAATTTGAAGAAACTAACACCACCATTAAATTCCTCACTATCAAAAACCTTGGGGTAGTGTCTTAACTATCTCTTAATCAAGGTCTAATTAGCTTAATTTAATTACATTAGAAATGTCAATTTGTCAAATTTTGATTGGTTAATAGTTTTATTTTTCTTTTTCTTAGTTAAACAATTTTAATAATTATTCTAAGTATGTTATAATTAATAGATAATTCTATAGATGTCATATAGATTTTATCTTAATTTTCTACCTTAAAATTTTACCGTAATAATTCCTCAGAGTCCTAATTCTCAGAAAATTCTAATAATTCGAAACTAGCATTTTGATTCTTCAACTGTATATATATTTCATCTATATTCAATTACCTTTTTATTAAGTTACAGATTAGTCCAAAATTTTACACTTGAAAATTTATCCTGGACAGCCGTCAGACACAACAGTCCAGTCAACAAGTAATTCATTTCTCAACTGTATATATTTTAAATCTACATTAATTTCTTGATTTATTAGAGTACAGTTTAATCCAAAATGTTATACTAGAAAATCTTATCCTGGACAGCTGTCCGACACAACTGTCCGGTCAACAAGAAATTTAGGTATAAACAAAAGTATTAAAAGACTTAGAAAATTTTACTGAATAGCACTGTATTAATTTTATTATGAAAATAGGTACAGAAAGTTTCTATAAAATACAGTACATCATTTCTCATAATATTTATATAAAAATATTTACAAATGGTAAAATAATAAAATTGAGGGTGTTACACTTTCAACATTATATTTACCCATACAAAATGTAGTGGATTGATGATATTTAAACTACCAAAATTATCACTCTTTCTGCATTTTGTTTGACTGATTCTTTCCACATTACTTGTTTTTTTTTTTTTTTGGTCATGTCACTTTCCATATTGTATATATACCAATAATGATTAACAAAATTTGCAAGCAATCAATTAAAGCAACCAAACTATCGTACTTTCCCCCCACAACATTGTCTTTTGGCCTTCTCACTCTCAGTATTATATTACCACTGGATAACAATTTGAATCAATCAATGTAAGCAAGGGCCGTGTATAGAAAATTTGGAGCCTTAGGCGACATTTTTAAAGAGATTTAATATTATATAAATTCTTAATTCTCATATAAATTTTGTAGTCATTTGAGCTGCAAAATCATTTATCAAAGTTTTATAACTAATTAATTTTAATATTTCACTCAAGATTACTAATTCATTCAATCTATCTTATAACATTGTTGATCTTAGATAAGAAGATTTAAGCAATTTTAATTTTGAAAAACTTATTTCAGTGGTAGCAACAATTATCTTTGAACCTTTGATAATTCACTTCAAGTCTTCAAAAGAATACTAAGACAAGAAGACAAAAGAGAGAGAGAGAGAGAGAAGATGCGAGAACTAAAATTTTGGAGTGAAAATATTAAAATTTTAAAATGTATATAGAAAATAAAACAACAATTAAGTTTTGAAATTTTTAAAAATAATTAAATCTTAACTAATTACTGCAACAACTATTTAATTTTTTGGTCAAATTGATTTCTCATTTTCAAATTGCCAATTATGTTAATTACCTCCTGTAGCCATTAAACATGGCATTGTAATTAAAAAATAATTAAGACAATAAGGTATGTTTAAAAAAATTACAAAGACAATAAAGTCTTTATAAAAAAATAAATGAATTCCTTAAAAATTGAAACATAATTTATGCTCACTGCAAACCATTAAGCTAATTACAATTGTTCTTACCAAATTTTGGTAAGTCTTCTGGTGCGGTGGCTCCGCCGGGATCTCCTCCATGACTGGTGGGGGGTGTACCTGCAAAGGCACTCCGACGCTCAAGTTAGAGGCGCAGAGGAAGACAGGTATCACAAATTGGGATTAGAAATTTGTACCTCAATTGGGATGGGTTGTTCTGATTTTATAGGGTGTAAAGAGATAGATTTGATAGGGTTATTTTCCTATCAAATCTCCTCAAATCTCGTAATGAAGATAGAGATAATTCTATCTTCTATCTTTATCTTATGACCTGATCTTTCTATATCTTATCATATAGTAAGATCTATTCTTTCCGTTATTATCATCCGAGTCCGAGTGATAGTTTCTACTCGGCCTTCTAGGCTACTCGGTGTAGTGCCGAGTCCGAGTAGTACACATGCCCCCCAAGCTCTGAAGTAGGCTGTAAGAGCTTATAAGATGTTTTTACATAGTCGAGCTTCATTATGCCCTGACAACTGATCATACTGGTCGAGTTGCAGGTGCTTTGAGCTCGTGGTTGATCTGAGGATGCTTAAGGTGTCTGGCCGAACTCAAGATTCTCTAAGCGTGAGGCCGAGCTGAAAATGCTCTATAGGCTCAAGGCTTAAGGCTGAGCTAGAATCTCGAGTAGCGAGGCCGAGCTGAACATGTTCAAAGCACAAAATCGAGTCGAAGATGCTCAAGGCGAGTGATCAAGATGAGGATGCTCTAGGCACGAGACCGAGCTGACAATGCTCTAGGCTTATGACCCAAGGTTGAGCTAATGATACCCAAGATGGCATGGCCGAGCTGAACATGCTAATGTCTCGAGATGCAGATGAAGACTCATAAAGTGCGAGGCCGAGTTGAGCATTAGATAATTGAGGCTAAGTTCATTGAGTTGAAGATACTCTAAGCGGAACTGGCCGAGTGTAAGGTACTTAAGGCCGAGTTGAAGTCACTCGAGGAAGAATTGGCCAATGGCATTGGAAATGCTCAAGGCATTTTAAGATGCTCGAGGAATTTGAGTGATTTCCAATTAATATGCCTTTGGTTCTACCAACTAGTCATAGTGTATTTTCATTGTTCACCATTGAAGGTGATTTTGTCCATGTTTGGACATGATAATTCAAATGTCAGTGACCTACTTCCTTCTTTTGCGTATCGCAAGGTTGGGTGGTATTCAACTCTGGGTCCCTTGACCCGAGTGCCATTTGGTAGGTCCCGATCAGTCAAGTGCCTTTTTGAAGGGCCTTGCCAAGACTGAGTAGTGTACATGCCCCCAAAGCTTCGAGTCATGACGAGAAAGCTGATACAAGTAGAAGTACCCTGCCTGAGTGTTGGTCGTTCAATTTGTGTTGGGATGTTTAAGCGGTTAACCTGGGACGCCCTTAGGGTTAATCCGAGATGTTGAGTGAAGGTCAGACTCAGCTAGTTGTTGGGTCAAGCTGGTATGACTAGGTGGTTACCGGATGTCATGGAATCAATTTAGAAAATCGAGGATATGCCAGACTCGGCTTGTCGTTAGATCAAGCTAGAATGTCCAAAAAGGTCCAACTGTGATGTTGAGAGGTCAAACTAGTGCCAATATGTCAAGCTGGAATGTCGAGGTCTTTAATCGTGGGGCCAATCCATAACACCGCGTGGAGGTCAGACTCAACCTGTCTTTGGATCAAGTCAGACTGTCGAGTCGTCATCAAGTTTGATGAATGGTCAAACCGAAAAGACGGGTAGGTCTAGTCAGAATGCCAAATCGTCAACTGTCGTTTTTAGATCAAGTTGGATGAATAATCAAACCGAAAGCCGAGTAAGTCTAGTCGGAATACCGAACGGTCAAATTGGAATGCCGAAAAGGTCAAATCAAAATGTTGAGTTAGGTCATTTCTCAGCTTGTCGTTGGATCAAACTGAAATGCCTAAGTGGACACCCTGAGGGAAAAGTCGATAGGTCAAACTGAAATATTGTGTGTTTCTCAACTTGTCTTTGGATCAAGCTGGAACGCCTAACTGGTCAAACCGAAATGCCAGGAGGTCAATTCGGAATGTCGAGTTGGCTTAGTTCTCAGCTTGTTGTTGGATCAAGCTAGAATGCCTAAGTGGTCAAACCGAAATGCCAAGAGGTCAATTCGGAATGCCGAGTTGGCTTAGTTCTCAGCTTGTTGGATCAAGCTGGAATGCCTAAGTGGTTAAACCGAAATGCCAAGAGGTCAATTCGGAATGCCGAGTTGGCTTAGTTCTCAGCTTGTTGTTGGATCAAGCTGGAATGCCTAAGTGGTCAAACCGAAATGCCAAGAGGTCAATTCGGAATGCCGAGTTGACTTCGTTCTCAGCTTGTTGTTGGATCAAGCTGGAATGCCTAAGTGGTCAAACCGAAATGCCAAGAGGTCAATTCGGAATGCCGAGTTGGCTTGGTTCTCAGCTTGTTGTTGGATCAAGCTGGAATGCCTAAGTGGTCAAACCGAAATGCCAAGAGGTCAATTCGGAATGCCGAGTTGGCTTGGTTCTCAACTTGTCGTTGGATCAAGATGGAACGCCTAAGTGGTCAAACCGAAATGCCAAGAGGTCAATTTGGAATGCCGAGTTGGCTTGGTTCTCAACTTGTCGTTGGATCAAGCTGGAACGCCTAAGTGGTCAAACCGAAATGCCAAGAGGTCAATTCGGAATGCCGAGTTGGCTTAGTTCTCAGCTTGTTGGATCAAGCTGGAATGCCTAAGTGGTCAAACCGAAATGCCAAGAGGTCAATTCGGAATGCCGAGTTGGCTTGGTTCTCAACTTGTCGTTGGATCAAGATGGAACGCCTAAGTGGTCAAACCGAAATGCCAAGAGGTCAATTTGGAATGCCGAGTTGGCTTGGTTCTCAACTTGTCTTTGGATCAAGATGGAACGCCTAAGTGGTCAAACCGAAATGCCAAGAGGTCAATTCGGAATGCCGAGTTGGCTTAGTTCTCAGCTTGTTGGATCAAGCTGGAATGCCTAAGTGGTCAAACCGAAATGCCAAGAGGTCAATTCGGAATGCCGAGTTGGCTTAGTTCTCAGCTTTGTTGTTGGATCAAGCTGGAATGCCTAAGTGGTCAAACCGAAATGCCAAGAGGTCAATTCGGAATGCCGAGTTGGCTTGGTTCTCAGCTTGTTGTTGGATCAAGCTGGAATGCCTAAGTGGTCAAACCGAAATGCCAAGAGGTCAATTCGGAATGCCGAGTTGGCTTGGTTCTCAACTTGTTGTTGGATCAAGATGGAACGCCTAAGTGGTCAAACCAAAATGCCAAGAGGTCAATTCGGAATGCCGAGTTGGCTTGGTTCTCAACTTGTCGTTGGATCAAGATGGAACGCCTAAGTGGTCAAACCGAAATGCCAAGAGGTCAATTCGGAATGCCGAGTTGGCTTAGTTCTCAGCTTGTTGGATCAAGCTGGAATGCCTAAGTGGTCAAACCGAAATGCCAAGAGGTCAATTCGGAATGCCGAGTTTTAAGAGATACTCAGGACGTGAAAGACTGAGCTAAAAATGCTTCAAGCCAAGTGTAAGGTATTCGAGGTCATGCTTGCCAGGTTAAAAATAGACCATGAGCACAACAAGCTCTGAGCTTGAGAAAGCGAAAGAGTTTATAACCTCATATTGTGGAGTTTGATCATACTCAGATGGGTTGCCATAGTTTAGGATGCTCAAGGCCAATTTGGCCGAGTTTGAGAGATACTCGAAGTGCGAGATCAAGATAAGTGTTCAAGGTATGAAGCTGAGATGAAAACGCTTGAGGCACAAAGCTAAGCTTTAGATGTCAGTCTAAGATAAGTTGAGCTCCTAACATGAAGTGTTGTCGAAAGTTCAAGGTGTGGAGCTATGCAATAATGCTGAGTTCATGGTTTTGCCAGCTTGGTTTGGTACTGAGGGCTTGTACTTGGTCTCTTGGTGCATGATAGTGCAAGGATTTGCCCCAGGCCAAGTCCTAGTCGACAGTGCAGGAAGTCGATCTTGCATAGTCATCTCTGAGGTGGGCTAAGTAGTACGACCCTCGAGGGTTGACAAAGCACATCCTGCAAAATTATGATAGTATATATCTCCCAGAAGTCGGTCTGCAGAAGTTGTTAGGCAAGTTGATCTTTGGGGTTGGGTCAAAATCATCTCTAGTCCAGTTACAAGTCAGCTCAAGCCTTATAATCTTCATGACAAGGCTTTGGAAAGCTTCTCGAATGCCGCTATTATAGAGCATAGTAATATCTTCGATTTAATTTTCTGCAGTGTTTGTCTTGTCTTTCAAGGTATGATAAGCCGCTATGGCAACATATACTACGGAAGTCATGTCCGAGTCTTGTACCATTGCTGGGTCAGGTGTTATTGAAGTCTTTGTTCAATGGGCTGATGCCGCCAAGTAGAAGTCTCGCCAAAATCATTATGTGGGCATCCATGATTTGGTTACAGTGTGCGAAGATAGTATAATGTGATAATATTATAGTAATGGAGTTAGATTGGGCTTTGTGGATAGCTGCCTTGTCTTCCGCTAGCCTCACCTCTACCCCAGCCTCCTGTGTCCATCTTGTGTCATTGAAGACTCCTGCAAATGCACATTTTCCAAAGGAAAGAGCATGTATGCATGCCATGGCAATTGCATGGACCATGATGTAATTGTAAGATAAAATTGAAGTATATGAAATTTAATTCAGCCAAAATCAAGGCATGATCTCATGCATAATTTTCACTAATAACCGCCTTTGAACTCTTACGATTCAGAATTGGCATTATAATAGAGGAAGGTTGGATAAAGTGATGTATTCTCATTCACATTTTGATTTCAACCAAAGGTGCAGGCCACACATGACAAGTGATAATAACTCTTCAAGGCATGTAATTCTTAACATGTCCTAAAATATGGATGCATATCAAAATGAAAAGCCTGACATGGGTGTTTCCCAGTTAAAAGGAAAATCAGTGCCATGTTTTCAGTGTATGCGATAGGCATCAATGATACATATAATATGCATATCGAATTGAATTTTGGGTGCACTTCTCCCCGCAATGCATGTAATATAAATAATTTTGTTTTTATGTACGACAAGCCAAACCCTCAACTTATGAGTGTTTAAATGGCGAGTTGACTAGGCCTAGTGCAAGGCGTAATGTTGCTCATGACATATTCACATGGCAAAATTAGTTTCCAATATTTAAGCTTTTAGGTGTGCCAAGTAGGCCATACCACCTCTCAACATTTATAAAATGGCATAAAATGACATGGTGTCATGGTGATAATATTATTCATGGTCATGATAATATTTAGAACTCATGCACTTTTGTCTAAGCCGTTAAGAATCATGCCTTTTGCATATGAGTATTTATTTATTCTAGGATTTATGCTCTCAGCAATATGACATTACTATACAAACTTGTAATTTCTTAAGCCCATGTGTCCTTATGTCATGCACACGTTAACTTTTTCCAAGTAAATACTAATTTGCAATTTAGCATATATCAGTTATGGTATTGCCTATAGCTTTTATGATGGCATACTATGGCATGATGATATTTGAATCCAAGACAAATGCAATGGTCCAGCACGTGAACTCAAATCTCACAATTATCTTAATATATTAACGGAAATCGTACCTTTATGGACGAAGCTCACTAATATATTATTTTAAGGCTTGTACCTTTTTTCATTTGCACAATCTTTCACGATTGTTTGACCAGGCCCATCCCGTGTCGTGATATGCGGTGTGAGGGTTGACTTCGTAATGCGGAGGTTCTCTGTAATTCGGAGACCAACTTGGTGCGCGTGGGCCACACGAGTCTAGTATGCCGACGTCCTTGTGCGGGTTACCAGGTACGTTCACCTGCTCCTATCATATTGTTTGCACCGATATCCGCATGTCGTGCTTTTTGCAACTAAATCTACATCCGCAAAGGTAGACTCTGGCGCGGGGGACACCATTGTTTTCGGTGGCACCGGCAACTAAGATCAACTTGTGTCGGCCTTCATTCCTCTTTTATTGGTTCGTTTATCTCTTCGGTGTATTATATTGGATGTGCGGCTGGGAAACGTTTTACCGAGCCCCACGGTGGGCGCCAAATGTTCTTACCAAATTTTGGTAAGTCTTCTGGTGCGGTGGCTCCGCCGGGATCTCCTCCATGACTGGTGGGGGGTGTACCTGCAAAGGCACTCCGACGCTCAAGTTAGAGGCGCAGAGGAAGACAGGTATCACAAATTGGGATTAGAAATTGTACCTCAATTGGGATGGGTTGTTCTGATTTTATAGGGTGTAAAGAGATAGATTTGATAGGGTTATTTTCCTATCAAATCTCCTCAAATCTCGTAATGAAGATAGAGATAATTCTATCTTCTATCTTTATCTTATGACCTGATCTTTCTATATCTTATCATATAGTAAGATCTATTCTTTCCGTTATTATCATCCGAGTCCGAGTGATAGTTTCTACTCGGCCTTCTAGACTACTCGGTGTAGTACCGAGTCCGAGTAGTACAACAATATTTCATTCATTCCATATATATTAAAAAGTAAAAAAAAATTGGAGACCTACGGCAGTGGCCTTAATGGCCTAGCCAACACGGCCCGTTTGTAAGCATTAAGCAATCATTATAATATAACATACTACTTTATCTTATGGTGTTTTTGTATTACTTTCAAAAAAAGTTATAAAATATTACTTTCAACATTATATACACTCCAACAGGATGCAATGAATCAGTCATACTTTTCAGTTTTCATACTACATTTTTTCATACCTTTCATACTACAATTTTTTTTTTCTCATCTCACTTTCATATCATCAATAGCTAATATAATTAACGACGTATGCAACCAACCGATTAAACCAGCTCAATTATCATACGTTTCACATTACATTATCTTCTGGTCTTATCTTTCCATGTTAAATAATTTTAAATCCTCCTACTTTCTTCTATGTAAGTATTGAATATATTTTATATATTTAAGATATTAAATACGGTTAAAATACAATATTAATTCTCTCTCCTTTTTTTTTTTTTTCAATCTGCAATTTTGATCCCCATTTAAAAATAGAGACATTCAGTTCTCCAATTTTTTAAAATCAGCAATTTCAGTTCAATTGTCTAAATCAAAGCATTGACTGTTAAGCTTTTTACGTTGACAGTGACTTAAGTAATATGTAAGTATAGTATTTGTTTTTTTAATTTTGTATTGATGATTAGATAATTTAATTTAATAAATAAATGTTAAAAAATTCAAGGTGAACACATTAAATTTAACGATTGGACTAAAACCACTAATTTTAAAAACTAAAAGAACTAAATGTCTGTATTTTAAAATTGAGAGACCAAAATTATAGATCTAGAAAAATAAAGAAACCAATATTATATTTTAGCCTAAATATTTTTACTTTTTATTTAATATTGTCTTTATTATGGGAGACCTTCCTTGCAGGTACCTTTTTTTTTTTTTTTTTTTCCAATTTCTTTCTTTCACACCCACTTATAAAGATTTCTTTATTATGGGAGACCTTCCTTGCAGCATCATAGCGTCTAGATGCAATTGGTTCACTATATATTTAAGGCTAAATGTTACTTTTGGTCTTTTATGTTATAGTATTTTTTTCGTTTTTGTACATTAAGTTTTAAAAGTCTCATTTTGGTCTTTTATGTTTTTGATTAGTTCCGTTTTGGTCCTGCTGTCAACATTTCGTTAACAACGTTAGTGTTTTAAATTTTAAAATAATTAATTTAAATATTGTGGCGGTTTTTAACCCCCACAATTTTTTTCAATCAAATTTTTAAAAAATGTAAACTCCAGATCTTCATCTCCATAGATTCATTTTCAAATTCATAATAGTGGATCATGAATCAATAAACACAATCAAGACCCCTGCAAATAAAAAAAAGTTTGCAATTAGCTCCAGAACAATTTTATTTGGAAGAAACGCGTGTCCATCGATCCATATCTAGATCTGCGAACACCACGAATGCTCCTTTCCAACAACGACGGGAAGCATGCTCATCCACATCGATCCAGATCTGCGAATGCTCATCTCCTTCAACAATGACCGGAAGTGCACTCCTCAATGTCAATTTAGATCCAGATCCGCGAGCGCCGCGAACGTCGATCTAGATTTGTGAATGTCGCGAACGCCCATCCAGATTTGCTCCTCACCCAAAGCTAATCCAAATGTAGATTTGTGGTGGGTGGTTTTGTGGGCTTGGTCACATGGGGTTGTGGTGGTGGCGCTGATGGGTGTTGGTGGTGATTTAGGTAGAGGCGCAAAGGTGTGGTGGCTATGGAGGTTTGGGTGGTGGTTGGATGGTGTAATGGGTTTGGTGGCACGTTGGTTTTGGTGGTTGGTGGCACTTTAGGTGGTGGTGGTTGGTGCATCGGCAGTTTGATTGGCTTGCGATGAGGGGGGGGGGGGGGGTGGTGTGGTGGAGATTGGTGATAGGGGAGGTTTTAGGTGATGGTGGAAGAAGGTTGAAGACGATGAAGATGAAGATGAAAAGGATCAGGCAACTTAACAGACACGTAAGCAATCAGTAACATTCGTTAACATGAAACCATGAAATGGACCAAAATGTGATTATAGGAAAACATAAAAGACCAAAATGAGATTTTTAAAACTTAATGTACCAAAATAAAAAAATACTAAAATATAAAGGAGTAAAAGTAACATTTAGTCTATATTTAAAAGGCTATTTCTTTATTATGGAGGACCTTCCTTGCAGCATCTAGATGCAATTGGTTCAATATATATATTTAAAAGGCTAATAAGGCTTCATTTGTACACAATTGCACAACTCTCTCAATGGCAAATCCGAATGACGGTGCAACATTGAGCGATGATTTCTTCTACGATGTTTTTCTGAGTTTTAGAGGTGCGACCCGTGATGGGTTCACAGATAAACTCTACAACGCTTTGCGGCAAAAGGGAATCTACACTTTCAGAGATACCGAGGAGCTTAGGATTGGGGCTGAAATCAGACCCGCGCTTCTGAAGGCAATCGAGAATTCAAGAATGTCAATGGTTGTTCTCTGTGAAGACTACGCGTCTTCCACTTGGTGCCTTGACGAACTTGCCAAGATCGTTGACTGCTATCATGCTAACAAAGGGAAAGTGCAAGTTCTCGTCATTTTTTACAAAGTTCAACCTTCTGATGTGTGGGAACAGAAAAATTCGTATGCAAAAGCCATGCTTGACCATGAAGCCAGACCCGGAAAAGACCCAGAGAAGGTGAAAAAATGGAGGCAAGCTTTGTCTCAAGTGCGCAACCTCACCGCAGAATATTGCCAGGATGACGGGTATTTTTTTTCTTTTTTATCTCTCTTTTATTTTTATAACTTTAGTCTTTGTATATGTAATATGTTTAGGTCAAAGATTTTTTATATAACTACTATTTTGATCTCTTTGTTCCAATAAAGGTTAAATGTTTATTTTTATATAATTAAAATTTATAATAAATAAATATTTTTAATATATAAATAAATTATACTTTAGATTTACAATAAATAATTTCAATTATGATATAAAATTATTTTTAATTATTAATAATTTTTAAAAAATTATTGAAATTAATTTAGAAATATAGATAAAAGTTGATAAATTGAAAGAAATAGCCAAATAAGAAAAGAAAAAGGTTAGTAACACGCTTTTTATTATTGGTTGAAATTTATTGAAAATTATAAATTTTGATGGATCACATTTTTTATTTAATGATTCTTTCTTTTGATTTTGTAATTTTCAATAAATTTTAACTAATGACCGAGTGTGTTGCTACCACTCCTCAAAAATAAAATCAAATATACATATAATAATAAAAGATAAAAAGGAATGTGGTTTGAGATTATTCGGTGAAAAGTTTTTTGGCTAATTGCAAGAGTATTATTGTGTCAAATGTACCTCTAAAAATAGAGAAAAGAGGGAATATTAAAAATATTTATTTCCGAGAGTTGTAAGACTTGGAGGAGTTTGGTACAAGGAAAGTTTTATTTTTTTAGGAATATGAAGTTGGAAATTTGTGTTTCTTATGTTTGGTTTATTATTTAGAATTGTGAATGTTTTCACTATGTTTCTTATAAAAAATTTCTTATGGAAGAGGTAGGAATTCAATTTTTCCGAGTTGGAAAAGAAGTTTTAATGTTATAAAAATATCATGTTACTCTTATTAGATCATATAAATAATTAAAGTTTATGGAAAAGTTCTATTAAAACTAAATGTGATTTTTTTTATTTCCAAAAAACATATATAAATATTTCAAAGAATATTTATGTCCTCGACTATTATTCACAAGAGGTTTTGTCCTGTATTTCTAAGAATACCAGAGCTTTAGTATTTTTTTTTTCTGATACCAAACATTAGTGTCTAAAAATAAAATAAAATAAAAAATAGGATATATAGATAAAAAAAATTTCCTCATTCTTTGAGACTAAAATTTAGGTATTTTAATAAATATAGGGACGGAAGCCAATATTTTAAAGGTCAAAAATTAAAACTAAAATTTAAAAATTTTCAAGAATTAATAAAAATATTATTAACCCAAAACACACCCACCCACCCACCCACCCACACAACTCACTTATGATGTTTATTAATATCTCAACTTTTAATTTTTAATTAATAACTACTGCTATTATCATTTTGTACATTAAAATAGTTAAATCTTTGAATATTAATTGATATTAGAACAAAAACTTTTTGCTGAGTGGGCGGAAAATTCTGAGATTATTAAAATGTTAATAGATTTTATTTGAATTTACTCGTATCTCTTATATAATTTCAAATGTTTTTTATTTTTCATAATTTAGAAAATTATATAATATTCGAAATACTTGCTATGTTTAATATTATATTATTAACTAGAAAACACACATACACATAAAAATCTAAAAACTATTGAAAAATTATTTAAAAATTACTAAAAAAATAAAAAATATAAAAAATATTTATTAATAATATCACTATAGTTACTAACAGTATCCGTCCGAGTTACTAATAATATCACTAGAGTAGTCGAGTTAGTATATGAAGGGATTTCTTACGATGAAAATGATACGAAGTCAATATTTTTTTTTATAGAGACATTACTAAGAAGAGAAATGCTAATATATAGCAGTGTTAATTATAAGTCAATAGTTCTGTCAAAAAAAAAAAATTATAAGTCAATAGTCCTATACTTTTATCAAATTTTCAATTAGGTCTATGAACTTTTTTTCTTCTTTTAATTGGTCCCTGAACTTTTTTTTTTTCAATTGGGTCATTGAAATTTTATTTATTTTTTCAATTAAGTCCCTCGTCTAATTGTTGTTATGAAAAGCCAAATAACTGTGAAAGAATACCTTAAATTGACATGTAGAGGTTGAAATTTTGCAAAAATCTTGCAGAAATCTCTCAGAATTAACTCAGTTGTGCTTACAACACAACACATTATATTACAGAAGTATCAGTTCACTATCTGCATCTCTAATTAAGTGTCCGCGGTTGATTTTTCATCAACACATTACAGAAGTATCAATTCACTGTCTGCATATCTAATTAAGTGTTTGCGGTTGATTTTTCATAGCAACAATTAGACGAGAGACCCAATTGAAAAAAAATTAAAAGTTTAGGAACTCAATTAAAAGAAAAAAAAAGCTTAGGGACATAATTGAAAATTGGGTAAAAGTATAGGAACCTGCAGAATAATTTAACCTTAATAAAAAAAGATATAAAGTGTAATTTTTTTATTAAGTTTAGGTTTTGTTGTTTGACAAAATTCAATATATAGTAAAGTGAAATTAGTTATTGTTTTTAGAGAAATAATGTCTTGTATGTCGAATTCTTGAGAAAACTAAAAATCAATTACTTTTTGAAATTTAAGCATTCCCAAATGGGTGTCGTCCGATTATAATCATGTATTGATTTATGCTATTGTTTAACACTAATTTATTTCTTGTATCAATGCATGATTTTAATCATTTAAGGATTTCTTTCTTGTTTAGTATATACTATGATTAAATAACATGTATCAAAAAAATACTATGATTAAATAAAGACGAATAAATAGGAAGAGTATTGTGTTCCTGTAGGTATGAACGTGGACTTATCGAGAAGATTGTTAAAGACACCTCTGCTAAATTACCTCAAATCCCTTTACCAATTAAACAGGTACTAGTTGGAACTGATTCTCGGTTTAAAAAGGTGAAACCACTCATAGATATCAAGTCTCATGATGATACCGTCCGCATCTTAGAAATTTATGGAGCTGGCGGAATTGGCAAGACTACATTTGCCTTGTATATATATAACAATATCCTACATGAATTTGAAGCTGCAAGTTTTCTTGCTAATGTCAGAGAAAAATCAAACAAAAGCACTGGAGGCCTGAAAGATCTCCAGAAGATACTTCTATCTGAGATGGGCGTGGAAACAGGAATCATGATGGGCAATACTTTTAATGGGGCCAACGAAATCAAATGCAGACTTAGTCATAAAAAGGTTCTTTTGGTTTTGGATGATGTTGATTCGACAGAACAATTGGAGTCCTTAGTTGGAGGAGGTGATTGGTTTGGTTCCGGCAGTAGGATCATTATAACAACAAGGGATACAACATTGCTAGATAAGCATGTCATCAATGATGTTATCATTGAAAAATATAAAATGAAGGAGCTTAATTATGGTGACTCTCTTGAACTCTTCTGTTGGCATGTTTTTAATATGAGCACACCTCCAAAAGACTATAAAGATGTTTCTAATCATGCAGTGCGTTATGCAAAAGGTCTTCCATTAGCTTTAAAAGTAATTGGCTCCAATCTAAAGGGTGGGAGCCTAAAGGATTGGGAAATGGAATTGGACAAATATAAAAAGATTCCAAATGCCAAGATTCAAGGAGTACTTGAAATAAGCTACCATAGCTTAGATGGCTTGGACCAGAAATTTTTTTTGGACATTGCTTGTTTCTTCAAGGGTGAGAGATGGGAATATGTTGAAAGGATACTAAGGGCTTGTGATTTCTTCCCAAGTATTCGAGTATTTACTGCGAAATGTCTCATAACTATTGATGATAATGGCTGCTTGGATATGCATGATCTAATACAAGTCATGGGTAGAGAGATTGTCAGAAAGGAGTCATCATTAAATGTTGGTCACCGTAGCAGACTTTGGTCTCATAAGGAAGTTCTTCGAGTACTTAAAGAAAACTCGGTAAGAATCTTATCATTTTTACTCTTTACCATTGTATGGTTTTGTACTATGACAAATATAATTAGTGGTAAGTGGTAACTCTGTACATGTTTTTACATACAGGGAAGCAATAGAATTGAAGGAATAATGCTTGATCCCCCCAGTCATGAAGAAGTAGATGATTGGATAGACATTGCCTTTAAGAAGATGGAGAACCTAAGGATTCTGATTATTAGAAATACAACATTTTCAAAAGCACCTAGTTATCTGCCAAATAGTATACGAGTGCTTGAATGGAAAGGGTACCCATCGAAGTCTCTTCCACCAGATTTTTATCCCACCAAAATTGTTGATTTCAAGTTACCTCACAGTTCCCTAATGTTAGAAAAGCCATTTCAGGTACATATTTGCTCTCTCTAATTAAGATGATCTAAATCTTAAAATTATTGACTATGCTCCTGATCATTCTAATTACTTTGATTTTCTTAGAAATTTGAGGATTTGACATTCATCAACCTGTCCCAATGTCAATCCATAACTCGAATTCCTGATGTGTCTGGAGCTATAAATTTAAAAGTTTTGACACTCGACAAATGCCTTAAAGTGGAAGGATTTGATAAATCCATTGGATTTATGCCTAACCTTGTGTATATAAGTGCTTTGAGGTGCAACATGCTCAAAAGTTTTGTGCCAAGCATGTATTTACCATCTCTGGAGGTCCTTTCATTTAGCTTTTGCACAAGACTTGAACACTTCCCAGATGTAATGCTAAAGATGGACAAGCCGTTAAAGATTCAATTGGTAAATACTGCTATTAAGGAGTTTCCAATGTCCATCGGTAACCTTACAGGGCTTGAGTACTTGGACATTTCAGGTTGCAAAAGACTTAATATATCAAGAAACTTGTTCTTGTTGCCAAAACTTGTGACCTTATTAGTCGATGGATGTTCACATATTGGAAAATCATTTAAAAGGTTCAAAGAAAGCCATTCAATGGCAAATGGTTGCCCAAATCTGAGGACACTGCATCTAAGCGAGACAAATTTATCAGATGAAGAATTGTACGCAATTCTTAAAGGTTTTCCAAAACTGGAAGCCTTGAAGGTTTCGTTTAATGGTTTCGTCTCTCTCCCAGAATGCATCAAAGGATGTCTGCAATTAAAAAGTCTTGATGTGAGTTATTGCAAGCATCTCAGGAGAATTCCAGAACTCCCTCCGAGCATCCAAGATGTAAATGCAAGATTTTGTGGGCGCTTAACTTCAGAGGCATCAAATTTGCTATGGTCTAAGGTTTCACTTCTAGCTACTTTTGACCTAAACTATACTTAGGTTTATTTTATTGTACGAGGTGACCTAACAAATTAGTTTTTGATGTTACAGGTTTATGAAGAGAAGGAAAGAATACAATTTGTGATGCCAAAAACAGACATTCCAGATTGGTTTGATTTTATTGGCAGGTCAGGGTCAAGTACTACTCCGGTTATGTGGGCTCGCAATAAGTTCCCTGTTATTGCTCTAGCATTTGTGTTGGGCAAAGCCAAATTCGGCTCCCCTGCAACGGAGTTATCCCACAACGTTGGTGTCCACTTTTACTTAGGCGACAGCAACAACTCTGCAACGGAGTTATCTTACACCGTTGGTGTCCGCTTGTTCATAGGCGGCCAAGAAATAAAATGCCGCCGCAAAGAGTACCATTATTGTTGTGTTGGGGAGGAGCACGTGTTATTATGTGATCTAAGGGTTTTGTTCAGTGAGCAAGAGTGGGAGGGTCTTGATCAACATTTTATTGGAGATGAATGGAGGGCCATTCAGGTTCAATATGACGCAGACTTGCCATTGAGTCACTGGGGAGTATTTGTGTACAGGCAGAAAACAAACACTGATGATATCCAATTTACGACATCGTCAGCTAACTCGGTTCAGAAAGAAACTCCACGGCAGACTGAGCAGAGAAGAAGACATTTCTTAAAAAACTTCAATCCGAGACAAATATTTGGCCAGTCTTTGACTCTTTATGGCGAGTCGTCGTCAGTGCAACGCCTTTCTTCAAAGGTGATTTTGGGGCACATTCTGGCCGACAGTATTAAAGGGAATAAAAATGATGTTTCAGGGAGTGATTATGGGGCAAGTTTAAAGCAAGTTCACGAGGAATCTACCGGGGATGTGGTGCGGATGATGGAGATTTTCAAGGAGAATACACCAAAACACCTTCTTGATAGATACCCTGATTACACACAATCTATATATGGACTTATGGAAGAAGGACTCGTGGCACGGGAAGAACTGTCGAGGGGAGAAGGGGAGGACAGGTTAGTCTTTGATGATTTCATGATTATCCTAGAGGAGGAAGATGGAAGTCGTCGCTATTGGGGAAGATTGAGGATGAAAGCTGGAGAACCAGGGTTTGACGTAATGGTGAGGAAGGCATTTCAACTTCGGTGGATGAAGCTATCATCAATGTCAAACAAAATTGCTCAAAAGGAGTCACAGCCCGCTGTTCTATTGAAAAGCTCGCAGGAGGATGATGAAGAATGCCATGAGTACGATCCTCTATTGGAAGAATTCATGTGTAGGATAGCGGAAGACGCTAGGAGGTTGAGGTTGAGTAATTCTTGTAAGAAATTGAAGGCGTCTGTTGTTTGGGTTACGGAAGGTGATGAATTTATTTCTGACAAATATGCCTTGGAAGCAGTATTCTTGAAGGGAAGAGAAAATTTGGAAGATAGAAAATGGGGACCGGCAACAATAGAATTGGGATTGGCAGTGACTACATTGTTAATTTACGGAGTTAACCCACCGGGATTGTTTGGAACTACGTTTAAGAAGATGCCCTACGGGATGTTAAGGGAGGACCATCATGATGATTGGCGTTGGAATTTATTGGGCCATTTAATTAACCTTATTCCATTATTTAAATCTTTTTTTTATTTTATTTTGAAATTTATGGTACGGGTCTCATGGCGGTATTTAATATATCTAGCTATTATTAAATTCGTTAAATGGTCCCTAAATTATTTTGGATCACCAATGGGTTACTTGGTTTATGCTGTTATTTATTATTTGGTTCTTGGGTTTATTAAAGTAATCTTTAATATCTAGGGATGTGAAGACACGGGTTGGTTGTGTTTTTATTTTTATTTTTTATCAATTAGTCACCACGTTGTAGGCCATGTAAAACATGGTTTGTTATTGTTTCTGTTTTCTGTCTTGTAAAGCCAACACTTGTTTTTGAATTCAATAATACATTCTCTCTTGAAAATTTGTGTCGCATTGTTTTGACTGTGTCTTATGGAATTAGTAGTAGAGAATTGTCCTTCAAGGCAATTTTAAATAATGACTGTTTTAGAAATTGTGCATGTGTTGTGTTGACTATTTTAGAAATTACTATTGTTCCTGCCTAAGGGTAGCAGGATAGTTTCCTCCTTGTTGATACCTCTGGTCCGAGATCTCTTCCTAGTATCCGAATCCCCCAAGATGAGAAGAGGGGGTGGATACCTACAAAAGACACTCCAACGCTCAAGTAAGCTTTCGACTCATACCTCGAGAATTGTACTCTATTTATACTTAATTTATTGGGCCTTAGACTTATGGGCTTTTTCCACTTGATTATCTCTTCAGTGATATGTAATTATTCACTAATTAGGACTATTAATTACCTTTTAATGCCTTGATTATCTTGGTAGTTTTATTCTTGATGTTCTGTACAGTGTTCGGCCATTCGGTTGGCCGTATGGCCGAATATTGCTTCTTAGCATAGTATTCAATTATTAGGTTGGCCGAGTAGTCGAATACCATGCTTAGGGTTTCTTATTATCTTAAGGCTTTAACTCCTTGGCATAGTATTCGGCTATTAGGCTGGCCGAATAGCCGAATACCACAGTTAGGGTTTCTTACCATTTCAAGGTTTCATCACGGTATTAACTAGGTAGTGTTTGACCATTCGGTTAGCCGAATAGTGGAATACCCTTATGTTGTTTGATAGATTTTCCAAAGGGTATTTTGGCTATGTGCCCTGCCGAATACCCAACTAGTATAACTATTATATGGTACTATGGTATTAATAGGGGTGTTGGAGTTATTGGTAAATTTTTCCAAGTTTAGAAGATCGATAATGATTTTTGATAATTAATGTGTTTCAATAAGGAAGACTTAAAAATATACTCGAAAAGTATTTTCAATAAGGAGAAAAGGTGTTTGGTAATAGAGATAGGATGCTTTATCGAAAAATAATACTATTTGGCTGGAGATGTTAGGTATTTCAAGAAGGCAAAATACGTTGAGAAGAAGACTTTTTGATAAAAATGGGTGAAAAAAAATTTAATTACCCAAATAGTGTAGTAGTAAAACAATTTATATGACATGGTGATTTTTGCCACGTAGAGTTCACAATGCGCCACCATGAGTGATAGTTCGTGGTCTACGTTTGGCAACATGTAGGAGGCGCCACCCAGGGAGTAGTTTCATGCACTGCGTGTTGTCAACACAAGCGGTGCCACCTTGAGTGTTGCCTACAGGAGGCGCCAGCCGAATTGTAGCCACCAAGATAACAGAAGGCGCCACCCTGTCCTTTGCCTTCTGTTAATAATTAATATTTAAATTGCCTTGTGGGACATGTGGTCAAGTGGTTGCATGGGAGGTGCCACATTGACCTTTGCCTTGTGTACAATGGTTGCTTTGTTTCAAAGCACTTTAATTGAAAAGACGAAACAAATATAGGTTGGTGTAAATGACTAGGAGGCAACAAACAGGCTGATGCCTCCTGTAGGCTACACTCAGGGTGACACATTGTGAATCCTATGTGGAAAAAATCACCCCTACCATGTAAATTGTTTTACTACTACACTATTTGGGTAATTAGTTTTTTTTTTTTAATTTCACCCATTTTTGTCAAAAAGTCTGAGAAGAATATTTTGAGAGGAGGAAGAAGCATTACCTAATCTTCCTCCATCCCACAGTAACTGATGTTTAAGGTTTTTTCACACATATTAAGAAAATCAAGTATTCCAAGAAAATAGTGTTTGTTAGGGGACAATTTTACTAAAATATCGCTATTCTCTTTCTTAATTTCAATATGCATTATTAAGTCTTTCAAGACAACATTTTTATTAGAGGGCAAAATGGAAATAGATGTTTAAATATCTCATTGAAAAGTGAGAACATCAATCAATTTGAAATTTTTTTCAAAAGCTAAAACTGCAGTTATTTTGGGACGGAGGGAGTATGTGAATGGAATATTTTTTGATTTCAAGATTGTCAATATGTCAATAAAGATTAACTAGTGTTTTAGCCAGTGCGTTGTATGGGCTTATTAAAATTTTCATTACCTTATTCAATAGAAAGAAATTTGAAAAAAAAAAACAAAGAATTATATATCACATTGAAAGAAATTTTAAGAAAGAGATAATTATAAAAGAAATTAGAAACTATAAAATTAAAAAAAAAATAAGGGAAGATGTAACAATGTAACTTTAATTTTTTTTAATATTAACTTTGAAAATTGAAAAGTAAATTGAATTAAGGATTTAGAATTATTAGTAAAGAGATAAATCTTCGGAATTAAAAGATAGAGTTAGAAAATCTGATAAAAGAAATATTAAAAAAAACCAATAGATTAGAGAGTATGAAATTTGAAAAAAAATTATATAGAACATCGAAAGAAATTTTGAAAACGAGATAATTATAAAAGAAATTAGAAACTATAATTTTTTTTAAAAGAAAAAAAAGGGAAGATGTAATGATGTAACTTTAATTTTTTAATATTAAATTTGAAAATTGAAAAGTAAATTGAATCAAGGATTTGGAATTGTTGATGAAAGAGAGAAATGTTCATAATTAAAAAATAGAGTTAGAAAATAAGATAAAAGAAATATTAAAAAAAGCCCAAAAGGTTAGAGAGTATAAAATTTGAAGGAAAAAAAAAAGAATTATTGTACATTAATTCTAGGAAAAGTAGAAGAACCAGATGCATGTTAGGAGAGTGAACTACACCACTCCATGAGATGAGAGTATTCAAATAAGAGTGAATGTGAGAGATAGTGGGGAGAGTGAAGCAAGGAGAGGAGAGAATCTCTTAGTCACGCCTGTCACGCGGGTGACCCGGGTTCGATCCTCGGCAACGGCGCCACAGAAACTTGATGCGTAAAAAAATGCATTCGCAAAGGGCAAGCGTACCCTACGCAGTAGTTACAGTGGACTCTAAGAGTCTGGATATCGAACCCAAAGGACCAGTTGTGTTCCCGAACAATCAATTTTGTAATGATTAAACAATTCAATCAGGAATCAAATTTGGGAGAAAATAGAGTTCAATTGTTCCGTTCTTAAAAGTAAGGATTAAGACAAGAGGATTAATGCGAAACAATAAGAATGAAACGCCGAGGATTATGATTTTGCATGCATCCCTTTTTCCCTCATCTTGATCTCATTGAATGCTCTAATTAAGTTAATTGCCAGTCCTCTTTAAATTCATTAGTAAACAATTGATCATAGCTTACTACTGCTGTTTCCCCTAATTCAATTCCCAATTGGTCATAGGTGAATTAAATTAGAGTAAACGATAATACTCAGAGAGGTTGATTAATAGAATTAATCCACTGGAAATTCACACAATTAGTTTGATCATGCAAATCATATGAATTCAATCACTTTACAGTTCTGTCAGTCCCAGGAAATTGATCATAGACAAGGGACTGACTAATATTTAGAGTGATCAGTTCTAATAGCAAACAAAATAGTAAAGAGATTCAATAACTGGAAACATCGAGACATTCATTGATAATCAAAGATGGGGTACAAGAGACGCAACTACATCATAATCCTAGGCTTGGAGGACTAGCCACTCATGTTCATGAATAAACCAGAAAACCTCATAGAAAACATAAAGATTACAAAGGGATTAGAAATTTTACAAGTAGTACTCCCAATGACGATCTCTACGTCTTACAGCAATCGGACTCTCTCACACGTTCTCTATCTCAATCAGAACCCTCAGTATTCAGAAACAGAGCAAAAGATAAAAGATAAAAGGATTTCCTATCCTATTTATAATAATTCAAAATTTAAATGGCTGACAGTGCAACTTACCACGGCCGTGGTAAAATGACCACGGCCGTGGTCCTTGCATAAGGTCCAATTTTGCTACACAACTAGCATGGCCATGGTAAATTTACCATGGCCATGGTCCTTGCGTTACTTCAATTCTGGCCTTTTTTCTTGGTCCTTCAGATAGTGGCCTTTTTGCTCCAAAAAGTGCAATTTTCAACTCTTTTCCTCATGAAGCCTCTTGAGTACCTGTCTTGCACCAACTAACACCAAACAATGAGTTTTGCCAATAAAATATATTCAAAATGTATGAAAATAACATCTAAACTCACATCAAAATACAATAAAAATCCGGTTTATCAATATATAAGGAGATTAATATTTAAATTGCCTCGTGGGACATGTGGTCAAGTGGTTGCATGGGAGGCGCCACATTGACCTTTGCCTTGTGTACAATGGTTGCTTTGTTTCAAAGCACTTTAATTGAAAAGAGGAAACGAATATAGGCCGGCGCAAATGACTAGGAGGCAACAAATAGGCTGATGCCTCCTGTAGGCTACACTCAGGGTGACGCCTTGTGAATCCTACATGGAAAAAATCATCCCTACCATGTAAATTGTTTTACTACTACACTATATATTTGGATAATTAGTTTTTTTTTTCATTTCACCCATTTTTGTCAAAAAGTCCGAGAATAATATTTTGAGAAGAGGAAGAAGGATTACCTAATACTTCCTCCGTCCCACAATGACTGATGTTTAAGGTTTTTTCACACAGATTAAGAAAATCAAGTATTCTAAGAAAATAGTATTTATTAGGGGACAATTTTACTAAAATATCCTTATTCTCTTTCTTAATTTCAATAAATGCATTATTAAGTCTTTCAAGACAACGTTTTTATTAGAGGGCAAAATGGAAATAGATGTTTAAATATCTCATTGAAAAGTGAGAACATCAATCAATTTGAAATTTTTTTCAAAAGCTAAAACTGCAGTTATTTTGGGACGAAGGGAGTATGTGAATGGAATGTTTTTTGATTTCAAGATTGTCAATATGTCAATAAAGATTAACTAGTGTTTTAGTCCATGCGTTGTATGGGCTTATTAAAATTTTCATTACATTATTTATATAGCCAATAGAAAGAAATTTGGAAAAAAAACAAAGAATTATATATCACATTGACAGAAATTTTAAAAAAGAGATAATTATAAAGGAAATTAGAAACTATAAAATTAAAAAAAAAAAAAAAAGATAAGGGAAAATGTAACAATGTAACTTTAATTTTTTTAATATTAACTTTGAAAATTGAAAAGTAAATTGAATTATTAGAATTATTGAGTAAAGAGATAAATCTTCGGAATTAAAAGATAGAGTTAGAAAATCTGATAAAAGAAATATTAAAAAAAACAATAGATTAGAGAGTATGAAATTTGAAAAAAAAAATTATATAGTACATTGAAAGAAATTTTGAAAAAGAGATAATTATAAAAGAAATTAGAAACTATAATTTTTTTGAAAAGAAAAAAAGGGAAGATGTAATGATGTAACTTTAATTTTTTTAATATTAAATTTGAAAATTGAAAAGTAAATTGAATAAAGGATTTGGAATTATTGATGAAAGAGAGAAATGTTCATATTTAAAAAATAGAGTTAGAAAATCAGACAAAAGAAATATTAAAAAAAAGTCCAAAAGATTAGAGAGTATAAAATTTGAAGGAAAAAAATAATTATTGTAGATTAATTTTAGGAAAAGTAGAAGAACCAGATGCATGTTAGGATAGTGAACTACACCACTCCATGAAAGGAGAATATTCAAATAAGAGTGAATGTGAGAGATAGTGGGGAGAGTGAAGCAAGGAGAGGAGAGAATCTCTTAGTCATTTATATATATAAGGAGATTAATATTTAAATTGCCTCGTGGGACATGTGGTCAAGTGGTTGCATGGGAGGCGCCACACTGACCTTTGCCTTATGTACAATGGTTGCTTTGTTTCAAAGCACTTTAATTGAAAAGACGAAATGAATATAGGCTGGCACAAATGACTAGGAGGCAACAAATAGGCAAATGCCTCCTGTAGGCTACACTCAGGGTGACGCCTTGTGAATCCTACATGGCAAAAATCATCCCTACCATGTAAATTGTTTTACTACTACACTATATATTTGGATAATTAGTTTTTTTTTTTAATTTCACCCACTTTTGTCAAAAAGTCCGAGAAGAATATTTTGAGAAGAGGAAGAAGGATTACCTAATACTTCCTCCGTCCCACAATGACTGATGTTTAAGGTTTTTTCACACAGATTAAGAAAATCAAGTATTCTAAGAAAATAGTATTTATTAGGGGACAATTTTACTAAAATATCCTTATTCTCTTTCTTAATTTCAATAAATGCATTATTAAGTCTTTCAAGACAACGTTTTTATTAGAGAGAAAAATGGAAATAGATGTTTAAATATCTCATTGAAAAGTGAGAACATCAATCAATTTGAAATGTTTTTCAAAAGTTAAAACTGCAGTTATTTTGGGATGGAGGGAGTATGTGAATGGAATGTTTTTTGACTTCAAGATTGTCAATATATCAATAAATATTAAGTAGTTATTGAGGCTATTAAAGTTATTTAACAGTGCAAGGACGAGACAGGTGTCAAAATCATATATATGCACAATTATTATAATTTGAGACACATGTCTAAATCGAGTTACTTTTCTTCTATTTGTAGTTTCTATAAATAGGTAAAAACTTGTAATTATTTTCTGGTTTTTGAACACTACATACTTCTTATACACCATTACGTCGTACCTATGACACTCCAGTTTTATGGAAACATGTTTTCCTTTACATTTTCTACAAACATTTTTCTTATATAATTCTTTCTTTATTCCGTTTATGATTTGTTTGATTTTTTTTTTTATCATCTATTATTTGTTTGATTTCATGATCACGTTAATAACACGAGTTATAAATGTTCTTAATGCAAGTATTGATGCTTGCTGATCAAAGTGAATTATTTCTGTTTATTTGAATTCGATAGTTAAAGAAAACAACAGATACTTTAATTAAGATTAAAGTAATCATTAAAATTAAATTTTGAATTAAGCTTTCTTAAATTGAAAACATACTACACGTTGCTAGTTTGATTAAAAAACCCTTAAAAGTATTTGGGTTGACATGAAGTTCTATTTTAAATATCCTATTTGTTAAAGTTATAATTTTGAACCTTTAACCAAAATTGTCATATAGTTTCTCTAAAAAATAAGAGAGTTTCTACAAATTAACTTATGCATAAGTTGATTTTAACTTATTGATAAGCTCATTTTATTTAATTTTTTTTTCTTATTATTGAATTCATTGATAAACTTACTCAAACAAGTCTTATGTATATAGTCATTTCTAAATAACAAGTCTGACATAGAATTGGGACGGAAATTTGCTGTCCCCAATTCTTGTCCCACCAATAAGAGAATGCCACCTCAGTTAAATTGCCACGTCACTTTAATTTAAGATTAAATAGAAATTAACGGAGTTTCTTTCATGTGGTTTCTCGTTGTCACATTTGTTGGTCTCTGGTTATTGTAATTGACGGGTGAACCGCATAAGTGAATCATCCACACCTAATAGTCCCTATGATTAGAAAAATTGATCACTGCACTTGAGCAAATTAAATAAATTGCTGCACAAATAAAATCGTTGGATCAAACAACACTTAAGCAAATCATAATCAATCAAACAAAAGCCTATAAATGTTGAAGCTTAAACAAATCAAAAGGAGGGGGAGTTCAAGTTCTCAGCGATGCCCATATCGGCCACCATCAATCTTCGATTGAGAACCAAATCCAAGATTTGCTTCTTCCCCATCATGCCTCTCCACCATCAACCACGATAACCTTATCCAAGCAAGAAGAACAAATTAACATAAAAGAAACTCCGTTAATTTCCATTCAACCCTAAATTAAAGTGACGTGACAATTTAATTAAGTGACATTCTCTCACTGGTGGGACAGGAATTGGGGGACAACAGATTTCCGTCCCCTAGAATTGAGGCGAGTTATAAAAGGAAGAAAAAATACATATAGTAAGATAACCATATGACATATTGTCATTTCTGTAGAGTAGGCTTTTTCTTTACTATCGGCCAGGTGAATTAACCAATGAGAGATATTAATCATATTATCTCAGTTTTCAAGTTTGAATCTTAAAAACAAAAAGAAAAAAAGTAGGCCTTTCCCTTCTTTCACGCTTATATAAAATATTCTTCTTATCTTCCCACGGCATAAGAAATTTCAACCTATTTCACCAAGTCAATGGACGACTATGCATGCAGCATCGCAGCTTGTAGATGCAATTGGTTCACATTATTTAAAAGGCTATGGCTTCATTCATGGCCCAATTAAGCATGTATTTGCAAAACTCTCGAGGTATAAATGATTTTGTTTTTAATTTTAATTTTTCTTATAGTATGTATGATCGATGTATCTCTCCTAAGCGTCTCTTCAAGTCCAACGTTTGCTTACTATTGTGAACTGTGATGGCAAACCTGAATCACGATGCAACATCAAGCCATGATTTCTTGTATGATGTTTTTTTGAGTTTTAGATCAGGTGGGACCCGCTATGGGTTCACGGATAATCTCTACAACGCTTTGCGTCAAAAGGGAATCTACAGTTTCAGAGACATCGAGGAGCTTAGGACTGTGCAGGCAATAGAAAACTGTAGAATGTCAATGGTTGTGTTCTGTGAAGACTACGCGTCATCCACTTGGTGTCTCGATGAACTTGCTGAGATCGTTGACTGTTATGACAAAGGGAAACATGTTTTGGTGATGTTTTACAAAGTGGAACCTTCTGATGTGTGGGACCAGAATAATTCGTACGCAGATGCTATGATTGAGCATGAAAAGAGATTCGGAAAAGACTCCGAGAAGGTGAAAAAATGGAGGCAAGCTTTGTCTAGAGTGCGCCATCTGACCCAAGAACATTGCGTCCACGATGGGTAAGTCTTTCCTTTCTTTTTCCTTTTATTTCTTTATGGTCCGTTTGATTGGAAGAATGAAAAATAAGGAAGGAAAAAAAAATTTGAAATTTGAATCAAAAAGAAAATAGAAAGAAAAAAATTCAAAATTTTATTTCTAGAATTTAATTTTTCTATCACTTTTCCTTCCATTTTTTTAACCAAATAAAAGAAAATACTTCATTATTTATATTTTCTTTCCTCTCATTTTCTCTCCAACCAAACATAGATAAGGAAAAAAAACTAAATGGACACCCAATACTATAATGTACATCTAAAGAGATAGAGAAAGGAGATAGAAAAAGAAAAATGTAGATATGATAAATAATATGATGTAATAAAAAGAGAAAAATAGAAAGAAATTAGGAGTATTAATGAGAGTGTTTAATATTTAGAAGTGTCTAAATATCATTGCACTTGCTTTAATTACCTTAAGCTGACGTATATATCCTACTACATTATTACATCCACAAATTAGATATTACTATTATTTTTTTTAAAATTAATTATTAACTTCCTGAATTATTTAAAAAAATTTAATTAACTCTCCAAATTTTTTTTAAAAAAAATTGTGTAATTGGTCTTTTAACCATTAATTTTTTAGTTAGGTCTCCAAATTTCAAAAAAAATAATGGTTAAAATAATAATAATAATAATAATAATAATAATAATAATAATAATAAATTCTGATATTTGTTAATTAAAATATACTAATAGTGTAAATTATTTATATTTATATTATTATTATCCGATTATAATTGTGATGTATTGTAATATTATTGGCTTTTATAATCATTATTTCAAAAGTCACATATAGAATTTTTTTTTTTGAAGAAAGAATAATTTTTTTTATTACACACATATAGAATAATTTATATTCAATTGACATTTATATTGGTAATCTTTCAAAATTAAACTCCTTATTTTATACTTTATCATTTTGTATTTTAAAAGAGACAAATGTATGAATGTTAATCGATTGTTGAATAAAAACTTTGTTAAAATAGACACAAAATTTTAAAATTAATACAATGTTACACTTTAATATATTGTTGTAATTTTGATTAAGTATTATAATGTAACAATGTCAACTAAATAAAAATCATTTATTATTATTTATCAAACTTTTTTTATTACTTATACTAAAGTGGAAATTTTAATTGAAAATTAGTTTTTTTATCAATACAAATTAAAAATAAATAAAATTAAACCAAATGCTATTATTACTTAACAAATAATATAAAGATTTTTTTTTGTTTAGTCTTAGCTTTATAATTTGTTTATTACTTTTAATTTTATTTATTGCTAAGAAACCTCAGTTTTTTTTGGTTGTTCTTGATTACTTTCTCAGCTTATATATAAAAGTCTTTACAATTGAAGGCAAAGGATTTTATCGGCTAATTAACTGATACATTCTTATTTATCCTTATATTTTAAATTGAAGTTATCTTAATAGTGATGATTATAATTCATCAATTGTATTTGAATGTGGTTTTATTATAAAAGGACCGGGATACAAGAAAGATTTTGATTATGTGTCAATGTATGCTATTATCTAACACATGAAATAAATATGATCAAATAGGAAGTGTATTGTGTTCTTGTAGGTATGAACCTGGACTTATCAAGAGGATTGTTAAAGACACCTCTGCTAAATTACCTTATGTCCCTTTACCAAATAAACATGTAGTTGGACTAGATTCTCGGTTTCAAGAGGTGAAACCAATCATAGATATTGGGTCTAATAACGCCATTTGCATCTTAGAAATTTATGGAGCTGGTGGAATAGGCAAAACTGCATTTGCCTTGCATATATATAACCATATCAGACATCAATTTGAAGCTGCAAGTTTTCTTGCTAATGTCAGAGAAAAATCAAACAAGAGCACTAAAGGCCTGGAAAATCTCCAAAAGATACTTCTATCTGAGATGGGTGAGGAAACAGAAATCATGATGGGCAATACTTTTAATGGGGCCAATGAAATCAGAAGCAGACTTGGTGGTAGAAAGGTTCTTTTGGTTTTGGATAATGTTGATACAATAAAACAATTGGAGTCCCTAGTTGGAGGAGGCGATTGGTTTGGTTCCGGTAGTAGGATCATTATAACAACAAGAGATACAACATTGCTAGATAAGCATGTCATTAATGATGTTACAATTGAAAAATATGAAATGAAGGAGCTTAATGATTGTGACTCTCTTGAACTCTTTTGTTGGCATGCTTTTAATATGACCAAACCTGCAGAAAACTTTGTAGATGTTTCTAATCATGCAGTGCGTTATGCAAAAGGGTTTCCATTAGCTTTAAAAGTAATGGGCTCCAATCTAAAGGGTGGGAGCTTAGAGGATTGGGAAATGGAATTTGAAAAATATGAAAAGATTCCAAATGCCAAGATTCAAGAAGTACTTGAAATAAGCTACCATAGCTTATATGACTTGGACCAGAATTTTTTCTTGGACATTGCTTGTTTCTTCAAAGGAGAGAGATGGGAATACGTTGAAAGGATACTACAGGCTAGTGATTTCTCCCCAAGCATTGGAGTATTTATTGTGAAATGTCTCATAACTATCGATGAAAATGGCTGCTTGGATATGCATGATCTAATACAAGACATGGGTAGAGAGATTGTTAGAAAGGAGTCATCATTCAATGTTGGTGATCGTTCCAGACTGTGGTCTCATAAGGAAGTTCTTCAAGTACTTAAACAAAACATGGTTTGTTATTGTTTCTGTTTTCTATCTTGTAAAGCCAACACTTGTTTTTGAATTCAATAATACATTCTCTCTCGAAAATTTGTGTCGCATTGTTTTGTCTGTGTCTTATGGAATTAGTAGTAGAGAATTGTCCTTCAAGGCAGTTTTAAATAATGACTGTTTTAGAAATTGTGCATGTGTTGTGTTGACTATTTTAGAAATTACTATTGTTCCTGCCTAAGGGTAGCAGGATAGTTTCCTCCTTGCTGATACCTCTGGTCCGAGATCTCTTCCTAGTATCCGAATCCCCCAAGATGAGAAGAGGGGGTGGATACCTACAAAAGACACTCCAACGCTCAAGTAAGCTTTCGACTCATACCTCGAGAATTGTACTCTATTTATACTTAATTTATTGGGCCTTAGACTTATGGGCTTTTTCCACTTGATTATCTCTTCAGTGATATGTAATTATTCACTAATTAGGACTATTAATTACCTTTTTACTCCTTGATAATCATGGTAGTTTTATTCTTGATGTTATGTATAGTGTTTGGCCATCCGGTTGGCCGTATGGTCGAATACTGCTTCTTAGCATAGTATTCAGCTATTAGGTTGGCCGAGTAGTCGAATACCACGCTTAGGGTTTCTTATCGTCTTAAGGCTTTAACTCCTTGGCATAGTATTCGGTTATTAGGCTAGCTGAATACCACGGTTAGGGTTTCTTACCATTTCAAGGTTTCATCACGGTATTAACTAGGTAGTGTTTGACCATTCGGTTAGCCGAATAGTCGAATACCCTTATGCTGTTTGATAGATTTTCCAAAGGGTATTTTGGTTATGTGCCCTGTCGAATACCCAACCGATATAACTATTGTATGGGTACTATGGTATTAATAGGGGTGTTGGAGTTGTTGGAGTTGTTGCTCATACACTGTCAGTGTAAAGATGTTTTACACAGACAACCAATCATATTTCTATAAATTACCATGTCACTTATATTGTTTAAATTAAATAAAAATTAATTTAAAATCGTAAAATCCCCACGTTCTCTGGTTCGCCACGCACATCCATCCGATTTTTAACGTTCCCACCCCAAAAGTTTCAAATTTCAGCAAATCGCAGAGCAGAGGTCGTGGTCACCCGCCCCCTGAGGCCCGAGCGAAGGTCGTCGGAGCCAGGCAGCGGTTGTCAGACAAGAACTAGGGCGGTGGCGCCGCCTAGTCCGGTGATGACGAAAAAGGTAGCGTTCGGGTTCCTATTGCGTGTTCGATCCACGCTCACTGCAGTTTTTTTTTCTCTTTTTTCTTTGTTTGAGTTTCTTAAAATTGCTTTTTATGTTCTGCATCCTCTTGGTATAGAAATGTGATTGGTCCACGTTCTGTTACGATGCTTACCACGTTCGCTCACCTGCGTTGCACCCTCTTGACTTACGTCGGCGCTTCTACCTCTGATTCTTGCACTTTCCTTTGACATCCTGCTTCACGTTCATCGCACATTCTCTGTTTTGCACTCTCAATTTACATCGTCGTCTCTACCCTTTGATTCTCGCACTTTCCTTTGTCGTCCTGCTTCACACACCTGCTTTTCCTTCATCACAGGTTACGTATGCTTCACCCACCTGCTTCATTCACTCTTTATTTTTTTCTCCGCTGCTGCTGTACGTTCTCTTTTATATGGGTTTCTTTGAATCTAAAGATTGAAAAGGTTCCCATGTGTGTTAAGGGAGGAGCCCAGTGAGTGTATATATGTGTCTTTGTTTTGAAAGTTTCTATTTTGACTAGAATTAATTAAATTGTTAATATTTCAATATTTGGATTATAGGCTGTGTTGCAAGACAAACTATTTATCATTGTCCTTGATTAGGATGTTTGGTTCTAGATGCACCAATTTACTTCCAATGCCTATACTGGAATTTAATTAGTAGTTTAATACAGCAAATACAATTGGTATATTTAAATTTAAAATTACTTTCAATATCATTATTCTCAATTTGATTCCTTGAGATATTTGTATATGCGTAGTTGTTTATTATTATTTTTATGTTTATTATATAGGAATTGAGATGACAGATGTGCATGAAGATTCCACCATGGTTAATTCTGATAATGGAAGTGAAGGTGATGTTAATGTAGGTCATCCCAATACTGAATTACCATTAGAGCCTTTCGTAGAGCCTTATGAGGGAATGGAGTTTGAATCATTTGAAGATGCACAGAAGCACTACACAAGGTATGCAAAGAAGAAAGGTTTTAGTTTTCATATGGGTCGTGTTACTAAATAAAGAACCAACGGTCTGATCATTACTAAAGAGATGCTTTGTTCAAAGGAAGGGTATCGGGCAAAAAAACATGTGAAAAAGGAAAAAAATAGCCTTGCAACACGGGATGAAACAAGGATAGGGTGCAAGGCAATGTTACATGTAAAGAAAAGTGGGGATAAATGGATTATTTCTAGATTTGTGAGAGATCATAATCATGAACTTTTTTCCCCTAGAAGTTCACAGTTTCTTCGAGTGCATAGGAAGAAAACGCCAGTGCAAAAAAAGCTTATTGATGTGCTTGATGATTCTGGTTTACGCCCTAGCAAAATAACATCTGTCTTGTGTACTGAAAGTGGTGGGATTGATAATGTTGGATTTAATCCACAAGATGTTATTGATTACTTAAGTAAAAAGAGACAAAGGCAATTAGAAAAGGGAGATGCTCAGTCAATGTTGACATATTTCAAGAGTTGTCAATTGAAGAATCCTGGGTTTTTTTATGCACTTCAAATGGATGTAGAAGGACAATTAGCAAATTGTTTTTGGGTTGATTCAAGGTCTAAAATGTCTTACAAATATTTTGGTGATGTTGTGACTTTTGATCCAACATACTTAACGAATAGATACAAGATGCCCTTCGTTCCATTTACTGGAGTTAATCGTCATCAACAATCTATTCTTTTTGGTTGTGCTCTATTATGGGATGAAACTGAAGAGAGCTTTGTTTGGTTGTTGAGTACTTGGTTAGAGGCAATGTCTGGAGTTCATCCTAAGACTATTATCACGGACCAAGACGCTGCTATCACTAATGCTGTTGCAAGGGTGTTTCCAGAGGTTAATTATCATTATTGTATGTGGCACATTGAGAAAAAAATTCCAGAGTACTTGAACCATGTTTATCATGCCCATAGTGAATTTAAAAATCAATTTTACAAGTGCATTCATCAATCTGTCACTATTGAAGAATTTGAATCTGAATGGGAAGCAATAATAGGTAAATATGGGTTGCAAGATAATCAGTGGCTGCAAAAGATACACCCTGTTAGAGAAAAATGGATTCCTGCATATGTACGTTAGAATTTTTGTGCAGGAATGTCCACCACCCAAAGGAGTGAAAGTATGAATAAGTTCTTTAAGGATTTCTTGAACTCAAGTACTCCATTGTACAAGTTTGTGACACAATATGAGAAGGCACTTGATGCACGTTATAACAAGGAAAGAGAGAAGACTTTCAAGACAATGAATTCAAAACCATTTTTGAAAACTTTTTATCCCATTGAAGAAGAAGCTTCAAAAATTTATACAAGAAAAATGTTTAGGATATTTCAGGATGAGTTGGTTGGCTCTCAAAAGTTTAGTGCGAAGAAAGTGAATTTTTCTGTTGATGTGTCCACATACAAAGTTCATGAAATTTACAGGGAGAACCCAAGTTATTATGTGAGCTTTCATGTGAATTCAAAAGAAGCAAGTTGTAGTTGTCATCTATTTGAATTCTTGGGTATTATTTGTAGACATGTATTAACAGTATTCACAAAGAAAAATGTTTATTCTCTTCCTTCGCAATATATTCTACGTCGATGGACCATTAATGCTAAGGAGAAAGTTAAAGCATTGGTAAGTGAGGAATTTGAGGAAGGCAGCAACGAAGCTTCTAGCACTTCATTATTTAATAGTGTTATGGTTGAATGTCTTGAACTATCTGAAAAAGGTTCACGGTCAAAAAAGCATCATGATATTGCAATTCAAGCTGTGCAAAAAGCAATTGCAGAACTTGATCTACTAGAGCTTGAAGAATCAAGAAAAGAGTTTGGTAATTTGACATCTGAAGTTATCCCTAATGTCTCCAATGATACTATAACTTTGCGTGATCCTCCAGTCGTGGCAACTAAAGGGCGTCCACGAACTTTGAGAATGAAAGGCAACTTGGAGTTGCTTAAAAAAGGTTCTTCTACTTGCGGTCATTGTAAGAAGAAGGGTCATAACAAACGCACATGTCCAAGTTTAAACCAACCAAGGTATCTTTAAGGCACACGTTACGCCATTTATTTTGATGATTTTATACCTTCAATCCATGTCTTATTAGTTTTTGTTTTTTCATTTATACTATGTTGAGCTGAATGTGTGACACGCTATGCTCTTTAGGTGTGATATAATTAATGGTCAATTACCAAACTCTGATGCTGAAGCTTCTGCTTTGGTTGATTCAAAGGTAAATTATTATCATTTTATTTGTAATCCTTTATAATTATTATTTTTATTCTAACAATATTATTATAATTCTACATTTTAGGAAATTATGGAAGAATAACAATCACTTTTCAGTGAGGTTTCAACATTTATGCTGCAATGAATGGGTTTTACTCTATGGTGTAATGATGATTCAAGGAAGGGGAAGGACTTTTTAGAAGGAGGACTTGAAGGAAGGCTAACTTTCACGACTTAGTGCTAGCATTGTTGAATTGTCTTTAAATAAAAAATTGTGTTGATTGGTTTATTTTGGTTTAGATTCTTCTATCAAATTATGTTCACTTTGCTTTTAAAATTCATGTAGATCATATTAAAGTTATTTTTAAATCTCTTTTTAACCTGCAATTGGACATTTAAAATCAGTTTAAACATTAGAAAGCATTACTAATGTGTATTTAAATTTTAAAAAAAAAAGTTTAGTGTTCATTGATTTCTTTTTACATATTACTTTGTGAATTATTTATGTGTTCATTACACTGAAAATGTGGGTCATGAGCCTATGGGCAGAGTGGTGATGTATGGATTCTGAATTATTATAGCACAATTTGTTTGGTGTACATAAGAGCACATCAGATTGGGAAAGGATTCAAATGCCAGAAAAGCTACTAGTGGGATGTGATATATTGAAATGTATATTTTAGTCAATTGGAAGATTGCATTGGTTGTAATTATATATGCATGGTGCGTGTCCTATGGATACACAAAGTGGAAATGTATTGACAGACCCATTTTTGGCTAATTTTTAGTGACAGCCAATGATGAATGCAGCAAGAGCAGGAAGAATTAGGTGACTTATGTACAAAAAAAAAGCTTGGGATAACAGCACAACAGAAGACCATAGTTATTTTAAAGGAGTGGTTATCGACTGTATAAAGACAGTGAAGAATTTTTCTTTTTGTTAGCTAGTTCATGTAAAAAGAGTGTAATGTGGTAGCACGAGGTTTCGAGATTAGCTTTTCTTTTGCACGACAGATATTGGCAGGAGGACTTTCCCCCCAGCAAATCTCCTTTTTTACAATCTAATGTAATTAGTCCTTCCACTGTTTTGGTTCAATGATATCATATTTGTTCTTTGATAAAAAAAAAAAAAAAGTTTAGCATTCATTGTGAAAGAAATAGAATTTATTGTACTGTGATAAAATTCAATATCATAATTATTTACACTTAAATGAAATATTGACAAGGAAAGATGGTAACACAAAAGCTCATGTAGTAGTTAAGACAACAATAAGCTTGTCAGATTACAAAGTTAAATTCCCTATATATCCTACAACATTTGAACGAGTACAACAGCAGAAAATACACTGGATAGTACATTAATTTATTACACTACTACTACAGCAAAAAGATTGCAAGTCTTTCTCTACAGGACCCTTCATAAATGTTGCAGACGTGATTGCCATGCAAGCAGCAACTTCAGGATGTTCACAGCAGGTGGGGACAATTGGTTTAGGGCTCTAAACAGTTTGTAACAATTCAGTAAGTGGATCAACCTCCAATTGATGAACAACCTCTAAGAATGCTTACAGTTAAATTTACTTAATACATGATTCTCCAAACTTCCTTTGTGCATGATTCCATAATCTAGAAGCCTATTTTTAACTTTCAAGCAATAACTAATAAGTTTCACCAAATTGTCATGCTGAAGCTGCCTGAGATAATTGACTTCTGCCTGCTAGCACAAAATGATGTAAAATCAGTCATCAGTAACAAGCAAGTTGTCCTAGTCATTCCGATTGCATACAACCCACAGGCACACACCTTGCGATCCTCTATTTGGGGCTTGGATTGTTTGCAGTAGGTTCTTGAGGCCTAAGACCGTGCAACATTGCCTTTGGAGCGGATCAATTTGATACCAAAACTGAGGAAAGGTGAACTCAATTAGAGTGTTTCTACAATTAGTGGTACTTTCTGTTCACAGAAGTCCTTTTGGTGGCTTACTGCAGTTTTCTACACAAAGCAAGTTTGTGCTTCTCATTCAATTGTATTAGCTTCATTTCTCCCATCTATAGAGCATGAAGAACAATAAAAGTAAGAAACTGTGAACCAGAGGATGAAAGAGAAAACAGAGATAAAGGCTTGCACGTACTGATTGATACCTATCTGTAAGTTTTCTTTTTATAGAGATTTCGGCCCTTTACAAGCAAAGGAGAAAGTTGAGGCAATTTCCTAACCCCATTACTCCACAACACCTCAACCTGAAAGACATAGATGAAGAATTTGACTTTTATTAATCTGCAAACTCTAGCTAAGAAATTTGTTTGGCTTTGGCATAACATGCAACTACAGAACCAATTATGTTATTTTTGTATTTTGTTCTCCATTCTCAAGTACAAGAAAATGGTTATTGAGTCAGAAAGCAATTGTACCAACACCAATAAAAGATTAAACATAATAGTAGAGTGAAATTCTCAAGACAAATTTGAGAGAGAAACCAGAAACTAACCAAGATAGCCATTGCATTGCTCGTTTTACAAGAGCATATATCATCCAGTAATGTGTGTCCAAATAAAAGACCAATGTGTGATACGAGACTCTTTTTTATGTATCGAACTCATTGCAGCAAACTTTAGACTCATGGTGAAGGTATGTTGTTGTTTAGCTGCACCATAGCTCTCCTTTACAGTTATGTTTCCTAGCATTTTTCCATGCCGAGTCACTTTATAAAACATGGTGAAATGTATAATTAACTTGTAAAGGAACAATTTAGGAATAGAAAGAAATCACTGATTAAAAATGACCAGAGCAAATAAATTACTTTTCATAAACCTTCTGTCTGAAGTCTGAACAGAACAACATCTCCCATGCAGGCATCACCTGAGGAAAGTATTTATTCAAAGAACGATAAGGGTAAGCCAAATGAAATAAAAAACAGAAGAAGATAAAAACAAATGCTACTATTTGTTTATACCCTTTATTTGATTCCAGCTTTCTGTAGGTCAAAGTTATAGGAATAGGACCTTACATTATTCGCCACTTAACAGATCCTAATAGCTTTTTTCCTTGTCATATGAATCTTCAAAATTTTAATTTTTCTTTTTTCTTAAGGCTACTTTCGCCACATAATTTATAATCAGATGACTGCATCTAAATCGTATGTCTTTGTGCATAATGTTATATGAAAACATTGAGAGAAAAAAGATACCCATATACTCGTTTACCATATTGGAATCTACCAAGAGGATGCAGAACATAAAAAGCAATTTTAAGAAACTCAAACAAAGAAAAAAGAGAAAAAAAAACTGCAGTGAGCGTGGATCGAACACGCAATAGGAACCCGAACGCTACCTTTTTCGCCATCACCTTTCTTGTTGGCACCACCGGACTAGGCGGCGCCACCGCCCTCGTTCTTGTCTGACAACCGCTGCCTGGCTCCGACGACCTTCGCTCGGGCCTCAGGGGGCGGGTGACCACGACCTCTGCTCTGCGATTTGCTGAAATTTGAAACTTTTGGGGTGGGAACGTTAAAAATCGGATGGATGTGCCTGGCGAACCAGAGAACGTGGGGATTTTACGATTTTAAATTAATTTTTATTTAATTTAAACAATATAAGTGACATGGTAATTTATAGAAATATGATTGGTTGTCTGTGTAAAACATCTTTACACTGACAGTGTATGATTGGTTGTCGAAAAGTGGAGAAGATATGTCGAAAAGAAGACTTTTTGACAAAAATGGGTGAAAAAAAAAACTAATTACCCTAATAGTGTAGTAGTAAAACAATTTACATGGCAAGAGTGATTTTTGCCACGTAGGATTCACAAGGCGCCACTCAGGAAGTAGTTTGGTGCACTGCATGTTGTCAGCATAGGTGGCACCACCCTGAGTGTAGCCTACAGGAGGTGCCAGCCAAATTGTAGCCACCAATATAACAGGAGGTGCCACCCTTTCCTTCGCCTTCTGTTAATAATTAATATTTAAATTGCTTCATAGGACGTGTGATCAAGTGGTTGCATGGGAGGCGCCACTTTGACCTTTGCCTTGTGTACAATGGTTGTTTTGTTTCAAAGCACTTTAATTAAAATGACGAAACGAATATAGGCTGGTGCAAACGACTAGGAGGCAACAAACAAGCTAGCACCTCTTGTAGGCTACACTCAGGGTGGCTCATTGTGAATCCTACGTGGCAAAAATCACACCTGCCATGTAAATTGTTTTACTACTACACTATTTGGGTAATTAGTTTCTTTTTTCACCCATTTTTGTCAAAAAGTCCGAGAAGAATATTTGGAGAAGAGGAAGAAAGATTACCTAATACCCCCTTCGTCCCACAATGAATGATGTTTAAGGTTATTTCACACAGATTAAGAAATCAAGTATTCCAAGAAAATAGTATTTATTAGGGGACAATTTTACTAAAATATCCTTAATCTCTTTCTTAATTAATTTCAATAAATTCATTATTAAGTCTTTCAAGACAATATTATTTATTAGAGGGCAAAATGGAAATAGATGATTAAATATCTCATTGAAAAGTGAGAACATCAATCAATTTGGAATTTTTTTCAAAAGCTAAACTGCAGTTATTTTGGGACAGAGGGAGTATGTGAATGGAATGTTTTTCAATTTCAACATTGTAGATATATCAATAAAGATTAAGCAATTATTGAGGCGGTTAAAGGTATTTAATAGTGCAAGGATGAGACAGGTGTCAAAATCATATATATGCACAATTATTATAATTTGAGACACATGTCTAAATCAAGTTACTTTTCTGTTATTTGTAGTTTCTATAAATAGGTAACAACTTGTAATTGTTTTATGGTTTTTGAACACTACATACTTCTTGTACTCCATTACGTCGTACTCATGACACTCCAATTTTATGGAAACATGTTTTCCTTTACATTTTCAACAAACATTTTTCTTATAAATTCTTTCTTTATTTTGTTTATGATTCGTTTGATTTCATGATCACGTTAATAACAAGTAAAATAAAAATGAGTTATAAATGTTCTTAATGCAAGTACCGATGCTTGCTGATCAAAGTGAATTATTTCTATTTATTTGAATTTGATAGTTAAAGAAAACCACAAATACTTTAGTTAAGATTAAAGTAATCATTAAAATTAAATTTTGAAGTAAGCTTTCTTAAATTGAAAACATACCACACATTGCTAGTTCAATTAAAGAACCATGTGAAGTTCTATTTTAAATATCTTATTTGTTGAAGTTATAATTTCGAACCTTTAACCAAAATTCTCATATAGTTTCTTTAAAAAACGAGAGAGCTTCTACAAATTAACTTATGCATAAGTTGATTTTTTCTTAGAGAAGCTCATTTTTTTTTCTTTCTCAAAAGTCCTTCTGGACGAGCTTACCCAAACATGCCTTATATGTATAGTCATTTCTAAATAACAAGTCTGACCTAGAATTGGTATGGAAATTTGTTGTCCCCAATTCTTGTGGCACCAATAAGAGAATGCCACCTTAGTTAAATTGCCACGTCACTTTAATTTAAGATTAAATAGAAATCAACGGAGTTTCTTTCATATGGTTCCTTGCTTTCACATTTGTTAGTCTCTGGTTATTGTAATTGATGGGTGAACCATAGAAGTGAATCATCCATTCCTAATAGTCCCTATGATTAGAAAAATTTATCACTGCACTTGAGCAACTTAAATAAATCGCTACACAAATAAAATCGTTGGATCAAACAACACTTAAGCAAATCATAATCAATCAAACAAAAGCCTATAAATGTTGAAACTTAAACCAATCATTGATACACTATCGCAATCTACCTCTAAAGTGTTTTGTTGGGAAACAATTTAATTTTTTAATTTCAAATCTCTAGAATATTATTTAAATTTAAAAAGATTTATCTTATCGCTAGGATTTGTTTAAATTTAAAGATAATATCTATAAATTAGGGATTTGCTTCCTCATTTAGGATTAGGATGCTAGGTCTATAAATAGAGGTTCTTGAGATGAGAAGAACCACCCAGCTTGAAGAGGAGGTCACCACCCTAAGTGAGAGAGGGGGGTCATGTGAAGGGAGGGTTTACATGTTTGTCCAAAAAACTTGTTGTAGATGTAGGGATGAGGGCCCGAACCACATTAAACAAAGTTGTGTCTTGGATGTAGGGATGATTTCCTAAACCACGTTAAACAAATTCGAAGTCGTGGATGTAGGGATGAGGGCCTGAACCAAGTTAAAAAATAAATTGTGTTGATGTAGGCATGAGGGGTCGAACCACGTTAAATAAATTTGTGATTGTTCTTATTTTATTTATGGTGTTGCATTTTTCTTTAGTGGTATGTTTTTTCTCATTGTGGTTAATGATGAGGTGTACGTTTTCCACCATAAGTGGTATCAGAGCTGATTGATCATGCGGCTTGGTGACCACAGAAGAGAAGAGTATTAATGGCGGTAGCTAATGGCAATACAATTCGAGAAGTGGCACCATCGATACTCATGGAGCATATGAGGGAAACATACCAAATTTGTGCGGAGCGGAAGAGTTGTGACTAGCATCCAGAAGCTGAAGATGAAATTAGAAAATTTTAATCGAGGGAGGGATTATTGGGAAACAATTTAATTTTTTAATTTCAAATCTCTATAATATTGTTTAGATTTAAAAAGATATTATCTTATCTTTAGGATTTGTTTAAATTTAAAGATATTATTTATAAATTAAGGATTTGCTTCCTCTTTTAGGATTAGGATGCTAGGTCTATAAACAGAGGTTCTTGATATGAGAAAAACCACCTAGTCTGAAGAGGGAATCACCACCCTAAGTGAGAGAGGGGGGTCATGTGAAAGGAGCGTTTAAAAGTTCATCTAGAAAACTTGTTGTGGATGTAGGGATGAGGGCCCGAATCACATTAAACAAAGTTGTGTCGTGGATGTAGGAATGAGGGCCCGAACCACGTTAAAGAAATTTGAGGTTGTGGATGTAGGGATGATGGCTTGAACCACGTTAACAAAATAAACTGTGTGGATGTAGGCATGAGGGGCCGAAGCACGTTAAATAAATTTGTGATTGTTCTCATTTTATTTATGGTGTTGCATTTTTCTTTAGTGGTATGTTTTTTCTCATTGTGATTAATGAAGAGGTGTGCGTTTTCCCCAACAAGTGGTATCAGAGCTGATTGATCCTGTGGTCTGGTGACTAGAGAAGAGAAGATTATTAATGGCGGTAGCTAATGGCAATACAATTCGAGAAGTGGCACCATCGATACTCATGGAGCATATGAGGAAAACATGCCAAATTTGTGCAGAGCGGAAGAGTTTTGACTAGCATCTAGAAACTAAAGTTGAAATTAGAAAATTTTAATCGAGGGAGGGATTGTTCATAAAAATGGTTCATGGTGTACCACTAACAATACTGGTCCACCTTAGACTCAATAAAAATAATTTAGTAAAATATATTTAAATTTTCACATACATAAAATATAAAAAAATACTTCCTTTAGTGTCTTTTTTATAAGAAAATATGCCATCATTTGTTTCTTATAAAAAATCGGAGGAATTATAATATATATATATATATATATATATATATATATATATATATATATATATAGCACTACAAAAAAATACTATATGATAAATAAATAAATTAGATGGATAAAATATTTTTAGATAATTATTTGTGAACACCTTAACATTACAAACACTTCATTATCACCTATAATTTTTCTTTATCTATATTTTTCTCATATTATGTTACTTATCTTAACATTTCTCTTTCTCTCCTTAAGCTTCAACTAACATAAAATTTCTAGATATTATTTTTCCAATAATTTCTTATAAATTTTAAGGGATCAAAAAAATATTTGGCCCCTCTAGGTCCCCTTCCCTCTACCCCTGGCGATGTTGATGGAGAATTTTCTCCGCTCCAAAAAATATTGGGGTCTTGTTGATTATGGATTATTAGTGGTGGCTGATGGAGTGGAGCCTAAAATATCTAAAATCATGTTTTAGCTTATACCGAGATCGGAGCTAATTTTAGAGCTATTCTTGTTCCATAATAAATGTAACACGACATTTGAAAAGACGGGGCAATATATAGACGTTTGTATTACTTAGTCATTTTTTAAAGAGACGTATTAAGGTTTTCAGCTCGTAGAAAACTCGTCATCCAAGAAATAAAAGAGACAGTATATATATGATTCTTTATAAAAGCATTTATGATAGAAACAGAGTGGATGCTTTATGAGAGAATGAATGCTTAAGTTATATTGGACCCTTATCTAGAAAAACATTGGACAAGTTGTTGTAAACAACTATTGGATGCTCGCATACACAATATAAATATTTCTAAGTTAACACAAAGCGATTTGAAAGTGCGTTTTATGGACGCTTTTTAGTCCAAAAAACACTTAAGTCTGACAAAAGAAAACTAATTAGGATTTCATAAATTTTAATACTTTTTTTATTATCAAAAGATATTTAGGGACCAAACGCTTCATATGTCTTTGATTTTAATAAATTCTTTACAATTAAAGATTGAGCGCAAAACATTTTCAAAAGAACTCAATTCACCACTCTTGACTTATTGAAAGCCACTTAATTTATATATATATATATATATATATATATATATATATAAAATCGATGACTACTGTTGCCATCCATCACCATTCTCGATACATATATTTTCTCTACGTTTGGTACATTAGTATTTAGGCTATGTTCGGCAAAACTAGTTGAAAAGCTAGCTGGAAACTAAAAAGCTAGCTGAAAGCTGAAAACCTAGCTAGTAGCTAAAAGCTAAAATCTAGTATCTGAAAGTTGTTAAGCTAGCTTATTAAATGATAAGTGTTCGGTAAAACTACCGGTTGAAGTAGCTGAAAAATGTAAAATGACATAAATAGACATATTTATATGATATTTTTATATAAATTTAAATCTTATTTTATGGATAAAAATATATTTTGAGGTGTTATAATTTTAAATTTTTAATTAATTTAAAACTATTGCAATTATTTATTGATAGATAAATTATTTTCATTACATTTTTAGTTTCAATTATTACATTTTTTTCATATTAAATATTCTACTATTAATCTTATACTATATCTTAAAATAGTTTTAATCAAGTTTAAAATAAAGTACGTACACATAAGTAGACATTATATTTTTATTATGCTAATTAGTGTAATAGTTAAAATAAATCATCTAATATAAAATTATTCAAAAAATAAAACAAAACAAAAATCTAACATAAAGTATAATGTTGAAATAATAAATTAAATATTATAAATAGTACAATGGTTAAAATAAATAGTGTAATATAAAAATGTATAATATAATAACAAAAATAAAATAAAACAAATAAATAATAAAATTCTGTTTTATTTAAAAAGGATAATAAGGAAATTTAATAAATTTTTTAAGTATAAAAAGGGAATAAAATATAAAAAGCTAGAAGCTAGCATATTAAAAAATGCTATTCAAGTAGGGTTTCCAAAAAAGCTAGAAGCTACTAAAAAAACTTGTTTACTAAACAGTCAAACAAGTTTTTCAGCTAGTATTACCTACCTGTTCACACTCTTTATAATATTGCTTTCAATATTATATTTACTCAGACAAAATGCAGTGGATCGATGATATTTAAACTACCAAAATTATCATTCTTTCTGCATTACTTTTTTTTTTTACTGGTTCTTTCTGCATTACTTGTTCTTTTGGTCATCTCACTTTCCAAATTGTATATATACCAATAATGGCCCAAGGCTCCCGTGGACCAGTGAAAAGTAATTTTTTTATTGAATTATTTTTAAATGATGTTAATGAATTTTACTTTTTGGCCTTTAGTTAAATTACTCAGTTAAGTTGGCTGTTTATGGTTCCTATCTGTAAGTAGCCAGCGGCCATTTGTTATGAGTGTGTTGTGAGTGGTTTTTCGGAAACCCACTGGTGCTGTAGTGTATGGTGTGGGATTTCCATTGAGTATTGATGAACACGTTCCGATGGTAAACACGATTTTTGGTGTGAGAGTGGTATTGGGTTTTCCTTGAGATCGAAGTGTTTAACAAATTGCGGTTTTAAATAATGGCTAATCGTTGAAATGGATTTGTTGGACATGAAGCAACACTTTGAGTGTGGGTACAACAAATGTTTGGAGAAGATGTGACTATGTATGGCATGCAAGACGACGTCAATGCGAACAAAGTGATTGCTTTTCGATTGCTAAATTTGTGAGATTGGTTGTGAATTAGTAGAATACAAAGCTAGTGTAAGGTAGATTAGATAGATTAGATAGATTAGCATTGTTGCCCAGGAGGAATTGAAGTCCATTTGACATGTAAGGTCATTGAAGACCAACCTTTTGTAATTGGTTGTGTAGTAAAGATGATGTACTTTACCTTAATAAAATACATTGCAGAAAAATAAAAAATAAAAAGGTAATCAATACAACCCCACTATAACAGGTTCTACCACATGGTCCATTTTGGACCATTTAAATTAATGGTCCACTGAAGTAATGACCCCAATAATGATTAACAAAATTTGCGAGCAATCGATTAAAGCAACCAAACTATCATACTTTCCGCCACAACATTGTCTTTTGGTCTTCTCACTCTCAGTGTTATATTACCACTGGATAACATTTTGCAACCAATCGATGTAAGCAATCATTATAATATTATAACATACTACTTTATCTTATGGTCTTTTTATATTACTTTCAATATCTACTTTCTATTTATGCATTCTTTAGACTAGGAAAATTACTAACCTAACCTTTTTTTATCTACTTTCTATTTATGCATTCTTTAGGCTAGAAAAATTACTAACCTAACCCTTCATAATTTTTGACAGTTGTGAAATCTATGGATAAATTGGTCCATTCACTTAATACTTTTTATTTATTTAAAAAACAAAAAATAAAAGCAAGATATGAAGGCAGTATGCAGAGCTCACGTGATGCAACCAACTCCCTCCCTCTTTTTTCTCTTTCTTTAGCCTAACTCCCTTCCTCTTTTTTCCCTCTCATTTGTTTTTCTTTTATTTTATAAAAAACATACATATAATATTTTCTCTCTCTTCTGCCCAACTTCCTTCCTCTTTTTTCTCTCTCACTTTCTTTTTTCATTTTTTATATTTTTTTACTTACACACAGATTTTTATAATTTTTTTTAAATATTTAATTGAATGATAAATTTGTATAATTACTTGATGCTTATTAATTTCTATAATTTGATATTATTATTGTATAATTTCTCTAACTTTCTTTTTTTTATTTAATTTATGAGATATAATTATTTATAAATTTATTAATAAAATGATATATTAAAATTTCATATATAATGAGAAATATTAAAATTTATTTATAAAATATATTTTAAATTGATTCATTAATAATATTATAAATTAAATTAGTTTAAATTTTTTTATGGAAGAGACCACAAGTATCATTCACGAAAAACAATCCTATTTGAGTAAGGTAGATGTGGGTGACCAAGCTCTTTTTCTAAGTATTTAACACAATTTTATACCAAAGACTCAACAATATTTATATTTACTTTGAGAGAAAATAGAGTATGCACTGACAATATAAAACAATTTTACACCGTCATCCAATCACAACTCACCATGTATAGTAAGTTTGTTAACTTTTATGATAATCACTTTAGAAATCATATCAATGGTTAATTAGATGATAATGTAAAACTACTTTACACTGTCAGCGTATGGTCATTAAACTCATAAAATTATTTTTACTTAGAAATCGTATAAAATAATTTTAAATAACTTCTTAAATAAATATTTTGTTGAAAGTATTACACTAAAAATTAATTTAAATCTAATTAGTTAATATATTTATTACAAAATAATATTTTTACTATAGGTTTAATAACATTATAAATGAAAATTTTGTTGATTTATATTTATATAATAATGTTAAGTTCTTTACTAAATATATAATAAATTAATTTATTAATATATTTTTATTACAAAATAGTGTTAAATTAATTCATTAATAATATCATAAATTAAATTAGTTTTAATTTTTTATTATAGAGATAACAAATATCATTCACGAGAGACAATACTGCTTGAGTTAGGTAGGATCATTATGAGCAACAAATTTTTGTTTAAAATATTTAATAGAACCTCAGACTAAATACTCAACAATATTTATTTTTACTTTCAAATCCTATAAAAATTTACTTATAAATCGTATAAAATATTTTTAAATAATTTTATAGATAAATATTTTGTTAAATAATATTTACATAATAAGGTTGAAAGTTTTACATAAATATATAATAAATTAATTTCTTAAATATATTTTTATTACAAAATAGTTTTAAATTACTTCATCAATAATATCACAAATTAAAATAGTTTTAATTTTTTATTGTTTAGAATATCATTTACGGGAGACAATCATGCTTGAGTAAGGTAGAACCATTATAGACGACAAAATTATTTTTTCGAGTATTTTAATACAACTGCATGCCAAAGAATCAATAATATTTTTTTTTTACTTTGAAATCCTATAAAATTATGTTTACTTAGAAATCATATAAATTTTTAAATAATTTCATAAATAAATATTTTGTTAAATAATATTTACATTATGATGTTGAAAGTTTTATACTAAAATTTAATTTAAATCTAATTAGTTGATATATGTATTACAAAATAAAATATTGACTCTACGATTAATAACATCATAAATGAAAATTTTGTTAATTAATATTTATATAATAATGTTAAGTATTTATTATGTAAATATATAATAAATTATTTTATTAAATATATTTTATTACAAAATAGTTTTAAATCACTTCATCAATAATATCATAAATTAGATTAGTTTTAATTTTTATTATAAATACCAAAGAATCATTCACGGGAGACAATCATGCTTGAGTTAGGACCATTAATGGTGATAAAACTCTTTTTTCGAGTATTTAATACAATTGCATACTAAAGACTCAACAATATTTATTTTTACTCTGAAATTCTATAAAATTATTTTTACTTAGAAATCATACAAATATTTTTATATAATTTTATAAATAAATATTTTGTTGAATAATATTTATATACTAAAGTTGAAAGTCTTATACTAAAATTTAATTTAAATCTAATTAGATAATATATTTATTACAAAATAATATTTTGATTCTGTGTTTAATAACAACATAAATGAAAATTTTGTTAATTTATATTTATATAATAATGTGATTTTTTTAACATAAATATATAACATATTATTTTATTGAATATATTTTTATTACAAAATAGTTTTAAATTACTTCAACAATAATATCATAAATTAAATTTGTGTTAATTTTTTTTATTATAAAGACCACAAGTATGCAACAATTACGCTTGAGTCAAGTAGTACCATTATGATACATAAAAAGTAATTAAGTCCTCACCATAGACCCTAGGGCCTTCCCCTATTTGAACCTGTCCTAGAGGTGTCTAAGTGTGGCATAAAATAAGACCTCACCATAACCAAGTGTGTGACAAGTTAGAGAATTTGAAACTCAATAAACATGTGTGCTGGAATTGGTTTTGTGTAAAGACATGTCTTAATTTTGAAACTGGTATTGATGTAGAACGAATTAGCCATAACCCTTTGTTAGTCTAGTAGTTCTTGATATTAAATTTCAAATCCAATTGGTCTCACATCATTTATATTTTTTCAAAAAAATTTAGTGAATTTACTATTAAAACTGGTTGCGTGAGTCTATAAGGCAAGACAAATTTGGTGTTCCCATTGTATGTATCATTTTAGGACTTGAAAGACTTGAGAAATGGTCAATAGATGTCCTCCCTAATTTAACATGAATTAAAATGGCTAATCCTTACGTAGAACCAACATTAAGTCATGCCCAAGTGTATGTACAATTATTCTTGAAACCGGTGCATGAGATGTTGAATCGTATTAGTTGCATGAGACTTGTACTATTTGCATTGGCTAGAACACTATGGTTTGAATTAGCTAAAATCCTTTTGTGGGCTTAGAGACTTGTGTGTCCTCTTTAAAATGCCACTGGTTTCATGCCATTCCTAGTTTAGTGTAAATTGTGGTTACTTAATTACTACAACATCATTTGTATGCTTGAAATCTTTGTACTACTAACAATTTTGTGTGCAATTGCCTAAAATTATTTCAATTAGTTTTACTTGAATATTTTAAATTAGACTAAAAATAATTTGCTTTTCACACTTAAGTACAAAAATTCATTTATATATAAAAGGTAAGTAAATTATTAAAATTCCCTTAATTTCCAATTGATATTAAATAAACTTTGGAATTTTATATTAAATAAAATAAATTCTAAAAAGTTTATTTTATGCTTAGTAATCAATTTCAAGTCCTTAGAAATTTTTGAAAATTTTTTCAAAACCATTTTGAACCAAAAACAAATAAACTTTTATTTAGATATTTTAGAAAATAAGGAACTTAAGCTAAAAATCTTCTCTATTTCACAGCTAGATTGAGAAGCAAATTTAGACATTTAAATTGTTTTTTGTTGAAAATAAGCCAAATACCATTTTGAAGTTTTGAAAGTCTATTTTCCAAAATGTAACACCCCTACTTTTAGTTATTGAATTGCTTTTTTTATTTATTCAGTATTTTATTTTGGAGAATCATATGGAAATCTGAAAATTTTGATCCCCATGATTACGTTCAAATTAATGAGTTTTATTTAATTTATATTTTTAATATTTTATCCAAATCGAGACTCGAGAAACATTAAAATGACTAATTCATCCATGCTTAGCCACATAATAGGATGATATGGTAAAAATAGTTAAAGAGGTTTAAAAATTATTTTTAAGTCATAAATATGCTTGAAATGATTTATAATAATTTTAAAGATTTTCTGGAAATTGAAAATTATTTTTCTAAAAAGACGAAAATGCCTTCAAGACACAACAGAAAGCCAGACAATGTTTTAAGGCCGAAAATATTTTGAAAAATTTTATTGAGTCTATTTTATTTTAAAATATTTTATTTCAGAGGAAAAAAATTAAAAATATTGAAAATTTCAGTTATTTAGCAACAATTTGATTTATTAGCTAATTGATTAGCATGTTTAGTAAAACTAGATAATGGACCCTTGTGATGCATAGGATAGAAATTTATGAGAATATAATATAATGTTGTTTTTTTTATAATAATACTAAACAACATCATATTTGATGCATCTTCACAACTATAAATCAAATCCCTTAGATTTAAATAATCTATTTGATTCAACCAATATAGTCGAAATGCATTTTAAGGTAAATATGTCTTCAAGTTTAGTGTCCTATACAACACCAAATTAAAGAAAATTAATGATATATTTTTGGTCTTTAACTGTTAATTTTAGTATTGTGTATTGAACTGTAAAATTAATGAATTTAGTCATATATTTTTATAAGCAAAAAGTGATTTATGGAAATTAAAGAGGATGAGAATAAATAATAGAATGAAACTTTTGTTCTTCATCAGGTTATAGGATCTAGTTTCCTCTGTACTGCAAAGTACTCAACCCAAGAGGTTGAGCTCTGATGCCAATTGAAATAAATGAAACACACTAGAAAGGGGTTGAATAGTTGTTAGTGTAAACTTTAAAACTTTTTCGCAAATATGGAGATTTCCTCAAAACAGATTTCACAAGGGATTTGTTAAACAAAGATCTTAAAGGATAGTCCAATGTTGAAAAACACATTTTCATAGAAATAAGTTTTAGCAGATATCGTCTAATAGATAAAAGTAGTTTTCTCTAAAGGTTTTAAGCCAAGAACTTGCGCATCCAAGGTGTGTAGAATGAACACAAGAGGAAACAAGTTAAGGCTTTAAGAGAGAGTATAAACACTTGATTTTATACTGGTTCACTCAAACTTTTGAAGGGTTCCACTAATCAAAATTGATTACAAAAACAAGTATTCTATCCTGCCACTTCTGGCTACAACAAGTATTCTCTAGGCCACTTCTAACACACCTTTAATCTCCCTCGGAGATTAAAAACACCCAAGTATTCTTTGATCATTAAGCCACTCCTGGCTTTCCAAACAACATTTTGAATGAAAATACAATTCAGAATCAACTTTCACAAAGAGGATATACAATGAAGAACATAATACAAAACTTTGAAAAACAAAGGAATAACTCTCTAAGCACAAGTATTGATCATCCAGAGATTTCAACATAGTTTCAACACTTGGAAATTTCAGAATTCTTCGTTGTTCATTTATGTGCTTAATGCTCCTTTTATAGGCTTCAGCAAAGATCCGTTATGAATTCTAGAGCCTTCGAAAAAAGTGCCTGTTGTCTCACATATCTGTAGCTTGCTATGTGATAGCTTGGGGTGGAGAAAGAAAGGGGACAAAGGTACTATCCTTTCCATGACATGTTTCACTACCTGTACCACTACAAATTTTGCAAGGAATATTCGTTATCTGCTTAGCTTTTTTTGTACACACTAGAATTCAAATGATTAACATTCAAATCATACGAGGGAAACAAAGAATATTCAGAGCTTCTAGAATATGTATTAGCCTCGTGATGTGTATATGTGTACGGACATGCATATGGACGTTAACTAACTTGGATAGAAATATTTATGTAAGTTATTTAGCTCCTTTTGGATGCTCAAATAGACTTAGTATATTGCATACTGGTTTCACGATACTTTGGACAATTGTTTGTTTACAGCACGTTAGACGCTGGATGGTCTATTTTAAAAACAAGTTCCGTGTATATGGGATGCTTAGAGATGTGCTCTATATAAAGCTTAAGTACTGAAATTACAATACCATATGTATGTTGGATGGTGTGTTTCCTGTAATACTCAAGTAAACTCATTAGCTTATTCAAAATTTAATATCATTTGTTATAATCAAAATCATAGATTTTGAGGGGTTAGACATCGTCCAATGTCTTTGGTTCTAATAATGAAGGCCTCTTTACAATCTTCATGAGGACAACCATATCTTTTAGTTTTTTATCAAATAAAAGTGGCATAACATTATTGAATGGATCTTGTGAAACATAGTTTAATATTAATCTTAAAAAATAATCTTCCTGTAAACAATATTATGTAGATAATATAATAGATAACATTAAAATAATACCTCACAATCATCATAAAGTTTAGCACAAGATTTTCCAAGTAGATGTTGAACATCAACATTAGGGATACTCAAAGGAAATTATTCTACTCCATCTTAATTAGGAACTCAATAGTGTATCTGTTTATGGTAAAAAAAAATTGAAAACAATCAAACCATATGATAATACTAATATACAACATTTATACAAAGTTTGACAACTATAAATATAATACAAATCATACCAAACATTATAGTATATACCATATAACATACCTAAGAGTAGGTATACCACGAGGTTTACAACAACTAACACAATAAAATACTTCAAACTTGGTCATAATTGGTGTCATGCAGTCACAAGCCAAATACCACCCATGTCCAGTGAAGTCAACTTTAGAAAATTTCCCCAAAACAACATATGTCTCAGCCTAAAAAGATAAAGAATATATTTTTAAAATCTTACATATGAATTCCTAATTAACACCAGTTTTATAAATAATACTAATAAAAATCATACCTCTAGTTTATAATTAAGTTCAGTGACTTTCTTCCTATACATACCTAATTACGACCATCCTAGCAAGGCATATAATAATAAAAGAAGGAAGCTAAAAACATCAAGTAAACATTTATTCATTCTCCTCTGCCCCTTCCCCAATATAATCATCATTCTCATTGTTTGATAATGAGGCTTATTCTTCAACTTCTTCTCCTTACGAGTCCTCAAAATCAATGCCTTTTAACTCCTTTTTAGATTATTCCAAGTTTTATTATCTTTAACTTCAATCATTTGCTCTTTTTCTCTAAAGTAAGAAAATGCTCTTATTTGACCTTTCTTTTTGTCTTAGGTTCAACATCTACAACACTAAGGGGTTCCTTTCTTTTTTTTAGTCTTCTACCTAGAATATATTATTGGTTGTCTAATCCTAAAGCCTAAAAAACAACATACCAACTAAGGAGATCATCATTTTCATCCTTAAACACCCTTCCATTCCCAACATCGTCATCACCATCCATTTACTCCACAAGTCAGTCATTGCATTCATCAATGTCATTGGGTGAAATTGGATCAATTTCATCTCTATAATTATATCTTTTAATCAATGTTTGATTATATTTGACATACACCAAGTTGTGTAGTCTTTTATGCTCAAGTCTATTCCTTTATTAGAATGAATTTGTAACAAATAATATAGGTAAAAAATTATAAGTGACTAAGAGTAAAAATTATTAACTAATAACAATTATTAAAATTATTAATTAATAAATTACTTGGTCAAAGACACTAGTTGCATTCACATCTCAACACACTACATGTCAAACCCAAAATCTATATAGCTAATTGTTGCAAATTTGGAGTTGACAATCCATATGATAGCCACCATTGCACTAAATGTAACAAGTCCAATAAAACTGTTATGCAATTGCAGTAATGGATATAACACGAAAAGTTAGAAGAATTGAGAATACTTTTCTCACTTAGTAAAAATAGTGTTCCTTTGTTGAATTATAAATTTACTTCCAAACATACCACCACTGATTTTATAAGTGGGTAGCTCTTCAAAAATCTTGTCTTACCTCTAGATTAGAGATTAATCTCTCAATGCATGCATACAGTTTGTTTACCATCTCAAAATCACATTCCATAGAAGGATTGGTGAAGAACAACTCCAAGTTTAAAAAGTGACTAGCTGCATGCAAGGGGCAATAAAGTTGGCAAGTCCCCCGCATTGTAAATAATTTCAAAAACTTCCTTGCATTTGCTTTCATTGTTTTCAAATGAATTCATTATAACTTCTTTAGTCTTTTCCAATGTAACACCCTAATGGGTACTACCATCTAACTTACATTTTAGTCATCAACCTGGATAATATAAACATATATGATATTATTACTCAAGAGTATAACTGTTCAATGGCCTACATCATTCTTAAGTAATAACATCATGTACATAAAAGGTAATCCCTAAACATGGGATCCTATGCCAAAAGAATACATAAAGAGTTCTTTTAACAAAAACTAGCCTATAAAGATATTGCTACATAAACATAATATCTTCTAGGCCTCTTGTCTCCATATTTCAAACCTGTTTAATCTGGAACATAAACACTAAACTGATGAGACAGGGTCTCAGTGAGTGTTACAGACATGCATCATAATCTTTTATCATTCATAAAAGTACTATAAATCATTATCATATGCTACTTTACATCACTATTGACATCATCTTAACATTTACTTTGCATGCTTTAAGTTAACTTTCTTTATTCTTTTTCCGTCCTACGACATATATTGAGCTCAATATATTGAAAGGTGTCCCTTTCCTTTTATGCCTTGGCCTCGTATTATTCTCCTCTAGCCCGAGGAGCTATGCCACATCTTCGGAAGGTAGGAAGTGACGGAAGATCCCGCCTACCTTCTAAAGCGGGCAATGCATTTCATTTGCATGCTTAACTTATCAATATATACATCACTTTCTTTGATGCCCAAAGGAATCCCCTCTTTCATTTATTACATATCATTATCCTCATAAAACATGTAAACGTACAAAATGTATTAAGGAAAATAACTTGGAAAGCATAGAACTCAACATAATGTTCCAGGGGTCAGTCGCTTAAGCATGAATTTTGCGTTTAAGCCATCTTGACCTTGGCACCTCACGCTGAAGCATCAAATTCTGGCGCTTAAGCGCCATAGTGCCACGCTTAAGTGCCAAACACTTGCGCTTAAGCGTCAGAGTACTGCAATTGGACCTGGTCCCTGGAGCTTTGCGCTTAAGTGCTAAACCCTCACGCTTAAGCACAAGAAAATCACGCTTAAGCAAAAATTACAGAGAGTACTTCCCACTCTAGGGGCTCCTCGCTTAAGCGCCATGCAGAGCTCGCTTAAGCGAGAGTCCGGGACTCTGCAGGTCATAGGGTTCGTGATTGTGCGTAACCCCTTTACCATAAATGCTACCCAACAACCCAAATCCTCACAATAATACAAATTAATGATGAAGCTTATGCCAAACAAGGAAGACAACTATGATTTATGCATCTCTTACACTAAACCCAAGGATTGGGGGTTGGAGCTCCTCTCCCATGGAGAGAAACCTAACCCTCTTTGAATCTCTACCCAAGCCTCAAATGGAGGGATAGAGAAGGATACATAACCACTCACCAAAGACCTCTGGACTAAGGATGATGAGTGGGGTGTTGTGGATTCCCTAGCTTCTTCCTCCTTCTTCTTCCCTTCATTTCTCCTTCTTCTCTTTTCTCCTCCTTTTCTCTTCTTTCTCTCTCTAAATTCTATTTGTGTGTATGTTAAGTGTGGGAGGGGAGGGTTTGGGGTATATATATATATATAGCTTTAGGTGCTTACTCTATAAGTTACTCTAATGCACACACTGCACTAAAAGACCGAAAAGGCAATTATAAGGATATTATAAAGCAATTAGACATTATCTTATTTTATTATTATTATTATCATAATTATTATTATGATTTATGGGGATGTTACATTTTCCATTGCCTTATAAATCTAACCCATAGATGGTTTTTTCTCACTATTAACAAGGTAAAGCACCCTCGCAAGTGGAGCCATCAACTTAAGTATATATGCCACATCATTCCAAAAAGCTGACATGAGTACAAATTTTGTTGCTTCCTTCCCTTTGGCTTCCTTAGACAATTTCTTATTTGTCCAATCATTTGATATGAATATCTTTCTAAGTTTCCTTTCCCCTTTTGGATCCTTTCTAATGCGAAGAAGTAGCAAACCTAGTAATTGCATGCCTCACCAATTCCCTTTTGTTGGTGAAGAATCTTAACAAGCTCAAAGTACTTAAATGACTATAGATGAACAAAACAAGAGATATAGCTATTTCAATTGTTTTCTTTATGAATGACAACTTATTAATGTCTTCCAACATAAAATGAAATAAAAATGAATAATAAAACTAAATAAATGAAATTAAACAAGACAAAATAAAATCAAAATGATGGAATATATCTATATGAGGAGAAAATGAAACAAGACAAAAATGAAAGGAGACAAATTAGGGAAAAAAATTACAAAAATATAAAGGAAAAATGTTTGGAATGAATAAATCTTTATAGAATAAAATAATGAGAAGAAAAAAAAAGAAAAAAAACTTAATAATTAGGAAACATGGGTAAAAAAAATAAAAAATAAAGATAAAAAAATTACAAAAGGTCATATGAAAAATTTAGAAAGAACAAATTTTCACAAAAGAAAGATAATGACAATGAAAGAAAAGAAAAAAAACCCTGAAAATTTAAAAGAAACAGGGTTAAAAAGGAAGAAAAAAGAGAAAGATTAAAATAGAAAAGTCAAGAAAAGGAAAGTTTAAGTAGAAGAAAAAAAAATAAAAAATCACTATTACGTGTTAGCTTGAAATAACACATTGAGTTGATGGAAAACAAAGGAAAAACTCATTGAGTTGGTGGAGAAAAAAGGATTTTTTTAGTGTTACATGAAGGAATTGGAAACGTGAAGAATAATAGAAGTGTAGCATGGAAAAATGAACGACTATCTGTTGGGCATTTTAGTTTAAAATTGCAACCCAATTGATTGTTCAAACGAAACAAAATAAAAAATAATAATAAATGGAGGAGGAGTTTTGAAAACTCATGTGACACAACTTAACCATTTTCACGCATTTTTTTTTAAATAGCCGTATAAATTTTAAAGGGAACCCGCAATGCCTATACTTAAAGCCAACATTTCACACAATTTTCTTTGCTTTCCTTTCTTCTTAAAGGCTGAACCTTAAACTTTGCCTTCTGTCCCTGACCTACTCGCCAAATTTGACCTCTTCAACACATTGAAAAACTTCGTGATTATGTTGCACCTGATCGATGATTCAACACCTACAATGTGACACAAACCTATAATTGCCTTTATTGTGGACTAATGCATAAAATATGTTCGCTTAAGGGCAAGCGTACCCTACGCAATAGTGACAGTAGATTTTAAGTCCGGATATTGAACCCAAAGGACTAGAGGCAGTTCCAAAACAATATATTTTTTAATAAATTAAGTTTAAAATATACTACATTCATTCGTATATATAAGAAACAAATAATTGTAATTTTTTGTTTCTAATTATAAGAAACATTGACCACTTTCAAATATATTAATTGCAAAGTTCCTTTTATACCATTAAATTATTGTAAAGTCTATGAATGACATATCACTCATTTCCCATGAAAGTGGATACATTTATATGCTAAAATGCATTTTTGGTTCCCCTATAATTCTTAATCCGCAATTTGCAATTTTAGTCCCTCTATTTTAAAATCAAGACATTTAGTCCCCCAAAATTTTAAAATCAGCAATTTTAGTCCTCCTATTTTAAAATTAAGACATTTAGTCCCCCAAATTTTCAAAATCAGCAATTTTAGTCCTTCCTTGGATTGATGCGGCAATGTAAGCTGCTGACATGATGCTTATGTGGCAATAGATTAAATAGTATGAAAATAAAGTGCCCTAGTGGGAATTGAACCCAAGACCCCTTTCACAAAAACTAAACAATGAACAACTGGCTAAAAAGTTTCTTTAACTAATATTGAAAACAATATTTGTTATATATCATTATTGCACGAGTTATTAATTTTTTCTTATTTTATTCTCAATATAAAAATTAATTAAATTATGTTAATAGTATGTAAATTATTTACATAAATTATTTTATGTAATTTACACAAACTACATAAATTTATATCAATATGTAGCTTTGTGTATTTTTCTTACCGCACCAAAAAAAATTATAAAAAAATAAATAATAAAATTTTATTAATTTGTATAATTTGAATAAAAATAATTTACATAAAAATAAATTTATGTATTTTGTATAAAATACCTAAAATGATTTATATAAATATTTTATATATTAATTTTCGTAATTATATTGATTTATATTTATATAATTAGAATAAAAATAATTTATAAATTAAATAAATTAAATTATTTTATTTTATTTATACAAAATGTTTAATAATTTATGCATTATAATTATACAGAATTATTTTGAGTAATTTACATATTTTAATTACACAAATTTATTTAACATATTAATATATATTTTAATTAGAAGATTTAATTAGTATATAAATTATTTTTATTCTAGAATTGTGTAATTAAAATAATTTATATATTAATTAAATTTTATAATTAATATATATATATATATATATATATGTATATTATATTGATACATAAAACAAATTTGTATAATTAAAATATGTAATTACTCAAAATAATTTTTTTATAATGATAATATGTAAATTATTAAAAAAATTGTATAAATAAAATAAAAATATTTGATTTATTTCATATATAAATTGTTTTTATTCTAATTATATAAATGATTTTATGTAATTTATACAAATTACATAAATTTGTTTTTATGTAAATTATTTTTGTTGAAATTATACAAATTAATAAAATTTTATTTTATTTTATAATTTACATATTAATATAAATTTATGTAAATTACATATAATAATTTATGTAAATTACATATAATATTTTATGTAAATAATTTACATACTAATTTACGTAATTTAATTAATTTTAATAATTATAATAAAATAAGAAAAATAATAAAAACTCGTCTAGTTATGATATATGACAAATATTGTTTACAATATTAACTAAAGAAACTTTGTATCCTAGTGGTTCATTGTGTAGCTTTTGTGTAAGAGGTCTTAGGTTCAATTTCCACTAGGACACTTTATTTTTAATACTATTTAATTTCTTGCCACATAAGTGTCAAGTCAACATAAGTGCCATGGATGGTCAACTTTTGGAAGGACCAAAATTGCTAATTTTGAAAAATTGGGGGACTAAATGTCTTGACACTAGTGCAGAAAACACTTTTTACATCGGTTAAAAATGACTTTTTACATTGGTTGTACGACCGTTATGGATGCAGGCGATATAGAAAGTGATAACTTTTTATATCGGTCGTGAACTGAGATATAAAAAAAACATTTTACATCAGTTCTTTTGATGACCGATGTAAAAAATTAACTTTTACATCAGTTCTTTTTATAACCGATATAAAATGTGAACTTTCAATATCAGCTATCATTGCAATTGATGTAAAAAAATGAGCTTTCTACATCAGTTATAATTATAACCGATGTAAAAAGTCAATTTCCATATAGCTTATTTTTTTTTGGATAATAATTTCAATCCATTTAATATTATATAAAATTTAAAATTTAAAACAATCATAAATAATTAAAATAAATTTCATCAATAAAGTCATAAATAAATATATTAGAATTTAACATAAAATTTAAAACAATGATAAATAATTAAAATATATTATTTTGGGGCTTTGCCCTTGTAAGTAGTGAAGGAAGAAAACAATAAACAGTAGAGCCAAATACCTATCACACTGCAATTAGAATTTAACATGAAGCTATTTGACAACAAACTGAAATGTTTAATACAAGGATACAAGACAGAAAGAAAATGAAAATTCCCTACTCTTGCTACTCAGCTTCAGCTCAAGTGGATCACTGAGTGGACAAAAACCAATAATTGATAATAGAAACACGAGGTGTCATGAAGATCTGAGAACACTTATTAGAAGACTAAACAAACAACTTTGAAGACACAAACTCAGTCTTAGAAACAGGATGAATCAAAGCTTGAAAACAAAGAAGAAATCATCATATATCAATGAAAAACATGAAATGAATAAATAGGAATTAAGAAAAGTGATGAACCTGTCATGCCTTTTGGCCTTAAGGCTGCAACTGATGTTAGGGTCGAGCATCGACGAACAGGGAACAAGATTCTACCACTAGAAAAACAACATTGCATTAAGGAAAAATAGAGTGAGAAAGTGAGAATGATGATTTGAAGAAACTTACAGCCCTTTGCACAGTTTCGGGAGGACCATCGAGAATTTTAACTTGATTGGGACGAGGAAGAGGTACAGTTTTGGGTAGCGGAGAAAGAAGAAAGTGAAGTGCGAGAGTAGAGATAAGAAAAGAGAAGAATGGAAGGAGTTCTCTGCCTCCGATGACCCCACTATCATCGCATGCGCCTCGAAGCCATCAGATCTGCCACCGAAGCCACTAAATCTGCCACCGGAGCCAACATATCTGCCACCGGAACCACCAAATCTGCCATCAAAGCCACCGGATCTGCCACTGGAACCACCAAATTTGCTTCCTTCCTCTCATTTCTTATCCCTCTTCTCCTTCTCTCATTTTCAATGTTACCCTTGGATGTCAAATGGAGGCTCCATGGTGGCAGCAAAAGGAGTTATAATGTCGTGGTTTAGGGTTTTGTGATCTTTGAAGCTGCGCTCGCGATGGAAGGAATCTGCGGCGTAGATCTGTGCAAAGAGCGTCTTTGAGCCAGAACAAGATACGTTAGGGAGAGAGCTTCGTAAAGCCACAGAGAAGATATTTGTCACTTTAAATGATATAACATGTATCTACATTAGTTGTTAAAATAATCGATTAAAAAATAGTTTTTACATTGATTATTTTAACAATTGATGTAGAAATGCATCAATTATTTACAAAAATGCCACCACACCACTTTTTACATTATTTGTTAAACAACTGATGTAGAAATGATGATATAAAATGTCATTTTTGTAGTAGTGTGATTTTAAAATAGGGGGACTAAAATTTCGGATTGAGAATTATAAAGGGACCAAAAATGCAATTTAGCCTTATATCTAACCACGACTTACATCAATAAACTCTATGGGTATTTTTGGAATAAAATTCAAATTTATGACAATATTAATTAAAATGAACTAATTTAACTACTTTTATTGGTCTTGATGAATTAGGTATTTGTTTCTTATATATAGGAACAAAGGTAGTATTATTTTTGTGGATGGATATCATAAAGTGTTAATGGATGGATTGGATGAATTTTTATCAAATGGATTAGATTTTTTAAATAAATTTTTAATGGATCAAAATGGATGAATGAATTATTTTGATCCGATTCATTATGATCCAGATTAAAATTTAAACGATCCATCCATTTTGCCATCCCTAGTTCCAGCAATAAAACTCACTAATCTCTCCCTGCGCATGGAGGCTTGCAGCATCGTCGCCGCAAGAAAAGTCTACCCCTGCGTGAGTGTGAGCTGCAGCCTTGGCTTTTAGCAGCTAGGTTACCTATTTTTAATAAGTGTGGACTGGCCCACTACTCTTTTTTTTAGTTTCTTTGTTTTTTTTAAATGTTAATTCAGTTGTTCTATTTTTTTTAAGTCAATTGGTGTTGTTTTGGTTATTTTGAGCTATTAAAGCAAGCCTAAAAATTATATGTTTAAGTATATATTTTAACATTTTTTGTAAACTTATTATTTTTAATTTATAATATTAGCAACAATTTTTTTTTAAAAAAAGTAATAATATATTAATATACTTAAAAACAATAAAATAAAGGCTAAATTGCAATTTTGGTCCCCCTTTGTTTTACAAATTGGCGATTTTGGTTAGGGATGGCAAAACGGGTCAACCCGCCCCGCCCCGCCCCGCCGTTGACCCGCCAAAAATGGGTTGCCTCGTCCCGCCATGCATAAGAAAAGTGGGTTGCAAATCCGAGCCCGCCTATTATGCTCGGGTTGGCGAGTTGGCTCGCCAACCCGCCAAAAACCAAAAAATTAAAAAATATATATATTTTAATTGATTTTAATTAATTTTTATGTTTTAAAAATATTAAATAATAAATACTTATTAAAAATATTAAATATATTACCTTAAATTTTGAATATAAATTAAATAAATATTAATAATATATTTATAAAATAAAAAATAAATATTAAATTTATTTATTTATTATAAAAACAGGTTGGCTAATTTATTATAAAAACAGGTTGGCGGGTTGACCCGCCCTCAACCCCTCTTTTTGGCAGGTCAAAACGGGTTGACGGGTTGAAAATCTCAACCTGGCCTGCCAAAAAAGGGTCAAAACGGGTTGACTCGACGGGGTCCAACCCGTTTTGCCACCCCTAATTTTGGTCCCCCTGTTAGATTATTAACTAATAATTGTGATTAGTAGAGTTAGTAATTTAATTATAAATTAATTAAAAATCATTAATTATTAAAAAACTATAATAAAAGATTATTAACCCTAACCTCTTCTCCTCAACCTCTCTTCCCCAACCCCTCTTCCTCAACATAAACTTTAATTATAAAGTTTTTAATAATTAATATTTTAATTAATTTATAATTAACTTAATAACTCTACTAATAACAATTATTAGTTAATAATCTAACAGGGGAACCAATATCACCAATATGTAAAACTAGGGAGACCAAATGTTACAATTAAAAACTAGGGGGGCCAAAATCATAAATTTAGGAAACTAGGGGGACCAAAATTACAATTTAGCCTAAAATAAATAACATCAATATCACATTATAAAATCTATACCCATTTGAGTAATTGTACATTTGAAAGTACTTTTGATTAATATATCCAAACAAGTTTCATTTTGATAAAAGTACTTTTAGAATAAAAGTATCCAAACATAAATCAAGTTATATTAAACTTATTTTTTTTAACTAAACTAAGGTTTACAAAGTTAAGTTCACTTGAACTTAATTTTTTAACTGTAATCCAAACACACACTAAATAGCTCCACCACGGCAACGGGTTGAAGCGTCGTCGAGACGAAATTGTGGAACGCCTTTACGCAGCGAGTTCGATGTAGCCGCAGTGCTGGAGCTGTAACAAGGGAGGTGCACGCCGCTGCACAAAGGGAAGTAGGAAAGAAGGGTGGGGGTGCTAGGATTTGAGACAAAAAGGGTATTTTTATCCTTTTAGTTTCCTATGGGGGTGCAAGAAACAAAAAATGGGGTGTAGGAAGCAATGATCCATCTCATTATACAATCTTTTAAGGTCGAGTTTAGGCAATTGCTTCCTGCATTCCATGAATTGTTTCTTGCACGCCCATAATTTCTAATATCCCAACATTATCTTTTCCATTTTATAAGTTCTTGTTTGATCTTTTTTCTCCCTCCGTCATTCTCTCCCTCCATTTTGTATGAAGTAGAAAGAAAGCAAAGTTGTAGATCAGAGGTTGTTCTCCTCTGTGTTCGAGGTAATTTTTTTTTAATATTTGGTTATTTTCTAGAATGCCTAATCTGTCACACATAAACATTGGTGAACCTTTCTAGATTTGCAAATCTGGAATTAGTTTTTGTTAATTCCAGATTACTCAATCCAGAATTAACAAAAACTAATTCCAAATTTACAAATCCAGATAGGTTCACCAATGTTTGTGTTACAGATTCGTTAATTAGTAAGTTATGCATTAATATTTCATATTGAGTAATCCAGAAAACATATGTTTTTTGGATTACTTAATTCGGAATATTAAAAACAAAAGTTCTAGATTTACATTTTTGAAAATCTACGTTATAATATGCCTTACGGATTTGATAATTCGGAAGTTTATCCTGGTGGTGTCTCCAAAATGGTGTCTTCATCCCAAATGATTCTAGTGACTAGTGGTGTCGGTTTCATTGGCACCCATACCGTGGTTCAACTTATCAAAGGCAGCTTCAGTGTTTCAATAATCGACAATTTTGATAATTGCATCACGCAATGTTTATATATAACCGAAGAAGGAATTAAATCTCTGATGAAGCAAATTTCTACAGTGTAGTAACTATCTGATGAATTTGAGAAGCAATTGCTTCACATGATCTGTTATTTTTTTTCCAAATTAAACCTTAATGCCCTTGATTTCTAAAACTTTTGTACAATGTCATAGCCATCTGAACCCACAACATTTAACTTCGGAACATGTGGTGGCTGTCAAGGTGTTTTAGTTGAAATATTACAAATCTGTCAGGATAAAACGTCGAAGCAAATCTCAGGGTATTTTGGAGAATTCGATTTTGTTTTAAAATGATATAAGGTACAAGAGGCAATTCATGGGGTGCAAGAAACAATCACCTCGAGTTTAAATGCTGTTATTTTTTTTTCCGAAGCAGAGGTCCAACTTGGTTTTGTGTTTGGGTGAGTATTTACAAAGTTAATTTTATATTATTGATTTTGATTAAAATTTTAATGTGAAGGGATTTATATTTAGATTTTTTATTTCAAAAGTAAATTAATAATAAAATTCAATATAAATTTTTTATCAAATGAAAAAAGTCACTTAAAATACTTCAACTCAAATCAATTTTAGACTTATCAATTTCTTAACATAAAACTAAAAACATGTGAATATTTATCTAAAAATACATTAACTAGTATTTCAACATAATTTTAAATAATTCAACATAAATTCAAGCATGCATCATAATCATAATATCTACAATTTAAAGTGTGTTTAAAATAGCCGTAAAAATTAAATTATTTTAATAATTAATTATATATATAATTGATTATTATTATAGTCAATTATAATCAGAATCAAAGCATACACTTATCTTGCAATAGGACATAAAAGCATTGTTCATTAACCTTTTGGCTATATATTTAGAACAAGAACATCATGACCAAATTCTAAATAGCTGACCAAATGCTCAAAGCTGAGTAGAGGTATAAACATAGGAAGAAATGTGATTCCTAGATTCTACCTCCTCTTTCTTACCTATTTTGGTGACTTTGTTTAGCAATCAAAAGAATGTTTGGCCCAAACAATCTGCCATTGTATAATAACAATTGTATTGATAAAATTTTATATTCTCAAAATTATTCATGTAAAAAATAGAATAAATTTTAAGATAAATAAAAATTCATATTTTTTTAGTAGATTTAACATGTTTTTAAATAAACAAAAAAAGATTATTTCAATAATTCAACGATTATCGTTATAATCAATTTTAAGAAATAAGTTTTGTACTTAGATATATGTTAGAAAAAATTAATTTTAAGACAATCTATTTTTTTTTACAATAAATAAAGAATTACTTTCTTTTATAATAAAATTAGTATTTAACTTGTGCATTGCACTAGATAAATGTTCATATTGAAATAATTAAAATTTATAATAAATAAATATTTTTAATATGTAAATTATATTTTATATTTTCACTGAACAATTTAAATTGTAATATAAGGTTATTTTTAGCTATTAACAATTTCTTAAAAAAAAACTAATGAAATATCCAAGAATCAATAAATTATACTCTTCATTGTTTACAAAATTTTGAGTTATCCTTTTTATCTTTAATTACTCAAGTAATTTTCACAAGAACAAATCCCACTTTTATAGGTCCAAAAATTCTTTCACAAAATAATCAATCTTTTTAGGTTTATTTGTTTTTTGTTTAGTAATGAAAAGTATAAAATTTTGTTACCTCCCTAACTGTCTCTTTATTAGGTATGATTTTTTTCCCAAACTCTTATTTGTTAAGGAAAATTTGATCTAATTCACCGTTCTTGATGTTTATACTAACCAATCGTAGAATAAAAAAACTATGATTTTGTCCAATTAAGCTTCCTTATGAATTTAGAATTTAAAGATGGAGATAAAAATAGTAAATTGAAAGGAATAGGTGTTAGGTTCAAATCCCTTCTAATATGTGGTTTTAATGACAACAAACCTTTTAAACTAAAATTTAAGCTTTATGAATGGTTGATATTAATGAATCTTGATAAGAATTGGTTTCTTGATGTATACGAGGATTTAGCATCATCATGGAAAAAAACTACAATCTATATGATGCAAGACATAAATCAAAAAGAAAGAACTAGTACTCTAAAAAGAAAAGTTGGATATATATGTTCAAAATGCAAGGAATAATGGCTTAGAAAGTATGTGGCACATCAATAAAGAAAATAAAGAAATATGAGAGGCTAATTGAACCCATGAAAATGTTATCTAAAACAAATTCAATAATAATTTACATCACAAAATGTAAGAAACAAATTGTCTATCTTAATTAAGTCAAAAAATTCAACAATTCTTGCTAAACATTTAAGTTTGCTTTCTAAATAGATTCACTTCTACTCAACTATTTTCTCATAATCTAAAAAGTATGTTTTGAGTAAGAGAGGACATGTAAAAGAAAATAAACTCCTCAGAAAGTAGTTATAAAAATTAGAAAGCTTTGTTAGAAAGTTATCTTCACTTTGCTCAAAAAGCTAGTCATTCAATAAAAAAATATTAAAAAGTTGCCTATGGTGAATCAAAAATATATTGAACCTTGATTAGAAAACAACTTATCTACAATAAGAAATCTATAGGGCATCATATTTTGAACATCTTAAGAAATGAAGTTTCCCATCAAAAAGTTACCGATCATAGATTAGAATTCTTATATCAACACTTAAAAATTTAATAGACCCCAACCTTTTGAAGACATCAAGTTCTAATATTTCACTTTCTAATTGATGAACAAATGTTTTTGTACTATCAAGGTTACACACTCAAAATTTAAGCTTCAAAACACTTAAGGAAAGGCAATACAAACTTAAAGAATAAGCATTAAAAAGATGATAAGCGGGACCATTAGAATGCTTCCTTAGAAAGTTTGAATCTAACTAAATAAATAGTAACAATGTGACTACATCTTTGAAAAATATGTAGATGATAGTTGTATATGACCAAGAACAATTCAAAATCACAGGGACACAAGCCCCAATGACCATAAATAGATAATAAAAAGGAAATAGTTCTATATAAGCACAAAAGTAAGATGAAAAAACCTTAAAGAAGAGAGAATACAATGTGTTGATATGTTTTAAATATAGATTGTTCTCTTCCTTCCACCCTACAAGCTTTTAAACATCAAAGATGTAGGGGGGAATTGTTCTACAACATATATGAGTTCATTTTTTCTTCATTTTCTACATCTATTTTTATGTTTTCCATAACCCCGTAACTATATTATGTGTCTAACATTGTATCACATTCTAGGAAGGTGTTCTAGCTAGCTCCAAAACTTCATGTCTATCTAGGGTCAACCTAACACTAAGTGAGACCTAAAGCAAATTTTGAGAAAGACTTTTTCTACTTTAAATAAGAGAGTTGTATGTTGGGCCTTTTTGCCAACATATGTGTGGCCTTTTTTGCTTGAAAAAAACAACAAATAATTTTTTATTGGTGGGCTTAAAGCATGAGCTTTAGTTGCTTTACATTGGGTTGACCTTGTGATACTATCCTTAGTTAGAGAGTTGAGGAGCCTTTAGAAGATAACAAAAAAATGAAAGAAAGATCCATTATCTTGTCCTTGTTTTATTTTCTCGCAAGCTGACTAGGTTGCTAGTTTTGGTTTGAGAGTATTATGGTTGTGAAAGAACTTAGAGAGACTACTATAGAAATAATACTTCTTTTGGGTGTTTACCATACTGTGTGGCTATCTTTGTTGTTGTTGTTGAGAAAGCCTACAAAAGTTGCTTAAAAAAAAATACTAGTTTGGGGTTAAAGTAGTGGAGAAAACTAACCTAGTGTAGGAATTAAATATAACCCAACGATTGTTTAGGTGGACTAGGATAAAATCCTTGTGTCCTTTTTTTATTCTTTTTTTTTTTTTGTATTTGTATTCATAAGATCATATTCATGCTTTAAACATGTTTTCACAACTTATGCATTTATAGTTCGATATCAATGAATAACCCACAAGTTTGCTAATACATCAACAAGTTAGCAAGTTGATGGTGTATGTTCCTTCTTAGTTCATTTTACTGTTCTACAACTATTGCTTGTTGCAAGGAAGTCACAAATGCACTTTAATGGTATGGCCTCTACAATCTTATTGCAAAATAAGGGATTTTCAATTTCCTTTTCCATCCTTTTTAATGCATTTATCAAATGATTATACTAGTTAATTGCTTTATGACAACAACTTGCTAAGTCACTATGGTAGCCACATCTCTTATAGTTTGAGTTGTCACCATCAAGATATCCATTTTAGATAAGTTCCTAACACTGTAAACTGATCATAACTCATTAAGGAAAACAGATATACACTAGCATATAGTCTACCATACAATAATCGTTTCCTTGCAAAAATAATAACACTAAGCATAAACAAAAGACACAACGAACATATTCTCTATAGTTTATTCCTAAAAGACATGATCAACTATGATAGCATAAAATGTAAAGTCTTGTCACATCACGTCATATTGAACTAACTAAATGTAAACACAAAAATAATTCAATTTTAAAGAATGGTTATTTAGTTTCATTATGAAGTTGCATACATACACACACACACACACACACACTAGTGAGGAGTGGTGAGTAAGATGAGTATCCAAATAAGAGGATTGGCTTGACTATAGAAGGTACCTACAAATATATTTGTCGGATGCGATCTTCGGAGGAGATAAGGTGTTGAGCTGTGAGACATCTGGGCATAAGGGAATCACATAATCGGCTTGACATCCCCGACTGAGTGAATTGAAGTGGATCAAAAGGTCACTAGAATGGGGGTTAAATAGTGACACTTAACCGAGTATGGCTTTTCTGCAAAAGAACACTTAGCTTTTGAAGTTTTGGATGTGTCCAAAGGACAACTTCCAGAAGCTTTATTGAGAGCAATCGATATCCTTTGATAGTATTTTGTATAAAATAGATTTTCAATAATAATCATACAGAAATACTTTCATATACTACTCAAAAGCTACTATTAAAATGTCAAATTTAGGGTAGGTAGAATTTGTTTTATCAGTTAAGAACAATAAGTAGATGTATGCTTTTGGACTTTTTAAAATAGTTTGAGTAGCTTAGAAAGATTTTATATATAAGATATAATAGTTAAAAATCAAGCTACTCAAGGTAAAGATACATAAACACATAGATCAGAAGCAGAAAGAAGGATAAAGCATACAGAGGAATTTATCCTGGTTTACCCCACCTGGGATACGTCCAGTCCCTACAACTGTAGGCTTTCCACTAATACAAATTCCAACCGGGCATTCTTTCTTTTCTGAAGCCTCTCTAGGCTCCTACACCTCAGTATTCTCTAAGCCTTTACAGGCTCCCTCGAGTAGTCTTTCAACAAGCCTCTCCAGGCTTAACCCAATATTATCTAAGCCTTTGCAGGCTATCTACCCAACTATTCTTTCTAAAAGCCTCTCCAGGCTTTAAACCCATATTAGCAACTGTTACTTGACCCCCATAGCAACCTATTGTGGTCACTCATAATCTTCAGAAGCAGCAGTTCCTTGATTACTTTTCTGAGGTTCCCTATCCTAAACGAGTTCTATTTGGATAGGTACCTAAGACATCTCACATGGAGAAACCTATCAATAAGCTCCCCCTAAGAAGATGTTTACAGACTCTCTATGGCTAGATAGATTTGAATATACAAATCAAGAGAGTCTGGGCTAAGGAAGTCTAGTATCAGAAATTGATGAGGGTTCTGACCTATGAAGTCTCTAAGTTGTTTCCTTGCTAGCAAGGAACTTCAGAAGCACTTCAATATCCTTATATAGACTACCTTGAAGCTGAAAGTTGCTTATTTTCTTGGAAGCCAAGGAGATTGGTTACTCCTAGACTTAAGAGACTTGGAGGCCAAGGAGATCCGTTATGTGTTGTCTCAATTGCACAATTAGATCCTCCACCTTTCTTAGCTAGAATAGCTTGCACCAGCTTTGATTTTCGAATTCTATTCAATGGTGTTTGCTGCTCTATCTGTAACACCCTTATTTTATTTTACTGTTTGTAGATATTTTTCTATAAATATTATGAGAAATTATGTACTGTATTTTATAAAAACCTTCTATACATATTTTCATAATAAAATTAATACAGTTCTATTCAGAAAAATTTTCTGAATCTTCTGATATTTTTGTTTTTGTGTGAATTGCTTGTTGACTTGACAGTTGTGTCAGACAGCTGTCCAAGATAAATTTTCCAGTGTAGCATTTTGGAGTAAACTATAATTTAATAAATAGTTAATTGAATTTAGATTAAAAATATATACAAATGGGAAATTAAAATGCTAATTTTGAATTGTTAGGATTTTCTGAAAGTTAGAACTCTGTGAAATTATTACGATAAAATTCTAAGGTAGAAAATTAAGATAAAATTTGTATGACATCTATGAAATTATCTAATAATTGTAATATACTTAGAATAATTATTAATATTGTTTAACTAAGAAAAATAAAATTTAAAGTATTAGCCAATCAAAATGTGACAACTCAATGTTTCTAATGTGATTAAATTAAGCTAATTAGATTTTGATTAAGAGATAATTAAGACACTACCCTAAGGTTTTTGATAGTGAGGAATCTAATGGTGGTGTTAGTTTTTTCAAATTCTAATTAGTTTGTAAAATAATTAAAAAGCTCTACAATATTCTAGAAAAATCCATAATTTCCTACAATTTTTTACTTTTGACTACTTAATGAGCAAGTCACCCAAGCAAGCTTTGTTGGCTGTCCAAGTGGCTGGAGAAACTTCGCCAAATTGGCTGCCCCTAGACCAGATCTAGACGTGTAGGAAAAAATTAAATGGGGTGGAGAAATTTTTTTTTTATTAAAGCATAAGAAATCAAACCAAAATAAAAACCTACACAGCTAGCAACCAAAATCTCAAACCTGTGAGCTTCCCCCACAGCAGCCCTCTCCATTTCACTCATCCTTTCTTCCAAAATTAAGAAAGAAACCAACCTAAACCTCACCACCATCCATAGATATTCGGCCAAAAGGAAGGAAATTGGAGAAAAACCCTAAAATTTCAAGAAGCCAAGGGAGGAGGAAAGAAAAGGGATTCAAGGGTTTCCATCAAACTAAGGATTCATGGTAAGGATCTTGGCATTTAATTTCAATTTATACAACTTGGAAATTGGAGAAACATGTCTCTAGGTTTAGATTCAAGATTTGATCAAGAACCATGAAAAGATGAAATTGATTTAGGGGTTTTGTATATTTGATGTTAGAGGTTTGAAATAATTGTTTGGAACAATGATTGGTTGATTTATTGATGTGTTGTGATGGATTGAATTTTGAATTGTTGATCTTGATTGAAACTTGATTTGGTTGATTTTTGATTGGAAATTGGCTTGGTTGTTTTGGAAAAGATGTTGGAAATGGCTTGAAGACCATTCGGCCATGGCTAGGTTGCAAGGGATACTATGTGGAAATTTTCAAATAACCAAGGGTAAAATAGTCATTTCACATCTAAGGACACATTGGGAATTTTATAAAAAGATCAAGGGCAATTTAGGGAATAATAGAAAAGTATAAGGGTAAAATGGTAATTTCATATTTTCTAGAAAGATTAGGGACAAATTTGGAATTTTATAAAAATAATAAGGGTAATTTGGTAATTTCACATTTGAGGACGTAATTTGAAATTTAGGAAAAGATTAAGGGTAGTTTAGTAATTTTACATAGGAAGGACTTAGTTGGTATTTTAGTAAAATATTAATGTTATAATGTTAATTGTTGAATTTTAAAATTTTTATATGATTGTTTAAAATTACTTATCTATTTATGTTCATGATCATATTACATAAGCATGAGTCTTTTTGGGGGAATTTCAAAGATTTCAAATGAGAATTGATATTGTTGACTAACCAGGACTGTGGTAGTCATGATAAATGATTTTGATACATGAGAAATGATTTTGATATATGAGAAATGATTTCTGGGGTGAGCAGAATTTGTTAGACAGGACTGTACAGTCTGTGATTATATAGTCTGTCGCTGAAGGATATTGGCAATTCCATAAGTGGCCGGAATCTGGATTGAGATGTGGTCGTGGTGGCCTTCCTGGGTATCCTAATCTCCTAATTTTGTTTAGCTTATTCGCGTTTAGTAGGGGCTGATAGCTGAATTGCAGTGCGTAATGGTATGCCAGTTTCTTACTAAACACTCAAAGGGGAAGTCTCCATGGAGCAGGGTCAAAATGATTTTGAGTCAAAACTGCATTAGCATAAATCATACTGCATTTGATTTATTTATGGGATTTATTAATTGTTATATGAAATGAACATGGTTGATATTGTTTTAATTGTATGAGAAATTAAATGCCTGATCCGGTAAAATTTTGTCCCTAGATTCTAGGTAAATATAAATGCAGGTGAATGGAGAATAGAAGATAAAGATGCAGAGATTACCAGAGCTGTGGGATGGGAATATTTTGGGTAGATTTTATTTCTTAGAAATATTTTGTAGTAGCGTTTCTGTAAATTTTAATATTGTAAATATGAATTTATTTTGGATTTAAAATAAAGCATATTAGAATTTTTATGTATAATATAAATTAAATAGTTAAATAATGTTTTATTAGAAAAGGGGGTTACACTATCCACAGCTCATGGCTTCTCCTTTATTCCAACTTAGCCATGAGGTTTTGCTACTTCAAAAAAGTAAGTCTTCTACAAAATGGTGCAGATTCATTCTTAACCGTTGCAGTGTGTGTGAGTGACTACTTTTCCTAACAATGGTTGCCTTGTTAAAGTAGAACTTAGCTCTCTCTCTTCTTTCGAATAGATCCATTGGATCAAGAGAGCTTTAATCAAGGTAGTGCATCAGTACACTGCTGCATAGAGTTGACGTTACAACTCATGGTGTGTGCTTCTTAACTGTGTAGACACGTCTGTCCTCATGAGTTGTCTAAGCAATTCATCTTTTGATGATCCTTAAGTCATGTGTAGCTTCTAATATCTACCCTTTGACTTAAATTATCCCCAACTTCATGTCTCTAATCATATACAGATTTTGATATTTGCACTTTGACCCAGAAAACATTACTGGCTTTCCAGCTTCTGGCTTCTTGCTTATGATGTTGGATGGACTTTAGATTTTGGACCTGAAAAACATCGCACCAAGTTCTCCATGCTTCTTGATAAGTTCTATTTCTTTGAAAGCACTTTAAGACAAACCATTAGTAGCAAAAAGTCTATCATACTTAAAATCTGCTTCTTAAAAGTTTGTTGTCATTAAAATATTCATCCCATAGAGGATTCTGTTTCAACATGAATGATGTCCATGTTATGGTTGAGAATGTTTTGTTGTACCATAGGACATGTACTCCCATATCGTCTCCCAATGATTATCATGTAAGACCTTTGTGACCTGGGAGGTCTAGGGGTAGTAGGGGTCCAAGTGTGAATAAAACCTAGATGGAGAATTAGGGTAACCCTATGAGTGGTGTCCATGTTCGATCATAGTAAAGTGATTGATTTTGTTTGTTGAATCCAAAGGTTCATTTTGCTTGCGTCTCATAGAAGGGTGGAGGAACTTACTCCCATGCTTATTTTTCCTACAATTGAGGATGATGGATGGCCTTACACAGACGAGGAAGATGGAACATGAATGCTACTACAGGTGTTGTAGATACAACGGACGTGGTGGAGAAGGAGGAGGGTCCTCTCGAAGATACCTCATGGATCAGTTTGGGCGTCAGTATACATTGATGTCATTGGTCTAGGTTGTAATAATTTTCTTGTAAATATGTGTGTAGACTAGGGATTAATATTATAATGTATCATTTTATTCAGTTGACTCAATTGTAATATGTCCAAATTGAAAGTTAAAAGTGTGTATTTATATTTGTAGTATTTTGATTTCCTTATTGATAAATTGTTTATGTGTAAAAATGAATTGTGAATTGTTTACTATGGTTTTCTGTGGACTTTACGCTTTATAAAATGAGTTGTTTTTGTGACGAACGATATTTGATTAATGGATGCTTTTAAATAAGTGTTAAATAAAAGGATGATTGATGTTGGTGTTTCTAGTTTTAAAGTTACAAAAAAAAAAAAAACTAAAATAAGAAAGGTCGTTTTAATAATCAATTATTATTTATTCCACAAAATTTAAAAATAATAACAAGAATTGTAAACCGTAACAAGGGGTGTTACAGTTATTATTATTAATTCCTATATATTATAATAGTCAATGTTTGAATTTTCCTCTTTTTTATTTGACTGGTGTTTGAATTTTTTTGTTTTATAAAATATATTGTCTAAAGTATTTTTTTTTTAAATTTTCAGTGATTAACAAAAATGTTTTATTATATAAAATAAAAAGTCTATTCATGTATATATTTATATTATAATTTATTTTACAAGTTATTAATTATATGTTTTCAAAGTCTATATATTGTTTTAATGTACATTTTAATTTTAGTCTTTTCAAACATGTTTTATAAAGTAATTTTTTTATAAAATTTTAATTAATTATAAACAATGCTTCATACTGTATAAGTAAGTTATTTATTTTTTACTTCTATTAGAATTGACTAATGCAATTTTGTCAAATCATACTTTGAAAGTTTTTTCAAAATGGACTTTGGTAATTAAATTTTTTTTTAGAAGCTTATAAAAAGTCTTGTTCCTCACTCATAGTGATACATTGTTAGTGTTTGAGGCACATAGAACAGCATACAACAAAAACAAAGTGTTGAAATATTTTCACCACTACATATCTACTGCATCTGCCAAGATGGAACTGCATTTTGTTGCGCAAGTAGAGAATATAATAGGCTACGTATTCCTCAACAAGTGGCTTCTAGTACAAGCCCTCACTCACTCCTCCTTCATGGAGGGTGACTCCTATAAGCGTCTTAACTTCATTGGAGACTCCATTCTGAGTCTCGCCATCACCACCCACCTCTTCCTCATTTACCCTAATCTCCAGCCTGGCCAACTCTCTCTTCTACGTGCCGCTAACACCAACACCGAGAAGCTGACCCGCGTTGCCGTCCGCTACAGCCTCCACCACTTGGTCCGCCACAATGCCCGTCCCCTTGTTGATCAGGTGGGACGCTTTGTGGATGCCATCGCCGAAGAGAATCACCCCGTCGTGCACGGCAGATCGGTGAAGGCACCCAAGGTCCTCGTTGACATCGTCAAGTCCATCATCGATGCTATCTATGTCGACCTCAAGTTTGACCTTGAAACAACATGGATGGTGTGTATGTTTATCAATTCATCACCACACTAGTAAATCCATTGGGATGATAATAAATCATAACAATTATAAATTATTTAGTGTGTCGCAATCTATTCACTATAAATGAATGATAATGAATAATAACTATTATAAATTATTATTTTTTATTTAGCATGATCATAATGAATGATAATTATTATAAATGATTATTATATAAGGTTTTAAATTGTACTCCCCATTGTGGTGACTCCAAAATCCTTGAAGTTGTTGTTAAAATTGCAGTAGTTGACAATTTTTAACATCTTTGTATAATTCAATATGACAAAAAAAAATCCTGATAAAAAAATATGACAAAAAATGCTTTGCCAATTGTGATTGTGGTAGCTAATTAGGCATGTTTTTGAACCGATGGTGACACTAGATGATTTGGAGCAACAACCTCAACTGGTAATGGCGTTGTTTCTTATATGCCAAAAATAAAGGAATGCATGTTGATATAAAATAATGGAGGAATAGAGACGTAAGTATTGCTAATGTCTTTATAGATGGACAATTTGTTGCCTCTGCCTCCTTTGCTCAGAAGCATCTTCCGAAGCTGGAAGCCTCCAATATTGCCTTACATAAACTTGAATGTTCGGTTCCCTCTAATATGAAGTCTCCCACTAATATGAAGCTAAACTTCTATACTGACATGGATGGTACCTCAGTTGTTGTAGAAGCCAAACGTAGACTCCATCAACTTTGTCATATTAAAAGATGGCCTAAACCAGAGTACATGTACGTACCTATTCTTTAAGATGATATATTCAAGGCTAAATTGCAATTTTGGTCCCCTTGGTTTCCCAAATTCACGATTTTGGTCCCTTAATTTTTCATTGTAACATTTGGTCCCCCTAGTTTTATAAATTGACGATTTTGGTTCATCTGTTAGATTATTAACTAATAATTGTGATTTGTAGAGTTATTAAGTTAATTATTAATGTTTGATTAAAGTTTTTTAATAATTAGTGATTTTTAATTAATTTATAATTAACTTAATAACTCTATGTACTAATCACAATTATTAGTTAATAATCTAACAGATGAACCAAAATCGCCAATTTGTAAAACTAGAGGGACCAAATGTTACAATTAAAAATTAGGGGGACCAAAATTGCAATTTAGCCTATATTCAATAAATAAAGTTTATTTTCTTTTAGTTCACTTGCATGTGTGAAACTTTTGATCTTCCTTGTTGACCAACTCGTTAATTTCTCCTCGACGATGGCTCACAGGGTTGTCAGACATTCAGGTCCCATTCATCAAAGGAGATATGTCTGCACCGTTCGGATAACAACTGAAGATGGTATCCTTCAAATGTTAGGGTATGAAAAATCTCAGGTGACGAATGTGGAGAATTTTGTTGCTTCCTTTATGTTTTTGTCCTTATAGGAGCACAATCAATTAATCATTTGTGAGTGAGAATGGTGTTATTAGGGTGTCTCTCATCTCCTGTTTTAATTGGTTATTGTTTAGAGAGTAGTGCAAATTGGCATATCAAATCACAATGCCTATTTAATTACTTTGGCAATTTGTTCGTGAAATTGAGAGAGGTCATCCTGTATGTAAAATGTATCATAATATAAAAAACAATTATAAAAGAGATTCCAAAGTTACTTCAATCCTACGTTCAATTTCTTACAAGCAAATGAATCTGTCTAGAGCTTTAAAACATATATAAAACTTATTAGAGAGCATCCCTTGATATCAAGTAAAATATGTTGACATGTAAATTACCAATTAGAGTAATTTGGATCGATGGACAAATTTAAGTACATTGTAATATTCAATTTATTATAGTCAAGTCTTAAGACAATTTTATTAAAACATGTATTCAAAAATTTCTGCATAATCAAACATTAAAGTATCTGCCACACACTTTCCCTTATCATATAAACTCCTATTACATACATGTAATCTAGTGTTAAGTAGACCAAATCTAAAAAATATTGTAATAAAAGAATTTTCTTATCTCAAAAAAATCAACATTGCACCAAGCCTTGGTTCTTGTTTATATTCTTTTCTTTTTTCTAAAAATATTAAAAGTGTTTTCCTTAACTAAGGATAATTGTCCTAGCATATTTTTTCAATATATCCGCATATAAGTCATTTTATGTCTAACCTGAGGAACATTATTATGTGAGATAAGTCATCATTTGATTATTCTTACTATGATACACCAATACTAATTAAGTCCTCACCATACATCAATAGTAGAATTTGTGCATAATCAAACATTAAAGTATCTCCCATACATTTTCCCTTGTCGTAATAACTATAAACTCAAAATGAATAATAAAATTAAATAGATGAAATTAAACAAGACAAAATAAAATCAAAATAATGGTATAAAACTATATGAGGAGAAAATGAAACAAGACAAAAATCAAAGGAGAAAAATGATGCCTAAAATGCGTTCGCAAAGGGCAAGCGTACCCTACGCAGTAGTGACAGTGGACTCTAGGAGTCCGGATATTGAACCCAAAGGACTAGTCGTGTTCCCAAACAATTAATTTTGCAATGGTTAAACAATTCAATCAAGAATCAAATTTGGGAAAATAGAGTTCAATTGTTCAGTTCTTAAGAGCTAAGGATTAAGACAAGAAGATTAATGTGAGACAGTAAGATTGGAACGCCAAGGATTATGATTTTGCATGCATCCCTTTTTCCGTCATCTTGATCTCATTGAATGCTCTAATTAAGTTAATTGCCAGTCCTCTTTAAATTCATTAGTAAACAATTGATCGTAGCTTACTAATGTTGTTTCCCCTAATTCAATTCCCAATTGGTCATAGGTGAATTAAATTAGGGTAAACGATAATACTCAGAGTAGTTGATTAATAGAATTAATCCACTGGAAATTCACACAATTTGTTTGATCATGCAAATCATATGAATTCAATCACTTTACAGTTCTGTCAATCCCAGGCAATTGATCATAGACAAGGGACTGACCAATATTTAGACTGATAAGTTGTAATAACAAACAAAATAGTAAAGAGATTCAATAACTGGAAACACCGAGACATTCATTGATAATCAAAGATGGGGTACAAAGGACACAGCTACATCGTAATCCTGGGCTCGGAGGACTAGCCACTCATGTTCATGAACAAACCAGAAAACCCCATAGAAAACATAAAGATTACAAAGGGATAAGAGATTTTACAAGTAGTATTCCCAACGACGATCTCTATGTCTTGCCGCAGTCAGACTCTCTTGCACGGCCTCTATCTCACTCAGAACCCTCAGTCTTCAGAAACAGAGCAAAAGATAAAAGATAAAAGGGTTTCTCCTCCTATTTATAATAATTCAAAATTTAAATGGGCTGACCGCGCAACTTACCACGGTCGTGGTAAAATGACCACAACTGTGGTCCTTTCATAAAGGTCCAATTCTGCTATGCAACCAGCATGGCCATGGTAAATTTACCACGGCCATGGTCCTTGCGTTACTTCATTTTTGGCCTTTTTTTCTTGGTCCTCCAGACAGTGGCATTTTTGCTCCAAAAAGTGCAATTTTCAACTCTTTTCCTCATGAAGCCTCTTGAGTACCTGTCTTGCACCAACTAACACCAAATAATGAGTTTTGACAATAAAATATATTCAAAATATATGAAAATGACATCTAAACTCACATCAAAATACAATGAAAATCTGGTTTATCAAAAAATTAGGGAAAAAATTTACAAAAATAGTGTAGACATGTCTGTCCTCATGCGTTGTCTAAGCAATGCATCTTTCGATGATCCTTAAGTCATGTGTAGCTTCTAATATCCACCCCTTGACTTAAATTATCCCCCACTTCATGCCGATAATCATATACAGATTTTGATATATGCACTTTGACCCAGAAAACATTACTGGCTTTCCAGCTTCTGGTTTCTTGCTTCTGATGTTGGATGGACTTTAGATTTTGGACCTGAAAAACATCACACCAAGTTCTCCATGCTTCTTGATAAGTTCTATTTCTTTGAAAGCACTTTAAGGCAAACCATTAGTAGCAAAAAGTCTATCATACTTAAAATCTGCTTCTTAAAAGTTTGTTGTCATTAAAACATTCATCCCATAGAGGATTCTACTTCAACACGAATGATGTCCATGTTATGGTTGAGAATGTTCTGTGTTGTACCATAGGACATGTACTCCCATATCATCTCCCAATGATTATCATGTAAGACCTTTGTGACCTGGGAGGTCTAGGGGCAGTAGGGGCCCAAGTGTGAATAAAACCTAGATGGAGAATTAGGACAACCCTATGAGTGGTGTCCATGTTCGATCATAGTAAAGTGATTGATTTTGTATGTTGAATCCAAAGGTTCATTTTGCTTGCGTCTCATAGAAAGGTGGAGGAACTTACTCCCATGCTTATTTTTCCTACGATTGAGGATGATGGATGGTCTTACACAGACGAGGAAGATGGAACAGAAATGCTACTACAAGTGTTGTAGATAAAATGGACGTGGTGGAGAAAGAGGAGGGTCCTCTTGAAGATACCTCACGGATCTGTTTGGGGATCGGTATACATTGATGTCATTGGTCTAGGTTGTAATAATTTTCTTGTAAATATGTGTGTAGACTAGGGATTAATATTATAATGTATCATTTTATTCAGTTGACTCAATTGTAATATGTCCAAATTGAAAGTTATAAGTGTGTATTTATATTTGTAGTATTTTGATTTCCTTATTGATAAATTGTTTGTGTAAAAATGAATTGTGAATTGTTTACTATGGTTTGCTATGGACTTGACACTTTATAGAACGAGTTGTTTTTGTGACGAATGATATTTCATTAATGGATGCTTTTAAACAAGTGTTAATCGAAAAGGATGATAAATGTTGGTGTTTCTAGTTTTAAAGTTACAAAAAAGAACTAAAATAAGAAAGGTCGTTTTTAATAATCAATTATTATTTATTCCACAAATTTTAAAAATAATAACAAGAATTTTAAATCGTAACAATGGGTGTTACAATTATTATTATTAATTCCTATATATTATAATAGTCAATATTTGAATTTTTCTCTTTTTTATTTGACTGGTGTTTGAATTTTTTTGTTTATAAAATATATTGTCTAAAGTATTTTTTTTTTTAAATTTTCAGTAATTAACAAAAATGTTTTATTATATAAACTAAAAAGTCTATTCATGTATATATTTATATTATAATTTATTATTCAAGTTATTAATTATATGTTTTCAAAGTCTATATATTGTTTTAATGTACATTTTAATTTTAGTCTTTTCAAACATGTTTTATAAAGTAATTTTTTTAATAAAATTTTAATTAATTATAAACAATGTTTCATACTGTATAAGTAAGTTATTTATTTTTTTACTTCTATTAGAATTGACTTATGCAATTTTGTCAAATCATACTTTGAAAGTTTTTTCAAAATGGAATTTGGTAATTAAATTTTGTTTTGAGAAGCTTATAAAAAGTGTTGTTCCTCACTCATAGTGATACACGGTAGATCGGTGAAGGCACCCAAGGTCCTCGCTGACATCGTCAAGTCCATCATCGGCGCTATCTATGTCGACCTCAAGTTTGACCTTGAAACAACATGGATGGTGCGTATGTTTATCAGTTCATCACCACACTAGTAAATCCATTGGGATGATAATAAATCATAACAATTATAAATTATTTAGTGTGTCACAATCTATTCACTATAAATGAATAATAAGCCAATAAATTTGGTCTGGTATAAAGTTCTTTATTCCTTATATTCTAGACAACTCCACTTGGCAAATTGGTGATGGTAGGGATATCAATTTCTGGACGGACAAGTGGCTTTCTAGCACATCGGTTGATCTCTTAAATATACCCCAGTAGGTTCATAATTCTCTGGTCTCTAAGGTTAGTGACTTTTTTACAAATGGGTCTTGGCATATTCCCCCAAGTTTATTCCAACGGCTGCCAAGTTTAGAAGAAGAGCTGAAAGCAATTTCCATTCCTTCACAGCCTGCTCAGGATATGTTAATGTGGTCTACATCTAATTCTGGCTCTCTTTCATTGAAGGAAGCCTTTCTCTTCTCAAATTTGCTAGGTCAATTTATCCCTTGGGCAAAGCTTATTTTGACCAATTTCATTCCCCCTTCCAAATCTTTCCTCATTTGGAGAATATTGCATAACAGAATGCCCACAGATGAGGGTCTATGTAAGCGTGGTTGCATAGTTGTCTCTATGTGCAATCTTTGCAAAAAAGCTGTTGAATCTACTGATCACTTGTTCTTGCATTTCAGTTATGTGTTACAGTTATGGTCTTGGTTCCAATCTATTCTTAGTCAGCAAATTAACACCAACTCTTTGCTTGATGTCCTATCCATTTGTATGAAATCTCTGAGCTCCCAAATTAGACACATAATAATAGCTAGTATAACTTATATTGTCTCTATCATTTGGTACTGTCGGAATCAAGCCAGGTTCCACAACAGGTCAATCAATCCTACAACAACAACAAATTTGGTGTTGGCACAAGTTCGCTTGGCAGGAAAGATTAGCAAAGGAACCATGTACTCTGATATCAATGAATTTAAAATCTTGAAAGGTTTTAAATTAGATGTGCGTTCAGGAAAAGCCCCTGTTGTCACCCAAGTTGATTGGCATCCACCTAAGTGTAGTTGGGTTAAATGTAACACTGATGGGGCTGCTAAAGGAGCGCCAGGTGTAACCCCCCTTCTAATAAAACATTATTTAACTATTTAATTTATATTATACATAAAAGTTCTAATATATTCTATTTTAAATCCAAAATAGATTCAGACTTACAATATTAAAATATACAGAAACGCTACTACAGAATATTTCTAACTACTACAAGTATTATCTACCCAAATTATTCCTATCCTACAGCTCTGGTGATCTCTGCATCTTTATCTTCTAACTAATCTTCAGTCACCTGCAATTTAAACTTCCCCTAGAATCTAGGGACAAAATTTACTGGATCAGGCATTTAATTTCTCATACATTTAGAAACAATATCAATCATGTACATTTCATATAATAATTAATAAATCACATAAATAAAACAAATGCATTATGATTTATGCAAATGCAATTTTTTTTCAAGTTCATGGCTACCGCAGTCCCGGTTAGCCAACATCAATCATTTCTTATTTTATATATATCAAAATCGTTTCTCATTTGAAATCTTTGTGTTTCCCCCAAAATGAATCATGCATGTTCATGCCATGTGATAATGATCATATGTAAATAATTAACATTAAACAATCACATAAAGAAATATACAATTCAACAATTAACATTAGTATATTACTAAAATATCAATTAGGTCGCTGCTATAAAAAGTTACTAAACTACCCTTGCTCTTTTCTATTATTTCTGATTTTGCCCTTGATCTTTTTTCAAAATTCCAAAATTATCCCTAAACTTTCTTGAATATGTGAAATTACCATTTTGCCCTTATATTTTTCTATTATTTCCGAAATTACCCTTGATCTTTTTATAAAATTCCCATTTTACCCCTAAACTTTCTAGAATATGTGAAATTAGCATTTTACCCCTTAATATTTTTATAATTTACTAAATTACCCTTAAACTTTTTATAAAATTCCAAGATTACCGCTAAACTTTCTAGAACATATGTAATTACTATTTTACCCTTTAATATTTTATAATTTACTAATTTGCCCTTAAACTTTTTATAAAATTCCTAATGTGTCGCTACATGTGAAATGACTATTTTGCCCTTGGTTATTTTAAAATTTCCACATGGTACCCCTTTATTCTCTCCATGGCCGAATGGCCTCCAAAAATTTTCAACATCATTTCACAAATTCAACTATGCATTTCCAATCAAGAACAAATGAAACAAAAATTTAAATCATCACAACACATCATCCAATCAATTTTTCGAATTTTCCTTCTCCTCCATTGAGGATCTTCGTAGGGTTCTTGCTGGGGGTTCTTGGAATCTCGAACCTGGTGTTCTTCATCTTTTTGCTTGGACTCCTGATTTCAACCCAAATTCTGTTCGTCATTCCAATGTGCAATGTTGGGTTCGAATTCTTGGCCTTCCTCAAGAATATTGGAGGCCAAGAATCCTGTTTTCTATAGCACATGGTATTGGGGTTCCCTTGGCCCTTGAGGATGCCACTGTCAACAGATCCTTTGGACACTTTGCAAGGGTGCTGGTGGACATTGATTTAAAAAAGGAGCTTCGTGACCAGATCTTAGTAGAGCGGGATGGTTTTGGTTTTTTTTGTAGAGCTGGTCTATGAAAAGATTCCAACCTTTTGTGATAGCTGTAAGATCATTGGGCACTCTATTTCGAATTGTAGGCATGCTCATAAGGCTGACGTGAATAAAAAATAGGAGATAGCAGAAGGCAAGAAGAAGGTTAATGTACATTACATCCCCAAGAAGAACGGGATAGAGAATGCAAGCGCTGGTGTCGCTGAACCTAGTCACGCTAAGGATGCTATGCAAGTGGATATTTCTAATGTGGATGGGCGGCGTTCTGTGCCTATCGTTCCAGATGATATTCTTGTTGATCAAGGAAAGTCGATTAATTGTTCGTTGCAGGTAGTGCCACCTGCTGTTGGCGAAGGAACTCAGGATGACAATTCTTCCTGTGATGAGTCTTTGCACCCTGAATAGCCAATTGTTGAGGTTGGATCGGCTCGGGTGGTCCAAGAGGAAGGGATTGTAGTTCCAGATTCCCAGAATTATGGTCGAGAGGTTGATCATGATATGTCCACCCCTGTTTCTGAAATGCCTCTACCGGTGCAACATGATTTGAACTTGGTTTCACGGTTGTGGGTTGATATGGTAGAGGAAGAGCAAGAAGATCAGATACAACCAAATGAAGATGTTTCACAAGATCACGAAGCTGGTTATACTATGGTTCTTTCTAAATCTCAGCAGAAAAAACTAAGGCGTAAAAAAAACTCTTCTGGTTTGCAAACCTCAAAGCCCTTGACTAGGGCGGGATTGCGTAATCTTGCATGATGAAAGTGCTTTTTTGGAATGTTAGAGGCTTGGCTAAACAGCCAACTCTAGACTTCCTGAAGCAACTGTGTCAGACTCAAAAACCAGACTGTCTTTTTTTGGCTGAACCTTGGGTGAGTCCTGATTCTATTCCTCTGTCTTTTTGGAAGATGCTTAATCTTCGTCTTTTTGCGGTGAATAATAGAGGTGAGTTACAGCCTAATTTGTGGGCTCTCTGCTCTGAGAACTTTATGCCTTCTATTGTGGCACTATCCTTTCAGCATATTTCGTTCTCCCTCTCATTTGAAGGTAAACGTATTTTCTTTTCTGCCATATATGCTAGCACCTCTTATGTTGCTAGAAGAAATTTATGGGAAGAGCTTGCCATTCTTCAGCAATCTTCTGAGGATCCTTGGTGTTTTTTAGGCAATTATAATGCTGTTTTGGGGGTGCATGAAAAACGTGGTGGTAGGCTTCCCCTTTCTATCTCTTGTAATGAATTCCAGGCCTGGTCTGATAGTTGCGGTTTAACTCACCTTCCTACATCAGGCCCAAGGTTTACATGGTCTAATGGTAGGCAAGGTCGGGCCCATATAAATATGAGACTGGACAGGGCTTTATGCAATGATGCTTGTTTCGCTTTTTGGCAAACAATTTCTTGTTGTTCTCTAACACGTATGCACTCAGACCATCATCCCCTACTTCTCTCCTTGCAAAGGGGTTGCAAGTCCTTTGCCTCTCCCTTCAAGTTTTTGAAGATGTGGACTGAGCATTCTGATTGTCGTCGTGTGGTTAAGGAAGCATGGCAGAGAAAGATTGTTGGGTGTCCAATGTATATCCTTAGCCAAAAACTCAAGCTTTTGAAAGCTGACCTCAAGCAATGGAATCATCTAGTGTTTGGGGATATTCAGTTACAGGTTGCTCGGGCTAAGAAGAATTTGGATGACGTCCAGAGTATCATTGATTTTGAAGGGTATTCTTCTGATCTTAAGGATCAAGAACTAAATGCTCAGATTGAATATCAGAAAGTCCTTGGATTCCAAGAATCTTTTTGGAAAGAAAAGTCTCGTATTAAATGGCACTGTTTTGGTGATCGTAACACTTCATTTTTCCATAAAACGGCTCGTATCAAGCAGACGTCCAAGAAAATGTCTTTTCTGAGGAAAGGTACGAATATATTGAACTCTCAAGAGGAGCTTGAAAGCGAGGTGTTGTCTTATTTTCAGGATATTTATGCTTCTGATAATAATTGTACAGCGAATCAGCTCATTGGGAATACCGTCCCTTGTGTTGTATCTTCTCAAGATAATGTGATGCTTGCGAATGTGCCTACTCATGAAGAAGTGAAATCTGCAGTGTTTGGGATGAACAATGAAGGTGCCCCTGGTCCTGATGGTTTTGGGGGATGTTTTTATCAAACCTTTTGGGATATTGTGGGGGAAGATGTGTTTGAGTCCACTTTTCAATTTTTTTCCCAAGGTTGGATTCTGCCTAACCTTAATTCTAATATGGTAGTGTTAATTCCTAAAGTCCCTGGAGCGGATACTATTGATCAGTTTCATCCTATTGCACTTGCAAACTTTCAATTCAAGATTATTACTAAAATACTTGCTGAGCATCTTGCGTTGATCGCCCCTGGCATTATTTCTCCTCAACAGAGAGGATTTATTAGAGGTCGTTCTATAGAGGATTGCATTGGGGTTGCTTCGGAAGCCATCAATATGCTGCCTGACCGTTCATATGGAGGTAACCTAGCTCTTAAGCTTGATATTAGGAAGGCCTTTGATACCATTGATTGGAAATTTTTAATTGATGTTTTAAAAGCGTTTGGTTTTTGCCCCACCTTTTGCCATTGGGTTCAAACTATTCTTAGCTCTGCTAAGTTGTCCTTTCTAGTGAATGGCAAGCCTGTCGGCTTCTTTCAATGCAAAAGAGGTGTTCGTCAAGGTGACCCTCTCTCCCCTTTGTTGTTTTGTTTAGCTGAAGAGGTGTTAAGCCGTGGTATTTCTCAGCTGGTTCAGGAGAATAAGCTTCAACTCATTTCGGGGCCAAGGGGAATTGTGGTTCCTAGCCATGTTCTTTTTGCTGATGATGTTATGGTTTTTTGTCGTGGATCTAAAAAATCTCTGCAATCTTTAATGTCTCTTCTTAGAATGTATGGGGAAGCATCCGGACAACTTCTCAGTTTTTCCAAATGTCGATTCTATTCTTGCAACTTGTCTCCTCGTAGAGTGGTAGCTATTAAAGATATCCTTGGATTTTCTATGGGAAGCCTTCCCTTTGTTTACTTAGGGGTGCCTCTATTTCTTGGGAAGCCTCGACGAACTCATTTACAGCCTATTGCAGATAAAATTAAATCAAAGCTTTCTAAGTGGAAAGGATCCTTGCTCTCAATTATGGGACGTGTGCAATTAGTAAAGTCTGTTATCCAGGGTATGCTTATACACTCCTTTCATATTTATGCTTGGCCTACTTCTTTGTTAAAACAGTTAGATTCATGGACGCGGAATTTTATCTGGGCGGGAGATATACATCAGCGAAAGATGGTTACTGTGGCTTGGCACAAGGTTTGCTCTCCTGTTGAAGTAGGTGGTCTGGGTATTCGGCCTTTTCCCAGTATTAATAATGCAGCTATGCTTAAGCTTAGCTGGAATTTTCTCTTCTCTAGTTGTCAATGGGCCTCTTTTATGCGTTCCCATTTTCTGCGTGCTGGAAAGACCTTGACTATGTATGTTCGGTCTTCTCTTTGGCCAGGTCTTCGACCTTTTGTTGATGTTGCTCGTTCCAATTCTAAATGGGTGCTTGGTTCTGGCTGCTCTATTTATTTTTGGACGGATAAATGGCTTAATAATCCTATTGTTGATATAGTGAATTTGTCTTCTGCAATGCATTCTGACCTTCAGTCTAAAGTTAGTGATTTTATTTATCAGAATGAATGGCGGATTCCTGATGTTTTTGCTGATTTATTTCCTGAGGTGGCTAATATGATGAGAGAGACTACCCTTCCTAGTGTTCCTGAACCGGATTATGTTGTTTGGTGCCCTTCGGATTCAGGGGTTCTGTCTTTTAAGGGGGCATATGATTTTTTGCATAACCAGTCCTTGTTAGCTCCTTGGAGTAAAATTTTATGGAGATCTTCAATTCCTCCATCTAGATCTTTTCTGGTTTGGAGATGTCTGCAGGGAAATATACCTACTGATGATATTTTACAAGCTCGTGGTTGCACATTGGTCTCCATGTGTTCTCATTGTTCTGAGCATGTGGAAACTGCTGATCATTTGTTCCTCTCTTGTCCAGTTGCTGTCGAGCTTTGGAATTGGTTGAGTTATACTCTTCAATGTCACATAGATAAATCTTCTTTGCTCATGTTATTATCTAATGCTTCAAAAGCCTCCAGTACTCAACTTCAAGATATTTTTGTTGCAGCTATTGTTAACACCATTTGGTTCCTTTGGATAAGCCGTAATCAGGCTAGATTTCAATGTGGCCCTATGACTGTAAACAGGATTAGAAATAATATTGTTGCTGCTGTTTCCCTTTCTGGTAATTTTTCCAAGGGAACCATGCGAAATTCTGTTGTTGATTGGTCTATTCTGAAGCAGTTTCATGTTTTGGGACATGTTGCAAAGGCCCCTAACATTAAACAAGTTCTTTGGTGTCCACCTCTTAGGGGCTGGATTAAATGTAATACCGATGGGGCAGCCAAAGGGGCTCCTGGACCTGCTGCTTGTGGAGCTTTGTTTAGAAATTCAGCGGGTGATTTCTTGGGTGGATTTTCGTTGCCGATCGGATGCTCATATTATTTGCATGCTGAACTTGTTGCAGCAATCACTGCAGTTGATTTAGCTCTTCAGAGAGGTTGGTTGAAGCTCTGGTTGGAATGTGATTCCAAGCTAGTCGTTGAAGCTTTTCAAGCTCCCCATATTGTTCCTTGGCAGCTTCAAGTTAAATGGAAAAATTGTCTAGCCCAGCTCTCATCTATGGAGTTTGTTGTGTCTCATATTTACCGGGAAGGTAATTATTGTGCTGACCACCTTGCTAATCTTGGTATCTCGTCGTCTGGCCTAGTTTGGTGGGATTCTGTCCCTGACTGTATTAGGGACTGCTTCTCTAGAGATAGGCTTGGTCTTCCAGCTTATAGATTTTGTTAATTTTGTGGGTTTTGGTTTGGTCCCCCCACTTTTTTTTTCTTGTTTTGCTTTGTTATATCAATTAATTTAAGTTTGAGAGCATGTGATTTCTAGTTCCTTTGGTGCCAACCTAGTTGGGATTACTGGTGCTAGTCTGATGCTTTTCAAGCTTTTTAAAAAAAAATCAAACATGGTTCCAAACAATTAATTCAAACTTCTAATATCAAATGTATAGAAACCATAAATCAATTTCATCTTTTCATGGTTCTTGATCAAATCTTGAATCTAAACCTCAAGACATGTTTTTCTTGTTTCCAAGTTGTCTAAATTGAAATTAAATGCCAAGATCCTTACCTAACCTAGAATCCTTAGTTTGATGAAGAAACCCTTGAATCCTTTTCTCCCTTGTCTTCTTGAATTTTTAGGGTTTTCTCTCTCAAATTTTTCTCTTTGGCCTAAGGTATGTTGAAGTTTGTGAGGTATTGGTTGGTTTCTTTCTTAATTTTGGAAGAAAAGATGAAGATTTAATGGAGGGGGCTGCTGTAGTGAACTCACGGTTTTGAGTTTTTAGAAAAGTTAGGTTTGTAAGCCTTTTCTTTTTCTTTTGGTTGCTTATGTTTATATAAATTTTTCTCCACCCAAACTGCTTATACATAGACGTGAAACTCCTTAGTCTAAGGCAGCCAATTTGGCCAAAAATTCCAGCCACTTGGACGGCCAAGAGTGTTTCCTTAGGTGACTTGCCAATTTGTGTGGTCAAAGAGTCAAAAGTTGTAGAAAATGGTAGATTTTTCTAGAATGTATTTAGGGATTTTAATTATCTTACAAACTAATTAGAATTTGAAGAAACTAACACCACCATTAAATTCCGCACTATCAAAAACCTTGGGGTAGTGTCTTAATTATCTCTTAATCAAAGTCTAATTAGCTTAATTTAATCACATTAGAAATATTGAGTTGTCAACTTTTGATTGGTTAATACTTGTATTTTTATTTTTCTTAGTTAAACAATGTTAATAATTATTTTAATTATGTTATAATTAATACATAATTCCATAGGTGTCATACAATTTTGTATCTTAATTTTATACCTTAGAATTTTATCGTAATAATTTCTCAGAGTTCTAACTTTTAGAAAATTCTAAAAATTCGAAATTAGCATTTTAATTTCTCAATTGTATATTTTCTTAATCTACATTCAATTATCTTTTTATTAGGTTACAGTTCACTCCAAAATACTACACTGGAAAAATTTATCCTGGACAGTTGTTTGAGACAACTGTCCAGTCAACAAGCAATTCAAACAAAAACAAAAATATCAAAAGGCTTAGGATTTTTTTTTAATAGAACTATATAAATTTTATTATGAAAATATGTACAAAAAGTTTCTATAAAATACAGTACATAATTTCTCATATATCTATGGAAAAGTATTTACAAACAGTAAAATAAAATAAGGATGTTACACTAGGAGCTGCTGCTTGTGGGGGTATATTCAGAGATAGCAGTGCTGCTATTATGGGTTCTTTCTCTGTCAACCTTGGTATCAACTTTGCTCTTAATGATGAACTGATTGGCGCTATGACAGCTATAGAACTTGCCAACCAGAAAGGTTGGCTTAACCTTTGGTTAGAATGTGATTCTTTGCTTGTTATAAAGGCTTTTAAATCTCCTAGTCTAGTTCCTTGGAGAATTAGAAATAGGTGCTTAAATTGTATAGACATCACTAGTCGGATGAACTTTCGATACTTCCATATATACCGTGAATGCAACTTTTGTGCAGATAGACTGGCTTCTCATGGTCTTAGGATACAGGGTTTTTTTTGGTGGGATCTTCTCCCGAATTTTATCCGGGTAGATTTCTTTTGAAATAGGTTCGGTCTTCCATACTTTAGGTTCAAATGATTGAACTCTCATGGGTTTGGTTGATGCCCCCCATGTTTTGTAACTATTTTCTTTCTTTATTTTATGAATTCCAAGTGTGTGGCATAAGATTGATATTGGTTGTAGTGCCAACCTAGTTGGGATTGCAAATATTATTGGTTCCTTTGCTCACCTTTCCACTAAAAAAAATGAATAATAACTATTATAAATTATAATTTTTATTTAGCATGACCATAATGAATGATAATTATTATATAAGGTTTTAAATTGTACTCGCCATTGTGGTGACTCCAAAATCCTTGAAGTTGTTGTTAAAATTGCAGTAGTTGACAATTTTTAACATCTTTGTATAATTCAATATGACAAAAAAAATCCTAATAAAAAAATATGACAAAAAATTGCTTTGCCAATTGTGATTGTGGTAGGTAATTAGGCATGTTTTTAAGCCGATGGTGACACTAGATGATTTGGAGCAACAACCTCAACCGGTAATGGCATTGTTTCATATATGCCAAAAGAAAGGAATGCATGTTGATATAAAATAGTGGAGGAATAGAGACGTAAGTATTGCTAATGTCTTTATAGATGGACAATTTGTTGCCTCTGCCTCCTCTGCTCAGAAGCATCTTGCGAAGCTGGAAGCCTCCAAGATTGCCTTATAAAAACTTGAATGTTGGGTTCTCTCTAATATGAAGTCTCCCACTAATATGAAGCTAAACTTCTATACTGACGAGGATGGTTCCTCAGTTGTTGTAGAAGCCAAACGTAGACTCCATCAACTTTGTCAGATTAAAAGATGGCCTAATTCAGAGTACATGTACGTACCTATTCTTTAAGATGATATATTCAAGGCTAAATTGCAATTTTGGTCCCCTTGGTTTCCCAAATTCACGATTTTGGTCCCTTAATTTTTCATTGTAACATTTGGTCCCCCTAGTTTTATAAATTGACGATTTTGGTTCATCTGTTAGATTATTAACTAATAATTGTGATTTGTAGAGTTATTATAAATGTTTGATTAAAGTTTTTTAATAATTAGTGATTTTTAATTAATTTATAATTAACTTAATAACTCTATGTACTAATCACAATTATTAGTTAATAATCTAACAGATGAACCAAAATCGCCAATTTGTAAAACTAGAGGGACCAAATGTTACAATTAAAAATTAAGGGGACGAAAATTGCAATTTAGCCTATATTCAATAAATAAAATTGATTTTCTTTCAGTTCACTTGCATGTGTGAAACTTTTGATCTTCCTTGATGACCAACTCGTTAATTGCTCCTCGACGATGGCTCACAGGGTTGTCAAGCATTCAGGTCCCGTTCATCAAAGGAGATATGTCTGCATCGTTCGGATAACAACTGAAGATAGTATCCTTCAAATGTTAGGGTATGAAAAATCTCAGGTGACGGATGCAGAGAATTTTGCTGTTTCCTTGATGCTTTTGTCCTTATAGGAGGGCAATCAACTAATCATTTGTGAGTGAGAATGGTGTTATTAGGGTGTCTCTCATCTCTTGTTTTAATTGGTTATTGTTTAGAGAGTAGTGCAAATTGGCATATCAAATCACAATGCCTATTTAATTACTTTGGCAATTTGTTCGTGAAATTGAGAGAGGTCATCTTGTATGTAAAATGTATCATAATATAAAAAACAATTATAAAAGAGATTCCAAAGTTACTTCAATCCTATGTTCAATTTCTTACAAGCAAATGAATCTGTCTAGAACTTTAAAACATATATAAAACTTATTAGAGAGCATCCCTTGATATCAAGTAAAATATGTGGACATGTAAATTACCAATTATAGTAATTTGGATCGATGGACAAATTTAAGTACTTTGTAATATTCAATTTATTATAGTCAAGTCTTAAGACAATTTTATAAAAACATGTATTCAAGAATTTCTGCATAATCAAACATTAAAGTATCTCCCACACATTTTCCCTTATCATAATAACTATAAACTCCTATTACATACATGTAATCAAGTGTTAAGTAGTCCAAATCTAAAAAATATTGTAATAAAAGAATTTTCTTATTTCAAAAAAATCAACCTTGCACCAAGCCTTGGTTCTTGTTTATATTCTTTTCTTTTTTAAAAAAAATTAAAAGTGTTTTCCTTAACTAAGGATAATTGTCTTAGCATATTTTTTCAATATATTCACATATAAGTCATTTTATGTCTGACTTGAGGAACATTATTATGTGAGATAAGTCATCATTTGATTATTCTTACTATGATACATTAATAGTAACTAAGTCCTCACCATACATCAATAGTAGAATTTGTGCATAATCAAACATTAAAGTATCTCCCATACATTTTCCCTTGTCATAATAACTATAAACTCAAAATGAATAATAAAACTAAATAAAATCAATGAATAATAAAACTAAATAGATGAAATTAAACAAGACAAAATAAAATCAAAATGATGGTATATAACTATATGAGGAGAAAATGAAACAAGACAAAAATAAAAGGAGAAAAATGAGGGGGAAAATTTACAAAAATATAAAGGAAACATCTTTCTAATAAATAAATCTTTATAGAATAAAAGAATGAGAAGAAAAAAAAAAGAAAAAAAAAGAAAACTTATAAATTGGAAACATGGCTTAAAAAAAGAAAAAATAAACATAAAAAATTACAAAAGGTCATAAGAAAAATTTAGAAAGAACATTTTTTCACAAAAGAAGGATAATGACAAGGAAAGAAAAGAAAAAACCCTTCAGATTTAAAAGAAACAGGGTTAAAAAGGAAGAAAAAAGAGAAGGATTAAAAAAGAAAAGGAAAGTTTAAGTAGAAGTAAGAAGAAAGTTAAAAAAAAACCACTATTACGTATTAGCTTGAAATAACACATTGAGTTGATGGAAAACAAAGGAAAAACTCATTGACTTGGGGGAGAACAAAGGATTTTTTTAGTGTTACATGAAGGAATTGGAAACGTGAAGTATAATAGAAGTGTAGCATGGAAAAATGAATGACTATCTGTTGGGCTTTTTAGTTTAAAATTGCAACTTAATTGATTGTTCAAACCAAACAAAATAAAAAAATAATAATAAATGGAAGAGCAGTTTTGTAAATTCATGTGATGGAAGAGGAGTTTTGAAAACTCATGTGACATAACTTAACCATTTTCACGCATTTTTTTTAAAATAGCCGTATAAAATTTGAAGGGAACCCGCAATGCCTATACTTAAAGGCAACATTTCACACGATTTTCTTTGCTTTCCTTTCTTCTCGAAGGTTGAACCTTAAACTCTGCCTTTTGTCTTTGATCTACGTGCCAAATTCGACCTCTTCAACACATTGAAAAACTTCGTGATTATGTTGCACCTGATCGGTGATGCAACACCTACAATGTGACACAAACCTATATTTGCCTTTATTGTGGACTAATGCATAAAATATGTTCGCTTAAGGGCAAGGATACCCTACACTATAGTGACAGTAGACTTTAAGTCAGGATATCGAACCCAAAGGAATTAGTCATTTTAATGTTTCTCGAGTCTCGGTCTGGATAAAATATTAAAAATATAAATTAAATAAAACTCATTAATTTGAACATAATCATGGGGATCAAAATTTTCAGATTTCCATCTGATTCTCCAAAATAAAATACTGAATAAATAAAAAAAAGTAGTTCAATAACTAAAATTAGGGGTGTTAAATTTTGGAAAATAGACTTTCAGAACTTCAAAATGGTAATTGGCTTATCTTCAACAAAAACAATTCAAATGTCTAAATTTGCTTTTCAATCTAGCTGTGAAATAGATAAGATTTTTAGCTTAAGTTCCTTATTTTCTAAAAGATCTAAATAAAAATTTAGTGGTTTTTAGTTCAAAATGGTTTTGAAAATTTTTTCAAAAATTTCTAATGACTTGAAATTGATTACTAAGCATAAAATAAACTTTTTAGAATTTAATTTATTTAATATAAAATTTCAAAGTTTATTTAATATCATTGGGAAATTAAGGGCATTTTAATAATTTACTTACCTTTTATATATAAATCAATTTTTGTACTTAAGTGTGAAAAGCAAATTATTTTTAGTCTAATTTAAAATATTCAAGTAAAACTAATTGAAATAATTTTAGGCAATTGCACACAAAAATGGTAGTAGTACAGAGAATTCAATCATACAAAAGATGTTGTAGTAATTAAATAACCCCAATTTACACAAAACTAGGAATTGCATGAAACCAGTGGCATTTTAAAGAGGACACACAAGTCTCTAAGTTCACAAAAGGATTTTAGCTAATTCAAACCATAGTGTTCTAGCCAATGCAAATAGTACAAGTCTCATGCAACTAATACAACTCAACATCTCATGCACAGGCTTCAAGAATAATTGTGCATACACTTGGGCATGACTTAATGTTGGTTCTTGTAACATCCCCATAAATCATAATAATAATTATGAGTATAATAATGAAATAAGATAATGTCTATTTGCTTTATAATATTCTATTATTTGCCTTTTCAGTGTTTTAGTACAATGTGTGTGCATTAGAGTAACTTGTAGAGTAAGGAACCATAAAACCAATACAAGGTATATATATATATATATATATATATATATATATATATATATATATATATAAACCCAAACCCTTCCCTCCCACACTTAACACACACACACACACTTAGAAACATAGAGAGAGAAAGAAGAGAGAAGGAAGAGAAAAGAGAAGAAGGAGAGAGGAAGGGAAGAAGAAGGAGGAAGGAGCTAGGGAATCCACAGCACCCCACTCATCATCCATAGTCCAGAGGTCTTTGGTGAGTGTTATGTATCTTTCTCTATCCCTCCATTTAAGGCTTGGGCAGAGATTCAAGGAGGTTAGGATTCTCTCCATGGGAGAGGAGCTACAACCCCCAATCCTTGGGTTTAGTGTGAGAGATGCATAAATCATAGTTGTCTTGCTTGTTTGGCATGAGATTCCTCATTAATTTGCATTAGTGTGAGGATTTGGGTTATTGGGTAGCATTTATGATAAAGGGGCCATGCCCAATCACAAACCCTATGACTTCCAGAGTTGCGAACTCTCGCTTAAGTGAGCTCTGCATGGCGCTTAAGCGAGGAGCCCCTGGAGTAGGAAGTACTCTCTGCAACTCTCGCTTAAGCGTGAGTTTCTGGCGCTTAAGCGTGGTAGCCTGGTGCTTAAACGTGAGGATCTGGTGCTTAAGCGCAAAGCTCCAGGGACCATGGTCAATTGCAGTACTCTGACGCTTAAGCACAAGTGGTTGGCGCTTAAGCGTGGCACTATGGCGCTTAAGCTCCAGGATTTGGTGCTTAAGTGAGGTGCCAGGCATAGAATGGCTTAAGTGTAGGATTCATGCTTAAGCGACTGACCCCTGGAACATTATGTTAAGTTTCATCCTTTCTAAGTTATTTCTTTAATATGTTTAGTATAATGTTTTGATAAGTTAAGCATGCAAATGAAAAGATTCGCCCTCTTTAGAAGGTAGGGGGGACCCCTTCCGTCACTTCCTACTTTCCGAAGATGAGGCATAGCTCCTCGGGCCGAAGGAGAATAATACGAGGCCAAGGCATAAAAGGAAAGGGACGCCTTTCGATATATTGAGCTCAATAGATGCCGTATGATGGAAAAAGAATAAAGAAATTTAAAGCATGCAAAGTAAATGTTAAGATTATGTTAATATAGATGTAAAAGTAGCATATTATATTACTTTGTAGTACGATTTTAAATGATGAAAGATTATAATGCATGTCTTTAACACTCACTGAGACCCTATCTCATCAGTTTAATGTTTATGTTCCAGATGAAACAGGTTTGAAGTATGGAGACAAGAGGCCTAGAAGATATTATGTTTATATAGCAATATCGTGATAGGCTAGTTTTTGTTAAAAGAACTCTTCACGTATTCTTTTGGCATAGGATCCCATGTATATGGATTACCTTACATGTATATGATGTAATACTTAAGGATGATGTAGACCCTTGAATAGTTATACTCTTGAGTAATAATATCATATATGTTTATATTATCTAGGTTATTGACTAAAATATAAGTTAGATGGTAGTATCCATTAGGGTGTTACATTTTGGTATCAGAGCAGTTCAATCCTTAGGACTGTGGATAATATGTTAGTATATTCAGGTTGTCTTATTAATCTTGCCATGAATTCTACCTTATTTGAGTTATTGTATATTGAGCCTGATCAGCTCAATATGTGTGCATAGTAAATAGAGATAATGGTGGGAAGAGGAAGACCACCTTTGGGTACACGTACTCCAGAATTAGCAGCCATGGAGGCAATGGCTGCTGCCATGAGAGAACAAGCAGCAACCACCACCAACCTTGTCAACCAAGTATTGAGGGGATCACCTGGAGGTTCCTCAAATGCTAATAACCAAGGGGGCGAAAACCAACATGTCGGATTCTCTGAATTCCGGAAGAACGACCCACCCACCTTTAAGGGGGAATATGACCCGTCTGCTGCATAATTTTGGCTCTAAGAAATGGAGAGTATTTTCGAAGTGGTGCCATCCACAGAGGAGCAGAAAGTGGTTTATGCTACGTTCATGTTGAAGGGCGAGGCAAAGAATTGGTGGAAGGGCGCTAAGGAGGGAATGATGACCTTGGGAACTCCTCTTACTTGGGAGAACTTCAAGATCACATTTCTAGATAAGTATTTCCCTAACAGTGTTAGGATTCAGAAGGAGACTGAATTATTACAACTTAAGCAAGGGAGTATGATGGTGGGTCAATATGTGGCTAAGTTTGAAGAGTTGGCTAAGTACTCCCGTTACCTTCGCCATCAACCGAATGAGGAGTGGAAGTCCATTCAGTTTGAGCAAGGCTTAAGGTCCGAAATCCTTAGTCAAGTAGGGACCTTGGAGATTAGGAGTTATTCACTCCTAGTAAACAAGTGTCTCATTGTGGAGGGAAATTTGAATAAGTTAGAGGTGGAGCAACGAAAAACCCACAAGAGGAAGAATGAAGAAGTAAGGTTCAACCCAAATGCCAAATACAGAAAGGAGGGTTTTAAGGGCAAAAGGGTAGCAGCATTTGGAACTCCCAATGTGGAGGCATGCCCTAAATGTGGGAAGTCTCATCGAGGGGTATGTATGTTAGGGCAAAATGTTTGTCTCAAGTGCCACCAACCGGGACACTTTTCCAAGGATTGTCCACTTTGGAAGAAGCAGGGAGCTCCTAACTAGACAACTCAAACTAAAGGAAGAGTCTTCACCTTAAGTGGAGAAAAAGCAAAAGGGGTTGACAACTTGATTAAAGGTATATGTTTTCTAAACCAAAAACCCTTAGTTGTCTTATATGACTCGGGGGCGACCCATTCTTTTATTGCTTATGAATGTGTGCATCGTTTGAAGTTGTCAGCTACACCTTTATCTATTATTTTAAATGTCTCCACCCCAGTTGAAGGCAATATTCCTGCCTCACATGTTTGTGTAGAGTGTCCTATTGAAATACAAGATAAAAGTTTTGTTGTGAATTTAATATGCTTACCTTTAATTGGTTTGGATATTATTTTGGGTATGGATTGGTTTTCTGCTAACCATGTTGTGTTAAATTATTTTAATCGCATTGTAGAGTTTCCTTCTGATGTTACCCCTATCCCAAAGTCCCATCCCTTGTTGTTTTCTAGTTCCACTCAAGTTTCCCAAAGCCTAGTGGAGGGAAGTCAAGTTTTTCATTTGTTTCTTTCCTCAAAGATGGAGGTTAAGTTAGAACTTGCAACTATTGTTATTGTCAAGGAATTTATGGATGTGTTTCCGGAAGAGGTTACTACCTTACCCCAGAGAGAGAAGTAGAGTTCTCCATAGATTTGGTTCCTGGGATGGGACCAATTTCTATAGCACCGTGTAGAATGTCACCTCTAGAGCTTAGTGAGCTTAAGAACCAAATAGAAGAGTTAATATCCCAACAGTTCATTAGGCCTAGTGTCTCTCCTTGGGGTGCGCCCGTTCTTTTAGTAAAGAAGAAAGACAGGAGCATGAGGTTATGTGTAGACTATAGGGAACTCAACCGAGTGACTGTTAAGAACAAGTACCCTCTCCCTAGGATAGATGATCTTTTGGATCAACTTAGAAGGGCTTCGGTTTTCTCTAAGATTGACCTTAGATCGGGATACCACCAGATTAGGATCAAGTCAGAAGATATCCCCAAGACAGCTTTTAGAACTAGATATGAGCACTACGAGTATTTGGTGAGGCCATTTGGACTCATCAATGCTCCAGCAGTGTTCATGGATTACACGAATAGGACCTTTCGACCTTTCTTGGATAAATTTGTTGTTGTCTTTATTGATGACATTTTGGTGTATTCCCGCACCTTGGAGGAACATGAAGAACATCTTAGGACGGTTTTGCAAGTTCTTAGGGAGAAGAAACTCTTCGCAAAACCAGAAAAGTGTGAGTTTTGGAAGAGAGAAGTGAACTTCTTGGGACATGTTATATCCCAAGGAGGGGTAGCTGTAGACCCTAGTAAAATAGGAGCAGTGCTAGAGTGGGATAGACCCCAGGCGATATCTCAGATTAGGAGTTTCATAGGTTTAGCAGGGTACTACAGGAGATTCATCAAAGGTTTATCCCAGTTAGCATTGCCCCTGACTAGGTTGACTAGAAAGGGACAACCCTTTGTTTGGGATGAGAGGTGTGAAAGAAGTTTTCATGAACTGAAGGAGAGATTGACTTCTACTCTAGTGTTAGTCATACCTGACCCCTTAGGGGACTTTGAAGTGTATTGTGACACTTCAAGTAAAGGTGTTGGTTGTGTGTTGATGCAGGAAAGAAAAGTAGTAGCCTATGCTTCTAGGCAATTGAAACCACATGAAGAGAATTACCCAACCCATGACTTGGAATTGGCGGCTGTGGTCTTTGCCCTTAAGATTTGGAGACATCGTCTATATGGTCTCGGGTTTGTGGTGTATAGTGACCATAAAAGCCTAAAATATCTGTTTGACCAAAAAGAGCTCAATATGAGACAAAGGAGATGGATGGAGTTCTTAAAGGACTATGACTTTGATTTGAAGTACCATCCGGGCAAAGCCAATGTAGTGGCAGATGCTTTAAGTAGGAAATCCTTGCACATATCTTCTATGATGGTGCATGAGATGCAATTGTTAGAGGAGTTTAGGAACCTCAACCTAGAGATGACCTTGCATGACCATAGTTTGAGTTTGTATAGGATAGAAGTTTCCTGTGACTTAAGGGAAATGGTTAGAGAGGTTCAAAAAGGGTATATGGAGTTGCAAGCTTAGAGGAACCACCAAGGGTTCTCTGAAGCAGACGATAGGACCATTCTCTTCCAAGGAAGGGTTTGCATCCCTAAAGATGATGATCTGAAGGATCAAATTTTGAAAGAGGCCCATAGGAGTGGATTCTTGGTACATCCTGGAACTACCAAGATGTATCAGGATCTAAAGAGGATGTTTTGGTGGTCAGGCATGAAAAAGGACATAGTGGAGTTTGTGGCTAAGTGCCTTGTTTGCCAACAAGTCAAGATTGAACACCAAAGGCCATTTGGCTTCTTACAACCCTTAAACATTCCAGAGTGGAAGTGGGAGAGCATTTCCATGGACTTTGTCATGGGTCTACCTCGGGCCCAAATAGGGTATGATGCCATATGGGTGATAGTGGATAGACTTACCAAGTCTGCTCACTTTTTACCCATCAAGGGCACTTTCTCATTGGAGAGGTTGGCCAAGTTATACATTCAGGAAATAGTGAGATTACATGGGGTTCCAGTCAACATAGTTTCAGATAGGGACCATAGATTCACATCTAGATTTTGGAAGGCATTACATAAGGCTTTAGGCACCAAGCTTAGTTTTAGCACAACCTACCATCCTCAGACTGATGGGCAGAGTGAGAGAACCATACATACCTTGGAGGACATGCTTAGGGCATGTGTTCTAGAAGAGAAGGGCAGTTGGGATAGGTACCTACCTTTGATAGCGTTTTCTTACAACAACAGTTTTCACTCTACCATAGGTATGTCACCTTATGAGGCTTTGTATGGTAGGAAATGTAGGACCCCTTTGTGTTGGTGTGAGGTAGGAGAGAGAAGCCTAGTTGGACCAAACATAGTTCAGGAAACCACCCAGAAAATTCAAATGATTAGGAAGAAGTTGCAAGTGGCTCAAATTAGGCAAAAGAGTTATGTCGACAAGAGGAGGAAACCTTTAGAATTTGAAGAAGGTGACCATGTGTTTTTAAAAGTATCCCCTACCACTGGCATTGGAAGAGCCATCAAGGCAAGAAAGTTGAATCCTTGTTATGTTGGTCCATTCCAAATTTTAGAAAGAATCGGGCCTGTGGCCTATAGGATTGCTTTACCCCCTTCTTTGTCCAATCTTCATGATGTTTTCCATGTATCTCAACTTAGAAAATATGTTCAAGATCCCTCTCATGTCATAGAAACAGAGTCAGTTCAGTTGAGACTCGATCTTACCTTCAAAGCAAAGCCTATTCGGGTTGTTGACCAGAGTGTGAAAACACTAAGGAATAAGACTATTCCTTTAGTTAAAGTTGTTTGGGAGGGACTTGTATCGAAGGAAGCCACTTGGGAAAAGGAGGACAAGATGAGATTGTTACACCCCCACCTTTTTGAGTAAGGTATGCTTTAGTTACAATTTTCGAGGACAAAAATTTGTTGATGGAGGGGAGTAATGTAACATCCCCGTAAATCATAATAATAATTATGAGTATAAGAATGAAATAAGATAATGTCTATTTGCTTTATAATATTCTATTATTTGCCTTTTCGGTGTTTCAGTACAATGTGTGTGCATTAGAGTAACTTGTAGAGTAAGGAACCATAAAACCAATACAAGGTATATATATATATATATAAACCCAAACCCTTCCCTCCCACACTTAACACACACACACTTAGAAACTTAGAGAGAGAAAGAAGAGAGAAGGAGGAGAAAAGAGAAGAAGGAGAAAGGAAGGGAAGAAGGAGGAAGGAGCTAGGGAATCCACAACACCCCACTCATCACCCATAGTCCAGAGGTCTTTGGTGAGTGTTATGTATCTTTCTCTATCCCTCCATTTAAGGCTTGGGCAGAGATTCAAGGAGGGTTAGGATTCTCTCCATGGGAGAGGAGCTACAACCCCCAATCCTTGGGTTTAGTGTGAGAGATGCATAAATCATAGTTGTCTTGCTTGTTTGGCATGAGATTCCTCATTAATTTGCATTAGTGTGAGGATTTGGGTTGTTGGGTAGCATTTATGATAAAAGGGGTCATGCCCAATCACAAACCCTATGACCTGCAGAGTCGCGAACACTCGCTTAAGCGAGTTCTGCATGGCACTTAAGCGAGGAGCCCCTGGAGTAGGAAGTACTCTCTGCAACTCTCGCTTAAGCGTGATTTTCTAGCGCTTAAGCATGGTAGCCTGGCGCTTAAGCGTGAGGATCTGGCGCTTAAGCGCAAAGCTCCAGGGACCATGGTCAATTGCAGTACTCTGATGCTTAAGCGCAAGTGGTTCGTGCTTAAGTGTGGCACTATGGCGCACTTAAGCACTAGGATTTGGCGCTTAAGCGAGGTGCCAGGGTTAGAATGGCTTAAGTGTAGGATTCATGCTTAAGCGACTGACCCCTGGAACATTATGTTATGTTTCATCCTTTCTAAGTTATTTCTTTAATATGTTTAGTATAATGTTTTGATAAGTTAAGCATGCAAATGAAAAGATTCGCCTTCTTTAGAAGATAGGCGGGACCCCTTCCGTCACTTCCTACTTTCCGAAGATGAGGCATAGCTCCTCGGGCCGGAGGAGAATAATACGAGGCCAAGGCATAAAAGGAAAGGGATGCCTTTCGATATATTGAGCTCAATAGATGCCGTAGGACGGAAGAAAAGTAAAGAAAGTTAATTTAAAGCATGCAAAGTAAATGTTAAGATTATGTTAATAGAGATGTAAAAGTAGCATATTATATTACTTTGTAGTACGATTTCAAATGATGAAAGATTATAATGCATGTTTTTAACACTCATTGAGACCCTGTCTCATCAGTTCAATGTTTATGTTCTAGATTAAACAAGTTTGAAGTATGGAGACAAGAGGCCTAGAAGATATTATGTTTATATAGCAATATCTTGATAGGCTAGTTTTTGTTAAAAGAACTCTTCATGTATTCTTTTGGCATAGGATCCCATGTATATGGATTACCTTACATGTATATGATGTAATTACTTAAGGATGATGTAGACCCTTGAATAGTTATACTCTTGAGTAATAATATCATATATGTTTATATTATCTAGGTTAATGACTAAAATGTAAGTTAGATGGTAATATCCATTAGGGTGTTACAGTTCTACGTAAGGATTAGCCATTTTAACTCATGTTAAATCAGGGGAGGACAACTAGTGATCATTTCTCAAGTCTTTCAAGTCCTAAAATGGCACATACAATGCGAAAACCAAATTTTTCTTGCCTTATAGACTCACCCAACCAGTTTTAATAGTAAATTCACTAATTTTTTTTGGAAAAATATAAATGATATGAGTCCAGTTGAATTTGAAATTTAATATCAAGAACTACTAGACTAACAAAAGGTTTTGGCTAATTCATTCTACATCATTACCAGTTTCGAAATTAAGACATGTCTTTACACAAAACCAATTCCAGCACACATGTTTATTTAGTTTCAAATTCTCTAACTTCTCACACACTTGGTTGTGAGGACTTATTTTATGCCACACTTAGACACCTCTAGGGCAGGTTCAAATAGGGGAAGGCCCTAGGGTCTATGGTGAGGACTTAATTACTATTGATGTATCATAGTAAGAATAATCAAATGATGGCTTATCTCACATAATAATGTTCCTCAAGTCAGACATAAAACAACTTATATGCGGATATATATTGAAAAAATATGCTAAGACAATTATCCTTAGTTAAGGAAAACACTTTCAATTTTTTTTTTAAAAAAAAGAATATAAACAAGAACCAAGGCTTGGTGCAAGGTTGACTTTTTTGAGATAAGAAAATTCTTTTAATACAATATTTTTTAGATTTGGTCTACTTAACACTTGATTACATGTATGTAATAGGAGTTTATAGTTATTATGACAAGGAAAAATGCATGGGAGATACTTTAATGTTTGATTATGCACAAATTCTTGAATACATGTTTTATAAAATGATCTTATGATTTGACTATAAATTGAATATTACAAAGTACATCGATCCTAATGACTCTAATTGGTAATTTACATGTCAACATATTTTACTTGATATCGAGGGATGCTTTCTAATAAGTTTTATATATGTTTTTAAGCTCTAGACAGGTTCATTTGCTTGCAACAAATTGAAAGTAGGATTGAAGTAACTTTGGAATCTCTTTTGTAATTCTTTTTTATATTCTGGTACATTTTACATACAAGATGACCTCTCTCAATTTCACAAACAAATTGGCAAAGTAATCAAATAGGCATTGTAATTTGATATGCCAATCTGAACTACTCTCTAAACAATAACCAATTAAAACAGGAGATGGGAGACACCCTAATAACACCATTCTCACTTAAAGATGATTAGTTGATTGTGCTCCTTTAAGGACAAAAGCATCAAGGAAGCAGCAGAATTCTCCACATCCGTCACCTGAGATTTTTCATACCCTGACATTTGAAGGATACCATCTTCAGTTGTTAGCCGAACGTGCTGACATTTCTCTTTTGATGAGCTGGACCTGAATTCTTGACAACCCTGTGAGCCATTGCAAAGGAGCAATTAATGAGTTTGTCAACAAGGAAGATCAAAAGTTTCGAACATGCAAGTGAACTGAAAGAAAATCAATTTTATTCATTGAATATAGGCTAAATTGCAACTTTGGTCCCCCTAGTTTCTAAAATCCACGATTTTGGTCCCCTTAGTTTTTAAATGTAACATTTGATCCCCCTAGTTTTACAAATTGCTGATTTTGGTTCATCTGTTAGATTATTAACTAATAATTTTGATTAGCAAAGTTATTAAGTTAATTATAAATTAATTAAAAATCATTAATTATTAAAAAAATTAATAAAACATTTACATTTAACTTAATAACTCTATTAATCACAATTATTAGTTGATAATTTAACATATGAACCAAAATCGTCAATTTATAAAACTAGGGGACCAAAATCATGAATTTGGGAAACTAAGGGGGACCAAAATTGCAATTTAGCCTTGAATATATCATCTTAAAGAATAAGTACGTACATGTACTCTGGTTTAGGCCATCTTTTAATCTGACAAAGTTGATGGAGTCTACGTTTGGCTTCTACAACAACTGAGGTACCATCGTTGTCAATATTAGTGGGAGACTTCATATTAGAGGGAACTGAACATTCAAGTTTATGTAAGGCAATCTTGGAGGCTTCCAGCTTCGCAAGATGCTTCTGAGCAGAGGAGGCAGAGGCAATAAATTGTCCATCTATAAAGACATTAGAAATACTTACGTCTCCATTCCTCCACTGTTTTATATCAACGTGCATTCCTTTCTTTTGGCATATATGAAACAACGTCTTTACCGGTTGAGGTTGTTGCTCCAAATCATCTAGTGTCACCATCGGCTAAAAAACATGCCTAATTACCTGCCACAATCACAATTGGCAAAGCAATTTTTGTCATATATTTTTTTATTAGGATTTTTTTTGTCATATTGAATTATACAAAGATGTTAAAAATTGTCAACTACCACAATTTTAACAACAACTTCAAGGATTTTGGAGTCACCACAATGAGGAGTACAATTCAAAACCTTATCTAATAATCATTTATAATAGTTATCATTCATTATGGTCATGCTGAATAAAAAATAATCATTTATAATAGTTATTATTCATTATCATTCATTTATAGTGAATAGATTGAGACATACTAAATAATAATTTATAATTGTTATGATTTATTATCATCCCAATGGATTTACTAGTGAGGTGATGAATTGATAAACATACGCACCATCCTTGTTATTTCAAGGTCAAACTTGAGGTCGACATAGATTGCACCGATGATGGACTTGATGATGTCGGCAAGGACCTTGGGTGCCTTCACAGATCCACCATGCACGACGGGGTGATTCTCTTTGGCGATGGCATCCACAAAGCGTCCCACTTGATCAATAAGGGGACGGGTATTGTGGCTGATGAAGTGGTGGAGGCTGTAGCGGACGGCAACGCGGGCCAGCTTCTTGGTGTTGGTGTTAGTGGCACGTAGAAGAGAGAGTTGGCCAGGCTGGAGATTAGGGTAAATGAGGAAGAGGTGGGTGGTGATGGCGACACTCAGAATGGAGTCTCTAATGAAGCCAAGACGCTTATAGGAGACACCCTCCGTGAAGGAGGAGTGAGTAGGTGCTTGTTCTAGAAGACACTTGTTGAGGAATACGTAGCCTATTATATTCTCCACTTGCTCAACCAAATGCTGCTCCATCTTGGCAGATGCAGTAGTGATGTAGTGGTGTAAATATTTCAACACTTTGTGTTTGTGTATGTTTTTCTATGTGCCTCTGTATCACTACAAGTGAGGAGCAATGCTTTTTATAAGCTTCTCAATTTTTTTTTAATTACCACAGTCTATTTTGAAAAAAAAAATTCAAAGTATGATTTGACAAAATTGCATAAGTCAATTCTAATAGAAGTAAAAAATAAATAACTTACTTATATAGTATGAAACATTTTTTATAATTAATTAAATATTTTATAAAAAAAAATACTTTATAAAACATGTTGAAAAGACTAAAATTAAAATGTACATTAAAACAATATATAGACTTTGAAAACATATAATTAATAACTTGTTTAAAAAAATATAATATAAATATATAAATAAATAGGCTTTTTATTTTATATAATATTTTTTTTGTTAATTACTGAACATTTAAAAAAATACTTTAGACAATATATTTTATAAAACAAAAAAATTCAAACACCAGTCAAATAAAAAAGAGAAAAATTCAAACATTGACTATTATAATATATAGGAATTAAGAATGATAATTGTAGCACCCCTTGTTACGGTTTACAATTCTTGTTATTATTTTTTAAATTTGTGGAATAAATAATAATTGATTATTAAAAATGACCTTTCTTATTTTAGTTTTTTTTTTTTTGTAACTTTAAGACTAGAAACACCAACATCGATCATCCTTTCCGATTAACACTTGTTTAAAAGCATCCATGAATGAAATATCATTCATCACAAAAATAATTCGTTTTATAAAGTGTCAAGTCCACAACAAACCATAGTGAACAATTCACAATTCATATTTACACATAAACAATTTATCAATCAGGAAATCCAAATACTACTAATATAAATACACACTTATAACTTTCAATTTGGACATATTACAATTGAGTCAACTGAATAAAATGATACATTATAATATTAATCCCTAGTCTACACACATATTTACAGGAAAATGACTAGGACCCAGACCAATGACATCAATATATACCCACCCCTAAACAGATCCATGAGGTGTCTTTGAGAGGACCCTCCTCTTTCTCCACCATGTTCGTTGTATCTACGACACTTGTAGTAGCATTCCCATTCCAACTTCCTCGTCCGTGCAAGGCCATCCATCATCCTCAATTGTAGGAAAAATAAGCATGGGAGTGAGTTCCTCCACCCTTCTATGAGACGCAAGCAAAATGAACCTTTCGGTTCAACATACAAAATCAATCACTTTACTATGATCAAACATGGACACCACTCATAAGGTTGCCCTAATTCTCCATCTAGGTTTCATTCACACTTGGGCTCCTATTGCCCCTAAACCTCCTAGGTCACAAATGTCTTACATGATAATCATTGGGTGACGATATGGGAGTACATGTCCTGCTGGTACAACACAGAACATTCTCAAGCATAACTTATCAAGAATCATGGAGAACTTGGTGTGAAGAATTTTCCTATAGCCTTGGCGTCCAAAATCTGAAGTCCAACCAACTTCAGAAGCAAGAAACCAGAAGTTGGAAAGGCAGTACTATTTTTCGGGTCAAAGTGCAGATATCAGAAGCTGTATATGATTAGAGGCATGAAGTTGGGGATAATTTAAGTGAAGGGGTAGATATCAGAAGCTATGCATGACTTAAGGATCATTAGAAGATGCATTGTTTAGACAACTCGTGAGGACAAACGTGTCTACACGGTTAAGAAGCACACACCATGAGTTGTAACGTCAACTCTATGCAGCAGTGTACTGATTCACTACCTTGATGAAAGCTCTCTTGATCCAACCTATCCAAATAGAACTTGTTTAGGATAGGGAACCTCAAAAAAGTAATCAAGGAACTGCTACTTCTGAAGGTTGTGAGTGACCACAACAGGTTGCTATGAGAGTCAAGTAACAGTTAAAAGTATCCAGTCTTTGAACCTAGAGTTGCTACTCTGGGTTCAAAGCCTCGATAGGCTTTTAGAAAGAATACCTAGGAAGATAGCCTGCAAAGGCTTGGAGAATACCGCGGTTAAGCCTGGATAGGCTTGTTAAAAGAATACTCGGGGGAGCCTGCAAAGGCTTAGAGAATACTGAGGTGTAGGAGCCTAGAGAGGCTTCAAAAAAGAAAGAATACCCGGTTAGAGTTTGTATTAGTGGAAAGCCTATAGTTGTAGGGACTGGACGTAGCCCAGGTGGGGTAAAGCAGGATAAATTCCTCTATATGTTTTATCCTTCTTACTACTTCTGATCTGTGTGTTTCTGTATCTTTATCTCGAGTAGCTTGATTTTTAACTGTTATATCTTTGATATAAAATCTTTCTAAGCTACTCAAACTGTTTTAAAAAGTCCAAAAGCATAATGTACTTATTGTTCTTAATTGATAAAACAAATTCTACCTACCCTGAATATGATATTTTAAGAGTACCTTTTGAAGCAGTATATGAAAGTATTTCTGTATGATTCTTTTTGAAAATCTATTTTATACAAAATACTGTCAAAGGATATCGATTTCTCTCAATAAAGCTTCTTGAAGTTGTCCTTTGGACATATCCAAAACTTCAAAAGCTAAGTGTTCTTTTGCAGAAAAGCCATACTCAGTTAAGTGTCACTATTCAACCCCCATTCTAGTGACCTTCTGATCCACTTCAATTTGCTCAGTCAGGAACGTCAAGCCGATTATGTGATTCCCTCATGCCCAGAAGTCTCACAGCTCAACACCTTATCTCCCCCCAAGATCGCATCCGACAAATATATTTGTAGGTACCTTCTATAGTCAAACCAATCCTCTTATTCGAATACTCATCTTACTCGTCACTCCTCAATAGTGTGTGTGTGTGTGTGTATGTATGCAACTTCATAATGAAACTAAATAACCATTCTTTAAAATTGAATTATTTTTGTGTTTACATTTAGTTAGTCCAATATGACGTGGCATGACAGGACTTTACATTTTATGCTATCATAGTTGATCATGTCTTTTAGGAATAAACCTATAGAGAATATGTTCGTTATGTCTTTTGTTTATGCTTAGTGTTATTATTTCTTCAAGGAAACGATTATCGTATGGTAGACTATGTGCTAGTGTATATCTATTTTCCTTAATGAGTTATGATCAGTTTACAATGTTAGGAACTGATAGCTAGATGTACACCCCATCTAAAATGGATATCTTGATGGTGACAACTCAAACTATGAGATATGGCTACCAAAGTGACTTAGCAAGTTGTTGTCATAAAGCAATTAACTACTATAATCATTTCATAAATGCATTAAAAAGGATGGAAAAGGAAATTGAAAATCCCTTATTTTGCTATGAGATTGTAGAGGTCATACCATTAAATTGCATTTGTGACTCCCTTGCAACAAGCAATAATTGTAGAGCAGTAAAATGAACTTACATACACCATCAACTTGCTAACTTATTGATGTATTAGCAAACTTGTTGGTTATTCATTAATATCAAACTATAAATGCATAAGTTGTGAAAACATGTTTAAAGCATGAATATGATCTTATGAATACAAAAAAAAAAGAATAAAAAAAGGACACAAGGATTTTATCCTAGTCCACCTAAACAATCATTGGGTTATATTTAATTCCTACGCTAGGTTAGATTTTTCCACTACTTAAACCCCAAAAATTAGTTTTTGTTAATTTCGGATTGAGTAATTGGAATTAACAAAAACTAATTCCAAATTTATGAATCCAGAAAGGTTCACCAATATTTATTTGTTATAAATTAGGTATTCCAGAAAATAACCAAATACCTAGAAAGAAAAAAACTTACCTCGGACACATAGAGGAGAACGACCTCTAAACTTATAAAATGGACAGGAAAATGTTGGAATATTAGAAATTATGAAGGTGCAGGAGGAAACAATTCATGGAGTGCAGGAAGCTATTGGCTAAACTTGACCATAGAGGATTGTAAATTTTAATGTAATTGTTAGGCTCTTGCTATTTCCACTTCCTTTTTTTTGCTAAGTACACTCCTCTTTCCCTTTTTAAAATTAAATTACTTAAATAACCTCTCCCTTACAATCCTTCTTCTCTCCCTCGCACACTCCATTTTTCAGCACAACAACACACTCCCTGTTTCATAGCAACAACACCCCCCTCTCTTTCACTCCCTTCACCCCCTCCAATCTCTTGCTCTGGTCTTCCTTTACTCATTCCTTGCTCAATCTCTTGCTTTAGCATTAGGGTTTTTTCATGCTCCAAACTTTAATGCAGTATGTTTATGCTCCCAACTACTTTCCTTTACTCCTCCCTTGCTCAATCTCAGTATGTTTATTTAAGTTGTTACAACGGAATGTCTCTTAGAGTAGTCCAGATTGAATGACCAATATCAATTATATGTTTTCTCCGCTTCAATTGTTCACTATTATGCAATTTTCCCTTTATATGGTGTTTTTAATGGTCTTAATGTTGTACTTGAATTTTGCCAGATGTTATTCTTAACATTCCAAAAAGTACTTTCCAGAACACAAAACAGTATTCCGAAAAGTAATTTCTGGAATACAGCTTTATGTTTTAACATTCCAGAAGTACTTTCTGGAACACAAAGCAATATTCCAGAAAGTATAATCTGGAACATAGTTTTTTTTTTAACATTTTGGAAAGTACTTTCCGGAACAGAAAACAGTATTCTAGAAAGTACATTCCGGAACATAGTTTTATTTTTTAACATTCCGGAAAGTACTTTCTAGAACACAAAATAGTATTATGGAAAGTACATTCCAGAATAATAATTATATATGTTGTGGGTATAAAAGGTATATATGATAATAACAATTAGAAGAAGAAAAACAAATGAGAGTGTAATTAGCAAAAGAGAGAAGTGGATATAGAAAAGCCTAATTGTTAACTTCAATGTCCAGCCCAATTGTATGATCCAAAACAACAGCAGATTAGGCTTATAACCTATTTAGTAATAGGCCCAGGTTTTGTTCGTCAATTTTCTTTTTTGCGTGAGCATATGATAAATGTTGGTACCAATAGTGAGTTCTTTTTACAAATGATTGTCTCCGGACCATGAGCGCACACCAAGGAGGGTATTTGCCTCCCAACATGATTTATTTCATACCCAAAGTGACATCACCAGGATTGGAATCCTGGACCACTTGGTTAAGGAACACAAATGATTGTCTTTATTATGAGCATTGTTTACCACATATTATTTTGCTTGAAACTTATAGGAACAGTTCTGTAGTACTATACATCAATTATTTTCTCCAACTCCAAAGCTCAATAGTAGCAATTAGTTGAGTGCCTCTTCGAGGAGCCTATAAGAAACCTATTACACGACCATGATATTGGTATATTTCATTGTCTTAGGGAAATTATTAGGTGGTTTCATAATCCTATATGTTTACGATTTCAATTAATTTTTATATGATACATATTTAAAATTTTTAATTACCAAAAAAATAATTACAGTCCATGTGGTTTCATAATCCCATGTGTTTATGATTTCAATTAACTTTTATATGATACATATTTAAATTTTTTAGTTACCAAAAAAAAAAATTACATTCCATGTGGTTTCATAATTCCACGTGTTTACGATTTCAATTAATTTTTACATGATGCATATTTAAAATTTTTAATTACCAAAAAAAAAGTTACAGTCCATTGTATATAGAGATTAATGAGGATTATAATAATTTCAGACTATCTAATAATTTCTCTTATATTCAAGTAAACATGATCATTTAAAGAGGAATGTAAAAAATGCTAGGAATACACTCTCTAACACTCTTTTCAGCACATTTTTATTAGTTGAAATTTATTGCAAATCAGACAATTTTGTAAATCTCACTTCATATTTAACAAATCTCTCATGATGTGTAATTTTCAATAAATTCTAGGCTTAATTGCATTTTTGATTCCCTGACTTTAGCATACATGCAATTTGGATCCCTGTATTTTAAGATGAGCTAACTTAAAGTTTACTCAATGTTACAATTGTTTCCTTTCGTCGGTCTTATGTTAAAAACTTAACGAAATTTACTTATGTGGCATTGGATGTTGACATGGCAACTGATGTGTCATAATGATGTGGCATGCAAAAGATGAAAATTCCATAAATTTTGCAACAAGTGAGGATCAAACCCATTACGCCATACTCCAAAACCCAACATGCTTCAATAATATATAAGCAAAAATTATAATATACTAATGAATAATGTTTGCTTAGCAGTTTAATGTTGTGTTTTGGAGCAAGGGGTAAGGGGTTTGATTTGCACTCATTGCAAAATTCATGAATTTTTTCTCTTACTTTCACAAGTCACCTCATCATAACACGTCAATTGCCACATTAATATCCAATGACACATAAACAAATTTCATTAAATTTTTAACTAAAGAATGACAGATGGATTTGATTGTAAAATTGAGTGAACTTTAGGACCCAATTAACTCATTTTAAAATATAGGGACTCAAATTACACATATATCAAACTTAAGAGATTAAAAGTGCAATTAAGACTAAATTTTAACAAAGAAAGTGTGTTAAAAATTGTGTTCATATCACTGCTTTTATTTAAAATGGAATTATATAGTGTTATGCATCACAAGGATAAGGCCTAAAGTACAATAGTTTTGCAGCTCCATATATTGAAGTGGAAGATAGAAATTACGTTAGAAAATAGAACACGAAACTATATATTTTTTTTTTAAAAAAAAAATTCTATGTATATAAACTCGCTACAGACATCTAAGAGGCCCTTCAAATTGAATTTGTAGGAGGTACTCCAGTGTGCTCATGCATCTATATATGTTTAGACCAGTCCCACACAAGTACTCTTGTTATGTTATTCTCTTTTCTTAAAGTGAGAAATGATGAGCAATGCATATAAGGCAGTGTTGAGAAAGAGATTTTGGAATGACAGTGAACAAGTCTCCAAGGAGAGGTCCGAGAGGATGAACATTGTTCTATTGAAATGCCAGCGTCTGTCTACAAATAAAGCTTCAACTTCAAATTCTGGCCAAGAGGAATCCTTGGAAGGAGAATGCTATTACTATGATCTTGTGTTGGAAGAGTTGTTGAGTAGGATAGAGGAGGTTGCTATGAGGTTGAACAAATCTTATGGGAAGATGAAGGCGACTATTGTTCTCTGTCAGGATCATGAACTGGTTTCTAACGAATATCTGAGGGAAACTGCAAAAGAAAAATAGTTGGCAATGTTGGGAGCTGCAATGTTCATGTTCATAGGGCAAGGAAGTTCAGGATTGGAATGGTCACTATTGCCAATGTTGGGGTTGGGCATGTCAGGATTAAGGGCTAATTTCAAGAAGACACCTTATGGGAAGTTAAGGGTGGAGGACAATGCTCAAAGGACTTCTACTCAGAAGCAGAGTGAAAAGCAGCATGAGTTAAGGGACTCTCAGTGCATTACTCAAATTTAGGAGGAGTTGGGCTGGAGTGAGATTCTTATTTGGTGGATTCTGTGCTGGTGTACCCCTAGGTGATATCATACCTAAATGCATTACATCTATCATGTAAATGTGGTAAAGTTGTGTTGGATGGAATTTTATTATAGATGGGTGTTCAATTTCTTGGTTTGTTTTGAGTGGGGATTTTGTGATTTATTGAAAGTTGTGTTTAAATGAACTCTTTGGCTAAATATGGACAACCCATGTATGAGGCAACTGAATTTCTTATTTTAGGCCTAAAAAATATTACTGATAGTTAAATACTTTTTTTTGTAATTCATCAATTGTATTTGAATGTGATTTTATGTATAAAATGACTAGGATGCATGAAAGATTTTGATTATGTTGGTGTATGCTATTTTCCAACACAAATATCTTTCTTGTTTAAATGCATGATTTTAATCAACAGGCAACCTTGGCTTGTGACTGCTGTGTATGGGAGTCCCCATCACCACCATCGTATGGCTCTTTGGGAGGATGCAGTATCCATAAGCTAGTGTTCACCACCTTCCAAAGCTTGATTCATCTGTTGAGTTGACATCCAGTGTTTAATGGAAAGGCTAACATGACACTGTATTGTCACATCAATATTTTCATTAAATATTATATGACAAATTAAGAAATGTACTAAAATATTGGACAATTACAATAGTGGGACCAAGGGAATCTAGCTAAGTTGGTTGAGCAATGTGCGTGAGTTATTGTAAACTCTTTGTATCCAAGTTTGATTCCTATAAATAAAAAAAATTGAAGATGTCTGTTGTTCCGGTTTCGTATGATGATGGATTTGTTTCTGAGAAATATTCGTTGGAAGCATTATTCTTGAGGGGAAGAGAAAACTTGGAAGATAGAAAATGGGGCCCAACAACAATACAATTGGGATTAGTAGTGACTACATTGTTAATTCACGGAGTTAACCCACTGGGGTTGTTTGGAACTAAGTTTAAGAAGATGCTCTATGGGATGTTAAGGGAGGACCATCATGATGATTGGCATTGGAATTTATTGGGCCATTTAGTTAACCTTATTCCATCATTTAAATATTTTATTTTATTTTATTTTGAAATTGATAGTACGGGTCTCATGGCGGTATTTAATATATCTAGCTATTGTTAAATTCGTTAAATGGTCCCTAAATTATTTTGGATCACCAATGGGTTACTTGGTTTATTCTGTTATTTATTATTTGGTTCTTAGGTTTATTAAAGTACTAATTTTTAATCTCTAAGGATGTGGAGACAGGGGTTAGTTTATTTTCTTTTTTCTTTTATCAATTAGTTGCCACATTGTAGGCCATGTAAAATGTGGTTTTGTTATTGTTTTTGTTTTCTAACTTGTAAGGCTATAAAGCCAACACTTGTTTTTTAATTCAATAATACATTCTCTCTTGAAAATTTATGTCGCATTGTTTTGTTCGTGTCTTATGCAATTAGTAGTAGAGAATTGTCCTTCAAGGCAGTTTTAAATGACTGTTTTAGAAATTGTGCACATGTTGTGTTGACTATTTTAGAAATTATATGGGTACTATGGTATTAATAGGGGTGTTAGAGTTGTTGGTAAATTTTTCTAAGTTTAGAAGATTGATAATGATTTTTGATAATTAATGTGTTTCATTAAGGAAGACTTAAAAATATCAAAAAGTATTTTCAATATGGAGAAAGGGTGTTTGGTAATAGTGACATGATGTTTTATCGAAAAATGATACTATTTGGCTGGAGATGTTAGGTATTTCGAGAAGATCGATTTTTCGACAAAAGTAGCTTAAAAAAAACTAAATATCGAAATAGTTATGTTTTAAAACTATTTACATTTGATGGGTGATTTTTGTCACGTCGGACATACAGGAGGCACTAGTCCAAGTGATGTTTTGCGGTCTTCGTTTGCTATTGAACAGGAGGTGCCACTCCGTTCATAGTCTCGCGTTGCTTTTTTCAGAATAGGAGGCGCCACTCCAGTTGTAGCCAATAGGAGGCGCTAGGCTGGTGACCATCCCCTGCTTCTTGTATGTCCTGCAACATGGCAACACGAGTGGTAATTGGTGGCATAAATTTTGCGTCTTTAGAGACTTTTGTTTATGCGGTAAAATGTGCAATGATCTATTATTCATGTCACGTATCCAACAGTACCTTTACAAGTCTTGAATTGGTGTAAAAAAGGTTGTAATTGGAGCTTGAAGAAGGGCAAAACTTACATATAGTACCTATGGTATTGTTTTTACTGTTGCCCTGTTATATCTTAACACTTGTACTAATTTTCCACGTCATCAAACTAACCCTTGACACCATGAATGCCTTCTCCTTTGATATGACCCCTTTCATCCCAAAACCTCCGCATCCCCTCCGCCTGCAACTACTGTAACCTCGGCGAGGACTTCTTTCGCATGCGCACTAGCGCCATCATGATCTGCATCAAGGGCGAGTCAAACACCGAAAACATCATCGAGGTCATTCGTCACGTCCGTGAAAGCAACTTGGCACAGGTCATCCACTCCGTTGGCGACGTCACCACCTTCGCCGATGCCGCCCTCATTATGCATAGTAGTTGCGACAATGTCTTCATTGACTACGACGTTTTCAACAGTGGCGACTTAGGGTGAATTTGCAATTGAGAGGTTGCTGAATGATTCTTCTTGGATTCGTTGCTTCCCATGCTTTCCCACTGTTGAATCTAGAATAAGGGTTTCTAGGAGAGAATTTCCCAAAATGAAATTTGGGAAAAGTGGTATAGTTACTGGATTCAAGAATTTGGATGGGTAGAGGATGAACTGACAGTGTTAAAGGTTAGTTTGGTGACATGGAAAAATAATACAGGTGTTATAATATAACTAGACAACAGTAAAAATAGTACCTATGGTACTGTAGGTAAGTTTTGCCCCCTGAAGAATGAAAAAAAGTTAACTTTTCTTCTAAAAAGTTTATCACAAGGGTGACTTGTGGCATAAATTTTGCATCTTTAGATACTTTTGTTTGCACAGTAAAATGTGTAGTGAACTATTATTCATGTCAATGTATCCAATGATACCCTTTTACAAGTCTTGAATCGGTGTAAAAAATGTTGCCATGTTGCAAGATGTACAAGAAGCAGGAGATGGTCACTAGCCTGGCGCCTCCTATTGGCTACAACTGGAGTGGCTCCTCCTATTCTTAAAAAAGCAATGAGAGACTACAAACAGAGTGGCGCGTCCTGTATGTCCGATGTGACAAAAATACCCATCAAATGTAAATAGTTTTAAAACATAGTTATTTCGGTATTTAGTTTTTTTATTAAGCTACTTTCGTCGAAAAGTCAAGAAGATATGTTGAGAAGAAGACTTTTTGACGAAAATGGGTGAAAAAAAAATTACCCCAATAGTGTAGTAGTAAAACAATTTACCTGGCAAGAGTGATTTTTGCCATGTAGGATTCACAAAGCGCCACTCAGGAAGTAGTTTCGTGCACTGCGTGTTGTCAGCACAGGTGGCACCACCCTGAGTGTAGCCTACAGGAGGTGCCAGCCGAATTGTAGCCACCAATATAACAGGAGGCTCCACCCTGTCCTTTGCCTTCTGTTAATAATTAATATTTAAATTGCTTCATGGGACGTGTGGTCAAGTGGTTGCATGGGAGGCGCCACATTGACCTTTGCCTTGTGTACAATGGTTGTTTTGTTTCAAAGCACTTTAATTAAAAAGATGAAAACGAATATAGGCTGGTGCAAACGACTAGGAGGCAACAAACAAGCTAGCGCCTCTTGTAGGCTACACTCAGCGTGGCTCCTTATGAATCCTACGTGGCAAATATCACACCTGCCATGTAAATTGCTTTACTACCACACTATTTGGGTAATTAGTTTATTTTTTCACCCATTTTTGTCAAAAAGTCTAAGAAGAATATTTTGAGAAGAGGAAGAAGGATTACCTAATACCCCCTCCGTCCCACAATGACTGATGTTTAAGGTTATTTCACACATATTAAGAAATCAAGTATTCCAAGAAAATAGTATTTATTAGGGGACAATTTTACTAAAATATCCTTAATCTCTTTCTTAATTTCAATAAATGCATTATTAAGTCTTTCAAGACAATATTATTTATTAGGCTGAAATAGATGTTTAAATATCTCATTGAAAAGTGAGAACATCAATCTATTTGGAATTTTTTTCAAAAGCGAAACTGCAGTTATTTTGGGACAGAGGGAGTATGTGAATGGAATGTTTTTCAATTTCAATATTGTCTATATATCAATAAAATTTTATGGTTTTTGAACACTACATACTTCTTGTACACCATTACGTCGTACTCATGACACTCCAGTTTTATGGAAACATGTTTTCCTTTACATTTTCAACAAACATTTTTCTTATATAATTCTTTCTTTATTCTGTTTATGATTCGTTTGATTTCATGATCACGTTAATAACAAGTAAAATTAAAACAAGTTATAAATGTTCTTAATGCAAATACCGATGCTTGCTGATCAAAGTGAATTATTTCTGTTTATTTGAATTCGATAGTTAAAGAAAACAACAAATACTTTAATTAAGATTAAAGTAATCATTAAAATTAAATTTTGAAGTAAGCTTTCTTAAATTGAAAACATACCACATGTTGCTAGTTCGATTAAACAACCATGTGAAGTTCTATTTTAAATATCTTATTTGTTGAAGTTATAATTTCGAACTTTTAACCAAAGTTCTCATATTGTTTCTTTAAAAAATGAGAGAGCTTCTACAAATTAACTTATGCATAAGTTGATTTTAACTTAGAGAAGCTCATTTTTTTTTCTTTCTCAAAAGTTCTTCTAGATAAGCTTACCCAAACATGCCTTATATGTATAGTCATTTCTAAATAACAAGTCTGACCTAGAATTGGTACGGAAATTTGTTGTCCCCAATTCTTGTCACACCAATAAGAGAATGCCACCTCAGTTAAATTGCCACGTCACTTTAATTTAAGATTAAATAGAAATCAACGGAGTTTCTTTCGTGTGGTTCCTTGCTTTCACATTTGTTAGTCTCTAGTTATTGTAATTGATGGGTGAACCATAGAAGTGAATCATCCACTCCTAATAGTCCCTATGATTAGAAAATTTTATCACTGCACTTGAGCAAATTAAATAAATTGCTACACAAATAAAATCAATGGATCAAACAACACTTAAGAAAATCATAATCAATCAAACAAAAGCCTATAAATGTTGAAACTTAAACCAATCATTGATACACTATCGCAATCTAGCCTCTAGAGTGTTTTGTTGGGAAACAATTTAATTTTTTAATTTCAAATCTCTAGAATATTGTTTAAATTTAAAAAGATATTATCTTATCGCAAGGATTTGTTTAAATTTAAAGATATTATCTGCAAATTAGGGATTTGCTTCCTCTTTTAGGATTAGGATGCTAGGTCTATAAAAAGAGGTTCTTGAGATGAGAAGAACCACCCAGCTTGAAGAGGGGGTCACCACCCTAAGTGAGAGAGGGGGTCATGTGAAGGGAGGGTTTACATGTTTGTCCAAAACACTTGTTGTGGATGTAGGGATGAGGGCCCGAACCACATTAAACAAAGTTGTGTCTTGGATGTAGGGATGATGGCCTGAACCACGTTAAACAAATTCGAAGTCGTGGATGTAAAGACGAGGGCCTGAACCACGTTAACAAAAATAAATTGTATTGATGTAGGCATGAGGGGCCGGACCACGTTAAATAAATTTGTTATTGTTCTTATTTTATTTATGGTGTTGCATTTTTCTTTAGCGGTATGTTTTTTCTCATTGTGATTAATGATGAGGTGTGCGTTTTCCACCACAAGTGGTATCAGAGTTGATTGATCATGCGGCTTGGTGACCACAGAAGAGAATAGTATTAATGGCGGTAGGTAATGGCAATACAATTCGAGAAGTGGCACCATCAATACTCATGGAGCATATGAGGGAAACATACCAAATTTGTGCGGAGTGGAAGAGTTGTAACTAGCATCCAGAAGCAGAAGATGAAATTAGAAATTTTTAATCGAAGGAGGGATTGTTTGGAAACAATTTAATTTTTTAATTTCAAATCTCTAGAATATTGTTTAGATTTAAAAAGATATTATCTTATCTTTAGGATTTGTTCAGATTTAAAGATATTATTTATAAATTAAGGATTTGCTTCCTCTTTTAGGATTAGGATGTTAGGTCTATAAACAGAGGTTCTTGATATGAGAAAAACCACCCAGTATGAAGAGGGAGTCACCACCCTAAGTGAGGGAGGGGGGTCATGTGAAATGAGGGTTTAAAAGTTCGTCTAGAAAACTTGTGGTGGATGTAGGGATGAGGGCCCGAATCACATTAAACAAAGTTGTGTCGTGGATGCAGGAATGAGGACCCAAACCACGTTAAACAAATTCGAGGTTGTGGATGTAGGGACGATGGCCTGAACCACATTAACAAAATAAACTGTGTGGATGTTGGCATGAGGGGCCGAACCACGTCAAATAAATTTGTGATTGTTCTTATTTTATTTATGGTGTTGCATTTTTCTTTAGTGGTATGTTTTTTCTCATTGTGATTAATGAAGAGGTGTGCCTTTTCCCCAACAAGTGGTATCAGAGCTTATTGATCCTGTGGTCTGGTGACCATAGAAGAGAAGATTATTAATGGCGGTAGCTAATGGCAATAAAATTCGAGAAGTTGCACTATCGATACTCATGGAGCATATGAGGAAAACATACAAAATTTGTGCGGAGCGGAAGAGTTTTGACTAGCATCCAGAAGCTAAAGTTGAAATTAGAAAATTTTAATCGAGGGAGGGATTGTTCATAAAAATGGTTCATGGTGTACCACTAAAAATACTGGTGTAACGACCCGTCTACGTTACATAACTATTAAAGCTAAGGTTCTTTGATTTCCTTTTCATTTAGAAACTCTTTCATTAGTTTACTTTATGAAAATATTGTGTGAACTTTTCGCATTTCCATAAGTAATAATTAAAGTTCAAAACTAAAAGAAAATATAATTTTAACTACAAACAACTCTTGGAGCTTATACATGAGACAAACCTAAGCTGGTCATCTCTATACATATAACTATATAGACCAAACAAAGAAAAGAGAGAACGCAGCTTCAATCTCGTGCTCGCTCCATCTACCAAGCCTCTAAGAGGAAGAATCCACCTAGAAAGCCATCTACTCCCCCGAACACGACGTCCGAGATCATCACAGGCACAAACCACACGTGCAAACAGCACAAGGGTAAGCTTACCAAACAAAACTATACATATAACTAAAACAGTTATACAAAACTTAGTTCATAAACTGAAAACTCAATTCATTAATAAACACGAATAAACAACAATATCATGGCTCAACCATTTCAAATAGTTCATACAACATAAACCATCACCGCTCATCATCATGAGCCATAACCATCACAAATTCTCAATCACTATAGTACATCAATTATAACAAAATCTCATCATAAATCAATCATCACAATTGTCATACACCAACACCCACTAGGCAACCTTAAACCTCAGAAACTAACTCTACTCCATGGAGTTTCAACATCATATGAGCGGTTCCTCATGGCTATTCTATAGGCTCACCATTGGCCACCACGAAAACCTCCAGCACTAGGTTGAGAGCCTACCTAGCACCCTCAACTTACGTGCCTACCCATATGTTTGTGCACCAATTGTGCAAATAAAACATTCAAAATATTTTTGTGCATCAACTATGCACACACCTTATTCCAGTGGCAAAACATATTTAGGTACATAGGAAGATACCCCACTAGGCGAGACCCCCGAGTCGCTTTAGTGTGTCGGAGTTCTGGCGTGAAACTCACCCTCCCAAGTATACCATTTTTTTTCCTATAAAAATATTCCCAAAGGACATAGCTAACTCCTCATTAACATATAGGAATGGTTCCAGCACACAGTTCACATATATCATTATATCTCATCAACATTCCATTTCAATTTCTCAATAAAACACATACACCTCAATAATAAATAATAATCTCAACGAATTATATCCCATCAACCATAGTATACCAACCCCAACAACAAAGTCATGTAACAAGCCAAACAATTTTGATTGCCACAAGTTCCCTCTATGTTATAAATTCACCATTTTTCTCAAATTATGCTTATGAACCCATCCAGCAGTTCAATAAGCTCAAGTAAGGTATTCTCACACCTTGAATCCTTACTCACTACACAACACCAACTTTAACAAAAAGGTGAATTTCCTAACATAGTTCTAGAACTTTTGTGGACATCTTCACCACACCCATACCATAGACATAATTCAATTTAAAATAAATTTGAAAGCCATTTTATAGTGTAGAGAATGAATTCTCGCTTAAGCACCACCTTACTCTCGCTTAAGCTAGAATTTCAGGAATAAATTGTTCACTTCCAGGGTTCCTCGCTTAAGCTAGACCTCGCTTAAGCTAGGATTTCTAGCACTTAAGCTAGGATAGCTTTCAGACCAAAAATGTTTTCACTAGTAGAAAAAATACATTTTATAACAGCTTTTTAGATCAGTTATATGAGCACCGATTTAAAACAAAATGCGATGGCATTTTTGTAATTAAAAGAAATGTTTTTAGATCGGTTGTAAGAGAACCGATCTAAAATCAACTTTTTAAATCGGTTAAAAATTAAACCGATCTATAAAGTTAATTTTTTAAATCATTTCAGTTTATAATCGGTCTTAAATGTTTTTAAAATCAGTTTAAAATAGACCTGATCTAAAATATTGTTTTTAGATCAGTTCAAAATAGAGCTGGTCTAAAAACTAAACCCCAAAACAACGCACTCCTATCTTTCTTCGTTCCCCCAACTTTGAGTTTTTGTTCCCAAACCCATAACCATATTTTCGTTCCCCCTCACGTCGCTGTAATCAACCTTTGGTTTGCACCGCGCTGCACCTCAGCCGCATAATCGTTCGTATATAGTTGCGCCGTCGCTGTCGCCGTCGCCGCAATTATCACCGTGAATTGTTCGTATCTACGTGAATCGCCATCGCCGCACTTGGCTGAGTTATCACCGCCACTGTATCTACAAATATGAATCGTTGTAGTTGCGCTGTCCTCATTCGTCAAGGGTTCATGATAGTTGCCCCCTCAGTCGCATCCTTGTTCGTGAAAACTACAATAGCAAGGTTCTTTTCATCTTTGCTTTGTTTATCGTTCCTCTAGGGTTTGAATTTCATTATGTAATGTGCTTGTTTGGATGATGCTAAGAGATGAGGGTTTTGAGGTTTGAGCTGGTGTTTATTGCAAAGGAGATTGAGATTACTTATACTCCTGATGATGTTGTGATTAGTAACAGAGTCAGTACTTGCAATTTGCTCCCCTGGTGACGAGGTAGGCAAAGAGATTTAGTGCAAGATTTACTAGCAAAAGGAATGAAAATTGCTCAAAATTGTGACACATTAATGATTTGCTACTTTTTTCTTATTGATTTTTTCATTCACTCACCAGAAATTGTAACTGGAGGATTAACTTCAGTATTGCATTGCAATTGCTTCTGAGCTTTATTACCTAGAGGAGCTCGAGTGAAATTCCTCTTAGATGCAGGTTATTTATCAATGTGTTAAGTTCCTTATTACACACACACACACACACACACTCAAACCCCAAATGCTTTGTTTATTTCAGTTCATTTATTACACTGTGTAAAGATAACATTCTGTTTTAGCATCATATTTTACTTTGGTTTAAATTTTTCAAGGTATCATCAAGGTTCCATTGAGGAGATTGCTATTTTTTCCTCCTCCCCACTTTTACTATGTTGGTAGCACTCCATAGAGTCTTTGGTTTGGACTATTTGGTATTCTAAAATTAACTTTTGATTCTTACTATGTTATTAGTGATAACAAACCAAGAAGGGAGAAAGAGTATGATGAAGCTGGCTGAAAGAATGGATATAAGCTTTTGTGCTGGAGTTAGTGCTTCCACTACTCACACATGGATGACCCAGGAAGACCTCTTCGCATTGTTCTCAGTGCTGCCACTTCTTTTTGGCTTCCAATTCCTTTGGTTGATGCAGCCGCAATTGCAGTCGCAATGAGGTTGTGGTGAGTCATAAACCTTTATACATTTCATTGTTTCATTATATTGGGGAAATGCCAATTTAAATTTCTGAAGTCTGTGTGCCAATTATTGTTAATGAACTTGAGGCGTTGCATGAGTTGTTCAAGAAGTTAAGTAGTTCAATAATTGATGATGGACTCATCCACAAGGTACCTTCATATGAAATTTAACTACTTAGATTAGGATTTGGGAATGAATGTCTCATTGATCCTAATTTTGTGAATTCTTTTATATTAATTTTGAGCTTCTACTTAGGTCTGCCATTAGTGGTGTTGGATTTGTGGTCAGATAAAATTACGTCCTTTTAACTCTTCTTTGTTGCTCTTGTGAAGAAAGAGCTCACATTGGCACTATTGAAGACCACAACTGGTGATAATTTTTTCTTGAAAGGGTATAAACATTTTCACAACTATTTTTCATTTCTCGTTTTGTTCTCTGTCTTCTTGATTTCGCACAGGGTTTAAGCATTGTTGAAGATCACCAACTCTTCTTTCTTGACATATATTTGTGTTGTGTAATTTTGGCCACTGTTAGACAGCTATCACACTCTATTGAACCAGAAATGCAGCAGGTATGAGTGACATTGGCACTAGTATTCAAACTAGTAGTGAATACTTTATTTAGCTGTTAGCCTACAACCATACACATAACATACAAACTCAGCAGCTAACAAATTTCTAAGTTCGGCAGAAGTGGCATTTTAGGTTGATTCTTTTATTTTCCACTTCAATCCATAAATATCTCAGCTGAAGACACACATAATTCACTGTTGATATTTACATGAATACATTCCAGGGGGCAACTTAATGTGGGCATTATTATTAAGAGTTTCTCTTTGCTGATTCCTCTTGTTTCTTCATTGTTATTTGGAACCACCTATCTGCTTAACAATAACTTTTAGTGCATAATTAAATGTTATGATGGGAAAGCATAACGGAGTCTTTGTGAATTTGTGTGTTTTAAGGTGGTAGAAAGTGATTTAGTTGAAGCAAGACAAGTAGACAGGAGCTTGAGTTCCCAAGATTTAAGCAGGTTAGCGAGTGGTAGCATTTGGCATTTTCCATAGCACAACTTTATTGAATAATTGTTCCCCTACATTTTACACCTTTCTCCCTTCTCTGGCAGATTGTTAACGATGGGCTGCCTTATGCCATTGAGCTACGGTGAGACCAGCCTATCACTAGAACATTGGCAAATGGTCAAGGAACTAGAGAGGCTGCAAAGAGAGAGGTTACAATGAAACACAAGTATTTCCAATTTGTACAAGGTTTAAATGAGTTAAGTTATGGTGTTGACGTCTTAATTAATGTTGTAGATTCAGGGGACTGAATGCAGTTAGAAGAGGGTTCAAAGGGTCTCTGGCTGTTGGTTTTGACTAACAGAAATTGTCTGTCTTATAGTCAGTTTCGTAAGTTCTGCATTCAGTAAAGGCCGTTTCATTAATCCTTGTACGAATTTCTTGAATCTCTTGACAAGTGACAGCCGTATTCTTTGTTAGCGTTCAGGTGTTACATATGCACATGAAAATACTTCTAAATGCACAAATATTTGCATAGAAGCGAGTGCACCAAGCGTTTTTCCAACCATGAATTATGAAATGGCTGTAAACATAGAAAAGTTGAAAATTTAAGTAGAGATCCGTAGAACAAGGTGTCATTTATGATTCATGGCAAATACACACAAATGCACAAATCAGGACTATAAAATGTGGCTTTTGTTAAAAGCTAACTTTCTATTTGACCATGCTATTGTGTTGAATGTTATCCTGGAATAAAAGAGGAAGACAACTAACACAAGCTAAGAAAAAGTGAAAAGCATTACAAGTGCATCTATGCAGTGAACGTTGAACATGAATTTGCTAGTTGACTCTGTATCTTTGCTTACATTACCAATGTGTTTGTTAAAACATGTCGCTTTCTTTTGTATAGTTTGAAGCAATTAAGAAGATATCAGGGTATGTGGCTTAATTGAGAAGGGTTGGAAAGGGTCACAGTATGTATATAGCTACAATAATTTCTCAAACTCACTTAATTTGCCTTAGATGTACCTTTCCATTAGTATGTTCATAGTAATACCTTTGAGTTTAGGTTGGAGAGAGATGATACAAATAAAAATATCTTCTTTTAGAAAGGGAACAAAACCATTATGTTACTATCCTAAAGTTACAGGTGGTAGAATAGAAAGATTTCTTTTAAGATGAATGATTAAACTATTTAGTCAATGCTTTTCTTAGGGAGGTGGAGTTTTCTATTTTGTAGGGAATTAACTTGAGCTATTTGCGGTTATGGGAGCTCTTTATTCCACATGTTTGTTTCTTGGGTCAGCAACTCTTCTGTACAACCAATTGTTTCAATAGAAAGGACATTGTTTTATAGAGAGAAAGCTGCTGGAATGTACTCTCCAATCACTTATGCAGCAATCCAAAGTAAGTCTTACAATAGAAAGGACATTGTTTTTATATGTTAAGACATATATATAAGGTTGTGATAAATTTGTTTGTGTTGCGTATATATTTTAAGGTTTAATGAGTAGTACAATTTGTTTAGAATGATGAGTATAATTTGCTTTTATATGTTAAGAAAATATATTAGTTGTGATAAACTTGTTTGTGCTATGGTATGTGGTTGTGGGGTCTATTTACAGGGAGGGAAATAAATAAAATGAATTATGTATATAAAAAAATACTTTTTAGATCGGTTATGTCTATAACCGATCTAAAAAGTTAATCTTTTAGATCGGTTATTGCAGAGAACCGATCTAAAAAGTTAACTTTTTAGATCGGTTATCAAATGAACCGATATAAAAAGTTAGCTTTTTAAATCAGTTATCAAGCTGAACCAATCTAAAAGGTTCACTTTTTAAAACGGTCATCAAAATAACCGATCTTAAAAGTAAACTTTTTAGATCGGTTTTCAACTGATCTAAAAAATATGACTTTCTATATCGCTCGCATATACATCGGTCGTACAACCGATCTAAAAAGTCATTTTTAACCAATCTAAAAAGTCTTTTTTGTAGTAGTGTTTCTGTCCCCTGTCTCGCTTAAGTGAGAACCACTCTATTCTTAAGCGAAACAGGGTTGTAGAACCTCGAAAACATGCTTAAAACTCTTCAATGGCTACCAAATTCATTCCAATTCGAATTTTCCATCAAACATAACATATATACATCATTCCACACTCAAAAACAACATTTCAATTATAGAATATACAAACCAAGCATTCAATCATATTAAAGCTTCCCTTACCTAAAATTCTTGACTCAAAACCTTGAAGAAGAAGCTAGGGAGGAGACTTGGTGATTCAAGAATGATCTCTACCCAACTTTGGCTATGAAATCAAATAGAGGACACCTAAATCAATCCCAAAATAAGCTTCAATCAAATTTTCACCCACCAACCAAGATTTTACATGAAACCCATTTGAGAACTCCATGAGGAAGAGAAAAGATGAACTTTAAGAGACCAAAGGAGAGAAAAGAGTGGCTTACCAACTTGAAATCAACTAAGGAGGTTCTAGAGAAGAAGAAATCAAGCTCCAAAATGATATAGGAATCAAACCTCAATTCAACGGGAAGAGATACTTGGGGAGGAAGGAAGAAGAATGAAGAAATTGGAAGAAACATGAAGTTTTGAACGTTTAAGATTGGGATAAATTTGAAATTTTGCTAATAACACCTATGTTTCCTCTAAAGGCACCCCCATTCTCTTATTATTATTATTTTTCCTACAACTCACAGAACTCACGTAAAAATCCCAAAAATCTCACAACCCACACTCTAAGTCCAACCATTCATAAAAATCTATCAATAACACTATGGCACATAATAAAATCAATCTATTTATTAATTCTTTTATAATATATCATGAATGTAAATTTAATTTCCTCTTGCGGTATTTATCAAACACTTATCATACATTTTTTTTTTAAGGCAAGAAGAAAGAGCCACTTAGGTGTCCATAGGACCTCTCATCCCAACTATGTTGGCACCAGAGGACCTACTCATCACCTGAAGCAGACTCCAAATTTATTAAACAAAATGAAAAAGAGTACAAGAAGAAACATAGGGAAAACAACCCCATGAGAAACATCAAAAGATAAGCATCTACGCTAGACTAAGAGCCTAGATATACATGACAAAAAGATTAGCAAAATCTGTAGTTAGGAAGACTAAGCCGATCTCTCCACAAAGATTCCCGGATGAAGCTTGGAGAAGAATCCCACCAAGTAAAGCCATGAGCTTGAAGAGCATAATTTGCCAAACTGTCAGCACAACTATTTCCCTCTCTATAGATATGTGATATGCGAAAGGACATTGAATGGGAAAGAGTAATGCAATTCCTCCAACGGGCTTTAAATTTCCAGGGCACCATATCCACATTCTCAAAGGCTTGCACAACAGCTAATGAATCACATTCAACCCATAGTTTCGACCAACCTTTTTCCGAAGCAATTTCAATTGCTGTCATAGCAGCGTGTAATTCCGCATGAAAAGCAATGCAATTGGGCAGAGAAAGAGCAAAGCATCCCAACATATCACCAACATGATTCCTAAAAATACCACCACAGGCAGCCGGGCCAGGACATCCCTTTGCAGCCCCATCCACATTGCATTTAGTCCATTCCGGCAAAGGAGGATACCAATTCACTTGGATGATGTTGGGAGCGCGTTTATCATGACCAGTCACACGCAGCTTTTTAAATAGAACAAACTCTTCCATAGAATTAGACATGGTTCCAGTTGAGAAGTTACCAGATAAGGAAGCAGCAGCAATGGACTTATTCAAAATGAGATTTTTCGGTAAGGGGTCATTATGGAATCTGCTGTGATTTCTGCTAAACCAAATAAGATCAGCCAAGTAAATCATTAAGGAGAGGAGAACCTCAAGAGCCTGAGAACTTGTCGCTGTTTGGGCAAGAGCCAGCAGCTGCAAAGGGGATGAAAGATCAAAGTTCCTCTGGATCAGATGCCCCAAAGACGTCCAAAGATCACGAGCAAAAGGGCACTCCAAGAAAAGATGAGAGGCTGTTTCAGCAGAAGCACCACAGTGCAAGCAGATGGAAGCAAAAGAGATACCACTTTTCTGGAGATTATCATCCGTAGGCAATCTATTAAAAATCCAGCGCCAAAAGAAAAAAGCTTTGGATGGAGGAATTCTAGCACGCCAAATCAGCTTACTCCATGCTACAGGTTGTTAAGGGGGTTGAAAAAACTTGATTGCATCTTTAAAAAACAAAATCCCCGAATCAGATGGGCACCACACCTGGACATCATCAACAGCCTCCAAAGGAATGGTAACACCTTTGATTTGCTGCACCAAAAGGGGGAAAGATTGCTCAAACAAAGTCGGAAAAACCCATTGCTTATTCAAGATAAAATCAGCTACCGATGCTGTCAAATGACTATGAGTATCCAGCGGTATGTTCAATAATTCAGCTATAGGACAAGAGAGCCAAGTATCCGTCCAGAACATGATGTGCTTTCCATTCCCAAGCTGCCAAGCAGAGTTGTTCAAAATGATTGGAATGAAAGGTTTTATTCCAGCCCAAAGGGAGGAGGGAACATAAGATGTTCTAGGGACGCCCTTCTTGAAGAACCTACTGCGCCCCAAACAGCCCCAGTGGCAATTAGAAGTGAGCATAGACCACCCAAGCTTAAGCATGGCAGCTTTATTAACTAACTTTAGAGGACGAATGCCAAGACCACCCATCTCCACCGGAAAACAGATTTTCTTCCAAGAAACCGTGATTAATTTGGATTTATCAGCATCCCCAGTCCAAATAAAATTCCGAATCCAAGAGTCAAGTGTGTTGAGCATAGCTACAGGCCAGGCATAGATGTGGAAGGAGTATAAAAGCAAACTATGTATGATAGATTTAATGAGCTGAACTCTTCCCATAAAAGAAAGAAGCTTACCTCTCCAAGTTCCCAATTTAAAACGAACTTTATCCATAATTGGTTGCAGATGTATTTTCTTTGGATGTCCAACAAACAGAGGAACCCCCAGGTATGAAAAAGGGAGAGACCCCTTAGAGAATCCCAAAATCTCTTTAATTGTGTGCAATCTAATACCCTCATGCAAAGAATAAAATTTACATTTGGAGGGATTAACAAATTGGCCTGACGCTTCCCCATAGTCACTGAAAAGAGACATGAGATGTTGCAAGCTGCACTTAGTTCCTTTGCCAAAGACAAGTATATCATAAGCGAAAAAAGCATGGCTAGGAGTACAGATACCATTAGGACCACTCATAGGCTGGAATAAACCCCTATCAACCAGAGAAGAAATACCACGACTAAGCACCTCCTCCGCAAGACAAAATAAGAGGGGAGACAAAGGGTCACCTTGACGAACACCCCTCTTGCAGGAAAAGAATCCAACTGGCCTACCATTGATGGAGAAGGAGAGCTTTGCAGACAGAAGAATGACATGAATCCAATTAACAAATTTTTCCTCAAAACCAAAAGCTCTCAGAACCTCAAGAAGAAAATTCCAGTCCAAAGTATCAAAAGCTTTGCGAATATCAAATTTCATAATCAAGTTTCCCCCAAAAGTGCGATGCTTAAGCAGGTTAACTGCTTCAGATGCAACACAAATACAGTAACTAATTTGCCTATCCTTGATAAAACCTCTTTGGTGGGGTGAGATGATTTTGGGGGCTATCACTGCAAGTCTATCCGCCAGAACTTTGGAGATAATTTTGAATTGGAAATTAGCCAAAGCAATTGGACGAAAATTATCCACTGTGTCCGCCTCAGGAAATTTGGGAATCAGAACAACAAGATTGGAATTCATATTGAGGAGAATCCAACCTTGACGAAAAAATTGGAGAACAGCCTGGAAAACATCTTCTCCCACTATATTCCAGAAATGTTGGAAAAAACATCCCCCAAAACCATCCGGTCCAGGAGCACCATCGCCATTCATGTTGAAAACAGCCCGCCTTACTTCTTCCTTGGTTGGGATGTTAGTAAGGAAACAATTATCCTCGCTGGAAACTAAAGCCGGAATGGTATTACTAATCAAATCATTGGGCCTGCAATTATTCTCGCCAGCATAAATACTAGAGAAAAAGGTAAGAACCTCTCTCTCAATGTCCACCTTATTGACAAGTAATTGTTCACCACTCCGAAGAAGAGAAAGCTTGTTAGAAGCATTCCGAATACGAGCAATTCTGTGAAAGTATGCAGTATTACGATCACTCTGGCAGTGCCACTGAACCCTCGCTTTCCCTTTCCAAAAGGATTCCTGCATGGATAGAGCTTTTTCAAGATTAATCTGAGCCTGCATCTCTTGATCTTTAAGAACATCAGAATATCCCTTATAAGAAATATCATGCTGAATAGCTTTAACAGCATCTTGGCAAGATTTGACATTGTCATGAATATTCCCAAAGCTACTTTTGTTCCAAGCGCGCAGAACAGACTTCACATGCCTCAATTTACTTCCCAGGATAAACATGGGACAGCCAACAAAGTTCTGCTTCCAAGCGGATTCGACTATGGAATAACAGTCCTGAAGTTCAATCCACATCTTCTGAAAACGAAAAGGGGAGGGTCCAGGTTTCTCCTCAAGCTGCAGGGATAGCAGCAAAGGGGCATGATCAAAGTGCATCCGAGGAAGCACATTACAAGAAATCGATGTCCAAAAAGAGAGACTATCTTCATTGCAAAAGGCACGATCCAGACGCATATCAATGTGCTGGGAGCCACGTCTACCATTAGACCAAGTAAAACTTGCTCCCTTTGATGGCAAATCAGTGAGATTACAGGAGTCAGCCCAAGCACGAAATTCAGAGCACGATAAAGACAAAGGCAAGCGCCCTCCACGTTTCTCATGAGATCCCATAACGGCATTGAAGTCTCCTATACAGCACCAAGGTCCAGCAGTGCTTTGCTGAATCTGAGCCAATTCTACCCATAGATTTTTGCGAAGAACATAAGATGTACTAGCATATACCACTAAGAAAGAGACCGAGCCATGAACTCCATTGACAGCTATGGAGAAAGAAATTTGTTGTTGGGAAGAGGAGGTAGTCACAGGAAGGAGAGAGTCTTCACAAAGAGCCCAAAGATTGGGCTGGAGATTACCACGATCATTAACAGCAAAAAGTCTGAAATTAAGATGCTTCCAGAAAGATGAGGGAATATCTGAAGGAGAAATCCATGGTTCTGCAATGAACAAAAAATCTGGTTTATAAACTGAACATAAATGTTTTAAATATAAAAGGGTGGCTTGGTTAGCAACACCCCTAGCATTCCAATAAATAGACTTCATCAAGCATGACAATGAACGCCTTCCCTGTAACGGGATCGAGTGACTGCCAGAGAAGACTTCTTGTTGTTCTTTTTCTTCAAGCGTTTCTGTTGAGACTTGGAGAGAACAAGAGTAAAATCTTCCTCGCCTTAAGAAGGAATCGTTTCAGGAACAGAAGGACTTGGATGCTGCACATTATCAAGGATAGGATCTTCCTCCTCCGCAATATCCCCCCATCTGCTAGTAATATTTTGAATATCTGCCAAAATGCGTTTTTGAGCATCACCAACAACTTCTCTATCCAAAGGAGAATCTGGATGCAATGACTCATCACACTAGTCTGAGACTGCATCGTTGGCCAAGTCTGCCTCAGCAGGGCTGTGTCCGCTGTCCCTATGATTCAGATCATTCTCATCCAGATTTAACTGATCGACATGGGCATGTAGATTGGTCTGCGGATCCAGGTGGGCATGATGCTGCTCCTCTTCAAAAACTGCCTTATCCTTGACATGACTAGGGCCAGCTCTAAGACCCTCATCTGGAATGACCAGATCCTTATTATTCGGCTTGGGGACGTAAACTTTCTTCATCTTGGGATCGTTCTTGGAATCAATCTTTGGATCAGAAGACATCTTCTTTTTACAGTCTGCTAAAGAATGTCCTACTATTTTGCAAAAAGAGCAGAATTGTGGTAATCTTTCATAAACGATGTCAACAAAGACAGCATAGCCAGTTCTTTCCACTAGAATTTGATCTCGAAGGTTGCTGGTCAGATCTAAATCCACTAGAACCCGCGCATAATGGCCAAAAGTTTTGTTGCTAGTTGCATCATCTAGTGATAAGGGGATACCAATGCCTCTAGCAATAGAGAACAAGATTTTGGGTCTCCAATATTCCTGTGGCAAACCAAAAATCCGAATCCAACACTGAGAGTTGGTTTGCTTTACAGAATTCGGATTAAAATCCGGCGTCCAGGAAAACAGCCGCAGAATTCCAGGCTCAAGATTCCATGCTCCTACTGCCAGAACGCGACGCAGGTCTTCTATTGAAGAGAAGGAAAATTCAAAGAAACCTTTTCCTATAGGGACCAAACGCCAATTACCCAGCGGCTGCCAAAGCTTACCTAATTTGGATCGCAAATCCACAACCTTGGGGGGCACGTCACCTTTGGAAAGAACCAGCCTGCCATGAAGGTTGTTACGAGATCCCTCCAATCCCGCTTGATATTCTTCTTCTGGAATAGAGACTGCTAATGCATCTCCCTTTAAACAAGGGGTAGGCAATTGGCTTAAAGGAATATTGCAGGCATGATTCAGCGCTTGAACAAACGTCTTTCTGATCGGAGGCTGATTTGACGAACTAGCATCCTTCTTTTTGACGTTATCGTCGTCAATCAAGAAGTTCCAAGGAACAAACGTATTCATGGCTGATAGAAAGCTCCTGCAAAAGGAAGAAGATCACACGAGGAACCCTAACCCTAGCAGAGCCTCCATCCTCTCCACCCTCTCTTCATACATTTTGAAAAACCACAGTGTTACAACTGGTCCATCTTAGAATCAGTAAAAAATAATTTTGTAAAATATATTTAAATTTTCACATACATAAAATATAAAAAAATACTTCCTTTAGTGTCTTTTTTATAAGAAAATATGCCATCATTTGTTTCTTATAAAAAACAGGAGGAATCATAATATATATATATATATATATATATATATATATATATATATGGCACTACAAAAAAATACAATACGATAAATAAATTAATTAGATGGATAAAATATTTTTAGATAATTATTTGTGAACACCTTAACATTACAAACACTTCATTATCACCTATAATTTTTGTTTACCTATATTTTTCTATCATATTATGTTACTTATCTTAACATTTCTCTTTCTCTCCTTAAGCTTCAACTAACATAAAATTTCTAGATATCATTTTTCCAATAATTTCTTATAAATTTAAGGGATCAAAAAAATATTTGGCCCCTCTAGGTCCCCTTCCCTCTACCCCTGATGATGTTGATGGAGAATTTTCTCCGCTCCAAAAAATATTGGGGCCTTGTTGAGTATGGAATATTAGTGGTGGCCGATGGAGTAGAGCCTAAAATATCTAAAATCATGTTTTAGCTTATACCGAGATCAGAGCTAATTTTAGAGCTTTACTTGTTCCATAATAAATATAACAACATTTGAAAAGACGAGGCAATATATAGACGTTTGTATTACTTAGTCATTTTTTAAAGAGACGTATTAAGGTTTTCAGCTCGTAGAAAACTCATCATCCAAGAAATAAAAGAGATAGTATATATATGATTCTTTATAAAAGCATTTATGATAGAAACAGAGTGGGTGCTTTATGAGCGAATGAATGCTTAAGTTATATTGGACCCTTATCTAGAAAAACATTGGACAAGTTATTGTAAACAACTATTGGATGCTCGATTACACAATATAAATATTTCTAAGTTAACACAAAGCGATTTGAATGTGCGTCTTATGGACACTTTTTAGTCCAAAAAACACTTAAGTCTGACAAAAGAAAACTAATTAGGATTTCATAAATTTTAATACTTTTGTTATTATCAAAATATTTTTAGGGACCAAACGCTTCATATGTCTTTGATTTTAATAAATTCTTTACAATTAAATATTGAGTGCAAAACATTTTCAAAAGAACTCAATTCACCACTCTTGAATTATTGAAAGCCACTTGATTTATATATATATATATATATATATATATATATATATATATATATATATATATATATATATATATAATTGACGACTACTATTGCCACCCATCACCATTCTCGATACATATATTTTCTCTAAGTTTGGTACATTAGTATTTAGGCTATGTTCGGCAAAACTAGTTGAAAAACTAGCTAGAAACTAAAAAGCTAGCTGAAAGGTGAAAAGCTAGCTGGTAGCTAAAAGCTAAAATCTAGTATCTTAAAGCTGTCAAGCTAGCTTATTAAATGATAAGTGTTCGGTAAAACTACCGGTTGAAGTAGCTGAAAAATGTAAAATGACATAAATAGACATATTTATATGATATTTTTATATAAATTTAAATCTTATTTTATGGATAAAAATATATTTTGAGGTGTTATAATTTTAAATTTTTAATTAATTTTAGACTATTGCAATTATTTATTTATAGATAAATTATTTTCATTACATTTTTAGTTTCAATTATTACATTTTTTCATATTAAATATTCTACTATTAATCTTATACTATATCTTAAAATAGTTTTAATCAAGTTTAAAATAAAGTACATACACTTAAGTAGACATTATATTTTTATTATGTTAATTAGTGTAATAGTTCAAATAAATCATCTATCATAAAATTATTCAAAAAATAAAACTAAACAAAAATCTAACATAAAGTATAATGTTGAAATAATAAATTAAATATTATAAATAGTACAATGGTTTAAATAAATAGTGTAATATAAAAATGTATAATATAATAACAAAAATAAAATAAAACAAATAAATAATAAAATTTTGTTTTATTTAAAAAGGATAATAAGGAAATTTAATAATTTTTTTAAGTATAAAAAGGGAATAAAATATAAAAAGCTAGAAGCCAGCGTATTAAAAAACGCTAGAAGCTACTAAAAAAAACTTGTTTACTAAACAGTCAAACAAGTTTTTCAGCTAGTATTACTTACCTATTCACACTCTTTATAATATTGCTTTCAATATTATATTTACTCAGACAAAATGCAGTGGATCGATGATATTTAAACTACCAAAATTATCATTCTTTCCGCATTACTTTTTTTTTTACTAATTCTTTCTGCATTACTTGTTCTTTTGGTCATCTCACTTTCCAAATTGTATATATACCAATAATGGCCCAAGGCTCCCGTGGACCAGTGAAAAGTAATTTTTTTATTGAATTATTTTTAAATGAAGTTAATGAATTTTACTGTTTTGGCCTTTAGTTAAATTACTCAATTAAGCTGGCTGTTTATGGTTCCTATCTATAAGTAGCCAGCGGCCATTCGTTATGAGTGTGTTGTGAGTGGTTTTTCGGAAACCCACTGGTGCTGCAATGTATGGTGTGGGATTTCCGTTGAGTATTGATGAACATGTTCCGGTGGTAAACACGATTTTTGGTGTGAGAGTGGTATTGGGTTTTCCTTGAGATCGAAGTGTTTAACAGATTGCGGTTTTAAATAATGGCTAATCGTTGAAATGGATTTGTTGGACCCGAAGCAGCACTTTGAGTGTGGGTACAACAAATTTTTGGAGAAGATGTGGCTATGTATGGCATGCAAGACGACGTCAATGCGAACAAAGTGATTGTTTTTCGATTGCTAAATTTGTGAGATTGGTTGTGAATTAGTAGAATACAAAGCTAGTGTAAGGTAGATTAGATAGATTAGCATTGTTGCCCAGGAGGAATTGAAGTCCATTTGACATGTAAGGTCATTGAAGACCAACCTTTTGTAATTGGTTGTGTAGTAAAGATGATGTACTTTACCTTAATAAAATATTCATTGCAGAAAAGTAAAAAATAAAAAGGTAACCAACACAACCCACTATAACAGGTTCTACCACATGGTCCATTTTGGACCATTTAAATTGATGGTCCACTGAAGCAATGGCCCCAATAATGATTAACGAAATTTGCAAGCAATCGATTAAAGCAACCAAACTATCATACTTTTCGCCACAACATTGTCTTTTGGTCTTCTCACTCTCAGTGTTATATTACCACAATATAGACCTTGGAGTACATGCTTAGGGCATGTGTCTTAGAGGAGAAAGGCAGTTGGGATAGATACCTACCTTTGATAGAGTTTTCATACAACAACAGTTTTCACTCTAGCATAGGTATGGCACCTTATGAGGGCTTGTATGGTAGAAAATGTATGACCCCTTTGTGTTGGTGTGAGGTAGGAGAGAGAAGCCTTGTTGGGCCAAACATAGTTCAGGAAACCACCCAGAAAATTCAAATGGTTAGGGAGAAGTTGCAAGTGGCTCAAAGTAGGCAAAAGAGTTATGCCGACAAGAAGAGAAGACCTCTAGAATTTGAGGAAGGTGACCATGTGTTTTTAAAAAGTATCCCCTACCACTGGCATTGGGAGAGCCATCAAGGCAAGAAAGTTGAATCCTCATTATGTTGGTCCATTCCAAATTTTAGAAAGAATCGGATCTGTGGCCTATAAGATTGCTTTACCCCCTTCTTTGTCCAATCTTCATGATGTTTTCCAAGTGTCTCAACTCAGAAAATATGTCCAAGGTCCCTCTCATGTCATAGAAACAGAGTCAGTTCAATTGAGACCCGATCTCACTTTTAAATCAAAGCCTATTCCGGTTGTTGACCAGAGTGTGAAAACACTATGGAACAAGACTATTCCTTTAGTTAAGGTTGTTTGGGAGGGCTTGTATCAGAGGAAGCCACTTGGGAAAAGGAGGACGAGATGAGATTGCTACACCCCCACCTTTTTTAGTAAGGTATGCTTTAGTTACAATTTTCGAGGACGAAAATTTGTTGATGGAGGGGAGTAATGTAACATCCCTATAAATCATAATAATAATTATGATGATAATAATAAAATAAGATAATGTCTAATTGCTTTATAATATCCTTATAATTGCCTTTTCGGTCTTTTAGTGCAGTGTGTGCATTAGAGTAACTTATAGAGTAAGGATCTAACGCTATATATATATATATACCCCAAACCCTTCCCTCCCACACTTAACATACACACAAACAGGATTTAGAGAGAGAAAGAAGAGAGAAGGAGGAGAAAAGAGAAGAAGGAGAAAGGAAGGGAAAAAGAAGGAGGAAGAAGCTAGGGAATCCACAACACCCCACTCATCATCTTAGTCCAAAGGTCTTTGGTGAGTGGTTATGTATCCCTCTTTATCCCTCCATTTGAGGCTTGGGCAGAGATTCAAGAAGGGTTAGGTTTCATCCACAGAAGAGGAGCTCCAACCCCCAATCCTTGGGTTTAGTGAAAGAGATGCATGAATCATAGTTGTCTTGCTTGTTTGGCATAAGATTCATCATTAATTTGCATTATTGTGAGGATTTGGGTTGTTGGGTAGCATTTATGGTAAAGGGGTTATGCACAATCACGAACCTTATGACCTACAGAGTCGCGGACTCTCGCTTAAGCGAGCTCTGCATGGCGCTTAAGCGAGGAGCCCCTGGAGTGGGAAGTACTCTTTGCAATTCTCGCTTAAGCATGAGTTTTTCGTGCTTAAGCGTGGTTTTCTGGCACTTAAGCGCCCAGGTCTGGCGCTTAAGCGCAAAGCTCTAAGGACCAGGTCCAATTGCAGTACTCTGATGCTTAAGCGCAAGTGTTTGGTGCTTAAGCGTGGCACTATGGCGCTTAAGCACCAGGATTTGTTGCTTAAGCATGAGGTGCCAGGGTCAGGATGGCTTAAGCGCAAAATTCATGCTTAAGCGATTGACCCATGGAACATTATGTTGAGTTCTATCCTTTCCAAGTTATTTTCCTTAATATATTTTGTACGTTTACATGATCTATGAGGATAATGATATGTAATAAATGAAAGAGGGGATTCATTTGGGGATCAAAGAAATTGATATATATATTGATAAGTTAAGCATGTAAATGAAATGAATTGCCCACTTTAGAAGGTAGGCGGGATCTTCCGTCACTTCCTACCTTCTGAAGATGTGGCCTAGCTCCTTGGGCCGGAGGAGAATAATACAATGCCAAGGCATAAAAGGAAAGGGACGCCTTTCAATATATTGAGCTTAATAGATGCCGTAGGACGGAAAAAGAATAAAGAAAGTTAACTTAAAGCATGCAAAGTAAATGTTAAGATTATGTCAATAGTGATGTAAAAGTAGCATATGATAGTGATTTATAGTACTTTTATGAATGATAAAAGATTATGATGCATGTCTTTAACACTCACTGAGACCCTGTGTCATCAGTTTAGTGTTTATGTTCCAAATTAAACAGGTTTGAAGTATGGAGACAAGAGGCCTAGAAGATATTATGTTTATGTAGCAATATCTTTATAGGCTAGTTTTTGTTAAAAGAACTCTTTATGTATTCTTTTGGCATAGGATCCCATGTATAGGGATTACCTTTTATGTATATGATGTAATTACTTAAGAATGATGTAGGGCCTTGAATAGGTATACTCTTGAGTAATAATATCATATATGTTTATATTATCTAGGTTGATGGCTAAAATGTAAGTTAGATGGTAGTACCCATTAGGGGGTTACATTGGAAAAGACTAAAGAAGTTATAATGAATTCATTTGAAAACAATGAAAGCAAATGCAAGGAAGTTTTTGAAATTATTTACAATGGGGGGGACTTGCCAACTTTATTGCCCCTTGCATGCAGCTAGTCACTTTTTAAACTTGGAGTTGTTCTTCACCAATCCTTCTATGGAATGTGGTTTTGAGGTGGTAAACAAACTGTATGCATGCATTGAGAGATTACTCTCTAATCTAGAGGTAAGACAAGATTTTTGAAGAGCTACCCACTTATAAAATCAGTGGTGGTATGTTTGGAAGTAAATTTATAATTCACCAAAGGAACACTATTTTTACTAAGTGAGAAAAGTTTTCTCAATTCTTCTAACTTTTTGTGTTATATCCATTACTGCAATTGCATAACAGTTTTATTGGACTTGTTACATTTAGTGCAATGGTGGCTATCATATGGATTGTCAACTCCAAATTTGCAACAATTAGCTATATAGATTTTGAGTTTGACATGTAGTGTGTCGAGATGTGAATGCAACTAGTGTCTTTGACCAAGTAATTTATTAATTAATAATTTTAATAATTATTATTAGTTAATACTTTTTACTCTTAGTCACTTATTAATTTTTTACCTATATTATTTGTTACAAATTAATTCTAATAAAGGAATAGACTTGAGCATAAAAGACTACACAACTTGGTGTATGTCAAATATAATGAAACATTGATTAAAAGATATAATTATAGAGATGAAATTGATCCAATTTCACCCAATGACATTGATGAATGCAATGACTGGCTTATGGAGTAAATGGATGGTGATGATGATGTTGGGAATGGAAGGGTGTTTAAGGATGAAAATGATGATCTCCTTGATTGGTATGTTGTTTTTTAGGCTTCAGGATTAGACAACCAATAACATACACTAGGTAGAAGACTAAAAAAAGAAAGGAACCCCTTAGTGTTGTAGATGTTAAACCTAAGACAAAAAGAAAGGTCAAATAAGAGCATTTTCTTACTTTAGAGAAAAAGAGCAAATGATTGAAGTTGAAGATAATAAAACTTGGAATAATCTAAAAAGGAGTTAAAAGGCATTGATTTTGAGGACTTGTAAGGAGAAGAAGTTGAAGAATAAGCCTCATTATCAAACAATGAGAATGATGATTATATTGGGAAGGGGCAGAGGAGAATGAATAAATGTTTACTTGATGTTTTTAGCTTCCTTCTTTTATTATTATATGCCTTGCTAGGATGGTCGTAATTAGGTATGTATAGGAAGAAAGTCAGTGACCTTAATTATAAACTAGAGGTATGATTTTTATTAGTATTATTTATAAAATTGGTGTTAATTAGGAATTCATATGTAAGATTTTAAAAATATATTCTTTATCTTTTTAGGTTGAGACATATGTTGTTTTGGGGAAATTTTCTAAAGTTGACTTCACTGGACATGGGTGGTATTTGGCTTGTGAATGCATGACACCAATTATGACCAAGTTTGAAGTATTTTATTGTGTTAGTTGTTGTTATCCTCATGGTATACCTACTCTTAGGTATGTTATATGGTATATACTATAATGTTTGGTATGATTTGTATTATATTTATAGTTGTCAAACTTTGTATAAATGTTGTATATTAGTATTATCATATGGTTTGATTGTTTTCAAATTTTTTTTTACCATAAACAGATACACTGTTGAGTTCCTAATTAATAATGGAGTAGAATAATTTCCTTTGAGTATCCCTAATGTTGATGTTCAACATCTACTTGGAAAATCTTGTGCTAAACTTTATGATGAGTGTGAGGTATTATTTTAATGTTATCTATTATATTATCTACATAATATTGTTTACAGGAAGATTATTTTTTAAGATTAATATTAAACTATGTTTCACAAGATCCATTCAATAATGTTATGCCACTTTTATTTGATAAAAAACTGAAGGATATGGTTGTCCTCATGAAGATTGTAAAGAGGCCTTCATTATTAGAACCAAAGGCATTAGACGATGTCTAACCCCTCAAAATCTATGATTTTGATTATAACAAATGATATTAAATTTTGTATAAGCTAATGAGTTTACTTGAGTATTATAGGAAACACACCATCCAACGTACCTATGGTATTGTAATTTCAGTACTTAAGCTTTATATAGAACACATCTCTAAGCATCTCATATACATGGAACTTATTTTTAAAATAGACCATTCAGCGAATAACGTGCTGTAAACAAACAATCGTCCAAAGTATCGTGAAACCAGTATGCAATATACTAAGTCTATTTGAGCGTCCAAAAGGAGCTAAATAACTTACATAAATATTTCTATCCAAGTTAGTTAACGTCCATATGCATGTCCGTACACATATACACATCACGAGGCTAATACATATTCTAGAAGCTCTGAATATTCTTTGTTTCCCTCGTATGATTTGAATGTTAATCATTTGAATTCTAGTGTGTACAAAAATAGATAAGTAGATAATGAATATTCCTTGCGAAATTTGTAGTGGTACAGGTAGTGAAACATGTCATGGAAAGGATAGTACCTTTGCCCCTTTCTTTCTCCACCCCAAGCTGCCATGTAGTAAGCTACAGTTGTGTGTGACAATAGACACTCTTTTTTAAGGCTCAAGAATTCACAACGGATCTTTGCTGAAGCCTATAAAAGGAGCATTAAGCACATAAATCAACAATGAAGAATTCTGAAATTTCCAAGTGTTGAAACTCTGTTGAAATCTCTGGATGATCAACACTTGTGCAGTTATTCCTTTGTTTTTCAAAGTTTTGTATTATGCTCTTCATTGTATATCCTCTTTGTGAAAGTTGATTCTGAATTGTATTTTCATTCAAATTGTTGTTTGGAAAGCCAAGAGTGGCTTAATGATCAAAGAATACTTGGGTGTCTTTAATCTCAGAGGGAGATTAAAAGGTGTGCTAGAAGTGGCCTAAAGAATACTTGTTGTAGCCAGAAGTGGCTGGTTAGAATACTTGTTTTTGTAATCAATTTTGATTAGTAGAACCCTTCAAAAGTTTGAGTGAACCAGTATAAAATCAAGTGTTTATACTCCCTCTTAAAGCCTAAACTTGTTTCCTCTTGTGTGAAATACAGAGAAACACACTAGAAGGGGAGTTGAATATTGTGTTTATATTTTCTTTGAAATCCTTTAGCAAATATGAAGATAGTGTATCTTAAGTTTTACAAGAACCTTGTGAAACAGAAGACTATGCTATCGTCCAGTGGTTCAAATACAACTGTTTAATGAAACTGCATTTTCTCGTTTTTTGTCAGAGCACACGTAAAATATTTTCGTAAATAAAATGTGTAAAGAAACTCTTTCGTGGTATGTGAAGAGAAAACTCAAGAGATTTGCGAGTAAGCTAGAAAGCGAAAGAGTAGAACACTTAGTTTTATATTGGTTCACTCAAACTGAACTACGTCCAGTTCTCCTTCAAAAACCTTTGAAGGGTTCTACTAATCAGAATCTGATTACTAACAAGTATTTTAACCCTGCCACTTCTGGCTACAAGTATTCTCTAGGCCACTCCTGGCACACCTTTAATCTCCCCCTGAGATTAAAGCAAACCCAAGTATTCTTTAACACTAAGCCACTTCTGGCTTTCCAAACAGAAATTGTTTGAGTATAGAAAGAATGAATAACTCTCACAGAGAGGATATTACAATAAAAAACAAATACACAGAATCGCTTAGCAAAGCTAAGTAGAAAGCTCTTTTTTGCTCAAGTATGGATCGTCCAGTCGCTTTGAAAGAGTTTCAGCTCTTAATGAATCTTCTTGTTTGATGCATGAGCTTGTTCCTCTATTTATAGGCAACTTGGTGTAAAGTATCCATTGTGGGATCTGTACCTTTGCCAATACCGATTCTCTCCCAATCGTGTGACCGTTGCCACGTGTCGGCTTGGGGTGGAGAGATAGAGGAGACAACCATACATGTAGCGCCTCCTTCTACTTGTACTATTTCTGCAGAGAAATGTTTTTCTGTCCCTGTACAATACTTTTCGAAAATTCAAATAGAATGTCATGTTAGAATGAGAGGGAATAATCGAACATTCCAGAGAATCATCACTGAAAATGTATTGTCACATTATATAACTTTTTAAGATAGAAAAACAGAGTGTAGGTTATATAGGCATTGGACGCTTGCTTTACAGAAACATTGGACGCTGGATGTTGTACTTTACAAAACATATTTGGACGCTTTGCTTATCGAAATATAAAGTCTAAGTTTGAGAGATACAATACCATTGCGGCATTGGACGACGTAGATCCTATAACACTCAAACAAGACCATTAGATACTTCAAAATTTATCCTTTATTTGTTATCGTCAAAACCAAAATTTTAGGGGTTGGACATCGTCCAAAGTCTTAGAACTTAACAATCTCCCCCTTTTTGATAATGACAAATAATGTTAAATTTTGATGTTAACAGGCACATAATCATATATGAATAAAATAAAGCATATAAGAGATGATTATGTTATGCCAGTGTATGTTGACAGGGTTAATATATATGAAATGAAGTACTCCCCTTGAGTTCTACATTTCTTATGCATCTGATAACAGTGTATAATAAACAGCAAGAATATATCAGATATAATAGATATCAGAGTGTAAAAAACATATCAAGGATATGGATGCGGAATATATGATATAAACACCTCATGTATTAAAAACATATTGATAAAACAACCAAAATATTCACAGAGTGTTAGCTATTTAGCTATATACTTCTATGACATCAAAATTCCAATTTCACCCCCTTTGTCATTAACAAAAATGGGTTTGAAAGATGGAAAAATGACTTGACCATCATGGTCACCTATGGCTGTGAAGGTGGTTCTTATGGTGGTGGTGGTGGTAGTTCTGGTGGTGCTTGGGTAGGTGGTGCTAGTTGAGGAGGTTGTGGTTGGACGGGTGGTGCTGGTTGTTGGAGTTGTCGTGGTTGGATGGATGGAATGGCATGAGCAACTTGTCCAAGCAGGTTGGCTACAGTATTTTGAATTTGATTCACAAGCGTCTGGGAAAGGCTCATGAACTGTTCAGTGATAGCATTCTGCAGCAGCAAATGATGTTGAGTAGCCTCAGCCTGCTGCCTTTGCTGAAATGCTTGAAGAGCTGCGTCGGTTTCCAGCTATTGTTGCCTCAGAGCCTTTTGCACGATCTCGTGAACACGATCTTCTGAGACCCCTTGAGGTTCAGCAAATCGTAAGGGAAGGATGCCCCTTGGACTTGAAGATCCTGTGGGAACCAGTTGACGTGTACCCAAGAGAGCTTCAGTAGACACATCAATAATGGGGAAGCTTGTTATATCTTCAGCAGGAGGCTTTTTTGCAGTTGATTCCATGGGCTTGGATGCTTCAACAATAGGCTCTCCATCATCCTTGGACTTTCCAGATTGGACGGTGGGTTCTTCATGGGAAGCGACAAAGTGTTCCACGTCTACTGGTACAGATGGGTCCAAGTCAAGATGAGCTAGCACCTTTGTTACCTTGGCAGATGCTTCATCCAACTCTACTTGTGTAGCTTTTGGCTTGGCAACCTGATCTTCCTTTTCTGTGGTTGCAGCCTCAGCTTGCTCAAGAGCCAGCTGCTCTAGACGAGCTTGTTCTGCTGCTCTGGCATCTTCTGCCTTGTACTCCTCATGCAGAGTTTGGAGTTCCTCCACAAACTCTATGCGATCCAGTGTTCGAAGATCAAACACTTTGTTGCTTCTGATGATAGGCTATGTCTTCATTAAATCCAGGTAGTCATCTGAATCTTTCAGAAAGCAGGCAAAGGTGTCTGTGAAGTGATGAGTCTTCACTGGACGCAGCACCTCAAGACCATGAAGGGGGTGAACGAAATCATTCTTGGAGCTGCCGGAGGAGGATCTAGCACCAAAAGGTCATGGAATCGAAAGTTCCAAGTGGATGTGTAAGCTTACCAGTCTTGTCAAACAGGTGACCCCAGGTTTGAGAGGATTATTGCAGGGCTTCAACTTTTTCTTCCCTGCTTGGCATCTCAATGCCATAGAACTTGTGACCTTTCTTTCGACCAGCATCATATAAGGGTAGTCTAGGACACACCCTGTCTGCTACAAACTTGATTGCTGTGGCGTGACTGATGTGAAGGTTTGGTGGGTAGGCAATGGATTGGTTTGGTATATACATGTATTGAAGAAGTTTGCCAAGATCATCATAGTCGCTTGGCTGGAAATTAAGCACTGGAGTTCCAGCAGGTAGAGGCAGGAACTTTGTAATAGGAGTCCAGATGCAAACATCCTTGACCCATTGTACATCTGGACGCTGCTTCGACTTGGAAGGGTCCAGACTTTCTTTAATGGCCAACTTCAATTCTACGGCCAGTTCAGTATCCCTGCGAACAGGGGGCTTCTTTGACGGTGCCTTCTTCTTTCTTGGAGCCTTCCCTTTCTGCTCCGCAACCGTCTTTGTGAATTGAGAAGCAACCTCCACCTCTGGTTCAGGCAGTTCTGCTGCTGCTGGACGCACCCTTTGTTGGGTTCCAGTTGGACAAGAGTAAGGATGAGTCATTCAGATCAAGTGTGGATACACTTCTCTCATCCAAGTGGGCAAAGGGGTGCTGATTATTGCTCCTTCTGGCATTGCAACATAGTCAGCTAAAGGATTATGAGCATAATCATACCTCGTCCACTCTAGTGCTGAGGCAGTAGTTAGATGCCTCTCCAAAGGTTTTTGTAGAGGCCTACAGATCACATCGCACCTCTTACAGTAATTTTGTTCATTCTGTGTAAGGAACGCAATAAGGAAGCGTTCTCTGTCTTCTTCTTCTTTGGTTTTCTGCTTGGGGGGTATGGTCCATGGGGACCAGGCATCCCTCCATGCATCCCTTGGACGCACAAACTTGGATAGGTCCAAGCGAAGATGTGGATGCTGGGTTGTTGATGTGGATGGAGCACTGGATGGAGCTGGTAGTGGGGCGCTGGTGGATATGCTGTCGGTGTCTTAGGAGGAAGGTGGTGGAAGTGCAACTCTCCTTGGCCTAGCTGCTGAGTCTTAACTCGTCGAGGCACATTAGAAGGAAAGGAAGTTGGTTCAGTAGGTTGTATCTTCTGCTTCTTTTGTTGAGGGGCCTCCTTCTCCTCTACTTTCTTCTTGATTTGACCAATTGGGATCTGGTCATCATCATCAGAGTCGTCCAGTATTTGAAGCTTCCGAATCTTTGGCTTTTCTGGAGCAGGCTTCACTGAAGCCGCCTTTGGACGCTGCTCAGCTTGAGCAGGTTTGGACGCATCAGTCCTTGGATGCTTCTCTGTCGGGGACTGAGCAGTGGAGGTGTCAAGATGTCTTTTCTTGGTTCTTCTCTCCTTTTCAGCATCTTCCTCATGCTTATGAGACATGTGACGTGTTACCTTTCTGCTCCCCTGTTCCTCCATCAACCTTTTGATCTTCCTGCCAATACCAAGAAGATCAATCTCCTCCTCATCGTCATTGGAGATAATCTTGTTTTGTTCATGTCGTTGTTTGTTGATGCTATCTTCATCCAAGTCCCTTAGGACCTTGGTTGTCAGCTTAATCTTCATAGGCTTTATGTTGGACTCGCCAAATGGTTGTTGTGTTGCCACCATTTGCCCTTTCTTCACGATAGCTTCGTAATTAGCTTCGTCCAGTTCATCAAAGAAGCATTGATAGACCTTCTGGTCCCAGAAGATCTTGTTCAGCAGGGCGGCGTAGAAGATGTCATCATTGCCACCAACAGTCTTCATCATTCTCACAATATTGATGTAAATGGTGTGAGGAAGGTTGAAGGGGATACCTTCCATAATGTGGAATATCACGAACTTGTGTAAGTCTGTGACTGAGTCCTTAGACCCAGCTTTGTGCAGGATACTCTTATTACACACCTGCTGCCAGATTTTTGCTTCCTCACACAGGTTCTTGTACTCAATCTTCATTGAGTCTGCGGATTTAGTCTTGCAAAGCACGTTTGCAACGTGATTGTCGTACTGCTTGGCCCAGTCTGTTCTGTACTGGTTCTACTCCCTGATGCAACCAGTTACCTTTGCGATGGACTCAGTGGACAGAGTCACCTCTCGTCCAAGAACAGTGGCCACGAGCTCCCTTGTGCTCTGGAATTTGGCATTCCTCCAGAACATCCTGATCAACTAAGGGAATATCTTCTAGTTTTCGTTGAAGTAACCTCTGATTCCACACTTCAGAAGGCTCTCGTTTTGGTTCAGGCCCATCTTCTCCAGCTTTTCAATGTCGAAGAAGTGCTCAATGTGCACTGTAGCAGCACCTTGACACACAACTGTGATCTCAGGGTAGGTGTGGACGTCGAGTTCAGAGTTGCTTGAGCTTGCAGAGTTCGACATGGTAGAGAAGTTTGAATTTTTAGGTTTTCTGAGAGGGTTTGTGTTTCTGAGAAAGAGAGAATGCTTAAGGTTGAAGATACGCTCAGAGAAGATAGGTACGGTAAAGATTTTCTGAGAAGATTTGACAGATTATATAAGTGGGCTTTGTTCGGAGAATGTGAAACGGTTTTGGGCTTTTGTGAATATTTGAAATGGGAGTTATGCCTTAAAGGCCGCCATGGTGAGGCGTGCGAATAATGTGGGTAACTGTGTACGGTTACCAATAGTTAGGTGACTCAGCATAGAGCATTAACTCATACTTACTCTGAAACGAATGGTTTTGGCCATTTGAATAATGTTAAAACAAATGCTAAGTTAAAAAAATCGTCCAGATGTTGGACTTAAGTGTAACATATGCAATGCACGTACATGACTTAGTGATCTTTGGACGACATGTCCATTGGACGCTAAGGTTTCATTAGACGTACCATGTAGATGTTAATCATTCCTTTACAGAGTCCATGCCAAGTTTGTTCCTCAGAAGGATTAACTTGTCTTCAGTAAGGGGTTTAGTAAATATATCAGCAAGCTGATTATCTGTGGTTACAAAGTGTAGTTCCACAGTACCCTTCTGAACATGGTCACTTATAAAGTGATGTTTAATATCTATATGTTTAGCCCTTGAATGCAATATGGGATTCTTAGAGAGATCTATGGCAGCTTGACTATAACAGAAGATAGGAATGTTACTCTCATATATGTTGTAGTCCTCAAGTTGATGTTTGATCCATAAGATTTGAGAACAACATTTTGCAGCTGAAATATACTCTGCTTCAGCAGTGGACAGTGCAATGGTTCCTTGCTTCTTGCATATCCAGGAGACTAAGTTTCCACCAATGAAGTGACATCCTCCACTAGTGCTTTGTCTTTCAATTCTGTCTCCAGCATAATCAGCATCACAGTATCCAACTAACCTGAAATCTTTCTGCCTTTTGAAATATAGACCAAGATTAGTGGTTCCAACAAGATATCGAAAGATTCTCTTAACAGCAGTTAAATGAACTTCCCTTGGGTCAGATTGAAATCTGCCACATAAGCATACACTGAACATGGTGTCAGGTCTGGATGCTGTGAGGTATAGGAGTGATCCTATCATTCCTCTGTGTAGAGTGTTATCCACCTTCTTTGAGTTGTCGTACAGTCCAAGTACTGTTGTTGGATGCATAGGAGTTTTCATTGGTTTTGCATCGTCCATCTTGTACTTCTTCAGTAGCTCTTTGACATACTTAGTTTGATGTATGTATATGCCCTTTTCAGTTTGTTTGATTTGAAGTCCAAGGAAGAATTTTAGCTCACCCATCAAGCTCATCTCAAACTCTGTTTGCATTAATTTGGCAAATTCTTCACAGAGAGACTCATTAGTGGCACCAAATATGATATCATCAACATATATTTGTGCAATAATAAAATCAGAAGAGTAGTCTTTGCGAAACAATGTAGTGTCTACTTTTCCTCTTGAAAAACCATTTTCTGACAGAAATGAGCTGAGTTTTTCATACCAAGCTCTAGGTGCTTGTTTCAACCCATATAAAGCTTTGTTAAGTTTGAAAACATGATTTCGAAAAGCATCACTTTCAAATCCTGGGGGTTGTTCCACATAGACTTCTTCCTTTATGAGTCCATTGAGGAATGCACTTTTTACGTCCATTTGATATAGCTTCATATTGCTATGAGCTGCAAATGATAGTAAAATGCGAATTGCCTCTAGACGTGCAACAGGAGCATAAGTTTCAATATAATCTATACCTTCCTGTTGTGAGTAACCTTTTGCTACCAACCTCGCTTTGTTTCTCACAACATTACCTGCTTCGTCCAGCTTGTTTCTGAACACCCACTTTGCTCCAACAGCTTCTTTGTCATTGGGGAGTTCTACTAGCTTCCAGACATTGTTCTTTTGAAACTGGTCAAGTTCTTCCTGCATTGCTTTGACCCAGCTTTCATCTTCTAAGGCATCATCCACAGTCTTAGGTTCTATTTGATATGAGTGCTATGTGACCTTGCTGTCGTTGAAGTGAAGATCTGGTTTTGACTCTATCTTTTGGATCTTCGATGATTTGCTTCTCTGGATGATGTTTCTTCATTTGGCAGTTGCGTCCAGTTGGTTCTCTTTGTTCTGCTACTGGACCATCCAGTGGTGCATTGGACTTTTCAATTGAGATATCATGGTTGGACGTATCTGATGACTTACTTGCATAGTCCAATCTGAGATCTGCAAATGATTTGTCCAGCTCTGATAATTCCTTATCAGGCTTATTGTCATTGAACTTCACATGGATAGCTTCTTCAACAACTAAGGTTCTAGAGTTATAAACTCTGTATGCCTTTGAAGTTTCAGAATATCCAAGCAATATTCCTTCATCACACTTAGAATCAAATTTTCCCAAGTTATCCTTAGTGTTCAGAATGAAACATTAACATCCAAATGGATGGAAGTAGGATATGTTGGGTCTTCTTCCTTCCATAATTCATATGGAGTCTTTTTCAATATCGGCCTTATATAGATTTTGTTTTGTAAATAACAGGCAGTATTCACTACTTCAGCCTAGAAGTGTTTAGGGGTTGAATTATCATTCAACATGGTTCTGGCCATCTCCTGGAGTGACCTATTTTTCCTCTCAACAACACCATTTTGTTGCGGTGTTCTGGGTGTTGAGAAGTTGTGAAGGATACCATTATCCTCACAGAACCTTTGAAAACTTTCGTTTTCGAATTCTCCCCCATGATCACTTCGGATAGAAGTAATGCATACTCCTTTTTCATTTTGAACTCTTTTGCAGAATTTATAAAAAGCCTTGAAGGACTCATCTTTGTGGGATAGGAAAATGACCCATGCCCATCTAGTATAGTTGTCCACTATAACCAATCCGTATCTCTTACCACTTACTGAGGTTGTTCTTGTGGATCCAAACAGATCAATATGTAATAGCTCAATAGGTCTAGAAGTGGAAACAATGTTTTTTACTTTGAAAAGAACTTTTCACTTGTTTCCCTTTCTGACAAGCTTCATAAAGAAGATAATCTTTATATGACATACTTGGTAGTCCTTTTACGAGGTTGTACCTATTCAGCTTTGAGATTAACCTCAAGCTTGCATGACCAAGTCTTTTATGCCATAGCCAATGATTTTCTTATACTGAAACTAGGCATCATACATTTTGACTTGATAGTTCCCCAAGTTTAATCTTGTACAGATTACCTTGCCTCTTTGCAGTAAAGAGAAGGGATCCATCAGAGTTCCTAACTGTACATTCCCCTTTGTTAAAGCCAACATCATATCCACTGTCACATAATTGGCTTATGCTAACTAGATTGTGTTTAAGACCTTTAACATAAAGAACTTTATCAATACAAGGATAGGGTGGTATACCAATCTTACCTACGCCAGCTATCATCCCTTTCTGATTCCCTCCGGAAGTGACTGTCCCACCAGCTTTGGGTAGGAGGCTTTGGAACATATACCTTTATCCTGTCATGTGATGTGAGCACCCACTGTCCAGGTACTATGATTGGAGTTTCTTTCCTGCTATTAAGCATGTCTGCAACAGGGACAATTTTATCCTTAGGTACCCAAATTGACTTGGGTCCTTTTTTGTCAGTTTCAAGGGCATTGGACGCTCCCTTCTTAGGCAGGTGTTTGCATTTGGACATTATATGTCAAGGTTTCCCATAGAAGTAGCAAACATCTGTTTCCTCGTCATGAATATATTTCTTTCCCTTATATCCATGTCCTGACCTGTCATTTGGTTTCTTACAACCTTCATATTTTAAAAGCATTTTAAGGTTGTCTGAGCCCTTAACAAAGTTTGACAGATCCTTCTTTAGGCTGTCAATCTCTTCATGAAGTTTTACAACATCATGTGGTTGACCCCTTAAGGAAGTATCTGCTTCAACTTTCAGAAGCTTCTCAACTAGCCTTTTGTTTTCTGCTTTGAGATTTTGAATCTCTATGGAAAGATTCATTTCTCTAGTCCTTGAATCTTCATAGGATTTATAGGCTCGAGCAGTATCATTCTAGAGAGTTCGTCTATCCTCATTTAAGGCTTAATGTTCTTTTGAGAGCTCTGTTAAATTTTTCTGTAAATCTTCCTTTTCACTTTCAAGTTGTTTGAGATTATTTTCTAAAACTTCTTTTTCTCTTGAAAGTGACTTGGACGATTTCTTCAAAGTTTTGTAGGCCTTTGACAAAATAGAAGAATTTGAAAGTAAATCATGATAAGCTTCTTGAAGTGAATTTAGATCGTTAAAATTTACCTCATCTTCTTCTTCTGGTTCAGAAGAATCTGTTGAAGTGTCTGCCATCAGACATATGTGTGCTTCCTCTTCTTCTTCATCTTCCGATGATGAGTCATCATCCAGGTCTTCCCATGTGGACATCAGAACTTTCTTGCCCTTCCTTTTGCTGAAGAATTTCTTCTTCTTGTCCTTGCTCTTTTCGAGATCTGGGCATTCTTATTTGAAGTGTCCTGGCTTTTTGCATTTGTAGCATACGATTGGACTCTTCTCCTTCTTTTCTTTGAGGCCTTTCCTATTTAGGTATCTCCATCTGGATCCACCTTTCTTCTTCCACATAGTGTGTATCCTCTTGATATGAAAGATAGCTCATCATTCTTGTCTGAGTCATCATCTTCAGATTGTTCGTCTGATGATGTTTCAGCTTGCATGGCTTTGGACAATGGTGTTTTCCTTGGCTTCTGGACACTGAGCGCCAGAGACTTGTTTTTCTTACCATCACCATCTTGATGCAGCTCTAGTTCATGCACCTTGAGAATTCCCATGAGTTCTTCTAGGGACATATCATCCAGTCCTTTTGTTGCTCTCAAGGCTGTAACCTGTGGTCTCCATTGCCTAGGCAAACTTCTCAAAATTTTGTCAATATGTTCATAGTTATTGTAATCTTTACCATGTGCTCTAAGTTCATTTAGTATGGTTTGAAACCGTCCAAACATACCTTGTATGTCCTCGTTTTCTTCCATACTAAACAATTCATATTGACGAGTAAGGAGACTAAGTTTGTTATGTTTTACCTGGGTGGAACCCTCATACGTTAACGTAAGAGTGTCCCACATTTGTTTCGCGCTTTTGAGACTGTGCACCTTGTTGTATTCTTGTTCGCTTAGTGCACACATGATGATGTTTCTAGCTCTGGAGTTGAGATGAAATCTTTGTTTCTACTCCTTCGTCCATCTAGTCTTTGGGATTTCGATGAGGTTCTCATCAAGTGGAATGTAGTCGCCCATCTCCACAACGTCCCACATGGTAATATGACTAGATTCAAAGAATGCTATCATTCTTTGTTTCCAGTAATCATATTTGACACCCTTGAAGAGTGGTGGTCTGTTCACAGCTTGCCCCTTATTTTCCATCTTTCTTAGGATCTTTCCTCTGTACTGCTAAGTACTTAACCCAAGAGGCCGAGCTCTGATGCCAACTGAAATACAGAGAAACACGCTAGAAGAGGGGTTGAATAGTGTGTTTATATTTTCTTTGAAATCCTTTAGCAAATATGAAGATAGTGTATCTTACGTTTTACAAGAACCTTGTGAAACAGAAGACTATGCTATCGTCCAGTGGTTCAAATACAACTGTTCAATGAAACTGCATTTTCTCGTTTTTCGTTAGAACACACGTAAAATATTTTCATAAATAAAATGTGTAAAGAAACTCTTTCGTTGTATGTGAAGAGATAACTTACGATATTTGCAAGTAAGCTAGAAAGCAAAAGAGTAGAACACTTAGTTTTATATTGGTTCACTCAAACTGAACTACGTCCAGTTCTCCTTCAAAAACCTTTGAAGGGTTCTACTAATCAGAATCTGATTACTAACAAGTATTTTAACCCTGCCACTTCTGGCTACAAGTATTCTCTAGGCCACTCCTGGCACACCTTTAATCTCCCCCTGAGATTAAAGCAAACCCAAGTATTCTTTAACACTAAGCCACTCCTGGCTTTCCAAACAGAAATTGTTTGAGTATAGAAAGAATGAATAACTCTCACAGAGAGGATATTACAATAAAAAATGAATACACAGAATCGCTTAGCAAAGCTAAGTAGAAAGCTCTTTTTCGCTCAAGTGTGGATCGACCAGTCGCTTTGACAGAGTTTCAGCTCTTAATGAATCTTCTTGTTTGATGCATGAGCTTGTTCCTCTATTTATAGGCAACTTGGTGTAAAGTATCCGTTGTGGGATCTGTACCTTTGCCAATAGCGATTCTCTCCCAATCGTGTGACTGTTACCACGTGTCGGCTTGGGGTGGAGAGATAGAGGAGACAACCGTACATGTAGCGCCTCCTTCTACTTGTACTATTTATGTAGAGAAATGCTTTTCTGTCCCTGTACAATACTTTTCGAAAATTCAAATAGAATGTCATGTTAGAATGAGAGGGAATAATCGAACATTCCAGAGAATCATCACCGAAAATGTCTTGTCACATTATATAACTTTTTAAGATAGAAAACAGAGTGTAGGTTATATAGGCATTGGACGCTTGCTTTATAGAAACATTGGACGTTGGATGTTGTACTTTACAAAACATATTTGGATGCTTTGCTTATCGAAATATAAAGTCTAAGTATGAGAGATACAATACCATTGCGGCATTGGACGACGTAGATCCTATAACACTTAAACAAGACCATTAGATACTCCAAAATTTATCCTTTATTTGTTGTCATCAAAATCGAAATTTGAAGGGTTGGACATCGTCCAAAGTCTTAGAACTTAACATTGTGTTCATTCTACACACCTTGGACGCGCAAGTTCTTGGCTTAAAACCTTTTGAGAAAATTACCTTTATCTATTAGACGATATCTGCTAAAACTTAGTTTCTATGAAAATGTGTTTTTCAACATTGGACGATCCTTTAAGATCTTTGTTTAACAAATCCCTTGTGAAATCTGTTTTGAGGAAATCTCCATATTTGCGAAAAAGTTTTAAAGTTTACACTAACAACTATTCAACCCCTTTCTAGTGTGTTCCATTTATTTCAATTGGCGTCAGAGCTCAGCCTCTTGGGTTGAGTACTTTGCAGTACAGAGGAAACTAGATCCTATAACCTGATGAAGAACAAAAGTTTCATTCTATTATTTATTCTCATCCTCTTTAATTTCCATAAATCTCTTTTTGCTTATAAAAATATATGACTAAATTCATTAATTTTACAGTTCAATACACAATACTAAAATTAACAGTTAAAGACCAAAATTACATTATTAATTTATATTTTCTTCAAGACATTTACCTTGAAGACACTAAACTTGAAGACATTTACCTTAAAATGCATTTCGACTATGTTGGTTAAATCAAATAAATTATTTAAATCTAAGGGATTTGAATTATAGTTGTGAAGATGCATCAAATATGATGTTGTTTAGTATTATTATAAAATAACTTTAGGCCTCAAATGTATCATCTTACAATTTTTAATTACAAAAAAACATTATTTCAGAAAAATACACACTACAAGAAAAAATGGATTTAACGGGGATTGTTTTCGGCGCTACCCGCGGTTTTAATCCCCGTCAAATGCGTTACCCGCGGTTAGCCTTTCCGTCGGAAAAGCGTCCGTGGCAAACGTATTCCCGACGGTTTACAGTAACCCTCGGAAACGCGCGAGTCATACCCGCGGTTGTATAACCCCTGTTAAGACCAATTTTATTTCCTGCGATTTGAAATCCCTTGGAAATTTCCAGGGGTTTTAACCCTTGTTAAAACCAACATTATATAACCTTGGGCCTTACCAGGGGGCAACTAACCGCCGTTAATACCACTTTTTTTCTTTAAAAAAAATTGATGACAACGTTACTATATTTTTAGGGGTTTACTTATCTATTTATTTTACTGTGCATATAATAAAATACCATATAACATTACTTTATTTATAAATAATAATTTTTATACACCAAAAATAAATAAATAAATTACAAAAAGGCACTGATGCAAATCAATTAGGATATAATAACATTTATATTAGTTTACACATGTTTAGTAAATAAATTCAAAAAGCCACTAATAGTTACAACTAAGAAATCAGGATCGTTTGTGACCATGTTTAGACCTTTTGTGGACTTAAAGACACAAAATAAGAGTATGAGTTGTCCTATATTCCTTTCGGGTATCTTTTTTGTCTTTGCTTGAGCGTTCAGCAACCAGCATCACTTGCATGTCCATTTATTTGATTGGCACTTTGCAAGTCTGTGTTTTTCTGGGCTAGTTAGTCACACTTCTAGTTGTGGCCTGCACAAGAAGATACATATTATGATACAAGTCAATCATTATCACCCGAAAAAATAATAAAAGGGCAATTAGCAATATTATATCTGTGACTTAATCTACGAGATAAAAAAGAGGATCCAAGGAAGAAGTTACCCCCACCAACTACTAGTGAATATGATTAACCATCCTGACCCAATCGTTAACTCTTAATATCACAGAATCCATTTCTACAATTATTTGTAAACAAGAAAAGAATATGAGATAAAGTAAGTAACGAGAGATAAAGGCCAAAAAAAATCATAAATAGATATCATAAAAAGTGTATATAAAAATAATCTAACTCCGAAAACTTTATGTAAGGACAGACGAGAGCAAAAATCTTTTCCATATTAAAACTACAGAGTAATAGCAATGCCCCCCATGGATATTATCAAAATCAACTTAACGTGTTTAAAATATATTTTTAAGATTAATTCAAATACATTTCAAACATATCCTGACATTTTGTGATAGGATTTAAGCATCAACTTCAAAGTAGAAAGTACATAGTTCAACTTTCACCAACTAACATGGAACCAAAATAGACAAGAAAATGTCCTCCTAATGAGTAAATATTTCGAGTGGTTGGCCTAGTGGAATTTAATTTGTCAGTTCTAGAAGCCAAAAGAAGTCTTAAGAAATAAAGGACATTAATCCTACTAAAGTAATTCATTCAGACCCTATTACACTCATATATACATGTTAGCATATATACGTTTGGATATTGCATATGAGGATGAGGAAACACGGGTAATAGTCTATGAACATGTAATTACCTTGTCCAGAGCGCAATATAATTTGTGTTGGCCAAGCATTCCTGCACGCCCCTTTTAATAAGAAGTCCCTTTTCTTGACCCTGGTCATTGCCAACAAGTATTATGACTATTGTGAGACTGAGAATTAGTTAAAAAAAAGCTATATGTCAATTCTAAATATACCTACTAACTAGTTTGTCAGGCAGTATGCTTTACAAAATAAAAGTTGACAAATTCAAGTGTAAACGAGAACTAGAGAAGACACCTTATCCCTGATTAAGAAGCGACTACTTTATAATGCAACAGTTGTGATAACTATTTCACTAATATATATTTATAGAACAATAGTTGACCAAGAGTGCCAAATAATAGAATGGAAGAACAAAGAAAGAAATATTAAAGAAAGGAAAAATAGCAAATAATTCCATTATAGCTTTTTTTCCTAGTGATAAGCATTACCACATTCATGGGCTTGCTCAAAATAATATCCATAGCGACATAGTGACAAACAGCACAAAGGCATTTTATCAATTTTTCTGAATTGAAATTCAAAAAACCAAGGCTTACCCACAACACGACAGAACAAAACACCACTTTTTCTTGCCTCCCTTTGAAATGGCTTTGCACCTGGGGATGCATATGATAGGGTGGCTCCATTGGAAAACGAGGGATCTGAAACCATGTCATCAGAACTGAACAAACATTGAAACCCCCTATCACAAAAACCCTAACCCCTAATCCAAAAACCAAAACATCAGAAATAGCCAAAAATAGGAAGAGAGAGAAGAGAACTAACCAGAATGAGATCAAAGAGGTTTTGGTTGATTCCCTTATTGATGAATTGCTGTGAGTATATTCTGCTAAAGAGATCCAATCGCAAAAACGCTAAGCCCCAATCCAAAAATAGAACATAAAAAATGACTAATAATAATAATAATAAAAGAGAATTAACCAAAATGAGTTCGAAGAGGCAAAAACACTAATCCCCAATCACTCACTGTTGAGAGAGAAGGAAGAGGAAAGAGCAAAGGGAAGAGGGAAGAGCGTAGGGGGAAGAAATATGAACGCAGGAAATTAAGAGGGAGACAAAATAGTACATATGGAAGTCAGACCGATTAGGGAAAAAGAGCTAGGGGAAAGGCATGTAAGCGCATAGAGGCCCTGAGGGAAAACTAAATTAAGAGAGGGAAGTCAAAACGCGTATGGGGAAGGGAAAGGATTAAAAAAAAGGTTTAAACTTAACAGGGGTTAATCAAAACCCGTTGGAAACTGCCTGCGATTATAATGAAAACCGTGGGTAAGTAACCACGGGTATACAAACCCTCGATAAGTGTACTGTTTCCCTACGTTTCTTGGAACCGCAGTTAAGATACCGTGGTTAAGACCAACATTTCTTGTAGTGACAACATTATATTATATTCTCATAAATTTCTATCCTATGCATCGCAAGGGTCCATTATCTAGTTTTGCTAAACATGCTAATCAATTAGCTAATAAATCAATTTGTTGCTAAATAACTGAAATTTTCAATATTTTAATTTTTTTACCTCTGAAATAAAATATTTTAAAATAAAATAGACTCAATAAAATTTTTCAAAATATTTTTGGCCTTAAAACATTGTCTGGCTTTCTGTAGTGTCTTGAAGGCATTTTTGTCTTTTTAGAAAAATAATTCTCAATTTCCAGAAAATCTTTAAAATTATTATAAATTATTTCAACCATATTTATGACTTAAAAATAATTTTTAAACCTCTTTAACTATTTTTACCATTTCATCCTATTATGTGGCTAAGCAAGGAGGAATTAGTCATTTTAATGTTTCTCAAGTCTCGGTCTGGATAAAATATTAAAAATATAAATTAAATAAAACTCATGAATTTGAACATAATCATGGGGATCAAAATTTTCATATTTCCAAATGATTCTCCAAAATAAAATACTGAATAAATAAAAAAAAAAAGCAGTTCAATAACTAAAAGTAGGGGTGTTACATTTTGGAAAATAGACTTTTAGAACTTCAAAATGGTATTTGGCTTATTTTCAACAAAAAACAATTTAAATGTCTAAATTTTCTTTTCAATCTAGCTGTGAAATAGAGAAGATGTTTAGCTTAAGTTCCTTATTTTCTAAAAGATCTAAATAAAAATTTAATTGTTTTTGGTTCAAAATGGTTTTGAAAATTTTTTCAAAAATTTCTAAGGACTTGAAATTGATTACTGAGAATAAAATAAACTTTTTAGAATTTATTTTATTTAATATAAAATTCCAAAGTTTATTTAATATCAATTGGAAATTAAGGGCATTTTAATAATTTACTTATCTTTTATATATAAATGAATTTTTGTACTTAAGTGTGAAAAGCAAATTATTTTTAGTCTAATTTAAAATATTCAAGTAAAACTAATTGAAATAATTTTAGGCAATTGCACACAAAAATGGTAGTAGTACAAAGATTTCAAGCATACAAAAGATGTTGTAGTAATTAAATAACCACAATTTACACTAAACTATGAATGGCATGAAACCAGTGGCATTTTAAAGAGGACACACAAGTCTCTAAGCCCACAAAAGGGTTTTAGCTAATTCAAACCATAGTGTTCTAGCCAATGCAAATAGTACAAGTCTCATGCAACTAATACAATTCAACATCTCATGCACCGGTTTCAAGAATAATTGTACATACACTTAGGCATGACTTAATGTTGGTTCTACGTAAGGATTAGCCATTTTAATTCATGTTAAATTAGGGGTGTACAACTAGTGACCATTTCTCAAGTCTTTCAAGTCCTAAAATGACACATACAATGGGAACACCAAATTTATCTTGCCTTATAGACTCACCCAACCAGTTTTAATAGTAAATTCACTAAATTTTTTTGGAAAAATATAAATGATGTGAGACCAATTGGATTTGAAATTTAATATCAAGGACTACTAGACTAACAAAGGGTTTTGGCTAATTCATTCTACATCAATACCAGTTTCTAAATTAAGACATGTCTTTACACAAAACCAATTCCAGCACGCATGTTTATTTAGTTTCAAATTCTCTAACTTGTCACACACTTGGTTATGGTGAGGTCTTATTTTATGCCACACTTAGACACCTCTAGGGCAGGTTCAAATAGGGGAAGGCCCTAGGGTCTATGGTGAGGACTTAATTACTATTGATGTATCATAATGGTACTACTTGACTCAAGTGTGATTGTCGCATACTTGTGGTCTTTATAATAAAAAAATTAACACAAATTTAATTTATGATATTATTGTTGAAGTAATTTAAAACTATGTTGTAATAAAAATATATTTAATAAAATAATTTGTTATATATTTATTTTTAAAAAAATATATTATTATATAAATATAAATGAACAAAAATTTTCATTTATGTTGTTATTAAACACAGAATCAAAATATTATTTTGTAATAAATATATTATCTAATTAGATTTAAATTAAATTTTAGTATAAGACTTTCAACTTCAGTATATAAATATTATTCAACAAAATATTCATTTAAAATATTATTTAAACATATTTATATGATTTCTAAGTAAAAATAATTTTATAGAATTTCAGAGTAAAAATAAATATTGTTGAGTCTTTAGTATGCAATTGTATTAAATACTCGAAAAAAGAGTTTTATCACCAATAATGGTCCTAACTCAAGCATGATTGTCTCCCGTAAATGATACTTTGGTCTTTATAATAAAAAATTAAAACTAATTTAATTTATGATATTATTTATGAAGTAATTTAAAACTATTTTGTAATAAAAATATATTTAATAAATTAATTTATTATATATTTACATAAAAAATACTTAACATTATTATATAAATATTAATTAACAAAATTTTCATTTATGATGTTATTAATCATAGAGTCAATATTTTACTTTGTAATAAATATATCAACTAATTAGATTTAAATTAAATTTTAGTATAAAACTTTCAACATCATAATGTAAATATTATTTAACAAAATATTCATTTATGAAATTATTTAAAAATTTATAGGATTTCTAAGTAAACATAATTTTATAGGATTTCAAAGTAAAAAAAAAATATTGTTGAGTCTTTGGTATGCAATGATATTAAAATACTCGAAAAAAGAATTTTGTCGTCTATAATGGTTCTGCCTGACTCAAGCATTATTGTCTCCCGTGAATGATATTTGTGATCTATGCAATAAAAAAATTAAAACTAATTTAATTTATGATATTATTGATGAAGTAATTTAAAACTATTTTGTAATAAAAATATATTTAAGAAATTAATTTATATATTTATGTAAAACTTTCAACCTTATTATATAAATATTTTTTAACAAAATATTTATTTATAAAATTATTTTAAAATATTTTACACGATTTATAAGTAAATTTTTTATAGGATTTCACAGTAAAAATAAATATTGTTGAGTATTTAGTATGAGGTTCTATTAAATATTTAAAAGAAAAAAGTTTTGTTGCTCATAATGATACTCAAGCAGTATTGTCTCTCGTGAATGATATTTGTGATCTCTATAATAAAAAAATTAAAACTAATTTAATTTATGATATTATTAATGAAGTAATTGAACACTATTTTTTAATAAAAATATATTGATAAATTAATTTTTTGTATATTTAGTAAAGAACTTAACATTATTATATAAATATAAATCAACAAAATTTTCATTTATAATGTTATTAAAGCTAGAGTAAAAATATTATTTTGTAATAAATATATTAACTAATTAGATTTAAATTAATTTTTAGTGTAATACTTTCAACAAAATATTTATTTAAGAAGTTATTTAAAATTATTTTATACGATTTCTAAGTAAAAATAATTTTATGAGTTTAATGGTCATACGTTGACAGTGTAAAGTAGTTTTACACTATCATCTAATTACAAATTACCATTGATATGATTTTTAAAGTGATTATCATAAAAGTCAACAAACTTACTATACATAGTGAGTTGTGATTGGATGACAATGTAAAATTGTTTTATACTGTCAGTACATATTCTATTTTTTCTCAAAGTAAATATAAATATTGTTGAGTCCTTGGTATAAAATTGTGTTAAATACTTAGAAAAAGGCTTGGTCACCCCCATCTATCTTACTCGAATAGGATTGTTTTTCGTGAATGATACTTGTGGTCTCTCCCATAAAAATTAAAACTAATTTAATTTATAATATTATTAATGAATCAATTTAAAATATATTTTATAAATTAATTTTAATATTTCTCATTATATATGAAATTTTAATATATCATTTTACAAATAAGTTATATCTCATAATAAAAAAAGAAAGTTAGAGAAATTATACAATAATAACATCAAATTATAGAAATTAATAAGCATCAAGTAATTATACAAATTTATCATTCAATTAATTGTTTAAAAAAATTATAAAAATCTGTGTGTAAGTAAAAAAATGAAAAAAAAAGTGAGAGAGAAAAAAGAGGAAGGAAGTTGGGCAAAAAAGAGAGAAAGTATTATATGTATTTTTTTTTTATAAAATAAAAGAAAAACAAATGAGAGGGAAAAAAGAGGAAGGGAGTTGGGCTAAAGAAAGAGAAAAAAGAGGGAGGGAGTTGGTTGCATCACGTGAGCTCTGCATACTGCCTTCATATCTTGCTTTTATTTTTTGTTTTTTAAATAAATAAAAAGTGTTAAGTGAATGGACCAATTTATCCATAGATTTCATAACTATCAAAAATTAGGAAGGGTAAGGTTAGTAATTTTTCTAGCCTAAAGAATGCGTAAATAGAAAGTAGATGTAAAGGGTTAGGTTAGTAATTTTCCTAGTCTAAAGAATGCATAAATAGAAAGTAGATATTGAAAGTAATATAAAAAGACCATAAGATAAAGTATTATGTTATATTATAATGATTGCTTACATCGATTAATTGCAAAATGTTATCTAGTGGTAATATAACACTGAGAGTGAGAAGACCAAAAGACAATGTTGTGGCGGAAAGTATGATAGTTTGGTTGCTTTAATCGATTGCTTGCAAATTTTGTTAATCATTTTTGGGGTCATTGCTTCAGTGGACCATTAATTTAAATGGTCCAAAATGGACCATGTGGTAGAACCTGTTATAGTGGGTTGTGCTGGTTACCTTTTTATTTTTTATTTTTTATTTTTTATTTTTCTGCAATGAATATTTTATTAAGGTAAAGTACATCATCTTTACTACACAACCAATTACAAAAGGTTGGTCTTCAATGACCTTACATGTCAAATGGACTTCAATTCCTCCTGGGCAACAATGCTAATCTATCTAATCTACCTTACACTAGCTTTGTATTCTACTATTCACAATCAATCTCACAAATTTAGCAACCGAAAAACAATCACTTTGTTCGCATTGACGTCGTCTCACATGCCATACATAGCCACATCTTCTCCAAACATTTGTTGTACCCATACTCAAAGTGCTGCTTCAGGTCCAACAAATCCATTTCAACGATTAGCCATTATTTAAAACCGCAATCTGTTAAACACTTCGATCTCAAGGAAAACCCAATACCACTCTCACACCAAAAATCGTGTTTACCACCGGAGGGTGTTCATCAATACTCAACAGAAATCCCACACCATACACTGCAGCACCAGTGGGTTTTCGAAAAACCACTCACAACACACTCATAACGAATGGCTGCTGGCTACTTACAGATAGGAACCATAAACAACCAGCTTAACTGAGTAATTTAACTAAAGGCCAAAAGAGTAAAATTCATTAACTTGGTTTAAAAATAATTCAATAAAAAAATTACTTTTCACTGGTCCACGGGAGCCTTGGGCCATTATTGGTATATATACAATTTGGAAAATGAGATGACCAAAAGAGCAAGTAATGCAGAAATAATCAGTAAAAAAAAAAGTAATGCGGAAAGAATGATCATTTTGGTAGTTTAAATATCATTGATCCACTGCATTTTGTCTGAGTAAATATAATATTGAAAGCAATATTATAAAGAGTGTGAACAGGTAGGTAATACTAGCTGAAAAACTTGTTTGACTGTTCAGTAAACAAGTTTTTTTAAGTAGCTTCTAGCATTTTTTGAAAATGCTACTTGAAGTAGCGTTTTTTAATACGCTAGCTTCTAACTTCAAGCTTTTAGCTTTTTATATTTTATTCCCTTTTTATACTTAAAAAATTTGTTAAATTTCCTTATTATCCTTTTTAAATGAAACAGAATTTTATTATTTATTTGTTTTATTTTATTTTTGTTATTATATTATACATTTTTATATTACACTATTTATTTTAACCAATGTACTATTTATAATATTTAATTTATTATACTTTATGTTAGATTTTTGTTTTGTTTTATTTTTTGAATAATTTTATGTTAGATGATTTATTTTAACTATTACACTAATTAACATAATAAAAATATAATGTCTACTTAAGTGTACATACTTTATTTTAAACTTGATTAAAACTATTTTAAGATATAGTATAAGATTAATAGTAGAATATTTAATATGAAAAAATGTAATAATTGAAACTAAAAGTGTAATGAAAATAATTTATCTATAAATAAATAATTGCAATAGTTTAAAATTAATTAAAAATTTAAAATTATAACACCTCAAAATATATTTTTATCCATAAAATAAGATTTAAATTTATATAAAAACATCATATAAATATGTTTATTGATGTCATTTTACATTTTTCAGCTACTTCAACCGGTAGTTTTACCGAACACTTATCATTTAATAAGCTAGCTTAACAGCTTTCAGATACTAGATTTTAGCTTTTAGCTACCAGCTAGCTTTTCAGCTTTCAGCTAGCTTTTTAGTTTCCAGCTAGCTTTTCAACTAGTTTTGCCAAACATAGCCTAAATACTAATGTACCAAACTTAGAGAAAATATATGTATCGAGAATGGTGGTGGGTGGCAACAGTAGTCGTCGATTTATATATATATATATATGTATATATATATAAATTAAGTGGCTTTCAATAATTCAAGAGTGGTGAATTGAGTTCTTTTGAAAATGTTTTGCGCTCAATCTTTAATTGTAAAGAATTTATTAAAATCAAAGACATATGAAGCGTTTGGTCCCTAAAAATCTTTTGATAATAACAAAAGTATTAAATTTTATGAAATCCTAAATAGTTTTCTTTTGTCAGACTTAAGTGTTTTTTGGACTAAAAAGCGTCCATAAGACGCACTTTCAAATCGCTTTGTGTTAACTTAGAAATATTTATATTGTATATTCGAGCATCCAATAGTTGTTTACAACAACTTGTCCAATGTTTTTCTAGATAAGGGTCCAATATAACTTAAGCATTCATTCGCTCATAAAGCACCGACTCTGTTTCTATCATAAATGCTTTTATAAAGAATCATATATATACTATCTCTTTTATTTCTTGGATGACGAGTTTTCTACGAGCTGAAAACCTTAATACGTCTCTTTAAAAAATGACTAAGTAATACAAACGTCTATATATTGCCCCGTCTTTTCAAATGTTGTGTTACATTTATTGTGGAACAAGTAAAGCTCTAAAATTAGCTCTAATCATGGTATAAGCTAAAACATGATTTTAAATATTTTAGGCTTCACTCCATCGGCCACCACTAATATTCCATACTCAACAAGACCCCAATATTTTTTGGAGCAGAGAAAATTCTTCATCAACATCGTCAGGGGTAGAGGGAAAGGGGCCTAGAGGGGCCAAATATTTTTGTGATCCCTTAAATTTATAAGAAATTATTGGAAAAATAATATCTAGAAATTTTATGTTAGTTGAAGCTTAAGGAGAGAAAGAGAAATGTTAAGATAAGTAACATAATATGATAGAAAAATATAGATAAAGAAAAATTATAGGTGATAATGAAGTGTTTGTAATGTTAAGGTGTTCACAAAAAATTATCTAAAAATATTTTATCCATGTAATTAATTTATTTATCATATAGTATTTTTTTGTAGTGCTATATATATATATATATATATATATATTATAATTCCTCCGTTTTTTTTATAAGAAACAAATGATTGCATATTTTCTTATAAAAAAGACACTAAAGGAAGTATTTTTTTTATATTTTATGTATGTGAAAATTTAAATATATTTTACAAAATTATTTTTTACTGAGTTTAAGGTGGACCAGTTGTAACGCTGTGGTTTTTCGTAATGTATGATAAGTGCTTGATAAATACTGCAAGAGAAAATTAAATTTACATTCATGATATATTATAAAAGAATTAATAAATAGATTGATTTTATTATGTGTCATAGTGTTATTGATAGATTTTTATGAATGGTTGGACTTAGAGTGTGGGTTGTGAGATTTTTGGGACTTTTACGTGAGTTCCGTGAGTTGTAGGAAAAAAATAATAATAAGAGAATGGGGGTGCCTTTAGAGGAAACATAGGTGTTATTAGCAAAATTTCAAATTTATCCCAATCTTAAACGTTCAAAACTTCATGTTTCTTCTAATTTCCTTCATTCTTCTTCCTTCCTCCCGAAGTCTCTCTTCCCCTTGAATTGAAGTTTGATTCCTATATCATTTTGGAGCTTGATTTCTTCTTCTCTAGAGCCTCCTTAGTTGATTTCAAGTTGGTAAGCCACTCTTTTCTCTCCTTTGGTCTCTTAAAGTTCATCTTTTCTCTTCCTCATGGAGTTCTCAAATGGGTTTCATGTAAAATCTTGGTTGGTGGGTGAAAATTTGATTGAAACTTATTTTGGGATTGATTTAGGTGTTCTCTAGTCGATTTCACAGCCAAAGTTGGGTAGAGATCATTCTTGAATCACCAAGTCTCCTCCCTAGCTTCTTCTTCAAGGTTTTGAGTCAAGAATTTTAGGTAAGGGAAGCTTTAATATGATTGAATGCTTGGTTTGTATATTCTATAATTGGAATGTTGTTTTTGAGTGTGGAATGAAGTATATATGTTATGTTTGATGGAAATTTAGAATTGGAATGAATTTGGTAGCCATTGAAGAGTTTTAAGCATGTTTTCGAGGTTCTACAACCTTGTTTCGCTTAAGAACATAGTGGTTCTCGCTTAAGCGAGACAGGGGACAAATAACATTTTTGGTCTGAAAGCTGTCCTAGCTTAAGTGCTAGAAATCCTAGCTTAAGCGAGGAAAATTCTTGCTTAAGCGAGGAACCCTGGAAATGAACAATTTATTCCTGAAATCCTAGCTTAAGCGAGAGTAAGGTGGCGCTTAAGCGAGAATTCATTCTCTACACTATAAAATGGCTTTCAAATTTATTTTAAATTGAATTATGTCTATGGTATGGGTGTGGTGATGATGTCCACAAAAGTTCTAGAACTATGTTAGGAAATTCACCTTTTTGTTAAAGTTGGTGTTGTGTTGTGAGTAAGGATTCAAGGTGTAAGCATACCTTACTTGAGCTTATTGAACTGCTGGATGGGTTCATAAGCATAATTTGAGAAAAATTGTGAATTTATAACATAGAGGGAACTTGTGGCAATCAAAATTGTTTGGCTTGTTACATGACTTTGTTGTTTGGGTTGGTATACTATGGTTGATGGGATATAATTCGTTGAGAATATTATTTATTATTGAGGTGTATGTGTTTTATTGAGAAATTGAAATGGAACGTTGATGAGATATGATGATATATGTGAACTGTGTGTTGGAACCATTCCTATATGTTAAAGAGGAGTTAGCTATGTCCTTTGGGAAGATTTTTATAGGAAAAAAATTAGTATAATTGGGAGGGTGAGTTTCACGCCAGAACTCTGACCCACTAAAGCAACCCGGGGGTCTCGCCTAGTGGGATATCTTCCCAAGTACCACCCTTATGTTTTGACTCCGAATGGCATGTTGGAGTGTTGAGAACTACTTCCCAAGAGATTTAGTGACCCTTTTAGTGTATAGGGGATGGATTGTTATCATGGTTGTGGATTGTTGAAATGTATTTGGACTCGTAAGTCTGGCCATTGGAGATGGCAGGTACGGAGGTGCCGTATCTAAGACTGTAAGGGGTTCCAAATATGTTTTGCCGCTGGAATACGGTGTGTGCATAGTTGATGTACAAAAATATTCTGAATGTTGTATTTGCACAGTTGGTGCATAAGTGTGCACAGTTGGTGCACAGACATATGGGTAGACACGTAAGTTGAGGGTGATAGGTAGGCTCTCAACCTAGTGCCGGAGGTTTTCGTGGTGGCCAATGGTGGGCCTATAGAATAGCCAAGTGGGCGAATTCCTATAGATGTAAGGTTTTTGCAAACCTTACAAAGGTAAGCCAATACCCACACTTGTCTATATTTGATTAAAACCACACTTCCTCCACAGGGTCAGCTCAAGGGACTCCCTGAATGGTCAAAAGGTGAGACTATGGTAGGGGATGGGGCCTGTGAGGGACCGCTCATATGATGTTGAAACTCCATGGAGTAGAGTCAGTGTCTGAGGTTTAAGGTTGCCTAGTAGGTGTTGGTGTATGACAATTGTGATGATTGATTTATGATGACATTTTGTTATAGTTGATGTACTATAGCGATTGAGAATTTGTGATGGTTATGGCTCATGATGATAAGCGGTGATGGTTTATGTTGTATGAACTATTTGAAATGGTTCAGCCATGATATTGTTGTTTATTGGTGTTTATTGATGAATTGAGTTTTGAGTTTATGAACTAAGTTTTGTATAACTATTTCAGTTATATGTATAGTTTTGTTTGGTAAGCTTACCCTTGCGCTGTTTGCACGTGTGGTTTGTGCCTGTGATGATCTCGAATGCTGTGTTCAGGGGAATAGATGGCTTTCTAGGTGGATTCTTCCTCTTGGAGGCTTGGTAGATGGAGCGATCACGAGATTGAAGCTACGTTCTCTCTTTTCTTATTTGGTCTATATAGTTATATGTATAGAGATGACCGGCTTAGGTTTGTCTCATGTATAAGCTCCAAGAGTTGTTTGTAGTTAAAATTATATTTTTTTAAGTTTTGAACTTTAATTATTACTTATGGAAATGCGAAAAATTCACGCAATATTTTCATAAAGTAAACTAATGAAAGAGTTTCTAAACGAAAAGGAAATCAAAGAACCTTAGCTTTAATAGTTATGTAACGTAGACGGGTCGTTACACCGGTATTTTTAGTGGCACACCATGAACCATTTTTATGAACAATCCCTCCCTCGATTAAAATTTTCTAATTTCAACTTTAGCTTCTAGATGCTAGTCAAATCTCTTCCGCTCCGCACAAATTTGGTATTTTTTCCTCATATGCTCCATGAGTATCGATAGAGCCACTTCTCAAATTGTATTGCCATTAGCTACCGCCATTAATAATATTCTCTTCTCTGGTCATCAGACCACAGGATCAATCAGCTCTGATACCACTTGTTGGGGAAAAAGCACACCTCTTTATTAATCACAATGAGAAAAAAATACCAATAAAGAAAAATGCAACACCATAAATAAAATAAGAACAATCACAAATTTATTTAACGTGGTTCGGCCCCTCATGCCAACATCCACACAGTTTATTTTGTTAATGTGGTTCAAGCCATTGTCCCTACATCCACAACCTCGAATTTGTTTAACGTGGTTTGGGCCCTCATTCCTACATCCACGGCATAACTTTGTTTAATGTGATTTGGGCCCTCATCCCTACATCCACAATAAGTTTTCTAGACGAACTTTTAAACCCTCCTTTCACATGACCCCCCTCTCTCACTTAGGGTGGTGACTCCCTCTTCAGACTGGGTGGTTTTTCTTATACCAAGTACCTCTGTTTATAGACCTAACATCCTAATCCTAAAAGAGGAAGCAAATTCTTAATTTATAAATAATATCTTTAAATTTAAACAAATCCTAAAGATAAGATAATATCTTTTTAAATTTAAACAATATTCTAGAGATTTGAAATTAAAAAATTAAATTGTTTCCCAACAATCCCTCCCTCGATTAAATATTTCTAATTTCATCTTCAGCTTCTGGATGCTAGTCACAGCTCTTCCGCTCCGCACAAATTTGGTATGTTTCCCTCATATGCTCCATGAGTATTGATGGTGCCACTTCTTGAATTGTATTGCCATTAGCTACCACCATTAATACTCTTCTCTTCTGTGGTCACCAGGCCGCATGATCAATCAGCTCTGATACCACTTGTGGTGGATAACGTACACCTCATCATTAATCACAATGAGAAAAAACATACCGCTAAAGAAAAATGCAACACCATAAATAAAATAAGAACAATCACAAATTTATTTAAAGTGGTTCGGCCCCTCATGCCTACATCAACACAATTTATTTTGTTAAGGTGGTTCAGGCCCTCGTCCCTACATCCACAACCTCGAATTTGTTTAACGTGGTTTAGGCCATCATCCCTACATCCAAGACACAACTTTGTTTAATGTGGTTCGGGCCCTCATCCCTACATCCACAACAAGTTTTTTGGACAAACATGTAAACCCTCCCTTCACATGACCCCCCTCTCTCACTTAGGGTGGTGACCTCCTCTTCAAGCTGGGTGGTTCTTCTCATCTCAAGAACCTCTATTTATAGACCTAGCATCCTAATCCCAAAAGAGGAAGCAAATCCCTAATTTACAGATAATATCTTTAAATTTAAACAAATCCTAGCAATAAGATAATATCTTTTTAAATTTAAACAATATTCTAGAGATTTGAAATTAAAAAATTAAATTGTTTCCCAACAAAACACTCTAGAGGCTAGATTGCAATAGTGTATCAATGATTGGTTTAAGTTTCAACATTTATAGGCTTTTGTTTGATTGATTATGATTTTCTTAAGTGTTGTTTGATCCAACGATTTTATTTGTGTAGCGATTTATTTAATTTGCTCAAGTGCAGTGATAAATTTTTCTAATCATAGGGACTATTAGGAGTGGATGATTCACTTCTATGGTTCACCCATCAATTACAATAACTAGAGACTAACAAATGTGAAAGCAAGGAACCACATGAAAGAAACTCCGTTGATTTCTATTTAATCTTAAATTAAAGTGACGTGGCAATTTAACTGAGGTGGCATTCTCTTATTGGTGCGACAAGAATAGGGGACAACAAATTTCCGTACCAATTCTAGGTCAGACTTGTTATTTAGAATTGACTATACATATAAGGCATGTTTGGGTAAGCTTATCTAGAAGAACTTTTGAGAGAGAGAAAAAAATGAGCTTCTCTAAGTTAAAAGCAACTTATGCATAAGTTAATTTGTAGAAGCTCTCTCATTTTTTAAAGAAATAATATGAGAACTTTGGTTAAAGGTTCAAAATTATAACTTCAACAAATAAGATATTTAAAATAGAACTTCACATGGTTCTTTAATCGAACTAGCAACGTGTGGTATGTTTTCAATTTAAGAAAGCTTACTTCAAAATTTAATTTTAATGATTACTTTAATCTTAATTAAAGTATTTGTTGTTTTCTTTAACTATAGAATTCAAATAAATAGAAATAATTCACTTTGATCAGCAAGCATCGGTACTTGCATTAAGAACATTTATAACTCGTTTTGATTTTACTTGTTATTAACGTGATCATGAAATCAAACGAATCAGAAACAAAATAAAGAAAGAATTATATAAAAAAAATGTTTGTTGAAAATGTAAAGGAAAACATGTTTCCATAAAACTGGAGTGTCATGAGTACGACGTAATGGTGTACAAGAAGTATGTAGTGTTCAAAAACCATAAAATAATTACAAGTTGTTACCTATTTATAGAAACTACAAATAACAGAAAAGTAACTTGATTTAGACATGTGTCTCAAATTATAATAATTGTGCATATATATGATTTTGACACCTGTCTCGTCCTTGCACTGTTAAATACCTTTAACCGCCTCAATAACTGCTTAATCTTTATTGATATATCGACAATATTGAAATTGAAAAACATTCCATTCACATACTCCCTCTGTCCCAAAATAACTGCAGTTTCGCTTTTGAAAAAAATTCCAAATTGATTGATGTTCTCACTTTTCAATGAGATATTTAAACATCTATTTCAAATTTTCCCTCTAATAAATAATATTGTCTTGAAAGACTTAATAATGCATTTATTGAAATTAAGAAAGAGATTAAGGATATTTTAGTAAAATTATCCCCTAATAAATACTATTTTCTTGGAATACTTGATTTCTTAATCTGTGTGAAATAACCTTAAACATGAGTCATTGTGGGATGGAGGGGGTATTAGGTAATCCTTCTTCCTCTTCTCAAAATATTCTTCTCAAACTTTTTGACAAAAATGGGTGAAAAAAGAAACTAATTACCCAAATAGTGTGGTAGTAAAACAATTTACATGGCAGGTGTGATTTTTTCCACGTAGGATTCATAAGGAGCCATCCTGAGTGTAGCCTACAAGAGGCGCTAGCTTGTTTGTTGCCTCCTAGTCGTTTGCACCAGCCTATATTCATTTTTTTGTCTTTTTAATTAAAGTGCTTTGAAACAAAACAACCATTGTACATAAGGCAAAGGTCAATGTGGCGCCTCCCATGCAACCACTTGACCACACATCCCATGAAGCAATTTAAATATTAATTATTAACAGAAGGCAAAGGACAGGGTGGCGCCTCCTATTATATTGGTGGCTACAATTCGGCTGGCACCTCCTGTAGGCTACACTCAGGGTGGCGCCACCTGTGCTGACAATATGCAGTGCACGAAACTACTTCCTAAGTGGCGCCTTGTGAATCCTACATGGCAAAAATCACTCTTGCCAGGTAAATTGTTTTACTACTACACTATTGGGGTAATTTTTTTTCCACCCATTTTTGTCAAAAAGTCTTCTTCTCGACATATCTTCTCGACTTTACGATGAAAGTAGCTTAGCTTAATAAAAAAAACCAAATACCGAAATAACTATGTTTTAAAACTATTTACATTTGATGGGTGATTTTTGTCACATCAGACATACAGGAGGCGCCACTCTATTTGTAGTCTCACGTTGTTTTTTTCAGAATAGGAGGCGCCACTCTAGTTGTAGCCAACAAGAGGCGCCAGGCTAGTGACCATCTCCTGCTTCTTGTACGTCTTGCAACATGGCAACATTTTTTACACCGATTCAAGACTTGTAAAAGGGTATCGTTGGATACATTGACATGAATAATAGTTCACTACACATTTTACTGTATGTCTAAAGATGCAAAATTTATGTCACAGGTCACCCTCGTGATAAACTTTTTAGAAGAAAAGTAAAAAAAAATTCATTCTTCAGGGGGCAAAACTTACCTACAGTACCATAGGTACTATTTTTACTGTTGTCCAGTTATATTATAACACGTGTATTATTTTTCCATGTCATCAAACTAACCTTTAACACCGTCAGTTCATCCTCTACCCATCCAAATTCCTGAATCTAGTAACTATACCACTTTTCCCAAATTTCATTTTGGGAAATTCTCTCCTGGAAACCCTTAATCCAGATTCAACAGTGGGAAAGCATGGGAAGCAACGAATCCAAGAAGAATCATTTAGCAACCTCTCAATTGCAAATTCACCCTAGGTTGCCGCTGTTGAAAACGTCGTAGTCAATGAAGACATTGTCGTAACTACTATGCATAATGAGGGCGGCATCAGCGAAGGTGGTGACGCCGCCAACGGAGTGGGCGACCTGTGCCAAGTTGCTTTCATGAATGGGGCGAATGACCTCAATGATGTTTCCGGTGTTTGACTTGCCCTTGATGCAAATCATGATGGCACCAGTGCGCATGCGGAAGAGGGCCTCACTGAGGTTGCAGTAGTTGCAGGCAGAGAGGATGCAGAGGTTTTGTAATGAAAGGGGTCAGATCGAAGGAGAAGGGATTCACAGTGTCAAGGGTTAGTTTGATGATGTGGAAAATTAGTACAAGTGTTAAGATATAACAGGGTAACAGTAAAAATAATACCATAGGTACTATATGTAAGTTTCACCCTTCTTCAGGCTCCAATTACAACCTTTTTTACACCGATTCAAGACTCGTAAAGGTACTGTTGGATACGTAGACATGAATAATAGTTCATTGCACATTTTACTGCATAAACAAAAGTCTCTAAAGACGCAAAAATTATGCCACCAATTACCACCCGTGTTGCCATGTTGCAGGACGTACAAGAAGCAGGGGATGGTCACCAGCCTAGCGCCTCCTGTTGGCTACAACTGGAGTGGCGCCTCCTATTTTGAAAAAAGCAACGCGAGACTATGAATGGAGTGGTGCCTCCTGTTCAATAGCAAACGAAGACCATGAAACATCACTTGGACTAGTGCCTCCTGTATGTCCGATGTAACATCCCAAATTTACAGACCTTAGAAATAATAATAATAAAGAGATATCTTTATGGAGTAGTTTTTTTATTTAATGGTTTAAGGATACCCTTAAGCATTATTAATAATAGTTACCTTATAATAGGATATAATAGAAATAAGATAATAGGATCCTGATGGGGAGCCAAGGCCCACTAAGCCCGCACACACACACGGTTTAAATAGAAAGGGAGAGGGAGAGTTAGAGAGAGAAAGTGAAAGAAAGAAAAGGAGTTAGAGAGAAGGAGGAGAAGAAGGAAGAAGAGGAAGAGAAGAGGAGCGGAGCACAGATCCGAGACCCAGTGTCCTGGAGCTCAAGATCTGAGACCCACAGTGTGAGTGCTTCCCCCTAGTCCTTTCCTATCCCCTTGGTTTGCATGTTTCCCCATTATTCTCTTTTAAACCTTAGGATTGGAGATTTTGGGTTTTTAGTGATTATGTTTGATTAAGGGGTTTATCGGGAAAATCAATTGGTTGGAAGTGTAATAGAAGTGTTTAAGGGTTGATTATTGTGAGTTTGGATGCTTGGGTAGCCATTGATGGGCCTGGAATTGGGAATTTCGAAGAAGCCATGTGCAGAAAATCGCAAATTGGCTTAAGCCAAAAATCTAGGCTTAAGCGGATTTGGGATCGTATGCTTGATTTAGCATTCTGGACAAAAATTGGCTTGAGCCGAAAATTATGGCTTAAGCGGATTTTTGGTCGAATGTGAAGTGGGCAAAAATTGGCTTGAGCCGAAAATTATGGCTTAAGCGAATTTTTGGTCGAATGTGAAGTGGGCGAAAATTGGCTTGAGCCGAACATTTTGGTCTTAAGCGGATTGTTGGCTTGAGCCGAAAATTATGGCTTAAGCGAATTTTGGGCCAAATATGAAGTGGGATAAATTGCCTTGAGCCGAAATCCTGGTGCTTAAGCTCAGAGTTCTGGTGCTTAAGCGAGGCACTCTGCCACTTAAGCGTTGGACTCCAGGGAATAGGATTGTCAGTCTAGCTTAAGTGTAGGTATGATAAGAGAGTAGTTTAGGAAACCTTTTTCAGGGGACCTTTGGAAGAGTATAAGGGCTATAGATATATAATTCCTTCCTAAGCTTTTATCCATGTTTATGTATGATTGTTTGATGCTATGTGATGTTGATTGCTAATGATAATGGTAGTGGTATTTGTGTGGTTTTGCCTTATGATTAGGATTGATTGTATGTAACGATAAACCCTTTTAATAAAAGACACCTAAAATACTTAAGACTATACCTATGCCTCTTAGAAAAAGGTGGGGAGTTTCCCCTAAGTTTCAGAAAAGGCTTTCAAGCAAAGTTTATAGTTTCCTAAAAGGTTTTTAGAAAAGATATCCCCTCAGTGACAAAGGGTGGAACCTTCCCCGGTACCCGTCACATCCGAGAGCCGCACGCTCGGCGTACAACGGTGTGCAAAGGGCTAAGGATCCTCTATGTCACCAAGGAGTGTTGAGTTTCAGAAAGCTTATGAAATGGATTCTTTATGAAAAGGTTTTACGAAAAAGTTTTCAAATGAAAGTTATGATCCCAAAAAAGGGAAGAAGTCATGTTTATGATCCCAATAAAGGGGATAAGTTATGTTAAAGGGCTAAGAGGCCCCCCTAGTGGTGAGCGAAGGGACTGTCACCCACTCTCCCATGGGGGAAAGCAACCTTCTTCACAGGGAGAAGGGGTTCTTCATTGGGAAGAACAACTCATTCTTTGGAAAGGGAAGAATGTTTTAGAGGAACATGCCTTCAGACAACGTAAGGTGGTTCACCCACTTGGACCGGTGGGGTTAATTAAAGGTTGTATCAAGAGGGACGCCTCTTGTTGGCTAAGAGCTCAGCCAATTAAAGTAATGACGGAACTCAAGATATAACTTAAATAAAAAAATAATACCAACCACACAGTTGTAGAAACAAGCTATGATATGTTGATGTGCTTGATGTATGTATGTTCTATGTTAGAACATGAGAGGAGTCATAACCCTAGTTACTAGGTCAGTGATGTAAGATAAGTCTATACATTAGATGAGGACGTGTGTAGCTATATACTACCCTTAGAGGTAGGAAAGGGGTTACTGTTAAACCCTAGAAAGCTAAGGTAAATTACCCAGAAAGGTATGCTAGATATTATGCCTCACAGAGAGAGGTGATGTAAGCCCAAGTTGGGCAGGGCAGAGAAAGGAAAGGTTACACATGTTCCCATCCAATGTTTTAGAAAAGTGAGATCCTAGTGAGTGGTCAAGAGTAACAGAATGATGTAAAGTGCCTTAGTGTACTAGTGGCTTTAGATTTGGCATAGGAGGCCAACTCTGTGTGCCTCAGCAAGGGTCAAGGTATGATCCTGAAAAATAGTAACGTAGAAGTGATGAGGTAAAAGTTGTGAGTGCGAGTATCAAGGAAAGAAAAGAGAAGTCATGAAAGTTAAGCAAGAGGTCTCTAGAATAGAGAATCAGCCTAGAGTCCTTAGAGCACTCACTGAGACATTATGTCTCATCCCTTTAGTTTCCATGTTTTTACAGGTTAGCAGGTGAACACCTTGTGAGAGGAGCTTGGAGCACGGAGCTGCTTTCCAGGAGGAAGAAGTTATTATTGTAGTTTTGTATAATTCCCAATGTATGGGAATTTAGTTTATGTTTTATGTATCCTGCTTATGTCTTGTTCGGCACATAAGTGCCAAGAGCTTTGTACTAGATTTATTTCATGTAATATATAAGTTTAAGTTTGAGTTTCCGCATAGTAACTCTGATATTCTTATATGCTAATTTCTATTAGTTTAGCAATATAAGGAGACAAAGGTAATATCCTCTAGGGTGTTACATTTTGGTATCAGAGCAGTTCAATTCAAATCGGACTATGGTTAGTATCGTTAGATTTGAGTGTATGTTTTGACAGTATAGTCAGATTTGTTTGAGTGTGTTGGTTGTCTATCATGCTATAAGTCCTTATTTTCCTTGACATGGAATATTGAGACTGATCACCTCAATACTTTGTGCACTGCAGGTAGGAATTATGGCAGGTAGAAACCGAAGCCTAGGACAACTGTTCTTGAATCCCTTAGGACCAACCCCACCAAACCAAGCTAACTTGAGATGGGAAACATTTGGGAGAGCATAGAGTACCTACAGTAGGCCAACTGTAGGAAGCCAAAGTTCTGGATTTATGGAATTCCAAAGTAGGAGACCACCATCCTTTAGAGGCTATAGTCCTGTAGAGGCAAGACTATGGTTGAGGGAGATAGAGAGGATCCTTGAGGGAGTTCCTTGCTCATTGGAGTAGAGGGTGGCTTATGCCTCATTAATGTTAGAGGATGAGGCTGAGCTTTGGTGGAGAGGTGTAAGGGATAAGATGGCTTTCTCCGGAATACCCTTGGAGTGGGAGAACTTCAAGGCAGTATTTTTGGAAAGTACATCATAGGTAGTAGGATACCACGAGAGGAAGTTCAGAGTATGCAGCAAAAGCATACTTCTAATGAAAGAGAGGGTTTAGGACCCCACCAACCTGAGACACCAAAGAAAAATAAGTTTAAGGGTAAGGGAGCGCAGCCTTCGAGAAATCCAAGAGTTGAAGGATGTCCTAAATGTGGTAAACGCCACAGGGGAGTTTGTTTGATAGGATATAGTGTGTGCTACAAGTGTCAGATGTCGGGACACTACATGAAGGAGTGCCCCAATGGGAAAAGGAAAGAGCCAGTTGAGCCAACACCCTTAGCCACATTTTGGCCTTATACCCTATGTGTTAGGAGGATAAACCAAGATGATGGACCTACCCTAGGTATGTGTTTCCTTAACCAACCTATGTTTACCTTATGTTTTGAAGTGGTATGTTTTCTTTGGTTGTTTGAACATCCTAGAAACAAAGTGCTTCTTGTTTTCCTTGGATGTGTAGCATGTTTATCCATGTTTTGTAATGTATGTTTTTCTTCTGTTTTCCTGCGATTGATGTGATGTTGTTGCACTCGGTGTGGCTTGTTCCAAGACCAACCAAGTTAAGTTTAAGATGTGATAGATAGTTTTGTTGTTTTGTTTGCCTGGTGAGTTTTCTAAGTTTTAGGTGAGCTTGTCAGGGAGAGGACATAGAGTTAGCTACACTTTTACCCAGGGAATGGGAAGTAGAATGTAGTGACCTAAGGCGAATAAGTAGCAACCTAGTTTCAGATAGCCAAACCTCATAAGATAAGAGTATTGCTTTGGGTAGCTCAGGATAACAGCGAGCCCTACATATTAGAAATCCCTACCAATACCTTAAGATAAGGATAGAAGATACAGATAGAATCTCCAACTTAAGTAGTGTTTGGAATGGGAAAAGGTAGAGCTGCTTAGAAAAGATGAACCATAAGAAGTTACATAGAGTAAAAGCCTATAGTAACAGAGTTTCCTAGTAATGCTTATCTCTTAGGTAAACACCTAAGCTAAGAGGACCACCTTTACTAGAAGTAATGTTCAAGGGTTAAACCTAGAATAGAAAAGAAAGTTGTGATGGATGTCTAGTAGACACAACAAGCTTATCTTTATGGTTAACTCTAGTGTAAGAATTTGAGGAGTCCTTAGACGCCTTAAGAGTAGAATTAACCAGAGTGGAGTCAAGAGGAAGTTACCTAAACCCTATGTAGTTGAGGTTAAGTTAGAGAACCATAGTTTAAGGTAAGATTAGAGAAACCAAGAGAACTAGAACGGAGTGGGAAACCCTTTTAGCTCAAGTGAGTACCTAAGAGGTATGATCGGTGATGGAATAGATTGATGATGATAAGTGCCTACCTAACAGTCACCAACCTAGTTATAGCCTAGATTAAGAGTAAAAGAGCCTAGAACCCTTTTAGTGAAAAGGAGGTAGTTTTCCCGAGAAGGAGTTAGGAAAGAGTCAGAGATCCTTTTAAGGTTGAACCTAGTTCTAGAAACCTTTAATGGGATGAAATTGAATATGGTGGAGGAAGTAAAGTAGTTAAAGAACTTTTGGGAGACTTCAAGAATAGGATTTTCTTGAGTTATTGAGAGATAGACAACCTAAGAGTTGAGATAAGGATAGAAAACATAGGATGAGAATATGAGAACGGAGAATTGTCAATGGACAAGTAGTTTGGAAGAAGCCTACTCTTTGGGTTAGAGAAATATAGTGATTTCAATCATAGGAAAGTAGAACTCTAAGTATGGATATCACCTCAGATGGACCTTAGGGGTAAGTTTTCCCTAAGTAAAGTTAAGAGAAAATCCTATGACATTTTGAGCAGTAGAGACCTAGAATGGATTAGTGGAGGAAAAATAGTTGTCTAGAAGTGCTATAAGAGGATTAGACATAGAAAGCCTTATGCCTAAGAAAAGGTAGTAGGTGTTTCTTAAGATAGAACCCAAACTAGTGTGGTGTGAGATCATAAGGAACCTATAGTAATCCTAGGAATTTGATTTTCTAGGAAAGATTAGAATTAAAAATGGATGGTTAGTTTGACAATAGTCTTAGTTAGAAAAGCCCTAAGAACAAGATTTCATTAGGATGTTGAAGGTAGAGACGTATGGGGATATAAGGATATAGTGGAGTTTCAATTTTCAAGGGCGAAAATCTTTTAAGGTGGGGAGAAATGTAACATCCCAAATTTACAGACCTTAGAAATAATAATAAAGAGATATCTTTATGGAGTAGCTTTTGCATTTAATGGTTTAAGGATACCCTTAAGCGTTATTAATAATAGATACCTTATAATAGTATATAATAGAAATAAGATAATAGGACCCTGATGGGGAGCCAAGGCCCACTAAGCCCACACACACACGGTTTAAATAGAAAGGGAGAGAGAGAGTTAGAGAGAGAAAGTGAAAGAAAGAAAAGGAGTTAGAGAGAAGGAGGAGAAGAAGGAAGAAGAGGAAGAGAAGAGGAGCGGAGCAGAGATCCGAGACCCAGTGTCCCGAAGCTTAAGATCCGAGAGCCACAGTGTGAGTGCTTCCCCCTAGTCCTTTCCTATCCCCTTGGTTTGCATGTTTCCCCCTTGTTCTCTTTTAAACTTTAGGATTGGAGATTTTGGGTTTTTAGTGATTATGTTTGATTAAGGGGTTTATCGGGAAAATCAATCAGTTGGAAGTGTAATAGAAGTGTTTAAGGGTTGATTATTGTGAGTTTGGATGCTTGGGTAGCCATTGATGGGCCTGGAATTGGGAATTTCGAAGAAGCCATGTGCAGAAAATTGCAAATTGGCTTAAGCCAAAAATCTAGGCTTAAGCGGATTTGGGATCGTATGCTTGATTTAGCATTCTGGACAAAAATTGGCTTGAGCCGAAAATTATGGCTTAAGCGAATTTTTGGTCGAATGTGAAGTGGGCGAAAATTGGCTTGAGCCGAACATTTTGGGCTTAAGCGGATTGTTGGCTTGAGCCGAAAATTATGGCTTAAGCGAATTTTGGGCCGAATATGAAGTGGGATAAATTAGCTTGAGCCGAAATCCTGGCGCTTAAGCTCAGAGTTCTAGTGCTTAAGCAAGGCACTCTACCACTTAAGCGTTGGACTCCAGGGAATAGGATTGTCAGTCTAGCTTAAGTGTAGGTATGATAAGAGAGTAGTTTGGTAAACCTTTTTCAGGGGACCTTTGGAAGAGTATAAGGGCTATAGATATATAATTCCTTCCTAAGCTTTTATCCATGTTTATGTATGATTGTTTGATGCTATGTGATGTTGATTGCTAATGATAATGGTAGTGGTATTTGTGTGGTTATGCCTTATGCTTAGGATTGATTGTATGTAACGATAAACCCTTTTAATAAAAGACACCTAAAATACTTAAGACTATACCTATGCCTCTTAGAAAAAGGTGGGGAGTTTCCCCTAAGTTTCAGAAAAGGCTTTCAAGCAAAGTTTATAGTTTCCTAAAAGGTTTTTAGAAAAGATATCCCCTTAGTGACATAGGGTGGAACCTTCCCCAGTACCAGTCACGTCCGAGAGTCGCACGCTCGACGTACAACGGTGTGCAAAGGGCTAAGGATCCTCTATGTCACCAAGGAGTGATGAGTTTCAGAAAGCTTATGAAATGGATTCTTTATGAAAAGGTTTTATGAAAAAGTTTTCAAACGAAAGTTATGATCCCAATAAAGGGAAGAAGTCATGTTTATGATCCCATGGGGATAGAGGCCCCCCTAGTGGTGAGCGAAGGGACCGTCACCCAGACACCCATGGGGGAAAGCAACCTTCTTCACAGGGAGAAGGGGTTCTTCATAGGGAAGAACAACTCATTCTTTGGAAAGGGAAGAATGTTTTAGAGGAACATGTCTTCAGACAACGGAAGATGGTTCACCCACTTGGACCGGTGGGGTTAATTAAAGGTTGTATCAAGAGGGACGGCTCTTGTTGGCTAAGAGCTCAGCCAATTAAAGTAATGACGGAACTCGAGATATAAATTAAATAAAAGAATAATACCAACAACACAGTTGTAGAAACAAGCTATGATATGTTGATGTGCTTGATGTATGTATGTTCTATGTTAGAACATGAGAGGAATCATAAGCCTAGTTACTAGGTGAATGATGTAAGATAAGTCTATACATTAGATGAGGACTTGTGTAGCTATATACTACCCTTAGAGGTAGGAAGGGGTTACTGTTAAACCCTAGAAAGCTAAGGTAAATTACCCAGAAAGGTATGCTAGATATTATGCCTCACAGAGAGAGGTGATGTAAGCCCAAGTTGGGCAGGGCAGAGAAAGGAAAGGTTACACATGTTCCCATCCAATGTTATAGAAAAGTGAGATCCTAGTGAGTGGTCAAGAGTAACAGAATGATGTAAAGTGCCTTAGTGCACTAGTGGCTTTAGATTTGGCATAGGAGGCCAACTTTATGTGCCTCAGCAAGGGTCAAGGTATGATCCTGAGAAATAGTAACGTAGAAGTGATGAGGTAAAAGTTGTGAGTGCGAGTATCAAGGAAAGAAAAGAGAAGTCATGAGAGTTAAGCAAGAGGTCTCTAGAATAGAGAATCAGCCTAGAGTCCTTAGAGCACTCACTGAGACATTATGTCTCATCCCTTTAGTTTCCATGTTTTTACAGGTTAGCAGGTGAACACCTTGTGAGAGGAGCTTGGAGCACGGAGCTGCTTTCCAGGAGGAAGAAGTTATTAGTATAGTTTTTTATAATTCCCAATGTATGGGAGTTTAGTTTATGTTTTATGTATCCTGCTTATGTCTTGTTCGGCACATAAGTGCCAAGAGCTTTGTACTAGATTTATTTCATGTAATATATAAGTTTAAGTTTTAGTTTCCGCATAGTAACTCTGATATTCTTATATGCTAATTTCTATTAGTTTAGCAATATAAGGAGACAAAGGTAATATCCTCTAGGGTGTTACATCCGACGTGACTAAACCCACCCATCAAATGTAAATAGTTTTAAAACGTAACTATTTCGATATATTTTTTTAAGCTACTTTTGTCGAAAAGTCGATCTTCTTGAAATACCTAACATCTCCAGCCAACTAGTATCATGTTTCAATAAAATATCATCTCACTATTACCAAACACACTTTCTCCGTATTGAAAATACTTTTCGATACTTTTAAGTCTTCCTTAATGAAACACATTAATTATCAAAAATCATTATCGATCTTCTAAACTTAGAAAAATTTACCAACAACTCCAACACCCCTATTAATACCATAGTACCCATATAATTTCTAAAATAGTCAACACAACATGTGCACAATTTCTAAAACAGTCATTTAAAACTGCCTTGAAGTACAATTCTCTACTACTAATTGCATAAGACACGAACAAAACAATGCGACATAAATTTTCAAGAGAGAATGTATTATTGAATTAAAAAACAAGTGTTGGCTTTATAGCCTTACAAGATAGAAAACAAAAACAATAACAAAACCACACTTTACATGGCCTACAATGTGGCAACTAATTGATAAAAGAAAAAAGAAAAAAAAACTAACCCCTGTCTCCACATCCCTAGAGATTAAAAATTAGTACTTTAATAAACCCAAGAACCAAATAATAAATAACAGCATAAACCAAGTAACACATTGGTGATCCAAAATAATTTAGGGACCATTTAACGAATTTAACAATAGCTAGATATATTAAATACCACCATGAGACCCGTACTATCAATTTCAAAATAAAATAAAAAAATATTTAAATGATGGAATAAGGTTAACTAAATGGCCCAATAAATTCCAGCGCCAATCATCATGATGGTCCTCCCTTAACATCCCGTAGGGCATCTTCTTAAACTTAGTTCTAAACAATCCCAGTGGGTTAACTTCGTGAATTAACAATGTAGTCACTGCTAATCCCAATTGTATTGTTGTCGGGCCCCATTTTCTATCTTCCAAGTTTTCTCTTCCCCTCAAGAATAATGCTTCCAACGAATATTTCTCATAAACAAATCCATCATCATACGAAACCGGAACAACAGACACCTTAAATTTTTTTATTTATAGGAATCAAACTTGAATACAAAGAGTTTACAATAACTCATGCACATTGCTCAACCAACTTAGCTAGATTCCCTTGGTCCAACTATTGTAATTGTCCGATATTTTAGTCCATTTCTTAATTTGTCATATAATATTTAATGAAAATACTCATGTTAGCCTTTCCATTAAACATTGGATGTCAACTGAACAGATGAATCAAGCTTTGGAAGGTGGTGAACACTAGCTTATGGATACCGCATCCTCCCAAAGAGCCATACGATGGTGGTGATGGGGACTCCCGTACACAACAGTCACAAGCCAAGGTTGCCTGTTGATTAAAATCATGCATTCAAACAAGAAAGATACTTGTGTTGGAAAATAGCATACACCAACATAATCAAAATCTTTCATGCATCCTAGTCATTTTATACATAAAATCACATTCAAATACAATTGATGAATTACCAAAAAAAAATATTTAACTATCAGTAATATTTTTTAGGCCTAAAATAAGAAATTCAGTTGCCTCATACATGGGTTGTCCATATTTAGCTGGGAACCTCAAATAGTCCATTTAAACAGAACTTTCAATAAATCACAAAATCCCCACTCAAAACAAACCAAGAAATTGAAGACCCATCTATAATAAAATTCCATCTAACACAACTTTACCACATTTACATGATAGATGTAATGCATTTAGGTGTGATATCACCTAGGGGTACACCAGCACAGAATCCACCTAATAAGAATCTCACTCCAGCCCAACTCCTCCTGAATTTGAGTAATGCACTGAGAGTCCCTCAACTCATGTTGTTTTTCACTCTGCTTCTGAGTAGTTTGTGAATCATCATGTTTCACCCTCGACTCACTCTGCTTCTGAGTAGAAGTCCTTTGAGCATTGTCCTCCTCCCTTAACTTCCCATAAGGTGTCTTCTTGAAATTAGCCCTCAATCCTGACATGCCCAACCCTAACATTGGCAATAGTGGCCATTCCAATCCTGAACTTCCTTGTCCTGTGAACATGAACATTGCAGCTCCCAACATTGCCAACTATTTTTCTTTTGCAGTTTCCCTCAGATATTTGTTAGAAACCAGTTCATGATCCTGACAGAGAATAATAGATGCCTTCATCTTCCCATAAGATTTGTTCAACCTCATAGCATCCTCCTCTATCCTACTCAACAACTCTTCCAACACAAGATCATAGTAATAGCATTCTCCTTCCAAGGATTCCTCTTGGCTAGAATTTGAAGTTGAAGCTTCATTTGTAGACAGACGCTGGCATTTCAATAGAACAATGTTCATCCTCTCGGACCTCTCCTTGGAGACTTGTTCATTGTCATTCCAAAATCTCTTTCTCAACACTGCCTTATATGCATTGCTCATCATTTCTCACTTTAAGAAAAGAGAATAACATAACAAGAGTACTTGTGTGGGACTAGTCTAAACATATACAGATGCATGAGCACACTGGAGTACCTCCTACAAATTCAATTTCAAAGGCCTCTTAATTGTCTGTAGCGAGTTTATATACATAGAATTTTTTTAAAAAAAATTATAGTTTCGTGTTCTATTTTCTAACGTAATTTCTATCTTCCACTTCAATATATAGAGCTGCAAAACTATTGTACTTTAGGCCTTATCCTTGTGATGCATAACACTATATAGTTCCATTTTAAATAAAAACAGTGATATGGACACAATTTTTAACACACTTTCTTTGTTAAAATTTAATCTTAATTGCACTTTTAATCTCTTAAGTTTGATATATGTGTAATTTGAGTCTCTATATTTTAAAATGAGTTAATTGGGTCCTAAAGTTCACTCAATTTTACAATCAAATCCATCTGTCATTCTTTAGTTAAAAATTTAATGAAATTTGTTTTGTCATTGGATATTAATGTGGCAGTTGACATGTTATGACGAGGTGACTTGTGAAAGTAAGAGAAAAAATTAATGAATTTTGCAATGAGTGCAAATCAAACCCCTTACCCCTTGCTCCAAAACACAACACTAAACTGCTAAGCAAACATTATTCATTAGTATATTATAATTTTCGCTTATATATTATTGAAGCATGTTGGGTTTTGGAGTATGGCGTAATGGGTTTGATCCTCACTTGTTGCAAAATTTATGGAATTTTCATCTTTTGCATGCCACATCATTATGACACATCAGTTGCCATGTCAACATCCAATGCCACATAAGTAAATTTCGTTAAGTTTTTAACATAAGACCGACGGAAGGAATCAATTGTAACATTGAGTAAACTTTAAGTTAGCTCATCTTAAAATACAGGGATCCAAATTGCATATATGCTAAACTCGGGGAATCAAAAATGCAATTAAGCCTAGAATTTATTGAAAATTACACATCATGAGAGATTTGTTAAATATTAAGTGAGATTTAAAAATTGTCTGATTTTCAATAAATTTCAACTAATAAAAATGTGATCAAAAGAGTGTTAGAGAGTGTATTCCTAGCATTTTTTACACTCCTCTTTAAATGATCATGTTTACTTGAATATAAGAGAAATTATTAGATAGTCTGAAATTATTATAATCCTCATTAATCTCTATATACAATGGACTGTAACTTTTTTTTTGGTAATTAAAAAATTTAAATATGCATCATGTAAAAATTAATTGAAATCGTAAACACGTGGAATTATGAAACCACGTGGAATGTAATTTTTTTTTTTGGTAACTAAAAAATTTAAATATGTATCACATAAAAGTTAATTGAAATCGTAAACACATGGGATTATGAAACCACATGGACTGTAATTATTTTTTTGGTAATTAAAAATTTTAAATATGTATCATATAAAAATTAATTGAAATCGTAAACATATGGGATTATGAAACCACCTAATAATTTCCCTAAGACAATGAAATATACCAATATCATGGTCGTGTAATAGGTTTCTTATAGGCTCCTCGAAGAGGCACTCAACTAATTGCTACTATTGAGCTTTGGAGTTGGAGAAAATAATTGATGTATAGTACTACAGAACTGTTCCTAGGAGATTCAAGCAAAATAATGTGTGGTACACAATGCTTATAATAAAGACAATCATTTGTGTTCCTTAACCAAGTGGTCCAGGATTCGAATCCTGGTGATGTCACTTTGGGTATGAAATAAGTCATGTTGGGAGGGAAATACCCTCCTTAGTGTGCACTCATGGTCCGGAGACAATCATTTGTAAAAAGAACTCACTATCGGAACCAGCATTTATCATATGCTCACGCAAAAAAGAAATTGACGAACAAAACTTGGGCCTATTACTAAATATGTTATAAGCCTAATCCGCTGTTATTTTGGATCATACAATTGGGTTGGACATCGAAGTTAACAATTAGGCTTTTCTATATCCACTTCTCTCTTTTGCTAATTACACTCTCATTTGTTTTTCTTCTTCTAATTGTTATTATCATATATACCTTTTATACCCATAACATATATAATTATTATTCCGAAATGTACTTTCCAGAATACTATTTTGTGTTCCGGAAAGTACTTTCCGGAATGTTAAAAAATAAAACTATGTTCCGGAATGTACTTTCTAGAATACAGTTTTGTGTTCCGGAAAGTACTTTCCAAAATGTTAAAAAATAAAACTATGTTCCAGATTATACTTTCCCGAATACTGTTTTGTGTTCCAGAAAGTACATCTGGAATGTTAAAACATAAAGTTGTATTCCAGAAATTACTTTCCAGAATACTGTTTTGTGTTATGGAAAATACGTTTTGGAATGTTAAGAATAACATCTGGAAAAATTCAAGTACAACATTAGGACTATTAAAAACACCATATAAAGGGAAAATTGTACAATAGCGAACAATTGAAGTGGAGAAAACATATAATTGATATTGGTCATTCAATCTGGACTACTCTAAGAGATATTCCGTTGCAACAACTTAAATAAACATACTGAGATTGAGCAAGGGAGGAGTAAAGGAAAGTAGTTGGGAGCATAAACATACTGCATTAAAGTTTGGAGCATGAAAAAACCCTAATGCTAAAGCAAGAGATTGAGCAAGGAATGAGTAAAGGAAGACCAGTGCAAGAGATTGGAGGGGGTGAAGGGAGTGAAAGAGAGGGGGGTGTTGTTGCTATGAAACAGGGAGTGTGTTGTTGCGTTGAAAAAGGGAGTGTGCGAGGGAGAGAAGAAGGTTTGTAAGGGAGAGGTTATTTAAATAATTTAATTTTGAAAAGGGAAAGAGGAGTGTACTTAGCAAAAAAAAGTAAGTGGAATAACAAGAGCCTAACAATTACATTAAATTTTACAATCCTCTATGGTCAAGTTTAGCCAATTGCTTCTTGCACTCCATGAATTGTTTCCTGTAACACCCTAACGGGTACTACCCTCTTGCATACATTTTAGTCATCAACAAGGATAATATCAACATGATATGATAACATTTCTCAAGTATAACATTGTACCAAGGGTCTATATCATTCCCAAGTAATTATCTCATATACATAAAAGGGAATTCCCACATATGGGGTCTTATATCAAAAGAACACACAAGGAGTTCTTTTACAAAACTAGCCTATAAAGATATTATTACATTAACTTAATATCTTCTAGGCCCCTTGCTCCCATACCTCAAACCTGTTTAATCTGGAACATAAACATTAAACTAATGAGACAGGGTCTCAGTGAGTGTTAAGAATCATGCATCATAATCTTTCATCATTTATAAAAGTATTATAATATGCTACATGTACATCTCTATTAACATAATCTTAACATATACTTTGCATGCTTTAATTAATTTTATTTACTTTTCTTCCATCCTACGACATTTATTGAACTCAATATATCAAAAGGTGTCCCTTTCCTTTTATGCCTTGGCCTCGTATTATTCTCCTCCGGCCCGAGGAGCTATGCCACATCTTCGGAAAGTAGGAAGTGACGGATGGGGTCAGGGGTCCCCGCCTACCTTCTAAAAAGGGCTAATCTTTTCGCTTGCATGCTTAACTTATCAAAACATTATACTTTATTTGATCCCCAAAGGAATCTCCTCTTTCTTTAATTAAACATATGATTATCCTTGTAATTCATATAAACATATTAGACATATTGAGGGAATTAACTGGAAAAGGATAGAACATAACATAATGTTCCAGGGGTCAGTTGCTTAAGCATAAATCCTACACTTAAGCCATTCTAACCCTGCACCTCGCTTAAGCGCCAAATTCTATCGCTTAAGCACCATAATGCCACGCTTAAGCGCCATACACTTACGCTTAAGCGTCAGGGTACTGCAATTAACCATGGTCCCTGGAGCTTTGCGCTTAAGTGCCAGATCCTCACGCTTAAGCGCCAGACTGCCATGCTTAAGCACCAGAAACTCACGCTTAAGCGAGAGTTGCAGAGAGTACTTCCCACTCCAGGGGCTCCTCACTCGAGCGCCATGCAGAGCTCGCTTAAGCGAGAATTCGCAACTCTGCAGGTCATAGGGGTCGCAATTGGGCGTAACCCCTTTATCATAAAAATTACCCAACAACCCAAATCCTCACCATAATGCAAATTAATGATAAATCTCAGGACAAACAAGCAAGACAACTATGATTTATGCATCTCTCCCACTAAACCCAAGGATTAGGGTTGGAGCTCCTCTCCCATGGAGAGAAACCTAACCCTCCCTGAATCTCTGCCTAAGCCACAAATGGAGAGATAGAGAAGGGTACATAAACACTCATCAAGGACCTTTGGACTAAGGGTGATAAGCACGATGGTGTGGGTTGTCCTAGCTGTTCCTCCTCCTTCTTCCTTTCCTTTCTCCTTCTTCTCTTTTCTCCTCCTTCTCTCTTCTTTCTCTCTCTGAAATTCTGTTTATGTGTTCATTGTGAAAGGGAAGGGTTTTGGATAAGTATATATACATATGGCTAGTATTTGGTTTTATGGTTCCTTACTCTACAAGTTACTCTAATGTACACTGTAACACCAAAAAGGCAAGTATGAGAATATTATAAAGCAAACAAACATTATCTTATTTTATTATTATCATTATTATTATTTGTGAGGATGTTACATTTCCTGTGCCTTCGTAATTTCTAATATTCCAACATTATCCTTTCCATTTTATAACTTTAGAGGTCATTCTCCTCTACGTGTCCAAGGTAAGTTTTTTTCTTTCTAGGTATTTGGTTATTTTCTGGAATACCTAATTTATAACACATAAATATTGGTGAACCTTTTTGGATTCGTAAATTTGGAATTAGTTTCTGTTAATTCCAATTACTCAATCCGAAATTAACAAAAACTAATTCCAAATTTACAAATCCAGAAAGGTTCACCAATATTTATGTGTTACAGATTCGTTAATTCGTAAGTTATGCATTAATATTTCGTATTGAGTAATCCCGAAAACATATGTTTTCTGGATTACTTAATTCGGAATATAAATAAAAAAAAAGTTCTAGATTTACATTTTTGAAAATCTACTTTATAATTTGCCTTAAGGATTTGTTAATCCGGAAGTTTATCCTGGTGATGTCTCCAAAATGGTGTCTTCATCCCAAATGATTCTGGTGACCAGTGGTGTTGGTTTCATTGGCACCCATACCGTGGTTCAGCTTATCAAAGGCAGCTTTAGTGTTTCAATAATCGACAATTTTGATAATTGCATCAGCAAGGTTTATATATAACCGAAGAAGGAATTAAATGTCTGATGAAGCAAATTTCTACAGTGTAGTAACCATCTGGTGAATTTGAGAAGCAATTGCTTCACATGATCGGTTAAAAACTTTTTTTTTTCAAATTAAACCTGTATGCCCTTGATTTCTAAAAAGTTTGTACAACATCATAGCCATCTGAACCCACAACGTTTAACTTCAGGACCTATGGTGGTTGTGAAGGTGTTTTAGTTGAAATATTAATACCACCAGGATAAATGTTGAAGCAAATCTCGGGTATTTTGGAGAATTGGATTTTGTTTTAATTTTTAAAATGATATAGGGTGTAAGAAGTGATTCATGGGGTGCAGGAAGCAATCGCCTCAGGTTTTGTGTTTGGGTGATTATTTACAAAGTGAATTTTATATAATTGATTTATATTTATTATTTTTATTTTAAAAGTAAATTAAAAAAAACTCAATATAGATTCTTTTATCAAATGCAAAAGTCACTTAAAATACTTCAACTCAAAATTAATTTTAGACTTAGAATCAATTTCTTAACATTTTTTTGATGCATTCATATTTTTTTTATGCATCAATTTCTTAACATAAAATTAAAAACATGCGAATATTTATCTAAAAATACATTAACTAGTATTTCAACATAATTTTAAATAATTCAACATAAATTCAAGCATGCACCATAATATCTACAATTTAAAGTGTGTTTAAAATAGCTGTAAAAATTAAATTATTTTAATAAGTTAATTATATATATATATATATATATAATTGATTATTATTATTATAGTTAATTATAATCAGAATCAAAGCATACACTTATCTTGCGATAGGACATAAGAGCATTGTTCATTAACCTTTTGGCTATATATTTAGAACAAGAACATCATGACCAAATTCTAAAGGGGTGTATTCAATTAAGATTTGGACAGATTTTAAAAGACTTTTTTTTTCTATAAAAAAAGTCTTGTGGTATTCAATCAGAATTTTTAAAAAAGATAAAAAAAGTCTTATGGTATTCAATCAAGACTTTCAAGATTTTTTTTTCATGACGACAAAATCTGGTGGTATTCAATCAAATTTTTTTACAACTTAAAAAAAGTCATCTGGTATTCAAAATCCTATAGATTTCGATGGATTATTTTATAAATTGGATTTTGATGGATTTTTTGTGACTTTTCAGTTATATATATAAATACCACACACATCAAACAATCATGTCCAAACTCTTGGGATTTTTCTACTCTTCCATTCCAGACTTTTTCCTTTTTCTATCATCACACGTATTTTTCTCTCTTCCTTAATGGCGGTAAAGTAATTGGTCATCTCTTTCTTCTAATCCTACACACGTTCTTCATATGATTCTAACAGTTATGCTTTTATACGGCCAAATCATTATAAATCACCTTACCTACATCACCTTATCAAGTCCACCATCCCATTCCCCTTTAGGTCCGGAGGTTCCGCTAAAAAATTAAGCCGTCATAAGAGGAATAGATCTAAGCATGGAGGGAGTTCTAGCTCATCAGGACCAATAATCAAGCCAAAGTATTAGAAGACCTTTCTATTGGCATTGAGACTATTGCAGTCAATTTTTAAAAAAAGAGAAAGAGATAGAGAAAGATTGAAAAAAATTGTATTTGTTTTATTTTTTTTATCTAAATCTTATCATTTATTTGTTATCTTTATCGACCCAGTTAATTTTGAGTGTTTTTTAAAAATTAATGGAATCCTTTAAAATCTTGTAAATCCATAAAGTCGTTTCAAATCTTATGAATTCATATTTTATAAATCCATTAAAATCCAAACTACAAAATCCTAATCATAAAAGTCTTTTAAAAAAATCTTAAAAGTCATTATATTCCTACAAAATCTTTTAAAATCTACAGGAATTTTTTATGCAAAAAATGTCTGTGAAAATTCTAATTGAATACACTCCCTAAATAGCTAACCAAATGCTCAAAGCTGAGTAGAGGTATAAATAGAGGAAGAAATGTGATTCCTAGATTCTACCTCCTATTTCTTACCTATTTTGGTGATTTTGTTTAACAATCAAAACAATGTTTAACCCAATCAAATCTGCCATTGTATAGTAACAATTGTATTAATAAAAATTTATATTCTCAAAATTATTCATGTAAAAAATAGAATAGTTTTTAAGATAAAAAAAAATTCATATTTTTTTAGTAGATTTAGCGTGTTTTTAACTAAACAAAAAAAAAATTATTTCAATAATTCAATGATTATCATTATAATCAATTTTAAGAAATAAGTTTTGTACTTAGATATATGTTAGATAAAAATTAATTTTCTGACAATCTAATTTTTTTTTTACAGTAAATAAAGAATTACTTTATTTTATAATAAAATTAGTATTTTAACTTGTGCATTGGACTAGATAAATGTTCAAAATGATATAATTAAAAAATTATAATAAATAAATAATTTTAAATACATATATTATATCATAATTAAAATTTATAATAAATAAATATTTTTAATATGTAAATTATATTTTATATTTTCATTGAACAATTTAAATTGTAATATAAGGTTATTTTTAGCTATTAACAATTTCTTTTTAAAAAAACTAATGAAATATCCAAGAATCAATAAATTCTACTCTTCATTGTTTACAAAATTTTAAGTTATCCTTTTTATCTTTAATTACTCAAGTAATTTTCACAAGAACAAATCCCACTTTTATAGATCCAAAAATTCTTTCACAAAATAATCAATCTTTTTAGGTTTATTTGTTTTTTGTTTAGTAATAAAAATTATAAAGTTTTGTTACCTCCCTAACTATCTCTCCATTAGGTAGGATTTTTTTTTTTTGTTGCCGAAACTCTGATTTGTTAAGGAAAATTTGATCTAATTCACCGTTGTTGATATTTATGCTAATCAATCATCGAATAAAAAATCTATGATTTTATCCAATTAAGCTTCCTTATGAATCCACAAGTAAAGATTGCTAGTCTTGAATGAGTAATCAAAAAGATTATTGCATGTCGTAGGTTTAGGTATTGTTCCTCCAATGATTCAATTTAAAGATGGAGATAAAAAAAGTAAATTGAAAGGAATAGGTGTAAGGTTCAAATCCCTCCTTTCTATAAAAAAAAGGTTCAAATACCTTCTAATATGTGGTTTTAATGACAACAAACCTTTTAAACTAAAATTTAAGCTTTATGAATGGTTGATATTGATGAATCTTGATAAGAATTGGTTTCTTGATGGACACAAGGATTTAGCATCATCATGCAAAAAAACTACAATCTATATGATGCAAGACATAAATCAAAATGAAATAACTAGTACTCGAAAAAGAAAAGTTGTATATATGTTCAAAATGCAAGGAATAATGGCTTAGAAAGCATGTGGCACATCAACAAAGAAAATGAAGAAATATCAGAGGCTAATTGAATCCATAAAAATATGCTCTAAAACAAATTCAATAATAATTTACATAACAAAATGTAAGAAACAAATTGTCTATCTTAATTAAGTCCAAACATTCAACTATTTTTTCTTAATCTAAAATGTATGTTTTGAGTAAAAGAGGACATGTAAAAGAAAATAAACTCTTCAGAAAGTAGTTATAACAATTAGAAAGCTTGGTTAGAAAGATGTCTTCACTTTGCTCAAAAAGCTAATCATTCAATCAAAAAATATTAAAAAGTTGCCTATGGTGAATAAAAAATCTATTGAACCTTGATTAGAAAACAACTTATCTACAATAAGAAATCTATAGGGCATCATATTTTGATCATCTAAAGAAATAAAGTTTCCCATCAGAAAGCTACCAATCATAGATTAGAATTCTTATATCAACACTCAAAAATGAAATAGTTCTATATAAGCACAAAAGTAAGATGAAAAAACCTTAAAGAAGAGAGAATACAATGTGTTGATATGTTTTAAATATATATTTTCCTCTTCCATCCACCCTACAAGCTTCTAAACATCAAAGATGTAGGGGGAATTGTTCTACAACATATATGAGTTCATTTTTTCTTCATCTTCTACATCTATTTTTATGTTTTCCATAACACCCATAATTAGATTATGTGTCTAACATTGTATCACATTCTAGGAAGGTGTTCTAGCTAGCTCCAAAACTTCATGTCTATCTAGGGCCAACCTAACACTAAGTGAGACCTAAAGCAAATTTTGAGAAAGACTTTTTCTACTTTAAATAAGAGAGTTGTATGTTGGGCCTTTTTGCCAACATATGTGTGGCCTTTTTTGCTTAAAAAAACTAATAACAAATAATTTTTTATTAGTGGGCTTAAAGCTTGAGCTTTATTTGCTTTACCCTTGGGTTAACCCTGTGATACTATCCTTAGTTAGAAAATTGAGGAACCTTTAGAAGATAACAAAAAAATGAAAGAAAGAAAGAAAGATCCATTATCCTGTCCTTGTTTTATTTTCTCCCAAGCTGACTAGGTTGCTAGTTTTGGTTTGAGAGTATTGTGGTTGTGAAAGAACTTAGAGAGACTACTATAGAAACGATACTACTTTTGGGTGTTTACCATAGTGTGTGGCTATCTTTGTTGTTGTTGAGAAAGCCTACAAAAGTTGCTTAAAAAAAAATACTAGTTTGGGGTTAAAGTAGTGGAAAAATCTAACCTAGCATAGGAATTAAATATAACCCAACGATTGTTTAGGTGGACTAGGATAAAATCCTTGTGTCCTTTTTTTATTCTTTTTTTTTGGTAATCATAAGATCATATTCATGCTTTAAACATGTTTTCACAACTTATGCATTTATAGTTTGATATTAATGAATAACCAACAAGTTTGCTAATACATCAATAAGTTAGCAAGTTGATGGTGTACGTTCCTTCTTAGTTCATTTTACTGCTCTACAACTATTGCTTGTTGCAAGGGAGTCACAAATGCACTTTAATGGTATGACCTCTACAATCTTGTAGCAAAATAAGGGATTTTCAAATTCCTTTTCCATCCTTTTTAATGCATTTATGAAATGATTATAGTAGTTAATTGCTTTATGACAACAACTTGCTAAGTCACTTTGGTAGCCATATCTCATAGTTTGAGTTGTCACCCATCAAGATATCCATTTTAGATGGGGCGTACATCTAGCTATAAGTTCCTAACATTGTAAACTAATCATAACTCATTAAGGAAAATAGATATACACTAGCATATAGTCTACCATACAATAATCATTTTCTGCAAAAGAGCACTTAGCTTTTGAAGTTTTTGATATGTCCAAAGGACAACTTCAAGAAGCTTTATTGAGAGAAATCGATATCCTTTGACAGTATTTTGTATAAAATAGATTTTCAATAATAATCATACAGAAATACTTTCATATACTGCTTCAAAAGCTACTCTGAAAATATCAGATTCAGGGTAAGTAGGTAGAATTTGTTTTATCAATTAAGAACAATAAGTAGATGTATGCTTTTGGACTTTTTAAAATAGTTTGAGTAGCTTAGAAAGATTTTATATCAAAGATATAACAGTTAAAAATCAAGCTACTCGAGATAAAGATACATAAACACACATATCATAAGCAATAAGAAGGATACAGCATATAAAGGAATTTATCCTGCTTTACCCCTCCTGGGCTACGTCCAGTCCCTACAACTATAAGCTTTCCACTAATACAAACTCCAACCGGGTATTCTTTCTTTTTTGAAGCCTCTCTAGGCTCCTACACCTCAGTATTCTCTAAGCCTTTGTAGGCTCCCTCGAGTATTCTTTTAACAAGCCTCTCCATGCTTAACCCTAGTATTCTCTAAGCCTTTGCAGGCTATCTACCCAGGTATTCTTTCTAAAAGCCTATCCAGGCTTTGAACCCAGAGTAGCAACTCTGGGTTCAAAGACTGGATACTTTTAACTGTTACTTGACTCTCATAGCAACCTGTTGTGGTCACTCATAATCTTCAGAAGCAGCAATTCCTTGATTACTTTTTTGAGGTTCCCTATCCTAAACAAGTTCTATTTGGATAGGTACCTATTACATCTCACAGGGAGAAACCTATCAATAAGCTCCTATGAGAAGATGCTTACAGACTCTCTATGGTTAGATAGATTTGGCTATACAAATCAAGAGAGCTTGGGCTAAGGAAGTCTAGTATCAAAAGTTGATGAGGCTTCTGACCTATTAACTCTCTAAGTTGTATCCTTCCTAGCAAGGAACTTGCACTTCAATGTCCTTATATAGACAACCTTGAAGTTGACCGTTGCTCATTTTCTTGGAAGCCAAGGAGATTGGTTACTCCTAAACTCAAGAGACTTGGAGGCCAAGGAGATCCATTGTGTGTTGTCTCAATTGCACTATTGGATCCTCCACCTTCCTTAGCTGGAACAGCTTGCACCAGCTTTGAATTTTGAATTCTATTCAATGGTGCTTGCTGCTCTATCCACAGCTTATGGCTTCTCTTTTATTCCAACTCAGCCATGAGGTTTTGCTACTTCAGAAAAGTAAGTCTTCTACAGAATGGTGTAGATTCATTCTTGACCATTGCAGTATGTGTGTGACTACTTTTCCTAACAATGGTTTCCTTGTTAAAGTAGAACTTAGCTATCTCTCTTCTTTTGAATAGATCCGTTGGATCAAGAGAGCTTTCATCAAGGTAGTGAATCAGTACACTGCTGAATAGAGTTGACGTTACAACTCATGGTGTGTGCTTCTTAACTGTGTAGACACGTTTTTCCTCACAAGTTGTCTAAGCAATGCATCTTCTGATGATCGTTAAGTCATGCGTAGCTTCTGATATCTACCTCTTCACTTAAATTGTCCCTAACTTCATGCCTCTAATCATATAGAGCTTCTGATATCTACACTTTGACCCAGAAAATAGTACTGCCTTTCCAACTTCTGGTTTCTTGCTTCTGAAGTTGGATGGACTTCAGATTATGGACGCTAAGGCTGTAGGCAAATTCTTCACACCAAGTTCTCCATGCTTCTTGATAAGTTATGGTTGAGAATGTTTTATGTTGTACCAGCAGGACATGTACTCCCATATCGTCACCCAATGATCATGTAAGACCTTTGTGACCTGGGAGGTCTAGGGGCAGTAGGAGCCCAAGTGTGAATCAAACCTAGATGGAGAATTAGGGCAACCTTATGAGTGGTGTCCATGTTCGATCATAGTAAAGTGATTGATTTTGTATGTTGAACCGAAAGGTTCGTTTTGCTTGCGTCTCATAGAAGGGTGGAGGAACTCACTCCCATGCTTATTTTTCGTACAATTAAGGATGATGGATGGCCTTGCACGGACGAGGAAGATGGAACGGGAATGCTACTATAATTGTCGTAGATACAACGGACGTGGTGGAGAAAGAGGAGGGTCCTCTCAAAGACACCTCATGGATCTGTTTAGGGGTGGGTATATATTGATGTCATTGGTCTGGGTCTTAGTTATTTTCCTGTAAATATGTGTGTAGACTAGGGATTAATATTATAATGTATCATTTTATTCAGTTGAATCAATTGTAATATGTCCAAATTGAAAGTTATAAGTGTGTATTTATATTTGTAGTATTTGGATTTCCTTATTGATAAATTGTTTGTGTAAATATGAATTGTGAATTGTTTACTATGGTTTGTTGTGGACTTGACACTTTATAAAATGAGTTGTTTTTGTGACGAACGATATTTCATTCATGGATGCTTTTAAACAAGTGTTAATCGGAAAGGATGATCAATGTTGGTGTTTCTAGTCTTACAGTTACAAAAAAAAAAAAAAAACCTAAAATAAGAAAGGTCTTTTTTAATAATCAATTATTATTTATTCCACAAATTTCAAAAATAATAACAAGAATTGTAAACCGTAACAACGGGTGCTACAATTATTATTCTTAATTCCTATATATTATAATAGTCAATGTTTGATTTTTTCTCTTTTTCATTTGACTGGTGTTTGAATTTTTTTTGTTTTATAAAATATATTGTCTAAAGTATTTTTTTTAAAATGTTCAGTAATTAACAAAAAAAATTATTATATAAAATAAAAAGCCTATTTATTTATATATTTATATTATATTTTTTTATACAAGTTATTAATTATATGTTTTCAAAGTCTATATATTGTTTTAATGTACATTTTAATTTTAGTATTTTCAACATGTTTTATAAAATTTAATTAATTATAAAAAATATTTCATACTATATAAGTAAGTTATTTATTTTTTACTTCTATTAGAATTGACTTATGCAATTTTGTCAAATCATACTTTGAATTTTTTTTTTCAAAATGGACTTTGGTAATTAAAAAAAATTGAGAAGCTTATAAAAAGCGTTGCTCCACACTTGCAGTGATATAGAGGCACATAGAAAAACATACATAAACACAAAGTGTTGAAATATTTGCACCACTACATCACTACTGCATCTGCCAAGATGGAGCAGCATTTGGTTGAGCAAGTGGAGAATATAATAAGCTACGTATTCCTCAACAAGTGTCTTCTAGAACAAGCACTTACTCACTCCTCCTTCACGGAGGATGTCTCCTATAAGCGTCTTGACTTCATTGGAGACTCCATTCTGAGTCTCGCCATCACCACCCACCTCTTCCTCATTTACCCTAATCTCCAGCCTAGCCAACTCTCTCTTCTACGCGCCGCTAACACCAACACCGAGAAGCTGGCCCGCGTTGCCATCCGCTACAGCCTCCACCACTTCATCCGCCACAATACCCGTCCCTTATTGATCAAGTGGGACGCTTTGTGGATGCCATTGCCAAAGAGAATCACCCAGTCGTGCATGGTGGATCGGTGAAGGCACCCAAGGTCTTTGCCAACATCATCAAGTCCATCATCGGTGCTATCTATGTCGACCTCAAGTTTGACCTTGAAACAACAAGGATGGTGCGTATGTTTATCAATTCATCACCACACTAGTAAATCCATTGGGATGATAATAAATCATAACAATTATAAATTATTATTTAGTGTGTCTCAATCTATTCACTATAAATGAATGATAATGAATAATAACTATTATAAATGATTATTTTTTATTCAGCATGACCATAATGAATGATAACTATTATAAATGATTATTAGATAAGGTTTTGAATTGTACTCCTCATTGTGGTGACTCCAAAATCCTTGAAGTTGTTGTTAAAATTGTGGTAGTTGACAATTTTTAACATCTTTGTATAATTCAATATGACAAAAAAAAATCCTGATAAAAGAATATGACAAAAATTGCTTTGCCATTTGTGATTGTGGCAGGTAATTAGGCATGTTTTTGAGCTGATGGTGACACTAGATGATTTGGAGCAACAACCTCAACCGGTAACAACGTTGTTTCATATATGCCAAAAGAAAGGAATGCACGTTGATATAAAACAGTGGAGGAATGGAGACGTAATTATTGCTAATGTCTTTATAGATGGACAATTTGTTGCCTCTGCCTCCTCTGCTCAGAAGCATCTTGCGAAGCTAGAAGCCTCCAAGATTGCCTTACATAAACTTGAATGTTCGGTTCCCTCTAGTATGAAGTCTCCCACTAATATGAAGCTAAGCTTCTATATTGACAAGGATGGTACCTCAGTTGTTGTAGAAGCCAAACCTAGACTCCATCAACTTTGCCAGATTAAAAGATGGCCTAAACCAGAGTACATGTACGTACCTATTCTTTAAGATGATATATTCAAGGCTAAATTGCAATTTTGGTCCCCTTAGTTTCCCAAATTCACGATTTTGGTCCCCTAGTTTTTAATTGTAGCATTTGGTCCCCTAGTTTTATAAATTGACGATTTTGGTTCATATGTTAAATTATCAACTAATAATTGTGATTAATAGAGTTATTAAAAATCATTAATTATTAAAAAAATTAATAAAACATTTATAATTAACTTAATAACTCTACTAATCAAAATTATTAGTTAGATGAACCAAAATCACCAATTTGTAAAACTAGGGGATCAAATGTTACATTTAAAAACTAGGGGGACAAAATCGTGGATTTTAGAAACTAGGGGGACCAAAATTGAAATTTAGCCTATATTCAATGATTAAAATTGATTTTCTTTTAGTTCACTTGCATGTTTGAAACTTTTGATCTTCCTTGTTGACTAACTCATTAATTGCTCTTTTGCAATGGCTCATAGGGTTGTCAAGAATTCAGGTCTAGCTCATCAAAAAGCAAATGTCTGCACCGTTCGGCTAACAACTGAAGATGGTATCCTTCAAATATCAGGGTATGAAAAATCTCAAGTGACAGATGCGGAGAATTCTGCTGCTTCCTTGATGCTTTTGTCCTTAAAGGAGCGCAATCAACTAATCATCTTTGAGTGAGAATGGTGTTATTAGGGTGTCTCCCATCTCCTGTTTTAATTGGTTATTGTTTAGAGAGTAGTGCAAATTGGCATATCAAATTACAATGCCTATTTGATTACTTTGGCAATTTGTTCGTGAAATTGAGAGAGGTCATCTTGTATGTAAAATGTATCAGAATATAAAAAACAATTATAAAAGAGATTCCAAAGTTACTTCAATCCTACTTTCAATTTGTTGCAAGCAAATGAACCTGTCTAGAGCTTAAAAACATATATAAAACTTATTAGAAAGCATCCCTCGATATCAAGTAAAATATGTTGACATGTAAATTACCAATTAGAGTAATTAGGATCGATGTACTTTGTAATATTCAATTTATAGTCAAATCATAAGATAATTTTATAAAACATGTATTCAAGAATTTGTGCATAATCAAACATTAAAGTATCTCCCATGCATTTTTCCTTGTCATAATAGCTATAAACTCCTATTACATACATGTATTCAAGTGTTAAGTAGACCAAATCTAAAAAATAGTATTAAAAGAATTTTCTTATCTCAAAAAAGTCAACCTTGCACCAAGCCTTGGTTCTTGTTTATATCCTTTTCTTTTTTTTAAAAAAAATTAAAAGTGTTTTCCTTAACTAAGGATAATTGTCTTAGCATATTTTTTCAATATATCCGCATATAAGTTTTTTTATGTTTGACCTAAGGAACATTATTATGTGAGATAAGCCATCATTTGATTATTCTTACTATGATACATCAATAGTAATTAAGTCCTCACCATAGACCCTAGGGCCTTCCCCTATTTGAACCTGCCCTAGAGGTGTCTAAGTGTGGCATAAAATAAGTCCTCACAACCAAGTGTGTGAGAAGTTAGAGAATTTGAAACTAAATAAACATTTGTGCTGGAATTGGTTTTGTGTAAAGACATGTCTTAATTTCGAGACAGGTATTGATGTAGAATGAATTAGCCAAAACCCTTTGTTAGTCTGGTAGTTCTTGATATTAAATTTCAAATCCAACTGGACTCACATCATTTATATTTTTCCAAAAAAATTTAGTGAATTTACTATTAAAACTGGTTGGGTGAGTCTATAAGGCAAGACAAATTTGGTGTTTGCATTGTATGTGTCATTTTAGGACTTGAAAGACTTGAGAAATGATCACTAGTTGTCCTCCCCTAATTTAACATGAGTTAAAATGGCTAATCCTTACGTAGAACCAATATTAAGTCATGCCCAAGTGTATGCACAATTTTTCTTGAAACCTGTGCATGAGATGTTGAGTTGTATTAGTTGCATGCGACTTGTACTATTTGCATTGGCTAGAACACTATGGTTTGAATTAGCTAAAATACTTTTGTGGGCTTAGAGACTTGTGTGACCTCTTTAAAATGCCACTGGTTTCATGCAATTCCTAGTTTTGTGTAAATTGGGGTTGTTTAATTACTACAACATCTTTTGTATGATTGAAATCTCTGTACTACTACCATTTTTGTGTGCAATTGCCTAAAATTATTTCAATTAGTTTTACTTGAATATTTTAAATTAGACTAAAAATAATTTGCTTTTCACACTTGAGTACAAAAATTCATTTATATATAAAAGGTAAGTAAATTATTAAAATGCCCTTAATTTCCCATTGATATTAAATGAACTTTGGAATTTTATATAAATAAATTAAATTCTAAAAAGTTTATTTTATGCTTAGTAATCAATTTCAAGTCCTTAGAAATTTTTGAAAAAATTTTCAAAACCATTTTGAACTAAAAACCATTAAATTTTTATTTAGATCTTTTAGAAAATAAGGAACTTAAGCTAAAAATCTTATCTATTTCACAGCTAGATTGAAAAGCAAATTTAGACATTTGAATTGTTTTTGTTGAAAATAAGCCAAATACCATTTTGAAGTTCTGAAAGTCTATTTTCCAAAATGTAACACCCCTAATTTTAGTTATTGAACTACTTTTTTTTATTTATTCGGTATTTTATTTTGGAGAATCAGATGGAAATCTGAAAATTTTGGTCCCCATGATTACGTTCAAATTAATGAGTTTTATTTAATTTATATTTAATATTTTATCTAGACCGAGACTCGAGAAACATTAAAAGGACTAATTCCTTTGGGTTCGATATCCTGACTTAAAGTCTACTGTCACTATTGCGTAGGATACGCTTGCCCTTAAGCGAACATATTTTACGCATTAGTCCACAATAAAGACAAATATAGGTTTGTGTCACATTGTAGGTGTTGCATCACCGATCAGGTGCAACATAATCATGAAGTTTTTCAATGTGTTGAAGAGGTCGAATTTGGCAAGTAGGTCAAAGACAAAAGGTAGAGTTTAAGGTTCAGCCTTCGAGAAGAAAGGAAAGCAAAGAAAATCGTGTGAAATGTTGCCTTTAAGTATAGGCATTGTGGGTTCCCTTCAAAATTTATACGGCTATTTTAAAAAAATGCGTGAAAATGGTTAAGTTGTGTCACATGAGTTTTCAAAACTCCTCTTCCATTTATTATTATTTTTTTATTTTGCTTGGTTTGAACAATCAATTAGGTTGCAATTTTAAACTAAAAAGCCCAACAGATAGTCATTCATTTTTCCATGCTACACTTCTATTATTCTTCACGTTTCCAATTCCTTCATGTAACACTAAAAAAATCCTTTGTTCTCCACCAACTCAATGAGTTTTTCCTTTGTTTTCCATCAACTCATTTTGTTATTTCAAGCTAATACGTAATAGTGGTTTTTTTTTTACTTTTTTCTTACTTCTACTTAAACTTTCCTTTTCTAGACTTTTCTTTTTTTAATCCTTCTCTTTTTTCTTCCTTTTTAACCCTGTTTCTTTTAAATTTGAAGGGTTTTTTCTTTTCTTTCCTTGTCATTATCTTTCTTTTGTGAAAAATTGTTCTTTCTAAATTTTACTACCTTTTGTAATTTTTTATCTTTATTTTTTCTTTTTTTAACCCATGTTTCCAAATTATAAGTTTTCTTTTTTTTTTCTTTTCATTCTTTTATTCTATAAAGATTTATTCATTGGAAACATGTTTCCTTTATATTTTTGTAAATTTTTTCCCTAATTTTTCTCCTTTGATTTTTGTCTTGTTTCATTTTCTCCTCATATAGTTATATACCATCATTTTAATTTTATTTTGTCTTGTTTAATTTCATCTATTTAGTTTTATTATTCATTGATTTTATTTAGTTTTATTATTCATTCTGAGTTTATAGTTATCATGACATGGGAAAATGTATGGGAGATACTTTAATGTTTGATTATGCACAAATTCTACTATTGATGTATGGTGAGGACTTAATTACTATTGATGTATCATAGTAAGAATAATCAAATGATGACTTATCTCACATAATAATGTTCCTCAGGTCAGACATAAAATGACTTATATGTGAATATATTGAAAAAATATGCTAAGACAAGAACCAAGGCTTGGTGCAAGGTTGATTTTTTTGAGATAAGAAAATTCTTTTATTACAATATTTTTTAGATTTGGCCTACTTAACACTTGATTACATGTATGTAATAGGAGTTTATAGTTATTACGATAAGGGAAAATGTGTGGGAGATACTTTAATGTTTGATTATGCACAAATTCTTGAATACATGTTTTTGTAAAATTGTCTTAAGACTTGACTATAATAAATTGAATATTACAAAGTACTTAAATTTGTCCATCGATCCAAATTACTCTAATTGGTAATTTACATGTCAACATATTTTACTTCATATCAAGGGATGCTCTCTAATAAGTTTTATATATGTTTTAAAGCTCTAGACAGATTCATTTGCTTGCAAGAAATTGAACGTAGGATTGAAGTAACTTTGGAATCTCTTTTATAATTGTTTTTTATATTATGAAACATTTTACATACAAGATGACCTCTCTCAATTTCACGAACAAATTGCCCAAGTAATCAAATAGGCATTGTGATTTGATATGCCAATTTGCACTACTCTCTAAACAATAACCAATTAAAACAGGAGATGAGAGACACCCTAATAACACCATTCTCACTCACAAATGATTAGTTGATTGCACTCCTATAAGGACAAAAGCATCAAGGAAGCAGCAAAATTCTCCGCATCCGTCACCTGAGATTTTTCATACCCTAACATTTGAAGGATACCATCTTCAGTTGTTATCCGAATGGTGCAGACATATCTCCTTTGATGAACGGGACCTGAATGCTTGACAACCCTGTGAGCCATCGTCGAGGAGCAATTAACGAGTTGGTCAACAAGGAAGATCAAAAGTTTCACACATGCAAGTGAACCGAAAGAAAATCAATTTTATTCATTGAATATAGGCTAAATTGCAATTTTGGTCCCCCTAATTTTTAATTGTAACATTCCCTCTAGTTTTACAAATTGGCGATTTTGGTTCATCTGTTAGATTATTAACTAATAATTGTGATTAGTACGTAGAGTTATTAAGTTAATTATAAATTAATTAAAAATCACTAATTATTAAAAAACATTAATCAAACATTTATAATTAACTTAATAACTCTACAAATCGTAATTATTATTTAATAATCTAACAGATGAACCAAAATCGTCAATTTATAAAACTAGGGGGACCAAATGTTACAGTGAAAAATTAGGGGACCAAAATCGTGAATTTGGGAAACTAAGGGGATCAAAATTGCAATTTAGCCTTGAATATATCATCTTAAAGAATAGGTACGTACATGTACTCTGGTTTAGGCCATCTTTGAATCTGACAAAGTTGATGGAGTCTACATTTGGCTTCTACAACAACTGAGGTACCATCCACATCAGTATAGAAGTTTAGCTTCATATTAGTGGGAGACTTCATATTAGAGGGAACCAAACATTCAAGTTTATGTAAGGCAATCTTGGAGGCTTCCAGCTTAGCAAGATGCTTCTGAGCAAAGGAGGCAGAGGCAACAAATTGTCCATCTATAAAGACATTAGCAATACTTGCGTCTCTATTCCTCCACTATTTTATATCAACATGCATTCCTTTCTTTTGGCATATATGAAACAACACCATTACCGGTTGAGGTTGTTGCTCCAAATCATCTAGTGTCACCATCGGCTTAAAAACATGCCTAATTACCTACCACAATCACAATTGGCAAAGCAATTTTTTGTCATATTTTTTTTATCAGGATTTTTTTTTGTCATATTGAATTATACAAAGATTTTAAAAATTGTCAACTACTGCAATTTTAACAACAACTTCAAGGATTTTAGAGTCACCACAATGGGGAGTACAATTTAAAAACCTTATATAATAATCATTTATAATAATTATCATTAATTATGGTCATGCTAAATAAAAAATAATAATTTATAATAGTTATTATTCATTTTTTTTAGTGGAAAGGTGAGCAAAGGAACCAATACTATTTGCGATCCCAACTAGGTTGGCACTACAACCAATATCAATCCTATGCCACACACTTGGAATTCATAAAATAGAGAAAGAAAAGAGTTACAAAACATGGGGGCATCAACCAAACCCATGAGAGTTCAATCATTTGAACCTAAAGTACAGAAGACCAAACCTATTCCGAAAGAAATCTACCCGGATAAAATTCAGGAGAAGATCCCACCAAAAAAAACCCTGTATCCTAAGACCATGAGAAGCCACTCTATCTGCACAAAAGTTGCATTCACGGTATATATGGGAGTATCGAAAGTTCACCCTACTAGTGATGTCTATACAATTTAACCACCTATTTCTAATTCTCCAAGGAACTACACTAGGAGATTTAAAAGCCTTTATAACAAGCAAAGAATCACATTCTAACCAAAGGTTAAGCCAACCTTTATGGTTGGCAAGTTCTATAGCTGTCATAGCGCCAATCAGTTTAGCATTAAGAGCAAAGTTGATACCAAGGTTGACAGAGAAACAGCCCATAATAGCAGCATTGCTATCTCTGAATATACCCCCACAAGCAGCAGCTCCTGGCGCTCTTTTAGCAGCCCCATCAGTGTTACATTTAACCCAACTACACTTAGGTGGATGCCAATCAACTTGGGTGACAACAGAGGCTTTTCCTAGATGCACAACTAATTTAAAACCTTTCAAGATTTTAAATTCATTGATATCAGATTACGTGGTTCCTTTGCTAATCTTTCCTACCAAGCGAACTTGTGCCAACACTAAATTTGTTGCTGTTGTAGGATTTATGGGCCTGTTGTGGAACCTGGCTTGATTCCAGCAGTACCAAATGATAGAGACAATATAAGTTATACCAGCTATTATTATGTCTCTGATTTGGGAGCTCCAAGATTTCCTACAAATGGATAGGACATCAAGTAAATAGTTGGTGTTAATTTGCTGATTAAGAATAGATTGGAACCAAGACCATAACTGTGACACATAACTGCAATGCAAGAACAAGTGATCAGTAGATTCAACAGCTTTTTTGCAAAGATTGCACATAGAGTCAACTATGCAACCGCGCTTACATAGAACTTTATCTGTGGGCTTCTGTTATGCAATATTCTCCAAATGAGGAAAGATTTGGAAGGGGGAATGAAATTGGTCCAAATAAGCTTTGCCCAAGGGATAAATTGACCTGGCAAATTTGAGAAGAGAAAGGCTTCCTTCAATGAAAGAGAGCCAGAATTAGATGCGGACCACATTAACATATCCTCAGCAGGCTGTGAAGGAATGGAAATTGCTTTCAGCTCTTCTTCTAAGCTTGGCAGCCGTTGGAATAAACTTTGGGGAAAATGCCAAGACCCATTTGTAAAAAAGTCACTAACCTTAGAGACCAGAGAATTATGAACCTGCTGGGGCATATTTAAGAGATCAACCAATGTGCTAGAAAGCCACTTGTCCGTCCAGAAATTGATATCCCTACCATCACCAATTTGCCAAGTGGAGTTGTCTAGAACAGAAGGAATAAAGAGCTTTATACCAGACCAAATTTATTGGCTTATTATTCATTATCATTCATTTATAGTGAATAGATTGCAACACACTAAATAATTTATAATTGTTATGATTTATTATCATCCCAATGGATTTACTAGTGTGGTGATGAATTGATAAACATATGCACCATCCATGTTGTTTCAAGGTCAAACTTGAGGTCGACATAGATAGTGTCGATGATGGACTTGACGATGTCAGCAAGGACCTGGGTTCCTTCACCGATCTGCCATGCACAACGAGGTGATTCTCTTTGGCGATGGCATCCACAAAGCATCCCACCTGATCAACAAGGGGACGAGCATTGTGGTGGACGAAGTGGTGGAGGCTATAGCGGACAGCGACGCGGGTCAGCTTCTCGGTGTTGGTGTTAGCAGCACGTAGAAGAGAGAGTTGGCCAGGCTGGAGATTAAGGTAAATGAGGAAGAGGTGGGTGGTGATGGCGAGACTAAGAATGGAGTCTCCAATGAAGTCAAGACGCTTATAGGAGTCACCCTCCATGAAGGAGGAGTGAGTGAGGGCTTGTACTAGAAGCCACTTGTTGAGGAATACGTAGCCTATTATATTCTCTACTTGCTCAACCAAATGCAGTTCCATCTTGGTAGATGCAGTAGATATGTAGTGGTGAAAATATTTCAATACTTTGTTTTTGTTGTATGTTGTTCTATGTGCCTCAAACACTAACAATGTATCACTACGAGTGAGGAACAACACTTTTTATAAGCTTCTAAAAACAATTTAATTACCAAAGTCAATTTTGAAAAAACTTTCAAAGTATGATTTGACAAAATTGCATAAGTCAATTCTAATAGAAGTAAAAAATAAATAACTTACTTATACAGTATGAAACATTGTTTATAATTAATTAAAATTTTATAAAAAAAATTACTTTATAAAACATGTTTGAAAAGACTAAAATTAAAATGTACATTAAAACAATATATAGACTTTGAAAACATATAATTAATAACTTGTATAATAAATTATAATATAAATATATACATGAATGGACTTTTTATTTTATAGAATAAAACACACCATGAGTTGTAACGTCAACTCTATGCAGCAGTGTACTGATGCACTACCTTGATTAAAGCTCTCTTGATCCAATGGATTTATTCGAAAGAAGAGAGAGAGCTGAGTTATACTTTAACAAGGCAACCATTGTTAGGAAAAGTAGTCACTCACACACACTACAACAGTCAAGAATGAATCTGCACCATTTTGTAGAAGACTTACTTTTCTGAAGTAGCAAAACCTCATGGTTGAGTTGGAACAAAGGAGAAGCCATGAGCTGTGGATAGAGCAACAAACACCATTGAATAGAATTCGAAATTCAAAGCTGGTGCAATCTATTCTAGCTAAGAAAGGTGGATGATCTAATTGTGCAATTGAGACAACACATAACGGATCTCCTTGGCCTCCAAGTCTCTTGAGTCTAGGAGTAACCAATCTCCTTGGCTTCCAAGAAAATGAGCAACTTTCAGCTTCAAGGTAGTTTATATAAGGATATTGAAGTGCTTCTGAAGTTCCTTGCTAGGAAGGAAACAACTTAGATAATTCATTGGTCAGAAGCCTCATCAATTTCTGATACTAGACTTCCTTAGCCCAGACTCTCTTGATTTGTATAGCCAAATCTATGTAGCCATAGAGAGTCTATAAACATCTTCTCAGGGGGAGCTTATTGATAGGTTTCTCCTTGTGAGATGTCTTAGGAACCTATCCAAATAGAACTCGTTTAGGATAGGGAACCTCAAAAAAGTAATTAGGGAATTGCTGCTCCTGAAGGTTGTGAGTGACCACAACAGGTTGCTAAGGGGGTCAAGTAACAGTTGCTAATATGGGTTTAAAGCCTAGAGAGGCTTTTAGAAAGAATACTTGGCTAGATAGCCTGCAAAGGCTTAGAGAATACTAGGGTTAAGCCTGGAGAGGCTTGTTGAAAGAATACTCGAGGGAGCCTGTAAAGGCTTAGAGAATACTGAGGTGTAGGAGCCTAGAGAGGCTTCAGAAAAGAAAGAATTCCCGGTTGGAGTTTGTATTAGTGGAAAGCCAACAGTTGTAGGGACTGGACGTATCCCAGGTGGGGTAAACCAGGATAAATTCCTTTGTATGCTTTATCCTTCATACTGCTTCTGATCTGTGTGTTTATGTATCTTTACCTTGAGTAGCTTGATTTTTAACTATTATATCTTATATATAACATCTTTCTAAGCTACTCAAACTATTTTTAAAAGTCCAAAAGCATACATCTACTTATTGTTCTTAACTGATAAAACAAATTCTACCTACCCTAAATTTGACATTTTAAGAGTAGCTTATGAGCAGTATATGAAAGTATTTCTGTATGATTATTTTTGAAAATCTATTTTATACAAAATACTATCAAAGGATATCGATTTCTCTCAATAAAGCTTCTAGAAGTTTTCCTTTGGACACATCCAAAACTTCAAAAGCTAAGTGTTCTTTTGCAGAAAAGACGTACTCGGTTAAGTGTCACTATTTAACCCCCATTCTAGTGACCTTCTGATCCACTTCAATTCGCTCAGTCGGGGATGTCAAGCCGATTATGTGATTCCCTTATGCCCAGATGTCTCATAGCTCAACACCTTATCTTCCCCGAAGATAGCATCTGACAAATATATTTGTAGGTACCTTCTATAGTCAAGCCAATCCTCTTATTTGGATACTCATCTTACTCATCACTCCTCACTAGTGTGTGTGTGTGTGTGTGTGTGTGTAACTTCATAATGAAACTAAATATCCATTCTTTAAAATTGAATTATTTTTGTGTTTACATTTAGTTAGTCCAATATGACGTGACGTGACAAGACTTTACATTTTATGCTATCATAGTTGATCATGTCTTTTAGGAATAAACTATAGAGAATATGTTCGTTGTGTCTTTTGTTTATGCTTAGTGTTATTATTTTTGCAAGGAAACAATTATTGTATGGTAGACTATATGCTAGTGTATATCTGTTTTCCTTAATGAGTTATGATCAGTTTACAATGTTAGGAACTTATAGCTAGATGTCACCCCATCTAAAATGGATATCTTGATAGTGACAACTCAAACTATAAGAGATGTGGCTACCATAGTGACTTAGCAAGTTGTTGTCATAAAGCAATTAACTACTATAATCATTTCATAAATGCATTAAAAAGGATGGAAAAGGAAATTGAAAACCCCTTATTTTGCTACAAGATTGTAGAGGCCATACCATTAAAGTGCATTTGTGACTTCCTTGCAACAAGCAATAGTTGTAGAGCTGTAAAATGAACTTAGAAGGAACATACACCATCAACTTGCTAACTTATTGATGTATTAGCAAACTTGTGGGTTATTCATTGATATCGAACTATAAATGCATAAGTTGTGAAAACATGTTTAAAGCATGAATATGATCTTATGAATACAAAAAAAAAAAAGAATAAAAAAAGGACACAAGGTTTTTATCCTGGTTCACCTAAACAATCCTTGGGTTATATTTAATTCCTACACTAGGTTAGTTTTTTCCTTTACTTTAACCCCAAACTAGTATTTTTTTTAAGCAACTTTTGTAGGCTTTCTCAACAACAACAAAGATAGCCACACACTATGGTAAACACCCAAAAGAAGTATTATTTCTATAGTAGTCTCTCTAAGTTCTTTCACAACCACAATACTCTCAAACCAAAACTAGCAACCTAGTCAGCTTGCGAGAAAATAAAACAAGGACAAGATAATGGATCTTTCTTTCTTTCTTTCTTTCATTTTTTTGTTATCTTCTAAAGGCTCCTCAACTCTCTGACTAAGGATAGTATCACAGGGTCAACCCAATGGTAAAGCAACTAAAGCTCAAGCTTTAAGCCCACCAATAAAAAATTATTTGTTGTTTTTTCCAAGCAAAAAAGGCCACACATATGTTGGCAAAAAGGCCCAACATACAACTCTCTTATTTAAAGTAGAAAAAGTCTTTCTCAAAATTTGCTTTAGGTCTCACTTAGTGTTAGGTTGACCCTAGATAGACATGAAGTTTTGGAGCTAGCTAGAACACCTTCCTAGAATGTGATACAATGTTAGACACGTAATATAGTTACAGGGTTATGGAAAACATAAAAATAGATGTAGAAAATGAAGAAAATATGAACTCATATATGTTGTAGAACAATTCCCCCTACATCTTTGATGTTTAGAAGCTTATAGGGTGGAAGGAAGAGGAAAATCTATATTTAAAACATATCAACACATTGTATTCTCTCTTCTTTAAGGTTTTTTCATCTTACTTTTGTGCTTATATAGAACTATTTCCTTTTTATTATCTGTTTATGGTCATCGGGGCTTGTGTCCTTGTGATTTTGAATTGTTCTTGGTCATATAAAACTATCATCTACATATTTTTCAAAGATGTAGTCACATTGTTACTATTTATTTAGTTAGATTCAAACTTTCTAAGGAAGCATTCTGATGGTCCTGCTTATCATCTTTTTAATGCTCATTCTTTAAGTTTGTATTGCCTTTCATTAAGTGTTTTGAAGCTTAAATTTTGAGTGTGTAACCTTGTTAGTACAAAAACATTTGTTCATCAATTAGAAAGTGTAAAGACAAAAGTCACAAGAAGGGGGGTTGAATTGTGATTTATAAAAAAATTTGTAAATATTTAGAAACAGAGTGTAGCGTCTGATCAGATATAGAAGTTTTGAGAAAATGTTTCGACAGATGATAACTTAACAGATGAAAGCCTTTTAAAAGAAACAGGTTTTAATCACAACCCAAAGTCAGTTCAAAGAAGTTATAAGAGATGTAAGACAAAGAAAGACATCACAGGAGTTTATATTGGTTCGTCTCACCCCGAGACTACATCCACTTCTTGGAAAACCACCAAGTTCCAATAACTTATCACAAGTTACAACTACCACTTCTGGCTCACGCAAGTAGAATTTCACTCTTAGCCTCTCCAAGCTAAAACCCAAGTATTCTTTACTACCAAGCCACTTCTGGCTCTAAAACAAATCACTAGATTTGTTTTATAAAGGGTGCACAGACTTTTAGAGCTATCATCTTACAGACGGATATACAAGATTTAAAGCTAAGTCTTTTTCTCTCAAGATACACAAAGTGGTTTGAGAGCTTTTACAAAACAAAGAATGAAAGCTAGAAAGAATACTTGAATTTTAATTTAGTGCCCATGTGTGTCATGTTTAGCACTTCAAATCTTCTTCTATATATACACTTGCCGAGGAAGTAATCGTTGTCTCTAAACGATCTTCTTTCTTGCATCTGAAAGAAGGCGGTTGAGAGCATTTAATGCGAGCATTAAATGCTTGTCACCAACTAGTCATTTTGAGCTGATAAAGCATTCTGCTTATCTTTCTTGAGAATACTCCATATCTTTCTGTTGCAGAGGTCACATCACTTGCTCAGACAAGTACTCATAGCTAGTTGTAGCGCGTCTTTTGAGGCGAGGGAAACTTCTGAGACTTTGACTCTTTTCTCTGTTCCCTTTATCCACTTCGACAGATCCTAGGAGGATGTCTTAAAAAGAATCTCTACAAAACAGACTTCAAGATGATAGTGCATTTACTATGTCTTTAAATGCTTATTTAGACTTAAGCGTCTTTCTGCGTATCATCTGTATTCTTCAGACGCAGATACAACGTTTTGTCTGTTAGCATTTATAAGATGCAGTCTTTTTACTTAATATTTGTTTTGCATTAAATCAAAATTATTGAGGGTCTTGATTCATCTTATGACTCAACAATCTCCCCCTTTTTGATGATGCCAAGCAAATATTGTAAAAAGATATATCAATGCTAGAAAACAATTAACTATAAATGAGAATTTTTTTTAAACAGAGACAGAGAGAAAAAGGACTCGGGTTTGATAAGCAATCAAACAACTCATTTTATTGAAATAATTTTCACATCAAGATGATGTGTTTTTACATATGAAAGTAAAAAGAGAGAAAATACTTTTCCTTTTAGTATACTCCCCCTCGGATGTAGCTCCCCCTTAAAGCTTTATCTTCATTTCTTTTTACTCATCCCTTCTCCCCCTTTTGCATGGCGATCAGCAAAACCCGGTTCCCCAGGAATGGGAACATCAGAGGCAGAAGAGTCGGTGTCAGAGTCTGAGGAAAGTACCATAGGGGACCCTGGTGGAGTGGGAGTGCACCTGTGGCGGCATGCTTTGAAGAAGGCATCGATGTTGATCCATTTCTTTAGTTCAACCTCCAGTGCTTTCCTGTCCTACGGAGCTTGACGCAGGGCTTGTCGGGTTGCCCACAATTCAGCTTATAGATCATGAACTTGTTCTTCTGAGATGGAGGGTCTGAATGGTTCAATAACCTCGTCTGGGTCTTCCATGATACCCAGAATAAGCTTATCAAAGAAGAAAGTGGAAAAAGGAAGTTCCACAATGAAGGAAAAGTCCTTGTCAGATTGATAGTGGAACTTGGTCTTCCATGGCATGAGCTAGGAGGCACTGGATGTAGAGATAAAGCCTTGATGTCCAATGCACTGGTAGCATCTTCCTATCTTCAGGTGGTACCCGTCTGCAGGAGGCTTGTCCTCAGGTTCAAGATCGGAGCAGAAAGCATCAAACTTCCTGATGCATCTGATAGTCTGTAGATCTTCAGATGTTCTTGTAGTAGCAGGCTTCTTATAGATGGCTTCAATCTCCAATCTGAAGGGCCTTCCTCTGCGTACTTGAATATTCTTCTGAGGAGAGTCATCATCTTCTTCAACTTTCTCTTTACCCTTATAATTCAAGATGAGAAGAATGGGAATAACCTTATCCACAGCAAGCTTGAATTGGGTCAGAGAGGAGGCCACACAGCGAAACTGTGTTCCTAGGAAGTTAGGCATCGTCTGTGCTCAACGCTGAATCTGCCTTAAAGATTTATGCCTCTTTTTGATTTCTTCCTTGTACGTTTGCAGCTTCATCCTTAGCTCTACAGAGTAGTCTAAGGATTCCCAAAGACTGAAGGTTGGACTTGCTTCAGGGTCATCCAAATTGATATCTTCAGAGTAGACAGAGCGACCTGCCCCTGCATGATTCCAGGGAAGAATCATGTTGAGGTATGCAAGCAGACCCATCTTCTGTTGTAGATTAACAGGCTCATAGAAGGGAACCTCATCTGTGAGCACTGAGAGTCTTCTCCAGACGGAGGCCTCAGGAGGATAAGTGCATCTGCCACGTGGATTGTGCTCAAAGATGAGAGAGTTGGGGTTTGGAGCCACCGTCTGTCGAGGAGGGAAAATTTTGAATTGAAGCTCCTCCTGATAGCATGAGAGTGCATGCAGTTCCTTCTCTGGTAGGACTTCATAGTTGGGAAGACTGAAAGGATTGATTCCAGGGATGCCCTTTTTCCACAACTCGGTGAAGTTGATGGAATCAAGTAGGAAGGCTTGATCCTCATCTGTGCAGATCCCCTTTCGTCTCTATTCCTTATTGCAGCATTCCCATTCATTGACTCTGGGACGCTTCCACCCACGATAGTAGTGAACATTGACATCGGGATCTGATGGTGGTTGTACTGGAGGAAGAGGGATGTTGGGGCTACGTCTGATAATCCAGTCAAAGCCTTTATACTTTGGAGCAAGGTCTAGGGCCAGCCTTTCATAAATGTACCCCAGCGAGAGAGTGGCCTTTACAGCGTACCTCTTGCATCTGAACAGCTCATCTTCAGTTAGAGTCTGCAACTCTTCAGCTGTCTGAGTCTAAGTTGCAAAGGAGGGTTCAGATGATGAGCCACCATAGATGATCATCTACCTTGAGGCGCGGTCTGTGTCTGATTGTGCTAAGTGCTCATCTACTCATCGTTCATCTTCTTCAATGACCGGTCTGTATATGGCACGTGAGTCAGAATCATCAGTCTCTACAAGATCTTTTCCAATATTCAGACCTTGTGCACTTTCTTCTAGTACAGATTGTAGAAGGGCTTTGTTTAGCTCTTCGATTTCAGCTTCGTCTGCATCGTCATCAATGGTGAGCGCTTGAAGCGTTAGATGTTTGTTGGCCTCTTCTGCAGATGCAATTTTAGCTATTTGAACTAGGGTAGATTCAATATGCCCTAAATCCTCCATGGCTGCTCTATTCTGTTCTTCCTCAGAAAGAGTCTTAATAGACTCAAGAACAGCTTCTGTCATGTCAGCGTCTTCCTTAGCTTCGTCTGCAGGAATTGAAGCTTCTTCATCAGCCTTCCTTTTCAGCTCTTCAGCTTATAGAGTCTTCACGGACTCTACTCCAGATTGCTCTAACTCAATCTGTTCTTTTGCTTCAAGGCTTTGGTCAAACTTAGCCTTTTTGGCAGCTTCTTTCCTTGAAAGCTCTTGAGCTTTTCTTATGGCTGCTACTTCCTTCTTATCGACTGGAGGAGGAAAAGATGAGGTTTTAGGTTTAGGTAAAGGCTTGGGTTTGGGAAAGGTGTGAGGTTTAGGTGAAGGAGAGATTTGGGGCTCAGAGGTAGGTGCATCATGAATCTCAACATCTGATTCTTGAGTCTGGGGAAGGGGTAGGTTGAGTTTCGATTTGAGGTGTTGTTTGTGATGGTTCAGGTGAGGTGGTTAGTTTGGCTTTGGGGATGATGCGAATTTTTGTAGCTCTGGTGAAGGGCTTTTTGAGAGGTGGTTTAGGAAATGGTTTAGATGGAGTGTCTGAAGCCTTTCTCTTTAAAGATGAGGGAGGGTCTGAGGATGGTTGTTTTGGCTTTTTGGGTTGGTCAGAGGGAGGTTGGGTGCATCTGGTGGTTGGTTTAGTCTGTGGGGGTTTGGGCTTAGGTAGTGTCTGTTCCTTTGTAATAGACGCAGGTTCATCTGTTGATTCTTCCATAGGCTCCTTCTTTACTTTGGTGCCTTGCTTCTTTACCCATTCAGGAAACTTGTTAGTTATTCCCATTCTCACAAAAGTTGTTCCTGTCACCTGGGTAACTCCTCCAGATGCTTCAAACTCAGACAGATTAACACCAGCATCCCTCATGAGTTGAGTGAACAACATGTAGTAAGGGATGGGGTTCTTCTGCTTCTTTGTGGAGAATCTGTCCTTGAAAACCTGCTCTAGATGATAGAAGATTAGATCTGGAAGGTTGATCTTCTCTCCTATAACAATGTTGTAGATGCAGAATTTGTCCCTTTCACTCACGTGGTCCCTTGACCTTGTCCTTGGGAGCATAATGTTGAATAACATGTTGTGAAGGAGTCTGCACACATGAGTCATGCTGGCAGACCTAAGAAAGCTCTTCAGCATTGTAGCTTTCTTCTTGGGGTCTTCGTCTTTAGGCCTTACCCCATCATAGAGAAGCTTGTCTGCCGTTTCTTGGGTGATGGTCTTCTCCCAATCTTTGTCAAAGACCAAACCCTCTTCAGCACAACCAATAGCCTTAGCTATGGTTGCAGGGCTGATCTCCATTTCCATCTGACCAATCTTCCCCTTGATGCATTGGTCGTCTTCCATCTTCACTGTCCCCCAGAAGAGGGCATAGGGACCATGGTACCAGACACTATGTTTACCAACAAAGTTGATCCACCCAGCCCTGGTGAACATGTCCTGAACATCAAATCCCTCATTTGCAAGTTCGCTCAGACTCGCCCACTTCCAGGAATGAAAATATCCTATAGAAAAGTTGCAACTGCGTCGTCCACGTTGCAGATGAGTGGAGTAGCAGAAGATGTGATTTGCTTCCTTGGTGCCATTGTTCTCATAAAGATTTTAGATTTTTAGAAAGAAAAGATGAGAAAGTTTTGATCTTTGAAATCTTTGAGAAACTCAGAGTTTTTCAGAGAGATAAGAAAGATCAAAAGAACCTTCTTCTTTAGGCATGTCGTCCTTTTATACCAGAGATAAGAAAGGAGAGGGAACATCATAAAAGAAGCGGTGTTAATATCATTAAAAACCTTTTTTTTTTTAAACTGTCTCATCATGGCGAAAAGGGTGGCACACGTTTTGAGAGAAAAATGAAAAGACTTATAACCGTTGAGAATGTGGGCACCTTAACGTCTGTATACTTGAACACACATTAGTTCCAACAGATTAATGAAGAGAAAGTAAGACGAAGGGTATCGTCTGATGGAATGCAAATGTTTAATTTGAAAGCATGTGCATATGCAGATGATTCCTTATATAGACGAAACGATCTTCAGACAAAGGTTTTGTAAAGATATCAGCCCATTGGTGATCTGTATCTACAAACTTAATATCAAAAACACCTTTTTGAACATAATCACGAATGAAATGATATCTGATTTCAATATGCTTTGCCTTAGAATGTTGTATGGGATTTTTAGATAAATTGATTGCACTAGTATTGTCACAATATACAGGTATATTATTTTCATAACTTGAGTAATCTTCTAATTGATATTTTACCCATAGCAGCTGTGAGCAGCAACTTGCAGCAGACACATATTCTGCTTCTGCAGTAGATGAAGCAATAGAGTTCTGCTTCTTACTTGCCCATGAGATGAGACATGATCCTATAAAGTGGAATCCTCCACTTGTACTTTTTTGTTCAACTTTGTCTCCTGCATCATCGGCATCGCACTATCCAATTAACCTGAAATATTGATTTCTCTTATAGAACAGACTAAGGTTAGTGGTACCAACTAGATATCATAAAATCCTTTTGACAGCTTTAAGATGAGACTCTCTAGGATCTGACTAAAATCTAGCACATAGACAAACACTATGCATAATATCAGGTCTACAGGTTGTAAGATAAAGAAGTGAGCCAATCATACCTTTGTAGATCGTCTGATCTACTAGTTTACCTGATTCGTCTTTACTCAAGGGACTGGAAGCATGCATAGGTGTTTTCATTGGTTTAGCGTCTTCCATTTTGAACTTCTTAAGAAGCTCCCTTGTATATTTCTGCTGATGAATATAAATCCCTTTGGCATCTTATTTGATCTGAAGTCCTAAGAAGAACTTAAGTTCTCCCATCATACTCATTTCAAACTCGCATTTCATCAAATCAGAGAAATCCTTGCATAAAAATTCATTAGTAGCTCCAATATCATCTACATAAATTTGAACTATAATGAAATCTTTCTCCACTTCTTTTCTGAAAAGAGTAGTGTCTACTTTTCCTCTCATAAATCCATTTTTTAAGAGAAAAGAGCTCAGTCTATCATACCAAGCATGATGTGCTTGTTTCAGACCATACAAAGCCTTTTTGAGTTTGAAAACATGTTCTGTCAGAGTGGAATCTTCAAAACCATCATTGAACTTAACATGGATAGATTCTTCTACAACTAAGGTTCTCGTATTGAAAACTCTGTAAGCTTTAGATGTATCAGAATATCCTAGAAAGACTCCTTTATTCACCTTAGAATCAAATTTTCCCAATTGATCTTTGGTGTTTAAGATAAAACCCTCACATCCGAAGGGATGAAAGTAAGCAATGTTGGGTCTTCTTCCTCTCCATAGTTCATAAGGAGTCTTTTCAATTATAGGTCTAATCAATAGTCTATTTTGAACATAACAAGTAGTGTTTATAGCTTCTGCCCAGAAGTTTTTAGCAAGAGAGTTCTCACAGAGCATGGTTCTTGCCATCTCTTGCAGAGTTCGGTTTTTCCTTTCAACTACCCCATTTTGCTGAGGTGTTCTCGGTGAAGAGAAGTTGTGAAAAATCCCATTCTTTTCGGAAAAAGATCTGAACTCAGCATTTTCAAACTCTGTTCCATGATCACTTCTGATGCTAGAAATGCAAAAACCTTTTTCATTTTGAATACGTTTACAGAATATTTCAAAGACTTTGAAAGACTCATGTTTATGGCCTAGGAAGTATAGCCACGTATATCTTGAATAGTCATCAACAATAACTAAGCCATATTTCTTTCCGCCCAGACTCAATGTTCTAGTAGGACCAAATAAATCCATATGCAAGAGTTGCAATGGTCTGGAGGTGGAAACAACATTTTTAGATTTAAAAGAAGTTTTAATTTGTTTCCCCTTTTGACATGCTTCACAAAGAAGATGAGTTTTCCAAGAGATCTCGGGCAATCCTCTTACTAAACCCTTTTTTGAGATTTTTGAAATGTGTTTCAGATTCACATGCCCAAGCTTTTTATGCCAAATCCATCTTTCATCTTCTCTAGATAGCAGACACGTTACCTTCTACTTACTTAGATCTATAAGATCAATTTCATACAGATTGTTGTGTCGTCTGGCAGAAAAGACAGACTTGCCATCATCTGGTTTGACTATGCATTTGTCCTTGTTTAAGGAGACTATATAACCACTGTCACACAATTGGCTTATGCTCAGTAGGTTATACTTCAGACCTTCAACATATAGGACATTGTCTATGGAGGTTAGGGAGGACATACCAATTTTACCTACTCCTGAAATACGTCCTTTTCCCATGCCTCCAAAGGCAACTGCTCCGCCATCAACTGGCTTTAGGTCTAGGAACATAGACCTTTCTCCCATCATGTGTCGTGAGCAACCACTGTCCAGGTACCAGCTCAAACCCTTGCCTTTTCCTACCAAGGATATTTGAAATGGGAATAATCTGAGACTTTGGTACCCAAATCTTTTTGGGTCCAGCAGCATTAGTGCCCTTAGACATTTGCTTCTTCTTGTGTATGCATCTGAACTTGGAGTGCCCAGATTTTCCATAGAAGTTACATTTGTCTGGATCAGACTGAGTAGAAGCATATGCATCTTTTTCTAAGCCTAAACCAGATTTATCATGGGGATGTTGATGACATTTTAAAAGCATAGTGAGAGTGTTAGAACTCTCCAGAAACTTCCCAAAGTCCTTAGTTAAACAGGCTACTTCTTCCTTTAGTTTTTCAACTATGGATGAATCGTCTGTTTGACTAGGGGTGCTGCTTTGACTTAGGCTCTTTTCCAGAGTCTTGACTTTTTCTTCTAGTTCTGCATTTGATTTCTTCAGCAATTCTATTTCACAAACAGATTGTTTGAGTTTTTGTTTAAATTTTTTACATTGCTGAGAAATCATATGACAGTTCTGAAGTAAAACGTCATAAGGCATCTCTTCTTCATCGTCTGATGAAGAACCAGATGAGCTTTCAGATTCAGAACAAGTTTTTACCTCAACTTTTCTTCTGTCTCTGCCATTAGACATACATTTGCTTGTTCATCGTCTGAGCTGCTACTTTGCTCACTGTCTGAGTTGTCCCATGTGGCATCAGACTTTTCTTCTTTTTCTTACCACCGTAGCACTTCTTTTTCTTTAGCCTTGGACATTCAGATTTCATGTGTCCAGGCTTTCTGCACTCGAAGCAAATGATCTCTTGACTGTCCTCCTTATCTTTCTTCTTGAATCTGGAATCTTTCTTTCTGGAGGACTGTCTGAACTTGTTTTTCTTTTTCAGCATCTGCTTGAATTTTATTGCCATGAGAGCGATTTCATCATCTGTAGATTCGGCAAAGCTTTCGTTTGATTCTTCTGTTTGAACCTTCAGGGCCTTGGGGGCTCTTTTCTTTTCTTCTTTGATGGTGCTGGTTTCACCAACTTTAAGAGTAACAGAATTGTTAGTTTTGTTTGCAGGTAGTTGATCACGGTTCTGCAGATATACTTCATATACTCTAAGGACTCCTAACAGCTCATCCCAAGACAAGGTTCTCATGTTCCTTGCTTCTTGAATAGTTGTGGTCTTTGGTTCCCACACCTTGGGCATACTATCAAGCACTTTCAGATTAATCTGAGCTTTAGTATATGTGTGCCCAAGAGATTCCAGGTCTGAGAGAAGGACCTGAAGTCTTCCAAACATGTCGTTGACACTTTCTCCCTCTTTCATGGAAAAGCTCTCATAGTGTCTGGTCAGAGTGGCAGATTTCCTAAGTTGAACATCTTTTGTTCCCTCATAGTTGGTGCAGATTTCAACCTACGTATCTTCTTGTACTCATTTCGGGTTAAAGCGCAGGTTAGAGTATATCTGCCCTTGTTGTTGAGTTGAAGAATGTTGTAGTCATCTTGGGTCCATTGATCTTTAGGCCTTGTGATGGGAATATATCCATTTATGATGATGTTCCATAGTTGATATTGATTGGACTTGATGTACATCTCTATGCGGTCTTTCTAGTAGGGATTATCATCTCCAAGGAAGGTTGGAGGCCTTGTTAGAGAAGCTCCCTCAGGAATGAACTGATTGTCTTGACTGGCCATATGGATCTTTTCCTCTAGACATGGTCAGGTGCTTAACCCTTAGAGGCTGAGCTCTGATACCAAACTGTAAAGGCAAAAGTCACAAGAAGGGGGGTTGAATTGTGAATTATAAAAAAATTGTAAATATTTATAAACAGAGTGTAGCGTCTGATCAGATATAGAAGTTTTGAGAAAATGTTTCGACAGACGATAACTTAACAGATGAAAGCCTTTTAAAAGAAACAGGTTTTAATCACAACCCAAAGTCAGTTCAAAGCAGTTATAAGTGATGTAAGATAAAGAAAGACAACACAGGAGTTTATACTGGGTCGTCTCACCCCGAGACTACGTCCAGTTCTTGGCAAACCACCAAGTTCCAATAACTTATCACAAATTACAAGTATTTTTCACTGCCACTCCTGGCTCACCCAAGTAGTATTTCACACTTAGCCTCTCCAAGCTAAAACCCAAGTATTCTTTACTACCAAGCCACTTTTGACTCTAAAACAAATCACTAGATTTGTTTTATAAAGGGCGCACAGACTTTTAGAGCTATCGTCTTACAGACGGATATACAAGATTTAAAGCTAAGTCTTTTTCTTTCAGGATACACAAAGTGGTTTGAGAGCTTTTACAAAACAAAGAATGAAGGCTAGAAAGAATGCTTGAATTTTAATTTAGTGCCTGTGTGTGTCATGTTTAGCACTTCAAATCTTCTTCTATATATACACTTGCTAAGGAAGTAACCGTTGTCTCTAAATGGTCTTCTTTCTTGCGTCTGAAAGAAGGTGGTTGAGAGCATTTAATGCGAGCATTAAATGCTTGTCACCAACTAGTCATTTTGAGCTGATAAAGCATGCTGCTTATCTTTCTTGAGAAGACTTCATATCTTTCTGTTATAGAGGTCACATCGCTTGCTCAGACAAGTACTCATAGCTAGTTATAGCGCGTCTTTTGAGGCGAGGGAAACTTCTGAGACTTTGACTCTTTTCTTTGTTCCCTTTATGCACTTCGACAGATCCTAGGAGGATGTCTTAAAAAGAATCTCTGCAAAACAGACTTCAAGACGATAGTGCATTTACTATGTCTTTAAATGCTTCTTCAGACTTAAGCGTCTGTCTGCGTATCATCTGTATTCTTCAAACGCAGATACAATGTTTTGTCTGTTAGTAGTTATAAGACGCAGTCTTGTACTTAATATTTGTTTTGCTTTAAATCAAAATTATTTAGGGTCCTGATTCGTCTTATGACTCAACAGAAAGTGGAATATTAGAACTTGATGTCTTCAAAAGGTTGGGGTCTATTAAATTTTTGAGTGTTGATATAAGAATTCTAATCTATGATCGGTAACTTTTTGATGGGAAACTTCATTTCTTAAGATGTTCAGAATATGATGCCCTATTGATTTCTTATTGTAGATAAGTTGTTTTCTAATCAAGGTTCAATAGATTTTTGATTCACCGTAGGAAACTTTTTAATACTTGTTTTTTTATTGAATGACTAGCTTTTTGAGCAAAGTGAAGATAACTTTCTAACAAAGCTTTCTAATTTTTATAACTACTTTCTGAGGAGTTTATTTTCTTTCCTCTCTTACTCAAAACATACTTTTTAGATTATGAGAAAATAGTTGAGTAGAAGTGAATCTATTTAGAAAGCAAACATAAATGTTTAGCAAGAATTGTTGAATTTTTTTGACTTAATTAAGATAGACAATTTGTTTCTTACATTTTGTGATGTAAATTATTATTGAATTTGTTTTAGAGAACATTTTCATGGATTCAATTAGCCTCTGGTATTTCTTTATTTTCTTTATTGATGTGCCACATACTTTCTAAGCAATTATTCCTTGCATTTTGAACATATATATACTAGTTCTTTCATTCTGATTTATGTCTTGCATCATATAGATTGTAGTTTTTTTCCATGATGATGCTAAATCCTCGTATACATCAAGAAACCAATTCTTATCAAGATTCATTAATATCAACCATTCATAAAGCTTAAATTTTAGTTTAAAAGGTTTGTTGTCATTAAAACCACATATTAGAAGGGATTTGAACCTAACACCTATTCCTTTCAATTTACTATTTTTATCTCCATCTTTAAATTGAATCATTGGAGGAACAATACCTAAACCTACGACATGCAATAATCTTTTTTATTACTCATTTGAGACTAGCAATCCTTACTTGTGGAACTGAATTATTTCCTTTTTTTTTTAATAAAGCGATGATATGCAAAGCATCAAAGTAGAAACTTGACATCCCAACAACGTTGGCACCCCAAGAACTACCTATCCTCTGCCCCATACCAATAATTTATTAAAATTTAAAAAGGTTACACTGAATAATATCCAAAGAGAAAACAAGGCCAATGCAAAAAGCATATACAACTTAACTAAATCTGTAACTAGGGAGTCCTAGCCTATCTCTTCGAAAAGGCTCACTAATAAAATGTGGAATTAAATCCCACCAGTTAAAACCACTAGAAGTGATACCAAAGTTTGCAAGACGATCCGCACACATGTTGGCTTCACGATAAATATGAGAAATAGCAAACTGCAGAGAGTGTGTAAAGACACAGCAATTTTCCCAATGAACCCTTAGCCACCAAGGCACAAGAGAAGGAGAGTGATAGGCCTGAACCACCAAAGATGAATCACATTCAATCCAGAGGCAAAGCCATCCTTTGTCTAAAGCAAGATCAGCAACTTGAATAACCACATTCAGCTCAGCACAAAACGCAGTTGAAATGCCTAAATGATTAGCAAAAAAACCTAAAAGATTCCCCTGCCAATCCCTGAATATTCCTCCACATGCAGCAGTTCCTGGGGTCCCTCTGGCAGCCCCATCAGTGTTATATTTGATCCATCCTCTAAGAGGTGGATTCCAAATTACCTCTTGAATTCTGGGAGCTTTGCTGACATGACCAGAAATGGAAAAAGATTTAAACAAAGTAAACTCTTCCAAAGAAGAGTGCATAGTACCATGAGAATGATTGCCCGAAAGAGAAACTGAAGATATGATGTTGTTACATATATGTCGCATAGACCATCTGCCAGTCTTAAACCGAGCATGGTTCCTACTGCACCACAAGAACCAAACTGCATTGATAGTTGCAGAAATTATCACATCCAATGCTTGCTTACTCATTGGTCTGGAAGCAACCAAAAGAAGAGATCTTGCAGAAGAGAAATCCCAAGATCTTTTAAATAAACCACTGCGCCATTGCCATAAGTTGATAGCAAAAGGACAAGAGAGAAACAGATGCTCTGCTGTTTCTACATCAACCCCACAATGTTCACATCTTGAGACAATAGTCATACCTCTGTTTAGAAGATTATGCTATTTCCTTGTATTTAAGAAGAACTTCTAAATTCATAAGGAAGCTTAATTGGACAAAATCATAGTTTTTTTTTATTTTACGATTGATTAGTATAAACATCAACAACGGCGAATTAGATCAAATTTTCCTTAACAAATCAGAGTTTGGGAAAAAAATCATACCTAATGGAGAGACAGTTAGGGAGGTAACAAAATTTTATACTTTTCATTACTAAACAAAAAACAAATAAACCTAAAAAGATTGATTATTTTGTGAAAGAATTTTTGGACCTATAAAAGTGGGATTTGTTCTTGTGAAAATTACTTGAGTAATTAAAGATAAAAAGGATAACTCAAAATTTTGTAAACAATGAAGAGTATAATTTATTGATTCTTGGATATTTCATTAGTTTATTTTAAGGAATTGTTAATAGCTAAAAATAACCTTATATTACAATTTAAATTGTTCAGTGAAAATATAAAATATAATTTACATATTAAAAATATTTATTTATTATAAATTTTAATTATATCAATATGAACATTTATCTAGTGCAATGCACAAGTTAAAATACTAATTTTATTATAAAAGAAAGTAATTCTTTATTTATTGTAAAAAAAATAGATTGTCTTAAAATTAATTTTTATCTAACATATATCTAAGTACAAAACTTATTTCTTAAAATTGATTATAACGATAATCGTTGAATTATTGAAATAATCTTTTTTTGTTTATTTAAAAACATGCTAAATCTACTAAAAAATATGAATTTTTATTTATCTTAAAATTTATTCTATTTTTTACATGAATAATTTTGAGAATATAAAATTTTATCAATACAATTAGTATTATACAACGGCAGATTGTTTGGGCCAAACATTCTTTTGATTGCTAAACAAAGTCACCAAAATAGATAAGAAAGAGGAGGTAGAATCTAGGAATCACATTTCTTCCTATGTTTATACCTCTACTCAGCTTTGAGCATTTGGTCAGCTATTTAGAATTTGGTCATGATGTTCTTGTTCTAAATATATAGCCAAAAGGTTAATGAACAATGCTTTTATGTCCTATTGCAAGATAAGTGTATGCTTTGATTCTGATTATAATTGACTATAATAATAATCAATTATATATATAATTAATTATTAAAATAATTTAATTTTTACGGCTATTTTAAACACACTTTAAATTGTAGATATTATGATTATGATGCATGCTTGAATTTATGTTGAATTATTTAAAATTATGTTGAAATACTAGTTAATGTATTTTTAGATAAATAATCACATGTTTTTAGTTTTATGTTAAGAAATTGATAAGTCTAAAATTGATTTTGAGTTGAAGTATTTTAAGTGACTTTTTTCATTTGATAAAAAATTTATATTGAGTTTTATTATTAATTTACTTTTGAAATAAAAAATCTAAATATAAATCACTTCACATTAAAATTTTAATCAAAATCAATAATATAAAATTAACTTTGTAAATACTCACCCAAACACAAAACCAAGTTGGAGCTTTGCTTCGAAAAAAAAAAACAGCATATAAACTCGAGGTGATTGCTTCTTGCACCCCATGAATTGCCTCTTGCACCTTATATCATTTTAAAACAAAATCGAATTCTCCAAAATACCTTGAGATTTGCTTCTACGTTTTATCCTGACAGATTTGTAATATTTCAACTAAAATACCTTGACAACCACCACAGGTTCCGAAGTTAAATGTTGTGGGTTCAGATGGCTACGACATTGTACAAACTTTTTAGAAATCAAGGGCATGAAGGTTTAATTTGAAAACAAAAAAGTTTTTAACCGATCGTGTGAAGCAATTGCTTCTCAAATTCACCAGATGGTTACTACACTATAGAAATTTGCTTCATCAGAGATTTAATTCCTTCTTCGGTTATATATAAACATTGCGTGATTCAATTATCAAAATTGTCGATTATTGAAACACTGAAGCTGCCTTTGATAAGTTGAACCACGGAATGGGTGCCAGTGAAACCGACACCACTGGTCACTAGAATCATTTGGGATGAAGACACCATTTTGGAGACACCAGCAGGATAAACTTCCGGATTAACAAATCCGTAAGGCATATTATAACGTAGATTTTCAAATATGTAAATCCAGAACTTTTGTTTTTAATATTCCAAATTAAGTAATCCAAAAAACATGTGTTTTCTGGATTACTCAATACAGAATATTAATGCATAACTTACTAATTAACGAATCTATAACACATAAACATTGGTGAACCTCTCTGGATTTGTAAATTTGGAATTAGTTTTTGTTAATTCTGGATTGAGTAATCTGGAATTAACAAAAACTAATTCCAGATTTGCAAATCTGGAAAGGTTCACCAATGTTTATGTGTTACAGATTCGTTAATTAGTAAGTTATGCATTAATATTCCGTATTGAGTAATCCAGAAAACATATGTTTTTTGGATTACTTAATTTGGAATATTAAAAACAAAAGTTCTGGATTTACATTTTTGAAAATCTACGTTAATGTGTGACAGATTAGGCACTCTAGAAAATAACCAAATATTAAAAAAATTACATCAAACACAGAGGAGAACAACCTTTGATCTACAACTTTGCTTTCTTTCTACTTCATACAAAATGGAGGCAGAGAATGACGGAGGGAGAAAAAAGATCAAACAAGAACTTATAAAATGGAATAGATAATGTTGGAATCATTGCTTCCTACACCCCATTTTTTGTTTCTTGCACCCCCATAGGAAACTAAAAGGATAAAAATACCCTTTTTGTCTCAAATCCTAGCGCCCCCACCCTTCTTTCCTACTTCCCTTTGTGCAGTGGCATGCACCTCCCTTGTTGCAGCTCCAGCACTGCGGCTACATCGAACTCGCTGCGAAAGGCGCTCCACAATTTCGTCTCGACGACGCTTCAACTCGTTGCCGTGGTGGAGCTATTTAGTGTGTGTTTGGATTACAGTTAGAAAATTAAGTTCAACTGAACTTAACTTTGTAAACCTAAGTTTAGTTTAAAAAAATAAGTTTAATATAACATGATTTATGTTTGGATACTTTTATTCTAAAAGTACTTTTATCAAAATGAAACTTGTTTGGATATATTAATCAAAAGTACTTTCAAATGTACAATTACTCAAATGGGTATAGATTTTATAATGTGATATTGATGTTATTTGTTTTAGGCTAAATTGCAATTTTGGTCCCCTTAGTTTCCTAAATTCATGATTTTGGCCCCCCTAGTTTTCAATTGTAACATTTGGTCTCCTTAGTTTTACAAATTGGCGATATTGGTCCCCCTGTTAGATTATTAACTAATAATTGTTATTAGTAGAGTTATTAAGTTAATTATAAATTAATTAAAATATTAATTATTAAAAAACTTTATAATTAAAGTTTATGTTGAGGAAGAGGGGTTGGGGAAGAGAGGTTGAGGAGAAGAGGTTAGGGTTAATAATCTTTGATTAAAGTTTTTTAATAATTAATAATTTTTAATTAATTTATAATTAAATTAATAACTCTACTAATCAGAATTATTAGTCAATAATCTAACAGGGGGACCAAAATTAGGGGTGGCAAAACGGGTTGGACTCGTCGGGTCAACCCGTTTTGACCCTTTTTTGGCAGGCCAGGTTGAGATTTTCAACCCGTCAACCCGTTTTGACCCGCAAAAAAATGGGTTGAGGGTGGGTCAACCCGCCAATCTATTTTTTTAATAAATAAGCCAACCTATTTTTATAATAAATAAATAAATTTAATATTTATTTTTTATTTTATACATATATTATTAATATTTATTTAATTTATATTCAAAATTTAAGGTAATATATTTAATATATTATTAATATATTTAATATTTTTAATAAGTATTTATTATTTAATATTTTTAAAAGATAAAAATTAATTAAAATCAATTAAAATGTATATATTTTTTTAATTTTTTGGTTTTTGGAGGGTTGGCGAGTTGAGCATAACAGGCGGGCTTGGATTTGCAACCCACTTTTCTTATGCGTGGCAAGACGGAGCAACCCGTTTTTGGCGGGTCAATGACGGGGCGGGGCAGGTTGACCCGTTTTGCCATCCCTAACCAAAATCGCCAATTTGTAAAACTAGGGGGACCAAAATTGCAATTTAGCCTTTATTTTAAATTTTATTGTTTTTAAGTATATTAATATATTATTACTCTTTTTTTAAAAAAAATTGTTGCTAATATTATAAATTAAAAATAATAAGTTTACAAAAAAATGTTAAAATATATACATAAAAATATAATTTTTAGGCTTGCTTTAATAGCTCAAAATAACCAAAACAACACCAATTGACTTAAAAAAACAGAACAATTGAATTAACATTAAAAAAACAAAGAAACTAAAAAAAAGAGTAGCGAGCCAGTCCACACTTATTAAAAATAGGTAACCTAGCTGCTAAAAGCCAAGGCTGCAGCTCACACTCACGCAGGGGTAGACTTTTCTTGCGGCGCCGATGCTACAAGCCCCATGCGCAGGGAGAGATTAGTGAGTTTTATTGCTGGAACTAGGGATGGCAAAATGGATGGATCGGATAAATTTTAATTTGGATCATAATGAATCGGATCAAAATAATTCATTCATCCATTTTGATCCATTAAAAATTTATTTAAAAAATCCGATCCATTTGATAAAAATTCATCCAATCCATCCATTAACACTTTATTTATGGATGGATATCCAATCCATCCACAAAAATAATACTACCTATGTTCCTATATATAAGAAACAAATACCTAATTCATCAAGACCAATAAAAGTAGTTAAATTAGTTCATTTTAATTAATATTGTCATAAATTTGAATTTTATTCCAAAAATACCCATAGAGTTTTGGTCCCTTTATAATTCTCAATCCGAAATTTTAGTCCCCCTATTTTAAAATCACACTACTACAAAAATGACATTTTATATCGTCATTTCTACATCAGTTGTTTAACAAACAATGTAAAAAGTGGTGCGGTGGAATTTTTTTAAATAATTGATGCATTTCTACATCAGTTGTTAAAATAATCAATGTAAAAACTATTTTTTACATCGATTATTTTAATGGCTGATGCAGATACATGTTATATCATTTAAAGCGACAAATATCTTCTCCGTGGCTTTACGAAACTCTCTCCCCAACGCGTTTTGTTCTAGCTCAAAGACGCTCTTCGCACAGATCTACGCCGCAGATTCCTTCCATCGCGAGCGCGGCTTCGAAGATCACAAAACCCTAAACCATGACATTATAACTCCTTTTGCTGCCACCATGGAGCCTCCATTTGACATCCAAGGGTTACATTGAAAATGAGAGAAGGAGAAGAGGGATAAGAAATGAGAGGAAGGAAGCAGATTTGGTGGTTCCAGTGGCAGATCTGGTGGCTCCAATGGCATATTTGGTGGTTCCGCTGGCAGATATGTTGGCTCCAGTGGCAGATTTGATGGCTTCGGTGGCAGATTTGATGGCTCCGAGGCACATACGACGACAGTGGGGTCATCAAAGGCAGAGAACTCCTTCCATTCTTCTCTTTTCTTATCTCTACTCTCGCACTTCACTTTCTTCTTTCTCCACAACCCAAAATTGTACCTCTTCCTCGTCCCAATCATGTTAAAATTCTCAATGGTCCTCCCGAAACTGTGCAAAGGGCTGTAAGTTTCTTCAAATCATCATTCTGACTTTCACTCACTTTCTCACTCTATTTTTCCTTAATGCAATGTTGTTTTTCTAGTGGCAGAATCTTTTTCCCTGTTCGTCGACGCTCGACCCTAACATCAGTTGCAGCCTTAAGGCCAAAAGGCATGACAGGTTCATCACTTTTCTTAATTCCTATTTATTCATTTCATGTTTTTCATTGATATATGATGATTTCTTCTTTGTTTTCAAGCTTTGATTCATCTTGTTTCTGAGACTAAGTTTGTGTCTTCAAAGTTGTTTGTTTAGTCTTCTAATAAGTGTTCTCATATCTTCATGACACCTCGTGTTTCTATTATCAATTATTGGTTTTTGTCCACTCAGTGATCCACTTGAGCTGAAGCTAAGTAGCAAGAGTAGGGAACTTTCATTTTCTTTTTGTCTTGTATCCTTGTATTAAACATTTCAGTTTGTTTTCAAATAGCTTCATGTTAAATTCTAATTGCAGTGTGATAGGTATTTGGCTCTACTGTTTATTGTTTTCTTCCTTCACTACTTACAGGGGCAAAGCCCCAAAATAATATATTTTAATTATTTATCATTGTTTTAAATTTTTTGTTAAATTCTAATATATTTATTTATGACTTTAATGATGAAATTTATTTTAATTATTTAAGATTGTTTTAAATTTTAAATTTTATATAATATTGAATGGATTGAAATTATTATCCAAAAATAAATAAGTTATATGGAAATTAACTTTTTACATCGGTTATAATTATAACTGATGTAGAAAGCTCATTTTTTTTACATCAATTGCAATGATAGCTGATATTGAAAGTTCACATTTTATATCGGTTATAACTAGAACTGTTGTAAAAAAAAGAACTTTTTACATCGATTATAAAAAGAACTGATGTAAAAGTTAATTTTTTACATCGGTCATGAAAAGAACTGATGTAAAATGTTTTTTTATATCTCAGTTCACGACCGATATAAAAAGTTATCACTTTCTATATCGCCTGCATCCATAACGGCCATACAACTAATGTAAAAAGTCATTTTTAACCGATGTAAAAAGCGTTTTCTGCACTAGTGTCAAGACATTTAGTCCCCCATTTTTTCAAAATTAGCAATTTTGGTCCTTCCAATGTTGACCATCCATGGCACTTATGTTGACTTGACGCTTATGTGGCAAGAAATTAAATAGTATTAAAAATAAAGTGTCCTAGTGGAAATTGAACCTAAGACCTCTTACACAAAAGCTACACAATGAACCACTAGGCTACAATGTTTCTTTAGTTAATATTGTAAACAATATTTGTCATATATCATAACTAGACGGGTTTTTATTATTTTTCTTATTTTATTCTAATTATTAAAATTAATTAAATTACGTAAATTAGTTTGTAAATTATTTACAAAAATTATTATATGTAATTTACATTAATTTATATTAATATGTAAATTATAAAATAAAATAAAATAAAATTTTATTAATTTCTATAATTTCAATAAAAATAACTTACATAAAAACAAATTTATGTAATTTGTATAAATTACATAAAATGATTTATATAATTAGAATAAAAACAATTTATACATGAAATAAATCAAATATTTTTATTTTATTTATACAATTTTTTTTTAATAATTTACATATTATCATTATAAAAAAGTATTTTGAGTAATTACATATTTTAATTATACAAATTTGTTTTATGAATCAACATATATATATATATATATATATATATATGTATATTAATTATAAAATTTAATTAATATATAAATTATTTTAATTATACAATTCTAGAATAAAAATAATTTATATATTAGTTAAATCTTCTAATTAAAATATATATTAATACGTTAAATAAATTTGTGTAATTAAAATATGTAAATTACTCGAAATAATTCTGTATAATTATAATGTGTAAATTATTAAACATTTTGTATAAATAAAATAAAAGCATTTAATTTATTTAATTTATAAATTATTTTTATTATAATTATATAAATATAAGTCAATATAATTACGAAAATTAATATATAAAATATTTATATAAATCATTTTAGGTATTTTATACAAAATGCATAAATTTATTTTTATGTAAATTATTTTTATTCAAATTATACAAGTTAATAAAATTTTAATATTTATTTTTTTATAATTTTTTTTGGTGCGGTAAGAAAAATAAACAAAGCTACATATTGATATAAATTTATGTAGTTTGTGTAAATTACATAAAATAATTTATGTGAATAATTTACATACTATTTACTATAAGAAAAATTAATAACTCGTGCAATAATGATATATAACAAATATTGTTTTCAATATTAGTTAAAGAAACTTTGTAGCCTAGTTGTTCATTGTTTAGTTTTTGTGAAAGGGGTCTTGGGTTCAATTCCCACTAGGGCACTTTATTTTTCATACTATTTAATCTATTGTCACATAAGCATCATGTCAGCAGCTTACATTGCTGCATCAATCCAAGGAAGGACTAAAGTTGTTGATTTTGAAAATTTGGGGGACTAAATGTCTTAATTTTCAAATAGGAGGACTAAAATTACTGATTTTAAAAATTTGGGGGACTAAATGTCTTGATTTTAAAATAGAGGGACTAAAATTGCAGATTAAGAATTATAGGGGAACCAAAAATGCATTTTAGCATATAAATGTTTCCACTTTCATGGGAAATGAGTGATATGTCATTAATAGACTTTACAATAATTTAATGGTATAAAAGGAACTTTGCAACTAATATATTTGAAAGTGGTCAATGTTTCTTATAATTAGAAACAAAAAATTACAATTATTTGTTTCTTATATATACGAACGAATGTAGTATATTTTAAACTTAATTTATTAAAAAATAGATTGTTTTGGAACTGCCTCTAGTCCTTTGGGTTCGATATCCGGACTTAAAATCTACAGTCACTATTGCGTAGGGTACGCTTGCCCTTAAGCGAACATATTTTATGCATTTGTCCACAATAAAGGCAATTATAGGTTTGTGTCGCATTGTAGGTGTTGCATCACCGATCAGGTGCAACATAATCACGAAGCTTTTCAATGTGTTGAAGAGGTCGAATTTGGCGAGTAAGTCAGGGACAGAAGGCAGAGTTTAAGGTTCAGCCTTCAAGAAGAAAGGAAAGCAAAGAAAATTGTGTGAAATGTTGGCTTTAAGTATAGGCATTACGGGTTCCCTTCAAAATTTATATGGCTATTTAAAAAAAATGCATGAAAATGGTTAAGTTGTGTCACATGAGTTTTCAAAACTCCTCTTCCATTTATTATTATTTTTTATTTTGTTTCGTTTGAAAAATCAATTGGGTTGCAATTTTAAACTAAAAAGCCCAACAGATAGTCGTTCATTTTTCCATGCTACACTTCTATTATTCTTCACGTTTCCAATTCCTTCATGTAACACTAAAAAAATCCTTTTTTCTCCACCAACTCAATGAGTTTTTCTTTGTTTTCCATCAATTCAATGTGTTATTTCAAGCTAACACGTAATAGTGGTTTTTTATTTTTTTTCTTGCTTCTACTTAGACTTTCCTTTTCTTGACTTTTCTTTTTTAATCTTTCTCCTTTTTCTTCCTTTTTAACCCTGTTTCTTTTAAATTTTAAGGGTTTTTTTTTCTTTTCTTTCATTGTCATTATCTTCCTTTTGTGAAAAATTGTTCTTTCTAAATTTTTCTTATGACCTTTTGTAATTTTTTATCTTTATTTTTTCTTTTTTTTTACCCATGTTTCCTAATTATAAGTTTTGTTTTTTTTTTCTTCTCATTCTTTTATTCTATAAAGATTTATTCATTCCAAACATTTTTTCCTTTATATTTTTGTAAATTTTTTCCCTAATTTGTCTCCTTTGATTTTTGTCTTGTTTCATTTTCTCCTCATATAGTTATATACCATCATTTTGATTTTATTTTGTCTTGTTTAATTTCATTTATTTAGTTTTATTATTCATTTTATGTTGGAAGACATTAATAAGTTGTCATTGGTAAAGAAAACAATTGAAATAGCAATATCTCTTATTTGGTTCATCTATCGTCATTTAAGTACTTTGAGCTTGTTAAGATTCTTCCCCAACAAAAGGGAATTGGTGAGGCATGCAATTACTAGGTTTGCTACTTCTTCGCATTAGAAAGGATCCAAAAGGGGAAAGGAAACTTAGAAAGATATTCATATCAAATTATTGGACAAATAAGAAATTATCTAAGGAAGCTAAAGGGAAGGAAGCAACAAAATTTGTACTCAGGTCAGCTTTTTGGAATGATGTGGCATATATACTTAAGTTGATGGCTCCACTTGCGAGGGTGCTTTACCTTGTTAATAATGAGAAAAAAACCATCCATGGGTTAGATTTATAAGGCAATGGAAAATGTAACATCCCCATAAATTATAATAATAATTATGATGATAATAATAAAATAAGATAATGTCTAATTGCTTTATAATATCCTTATAATTGCCTTTTCGATCTTTTAGTGCAGTGTGTGCATTAGAGTAACTTATAGAGTAAGGACCTAATGCTATATATATATATATATATATATATATATATATATATATATATATATATATATATATATATATATATATATATATATACCCCAAACCCTTCCCTCCCACACTTAACATACATACAAATAGAATTTAGAGAGAGAAAGAAGAGAGAAGGAGGAGAAAAGAGAAGAAGGAGAAAGGAAGGGGAGAAGAAGGAGGAAGAAGCTAGGGAATCCACAAAACCCCACTCATCATCCTTAGTCCAGAGGTCTTTGGTGAGTGGTTATGTATCCTTCTCTATCCCTCCATTTGAGGCTTGGGTAGAGATTCAAAGAGGGTTAGGTTTCTCTCCATGGGAGAGGAGCTCCAACCCCCAATCCTTGGGTTTAGTGTAAGAGATGCATAAATCATATTTGTCTTGCTTGTTTGGAATAAGATTCATCATTAATTTACATTATTGTGAGGATTTGGGTTATTGGGTAGCATTTATGGTAAAGGGGTTACGCACAATCACGAACCTTATGACCTACAGAGTCACAGATTCTCACTTAAGCGAGCTCTGCATGGCGCTTAAGCGAGGAGCCCCAGGAGTGGGGAAGTACCCTCTGTAATTCTCACTTAAGCGTGAGTTTCTGGCGCTTAAGCGTGGTGTTCTGGCGCTTAAGCGCGAGGGTCTGGCGCTTAAGCGCAAAGCTCTAGGGACCAGGTCCAATTGCAGTACTCTGACACTTAAGCGCAAGTGTTTGGCGCTTAAGCATGGCACTATGGTGCTTAAGCCCCAGGATTTGATGCTTAAGCGTGAGGTGCCAGGGTTAGGATGGCTTAAGCACAAAATTCATGCTTAAGCGACTTACCCCTGGAACATTATGTTGAGTTCTATCCTTTCCAAGTTATTTTCCTTAATACATTTTGTACGTTTACATGATCTATGAGGATAATGATATGTAATAAATGAAAGAGGGGATTCCTTTGGGGATCAAAGAAAGTGATATATATATTGATAAGTTAAGCATGCAATGAAATGAATTGCCCGCTTTAGAAGGTAGGCGGGATCTTCTGTCACTTCCCACCTTCCGAAGATGTGGCATAGCTCCTCGGGCCGGAGGAGAATAATACGAGGCCAAGGCATAAAAGGAAAGGGACACCTTTCAATATATTGAGCTCAATAGATGTCATAGGATGAAAAAAGAATAAAGAAAGTTAACTTAAAGCATGCAAAGTAAATGTTAAGATTATGTCAATAGTGATGTAAAAGTAGCATAAGATAGTGATTTATAGTACTTTTATGAATGATAAAAGATTATGATGCATGTCTTTAACACTCACTGAGACCCTATCTCATCAGTTTAGTGTTTATGTTCCAGATTAAACAGGTTTGAAGTATGGAGACAAGAGGCCTAGAAGATATTATGTTTATGTAGCAATATCTTTATAGGCTAGTTTTTGTTAAAAGAACTCTTTATGTATTCTTCTGGCATAGGATCCCATGTATAGGGATTACCTTTTATGTATATGATGTAATTACTTAAGAATGATGTAGGCCCTTGAACAGTTATACTCTTGAGTTATAATATCATATATGTTTATATTATCCAGGTTGATGACTAAAATGTAAGTTAGATGGTAGTACCCATTAGGGTGTTACAATGGAAAAGACTAAAGAAGTTATAATGAATTCATTTGAAAACAATGAAAGCAAATGCAAGGAAGTTTTTGAAATTATTTACAATGGGGGGGGACTTGCCAACTTTATTGCCCCTTGCATGCAGCTAGTCACTTTTTAAACTTGGAGTTGTTCTTCACCAATCCTTCTATGGAATGTGATTTTGAGGTGGTAAACAAACTGTATGCATGCATTGAGAGATTAATCTCTAATCTAGAGGTAAGACAAGATTTTTGAAGAGCTACCCACTTATAAAATCAGTGGTGGTATGTTTGGAAGTAAATTTATAATTCAACAAAGGAACACTATTTTTACTAAGTGAGAAAAGTTTTCTCAATTCTTCTAACTTTTTGTGTTATATCCATTACTGCAATTGCATAACAGTTTTATTGGACTTGTTACATTTAGTGCAATGGTGGCTATCATATGGATTGTCAACTCCAAATTTGCAACAATTAGCTATATAGATTTTGAGTTTGACATGTAGTGTGTTGAGATGTGAATGCAACTAGTGTCTTTGACCAAGTAATTTATTAATTAATATTTTTAATAATTGTTATTAGTTAATACTTTTTACTCTTAGTCACTTATAATTTTTTACATATATTGTTTGTTACAAATTCATTCTAATAAAGGAATAGACTTGAGCATAAAAGACTACACAACTTGGTGTATATCAAATATAATCAAACATTGATTAAAAGATATAATTATAGAGATGAAATTGATCCAATTTCACCCAATGACATTGATGAATGCAATGACTGGCTTGTGGAGTAAATTGATGGTGATGACGATGTTGGGAATGGAAGGGTGTTTAAGGATGAAAATGATGATCTCCTTAATTGGTATGTTGTTTTTTAGGCTTCAGGATTAGACAACCAATAACATATACTAGGTAGAAGACTAAAAAAAGAAAGGAACCCCTTAGTGTTGTAGATGTTGAACCTAAGACAAAAAGAAAGGTCAAATAAGAGCATTTTCTTACTTTAGAGAAAAAGAGCAAATGATTGAAGTTGAAGATAATAAAACTTGGAATAATCTAAAAAGGAGTTAAAAGGCATTTATTTTGAGGACTCGTAAGGAGAAGAAGTTGAAGAATAAGCCTCATTATCAAACAATGAGAATGATGATTATATTGGGGAAGGGGCAGAGGAGAATGAATAACTGTTTACTTGATGTTTTTAGCTTCCTTCTTTTATTATTATATGCCTTGCTAGGATGGTCGTAATTAGGTATGTATAGGAAGAAAGTCAGTGAACTTAATTATAAACTAGAGGTATGATTTTTATTAGTATTATTTATAAAACTGGTGTTAATTAGGAATTCATATGTAAGATTTTAAAAATATATTCTTTATCTTTTTAGGCTGAGACATATGTTGTTTTGGGGAAATTTTCTAAAGTTGACTTCATTGGACATGGGTGGTATTTGGCTTGTGACTGCATGACACCAATTATGACCAAGTTTGAAGTATTTTATTGTGTTAGTTGTCGTAAACCTCGTGGTATACCTGCTCTTAGGTATGCTATATGGTATATACTGAAATGTAGAGAAATACACTAGAAGGGGGGTTGAATAGTGTATTTATAATTTCTTTGAAAAACTTTAACTAATGTGAAGATAGTATATCTTAAGTTTTACAAGAACTTAGTAAAACAGAAGATTATGCTATCGTCCAGCAGTTCAAAAGCAACAGTCCAATGAAACTGCTTTTTCTTGCTTTTCGTTAGAACACACGTAAATGATAATCGTAGATAAAATGTGTAAAGAAACACTTTCGTAGTATGTTGAAGAGATAGTTTAATAGATATGCAAATAAGCTAGAAAGCGAGAGAATAGAACACTTAGTTTTATACTGGTTCACTCAACTGAGCTACGTCCAGTTCTCCTTCAAAAACTTTTGAAGGGTTCTACTAATCAAGATCTGATTACTCTCAAGTATTCTAACCTTGCCACTTCAGGCTACAAGTATTCTCTAGGCCACTCCTGGCACACCTTTAATCTCCCCTTGAGATTAAACACAAACCCAAGTATTCTTTAACACTAAGCCACTCCTGGCTTTCCAAATAGAATTGTTTGAGTATAGAAAGTAAGACTAACTCTCACAGAGAGAATATTACAGTAAACACGAATATACAGAATCGCTTAGCAAAGCTAAGAAGAAAGCTCATTTTGCTTAAGTATTGATCGTCCAGTCGTTTTGACAGAGATTCAGCTCTTTATAAATTTTTCGTCAGTCTGATACATGAGCTCATTCCTCTATTTATAGGCGGCTTGTTGAAAGGTATCCGTTGTGGGATCTGTTCCTTTGCCAAGAGCGATTCTCTCCAAAGCATGTGACCGTTGTCACATTTTGACTTAGGGTGGAAAGATAGAGGAGACAGCCGTACATATAGCGCCTTTCCTACTTGTACTTTTTCTGCAGAGAGAAGCTTCTTCTTTTCCTGTTAAATACTATTCGAAAAATCAAATAGAATGACATATTAAAATGTGAAAGAATAATCGTTGCATTATATAGAATCAACATTGAAAACGTATTTCCTTATAATATTATTTTAAGATAGAAACTACAGAGTGGGTTATATAGTCATTGGACGCTTGCTCTCACAGGAGCATTGGACGCTGTCTGTAGAATTCTTACAAAACACATTTGGACGCTTTTCTTATTAAAACATAAAGTCGAGGTTTGAGAGATACAATACCATTGCGGAATTGGACGACGTAAATCCTATAACACTCAAACTAGATCATTAGATACTTCAAAATTTATCCTTTAGTTGTTATCATCAAAACCGAAATTCGAGGGGTTGGACATCGTCCAAGGTCTTAGAACCTAACAATCTCCCCCTTTTTGATGATGACAAATAATGGTAAATTTTGATGTTAACAGTCACATAATCATATATGAATACAATGAATCAAGTCAGAGATGATTATGTTATGCCAGTGTATAAATGTGAAATGAAGTACTCCCCATGAGTTCAACATTTCTTATGCATCTGATAACAGAGAAATATAAAAAGCAAGAATATATCAGGTATAACAGATATCAGAGTGTAAAACATATCAAGGATATGGATGCGGAATTTATGAAATAAACACCTCATGTTTTGATAAAGATGCCAACATTTTTATATACAGAGTGTTTAGCTATTTACTTCTATGACATCAAAATTCCAATTTCTCCCCCTTTGTCATTAACAAAAAAAGGTTTGAAAGATGGAAAAATGATTGAACCATCATGGTCACCTTATGGCTGTGGAGGTGGTTCTTGTGGTGGTGGTGGTGGTTGTTCTGGTGGCGCTTGTATAGGTGGAGCTGGTTGAGGAGGTTGTGGTTGGACGAGTGGAGCTGCATGAGCAACTTGTCAAAGCAAGGTGGTTGCTGTATTTTGAATCTAGTTCACAAGCGTCTGGGAGAGACTCATGAATTGTTTAGTGATGGCATTCTGCAGCATCAGACAATGTTGAGCAGCCTCAGCCTGTTGCCTTTGCTGAAAAGCTTGAAGAGCTGCTTCGGTTTCCAGCTGTTGTTGCCTCAGAGCCTGTTGCACTATCTCGTGAACACGATCTTCTGAGACTCCTTGAGGTTCAGCAAGTCGCAAGGGATGGATGCCCCTTGGACTTGAAGATCCGGTGGGAACCAGTTGTCGTGTGCCCGAATGTGCTTCAGTAGATGCATCAACAATGGGGAAGCTGGTGATATCTTCAGCAGTAGGCTTTGCTGCAGTTGCTTCCATTGGCTTGGAGGCTTCAACAACGAGCTCTCTATCATCCTTGGACTTTCCAGATTGGACGGTAGGTTCTTCATGTGACGTGACAAAGTGTTCCACGTCCACTGGTACAGATGAGTCCAGGTCAAGATGAGCTAGCACCTTTGTTACTTTGACAGATGCTTCATCCAGCTCTGCCTGTGTAGCTTTCGACTTAGCAACCTTATCTTCCTTTTCTATGGTTACGGTCTCAGCTTCCTCAAGAGCCAGCTGCTCTAGACGAGCTTGTTCTGCTGCTGTGGCTTCTTCTGCTTTGTACTCCTCATGCAGAGTTTGGAGTTCCTCCACAAACTCTGTGCGATCCAGTGTTTGAAGATCAAACACTTTGTTGCTTCTGATTTTTGGCAATGTCTTCAGTAACTCTAGATAATCATCTGAATCTTTCAGAAAGCAGGCAAAGGTGTCTGAGAAGTGATGAGTCTTTACTGGACGCAGCACCTCAATACCATGAGGGGGTGAACAAAGTCATCCTTGGAGCTGCCTGAGGAGGAGGCTTTCTGGGAATCGTTCCATAAGATCTGGCGCCAAAAGATAATGGAATCAAAGGTTTCAAGTGAACGCGTAAGCTTACCAGTCTTGTCAAACAGATGACCCCAGGTATGAGAGGATTTTTGCAGGGTTTCAACTTTCTCTTCCCTGCTTGGCATCTCAATGCCGTAGAACTTGTAGCCTTTCTTGCGACCAGCATCATATAAAGGCAGTCTAGGACATACCCTGTCTGGTACAAACTTTATTTCTGTGGCGCGGCTTATGTGAAGGTTTGGTGGGTAGGCGATGGCTTGGTTTGGTATATACATTTGTTGCAGAAGTTTTCCAAGTTCATCATAGTCGCCTAGCTGGAAGTTTAGGACTGGAGTTCCAGCTGGTAGAGGCAGGAACTTTGTGATTGGAGTCCAGATTCGAACATCCTTGACCCACCCTACATCTGGACGCTGCTTTGTTATGGAAGGGTCCAGACTTTCTTTAATGGCCAACTGCAACTCTGCAGCCAGTTCAATATCCTTGTTAACAGGGGACTTCTTGGACGGTGCTTTCATTTTTCTTGGAGCCTTCCCTTTCTGCTTCGCAACCGTCTTTGTGAATCGAGAGGCAACCTCCACCTCTGGTTTATGCAGATCTTCTGCTGCTGGATGCATTCTTTGCTGAGTTCCAGTTGGACAGGAGTAAGGATGAGGCATGCGGATCAAGTGTGGGTACACTTCTCTCGTCCAACTGGGCAGAGGGTTGCTGATGATCGCTCCTTTTGGCATAGCAGAATAAGCAGCTGAAGAAACATGAGCGCAAACATACCTCGTCCACTCTGGTGCTGAAACAGTAGTGAAATGCCGCTTCAAAGGCTCTTGTGGAGGCCTCCGGATCACATCACTTTTCTTACAGTAATTCTGGTCATTTCGTGTAAGGAATGCAATCGGGAAACGTTCTCTGTCTTTTTCTTCTTTGGTTTTCTGCTTGAGGGGTATGGTCCATGGGGACCAGGTATCCCTCCATGCATCCCTTGGACGCACAAACTTGGACAGGTCCAAGCGAAGATGTGGATGCTGGGTTGTTGATGTGGATGGAGCACTGGGTGTTGTTGGTAGTAGGGTGCTGGTGGATATGTTGTCGGTGTCTTGAGAGGAAGTTGGTAGAACTGCAATTCTCCTTGGCCTTGCTGCCTGAGTCTTTACTCGTCGTGGCACGTTAGAAGGAAAGGAAATTGGTTTTGCAGGTTGTACCTTCTGCTTCTTTTGCTGAGGACCCTCCGTCTCCTCTGCCTTCGTCATGATTTGACCAATTGGGATCTGGTCATCATCATCAGAGTCGTCTAGTAGTTGAAGCTTCCGAACCTTTTGCTTTTCTGGAGCAAGCTTTACTGGTGCTACCTTTGGACGTTGCTCAGCTTGAACAGGTTTGGACGCATCAGTCCTTGGACGCTTCTCTGCTGGGAATTGAGCAGTGGATGTGTCAGCATGTCTTTTCTTGCTTCTTCTCTCCTTTTCAGCATCTTCCTCATGCTTCTGAGACATTTGTCGTGTGATCTTTCTGCCCTCCTATTCCTCCACCAGCCTTTTGATCTTTTTGCCAATACCAAGAAGATCAATCTCTTCTTCATCATTATTGGAGATGATCTTGCTCTGTTCATGTCGTTGCTTGTTGATGGTGTCCTCGTCCAGGTCCCTTAAGACCTTGGCTGTTAGCTTGATCTTCATAGGTTTTATGTTGGACTCACCAAACAGTTGTTGTGTTGCTACCATTGGCCCTTTCTTCACAATAGCTTCATAAACATCTTCTTCCAGTTCATCAAAGAAGCGTTGATAGACCTTCTGGTCCCAGAAGATCTTGTTCATCAGGGCGGCGTAGAAAATGTCATCATTGCCACCCACAGACTTCATCATTCTCACGATATTGACGTAAATGGTGTGAGGGAGATTGAAGGGAATACCTTCCATAATATGGAATATCACAAACTTGTGTAAGTCCGTGACTGAGTCCTTAGACCCAGCTTTGTGCAGGATACTCTTGTTGCACACCTGCTGCCAGATTTTTGCTTCCTCACACAGGTTCCTGTACTCAATCTTTATTGAATCGGTGGATTTGGTCTTGCAAAGCACGGTCGCAACGTAATTGCCGTACTGCTTGGCCCGGTCTGTTCTGTACTGGTTCTGCTCCCTAATGCAACCAGTTACCTTTGCAATGGTCTCGGTGGACAGTGTCACCTCTCGTCCAAGAACCGTGGCCACGAGCTCCCTTGAGCTCTGGAACTTGGCATTTCTCCAGAACATTCTGATCAACTCAGGGAATATTTTATGGTTTTCATTGAAGTAGCCTCTGATTCCACACTTCAGAAGGCTCTCGTTCAGGTTCAGTCCCAGCTTCTCAAGCTTTTCGATGTTGAAGAAGTGCTCAATGTGCACTGTAGCAGCTCCTTGGCACACAACTGTGGTTTCAGGGTAGGTGAGGACGTCGAGTTCCGAGTTGCTTGAGTTTGCAGAGTTTGACATGGTAGAAAAGTTTGGATTTTTAGGTTTTCTGAGAGGGTTTTGGGTTTCTGAGAGAGAGTGTGTGTGTTTAGGGTGATGATAATCTCAGAGAAGATGGATACGGTGGTGTTTTTCTGTGATGAATTGATAAGTGTATATTTGGGCTTTGTTTGGAGGATATGAAACGATTTTGGGCTTTTTGAATATTTGAAATGTAAATGACGCCATAAAACCCGCCATGATGAGACGTGCGAAGAATGTGGGTAACTGTGTGCGGTTACTAACATTTTGGTGACTCAGCATAGAGTATTAGCTCATACTTACTCTTAAAACGATCCATTTTGATTATTTGAACAAAACAAGAAAAACTAAGATAAAAAAAAATATCGTCCACATATTGGACTTAAGTGAAATATATTTAATGCATGTGCATGACTTCTAGTCATTTTAAGTGAAATATATTCATTTCATCCTATTATGTAGCTAAGCAGGGATGAATTAGTCATTTTAATGTTTCTCGAGTCTCGGTCTGGATAAAATATTAAAAATATAAATTAAATAAAACTCATTAATTTAAACGTAATCATGGGGATCAAAATTTTCATATTTCCATATGATTCTCCAAAATAAAATACTGAATAAATAAAAAAAGCAGTTCAATAACTAAAAGTAGGGGTGTTACATTTTGGAAAATAGACTTTCAGAACTTCAAAATGGTATTTGGCTTATTTTCAACAAAAAACAATTTAAATGTCTAAATAGACTAATAAATGAGTTTTTGTACTTAAGTGTGAAGAGAAAATTATTTTTAGTCTAATTTAAAATATTCAAGTAAAACTAATTGAAATAATTTTAGGCAATTGCACACAAAAATGCTAGTAGTACAAAGATTTCAAGCATACAAATGATGTTGTAGTAATTAAATAACCACAATTTACACTAAACTAGGAATGGCATGAAACTAGTGGCATTTTAAAGAGGACACACAAGTCTCTAAGCCCACAAAAGGATTTTAGCTAATTCAAACCATAGTGTTCTAGCCGATGCAAATAGTACAAGTCTCATGCAACTAATACAATTCAACATCTCATGCACCGGTTTCAAGAATAATTGTACATACACTTGGGCATGACTTAATGTTGGTTCTACGTAAGGATTATCCATTTTAATTCATGTTAAATTAGGGGAGGACAACTAGTGACCATTTCTCAAGTCTTTCAAGTCCTAAAATGATACATACAATGGGAACACCAAATTTGTCTTGCCTTATAGACTCACCCAACCAGTTTTAATAGTAAATTCACTAATTTTTTTTGGAAAAATATAAATGATGTGAGACCAATTGGATTTGAAATTTAATATCAAGAACTACCAGAATAACAAAGGGTTTTGGGTAATTCATTCTACATCAATACCAGTTTCGAAATTAAGACATGTCTTTACACAAAACCAATTCCAGCACGAATGTTTATTTAATTTCAAATTCTCTAACTTGTCACACACTTGGTTATGGTGAGGTCTTATTTTATGCCACACTTAGACACCTCTAGGGCAGGTTCAAATAGGGGAAGGCCCTAGGGTCAATGGTGAGGACTTAATTACTATTGATGTATCATAATGGTACTACTTGACTCAAGCGTGATTGTCGCATACTTGTGGTCTTTATAATAAAAAAAATTAACACAAATTTAATTTCTGATATTATTGTTGAAGTAATTTAAAACTATTTTGTAATAAAAATATATTTAATAAAATAATTTGTTATATATTTATGTTAAAAAAAATCACATTATTATATAAATATAAATGAACAAAATTTTCATTTTTGTTGTTATTAAACACATAATCAAAATATTATTTTGTAATAAATATATTATCTAATTAGACTTAAATTAAACTTTAGTATAAGACTTTCAACTTTAGTATATAAATATTATTCAACAAAATATTTATTTATAAAATTATATAAAAATATTTATATGATTTCTAAGTAAAAATAATTTTACAGAATTTCAGAGTAAAAATAAATATTGTTGAGTCTTTAGTATGCAATTGTATTAAATACTCGAAGAAAGAGTTTTATCACAAATAATGGTCCTAACTCAAGTATTATTGTCTCTCGTGAATGATACTTTGGTATTTAAAATAAAAATTAAAACTAATTTAATTTATGATATTATTGATGAAGTAATTTAAAACTATTTTGTAATAAAAATATATTTAATAAATTAATTTATTATATATTTACATAATAAATACTTACAATTATTAAATAAATATTAATTAACAAAATTTTCATTTATGATGTTATTAATCATAGAGTCAATATTTTATTTTGTAATAAATATATCAACTAATTAGATTTAAATTAAATTTTAGTATAAAACTTTCAACATCATAATGTAAATATTATTTAACAAAATATTTATTTATGAAATTATTTAAAAATTTATATGATTTCTAAGTAAACATAATTTTATAGGATTTCAAAGTAAAAAAAATATTATTGAGTCTTTGGTATGCAGTTGTATTAAAATACTCGAAAAAAGAATTTTGTCGTCTATAATGGTTCTACCTGACTCAAGCATGATTGTCTCTCGTAAATGATATTTGTGATCTATACAATAAAAAAATTAAAACTAATTTAATTGATGATATTATTGATGAAGTAATTTAAAACTATTTGTAATAAAAATATATTTAAGAAATTAATTTATTATATATTTTTGTAAAACTTTCAACCTTATTATATAAATATTATTTAACAAAATATTTATTTATTAAATTATTTAAAAATATTTTATACGATTTATAAGTAAATTTTTATAGGATTTGAAAGTAAAAATAAATATTGTTGAGTATTTAGTATGAGGTTCTATTAAATATTTTAAAAAAAAAGTTTTGTTGCTCATAATGATCCTACCTAACTCAAGCAGTATTGTCTCTCATGAATGATATTTGTTATCTCTATAATAAAAAAAAATTAAAACTAATTTAATTTATGATATTATTAATGAAGTAATTTAACACTATTTTGTAATAAAAATATATTGATAAATTAATTTATTATATTTAGTAAAGAACTTAACATTATTATATAAATATAAATCAACAAAATTTTCATTTATAATGTTATTAAACCTAGAGTAAAAATATTATTTTGTAATAAATATATTAACTAACTAGATTTAAATTAATTTTTAGTGTAATATTTTCAACAAAATATTTATTTAAGAAGTTATTTAAAATTATTTTATATGATTTCTAAGTAAAAATAACTTTATGAGTTTAGTGGTCATACGCTGACAATGTAAAGTAATTTTACATTATCATCTAATTACAAATTACCATTGATATGATTTTTAAAGTGATTATCATAAAAGTCAACAAACTTACTATACATGGTGAGTTGTGATTGGATGACGGTGTAAAATTGTTTTATATTGTCAGTGCATATTCTATTTTCTCTCAAAGTAAATCTAAATATTGTTGAGTCTTTGGTATAAAATTGCGTTAAATACTTAGAAAAAGAGCTTGGTCACCCACATCTACCTTACTCGAATAGGATTATTTTTTGTGAATGATACTTGTGGTCTCTCCCATAAAAAAATTAAAACTAATTTAATTTATAATATTATTAATGAATCAATTTAAAATATATTTTATAAATAAATTTTAATATTTCTCATTATATATGAAATTTTAATATATCATTTTATAAATAAATTTATAAATAAATTATATCTCATAAATTAAATAAAAAAAAGAAAGTTAGAGAAATTATACAATAATAACATCAAATTATAGAAATTAATAAGAATCAAGTAATTATACAAATTTATCATTCAATTAAATATTTAAAAAAAATTATAAAAATCTGTGTGTAAGTAAAAAAATAAAAAAAAAATAAAAAAGAAAGTGAGAGAGAAAAAAGAGGAAGGAAGTTGGGCAGAAGAGAGAGAAAATATTATATGTATGTTTTTTATAAAATAAAAGAAAAACAAATGAGAGGGAAAAAATAGGGAGTTGGGCTAAAGAAAGAGAAAAAAGAGGGAGGGAGTTGGTTGCATCACGTGAGCTCTGCATACTGCCTTCATATCTTGCTTTTTTTTGTTTTTTTAAATAAATAAAAAGTATAAAGTGAATGGACCAATTTATCCATATATTTCACAACTGTCAAAAATTAGGAAGGGTTAGGTCAATAATTTTTCTAGCCTAATGAATGCATAAATAGAAAGTAGATAGAAAGGGTTAGGTTAGTAATTTTCCTAGTCTAAAGAATGCATAAATAGAAAGTAGATATTGAAAGTAATATAAAACGACCATAAGATAAAGTAGTATGTTATATTATAATGATTGCTTACATCGATTGATTGCAAAATGTTATCCAGTGGTAATATAACACTGAGACTGAGAAGACCAAAAGACAATGTTGTGGCGAAAAGTATGATAGTTTGGTTGCTTTAATCGATTGCTTGCAAATTTTGTTAATCATTATTGGGGCCATTGCTTCAGTGGACCATTAATTTAAATGGTCCAAAATGGACCATGTGGTAGAACTTGTTATAGTGGGTTGTGCTGGTTACCTTTTTATTTTTTATTTTTCTGCAATGAATATTTGATTAAGGTAAAGTACATCATCTTTACTACACAACCAATTACAAAAGGTTGGTCTTCAACGACCTTACATGTCAAATGGACTTCAATTCCTCCTGGGCAACAATGCTAATCTATCTAATCTACCTTACACTAGCTTTGTATTCTACTAATTCACAACCAATCTCACAAATTTAGCAACCGAAAAACAATCACTTTACTCGCATTGACGTCGTCTCGCAAGCCATACATAGCCACATCTTCTCCAAACATTTGTTGTACCCACACTCAAAGTGCTGCTTCAGGTCCAACAAATCCATTTCAACGATTAGCCATTATTTAAAACCGCAATTTGTTAAACACTTCGATCTCAAGGAAAACCCAATACCACTCTCACACCAAAAATCGTGTTTACCACCGGAACGTGTTCATCAATACTCAACGAAAATCCCACACCATACACTGCAGCACCAGTGGGTTTTCGAAAAACCACTCACAACACACTCATAACGAATGGTCGCTAGCTACTTACAGATAGGAACCATAAACAACCAGCTTAACTGAGTAATTTAACTAAAGGCCAAAAGAGTAAAATTCATTAACTTCGTTTAAAAATAATTCAATAAAAAAATTACTTTTCACTAGTCCACGGGAGGCTTGGGCCATTATTGGTATATATACAATTTGGAAAGAGAGATGACCAAAAGAACAAGTAATGCAGAAAGAATCAATAAAAAAAAGTAATGCGGAAAGAATGATAATTTTGGTAGTTTAAATATCATCAATCCACTGCATTTTGTCTGAGTAAATATAATATTGAAAGCAATATTATAAAGAGTGTCAACATGTAGGTAATACTAGCTGAAAAACTTGTTTGACTGTTCAGTAAACAAGTTTTTTTTAGTAGCTTCTATCGTTTTTTGGAAACGCTACTTGAAGTAGCGTTTTTTAATACGCTAGCTTCTAGCTTCTAGCTTTTTATATTTTATTCCCTTTTTATACTTTAAAAATTTATTAAATTTCCTTATTATCCTTTTTAAATAAAACAGAATTTTATTATTTATTTGTTTTATTTTATTTTTGTTATTATATTATACATTTTTATATTACACTATTTATTTTAACCATTGTACTATTTATAATATTTAATTTATTATTTCAACATTATACTTTATGTTAGATTTTTGTTTTGTTTTATTTTTTGAATAATTTTATGTTAGATGATTTATTTTAATTATTACACTAATTAACAAAATAAAAATATAATGTCTACTTAAGTGTACGTACTTTATTTTAAACTTGATTAAAACTATTGTAAGATATAGTATAAGATTAATAGTAGAATATTTAATATGAAAAAATGTAATAATTGAAACTAAAAATGTAATGAAAATAATTTATCCATAAATAAATAATTGTAATAGTTTAAAATTAATTAAAAATTTAAAATTATAACACCTCAAAATATATTTTTATCCATAAAATAAGATTTAAATTTATATAAAATATCATATAAATATGTCTATTTATGTCATTTTACATTTTTGAGCTACTTCAACCGGTAGTTTTACCGAACACTTATCATTTAATAAGCTAGCTTAACAGCTTTTAGATACTAGATTTTAGCTTTTAGCTACCAGCTAGCTTTTCAGCTTTCAGCTAGCTTTTCAGTTTCCAGCTAGCTTTTCAACTAGTTTTGCTGAACATAGCCTAAATACTAATGTACCAAACTTAGAGAAAATATATGTATCGAGAATGGTGGTGGGTGGCAACAGTAGTCATCGATTTTTTATATATATATAAATAAAGTGCCTTTCAATAATTCAAGAGTGGTGAATTAAGTTCTTTTGAAAATGTTTTGCGCTCAATCTTTAATTGTAAAGAATTTATTAAAATCAAAGACATATGAAGCGTTTGGTCCCTAAAAATCTTTTGATAATAACAAAACTATTAAAATTTATGAAATCCTAATTAGTTTTCTTTTGTCAGACTTAAGTGTTTTTTGGACTAAAAAGCGTCCATAAGATGCACTTTCAAATCGCTGTGTTAACTTAGAAATATTTATATTGTGTATTAGAGCATCCAATAGTTGTTTACAACAACTTGTCCAATGTTTTTCTAGATAAGGGTCCAATATAACTTAAGCATTCATTCGCTCATAAAGCACCCACTCTATTTCTATCATAAATGCTTTTATAAAGAATCATATATATACTATCTCTTTTATTTCTTGGATGACGAGTTTTCTACAAGCTGAAAACCTTAATACGTCTCTTTAAAAAATGACTAAGTAATACAAACGTCTATATATTGCCCCGTCTTTTCAAATGTTGTTATATTTATTATGGAACAAGTAAAGCTCTAAAATTAGCTCTGATCTCGGTATAAGCTAAAACATGATTTTAGATATTTTAGGCTCTACTCCATCGGCCACCACTAATATTCCATACTCAACAAGGCCCCAATATTTTTTGGAGTAGAGAAAATTCTCCATCAACATCGTCAGGGGTAGAGGGAAGGGGACCTAGAGGGGCCAAATATTTTTTTGATCCCTTAAATTTATAAGAAATTATTGGAAAAATAATATCTAGAAAATTTATGTTAGTTGAAGCTTAAGGAGAGAAAGAGAAATGTTAAGATAAGTAACATAATATGATAGAAAAATATAGATAAAGAAAATTCAAGGGGAAGAGAGACTTCGGGAGGAAGGCAGAAGAATGAAGGAAATTGGAAGAAACATGAAGTTTTGAACCTTTAAGATTGGGATAAATTTGAAATTTTGCTAATAACACCTATGTTTCCTCTAAAGGCACCCCCATTCTCTTATTATTTTTTTTTCCTACAACTCACGGAACTCACGTAAAAGTCCCAAAAATCTCACAACCCACACTCTAAGTCCAACCATTCATAAAAATCTATCAATAACACTATGACACATAATAAAATCAATCTATTTATTAATTCTTTTATAATATATCATGAATGTAAATTTAATTTCCTCTTGTGGTATTTATCAAGCACTTATCATACATTACGAAAAACCACAGTGTTACAACTGGTCCACCTTAAACTTAGTAAAAAATAATTTTGTAAAATATATTTAAATTTTCACATACATAAAATATAAAAAAAAAATACTTCCTTTAATGTCTTTTTTATAAGAAAATATGCAATCATTTGTTTCTTATAAAAAAACTGGAGGAATTATAATATATATATATATATATAGCACTACAAAAAAATACTATATGATAAATAAATTAATTAGATGGATAAAATATTTTTAGATATTTTTTTGTGAACACCTTAACATTACAAACACTTCATTATCACCTATAATTTTTCTTTATCTATATTTTTCTATCATATTATGTTACTTATCTTAACATTTCTCTTTCTCTCCTTAAGCTTCAACTAACATAAAATTTCTAGATATTATTTTTCCAATAATTTCTTATAAATTTAAGGGATCAAAAAAATATTTGGCCCCTCTAGGCCCCCTTCCCTCTACCCCTGATGATGTTGATGGAGAATTTTCTCTACTCCAAAAAATATTGGGGTCTTGTTGAGTATGGAATATTAGTGGTGGTCGATGGAGTGGAGCCTAAAATATCTAAAATCATGTTTTAGCTTATACCGAGATCAGAGCTAATTTTAGAGCTTTACTTGTTCCATAATAAATGTAACACAACATTTGAAAAGACAGGGCAATATATAGACGTTTGTATTACTTAGTCATTTTTTAAAGAGACGTATTAAGGTTTTCAGCTCGTAGAAAACTCGTCATCCAAGAAATAAAAGAGATAGTATATATATGATTCTTTATAAAAGCATTTATGATAGAAACAGAGTGGGTGCTTTATGAGCGAATGAATGCTTAAGTTATATTGGACCCTTATCTAGAAAAACATTGGACAAGTTGTTGTAAACAACTATTGGATGCTCGAATACACAATATAAATATTTCTAAGTTAACACAAAGCGATTTGAAAGTGCGTCTTATGGACGCTTTTTAGTCCAAAAAACACTTAAGTCTGACAAAAGAAAACTATTTAGGATTTCATAAATTTTAATACTTTTGTTATTATCAAAAGATTTTTAGGGACCAAACGCTTCATATGTCTTTGATTTTAATAAATTCTTTACAATTAAAGATTGAGCGCAAAACATTTTCAAAAGAACTCAATTCACCACTATTGAATTATTGAAAGCCACTTAATTTATATATATATATATATATATATATATATAAATCGACGACTACTGTTGCCACCCACCACCATTCTCGATACATATATTTTCTCTAAGTTTGGTACATTAGTATTTAGGCTATGTTTGGCAAAACTAGTTGAAAAGCTAGCTGAAATCTGAAAAGCTAGCTGAAAGCTGAAAAGCTAGCTGAAAGCGAAAAGCTAAAATCTAGTATCTGAAAGCTGTTAAGCTAGCTTATTAAATGATAGGTGTTCGGTAAAACTACCGGTTGAAGTAGCTGAAAAATGTAAAATGACATAAATAGACATATTTATACGATATTTTTATATAAATTTAAATCTTATTTTATGGATAAAAATATATTTTGAGGTGTTATAATTTTAAATTTTTAATTAATTTTAAACTATTGCAATTATTTATTTATAGATAAATTATTTTCATTACATTTTTAGTTTCAATTATTACATTTTTTTCATATTAAATATTCTACTATTAATCTTATAGTATATCTTAAAATAGTTTTAATCAAGTTTAAAATAAAGTACGTACACTTAAGTAGACATTATATTTTTATTATGTTAATTAGTGTAATAGTTAAAATAAATCATCTAACATAAAATTATTCAAAAAATAAAACAAAACAAAAATCTAACATAAAGTATAATAAATTAAATATTATAAATAGTTGCAGAAATTATCACATCCAATGCTTGCTTACTCATTGATAGTTGCAGAAATTATCACATCCAATGCTTGCTTACTCATTGGTCTGGAAGCAACCAAAAGAAGAGATCTTGCAGAAGAGAAATCCCAAGATCTTTTAAATAAACCACTGCGCCATTGCCATAAGTTGATAGCAAAAGGACAAGAGAGAAACAGATGCTCTGCTGTTTCTACATCAACCCCACAATGTTCACATCTTGAGACAATAGTCATACCTCTGTTTAGAAGATTATGCTATTTCCTTGTATTTAAGAAGAACTTCTAAATTCATAAGGAAGCTTAATTGGACAAAATCATAGTTTTTTTTTATTTTACGATTGATTAGTATAAACATCAACAACGGCGAATTAGATCAAATTTTCCTTAACAAATCAGAGTTTGGGAAAAAAATCATACCTAATGGAGAGACAGTTAGGGAGGTAACAAAATTTTATACTTTTCATTACTAAACAAAAAACAAATAAACCTAAAAAGATTGATTATTTTGTGAAAGAATTTTTGGACCTATAAAAGTGGGATTTGTTCTTGTGAAAATTACTTGAGTAATTAAAGATAAAAAGGATAACTCAAAATTTTGTAAACAATGAAGAGTATAATTTATTGATTCTTGGATATTTCATTAGTTTATTTTAAGGAATTGTTAATAGCTAAAAATAACCTTATATTACAATTTAAATTGTTCAGTGAAAATATAAAATATAATTTACATATTAAAAATATTTATTTATTATAAATTTTAATTATATCAATATGAACATTTATCTAGTGCAATGCACAAGTTAAAATACTAATTTTATTATAAAAGAAAGTAATTCTTTATTTATTGTAAAAAAAATAGATTGTCTTAAAATTAATTTTTATCTAACATATATCTAAGTACAAAACTTATTTCTTAAAATTGATTATAACGATAATCGTTGAATTATTGAAATAATCTTTTTTTGTTTATTTAAAAACATGCTAAATCTACTAAAAAATATGAATTTTTATTTATCTTAAAATTTATTCTATTTTTTACATGAATAATTTTGAGAATATAAAATTTTATCAATACAATTAGTATTATACAACGGCAGATTGTTTGGGCCAAACATTCTTTTGATTGCTAAACAAAGTCACCAAAATAGATAAGAAAGAGGAGGTAGAATCTAGGAATCACATTTCTTCCTATGTTTATACCTCTACTCAGCTTTGAGCATTTGGTCAGCTATTTAGAATTTGGTCATGATGTTCTTGTTCTAAATATATAGCCAAAAGGTTAATGAACAATGCTTTTATGTCCTATTGCAAGATAAGTGTATGCTTTGATTCTGATTATAATTGACTATAATAATAATCAATTATATATATAATTAATTATTAAAATAATTTAATTTTTACGGCTATTTTAAACACACTTTAAATTGTAGATATTATGATTATGATGCATGCTTGAATTTATGTTGAATTATTTAAAATTATGTTGAAATACTAGTTAATGTATTTTTAGATAAATAATCACATGTTTTTAGTTTTATGTTAAGAAATTGATAAGTCTAAAATTGATTTTGAGTTGAAGTATTTTAAGTGACTTTTTTCATTTGATAAAAAATTTATATTGAGTTTTATTATTAATTTACTTTTGAAATAAAAAATCTAAATATAAATCACTTCACATTAAAATTTTAATCAAAATCAATAATATAAAATTAACTTTGTAAATACTCACCCAAACACAAAACCAAGTTGGAGCTTTGCTTCGAAAAAAAAAAACAGCATATAAACTCGAGGTGATTGCTTCTTGCACCCCATGAATTGCCTCTTGCACCTTATATCATTTTAAAACAAAATCGAATTCTCCAAAATACCTTGAGATTTGCTTCTACGTTTTATCCTGACAGATTTGTAATATTTCAACTAAAATACCTTGACAACCACCACAGGTTCCGAAGTTAAATGTTGTGGGTTCAGATGGCTACGACATTGTACAAACTTTTTAGAAATCAAGGGCATGAAGGTTTAATTTGAAAACAAAAAAGTTTTTAACCGATCGTGTGAAGCAATTGCTTCTCAAATTCACCAGATGGTTACTACACTATAGAAATTTGCTTCATCAGAGATTTAATTCCTTCTTCGGTTATATATAAACATTGCGTGATTCAATTATCAAAATTGTCGATTATTGAAACACTGAAGCTGCCTTTGATAAGTTGAACCACGGAATGGGTGCCAGTGAAACCGACACCACTGGTCACTAGAATCATTTGGGATGAAGACACCATTTTGGAGACACCAGCAGGATAAACTTCCGGATTAACAAATCCGTAAGGCATATTATAACGTAGATTTTCAAATATGTAAATCCAGAACTTTTGTTTTTAATATTCCAAATTAAGTAATCCAAAAAACATGTGTTTTCTGGATTACTCAATACAGAATATTAATGCATAACTTACTAATTAACGAATCTATAACACATAAACATTGGTGAACCTCTCTGGATTTGTAAATTTGGAATTAGTTTTTGTTAATTCTGGATTGAGTAATCTGGAATTAACAAAAACTAATTCCAGATTTGCAAATCTGGAAAGGTTCACCAATGTTTATGTGTTACAGATTCGTTAATTAGTAAGTTATGCATTAATATTCCGTATTGAGTAATCCAGAAAACATATGTTTTTTGGATTACTTAATTTGGAATATTAAAAACAAAAGTTCTGGATTTACATTTTTGAAAATCTACGTTAATGTGTGACAGATTAGGCACTCTAGAAAATAACCAAATATTAAAAAAATTACATCAAACACAGAGGAGAACAACCTTTGATCTACAACTTTGCTTTCTTTCTACTTCATACAAAATGGAGGCAGAGAATGACGGAGGGAGAAAAAAGATCAAACAAGAACTTATAAAATGGAATAGATAATGTTGGAATCATTGCTTCCTACACCCCATTTTTTGTTTCTTGCACCCCCATAGGAAACTAAAAGGATAAAAATACCCTTTTTGTCTCAAATCCTAGCGCCCCCACCCTTCTTTCCTACTTCCCTTTGTGCAGTGGCATGCACCTCCCTTGTTGCAGCTCCAGCACTGCGGCTACATCGAACTCGCTGCGAAAGGCGCTCCACAATTTCGTCTCGACGACGCTTCAACTCGTTGCCGTGGTGGAGCTATTTAGTGTGTGTTTGGATTACAGTTAGAAAATTAAGTTCAACTGAACTTAACTTTGTAAACCTAAGTTTAGTTTAAAAAAATAAGTTTAATATAACATGATTTATGTTTGGATACTTTTATTCTAAAAGTACTTTTATCAAAATGAAACTTGTTTGGATATATTAATCAAAAGTACTTTCAAATGTACAATTACTCAAATGGGTATAGATTTTATAATGTGATATTGATGTTATTTGTTTTAGGCTAAATTGCAATTTTGGTCCCCTTAGTTTCCTAAATTCATGATTTTGGCCCCCCTAGTTTTCAATTGTAACATTTGGTCTCCTTAGTTTTACAAATTGGCGATATTGGTCCCCCTGTTAGATTATTAACTAATAATTGTTATTAGTAGAGTTATTAAGTTAATTATAAATTAATTAAAATATTAATTATTAAAAAACTTTATAATTAAAGTTTATGTTGAGGAAGAGGGGTTGGGGAAGAGAGGTTGAGGAGAAGAGGTTAGGGTTAATAATCTTTGATTAAAGTTTTTTAATAATTAATAATTTTTAATTAATTTATAATTAAATTAATAACTCTACTAATCAGAATTATTAGTCAATAATCTAACAGGGGGACCAAAATTAGGGGTGGCAAAACGGGTTGGACTCGTCGGGTCAACCCGTTTTGACCCTTTTTTGGCAGGCCAGGTTGAGATTTTCAACCCGTCAACCCGTTTTGACCCGCAAAAAAATGGGTTGAGGGTGGGTCAACCCGCCAATCTATTTTTTTAATAAATAAGCCAACCTATTTTTATAATAAATAAATAAATTTAATATTTATTTTTTATTTTATACATATATTATTAATATTTATTTAATTTATATTCAAAATTTAAGGTAATATATTTAATATATTATTAATATATTTAATATTTTTAATAAGTATTTATTATTTAATATTTTTAAAAGATAAAAATTAATTAAAATCAATTAAAATGTATATATTTTTTTAATTTTTTGGTTTTTGGAGGGTTGGCGAGTTGAGCATAACAGGCGGGCTTGGATTTGCAACCCACTTTTCTTATGCGTGGCAAGACGGAGCAACCCGTTTTTGGCGGGTCAATGACGGGGCGGGGCAGGTTGACCCGTTTTGCCATCCCTAACCAAAATCGCCAATTTGTAAAACTAGGGGGACCAAAATTGCAATTTAGCCTTTATTTTAAATTTTATTGTTTTTAAGTATATTAATATATTATTACTCTTTTTTTAAAAAAAATTGTTGCTAATATTATAAATTAAAAATAATAAGTTTACAAAAAAATGTTAAAATATATACATAAAAATATAATTTTTAGGCTTGCTTTAATAGCTCAAAATAACCAAAACAACACCAATTGACTTAAAAAAACAGAACAATTGAATTAACATTAAAAAAACAAAGAAACTAAAAAAAAGAGTAGCGAGCCAGTCCACACTTATTAAAAATAGGTAACCTAGCTGCTAAAAGCCAAGGCTGCAGCTCACACTCACGCAGGGGTAGACTTTTCTTGCGGCGCCGATGCTACAAGCCCCATGCGCAGGGAGAGATTAGTGAGTTTTATTGCTGGAACTAGGGATGGCAAAATGGATGGATCGGATAAATTTTAATTTGGATCATAATGAATCGGATCAAAATAATTCATTCATCCATTTTGATCCATTAAAAATTTATTTAAAAAATCCGATCCATTTGATAAAAATTCATCCAATCCATCCATTAACACTTTATTTATGGATGGATATCCAATCCATCCACAAAAATAATACTACCTATGTTCCTATATATAAGAAACAAATACCTAATTCATCAAGACCAATAAAAGTAGTTAAATTAGTTCATTTTAATTAATATTGTCATAAATTTGAATTTTATTCCAAAAATACCCATAGAGTTTTGGTCCCTTTATAATTCTCAATCCGAAATTTTAGTCCCCCTATTTTAAAATCACACTACTACAAAAATGACATTTTATATCGTCATTTCTACATCAGTTGTTTAACAAACAATGTAAAAAGTGGTGCGGTGGAATTTTTTTAAATAATTGATGCATTTCTACATCAGTTGTTAAAATAATCAATGTAAAAACTATTTTTTACATCGATTATTTTAATGGCTGATGCAGATACATGTTATATCATTTAAAGCGACAAATATCTTCTCCGTGGCTTTACGAAACTCTCTCCCCAACGCGTTTTGTTCTAGCTCAAAGACGCTCTTCGCACAGATCTACGCCGCAGATTCCTTCCATCGCGAGCGCGGCTTCGAAGATCACAAAACCCTAAACCATGACATTATAACTCCTTTTGCTGCCACCATGGAGCCTCCATTTGACATCCAAGGGTTACATTGAAAATGAGAGAAGGAGAAGAGGGATAAGAAATGAGAGGAAGGAAGCAGATTTGGTGGTTCCAGTGGCAGATCTGGTGGCTCCAATGGCATATTTGGTGGTTCCGCTGGCAGATATGTTGGCTCCAGTGGCAGATTTGATGGCTTCGGTGGCAGATTTGATGGCTCCGAGGCACATACGACGACAGTGGGGTCATCAAAGGCAGAGAACTCCTTCCATTCTTCTCTTTTCTTATCTCTACTCTCGCACTTCACTTTCTTCTTTCTCCACAACCCAAAATTGTACCTCTTCCTCGTCCCAATCATGTTAAAATTCTCAATGGTCCTCCCGAAACTGTGCAAAGGGCTGTAAGTTTCTTCAAATCATCATTCTGACTTTCACTCACTTTCTCACTCTATTTTTCCTTAATGCAATGTTGTTTTTCTAGTGGCAGAATCTTTTTCCCTGTTCGTCGACGCTCGACCCTAACATCAGTTGCAGCCTTAAGGCCAAAAGGCATGACAGGTTCATCACTTTTCTTAATTCCTATTTATTCATTTCATGTTTTTCATTGATATATGATGATTTCTTCTTTGTTTTCAAGCTTTGATTCATCTTGTTTCTGAGACTAAGTTTGTGTCTTCAAAGTTGTTTGTTTAGTCTTCTAATAAGTGTTCTCATATCTTCATGACACCTCGTGTTTCTATTATCAATTATTGGTTTTTGTCCACTCAGTGATCCACTTGAGCTGAAGCTAAGTAGCAAGAGTAGGGAACTTTCATTTTCTTTTTGTCTTGTATCCTTGTATTAAACATTTCAGTTTGTTTTCAAATAGCTTCATGTTAAATTCTAATTGCAGTGTGATAGGTATTTGGCTCTACTGTTTATTGTTTTCTTCCTTCACTACTTACAGGGGCAAAGCCCCAAAATAATATATTTTAATTATTTATCATTGTTTTAAATTTTTTGTTAAATTCTAATATATTTATTTATGACTTTAATGATGAAATTTATTTTAATTATTTAAGATTGTTTTAAATTTTAAATTTTATATAATATTGAATGGATTGAAATTATTATCCAAAAATAAATAAGTTATATGGAAATTAACTTTTTACATCGGTTATAATTATAACTGATGTAGAAAGCTCATTTTTTTTACATCAATTGCAATGATAGCTGATATTGAAAGTTCACATTTTATATCGGTTATAACTAGAACTGTTGTAAAAAAAAGAACTTTTTACATCGATTATAAAAAGAACTGATGTAAAAGTTAATTTTTTACATCGGTCATGAAAAGAACTGATGTAAAATGTTTTTTTATATCTCAGTTCACGACCGATATAAAAAGTTATCACTTTCTATATCGCCTGCATCCATAACGGCCATACAACTAATGTAAAAAGTCATTTTTAACCGATGTAAAAAGCGTTTTCTGCACTAGTGTCAAGACATTTAGTCCCCCATTTTTTCAAAATTAGCAATTTTGGTCCTTCCAATGTTGACCATCCATGGCACTTATGTTGACTTGACGCTTATGTGGCAAGAAATTAAATAGTATTAAAAATAAAGTGTCCTAGTGGAAATTGAACCTAAGACCTCTTACACAAAAGCTACACAATGAACCACTAGGCTACAATGTTTCTTTAGTTAATATTGTAAACAATATTTGTCATATATCATAACTAGACGGGTTTTTATTATTTTTCTTATTTTATTCTAATTATTAAAATTAATTAAATTACGTAAATTAGTTTGTAAATTATTTACAAAAATTATTATATGTAATTTACATTAATTTATATTAATATGTAAATTATAAAATAAAATAAAATAAAATTTTATTAATTTCTATAATTTCAATAAAAATAACTTACATAAAAACAAATTTATGTAATTTGTATAAATTACATAAAATGATTTATATAATTAGAATAAAAACAATTTATACATGAAATAAATCAAATATTTTTATTTTATTTATACAATTTTTTTTTAATAATTTACATATTATCATTATAAAAAATTATTTTGAGTAATTACATATTTTAATTATACAAATTTGTTTTATGAATCAACATATATATATATATATATATGTATATTAATTATAAAATTTAATTAATATATAAATTATTTTAATTATACAATTCTAGAATAAAAATAATTTATATATTAGTTAAATCTTCTAATTAAAATATATATTAATACGTTAAATAAATTTGTGTAATTAAAATATGTAAATTACTCGAAATAATTCTGTATAATTATAATGTGTAAATTATTAAACATTTTGTATAAATAAAATAAAAGCATTTAATTTATTTAATTTATAAATTATTTTTATTATAATTATATAAATATAAGTCAATATAATTACGAAAATTAATATATAAAATATTTATATAAATCATTTTAGGTATTTTATACAAAATGCATAAATTTATTTTTATGTAAATTATTTTTATTCAAATTATACAAGTTAATAAAATTTTAATATTTATTTTTTTATAATTTTTTTTGGTGCGGTAAGAAAAATAAACAAAGCTACATATTGATATAAATTTATGTAGTTTGTGTAAATTACATAAAATAATTTATGTGAATAATTTACATACTATTTACTATAAGAAAAATTAATAACTCGTGCAATAATGATATATAACAAATATTGTTTTCAATATTAGTTAAAGAAACTTTGTAGCCTAGTTGTTCATTGTTTAGTTTTTGTGAAAGGGGTCTTGGGTTCAATTCCCACTAGGGCACTTTATTTTTCATACTATTTAATCTATTGTCACATAAGCATCATGTCAGCAGCTTACATTGCTGCATCAATCCAAGGAAGGACTAAAGTTGTTGATTTTGAAAATTTGGGGGACTAAATGTCTTAATTTTCAAATAGGAGGACTAAAATTACTGATTTTAAAAATTTGGGGGACTAAATGTCTTGATTTTAAAATAGAGGGACTAAAATTGCAGATTAAGAATTATAGGGGAACCAAAAATGCATTTTAGCATATAAATGTTTCCACTTTCATGGGAAATGAGTGATATGTCATTAATAGACTTTACAATAATTTAATGGTATAAAAGGAACTTTGCAACTAATATATTTGAAAGTGGTCAATGTTTCTTATAATTAGAAACAAAAAATTACAATTATTTGTTTCTTATATATACGAACGAATGTAGTATATTTTAAACTTAATTTATTAAAAAATAGATTGTTTTGGAACTGCCTCTAGTCCTTTGGGTTCGATATCCGGACTTAAAATCTACAGTCACTATTGCGTAGGGTACGCTTGCCCTTAAGCGAACATATTTTATGCATTTGTCCACAATAAAGGCAATTATAGGTTTGTGTCGCATTGTAGGTGTTGCATCACCGATCAGGTGCAACATAATCACGAAGCTTTTCAATGTGTTGAAGAGGTCGAATTTGGCGAGTAAGTCAGGGACAGAAGGCAGAGTTTAAGGTTCAGCCTTCAAGAAGAAAGGAAAGCAAAGAAAATTGTGTGAAATGTTGGCTTTAAGTATAGGCATTACGGGTTCCCTTCAAAATTTATATGGCTATTTAAAAAAAATGCATGAAAATGGTTAAGTTGTGTCACATGAGTTTTCAGAACTCCTCTTCCATTTATTATTATTTTTTATTTTGTTTCGTTTGAAAAATCAATTGGGTTGCAATTTTAAACTAAAAAGCCCAACAGATAGTCGTTCATTTTTCCATGCTACACTTCTATTATTCTTCACGTTTCCAATTCCTTCATGTAACACTAAAAAAATCCTTTTTTCTCCACCAACTCAATGAGTTTTTCTTTGTTTTCCATCAATTCAATGTGTTATTTCAAGCTAACACGTAATAGTGGTTTTTTATTTTTTTTCTTGCTTCTACTTAGACTTTCCTTTTCTTGACTTTTCTTTTTTAATCTTTCTCCTTTTTCTTCCTTTTTAACCCTGCTTCTTTTAAATTTTAAGGGTTTTTTTTTCTTTTCTTTCATTGTCATTATCTTCCTTTTGTGAAAAATTGTTCTTTCTAAATTTTTCTTATGACCTTTTGTAATTTTTTATCTTTATTTTTTCTTTTTTTTTACCCATGTTTCCTAATTATAAGTTTTGTTTTTTTTTTCTTCTCATTCTTTTATTCTATAAAGATTTATTCATTCCAAACATTTTTTCCTTTATATTTTTGTAAATTTTTTCCCTAATTTGTCTCCTTTGATTTTTGTCTTGTTTCATTTTCTCCTCATATAGTTATATACCATCATTTTGATTTTATTTTGTCTTGTTTAATTTCATTTATTTAGTTTTATTATTCATTTTATGTTGGAAGACATTAATAAGTTGTCATTGGTAAAGAAAACAATTGAAATAGCAATATCTCTTATTTGGTTCATCTATCGTCATTTAAGTACTTTGAGCTTGTTAAGATTCTTCCCCAACAAAAGGGAATTGGTGAGGCATGCAATTACTAGGTTTGCTACTTCTTCGCATTAGAAAGGATCCAAAAGGGGAAAGGAAACTTAGAAAGATATTCATATCAAATTATTGGACAAATAAGAAATTATCTAAGGAAGCTAAAGGGAAGGAAGCAACAAAATTTGTACTCAGGTCAGCTTTTTGGAATGATGTGGCATATATACTTAAGTTGATGGCTCCACTTGCGAGGGTGCTTTACCTTGTTAATAATGAGAAAAAAACCATCCATGGGTTAGATTTATAAGGCAATGGAAAATGTAACATCCCCATAAATTATAATAATAATTATGATGATAATAATAAAATAAGATAATGTCTAATTGCTTTATAATATCCTTATAATTGCCTTTTCGATCTTTTAGTGCAGTGTGTGCATTAGAGTAACTTATAGAGTAAGGACCTAATGCTATATATATATATATATATATATATATATATATATATATATACCCCAAACCCTTCCCTCCCACACTTAACATACATACAAATAGAATTTAGAGAGAGAAAGAAGAGAGAAGGAGGAGAAAAGAGAAGAAGGAGAAAGGAAGGGGAGAAGAAGGAGGAAGAAGCTAGGGAATCCACAAAACCCCACTCATCATCCTTAGTCCAGAGGTCTTTGGTGAGTGGTTATGTATCCTTCTCTATCCCTCCATTTGAGGCTTGGGTAGAGATTCAAAGAGGGTTAGGTTTCTCTCCATGGGAGAGGAGCTCCAACCCCCAATCCTTGGGTTTAGTGTAAGAGATGCATAAATCATATTTGTCTTGCTTGTTTGGAATAAGATTCATCATTAATTTACATTATTGTGAGGATTTGGGTTATTGGGTAGCATTTATGGTAAAGGGGTTACGCACAATCACGAACCTTATGACCTACAGAGTCACAGATTCTCACTTAAGCGAGCTCTGCATGGCGCTTAAGCGAGGAGCCCCAGGAGTGGGGAAGTACCCTCTGTAATTCTCACTTAAGCGTGAGTTTCTGGCGCTTAAGCGTGGTGTTCTGGCGCTTAAGCGCGAGGGTCTGGCGCTTAAGCGCAAAGCTCTAGGGACCAGGTCCAATTGCAGTACTCTGACACTTAAGCGCAAGTGTTTGGCGCTTAAGCATGGCACTATGGTGCTTAAGCCCCAGGATTTGATGCTTAAGCGTGAGGTGCCAGGGTTAGGATGGCTTAAGCACAAAATTCATGCTTAAGCGACTTACCCCTGGAACATTATGTTGAGTTCTATCCTTTCCAAGTTATTTTCCTTAATACATTTTGTACGTTTACATGATCTATGAGGATAATGATATGTAATAAATGAAAGAGGGGATTCCTTTGGGGATCAAAGAAAGTGATATATATATTGATAAGTTAAGCATGCAATGAAATGAATTGCCCGCTTTAGAAGGTAGGCGGGATCTTCTGTCACTTCCCACCTTCCGAAGATGTGGCATAGCTCCTCGGGCCGGAGGAGAATAATACGAGGCCAAGGCATAAAAGGAAAGGGACACCTTTCAATATATTGAGCTCAATAGATGTCATAGGATGAAAAAAGAATAAAGAAAGTTAACTTAAAGCATGCAAAGTAAATGTTAAGATTATGTCAATAGTGATGTAAAAGTAGCATAAGATAGTGATTTATAGTACTTTTATGAATGATAAAAGATTATGATGCATGTCTTTAACACTCACTGAGACCCTATCTCATCAGTTTAGTGTTTATGTTCCAGATTAAACAGGTTTGAAGTATGGAGACAAGAGGCCTAGAAGATATTATGTTTATGTAGCAATATCTTTATAGGCTAGTTTTTGTTAAAAGAACTCTTTATGTATTCTTCTGGCATAGGATCCCATGTATAGGGATTACCTTTTATGTATATGATGTAATTACTTAAGAATGATGTAGGCCCTTGAACAGTTATACTCTTGAGTTATAATATCATATATGTTTATATTATCCAGGTTGATGACTAAAATGTAAGTTAGATGGTAGTACCCATTAGGGTGTTACAATGGAAAAGACTAAAGAAGTTATAATGAATTCATTTGAAAACAATGAAAGCAAATGCAAGGAAGTTTTTGAAATTATTTACAATGGGGGGGGACTTGCCAACTTTATTGCCCCTTGCATGCAGCTAGTCACTTTTTAAACTTGGAGTTGTTCTTCACCAATCCTTCTATGGAATGTGATTTTGAGGTGGTAAACAAACTGTATGCATGCATTGAGAGATTAATCTCTAATCTAGAGGTAAGACAAGATTTTTGAAGAGCTACCCACTTATAAAATCAGTGGTGGTATGTTTGGAAGTAAATTTATAATTCAACAAAGGAACACTATTTTTACTAAGTGAGAAAAGTTTTCTCAATTCTTCTAACTTTTTGTGTTATATCCATTACTGCAATTGCATAACAGTTTTATTGGACTTGTTACATTTAGTGCAATGGTGGCTATCATATGGATTGTCAACTCCAAATTTGCAACAATTAGCTATATAGATTTTGAGTTTGACATGTAGTGTGTTGAGATGTGAATGCAACTAGTGTCTTTGACCAAGTAATTTATTAATTAATATTTTTAATAATTGTTATTAGTTAATACTTTTTACTCTTAGTCACTTATAATTTTTTACATATATTGTTTGTTACAAATTCATTCTAATAAAGGAATAGACTTGAGCATAAAAGACTACACAACTTGGTGTATATCAAATATAATCAAACATTGATTAAAAGATATAATTATAGAGATGAAATTGATCCAATTTCACCCAATGACATTGATGAATGCAATGACTGGCTTGTGGAGTAAATTGATGGTGATGACGATGTTGGGAATGGAAGGGTGTTTAAGGATGAAAATGATGATCTCCTTAATTGGTATGTTGTTTTTTAGGCTTCAGGATTAGACAACCAATAACATATACTAGGTAGAAGACTAAAAAAAGAAAGGAACCCCTTAGTGTTGTAGATGTTGAACCTAAGACAAAAAGAAAGGTCAAATAAGAGCATTTTCTTACTTTAGAGAAAAAGAGCAAATGATTGAAGTTGAAGATAATAAAACTTGGAATAATCTAAAAAGGAGTTAAAAGGCATTTATTTTGAGGACTCGTAAGGAGAAGAAGTTGAAGAATAAGCCTCATTATCAAACAATGAGAATGATGATTATATTGGGGAAGGGGCAGAGGAGAATGAATAACTGTTTACTTGATGTTTTTAGCTTCCTTCTTTTATTATTATATGCCTTGCTAGGATGGTCGTAATTAGGTATGTATAGGAAGAAAGTCAGTGAACTTAATTATAAACTAGAGGTATGATTTTTATTAGTATTATTTATAAAACTGGTGTTAATTAGGAATTCATATGTAAGATTTTAAAAATATATTCTTTATCTTTTTAGGCTGAGACATATGTTGTTTTGGGGAAATTTTCTAAAGTTGACTTCATTGGACATGGGTGGTATTTGGCTTGTGACTGCATGACACCAATTATGACCAAGTTTGAAGTATTTTATTGTGTTAGTTGTCGTAAACCTCGTGGTATACCTGCTCTTAGGTATGCTATATGGTATATACTGAAATGTAGAGAAATACACTAGAAGGGGGGTTGAATAGTGTATTTATAATTTCTTTGAAAAACTTTAACTAATGTGAAGATAGTATATCTTAAGTTTTACAAGAACTTAGTAAAACAGAAGATTATGCTATCGTCCAGCAGTTCAAAAGCAACAGTCCAATGAAACTGCTTTTTCTTGCTTTTCGTTAGAACACACGTAAATGATAATCGTAGATAAAATGTGTAAAGAAACACTTTCGTAGTATGTTGAAGAGATAGTTTAATAGATATGCAAATAAGCTAGAAAGCGAGAGAATAGAACACTTAGTTTTATACTGGTTCACTCAACTGAGCTACGTCCAGTTCTCCTTCAAAAACTTTTGAAGGGTTCTACTAATCAAGATCTGATTACTCTCAAGTATTCTAACCTTGCCACTTCAAGCTACAAGTATTCTCTAGGCCACTCCTGGCACACCTTTAATCTCCCCTTGAGATTAAACACAAACCCAAGTATTCTTTAACACTAAGCCACTCCTGGCTTTCCAAATAGAATTGTTTGAGTATAGAAAGTAAGACTAACTCTCACAGAGAGAATATTACAGTAAACACGAATATACAGAATCGCTTAGCAAAGCTAAGAAGAAAGCTCATTTTGCTTAAGTATTGATCGTCCAGTCGTTTTGACAGAGATTCAGCTCTTTATAAATTTTTCGTCAGTCTGATACATGAGCTCATTCCTCTATTTATAGGCGGCTTGTTGAAAGGTATCCGTTGTGGGATCTGTTCCTTTGCCAAGAGCGATTCTCTCCAAAGCATGTGACCGTTGTCACATTTTGACTTAGGGTGGAAAGATAGAGGAGACAGCCGTACATATAGCGCCTTTCCTACTTGTACTTTTTCTGCAGAGAGAAGCTTCTTCTTTTCCTGTTAAATACTATTCGAAAAATCAAATAGAATGACATATTAAAATGTGAAAGAATAATCGTTGCATTATATAGAATCAACATTGAAAACGTATTTCCTTATAATATTATTTTAAGATAGAAACTACAGAGTGGGTTATATAGTCATTGGACGCTTGCTCTCACAGGAGCATTGGACGCTGTCTGTAGAATTCTTACAAAACACATTTGGACGCTTTTCTTATTAAAACATAAAGTCGAGGTTTGAGAGATACAATACCATTGCGGAATTGGACGACGTAAATCCTATAACACTCAAACTAGATCATTAGATACTTCAAAATTTATCCTTTAGTTGTTATCATCAAAACCGAAATTCGAGGGGTTGGACATCGTCCAAGGTCTTAGAACCTAACAATCTCCCCCTTTTTGATGATGACAAATAATGGTAAATTTTGATGTTAACAGTCACATAATCATATATGAATACAATGAATCAAGTCAGAGATGATTATGTTATGCCAGTGTATAAATGTGAAATGAAGTACTCCCCATGAGTTCAACATTTCTTATGCATCTGATAACAGAGAAATATAAAAAGCAAGAATATATCAGGTATAACAGATATCAGAGTGTAAAACATATCAAGGATATGGATGCGGAATTTATGAAATAAACACCTCATGTTTTGATAAAGATGCCAACATTTTTATATACAGAGTGTTTAGCTATTTACTTCTATGACATCAAAATTCCAATTTCTCCCCCTTTGTCATTAACAAAAAAAGGTTTGAAAGATGGAAAAATGATTGAACCATCATGGTCACCTTATGGCTGTGGAGGTGGTTCTTGTGGTGGTGGTGGTGGTTGTTCTGGTGGCGCTTGTATAGGTGGAGCTGGTTGAGGAGGTTGTGGTTGGACGAGTGGAGCTGCATGAGCAACTTGTCAAAGCAAGGTGGTTGCTGTATTTTGAATCTAGTTCACAAGCGTCTGGGAGAGACTCATGAATTGTTTAGTGATGGCATTCTGCAGCATCAGACAATGTTGAGCAGCCTCAGCCTGTTGCCTTTGCTGAAAAGCTTGAAGAGCTGCTTCGGTTTCCAGCTGTTGTTGCCTCAGAGCCTGTTGCACTATCTCGTGAACACGATCTTCTGAGACTCCTTGAGGTTCAGCAAGTCGCAAGGGATGGATGCCCCTTGGACTTGAAGATCCGGTGGGAACCAGTTGTCGTGTGCCCGAATGTGCTTCAGTAGATGCATCAACAATGGGGAAGCTGGTGATATCTTCAGCAGTAGGCTTTGCTGCAGTTGCTTCCATTGGCTTGGAGGCTTCAACAACGAGCTCTCTATCATCCTTGGACTTTCCAGATTGGACGGTAGGTTCTTCATGTGACGTGACAAAGTGTTCCACGTCCACTGGTACAGATGAGTCCAGGTCAAGATGAGCTAGCACCTTTGTTACTTTGACAGATGCTTCATCCAGCTCTGCCTGTGTAGCTTTCGACTTAGCAACCTTATCTTCCTTTTCTATGGTTACGGTCTCAGCTTCCTCAAGAGCCAGCTGCTCTAGACGAGCTTGTTCTGCTGCTGTGGCTTCTTCTGCTTTGTACTCCTCATGCAGAGTTTGGAGTTCCTCCACAAACTCTGTGCGATCCAGTGTTTGAAGATCAAACACTTTGTTGCTTCTGATTTTTGGCAATGTCTTCAGTAACTCTAGATAATCATCTGAATCTTTCAGAAAGCAGGCAAAGGTGTCTGAGAAGTGATGAGTCTTTACTGGACGCAGCACCTCAATACCATGAGGGGGTGAACAAAGTCATCCTTGGAGCTGCCTGAGGAGGAGGCTTTCTGGGAATCGTTCCATAAGATCTGGCGCCAAAAGATAATGGAATCAAAGGTTTCAAGTGAACGCGTAAGCTTACCAGTCTTGTCAAACAGATGACCCCAGGTATGAGAGGATTTTTGCAGGGTTTCAACTTTCTCTTCCCTGCTTGGCATCTCAATGCCGTAGAACTTGTAGCCTTTCTTGCGACCAGCATCATATAAAGGCAGTCTAGGACATACCCTGTCTGGTACAAACTTTATTTCTGTGGCGCGGCTTATGTGAAGGTTTGGTGGGTAGGCGATGGCTTGGTTTGGTATATACATTTGTTGCAGAAGTTTTCCAAGTTCATCATAGTCGCCTAGCTGGAAGTTTAGGACTGGAGTTCCAGCTGGTAGAGGCAGGAACTTTGTGATTGGAGTCCAGATTCGAACATCCTTGACCCACCCTACATCTGGACGCTGCTTTGTTATGGAAGGGTCCAGACTTTCTTTAATGGCCAACTGCAACTCTGCAGCCAGTTCAATATCCTTGTTAACAGGGGACTTCTTGGACGGTGCTTTCATTTTTCTTGGAGCCTTCCCTTTCTGCTTCGCAACCGTCTTTGTGAATCGAGAGGCAACCTCCACCTCTGGTTTATGCAGATCTTCTGCTGCTGGATGCATTCTTTGCTGAGTTCCAGTTGGACAGGAGTAAGGATGAGGCATGCGGATCAAGTGTGGGTACACTTCTCTCGTCCAACTGGGCAGAGGGTTGCTGATGATCGCTCCTTTTGGCATAGCAGAATAAGCAGCTGAAGAAACATGAGCGCAAACATACCTCGTCCACTCTGGTGCTGAAACAGTAGTGAAATGCCGCTTCAAAGGCTCTTGTGGAGGCCTCCGGATCACATCACTTTTCTTACAGTAATTCTGGTCATTTCGTGTAAGGAATGCAATCGGGAAACGTTCTCTGTCTTTTTCTTCTTTGGTTTTCTGCTTGAGGGGTATGGTCCATGGGGACCAGGTATCCCTCCATGCATCCCTTGGACGCACAAACTTGGACAGGTCCAAGCGAAGATGTGGATGCTGGGTTGTTGATGTGGATGGAGCACTGGGTGTTGTTGGTAGTAGGGTGCTGGTGGATATGTTGTCGGTGTCTTGAGAGGAAGTTGGTAGAACTGCAATTCTCCTTGGCCTTGCTGCCTGAGTCTTTACTCGTCGTGGCACGTTAGAAGGAAAGGAAATTGGTTTTGCAGGTTGTACCTTCTGCTTCTTTTGCTGAGGACCCTCCGTCTCCTCTGCCTTCGTCATGATTTGACCAATTGGGATCTGGTCATCATCATCAGAGTCGTCTAGTAGTTGAAGCTTCCGAACCTTTTGCTTTTCTGGAGCAAGCTTTACTGGTGCTACCTTTGGACGTTGCTCAGCTTGAACAGGTTTGGACGCATCAGTCCTTGGACGCTTCTCTGCTGGGAATTGAGCAGTGGATGTGTCAGCATGTCTTTTCTTGCTTCTTCTCTCCTTTTCAGCATCTTCCTCATGCTTCTGAGACATTTGTCGTGTGATCTTTCTGCCCTCCTATTCCTCCACCAGCCTTTTGATCTTTTTGCCAATACCAAGAAGATCAATCTCTTCTTCATCATTATTGGAGATGATCTTGCTCTGTTCATGTCGTTGCTTGTTGATGGTGTCCTCGTCCAGGTCCCTTAAGACCTTGGCTGTTAGCTTGATCTTCATAGGTTTTATGTTGGACTCACCAAACAGTTGTTGTGTTGCTACCATTGGCCCTTTCTTCACAATAGCTTCATAAACATCTTCTTCCAGTTCATCAAAGAAGCGTTGATAGACCTTCTGGTCCCAGAAGATCTTGTTCATCAGGGCGGCGTAGAAAATGTCATCATTGCCACCCACAGACTTCATCATTCTCACGATATTGACGTAAATGGTGTGAGGGAGATTGAAGGGAATACCTTCCATAATATGGAATATCACAAACTTGTGTAAGTCCGTGACTGAGTCCTTAGACCCAGCTTTGTGCAGGATACTCTTGTTGCACACCTGCTGCCAGATTTTTGCTTCCTCACACAGGTTCCTGTACTCAATCTTTATTGAATCGGTGGATTTGGTCTTGCAAAGCACGGTCGCAACGTAATTGCCGTACTGCTTGGCCCGGTCTGTTCTGTACTGGTTCTGCTCCCTAATGCAACCAGTTACCTTTGCAATGGTCTCGGTGGACAGTGTCACCTCTCGTCCAAGAACCGTGGCCACGAGCTCCCTTGAGCTCTGGAACTTGGCATTTCTCCAGAACATTCTGATCAACTCAGGGAATATTTTATGGTTTTCATTGAAGTAGCCTCTGATTCCACACTTCAGAAGGCTCTCGTTCAGGTTCAGTCCCAGCTTCTCAAGCTTTTCGATGTTGAAGAAGTGCTCAATGTGCACTGTAGCAGCTCCTTGGCACACAACTGTGGTTTCAGGGTAGGTGAGGACGTCGAGTTCCGAGTTGCTTGAGTTTGCAGAGTTTGACATGGTAGAAAAGTTTGGATTTTTAGGTTTTCTGAGAGGGTTTTGGGTTTCTGAGAGAGAGTGTGTGTGTTTAGGGTGATGATAATCTCAGAGAAGATGGATACGGTGGTGTTTTTCTGTGATGAATTGATAAGTGTATATTTGGGCTTTGTTTGGAGGATATGAAACGATTTTGGGCTTTTTGAATATTTGAAATGTAAATGACGCCATAAAACCCGCCATGATGAGACGTGCGAAGAATGTGGGTAACTGTGTGCGGTTACTAACATTTTGGTGACTCAGCATAGAGTATTAGCTCATACTTACTCTTAAAACGATCCATTTTGATTATTTGAACAAAACAAGAAAAACTAAGATAAAAAAAAATATCGTCCACATATTGGACTTAAGTGAAATATATTTAATGCATGTGCATGACTTCTAGTCATTTTAAGTGAAATATATTCATTTCATCCTATTATGTAGCTAAGCAGGGATGAATTAGTCATTTTAATGTTTCTCGAGTCTCGGTCTGGATAAAATATTAAAAATATAAATTAAATAAAACTCATTAATTTAAACGTAATCATGGGGATCAAAATTTTCATATTTCCATATGATTCTCCAAAATAAAATACTGAATAAATAAAAAAAGCAGTTCAATAACTAAAAGTAGGGGTGTTACATTTTGGAAAATAGACTTTCAGAACTTCAAAATGGTATTTGGCTTATTTTCAACAAAAAACAATTTAAATGTCTAAATAGACTAATAAATGAGTTTTTGTACTTAAGTGTGAAGAGAAAATTATTTTTAGTCTAATTTAAAATATTCAAGTAAAACTAATTGAAATAATTTTAGGCAATTGCACACAAAAATGCTAGTAGTACAAAGATTTCAAGCATACAAATGATGTTGTAGTAATTAAATAACCACAATTTACACTAAACTAGGAATGGCATGAAACTAGTGGCATTTTAAAGAGGACACACAAGTCTCTAAGCCCACAAAAGGATTTTAGCTAATTCAAACCATAGTGTTCTAGCCGATGCAAATAGTACAAGTCTCATGCAACTAATACAATTCAACATCTCATGCACCGGTTTCAAGAATAATTGTACATACACTTGGGCATGACTTAATGTTGGTTCTACGTAAGGATTATCCATTTTAATTCATGTTAAATTAGGGGAGGACAACTAGTGACCATTTCTCAAGTCTTTCAAGTCCTAAAATGATACATACAATGGGAACACCAAATTTGTCTTGCCTTATAGACTCACCCAACCAGTTTTAATAGTAAATTCACTAATTTTTTTTGGAAAAATATAAATGATGTGAGACCAATTGGATTTGAAATTTAATATCAAGAACTACCAGAATAACAAAGGGTTTTGGGTAATTCATTCTACATCAATACCAGTTTCGAAATTAAGACATGTCTTTACACAAAACCAATTCCAGCACGAATGTTTATTTAATTTCAAATTCTCTAACTTGTCACACACTTGGTTATGGTGAGGTCTTATTTTATGCCACACTTAGACACCTCTAGGGCAGGTTCAAATAGGGGAAGGCCCTAGGGTCAATGGTGAGGACTTAATTACTATTGATGTATCATAATGGTACTACTTGACTCAAGCGTGATTGTCGCATACTTGTGGTCTTTATAATAAAAAAAATTAACACAAATTTAATTTCTGATATTATTGTTGAAGTAATTTAAAACTATTTTGTAATAAAAATATATTTAATAAAATAATTTGTTATATATTTATGTTAAAAAAAATCACATTATTATATAAATATAAATGAACAAAATTTTCATTTTTGTTGTTATTAAACACATAATCAAAATATTATTTTGTAATAAATATATTATCTAATTAGACTTAAATTAAACTTTAGTATAAGACTTTCAACTTTAGTATATAAATATTATTCAACAAAATATTTATTTATAAAATTATATAAAAATATTTATATGATTTCTAAGTAAAAATAATTTTACAGAATTTCAGAGTAAAAATAAATATTGTTGAGTCTTTAGTATGCAATTGTATTAAATACTCGAAGAAAGAGTTTTATCACAAATAATGGTCCTAACTCAAGTATTATTGTCTCTCGTGAATGATACTTTGGTATTTAAAATAAAAATTAAAACTAATTTAATTTATGATATTATTGATGAAGTAATTTAAAACTATTTTGTAATAAAAATATATTTAATAAATTAATTTATTATATATTTACATAATAAATACTTACAATTATTAAATAAATATTAATTAACAAAATTTTCATTTATGATGTTATTAATCATAGAGTCAATATTTTATTTTGTAATAAATATATCAACTAATTAGATTTAAATTAAATTTTAGTATAAAACTTTCAACATCATAATGTAAATATTATTTAACAAAATATTTATTTATGAAATTATTTAAAAATTTATATGATTTCTAAGTAAACATAATTTTATAGGATTTCAAAGTAAAAAAAATATTATTGAGTCTTTGGTATGCAGTTGTATTAAAATACTCGAAAAAAGAATTTTGTCGTCTATAATGGTTCTACCTGACTCAAGCATGATTGTCTCTCGTAAATGATATTTGTGATCTATACAATAAAAAAATTAAAACTAATTTAATTGATGATATTATTGATGAAGTAATTTAAAACTATTTGTAATAAAAATATATTTAAGAAATTAATTTATTATATATTTTTGTAAAACTTTCAACCTTATTATATAAATATTATTTAACAAAATATTTATTTATTAAATTATTTAAAAATATTTTATACGATTTATAAGTAAATTTTTATAGGATTTGAAAGTAAAAATAAATATTGTTGAGTATTTAGTATGAGGTTCTATTAAATATTTTAAAAAAAAAGTTTTGTTGCTCATAATGATCCTACCTAACTCAAGCAGTATTGTCTCTCATGAATGATATTTGTTATCTCTATAATAAAAAAAAATTAAAACTAATTTAATTTATGATATTATTAATGAAGTAATTTAACACTATTTTGTAATAAAAATATATTGATAAATTAATTTATTATATTTAGTAAAGAACTTAACATTATTATATAAATATAAATCAACAAAATTTTCATTTATAATGTTATTAAACCTAGAGTAAAAATATTATTTTGTAATAAATATATTAACTAACTAGATTTAAATTAATTTTTAGTGTAATATTTTCAACAAAATATTTATTTAAGAAGTTATTTAAAATTATTTTATATGATTTCTAAGTAAAAATAACTTTATGAGTTTAGTGGTCATACGCTGACAATGTAAAGTAATTTTACATTATCATCTAATTACAAATTACCATTGATATGATTTTTAAAGTGATTATCATAAAAGTCAACAAACTTACTATACATGGTGAGTTGTGATTGGATGACGGTGTAAAATTGTTTTATATTGTCAGTGCATATTCTATTTTCTCTCAAAGTAAATCTAAATATTGTTGAGTCTTTGGTATAAAATTGCGTTAAATACTTAGAAAAAGAGCTTGGTCACCCACATCTACCTTACTCGAATAGGATTATTTTTTGTGAATGATACTTGTGGTCTCTCCCATAAAAAAATTAAAACTAATTTAATTTATAATATTATTAATGAATCAATTTAAAATATATTTTATAAATAAATTTTAATATTTCTCATTATATATGAAATTTTAATATATCATTTTATAAATAAATTTATAAATAAATTATATCTCATAAATTAAATAAAAAAAAGAAAGTTAGAGAAATTATACAATAATAACATCAAATTATAGAAATTAATAAGAATCAAGTAATTATACAAATTTATCATTCAATTAAATATTTAAAAAAAATTATAAAAATCTGTGTGTAAGTAAAAAAATAAAAAAAAAATAAAAAAGAAAGTGAGAGAGAAAAAAGAGGAAGGAAGTTGGGCAGAAGAGAGAGAAAATATTATATGTATGTTTTTTATAAAATAAAAGAAAAACAAATGAGAGGGAAAAAATAGGGAGTTGGGCTAAAGAAAGAGAAAAAAGAGGGAGGGAGTTGGTTGCATCACGTGAGCTCTGCATACTGCCTTCATATCTTGCTTTTTTTTGTTTTTTTAAATAAATAAAAAGTATAAAGTGAATGGACCAATTTATCCATATATTTCACAACTGTCAAAAATTAGGAAGGGTTAGGTCAATAATTTTTCTAGCCTAATGAATGCATAAATAGAAAGTAGATAGAAAGGGTTAGGTTAGTAATTTTCCTAGTCTAAAGAATGCATAAATAGAAAGTAGATATTGAAAGTAATATAAAACGACCATAAGATAAAGTAGTATGTTATATTATAATGATTGCTTACATCGATTGATTGCAAAATGTTATCCAGTGGTAATATAACACTGAGACTGAGAAGACCAAAAGACAATGTTGTGGCGAAAAGTATGATAGTTTGGTTGCTTTAATCGATTGCTTGCAAATTTTGTTAATCATTATTGGGGCCATTGCTTCAGTGGACCATTAATTTAAATGGTCCAAAATGGACCATGTGGTAGAACTTGTTATAGTGGGTTGTGCTGGTTACCTTTTTATTTTTTATTTTTCTGCAATGAATATTTGATTAAGGTAAAGTACATCATCTTTACTACACAACCAATTACAAAAGGTTGGTCTTCAACGACCTTACATGTCAAATGGACTTCAATTCCTCCTGGGCAACAATGCTAATCTATCTAATCTACCTTACACTAGCTTTGTATTCTACTAATTCACAACCAATCTCACAAATTTAGCAACCGAAAAACAATCACTTTACTCGCATTGACGTCGTCTCGCAAGCCATACATAGCCACATCTTCTCCAAACATTTGTTGTACCCACACTCAAAGTGCTGCTTCAGGTCCAACAAATCCATTTCAACGATTAGCCATTATTTAAAACCGCAATTTGTTAAACACTTCGATCTCAAGGAAAACCCAATACCACTCTCACACCAAAAATCGTGTTTACCACCGGAACGTGTTCATCAATACTCAACGAAAATCCCACACCATACACTGCAGCACCAGTGGGTTTTCGAAAAACCACTCACAACACACTCATAACGAATGGTCGCTAGCTACTTACAGATAGGAACCATAAACAACCAGCTTAACTGAGTAATTTAACTAAAGGCCAAAAGAGTAAAATTCATTAACTTCGTTTAAAAATAATTCAATAAAAAAATTACTTTTCACTAGTCCACGGGAGGCTTGGGCCATTATTGGTATATATACAATTTGGAAAGAGAGATGACCAAAAGAACAAGTAATGCAGAAAGAATCAATAAAAAAAAGTAATGCGGAAAGAATGATAATTTTGGTAGTTTAAATATCATCAATCCACTGCATTTTGTCTGAGTAAATATAATATTGAAAGCAATATTATAAAGAGTGTCAACATGTAGGTAATACTAGCTGAAAAACTTGTTTGACTGTTCAGTAAACAAGTTTTTTTTAGTAGCTTCTATCGTTTTTTGGAAACGCTACTTGAAGTAGCGTTTTTTAATACGCTAGCTTCTAGCTTCTAGCTTTTTATATTTTATTCCCTTTTTATACTTTAAAAATTTATTAAATTTCCTTATTATCCTTTTTAAATAAAACAGAATTTTATTATTTATTTGTTTTATTTTATTTTTGTTATTATATTATACATTTTTATATTACACTATTTATTTTAACCATTGTACTATTTATAATATTTAATTTATTATTTCAACATTATACTTTATGTTAGATTTTTGTTTTGTTTTATTTTTTGAATAATTTTATGTTAGATGATTTATTTTAATTATTACACTAATTAACAAAATAAAAATATAATGTCTACTTAAGTGTACGTACTTTATTTTAAACTTGATTAAAACTATTGTAAGATATAGTATAAGATTAATAGTAGAATATTTAATATGAAAAAATGTAATAATTGAAACTAAAAATGTAATGAAAATAATTTATCCATAAATAAATAATTGTAATAGTTTAAAATTAATTAAAAATTTAAAATTATAACACCTCAAAATATATTTTTATCCATAAAATAAGATTTAAATTTATATAAAATATCATATAAATATGTCTATTTATGTCATTTTACATTTTTGAGCTACTTCAACCGGTAGTTTTACCGAACACTTATCATTTAATAAGCTAGCTTAACAGCTTTTAGATACTAGATTTTAGCTTTTAGCTACCAGCTAGCTTTTCAGCTTTCAGCTAGCTTTTCAGTTTCCAGCTAGCTTTTCAACTAGTTTTGCTGAACATAGCCTAAATACTAATGTACCAAACTTAGAGAAAATATATGTATCGAGAATGGTGGTGGGTGGCAACAGTAGTCATCGATTTTTTATATATATATAAATAAAGTGCCTTTCAATAATTCAAGAGTGGTGAATTAAGTTCTTTTGAAAATGTTTTGCGCTCAATCTTTAATTGTAAAGAATTTATTAAAATCAAAGACATATGAAGCGTTTGGTCCCTAAAAATCTTTTGATAATAACAAAACTATTAAAATTTATGAAATCCTAATTAGTTTTCTTTTGTCAGACTTAAGTGTTTTTTGGACTAAAAAGCGTCCATAAGATGCACTTTCAAATCGCTGTGTTAACTTAGAAATATTTATATTGTGTATTAGAGCATCCAATAGTTGTTTACAACAACTTGTCCAATGTTTTTCTAGATAAGGGTCCAATATAACTTAAGCATTCATTCGCTCATAAAGCACCCACTCTATTTCTATCATAAATGCTTTTATAAAGAATCATATATATACTATCTCTTTTATTTCTTGGATGACGAGTTTTCTACAAGCTGAAAACCTTAATACGTCTCTTTAAAAAATGACTAAGTAATACAAACGTCTATATATTGCCCCGTCTTTTCAAATGTTGTTATATTTATTATGGAACAAGTAAAGCTCTAAAATTAGCTCTGATCTCGGTATAAGCTAAAACATGATTTTAGATATTTTAGGCTCTACTCCATCGGCCACCACTAATATTCCATACTCAACAAGGCCCCAATATTTTTTGGAGTAGAGAAAATTCTCCATCAACATCGTCAGGGGTAGAGGGAAGGGGACCTAGAGGGGCCAAATATTTTTTTGATCCCTTAAATTTATAAGAAATTATTGGAAAAATAATATCTAGAAAATTTATGTTAGTTGAAGCTTAAGGAGAGAAAGAGAAATGTTAAGATAAGTAACATAATATGATAGAAAAATATAGATAAAGAAAATTCAAGGGGAAGAGAGACTTCGGGAGGAAGGCAGAAGAATGAAGGAAATTGGAAGAAACATGAAGTTTTGAACCTTTAAGATTGGGATAAATTTGAAATTTTGCTAATAACACCTATGTTTCCTCTAAAGGCACCCCCATTCTCTTATTATTTTTTTTTCCTACAACTCACGGAACTCACGTAAAAGTCCCAAAAATCTCACAACCCACACTCTAAGTCCAACCATTCATAAAAATCTATCAATAACACTATGACACATAATAAAATCAATCTATTTATTAATTCTTTTATAATATATCATGAATGTAAATTTAATTTCCTCTTGTGGTATTTATCAAGCACTTATCATACATTACGAAAAACCACAGTGTTACAACTGGTCCACCTTAAACTTAGTAAAAAATAATTTTGTAAAATATATTTAAATTTTCACATACATAAAATATAAAAAAAAATACTTCCTTTAATGTCTTTTTTATAAGAAAATATGCAATCATTTGTTTCTTATAAAAAAACTGGAGGAATTATAATATATATATATATATATAGCACTACAAAAAAATACTATATGATAAATAAATTAATTAGATGGATAAAATATTTTTAGATATTTTTTTGTGAACACCTTAACATTACAAACACTTCATTATCACCTATAATTTTTCTTTATCTATATTTTTCTATCATATTATGTTACTTATCTTAACATTTCTCTTTCTCTCCTTAAGCTTCAACTAACATAAAATTTCTAGATATTATTTTTCCAATAATTTCTTATAAATTTAAGGGATCAAAAAAATATTTGGCCCCTCTAGGCCCCCTTCCCTCTACCCCTGATGATGTTGATGGAGAATTTTCTCTACTCCAAAAAATATTGGGGTCTTGTTGAGTATGGAATATTAGTGGTGGTCGATGGAGTGGAGCCTAAAATATCTAAAATCATGTTTTAGCTTATACCGAGATCAGAGCTAATTTTAGAGCTTTACTTGTTCCATAATAAATGTAACACAACATTTGAAAAGACAGGGCAATATATAGACGTTTGTATTACTTAGTCATTTTTTAAAGAGACGTATTAAGGTTTTCAGCTCGTAGAAAACTCGTCATCCAAGAAATAAAAGAGATAGTATATATATGATTCTTTATAAAAGCATTTATGATAGAAACAGAGTGGGTGCTTTATGAGCGAATGAATGCTTAAGTTATATTGGACCCTTATCTAGAAAAACATTGGACAAGTTGTTGTAAACAACTATTGGATGCTCGAATACACAATATAAATATTTCTAAGTTAACACAAAGCGATTTGAAAGTGCGTCTTATGGACGCTTTTTAGTCCAAAAAACACTTAAGTCTGACAAAAGAAAACTATTTAGGATTTCATAAATTTTAATACTTTTGTTATTATCAAAAGATTTTTAGGGACCAAACGCTTCATATGTCTTTGATTTTAATAAATTCTTTACAATTAAAGATTGAGCGCAAAACATTTTCAAAAGAACTCAATTCACCACTATTGAATTATTGAAAGCCACTTAATTTATATATATATATATATATATATATATATATATATATATATATATATATATATATATATATATAAATCGACGACTACTGTTGCCACCCACCACCATTCTCGATACATATATTTTCTCTAAGTTTGGTACATTAGTATTTAGGCTATGTTTGGCAAAACTAGTTGAAAAGCTAGCTGAAATCTGAAAAGCTAGCTGAAAGCTGAAAAGCTAGCTGAAAGCGAAAAGCTAAAATCTAGTATCTGAAAGCTGTTAAGCTAGCTTATTAAATGATAGGTGTTCGGTAAAACTACCGGTTGAAGTAGCTGAAAAATGTAAAATGACATAAATAGACATATTTATACGATATTTTTATATAAATTTAAATCTTATTTTATGGATAAAAATATATTTTGAGGTGTTATAATTTTAAATTTTTAATTAATTTTAAACTATTGCAATTATTTATTTATAGATAAATTATTTTCATTACATTTTTAGTTTCAATTATTACATTTTTTTCATATTAAATATTCTACTATTAATCTTATAGTATATCTTAAAATAGTTTTAATCAAGTTTAAAATAAAGTACGTACACTTAAGTAGACATTATATTTTTATTATGTTAATTAGTGTAATAGTTAAAATAAATCATCTAACATAAAATTATTCAAAAAATAAAACAAAACAAAAATCTAACATAAAGTATAATAAATTAAATATTATAAATAGTACAATGGTTAAAATAAATAGTGTAATATAAAAATGTATAATATAATAATAAAAATAAAATAAAACAAATAAATAATAAAATTCTGTTTTATTTAAAAAGGATAATAAGGAAATTTAACAAATTTTTTAAGTATAAAAAGGGAATAAAATATAAAAAGCTAGAAGCTAGCGTATTAAAAAACGCTACTTCAAGTAGCATTTTCAAAAAATGCTAGAAGCTACTTAAAAAAACTTGTTTACTGAACAGTCAAACAAGTTTTTCAGCTAGTATTACCTACCTGTTCACACTCTTTATAATATTGCTTTCAATATTATATTTACTCAGACAAAATGCAGTGGATCGATGATATTTAAACTACCAAAATTATCATTCTTTCCGCATTACTTTTTTTTTACTGATTCTTTCTGCACTACTTGCTCTTTTGGTCATCTCACTTTCCAAATTATATATATACCAATAATGGCCCAAGGCTCCCGTGGACCAGTGAAAAGTAATTTTTTTATTGAATTATTTTTAAACGAAGTTAATGAATTTTACTCTTTTGGCCTTTAGTTAAATTACTCAGTTAAGCTGGTTGTTTATGGTTCCTATCTGTAAGTAGCCAGCGGCCATTCGTTATGAGTGTGTTGTGAGTGGTTTTTCGGAAACCCACTGGTGCTGCAGTGTATGGTGTGGGATTTCCGTTGATTATTGATGAACACGTTCTGGTGGTAAACACGATTTTTGGTGTGAGAGTGGTATTGGGTTTTCCTTGAGATCGAAGTGTTTAACAAATTGCGATTTTAAATAATGGTTAATCGTTGAAATGGATTTGTTGGACCTGAAGCAGCACTTTGAGTGTGGGTACAACAAATGTTTGGAGAAGATGTGGCTATGTATGGCATGTGAGACGACGTCAATGCGAACAAAGTGATTGTTTTTTGGTTGCTAAATTTGTGAGATTGGTTGTGAATAGTAGAATACAAAGCTAGTGTAAGGTAGATTAGATAGATTAGCATTGTTGCCCAGGAGGAATTGAAGTCCATTTGACATGTAAGGTCATTGAAGACCAACCTTTTGTAATTGGTTGTGTAGTAAAGATGATGTACTTTACCTTAATAAAATATTCATTGCAGAAAAATAAAAAATAAAAATAAAAAATAAAAAGGTAACCAGCACAACCCACTATAACAGGTTCTACCATATGGTCCATTTTGGACCATTTAAATTAATGGTCCACTGAAGCAATGGCCCCAATAATGATTAACAAAATTTGAAAGCAATCAATTAAAGCAACCAAACTATCATACTTTCCACCACAACATTGTCTTTTGGTCTTCTCACTCTCAGTGTTATATTACCACTAGATAACATTTTGCAATTAATCGATGTAAGCAATCATTATAATATAACATAATACTTTATCTTATGGTCGTTTTATATTACTTTCAATATCTACTTTCTATTTATGCATTCTTTAGACTAGGAAAATTACTAACCTAACCCTTTCTATCTACTTTCTATTTATGCATTCATTAGGCTAGAAAAATTATTGACCTAACCCTTCCTAATTTTTGACAGTTGTGAAATATATGGATAAATTGGTCCATTCACTTTATACTTTTTATTTATTTAAAAAAACAAAAAAAAGCAAGATATGAAGGCAGTATGCAGAGCTCACGTGATGCAACCAACTCCCTCCCTCTTTTTTCTCTTTCTTTAGCCCAACTCCCTTCCTCTTTTTTCCCTCTCATTTGTTTTTCTTTTATTTTATAAAAAACATACATATAATACTTTATCTCTTTTTTGCCCAACTTCCTTCCTCTTTTTTCTCTCTCACTTTCTTTTTTCATTTTTTTTTATTTTTTTTACTTACACACAGATTTTTATAATTTTTTAAAAAAATTAATTGAATGATAAATTTGTATAATTACTTGATGCTTATTAATTTCTATAATTTGATGTTATTATTGTATAATTTCTCTAACTTTCTTTTTTTATTATGAGATATAATTTATTTATAAATTTATTTATAAAATGATATATTAAAATTTCATATATAATGAGAAATATTAAAATTTATTTATAAAATATATTTTAAATTGATTCATTAATAATATTATAAATTAAATTAGTTTTAATTTTTTATGGGAGAGACCACAAGTATCATTGATGAAAAACAATCATATTCGAGTAAGATAGATGTGGGTGACCAAGCCTTTTTCTAAGTATTTAACACAATTTTACACCAAGGACTCAACAATATTTATATTTACTTTGAGAAAAAATAGAATATGTACTGACAGTATAAAACAATTTTACATTGTCATCCAATCACAATTTTACATTGAGTACTTCTTCGACATTGAAAAGCTGGAGAAGCTGGGCCTGAACCTAAACGAGAGCCTTCTGAAGTGTGGAATCAGAGGCTACTTCAACGAAAACCAGAAGATATTCCCTTAGTTGATCAGGATGTTCTGGAGGAATGCCAAATTCCAGAGCACAAGGGAGCTCGTGACCACTGTTCTTGGATGAGAGGTGACTCTGTCCACTGAGTCCATCGCAAAGGTAACTGGTTGCATCAGGGAGCAGAACCAGTACAGAACAGACTGGGCCAAGCAGTACGGCAATCACGTTACAAACGTGCTTTGCAAGACTAAATCCATAGACTCAATGAAGATTGAGTACAAGAACCTGTGTGAGGAAGCGAAAATTTGGCAGCAGGTGTGTAACAAGAGTATCCTGCACAAAGCTGGGTCTAAGGACTCAGTCATGGACTTAGACAAGTTCGTGATATTCCACATTATGGAAGGTATCCCCTTCAACCTCCTCACACCATTTACATCAATATTGTGAGAATGATGAAGACTGTTGGTGGCAATGATGACATCTTCTACGCCGCCCTGCTGAACAAGATCTTCTGGGACCAGAAGGTCTATCAATGCTTCTTTGATGAACTGGACGAAGCTAATTACGAAGTTATCGTGAAGAAAGGGTAAATGGTGGCAACACAACAACCATTTGGCGAGTCCGACATAAAGCCTATGAAGATTAAGCTGACAGCCAAGGTCCTAAGGGACTTGGACGAAGATAGCATCAACAAGCAACGACATGAACAAAGCAAGATTATCTCCAATGACGATGAGGAGGAGATTGATCTTCTTGGTATTGGCAGGAAGATCAAAAGGTTGATGGAGGAACAGGGGAGCAGAAAGGTAACATGTCACATGTCTTAGAAGCATGAGGAAGATGCTGAAAAGGAGAGAAGAACGAAGAAAAGACATGCTGACACCTCCACTGCTCAATCCCCGGCAGAGAAGCATCCAAGGACTGATGCGTCCAAACCTGCTCAAGCTGAGCACCGTCCAAAGGCGGCTTCAGTGAAGCCTGCTCCAGAAAAGCCAAAGGTTCGGAAGCTTCAAATACTGGACAACTCTGATGATGATGACCAGATCCCAATTGGTCAAATCAAGAAGAAAGCAGAGGAGAAGGAGGCCCCTCAGCAAAAGAAGCAGAAGATACAACCTGCTGAACCAACTTCCTTTCCTTCTAATGTGCCTTGACGAGTTAAGACTCAGCAGCTAGGCCAAGGAGAGTTGCACTTCCACCACCTTCCTCCCAAGACACCGACAGCATATCCACCAACGCCCCACTACCAGCTCCATCCAGTGCTCCATCCACATCAACAACCCAGCATCCACATGGAGGGATGCCTGGTCCCCATGGACCATACCCCCCAAGCAGAAAACCAAAGAAGAAAAAGAGAGAGAACGCTTCCCTATTGCATTCCTTACACGGAATTAACAGAATTACTGTAAGAGGCGCGATGTGATCTGGAGGCCTCTACAAAAACCTTTGGAGAGGCATCTGACTACTGCCTCAGCTATGATTATGCTCATAATCCTTCAGCTGACTATCCTGCAATGCCAGAAGGAGAAATAATCAGCACCCCTTTACCCACTTGGACGAGAGAAGTGTATCCACACTTGATCTGAATGACTCATCCTTACTCTTGTCCAACTGGAACCCAACAAAGGGTGCGTCCAGCAGCAGTAGAACTGCCTGAACCAGAGGTGGAGGTTGCTTCTCAATTCACAAAGATGGTTACGGAGCAAAAAGGGAAGGCTCCAAGAAAGAAGAAGGCACCGTCCAAGAAGCCCCCTATTCGCAGGGATACTGAACTGGCCGTAGAATTGAAGTTGGCCATTAAAGAAAGCCTGGACCCTTCCAAGTCGAAGCAGCGTCCAGATGTACAATGGGTCAAGGATGTTTGCATCTGGACTCCTATTACAAAGTTCCTGCCTCTACCTGCTGGAACTCCAGTGCTTAATTTTCAGCCAAGCGACTATGATGATCTTGGCAAACTTCTTCAACAGATGTATATACCAAACCAAGCCATTGCCTACCCAGCAAACCTTCACATCAGTCATGCCACAACAATCAAGTTTGTAGCAGATAGGGTGTGTCCTAGACTACCCTTATATGATGCTGGTCGAAAGAAATGTCATAAGTTCTATGGCATTGAGATGCCAAGCAGGGAAGAAAAAGTTGAAGCCCTGCAATAATCCTCTCATACCTGGGGTCACCTGTTTGACAAGACTGGTAAGCTTACACGTCCACTTGGAACTTTCGATTCCATGACCTTTTGGTGCCAGATCTTATGGAATGACTCCCAGAAGGCCTCCTCCTCCGGCAGCTCCAAGAATGATTTCGTTCACCCCCTTCATGGTCTTGAGGTGCTGCGTCCAGTGAAGACTCATCACTTCATAGACACCTTTGCCTGCTTTCTGAAAGATTTAGATGACTACTTAGATTTAATGAAGACATTGCCTATCATCAGAACCAACAAAGTGTTTGATCTTCGGACACTAGATCGCATAGAGTTTGTGGAGGAACTCCAAACTCTGCATGAGGAGTACAAGGCAGAAGAGGCCAGAGCAGCAGAACAAGCTCGTCTAGAGCAGCTAGCTCTTGAGCAAGCTGAGGCTGCAACCACAGAAAAGGAAGATCAGGTTGTCAAGCCGAAAGCTACACAAGTAGAGTTGGATGAAGCATCTGCCACGGTAACAAAGGTGCTAGCTCATCTTGACTTGGACCCATCTGTACCAGTAGACGTGGAACACTTTGTCGCTTCCCATGAAGAACCCACCGTCCAATCTGGAAAGTCCAAGGATGATGGAGAGCCTATTGTTGAAGCATCCAAGCCTATGGAATCAACTGCAGAAAAGCCTCCTGCTGAAGATATAACCAGCTTCCCCGTTATTGATGCATCTACTGAAGCTCACTCGGGTACACGTCAACTGGTTCCCACAGGATCTTTAAGTCCAAGGGGCATCCTTCCCTTACGATTTGCTAAACCTCAAGGGGTCTCAGAAGATTGTGTTCACGAGATCATGCAATAGGCTCTGAGGCAACAATAGCTGGAAACCAACGCAGCTCTTCAAGCATTTCAGCAAAGGCAGCAGGCTGAGGCTACTCAACATCGTTTGCTGCTGCAGAATGCTATCACTGAACAGTTCATGAGCCTCTCCCAGACGCTTGTGAATCAAATTCAAAATATTGTAGCCAACCTGCTTGGACAAGTTGCCCATGCCATTCCACCCATCCAACCACAACCTCCTCAACCAGCACCACCAGAACTACCACCACCACCACCACAAGAACCACCTTCACAGCCATAGGTGACCATGATGGTCAAGTCATTTTTCCATCTTTCAAACCCATTTTTGTTAATGACAACGGGGGAGAAATTGGAATTTTGATGTCATAGAAGTATATAGCTAAATAGCTAACACTGTGAATATTTTGGCTGTTTTATCAATACGTTTTTAATACATGAGGTGTTTATATCACATATTCCGCATCCATATCCTTGATATGTTTTTTACACTCTGATATCTGTTATATCTGATGTATTCTTGTTGTTTATTGTACACTGTTATCAGATGCATAAGAAATGTTGAACTCAGGGGGAGTACTTCATTTCATATATATTAACCCTGTCAACATACACTGGCATAACATAATCATCTCTTATATGCTTTATTGTATTCATATATGATTATGTGCCTGTTAACATCAAAATTTAACATTATTTGTCATCATCAAAAAGGGGGAGATTGTTAAGTTCTAAGACTTTGGACGATGTCAAACCCTTAAAATTTTGGTTTTGATGATAACAAATAAAGGATAAATTTTGAAGTATCTAATGGTCTTGTTTGAGTGTTATGGGATCTACGTCGTCCAATGCCGCAATGGTATTGTATCTCTCAAACTTAGACTTTATATTTCGATAAGCAAAGCGTCCAAATATGTTTTGTAAAGTACAACATCCAGCGTCCAATGTTTATGTGAAGCAAGCGTCCAATGCCTATATAACCTACACTCTGTTTTCTATCTTAAAAAGTTATATAATGTTATAATACATTTTCGGTGATGATTCTCTGGAATGTTCGATTATTCCCTCTCATTCTAACATGACATTCTATTTGAATTTTTGAAAAGTGTTGTACAGGGACAGAAAAACATTTCTCTGCAGAAATAGTACAAGTAGGAGGAGGCGCTACATGTATGGTTGTCTCCTCTATCTCTCCACCCCAAGCCGACACGTGGCAATGGTCACACGATTGGGAGAGAATCGCTATTGGCAAAGGTACAGATCCCACAACGGATACTTTACACCAAGTTGCCTATAAATAGAGGAACAAGCTCATGCATCAAACAAGAAGATTCATTAAGAGCTGAAACTCTGTCAAAGCGACTGGACGATCCATACTTGAGCGAAAAAGAGCTTTCTACTAAGCTTTGCTAAGCGATTCTGTGTATTTGTTTTTTATTGTAATATCCTCTCTGTGAGAGTTATTCATTCTTTCTATACTCAAACAATTTCTGTTTGGAAAGCCAGGAGTGGCTTAGTGTGCTTTAATCTCAGGGGGAGATTAAAGGTGTGCCAGGAGTGGCCTAGAGAATACTTGTAGCCAGAAGTGGCAGGTTAAAATACTTGTTAGTAATCAGATTCTGATTAGTAGAACCCTTCAAAGGTTTTTGAAGGAGAACTGGATGTAGTTCAGTTTGAGTGAACCAGTATAAAACTAAGTGTTCTACTCTTTCGCTTTCTAGCTTACTCGCAAATCTCTTGAGTTTTCTCTTCACATACCATGAAAGAGTTTCTTTACACATTTTATTTACGAAAATATTTTACGTGTGTTCTGACAAAAAATGAGAAAATGCAGTTTCATTGAACTGTTGTATTTGAACCACTGGACGATAGCATAGTCTTCTGTTTCACAAGGTTCTTGTAAAACTTAAGATACACTATCTTCATATTTGCTAAAGGATTTCAAAGAAAATATAAACACACTATTCAACTCCCCTTCTAGTGTGTTTCTCTGCATTTCACACAAGAGGAAACAAGTTTAGGCTTTAAGAGAGAGTATAAACACTTGATTTTATACTGGTTCACTCAAACTTTTGAAGGGTTCCACTAATCAAAATTGATTACAAAAACAAGTATTCTACCCAACCACTTCTGGCTACAACAAGTATTCTCTAGGCCACTTCTAGCACACCTTTAATCTCCCTCTGAGATTAAAGACACCCAAGTATTCTTTGATCATTAAGCCACTCTTGGCTTTCCAAACAACAATTTGAATGAAAATACAATTCAGAATCAACTTTCACAAAGAGGATATACAATGAAGAGCATAATACAAAACTTTGAAAAACAAAGGAATAACTGCACAAGTATTGATCATCCAGAGATTTCAACAGAGTTTCAACACTTGGAAATTTCAGAATTCTTCGTTGTTGATTTATGTGCTTAATGCTCCTTTTATAGGCTTCAGCAAAGATCCATTGTGAATTCTTGAGCCTTCGAAAAAAGTGTCTGTTGTCACACACAGCTGTAGCTTGCTACGTGGCAGCTTGGGGTGGAGAAAGAAAGGGGCAAAGGTACTATCCTTTCCATGACATGTTTCACTACCTGTACCACTACAAATTTTGCAAGGAATATTCATTATCTGCTTAGCTATTTTTGTACACACTAGAATTCAAATGATTAACATTCAAATCATACGAGGGAAACAAAGAATATTCAGAGCTTCTAGAATATGTATTAGCCTCGTGATGTGTATATGTGTACGGACATGCATATGGACGTTAACTAACTTGGATAGAAATATTTATGTAAGTTATTTAGCTCCTTTTGGACGCTCAAATAGACTTAGTATATTGCATACTGGTTTCACGATACTTTGGACGATTGTTTGTTTACAGCACGTTATTCGCTGAATGGTCTATTTTAAAAACAAGTTCCATGTATATGGGATGCTTAGAGATGTGTTCTATATAAAGCTTAAGTACTGAAATTACAATACCATAGGTACGTTGGATGGTGTGTTTCCTGTAATACTCAAGTAAACTCATTAGCTTATACAAAATTTAATATCATTTGTTATAATCAAAATCATAGATTTTGAGGGGTTAGACATCGTTCAATGCCTTTGGTTCTAATAATGAAGGCCTCTTTACAATCTTCATGAGGACCACCATATCCTTTAGTTTTTTATCAAATAAAAGTGGCATAACATTATTGAATGGATCTTGTGAAACATAGTTTAATATTAATCTTAAAAAATAATCTTCCTGTAAACAATATTATGTAGATAATATAATAGATAACATTAAAACAATACCTCACACTCATCATAAAGTTTAGCACAAGATTTTCCAAGTAGATGTTGAACATCAACATTAGGGATACTCAAAGGAAATTATTCTACTCCATCATTAATTAGGAACTCAACAGTGTATCTGTTTATGGTAAAAAAAAATTTGAAAACAATCAAACCATATGATAATACTAATATACAACATTTATACAAAGTTTGACAACTATAAATATAATACAAATCATACCAAACATTATAGTATATACCATATAACATACCTAAGAGTAGGTATACCACGAGGATAACAACAACTAACACAATAAAATACTTCAAACTTGGTCATAATTGGTGTCATGCATTCACAAGCCAAATACCACCCATGTCCAGTGAAGTCAACTTTAGAAAATTTCCCCAAAACAACATATGTCTCAGCCTAAAAAGATAAAGAATATATTTTTAAAATCTTACATATGAATTCCTAATTAACTCCAATTTTATAAATAATATTAATAAAAATCATACCTCTAGTTTATAATTAAGGTCACTGACTTTCTTCCTATACATACCTAATTACAACCATCCTAGCAAGGCATATAATAATAAAAGAAGGAAGCTAAAAGCATCAAGTAAACATTTATTCATTCTCCTCTGCCCCTTCCCCAATATAATCATCATTCTCATTGTTTGATAATGAGGCTTATTCTTCAACTTCTTCTCCTTACGAGTCCTCAAAATCAATGCCTTTTAACTCCTTTTTAGATTATTCCAAGTTTTATTATCTTCAACTTCAATCATTTGCTCTTTTTCTCTAAAGTAAGAAAATGCTCTTATTTGACCTTTCTTTTTGTCTTAGGTTTAACATCTACAACACTAAGGGGTTCCTTTCTTTTTTTAGTCTTCTACCTAGTGTATGTTATTGGTTGTCTAATCCTGAAGCCTAAAAAACAACATACCAATCAAGGAGATCATCATTTTCATCCTTAAACACCCTTCCATTCCCAACATCATCATCACCATCCATTTACTCCATAAGCCAGTCATTGCATTCATCAATGTCATTGGGTGAAATTGGATCAATTTCATCTCTATAATTATATTTTTTAATCAATGTTTCATTATATTTGACATACACCAAGTTGTGTAGTCTTTTATGCTCAAGTCTATTCCTTTATTAGAATTAATTTGTAACAAATAATATAGGTAAAAAAATTAATAGGTGACTAAGAGTAAAAAGTATTAACTAATAATAATTATTAAAATTATTAATTAATAAATTACTTGGTCAAAGACACTAGTTGCATTCACATCTCGACACACTACATCTCAAACTCAAAATCTATATAGCTAATTGTTGCAAATTTGGAGTTGACAATCCATATGATAGCCACCATTGCACTAAATGTAACATGTCCAATAAAACTATTATGCAATTGCAGTAATGGATATAACACAAAAAGTTAGAAGAATTGAGAAAACTTTTCTCACTTAGTAAAAATAGTGTTCCTTTGGTGAATTATAAATTTACTTCCAAACATACCACCACTGATTTTATAAGTGGGTAGCTCTTCAAAAATCTTGTCTTACCTCTAGATTAGAGATTAATCTCTCAATGCATGCATAGAGTTTGTTTACCATCTCAAAACCACATTCCATAGAAGGATTGGTGAAGAACAACTCCAAGTTTAAAAAGTGACTAGCTGCATGCAAGGGGCAATAAAGTTGGGAAGTCCCCCCCATTGTAAATAATTTCAAAAACTTCCTTGCATTTGCTTTCAATTTTTTCAAATGAATTCATTATAACTTCTTTAGTCTTTTCCAATGTAACCCCCTAATGGGTACTACCATCTAACTTACATTTTAGCCATCAACCTGGATAATATAAACAAATATGATATTATTACTCAAGAGTATAACTATTCAAGGGCCTACATCATTCTTAAGTAATTACATCATATACATAAAAGGTAATCCCTATACATGGGATCCTATGCCAAAAGAATACATAAAGAGTTCTTTTAACAAAAACTAGCCTATAAAGATATTGCTACATAAACATAATATCTTCTAGGCCTCTTGTCTCCATACTTCAAACCTGTTTAATCTGGAACATAAACACTAAACTGATGACACAGGGTCTCAGTGAGTGTTAAAGACATGCATCATAATCTTTTATCATTCATAAAAGTACTATAAATCACTATCATATGCTACTTTTACATCACTATTGACATAATCTTAACATTTACTTTGCATGCTTTAAGTTAACTTTCTTTATTCCTTTTCCATCCTACGGCATCTATTGAGCTCAATATATTGAAATGTGTCCCTTTCCTTTTATGCCTTGGCCTCGTATTATTCTCCTCCGGCCGGAGGAGCTATGCCACATCTTCTGAAGGTAGGAAGTGACGGAAGATCCCTCCTACCTTCTAAAGCGGGCAATTCATTTCATTTGCATGCTTAACTTATCAATATATATATCACTTTCTTTGATCCCCAAAGGAATCCCCTCTTTCATTTATTAAATATATCATTATCCTCATAGATCATGTAAACGTACAAAATGTATTACGGAAAATAACTTGGAAAGGATAGAACTCAACATAATGTTCCATGGGTCAGTCGCTTAAGCATGAATTTTGTGCTTAAGCCATCCTGACCCTGGCACCTCATGCTTAAGCAACAAATCTTGGTGCTTAAGTGCCATAGTGCCACGCTTAAGCGCCAAACACTTGCACTTAAGCATCAAAGTACTGCAATTGGACCTGGTCCTTGGAGCTTTGTGCTTAAGCGCCAGACCCTCGCGCTTAAGTGCCAGAACACCACGCTTAAGCGCGAAAAACTCACGCTTAAGCGAGAATTGCAAAGAGTACTTCCCACTCTAGGGGCTCCTCGCTTAAGCGCCATGCAGAGCTCGCTTAAGCGAGAGTCCGCGACTCTGTAGGTCATAGGGTTCGTGATTGTGCGTAACCCCTTTACCATAAATGCTACCCAACAACCCAAATCCTCACAATAATGCAAATTAATGATGAATCTTATGCCAAACAAGCAAGACAACTATGATTTATGCATCTCTCACACTAAACCCAAGGATTGGGGGTTGGAGCTCCTCTCCTGTGGATGAAACCTAACCCTCCTTGAATCTCTGCCCAAGCCTCAAATAGAGGGATAGAGAAGGATACATAACCACTCACCAAAGACCTTTGGACTAAGATGATGAGTGGGGTGTTGTGGATTCCCTAGCTTCTTCCTCCTTCTTTTTCCCTTCCTTTCTCCTTCTTCTCTTTTCTCCTCCTTCTCTCTTCTTTCTCTCTCTAAATTCTATTTGTGTGTATGTTAAGTGTAGGAGGGAAGGGTTTGGGGTATATATATATATATAGCGTTAGGTCCTTACTCTATAAGTTACTCTAATGCACACACTGCACTAAAAGACCGAAAAGGCAATTATAAGGATATTATAAAGCAATTAGACATTATCTTATTTTATTATTATCATCATAATTATTATTATGATTTATAGGGATGTTACATTACTCCCCTCCATCAACAAATTTTCGTCCTCAAAAATTGTAACTAAAGCATACCTTACTCAAAAAGGTGGGGGTGTAGCAATCTCATCTCGTCCTCCTTTTCCCAGGTGGCTTCCTCTGATACAAGCCCCTCCCAAACAACCTTAATTAAAGGAATAGTCTTGTTCCATAGTGTTTTCACACTCCGGTCAACAACCGGAATAGGCTTTGATTTAAAAGTGAGATCGGATCTCAACTGAACTGACTCTGTTTCTATGACATGAGAGGGATCTTGGACATATTTTCTGAGTTGAGACACTTGGAAAACATCATGAAGATTGGACAAAGAAGGGGGTAAAGCAATCCTATAGGCCACAGGTCCGATTCTTTCTAAAATTTGGAATGGACCAACATAATGAGGATTCAACTTTCTTGCCTTGATGGCTCTCCCAATGCCAGTGGTAGGGGATACTTTTTAAAAACACATGGTCACCTTCCTTAAATTCTAGAGGTTTTCTCTTCTTGTCGGCATAACTCTTTTGCCTACTTTGAGCCACTTTCAACTTCTCCCTAATCATTTGAATTTTTTGGGTGGTTTCCTGAACTATGTTTAGCCCAACAAGGCTTCTCTCTCCTACCTCACACCAACACAAAGGGGTCATACATTTTCTACCATACAAGGCCTCATAAGGTGGCATACCTATGCTAGAGTGAAAACTGTTGTTGTATGAAAACTCTATCAAAGGTAGGTATCTATCCCAACTGCCTTTCTCCTCTAAGACACATGCCCTAAGCATGTCTTCCAAGGTCTATATGGTTCTCTCACTCTGCCCATCAGTCTGGGGATGATAGGTTGTACTAAAACTAAGCTTGGTACCTAAAGCCTTATGTAATGCCTTCCAAAATCTAGATGTGAATCTAGGGTCCCTATCTAAAACTATGTTGACTGGAACCCCATGCAATCTCACTATCTCCTGAATGTATAACTTAGCCAACTTCTCCAATAAGAAAGTGGCCTTGATGGGTAAAAAGTGAGCAGACTTGGTGAGTCTATCCACTATTATCCATATGGCATCATACCCTGCTTGGGTCCTAGGTAGACTTATGACAAAGTCCATGGAAACACTCTCCCACTTCCACTCTGGAATGTTTAATGGTTGTAACAACCCAGATGGCCTTTGGTGTTCAATTTTGACTCGTTGGCAAACAAGGCACTTAGCCACAAACTCAGCTATGTCTTTTTTCATGCCTGACCACCAAAACATCATTTTTAGATCCTGATACATCTTGGTAGTTCCAGGATGTACCGAGAATCCACTCCTATGGGCCTCTCTCAAAATCTGATCCTTTAGATTATCATCCTTAGGGATGCAAACCCTTCCTAGGAAGAGAATAATCCCATCATCTGCTTCAGAGAACCCTAAGTGGTTCCTCTGAGCTTGCAACTCCCTATCCCCCTTTTGAGCCTCTTTAACCCATTCCCTTAGATCACAGGAAATCTCTATCCTATACAAACTCAAGCTATGGTAAAGTATGGTCATCTCTAGGTTGAGGATCCTAAACTCCTCTATCAACTGCATCTCATGCACTATCATAGAAGATATGTGCAAGGATTTCCTACTTAAAGCATCTGCCACTACATTGGCTTTGCCTGGATGGTGGTACTTCAACTCGAAGTCATAGTCCTTTAAGAACTCCATCCATCTCCTTTGTCTCATGTTGAGCTCTTTTTGGTCAAACAGGTATTTTAGACTTTTATGGTCACTAAACACCACAAACCTGACACCATATAAATGATGTCTCCAAATCTTAAGGGCAAAGACCACAGCTACTAATTCAAGGTCATGGGTGTGATAATTCTCTTCATGTGGCTTCAATTGCCTAGAGGCATAGGCTACCACCTTCTTTTCCTGCATCAACACACAACCAACTCCCTTACTTGAAGCGTCACAAAACACTTCAAAGTCCCCTAAGGGGTCAGGTATAACTAACATTGGAGTAGAAGTTAATCTCTCCTTCAGTTCATAAAAACTTCTCTCACACCTCTCATCCCAAACAAAGGGTTGTCCCTTTCTAGTCAACCTAGTCAGGGGCAATGCTAACTAGGAGAAACCTTTGATGAATCTCCTGTAGTACCCTGCTAGACCTATGAAACTCATCATCTGAGCTACAGTCTGTGGTATATCCCACTCTAGCACTGCTCCTATTTTACTAGGGTCTACAGCTACCCATCCTTGGGATATCACATGTCCCAAGAAGTTCACTTCTCTCTTCCAGAACTCACACTTCTCTGGCTTAGCAAAGAGTTTCTTCTCCCTCAGAACTTGCAAAACCATCCTAAGATGTTCCTCATGTTCCTCCAAGGTGCGAGAATACACCAAAATGTAATCAATGAAGACAACAACAAATCTGTCCAGGAAAGGTCGGAAGATCCTATTCATGTAATCCATGAACACCGCTGGAGCATTGGTTAGTCTAAATGGCATCACCAAATACTCGTAGTGCCCATATCTAGTTCTAAAGGTGGTCTTGGGGATATCTTCTGGCTTAATCCTAATCTCGTGGTATCCCGATCTAAGGTCAATCTTAGAGAAAACCGAAGCCCCTCTAAGTTGATCCAAAAGGTCATCTATCCTAGTGAGAGGGTACTTGTTTTTAACAGTCACTCGGTTGAGTTGCCTGTAGTCTACACATCACCTCATACTCCCATCTTTCTTCTTTACTAAAAGAACAGGAAAACCCCAAGGAGAGACACTAGGCCTAATGAACTGTTGGGATATCAACTCTTCTATTTGGTTCTTAAGCTCACTAAGTTCTAGAGGTGACATCCTATAGGGTGCTATAGAAATTGGCCCCGCCCCGGGAACCAAATCTATAGAGAACTCTACTTCTCTCTCTGGGGGTAAGGTAGTAACCTCTTTAGGAAACACATCTATAAATTCTTTTACAACAGGAATAGTTGCAAGTTCTAGCTTAACCTCCATCTTTGAGGAAAGTAACAAAAGAAAGACTTGGCTTCCCTCCACTAAGCTTTGGGAAACTTGAGTGGAACTAGAGAACAACAAGGGATGAGACTTGGGATAGGGGTAACATCAGAAGGAAACTCTACAATGTGATTAAAATAATTTAACACAATATGATTGGCAGAAAGCCAATCCATGCCCAAAATAATATCCAAACCAATTAAAGGTAAACATATTAAATTCACAACAAAACATTTATCTTGTATTTTAAGAGGACACTCTACACAAACATGTGAGGCAGGAATATTGCCTTCAACTGGGGTGGAGACATTTAATATAACTGGTAAAGGTGTGACAGACAACTTCAAACAACACACACATTCATAAGAAATAAAAGATTGGGTCACCCATGAGTCATACATTTAATCAGGTTGTCAACCCCTTTTGCTTTTTCTCCACTCAAGGTGAAAACCCTTCCTTTAGTTTGAGTTGTCTGGTTAGGAGCTCCCTGCTTCCTCAAAACTGGGCAATCCTTGGAAAAGTGTCCCGGTTGGTGGCACTTGAAACAAACATTTTGCCCAAACATACATACCCCTCGATTAGTCCTCCCACATTTAGGGCATGCCTCCACGTTAGGAGTTCCAAATGCTTGGGTAGCCCCTGAGTCATATAAGACAACTAAGGGTTTTTGATTTAGAAAACATACATTTAATCAGGTTGTCAACCCGTTTTGCTTTTTCTCCACTTAAGGTGAAAACCCTTCCTTTAGTTTGAGTTGTCTGGTTAGGAGCTCCCTGCTTACTCAAAACTGGGCAATCCTTGGAAAAGTGTCCTGGTTGGTGGCACTTGAAACAAACATTTTGCCCAAACATACATACCCCTCGATGAGTCCTCCCACATTTAGGGCATGCCTCTACGTTGGGAGTTCCAAATGCTGCTACCTTTTTGCCCTTAAAACCCTCCTTCCTGTATTTGATATTTAGGGTGAACTTCATTTCATCATTCTTTCTCTTATGGGTTTGTCATTTCTCCACCTTTAGCTTATTCAAATTGCCTTCCACAATGAGACACTTGTTTACTAGGAGTGAATAACTCATAATCTCCAAGGTCCCCACTTGGCTAAGGATGGCAGACCTCAAGCCTTGCTCAAATTGGATGGACTTCCACTCCTCATCAGGTTGATGGTGAAGGTAATGAGAGTACTTAGCCAACTCTTCAAACTTTGCCACATATTGGCCCACCGTCATGCTCCCTTGCTTAAGTTGTAAGAATTCAGTCTCTTTCTGAATCCTAACACTATTGGGGAAATACTTCTCCAAGAATGTGATCTTGAAGTTCTCCCAATTGAGAAGAGTCCACAAGGTCATGATTCCTTCCTTAGCGCCCTTCCACCAATTCTTTGCCTCATCCTTCAACATGAACGTGGCATAAACTACTTTCTGTTCCTCGGTGGATGGCACAACTTCAAAGATGCTCTCCATTTCTTGGAGCCAAAACTCTGCAACCGATGGGTCATATTCTCCCTTAAAGGTGGGTGGGTTGTTCTTTCGGAATTCAGAGAATCCGACATGTTGATTTCCGCCCCCTTGGTTATTAGCATTTGAGGAACCTCCAGGTGATCCCCTCAATACTTGGTTAACAAGGTTAGTGGTGGCTGCCGCTTGTTCCCTCATGGCAGCAGCCATTGCCTCCACGGCTGCTAGCTCGGGAGTACGTGTACGTAAAGGTGGTCTTCCTCTTCCCGCCATTATCTCTACCTACTCTGCACCACATATTGAGTTGATCAGGCTTAATATACAGTAACTCAAATAAGGTAGAATTCATGGCAAGGCTAACAGGACAACCAGAATCTACTAACATATTATCCACAGTCCAAAGGATTGAACGGCTCTGATACCAAAATGTAACACCCTAATGGGTACTACCATCTAACTTACATTTTAGTCATCAACCTGGATAATATAAACATATACGATATTATTACTCAAAAGTATAACTATTCAAGGGCCTACATCATTCTTAAGTAATTACATCATATACATAAAAGGTAATCCCTATACATGGGATCCTATGCCAAAAGAATACATAAAGAGTTCTTTTAACAAAAACTAGCCTATAAAGATATTGCTACATAAACATAATATCTTCTAGGCCTCTTGTCTCCATACTTCAAACCTGTTTAATCTGGAACATAAACACTAAACTGATGACACAGGGTCTCAGTGAGTGTTAAAGACATGCATCATAATCTTTTATCATTCATAAAAGTACTATAAATCACTATCATATGCTACTTTTACATCACTATTGACATAATCTTAACATTTACTTTGCATGCTTTAAGTTAACTTTCTTTATTCCTTTTCCATCCTACGGCATCTATTGAGCTCAATATATTGAAATGTGTCCCTTTCCTTTTATGCCTTAGCCTCGTATTATTCTCCTCCGGCCGGAGGAGCTATGCCACATCTTCTGAAGGTAGGAAGTGACGGAAGATCCCGCCTACCTTCTAAAGCGGGCAATTCATTTCATTTGCATGCTTAACTTATCAATATATATATATCACTTTCTTTGATCCCCAAAGGAATCCCCTCTTTCATTTATTAAATATATCATTATCCTCATAGATCATGTAAACGTACAAAATGTATTACGGAAAATAACTTGGAAAGGATAGAACTCAACATAATGTTCCAGGGGTCAGTTGCTTAAGCATGAATTTTGTGCTTAATCCATCCTGACCCTGGAACCTCATGCTTAAGCGTCAAATCCTAGCGCTTTAGTGCCATAGTGCCACGCTTAAGCGCCAAACACTTGCGCTTAAGCGTCAAAGTACTGCAATTGGACCTGGTGGTCCTTGGAGCTTTGTGCTTAAGCGCCAAACCCTCGCGCTTAAGTGCCAGAACACCATGCTTAAGCGCCAGAAACTCACGCTTAAGCGAGAATTGCAGAGAGTACTTCCCACTCCAGAAGCTCCTCGCTTAAGTGCCTTGTAGAGCTCGCTTAAGCGAGAGTCTGTGACTCTGTAGGTCATAGGGTTCGTGATTGTGCGTAACCCCTTTACCATAAATGCTACCCAACAACCCAAATCCTCACAATAATGAAAATTAATGATGAATCTTATGCCAAATAAGCAAGACAACTATGATTTATGCATCTCTTACACTGAACCCAAGGATTGGGGGTTGGAGCTTTTCTCCCATGGAGAGAAACCTAACCCTCTTTGAATCTCTGCCCAAGCCTCAAATGGAGGGATAGAGAAGGATACATAACCACTCACCAAAGACCTCTGGACTAAGGATGATGAGTGGGGTGTTGTGGATTCCCTAGCTTCTTCCTCATTCTTCTTCCCTTCCCTTTCTCCTTCTTCTCTTTTCTCCTCCTTCTCTCTTCGTTCTCTCTCTAAATTCTATTTGTGTGTATTTTAAGTGTGGGAGGGAAGGGTTTGGGGTATATATATATATATATATATATGTATATATATATATATATATATATATACAGCATTAGGTCCTTACTCTATAAGTTACTCTAATGCACACACTACACTAAAAGATCGAAAGTCAATTATAAGGATATTATAAAGCAATTAGACATTATCTTATTTTATTATTATCATCATAATTATTATTATGATTTATGGGGATGTTACATTTTCCATTGCCTTATAAATCTAACCTATGGATGGTTTTTTCTCACTATTAACAAGGTAAAGCACCCTCGCAAGTGGAGCCATCAACTTAAGTATATATGCCACATCATTCCAAAAAGCTGACATGAGTACAAATTTTGTTGCTTCCTTCCCTTTGGCTTCCTTAGACAATTTCTTATTTGTCCAATCATTTGATATGAATATCTTTCTAAGTTTCCTTTCCCCTTTTGGATCCTTTCTAATGCAAAGAAGTAGCAAACCTAGTAATTGCATGCCTCACCAATTCCCTTTTGTTGGTGAAGAATCTTAACAAGCTCAAAGTACTTAAATGACTATAGATGAACCAAACAAGAGATATTGCTATTTCAATTGTTTTCTTTATCAATGACAAGTTATTAATGTCTTCCAACATAAAATGAAATAAAAAATGAATAATAAAACTAAATAAATGAAATTAAACAAGACAAAATAAAATCAAAATGATGGTATATAACTATATGATGAGAAAATGAAACAAGACAAAAATCAAAGGAGACAAATTAGGGAAAAATTTACAAAAATATAAAGGACAAATGTTTGGAATGAATAAATCTTTATAGAATAAAAGAATGAGAAGAAAAAAAAAGAAAAAAAAAAACAAAACTTATAATTAGGCAACATGGGTAAAAAAAAGAAAAAATAAAGATAAAAAAATTACAAAAGGCCTTAAGAAAAATTTAGAAAGAACAATTTTTCACAAAAGAAAGATAATGACAATGAAAGAAAAGAAAAAAAAACCCTTAAAATTTAAAAGAAACAGAGTTAAAAAGGAAGAAAAAAGAGAAAGATTAAAAAAGGAAAGTCAAGAAAAGGAAAGTTTAAGTAGAAGTAAGAAAAAAAATAAAAAACCACTATTACGTGTTAGCTTGAAATAACACATTGAGTTGATGGAAAACAAAGGAAAAACTCATTGAGTTGGTGGAGAAAAAAGGATTTTTTTAGTGTTAGATGAAGGAATTGGAAACGTGAAGAATAATAGAAATGCAGCATGGAAAAATGAACGACTATCTGTTGGGCTTTTTAGTTTAAAATTGCAACCCAATTGATTGTTCAAACGAAACAAAATAAAAAATAATAATAAATGGAAGAGGAGTTTTGAAAACTCATGTGACACAACTTAACCATTTTCACGCTTTTTTTTTAAATAGCCGTATAAATTTTAAAGGGAACCCGCAATGCCTATACTTAAAGCCAACATTTGACACAATTTTCTTTGCTTTCCTTTCTTCTCGAAGGCTGAACCTTAAACTCTTCCTTCTGTCCCTGACCTACTCGCCAAATTCGACCTCTTCAACACATTGAAAAACTTCGTGATTATGTTGCACCTGATCGGTGATGCAACACCTACAATGTGACACAAACCTATAATTGCCTTTATTGTGGACTAATGCATAAAATATGTTCGCTTAAGGGCAAGCGTACCCTACGCAATAGTGACAGTAGATTTTAAGTCCGGATATCGAACCCAAAGGACTAGAGGCAGTTCCAAAACAATATATTTTTTAATAAATTAAGTTTAAAATATACTACATTCGTTCGTATATATAAGAACAAATAATTGTAATTTTTTGTTTCTAATTATAAGAAACATTGACCACTTTCAAATATATTAATTGCAAAGTTCCTTTTATACTATTAAATTATTGTAAAGTCTATTAATGACATATCACTCATTTCCCATGAAAGTGGATACAATTATATGCTAAAATGCATTTTTGGTTCCCCTATAATTCTTAATATGCAATTTTAGTCCCTCTATTTTAAAATTAAGACATTTAGTCCCCCAAATTTTAAAAAAAAGCAATTTTAGTCCTCATATTTTAAAATTAAGACATTTAGTCCCCCAAATTTTCAAAATCAGCAATTTTAGTCCTTCCTTGGATTGATACGGAAATGTAAGCTGCTGACATGATGCTTATGTGGCAATAGATTAAATAGTATGAAAATTAAAGTGCCCTAGTGGGAATTGAACCCAAGACCCCTTTCACAAACACTAAACAATGAACAACTAGGCTACAAAGTTTCTTTAACTAATATTATAAACAATATTTGTTATATATCATTATTGCACGAGTTATTAATTTTTTCTTATTTTATTCTCAATATAAAAATTAATTAAATTACGTAAATAGTATGTAAATTATTTACATAAATTATTTTATGTAATTTACACAAACTACATAAATTTATATCAGTATGTAGCTTTGTTTATTTTTCTTAGCGCACCAAAAAAATTATAAAAAATAAATATTAAAATTTTATTAATTTGTATAATTTGAAAAAAAATAATTTACATAAAAATAAATTTATGTATTTTGTATAAAATACCTAAAATGATTTATATAAATATTTATATATTATTTTTTGTAATTATATTGATTTATATTTATATAATTAGAATAAAAATAATTTATAAATTAAATTAATTAAATGCTTTTATTTTATTTATACAAAATGTTTAATAAATTACACATTATAATTATACAGAATTATTTTGAGTAATTTACATATTTTAATTACACAAATTTATTTAACATATTAATATATATTTTAATTAGAAGATTTAATTAATATATAAATTATTTTTATTCTAGAATTGTATAATGAAAATAATTTATATATTAATTAAATTTTAAAATTAATATATATATATATATATATATATATATATATATATATATATTGATACATAAAACAAATTTGTATAATTAAAATATGTAATTACTCAAAATAATTTTTTAAAATGATAATATGTAAAATATTAAAAAAATTGTATAAATAAAATAAAAATATTTGATTTATTTCATGTATAAATTTTTTTTATTCTAATTATATAAATCATTTTATGTAATTTATACAAATTACATAAATTTGTTTTTATGTAAATTTTGTTTTTGAAATTATACAAATTAATAAAATTTTATTTTATTTTATAATTTACATATTAATATATATTTATGTAAATTACATCTAATAATTTTTGTAAATAGTTTACATACTAATTTATGTAATTTAATTAATTTTAATAATTAGAATAAAATAAGAAAAATAATAAAAACTTGTCTAGTTATGATATATGACAAATATTGTTTACAATAGTAACTAAAGAAACTTTGTAGCCTAGTGGTTCATTGTGTAGCTTTTGTGTAAGCGGTCTTAGGTTCAATTTCCACTATGACACTTTATTTTTAATACTATTTAATTTCTTGACACTAGTGCAAAAAACGCTTATTACATCAGTTAAAAATGACTTTTTACATCGGTTGTACGACCGTTATGGATGCAGGCGATATAGAAAGTGATAACTTTTGTGAACTGAGATATAAAAAGAAACATTTTACATCAGTTCTTTTGATGGCTGATGTAAAAAAATAACTTTTACATCAGTTCTTTTTATAATCGATGTAAAAAGTTCTTTTTTTTACATCAGTTCTAATTATAACTGATATAAAATGTGAACTTTCAATATTGTAAAAAAATGAGCTTTTTGTAACCCCCCTTCTAATAAAAACATTTAATTTAAATATTTAATTCACATTATATAAATATATAAAAGTTCTAATACAATCTAATAATATTCAAAATATATTCTACAATTTACGTCACCAAAATTTTTCATAAACATTTTTACAAATAAGTCTAAGTATTACAAGTATTGTCTACCCAAAATATTTTCCCATCCTACAGCTCTGGTCATATCTGCATCCGTTTCTTCTAACTATTCTTCCAGTTCACCTGCATTTGCACTTCCCTAGAATCTAGGGACAAAATTTACCGGATCAGACATTTAATTTCTCATACAATTAAAACAATATAAACCATGTTCATTTCATATAACAATTAATAAATCACATAAATAATTCAAATGCAGTTTTGACTCAAAATCATTTTGACCCTGCTCCATGGAGACTTCCCCTTTGAGTGTTTAGTAAGAAACTGGCCTACCATTACACATTGCAATTCAGCTATCAGCCCCTACTAAACGCGAATAAGCTAAACAGAATTAGGAGATCAAGATACTCGGAAGGCCACCACAACCGCAACCCAGTCCAGTTTCCAGCCACATGTGGAATTGGCAATATCCTTCACCCCACAGACTATATAATCATAGACTATACAGTCCTGTCTAACTTACTCTGCTCACCCATCATTTCTAAGGACTATCATATTCTCAGTTCGAAAATCTCAATCATCTTTTTAAATACATGACCACCGTAGTCCCGGTTGGTCAACATCAATCCTTTCTTTATTTTCATGACTACCGCAATCCCGGTTAGTCATCACAGTCCTGGAAATCACTTCCCCCAAAATACTCATGCTTATGTAACATGATAATGATCATCAGTAAATAAAATTCTCGGTTAATCAATCTCAACTATTCTTTTAGATTTCATGACTACCGCAGTTCCGGTTAGTCAACAAAAATCCTTTCTCATTTAAAATCTTTGTTCTTTCCCCAAAAGACTCATGAATATAAAATATGTTAATGGTCACAAGCAAATAATTACTATTAAACAATCACATAAGGAAATATAACATTATATCATTAACATTTTTACTAAAATATCAATTAAATCTTTACTATGGAAAATTTCTAAACTTTTACTAAAATGCCCCTATCTTTTTCTAAAATTCCAATTTTGCTCTTAAAATGTGAAATTACCAAATTACCCTTACTATTTTCTAAATTTTCCGAAATTGCCCTTGATCTTTTTATAAAATTACCATTTTACCCTTAAACTTTTTATAAAATACCAAGATTATCCCTAAGCTTTCCAGAACATGTGTAATTACTATTTTACCCTTGAATATTTTATAATTTACTAAATTGCCCTTGAACTTTTTATAAAATTCCAATTTTGTCCCTACATGTGAAATGGCTATTTTGCCCTTGATCTTGGAAAAATTTTCACATAGTACCCTTCCTCCCTAGCCATGACCGAATGGTTCCACAACCATTTCCAACAAGATTCACAAACTACCAAGCCATTTCAATCAATAACCAGCCACACAAGTTCAATCAACCATGTAATTTTTTTTTTAGCAAGAAGAAAGAGCTACTAAGGTGCCCATAGAACCTCTAATCCCAACTATGTTGGCACCAGAGGACCTACTCCTCACCTGAAGCAGACTCCAAATTTATTAAACGAAAGGAAAAAGAGAGTACAAGAAGAAACATGGGGAAAACATCGAACCCCATGAAAAAGAAACATCAAAAGCTAAAGCTAAGGCTAGAAACATCAAAAATAGTCAAAAGCATAGAATCACAGTACAAAAAAGACTAACAGAATCTGTAATTTGGAAGACTAAGTCTATCTCTCCACAAAGTATTTCGGATAAAGCTTGGAGATGAATCCCACCAAGTAAAGCCATGAACTTGAAGTGCATAATTTGCCAAACTGTCAGCGCAACCATTTCCCTCTCTATAGATATGGGATATACGGAAGGAAATTAAACGGGAAAGAGCAATACAATTCCTCCAACGGGCTCTAAATTTCCAGGGCACCATATCCACAGCATCAAAGGCTTGAACTACTGCTAATGAGTCACACTCAAGCCATAATTTTGACCAACCTTTTTCAAAAGCAATTTCGATTGCTGTCATAGCAGCATGTAACTCTGCATGAAAAGCAATGAAAATGGGAAGGGAAAGTGCAAAGCAGCCCAACAGATCACCAACATGATTTCTAAAAATACCACCACAAGCAGCCGGGCCAGGACATCCCTTCGCTGCCCCATCCACATTACATTTTATCCATTCAGGCAATGGAGGATGAAATATAGAGAAATACACTAGAAGGGGGGTTGAATAGTGTATTTAAAATTTCTTTAGAAAACTTTTACTAATGTGAAGATAGTGTATCTTTACGTTTTACAAGAACTTAGTAAAACAAAAAAATCAAGCTATCGTCCAGCAGATTAAAAGACAGCAGTCCAAAGAAACTACTCTTCTTCCTTTTCGTTAGAATACACGTAATAGATAAACTTAGATAAAATGTGTATAGAAACCCTTTCGTAGTATGTTGAAGAGATAGTTTAAGAGAAATGCAAGAAAGCTAGAAAGCGAGAGAATAGAACACTTAGTTTTATACTGGTTCACTCAACTGAGCTACGTCCAGTTCTCCTTCAAAAACTTTTGAAGGGTTCTACTAATCAAGATCTGATTACTCCCAAGTATTGTAACCTTGCCACTTCTGGCTACAAGTATTCTCTAGGCCACTTCTGGCACACCCTTAATCTCTCCTTGAGATTAAACACAAAATCCAAGTATTATTTAACACTAAGCCACTCCTGGCTTTCCAAACAGAAATGTTTGAGATAGAAAGTAAAACTTAACTCTCACAGAGAGGATATTACAGTAAGTACGAGTATACAAAATCGCTTAGCAAAGCTAAGATGAAATGCTCTTTTTGCTTAAGATATATCGTCCAGTCGTTTTGACAGAGATTCAGCTCTTTATCAATTTTTCGTCAGTCCGATATTTGAGCTCATTCTTCTATATATAGGAAGCTTGTTGAAAGGTATCCGTTGAGGGATCTGTTCCTTTTCCAAGAGCGGTTCTTTCTGTAGCATATGACCGTTGTCACGTTTTGACTTAGGGTGAAGAGATGGAAGTGACAGTCGTACTTGTAGCGCCTCACCTACTTGTACTTTTTCTACAGAGAGAAGCTTCTTCTTTTCCTGTTCAGTACTATTCGAAAAAATCAAATAGAATGGCATGTTAAAATATGAGAGAGTGATCGTTGCCTTATATTGAATCAACATTGAAAGCGTATTTTTAAGATAGAAACTACAGAGAGTGTTATTCAAGCGTTGGACGCTTGCTTTCACAGGAGCATTGGACGCTGCCTGTAGGATTCTTATAAAACACATCTGGACGCTTTCTTTATTAAAACATAAAGTCCAAGTTTGAGAGATACAATACCATTGTGGAATTGGACGACGTAAATCCTATAACACTCAAACTAGATCATTAGATACTTCAAAATTTATCCTTTAGTTATTATCATCAAAACCGAAATTCGAGGGGTTGGACATCGTCTAAGGTCTTAGAACCTAACAGAGGATACCAATTCACTGTGATAATTTTAGGAGCGCATTTAGTATGACCGGTAACACGAATTTTTTTAAATAAAACAAACTCCTCCATAGAATTAGACATGGTCCCAGCTGAGAAGTTACCGGATAAAGAAGCAGTAGCAATTGTCTTGTTCAAAATGAAAGTTTTCGATAAAGGGCCATTATGGAATCTACTGTGATTTCTGCTAAACCAAATAAGATCAGCCAAATGTATCATTAAGGAGATAAAAACATCAAGGGCCTGAGAGCTCGTTGCTGTTTGGGCAGTTTCCAGAAGCTGCAGAGGGGATGAAAGATCAATAGCCCGCTGAATAAGGTGCCCCAAAGACGTCCAAAGATCACAAGCAAAAGAGCACTCCAAGAACAGATGAGCTGCTATTTCGGCAAAAGCACCACAGTGAGAGCAAATGGAAGCAAATGAGATGCCACATTTCTGGAGATTGTCATCCGTAGGCAATCTATTATAGATCCAGTGCCAAAAGAGAAAAGCTTTTGAGGGAGGAATCCTAGCACGCCAAACCAACTTACTCCATGCTACTGGCTGTGTATGGGGTTGAAAAAACTTGATTGCATCTTTAAAAAGCAAAAGCCCCGAATCAGATGGGCACCACACCTGAACATCTTCAACTGCCTCCAAAGGAATGGTAACACCTTTAATTTGTTGAACCAATTGGGGGAAAAGATGCTTAAACAAAGGCGGAAAAACCCATTGCTTGTTAAAGATAAAGTCAGCCACCGATGCTGTCAAAAGTCTATTTGTATCCATAGGAATATTCAATAATTCAGATATTGGACTAGAAAGCCAAGTATCCGTCTAGAACGAAATGTGCTTACCATTTCCAAGTTGCTAAGCAGAATTATTCAGAATGATTGGAATGTAAGGCTTTATTCCAATCCAAATGGAGGAGGGAACATGAGATGTTCTAGGGACGCCCTTCTTAAAGAACCTACTGCGCCCCAAACAGGCCCAGTGGCAATTAGAAGTGAGCAAAGACCAACCAAGTCTAAGCATGGCATCTTTATTAACTATCTTTAGGGGACGAATACCAAGACCACACAACTCCACCGGCAAACAGATTTTCTTCCAAGCAACAGTGACTAATTTAGATTTGTCTGCATCCCTAGTCCAAATAAAATTTTGAATCCAAGAGTCAAGCGTATTTAGCATAGCCACAGGCCATGCATAGATGTGAAAGGAGTATAAAAGCAAGCTTTGTATGACAGATTTAATGAGTTGAACTCTTCCCATAAAGGAAAGAAGCTTACCTCTCCAAGATACCAATTTATACCGAACTTTATCCATAATTGGTTGCAGATATATTTTCTTTGGACGTCCAACAAACAGGGGAACCCCAAGGTATGTAAAAGGAAGGGACCCCTTAGAGAATCCCAAAATTTCTTTGATAGTCTGTAATCTATTACCCTCATGCAGAGAATAAAATTTGCATTTGGAGGGATTAAAAAATTGACCTGATGCTTCCCCATAGTCACAGAAAAGAGACATAAGATGTTGTAAGATGCGTTTAGTGCCTTTGCCAAAAACAAGGATGTCATCAGCGAAAAATGCATGGCTGGGAGTACAGATGCCATTTGGACCACTCATAGGCTGGAATAAACCCCTATCTACCAAGGAAGAAATACCACGACTAAGCACTTCCTCCGCGAGACAAAATAAGAGAGGAGACAGAGGGTCTCCTTGGCGAACACCCCTTTTGCAGGAAAAGAATCCAATTGGCTTACCATTGATGGAAAAGGAGAGCTTTGCAGACAAAAGAATGACATGAATCCAATTAACAAATTTATCCTCAAAACCAAAAGCTCGCAGAACATCAAGAAGAAAATTCCAGTCCAAAGTGTCAAAAGCTTTGCGAATATCAAATTTCATGATTAAATTTCCCCCAACAGTGCGATGCTTAAGCAGATAGACCGCTTCAGAAGCAACGCAAATACAATCACTGATTTGCCTATCCTTGATAAAACCTCTTTCGTGAGGAGAGATGATTTTGGGAGCTATAACTGCAAGTCTAACAGCCAGTACTTTGGAAATGATTTTGAACTGGAAATTTGCCAAAGCAATTGGGCGAAAATTATCCACTGTGTCAGCCTCAGGAAATTTTGGAATCAGAACAACAAGATTGGAATTCATGTTAGGAAGAATCCAACCCTGTCAAAAAAATTGAAGAACAGCTTGGAAAACATCTTCTCCAACGATATTCCAAAAATGTTGGAAAAAGTAGCCCCCAAAACCATCCGGTCCTGGAGCACCGTCACCATTCATATTGAAAACTGCTCTTCTCACTTCTTCCTTGGTTGGGATGTTAGTAAGGAAACAATTATCCTCACTAGAAACTAATGTGGGAATTGTGCGACTAATGAAATCATTGGACCTGCAATCATTCTCACCAGCATAAATACTAGAGAAAAAGTTTAGAACCTCCCTCTCGATGTCCACCTGATTGACAAGTAATTGCTCACCACTCCGAAGTAGAGATAGCTTGTTAGAAGCATTACGGACTCGAGCAATTCTGTAAAAATAGGCAGTGTTGCGATCTCCCTGACAGTGCCACTTAATTCTCGCTTTCCCTTTCCAAAAAGATTCCTGCATGGATAGAGCTTTTTCAAGATTAATCTGAGCTTGCATCTCCTGATCTTTAAGAACATCAGAATATCTCTTATAAGAAATATCATGCTGTATAGCTGAAACAGCCTCTTGACAAGATTTGACAATGTCATGAATATTCCCAAAGCTACTTTTGTTCCAAGCACGAAGTACATTCTTTAAGTGCCTCAATTTACTTCCCAGGATAAACATGGGACAGCCAACAAAGTTCTGCTTCCAAGAGGTTTCAACTATAGAGTAACAATCATTATGCTCAAGCCACATCTTCTGGAATCGAAAAGGGGAGGGACCAGATTTCTCCTCTAGCTGGAGAGACAGTAGTAATGGGGCATGATCAGAATGCATCCTAGTAAGAACATTACAAGAAATCGAATTCCAAAAAGAAAGACTATCCTCATTGCAAAAAGCACGATCCAGTCTCATATCTATATGATTGGTACCACGTCTTCCATTAGACCAAGTAAAACTTGCTCCCTTTGATGGCAGGTCTGTGAGATTACAAGAGTCAACCCAAGCACGAAATTTAGAGCAAGATAAAGACAAAGGCAAACGCCCTCCACGTTTCTCATGAGATCCCATTACAGCATTAAAGTCTCCTATACAGCACCATGGACCAACACTGTTTTGCTGAATCTGAGGCAATTCCGCCCATAAATGTCTACGAAGAACATAAGATGTACTAGCATAGACCACGGAGAAAGAGACCGAGCCAGAAGCCCCATTAGAAGCTATAGAGAAAGAAATTTGTTGCTGGGAAGAAGAAGTAATCACTGGAAGGAGTGAATCCTCACAAAGAGCCCAAAGATTAGGCTTAAGATTGCCACGATCATTGACAGCAAAAAGTCTGAAATTAAGATGCTTCCAGAAAGATGAAGGAATATCTGAAGGAGAAACCCATGGCTTTGCAATAAACAAAACATCTGGTTTATAAACTGAACATAAATGTTTTAAATATAGAAGTGTGGCTTGATTAGCCACACCCCTAGCATTCCAATAAATAGACTTCATCATGCATGGAATTGAACACCTTCCCTATAATGGGATCGAGTAACTGCAGGAGAAGTTTTCTTGTTCTTTTTCTTCAGTCTTTTCTGTTGAGACTTGGAAATAACAAGAGTAAAATCTTCCTCGCCCTGAGAAGGAATCGAGTCAGGTACAAAAGGACTAGAGTGATGCACAGTGTCAAGGATAGGACTTGAACGCTCTTCCTCTTCCATAATATCTCCCCACCTACTCGTAATATTGTGAATATCATTCAAAATCCGTTTTTGAGCATCACCAACAACTTCTCTATCGAAAGGTGATTTTGGATGCAAAGACTCATCACATGAGTCTGAGGCTGCGTCGTTAACCAGGGTTGCCCCCACAGGGCTTTGTCTGTTGTCTCTATGACTCAAGTCATTCTCGTCAGGATTCAACTCAGCATCTTGGACTTGTTGATCTGTCTGCTGATCAAGATGAGCATGTTGTTGCTCATCTACAATCGCTGCCTTATCTTTGACATGACTAGGGCCGACTCGAAGACCCTCGTCTGGAACGACCAATTCTTTATTATTCTGCTTGGGAATGTAAACCTTCTTCATCTTGGGATCATTCTTGGAATCACTCTTTTGATCGGAAGAAGGCTTCTTTTTACAGTCTGCTAAAGAATGTCCCACTATTTTGCAAAAAGAACAGAACTGTGGTAGTCTTTCATATACTATGTCGACGAAGAAAGCGTATCCAGTCCTTTCCACCAGAATTTGATCACGAAGATCACTGGTCAAATCTAAATCCACAAGAACCCGTGCATAATGGCCAAAGGTTTTGTTACTAGTTGTATCATCTAGTGATAAGGGAATACCAATTCCTCTAGCAATAGAGAATAAGATTTTGGGTCGCCAATATTCTTGTTGCAAACCAAAAATCCGAATCCAACACTGAGAGTTAGTTTGCTTCACTGAATTTGGATTAAAATCCGGCGTCCAAGAAAAGAGACGCAGGACTCCGGGATCAATGTTCCACGCTCCCACTGCCAGCACTCGACGTAGGTCCTCTATAGAAGAGAAGGAAAATTCAAAGAATCCTTTTCCTATAGGAACCAAATGCTAATTACCCAACGGCTGCCAAAGCTTACCCAACCATGTAATTTCAATCAAGAACAACCAATCAAAGATTCAATCCATCACAAAACATCATAATATCAACCAAACATTCCATCATACACCTATTTTAAAATTCTATCATCAATTAAACAAAATCCCTAAATCAATTTCCTATTTTCATGATTCTTAACCAAACTTTAAATCTAAACCTCAAGACATGATTTTCTACATTCCAAGTTGTCTAAATTGAAATTAAATGCCATGATCCTTACCTAGAATCCTTAGTTTGAAGAAGAAACCCTTGAATCCTCTTCTCCCTTTCTCTCTTGTCTTCTTGAATTTTAGAGCTTTTCTCCCAATTTCTTCTCTTTTGGCCAAAGCTATATTGAAATTTGGGAGGTTTTGGTTGGTTTAATTTTTGATTTTGGAAGAAAATATGAAGGTTTCATGGAGGGCTGCAGCTGCCCAAAACTCACGGTTTTGGGTTTTTAGAGAGCTAGGTTAAAGCTTTTTCTTTTACTTAGTTTCTTATGTTTTTAAAGAAAATTTTTCTCCACTAAATTTAACTACACATTCACATCCAGTTGCTGGCCTTTGGCAGTCCCTTTGATCACCAATTTCAGCCACTTGGACGTACAAAGGAGGTGCCTTACGTGAGTTGCCAATTGCCTTGGTCAATTGGTCAAAAGTTGTAGAAATTATGGATTTTTCTAGAATTTATTTGGGGCTTTTAATTATCTTACAAACTAATTATAATTTGAAGAAACTAACACCACCATTAAATTCCTCACTATCAAAAACCTTGGGGTAGTGTCTTAATTATCTCTTTATCAAGGTCTAATTAGCTTAATTTAATTAGATTAGAAATATTGAGTTGTCAAATTTTGATTGGCTAATACTTTAAATTTTATTTTTCTTAGTTAAACAATATTAATAATTATTCTAAGTAAGTTATAATTAATAGATAATTCCATAGATGTCATACAAATTTTATCTTAATTTTCTGCCTTAGAATTTTATCGTAATAATTTCTCAGAGTTCTAACTTTTAGAAAATCCTAACAATTCGAAATTAGCAATTTACTTTTGCAACTCTATATATTTTAAATCTATATTCAATTATCTATTTATTAGATTACAATTTACTCCAAAATTTTACACTGGAAAATTTATCCTGGACAGCTGTCTGACACAACGGTCCAGTCAACAAGCATTTCATTTCTCAACTGTATATATTTTAAATCTATATTAAATTCTTTATTTATTAGAGTACAGTTTAATCCAAAATGTTATACTGGAAAATTTCTCCTGGACAGTTGTCTGACTCAACTGTCCTGTTAACGATAACTTCAGGCCTAAACAAAAGCACTAAAAGACTTAGAAATTTTTACTGAATAGAACTGTATTAATGTTATTATGAAAATATGTACAGAAAGTTTCTATAAAATACAGTACATAATTTCTCATAATATTTATATAAATAAAATATGTACAAGTTGTAAAATAAAATTGAAGGTGTTACAATTCTCCCCCACTAATAAAAATTTCGTCCTCGAAATTTCTAATACAACTATATAAACAAATAAGGATATTCTTCTCTCATTTTCTCCTCTAATTACCAAGTGGCATTACCTCTGATATCATCCCAAATAATCTTAACCAGAGGAATATTTTTACTCTCAAATAGTTAATCCCTTTTGTCCTCAATCTTAACAGACCTTATTTCAAATGTTAAGTTTTCCTTTACCTGTATTTGATATATTGTCTGGTTAAGGTTATTTGATAGGCCATAGGTCCAATAAATTTAGGAGTTAGTTTCTTAGACTTTATATTGGTGTGACTTTCAAAAATATATGATCACCTTCTTGAAATTCTAAGGGTTTTCTTCTTTTATCTGTATAACTTTTCTGTCCACTCTGTGCAATTTTCATTTCTCCTGAATTAATTCTACTTTTTCAGTTGTTTGCTGGATGATGTCTGGCCCAATCAACAGATTCTCACCATCCTGACACCATACCAGTGGTGTCCTACATTTCTACCATACAAAGCCTTATAAGGAGCCATACCTATACTAGAATGGTAACTATTATTATATGTAAATTCTACTAAAGGTAATATATCTTCCCAGTTTCCTTTCTCTTCTAATGTACATGCTCTTAAGAGATCTTCTAATGATTGAATAGTTCTTTCTGTTTGACCATCAGTCTGAGGGTGGTATGCTGAACTAAGATGTAATTTACTTCCTAAAGCTTCCTGAAATTCTCTCCAAAATTTTGAAAGAAATCTAGGGTCCCTATCAGATACTATACTAGTAGGTACTCCATGTAATCTAACTATTTCTTTTATGTACAATTGGGCTAATCTTTCTAAAGAATACCTAATATTTATTGGAAGAAAATGTGCTGATTTAGTTAATCCATCTACAATTACCCAAATGGTAACACAATTCCTATTAGTTCTAGGTAATCCTACCACAAAATCCATTGATATACTATCCCATTTCCATACAGGTATCTCTAGAGGTTGTAGCATGCCAGATGGTTTCTGATGTTCAATCTTTGCTTTCTGACATGTTAAACATCTAGCTACATATTCTGCCACATCTTTCTTCATCCTAGGCCACCAAAACATCTCTTTTAAATCTTTATACATTTTTGTAGTTCCAGGATGAATACTTAATTTACTTTTGTGTCCTTCCTCCAAAATTAATTCCTTTAATTCTTGATTGTTAGGTACACAAATTCTATTTTTAAACCTAAGAATTCCATCAATTCCTAAATTAAATTCTTTTATTTTATCTGTTCCTATTAATCCTTTCTTTTCTTGAATAATTATATCTACATCTTGTTTCTTCCTAATTTCTTCCAAAAAATCATTTGTTATAGTAATCATTCCTAATTGATTTTTATCCTTTTTCCTAACTGTATATAAATTCAAATCTCTAAATTGTTCTATTAACTCTAATTCTTTAATCATTATAGTTGACATATGTACAATTTTCCTACTTAAAGCATCTGCTACTACATTAGCCTTTCGTGGATGATACATTAACTGAAAATCATAATCTTTAATAAACTCCATCCATCTTCTTTGTCTCATATTCAATTCCTTTTGATCAAACAAATATTTTAAACTCTTATGATCACTATACATCAAATCTAGATCCATATAAATAATGGCTCTAAATCTTTAAAGCAAAAACTATAGCAGCTAACTCCAAATCATGAGTAGGGTAATTCCTTTCATGCTATCTCAACTGCCTAGATACATAAGCTACCACTTTCCTGTTCTGCATCAACACACATCCTAACCCTTGATATGAGGCATCACAGTATACATCATAGGGTTCATTTGGGTCAGGTAAAACTAAGACTGGTGAGGTAGTCAATTTATGTTTCAATTCTTGAAAACTTTCCTCATAACTATCACTCCAAATGAAAGGTTGATTTTCCTTAGTTAATTCTGTTAAAGGTCTAGCTATCTTAGAAAATCCTTCTATAAATCTTCTATAATATCTAGCTAATCCTAAGAAACTCTGAATTTCAGTCACTGTTTTAGGCCTTTCCCATTCTAACACTGCTTCTACCTTAGAAGGATCTACACTTATCCCATCTTTAGAAATTACATGTCCTAAAAATTTTACTTCTTCCAACCAAAATTCACATTTTACACATCTTAACATATAATTTTCTGTCTTTTAGAGTTAGTAATGTTATTCTAAGATGATTTTCATGTTCTTCTTTATTCTTAGAATATATTAATATATCATCTATAAATACTACTACAAAATGATCTAAGTATGGTCTAAACACCCTATTCATATAATCCATAAATACTGCTGGAGCATTAGTCACTCCATATGGCATCACTTGATATTCATAATGCCCAAACCTAGTCCTAAAAGCAGTCTTGGGTATATCCTCCTTTTTAACTCTAATTTGATGGTACCCAGACCTTAAATCTATTTTAGAAAATATTGTTGCTCCTCTAAGTTGGTCCATTAAATCATCTATCCTAAGTAAGGGATATTTATTCTTTATAGTTACTTGATTAATTTTTTTTTTATCTACACATAACCTAGATCCTCCATCTTTCTTTTTAACTAATAATATTGTGGCTCACCATGGGGACACACTAGGCCTTATAAACTATTTTTCTAATAATTCTTCCAATTGTTTCTTTAACTCAGTTAATTTCAATGGTGACATTCTATATGGTTGCATAGAAATTGGTCTAGTACTAGGCATTAAGTCTATACTAAATTCTACTTCTCTTTTAGGAGGCAAGCCAGGAACATCATCAGGAAAACTTCAGGATACTCATTTACAACTGGCAAAGAGTCTATTTCCATTTTATCTTCCTTAGTTTCAAGAGATGATAACATGTATTATTATTATTATTATTATTATTATTATTATTATTATTATTTATTTTTTTGAATTTCAGTTTTAAATGATATTTCTTTAGGTTTGATAGGCTTAAGTCTAGAAACATCAGGTTCAGGAAAAATCAAAGTTTTAGAGGCACAATCTATTAGGATAAGGTAGGCTACTAACCAATCTATTCCTAATATCACATCAAGGTCAATCAAAGGCAAGCAATTCAAATTCACAACAAATGGTTTATCTCTGATGGTTATCACACAATTCAAACATATTTTAGAGGTTAGGAATGGTTTAGAAGTAGCCACAGAAACAATCAAAGTATAGGGTATTTTAAACATGATTAACATCCTCAACTTACAGCTGTACTTTAGAACCCTAATTCCAACAGATCACTATTAGAAAGACTTTCAAAACACCTCAAATTACTCCAATTCACTACTACCAATTTAATTGTTACTTGGGCTCCATTTCCAACATCAAGACACACACCCTTAGGCCTTCCAATCACTTACTCTTTCAACTTTTTTTTTTTTTAATTTCTTAGGACAACTACTACTAACTTAGCATTTGGGTCATATTCTACCCTATTAATCAAGGTTTGACCATCAAGAATCCTCATATATACCTACCAACTAAGGCCTACAACGTGTATCATTAATAACCTCAATTATACAAGCCTTAAATCATCACTTACACCATGGGAATGTAATTAAACATATTAAACCCGCAGGCTATTTTACTGCACCAGAAAAATGCACTATTTTGGTTCTAATGTCTAAAACACAAAATTTCAAGTCCAAATAGTTAAGATATCAATCCTGCAACAATTCTAAACTACAATACATTGTTTCAGCCTTCAAAACATGTGAAAACATCCCTTAAAACAATAAGATAATACCCACTCTCTCAACATCTTATGATATTCCAAACATCAAGTTACCTTCAAAACTTTGTTTTCTTTTCCTTGTCAAACTCATCCTTATCCTATAAACTCAAATATTTGGACCTCTATTCTCAACCTTGATCTACTAACTCAGATCTTTAGATCTCCTTCCTCAACTAACTAAAGGGTATAACTTGTAAATTCACAATATAAGGAACATGGAAAATAATACAACTTGGACAATATTAAAAATTTTAGCATTAGGAGGGAAAGTCATCTCGACTGAGTCCTGAGTGTGCACCCTCACAACTCTATCAAGATTTCCTTTCTTCCTTTCTGCCATCTCTACCCATCTTAAAATCTCAGATCTAATTACTATGTCAGATCTAATTACTATGCTTTTTCCCATAATATTCTTAACAACTAAACTAAACAAACAATTTCAATCAGAGTAACACAGCAAAACACCTAATAGACCCACTACCCACAAGTCCTAGAGATGCATAACCAGAGCTCTGATACCACTAATGTAACCCCCCTTCTAATAAAAACATTTAATTTAAATATTTAATTCACATTATATAAATATATAAAAGTTCTAATACAATCTAATAATATTCAAAATATATTCTACAATTTACGTCACCAAAATTTTTCATAAACATTTTTACAAATAAGTCTAAGTATTACAAGTATTGTCTACCCAAAATATTTTCCCATCCTACAGCTCTGGTCATATCTGCATCTGTTTCTTCTAACTATTCTTCCAGTTCACCTGCATTTGCACTTCCCTAGAATCTAGGGACAAAATTTACCGGATCAGGCATTTAATTCCTCACACAATTAAAACAATATAAACCATGTTCATTTCATATAACAATTAATAAATCACATAAATAATTCAAATGCAGTATGATTTATGCAAATGCAGTTTTGACTCAAAATCATTTTGACCCTGCTCCATGGAGACTTCCCCTTTGAGTGTTTAGTAAGAAACTGGCCTACCATTACACATTGCAATTCAGCTATCAGCCCCTACTAAACGCGAATAAGCTAAACAGAATTAGGAGATCAAGATACTCGGAAGGCCACCACAACCGCAACCCAGTCCAGTTTCCAGCCACATGTGGAATTGGCAATATCCTTCACCCCACAGACTATATAATCATAGACTATACAGTCCTGTCTAACTTACTCTGCTCACCCATCATTTCTAAGGACTATCATATTCTCAGTTCGAAAATCTCAATCATCTTTTTAAATACATGACCACCGTAGTCCCGGTTGGTCAACATCAATCCTTTCTTTATTTTCATGACTACCGCAATCCCGGTTAGTCATCACAGTCCTGGAAATCACTTCCCCCAAAATACTCATGCTTATGTAACATGATAATGATCATCAGTAAATAAAATTCTCGGTTAATCAATCTCAACTATTCTTTTAGATTTCATGACTACCGCAGTTCCGGTTAGTCAACAAAAATCCTTTCTCATTTAAAATCTTTGTTCTTTCCCCAAAAGACTCATGAATATAAAATATGTTAATGGTCACAAGCAAATAATTACTATTAAACAATCACATAAGGAAATATAACATTATATCATTAACATTTTTACTAAAATATCAATTAAATCTTTACTATGGAAAATTTCTAAACTTTTACTAAAATGCCCCTATCTTTTTCTAAAATTCCAATTTTGCTCTTAAAATGTGAAATTACCAAATTACCCTTACTATTTTCTAAATTTTCCGAAATTGCCCTTGATCTTTTTATAAAATTACCATTTTACCCTTAAACTTTTTATAAAATACCAAGATTATCCCTAAGCTTTCCAGAACATGTGTAATTACTATTTTACCCTTGAATATTTTATAATTTACTAAATTGCCCTTGAACTTTTTATAAAATTCCAATTTTGTCCCTACATGTGAAATGGCTATTTTGCCCTTGATCTTGGAAAAATTTTCACATAGTACCCTTCCTCCCTAGCCATGACCGAATGGTTCCACAACCATTTCCAACAAGATTCACAAACTACCAAGCCATTTCAATCAATAACCAGCCACACAAGTTCAATCAACCATGTAATTTCAATCAAGAACAACCAATCAAAGATTCAATCCATCACAAAACATCATAATATCAACCAAACATTCCATCATACACCTATTTTAAAATTCTATCATCAATTAAACAAAATCCCTAAATCAATTTCCTATTTTCATGATTCTTAACCAAACTTTAAATCTAAACCTCAAGACATGATTTTCTACATTCCAAGTTGTCTAAATTGAAATTAAATGACATGATCCTTACCTAGAATCCTTAGTTTGAAGAAGAAACCCTTGAATCCTCTTCTCCCTTTCTCTCTTGTCTTGAATTTTAGAGCTTTTCTCCCAATTTCTTCTCTTTTGGCCAAAGCTATATTGAAATTTGGGATGTTTTGGTTGGTTTAATTTTTGATTTTGGAAGAAAATATGAAGGTTTCATGGAGGGCTGCAGCTGCCCAAAACTCACGGTTTTGGGTTTTTAGAGAGCTAGGTTAAAGCTTTTTCTTTTACTTAGTTTCTTATGTTTTTAAAGAAAAATTTTCTCCACTAAATTTAACTACACATTCACGTCCAGCTGCTGGCCTTTGGCAGTCCCTTTGATCACCAATTTCAGCCACTTGGACGTACAAAGGAGGTGCCTTACGTGAGTTGCCAATTGCCTTGGTCAATTGGTCAAAAGTTGTAGAAATTATGGATTTTTCTAGAATTTATTTGGGGCTTTTAATTATCTTACAAACTAATTATAATTTGAAGAAACTAACACCACCATTAAATTCCTCACTATCAAAAACCTTGGGGTAGTGTCTTAATTATCTCTTAATCAAGGTCTAATTAGCTTAATTTAATTAGATTAGAAGTATTGAGTTGTCAAATTTTGATTGGCTAATACTTTAAATTTTATTTTTCTTAGTTAAACAATATTAATAATTATTCTAAGTATGTTATAATTAATAGATAATTCCATAGATGTCATACAAATTTTATCTTAATTTTCTGCCTTAGAATTTTATCGTAATAATTTCTCAGAGTTATAACTTTCAGAAAATCCTAACAATTCGAAATTAGCATTTTACTTTTGCAACTCTATATATTTTAAATCTATATTCAATTATCTATTTATTAGATTACAGGTTACTCCAAAATTTTACACTGGAAAATTTATCCTGGACAGCTGTCTGACACAACGGTCCAGTCAACAAGCATTTCATTTCTCAACTGTATATATTTTAAATCTATATGAAATTCTTTATTTATTAGAGTACGGTTTAATCCAAAATGTTATACTGGAAAATTTCTCCTGGACAGTTGTCTGACTCAACTGTCCGGTTAACGATAACTTCAGGCCTAAACAAAAGCACTTAAAGACTTAGAAATTTTTACTGAATTGAACTGTATTAATGTTATTATGAAAATATGTACAGAAAGTTTCTTTAAAATACAATACATAATTTCTCATAATATTTATATAAATAAAATATGTACAAGTTGTAAAATAAAATTGAGGGTGTTACACTTTCTACATCAGTTATAATTATAACCGATGTAAAAAGTCAATTTCCATATAGCTTATTTATTTTTGGATAATAATTTCAATCCATTTAATATTATATAAAATTTTAAATTTAAAACAATCATAAATAAGTAAAATAAATTTCACCAAAAAAGTCATAAATAAATATATTAGAATTTAACATAAAATTTAAAACGATGATAAATAATTAAAATATATTATTTTGGGGCTTTGGCCCTGTAAGTAGTGAAGGAAGAAAACAATAAACAGTAGAGCCAAATACCTGTCACACTGCAATTAGAATTTAGCATGAAGCTATTTGACAAGAAACTGAAATGTTTAATACAATGATACAAGACAGAATGAAAATGAAAATTCCCTACTCTTGCTACTCAGCTTCAACTCAAGTGGATCACTGAGTGGACAAAAACCAATAATTGATAATAGAAACACGAGGTGTCATGAAGATCTGAGAACACTTATTAGAAGACTAAACAAACAACTTTGACGACACAAACTCAGTCTTAGAAACAAGATGAATCAAAGCTTGAAAACAGAGAAGAAATCATCATATATAAATGAAAAACATGAAATGAATAAATAGGAATTAAGAAAAGTGATGAACTTGTCATGCCTTTTGGCCTTAAGGCTGCAACTGATGTTAGGGTCGAGCGTCGACGAACAGGGAACAAGATTCTGCCACTAGAAAAACAACATTGCATTAAGAAAAAATAGAGTGAGAAAGTGAGTGAAAGTGAGAATGATGATTTGAAGAAACTTACAGCCCTTTGCACAGTTTCGGGAGGACCATCGAGAATTTTAACTTGATTAGGACGAGGAAAATGTACAGTTTTGGGTTGCAGAGAAAGAAGAAAGTGAAGTGCGAGAGTAGAGATAAGAAAAGAGAAGAATGGAAGGAGTTCTCTGCCTCCGATGACCCCACTGTCGTCACATGCACCTCAGAGCCATCAGATCTGCCACCGAAGCCACCAAATCTGCCACTGGAGCCAACAGATCTGCCACCGAAACCACCAAATCTGTCATCGGTCGTTAAAATAATCGATGTAAAAAATAGTTTTTACAATGATTATTTTAACACTTGATGTAGAAATGCATTAATTATTTACAAAAATGCCACCGCACCACTTTTTACATCGCTTGTTAAACAACTGATGTAGAAATGACAATATAAAATGTCATTTTTGTAGTAGTGTGATTTTAAAATAGGGGGACTAAAATTTCGGATTGAGAATTATAAAGGGACCAAAAATTCATTTTAGCCTTATATCTAACCACGACTTACATCAATAAACTCTATGGGTATTTTTGGAATAAAATTCAAATTTATGACAATATTAATTAAAATGAACTAATTTAACTACTTTTTTTGGTCTTGATGAATTAGGTATTTGTTTCTTATATATAGGAACAGAGGTAGTATTATTTTTGTGGATGGATTGGATATCCATCCATAAATAAAAGTGTTAATGGATGGATTGGATGATTTTTTATCAAATGGGTCGGATTTTTTAAATAAATTTTTAATGGATCAAAATGGATGAATGAATTATTTTGATCCGATTCATTATGATCCAGATTTAAATTTATCCGATCCATCCATTTTGCCATCCCTAGTTCCAACAATAAAACTCACTAATCTCTCCCTGCGCATGAAGGCTTGCAGCATCGGCGCCGCAAGAAAAGTCTACCCCTGTGTGAGCGTGAGCTACAACCTTGGCTTTTAGCAGCTAGGTTACCTATTTTTAATAAGTGTGGACTGGCCCACTACTCATTTTTTTTAGTTTCTTTGTTTTTTTTAATGTTAATTCAGTTGTTCTATTTTTTTTAAGTCAATTGGTGTTGTTTTGGTTATTTTGAGTTGTTAAAGCAAGCCTAAAAATTATATTTTTATGTATATATTTTAACATTTTTTTGTAAACTTATTATTTTTAATTTATAATATTAACAACAATTTAAAAAAAAAGTAATAATATATTAATATACTTAAAAACAACAAAATAAAGGCTAAATTGCAATTTTGGTCCCCCTAGTTTTACAAATTGGCGATTTTGGTTAGGGATGGCAAAACGGGTCAACCAGCCTCGACCCGCCACGCCGTTGACCCACCAAAAACGGGTTGCCCCGTCCCGCCACGCATAAGAAAAGTGGGTTGCAAATCCGAGCCCGCCTGTTATGCTCGGACCCGCCAACCCGCCAAAAACCAAAAAATTAAAAAAAAAATATTTAATTGATTTTAATTAATTTTTATCTTTTAAAAATATTAAATAATAAATAATTATTAAAAATATTAATAATATATGTATAAAATAAAAAATAGATATTAAATTTATTTATTTACTATAAAAACAGGTTGGTGGGTTGACCCGCCCTCAACCCGTTTTTTTGGCGTGTCAAAATGGGTTGACGGGTTCAAAATCTCAACATGGCTGAGGGTCAAAACGGGTTGACCCGATGGGTCCAACCCGTTTTGTCACCCCTAATTTTGGTCCCCCTGTTAGATTATTAACTAATAATTGTGATTAGTAGAGTTATTAAATTAATTATAAATTAATTAAAAATCATTAATTATTAAAAAACTTTAATCATAGATTATTAACCCTAACCTCTTATCCTCAACCCCTCTTCCTCAACATAAACTTTAATTATAAAGTTTTTTAATAATTAATATTTTAATTAATTTATAATTAACTTAATAACTCTACTAATAACAATTATTAGTTAACAATCTAACATGGGGACCAATATCACCAATTTGTAAAACTAGGGAGACCAAATGTTACAATTAAAAACTAGGGGGGCCAAAATCATGAATTTAGGAAACTAGGGGGACCAAAATTGTAATTTTTCCTAAAATAAATAACATCAATATCACATTATAAAATCTATACCCATTTGAGTAATTGTACATTTGAAAGTACTTTTGATTAATATATCCAGAAAAGTTTCATTCTGATAAAAGTACTTTTAGAATAAAAGTATCCAAACATAAATCAAGTTATATTAAACTTATTTTTTAAACTAAACTTAGGTTTACAAAGTTAAGTTTAGTTGAACTTAATTTTCTAACTGTAATCCAAACACACACTAAATAGCTCCACCACGACAACGAGTTGAAGCGTCGTCGAGACGAAATTGTGGAGCGCCTTTACGCAGCGAGTTCGATGTAGCCGCAGTGCTGGAGCTGCAACAAGGGAGGTGCACGCCGCTGCACAAAGGGAAGTAGGAAAGAAGGGTGGGGGCGCTAGGATTTGAGACAAAAAGGGTATTTTTATCCTTTTAGTTTCTTATGGGGGTGCAAGAAACAAAAAATGGGGTGTAGGAAGCAATGATCCATCTCATTATCTTTTAAGGTCGAGTTTAGGCAATTGCTTCCCGCATTCCATGAATTGTTTCTTGCACGCCCATAATTTCTAATATCCCAACATTATCTATTCCATTTTATAAGTTCTTGTTTGATCTTTTTTCTCCCTCCGTCATTCTCTCCCTCCATTTTGTATGAAGTAGAAAGAAAGCAAAGTTGTAGATCAGAGGTTGTTCTCCTCCGTGTTCGAGGTAATTTTTTTAATATTTGGTTATTTTCTAGAATGCCTAATCTGTCACACATAAACATTGGTGAACCTTTCCAGATTTGCCAATCTGGAATTAGTTTTTGTTAATTCCAGATTACTCAATCCAGAATTAACAAAAACTAATTCCAAATTTACAAATCCAAATAGGTTCACCAATGTTTATGTGTTACAGATTCGTTAATTAGTAAGTTATGCATTAATATTCTGTATTGAGTAATCCAGAAAACATATGTTTTTTGGATTACTTAATTCAGAATATTAAAAAAAAAAGTTATGGATTTACATTTTTGAAAATCTACATTATATTATGCCTTACGGATTTGTTAATCCGAAAGTTTATCCTGGTGGTGTCTCCAAAATGGTGTCTTCATCCCAAATGATTCTAGTGACCAGTGGTGTCGGTTTCATTGGCACCCATACCGTGGTTCAACTTATCAAAGGCAACTTCAGTGTTTCAATAATCGATAATTTTGATAATTGCATCATGCAATGTTTATACATAACCGAAGAAGGAATTAAATATCTGATGAAGCAAATTTCTACAGTGTAGTAACCATCTAGTGAATTTGAGAAGCAATTGCTTCACATGATTGGTTAAAAACTTTTTTTTTTCAAATTAAACCTTCATGCCCTTGATTTCTAAAAATTTTGTACAATGTCGTAGCCATCTGAACCCACAACATTTAACTTCGGAACCTGTGGTGGCTGTCAAGGTGTTTTAGTTGAAATATTGCAAATCTGTCAGGATAAAACGTCGAAGCAAATCTCAGGGTATTTTGGAGAATTCGATTTTGTTTTAAAATGATGTAAGGTGCAAGAGGCAATTCATGGGGTGCAAGAAGAAATCACCTCGAGTTTATATGCTGTTATTTTTTTTTTCGAAGCAGAGGTCCAACTTGGTTTTGTGTTTGGGTGAGTATTTGCAAAGTTAATTTTATATTATTGATTTTGATTAAAATTTTAATGTGAAGTGATTTATATTTAGATTTTTTTATTTCAAAAGTAAATTAATAATAAAACTCAATATAATTTTTTTATCAAATGAAAAAAGTCACTTAAAATACTTCAACTCAAAATCAATTTTAGACTTATCAATTTCTTAACATAAAACTAAAAACATGTGATTATTTATCTAAAAATACATTAACTAGTATTTCATCATAATTTTAAATAATTCAACATAAATTCAAGCATGCATCATAATCATAATGTCTACAATTTAAAGTGTGTTTAAAATAGCCGTAAAAATTAAATTATTTTAATAATTAATTATATATATAATTGATTATTATTATAGTCAATTATAATCATAATCAAAGCATATTCTTATCTTGCAATAGTACATAAAAGCATTGTTCATTAACCTTTTGGCTATATATTTAGAACAAGAACATCATGGCCAAATTCTAAATAGTTGACCAAATGCTCAAAGCTGAGTAGAGGTATAAACATAGGAAGAAATGTGATTCCTAGATTCTATCTCCTCTTTCTTACCTATTTTGGTGACTTTGTTTAGCAATCAAAAGAATGTTTGGCCCAAACAATCTGCCATTGTATTGATAAAATTTTATATTCTCAAAATTATTCATGTAAAAAATAGAATAAATTTTAAGATAAATAAAAATTCATATTTTTTTAGTAGATTTAGCATGTTTTTAAATAAACAAAAAAAAGATTATTTCAATAATTCAACGATTATCGTTATAATCAATTTTAAGAAATAAGTTTTGTACTTAGATATGTCAGATAAAAATTAATTTTAAGACAATGTAATTTTTTTTTTACAATAAATAAAGAATTACTTTCTTTTATAATAAAATTAGTATTTTAACTTGTGCATTGCACTAGATAAAATGTTCATATTGATATAATTAAAATTTATAATAAATAAATATTTTTAATATGTAAATTATATTTTATATTTTTACTGAACAATTTAAATTTTAATATAAGGTTATTTTTAGCTATTAACAATTTCTTAAAAAAACCTAATGAAATATCCAAGAATCAATAAATTATACTCTTCATTGTTTACAAAATTTTGAGTTGTCCTTTTTATCTTTAATTACTCAAGTAATTTTCACAAGAACAAATCCCACTTTTATAGGTCCAAAAATTCTTTCACAAAATAATCAATCTTTTTAGGTTTATTTGTTTTTTGTTTAGTAATGAAAAGTATAAAATTTTGTTACCTCCCTAACTGTCTTTCCATTAGGTATGATTCTTTTTCTCAAACTCTGATTTGTTAAGGAAAATTTGATCTAATTCACCGTTGTTGATGTTTATACTAATCAATCGTAGAATAAAAAAACTATGATTTTGTCCAATTAAGCTTCCTTATGAATTTAGAAGTTCTTCTTAAATACAAGGAAATAATTCAGTTCCACAAGTAAGGATTGCTAGTCTCGAATGAGTAATAAAAAAGATTATTGCATGTCATAGGTTTAGGTATTGTTCCTCCAATGATTCAATTTAAAGATGGAGATAAAAATAGTAAATTGAAAGGAATAGGTGTTAGGTTCAAATCCCTTCTAATATGTGGTTTTAATGACAACAAACCTTTTAAACTAAAATTTAAGCTTTATGAATGGTTGATATTAATGAATCTTGATAAGAATTGGTTTCTTGATGTATACGAGGATTTAGCATCATCATGGAAAAAAACTACAATCTATATGATGCAAGACATAAATCAAAATGAAAGAACTAGTACTCCAAAAAGAAAAGTTGGATATATATGTTCAAAATGCAAGGAATAACGGCTTAGAAAGTATGTGGCACATCAATAAAGAAAATAAAGAAATATCAGAGGCTAATTGAATCCATGAAAATGTTCTCTAAAACAAATTCAATAATAATTTACATCACAAAATGTAAGAAACAAATTGTCTATCTTAATTAAGTCCAAAAATTCAACAATTCTCGCTAAACATTTATGTTTACTTTCTAAATAGATTCACTTCTACTCAACTATTTTCCCATAATCTAAAAAGTATGTTTTGAGTAAGAGAGGACATGTAAAAGAAAATAAACTCCTCAGAAAGTAGTTATAAAAATTAGAAAGCTTTGTTAGAAAGTATTCTTCACTTTGCTCAAAAAGATAGTCATTCAATCAAAAAACAAGTATTAAAAAGTTGTCTATGGTGAACCAAAAATCTATTGAACCTTGATTAGAAAACAACTTATCTACAATAAGAAATCTATAGGGCATCATATTCTGAACTTCTTAAGAAATAAAGTTTCCAATAAAAAAGTTACCAATTGTAGATCAGAATTCTTATATCAACACTCAAAAATTTAATAGACCCCAACCTTTTGAAGACATCAAGTTCTAATATTTCACTTTCTAATTGATGAACAAATGTTTTTGTACTATCAAGGTTACACACTCAAAATTTAAGCTTCAAAATACTTAAGGAAAGGCAATACAAACTTAAAGAATGAGCATTAAAAAGATGATAAGCGGGACCATCAGAATGCTTCCTTAGAAAGTTTGAATCTAACTAAATAAATAGTAACAATGTGACTACATCTTTGAAAAATATGTAGATGATAGTTGTATATAACCAAGAACAATTCAAAATCACAAGGACACAAGCCTCGATGACCATAAACAGATAATAAAAAGGAAATAGTTCTATATAAGCACAAAAGTAAGATGAAAAAACCTTAAAGAAGAGAGAATACAATGTGTTGATATGTTTTAAATATATATTTTCCTCTTCCTTCCACCCTACAAGCTTCTAAACATCAAAGATGTAGGGGGAATTGTTCTACAACATATATGAGTTCGTTTTTTCTTCATTTTCTACATCTATTTTTATGTTTTCCATAACCCCGTAACTATATTATGTGTCTAACATTGTATCACATTCTAGGAAGGTGTTCTAGCTAGCTCCAAAACTTGATGTCTATCTAGGGTCAACCTAACACTAAGTGAGACCTAAAGCAAATTTTGAGAAAGACTTTGTCTACTTTAAATAAGAGAGTTGTATGTTGGGCCTTTTTGCCAACATATGTGTGGCCTTTTTTGCTTGAAAAAAATAACAAATAATTTTTTATTGGGGGGCTTAAAGCTTGAGCTTTAGTTGCTTTACCATTGGGTTGTGTAACATCCTCATTTTATTAATTGTACGCATTTATATATGTATATTATTAACATTTATGCACTATATTTTATAGAAACCTTATGTACATATTCTCTTAATGAAATTAATACAGTTCTACTCAGAAGAATTTTCTAAATTTCCAAATGTCTTTATTTTTGCCGAAATTGATAGTTGACTGGACTGCTATGTCAGACAGCTGTCCAGGGTAAATTTTCAAGTATAGAATTTTGAACTCATTTATAACTTAAAAGAAAGGTAATAGAATATAGATTAAAAATATATACAGATAAAGAATTAAAATGCTTATTCAGAATTGTTAGGATTTTCTGAAAGTTAGAACTTTGAGGAATTATTACGGTAAAATTCTAAGACAGAAAATTTAGAGAAAATTCATAGGATATCTATAGAATTATCTAATAATTGTAATATACTTAGAATAATTATTAAAAATGTTTAACCAAGAAAATTTTAATTTAGAACCTTAACCAATCAAAAAGTGACAACTTAGGCTTTTCTAAGATCACTAAATTAAGCTAATTAGGCTTGGATTAAGAGATAAGTAAGACACTACCCCAAGGTTTTTGATAGTGAGGAATCCAATGGTGATGTTATTTTCTTCAAATTCTAATCACATTGTAAAATAATTAGCAGCCCTAATTACCTTCTAGAAATTTCTACAAAGTGCTTGAAATGTTGACTTTTGGGGTAGGCAAGTGACTTGGAACTCCTTGGCTGTCCAAGTGGGCTGGAAAGGCTTGGCAAGTGGACTTCCCTTGGTCCAAATGAGCTGCTGGACGTGCAGGGCAGCAGCTGGACTTGAAGGCAAAGTCCAATTTAGTTAATAATTTGTTTTAAGAAGCATTTAACTTAAGTAAAAGGAGAAAAAGTCACAAAAATCTATTTTCTCTCAAAACAGAACCTTGAGCTCTCCAAACCCAGCAGCTGCAGTTTTCATTTCAATTTCATCTTAACTTCATCATCTCATCCCAAATTAAGAAACCAAACCATCCAAACTTCCTAAACCCTAAGCTAATCGGCAAAAAGGAAAAGAAATTGGAGGAAATCTCAAAAATTCATACAAGACCAAGGAGTGAGGGAGAAAGGAATTCAAGGCTTTTTCTTCAATTAAAGAGTTTAAGGTAAGGATCTAGGCATTTAATTTCAATTAGAACCCTTGGAATTAGAAGAAAACATGTTGTAGGCTTAGATTAAAATTTTGACCTAGAATCATGAAAACTTGAAATTGATTTAGGGGTTTTGTGTTTTTGATGCTTGTGATTGTAATTCATGGAGTGGAATGATGTTTGATTGAATTTTTGATGTGTTGTGATGGTTGAAATTTGGTTTGTTGAATTTTGATTGAAATTGTGATTTGGTTGATTTTTGGTTGGAATTAGAAGTTGTTACTTTGGAAAATATGTTGAGAATGGTAGTGAGACCATTCGGCCAGCCCTAAATACAAGGGATATTATGTGGAAATTTTTGTAAAACCAAGGGCAAAATGGTCATTTTACATGTAGGGACACATTGGGTATTTTGGAAAAAGATTGAGGGCATTTTCGGAAATTATTAAAATACTAATGTTATAAGGTAAATTGCTTATTTTTTTGTATTCTTGTATGTTAATGTGTACAAATTATTTATTTAATTGTGATCATGAACATAATTCATTGCATGAGTCTTTTTGGGGGATTTATAAAGATTCAAGTGAAAAATAATTGATGTTGGCTAACCGGGATTGCGGTAGCCATGAAAAGAAAGAAAAGAAAAGAAAAGAAAGAAAAGAAAAGAAAAGAAAAGAAAAGAAAAGAAAGAAAAGAAAAGAAAAGAAAAGAAAGAATTATGTTGACTAACCGGGACTGCGGTAGTCATGAGAATTGAGTTGATCTATGAGAAATGACTTTTGTTGACTAGCCAGGATTGCGGTAGTCATGTGAAATGAAAATGATTGAGAAATGAATTGTTGACTAACCGAGACTACGGTAGTCATGTGGAAATGGAAATGATTGAGAAATGAATTTTTGGGTGAGCATAATAAGTTAGGCAGGGTTGTATGGTCTGTGATTATATAACCTGTGGGGTGAGGGATATTGGCAATTCCACATGTGACAGTAATCCGGAACGGGATTGCTGTCGTGGTGGCCTTCCTGGATATCCTGATCTCCTAATTCTGTTTAGTTTATTCGTGTTTAGTAGGGGCTGATAGCTGAATTGCAGTGCGTAATGGTAGGCCAGTTACTTACTAAATACTCAAAGGGGAAGTCTCCATGGAGCAGGGTCAAAATGAATTTGAGTCAAAAAACTACATTGCATAAATCATACTGCATTTAATTATGTGTGTAACTAATTATATTGTTATGATATGTATTTGTTTGAAATTGTTTTAATTCTATGAGAAATTAAATGCCTGATCCTGTAATGCTGTCCCCAGATTCTAGGGGAGTGTGAATTGCAGGTGCTTGAAGATATAGTTAAATGATGAAGATGCAGAAATTCCAGAGCATATAGGATGGGACTATTTTGGGTAGACAATAATTTGTAGTAGTTAGAATTATTTTGTAGCAGTGTTTATATAAATTTTAATGATGTAAATTACATAACATATTTTGGATTGTAAGAGATCGTATCAGAACTTTGAAATAAATATATAAAATGAATTAAATAGTTAAATTATGTTTTATAAAAAAAAAGGGGGTTACATTAGTGGTATCAGAGCTCTGGTTATGCATCTCTAGGATTTGTGAGTGATCGGTCTGTTATGTATTTTGCTGCGTTACTTTGATTGAAACTGGTTGTTTTATATGAATTGTTTGTTTTGATTGAAATTGTTTGTTTTCTATGAATTGTTTGTTTAACTTGTTTATTAAGAATATTCTAGGAAAAAGGGTAGTAACTAGATTTAAGATTTTAAGACAGGTAGACATGACTGGAAGGGGAAGAGGAAAGCCAGCTACTAATCCTAGAGCTGAAACTGATAGTATAGCTGAGATGGCGAGAGCTATAAAAGAGATGGCCAAAGCAGTGACCCATCAGACTGAGACATTGGCTCAACAGGCAATGGTTCCATTAAGGATTTCTCTATCTCCTTAGCTAATGGATCAATGTAAGGTAATAGAAGATATAAAAAGGGCGCAAGGATCCAAGAAGGTTGAATATACAGGTAGAGGAAATTTAGGAAGAGGAGGTCCTATACAGAAAGGAAAAAGTATTCAGCCACAGAAACCATATAGTAGGCCCCCACAATGGCATTCTAAAGAAGAAGGAAGTACATGTGGTTTTAGACCTACTGGAGGAGTAAGTGGAGCTGGGAATTCTCAAAAATCCAAGTTAGTATTTAGGTGTTGGAGATGTGGACAGGGACATTTGACAAGGGATTGTACTCTGTCTCGTCCAGTTTGCTTTAACTGTGGAAAACCAGGTCATTTGTCTAGAGAATGTCGTGCACCTAGAAAGGATCAAAGTGGGAGAGCTTTACAGACTCAGAAACCTACAGCCAGTGGAAGAGTTTTTACCTTGAGTGGTGCTAAGGCTTCTCAGTCTGAAGATCTGATATAGGACAAGGACAAATGTAAGATAAATCCGTGACTGTGTTGTTTGATTTAGGTGCTAACACAGTCATTAGACATTGTATATTAAGAATATGAGTTTAGTTGTGTTACCTTTGCCCTAACCTTTGCTTATTATGTACCTATATCTAAACTAATACTAACCTGTAAAATAGGTTTGAATTGTGTGATAAATATTAGAGATATACTCTTGTTGTAAACTTGGTTGATTACCTTAAAGTGCCTTTGATGTAATATTAGGATATGATTAGATATTCTAATAGATGGTGCTTCTAAAACTTTCATTTTCCTGAACTTAATATTTCTAGACTTAAGCCTATCCAACCTAAGGAAATATTATTTAAAAGTGAAATTCAAAAATACATGTTATCATCTCTTGGAACTAAGGAGATAAAATTGAAATAGACTATGTGCTAGTTGTAAATGAATATCCTGAAATTTTCCTGATGATGTTTCTGGTTTGCGTCCTGAAAGAGAATAGAATTTAGTATAGATTTGATGCCTGGTACTAGACCAATTTCTATGCAACCATATAGAATGTCATTATTGAAATTAATCGAGTTAAAGAAACAATTGGAAGAATTATTAGAAAAATAGTTTGTAAGGCCTAGTGTGTCCCTATGGTGAGCCTCAGTATTATTAGTTAAAAAGAAAGATGGAGGATCTAGGTTATGTATAGATTATAGACAATTAAATAAAGTAACTATAAAGAATAAATATCCTTTACCTAGAATAGATGATTTAATGGACCAACTTAGAGGAGCAACAATTTTCTCTAAAATAGATTTAAGGTCTGGGTACCAATAAATTACAGTAAAAAGGAGGATATACCCAAGACTGCTTTTAGGACTAGATATGGACATTATGAATATCAAGTGATGCCATTTGGAGTGACTAATGGCCCAGCAGTGTTGGATTATATGAATAGGGTGTTTGGACCATACTTAGATCATTTTGTAGTAGTATTTACAGATGATATATTAATATATTCTAAAAATAATGAAGAACATGAAAATCATCTTAGAATAATATTAGAAATTTTAAAAGATAGAAAATTATATGCTAAATTGTCTAAGTGTGAATTTTGGTTGGAGGAAGTGAAAATTTTAGGACATTTAATTTCTAAAGATGAACTAAGTGTAGATTTTTCTAAGGTAGAAGCAGTTTTAGAATGGGAAAGGCCTAAGACAGTAACTGAGATTAGTAGTTCTTAAGATTTGATGGATATTATAGAAGATTGATTGAAGGATTTTCTAAGATAGCTGAACCCTTAATAGAATTTTATTTGGAGTGAGAGTTGTGAGAAAATTTTCGAAGAATTGAAACATAAATTGACTACCTCACTAGTTTTAGTTTTACCCGACCTAAATGAATCCTATGAGGTATACTGTGATGTTTCATCTCTAGGGTTAAGATGTGTGTTGATATAAAATAAGAAAGTGGTAGCTTATGCATCTAGGCGGTTGAAATCACATGAGAGAAATTATCCTACTCATGATTTGGAGTTAGCAGCTATAGTTTTTGCTTTGAAGATTTGGAGACATTATTTATATGGATCAATATTTGATGTATATATAGTGATCATAAGTGTTTAAAATATTTGTTAAAAAAAAAAAAAAATTGGAAAGGAGAAAAAGAAGATGGATGGAGTTTATTAAAGATTATGATTTTCAATTAAGGTATCATCCAATAGAGGCTAATGTAGTAGAAGATGCTTTAAGTAGGAAAATTGTGCATATGTCAACTATGAGGATTAAAGAATTAGGATTAATAGAATAATTTAGAGATTTAAATTTGTGTACAGTTAGAAAAAAAAAATTCAATTAGGAAGGATTACTAATGAATTTTTGGAAGAAATTAGGAAGAAACAAGATGCAGATGAATGTATTCCAGAAAAGAAAGGATTAATGGGATCAGGTAAGGAAAAAGGATTTAATTTAGGAATGGATATAATTATTAGGTTTAAAATAGAATTTGTGTACCTAATGATCAAGAATTTAAAGAATTAATTTTGGAGGAAGGGCACAAAAGTAAACTTAGTATTCATCCCAGAACAACAAAAATATATAAAGATTTAAAGGGAATGTTTTGGTGGTCTAGGATGAAGAGAGATGTAGCAGAATATGTGGCTAGATGTTTAACATGTTAGAAAGCAAAGATTGAATATCAGAAACCCTTTGATCTGTTACATCCTTTAGAGATACCTATATGGAAACGGAATAGTATATCAATAGATTTTGTGGTAGGATTACCTAGAACACATAGGAATTTTGATACCATTTGAGTAATTGTAGATAGATTAACTAAATTAGAACATTTTGCTTTCAATAAATATTAGGTATTCTTTAGAAAAATTAGCTTAATTGTACTTAAAGGAAATAATTAGATTATCTGGAGTACCTACTAGTATAGAGTCTAATAAAGACCCTAGCTTTGTTTTTAAATTTTTGGAAAGATTTTCAGAACGCTTTAAGAAGTAAAATTTTATCTTAGTTTAGTATAACACCCTAAGATTGATGGTCAAATAGAAAGGACTATTCGAACATTAGAAGATCTCTTAAGAGCCTGTACATTAGAAGAGAAAGGAAAACCTAACATTTGAAACAAAGCCTATTAAGATTGAGGACAGAAGGATTAAGTACCTGAGAGGTAAAGAAATTTCTCTAGTTAAGGTTATTTGGGATGATATCGGAGGTGATGCTACATGGGAGTTAGAAAAAAAAAATGAAAGAAACATATCTTCATTTGTTTGTATAGTTATTTTGTTGAATAGTTGTATGGTTATATATTTGTATTAGAAATTTCGAGGACGAAATTTTTATTAGTAGGGGAGAATTGTAACATCCTCATTTTATTAATTGTACGCATTTATATATGTATATTATTAACATTTATGCACTATATTTTATAGAAACCTTATGTACATATTCTCTTAATGAAATTAATACAGTTCTACTCAGAAGAATTTTCTAAATTTCCAAATGTCTTTATTTTTGCCGAAATTGATAGTTGACTGGACTGCTATGTCAGACAGCTGTCCAGGGTAAATTTTCAAGTATAGAATTTTGAACTCATTTATAACTTAAAAGAAAGGTAATAGAATATAGATTAAAAATATATACAGATAAAGAATTAAAATGCTTATTCAGAATTGTTAGGATTTTCTGAAAGTTAGAACTTTGAGGAATTATTACGGTAAAATTCTAAGACAGAAAATTTAGAGAAAATTCATAGGATATCTATAGAATTATCTAATAATTGTAATATACTTAGAATAATTATTAAAAATGTTTAACCAAGAAAATTTTAATTTAGAACCTTAACCAATCAAAAAGTGACAACTTAGGCTTTTCTAAGATCACTAAATTAAGCTAATTAGGCTTGGATTAAGAGATAAGTAAGACACTACCCCAAGGTTTTTGATAGTGAGGAATCCAATGGTGATGTTATTTTCTTCAAATTCTAATCACATTGTAAAATAATTAGCAGCCCTAATTACCTTCTAGAAATTTCTACAAAGTGCTTGAAATGTTGACTTTTGGGGTAGGCAAGTGACTTGGAACTCCTTGGCTGTCCAAGTGGGCTGGAAAGGCTTGGCAAGTGGACTTCCCTTGGTCCAAATGAGCTGCTGGACGTGCAGGGCAGCAGCTGGACTTGAAGGCAAAGTCCAATTTAGTTAATAATTTGTTTTAAGAAGCATTTAACTTAAGTAAAAGGAGAAAAAGTCACAAAAATCTATTTTCTCTCAAAACAGAACCTTGAGCTCTCCAAACCCAGCAGCTGCAGTTTTCATTTCAATTTCATCTTAACTTCATCATCTCATCCCAAATTAAGAAACCAAACCATCCAAACTTCCTAAACCCTAAGCTAATCGGCAAAAAGGAAAAGAAATTGGAGGAAATCTCAAAAATTCATACAAGACCAAGGAGTGAGGGAGAAAGGAATTCAAGGCTTTTTCTTCAATTAAAGAGTTTAAGGTAAGGATCTAGGCATTTAATTTCAATTAGAACCCTTGGAATTAGAAGAAAACATGTTGTAGGCTTAGATTAAAATTTTGACCTAGAATCATGAAAACTTGAAATTGATTTAGGGGTTTTGTGTTTTTGATGCTTGTGATTGTAATTCATGGAGTGGAATGATGTTTGATTGAATTTTTGATGTGTTGTGATGGTTGAAATTTGGTTTGTTGAATTTTGATTGAAATTGTGATTTGGTTGATTTTTGGTTGGAATTAGAAGTTGTTACTTTGGAAAATATGTTGAGAATGGTAGTGAGACCATTCGGCCAGCCCCAAATACAAGGGATATTATGTGGAAATTTTTGTAAAACCAAGGGCAAAATGGTCATTTTACATGTAGGGACACATTGGGTATTTTGGAAAAAGATTGAGGGCATTTTCGGAAATTATTAAAATACTAATGTTATAAGGTAAATTGCTTATTTTTTTGTATTCTTGTATGTTAATGTGTACAAATTATTTATTTAATTGTGATCATGAACATAATTCATTGCATGAGTCTTTTTGGGGGATTTATAAAGATTCAAGTGAAAAATAATTGATGTTGGCTAACCGGGATTGCGGTAGCCATGAAAAGAAAGAAAAGAAAAGAAAAGAAAGAAAAGAAAAGAAAAGAAAAGAAAAGAAAGAAAAGAAAAGAAAAGAAAAGAAAGAATTATGTTGACTAACCGGGACTGCGGTAGTCATGAGAATTGAGTTGATCTATGAGAAATGACTTTTGTTGACTAGCCAGGATTGCGGTAGTCATGTGAAATGAAAATGATTGAGAAATGAATTGTTGACTAACCGAGACTACGGTAGTCATGTGGAAATGGAAATGATTGAGAAATGAATTTTTGGGTGAGCATAATAAGTTAGGCAGGGTTGTATGGTCTGTGATTATATAACCTGTGGGGTGAGGGATATTGGCAATTCCACATGTGACAGTAATCCGGAACGGGATTGCTGTCGTGGTGGCCTTCCTGGATATCCTGATCTCCTAATTCTGTTTAGTTTATTCGTGTTTAGTAGGGGCTGATAGCTGAATTGCAGTGCGTAATGGTAGGCCAGTTACTTACTAAATACTCAAAGGGGAAGTCTCCATGGAGCAGGGTCAAAATGAATTTGAGTCAAAAAACTGCATTGCATAAATCATACTGCATTTAATTATGTGTGTAACTAATTATATTGTTATGATATGTATTTGTTTGAAATTGTTTTAATTCTATGAGAAATTAAATGCCTGATCCTGTAATGCTGTCCCCAGATTCTAGGGGAGTGTGAATTGCAGGTGCTTGAAGATATAGTTAAATGATGAAGATGCAGAAATTCCAGAGCATATAGGATGGGACTATTTTGGGTAGACAATAATTTGTAGTAGTTAGAATTATTTTGTAGCAGTGTTTATATAAATTTTAATGATGTAAATTACATAACATATTTTGGATTGTAAGAGATCGTATCAGAACTTTGAAATAAATATAAAATGAATTAAATAGTTAAATTATGTTTTATAAAAAAAAAGGGGGTTACAGGTTGACCCTGTGATACTATCCTTAGTTAGAGAGTTGAGGAGCCTTTAGAAGATAACAAAAAAATGAAAGAAAGAAAGATCCATTATCTTGTCCTTGTTTTATTTTCTCGCAAGCTTACTAGGTTGCTAGTTTTGGTTTGAGAGTATTGTGGTTGTGAAAGAACTTAGAGAGACTACTATAGAAATAATACTTCTTTTGGGTGTTTACCATAGTGTGTGGCTATCTTTGTTGTTGTTGAGAAAGCCTACAAAAGTTGCTTAGAAAAATACTAGTTTGGGGTTAAAGTAGTGGAAAAAACTAACCTAGTGTAGCAATTAAATATAACCCAAGGATTGTTTAGTGGACTAGGATAAAATCCTTGTGTCCTTTTTTTTTTTTTTTTTTGTATTCATAAGATCATATTCATGCTTTAAACATGTTTTCACAACTTATGCATTTATAGTTCGATATCAATGAATAACCCACAAGTTTGCTAATACATCAACAAGTTAGCAAGTTGATGGTGTATGTTCCTTCTTAGTTCATTTTACTGCTCTACAACTATTGCTTGTTGCAAGGAAGTCACAAATGCACTTTAATAGTATGACCTCTACAATCTTGTAGCAAAATAAGGGATTTTCAATTTCCTTTTCCATCCTTTTTAATGCATTTATCAAATGATTATAGTAGTTAATTGCTTTATGACAACAACTTGCTAAGTCACTATGGTAGCCACATCTCTTATAGTTTGAGTTGTCACCATCAAGATATCCATTTTAGATGGGGCGTACATCTAGCTATAAGTTCCTAACATTGTAAACTGATCATAACTCATTAAGGAAAACAGATATACACTAGCATATAGTCTACCATACAATAATCGTTTCCTTGCAAAAATAATAACACTAAGCATAAACAAAAGACACAACGAACATATTCTCTATAGTTTATTCCTAAAAGACATGATCAACTATGATAGCATAAAATGTAAAGTCTTGTCACGTCACGTCATATTGGACTAACTAAATGTAAACACAAAAATAATTCAATTTTAAAGAATGGTTATTTAGTTTCATTATGAAGTTGCATACACACACACACACACACACATTAGTGAGGAGTGATGAGTAAGATGAGTATCCAAATAAGAGGATTGGCTTGACTATAGAAGGTACCTACAAATATATTTGTCAGATGCGATCTTCGGGGGAGATAAGGTGTTGAGCTGTGAGACATCTGGGCATAAGGGAATCACATAATCAGCTTGACATCCCCAACTGAGCGAATTGAAGTGGATCAGAAGGTCACTAGAATGGGGGTTAAATAGTGACACTTAACCGAGTATGACTTTTCTGCAAAAGAACACTTAGCTTTTGAAGTTTTGGATGTGTCCAAAGGACAACTTCCAAAAGCTTTATTGAGAGCAATCGATATCCTTTGATAGTATTTTGTATATAATAGATTTTCAATAATAATCATACAAAAATACTTTCATATACTGCTCAAAAGCTACTCTTAAAATGTCAAATTTAGGGTAGGTAGAATTTGTTTTATCAGTTAAGAACAATAAGTAGATGTATGCTTTTGGACTTTTTAAAATAGTTTGAGTAGCTTAGAAAGATTTTATATATAACATATAATAGTTAAAAATCAAGCTACTCAAGGTAAAGATACATAAACACACAGATCAGAAGCAGTAAGAAGGATAAAGCATACAGAGGAATTTATCTTGGTTTACCCCACCTGGGATATGTCCAGTCCCTACAACTGTAGGCTTTCCACTAATACAAACTCCAACCAGGTATTCTTTCTTTTCTGAAGCCTCTCTAGGCTCCTACACCTCAATATTCTCTAAGCCTTTACAGGCTCCCTCGAGCATTCTGTCAACAAGCCTGTCCAGGCTTAACCCCAGTATTCTCTAAGCCTTTGCGGGCTATCTACCCAAGTATTCTTTCTAAAAGCCTCTCCAGGCTTTAAACCCATATTAGCAACTGTTACTTGACCCCGATAGCAACTTGTTGTGGTCACTCACAACCTTCAGAAGCAGCAATTCCCTGATTACTTTTCTGAGGTTCCCTATCCTAAACGAGTTCTATTTGGATAGGTACCTAATACATCTCACAAGGAGAAACCTATCAATAAGCTCCCCCTAAGAAGATGTTTATAGACTCTCTATGGCTAGATAGATTTGGCTATACAAATCAAGAGAGTCTGGGCTAAGGAAGTCTAGTATCAGAAATTGATGAGGCTTCTGACCAACGAACTATCTAAGTTGTTTCCTTCCTAGCAAGGAACTTCAGAAGCACTTCAATATCCTTATATAGACTACCTTGAAGCTGAAAGTTGCTCATTTTCTTGGAAGCCAAGTAGATTGGTTACTCTTAGACTCAAGAGACTTGGAGGCCAAGGAGATCCGTTATGTGTTGTCTCAATTGCACAATTAGATCCTCCACCTTTCTTAGCTAGAATAGCTTGCACCAGCTTTGAATTTTGAATTCTATTCAATGGTGTTTGCTGCTCTATCCACAGCTCATGGCTTCTCCTTTATTCCAACTCAACCATGAGGTTTTGCTACTTCAAAAAAGTAAGTCTTCTACAAAATGGTGCAGATTCATTCTTGACCGTTGTAGTGTGTGTGAGTGACTACTTTTCCTAACAATGGTTGCCTTGTTAAAGTAAAACTTAGCTCTCTCTCTTCTTTCGAATAGATCCATTGGATCAAGAGAGCTTTAATCAAGGTAGTGCCTCAGTACACTGCTGTATAGAGTTGACATTACAACTCATGGTGTGTGCTTCTTAACTGTGTAGACATGTCTGTCCTCATGAGTTGTCTAAGCAATGCATCTTTTGATATCCCCAACTTCATGCCTCTAATCATATACAGATTTTGATATCTGTACTTTGACCCAAAAAACATTACTGGCTTTCCAGCTTCTGGTTTCTTGCTTCTGATGTTGGATGGACTTTATATTTTGGACCTGAAAAACATCACACCAAGTTCTCCATGCTTCTTGATAAGTTCTGTTTCTTTGAAAGCACTTTAAGGCAAACCATTAGTAGCAAAAAGTCTATCTTACTTAAAATCTGCTTCTTAAAATTTTGTTGTCATTAAAACATTCATCCCATAGAGGATTCTAATTCAACACGAATGATGTCCATGTTATGGTTGAGAATGTTCTGTGTTGTACCATAGGACATGTACTCCTATATCATCTCCCAATGATTATCATGTAAGACCTTTGTGACCTGGGAAGTCTAGGGGCAGTAGGGGCCCAAGTGTGAATAAAACCTAGATGGAGAATTAGGGTAACCCTATGATTGGTGTCCATGTTCGATCATAGTAAAGTGATTGATTTTGTATGTTGAATCCAAATGTTCATTTTGCTTGCGACTCATAGAAGGGTGGAGGAACTTACTCCCATGCTTATTTTTCCTACGATTGAGGATGATGGATGGCCTTACACAGATGAGGAAGATGGAACAGGAATGTTACTACAAGTGTTGTAGATACAACGGACGTGGTGGAGAAAGAGGAGGGTCCTCTCGAAGATACCTCAAGGATCTATTTGGGGGTCAGTATACATTGATGTCATTGGTCTAGGTTGTAATAATTTTCTTGTAAATATGTGTGTAGACTAGGGATTAATATTATAATGTATCATTTTATTCAGTTGACTCAATTGTAATATGTCCAAATTGAAAGTTATAAGTGTGTATTTATATTTGTAGTATTTTGATTTCCTTATTGATAAATTGTTTATGTGTAAAAATGAATTGTGAATTGTTTACTATGGTTTGCTGTGGACTTGACGCTTTATAAAATGAGTTGTTTTTGTGACGACCGATATTTCATTAATGGATGCTTTTAAACAAGTGCTAATCGAAAAGGATCATCGATGTTGGTGTTTCTAGTTTTAAAGTTACAAAAAAAAAAAAACCAAAATAAGAAAGGTCATTTTTAATAATCAATTATTATTTATTCAACAAATTTTAAAAATAATAACAAGAATCGTAAACTGTAACAAGGGGTGTTACAATTATTATTATTAATTCCTATATATTATAATAGTCAATATTTGAATTTTTCTCTTTTTTATTTGACTGGTGTTTGAATTTTTTTGTTTTTATAAAATATATTGTCTAAAGTATTTTTTTTTAAATTTTTAGTAATTAACAAAAATGTTTTATTATATAAAATAAAAAGTCTATTCATGTATATATTTATATTATAATTTATTATACAAGTTATTAATTATATGTTTTCAAAGTCTATATATTGTTTTAATGTACATTTTAATTTTAGTCTTTTCAAACATGTTTTATAAAGTTATTTTTTTTATAAAAGTTTAATTAATTATAAACAATGTTTCATAATGTATAAGTAAGTTATTTATTTTTTACTTCTATTAGAATTAATTATAAACAATGTTTCATACTTTGAAAGTTTTTTCAAAATGGACTTTGGTAATTAAATTTTTTTTAGAAGCTTATAAAAAGTGTTTTTCCTCACTCGTAGTGATACATTGTTAGTGTTTGAGGCACATAGAACAACATACAACAAAAACAAAGTGTTGAAATATTTTCACCACTACATATCTACTGCATCTGCCAAGATGGAACCGCATTTGGGGGAGCAAGTAGAGAATATAATAGGCTACGTATTCCTCAACAAGTTGCTTCTAGTACAAGCCCTCACTCAATCCTCCTTCATGGAGGGTGACTCCTATAAGCGTCTTGACTTCATTGGAGACTCCATTCTGAGTCTCGCCATCACCACCCACCTCTTCCTCATTTACCTAATCTCCAGCCTGGCCAACTCTTACTTCTACGTGCCGCTAACACCAACACCGAGAAGCTGACCTGCGTCGCCGTCCGCTACAGCCTCCACCACTTCGTCTGCCACAATGCCCGTCCCCTTGTTGATTAGGTGGGATGCTTTTTGGATGCCATCACCAAAGAGAATCACCCCGTCGTGCACGGCAGATCGGTGAAGGCACCCAAGGTCCTCGTTGACATCGTCAAGTCCATCATCGGCGCTATCTATGTCGACCTCAAGTTTGACCTTGAAACAACATGGATGGTGCATATGTTTATCAATTCATCACCAGACTAGTAAATCCATTGTGATGATAATAAATCATAACAATTATAAATTATTTAGTGTGTCATAATCTATTCACTATAAATGAATGATAATGAATAATAAGCCAATAAATTTGGTCTGGTATAAAGCTCTTTATTCCTTCTGTTCTAGACAACTCCACCTCGCAAATTGGTGATGGTAGGGATATCAATTTCTGGACGGACAAGTGGCTTTCTAGCACATTGGTTGATCTCTTAAATATACCCCAACAGGTTCATAATTCTTTGGTCTCTAAGGTTAGTGACTTTTTTACAAATGGGTCTTGGCATATTCCCCCAAGTTTATTCCAACGGCTGCCAAGCTTAGAAGAAGAGATGAAAGCAATTTCCATTCCTTCACAACTTGCTCAGGATATGTTAATGTGGTCCGCATATAATTCTGGCTCTCTTTCATTGAAGGAAGCCTTTGTCTTCTCAAATTCGCCAGGTCAATTTATCCCTTGGGCAAAGCTTATTTGGACCAATTTCATTCCCCTTCCAAATCTTTCCTCATTTGGAGAATATTGCATAACAGAATGCCCACAGATGAAGGTCTATTTAAGCATAGTTGCATAGTTGTCTCTATGTGCAATCTTTGCAAAAAAGCTGTTGAATCTACTGATCACTTGTTCTTGCATTGCAATTATGTGTCACAGTTATGGTCTTGGTTCCAATCTATTCTTAATCAGCAAATTAACACCAACTCTTTGCTTGATGTCCTATCCATATGTAGGAAATCTCGGAGCTCCCAAATCAGAGACATAATAATAACTGGTATAACTTATATTGTCCCTATCATTTGGTATTGTCGGAATCAAGCCAGGTTCCACAACAGGTCCATCAATCCTACAACAGCAACAAATTTGGTGTTGGCACAAGTTCGCTTGGTGTAACATCCTCATTTTATTTTACTATTTGTATGTATTTATATATGAATATTATGAACAATTATGTACTGTATTTTATAGAAACTTTATGTACATATTTTCCTCATGAAATTAATACAGTTCTACTCAGAAGAATTTTCTGAATCTTTGGATGTCTTTGTTTATGCCTGAATTGATTGTTGACTGGACCGCTATGTCAGACAGCTGTCCAGGATAGATTTTCAAGTGTGGAATTTTGGACTAATCTGTAACTTAATAAAAAGGTAATTGAATATAGATTAAAAATATATACAGTTAAAGAATTAAAATGCTAATTCTGAATTGTTAGAATTTTCTGAAAGTTAGAACTCTAAGAAATTCTTACGATAAAATTCTAAGGCATAAAATTAAGAGAAAATTCGTATGACATCTATAGAATTATCTAATAATTGTAATATACTTAGAATAATTATTAAAAATGTTTAACCAAGAAAAAATTAAATTTAGACATTAACCAATCAAAGTGTGACAACTCAAATTTCCTAATGTCACTAAATTAAGCTAATTAGACTTGGATTAGGAGATAAGTAAGACACTACACCAAGGTTTTTGATAGTAAGGAATCCAATGGTGGTGTTAGTTTCTTCAAATTCTAATTAGTTTGTTAGATAATTAAAAGCCCTAAATTATTCTAGAAAATTCCATTAATTACCTACAAATGTTGACTTTTGACCCTTTGGAAGGCAAGTCACCCAAGCAAGCTTCTTTGGCTGTCCAAGTGGCTGGAAAGGCTTGCCAAAACTGATCTCCCTTGGCCAATGGAGCTGGTGGATGTGCAGGGCAGCTGGACTTGAAGAGAAAATTCATTTTGGTGGATAAAGTGTTTAATAAAGCATTAAAACTTAAGCTAAAAGGAAAAAAAAACATAACACCTAGCTCTCTAAACTCTCCAGCCTGTGAGTGAGTGCAGCTGCAGCCTCCATTTTCTCTTCATCTTAGCTTCATCTTTTCTTCTCAAATTAAGAAAGAAATACATCCAAACCTCACCTTGCCTCACATATTTCGGCCAAAGGAGAAAGGAATTGGAGAAAACCTTTAAAATTTAAGAAGACCAAGGAGGAAGGAAGGAAGGAAAAGGTTCAAGGGTTCCTTCATCAAATTAAGAGTTCAAGGTAAGGATCTAGGCATTTAATTTCAATTTAGAACCCTTGGAATTAGGAGAAAACATGTTGTAGGGTTAAATTCAAGATGTGACCTAGAACCATGAAAAGTTGAAATTGATTTAGGGGTTTTGTATATTTGATGTTAGAGATTGGAAAATTATTGATTTGAAACAATGTTTGATTTCATTCTTGGTGTGTTGTGATGGTTGGAACTTTGGTTTGCTTGATTTTGTTTGAAATGTGATTTGGTTGGAATTTGGCTTTGTTGCTTTGGAAAAGATGTAGGAAATGGCTTGTAGGCCATTCGGTTATGTTGATTTTACAAGGGATACTATGTGGAAATTTTTGAAAAACCAAGGGCAAAATGGTCATTTCACATGTAGGGACACATTGGGAATTTTGTAAAAAGATTAAGGGCATTTTCGAAAATAATAGAAATGTATAAGGGTGAAATGGTGATTTCATATTCTCTAGAAAGTTTAGGGATACATTCGGAATTTAATAAAAATATCAAGGGTAAAATTGGAAATTTTAGAAAACAGTGAGGGTAATTTGGAAATTTTACATTGAGGACATAATTGGAGTTCTAGAAAAATTAAGGGTAGTTTAGTAATTTTATCTAATAGTGATTTAATTGATAATTTATTAAAATATCAATGTTACAATGTTAATTATTGAATTTTTGTATATTTGTATGTGATTATTTAAAATTTCTTATTTAATTATGATTATCATCATATTGCATATGCATGAGTCTTTTTGGGGGATTTTTAAAAGATTTCAAGTGAAAATTGAATTATGTTGGCTAACCGGGACTGCGGTAGCCATGGATTTTAAAAGATCGGTGATGTTGACTAACCGGGACTGCGGTAGTCATGAGAAATGATTTGATATATGAGAAATGTTTTGTTTTTGGGTGAGCAGAATAAGTTAGACAGGGCTGTATAATCTGTGATTTTATAGTCTGTGGGGAGAGGGATATTGGCAATTCCACATGTGGCTGTAATCTGGACAGAGATGCGGTCGTGGTGGCCTTCATGGGTATTCTGATCTCCTAATTCTGTTTAGTTTATTCGCGTTTAGTAGGGGCTGATTGTTGAATTGCAGTGCGTAATGGTAGGCCAGTTTCTTGCTAAACACTCAAAGGGGAAGTCTCCATGGAGCAGGGTCAAAAATGATTTTGAGTCAAAAACTGCATTTGCATAAATCATATTGCATTCAATCATTTGTGGGACTGATTAATTAGTATGTGATATGTATATGTTTGGAATTGTTTTAAATTGTCTGAGAAATTAAATGCCTGATCCGGTAATTTTGTCCCTAGATTCTAGGGAAGTTTGATTTGCAGGTGTCTAAAGAATAGTTAGAAGATAAAGATGCAGATATTTTCCAGAGCTATAGGATGGGGACTTTTGAATATATAATACTTGTATTAACTAAAATTATAATGTAGTAGTATTCCAGTAAATTTTAATGATATAAATAATAGTGATGTATCTTGAACTTTAATAGAATGTATTTAAAACCTTTTATATTTATATATTCGATATAGATTAAATAATATAAGGGGGGTTACACTTGGCAGGAAAGATTAGCAAAGGAACCATGTACTCTGATATCAATGAATTTAAAATCTTGAAAGGTTTTAAATTAGATGTGCGTCTAGGAAAAGCCCCTGTTGTCACCCAAGTTGATTGGCATCCACCTAAGTGTAGTTGGGTTAAATGTAACACTGATGGGGCTGCTAAAGGAGCGCCAGAAGCTGCTGCTTGTGGGGGTATATTCAGAGATAGCAGTGCTGCTATTATGGGTTGTTTCTCTGTCAACCTTGGTATCAACTTTGCTCTTAATGCTAAACTGATTAGCGCTATGACAGCTATAGAACTTGCCAACCAGAAAGGTTGGCTTAACCTTTGGTTAGAATGTGATTCTTTGCTTGTTATAAAGGCTTTTAAATCTCCTAGTCTAGTTCCTTGGAGAATTAGAAATACGTGGTTAAATTGTATAGACATCACTAGTAGGATGAACTTTCGATACTCCAATATATACCATGAATGCAACTTTTATGCAAATAGACTGGCTTCTCATGGTCTTAGGATACAGGGTTTTTTTTTGTGGGATCTTCTCCTGAATTTTATCCATGTAGATTTCTTTCGGAATAGGTTCGGTCTTCCGTACTTTAGGTTCAAATGATTGAACTCTCATGGGTTTGGTTGATGCCCCCCATGTTTTGTAACTCTTTTCTTTCTTTATTTTATGAATTCCAAGTGTGTGGCATAGGATTGATGTTGGTTGTAGTGCCAACCTAGTTGGGATTGCAAATAGTATTGGTTCCTTTGCTCACCTTTCCACTAAAAAAAACATGAATAATAACTATTATAAATTATTATTTTTTATTTAGCATGACCATAATGAATGATAATTATTATAAATGATTATTATATAAGGTTTTAAATTTTACTCCCCACTGTGGTGACTCCAAAATCCTTGAAGTTGTTGTTAAAATTGCAGTAGTTAACAATTTTTAACATCTTTGTATAATTCAGTATGACAAAAAAAAATCCTGATAAAAAAATATGACAAAAAATTGCTTTGCCAATTGTGATTGTGGTAGGTAATTAGGCATGTTTTTAAGTCGATGGTGACACTAGATTATTTGGAGCAACAACCTCAATCGGTAATGGCGTTGTTTCATATATGCCAAAAGAAAGGAATGCATGTTGATATAAAATAGTGGAGGAATAGAGACATAAGTATTGCTAATGTCTTTATAGATGGACAATTTGTTGCCTCTGCCTCCTCTGCTCAGAAGCATCTTGCGAAGCTGGAAGCCTCCAAGATTGCCTGACATAAACTTGAATGTTCGGTTCCCTCTAATATGAAGTCTCCCACTAATATGAAGCTAAACTTCTATACTGTCGAGGATAGTACCTCAGTTGTTGTAGAAGCCAAACGTAGACTCCATCAACTTTGTCAGATTAAAAGATGGCCTAAACCAGAGTACATGTATGTACCTATTCTTTAAGATGATATATTCAAGGCTAAATTGCAATTTTGATCCCCTTAGTTTCCCAAATTCACGATTTTGGTCCCCTAATTTTTCATTGTAACATTTGCTCCCCCTAGTTTTATAAATTGACGATTTTGGTTCATCTATTAGATTATTAAATAATAATTGTGATTTGTAGAGTTATTAAGTTAATTATAAATGTTTGATTAAAGTTTTTTAATAATTAGTGATTTTTAATTAATTTATAATTAACTTAATAACTCTACGTACTAATCACAATTATTAGTTAATAATCTAACAGATGAACCAAAATCGCCAATTTGTAAAACTAGAGGGACCAAATGTTACAATTAAAAATTAGGGGGACCAAAATTGAAATTTAGCCTATATTCAATGAATAAAATTGATTTTCTTTCAGTTCACTTGAATGTGTGAAACTTCTGATCTTCCTTGTTGACCAACTCGTTAATTGCTCCTCGACGATGGCTCACAGGGTTGTCAAGCATTCAGGTCCCGTTCATCAAAGGAGATATGTCTGCACCATTCGGATAACAACTGAAGATGGTATCCTTCAAATGTTAGGGTATGAAAAATCTCAGGTGACGGATGCAGAGAATTTTGCTACTTCCTTGATGCTTTTGTCCTTATAGGAGCGCAATCAACTAATCATTTGTGACTGAGAATGGTGTTATTAGGGTGTCTCTCATCTCCTATTTTAATTGGTTATTGTTTAGAGAGTAATGCAAATTGGCATATCAAATCACAATGCCTATTTGATTACTTTGGCAATTTGTTCGTGAAATTGAGAGAGGTCATCTTGTATGTAAAATGTATCATAATATAAAAAACAATTATAAAAGAGATTCCAAAGTTACTTCAATCCTACGTTCAATTTCTTTCAAGCAAATGAATCTGTCTAGAGCTTTAAAACATATATAAAACTTATTAGAGAGCATCCCTTGATATCAAGTAAAATATGTTGACATGTAAATTACCAATTAGAGTAATTTGGATCGATGGACAAATTTAAGTACTTTGTAATATTCAATTTATTATAGTCAAGTCTTAAGACAATTTAATAAAAACATGTATTCAAGAATTTGTGCATAATCAAACATTAAAGTATCTCCCACGCATTTTTCCTTATCATAATAACTATAAACTCCTATTACATACATGTAATCAAGTGTTAAGTAGACCAAATCTAAAAAATATTGTAATAAAAGAATTTTCTTATCTCAAAAAAATCAACCTTGCACCAAGCCTTGGTTCTTGTTTATATTCTTTTCTTTTTTTTAAAAAATTAAAAGTGTTTTCCTTAACTAAGGCTAATTGTCTTAGCATATTTTTTCAATATATTCACATATAAGTCATTTTATGTCTGACCTGAGGAACATTATTATGTGAGATAAGTCATCATTTGATTATTCTTACTATGATACATCAATAGTAATTAAGTCCTCACCATACATCAATAGTAGAATTTGTTCATAATCAAACATTAAAGTATATCCCATACATTTTCCCTTGTCATAATAACTATAAACTCAAAATGAATAATAAAACTAAATAAAATCAATGAATAATAAAATTAAATAGATGAAATTAAACAAGACAAAATAAAATCAAAATGATGGTATATAACTATATGAGGAGAAAATGAAACAAGACAAAAATCAAAGGAGAAAAATTAGGCAAAATTCACAAAAATAGAAAGGAAACATGTTTTGAATGAATAAATCTTTATAGAATAAAAGAATGAGAAGAAAAAAAAAAGAAAACTTATAATTTGGAAACATGGGTTAAAAAAAGCAAAAAATAAAGATAAAAAATTACAAAAGGTCATAAGAAAAATTTAGAAAGAACAACTTTTCACAAAAGAAAGATAATGACAAGGAAAGAAAAGAAAAAACCCTTCAAATTTAAAAGAAACAGGGTTAAAAAGGAAGAAAAAAGAGAAGGATTAAAAAAGAAAAGTCAAGAAAAGGAAATTTTAAGTAGAAGTAAGAAAAAAGTAAAAAAAAAACCACTATTACGTATTAGCTTGAAATAACACATTGAGTTGATGGAAAACAAAGGAAAAACTCATTGAGTTGGTGGAGAACAAAGGATTTTTTTAGTGTTACATGAAGGAATTGGAAACGTGAAGAATAATAGAAGTGTAGCATGGAAAAATGAATGACTATCTGTTGGGCTTTTTAGTTTAAAATTGCAACCTAATTGATTGTTCAAACCAAACAAAATAAAAAAATAATAATAAATGAAAGAGGAGTTTTGAAAACGCATGTGATGGAAGTGGAGTTTCGAAAACTCATGTGACACAACTTAACCATTTTCACGCATTTTTTTTAAAATAGCCGTATAAATTTTGAAGGGAACCCGCAATGCCAACATTTCACACGATTTTCTTTGCTTTCCTTTCTTCTCGAAGGCTGAACCTTAAACTCTGCCTTTTGTCTTTGACCTACTTGCCAAATTCGATCTCTTCAACACATTGAAAAACTTCGTGATTATGTTGCACCTGATTGGTGATGCAACACCTACAATGTGACACAAACCTATATTTGCCTTTATTGTGGACTAATGCGTAAAATATGTTCGCTTAAGGGCAAGCGTACCCTACGCAATAGTGACATTAGACTTTAAGTCAGGATATCGAACCCAAAGGAATTAGTCATTTTAATGTTTCTCGAGTCTCGGTCTGTATAAAATATTAAAAATATAAATTAAATAAAACTCATTAATTTGAATGTAATCATGGGGATCAAAATTTTCAGATTTCCATTTGATTCTCCAAAATAAAATACTGAATAAAAAAAAAAAGTAGTTCAATAACTAAAATTAGGGGTGTTACATTTTGGAAAATAGACTTTCAGAACTTCAAAATGGTATTTGGCTTATTTTCAACAAAAACAATTCAAATGTCTAAATTTGTTTTTCAATCTAGCTGTGAAATAGATAAGATTTTTAGCTTAAGTTTCTTATTTTCTAAAAGATCTAAATAAAAATTTAATGGTTTTTAGTTCAAAATGGTTTTGAAATTTTTTTCAAAAATTTCTAAGGACTTGAAATTGATTACTAAGCATAAAATAAACTTTTTAGAATTTAATTTATTTAATATAAAATTCCAAAGTTTATTTAATATCAATGGGAAATTAAGGGCATTTTAATAATTTACTTACCTTTTATATATAAATGAATTTTTGTACTTAAGTGTGAAAAGTAAATTTTTTTTAGTCTAATTTAAAATATTCAAATAAAACTAATTGAAATAATTTTAGGCAATTGCACACAAAAATGGTAGTAGTACAGAGATTTCAATCATATAAAAGATGTTGTAGTAATTAAAAAACTCCATTTTACACAAAACTAGGAATTGCATGAAACTAGCAGCATTTTAAAGAGGACACACAAGTCTCTAAGCCCACAAAAGGATTTTAGCTAATTCAAACCATAGTGTTCTAGCCAATGCAAATAGTAAAAGTCTCATGCAACAAATACAACTCAACATCTCATGCACAGGTTTCAAGAATAATTGTGCATACACTTGGGCATGACTTAATGTTGGTTCTACGTAAGGATTAGCCATTTTAACTCATGTTAAATTAGGGGGGGACAACTAGTGATCATTTCTCAAGTCTTTCAGGTCCTCAAATGACACATACAATGCGAACACCAAATTTGTCTTGCCTTATAGACTCACCCAACCAGTTTTAATAGTAAATTCACTAATTTTTTTTGGAAAAATATAAATGATGTGAGTCCAGTTGGATTTGAAATTTAATATCAAGAACTACCAGACTAACAAAGGGTTTTGGCTAATTCATTCTACATCAATACCAGTTTCGAAATTAAGACATGTCTTTACACAAAACCAATTCTAGCACACATGTTTATTTAGTTTCAAATTCTCTAACTTCTCACACACTTGGTTGTGAGGACTTATTTTATGCCACACTTAGACACCTCTAGGGCAGGTTCAAATAGGGGAAGGCCCTGGGGCAGCTGCCATCATCTGGCTCACCATTTTGCTTAAAAAAAAAAAATAGGGGAAGGCCCTAGGGTCTATGGTGAGGACTTAATTACTATTGATGTATCATAGTAAGAATAATCAAATGATGGCTTATCTCACATAATAAAGTTACTCAGGTCAGACATAAAACAACTTATATGCGGATATATAGAAAAAATATGCTAAGACAATTATCCTTAGTTAAGGAAAACATTTTTAATTTTTTTTAAAAAAAGAAAAGAATATAAACAAGAACCAAGGCTTGGTGCAAGGTTGACTTTTTTGAGATAAGAAAATTCTTTTAATACAGTATTTTTTAGATTTGGTCTACTTAACACTTGATTACATATATGTAATAGGAGTTTATAGTTATTATGACAAGGAAAAATGCATGGGAGATACTTTAATGTTTGATTATGCACAAATTCTTGAATACATGTTTTATAAAATTATCTTATGATTTTGACTATAAATTGAATATTACAAAGTACATCGATCCTAATTACTCTAATTGATAATTTACATGTCAACATATTTTACTTGATATCGAGGGATGCTTTCTAATAAGTTTTATATATGTTTTTAAGCTCTAGACAGGTTCATTTGCTTGCAACAAATTGAAAGTAGGATTGAAGTAACTTTGGAATCTCTTTTATAATTGTTTTTTATATTCTGATACATTTTACATACAAGATGACCTCTCTCAATTTCATGAACAAATTGCCAAAGTAATCAAATAGGCATTGTAATTTGATATGCCAATTTGCACTACTCTCTAAACAATAACCAATTAAAATAAGAGATGGGAGACACCCTAATAACACCATTCTCACTCAAAGATGATTAGTTGATTGCGCTCCTTTAAGGACAAAAGCATCAAGGAAGCAGCAGAATTCTCCACATCCGTCACCTGAGATTTTTCATACCCTGACATTTGAAGGATACCATCTTCAGTTGTTAGTCGAACGGTGCAGACATTTCTCTTTTGATGAGCTGGACTTGAATTCATGACAACCCTGTGAGCCATTGCAAAGGAGCAATTAATGAGTTAGTCAACAAGGAAGATCAAAGTTTCAAACATGCAAGTGAATTGAAAGAAAATCAATTTTATTCATTGAATATAGGCTAAAGTGCAATTTGGTCCCCCTAGTTTCTAAAATCCACAATTTTGGTCCCCCTAGTTTTGAAATGTAACATTTGATCCCCCTAGTTTTACAAATTGGCGATTTTGGTTCATCTGTTAGATCATTAATTATTAAAAAATTTAATAAAACATTTATAATTAACTTAATAACTCTATTAATCACAATTATTAGTTGATAATTTAACATATGACCCAAAATTGCCAATTTATAAAACTAGGGGACCAAATGCTACAATTTAAAACTAGGGGACCAAAATCGTGAATTTGGGAAACTAAGGGGACCAAAATTGCAATTTAGCCTTGAATATCATCTTAAAGAATAGGTATGTACATGTACTCTGGTTTAGGCCATCTTTTATTCTGACAAAGTTGATGGAGTCTACGTTTGGCTTCTACAACAAGTGAGGTACCATCCTTGTCAATATAGAAGCTTAGCTTCATATTAGTGGGAGACTTCATATTAGAGGGAACCTAACATTCAAGTTTATGTAAGGCAATCTTGGAGGCTTCCAGCTTCGCAAGATGCTTCTGAGCAGAGGAGGCAGAGGCAACAAATTGTCCATCTATAAAGACATTAGCAATACTTACGTCTCCATTCCTCCACTGTTTTATATCAACGTGCATTGCTTTCTTTTGGCATATATGAAACAACGTCGTTACCGGTTGAGGTTGTTGCTCCAAATCATCTAGTGTCACCATCGGCTCAAAAACATGCCTAATTACCTGCCACAATCACAATTGGCAAAGCAATTTTTGTCATATTTTTTTTATCAGGATTTTTTTTGTCATATTGAAATATACAAAGATGTTAAAAATTGTCAACTACCACAATTTTAACAACAACTTCAAGGATTTTGGAGTCACCACAATGAGGAGTACAATTCAAAACCTTATCTAATAATCATTTATAATAGTTATCATTCATTATGGTCATGCTGAATAAAAAATAATCATTTATAATAGTTATTATTCATTATCATTCATTTATAGTGAATAGATTGAGACACACTAAATAATTTATAATTGTTATGATTTATTATCATCCCAATGGATTTACTAGTGTGGTGATGAATTGATAAACATACGCACCATCCTTGTTGTTTCAAGGTCAAACTTGAGGTCGACATAGATAGCACCGATGATGGACTTGATGATGTCGACAAGGACCTTGGGTGCCTTCACCGATCCACCATGCACGACGGGGTGATTCTCTTTGGCGATGGCATCCACAAAGTGTCCCACTTGATCAATAAGGGGACGGGCATTGTGGCGGATGAAGTGGTGGAGGCTGTAGCGGACGGCAACGCGGACCAACTTCTCGGTGTTGGTGTTAGTGGCACATAGAAGAGAGAGTTGGCCAGGCTGGAGATTAGGGTAAATGAGGAAGAGGTGGGTGGTGATGGCGAGACTCAGAATGGAGTCTCCAATGAAGTTAAGACGCTTATAGGAGACACCCTCCATGAAGGAGGAGTGAGTAAGTGCTTGTTCTAGAAGACACTTGTTGAGGAATACGTAGCCTATTATATTCTCCACTTGCTCAACCAAATGCTGCTCCATCTTGGCAGATGTAGTAGTGATGTAGTGGTGCAAATATTTCAACACTTTGTGTTTGTGTATGTTTTTCTATGTGCCTCTATATCACTGCAAGTGAGCAATAATGCTTTTTATAAGCTTCTCAATATTTTTTTAATTACCAATGTCCATTTTGGAAGAAAAAAATTCAAAGTATGATTTGACAAAATTGCATAAGTCAATTCTAATAGAAGTAAAAAATAAATAACTTACTTATATAGTATGAAACATTTTTTTATAATTAATTAAATTTTATAAAAAAAATTACTTTATAAAACATGTTGAAAAGACTAAAATTAAAATGTACATTAAAACAATATATAGACTTTGAAAACATATAATTAATAACTTGTATAAAAAAATATAATATAAATATATAAATAAATAGATTTTTTATTTTATATAATAATTTTTTTTTGTTAATTACCGAACATTTAAAAAAAAATACTTTAGACAATATATTTTATAAAACAAAAAAATTCAAACACCAGTCAAATAAAAAAGAGAAAAATTCAAACATTGACTATTATAATATATAGGAATTAAGAATAATAATTGTAGCACCCCTTGTTATGGTTTACAATTCTTGTTATTATTTTTGAAATTTGTGGAATAAATAATAATTGATTATTAAAAATGACCCTTCTTATTTTAGGTTTTTTTTTTGTAACTTTAAGACTAGAAACACCAACATCGATCATCCTTTCCGATTAACACTTGTTTAAAGGCATCCATGAATGAAATATCGTTCGTCACAAAAACAACTCATTTTATAAAGAGTCAAGTCCACAGCAAACCATAGTAAACAATCCACAATTCATATTTACACATAAACAATTTATCAATAAGGAAATCCAAATACTACAAATACAAACACACACTTATAACTTTCAATTTGGACATATTACAATTGAGTCAACTGAATAAAATGATACATTATAATATTAATCCCTAGTCTACACACATATTTACAGGAAAATGACTAGGACCCAGACCAATGACATCAATATATACCCATCCCTAAATAGATCCATGAGGTGTCTTTGAGAGGACCCTCCTCTTTCTCCACCATGTTCGTTGTATCTACGACACTTGTAGTAGCATTCCCGTTCCATCTTCCTCGTCCGTGCAAGGCCATCCATCATCCTCAATTGTAGGAAAAATAAGCATGGAAGTGAGTTCCTCCACCCTTCTATGAGACGCAAGCAAAATGAACCTTTCAGTTCAACATACAAAATTAATCAGTTTACTATGATCGAACATGGACACCACTCATAAGGTTTCCCTAATTCTCCATCTAGGTTTCATTCACACTTGGGCTCCTACTGCCCCTACACCTCCCAGGTCACAAAGGTCTTACATGATAATCATTGGGTGACGATATGGGAGTACATGTCCTGCTGGTACAACACAGAACATTCTCAACCATAACTTATCAAGAAGCATGGAGAACTTGGTGTGAAGAATTTGCCTACCGCCTTGGCGTCCAAAATCTGAAGTCCATCCAACTTCAGAAGTAAGAAACCAGAAGTTGGAAAGGCAATACTATTTTTCGGGTCAAAGTGCAGATATCAGAAGCTCTATATGATTAGAGGCATGAAGTTGGGGATAATTTAAGTGAAGGGGTAGATATTAGAAGCTACGCATGACTTAAGGATCATCAAAAGATGCATTGCTTAGACAACTCGTGAGGACAAACGTGTCTACACAGTTAAGAAGCACACACCATGAGTTGTAATGTCAACTCTATGCAGTAGTGTACTGATTCACTACCTTGATGAAAGCTCTCTTGATCCAACGGATCTATCCAAAAGAAGAGAGAGACCTAAGTTCTACTTTAACAAGGCAACCATTGTTAGGAAAAGTAGTCACACACATACTGCAACGGTCAAGAATGAATCTATCTAGCCATAGAGAGTCTGTAAACATCTTCTCATAGGAGCTTATTGATAGGTTTCTCCCTGTGAGATGTAATAGGTACCTATCCAAATAGAACTTGTTTAGGATAAGGAACCTCAAAAAAGTAATTAGGGAACCGCTGCTTCTGAAGGTTGTGAGTCACCACAACAGGGTGCTATGATAGTGAAGTAACAGTTAAAAGCATCCAATCTTTGAACCCCGGAGTTGCTACTCTGGGTTCAAAGCCTGGATAGGCTTTTAGAAAGAATACCTAGGTAGATAGCCTGCAAAGGCTTAGAGAATACTGGGGTTAACCCTGGAAAGGCTTGTTAAAAGAATACTCGGGGGAGCTTGCAAAGGCTTAGAGAATACTGAGGTGTAGGAGCCTAGAGAGGCTTCCAAAAAGAAAGAATACTCGGTTGGAGTTTGTATTAGTGGAAAGCCTATAATTGTAGGGACTGGACGTAGCCCAGGTGGGGTAAAGCAGGATAAATTCCTCTATATGCTTTATCCTTCTTACTGCTTCTAATCTGTGTGTTTCTGTATCTTTATCTCGAGTAGCTTGATTTTTAACTATTATGTCTTTGATATAAAATCTTTCTAAGCTACTCAAACTGTTTTAAAAAGTCCAAAAGCATACATCTACTTATTGTTCTTAATTGATAAAACAAATTCTACCTACCCTGAATCTGATATTTTAAGAGTAGCTTTTGAAGCAGTATATGAAAGTATTTCTGTATGATTATTATTGAAAACCTATTTTATACAAAATACTGTCAAAGGATATCGATTTCTCTCAATAAAGCTTCTTGAAGTTATCCTTTGGACATATCCAAAACTTCAAAAGCTAAGTGTTCTTTTGCATAAAAGCCATACTCGGTTAAGTGTCACTATTCAACCCCCGTTCTAGTGACCTTCTGATCCACTTCAATTCGCTCAGTCAGGGACGTCAAGTCGATTATGTGATTCCCTCATGCCCAGAAGTCTCATAGCTCAACACCTTATCTCCCCCCAAGATCGCATCCGATAAATTTGTAGGTACCTTCTATAGTCAAGCCAATCCTCTTATTCGAATACTCATCATACTCGTCACTCCTCAATAGTGTGTGTGTGTGTGTATGTATGCATGCAACTTCATAATGAAACTAGATAACCATTCTTTAAAATTGAATTATTTTTGTGTTTACATTTAGTTAGTCCAATATGACGTGGCATGACAGGACTTTACATTTTATGCTATCATAGTTGATCATGTCTTTTAGGAATAAACCTATAGAGAATATGTTCGTTGTGTCTTTTGTTTATGCTTAGTGTTATTATTTCTGCAAGGAAATGATTATCGTATGGTAGACTATGTGTAGTGTATATCTATTATCCTTAATGAGTTATGATCAGTTTACAATGTTAGGAACTGATAGTTAGATGTACGCCCCATCTAAAATGGATATCTTGATGGTGACAACTCAAACTATGAGATATGGCTACCAAAGTGACTTAGCAAGTTGTTGTCAATAAGCAATTAACTACTATAATCATTTCATAAATGCATTAAAAAGGATGGAAAAGGAAATTGAAAATCCCTTATTTTGCTACGAGATTGTAGAGGTCATACCATTAAATTGCATTTGTGACTCCCTTGCAATAAATAATAATTGTAGAGCAGTAAAATGAACTTACGTACACCATCAACTTGCTAACTTATTGATGTATTAGCAGACTTGTTGGTTATTCATTAATATCAAACTATAAATGCATAAGTTGTGAAAACATGTTTAAAGCATGAATATGATCTTATGAATACAAAAAAAAAAAGAATAAAAAAAGGACACAAGGATTTTATCCTGGTCCACCTAAACAATCGTTGGGTTATATTTAATTCCTACGCTAGGTTAGATTTTTCTACTACTTTAACCCCAAACTAGTATTTTTTTAAGCAACTTTTGTAGGCTTTCTCAACAACACAAAGATAGCCACACACTATGGTAAACACCCAAAAGTAGTATTGTTTCTATAGTAGTCTCTCTAAGTTCTTTTACAACCATAATACTCTCAAACCAAAACTAGCAACCTAGTCAGCTTGGGAGAAAATAAAACAAGGACAGGATAATGGATCTTTCTTTCTTTCTTTCTTTCATTTTTTGGTTATCTTCTAAAGGCTCCTCAATTTTCTAACTAAGGATAGTATCACAGGGTTAACCCAAGAATCTCAAGCTTTAAGTCCACTAATAAAAAATTATTTGTTATTAGTTTTTTCAAGCAAAAAGGCCCAACATACAACTCTCTTATTTAAAGTAGAAAAAGTCTTTCTCAAAATTTGCTTTAGGTCTCACTTAGTGTTAGGTCGGCCCTAGATAGACATGAAGTTTTGGAGCTAGCTAGACCACCTTCCTAGAATGTGATACAATGTTAGACACGTAATCTAATTATGGGTGTTATGGAATACATAAAAATAGATGTAGAAGATGAAGAAAAAATGAACTCATATATGTTGTAGAACAATTCCCCCTACATCTTTGATGTTTAGAAGCTTGTAGGGTGGAAGGAAGAGGAAAATATATATTTAAAACATATCAACACATTGTATTCTCTCTTCTTTAAGGTTTTTTCATCTTACTTTTGTGCTTATATAGAACTATTTCATTTTTGAGTGTTGATATAAGAATTCTAATCTATGATTGGTAGCTTTCTGATGGGAAACTTCATTTCTTTAGATATTCAAAATATGATGCCCTATAGATTTCTTATTGTAGATAAGTTGTTTTCTAATCAAGGTTCAATAGATTTTTTATTCACCATAGGCAACTTTTAAATATTTTTTGATTGAATGACTAGCTTTTTGAGAAAAGTGAAGACATCTTTCTAACAAAGCTTTCTAATTGTTATAACTACTTTATGAGGAGTTTATTTTCTTTTACATGTCCTCTTTTACTCAAAACATACTTTTTAGATTAAGAAAAAATAGTTGAGTGAATCCATTAGAAAGCAAACTTAAATGTTTAGCATGAATTGTTGAATTTTTGGACTTAATTAAGATAAACAATTTGTTTCTTACATTTTGTTATGTAAATTATTATTGAATTTGTCTTAGAGCACATTTTCATGGATTCAATTAGCCTCTGATATTTCTTCAATTTCTTTGTTGATGTGCCACATGCTTTCTAAGCCATTATCTATAAACAATACAATCCAAGATGTTATTTTTACTATTCATTGTAGAGATTGTAGACAAAATTATTATATTAATATTTGTTGAGAGAATATTAGGTGAAGAGTAGGTGAGGTTATAAAAGTAATATTACATTTTGAATGGAAAAATATGTTGGTACAAACATAAATAATATATATAATTGAAATTAAAAAATTCAAACACATAAAATGATTTTTTGGGATACAATAAGGGGAAAAAACAAGAAAAAAACACAACAAACTAAAAAAAATGAGAGGAGAATCACGTGCTAATTCCTCCAAAGCATTTGAAGTGCTTTTTTAATTTATTTCTTATAATGAATATTATAAATAATATGATATATTTGTATAATATAAAAGTAAATATTAAATCTTTATATATATATATATATATATATATATATATAAGTAGTTGTTTTGGGATCTAAAAAAGGAATTAATATTTTTGTCCAAAATAGGGGCATTTTTATATTTTTTGTTGGGATCTCAAATAGGAAATATTTTCCCGCCCAACATAAGGGCATTTTTGTAACGACCCGTCTACGTTACATAACTATTAAAGCTAAGGTTCTATGATTTCCTTTTTGGTTTAGAAAATTCTTTCATTAGTTTACTTTATGAAAATATTGCGTGAATTTTCCGCATTCCCATAAGTAATAATTAAAGTTCAAAACTAAAAGAAATTATAATTTTAACTACAAACAGTTCTTGGAGGATTATACATAAAACAAACCTAAGCTAGTCATCTCTATACATAACTCAACTAGAGAAAAGATAGTAGGAAAAACATCTTCAATCTAGGCTCGCTCTCTATCTACCATGCCTCCAAGAGGAAGATCCACCTAAAAAGTCATCTGCTCCCCCGAACATGATGTTCGAGATCATCACAAGCACAAACCACACATGCAAACATTGCAAGAGTAAGCTTACCAAACAAAACTATAGATAATAACTAAAAATGTTATACAAAACTTAGTTCATAAACATATTTATAACATGAATCCTCAACAAGATCAACAACATAAACCATCACCACTCATCACAATGAGTCATAACATCCCTCATCACAAGGAGATGTACCACACAAACCACTAGACAACCTCAGACAACAGGACTGACTCTACTCCATGGAGTTTCAACATCATATGAGCGGTCCTCATAGGCCCCATCCCCTACCATAGTCTTACCTTTGACCATTCAGGGAGTCCCTTGAGCTACCCTGTGGAGGAAGTGTGGTTTTATCGAATATAGACAAGTGTGGGTATTGGCTTACCTCTGTAAGGCTTGCAAAACCTTACATCTATAGGAATTCGCCCACTTAGCTATTCTTTAGGCCCACCGTTGGCTACCACGAAAAACCCCCCACACTAGGTTGAGAGCCTACCTAGCACCCTCAACTTACGTGCCTACCCATATGTCTGTGCACCCACTGTGCACACCTATGCACCAACTGTGCATATACGACATTCGGAATATTTCTGTGCACCAACTGTGTGCACCCACCGTATTCCAGCGGCAAACATATTTGGAGTCCCTTATAGTCTTAGATACGGCACCTCCGTACCCGCCATCTCCAATGGCCAGACTTATGAGTCCAAACACATCTCAACAATCCACAACCATGACAACAATCCATCCCTTATACACTAAAAGAGTCACTAAACCTCTTGGGAAGTAGTTCTCAACACTCCAACACGCCATTCGGAGTCAAAACATAGGGGTGGTACTTAGGAAGATATCCCACTAGGAGAGACCCCCGGGTCGCTTTAGTGGACTGGAGTTCTGGCATGAACTCACCCTCCCAAGTATACCATTTTCTGTAAAAATCTTCCCAAAGGACATAGCTAACTCCTCTTTAACATATAGGGATCATTCCAACACATAGTTCACATACACATCATCATCATCTTTTCAAAATCATACTCATTAATATTTCATTTCAAATTCTTAAAACATCATAATCTTCTCAATGTTACATTCAACAAATAACAATTACATTTATTCATGTACATGTAATATACTTCAACTTAACATAATGTTTGTAATTCAACCTATTATTCATCCATCTCACAACATCATCATCAATTTATAAACATCTCAATAGAACATAAACACCATCAACAAAGTATTCATTTATAGCATTCACAACTCACCTAAGATCACCCTTTTCATAATCACTTCTCAAATAATGTAATAATCCACATATAATTATGGTAATTCTAATTGAAATTCATTTGGAAACCATTCTAATTAAGTTTGCAAAATGAATTCTCGCTTAAGCGCAACTTTCAGGAATTATTTGTTTACTTCCAAGGTTCCTCGCTTAAGCTAGGATTTTTGGCGCTTAAGCTAGGACAGCTTTCTGACCAAAAATGTTCTCTGTCCCCTATTTCGCTTAAGCGAGAACCACTCTGTTCTTAAGCGAAACAGGGTTGTAGGACCTCGAAAAAATGCTTAAAACTTCCCAATGGTTACCAAATTCATTCCAATTCGAATTTTACATCAAACATAACATATATACATCATTCCACACTCAAAAAGAACATTCCAAGCATAGAATATACAAATACACATTCAATCATATTAAAGCTTCCCTTACCTAGAATTTTTGACTCAAAACCTTGAAGAAGGAGCTAGGGAGGAAACTTGGTCATTCAATAATGATCTCTACCCAACTTTTGCTCTATGAAATCAACTAGAGGACACCTAAATCAATCCCAAAATAAGCTTAAATCAAATTTTCACCCAGCAACCAAGATTCCACATGAAACCCATCTCTCATGATCTTGGTAGGAATTGAGAAAGAAACTAAGAGATCAAGAATTGAACTTACCAACTAGAAATCAACTAAGGAGACTCTAGAGAAGAAGAAATCAAGCTTCAATAGGATGTAAGAATCAAACTTCCATGCAAGGGAAAGAAGAGACTTCGGGAGAAAGGAAGAAGATTGAAGAAGAATAGAAGAAACGTGAAGCTTGGAATGTTTAATATTTGAGATTTGCATGGAATTTTGCTATTTGCCCCCACCTTTCCTCTAAGTACGGTCCCTTCTCTTATTTTTTTTCTCTCCTACAACTTACGAAACTCACGTAAAAGTCCCAAAAATCCCAGAACACACACTCTAAGTCTGACACCTCCTGAAAATCTAACAATGACACTATGGCACATAACAAAATCAATCTATTTATCAATTCTTTTATGATTATCATAAATTTAAATTTAATTTCCTCTTATGGTATTTATCAAGCACTTATAATACATTACGAAAAACCACAGTGTTACAATTTTTGTATTTTATTTTGTTGGAATCTCAAAAAAGAAATATTTTCTCGCTCAAAACAGAAGCATTTTTGTATTTTTTTTATGTCAATTACATTAAAAAACATTCATTATTCACGTTTTAGATATACACGAAATTCAAAGTAATATTCACTGCAAGTAAATTAGATTTGGTATAAAAATAATATTTACACTTATAATAAAAGGAAATAATTTTCTGCGCAAAACAAGGATATTTTTGTATTGTTTTGTTTGGATCTCAAATAGGAAATGTTTTCTGGCCCAACATAAGGGCATTTTTTGTATTTTTTGTTGGAATCTCAAAAAGAAAATATTTTTCTCTCAAAATAGGAGCATTTTTGTATTTTTTATGTCAATTACATTAAAAAGTATTCATTATTTGCGTTTTAAATATACACAAAATTTAAAGAAATATTCACTACAAGTAAATTAGATTTGGTATAAAAATATTATTTACACTTATAATATTTTTTTACTAAATATTTTTGTCAAATCAAAATAAAAATTTCATTTACATAATTAATATATATTTAATTACATAACAAAAATCAAATTAAAATGATCATAATCAATATTATTTTCTCCATGAAAAATTAGTGTCTAAAATTAAATTTTAAGAAAATTATTATTTATTATTTATTTATTATATTCTCAATTAAATAAATTATTCAATATTTTCTTTTACTTGGACAAATTTTAACTTTCTTTTATACATTGATATGTATATGCAAATATATTAAAATGAAAGATATATATAAACAAAAACACATAGGGGTGAATATTTTTTTTATAAAAGCAAGTAGAAAATTTTCACTTAATTTACGAAATGAACAATTTACTTGAAATCACATTAATATCTAAATTATTATGGTGAAACTTTTTTTTTGTTCAACTTTTTTGGTTATTATTATTATATTAATATCTACAATAGTATTTAAGATTTGAATAAAATTAAACTAAAAATCAATGTATACTAAATTGTAAAATCTAAATTTTAAATATATATCTTAGTATTTATTATTTGAATAAATTTAAATTAAAAAACAAAGTATACTAAATTATAACATCTAAATTATATCACAAAAATTGTAAAAACATAAATTTATTTAAAATATTATCATAAAAATAATTTAGATATGTGCATAAATTATATAATAAAGAGCCTTAATATGAGCCATTGAATCCTTCATTAATGTTAAATTTAACAAATCAAATCAATGACTATTAATGTGAAGTTAAAAATTTGATCAATGGTTATGAATTCTTCAAGTCAAGTTGAATTATTTTGAGCCAATACAACTCAGAATTTCTCTATTTGAAATGAATTTTTTTTACATTATTTTATAATTTCTTAATTTTCATCTATTGATATATCACAAAAGATTTAAAGAAGAGGTTTTACAAAAGAAGATATGTTGAAATTAATATAGGCATTAACATTAATATTTTTACTTGATTTTATTTAACCCTGTTGATTTTTTTTTTCAAATTTTTAATTGTTTTTTTTATAGATTTTAAGATTTTAATTTGTAGATATAGTTTTAAATATTTTAAATTAATTTTTAAAAAATCTGGAAAATAAAATTTACTCCATCAAATCTTATTGACATAAATCTAAAATATTATTATTCATATTTGAAACTAAGATAATTTTATATTATATTATATTATATTATATATATTTTATACTATGATTTTAAAATGTTTTATTTAAAATTTATTTTATTTTATATGATATTAAAATTTGTGATATTTATACGAGGGGTCAAAAACATCTTTTGTTTTAAAATGTGTTTAGTATTACATGATTGAGTTTCCCATATTTAAAAGAAATCAATTATATATTGGATCCGTTTGCTTAAACTTATTTTTTAAAAAGTATTTTTTTAATAAAATAAATATTTTTTTTCTTTTTTATGTGTTTATCTAAATTTATTTTTTTTAAAGAAAAAGCAAAAAAAATGTTTTTTAATAAATAAATCCTATCCAGTTCTAAAAAATTCACTTTTTTGAAAAATAGTTCTTTTAAAAGTATTATTTTAAGTTTAAACAAATTGACCATTACTTATGCATTTATCAATAGAGAAATATTATTTTCTAATAATCATATTACTAATATATTTCAAACACAAACAAATTTGAAACCCGGGCATTGCACGAGACAAAACCTAGTTCATTGCATTTTGAACATTTATACAACTTTTCTTTTTCGAGTACTAGTTCTTTCATTTTGATTTATGTCTTGCATCATATAGATTGTAGTTTTTTTGCATGATGATGCTAAATCCTTCTGTCTGTAACACCCTCATTTTTATTTTACTATTTGTAAATATTTTTATATAAATTTGTGCGGAGCGGAAGAGTTTTGACTAGCATCCAAAAGCTAAAGTTGAAATTAGAAAATTTTAATCGAGGGAGGGATTGTTCATAAAAATGGTTCATGGTGTACCACTAAAAATACTGGTGTAACGACCCGTCTACGTTACATAACTATTAAAGCTAAGGTTCTTTGATTTCCTTTTCGTCTAGAAACTCTTTCATTAGTTTACTTTATGAAAATATTGCGTGAACTTTTCGCATTTCTATAAGTAATAATTAAAGTTCAAAAATAAAAGAAAATATAATTTTAACTACAAACAACTCTTGGAGCTTATACATGAGTTAAACCTAAGCTGGTCATCTCTATACATATAACTATATAGACCAAACAAAGAAAAGAGAGAACGCAGCTTCAAACTCGTGCTTGTTCCATCTACCAAGCCTCCAAGAGGAAGAATCCTCCTAGAAAGCCATCTATTCCCCCGAACACGACGTCCGAGATCATCACAGGCACAAACCACACGTGCAAACAGCGCAAGGGTAAGCTTACCAAACAAAACTATACATATAACAGAAACAGTTATACAAAACTTAGTTCATAAACTCAAAACTCAATTCATCAATAAACACCAATAAACAACAATATCATGGCTCAACCATTTCAAATAGTTCATACAACATAAACCATCACTGCTCATCATCATTCGCCATAACCATCACAAATTCTCAATCACTATAGTACATCAACTATAACAAAATCTCATCATAAATCAATCATCACAATTGTCATACACCAACACCCACTAGGCAACCTTAAACCTCAGACACTGACTCTACTCCATGGAGTTTCAACATGATATGAGCGGTCCCTCATAGGCCCCATCCCCTACCATAGTCTCACCTTTTGACCATTCAGGGAGTCCCTTGAGCTGACCCTGTGGAGGAAGTGTGATTTTAATCGAATATAGACAAGTGTGGGTATTGGCTTACCTCTATAAGGTTTGCAAAACCTAACATCTATAGGAATTCACCCACTTGGCTATTCTATAGGCATACTGTTGGCCACCACGAAAACCTCCGGCACTAGATTGAGAGCCTACCTAGCACCCTCAACTTACGTGCCTACCCATATGTCTGTGCACCAATTGTGCACACTTATGCACCAACTGTGCAAATACAACATTCAGAATATTTCTGTGCATCAACTATGCACACACCGTATTCTAGCGGCAAAACATATTTGGAACCCCTTACAGTCTTAGATACGGCACCTCTGTACCCGCCATCTCCAATGGCCAAACTTACGGGTCCAAATAGATTTCAACAATCCACAACCATGATAACAATCCATCCCCTATACACTAAAAGGGTCACTAAACCTCTTGGGTAGTAGTTCTCAACACTCCAACACGTTCGGAGTCAAAACATAGGGGTGGTACTTGGGAAGATATCCCACTAGGCGAGACCCCCGGGTCGTTTTAGTGGGTCGGAGTTCTAGCGTGCCATAAGTTACTCTAATGCACACACTGCACTAAAAGACCCAAAGTCAATTATAAGGATATTATAAAGCAATTAGACATTATCTTATTTTATTATTATCATCATAATTATTATTATGATTTATGGGGATGTTACATTTTCCATTGCCTTATAAATCTAACCTATGGATGGTTTTTTCTCACTATTAACAAGGTAAAGCACCCTCGCAAGTGGAGCCATCAACTTAAGTATATATGCCACATCATTCCAAAAAGCTGACATGAGTACAAATTTTGTTGCTTCCTTCCCTTTGGCTTCCTTAGACAATTTCTTATTTGTCCAATCATTTGATATGAATATCTTTCTAAGTTTCCTTTCCCCTTTTGGATCCTTTCTAATGAAAAGAAGTAGCAAACCTAGTAATTGCATGCCTCACCAATTCCCTTTTGTTGGTGAAGAATCTTAACAAGCTCAAAGTACTTAAATGGCTATAGATGAACCAAACAAGAGATATTGCTATTTCAATTGTTTTCTTTATCAATGACAAGTTACTAATGTCTTCCAACATAAAATGAAATAAAAAATGAATAATAAAACTAAATAAATGAAATTAAACAAGACAAAATAAAATCAAAATGATGGTATATAACTATATGATGAGAAAATGAAACAAGACAAAAATCAAAGGAGACAAATTAGGGAAAAATTTACAAAAATATAAAGGAAAAATGTTTGGAATGAATAAATCTTTATAGAATAAAAGAATGAGAAGAAAAAAAAAAGAAAAAAAAACAAAACTTATAATTAGGAAACATGGGAAAAAAAAGAAAAAATAAAGATAAAAAAATTACAAAAGGCCTTAAGAAGAATTTAGAAAGAACAATTTTTCACAAAAGAAAGATAATGACAATGAAAGAAAAGAAAAAAAAAACCCTTAAAATTTAAAAGAAATAGGGTTAAAAAGGAAGAAAAAAGAGAAAGATTAAAAAAGGAAAGTCAAGAAAAGGAAAGTTTAAGTAGAAGAAAGAAAAAAAATAAAAAACCACTATTACGTGTTAGCTTGAAATAACACATTGAGTTGATGGAAAACAAAGGAAAAACTCATTGATTTGGTGGAGAAAAAAGGATTTTTTTAGTGTTAGATGAAGGAATTGGAAACGTGAAGACTAATAGAAATGTAGCATGGAAAAATGAACGACTATCTGTTGGGCTTTTTAGTTTAAAATTGCAACCCAATTGATTGTTCAAACGAAACAAAATAAAAAATAATAATAAATGGAAGAGGAGTTTTGAAAACTCATGTGACACAACTTAACCATTTTCACGCATTTTTTTTAAATAGCCGTATAAATTTTAAAGGGAACCCGCAATGCCTATACTTAAAGCCAACATTTCACACAATTTTCTTTGCTTTCCTTTCTTCTCGAAGGCTGAACCTTAAACTCTTCCTTCTGTCCCTGACCTACTCGCCAAATTCGACCTCTTCAACACATTGAAAAACTTCGTGATTATGTTGCACCTGATCGGTGATGCAACACCTACAATGTGACACAAACCTATAATTGCCTTTATTGTGGACTAATGCATAAAATATGTTTGCTTAAGGGCAAGCGTACCCTACGCAATAGTGACAGTAGATTTTAAGTCCGGATATCGAACCCAAAGGACTAGAGGTAGTTCCAAAACAATATATTTTTTAATAAATTAAGTTTAAAATATACTACATTCGTTCGTATATATAAGAACATATAATTGTAATTTTTTGTTTCTAATTATAAGAAACATTGACCACTTTCAAATATATTAATTGCAAAGTTCCTTTTATACCATTAAATTATTGTAAAGTCTATTAATGACATATCACTCATTTCCCATGAAAGTGGATACATTTATATGCTAAAATGCATTTTTGGTTCTCCTATAATTCTTAATCTGCAATTTTAGTCCCTCTATTTTAAAATCAAGACATTTAGTCCCCCAAATTTTTAAAATCAGCAATTTTAGTCCTCATATTTTAAAATTAAGACATTTAGTCCCCCAAAATTTCAAAATCAGCAATTTTAGTCCTTCCTTGAATTGATACGGCAATGTAAGCTGCTGACATGATGCTTATGTGGCAATAGATTAAATAGTATGAAAATTAAAGTGCCCTAGTGGGAATTGAACCCAAGACCCCTTTCACAAACACTAAACAATGAACAGCTAGGCTACAAAGTTTCTTTAACTAATATTATAAACAATATTTGTTATATATCATTATTGCACAAGTTATTAATTTTTTCTTATTTTATTCTCAATATAAAAATTAATTAAATTACGTAAATAGTATGTAAATTATTTACATAAATTATTTTATGTAATTTACACAAACTACATAAATTTATATCAGTATGTAGCTTTGTTTATTTTTCTTAGCGCACCAAAAAAATTATAAAAAATAAATATTAAAATTTTATTAATTTGTATAATTTAAAAAAAAAATTTACATAAAAATAAATTTATGTATTTTGTATAAAATACCTAAAATGATTTATATAAATATTTTATATATTATTTTTCGTAATTTTATTGATTTATATTTATATAATTAGAATAAAAATAATTTATAAATTAAATTAATTAAATTCTTTTATTTTATTTATACAAAATGTTTAATAAATTACACATTATAATAATACAGAATTATTTTGAGTAATTTACATATTTTAATTACACAAATTTATTTAACATATTAATATATATTTTAATTAGAAGATTTAATTAATATATAAATTAATTTTATTCTAGAATTGTATAATTAAAATAATTTATATATTAATTAAATTTTATAATTAATATATATATATATATATATATATATATATATTGATACATAAAACAAATTTGTATAATTAAAATATGTAATTACTCAAAATAATTTTTTTAAATGATAATATGTAAAATATTAAAAAAAATTGTATAAATAAAATAAAAATATTTGATTTATTTCATGTGTAAATTCTTTTTATTCTAATTATATAAATCATTTTATGTAATTTATACAAATTACATAAATTTGTTTTTATGTAAATTTTGTTTTTGAAATTATACAAATTAATAAAATTTTATTTTATTTTATAATTTACATATTAATATAAATTTATGTAAATTACATATAATAATTTATGTAAATAATTTACATACTAATTTACATAATTTAATTGATTTTAATCATTAGAGTAAAATAAGAAAAATAATAAAAACTTGTCTAGTTATGATATATGACAAATATTGTTTACAATATTAACTAAAGAAACTTTGTAGCCTAGTGGTTCATTGTGTAGCTTTTGTGTAAGCGGTCTTAGGTTCAATTTCCACTAGGACACTTTATTTTTAATACTATTTAATTTTTTGCCACATAAGCGTCAAGTCAACATAAGTGACATGGATGGTCAACTTTTGGAAGGACCAAAATTGCTAATTTTGAAAAATTGGGGGACTAAATGTCTTGACACTAGTGCAGAAAACGCTTTTTACATCAGTTAAAAATGACTTTTTACATCGGTTGTACGACCGTTATGGATGCAGGCGATATAGAAAGTGATAACTTTTGTGAACTAAGATATAAAAAGAAACATTTTACATCAGTTCTTTTGATGACCGATGTAAAAAAATAACTTTTACATCAGTTCTTTTTATAACCGATGTAAAAAGTTCCTTTTTTTTACATCGGTTCTAATTATAACCAATATAAAATGTGAACTTTCAATATCAGCTATCATTGCAATTGATGAAAAAAAATGAGCTTTTTGTAACCCCCCTTCTAATAAAAACATTTAATTTAAATATTTAATTCACATTATATAAATATATAAAAGTTCTAATACAATCTAATAATATTCAAAATATATTCTACAATTTATGTCACCAAAATTTTTCATAAACATTTTTACAAATAAGTCTAAGTATTACAAGTATTGTCTACCCAAAATATTTTCCCATCCTACAGCTCTGGTCATATCTGCATCCGTTTCTTCTAACTATTCTTCCAGTTCACTTGCATTTGCACTTCCCTAGAATCTAGGGACAAAATTTACCGGATCAGGCATTTAATTTCTCATACAATTAAAACAATATAAACCATGTTCATTTCATATAACAATTAATAAATCACATAAATAATTCAAATGCAGTATGATTTATGCAAATGCAGTTTTGACTCAAAATCATTTTGACCCTGCTCCATGGAGACTTCCCCTTTGAGTGTTTAGTAAGAAACTGGCCTACCATTACACATTGCAATTAAGCTATCAGCCCCTACTAAACGCGAATAAGCTAAACAGAATTAGGAGATCAAGATACTCGGAAGGCCACCACAACCGCAACTTAGTCCAGTTTCCAGCCACATGTGGAATTGCCAATATCCTTCACCCCACAGACTATATAATCACAGACTATACAGTCCTGTCTAACTTACTCTGCTCACCCATCATTTCTCAGGACTATCATATTCTCAGTTCGAAAATCTCAATCATCTTTTTAAATATACATGACCACCGTAGTCCCGGTTGGTCAACATCAATCCTTTCTTTATTTTCATGACTACCGTAATCCCGGTTAGTCATCACAGTCCTGGAAATCACTTCCCCCAAAATACTCATGCTTATCTAACATGATAATGATCATCAGTAAATAAAATTCTCGGTTAATCAATCTCAACTATTCTTTTAGATTTCATGACTACCGCAGTTCCGGTTAGTCAACAAAAATCCTTTCTCATTTAAAATCTTTGTTCTTTCCCCAAAAGACTCATGAATATAAAATATGTTAATGGTCACAAGTAAATAATTACTATTAAACAATCACATAAGGAAATATAACATTATATCATTAACATTTTTACTAAAATATCAATTAAATCTTTACTATGGAAAAATTCTAAACTTTTACTAAAATGCCCCTATCTTTTTCTAAAATTCCAATTTTGCTCTTAAAATGTGAAATTACCAAATTACCCTTACTATTTTCTAAATTTTCCGAAATTGCCCTTGATCTTTTTATAAAATTACCATTTTACCCTTAAACTTTTTATAAAATACCAAGATTATCCCTAAGCTTTCTAGAACATGTGTAATTACTATTTTACCCTTGAATATTTTATAATTTACTAAATTGCCCTTGAACTTTTTATAAAATTCCAATTTTGTCCCTACATGTGAAATGGCTATTTTGCCCTTGATCTTGGAAAAAATTTCACATAGTACCCTTCCTCCCTAGCCATGACCGAATGGTTCCACAACCATTTCCAACAAGATTCACAAACTACCAAGCCATTTCAATCAATAACCAGCCACACAAGTTCAATCAACCATGTAATTTCAATCAAGAACAACCAATCAAAGATTCAATCCATCACAAAACATCATAATATCAACCAAACATTCCATCATACACCTATTTTAAAATTCTATCATCAATTAAACAAAATCCCTAAATCAATTTCCTATTTTCATGATACTTAACCAAACTTTAAATCTAAACCTCAAGACATGATTTTCTACATTCCAAGTTGTCTAAATTGAAATTAAATGCCATGATCCTTACCTAGAATCCTTAGTTTGAAGAAGAAACCCTTGAATCCTCTTCTCCCTTTCTCTCTTGTCTTCTTGAATTTTAGAGCTTTTCTCCCAATTTCTTCTCTTTTGGCCAAAGCTATATTGAAATTTGGGATGTTTTGGTTGGTTTAATTTTTTATTTTGGAAGAAAATATGAAGGTTTCATGGAGGGCTGCAGCTGCCCAAAACTCACGGTTTTGGGTTTTTAGAGAGCTAGGTTAAAGCTTTTTCTTTTACTTAGTTTCTTATGTTTTTAAAGAAAATTTTTCTCCACTAAATTTAACTACACATTCACGTCCAGCTGCTGGCCTTTGGCAGTCCCTTTGATCACCAATTTCAGCCACTTGGACGTACAAAGGAGGTGCCTTACGTGAGTTGCCAATTGCCTTGGTCAATTGGTCAAAAGTTGTAGAAATTATGGATTTTTCTAGAATTTATTTGGGGCTTTTAATTATCTTACAAACTAATTAGAATTTGAAGAAACTAACACCACCATTAAATTCCTCACTATCAAAAACCTTGGGGTAGTGTCTTAATTATCTCTTAATCAAGGTCTAATTAGCTTAATTTAATTAGATTAGACATATTGAGTTGTCAAATTTTGATTGGCTAATACTTTAAATTTTATTTTTCTTAGTTAAAAAATATTAATAATTATTCTAAGTATGTTATAATTAATGGATAATTCCATAGATGTCATACAAATTTTATCTTAATTTTCTGCCTTAGAATTTTATCGTAATAATTTCTCAGAGTTATAACTTTCAGAAAATCCTAACAATTCGAAATTAGCTTTTTACCTTTGCAACTCTATATATTTTAAATATATATTCAATTATCTATTTATTAGATTACAGTTTACTCCAAAATTTTACACTGCAAAATTTATCCTGGACAGTTGTCTGACACAACGGTCCAGTCAACAAGCATTTCATTTCTCAACTGTATATATTTTAAATCTATATGAAATTCTTTATTTATTTGAGTACAGTTTAATCCAAAATGTTATACTGGAAAATTTCTCCTGGACAGTTGTCTGACTCAACTGTCCGGTTAACGATAACTTCAGGCCTAAACAAAAGCACTAAAAGACTTAGAAATTTTTACTGAATAGAACTGTATTAATGTTATTATGAAAATATGTACAGAAAGTTTCTATAAAATACAGTACATAATTTCTCATAATATTTATATAAATAAAATATGTACAAGTTGTAAAATAAAATTGAGGGTGTTACACTTTCTACATCAGTTATAATTATAACCGATGTAAAAAGTCAATTTCCATATAGCTTATTTATTTTTGGATAATAATTTCAATCCATTTAATATTATATAAAATTTTAAATTTAAAACAATCATAAATAATTAAAATAAATTTCATCAATAAAGTCATAAATAAATATATTAGAATTTAACATAAAATTTAAAACGATGATAAATAATTAAAATATATTATTTTGGGGCTTTGCCCTTGTAAGTAGTGAAGGAAGAAAACAATAAACAGTAGAGACAAATACCTATCACACTGCAATTAGAATTTAACATGAAGCTATTTGACAAGAAACTGAAATGTTTAATACAAGGATACAAGACAGAAAGAAAATGAAAATTCCCTACTCTTGCTACTCAGCTTCAACTCAAGTGGATCACTGAGTGGACAAAAACCAATAATTGATAATAGAAACACAAGGTGTCATGAAGATCTGAGAACACTTATTAGAAGACTAAACAAACAACTTTGACGACACAAACTCAGTCTTAGAAACAAGATGAATCAAAGCTTGAAAACAGAGAAGAAATCATCATATATAAATGAAAAACATGAAATGAATAAATAGGAATTAAGAAAAGTGATGAACCTGTCATGCCTTTTGGCCTTAAGGCTGCAACTGATGTTAGGGTCGAGCGTCGACGAACAAGGAACAAGATTCTGCCACTAGAAAAACAACATTGCATTAAGGAAAAATAGAGTGAGAAAGTGAGTGAAAGTGAGAATGATGATTTGAAGAAACTTACAGCCCTTTGCACAGTTTCGGGAGGACCATCGAGAATTTTAACTTGATTAGGACGAGGAAAATGTACAGTTTTGGGTTGCAGAGAAAGAAGAAAGTGAAGTGCGAGAGTAGAGATAAGAAAAGAGAAGAATGGAAGGAGTTCTCTGCCTCCGATGACCCCACTGTCGTCACATGCACCTCAGAGCCATCAGATCTGCCACCGAAACCACCAAATCTGTCATCGGTCGTTAAAATAACCGATGTAAAAAATAGTTTTTACAATGATTATTTTAACAATTGATGTAGAAATGCATTAATTATTTACAAAAATGCCACCGTACCACTTTTTACATCGCTTGTTAAACAACTGATGTAGAAATGACAATATAAAATGTCATTTTTGTAGTAGTGTGATTTTAAAATAGGGGGACTAAAATTTCGGATTGAGAATTATAAAGGGACCAAAAATTCATTTTAGCCTTATATCTAACCACGACTTACATCAATAAACTCTATGGGTATTTTTGGAATAAAATTCAAATTTATGACAATATTAATTAAAATGAATTATTTACTTTTTTTGGTCTTGATGAATTAGGTATTTGTTTCTTATATACAGGAACAGAGGTAGTATTATTTTTGTGGATGGATTGGATATCCATCCATAAATAAAGTGTTAATGGATGGATTGGATGAATTTTTATCAAATGGGTCGGATTTTTTAAATAAATTTTTAATGGATCAAAATGGATGAATGAATTATTTTGATCCGATTCATTATGATCCAGATTAAAATTTATCCGATCCATCCATTTTGCCATCCCTAATTCCAACAATAAAACTCACTAATCTCTCCCTCCGCATGAAGGCTTGCAGCATCGGCGCCGCAAGAAAAGTCTACCCCTGTGTGAGCGTGAGCTACAACCTTGGCTTTTAGCAGCTAGGTTACCTATTTTTAATAAGTGTGGACTGGCCCACTACTCATTTTTTTTAGTTTCTTTGTTTTTTTTAATGTTAATTTAGTTGTTCTATTTTTTATTAAGTCAATTGGTGTTGTTTTGGTTATTTTGAGCTATTAAAACAAGCCTAAAAAATATATTTTTATGTATATATTTTAACATTTTTTTGTAAACTTATTATTTTTAATTTATAATATTAACAACAATTTTTTTAAAAAAAGTAATAATATATTAATATACTTAAAAACAACAAAATAAAGGCTAAATTGCAATTTTGGTCCCCCTAGTTTTACAAATTGGCGATTTTGGTTAGGGATGACAAAACGGGTCAACCAGCCTCGACCCGCCCCGCCGTTGACCCGCCAAAAATGGGTTGCCCCGTCCCGCCACGCATAAGAAAAGTGGGTTGCAAATCCGAGCCCGCCTGTTATGCTCGGACCCGCCAACCCGCCAAAAACCAAAAAATTAAAAAAAAAAAATATTTTAATTGATTTTAATTAATTTTTATCTTTTAAAAATATTAAATAATAAATACTTATTAAAAATATTAATAATATATGTATAAAATAAAAAATAAATATTAAATTTATTTATTTACTATAAAAACAGGTTGGCGGGTTGACCCGCCCTCAACCCGTTTTTTTGGCGTGTCAAAATGGGTTGACGGGTTCAAAATCTCAACATGGCCGGCCAAAAAAGGGTCAAAACGGGTTGACCCGACGGGTCCAACCTGTTTTGTCATTCCTAATTTTGGTCCCCCTGTTAGATTATTAACTAATAATTGTGATTAGTAGAGTTATTAAATTAATTATAAATTAATTAAAAATCATTAATTATTAAAAAACTTTAATCAAAGATTATTAACCCTAACCTCTTCTCCTCAACCTCTCTTCCCCAACCCCTCTTCCTCAACATAAACTTTAATTATAAAGTTTTTTAATAATTAATATTTTAATTAATTTATAATCAACTTAATAACTCTACTAATAACAATTATTAGTTAACAATCTAACATGGGGACCAATATCATCAATTTGTAAAACTAGGGAGACCAAATGTTACAATTAAAAACTAAGGGGGCCAAAATCATGAATTTAGGAAACTAGGGGGACCAAAATTGCAATTTTTCCTAAAATAAATAACATCAATATCACATTATAAAATCTATACCCATTTGAGTAATTGTACATTTGAAAGTAATTTTGATTAATATATCCAGAAAAGTTTCATTTTGATAAAAGTACTTTTAGAATAAAAGTATCCAAACATAAATCAAGTTATATTAAACTTATTTTTTTAACTAAACTTAGGTTTACAAAGTTAAGTTTAGTTTAACTTAATTTTCTAACTGTAATCCAAACACACACTAAATAGCTCCACCACGACGAGTTGAAGCGTCGTCGAGACGAAATTATGGAGCGCCTTTACGCAGCGAGTTCGATGTAGCCGCAGTGCTGGAGCTGCAATAAGGGAGGTGCACGCCGCTGCACAAAGGGAAGTAGGAAAGAAGGGTGGGGGCGCTAGGATTTGAGACAAAAAGGGTATTTTTATCCTTTTAGTTTCTTATGGGGGTGCAAGAAACAAAAAATGGGGTGTAGGAAGCAATGATCCATCTCATTATCTTTTAAGGTCGAGTTTAGGCAATTGCTTCCCGCATTCCATGAATTGTTTCCTGCACGCCCATAATTTCTAATATCCCAACATTATCTATTCCATTTTATAAGTTCTTGTTTGATCTTTTTTCTCCCTCCGTCATTCTCTCCCTCCATTTTGTATGAAGTAGAAAGAAAGCAAAGTTGTAGATCAGAGGTTGTTCTCCTCTGTGTTCGAGGTAATTTTTTTAATATTTGGTTATTTTCTAGAATACCTAATCTGTCACACATAAACATTGGTGAACCTTTCCAGATTTGTAAATATGGAATTAGTTTTTGTAAATTCCAGATTACTCAATCCAGAATTAACAAAAACTAATTCCAAATTTACAAATCCAAATAGGTTCACCAATGTTTATGTGTTACAGATTCATTAATTAGTAAGTTATGCATTAATATTCCGTATTGAGTAATCCAGAAAACATATGTTTTTTGGATTACTTAATTCAGAATATTAAAAACAAAAGTTATGGATTTACATTTTTGAAAATCTACGTTATAATATGCCTTACGGATTTGTTAATCCGGAAGTATATCCTGGTGGTGTCTCCAAAATGGTGTCTTCATCCCAAATGATTCTAGTGACCAGTGGTGTCGGTTTCATTGGCACCCATACCGTGGTTCAACTTATCAAAGGCAACTTCAGTGTTTCAATAATCGATAATTTTGATAATTGCATCATGCAATGTTTATACATAACTGAAGAAGGAATTAAATATCTGATGAAGCAAATTTCTACAGTGTAGTAACCATCTAGTGAATTTGAGAAGCAATTGCTTCACATGATTGGTTAAAAACTTTTTTTTTTCAAATTAAACCTTCATGTCCTTGATTTCTAAAAATTTTGTACAATGTCGTAGCCATCTGAACCCACAACATTTAACTTCGGAACCTGTGGTGGCTGTCAAGGTGTTTTAGTTGAAATATTGCAAATCTGTCAGGATAAAACGTCGAAGCAAATCTCAGGGTATTTTGGAGAATTCGATTTTGTTTTAAAATGATGTAAGGTGCAAGAGGCAATTCATGGGGTGCAAGAAGAAATCACCTCGAGTTTATATGCTGTTATTTTTTTTTTCGAAGCAGATGTCCAACTTGGTTTTGTGTTTGGGTGAGTATTTGCAAAGTTAATTTTATATTATTGATTTTGATTAAAATTTTAATGTGAAGTGATTTATATTTAGATTTTTTATTTCAAAAGTAAATTAATAATAAAACTCAATATAAATTTTTTATGAAATGAAAAAATTCACTTAAAATACTTCAACTCAAAATCAATTTTAGACTTATCAATTTCTTAACATAAAACTAAAAACATGTGATTATTTATCTAAAAATACATTAACTAGTATTTCATCACAATTTTAAATAATTCAACATAAATTCAAGCATGCATCATAATCATAATGTCTACAATTTAAGTGTGTTTAAAATAGCCGTAAAAATTAAATTATTTTAATAATTAATTATATATATATAATTGATTATTATTATAGTCAATTATAATCAGAATCAAAGCATACTCTTGTCTTGCAATAGTACATAAAATCATTGTTCATTAACCTTTTGGCTATATATTTAGAACAAGAACATCATGGCCAAATTCTAAATAGTTGACCAAATGCTCAAAGCTGAGTAGAGGTATAAACATAGGAAGAAATGTGATTCCTAGATTCTATCTCCTCTTTCTTACCTATTTTGGTGACTTTGTTTAGCAATCAAAAGAATGTTTGGCCCAAACAATCTGCCATTGTATTGATAAAATTTTATATTCTCAAAATTATTCATGTAAAAAATAGAATAAATTTTAAGATAAATAAAAATTCATATTTTTTTTAGTAGATTTAGCATGTTTTTAAATAAACAAAAAAAGATTATTTCAATAATTCAACGATTATCGTTATAATCAATTTTAAGAAATAAGTTTTGTACTTAGATATATGTTAGATAAAAATTAATTTTAAGACAATGTAATTTTTTTTTACAATAAATAAAGAATTACTTTCTTTTATAATAAAATTAGTATTTTAACTTGTGCATTGCACTAGATAAATGTTCATATTGATATAATTAAAATTTATCATAAATAAATATTTTTAATATGTAAATTATATTTTATATTTTTACTGAACAATTTAAATTTTTATATAAGGTTATTTTTAGCTATTAACAATTTCTTAAAAAAAACTAATGAAATATCCAAGAATCAATAAATTATACTCTTCATTGTTTACAAAATTTTGAGTTGTCCTTTTTATCTTTAATTACTCAAGTAATTTTCACAAGAACAAATCCCACTTGTATAGGTCCAAAAATTATTTCACAAAATAATCAATCTTTTTAGGTTTATTTGCTTTTTGTTTAGTAATGAAAAGTATAAAATTTTGTTACCTCCCTAACTGTCTTTCCATTAGGTTCTTTTTCCCAAACTCTGATTTGTTAAGGAAAATTTGATCTAATTCACCGTTGTTGATGTTTATACTAATCAATCGTAGAATAAAAAAACTATGATTTTGTCCAATTAAGCTTCCTTATGAATTTAGAAGTTCTTCTTAAATACAAGGAAATAATTCAGTTCCACAAGTAAGGATTGCTAGTCTCGAATGAGTAATAAAAAAGATTATTGCATGTCGTAGTTTAGGTATTGTTCCTCCAATGATTCAATTTAAAGATGGAGATAAAAATAGTAAATTGAAAGGAATAGGTGTTAGGTTCAAATCCCTTCTAATATGTGGTTTTAATTACAACAAACCTTTTAAACTAAAATTTAAGCTTTATGAATGGTTGATATTAATGAATCTTGATAAGAATTGGTTTCTTGATGTATACGAGGATTTAGCATCATCATGGAAAAAAACTACAATCTATATGATGCAAGACATAAATCAAAATGAAAGAACTAGTACTCCAAAAAGAAAAGTTGGATATATATGTTCAAAATGCAAGGAATAACGGCTTAGAAAGTATGTGGCACATCAATAAAGAAAATAAAGAAATATCAGAGGCTAATTGAATCCATGAAAATGTTCTCTAAAACAAATTCAATAATAATTTACATCACAAAATGTAAGAAACAAATTGTCTATCTTAATTAAGTCCAAAAATTCAACAATTCTTGCTAAACATTTATGTTTGCTTTCTAAATAGATTCACTTCTACTCAACTATTTTCCCATAATCTAAAAAGTATGTTTTGAGTAAGAGAGGACATGTAAAAGAAAATAAACTCCTTAGAAAGTAGTTATAAAAATTAGAAAGCTTTGTTAGAAAGTATTCTTCACTTTGCTCAAAAAGATAGTCATTCAATCAAAAAACAAGTATTAAAAAGTTGTCTATGGTGAATAAAAAATCTATTGAACCTTGATTAGAAAACAACTTATCTACAATAAGAAATCTATAGGGCATCATATTCTGAACTTCTTAAGAAATAAAGTTTCCCATAAGAAAGTTACCGATCATAGATCAGAATTCTTATATCTACACTCAAAAATTTAATAGACCCCAACCTTTTGAAGACATCAAGTTCTAATATTTCACTTTCTAATTGATGAACAAATGTTTTTGTACTATCAAGGTTACACACTCAAAATTTAAGCTTCAAAATACTTAAGGAAAGGCAATACAAACTTAAAGAATGAGCATTAAAAAGATGATAAGCGGGACCATCAGAATGCTTCCTTAGAAAGTTTGAATCTAACTAAATAAATAGTAACAATGTGACTACATCTTTGAAAAATATGTAGATGATAGTTGTATATAACCAAGAACAATTTAAAATCACAAGGACACAAGCCCCAATGACCATAAACAGATAATAAAAAGGAAATAGTTCTATATAAGCACAAAAGTAAGATGAAAAAACCTTAAAGAAGAGAGAATACAATGTGTTGATATGTTTTAAATATATATTTTCCTCTTCCTTCCACCCTACAAGCTTCTAAATATCAAAGATGTAGGGGGAATTGTTCTACAACTTATATGAGTTCATTTTTTCTTCATTTTCTACATCTATTTTTATGTTTTCCATAACCCCGTAACTATATTATGTGTCTAACATTGTATCACATTCTAGGAAGGTGTTCTAGCTAGCTCCAAAACTTGATGTCTATCTAGGGTCAACCTAACACTAAGTGAGACCTAAAGCAAATTTTGAGAAAGACTTTGTCTACTTTAAATAAGAGAGTTGTATGTTGGGACTTTTTGCCAACATATGTGTGGCCTTTTTTGCTTGAAAAAAACAACAAATAATTTTTTATTGGGGGGCTTAAAGCTTGAGCTTTAGTTTCTTTACCATTGGGTTGACCCTGTGATACTATCCTTAGTTAGAGAGTTGAGGAGCCTTTAGAAGATAACAAAAAAATGAAAGAAAGAAAGATCCATTATCGTGTCCTTGTTTTATTTTCTCGCAAGCTTACTAGGTTGCTAGTTTTGGTTTGAGAGTATTGTGGTTGTGAAAGAACTTAGAGAGACTACTAAAGAAATAATACTTCTTTTGGGTGTTTACCATAGTGTGTGGCTATCTTTGTTGTTGTTGAGAAATCCTACAAAAGTTGCTTAGAAAAATACTAGTTTGGGGTTAAAGTAGTGGAAAAAACTAACCTAGTGTAGCAATTAAATATAACCCAAGGATTGTTTAGTGGACTAGGATAAAATCCTTGTGTCCTTTTTTATTCTTTTTTTTTTGTATTCATAAGATCATATTCATTCTTTAAACATGTTTTCACAACTTATGCATTTATAGTTCGATATCAATGAATAACCCACAAGTTTGCTAATACATCAACAAGTTAGCAAGTTGATGGTGTATGTTCCTTCTTAGTTCATTTTACTGCTCTACAACTATTGCTTGTTGCAAGGAAGTCACAAATGCACTTTAATAGTATGACCTCTACAATTTTGTAGCAAAATAAGGGATTTTCAATTTCCTTTTTCATCCTTGTTAATGCATTTATCAAATGATTATAGTAGTTAATTGCTTTATGACAACAACTTGCTAAGTCACTATGGTAGCCACATCTCTTATAGTTTGAGTTGTCACCATAAAGATATCCATTTTAGATGGGGCGTACATCTAGCTATAAGTTCCTAACATTGTAAACTGATCATAACTCATTAAGGAAAATAGATATACACTAGCATATAGTCTACCATACAATAATCGTTTCCTTGCAAAAATAATAACACTAAGCATAAACAAAAGACACAATGAACATATTCTCTATAGTTTATTCCTAAAAGACATGATCAACTATGATAGCATAAAATGTAAAGTCTTGTCACGTCACGTCATATTGGACTAACTAAATGTAAACACAAAAATAAATCAATTTTAAAGAATGGTTATTTAGTTTCATTATGAAGTTGCATACACACACACACACACACATTAGTGAGGAGTGATGAGTAAGATGAGTATCCAAATAAGAGGATTGGCTTGACTATAGAAGGTACCTACAAATATATTTGTCAGATGCGATCTTCGGGGGAGATAAGGTGTTGAGCTGTGAGACATTTGGGCATAAGGGAATCACATAATCAGCTTGACATCCCCAACTGAGCGAATTGAAGTGGATTAGAAGGTCACTAGAATGGGGGTTAAATAGTGACACTTAACCGAGTATGACTTTTCTGCAAAAGAACACTTAGCTTTTGAAGTTTTGGATGTGTCCAAAGGGCAACTTCCAAAAGCTTTATTGAGAGCAATCGATATCCTTTGATAGTATTTTGTATAAAATAGATTTTCAATAATAATCATACAAAAATACTTTCATATACTGCTCAAAAGCTACTCTTAAAATGTCAAATTTAGGGTAGGTAGAATTTGTTTTATCAGTTAAGAACAATAAGTAGATGTATGCTTTTGGACTTTTTAAAATAGTTTGAGTAGCTTAGAAAGATTTTATATATAACATATAATAGTTAAAAATTAAGCTACTCAAGGTAAAGATACATAAACACATAGATCAGAAGCAGTAAGAAGGATAAAGCATACAGAGGAATTTATCTTGGTTTACCCCACCTGGGATATGTCCAGTCCCTACAACCGTAGGCTTTCCACTAATACAAACTCCAACCAGGTATTCTTTCTTTTCTGAAGCCTCTCTAGGATCCTACACCTCAATATTCTCTAAGCCTTTACAGGCTCCCTCGAGTATTCTGTCAACAAGCCTGTCCAGGCTTAACCCCAGTATTCTCTAAGCCTTTGCGGGCTATCTACCCAAGTATTCTTTCTAAAAGCCTCTCCAGGCTTTAAACCCATATTAGCAACTGTTACTTGACCCCGATAGCAACCTATTGTGGTCACTCACAACCTTTAGAAGCAGCAATTCCCTGATTACTTTTCTGAGGTTCCCTATCCTAAACGAGTTCTATTTGGATAGGTACCTAATACATCTCACAAGGAGAAACCTATCAATAAGCTCCCCCTAAGAAGATGTTTACAGACTCTCTATGGCTAGATAGATTTGGCTATACAAATCAAGAGAGTCTGGGCTAAGGAAGTCTAGTATCAGAAATTGATGAGGCTTCTGACCAATGAACTATCTAAGTTGTTTCCTTCCTAGCAAGGAACTTCAGAAGCACTTCAATATCCTTATATAGACTACCTTGAAGCTGAAAGTTGCTCATTTTCTTGGAAGCCAAGGAGATTGGTTACTCTTAGACTCAAGAGACTTGGAGGCCAAGGAGATCCGTTATGTGTTGTCTCAATTGCACAATTAGATCCTCCACCTTTCTTAGCTAGAATAGCTTGCACCAGCTTTGAATTTTGAATTCTATTCAATGGTGTTTGCTGCTCTATCCACAGCTCATGGCTTCTCCTTTATTCCAACTCAACCATGAGGTTTTGCTACTTCAGAAAAGTAAGTCTTCTACAAAATGGTGCAGATTCATTCTTGACCGTTGCAGTGTGTGTGAGTGACTACTTTTCCTAACAATGGTTGCCTTGTTAAAGTAAAACTTAGCTCTCTCTCTTCTTTCGAATAGATCCATTGGATCAAGAGAGCTTTAATCAAGGTAGTGCATCAGTACACTGCTGTGTAGAGTTGACGTTACAACTCATGGTGTGTGCTTCTTAACTGTGTAGACATGTCTGTCCTCATGAGTTGTCTAAGCAATGCATCTTTTGATATCCCCAACTTCATGCCTCTAATCATATACAGATTTTGATATCTGCACTTTGACCCAGAAAACATTACTGGTTTTCAAGCTTCTGGTTTCTTGCTTCTGATGTTGGATGGACTTTAGATTTTGGACCTGAAAAACATCACACCAAGTTCTCCATGCTTCTTGATAAGTTCTATTTCTTTGAAAGCACTTTAAGGCAAACCATTAGTAGCAAAAAGTCTATCTTACTTAAAATCTGCTTCTTAAAATTTTGTTGTCATTAAAACATTCATCCCATAGAGGATTCTGATTCAACACGAATGATGTCCATGTTATGGTTGAGAATGTTCTGTGTTATACCATAGGACATGTACTCCTATATCATCTCCCAATGATTATCATGTAAGACCTTTGTGACCTGGGAAGTCTAGGGGCAGTAGAGGCCCAAGCGTGAATAAAACCTAGATGGAGAATTAGGGTAACCCTATGATTGGTGTCCATGTTCGATCATAGTAAAGTGATTGATTTTGTATGTTGAATCCAAATGTTCATTTTGCTTGCGACTCATAGAAGGGTGGAGGAACTTACTCCCATGCTTATATTTCCTACGATTGAGGATGATGGATGGCCTTACACAGACGAGGAAGATGGAACAGGAATGTTACTACAAGTGTTGTAGATACAACAGACGTGGTGGAGAAAGAGGAGGGTCCTCTCGAAGATACCTCATGGATCTATTTGGGGGTCAGTATACATTGATGTCATTGGTCTAGGTTGTAATAATTTTCTTGTAAATATGTGTGTAGACTAGGGATTAATATTATAATGTATCATTTTATTTAGTTGACTCAATTGTAATATGTCCAAATTGAAAGTTATAAGTGTGTATTTATATTTATAGTATTTTGATTTCCTTATTGATAAATTGTTTATGTGTAAAAATGAATTGTGAATTGTTTACTATGGTTTGCTGTGGACTTGACGCTTTATAAAATGAGTTGTTTTTGTGACGAACGATATTTCATTAATGGATGCTTTTAAACAAGTGCTAATCGAAAAGGATCATCGATGTTGGTGTTTCTAGTTTTAAAGTTACAAAAAAAAAACCAAAATAAGAAAGGTCATTTTTAATAATCAATTATTATTTATTCCACAAATTTTAAAAATAATAACAAGAATCGTAAACTGTAACAAGGGGTGTTACAATTATTATTATTAATTCCTATATATTATAATAGTCAATATTTGAATTTTTCTCTTTTTTATTTGACTGGTGTTTGAATTTTTTTGTTTTTATAAAATATATTGTCTAAAGTATTTTTTTTAAAATTTTTAGTAATTAACACAAATGTTTTATTATATAAAATAAAAAGTCTATTCATGTATATATTTATATTATAATTTATTATACAAGTTATTAATTATATGTTTTCAAAGTCTATATATTGTTTTAATGTACATTTTAATTTTAGTCTTTTCAAACATGTTTTATAAAGTTATTTTTTTTTATAAAATTTTAATTAATTATAAACAATGTTTCATAATGTATAAGTAAGTTATTTATTTTTTACTTCTATTAGAATTAATTATAAACAATGTTTCATACTTTGAAAGTTTTTTCAAAATGGACTTTGGTAATTAAATTTTTTTTTAGAAGCTTATAAAAAGTGTTGTTCCTCACTCGTAGTGATACATTGTTAGTGTTTGAGGCACATAGAACAACATACAACAAAAACAAAGTGTTGAAATATTTTCACCACTACATATCTACTGCATCTGCCAAGATGGAACTGCATTTGGTTGAGCAAGTAGAGAATATAATAGGCTACGTATTCCTCAACAAGTTGCTTCTTGTACAAGCCCTCACTCAATCCTCCTTCATGGAGGGTGACTCCTATAAGCGTCTTGACTTCATTGGAGACTCCATTCTGAGTCTCGCCATCACCACCCACCTCTTCCTCATTTACCTAATCTCCAGCTTGGCCAACTCTTTCTTCTACGTGCCGCTAACACCAACACCGAGAAGCTGACCTGCGTCGCCGTCCGCTACAGCCTCCACCACTTCGTCTGCCATAATGCCCGTCCCCTTGTTGATTAGGTGGGATGCTTTGTGGATGCCATCGCTGAAGAGAATCACCCCGTCGTGCACGGTAGATCGGTGAAGGCACCCAAGGTCCTCGCTGACATCGTCAAGTCCATCATCGGCGCTATCTATGTCGACCTCAAGTTTGACCTTGAAACAACATGGATGGTGCATATGTTTATCAATTCATCACCACACTAGTAAATCCATTGTGATGATAATAAATCATAACAATTATAAATTATTTAGTGTGTCACAATCTATTCACTATAAATGAATGATAATGAATAATAAGCCAATAAATTTGGTCTGGTATAAAGCTCTTTATTCCTTCTGTTCTAGACAACTCCACCTCGCAAATTGGTGATGGTAGGGATATCAATTTCTGGACGGACAAGTGGCTTTCTAGCACATTGGTTGATCTCTTAAATATACCCCAGCAGGTTCATAATTCTTTGGTCTCTAAGGTTAGTGACTTTTTTACAAATGGGTCTTGGCATATTCCCCCAAGTTTATTCCAATGGCTGCCAAGCTTAGAAGAAGAGATGAAAGCAATTTCCATTCCTTCACAGCTTGCTCAGGATATGTTAATGTGGTCCGCATATAATTCTGGCTCTCTTTCATTGAAGGAAGCCTTTGTCTTCTCAAATTCGCCAGGTCAATTTATCCCTTGGGCAAAGCTTATTTGGACCAATTTCATTCCCCCTTCCAAATCTTTCCTCATTTGGAGAATATTGCATAACAGAATGCCCACAGATGAAGGTCTATTTAAGCATGGTTGCATAGTTGTCTCTATGTGCAATCTTTGCAAAAAAGCTGTTGAATCTACTGATCACTTGTTCTTGCATTGCAATTATGTATCACAGTTATGGTCTTGGTTCCAATCTATTCTTAATCAGCAAATTAACACCAACTCTTTGCTTGATGTCCTATCCATTTGTAGGAAATCTTGGAGCTCCCAAATCAGAGACATAATAATAACTGGTATAACTTATATTGTCCCTATCATTTGGTATTGTCGGAATCAAGCCAGGTTCCACAACAGGTCCATCAATCCTACAACAGCAACAAATTTGGTGTTGGTACAAGTTCGCTTGGTGTAACATCCTCATTTTATTTTACTATTTGTATGTATTTATATATGAATATTATGAATAATTATGTACTGTATTTTATAGAAACTTTCTGTACGTATTTTCCTCATGAAATTAATACAGTTCTACTCAGAAGAATTTTCTGAATCTTTGGATGTCTTTGTTTATGCCTGAATTGATTGTTGACTGGACCGCTATGTCAGACAGCTGTCCAGGATAGATTTTCAAGTGTGGAATTTTGGACTAATCTGTAACTTAATAAAAAGGTAATTGAATATAGATTAAAAATATATACATTTAAAGAATTCAAATGCTAATTCTGAATTGTTAGAATTTTCTGAATGTTAGAACTCTGAGAAATTCTTACGATAAAATTCTAAGGCATAAAATTAAGAGAAAAATCGTATGACATCTATAGAATTATCTAATAATTGTAATATACTTAGAATAATTATTAAAAATGTTTAACCAAGAAAAAATTAAATTTAGACATTAACCAATCAAAGTGTGACAACTCAAATTTCCTAATGTCACTAAATTAAGCTAATTAGACTTGGATTAGGAGATAAGTAAGACACTACACCAAGGTTTTTGATAGTAAGGAATCCAATGGTGGTGTTAGTTTCTTCAAATTCTAATTAGTTTGTAAGATAATTAAAAGCCCTAAATTATTCTAGAAAATTCCATTAATTAGCTACAAATGTTGACTTTTGACCCTTTGGAAGGCAAGTCACCCAAGCAAGCTTCTTTGGCTGTCCAAGTGGCTGGAAAGGCTTGCCAAAACTGATCTCCCTTGGCCAATGGAGCTGGTGGATGTGCAGGGCAACTGGACTTGAAGAGAAAATTCATTTTGGTGGATAAAGTGTTTAATAAAGCATTAAAACTTAAGCTAAAAGGAAAAAAAAAACATAACACCTAGCTCTCTAAACTATCTAGCCTGTGAGTGAGTGCAGCTGCAGCCTCCATTTTCTCTTCATCTTAGCTTCATCTTTTCTTCTCAAATTAAGAAAGAAATACATCCAAACCTCACCTTGCCTCACATATTTCGGCCAAAGGAGAAAGGAATTGGAGAAAACCTTTAAAATTTAAGAAGACCAAGGAGGAAGGAAGGAAAAGGTTCAAGGGTTCCTTCATCAAATTAAGAGTTCAAGGTAAGGATCTAGGCATTTAATTTCAATTTAGAACCCTTGGAATTAGGAGAAAACATGTTGTAGGGTTAAATTCAAGATGTGACCTAGAACCATGAAAAGTTGAAATTGATTTAGGGGTTTTGTATTTTTGATGTTAGAGATTGGAAAATTATTGATTTGAAACAATGTTTGATTTCATTCTTGGTGTGTTGTGATGGTTGGAACTTTGGTTTGCTTGATTTTGTTTGAAATGTGATTTGGTTGATTTTTGGTTGGAATTTGGCTTTGTTGCTTTGGAAAAGATGTAGGAAATGGCTTGTAGGCCATTCGGTTATGTTGATTTTACAAGGGATACTATGTGGAAATTTTTGAAAAACCAAGGGCAAAATGGTCATTTCACATGTAGGGACACATTGGGAATTTTGTAAAAAGATTAAGGGCATTTTCGAAAATAATAAAAATGTATAAGGGTGAAATGGTAATTTCATATTCTCTAGAAAGTTTAGGGATACATTCGGAATTTAATAAAAATATCAAGGGTAAAATTGGAAATTTTAGAAAATAGTGAGGGTAATTTGGACATTTTACATTGAGGACATAATTGGAGTTCTAGAAAAATTAAGGGTAGTTTAGTAATTTTATCTAATAGTGATTTAATTGATAATTTATTAAAATATCAATGTTATAATGTTAATTATTGAATTTTTGTATATTTGTATGTGATTATTTAAAATTTCTTATTAAATTATGATTATCATCATATTGCATATGCATGAGTCTTTTTGGGGGATTTTTAAAAGATTTCAAGTGAAAATTGAATTATGTTGGCTAATCGGGACTGCGGTAGCCATGGATTTTAAAAGATCGGTGATGTTGACTAACCGGGACTGCGGTAGTCATGAGAAATGATTTGATATATGAGAAATGTTTTGTTTTTGGGTGAGCAGAATAAGTTAGACAGGGCTGTATAATCTGTGATTTTATAGTCTGTGGGAAGAGGGATATTGGCGATTCCACATGTGGCTGTAATCTGGACAGAGATGCGGTCGTGGTGGCCTTCCTGGGTATTCTGATCTCCTAATTCTGTTTAGTTTATTTGCGTTTAGTAGGGGCTAATTGCTGAATTGCAGTGCGTAATGGTAGGCCAGTTTCTTACTAAACACTCAAAGGGGAAGTCTCCATGGAACAGGGTCAAAAATGATTTTGAGTCAAAAACTGCATTTGCATAAATCATATTGCATTCAATCATTTGTGTGACTGATTAATTAGTATGTGATATGTATATGTTTGGAATTGTTTTAAATTGTATGAGAAATTAAATGCCTGAAGTTTGATTATAGGGAAGTTTGATTTGCAGGTGTCTGAAGAATAGTTAGAAGATAAAGATGCAGATATTTTCCAGAGCTATAGGATGGGGACTTTTGAATATATAATACTTGTATTAACTAAATTTATAATGTAGTAGTATTCCAGTAAATTTTAATGATGTAAATAATAGTGATGTATCTTGAACTTTAATAGAATGTATTTAAAACCTTTTATATTTATATATTCGATGTAGATTAAATAATTATAAGGGGGTTACATTAGTGGTATCAGAGCTCTGGTTATGCATCTCTAGGACTTGTGTGTAATTGGTCTATTATGTATTTTGCTGTGTTACTTTGATTGAAATTGTTTGTTTTGTATGAAATTAGTTGTTTTATATGAATTGTTTGTTTAGTTTGTGTGTTAAGAATATTATAGGTACAAGGGTAGTAACTGAATCAAAGATATTTTTTTTAGACAGGTAGAGATGGCAGGAAGAGGAAGAGGAAGAGGAAGGCCAGTTACAAATCCCACAGTTGGAAACGATAATATAGCTGAGATGGCCAGAGCCATGAGGGATATGGCTAATGCAGTGACTCATCAGACTGAGATATTAGCTAATCAAGCAATAGCTCAGCATCAGCTACCCCCTGTTGACAGGACCACTTTGACAGATTTTAAGAAGCATGATCCACCTTACTTTAAGGGAGAATATGATCCAGAGAGAGCTGAAGAGTGGATCCAGAACTTGGAGGATATTTTTGTGGCCATGGAGTATCCAGATGAGAGGAGGGTGTCACATACAGCCTTCCAGTTACTTGGTGATGCGAGGTTGTGGTGGAAAGCTACCCAGAGGATGTTGGAGAATAGGGGAGAAGTGATCACCTGGGATATTTTCAAGACCCTGTTTCTTGAGAAATATTTTCCAGAAACTGTTAGGCAGGCTAAAGAGGAAGAATTTATCAGCTTAACTCAGGGAGGTATGACTATTCCTGAATACACTGCTAAATTTGAATCTTTGGCAAAATATTCTAAATATTTGCATATCACTGGAGATGAGCACTGGAAGTGTAGGAGGTATGAAAAAGGATTGAGATATGAGATTAAAGAGGCAATAGTTCCATTGAGGATTTCTGTGTTCCCTGAATTAATGGATCAGTGTAAGGTAAATGAAGATATGGAAAGGGAGCAAAGATCCAAGATGGCTGGATATGCAAGTAGGAATAATTTTGGGAGAGGAGGTCCTATGCTAAAAGGAAAGAGTATTCAGCCACAGAAACCATATAGTAGACCCCCACAGTGGCGTCCTGGAGGAGTAGGAGGAGCAGGTGGGTTTAGACCTATGGGAGGAGTAAGTGGAGCTGGGAATTCTCAAAAATCCCAGTTAGCAGTCAGGTGTTGGAAATGTGGAAAGGGACATTTGGCCAAGGATTGCACTATATCTGGTCCAGTCCATTTTATCTGTGGGAAGTTAGGTCATATGGCTAGGGAATGTTCTACACCTAGGAGGGATCAGACTGGAAGAGCTGTACAGACCCAGAGACCTACAGCTAGTGGAAGAGTATTTACCTTGAGTGGTACTGAGGCCTTACGGTCTGCAGATCTGATACAAGACAAGGGACAAATGAAAGGTAAGTCCTTGACTGTATTATTTGATTCAGGTGCTACCCATTCATTTATATCTGATGACTGTGTTAAGAATCTGAGTTTAGTTGTGTCATCATTACCCTATACTTTGCTTGTTTCTGTGCCTACATCTAAACCAATCCTAACCTCTAAAATATGTTTGAATTGTGTGATAACCATCAGAGATAGACCATTTGTTGTGAACTTGATTTGTTTGCCTTTGACTGACCTGGATGTGATATTAGGAATGGATTGGTTGGCATCCAACCATATTCTAATAGATTATACCTCTAAATCTTTGATTTTCCCTGAACTTGATGTTTCTAGACTTAAACCTGCCAACCTAAAGAAATATCATTTAAAAGTGAGATTCAAAAATACATGTTATCATCTCTTGGAACTAAGGAAGATAAAGTTGAAATAGACTCTGTGCCAATTGTAAATGAGTATCCTGGAGTTTTTCCTGATGATGTTCCTGGTTTACCTCCTGAGAGAGAGATAGAATTTAGTATAGACTTAATGCCTGGTACTAGACCAATTTCTATGCAACCATATAGGATGGCACCATTGGAATTAACTGAATTAAAGAAACAATTGGAAGAATTATTAGAAAAACAGTTTATAAGGCCTAGTGTGTCACCATGAAGAGCCCCAGTATTATTAGTTAAAAAGAAAGATGGAGGATCTAGGTTATGTATAGATTATAGGCAATTAAATAAAGTAACTATAAAGAATAAATATCCTTTACCTAGAATAGATGATTTAATGGATCAACTCAGGGGAGCAACAATTTTCTCCAAAATAGATTTAAGGTCTGGGTACCATCAAATTAGAGTTAAAAAGGAGGATATACCCAAGACTGCTATTAGGACTAGATATGGACATTATGAATATCAAGTGATGCCATTTGGAGTGATTAATGCACCAGCTGTGTTTATGGATTATATGAATAGAGTATTTAGACCATATTTAGATAATTTTTGTGGTAGTATTTATAGATGACATATTAATATATTCTAAAAATAAAGAAGAACATAAAAATCATCTTAGAATAACACTAGATACTTTAAAAGATAGAAAATTATATGCTAAATTGTCTAAGTGTGAATTTTGGTTGGAGGAAGTAAAATTTTTGGGACATGTAATCTCTAAAGATGGAATAAGTGTAGATCCTTCTAAGGTAGAAGTGGTCTTGGAATGGGAGAGACCTAAAACAGTAACTGAAATTAGGAGTTTCTTAGGATTAGCTGGGTATTATAGAAGATTTATTGAAGGGTTTTCTAAGATAGCTGGACCATTAACAGAATTAACTAGGAAAAATCAACCTTTTGTTTAGAGTGAAAGTTGTGAGAAAAGTTTTCAAGAATTGAAAAATAAATTGACTACTTCACCATTTTTAATTCTACCTGACCCAAATGAACCTTATGATGTATATTGTGATGCTTCTTATCAAGGGTTAGGATGTGTGTTGATGCAAAATAGGAAAGTGGTAGCATATGTGTCTAGGCAGTTGAGACCACATGAGAGAAATTATCCTACACATGATTTGGAATTAGCTGCTATAGTTTTTGCTTTGAAGATTTGGAGACATTATTTGTACGGATCTAGATTTGATGTATATAGTGATCATAAGAGTTTAAAATATTTGTTTGATCAAAAGGAACTGAACATGAGACAAAGAAGATGGATGGAGTTTATTAAAGATTATGATTTTCAATTAATGTATCATCCAGGAAAAGCTAATGTAGTAGCAGATGCCTTAAGTAGGAAAATTGTACATATGTATACTATGATGATTAAAGAATTGGAATTAATAGAACAATTTAGAGATTTGAATTTGTGTACAGTTAGGAAAAAGGATAAAATTCAATTAGGAATGATTACTATTACTAATGATTTTTTGGAAGAGATTAGGAAGAAACAAGATGTAGATACATTTATTCAAGAAAAGAAAGCATTAATAGGGACAGATAAAGTAAAAGAATTTAATTTAGGAATAGATGGAATTATTAGATTTAAAAATAGAATTTGTGTACCTAATAATCAAGAATTAATTTTGGAAGAAGGATACAAAAGTAAATTAAGTATTCACCCTAGAACTACAAAAATGTATAAAGATTTAAAAGAGATGTTTTGGTGGCCTAGGATGAAGAAAGATGTGGTAGAATATGTAGCTAGATGTTTAACATGTCAGAAAGCAAAGATTGAACATCAGAAACCATCTGGCATGTTACAACCTTTAGAAATACCTGTATGGAAATGGGATAGTATATCAATGGATTTTGTGGTAGGATTACCTAGAACTAATAAAAATTGTGATTCCATTTGGGTAATTGTAGATAGATTAACTAAATCAGCACATTTTGTTCCAGTAAATATTAAGTATTCTTTAGAAAGATTAGCTCAATTGTACATAAAAGAAATAGTTAGATTACATGGAGTACCTACTGGTATAGTGTCAAATAGAGATCCTAGATTTGTTTCTAAATTTTGGAGAGAATTTCAGAAAGCCTTAGGAAGTAAATTACATCTTAGTTCAACATACCACCCACAAACGGATGGCCAAACAGAAAGAACTATTCAGTCATTAGAAGATCTTTTAAGAGCCTGTACATTAGAAGAAAAAGGAAACTGGGAAGATATATTACCTTTAGTAGAATTTACATATAATAATAGTTACCATTCTAGTATAGGTATGGCTCCCTATGAAGCTTTGTATGGTAGAAAATGTTGGACACCACTGGTATGGTATCAGGATGGTGAAAATCTTTTGATAAGACCAGACATCATTCAGTAAACAACTGAAAAAGTAAAATTTAATCAGGAGAAAATGAAAACTGCACAGCGTAGACAGAAAAGTTATGCAGATAAAAGAAGAAAACCCTTAGAATTTCAAGAAGGTGAACATGTCTTTTTGAAAGTCACACCAATAACTGGGGTTGGTAGAGCAATAAAGTCTAAGAAATTAACTCCTAAATTTATTGGACCTTATCAAATCCTCAGAAAAATTGGACCTATGGCCTATCAAATAGCCTTACAACCCTTTCTGTCAAACCTCCATGATGTATTCCATGTGTCACAACTAAGACAGTATATCTCAGATCCTTCACATGTCATTGAACCTGATCAAATACAGGTAAAGGAAAATCTAACATTTGAAACAAAGCCTATTAAGATTGAGGACAGAAGGATTAAGTACCTGAGAGGTAAAGAGATTCCTTTGGTTAAGGTTATTTGGGATGATATCAGAGGTGATGCTACTTGGGAGTTAGAGGAGAAAATGAGAGAAGCATATCCTCATTTGTTTGTATAGTTATATAGTTGTATAATTGTATGGTTGTATAGTTGTATTAGAAATTTCGAGGACGAAATTTTTAGTAGTAGGGGAGAATTGTAACATCCTCATTTTATTTTACTATTTGTACGTATTTATATATGAATATTATGAACAATTATGTACTGTATTTTATAGAAACTTTCTGTACGTATTTTCCTAATGAAATTAATACAATTCTACTCAGATGAATTTTCTGAATCTTTGGATGTCTTTGTTTTTGCCTGAATTGATTGTTGACTGGACCGCTATGTCAGACAGCTGTCCAGGATAGATTTTTAAGTGTGGAATTTTGGACTAATCTGTAACTTAATAAAAAGGTAATTGAATATAGATTAAAAATATATATAGTTAAAGAATTAAAATGCTAATTCTGAATTGTTAAAATTTTCTGAATGTTAGAACTCTGAGAAATTCTTACGATAAAATTCCAAGGCATAAAATTAAGATAAAATTCGTATGACATCTATAGAATTATCTAATAATTGCAATATACTTAGAATAATTATTAAAAATGTTTAACAAAGAAAAAATTAAATTTAGACATTAACCAATCAAAGTGTGACAACTCAAATTTCCTAATGTCACTAAATTAAGCTAATTAGACTTGGATTAGGAGATAAGTAAGACACTACCCCAAGGTTTTTGATAGTAAGGAATCCAATGGTGGTGTTATTTTCTTCAAATTCTAATTAGTTTGTAAGATAATTAAAAGCCCTAAATTATTCTAGAAAATTCCATTAATTAGCTACAAATGTTGACTTTTGACCCTTTGGAAGGCAAGTCACCCAAGCAAGCTTCTTTGGCTGTCCAAGTGGCTGGAAAGGCTTGCCAAAACTGATCTCCCTTGGCCAATGGAGCTAGTGGATGTGCAGGGCAGCTGGACTTGAAGAGAAAATTCATTTTGGTGGATAAAATGTTTAATAAAGCATTAAAACTTAAGCTACAAGGAAAAAAAAAACATAACACCTAGCTCTCTAAACTATCTAGCCTGTGAGTGAGTGCAGCTGCAGCCTCCATTTTCTCTTCATCTTAGCTTCATCTTTTCTTCTCAAATTAAGAAAGAAATACATCCAAACCTCACCTTGCCTCACATATTTCGGCCAAAGGAGAAAGGAATTGGAGAAAACCTTTAAAATTTAAGAAGACCAAGGAGGAAGGAAGGAAAAGGTTCAAGGGTTCCTTCATCAAATTAAGAGTTCAAGGTAAGGATCTAGGCATTTAATTTCAATTTAGAACCCTTGGAATTAGGAGAAAACATGTTGTAGGGTTAAATTCAAGATGTGACCTAGAACCATGAAAAGTTGAAATTGATTTAGGGGTTTTGTATATTTGATGTTAGAGATTGGAAAATTATTGATTTGAAACAATGTTTGATTTCATTCTTGGTGTGTTGTGATGGTTGGAACTTTGGTTTGCTTGATTTTGTTTGAAATGTGATTTGGTTGATTTTTGGTTGGAATTTGGCATTGTTGCTTTGGAAAAGATGTAGGAAATGGCTTGTAGGCCATTCGGTTATGTTGATTTTACAAGGGATACTATGTGGAAATTTTTGAAAAACCAAGGGCAAAATGGTCATTTCACATGTAGGGACACATTGGGAATTTTGTAAAAAGATTAAGGGCATTTTCAAAAATAATAGAAATGTATAAGGGTGAAATGGTAATTTCATATTCTCTAGAAAGTTAAGGGATACATTCGGAATTTAATAAAAATATCAAGGGTAAAATTGGAAATTTTAGAAAATAGTGAGGGTAATTTGGAAATTTTACATTGAGGACATAATTGGAGTTCTAGAAAAATTAAGGGTAGTTTAGTAATTTTATCTAATAGTGATTTAATTGATAATTTATTAAAATATCAATGTTACAATGTTAATTATTGAATTTTTGTATATTTGTATGTGATTATTTAAAATTTCTTATTAAATTATGATTATCATCATATTGCATATGCATGAGTCTTTTTGGGGGATTTTTAAAAGATTTCAAGTGAAAACTGAATTATGTTGGCTAACCGGGACTGCGGTAGCCATGGATTTTAAAAGATCGGTGATGTTGACTAACCGGGACTGCGGTAGTCATGAGAAATGATTTGATATATGAGAAATGTTTTGTTTTTGGGTGAGCAGAATAAGTTAGACAGGGCTGTATAATCTGTGATTTTATAGTCTGTGGGGAGAGAGATATTGGCAATTCCACATGTGGCTGTAATCTGGATAGAGATGCGGTCGTGGTGGCCTTCCTGGGTATTCTGATCTCCTAATTCTGTTTAGTTTATTTGCGTTTAGTAGGGGCTGATTGCTGAATTGCAGTGCGTAATGGTAGGCCAGTTTCTTACTAAACACTCAAAGGGGAAGTCTCCATGGAGCAGGGTCAAAAATGATTTTGAGTCAAAAACTGCATTTGCATAAATCATATTGCATTCAATCATTTGTGTGACTGATTAATTAGTATGTGATATGTATATGTTTGGAATTATTTTAAATTGTATGAGAAATTAAATGTCTGATCCGGTAATTTTGTCCGTAGATTATAGGGAAGTTTGATTTGCAGGTGTCTGAAGAATAGTTAGAAGATAAAGATGCAGATATTTTCCAGAGCTATAGGATGGGGACTTTTGAATATATAATACTTGTATTAACTAAAATTATAATGTAGTAGTATTCCAGTAAATTTTAATGATATAAATAATAGTGATGTATCTTGAACTTTAATAGAATGTATTTAAAACCTTTTATATTTATATATTCGATATAGATTAAATAATATAAGGGGGGTTACACTTGGCAGGAAAGATTAGCAAAGGAACCATGTACTCTGATATCAATGAATTTAAAATCTTGAAAGGTTTTAAATTAGATGTGCGTCCAGGAAAAGCCCCTGTTGTCACCCAAGTTGATTGGCATCCACCTAAGTGTAGTTGGGTTAAATGTAACACTGATGGCGCTGCTAAAGGAGCACCAGAAGTTGCTGCTTGTGGGGGTATATTCAGAGAGAGCAGTGCTGCTATTATGGGTTGTTTCTCTGTCAACCTTGGTATCAACTTTGCTCTTAATGCTGAACTGATTAGCGCTATGACAGCTATAGAACTTGCCAACCAGAAAGGTTGGCTTAACCTTTGGTTAGAATGTGATTCTTTGCTTGTTATAAAGGCTTTTAAATCTCCTAGTCTAGTTCCTTGGAGAATTAGAAATACGTGGTTAAATTGTATAGACATCACTAGTAGGATGAACTTTCGATACTCCAATATATACCATGAATGCAACTTTTATGCAAATAGACTGGCTTCTCATGGTCTTAGGATACAGGGTTTTTTTTGGTGGGATCTTCTCCTGAATTTTATCCGTGTAGATTTCTTTCGGAATAGGTTCGGTCTTCCGTACTTTAGGTTCAAATGATTGAACTCTTATGGGTTTGGTTGATGCCCCCCATGTTTTGTAACTCTTTTCTTTCTTTATTTTATGAATTCCAAGTGTGTGGCATAGGATTGATATTGGTTATAGTGCCAACCTAGTTGGGATTGCAAATAGTATTGGTTCCTTTGCTCACCTTTCCACTAAAAAAAAACATGAATAATAACTATTATAAATTATTATTTTTTATTTAGCATGACCATAATGAATGATAATTATTATAAATGATTATTATATAAGGTTTTAAATTTTACTCCCCATTGTGGTGACTCCAAAATCCTTGAAGTTGTTGTTAAAATTGCAGTAGTTAACAATTTTTAACATCTTTGTATAATTCAGTATGACAAAAAAAAAATCCTGATAAAAAAAATATGACAAAAAATTGCTTTGCCAATTGTGATTGTGGTAGGTAATTAGGCATGTTTTTAAGTCGATGGTGACACTAGATGATTTGGAGCAACAACCTCAATCGGTAATGGCGTTGTTTCATATATGCCAAAAGAAAGGAATGCATGTTGATATAAAATAGTGGAGGAATAGAGACAGAAGTATTGCTAATGTCTTTATAGATGGACAATTTGTTGCCTCTGCCTCCTCTGCTCAGAAGCATCTTGCGAAGCTGGAAGCCTCCAAGATTGCCTTACATAAACTTGAATGTTCGGTTCCCTCTAATATGAAGTCTCCCACTAATATGAAGCTAAACTTCTATACTGTCGAGGATAGTACCTCAGTTGTTGTAGAAGCCAAACGTAGACTCCATCAACTTTGTCAGATTAAAAGATGGCCTATACCAGAGTACATGTATGTACCTATTCTTTAAGATGACATATTCAAGGCTAAATTGCAATTTTGATCCCCTTAGTTTCCCAAATTCACGATTTTGGTCCCCTAATTTTTCATTGTAACATTTGGTCCCCCTAGTTTTATAAATTGATGATTTTGGTTCATCTATTAGATTATTAAATAATAATTGTGATTTGTAGAGTTATTAAGTTAATTATAAATGTTTGATTAAAGTTTTTTAATAATTAGTGATTTTTAATTAATTTATAATTAACTTAATAACTCTACGTACTAATCACAATTATTAGTTAATAATCTAACAGATGAACCAAAATTGCCAATTTGTAAAACTAGAGGGACCAAATGTTACAATTAAAAATTAGGGGGACCAAAATTGCAATTTAGCCTATATTCAATGAATAAAATTGATTTTCTTTCAGTTCACTTGCATGTGTGAAACTTTTGATCTTCCTTGTTGACCAACTCGTTAATTGCTCCTCGACGATGGCTCACAGGGTTGTCAAGCATTCAGGTCCCGTTCATCAAAGGAGATATGTCTGCACCGTTCGGATAACAACTGAAGATGGTATCCTTCAAATGTTAGGGTATGAAAAATCTCAGGTGACGGATGCAGAGAATTTTGCTACTTCCTTGATGCTTTTGTCCTTATAGGAGCGCAATCAACTAATCATTTGTGAGTGAGAATGGTGTTATTAGCGTGTCTCTCATCTCCTATTTTAATTGGTTATTATTTAGAGAGTAATGCAAATTGGCATATCAAATCACAATGCCTATTTGATTACTTTGGCAATTTGTTCGTGAAATTGAGAGAGGTCATCTTGTATGTAAAATGTATCATAATATAAAAAACAATTATAAAAGAGATTCCAAAGTTACTTCAATCCTACGTTCAATTTCTTGCAAGCAAATGAATCTGTCTAGAGCTTTAAAACATATATAAAACTTATTAGAGAGCATCCCTTCATATCAAGTAAAATATGTTGACATGTAAATTACCAATTAGAGTAATTTGGATCGATGGACAAATTTAAGTACTTTGTAATATTCAATTTATTATAGTCAAGTCTTAAGACAATTTTATAAAAATATGTATTCAAGAATTTGTGCATAATCAAACATTAAAGTATCTCCCACACATTTTCCCTTATCATAATAACTATAAACTCCTATTACATACATGTAATCAAGTGTTAAGTAGACCAAATCTAAAAAATATTATAATAAAAGAATTTTCTTATCTCAAAAAAATCAACCTTGCACCAAGCCTTGGTTCTTGTTTATATTCTTTTCTTTTTTTAAAAAAATTAAAAGTGTTTTCCTTAACTAAGGATAATTGTCTTAGCATATTTTTTCAATATATTCACATATAAGTCATTTTATGTCTGACCTGAGGAACATTATTATGTGAGATAAGTCATCATTTGATTATTCTTACTATGATACATCAATAGTAATTAAGTCCTCACCATACATCAATAGTAGAATTTGTTCATAATCAAACATTAAAGTATATCCCATACATTTTCCCTTGTCATAATAACTATAAACTCAAAATGAATAATAAAACTAAATAAAATCAATGAATAATAAAATTAAATAGATGAAATTAAACAAGACAAAATAAAATCAAAATGATGGTATATAACTATTTGAGGAGAAAATGAAACAAGACAAAAATCAAAGGAGAAAAATTAGGGAAAAATTTACAAAAATAGAAAGGAAACATGTTTCGAATGAATAAATCTTTATAGAATAAAAGAATGAGAAGAAAAAAAAAAAGAAAACTTATAATTTGGAAACATGGGTTAAAAAAAGAAAAAAATAAAGATAAAAAATTACAAAAGGTCATAAGAAAAATTTAGAAAGAACAATTTTTCACAAAAGAAAGATAATGACAAGGAAAGAAAAGAAAAAAAAAACCTTCAAATTTAAAAGAAACAGGGTTAAAAAGGAAGAAAAAAGAGAAGGATTAAAAAAGAAAAGTCAAGAAAAGGAAATTTTAAGTAGAAGTAAGAAAAAAGTAAAAAAAAAAAAACCACTATTACGTATTAGCTTGAAATAACACATTGAGTTGATGGAAAACAAAGGATAAACTCATTGAGTTGGTGGAGAACAAAGGATTTTTTTAGTGTTACATGAAGGAATTGGAAACGTGAAGAATAATAGAAGTGTAGCATGGAAAAATGAATGACTATCTGTTGGGCTTTTTAGTTTAAAATTGCAACCTAATTGATTGTTCAAACCAAACAAAATAAAAAAATAATAATAAATGGAAGAGGAGTTTTGAAAACGCATGTGATGGAAGAGGAGTTTCGAAAACTCATGTGACACAACTTAACCATTTTCACGCATTTTTTTTAAAACAGCCGTATAAATTTTGAAGGGAACCCGCAATGCCTAAACTTAAAGGCAACATTTCACACGATTTTCTTTGCTTTCCTTTCTTCTCGAAGGCTGAACCTTAAACTCTGCCTTTTGTCTTTGACCTACTTGCCAAATTCGATCTCTTCAACACATTGAAAAATTCGTGATTATGTTGCACCTGATCGGTGATGCAACACCTACAATGTGACACAAACCTATATTTGCCTTTATTGTGGACTAATGCGTAAAATATGTTCGCTTAAGGGCAAGCGTACCCTACGCAATAGTGACAGTAGACTTTAAGTCAGGATATCGAACCCAAAGGAATTAGTCATTTTAATGTTTCTCGAGTCTCGGTCTGTATAAAATATTAAAAATATAAATTAAATAAAACTCATTAATTTGAACGTAATCATGGGGATCAAAATTTTCAGATTTCCATCTGATTCTCCAAAATAAAATACTGAATAAATAAATAAAAGTAGTTCAATAACTAAAATTAGGGGTGTTACATTTTGGAAAATAGACCTTCAGAACTTCAAAATGGTATTTGGCTTATTTTCAACAAAAACAATTCAAATGTCTAAATTTCTTTTTCAATCTAGCTGTGAAATAGATAAGATTTTTAGCTTAAGTTTCTTATTTTCTAAAAGATCTAAATAAAAATTTAATGGTTTTTAGTTCAAAATGGTTTTGAAATTTTTTTCAAAAATTTCTAAGGACTTGAAATTGATTACTAAGCATAAAATAATCTTTTTAGAATTTAATTTATTTAATATAAAATTCCAAAGTTTATTTAATATCAATGGGAAATTAAGGGCATTTTAATAATTTACTTACCTTTTATATATAAATGAATTTTTGTACTTAAGTGTGAAAAGTAAATGTTTTTTAGTCTAATTTAAAATATTCAAATAAAACTAATTGAAATAATTTTAGGCAATTGCACACAAAAATGGTAGTAGTACAGAGATTTCAATCATATAAAAGATGTTGTAGTAATTAAATAACTCCAATTTACACAAAACTAGGAATTGCATGAAACTAGCAGCATTTTAAAGAGGACACACAAGTCTCTAAGCCCACAAAAGGATTTTAGCTAATTCAAACCATAGTGTTCTAGCCAATGCAAATAGTAAAAGTCTCATGCAACAAATACAACTCAACATCTCATGCACAGGTTTCAAGAATAATTGCGCATACACTTGGGCATGACTTAATGTTGGTTCTACGTAAGGATTAGCCATTTTAACTCATGTTAAATTAGGGGAGGACAACTAGTGATCATTTCTCAAGTCTTTCAGGTCCTTAAATGACACATACAATGTGAACACCAAATTTGTCTTGCCTTATAGACTCACCCAACCAGTTTTAATAGTAAATTCACTAAATTTTTTTGGAAAAATATAAATGATGTGAGTCCAGTTTATTTAGTTTCAAATTCTCTAACTTCTCACACACTTGGTTGTGAGGACTTATTTTATGCCACACTTAGACACCTCTAGGGTAGGTTCAAATAGGGGAAGGCCCTAAGGTCTATGGTGAGGACTTAATTACTATTGATGTATCATAGTAAGAATAATCAAATGATGGCTTATCTCACATAATAATGTTACTCAGGTCAGACATAAAACAACTTATATGCGGATATATAGAAAAAATATGCTAAGACAATTATCCTTAGTTAAGGAAAACACTTTTAATTTTTTTTTAAAAAAGAAAAGAATATAAACAAGAACCAAGGCTTGGTGCAAGGTTGACTTTTTTGAGATAAGAAAATTCTTTTAATACAGTATTTTTTAGATTTGGTCTACTTAACACTTGATTACATGTATGTAATAGGAGTTTATAGTTATTATGACAAGGAAAAATGCATGGGAGATACTTTAATGTTTGATTATACACAAATTCTTGAATACATGTTTTATAAAATTATCTTATGATTTTGACTATAAATTGAATATTACAAAGTACATCGATCCTAATTACTCTAATTGATAATTTACATGTCAACATATTTTACTTGATATCGAGGGATGCTTTCTAATAAGTTTTATATATGTTTTTAAGCTCTAGACAGGTTCATTTGCTTGCAACAAATTGAAAGTAGGATTGAAGTAACTTTGGAATCTCTTTTATAATTGTTTTTTATATTCTGATACATTTTACATACAAGATGACCTCTCTCAATTTCATGAACAAATTGCCAAAGTAATCAAATAGGCATTGTAATTTGATATGCCAATTTGCACTACTCTCTAAACAATAACCAATTAAAATAGGAGATGGGAGACACCCTAATAACACCATTCTCACTCAAAGATGATTAGTTGATTGCGCTCCTTTAAGGACAAAAGCATCAAGGAAGCAGCAGAATTCTCCACATCCGTCACCTGAGATTTTTCATACCCTGACATTTGAAGGATACCATCTTCAGTTGTTAGCCGAACGGTGCAGACATTTCTCTTTTGATGAGCTGGACTTGAATTCATGACAACCCTGTGAGCCATTGCAAAGGAGCAATTAATGAGTTAGTCAACAAGGAAGATCAAAGTTTCAAACATGCAAGTGAATTGAAAGAAAATCAATTTTATTCATTGAATATAGGCTAAAGTGCAATTTTGGTCCCCCTAGTTTCTAAAATCCACGATTTTGGTCCCCCTAGTTTTGAAATGTAACATTTGATCCCCCTAGTTTTACAAATTGGCGATTTTGGTTCATCTGTTAGATCATTAATTATTAAAAAATTTAATAAAACATTTATAATTAACTTAATAACTCTATTAATCACAATTATTAGTTGATAATTTAACATATGACCCAAAATTTCCAATTTATAAAACTAGGGGACCAAATGCTACAATTTAAAACTAGGGGACCAAAATCGTGAATTTGGGAAACTAAGGGGACCAAAATTGCAATTTAGCCTTGAATATCATCTTAAAGAATAGGTATGTACATGTACTCTGGTTTAGGCCATCTTTTAATCTGACAAAGTTGATGGAGTCTACGTTTGGCTTCTACAACAAGTGAGGTACCATCCTTGTCAATATAGAAGCTTAGCTTCATATTAGTGGGAGACTTCATATTAGAGGGAACCGAACATTCAAGTTTATGTAAGGCAATCTTGGAGGCTTCCAGCTTCGCAAGATGCTTCTGAGCAGAGGAGGCAGAGGCAACAAATTGTCCATCTATAAAGACATTAGCAATACTTACGTCTCCATTCCTCCACTGTTTTATATCAACGTGCATTCCTTTCTTTTGGCATATATGAAACAACGTCGTTAGCGGTTGAGGTTGTTGCTCCAAATCTTCTAGTGTCACCATCGGCTCAAAAACATGCCTAATTACTTGCCACAATCACAATTGGCAAAGCAATTTTTGTCATATTTTTTTTATCAGGATTTTTTTTGTCATATTGAATTATACAAAGATGTTAAAAATTGTCAACTACCACAATTTTAACAACAACTTCAAGGATTTTGGAGTCACCACAATGAGGAGTACAATTCAAAACCTTATCTAATAATCATTTATAATAGTTATCATTCATTATGGTCATGCTGAATAAAAAATAATCATTTATAATAGTTATTATTCATTATCATTCATTTATAGTGAATAGATTGAGACACACTAAATAATTTATAATTGTTATGATTTATTATCATCCCAATGGATTTACTAGTGTGGTGATGAATTGATAAACATACGCACCATCCTTGTTGTTTCAAGGTCAAACTTGAGGTCGACATAGATAGCGCCGATGATGGACTTGATGATGTCGGCAAGGACCTTGGGTGCCTTCACCGATCCACCATGCACGACGGGGTGATTCTCTTTGGCGATGGCATCCACAAAGCGTCCCACTTGATCAATAAGGGGACGGGCATTGTGGCGGATGAAGTGGTGGAGGCTGTAGCGGACGGCAACGCGGACCAACTTCTCGGTGTTGGTGTTAGCGGCACGTAGAAGAGAGAGTTGGCCAGGCTGGAGATTAGGGTAAATGAGGAAGAGGTGGGTGGTGATGGTGAGACTCAGAATGGAGTCTCCAATGAAGTTAAGACGCTTATAGGAGACACCCTCCATGAAGGAGGAGTGAGTAAGTGCTTGTTCTAGAAGACACTTGTTGAGGAATACGTAGCCTATTATATTCTCCACTTGCTCAACCAAATGTTGCTCCATCTTGGCAGATGTAGTAGTGATGTAGTGGTGCAAATATTTCAACACTTTGTGTTTGTGTATGTTTTTCTATGTGCCTCTATATCACTGCAAGTGAGCAGCAATGCTTTTTATAAGCTTCTCAATTTTTTTTTAATTACCAATGTCCATTTTGAAAAAAAAAATTCAAAGTATGATTTGACAAAATTGCATAAGTCAATTCTAATATAAGTAAAAAATAAATAACTTACTTATATAGTATGAAACATTTTTTATAATTAATTAAATTTTATAAAAAAAATTACTTTATAAAACATGTTGAAAAGACTAAAATTAAAATGTACATTAAAACAATATATAGACTTTGAAAACATATAATTAATAACTTGTATAAAAAAATATAATATAAATATAGAAATAAATAGATTTTTTATTTTATATAATAAATTTTTTTGTTAATTACCGAACATTTAAAAAAAATACTTTAGACAATATATTTTACAAAACAAAAAAATTCAAACACCAGTCAAATAAAAAAGAGAAAAATTCAAACATTGACTATTATAATATATAGGAATTAAGAATAATAATTGTAGCACCCCTTGTTATGGTTTACAATTCTTGTTATTATTTTTGAAATTTGTGGAATAAATAATAATTGATTATTAAAAATGACCCTTCTTATTTTAGGTTTTTTTTTTTTGTAACTTTAAGACTAGAAACACCAACATCGATCATCCTTTCCGATTAACACTTGTTTAAAAGCATCCATGAATGAAATATCGTTCGTCACAAAAACAACTCATTTTATAAAGTGTTAAGTCCACAGCAAACCATAGTAAACAATTCACAATTCATATTTACACATAAACAGTTTATCAATAAGGAAATCCAAATACTACAAATACAAACACACACTTATAACTTTCAATTTGGACATATTACAATTGAGTCAACTGAATAAAATGATACATTATAATATTAATCCCTAGTCTACACACATATTTACATGAAAATGACTAGGACCCAGACCAATGACATCAATATATACCCATCCCTAAACAGATCCATGAGGTGTCTTTGAGAGGACCCTCCTCTTTCTCCACCACGTTCGTTGTATCTATGACACTTGTAGTAGCATTCCCGTTCCATCTTCCTCGTCCGTGCAAGGCCATCCATCATCCTCAATTGTAGGAAAAATAAGCATGGGAGTGAGTTCCTCCACCCTTCTATGAGACGCAAGCAAAATGAACCTTTCGGTTCAACATACAAAATCAATCACTTTACTATGATCGAACATGGACACCACTCATAAGGTTTCCCTAATTCTCCATCTAGGTTTCATTCACACTTGGGCTCCTACTGCCCCTACACCTCCCAGGTCACAAAGGTCTTACATGATAATCATTGGGTGACGATATGGGAGTACATGTCCTGCTGGTACAACACAGAACATTCTCAACCATAACTTATCAAGAAGCATGGAGAACTTGGTGTGAAGAATTTTCCTACAGCCTTGGCGTCCAAAATCTGAAGTCCATCCAACTTCAGAAGCAAGAAACCAGAAGTTGGAAAGGCAATACTATTTTTCGGGTCAAAGTACAGATATCAGAAGCTCTATATGATTAGAGGCATGAAGTTGGGGATAATTTAAGTGAAGGGGTAGATATTAGAAGCTACGCATGACTTAAGGATCATCAAAAGATGCATTGCTTAGACAACTCGTGAGGACAAACGTGTCTACACAGTTAAGAAGCATACACCATGAGTTGTAATGTCAACTCTATGCAGTAGTGTACTGATTCACTACCTTGATGAAAGCTCTCTTGATCCAACGGATCTATCCAAAAGAAGAGAGAGAGCTAAGTTCTACTTTAACAAGGCAACCATTGTTAGGAAAAGTAGTCATACACATACTACAACGGTCAAGAATGAATCTACACCATTTTGTAGAAGACTTACTTTTCTGAAGTAGCAAAACCTCATGGCTGAGTTGGAATAAAAGAGAAGCCATGAGCTGTGGATAGAGCAGCAAGCACCATTGAATAGAATTCAAAATTCAAAGCTGGTGCAAGCTGTTCCAGCTAAGGAAGGTGGAGGATCCAACTGTGCAATTGAGACAACACACAACGGATCTCCTTGGCCTCCAAGTCTCTTGAGTTTAGGAGTAACCAATCTCCTTGGCTTCCAATAAAATGAGCAACGGTCAACTTCAAGGTAGTCTATATAAGGACATTGAAGTGCTACTAAAGTTCCTTGTTAAGAAGGAAACAACTTAGAGAGTTAATAGGTAAGAAGCCTCATCAACTTCTAATACTAGACTTCCTTAGCCCAAGCTCTCTTGATTTGTATAGCCAAATCTATCTAGCCATAGAGAGTCTGTAAACATCTTCTCATAGGAGCTTATTGATAGGTTTCTCCCTGTGAGATGTAATAGGTACCTATCCAAATAGAACTTGTTTAGGATAAGGAACCTCAAAAAAGTAATTAGGGAACTGCTGCTTCTGAAGGTTGTGAGTGACCACAACAGGTTGCTATGATAGTCAAGTAACAGTTAAAAGTATCTAATCTTTGAACCCAGAGTTGCTACTCTGGGTTCAAAGCCTGGATAGGCTTTTAGAAAGAATACCTAGGTAGATAGCTTGCAAAGGCTTAGAGAATACTGGGGTTAACCCTGGAGAGGCTTGTTAAAAGAATACTCGGGGGAGCTTGCAAAGGCTTAGAGAATACTGAGGTGTAGGAGCCTAGAGAGGCTTCCAAAAAGAAAGAATACTCGGTTGGAGTTTGTATTAGTGGAAAGCCTATAATTGTAGGGACTGGACGTAGCCCAGGTGGGGTAAAGCAGGATAAATTCCTCTATATGTTTTATCCTTCTTACTGCTTCTAATCTGTGTGTTTCTGTATCTTTATCTCGAGTAGCTTGATTTTTAACTGTTATGTCTTTGATATAAAATCTTTCTAAGCTACTCAAACTGTTTTAAAAAGTCCAAAAGCATACATCTACTTATTGTTCTTAATTGATAAAACAAATTCTACCTACCCTGAATCTGATATTTTAAGAGTAGCTTTTGAAGCAGTATATGAAAGTAGTTCTGTATGATTATTATTGAAAACCTATTTTATACAAAATACTGTCAAAGGATATCGATTTCTCTCAATAAAGCTTCTTGAAGTTGTCCTTTGGACATATCCAAAACTTCAAAAGCTAAGTGTTCTTTTGCATAAAAGCTATACTCGGTTAAGTGTCACTATTCAACCCCCATTCTAGTGACCTTCTGATCCACTTCAATTCGCTCAGTCAGGGACGTCAAGCCGATTATGTGATTCCCTCATGCCCAGAAGTCTCACAGCTCAACACCTTATCTCCCCCCAAGATCGCATCCAATAAATTTGTAGGTACCTTCTATAGTCAAGCCAATCCTCTTATTCGAATACTCATCTTACTCGTCACTCCTCAATAGTGTGCGTGTGTGTGTGTGTATGTATGCAACTTCATAATGAAACTAAATAACCATTCTTTAAAATTGAATTATTTTTGTGTTTACATTTAGTTAGTCCAATATGACGTGGCATGACAGGACTTTACATTTTATGCTATCATAGTTGATCATGTCTTTTAGGAATAAACCTATAGAGAATATGTTCGTTGTGTCTTTTGTTTATGCTTAGTGTTATTATTTCTGCAAGAAACGATTATCGTATGGTAGACTATGTGTAGTGTATATCTATTTTCCTTAATGAGTTATGATCAGTTTACAATGTTAGGAATTGATAGCTAGATGTACGCCCCATCTAAAATGGATATCTTGATGGTGACAACTCAAACTATGAGATATGGCTACCAAAGTGACTTAGCAAGTTGTTGTCATAAAGCAATTAACTACTATAATCATTTCATAAATGCATTAAAAAGGATGGAAAAGGAAATTGAAAATCCCTTATTTTGCTACGAGATTGTAGAGGTCATACCATTAAATTGCATTTGTGACTCCCTTGCAACAAACAATAATTGTAGAGCAGTAAAATGAACTTACGTACACCATCAACTTGCTAACTTATTGATGTATTAGCAGACTTGTTGGTTATTCATTAATATCAAACTATAAATGCATAAGTTGTGAAAACATGTTTAAAGCATGAATATGATCTTATGAATACAAAAAAAAATGAATAAAAAAAGGACACAAGGATTTTATCCTGGTCCACCTAAACAATCGTTGGGTTATATTTAATTCCTACGCTAGGTTAGATTTTTCCACTACTTTAACCCCAAACTAGTATTTTTTTTAAGCAACTTTTGTAGGCTTTCTCAACAACAACAAAGATAGCCACACACTATGGTAAACACCCAAAAGTAGTATTGTTTCTATAGTAGTCTCTCTAAGTTCTTTTACAACCACAATACTCTCAAACCAAAACTACCAACCTAGTCAGCTTGGGAGAAAATAAAACAAGGACAGGATAATGGATCTTTCTTTCTTTCTTTCTTTCATTTTTTTGTTATCTTCTAAAGGCTCCTCAATTTTCTAACTAAGGATAGTATCACAAGGTTAACCCAAGAATCTCAAGCTTTAAGTCCACTAATAAAAAATTATTTGTTATTAGTTTTTTCAAGCAAAAAGGCCCAACATACAACTCTCTTATTTAAAGTAGAAAAAAGTCTTTCTCAAAATTTGCTTTAGGTCTCACTTAGTGTTAGGTCGGCCCTAGATAGACATGAAGTTTTGGAGCTAGCTAGACCACCTTCCTAGAATGTGATACAATGTTAGACACGTAATCTAATTATGGGTGTTATGGAATACATAAAAATAGATGTAGAAGATGAAGAAAAAATGAACTCATATATGTTGTAGAACAATTTCCCCTACATCTTTGATGTTTAGAAGCTTGTAGGGTGGAAGGAAGAGGAAAATATATATTTAAAACATATCAACACATTGTATTCTCTCTTCTTTAAGGTTTTTTCATCTTACTTTTGTGCTTATATAGAACTATTTCATTTTTGAGTGTTGATATAAGAATTCTAATCTATGATTGGTAGCTTTCTGATGGGAAACTTCATTTCTTTAGATATTCAAAATATGATGCCCTATAGATTTCTTATTGTAGATAAGTTATTTTCTAATCAAGGTTCAATAGATTTTTTATTCACCATAGGCAACTTTTAAATATTTTTTTATTGAATGACTAGCTTTTTGAGAAAAGTGAAGACATCTTTCTAACAAAGCTTTCTAATTGTTATAACTACTTTCTGAGGAGTTTATTTTCTTTTACATGTCCTCTTTTACTCAAAACATACTTTTTAGATTAAGAAAAAATAGTTGAGTAGAAGTGAATCCATTAGAAAGCAAACTTAAATGTTTAGCATGAATTGTTGAATTTTTGGACTTAATTAAGATAAACAATTTGTTTCTTACATTTTGTTATGTAAATTATTATTGAATTTGTCTTAGAGCACATTTTCATGGATTCAATTAGCCTCTGATATTTCTTCAATTTCTTTGTTGATGTGCCACATGCTTTCTAAGCCATTATCTATAAACAATACAATCCAAGATGTTATTTTTACTATTCATTGTAGAGATTGTAGACAAAATTATTATATTAATATTTGTTGAGAGAATATTAGGTGAAGAGTAGGTGAGGTTATAAAAGTAATATTACATTTTGAATGGAAAAATATGTTGGTACAAACATAAATAATATATATATAATTGAAATTAAAAAATTCAAACACATAAAATGATTTTTTGGGATACAATAAGGGGAAAAAACAAGAAAAAAACACAACAAACTAAAAAAAATGAGAGGAGAATCACGTGCTAATTCCTCCAAAGCATTTGAAGTGCTTTTTTAATTTATTTCTTATAATGAATATTATAAATAATATGATATATTTGTATAATATAAAAGTAAATATTAAATATTTATATATATATATATATATATAAGTAGTTGTTTTGGGATCTAAAAAAGGAATTAATATTTTTGTCCAAAATAGGGGCATTTTTATATTTTTTGTTGGGATCTCAAATAGCAAAATATTTTCCCGCCCAACATAAGGGCATTTTTGTAACGACCCGTCTACGTTACATAACTATTAAAGCTAAGGTTCTATGATTTCCTTTTTGGTTTAGAAAATCTTTCATTAGTTTACTTTATGAAAATATTGCGTGAATTTTCCGCATTCCCATAAGTAATAATTAAAGTTCAAAACTAAAAGAAATTATAATTTTAACTACAAACAGTTCTTGGAGGATTATACATAAAACAAACCTAAGCTAGTCATCTCTATACATAACTCAACTAGAGAAAAGATAGTAGGAAAAACATCTTCAACCTAGGCTCGCTCTCTATCTACCATGCCTCCAAGAGGAAGATCCACCTAAAAAGTCATCTGCTCCCCCGAACATGATGTTCGAGATCATCACAGGCACAAACCACACGTGCAAAACATTGCAAGGGTAAGCTTACCAAACAAAACTATAGATAATAACTAAAAATGTTATACAAAACTTAGTTCATAAACATATTTGTAACATGAATCCTCAACAAGATCAACAACATAAACCATCACCACTCATCACAATAAGTCATAACATCCCTCATCACAAGGAGATGTACCACACAAACCACTAGACAACCTCAGACAACAGGACTGACTCTACTCCATGGAGTTTCAACATCATATGAGCGGTCCTCATAGGCCCCATCCCCTACCATAGTCTCACCTTTGACCATTCAGGGAGTCCCTTGAGCTACCCTGTGGAGGAAGTGTGGTTTTATCGAATATAGACAAGTGTGGGTATTGGCTTACCTCTGTAAGGCTTGCAAAACCTTACATCTATAGGAATTCGCCCACTTGGCTATTCTATAGGCCCACCGTTGGCTACCACGAAAAACCCCCCGCACTAGGTTGAGAGCCTACCTAGCACCCTCAACTTACGTGCCTACCCATATGTCTGTGCACCCACTGTTCACACCTATGCACCAACTGTGCATATACGACATTCAGAATATTTCTGTGCACCCACCGTATTCCAGCGGCAAACATATTTGGAGTCCCTTATAGTCTTAGATACGGCACCTCCGTACCTGCCATCTCCAATGGCCAGACTTATGGGTCCAAACACATCTTAACAATCCATAACCATGATAACAATCCATCCCTTATACACTAAAAGAGTCACTAAACCTCTTGGGAAGTAGTTTTCAACACTCCAACATGCCATTCGGAGTCAAAACATAGGGGTGGTACTTAGGAAGATATCCCACAAGGCGAGACCCCCGGGTCGCTTTAGTGGACTGGAGTTCTGGCATGAACTCACCCTCCCAAGTATACCATTTTCTGTAAAAATCTTCCCAAAGGACATAGCTAACTCCTCTTTAACATATAGGGATCATTCCAACACATAGTTCACATACACATCATCATCATCTTTTCAAAATCATACTCATTAATATTTCATTTCAAATTCTTAAAACATCATAACCTTCTCAATGTTACATTCAACAAATAACAATTACATTTCTTCATGTACATGTAATATACTTCAACTTAACATAATGTTTGTAATTCAACCCATTATTCATCCATCTCACAACATCATCATCAATTTATAAACATCTCAACAGAACATAAACACCATCAACAAAGTATTCATTTATAGCATTCACAACTCACCTAAGTTCACCCTTTTCATAATCACTTCTCAAATAATGTAATAATCCACATATAATTGTGGTAAATCTAATTGAAATTCATTTGGAAACCATTCTAATTAAGTTTGCAAAATGAATTCTCGCTTAAGCGCAACTTTCAGGAATTATTTGTTTACTTCCAAGGTTCCTTGCTTAAGCTAGGATTTTTGGCGCTTAAGCTAGGACAACTTTCTGACCAAAAATGTTCTCTGTCCCCTATTTCGCTTAAGCGAGAACCACTCTGTTCTTAAGCCAAACAGGGTTGTAGGACCTCGAAAATATGCTTAAAACTACCCAATGGTTACCAAATTCATTCCAATTCGAATTTTACATCAAACATAACATATATACATCATTCCACACTCAAAAAGAACATTCCAAGCATAGAACATACAAATACGCATTCAATCATATTAAAGCTTCCCTTACCTAGAATTTTTGACTCAAAACCTTGAAGAAGGAGCTAGGGAGGAAACTTGGTCATTCAAGAATGATCTCTACCCAACTTTGGCTCTATGAAATCAACTAGAGGACACCTAAATCAATCCCAAAATAAGCTTAAATCAAATTTTCACCCAGCAACCAAGATTCCACATGAAACCCATCTCTCATGATCTTGGTAGGAATTGAGAAAGAAACTAAGAGATCAAGAATTGAACTTACCAACTAGAAATCAACTATGGAGACTCTAGAGAAGAAGAAATCAAGCTTCAATAGGATGTAAGAATCAAACTTCCATGCAAGGGAAAGAAGAGACTTCGGGAGAAAGGAAGAAGATTGAAGAAGAATAGAAGAAACGTGAAGCTTGGAATGTTTAATATTTGAGATTTGCATGGAATTTTGCTATTTTCCCCCACCTTTCCTCTAAGGACAGTCCCTTCTCTTATTTTTTTCTCTCCTACAACTTACGAAACTCACGTAAAAGTCCCAAAAATCCCAGAACACACACTCTAAGTCAGACACCTCCTGAAAATCTAACAATGACACTATGGCACATAACAAAATCAATCTATTTATCAATTCTTTTATGATTATCATAAATTTAAATTTAATTTCCTCTTACGGTATTTATCAAACACTTATAATACATTACGAAAAATCACAGTGTTACAATTTTTGTATTTTATTTTGTTGGAATCTCGAAAAAAAAATATTTTCTCGCTCAAAACAGGAGCATTTTTGTATTTTTTTTATGTCAATTACATTAAAAAACATTCATTATTCACGTTTTAGATATACACGAAATTCAAAGTAATATTCACTGCAAGTAAATTAGATTTGGTATAAAAATAATATTTACACTTATAATAAAAGGAAATAATTTTCTGCGCAAAACAAGGATATTTTTGTATTTTTTTTGTTTGGATCTCAAATAGGAAATGTTTTCTGGCCCAACATAAGGGCATTTTTTGTATTTTTTGTTGGAATCTCAAAAAGAAAATATTTTTCTCTCAAAATAGGAGCATTTTTGTATTTTTTATGTCAATTACATTAAAAAGTATTCATTATTTGCGTTTTAAGTATACACAAAATTTAAAGAAATATTCACTACAAGTAAATTAGATTTGGTATAAAAATATTATTTACACTTATAATATTTTTTTTACTAAATATTTTTGTCAAATCGAAATAAAAATTTCATTTACATAATTAATATATATTTAATTACATAACAAAAATCAAATTAAAATGATCATAATCAATATTATTTTCTCCACGAAAAATTAGTGTCTAAAATTAAATTTTAAGCAAATTATTATTTATTATTTATTTATTATCTTCTCAATTAAATAAATTATTCAATATTTTCTTTTACTTGGACAAGTTTTAACTTTCTTTTATACATTGATATGTATATGCAAATATATTAAAATGAAATATATATATAAACAAAAACACATAGGGGTGAATATTTTTTTTTATAAAAGCAAGTAGAAAATTTTCACTTAATTTACGAAATGAACAATTTACTTGAAATCATATTAATATCTAAATTATTATGGTGAAATTTTTTTTTTGTTCAACTTTTTTGGTTATTATTATTATATTAATATCTACAATAGTATTTAAGATTTGAATAAAATTAAACTAAAAATCAATGTATACTAAATTTTAAAATCTAAATTTTAAATATATATCTTAGTATTTATTATTTGAATAAATTTAAATTAAAAAACAAAGTATACTAAATTATAACATCTAAATTATATCACAAAAATTGTAAAAACATAAATTTATTTAAAATATTATCATAAAAATAATTTAGATATGTGCATAAATTATATAATAAAGAGCCTTAATATGAGCCATTGAATCCTTCATTAATGCTAAATTTAAAAAATCAAATCAATGACTATTAATGTGAAGTTAAAAATTTGATCAATGGTTATGAATTCTTCAAGTGAAGTTGAATTATTTTAAGTCAATACAACTCAGAATTTCTCTATTTGAAATGAATTTTTTTTACATTATTTTATAATTTCTTAATTTTCATCTATTGATATATCACAAAAGATTTAAAGAAGAGGTTTTACAAAAGAAGATATGTTGGAATTAATATAGGCATTAACATTAATATTTTTACTTGATTTTATTTAACCCTGTTGATTTTTTTTTCAAATTTTTAATTGTTTTTTTATAGATTTTAAGATTTTAATTTGTAGATATAGTTTTAAATATTTTAAATTAATTTTTAAAAAATCTGGAAAATAAAATTTACTCCATCAAATCTTATTGACATAAATCTAAAATATTATTATTCATATTTGAAACTAAGATAATTTTATATTATATTATATTATTTTATATATATTTTATACTATGATGTTAAAATGTTTTATTTAAAATTTATTTTATTTTATATGATATTAAAATTTGTGATATTTATACGAGGGGTCAAAAACATCTTTTGTTTTAAAATGTGTTTAGTATTACATGATTGAGTTTCCCATATTTAAAAGAAATCAATTATATATTGGATCCGTTTGCTTAAACTTATTTTTTAAAAAGTATTTTTTTAATAAAATAAATATTTTTTTTCTTTTTTATGTGTTTATCTAAATTTTTTTTTTAAGAAAAAGCAAAAAAAATGTTTTTTAATAAATAAATCTTATCCAGTTCTAAAAAATTCACCTTTTTGAAAAATAGTTCTTTTAAAAGTATTATTTTAAGTTTAAACAAATTGACCATTACTTATGCATTTATCAATAGAGAAATATTATTTTCTAATAATCATATTACTAATATATTTCAAACACAAACAAATTTGAAACATGGGCATTGCACGAGACAAAACCTAGTTCATTGCATTTTGAACATTTATACAACTTTTCTTTTTCGGGTACTAGTTCTTTCATTTTCATTTATGTCTTGCATCATATAGATTGTAGTTTTTTTGCATGATGATGCTAAATCCTTCTGTCTGTAACACCCTCATTTTTATTTTACTATTTGTAAATATTTTTATATAAATATTATGAGAAATTATGTACTGTATTTTATAGAAACTTTATGTACATATTTTCATAATAAAATTAATATAGTTCTATTCAGTAAAATTTTCTGAGTCTTTTAATACTTTTGTTTCTGCCAAAAATTCTTGTTGACTGGACAGTTGTATCAGACAGCTGTCCAGGATAAAATTTTCTAGTATAACATTTTGGATTAAACTGTACTCTAATAAATAAATAATTTAATGTAGATTTAAAATATATACAGTTGAGAAATGAATTGCTTGTTGACTGGACCGTTGTGTCAGACAGCTGTCCAGGACAAATTTTCTAGTGTAAAACTTTGGAGTAAACTGTAATTTAATAAATAGATAATTGAATATAGATTTAAAATATATACAGTTTCAAAATTAAAATGCTAATTTCGAATTGTTAGAATTTTCTGAAAGTTAGAACTCTGAGAAATTTTTACGATAAAATTCTAAGGTAGAAAATTAAGATAAAATTTGTATGAGACATATGGAATTTTCTATTAATTATAATATAATTATTAAAATTGTTTAACTAAGAAAAATAAAAATAAAAGTGTTAGCCAATCAAATTTTGACAACTCAAAGTTTCTAGTGTAATTAAATTAAGCTAATTAGGCTTTGATTAAGAGATGATTAAGACACTACCCCAACGTTTTTGATAGTGAGGAATCTAATGGTGGTGTTAGTTTCTTCTAATTCAAATTAGTTTGTAAGATAATTAAAAAGCCCTAAAACCTTCTAGAAAGTCCACCATTGCCTACAATTTTTGACTAATTAACAAGCAATTGGCAACCAACGTAGAGGACTCACTTTGAACGTCCAAGTGGCTGAAATTGGTGACCAAAGGGACTGGCAAAGGCCAGCAGCTGGACGTGTGAGTACTATCAAATTTGGTGAAGAAAATTCCATTTAAAAACTTAATAAACAAAGCAAAAGCAAAATTTGGAAAAGCTAGCTCTCCTCACCAACCAAAACCATGAGCTTCAAACAGCAGCCCCCTCCATTTCACTTCATCTTTTCTTCCAAAATCAAGAGAGAAATCAATCCTAACCTCACAAAATTTAAACCACCTTAGGCCAAAGAGAAGAGATTTAGGAGAAAAGGCTCAAAATTTCAAGAAGCCAAAGAAGAAAGGGAGAAAAGGGTTCAAGGATCTTTTCATCAAACTAATGATTTAAGGTACAGATCATGGCATTTAATTTCAATTTAAACAACTTGGAAGTGGTAGAAACATGTTTTTAGGTTTAGATTTAAAGAATTGATCAAGAACTATGGAAAGAAGAAATTGATTTAAGCTTTCATAATTTGGATGCTAGAAGTTTGAAATAGATGATTGGAATAATGTTTTGATTTATTCATTGATGTGTTGTGATGGATTGAATCTTGGTTGTTTTGTTTTTTATTGAAATTGGCTTGATTGTTTTGGAGAAAATGTTGGAAAATTGGAAGAAAAAAAAACATTCGGTCATGGTGAAGAAGAAAGGGATACCATGTGGAAATTTTAAAATGACCATGGGCAAAATAGTCTTTTCACATGTAGGGACACATTGGGAATTTTAGAAAAAGTTTAAGGGCAATTTTGGAAATAATAGAAAAGTACAAGGGTAAAATGGTAAATTCACATATTCTAGAATGTTCAAGGGTAATTTCGGAATTTAGAAAAAGATCAAGGGTAAAATAGTAATTTCATATGTTCTAGAAAGTTTAGGGGCAAATTCGGAATTCTTTAAAAAGATTAAGGGCAAATTCGGAAATAATATAAAATAACAAGGGTAATTAGGTAATTTCACAATTAGTGGACCAAATTGGAATTTAAGTAAAAGATAGGGGTATTTTAGTAATTTTCCATCGTAAAGACTTAACTAGTAATTTAGTCAAAGTTTAGTAACTTTCCATAGTAAAGATCTAATTGGTATTTTAGTAAAAATATTAATGATATAATGTTATATTTCTTTATGTGATTGTTTAATAGTAATTATTTGCTTGTGACCATTAGCATATTTCATATTCATGAGTCTTTTGGGGAAAGAACAAAGATTTTAAATGAGAAAGGATTTTTGTTGACTAACCGGAACTGCAGTAGTCATGAAATCTAAAAGAATATTTGAGATTGATTAACCGAGAATTTTATCTACTGATGATCATTATCATGTTGCATAAGCATGAGTATTTTGGGGGAAGTGATTTCCAGGACTGTGATGACTAACCAGGACTGCGGTAGTCATGAAAATAAAGAAATGATTGATGTTGACCAACCGAGACTGCAGTGGTCATGTATTTAAAAAGATGTTTGAGATTTTCGAACTGAGAATATGATAGTCCTGAGAAATGATGGATGATTAGAGTAAGTTAGACTGGACTGTGTAGTATGTGATTATATAGTCTGTGGGGTGAAGGATATTGGCAATTCCACATGTGGCTGGAAACTGGACTGAGTTGCGGTCGTGGTGGCCTTCCTGGGTATCTTGATCTCCTAATTCTGTTTAGCTTATTCGCGTTTAGTAGGGGCTGATAGCTGAATTGCAGTGCGTAATGGTAGGCCAGTTTCTCACTAAACACTCAAAGGGGAAGTCTCCATGGAGCAGGGTCAAAATGAATTTGAGTCAAAACTGCATTTGCATAAATCAGACTGCATTTGATTTATTTATGTGATTTATTAATTGTTATATGAAATGAACATGGCTGATATTGTTTTAATTGTATGAGAAATTAAATGCCTGATCCGATAAATTTTGTCCCTAGATTCTAGGGAACTGCAATTGCAGGTGAATGAAGAAATTGTTAGAAGAAAAAGATGCAGAGCTTCGCCAGAGCTGTAGGATGGGAAAATATTTTAGGTAGACAATACTTGTAATACTTAGACTTATTTATAAAAAAATGTTTTTGAAAAATTTTAGTGATGTAAATTACAAAATATAATTTGAATATTATTAGATTGTATTAGAACTTTTATATATAATATATATTATATACTTAAATTAAATTTAAATAGAAAGGGGGTTACAGTGTCCATCAAGAAACCAATTCTTATGAAGATTCATTAATATCAACCATTCATAAAGCTTAAATTTTAGTTTAAAAGGTTTGTTGTCATTAAAACCACATATTAGAAGGGATTTGATCCTTTTTTTTATATATAGAAAGGAGGGATTTGAACCTTACACCTATTCCTTTCAATTTACTTTTTTTATCTCCATCTTTAAATTGAATCATTGGAGGAACAATACCTAAACCTACGACATGCAATAATCTTTTTGATTACTCATTCAAGACTAGCAATCTTTACTTGTGGATTCATAAGGAAGCTTAATTGGACAAAATCATAGTTTTTTATTCGACGATTGATTAGCATTAACATCAACAACGGTGAATTAGATCAAATTTTCCTTATCAAATCAAAGTTTCGGCAAAAAAAAAAAACAAATCCTGCCTAATGGAGAGATAGTTAGGGAGGTAACAAAACTTTATACTTTTTATTACTAAACAAAAAACAAATAAACCTAAAAAGATTGATTATTTTGTGAAAGAATTTTTGGACCTATAAAAGTGGGATTTGTTCTTGTGAAAATTACTTGAGTAATTAAAGATAAAAAGGATAACTCAAAATTTTGTAAACAATGAAGAGTAGAATTTATTGATTCTTGGATATTTCATTAGTTTTTTTTTAAAGGATTCCATTAATTTTTAAAAAACATTCAAAATTAACTGAGTCGATGAAAAAGATAACAAATAAATGATAAGATTTAGATAAAAAAAATAAAACCAATACAATTTTTTTCAATCTTTCTCTATCTCTTTCTCTTTTTTTAAGATTGACTGCAATAGTCTTAATGCCAATAGAAAGGTCTTCTAATACTTTGGCTTGATTGTTGGTCCTGATGAGCTAGAACTCCCTCCATGCTTAGATCTATTCCTCTTATGACGGCTTAATTTTTTAGCGGAACCTCCGGACCTAAAGGGGAATGGGATGGTGGACTTGATAAGGTGATGTAGGTAAGGTGATTTATAATGATTTGGCCGTATAAACGCATCACTGTTAGAATCATATGAAGAACGTGTGTAGGATTAGAAGAAAGAGATGACCAATTACTTTACCACCATCAAGGAAGAGAGAAAAATATGTGTGATGATAGAAAAAGGAAAAAGTCTGGAATGGAAGAGTAGAAAAATCCCAAGAGTTTGGGCATGATTGTTTGATGTGTGTGGTATTCATACATATAACTAAAAAGTCACACAAAGTCCATCAAAATCCAATTTATAAAACAATCCATCGAAATCTATAGGATTTTGAATACCATATAACTTTTTTTAAGTTGTAAAAAATTTTGATTGAATACCACCGGATTTTGTTGTCATGAAAAAAAAAATCTTCAAAGTCTTGATTGAATACCGTAAGACTTTTTTTTATCTTTTTTAAAAATTCTGATTGAATACCACAAGACTTTTTTTATAAAAAAAAAAAGTCTTTTAAAATCTTTCCAAATCTTAATTGAATACACCCCTTTAGAATTTGGTCATGATGTTCTTGTTCTAAATATATAGCCAAAAGGTTAATGAACAATGCTCTTATGTCCTATCGCAAGATAAGTGTATGCTTTGATTCTGATTATAATTAACTATAATAATAATCAATTATATATATATATATATATATATATATATATATATATACATATATATAATTAACTTATTAAAATAATTTAATTTTTACAGCTATTTTAAACACACTTTAAATTGTAGATATTATGGTGCATGCTTGAATTTATGTTGAATTATTTAAAATTATGTTGAATTACTAGTTAATGTATTTTTAGATAAATATTCGCATGTTTTTAATTTTATGTTAAGAAATTCATGCATCAAAAAAATGTTAAGAAATTGAGTCTAAGTCTAAAATTAATTTTGAGTTGAAGTATTTTAAGTGACTTTTGCATTTGATAAAAAAAATCTATATTGAGTTTTTTTTTTAATTTACTTTTAAAATAAAAAAATAAATATAAATCAATTATATAAAATTAACTTTGTAAATAATCACCCAAACACAAAACCTGAGGCTATTGCTTCCTGCACCCCATGAATTACTTCTTGCACCCTATCATTTTAAAATTAAAACAAAATCCAATTCTCCAAAATACCCGAGATTTGCTTCGACGTTTATCCTGGTGGTATTAATATTTCAACTAAAACACCTTCACAACCACCACAGGTCCTGAAGTTAAACGTTGTGGGTTCAGATGGCTACGATGTTGTACAAACTTTTTAGAAATCAAGGGCATACAGGTTTAATTTGAAAAAAAAAAGTTTTTAACCGATCATGTGAAGCAATTGCTTCTCAAATCACCAGATGGTTACTACACTGTAGAAATTTGCTTCATCAGACATTTAATTCCTTCTTCGGTTATATATAAACATTGCGTGATGCAATTATCAAAATTGCCAATTATTGAAACACTAAAGCTGCCTTTGATAAGTTGAACCACGGTATGGGTGCCAATGAAACCAACACCACTGGTCACCAGAATCATTTGGGATGAAGACACCATTTTGGAGACACCACCAGGATAAACTTCCGGATTAACAAATCCGTAAGGCAAATTATAAAGTAGATTTTCAAAAATGTAAATCGAGAACTTTTTTATTTATGTTCCGAATTAAGTAATCCATAAAACATATGTTTTCTAGATTACTCAATACGAAATATTAATGCATAACTTACAAATTAACGAATCTGTAACACATAAATATTGGTGAACCTTTCTGGATTTGTAAATTTGGAATTAGTTTTTGTTAATTTCGGATTGAATAATTGGAATTAACAGAAACTAATTCCAAATTTACGAATCCAGAAAGGTTCACCAATATTTATGTGTTATAAATTAGGTATTCCAGAAAATAACCAAATACCTAGAAAGAAAAAAACTTTCCTCGGACACGTAGAGGAGAACGACCTCTAAACTTATAAAATGGAAAGGATAACGTTGGAATATTAGAAATTACGAAGGTGCAGGAAACAATTCATGGAGTGCAAGAAGCAATTGGCTAAACTTGACCATAGAGGATTGTAATATTTAATGTAATTGTTAGGCTCTTGCTATTTCCACTCCCTTTTTTTTTGCTAAGTACACTCCTCTTTCCCTTTTTAAAATTAAATTACTTAAATAACCTCTCCGTTACAAACCTTCTTCTCTCCCTCGCACACTCCCTTTTTCAGCGCAACAACACCCCCCTCTCTTTCACTCCCTTCACCCCCTCCAATCTCTTGCTCTGGTCTTCCTTTACTCATTCCTTGCTCAATCTCTTGCTTTAGCACTAGGGTTTTCTTGCTCAATTATTTTCTCCAACTCCAAAGCTCAATAGTAGAAATTAGTTGAGTGCCTCTTTGAGGAGCCTATAAGAAACCTATTACACGACCATGATATTGGAATATTTCATTGTCTTAGGGAAATTATTAGGTGGTTTCATAATCCCATATGTTTACGATTTCAATTAATTTTTATATGATACATATTTAAAAATTTTAATTACCAAAAAAATAATTACAGTCCATGTGGTTTCATAATCTCATGTGTTTACGATTTCAATTAACTTTTATGTGATACATATTTAAATTTTTTAGTTACCAAAACAAAATTACATTCCATGTGGTTTCATAATTCCATGTGTTTACGATTTCAATTAATTTTTACATGATGCATATTTAAATTTTTTAATTACCAAAAAAAAAGTTACAGTCCATTGTATATAGAGATTAATGAGGATTATAATAATTTCAGACTATCTAATAATTTCTCTTATATTCAAGTAAACATGATCATTTAAAGAGGAATGTAAAAAATGCTAGGAATACACTCTCTAACACTCTTTTGAGCACATTTTTATTAGTTGAAATTTATTGAAAATCAGAAAATTTTGTAAATTTCACTTCATATTTAACAAATCTCTCATGATATGTAATTTTCAATAAATTCTAGGTTTAATTGCATTTTTTATTCCCCGACTTTAGCATACATGCAATTTGGATCCCTGTATTTTAAGATGAGCTAACTTAAAGTTTACTCAATGTTACAATTGATTCCTTCCGTCGGTCTCATGTTAAAAACTTAACAAAATTTACTTATGTGGCATTGGATGTTAACATGGCAACTGATGTGTCATAATGATGTGGCATGCAAAAGATGAAAATTTCAAAAAATTTGCAACAAGTGAGGATCAAACCCATTACGCCATACTCCAAAACCCAACATGCTTCAATAATATATAAGCAAAAATTATAATATACTAATGAATAATGTTTTCTTAGCAGTTTAGTGTTGTGTTTTGGAGCAAGGGGTAAGGGGTTTGATTTGCACTCATTGCAAAATTCATGAATTTTTTCTCTTACTTTCGCAAGTCACCTCATCATAACACGTCAACTGCCACATTAATATCCAATGACACATAAACAAATTTCATTAAATTTTTAACTAAAGAAGGACAGATGGATTTGATTGTAAAATTGAGTGAACTTTAGGACCCAATTAACTCATTTTAAAATATAGGGACTCAAATTACACATATATCAAACTTAAGAGATTAAAAGTGCAATTAAGACTAAATTTTAACAAAGAAATTGTGTTAAAAATTGTGTTCATATCACTACTTTTATTTAAAATGGAACTATATAGTGCTATGCATCACAAGGATAAGGCCTAAAGTACAATAGTTTTGCAGCTCTACATATTGAAGTGGAAGATAGAAATTACGTTAGAAAATAGAACACGAAACTATAATTTTTTTTTTAAAAAAATTCTATGTATATAAACTCGCTACAGACATCTAAGAGGCCCTTGAAATTGAATTTGTAGGAGATACTCCAGTGTGCTCATGCATCTATATATGTTTAGACCAGTCCCACACAAGTACTCTTGTTATGTTATTCTCTTTTCTTAAAGTGAGAAATGATGAGCAATGCATATAAGGCAGTGTTGAGAAAGAGATTTTGGAATGACATTGAACAAGTCTCCAAGGAGAGGTCCGAGAGGATGAACATTGTTCTATTGAAACGCCAGCGTCTGTCTACAAATGAAGCTTCAACTTCAAATTCTGGCCAAGAGGAATCCTTGGAAGGAGAATGCTATTACTATGATCTTGTGTTGGAAGAGTTGTTGAGTAGGATAGAGGAGGATGCTATGAGGTTGAACAAATCTTATGGGAAGATGAAGGTGTCTATTGTTCTCTGTTAGGATCATGAACTGGTTTCTAACGAATATCTGAGGGAAACTACAAAAGAAAAATAGTTGGCAATGTTGGGAGCTGCAATGTTCATGTTCACATGACAAGGAAGTTCAGGATTGGAATGGCCACTATTGCCAATGTTGGGGTTGGGCATGTCAGGATTGAGGGATAATTTCAAGAAGACACCTTTTGGGAAGTTAAGGGTGGAGGACAATGCTCAAAGGGCTTCTACTCAGAAGCAGAGTGAGTCGAGGGTGAAACATGATGATTCACAAACTACTCAAAAGCAGAGTGAAAAGCAACATGAGTTGAGGGACTCTCAGTGCATTACTCAAATTCAGGAGGAGTTGGGCTGGAGTGAGATTCTTATTAGGTGGATTATGTGCTGGTGTACCCCTAGGTGATATCACACCTAAATGCATTACATCTATCATGTAAATGTGGTAAAGTTATGTTAGATGGAATTTTATTATAGATAGGTCTTCAATTTCTTGGTTTGTTTTGAGTGGGGATTTTGTGATTTATTGAAAGTTCTGTTTAAATGGACTCTTTGAGGTTCCCAGCTAAATATGGACAACCCATGTATGAGGCAACTGAATTTCTTATTTTAGGCCTAAAAAATGTTATTGATAGTTAATTTTTTTTTTTGTAATTCATCAATTGTACTTGAATGTGATTTTATGTATAAAATGACTAGGATGCATGAAAGATTTTGATTGTGTTGGTGTATGCTATTTTCCAACACAAATATCTTTCTTGTTTGAATGCATGATTTTAATCAATAGGCAACTTTGGCTTGTGACTGCTGTGTACGGGAGTCCCCATCACCACTATTGTATGGCTCTTTGGGAGGATGCGGTATCCATAAGCTAGTGTTCACCACCTTCCAAAGCTCGATTCATCTGTTGAGTTGACATCCAATGTTTAATGGAAAGGCTAACATGACACTGTATTGTCACATTAGTATTTTCATTAAATATTATATGACAAATTAAGAAATGGACTAAAATATCGGACAATTACAATAGTGGGACCAAGGGAATCTAGCTAAGTTGGTTGAGCAATGTGCGTGAGTTATTGTAAACTCTTTGTTTCCAAGTTTGATTCCTATAAATTAAAAAATTGAAGGCGTCTATTGTTCCGGTTTCGTATGATGATGGATTTGTTTATGAGAAATATTCATTGGAAGCATTATTCTTGAGGGGAAGAGAAAACTTGGAAGATAGAAAATGGGGCCCGACAACAATACAATTGGGATTAACAGTGACTACATTGTTAATTCACGGAGTTAACCCACCGGGATTGTTTGGAACTGAGTTTAAGAAGATGCCCTACGGGATGTTAAGGGAGGACCATCATGATGATTGGCGCTGGAATTTATTGGGCCATTTAGTTAACCTTATTATATCATTTAAATATTTTTTTTATTTTATTTTGAAATTGATAGTACGGGTCTCATGTCGGTATTTAATATATCTAGCTATTGTTAAATTTGTTAAATGGTCCCTAAATTATTTTGGATCACCAATGGGTTACTTGGTTTATGCTGTTATTTATTATTTGGTTCTTGGGTTTATTAAAGTACTAATTTTTAATCTCTAGGGATGTGGAGATAGGGGTTAGTTTTTTTTCTTTTTTCTTTTATCAATTAGTTGCCACATTGTAGGCCATGTAAAATGTGGTTTTGTTTTTGTTTTTGTTTTCTATCTTGTAAGGCTATAAAGCATCACTTGTTTTTTAATTCAATAATACAGTCTCTCTTGAAAATTTATGTCACATTGTTTTGTTCGTGTCTTATGCAATTAGTAGTAGAGAATTGTCCTTCAAGGCAGTTTTAAATGACTGTTTTAGAAATTGTGCACATTTTGTGTTGACTATTTTAGAAATTATATGGGTACTATGGTATTAATAGGGGTGTTGGAGTTGTTGGTAAATTTTTCTAAGTTTAGAAGACCGATAATGATTTTTGATAATTAATGTGTTTCATTAAGGAAGACTTAAAAATATCGAAAAGTATTTTCAATACGGAGAAAAGGTGTTTGGTAATAGTGACATGATGTTTTATCGAAAAATGATACTATTTGGCTGGAGATGTTAGGTATTTCAAGAAGATCGACTTTTCGACAAAAGTAGCTTAAAAAAAACTAAATATTGACATAGTTATGTTTTAAAACTATTTATAGTTGATGGGTATTTTTGTCACGTCGGACATACAAGAGGCACTAGTCCAAGTGATGTTTCGCAGTCTTCGTTTTCTATTGAACAGGAGGCGCCACTCCGTTCATAGTCTCACATTGCTTTTTTCAGAATAGGAGGCGCCTCTCCAGTTGTAGCCAATAGGAGGCGCTAGGCTGGTGACCATCCCCTGCTTCTTGTACGTCCTGCAACATGGCAACACGGGTGGTAATTGGTGGCATAAATTTTGCATCTTTAGAGACTTTTGTTTGTGTGGTAAAATGTGCAATGAACTATTATTCATGTCAATGTATCCAACAGTACCTTTACGAGTCTTGAATCGGTGTAAAAAAGGTTGTAATTAGAGTTTGAAGAAGGGCGAAACTTACATATAGTACCTATGGTACTATTTTTACTGTTGCCCTATTATATCTTAACACTTGAACTAATTTTCCACGTCATCAAACTAACCCTTGACACCGTGAATCCCTTCTCCTTCGATCTGACCCCTTTCATCACAAAACCTCTGCATCCCCTCCGCCTGTAACTACTGCCACCTCGGTGAGGCCCTCTTCCGCATGCGAATTGGCGCCATCATGATCTACATCAAGGGCGAGTCAAACACCGGAAACATCATAGAGGTCATTCGCCACATCCGTGAAATCAACTTGGCACAGGTCGTCTACTCCGTTGGCGGCGTCACCACCTTTGCCTACGCCGCCCTCATTATGCATAGTAGTTGCGACAATGTCTTTATTGACTACTACGTTTTCAACGGCGGCTACCTAGGGTGAATTTGCAATTGAGAGATTGCTTTCTTCTTGGATTCGTTGCTTCCCATGCTTTCCCACTGTTGAATCTGGATTAAGGGTTTCCAGGAGAGAATTTCCCAAAATGAAATTTGGGAAAAGTGGTATAGTTACTGGATATAGGAATTTGGATGGGTAGAGGATGAACTGACTGTGTTAAAGGTTAGTTTGATGACATGGAAAAATAATACATGTGTTATAATATAACTGGACAACAGTAAAAACAATACCTATGGCACTGTAGGTAAGTTTTGCCCCCTGAAGAATGAAAAAAAAATTACTTTTCTGCTGAAAAGTTTATCACGAGGGTGACTTGTGCCATAAATTTTGCATCTTTAGATACTTTTGTTTGCACAGTAAAATGTGCAGTGAACTATTATTCATGTCAATGTATCCAACGATACCCTTTTACAAGTCTTGAATCGGTGTAAAAAATGTTGCCATGTTGCAAGACGTACAAGAAGCAGGAGATGGTCACCAGCCTGGCGCCTCCTGTTGGCTACAACTGGAGTGGCGCCTCCTATTCTGAAAAAAGCAACACGAGACTAAAAACAGAGTGGCGTGTCCTGTAACATCCTTATTTTACTGTTTGTAAATACTTTTCCATAGATATATGAGAAATTATGTACTGTATTTTATAGAAACTTTCTGTGCATATTTTCATAATAAAATTTATACAGTTCTATTCAGAAAAATTTTCTAAATCTTTTGATATCTTTGTTTTTGTTTGAATTGCTTGTTGACTGGACAGTTGTGTCAGACAGCTGTCCAGGATAAAATTTTCCAGTATAACATTTTGGGTTAAATTGTACTCTAATAAATCAAGAATTTAATGTAGATTTAAAATATATACAGTTGAGAAATGAAATTACTTGTTGACTGGATAGTGTGTCAGACAGCTATCCAGGATAAATTTTCCAGTGTAAAATTTTGGAGTAAACTGTAATCTAATAAATAGATAATTGAATATAGATTGAAAATATATACAATTACGAAAGTAAAATGCTAATTTCGAATTGTTAGGATTTTCTGAAAGTTATAACTCTGTGAAATTATTACGGTAAAATTCTAAGGTAGAAAATTAAGATAAAATTTGTATGAGATCTATAGAATTTTCTATTAATTATAATATATTTAGAATAATTATTAAAATTGTTTAACTAAGAAAAATAAAAATAAAAGTGTTAGCCAATCAAATTTTGACAACTCAAAGTTTCTGATCTAATTAAATTAAGCTAATTAGGCTTTGATTAAGAGATGATTAAGACACTACCCCAAGGTTTTTGATAGTGAGGAATTCAATGGTAGTGTTAGTTTCTTCAAATTCAAATTAGTTTGTAAGATAATTAAAAATCCTAAAATATTCTAGAAAATTCTACAAAATTCTACACTTTTTGACTAATTGACCACACAATTAGCCAATCACCTAGGCAACTAAATTGGACCGTCCAAGTGGCTGTGAATTGTGAGCAAATGGACTGCCCATGGACCTGCAGCTGGACGTGAGGTTACAATTAAAATTGGTGGAGAAAATTGTTATAAAAACATAAGAAAACAAAGTTAAAGAAAGAACTCAAAAAGCTAGCCCTCCAAAGCTCCCACCACCGTGAGTTGGGCAGCTGCAGCCCCTCCATTAACACTTCTTCCTTTCTTCTAAAATCAAGAAATAAACCAACCAAAACCTCCCAAATTTCAATATAGCTTTGGCCAAAAGAGAAGAAATTGGAAGAAAAGCTCTAAAATTCAAGAAGACAAAAGAGAAAGGGAGAAGAGGATTCAATGGTTTCTTCTTCAAACTAAGGATTCTAGGTAAGGATCTTGGCATTTAATTTCAATTTTGAACCCTAGGAATTAGGAGAAACATGTTGATAGGGCTAAATTCAAGATGTGATGAATGGAACCTTGGATTGCTTGATTTTGATTGAAACTTGATTTGGTTGATTATTGATTGGAATTTGGCTTGGTTGTTTTGGAAGAAAATGTTGTAAATGGCATGTAGGCCATTCGGCCATGTTGAGTTTACAAGGGATACTATGTGGAAATTTTTCAAAAGACCAAGGGCAAAATAGTCATTTCACATGTAGGGACATATTGGGAATTTTATAAAAAGATCAAGGGTAAAATAGTAATTTCATAGGTTCTAGAAGAATTAGGGACATATTCAGAAATTTATAAAAAGATCAAGGGTAAAATAGTAATTTCATATGTTCTAGAAAGTTTAGGGGCAAATTTGGAAATCTTTAAAAAGATTAAGGGCAAATTCAGAAATAATATAAAATAACAAGGGTAATTAGGTAATTTCACAATTAGTGGACCAAATTGGAATTTTAGAAAAAGATAGGGGTATTTTAGTAATTTTCCATAGTAAAGACTTAACTAGTAATTTAGTAAAAGTTTAGTAATTTTCCATAGTAAAGATCTAATTGGTATTTTAGTAAAAATATTAATGATATAATGTTATATTTCTTTATGTGATTGTTTAATAGTAATTATTTGCTTGTGACCATTAGCATATTTCATATTCATGAGTCTTTTGGGGAAAGAACAAAGATTTTAAATGAGAAAGGGTTTTTGTTGACTAACCGGAACTGCGGTAGTCATGAAATCTAAAAGAATATTTGAGATTAATTAACCAAGAATTTTATCTACTGATGATCTCCTAATTCTGTTTAGCTTATTCGCATTTAATAGGGGCTGATAGCTGAATTGTAGTACGTAATGGTAGGCCAGTTTCTTACTAAACACTCAAAGGGGAAGTCTCCATGGAGCAGGGTCAAAAATGATTTTGAGTCAAAAACTGTATTTGCATAAATCATACTGCATTTGTTTTATTTCTGTGATTTATTAATTATTATATGAAATGTATCTGGTTGAAATTGTTTTCAATTGTATGAGAAATTAAATGCCTGATCCGAAAATTTTGTCCCTAGATTCTAGGGAAATGTAAATGCAGGTGAAGGAAGAATAGAAGAAAGAAAAAGGATGCAGATAATTCCAGAGCTTAGGATGGGAATATTTTGGGTACATACTACATGTGTTAATTAGAAATATTTTGTAATAGAGTTTCTGTAAATTTTAATGATGTAAATTATAAATATATTTTGGATTTTAATCGAATGTATTAGCACTTTTATGAATATAAATTAAATAGTTAGATGAAATTATAATTAGAAGAGGGGTTACATGTCCTGTATGTCCGACGTGACAAAAATTACCCATCAAATGTAAATAGTTTTAAAGCATAGTTATTTCGGTATTTAGTTTTTTTATTAAGCTACTTTCGTCGAAAAGTTGAGAAGATATGTCGAGAAGAAGACTTTTTGACAAAAATGGGTGAAAAAAAAATACCCCAATAGTGTAGTAGTAAAACAATTTACATGGCAAGAGTGATTTTTACCATGTAGGATTCACAAGGCGCCACTCAGGAAGTAGTTTCGTGCACTGCATGTTGTCAGCACACGTGGCGCCACCCTGAGTGTAGCCTACAGGAGGTGCCAGCTGAATTGTAGCCACCAATATAACTGGAGGTGCCACCCTGTCCTTTGCCTTCTGTTAATAATTAATATTTAAATTGCTTCATGGGACGTGTGGTCAAGTGGTTGCATGGGAGGTGCCACATTGACCTTTGCCTTGTGTACAATGGTTGTTTTGTTTCAAAGCACTTTAATTAAAAAGACGAAAATGAATATAGGCTGGTGCAAATGACTAGGAGGCAACAAACAAGTTAGCGCCTCTTGTAGGCTACACTCAAGGTGGCTCCTTATGAATCCTACGTGACAAAAATCACACCTGCCATGTAAATTGTTTTACTAATACACTATTTGGGTAATTAGTTTCTTTTTTCACCCATTTTTGTCAAAAGTCTGAGAAGAATATTTTGAGAAGAGGAAGAAGGATTACCTAATACCCCCTCCGTCCCAGAATGACTGATGTTTAAGGTTATTTCACACAGATTAAGAAATCAAGTATTCCAAGAAAATAGTATTTATTAGGGGACAATTTTACTAAAATATCCTTAATCTCTTTCTTAATTTCAATAAATGCATTATTAAGTCTTTCAAGACAATATTATTTATTAGAGGGCAAAATGGAAATAGATGTTTAAATATCTCATTGAAAAGTGAGAACATCAATCAATTTGGAATTTTTTTCAAAAGCGAAACTGCAGTTATTTTGGGAAAAAGGGAGTATGTGAATGGAATGTTTTTCAATTTCAATATTGTTGATATATCAATAAAGGTTAAGTAGTTATTGAGGCGGTAAAAGATATTTAACAGTGCAAGGACGAGACAGGTGTCAAAATCATATATATGCACAACTATTATAATTTGAGACACATGTCTAAATCAAGTTACTTTTCTATTATTTGTATTTTCTATAAATAGGTAACAACTTGTAATTATTTTATGGTTTTTGAACACTACATACTTCTTGTACACCATTACGTCGTACTCATGACACTCCAGTTTTATGGAAACATGTTTTCCTTTACATTTTGAACAAACATTTTTCTTATATAATTCTTTCTTTATTCTGTTTATGATTCGTTTGATTTCATGATCACGTTAATAACAAGTAAAATCAAAACGAGTTATAAATGTTCTTAAGCAAGTACCTATGCTTGCTGATCAAAGTGAATTATTTCTGTTTATTTGAATTCGATAGATAAAGAAAACAACAAATACTTTAATTAAGATTAAAGTAATCATTAAAATTAAATTTTGAAGTAATCTTTCTTAAATTGAAAACATACCACACTTTGCTAGTTTGATTAAAGAACCATGTGAAGTTCTATTTTAAATATCTTATTTGTTGAAGTTATAATTTTGAGCCTTTAACCAAAGTTCTCATATTGTTTCTTTAAAAAATGAGAGAGCTTCTATAAATTAATTTATGCATAAGTTGATTTAAACTTAGAGAAGCTAATTTTTTTTTCTTTCTCGAAAGTTCTTCTGGATAAGCTTACCCAAACATGCCTTATATATATAGTCATTTCTAAATAACAAGTCTGACCTAGAATTGGTATGAAAATTTGCTGTCCCCAATTCTTGTCGCACCAATAAGAGAATGCCACCTAAGTTAAATTGCCACGTCACTTTAATTTAAGATTAAATAGAAATCAACGGAGTTTCTTTCATGTGGTTCCTTGCTTTCACATTTGTTAGTCTCTGGTTATTGTAATTGATGGGTGAACCATAGAAGTGAATCATCCACTCCTAATAGTCCCTATGATTAGAAAAATTTATCACTGCACTTGAGCAAATTAAATAAATCGCTACACAAATAAAATCGTTGGATCAAACAACACTTAAGCAAATCATAATCAATCAAACAAAAGCCTATAAATGTTGAAACTTAAACCAATCATTGATACAATATCGTAATCTAGCCTCTAGAGTGTTTTGTTGGGAAACAATTTAATTTTTTAATTTCAAATCTCTAGAATATTGTTTAAATTTAAAAAGATATTATCTTATTGCTAGGATTTGTTTAAATTTAAAGATATTATCTGTAAATTAGGGATTTACTTCCTCTTTTAGGATTAGGATGCTAGGTCTATAAATAGAGGTTCTTGAGATGAGAAGAACCACCCAGCTTGAAGAGGGGGTCACCACCCTAAGTGAGAGAGGGGGGTCATGTGAAGGGAGGGTTTACATGTTTGTCCAAAAAACTTGTTGTGGATGTAGGGATGAGGGCCCGAACCACATTAAACAAAGTTGTGTCTTGGATGTAGGGATGATGGCCTGAACCATGTTAAACAAATTCGAGGTCATGGATGTAGGGACGAGGGCTTGAACCACGTTAACAAAATAAATTGTGTTGATGTAGGCATGAGGGGCCGAACCACATTAAATAAATTTGTGATTGTTCTTATTTTATTTATGGTGTTGCATTTTTCTTTAGCAGTATGTTTTTTCTCATTGTGATTAATGATGAGGTGTGCGTTTTCCACCACAAGTGGTATCAGAGCTGATTGATCATACGGCCTGGTGACCACAGAAGAGAAGAGTATTAATGGCGGTAGGTAATGGCAATACAATTCGAGAAGTGGCACCATCGATACTCACGGAGCATATGAGGGAAACATACCAAATTTGTGCGGAGCGGAAGAGTTGTGACTAGCATCCAGAAGCTGAAGATGAAATTAGAAATATTTAATCGAGGGAGGGATTGTTGGGAAACAATTTAATTTTTTAATTTCAAATCTCTAGAATATTGTTTAGATTTAAAAAGATATTATCTTATCTTTAGTATTTGTTTAAATTTAAAGATATTACTTATAAATTAAGGATTTGCTTCCTCTTTTAGGATTAGGATGTTAGGTCTATAAATAGAGGTTCTTGATATGAGAAAAACCACTCAGTCTGAAGAGGGAGTCACCATCCTAAGTGAGAGAGGGGGGTCATGTGAAAGGAGGGGTTAAAAGTTCGTCTAGAAAACTTGTTGTGGATGTAGGGATGAGGGCCCGAATTACATTAAATAAAGTTGTGTCGTGGATGTAGGAATGAGGGCCCAAACCACGTTAAACAAATTCGAGGTTGTGGATGTAGGGATGATGGCCTGAACCACATTAACAAAATAAACTGTGTGGATGTTGGCATGAGGGGACGAACCACATTAAATAAATTTGTGATTGTTCTTATTTTATTTATGGTGTTGCATTTTCTTTAGTGGTATGTTTTTTCTCATTGTTATTAATGAAGAGGTGTGCTTTTTCCCCAACAAGTGGTATTAGAGCTAATTGATCCTGTGGTCTAGTGACCAAAGAAGAGAAGATTATTAATGGCGGTAGGTAATGGCAATACAATTCGAGAAGTGGCACTACCAATACTCATGGAGCATATGAGGAAAACATACCAAATTTGTGCGGAGCGGAAGAGTTTTGACTAGCATCCAGAAGCTAAAGTTGAAATTAGAAAATTTTAATCGAGGGAGGGATTGTTCATAAAAATGGTTCATGGTGTACCACTAAAAATATTGGTGTAACGACCCGTCTACGTTACATAACTATTAAAGCTAAGGTTCTTTGATTTCCTTTTCGTCTAGAAACTCTTTCATTAGTTTACTTTATGAAAATATTGCGTGAACTTTTCGCATTTCTATAAGTAATAATTAAAGTTCAAAACTAAAAGAAAATATAATTTTAACTATAAACAACTCTTGGAGCTTATACATGAGTCAAACCTAAGCTGGTCATCTCTATACATATAACTATATAGACCAAACAAAGAAAAGAGAGAATGCAGCTTCAAACTCGTGCTTGTTCCATCTACCAAGCCTCCAAGAGGAAGAATCCTCCTAGAAAGCCATCTATTCCCCCGAACACGACGTCCGAGATCATCACATGCACAAACCACATGTGCAAACAGCGCAAGGGTAAGCTTACCAAACAAAACTATACATATAACAGAAACAGTTATACAAAACTTAGTTCATAAACTCAAAACTCAATTCATCAATAAACACCAATAAACAACAATATCATGGCTCAACCATTTCAAATAGTTCATACAACATAAACCATCACCACTCATCATCATTCGCCATAACCATCACAAATTCTCAATCACTATAGTACATCAACTATAACAAAATCTCATCATAAATCAATCATCACAATTGTCATACACCAACACCCACTAGGCAACCTTAAACCTCAGACACTGACTCTACTCCATGGAGTTTCAACATGATATGAGCGGTCCCTCATAGGCCCCATCCCCTACCATAGTCTCACCTTTTGACCATTCAGGGAGTCCCTTGAGCTGACCCTGTGGAGGAAGTGTGATTTTAATCGAATATAGACAAGTGTGGGTATTGGCTTACCTCTATAAGGTTTGCAAAACCTTACATCTATAGGAATTCACCCACTTGGCTATTCTATAGGCATACTGTTGGCCACCACGAAAACCTCCAGCACTAGATTGAGAGCCTACCTAGAACCCTCAACTTACATGCCTACCCATATGTCTGTGCACCAATTGTGCACACTTATGCACCAACTGTGCAAATACAACATTCAGAATATTTCTGTGCATCAACTATGCACACACCATATTCCAGCGGCAAAACATATTTGGAACCCCTTACAGTCTTAGATACGGCACCTCCGTACCCGCCATCTCCAATGGCCAAACTTACGGGTCCAAATAGATTTCAACAATCCACAACCATGATAACAATCCATCCCTTATAAACTAAAAGGGTCACTAAACCTCTTGGGTAGTAGTTCTCAACACTCCAACACGCCATTCGGAGTCAAAACATAGGGGTGGTACTTGGGAAGATATCCCACTAGGCGAGACCCCCGGGTCGCTTTAGTGGGTCGGAGTTCTAGCGTGAAACTCACCCTCCCAAGTATACCATTTTTTTTCCTATAAAAATCTTCTCAAAGGACATAGCTAACTTCTCTTTAACATATAGGAATGGTTCCAACACAGTTCACATATATCATCATATCTCATCAACATTCCATTCCAATTTCTCAATAAAACACATACACCTCAATAATAAATAATAATCTCAATGAATTATATCCCATCAACCATAGTATACCAACCCCAACAACAAAGTCATGTAACAAGCCAAACAATTTTGATTGCCACAAGTTCCCTCTATGTTATAAATTCACCATTTTTCTCAAATTATGTTTATGAACCTATCCAGCAGTTCAATAAGCTCAAGTAAGGTATTCTCACACCTTGAATCCTTACTAACAACACAACACCAACTATGACAAAAAGGTGAATTTCCTAACATAGTTCTAGAACTTTTGTGGACATCTTCACCACACCCATACCATAGACATAATTCAATTTAAAATAAATTTGAAAGCCATTTTATAGTGTAGAGAATGAATTCTCACTTAAGCGCCACCTCACTCTCGCTTAAGCTAGAATTTCAGGAATAAATTATTCACTTCCAGAGTTCCTCGCTTAAGCTAGACCTCGCTTAAGCTAGGATTTCTGGCGCTTAAGCTAGGACAGCTTTCAGACCAAAAATGTTTTCTGTCCCCTGTCTCGCTTAAGCGAGAACCACTCTGTTCTTAAGCGAAACAGGGTTGTAGAACCTAGAAAACATGCTTAAAACTCTTCAATGGCTACCAAATTCATTCCAATTCGAATTGTCCATGAAACATAACATATATACATCATTCCACACTCAAAAACAACATTCCAATTATAGAATATACAAACCAAGCATTCAATCATATTAAAGCTTCCCTTACCTAAAATTCTTGACTCAAAACCTTGAAGAAGAAGCTAGGGAGGAGACTTGGTGATTCAAGAATGATCTCTACCCAACTTTGGCTATGAAATCAACTAGAGGACACCTAAATCAATCCCAAAATAAGCTTCAATCAAATTTTCACCCACCAACCAAGATTTTACATGAAACCCATTTGAGAACTCCGTGAGGAAGAGAAAAGATGAACTTTAAGAGACCAAAGGAGAGAAAAGAGTGGCTTACCAACTTGAAATCAACTAAGGAGGCTCTAGAGAAGAAGAAATCAAGATCCAAAATGATATAGGAATCAAACCTGAATTCAAGGGGAAGAAAGACTTCGGGAGGAAGGAAGAAGAATGAAGGAAATTGGAAGAAACATCAAGTTTTGAACGTTTAAGATTGGGATAAATTTGAAAATTTGCTAATAACACCTATGTTTCCTCTAAAGGCACCCCCATTCTCTTATTATTATTTTTTTTTCCTACAACTCACGGAACTCACGTAAAAGTCCCAAAAATCTCACAACCCACACTCTAAGTCCAACCATTCATAAAAATCTATCAATAACACTATGGCACATAATAAAATCAATCTTTTTATTAATTCTTTTATAATATATCATGAATGTAAATTTAATTTCCTCTTGCGGTATTTATCAAGCACTTATGATACATTACGAAAAACCACAGTGTTACAACTGGTCCACCTTAGACTCAGTAAAAAATAATTTTGTAAAATATATTTAAATTTTCACATACATAAAATATAAAAAAAATACTTCCTTTAGTGTCTTTTTTATAAGAAAATATGCAATCATTTGTTTCTTATAAAAAAATTGGAGGAATTATAATATATATATATATATATATATATATATATATATATATATCACTACAAAAAAAATACTATATGATAAATAAATTAATTAGATGGATAAAATATTTTTAGATAATTATTTGTGAACACCTTAACATTACAAACACTTCATTATCACCTATAATTTTTCTTTATCTATATTTTTCTATCATATTATGTTACTTATCTTAACATTTCTCTTTCTCTCCTTAAGCTTTAACTAACATAAAATTTCTAGATATTATTTTTCCAATAATTTCTTATAAATTTAATGGATCAAAAAATATTTGGCCCCTCTAGGTCCCCTTCTCTCTACCCCTGACGATGTTGATGGAGAATTTTCTTCGCTCCAAAAAATATTGGGGTCTTGTTGAGTATGGATTATTAGTGGTGGCCGATGGAGTGGAGCCTAAAATATCTAAAATCATGTTTTAGCTTATACCGAAGTCAGAGCTAATTTTAGAGCTTTACTTGTTCCATAATAAATGTAACACAACATTTGAAAAGACGGGGCAATATATAGACGTTTGTATTAGTTAGTTATTTTTTAAAGAGACGTATTAAGGTTTTCAGCTCGTAGAAAACTCGTCATCCAAGAAATAAAAGAGATAGTATATATATGATTCTTTATAAAAGCATTTATGATAGAAACAGAGTGGGTACTTTATGAGCGAATGAATGCTTAAGTTATATTAGACCCTTATCTAGAAAAACATTGGACAAGTTGTTGTAAACAACTATTGGATGCTCGAATACACAATATAAATATTTCTAAGTTAACACAAAGCGATTTGAAAGTGTGTCTTATGGACGCTTTTTAGTCCAAAAAACACTTAAGTCTGACAAAAGAAAACTAATTAGTATTTCATAAATTTTAATACTTTTGTTATTATCAAAAGATTTTTAGGGACCAAAAGCTTCATATGTCTTTGATTTTAATAAATTCTTTACAATTAAAGATTGAGCGGAAAACATTTTCAAAAGAACTCAATTCACCACTCTTGAATTATTGAAAGCCACTTAATTTATATATATATATATATATATATATATATATATATATATATATATATATATATATATATATATAATCGACGACTATTGTTGCCACCCACCACCATTCTCGATACATATATTTTCTCTAAGTTTGGTACAATAGTATTTAGGCTATGTTCGGCAAAACTAGTTGAAAAGCTAGCTGGAAACTGAAAAGCTAGTTGAAAGCTGAAAAGCTAGCTAGTAGCTAAAAGCTAAAATCTAGTATCTGAAAGCTGTTAAGCTAGCTTATTAAATGATAAGTGTTCGGTAAAACTACCGGTTGAAGTAGCTGAAAAATGTAAAATGACATAAATAGACATATTTATATGATATTTTTATATAAATTTAAAACTTATTTTACGGATAAAAATATATTTTGAGGTGTTATAATTTTAAATTTTTAATTAATTTTAAACTATTGCAATTATTTATTTATAGATAAATTATTTTCATTACATTTTTAGTTTCAGTTATTACATTTTTTCATATTAAATATTCTACTATTAATCTTATACTATATCTTAAAATAGTTTTAATCAAGTTTAAAATAAAGTACGTACACTTAAGTAGACATTATATTTTTATTATGTTAATTAGTGTAATAGTTAAAATAAATCATCTAACATAAAATTATTCAAAAAATAAAACAAAACAAAAATCTAACATAAAGTATAATGTTGAAATAATAAATTAAATATTATAAATAGTACAATGGTTAAAATAAATAGTGTAATATAAAAATGTATAATATAATAACAAATTACTCAGACAAAATGCAGTGGATCGATGATATTTAAACTACCAAAATTATCATTCTTTCTGCATTACTTTTTTTTGACTAATTCTTTCTGCATTACTTGTTCTTTTGGTCATCTCACTTTCCAAATTGTATATATACCAATAATGGCCCAAGGCTCCCGTGGACCAGTGAAAAGTAATTTTTTTATTGAATTATTTTTAAACGAAGTTAATGAATTTTACTCTTTTGGCCTTTAGTTAAATTACTCAGTTAAGCTGGTTGTTTATGGTTCCTATTTGTAAGTAGCCACCGGCCATTCGTTATGAGTGTGTTGTGAGTGGTTTTTCGGAAACCCACTGGTGCTGCAGTGTATGGTGTGGGATTTCCGTTGAGTATTGATGAACACGTTCCGGTGGTAAACACGATTTTTGGTGTGAGAGTGGTATTGGGTTTTCCTTGGGATCGAAGTGTTTAACAGATTACGGTTTTAAATAATAGCTAATCGTTGAAATGGATTTGTTGGACCTAAAGCAACACTTTGAGTGTGGGTACAACAAATGTTTGGAGAAGATGTGGCTATGTATGACATGCGAGACGACGTCAATGCGAACAAAGTGATTGTTTTTCGGTTGCTAAATTTGTGAGATTGGTTGTGAATAGTAGAATACAAAGCTAGTGTAAGGTAGATTAGATAGATTAGCATTGTTGCCCAGGAGGAATTGAAGTCCATTTGACATGTAAGGTCATTGAAGACCAACCTTTTGTAATTGGTTGTGTAGTAAAGATGATGTACTTTACCTTAATAAAATATTCATTGCAGAAAATAAAAAATAAAAATTAAAAACCAGCACAACCCATTATAACAGGTTCTACCACATGGTCCATTTTGGACCATTTAAATTAATGGTCCACTGAAGCAATGGCCCCAATAATGATTAACAAAATTTGCAAGCAATCGATTAAAGCAACCAAACTATCATACTTTCCGCCACAACATTGTCTTTTGGTCTTCTCACTCTCAGTGTTATATTACCACTGGATAAGATTTTGCAATCAATCGATGTAAGCAATCATTATAATATAACATACTACTTTATCTTATGGTCTTTTTATATTACTTTCAATATCTACTTTCTATTTATGCATTCTTTAGACTAGGAAAATTACTAACCTAACCCTTTCTATCTACTTTCTATTTATGCATTCTTTAGGCTAGAAAAAATGCTAACGTAACCCTTCCTAATTTTTGACAGTTGTGAAATCTATGGATAAATTGGTCCATTCACTTAATACTTTTTATTTATTTTAAAAAAAAGCAAGATATGAAGGCAGTATGCAGAGCTCACGTGATGCAACCAACTCCCTCCCTCTTTTTTCTCTTTCTTTAGCCCAACTCCCTTCCTCTTTTTTCCCTCTCATTTGTTTTTCTTTTATTTTATAAAAACATACATATAATATTTTCTCTCTCTTCTGCCCAACTTCCTTCCTCTTTTTTCTCTCTCACTTTCTTTTTTCATTTTTTTTATTTTTTTACTTACACAAAAAATTTTATATTTTTTAAAATATTTAATTGAATAATAAATTTGTATAATTACTTGATGCTTATTAATTTCTATAATTTGATGTTATTATTGTATAATTTCTCTAACTTTTTTTTTTTTAATTTATGAGATATAATTTATTTATAAATTTATTTATAAAATGATATATTAAAATGTCATATATAATGAGAAATATTAAAATTTAATTATAAAATATATTTTAAATTGATTCATTAATAATATTATAAATTAAATTAGTTTTAATTTTTTTATGGGAGAGACCACAAGTATCATTCACGAAAAACAATCCTATTCGAGTAAGGTAGATGTGGGTGACCAAGCTCTTTTTCTAAGTATTTAACATAATTTTATACCAAAGACTCAACAATATTTATATTTACTTTGAGAGAAAATAGAATATGCACTGACAATATAAAACAATTTTACACCGTCATCCAATCACAACTCACCATGTATAGTAAGTTTGTTGACATTTATGATAATCACTTTTTTTTATAATGGCCAGGAATGCTAAGGCATCACAATAACCCAATAAATCCAACCGAGGTTGGCACCTAGAGGGCTACCATTCATCTGCCTGCAAACCCTATTTTATTAATAAATGAAAGTGACAAAAATCCAACAAAAGATGGAAATAATCCAGACTAAAATTGACAGAACCGACAGAAAGGTAAACCTATTCTATTACGATAAAAATCCTGCCTTAGAAAATTAGGCAAGACATCCCACCAAACAAAACTAACTGTTGTAAGTCCGAAGTTTGCAAGACTATCTGCACAGCTATTTCCTTCTCTGAAGATATGAGTCACCTTAAATTGTATAGCTCTTATCTTTCCAAGGCAATTTTCCCATTGAACACGCAGTTGCCAAGGAACTAAATTTGGAGAAGCAAAAACCTGTACCACCAAAGACGAATCTGTTTCCAGCCAAAGAGAAAACCAAATTTTTTGCAATGCAATCTCAATAATCTTCATAGCAACCACCAACTCAGCATGAAAAGAGTTATGAATTCCCAAGTTCATCGCAAAAGCATCTAGAAAGTTCCCAAGATTGTCTCTAAACAAACCACCACTAGCAGCTTGACTTGGAGATCCTCGTGCTGCTCCATCTGAATTACCTTTAATCCAGCCATAAGAGGGATGTTGCCAAAAAATAGGTTTGATAACAAGAGCCTTACTCGCATGTCCAGAGACATGAAAAAAATTTAACAAGACAAACGACTCAATAGACGAATACATTGTTTCCTTGGATAAATTTCCAGATATGGCTACTGCTGTAACAATCTTACCCTTTAAAGTGTCAACAGATTCATGAACATTATTAAAACGAATATTGTTCCTGCTGCACCAAAGAAACCAAATGACATTGATGATCGCTGCCACAATTATATCCATTGCCTGCTTACTAAATCTTTTATTACAAATGGACAAAAGGGACAGAGGGAAGGAAAGGCCAAGGCCGAATTTGAAGATACTATTGAGCCATTGCCAAATCTGAACCACAAAAGGACAAGAGAAAAAAGAGATGCTGTGTTGATTCATAATCCTTGCCACAATGAGAGCAAATTGATACAACAACACAACCTCTTTGACGTAAACTGTCATCTGTTGGTAATTTGTAATGAATGAGACGCCAAAATAAGAAAGATCTAGATGGAGGAATGGAAGGTCTCCAAATAATCTTTGTCCAAGACAGAGTTACTTGTGGGGACTGGAAAAAATGATAAGCCTCTTTAAAAGTGAGCTCTCCATTAGCTGAGGGAGACCATATAAAAGAATCAGGCTTACGTCTAATAGGAATGTCCATATTATGAATTTCTTCACAAATATTAGGCCACTTATGCTTCATTATAGTTGGAATATGCCATTGCCCATCTACAATAAAATCACAAACCCGGGCATTGAGAGAATTAGCAATATCTGAATTAAGATCAACCAACTCTACTATAGGCCGAGAGAGCCATTTATCCCTCAAAAAGAAATAGACTCACCTTCACCAATTTGCCATCTACCCTGTTCATTGATCATCAATAGCCAAGGCTGGATTCCAGGCCAAACAGATGATTTTGCATAACATCTATTATGCACAAATCTTACCCTTGATAACTGTGCCCATTGACTTTGAGAAGTCAACAAATGCCAGCCTAATTTAAGCATGGCAGCTTTATTAATGCTTCTAAGAGGCCGGATGTCCAACCCACCAGAAGCAAAAGGGGAGTAGACTTTACTCCAACCCACTGTGACTACATTCCTCTTTAAAATATCCCCCGCCCATATAAAATTACATATGCATCGATCAAGATCCTTCAGAAGGTTAATTGGCCAAGCATACACCATGAAACTATGTAAAAGCATACCTTGAATAGTTGATTTAATCAATTGAACCCTTCCCATAATAGACAAAGTGGTTCCCTTCCATGACTTAGCTTTGATTCTGTCTGCAATAGCTTGCAAATGAATACGCCTAGGCTTGCCAAAGAAAATGGGGACTCCAAGATAATTAAAAGGAATAGAACCTTCAGAGAAACCCAAGATAGCTCTGATAGATGCAACACGAGAGGAAGACATACTACCGTGAAAAAACCTGCATTTCGCAAGACTAATACACTGGCCGGAGATATATGCGTAAGCTTTAAATAAATTCATCAAATTGATCAAACTCTTCTTATCTCCACGACAAAAGATCATAACATCATCTGCAAAGAGCGCATGGCTTGGAACGACACTTCCACGAGGGCCTATCATAGAATGCAGAAGCCCATTTCGAACAAGAAGCGAAATACCTCTACTCAATACCTCTTCTGCAAGGCAAAACAAAAGGGGTGACAAAGGATCACCTTGACGCACACCCCTTTTGCAAGCAAAGAAACCAGCTGCTTTCCCATTAACCAAAAAAGAAAGTTTTGCTGAATGGAGAATGACACTTACCCAATGACAAAATTTAGCACCAAAACCAAAGGCTGAAAGCACCTGTAAAAGAAAAGACCAGTCAAGGGTATCAAAAGCCTTGCGTATGTCCACCTTTAAAGCAATATTTCCTCCAAATGCTCTCTTGTTAAGAAGATTAATAGCCTCTGAGGCAGTACCAATACACTCCCCTATGTGCCTTCCTTGAACAAAACCAAATTGTTGAGAGGAAATGAGCTTAGCTGCGATAGAGGCTAACCTATCCGCTAGGATTTTCGTTATGATCTTAAATTGGAAATTTATGAATGCAATAGGTCTGAAGTTCTCAATGGAATCTTCCCCAGGAACTTTAGGAATAAGAACTACCAAATTATCATTTAAATTTGGCAGCAACCATCCTTGAGAAAAAAATTGAGCCACTGAGTTGAACACATCCATAGAAACAATGTCCCAAAAAGCTTGGTAAAAACAGCCACCAAAGCCATCTGGGCCCGGAGCCCCATCTCTATTCATACTAAAGACTGCAGAACGAACCTCCTCTAGGGTGGGCATGCGCATAAGCATATTATTATCTTCTTCAACCACTAGAGAAGGAATGGTTTTCTAAATCAAATCATTAGCCACACAACTATTCTCCAAGGCATACAATCCCCTAAAATAGTTAACTACAATCTCCTCCAAATCATCTTGCTTGTCAATCAAAACACTATCTTTCCTTAACGTTGTCATGCTATTCGTAGCACGACGCACTTTAGTCAAACGATGAAAATAAGCAGTATTTCGATCACCATGACAATGCCATTTAATTCGAGCTTTATCCCTCCAAAAGGATTCTTGAATAATCAGAGCTTTTTCTAAGTCAAATTGGGCTTTCACTTCCTAAGAATGAAGCTCATCAGAAAACCATCAACAACAATACTATGTTGGATAGAGTCAACTTTATTTCTAGCTTCTTTAACTCTAGACTGCACATCCCCAAACACAGTTTTGTTCCAAGCTCAAAGTTCTTTCTTGAGAGCCTTAAGTTTTTGTCCAAGAATAAACATAGGGCATCCATAAAAAGACCTCTGCCAAACTTCCTGAACAAGACGCTTACAATCCGGATGTTGCGTCCACATATTATAAAATTTAAAAGATGAAGGAAATACCTTTTGAGCATGTTGAAAATTTAGGAGCAAGGGGTAATGATCTGATTTAACTCTAGTCAGAGTGCTGCAAGAAATTGAGTTCCAGAAACTGAAACTTTCCTCACTACAAATTAAGCGATCCAAGCGCATAGCAACATGGGCACGACCCTTCCGTCCATTAGACCATGTAAATTCAGCACCACTGGTAGGAACATGGACTAAATTACCTGTATCAGACCAGGATCAAAAATCATTACAAGAGATATTGGAAGGCGGACACCCTCTTTTCTTCTCATGAGCGCCCAATATTGCATTAAAATCTCCAAGGAAACACCAAGGACCATGGTTAGCTTGCTGCAATTCCACAAGTTCTTCCCACAGAGAGCGTCTCAACGTGTAAGTAGTACATGCATAGATTATTGAAAAAAACAAAGTCTGTTCCTCAATTTGAATTGAGAAAGAAACATGTTGAAAAGACGAGGCAATGATAACAGGTGACAACACTTCTGAACATATACACTAAATGTTTGGGTTAAGATTTGGTTTATTATTCACTGCAAAAATCCTCATATTCAAAGCCTTCCAAAACCTTGTCAGATGCGAATGATCTGTCCAGGGTTTAGCAAGCATAAAAAAATCAGGTTTGTGTTCTAAGCACAACTGCTTAATAAATGCTTGAGTTGCCAAATTGGCAACTCCTCTGGCATTCTAGAAGATTACTTTCATCATGCTAGATTTCTAGGTCCAGCCCTATGTCGGGCATTTAAATTAATCTTTTTCTTTGTCTTCTTTCGATTAGACTTGGAAACTACAACTTGGAAATTATCCTTCTCTAGAGGAGATTTATCAATTCCCTCATTAATATTATCCTGACCCATGCCCACTACTTCATTACAAGCTTCCTCCTCTACCTCATCACTCCAAAGACTTGAAAGAGTACGCATATCATTAGCTACAACTTGCGTAGGTGTGACATCATTAGGTAATGAAGATGGAACAACATCTTCATTATAATTCACTAAATGCTCTACTAACCCAGTAGGAGAAACACCCTGTCGGGGAGATTCTGGGTGCAGTGATTCATCATATGAGGAATCTTCTACTACATCTCTGGCTTCATTCAAGTCATGAACATGCTCTATTTCCTGATCTTTCTCAACTTCCAGATCTGCTTGAGTATCTACATGAGAAACATTGTTATCAGGGGCATCATGTACCTTGCTATAGCTTGGACCCACCCCTATTACATTATCATTCTGAATAGCAGGCATCTTATTTTTCTGGACGTGAACCTCCTTCCTAACTTCAGATGTTTTTTCTTTAGATCTATTGATTCCTTTGGTCTCGGACGTACCATTCCTCCTCCTCTTGCATGTCTCAGAACTATGGCCAATGATTTTGCAGCAAGAACAAAAAGCAGGCAATCTTTCATACATTACATCAACAAAAAAAGCAAATCCTTTCCTCTCAACAAGAATATGATCTCTCAAGGGCTCAACCATATCCACGTCCACCAGAACTCTTGCATAATGCCCAAAAGTTCTATTAGATGTTGTTTCATCCAACGCCAGAGGTGTTCCCACCCCTCTAGCGATAGAGAAAATAACAGTGGGTCTCCAATATTCTTAAGGCAAACCATATATACGGATCCAGCTTTGAGCGTTCGTCTATTTTACCAAATTAGGATTGAAGTTAGGGGTCCAAGAAAATAACCTTAAAGTGCCTGGATTAATATTCCACGATCCTACTGCTAACACTTTTCGAAGATCCTCTACACAAGCAAAAGAGAATTCAAAGAATCCCTTTCCAATGGGGGTCATCCTCCAAGAGCCAAGAGGTTGCCAGAGCTTAGCGACTTTTGCCCTCAAATCTGGGTATTTCATCGGCAAATCACCCTTTGATAGCAATAACCTACCATGAAGGTTATTCTTGCATTCTTCCAGACCTGCCATATATTCTTCTTTAGGTATTACCACAGCAATAGCATCTCCTTTCACACAGGGAACTAGTAATTGAGACAAGGGAATGTCGTAAGCATTCTTGAGAACCTGCGCAAACAATTTCTGTTGAGGCAAAGGATCAGTCTCAACAGGTTAATCATCGGAACCGTTGCATCATCTATTAGAAACCCCCAAGGCACAACTGGGGAAGGAGAAACCATGATCACCATGCAAGAATTTAGGTTTTACGTACAAAACCCAACCCTAGCAGAGTAAAAACCCTAGCAGCCATCCCATCCTAGCATTCCAACTTTTATGATAATCACTTTAAAAATCATATCATTGGTAATTTGTAATTATATGATAATGTAAAACTACTTTACACTGTCAGGGTATGACCATTAAACTCATAAAATTATTTTTACTTAGAAATCGTATAAAATAATTTTAAATAGCTTCTTAAATAAATATTTTGTTGAAAGTATTACACTAAAAATTAATTTAAATCTAATTAGTTAATATATTTATTAAAAAATAATATTTTTACTCTAGGTTTAATAACATTATAAATGAAAATTTTGTTGATTTATATTTATATAATAATGTTAAGTTCTTTACTAAATATATAATAAATTAATTTATCAATATGTTTTTCTTACAAAATAGTGTTAAATTAATTCATTAATAATATCATAAATTAAATTAGTTTTAATTTTTTTAATTATAGAGATAACAAATATCATTCACGAGAGACAATACTACTTGAGTTAGGTAGGATCATTATGAGCAACAAAACTTTTTTTTAAAATATTTAATAGAACCTCATACTAAATACTCAACAATATTTATTTTTACTTTCAAATCCTATAAAAAATTTACTTATAAATCGTATAAAATATTTTTATATAATTTTATAAATAAATATTTTGTTAAATAATATTTATATAATAAGGTTGAAAGTTTTACATAAATATATAATAAATTAATTTCTTAAATATATTTTTATTACAAAATAGTTTTAAATTACTTCATCAATAATATCATAAATTAAATTAGTTTTAATTTTTTTATTGTATAGATCACACATATCATTTATGGGAGACAATCATGCTTGAGTCAGGTAGAACCATTACAGACGACAAAATTCTTTTTTCGAGTATTTTAATATAACTGCATACCAAAGACTCAATAATACTTTTTTTTTTTTTACTTTGAAATCCTATAAAGTTATGTTTACTTAGAAATCATATAAATTTTTAAATAATTTCATAAATAAATATTTTGTTAAATAATATTTACATTATGATGTTGAAAGTTTTATACTAAAATTTAATTTAAATCTAATTAGTTGATATATTTATTACAAAATAAAATATTGACTCTATGATTAATAACATCGTAAATGAAAATTTTGTTAATTAAGATTTATATAATAATTTTAAGTATTTATTATGTAAATATATAATAAATTAATTTATTAAATATATTTTTATTACAAAATAGTTTTAAATTACTTCATCAATAATATCATAAATTAAATTAGTTTTAATTTTTTATTATAAATACCAAAGTGTCATTCACGGGAGACAATCATGCTTGAGTTAGGACCATTATTGGTGATAAAACTCTTTTTTCGAGTATTTAATACAATTGCATACTAAAAACTCAACAATCTTTATTTTTACTCTGAAATTCTATAAAATTATTTTTACTTAGAAATCATATAAATATTTTTATATAATTTTATAAATAAATATTTTGTTGAATAATATTTATATACTAAAGTTGAAAGTCTTATACTAAAATTTAATTTAAATCTAATTAGATAATATATTTATTACAAAATAATATTTTGATTCTGTGTTTAATAACAACATAAATGAAAATTTTGTTCATTTATATTTATATAATAATGTGATTTTTTAAACATAAATATATAACAAATTATTTTATTAAATATATTTTTATTACAAATAGTTTTAAATTACTTCAACAATAATATCATAAATTCAATTTGTGTTAATTTTTTTTTATTATAAAGACCACAAGTATGCGACAATCACGCTTGAGTCAAGTAGTACCATTATGATACATCAATAGTAATTAAGTCCTCACCATAGACCCTAGGGCCTTCCCCTATTTGAACCTGCCCTAGAGGTGTTTAAGTGTGGCATAAAATAAGACCTCATCATAACCAAGTGTGTGACAAGTTAGATAATTTGAAACTAAATAAACATGCGTGCTGGAATTGGTTTTGTGTAAAGACATGTCTTAATTTTGAAACTGGTATTGATGTAGAATGAATTAGCCAAAACCGTTTGTTAGTCTGGTAGTTATTGATATTAAATTCCAAATCCAATTGGTCTCACATCATTTATATTTTTCCAAAAAAATTTAGTGAATTTACTATTAAAATTGGTTGGGTGAGTCTATAAGGCAAGACAAATTTGGTGTTCCCATTGTATGTATCATTTTAGGACTTGAAAGACTTGAGAAATGGTCACTAGTTGTCCTCCCCTATTTTAACATGAGTTAAAATGGCTAATCCTTACGTAGAACCAACATTAAGTCATGCCCAAGTGTATGTACAATTATTCTTGAAACCGATGCATGAGATGTTGAATTGTTTTAGTTGCATGAGACTTGTACTATTTGCATTGGCTAGAACACTATGGTTTGAATTAGCTAAAATCCTTTTGTGGGCTTAGAGACTTGTGTGTCCTCTTTAAAACGCCACTGGTTTCATGCCATTCGTAGTTTAGTGTAAATTGTGGTTATTTAATTACTACAACATCATTTGTATGCTTGAAATCTTTGTACTACTAACATTTTTGTGTGCAATTGCCTAAAATTATTTCAATTAGTTTTACTTGAATATTTTAAATTAGACTAAAAATAATTTGCTTTTCACATTTAAGTACAAAAATTCATTTATATATAAAAGGTAAGTAAATTATTAAAATGCCCTTAATTTCCAATTGATATTAAATAAACTTTGGAATTTTATATTAAATCATATAAATTCTAAAAAGTTTATTTTATGCTTAGTAATCAATTTCAAGTCCTTAGAAATTTTTGAAAAAGTTTTCAAAACCATTTTTGATCCAAAAACAATTAAACTTTTATTTAGATCTTTTAGAAAATAAGGAACTTAAGCTAAAAATCTTCTCTATTTTCACAGCTAGATTGAAAAGCAAATTTAGACATTTAAATTGTTTTTTGTTGTAAATAAGCCAAATACCATTTTGAAGTTCTGAAAGTCTATTTTCCAAAATGTAACACCCCTACTTTTAGTTATTGAACTGCTTTTTTTATTTATTCAGTATTTTATTTTGGAGAATCATATGGAAATCTGAAAATTTTGATCCCCGTGATTACGTTCAAATTAATGAGTTTTATTTAATTTATATTTTTAACATTTTATCCAGACCGAGACTCGAGAAACATTAAAATGACTAATTCATCCCTGCTTAGCCACATAATAGGATGAAATGGTAAAAATAGTTAAAATATGTTTGAAATAATTTATAATAATTTTAAAGATTTTCTGGAAATTGAAAATTATTTTTCTAAAAAGACGAAAATGCCTTCAAGACACAATAGAAAGCCAGACAATGTTTTAAGGCCAAAAATATTTTGAAAAATTTTATTGAGTCTATTTTATTTTAAAATATTTTATTTTAGAGGAAAAATATTGAAAATTTCAGTTATTTAGCAACAATTTGATTTATTAGACTGATTAGCATGTTTAGTAAAACTTGATAATGGACCTTTGTGATGCATAGAATAGAAATTTATGAGAATATAATATAATGTTGTATTTTTATGAAATAATATTTTTTTTTGTAATTAAAAATTGTAAGATGATAGATTTGAGGCCTAAAGTTATTTTATAATAATACTAAACAACATCATATTTGATGCATCTTCACAACTATAAATCAAATCCCTTAGATTTAAATAATCTATTTGATTCAACCAATATAGTCGAAATGCATTTTAAGGTAAATATGTCTTCAAGTTTAGTGTCCTATACAACACCAAATTAAAGAAAATATAAATTAATGATGTATCTTTTGTCTTTAACTGTTAATTTTAGTATTGTGTATTGAACTGTAAAATTAATGAATTTAGTCATATATTTTTTTAAGCAAAAAGCGATTTATGGAAATTAAAGAGGATGAGAATAAATAATAGAATGAAACTTTTGTTCTTCATCAGGTTATAGGATCTAGTTTCATCTGTACTGCAAAGTACTCAACCCAAGAGGCTGAGAGCTCTGACGCCAATTGAAATAAATGGAACACACTAGAAAGGGGTTGAATAGTTGTTAGTGTAAACTTTAAAACTTATTCGCAAATATGGAGATTTCCTCAAAACAGATTTCACAAGGGATTTGTTAAACAAAGATCTTAAAGGATAGTCCAATGTTGAAAAACACATTTTCATAGAAACTAAGTTTTAGCAGATATCATCTAATAGATAAAAGTAGTTTTCTCAAAAAGGTTTTAAGCCAAGAACTTGCGCGTCCAAGGTGTGTAGAATGAACACAAGAGGAAACAAGTTAAGGCTTTAAGAGAGAGTATAAACACTTGATTTTATACTGGTTCACTCAAACTTTTGAAGGGTTCCACTAATCAAAATTGATTACGAAAACAAGTATTCTACCCTGCCACTTCTGGCTACAACAAGTATTCTCTAGGCCACTTCTAGCACACCTTTAATCTCCCTCTGAGATTAAAAACACCCAAGTATTCTTTGATCATTATGCCACTCCTGGCTTTCCAAACAACATTTTGAATGGAAATACAATTCAGAATCAACTTTCATAGAGAGGATATACAATGAAGAAAATAATACAAAACTTTGAAAAACAAAGGAATAACTCTCTAAGCACAAGTATTGATCATCCAGATATTTCAACAGAGTTTCAACACTTGGAAATTTCGGAATTCTTTGTTGTTGATTTCTGTGCTTAATGCTCCTTTTATAAGCTTCAGCAAAGATTCGTTGTGAATTCTAGAGCCTTCGAAAAAAGTGTCTGTTGTCTCACATATCTATAGCTTGCTACGTGGCAGCTTGGGTGGAGAAAGAAAGGGGACAAAGGTACTATCATTTCCATGACATGTTTCACTACCTGTACCACTACAAATTTCGCAAGGAATATTCGTTATCTGCTTAGCTATTTTTGTACACACTAGAATTCAAATGATTAACATTCAAATCATACGAGGGAAACAAAGAATATTCAGAGCTTCTAGAATATGTACCTCGTGATGTGTATATGTGTACGGACATGCATATGGACGTTAACTAACTTGGATAGAAATATTTATGTAAGTTATTTAGCTCCTTTTGGACGCTCAAATAGACTTAGAATATTGCATACTGGTTTCATGATACTTTGGACGATTGTTTGTTTACAGCACGTTAGACGCTGGATGGTCTATTTTAAAAAAAAAGTTCCATGTATATGGGATGCTTAGAGATGTGTTCTATATAAAGCTTAAGTACTGAAATTACAATACTATAGGTATGTTGGATGGTGTGTTTCCTGTAATACTCAAGTAAACTCATTAGCTTATACAAAATTTAATATCATTTGTTATAATCAAAATCATAGATTTTGAGGGGTTAGACATCGTCCAATGTCTTTGGTTCTAATAATGAAGGCCTCTTTACAATCTTCATGAGGACAACCATATCCTTTAGTTTTGTTATCAAATAAAAGTGGCATAACATTATTGAATGGATCTTGTGAAACATAGTTTAATATTAATGTTAAAAAATAATCTTCTTGTAAACAATATTATGTAGATAATATAATAGATAACATTAAAATAATACCTCACACTCATCATAAAGTTTAGCACAAGATTTTCCAAGTAGATGTTGAACATCAACATTAGGGATACTCAAAGGAAATTATTCTACTCCATCATTAATTAGGAACTCAACAGTGTATCTGTTTATGGTAAAAAAAAAATTTGAAAACAATAAAACCATATGATAATACTAATATACAACATTTATACAAAGTTTGACAACTATAAATATAATACAAATCATACCAAACATTATAGTATATACCATATAACATACCTAAGAGTAGGTATACCACGAGGTTTACAACAACTAACACAATAAAATACTTCAAACATGGTCATAATTGGTGTCATACAGTCACAAGCCAAATACCACCCATGTCCAGTGAAGTCAACTTTAGAAAATTTCCCCAAAACAACATATGTCTCAGCCTAGAAAGATAAAGAATATATTTTTAAAATCTTACATATGAATTCCTAATTAACACCAGTTTTATAAATAATACTAATAAAAATCATACCTCTAGTTTATAATTAAGTTCACTGACTTTCTTCCTATACATACCTAATTATGACCATCCTAGCAAGGCATATAATAATAAAAGAAGGAAGCTAAAAACATCAAGTAAACATTTATTCATTCTCCTCTGCCCCTTCCCCAATATAATCATCATTCTCATTGTTTGATAACGAGGCTTATTCTTCAACTTCTTCTCCTTACGAGTCCTCAAAATCAATGCCTTTTAACTCCTTTTTAGATTATTCCAAGTTTTATTATCTTCAACTTCAATCATTTTCTCTTTTTCTCTAAAGTAAGAAAATGCTCTTATTTGACCTTTCTTTTTGTCTTAGGTTCAACATCTACAACACTAAGGGGTTCCTTTCTTTTTTTAGTCTTCTACCTAGTATATGTTATTGGTTGTCTAATCCTGAAGCCTAAAAAACAACATACCAATTAAGGAGATCATCATTTTCATCCTTAAACACCCTTCCATTCCCAACATCGTCATCACCATCCATTTACTCCACAAGCCAGTCATTGCATTCATCAATGTCATTGGGTGAAATTGGATCAATTTCATCTCTATAATTATATCTTTTAATCAATGTTTGATTATATTTGACATACACCAAGTTGTGTAGTCTTTTATGCTCAAGTCTATTCCTTTATTAGAATGAATCTGTAACAAATAATATAGGTAAAAAATTATAAGTGACTAAGAGTAAAAAGTATTAACTAATAACAATTATTAAAATTATTAATTAATAAATTACTTGGTCAAAGACACTAGTTGCATTCACATCTCGACACACTACATGTCAAACTCAAAATCTATATAGCTAATTGTTGCAAATTTGGAGTTGACAATCCATATGATAGCCACCATTGCACTAAATGTAACAAGCCCAATAAAACTGTTATGCAATTGCAGTAATGGATATAACACAAAAAGTTAGAAGAATTGAGAAAACGTTTCTCACTTAGTAAAAATAGTGTTCCTTTGTTGAATTATAAATTTACTTCCAAACATACCACCACTGATTTTATAAGTGGGTAGCTCTTCAAAAATCTTGTCTTGCCTCTAGATTAGAGATTAATCTCTCAATGCATGCATACAGTTTGTTTACCACCTCAAAATCACATTCCATAGAAGGATTGGTGAAGAACAACTCCAAGTTTAAAAAATGACTAGCTGCATGCAAGGGGCAATAAAGTTGGCAAGTCCCCCCCATTGTAAATAATTTCAAAAACTTCCTTGCATTTGCTTTCATTGTTTTCCAATGAATTCATTATAACTTCTTTAGTCTTTTCCAATGTAACACCCTAATGGGTACACCATCTAACTTACATTTTAGTCATCAACCTGGATAATATAAACATATATGATATTATTACTCAAGAGTATAACTGTTCAAGGGCCTACATCATTCTTAAGTAATTACATCATATACATAAAAGGTAATCCCTATACATGGGATCCTATGCCAAAAGAATATATAAAGAGTTCTTTTAACAAAAACTAGCCTATAAAGATATTGCTACATAAACATAATATCTTCTAGGCCTCTTGTCTCCATACTTCAAACCTGTTTAATTTGGAACATAAACACTAAACTGATGAGATAGGGTCTCAGTGAGTGTTAAAGACATGCATCATAATCTTTTATCACTCATAAAAGTACTATAAATCACTATCATATGCTACTTTTACATCACTATTGACATAATCTTAACATTTACTTTGCATGCTTTAAGTTAACTTTCTTTATTCTTTTTCCGTCCTATGACATCTATTGAGCTCAATATATTGAAAGGCGTCCCTTTCCTTTTATGCCTTGGCCTCGTATTATTCTCCTTCGGCACGAGGAGCTATGCCACATCTTCGGAAGGTGGGAAGTGACGGAAGATCCCGCCTACCTTCTAAAGTGGGCAATTCATTTTATTTGCATGCTTAACTTATCAATATATATATCACTTTCTTTGATCCCCAAAGGAATCCCCTCTTTCATTTATTACATATCATTATCCTCATAGATCATGTAAACGTACAAAATGTATTAAGGAAGATAACTTGGAAAGGATAGAACTCAACATAATGTTCCAGGGGTCAGTCACTTAAGCATGAATTTTGCGCTTAAGCCATCCTGACCTTGGCACCTCACGCTTAAGCATCAAATCCTGGGGCTTAAGTGCCATAGTCCCACGCTTAAGCGCCAAACACTTGTGCTTAAGCGTCAAAGTACTGCAATTGGACCTGGTCCCTGGAGCTTTGCGCTTAAGCGCCAGAACACCATGCTTAAGCGCCAGAAACTCACGCTTAAGCGAGAATTACAGAGAGTACTTCCCACTCTAGGGGCTCCTCGCTTAAGCGCCATGCAGAGCTCGCTTAAGCTAGAGTTTACGACTCTGCAGGTCACAAGGTTCGTGATTGTGCGTAACCCATTTACCATAAATGCTATCCAACAACCCAAATCCTCACAATAATGAAAATTAATGATGAATCTTATGCCAAACAAGCAAGACAACTATGATTTATGCATCTCTTACATGAAACCCAAGGATTGGGGGTTGGAGCTCCTCTCCCATGGAGAGAAACCTAACCCTCTTTGAATCTCTGCCCAAGCCTCAAATGGAGGGATAGAGAAGGATACATAACCACTCACCAAAGACCTCTGGACTAAGGATGATGAGTGGGGTGTTGTGGATTCCCTAGCTTCTTCCTCCTTCTTCTTCCCTTCATTTCTCCTTCTTCTCTCTTCTTTCTCTCTCTAAATTCTATTCATGTGTATGTTAAGTGTGGGAGGGAAGGGTTTGGGGTTTATATAGCATTAGATCCTTACTCTATAAGTTACTCTAATGCACACACTGCACTAAAAGACCGAAAAGGCAATTATAAGGATATTATACAACAATTAGACATTATCTTATTTTATTATTATCATCATAATTATTATTATGATTTATGGGGATGTTACTTTTTCCATTGCCTTATAAATCTAACCCATGGATGGGTTTTTCTCACTATTAACAAGGTAAAGCACCCTCGCAAGTGGAGCCATCAACTTAAGTATATATGCCACATCATTCCAAAAAGCTGACATGATTACAAATTTTGTTGCTTCCTTCCCTTTGGCTTCCTTAGACATTTGTCCAATCATTTGATATGAATATCTTTCTAAGTTTCCTTTCCCCTTTTGGATCCTTTCTAATGCGAAGAAGTAGCAAACCTAGTAATTGCATGCCTCACCAATTCCCTTTTGTTGGTGAAGAATCTTAACAAGCTCAAAGTACTTAAATGACTATAGATGAAACAAACAAGAGATATTGCTATTTCAATTGTTTTCTTTATCAATGACAACTTATTAATGTCTTCCAACATAAAATGAAATAAAAAATGAATAATAAAACTAAATAAATGAAATTAAACAAGACAAAATAAAATCAAAATGATGGTATATAACTATGTGAGGAGAAAATGAAACAAGACAAAAATCAAAGGAGATAGGGAAAAAAATTACAAGAACATAAAGGAAAAATGTTTGGAATGAATAAATCTTTATAGAATAAAAGAATGAGAAGAAAAAAAAAAGAAAAAAAAATTTATAATTAGGAAACATGGGTAAAAAAAAGAAAAAAATAAATATAAAAAATTACAAAAGGTCATAAGAAAAATTTAGAAAGAACAATTTTTCACAAAAGAAAGATAATGACAATGAAAGAAAAGAAAAAAAAACCCTTAAAATTTAAAAGAAACAGGGTTAAAAAGGAACAAAAAAGAGAAAGATTAAAAAAGAAAAGTCAAGAAAAGGAAAGTTTAAGTAGAAGTAAGAAAAAAAAATAAAAAACCACTATTACGTGTTAGCTTGAAATAACACATTGAGTTGATGGAAAACAAAGGAAAAACTCATTGAGTTGGTGGAGAAAAAAGGATTTTTTTAGTGTTACATGAAGGAATTGGAAACGTCAAGAATAATAGAAGTGTAGCATGGAAAAATGAACGACTATCTGTTGGGCTTTTTAGTTTAAAATTGCAACCCAATTGATTGTTCAAACGAAACAAAATAAAAAATAATAATAAATGGAAGAGGAGTTTTGAAAACTCATGTGACATAACTTAACCATTTTCATGCATTTTTTTTTAAATAGCCGTATAAATTTTGAAGGGAACCTGCAATGCCTATACTTAGAGCCAACATTTCACATAATTTTCTTTTCTTTCCTTTCTTCTCGAAGGGTGAACCTTAAACTCTGCCTTCTGTCCCTGACCTATTCGCCAAATTCGACCTCTTCAACACATTGAAAAGCTTCGTGATTATGTTGCACCTGATCGGTGATGCAACACCTACAATGTGACACAAACCTATATTTGCCTTTATTGTGGACTAATGTGTAAAATATGTTCGCTTAAGGGTAAGTGTACCCTACGCAATAGTGACAGTAGATTTTAAGTCCGAATATCGAACCCAAAGGACTAGAGGCAGTTCCAAAACAATATATTTTTTAATAAATTAAGTTTAAAATATACTACATTCATTCGTATATATAAGAAACAAATAATTGTAATTTTTTTTTTCTAATTATAAGAAACATTGACAACTTTCAAATATATTAATTGCAAAGTTCCTTTTATACCATTAAATTATTGTAAAGTCTATTAATGACATATCACTCATTTCCCATGAAAGTGGATACATTTATATGCTAAAATGCATTTTTGGTTCCCCTATAATTCTTAATCAGCAATTTTAGTCCCTCTATTTTAAAATCAAGACATTTAGTCCCCCAAATTTTTAAAATCAGCAATTTTAGTCCTCCTATTTTAAAATTAAGACATTTAGTCCCCCAAATTTTCAAAATCAGCAATTTTAGTCCTTCCTTGGATTGATGCGGCAATGTAAGCTGCTGACATGATGCTTATGTGGCAATAGATTAAATAGTATGAAAAATAAAGTGCCCTAGTGGGAATTGAACCCAAAACCCCTTTCACAAAAACTAAACAATGAACAACTAGGCTACAAAATTTCTTTAACTAATATTGAAAACAATATTTGTTATATATCATTATTGCATGAGTTATTAATTTTTTCTTATTTTATTCTCAATATAAAAATTAATTAAATTACGTAAATAGTATGTAAATTATTTACATAAATTATTTTATGTAATTTACACAAACTACATAAATTTATATCAATATGTAGCAATATAAAGACATTAGCAATACTTACGTCTCCATTCCTCCACTATTTTATATCAATGTGCATTCCTTTCTTTTGGCATATATGAAACAACGTCGTTACCGATTGAGGTTGTTGCTCCAAATCATCTAGTGTCACCATCGGCTCAAAAACATGCCTAATTACTTGCCACAATCACAATTGGCAAAGTAATTTTTGTCATATTTTTTTTATCAGGATTTTTTTTGTCATATTGAATTATACAAAGATGTTAAAAATTGTCAACTAGCACAATTTTAACAAGAACTTCAAGGATTTTGGAGTCACCACAATGAGGAGTACAATTCAAAACCTTCTAATAATCATTTATAATAGTTATCATTCATTATGGTCATGCTGAATAAAAAATAATCATTTATAATAGTCATTATTCATTATCATTCATTTATAGTGAATAGATTGAGGCACACTAAATAATAATTTATAATTGTTATGATTTATTATCATCCCAATGGATTTACTAGTGAGGTGATGAATGGATAAACATACGCGCCATCCTTGTTGTTTCAAGGTCAAACTTGAGGTCGACATAGATAGCGCCGATGATGGACTTGATGATGTCGGCAAGGACCTTGGGTGCCTTCACCGATCCACCATGCACGACGGGGTGATTCTCTTTGGCGATGGCATCCACAAAGCGTCCCACTTGATCAATAAGGGGACGGGTATTGTGGCGGATGAATTGGTGGAGGCTGTAGCAGACGGCAACGCGGGCCAGCTTCTCGGTGTTGGTGTTAGCGTCACGTAGAAGAGAGAGTTGGCCAGGCTGGAGATTAGGGTAAATGAGGAAGAGGTGGGTGGTGATGGCGACACTCAGAATGGAGTCTCCAATGAAGCCAAGATGCTTATAGGAGACACCCTCCGTGAAGGAGGAGTGAGTAAGTGCTTGTTCTAGAAGACACTTGTCGAGGAATACGTAGCCTATTATATTCTGCACTTGCTCAACCAAATGCTGCTCCATCTTGGCAAATGCAGTAGTGATGTAGTGGTGCAAATATTTCAACACTTTGTGTTTATGTATGTTTTTCTATGTGCCTCTGTATCACTGCAAGTGAGGAGCAATGCTTTTTATAAGCTTCTCAATCTTTTTTAAATTACCAAAGTCCATTTTCAAAAAAAAATTCAAAGTATGATTTGACAAAATTGCATAAGTCAATTCTAATATAAGTAAAAAATAAATAACTTACTTATATAGTATGAAACATTTTTTATAATTAATTAAATTTTATAAAAAAAATACTTTATAAAACATGTTGAAAAAACTAAAATTAAAATGTACATTAAAACAATATATAGACTTCGAAAACATATAATTAATAACTTGTTTAAAAAAATATAATATAAATATATAAATAAATGGACTTTTTATTTTATATAATAATTTTTTTTTAATTACTGAACATTTAAAAAAAATACTTTAGACAATATATTTTATAAAACAAACAAATTCAAACACCAGTCAAATAAAAAAGAGAAAAATTCAAACATTGACTATTAAATATATAGGAATTAAGAATAATAATTGTAGCACCCCGAGTTACGGTTTACAACTCTTGTTATTATTTTTGAAATTTGTGGAAGAAATAATAATTGATTATTAAAAATGACCTTTCTTATTTTAGGTTTTTTTTTTTTTTTGTAACTTTAAGACTAGAAACACCAACATCGATCATCCTTTCCGATTAACACTTGTTTAAAGGCATCATTGAATGAAATATCATTCATCACAAAAACAACTCATTTTATAAAGTGTCAAGTCCACAGCAAACCATAGTAAACAATTCTAAATTCGTATTTACACATAAACAATTTATCAATAAGGAAATCCAAATACTACAAATATAAATACACACTTATAACTTTCAATTTGGACATATTACAATTGAGTCAATTGAATAAAATGATACATTATAATATTAATCCCTAGTCTACACACATATTTACTGGAAAATGACTAGGACCCAGACCAATGAAATCAATATATACCCAACCCTAAACAGATCCATGAGGTGTCTTTGAGAGGACCCTCCTCTTTCTCCACCACGTCTGTTGTATCTACGACACTTGTAGTAGCATTCCCGTTCCATCTTCCTTGTTCGTGCAAGTCCATCCATCATCCTCAATTGTAGGAAAAATAAGCATGGGAGTGAGTTCCTCCACCCTTCTATGAGACGCAAGCAAAATGAACCTTTCGGTTCAACATACAAAATCAATCACTTTACTATGATCGAACATGGACACCACTCATAAGGTTGCCCTAATTCTCCATCTAGGTTTCATTCACACTTGGGCTCCTATTGCCCCTAGACCTCCCAGGTCACAAAGGTCTTACATGATAATCATTGGGTGACGATATGGGAGTACATGTCCTACTGGTACAACACAGAACATTCTCAACCATAACTTATCAAGAAGCATGGAGAACTTGGTGTGAAGAATTTGCCTACAGCCTTGGAGTCCAAAATCTGAAGTCCAACCAACTTCAGAAGCAAGAAACCAGAAGTTGGAAAGGCAATACTGTTTTCCAGGCCAAAGTGCAGATATCAGAAGCTATATATGATTAGAGGCATGAAGTTGGGGATAATTTAAGTGAAGGGGTAGATATCAGAAGCTAGGCATGACTTAAGGATCATTAGAAGATGCATTGCTTAGACAACTCATGAGGACAAACGTGTCTACACAGTTAAGAAGCACACACCATGAGTTGTAACGTCAACTCTATGCAGTAGTGTACTGATTCACTACCTTGATGAAAGCTCTCTTGATCCAATGGATCTATTCAAAAGAAGAGAGAGAGAGCTAAGTTCTACTTTAACAAGGCAACCATTGTTAGGAAAAGTAGTCACACACATACTGCAATGGTCAAGAATGAATCTACACCATTCTGTAGAAGACTTACTTTTCAGAAGTAGCAAAACCTCATGGCTGAGTTGGAATAAAAGAGAAGCCATGAGCTGTGGATAGAGCAGCAAGCACCATTGAATAGAATTCAAAATTCAAAGCTGGTGCAAGTTGTTCCAGCTAAGGAAGGTGGAGGATCCTATTATGCAATTGAGACAACACACAACAGATCTTGTTGGCCTCCAAGTCTCTTGAGTTTAGGAGTAACCAATCTCCTTGGCTTCCAAGAAAATGAGCAACAGTCAACTTCAAGGTAGTCTATATAAGGACATTGAAGTGCTGCTAAAGTTCCTTGCTAGGAAGGAAACAACTTAGAGAGTTAATAGGTCAGAAGCCTCATCAACTTCTGATACTAGACTTCCTTAGCCCAAGCTCTCTTGATTAGTATAGCCAAATCTATCTAGCCATAGAGAGTCTGTAAACATCTTCTCATAGGAGCTTATTGATAGGTTTCTCCCTGTGAGATGTAATAGGTACCTATCCAAATAGAACTTGTTTAGGATAGGGAACCTCAAAAAAGTAATCAAGGAACTGCTGCTTCTGAAGGTTGTGAGTGACCACAACAGGTTGCTATGAGAGTCAAGTAACAGTTAAAAGTATCCAGTCTTTGAACCTAGAGTTGCTACTCTGGGTTCAAAGCCTGGATAGGCTTTTAGAAAGAATACCAGGGTAGATAGCCTGCAAAGGCTTAGAGAATATTGGGGTTAAGCTTGGAGAGGCTTGTTAAAAGAATACTCGGGGGAGCCTGCAAAGGCTTAGAGTGTAACCCCCCTTTCTTATAAAACATAATTTAACTATTTAATTTATATTATATATTTATTTCAAAGTTCTTATACGTTCTCTTACAATCCAAAATATGTTCTGTAATTTAAATCATTAAAATTTACAGAAACACTAATACAAAATAATTATAAGTCATACAATTATTGTCTACCCAAAATAGTCCCATCCTATATGCTCTGGAATTTCTGCATCTTCATCTTTTAAATATATCTTCAGACACCTGCAAATCAAACTTCCCTAGAATCTAGGGACAAAATTTTACAGGATCAGGCATTTAATTTCTCATACAATTAGAATCCATATCAACCATGTATATTTCATATAATAATTAATCAATCACATACATAAGCAAATGCAGTATGATTTATGCAAATGCAGTTTTTGACTCAAAATCATTTTTGATCCTGCTCCATGGAGACTTCCCCTTTGAGTGTTTAGTAAGAAACTGGCCTATCATTACGTACTGTAATTCAGCTATCAGCCCCTACTAAACGTGAATAAACTAAACAGAATTAGGAGATCAGGATACTCGAAAGGCCACCACGACCGCATCTCTGTCCAGATTACAGCCACATGTGGAATTGCCAAAATCCTTCCCCCCACAGACTATATAATCACAGACTATACAACCCTGTCTAACTTATTCTGCTCACCCCAAAGATTCAATTCTCATCTGTCAAATCATTCCCATATGTCAAATCATTACTCATCTGTCAAATCATTTCTCATCTGTCAAATCATTTTTTCATGGCTACCGCTGTCCCGGTTAGCCAACATCAATCATTTTTCAATTGAATCTTTATAAATCCCCCAAAAAGACTCATGCATATGCAATATGTCAATGATCACAATTAAATAAGTAATTATTTTAAACAATCACCTACAAAAATATAAACATTCAACAATTTCCAACATCATTCACAACACAATCAAGCCAAATCAAGCAATTTCAATCCAACAACAAACCAACCAATCAATTTCAATTCATCACAATACATCATCCAATCAATCAAACATGGTTCCAAACAATTATTTCAAGCTTCTAATATCAATTATATAAAAACCCTAAATCAATTTCATCTTTTCATGGTTCTTGATCAAATCTTGAATCTAAACCTAACAACATGTTTTTCTACATTCCAAATGGTCTAAAATGAAATTAAATGCCATGATCCTTACCTAGAATCCTTATTTTGATGGAGAAACCTTTCAATCCATTTTCTCCCTTTCTCCTTTGTCTTCTTGAAATTTTAGGGTTTTTCTCCCAAATATTTCTCTTTGACAGTATTGAATATGAGCTCTCACTGATACAAGCAAATGATCTCGGAATTTAAAATTTTTTATATCAATCGAAGCTCTTGAAATGTATTTTATAGAAAGGTATCCCACTTCTAAAATCAACATCTAGAAAATTTTATAAAAATTTTCTAAGTCAGCAGCCCTGAATTTTGAGTGCTCACTGAACATAGCTCAAAGAAATGTAAATTTCTCCCACTTCCCAAACTTGTTTTGAGCTAAACTTTTTACAATAGAAAGGTGACATCTGTATCTTTCTAAAAAGATAACCCTTTCCCCCAAATTCTTTCCCTATTGTTCCCAGTAAATTTGTTTCTAACAGCCTAAGTTTCATACTCAAAACAGAGCTCAAAAACCCTTGCCCTGTTTCTTTTCAAAAATTTAATTTAGAAATTGGACATGAACATTTTTTTAATTTATATGTTTAAAAATATTGTTTTTTTGTAGTTTTTAATGGTTCAAAAACGAAAAAGAAACATTAAGCACACGAGTGGGAATTTGAGAAAAACCGAGACATGTTCCAGGGGAAACTCGAAAACAGAACAACCATTTTGAGAGCCATGGATGAACCCAGACCTTAGGTTTTCTGTCCAAGTTGTAAAAATGAAAGTTGTTGAATTTCGTGTCTATTTTCATTCAAAACAAATTTTATGAAAAACCAACGGTTAGATCTTCTAAAAATCACAAAATTGTGGGGGATGTCTAGAGCTGGACGAACCAACAGCCACTGCCACAGTTATTTTTGGGGTGAATTTCACATTGAAAACCTTGTCAAACATTTTTAATAAAATTTGGGCATGGTCTCCTTTGTTTTAGGATCCTTCCCAAGTAATTTAGAGAGTCAAAACAAAAGCAATCAATCCATACACACTCACACAGCCGCTTCCAGGAGTTTCAACCCATTTCATCAACTTTTCACATTCAAGCATTCAAACAAAATACACACAACAGTCCAGATGAGAGGCATTCATGTTGTGTGTGATTGAGTCCCCTAACTCTCAACCACCCTTAAATTGAAAATAAAGAAGCTTCCCTTACCTTTGGGGTTTACTTCCAGCTGAGAGAGGAAGGGATGAAGAGGTAAAGGAAACTTGGTTGGGATGATGAAGAGATGATACTTTGGCTTGCATACAAAGCTTAAAGCAACCAATAAAAATGGCTTCTTTTGCCCCTTGAGTGCCACGGCCAAGCTTGGAAGGAGGAGAGAGAACAGAGCTTCGGGAGGAAGAAATGAAGAATGAAGAAAAATGAACGTTGAAATTTGGGATAATTTTTCAATTTTACTATTGACACCTGTTTTCCTCTCAAGGCACCCCCCTTCTCTCTTATTTATTTATTTTTTATTTTTTACAACTCACGGAACTTACGAAACACACGTAAAAGTTCCAAAAATCTCACAATAATACTGGCACATAACAAAACAATCTATTTATTAAATTCTTTTATACATATCATGAATTTAAATTTAATTTCCTCTTACATTATTAATTAAATAACTTATTATACATTACGAAAAATCACAGTGTTACAATTCTCCCCAACAAGAAAATTTTCTAATTAAATCTCTCACGTTCATACTTATTGGGTTGTAATTTTCGGGGTGTTACATAGAGAATACTGAGGTGTAGGAGCCTAGAGAGGCTTCAAAAAAGAAAGAATACCAGGTTGGAGTTTGTATTAGTGGAAAGCCTAAAGTTGTAGGGACTGGACATAGCCCAGGTGGGGTAAAGCAGGATAAATTCCTCTATATGCTTTATCCTTCTTACTGCTTCTGATTTGTGTGTTTCTGTATCTTTATATCGAGTAGCTTGATTTTTAACTGTTATATCTTTGATATAAAATATTTCTAAGCTACTCAAACTGTTTTAAAAAGTCCAAAAGCATACATCTACTTATTGTTCTTAATTGATAAAACAAATTCTACCTACCCTGAATATGATATTTTAAGAGTAGCTTTTGAAGCAGTATATGAAAGTATTTCTGTATGATTATTATTGAAAATCTATTTTATACAAAATACTATCAAAGGATATCGATTTCTCTCAATAAAGCTTCTTGAAGTTGTCCTTTGGACATATCCAAAACTTCAAAAGCTAAGTGTTCTTTTGTAGAAAAGCCATACTCGGTTAAGTGTCACTTTTCAACCCCCATTCTAGTGACCTTCTGATCCACTTCAATTCACTTAGTCAGGGACGTCAAGCCGATTATGTGATTCCCTCATGCCCAAAAGTCTCACAGCTCAACACCTTATCTCCCCCCAAGATCGCATCCGACAAATATATTTGTAGGTACCTTCTATAGTCAAGCCAATCCTCTTATTCAAATACTCATCTTACTCGTCACTTCTCAATAGTGTGTGAGTGTGTGTGTATGCAACTTCATAATGAAACTAAATAACCATTCTTTAAAATTGAATTATTTTTGTGTGTACATTTAGTTAGTCCAATATGACGTGGCATGACAGGACTTTATGTAACCCCCTTTTTAATTAATTAATTTCTTTCTAAAATCCATAAACACGAAATTTACAAATAAAATAAATACACTCCATTAAGTTTAAAGTTTGTCATTATAATTTACATTATTAAAATTTACAGAAAATACTAATACCAAATTGTAATTAATACAAAAGTATCTAAAGTCCAAAACACCCATTCCTATAGCTCTGGAACATGTCTGCATCTGTAACTTCTAATTAATCTTCTAAATACCTGAAATCACACTCCCCTAGAATCTGGGGACAGCATTACCGGATCAGGCATTTAATTTCTCATACAATTAGAATCCATATCAACCATGTACATTTCATATAATAATTAATCAATCACATACATAAGCAAATGCAGTATGATTTATGCAAATGTAGTTTTGACTCAAAATCATTTTTGACCCTGCTCCATGGAGACTTTCCCTTTGAGTGTTTAGTAAGTAACTGGCCTACCATTACGCACTGCAATTCAGCTATCAGCCCCTACTAAACGCGAATAAGCTAAACAGAATTAGGAGATCAGGATACCCGGAAGGCCACCACGACCGCATCTCTGTCCAGATTACAGCCACATATGGAATTGCCAATATCCTTCACCCCACAGACTATATAATCACAGACTATACAGCCCTGTCTAACTTATTCTGCTCACCCCAAAGATTCAATTCCCAAATCATATTCATTTCACATGACTACCGCAGTCTCGGTTAGTCAACAAAATCATTCCTCATATATCAACTTGTTTCTCATGACTACCGCAGTCCCGGTTAGTCAACATTTATTCTTTCTTTTCTTTCTTTTCTTTTCTTTCTTTTTCATTCTCATGGCTACCGCAATCCCGGTTAGCCAACATCAATTATTTTTCACTTGAATCTTTATAAATCCCCCAAAAAGACTCATGCACATGCAATATGTTAATAATCACAATTAAATAAGTAGTTTTAAACAATCACCTGCAAAAATATAAACATTCAACAATTTCCAACATCATTCACAACACAATCAAGCCAAATCAAGCGATTTCAATCCAACAATAAACCAACCAATCAATTTCAATCCAACAATAAACCAACCAATCAATTTCAATCCATCACAACACATCATCCAATCAATCAAACATGGTTCCAAACAATTATTTCAAGCTTCTAATATCAATTATATAAAAACCGAAAATCAATTTCATCTTTTCATAGTTCTTGATCAAATATTGAATCTAAACTTAACAACATGTTTTTCTACATTCCAAATGGTCTAAAATGAAATTAAATGCCTTGATCCTTACCTTGAATCCTTAGTTTGATGGAGAAATCTTTGAATCCCTTTTCTCCTTTGTCTTCTTGAAATTTTAGGATTTTTCTCTCAAATATTTCTCTTTGAATATGAGATCTCATTGATACAAGCAATCCACATGCACAACAAATTCCAGCACTCTTTGCCCGAGGATCACATTCCTCCCGGTCTCCAATTCATAGTTAATAATAGAACAATCATTAATAACCAATAATCCAATAACTCAAACTCAATCCATCACAAATCATTGCATTCATATTTCTATGGAAACTTCCCTTTTTAGGTGAAATTATTCCTTAACAAGTACAATTAAAGGCATTAAAACCAAATACACAATTAATATAATTAAATTTCATGTGGACACATAGAGCTGTACACACAGACCAAAAATTATTTGATGCATCATATCAATTTGAAATTTCATGAGACTTTACAGAGAAACTATACATCATTCATATTTCATCATATAAATTTATCTCACGAAAATTCAACCCACAAATATTATTTTTGAATTAAAAACAGTGGCTGGACATACTCTGTAAAACACAATTCCATATTTTTAGAAAATAGCATATCAAATTCGTTTTATGTGAAATTTTACAGAGAATATCTCCAACATGTGTAGCATCACATATAATTTCCTCAGTACCAAAAATCCACCAAAAATACCCTTTTTTTTTAATTTCCAAATCATTATTACTCCAGAACAGAGTTTTCAATAAGAAAATGTAAATAATTACAAAAGGTACTTAAAAAATTCTGAGAAAATCTATGGATATTCCATATGGTCAAAATAGTATTACTGAATTTTCTCAAGACCAAATTCTCACAAAAAGTAATTTTCTACATTTAATTTCTCTACTGTCCAGCTATTCGGTTTTTCCAACATTAAATCACTAAAAATACTTTCCAGGCTTTTCTGACCTTACAAAATTTTAGAGATGACCCTCATGATACATAAAATTAACTCATGATTCCAGTTTTCCAAAATCACGTCCCAAAATTCTTGTAAAAATCAAAGCAGTCCCATTCTCAGAATCAACAGTTTTCGAAAATAATTTCGGTAAAAATAGTTACAGTGCTCAAAAAAATCTGAAAAAATACCACGATATCCAGAGGCACCAAAACATAGGAAAATGTATTTACATCCTCAAAAACATGCTCGAAAATGGAGACGAAAAATCCAGACAGTCATAGGACACAAATCACAACTAGCTTATTTCGGATTTTTCAAAATAACCATGCTATTTACAAACCATCAACAACAGCCACAATCCATATTTAACAAGAAAACAAGGAAATAGCTTAGGAAAAAAAAAAGAAACCCCTCCATACCTCGACGAAATCGAAATCCAATCGGTGGGTTTTGAAGCTCTAGTCTCCCTCTATGATATATCCAAGATTAATCGGTAGAAACTTTGATTTGGAGGCTCAAATATTAGAGAGATGCAAAATATTTAGAGAGAAGGAGAGAGACAGCAGAGGGTTTCTCGGAGGAAGGAGAGAAGAATGAAGAATGAGGGAAAGAGAAGTTGTTCATATTTTGCAATTTTGCTATTTGCAGCCACCCTTCCTCTAAGGACACCCCCTTCTCTTATTTTTTTTTTTTACAACTTACGGAACTTACGTAAAAGTCTAAAAAATTTCACAATAGCACTATGAATTTAAATTTAATTTCCTTTTTCAGTATTTATCAAGCACTTAATATACGTTACGAAAAATCACAGTGTTACAATTCTCCCCAACAAGAAAATTTTCTAATTAAATCTCTCACTTTCATACTTATTGGGTTGTAATTTTCGGGGTGTTACAATACTCCCCTCCTTTAAGGAATTTCGTCCCCGAAATTCATTGAGTGTAAGGTTAAGCTAACCTAGGGCTATAATCATCTTTGCTTACTCTCATGCCAATCTATTTTTCTATAACTAGTCTTAGACTTTTGCCATAAGGAAGTGTTCCTCTTAAAGGCTCGGTTCTAACTTACTATCTCTTTCTCCAACACAAAGCATAGATAGGTTTCGTTCTAAAAGGTTATATATGGTTTTCATCTAAGCAGATTCACTCTCAAGGCTATAGGCTCACTAACATAAATTGGATTCGATAGAAATTTATCTAAGTTACTAGGTAGACAGTATAGCTATCTTCAAGGAAATACTTAAATCTACTCAACATTGAAGATATAGAGTTAATGTATCCTACATAAGTTGTAGGTAAATTACTAGGTAGACCTCTAGGTCAAGAACAAGTCTTTCACCTAAGGATTTCCTTTGAATTGACCTTTCTAAGAGGTGATTTTGGGAAGCAACCCTATGATACAGTGATGTTTTCATTTTAGAACCCAAAAACAGATTTAATTCACTTAAAAACAAGATCGTGTGTTTTGGTTTCATCCAAATCGGAGTTACGGTTTGAAAACTACGCACGTTTTAAGTTTGCGGTTTTAAGGAATTCTAGAAAACGGTTTTCTACGCCAATTGAGCTACAAAGCTCGAAATCCTTTGGGACTTAAAAACAGATTTAATATGCATTAAATGTGACCTAATGGTTTTGGTTTGACTCAAAAACTCAAATCAGTTTGGAAATGGCGCACATTATAAGTTTGTAAAATGCATGTTTCTACAAAACTGGTTTTTCTACCAAATTCATTGTATAATGCTTAAACTTATGTGGGACCTCAAAAAAGATTTAGAGGGTACTAAAATAAGGTTGTGGACTTTGGTTTCACTCTAAAATCTCGAACGGTTTGAAAATGGCGTACGTTTCAAGTTTCAGGTCAAAAACGGCTTAGAAAAGAGGTGGTTTTCAAAGGTGAATTTAAAATTCATAGGGAGAAACTTTGTAAATCCCAAAAACAGATATTATATACCTAAAAATAGGATTGTAGGAATTGGTCTCACCTCAAAATTCATCTCAGATCAAAATCTAGGCATTTCGGGTCACTTAATGAACTAGTTTTGGGTCAAAATGAACTTAGGGATCCAAAATGAGCTATGTAAGTCCAATGGCTATGAAATTTTGTGGAGAACTAGACTTTGGTAATACAAAATTGTGGAAAAAGGTTTTGTTCCGAAACTCATCCTATACAAGGAGTTATGCAGTGCCAAAATTGGCCTTTTTACCATTTCGGGTCATTTCTAAGGTACCTAAAATGTGCAGTTTTGACTCTTATCATTTTGTTTTGGTTTTGATAGTTTAAACTCACTATTTTGAGCATGGTATGATACTAAAACACAATGCTTATCTATGGATTAAGGATATTGATGTTCTACTCCAATTATAGGCTTACCTAAGCACTTGTTAAGGTAAATCTAGTGATTTTGGCTAAATCTTTAAACTATACTTACTAAGTTCATCTAGATGGGTTACTTGCTACTTTGTTTTTAAATAATGACTATAATTCTTAGCTCAACGACTCTTCCAACACCCTTCATACATGTCTAGACCTCAACTTTCTATGTCTAAACACTACCAAAGACTTTTCCTATAATTTTCTCACATTTTTCTCTTCATAAAAGGTATTCTAAATATGATTTAAGTCTCTAACTTACAGCTACATCCTATTATCATAATTCCAACCAAATCACCATTTGGATGATTTCTAAATTGTCTCAAACCATTCCAATCTACTATCACCAATTTAATCACTTATTGAATTCGACTTTTAACATCCAAATCACACTCTCAAACTTTGCAATCACTTACTTCCCCATCTTAAACACTCTGCTATTATTCTAGCATTTGTATCCTATTCTATTCACTAAATTATAATTTAACCATCAACAACCCTCACATATACCTACCAACTCAATTCTACAACGTGGGTAATTGATAACCTCAATTATACAGGCCTTAAATCACCATATATTACTATGGTCCATAACGTGACCCCGTTACTAATATCATATATTTGAGTAGATAATTGGGAGCCAAGAATTCCATATCATAATACCTTCCTTTTGTATATAACTAAGTGCCATATGCTCAATAGCCGCTCAAAAGGAAGATGCTTAACCAATTGTAGTAATATTCAATAATCAATCCCCATACTAATAGCCTCATAATTATACATATATATATTTATAAAATTCTTATAATAACTAAGAGAATGTATCTAATCTCAAGTTTCATAATCCCTCCGGAAAATCCGGCAGAGTTTGCTCTATTTTTCAATACTTTCCCTCATACCCCTTTTTCAAAAGGTATGGAAACAAACCACAACAGAAACCTGGTAATCAATTCACAACATAATAAACCTCAACATCACCCATTATATCAAACATTCTAAATTTATTTATCATAACTTTTTGGTCAAATATAAGGTAGCTTTCAAGCTCACCATCTATCAATCAATTCTCTTTACCAATTCCAATACAATCAAGTAAATCTAAACTTGTAATTATAAATCAATTACATCACATGAAACATTAACTATTCTTTATTTACTCTTAAGCTTCAATTTCGGAACACTCATTTTATATATTAAAATATTTAGTTTTCATTAAGACGATGTATAAATTCATAATCACATATTATTTCCTAAGCCATTTAAATATCACTCGTAAACATCCAACCACACAAGATAATATGAGTCATTTTTCACTTTCTATAAACATTTTCAAGTCACAAAACTTCACCAAACCTTGCCCAAACTTTCTCCAACCTTTCATACAACTTTGCTAAAGCTTAAAACATGATTTTTTGTTCGTTAAAATTCTGCAATAACAGAATTATGCAGCAGCAGAGATATCCCCTGTTATAGCAGCAAAATCATGATACAAAATGGCACTAAATCATCACCAAAATCTCTCTAATTAATGTCCAGACTTCCTTAAATTTTAACACAATTTTGCCAAGACCCAAACCATAAATTATAACACGTAAAAATGTATAAATTTTACATTATGCAGGAACAGAGAGTCCCCTGCTGTCTGCTGCAATTCTGTGACAGTAAAGGGCACAAAATATAGTGATTTTGGTCTTAATTCGTCACACAAAGCTCATACCATCATAATACAACATTTTAAGGTTCAAATCACATCATTTTAACTAGCTAATTTTACCAAAATAAGGCTTAAGCGGTATATGGCAGCAGACTAACGTGAACAGTAATTAAATTCCCAAATCAACATTTAATCAAAGAAATATGGCAATAACATGTAATCCTATGGAGAGATAATGGGATTCTATCAATTCTAACATCAAAGGCAATATATCCATTAGAACAATAAGGCAATAACCATACTCTCAACATCTTATCATCTTCCAAACATCAAGGTACCTTCAAAACTTTGTTTTCTTTCCTCTGTCAAACTCACCCTTATCCTATAAACTCAATTATTTGGACCTCCATTCTCAACCTTGATCTACGAACTCGGATCTTTGGATCTCCTTCCTCAACTAACTCAAGGTATAACTCGTAACTTCACAATATAAGGAACATGGAAAATAATACAACTTGAATAATATTAAATTTAGCATTAGGAGGGAAAAGTCATCTTGACTGAGTCCTGAGTGTGCACCCTCACAACTCTATCAAGATTTTCCTTTCTTCCTTTCTACCATCTCAGCTATACTATTAGTTTCAACTCTAGGATTTATAACTAGCCTTCCTCTTCTCATTTCTACATGTCTTAAAATCTCAGATCTAGTTATTACCCTTTTTCCCATAATATTCTTAACAAACAAACAATTATAATCAGGGTAACACAGCAAAACACCTAATAGACCCACTACTCGCAAGTCCTAGAGATGCATAACCAAAGCTCTGATACCACTAATGTAACCCCCTTTTTAATTAATTAATTTCTTTCTAAAATCCATAAACACGAAATTTACAAAATAAAATAAATACACTCCATTAAGTTTAAAGTTTGTCATTATAATTTACATTATTAAAATTTACAGAAAATACTAATACCAAATTATTTGTAATTAATACAAAAGTATCTAAAGTCCAAAACACCCATTCCTATAGCTCTGGAACATGTCTGCATCTGTAACTTCTAATTAATCTTCTAAATACCTGCAATCACACTCCCCCAGAATCTGGGGACAGCATTACCGGATCAGGCATTTAATTTCTCATACAATTAGAATCCATATCAACCATGTACATTTCATATAATAATTAATCAATCACATACATAAGAAAATGCAGTATGATTTATGCAAATGTAGTTTTGACTCAAAATCATTTTTGACCCTGCTCCATGGAGACTTTCCCTTTGAGTGTTTAGTAAGTAACTGGCCTACCATTACGCACTGCAATTCAGCTATCAGCCCCTACTAAACGCGAATAAGCTAAACAGAATTAGGAGATCAGGATACCCTGAAGGCCACCACGACCGCATCTCTGTCCAGATTACAGCCACATATGGAATTGCCAATATCCTTCACCCCACAGACTATATAATCACAGACTATACAGCCCTGTCTAACTTATTCTGCTCACCCCAAAGATTCAATTCTCAAATCATATTCATTTCACATGACTACCGCAGTCTCGGTTAGTCAACAAAATCATTTCTCATATATCAACTTGTTTCTCATGACTACCGCAGTCCCGGTTAGTCAACATTTATTCTTTCTTTTCTTTCTTTTCTTTTCTTTTCTTTTCTTTCTTTTTCATTCTCATGGCTACCGCAATCCCGGTTAGCCAACATCAATTATTTTTCACTTGAATCTTTATAAATCCCCCAAAAAGACTCATGCACATGCAATATGTTAATAATCACAATTAAATAAGTAGTTTTAAACAATCACCTGCAAAAATATAAACATTCAACAATTTCCAACATCATTCACAACACAATCAAGCCAAATCAAGCGATTTCAATCCAACAATAAACCAACCAATCAATTTCAATCCATCACAACACATCATCCAATCAATCAAACATGGTTCCAAACAATTATTTCAAGCTTCTAATATCAATTATATAAAAACCGAAAATCAATTTCATCTTTTCATAGTTCTTGATCAAATATTGAATCTAAACTTAACAACATGTTTTTCTACATTCCAAATGGTCTAAAATGAAATTAAATGCCTTGATCCTTACCTTGAATCCTTAGTTTGATGGAGAAATCTTTGAATCCCTTTTCTCCTTTGTCTTCTTGAAATTTTAGGATTTTTCTCTCAAATATTTCTCTTTGAATATGAGATCTCATTGATACAAGCAATTCACATGCACAACAAATTCCAGCACTCTTTGCCCGAGGATCACATTCCTCCCGGTCTCCAATTCATAGTTAATAATAGAACAATCATTAATAACCAATAATCCAATAACTCAAACTCAATCCATCACAAATCATTGCATTCATATTTCTATGGAAACTTCCCTTTTTAGGTGAAATTATTCCTTAACAAGTACAATTAAAGGCATTAAAACCAAATACACAATTAATATAATTAAATTTCATGTGGACACATAGAGCTGTACACACACACCAAAAATTATTTGATGCATCATATCAATTTGAAATTTCATGAGACTTTACAGAGAAACTATACATCATTCATATTTCATCATATAAATTTATCTCACGAAAATTCAACCCACAAATATTATTTTTGAATTAAAAACAGTGGCTGGACATACTCTGTAAAACACAATTCCATATTTTTAGAAAATAGCATATCAAATTCGTTTTATGTGCAATTTTACAGAGAATATCTCCAACATGTGTAGCATCACATATAATTTCCTCAGTACCAAAAATCCACCAAAAATACCCTTTTTGAATTTCCAAATCATTATTACTCCAGAACAGAGTTTTCAATAAGAAAATGTAAATAATTACAAAAGGTACTTAAAAAATTATGAGAAAATCCATGGATATTCCACATGGTCAAAATAGTATTACTGAATTTTATCAAGACCAAATTCTCACAAAAAGTAATTTTCTACATTTAATTTCTCTACTGTCCAGCTATTCGGTTTTTCCAACATTAAATCACTAAAAATACTTTCCAGGCTTTTCTGACCTTACAAAATTTTAGAGATGACCCTCATGATACATAAAATTAACTCATGATTCCAGTTTTCCAAAATCACGTCCCAAAATTCTTGTAAAAATCAAAGCAGTCCCATTCTCAGAATCAACAGTTTTCGAAAATAATTTCGGTAAAAATAGTTACAGTGCTCAAAAAAATCTGAAAAAATACCACGATATCCAGAGGCACCAAAACATAGGAAAATGTATTTACATCCTCAAAAACATGCTCGAAAATGGAGACGAAAAATCCAGACAGTCATAGGACACAAATCACAACTAGCTTATTTCGGATTTTTCAAAATAACCATGCTATTTACAAACCATCAACAACAGCCACAATCCATATTTAACAAGAAAACAAGGAAATAGCTTAGGAAAAAAAAAAGAAACCCCTCCATACCTCGACGAAATCGAAATCCAATCGGTGGGTTTTGAAGCTCTAGTCTCCCTCTATGATATATCCAAGATTAATCGGTAGAAACTTTGATTTGGAGGCTCAAATATTAGAGAGATGCAAAATATTTAGAGAGAAGGAGAGAGACAGCAGAGGGTTTCTCGGAGGAAGGAGAGAAGAATGAAGAATGAGGGAAAGAGAAGTTGTTCATATTTTGCAATTTTGCTATTTGCAGCCACCCTTCCTCTAAGGACACCCCCTTCTCTTATTTTTTTTTTTTTACAACTTACGGAACTTACGTAAAAGTCTAAAAAATTTCACAATAGCACTATGAATTTAAATTTAATTTCCTTTTTCAGTATTTATCAAGCACTTAATATACGTTACGAAAAATCACAGTGTTACAATTCTCCCCAACAAGAAAATTTTCTAATTAAATCTCTCACTTTCGTACTTATTGGGTTGTAATTTTTGGGGTGTTACACTTTACATTTTATGCTATCATAGTTGATCATATCTTTTAGGAATAAACCTATAGAGAATATGTTCGTTGCGTCTTTTGTTTATGCTTAGTGTTATTATTTCTACAAGGAAACGATTATCGTATGGTAGACTATGTGCTAGTGTATATCTATTTTCCTTAATGAGTTATGATCAGTTTACAATGTTAGGAACTTATAGCTAGATGTATGCCCCATCTAAAATGGATATCTTGATGGTGACAACTCAAACTATGAGATATGGCTACCAAAGTGACTTAGCAAGTTGTTGTCATAAAGCAATTAACTACTATAATCATTTCATAAATGCATTAAAAAGGATGGAAAAGGAAATTGAAAATCCCTTATTTTGCTACAAGATTTTAGAGGTCATACCATTAAAGTGCATTTGTGACTCCCTTGCAACAAGCAATAGTTGTAGAGCAGTAAAATGAACTAAGAAGGTACACCATCAACTTGCTAACTTATTGATGTATTAGCAAACTTGTTGGTTATTTTTTAATATCAAACTATAAATGCATAAGTTGTGAAAACATGTTAAAAGCATGAATATGATCTTATGAATACAAAAAAAAAAAAAAGAATAAAAAAAGGACACAAGGATTTTATCCTAGTCCACCTAAACAATCGTTGGGTTATATTTAATTCCTACGCTAGGTTAGATTTTTCCACTACTTTAACCCTAAACTAGTATTTTTTTTAAGCAACTTTTGTAGGCTTTCTCAATAACAACAAAGATAGCCACACACTATGGTAAACACCCAAAAGTAGTATTCTTTATATGGTAGTCTCTCTAAGTTCTTTCACAACCACAATACTCTCAAACCAAAACTAGCAACCTAGTCAGCTTGGGAGAAAATAAAACAAGAACAGGATAATGGATCTTTCTTTCCTTCTTTCATTTTTTTGTTATCTTCTAAAGGCTCCTCAATTTTCTAACTAAGGATAGTATCACAGGGTTAACCCAAGGGTAAAGCAAATAAAGCTCAAGCTTTAAGCCCACTAATAAAAAATTATTTGTTATTAGTTTTTTTCAAGCAAAAAAGGCCACACATACATTGGCAAAAAGGCCCAACATACAACTCTCTTATTTAAAGTAGAAAAAGTCTTTCTCAAAATTTGCTTTAGGTCTCACTTAGTGTTAGGTTAGCCCTAGATAGACATGAAGTTTTGGAGCTAGCTGTAACACATAAATATTGGTGAACCTTTCTGGATTTGTAAATTTGGAATTAGTTTTTGTTAATTTCGGATTGAGTAATTGGAATTAACAAACACTAATTCCAAATTTATGAATCCAGAAAGGTTCACCAATATTTATTTGTTATAAATTAGGTATTCCAGAAAATAACCAAATACCTAGAAAGAAAAAAACTTACCTCGGACACGGAGAGGAGAACGACCTCTAAACTTATAAAATGGAAAGGAAAATGTTGGAATATTAGAAATTACAAAGGTGCAGGAAACAATTCATGGAGTGCAGGAATCAATTGGCTAAACTTGACCATAGAGGATTGTAAAATTTAATGTAATTGTTAGGCTCTTGCTATTTCCACTACCTTTTTTGCTAAGTACACTCCTCTTTCCATTTTTAAAATTAAATTACTTAAATAACCTCTCCCTCGCACACTCCCTTTTTCAGCGCAACAACACACTCCATGTTTCATAGCAATAACACCCCCCTCTCTTTCACTCCCTTCACCCACTCCAATCTCTTGCTCTGGTCTTCCTTTACTCATTCCTTGCTCAATCTCCTGCTTTAGCATTAGGGTTTTTTCATGCTCCAAACTTTAATGAAGTATGTTTATGCTCCCAACTACTTTCCTTTACTCCTCCCTTGCTCAATCTCAGTATGTTTATTTAAGTTGTTGCAATGGAATGTCTCTTAGAGTAGTCCAGATTGAATGACCAATATCAATTATATGTTTTCTCCACTTCAATTGTTCACTATTGTACAATTTTCCCTTTATATGGTGTTTTTAATGGTCTTAATGTTGTACTTGAATTTTTCTAGATATTATTCTTAACATTCCAAAAACTACTTTCCAGAACACAAAACAATATTCCGGAAAGTAATTTCTAGAATACAGCTTTATGTTTTACATTCCATAAGTACTTTTTGGAACACAAAACAATATTCCGGAAAGTATAATCTGGAACATAGTTTTATTTTTTAACATTTTGGAAAAGTACTTTTCGGAACACAAAATAGTATTCTAGAAAGTACATTCCGGAACATAGTTTTATTTTTTAACATTCTGGAAAGTACTTTCTAGAACACAAAATAGTATTCTGGAAAGTACATTCCGGAATAATAATTATATATGTTATGGGTATAAAAGGTATATATGATAATAACAATTAGAAGAAGAAAAACAAATGAGAGTGTAATTAGCAAAAGAGAGAAGTGGATATAGAAAAGCCTAATTGTTAACTTCGATGTCCAGCCCAATTGTATGATCCAAAATAACAGCGGATTAGGCTTATAACCTATTTAGTAATAGGCCCAGGTTTTGTTCGTCAATTTTCTTTTTCGCGTGAGCATATGATAAATGTTGGTACTGATAGTGAGTTCTTTTTACAAATGATTGTCTCCGGACCATGAGCGCACACTAAGGAGGGTATTTCCCTCCCAACATGATTTATTTCATACCCAAAGTGACATTACCAGGATTCGAATCCTGGACCACTTGGTTAAGGAACACAAATGATTGTCTTTATTATAAATTATAAGCATTGTGTACCACACATTATTTTGCTTGAATCTCATAGGAACAGTTCTGAAGTACTATACATCAGTTATTTTCTCCAACTCCAAAGCTCAATAGTAGCAATTAGTTGAGTGCCTCTTCGAGGAGCCTATAAGAAACCTATTACATGACCATGATATTGGTATATTTCATTGTCTTAGGGAAATTATTAGGTGGTTTCATAATCCCATTTGTTTACGATTTCAATTAATTTTTATATGATATATATTTAAAAATTTTAATTACCAAAAAATAATTACAGTCCATCTGGTTTCATAATCCCATGTGTTTATGATTTCAATTAACTTTTATATGATACATATTTAAATTTTTTAGTTACCAAAAAAAATTACATTCCATGCGGTTTCATAATTCCACGTGTTTACGATTTCAATTAATTTTTACATGATGCATATTTAAAAATTTTAATTACCAAAAAAAAAAGTTACAGTCCATTGTATATAGTGATTAATGAGGATTATAATAATTTTAGACTATCTAATAATTTCTCTTATATTCAAGTAAACATGATCATTTAAAGAGGAATGTAAAAGATGCTAGGAATACACTCTCTAACACTCTTTTGAGCACATTTTTATTAGTTGAAATTTATTGAAAATCAGACAATTTTGTAAATCTCACTTCATATTTAACAAATCTCTTATGATGTGTAATTTTCAATAAATTCTAGGCTTAATTGCATTTTTTATTCCCCGACTTTAGCATACATGCAATTTGGATCCCTGTATTTTAAGATGAGCTAACTTAAAGTTTACTCAATGCTACAATTGATTCCTTCCATCGGTCTTATGTTACAAACTTAACAAAATTTACTTATGTGGCATTGGATGTTGACATGGCAACTGATGTGTCATAATGATGTGGCATGCAAAAGATGAAAATTCCATAAATTTTGCAACAAGTGAGGATCAAACCCATTACACCATACTCCAAAACCCAACATGTTTCAATAATATATAAGTAAAAATTATAATATACTAATGAATAATGTTTGCTTAGCAGTTTAGTGTTGTGTTTTGGAGCAAGGGGTAAGGGGTTTGATTTGCACTCATTGCAAAATTCATGAATTTTTTCTCTTACTTTCACAAGTCACCTCATCATAACACGTTAACTGCCACATTAATATCCAATGACACATAAACAAATTTCATTAAATTTTTAACTAAAGAATGACAGATGGATTTGATTGTAAAATTGAGTGAACTTTAGGACCCAATTAACTCATTTTAAAATATAGGGACTCAAATTGCACATATATCAAACTTAAGAGATTAAAAGTGCAATTAAGACTAAATTTTAACAAAGAAAGTGTGTTAAAAATTGTGTTCATATCACTACTTTTATTTTAAATGGAATTATATAGTGTTATGCATCACAAGGATAAGGCCTAAAGTATAATAGTTTTGCAGCTCTATATATTCAAGTGGAAGATAGAAATTACGTTAGAAAATAGAACACGAAACTATAAATTTTTGTTTTAAAAAATATTCTATGTATATAAACTCGCTACAGACGTCTAAGAGGCCCTTCAAATTGAATTTGTAGGAGGTACTCCACTGTGCTCATGCATCTATATATGTTTAGACCAGTCCCACACAAGTACTCTTGTTATGTTATTCTCTTTTCTTAAAGTGAGAAATGATGAGCAATGCATATAAGGCGGTGTTGAGAAGAGATTTTGGAATGACAATGAATAAGTCTCCAAGGAGAGGTCCGAGAGGATGAACATTGTTCTATTGAAATGCCAACGTCTGTCTATAAATGAAGCTTCAACTTCAAATTCTGGCCAAGAGGAATCCTTGGAAGGAGAATGCTATTACTATGATCTTGTGTTGGAAGAGTTGTTGAGTAGGATAGAGGAGGATGCTATGAGGTTGAACAAATCTTATGGGAAGATGAAGGCATCTATTGTTCTCTGTTAGGATCATGAACTGCTTTCTAACGAATATCTGAGGGAAACTGCAAAAGAAAGATAGTTGGCAATGTTGGGAGCTGCAATGTTCATGTTCACAAGACAAGGAAGTTCAGGATTGGAATGGCTACTATTGCCAATGTTGGGGTTGGGCATGTCAGGATTGAGGCTAATTTCAAGAAGACACCTTATGGGAAGTTAAGGGTGGAGGACGATGTTCAAAGGACTTCTAAAGAGTAGGGAATTTTCATTTTCTTTCTGTATTGTATCGTTGTAGTAAACATTTCAGTTTGTTGTCAAATAGCTTCATGTTAAATTCTAATTGCAGTGTGATAGGTATTTGGCTCTACTGTTTATTGTTTTCTTCCTTCACTACTTAAATAATATATTTTAATTATTTATCATTGTTTTAAATTTTATGTTAAATTCTAATATATTTATTTATGACTTTATTGATGAAATTTATTTTAATTATTTATGATTGTTTTAAATTTTAAATTTTATATAATATTGAATGGATTGAAATTATTATTCAAAAATAAATAAGCTATATGGAAATTGTCTTTTTACATCGGTTATAATTATAACTGATGTAGAAAGCTCATTTTTTTACATCAATTGCAATGATAGCAGATATTGAAAGTTCACATTTTATAACGGTTATAATTAGAACCGATGTAAAAAAAAGAACTTTTTACATCGGTTACAAAAATAACTGATGTAAAAGTTAATTTTTTACATCGGTCATCAAAAGAACCGATGTAAAATGTTTTTTTTTATATCTCAGTTCACGACCTATAAAAAGTTATCACTTTCTATATCGCCTGCATCCATAATGACCGTACAACCAATGTAAAAAGTCATTTTTAACCGATGTAAAAAGCGTTTTCTGCACTAGTGTCAAGACATTTAGTCCCCCAAATTTTCAAAATTAGCAATTTTTGGTCCTTCCAAAAGTTGACAATCCACGACACTTATGTTGACTTGACGCTTCTGTGGCAAGAAATTAAATAGTATTAAAAATAGAGTGTCCTAGTGGAAATTGAACCTAAGACCTCTTACACAAAAGCTACACAATGAACCACTAGGCTACAAAGTTTCGTTAGTTAATATTGTAAACAATATTTGTCATATATCATAGCTAGACAAGTTTTTTTTATTTTTCTTATTTTATTCTAATTATTAAAATTAATTAAATTACGTAAATTAGTATGTAAATTATTTACATAAATTATTATATGTAATTTACATAAATTTATATTAATATGTAAATTATAAAATAAAATAAAATTTTATTAATTTGTATAATTTCAATTAAAATAAATTACATAAAAACAAATTTATGTAATTTGTATAAATTACATAAAATGATTTATATAATTAGAAGAAAAACAATTTATACATGAAATAAATCAAATATATTTATTTTATTTATACAATTTTTTTAATAATTTACATATTATCAGTATAAAATATTATTTTGAGTAATTACATATTTTAATTATGCAAATTTGTTTTATGTATCAATATATATATATATATATATATATATATATATATATATATATATATTATAAATTTTAATTAATATATAAATTATTTTAATTCTACAATTCTAGAATAAAAATAATTTATATATTAATTAAATCTTCTAATTAAAATATATATTAATACGTTAAATAAATTTGTGTAATTAAAATATGTAAGTTACTCAAAAGAATTTTGTATAATTATAATGTGTAAATTATTAAACATTTTGTATAAATAAAATAAAAGCATTTAATTTATTTAATTTATAAATTATTTTTATTCTAATTATATAAATATAAATCAATATAATTACGAAAATTAATATATAAAATTATTTTTATGTAAATTATTTTTATTCAAATTATACAAATTAATAAAATTTTAATATTTATTTTGGTGCGGTAAGAAAAATAAACAAAGCTACATATTGATATAAATTTATGAAGTTTGTGCAAATTACATAAAATAATTTATGTAAATAATTTACATACTATTTACGTAATTTAATTAATTTTTATATTGAGAATAAAATAAGAAAAAATTAATAACTTGTGCAATAATGATATATAACAAATATTGTTTTCAATATTAGTTAAAGAAACTTTGTAGCCTAGTTGTTCATTGTTTAGTTTTTGTGAAAGGAGTCTTGGGTTCAATTCCCACTAGGGCACTTTATTTTTCATACTATTTAATCTATTGCCACATAAGCATCATGTCAGCAGCTTACATTGCCGCATCAATCCAAGGAAGGACTAAAATTGCTGATTTTGAAAATTCGGGGGACTAAATGTCTTATTTTTAAATAGGAGGACTAAAATTACTGATTTTAAAAATTTGGAGGACTAAATGTCTTGATTTTAAAATAGAGGGACTAAAATTGCAGATTAAGAATTATAGGGGAACCAAAAATGCATTTTAGCATATAAATGTGTCCACTTTCATGGGAAATGAGTGATATGTCATTAATAGACTTTACAATAATTTAAGGGTATAAAAGGAACTTTGCAATTAATATATTTGAAAGTGGTCAATGTTTCTTATAATTAGAAACAAAAAATTACAATTATTTGTTTCTTATATATACGAACGGATGTAGTATATTTTAAACTTAATTTATTAAAAAATATATTGTTTTGGAATTGCCTCTAGTCCTTTGGGTTCGATATCCGGACTTAAAATCTATTGTCACTATTGCATAGGGTACGCTTGCCCTTAAGCGAACATATTTTACGCATTAGTCCACAATAGAGGCAATTGTAAGTTTGTGTCACATTGTAGGTGTTGCATCACCGATCAGGTGCAACATAATCACAAAACTTTTCAATGTGTTGAAGAGGTTGAATTTGGCAAGTAGGTCAGGGACAGAAGGAAGAGTTTAAGGTTCAGCCTTCGAGAAGAAAGGAAAGCAAAGAAAATTGTGTGAAATGTTGGCTTTAAGTATAGGCATTGCGGGTTCCCTTCAAAATTTATACGGCTATTTAAAAAAAATGCCTGAAAATGGTTAAGTTGTGTCACATGAGTTTTCAAAATTCCTCTTCCATTTATTATTATTTTTTATTTTGTTTCGTTTGAACAATCAATAGGGTTGCAATTTAAACTAAAAAACCCAACAGATAGTCGTTCATTTTTCCATGCTACACTTTTATTATTCTTCACGTTTCCAATTCCTTCATGTAACACTAAAAAAATCCTTTTTTCTCCACCAACTCAATGATTTTTTCCTTTGTTTTCCATCAACTCAATGTGTTATTTCAAGCTAACACGTAATAGTGGTTTTTTATTTTTTTTTCTTACTTCTAATTAAACTTTCCTTTTCTTTTTTAATCTTTCTCTTTTTTCTTCCTTTTCAACCCTGTTTCTTTTAAATTTTAAGGGTTTTTTTTTTCTTTTCTTTCATTGTCATTATCTTTTTTTTTCTTCTCATTCTTTTATTCTATAAAGATTTATTCATTCCAAACATTTTTCCTTTATATTTTTGTAAATTTTTCCCTAATTTGTCTCCTTTGATTTTTGTCTTGTTTCATTTTCTCCTCATATAGTTACCATCATTTTGATTTTATTTTGTCTTGTTTAATTTCATTTATTTAGTTTTATTATTCATTTTTTATTTCATTTTATGTTGGAAGACATTAATAAGTTGTCATTGATAAAGAAGACAATTGAAATAGCAATATCTCTTGTTTGGTTCATCTATAGTCATTTAAGTACTTTGAGCTTGTTAAGATTCTTCACCAACAAAAGGGAATTGGTGAGGCATGAAATTACTAGGTTTGCTACTTCTTCGCATTAGAAAGGATCCAAAAGGGGAAAGGAAACTTAGAAAGATACTCATATCAAATGATTGGACAAATAAGAAATTGTCTAAGGAAGCCAAAGGGAAGGAAGCAACAAAATTTGTACTCATGTCAGCTTTTTGGAATGATGTGGCATATATACTTAAGTTGATGGCTCCACTTGCGAGGGTGCTTTACCTTGTTAATAGTGAGAAAAAACCATCCATGGGTTAGATTTATGAGGCAATGGAAAATGCAACATCCCCATAAATCATAATAATAATTATGATGATAATAATAAAATAAGATAATGTCTAATTGCTTTATAATATCCTTATAATTTCCTTTTCGGTCTTTTAGTGCAGCATGTGCATTAGATTAACTTATAGAGTAAGGACCTAATGCTATATATATATATACCCCAAACCCTTCCCTCCCACACTTAACATACACACAAATAGAATTTAGAGAGAGAAAGAAGAAAGAAGGAGGAGAAAAGAGAAGAAGGAGGAAGAAGCTAGGGAATCCACAACACCCCACTCATCATCCTTAGTCCAGAGGTCTTTGGTGAGTGGTTATATATCCTTTTCTATCCCTCGATTTGAGGCTTGGGCAGAGATTCAAAGAGGGTTAGGTTTCTCTCCATGGGAGAGGAGCTCCAACCCCCAATCCTTGGGTTTTGTAACATCCCGAAAATTAAAACCCAATAAGTATGAAAGTGAGAGATTTAATTAGAAATTTTCTTGTTGGAGAGAATTGTAACACTGTGATTTTTCGTAACGTATATTAAGTGTTTGATAAATACCGTAAAAGGAAATTAAATTAATTCATAGTGTTATTGTGAGATTTTTGGGACTTTTACGTAAGTTCCGTAAGTTGTAGAAAAAAAAAATAAGAGAAGAGGGGTGTCCTTAGAGGAAGTGTGGCTGCAAATAGCAAAATTGTAAAATTATGCCAAATAAGAAACGTGAACCGCTTCTCTTCCCGTCATTTCTTCGTTATTCTCTTCTTCCTCCGCGAGAAACCCTCTGCTCTCTCTCATTCTCTCTGCATCTTTTTTTCTAATATTTGAGTCTCCAAATCAAAGTTTCTACCGATTAAAATTGGATATATCATAGAGGGAGACTAGAGCTTCAAAACCAACCGATTGGATTTCGATTTCATCGAGGTATGTAGGGGTTTCTTTTTTTTTCCTAAGCTATTTCCTTGTTTTCTTGTTAAATATGGATTGTGGCTGTTGTTGATGGTCTGTAAATAATTTTGAAAACCCGAAATAAGCTACTTGAGATTTGGGTCCTGTGACTGTGTGGATTTTTCGTCTCGGTTTTCGTGCAGGTTTTTGAGGATGTAAATACATTTTCTTATGTTTTGATGCCTCTGGATATCATGGTATTTTTTTCAGATTTTTTTGAGCACTGTAACTATTTTTACCGGAATTATTTTTAAAAACTGTTGATTCTGAGAATGGGACTGTTTTGATTTTTACAAGAATTTTGGGACATGATTTTGGAAAACTGGAACCATGAGTTCATTTTATGCATCATGAGGGTCATCTCTGAATTTTTGTAAGGTCATAAAAGCCTGGGAAGTATTTTTAGTGATGTAATGTTGGAAAAACCGAAAAGCTGGACAGTAGAGAAATTAAATGTAGAAAATTACTTTTTGTGAGAATTTGGTCTTGAGAAAATTTAGTAATACTTTTTTGACCATGTGGAATATCCATGGATTTTCTCAGAATTTTGTAAGTACCTTTTGTAATTAATTACATTTTCTTATTGAAAACTGTGTTCTGGAGAAATAATGATTTGGAAATTCAAAAAAGGTATTTTTGGTGGATTTTTGGTACTGAGGAAATTATATGTGATGGTCCACATGTTGGAGATATTCTCTGTAAAATTTCACATAAAACGAATTTGATATGCTATTTTCTAAAAATATGGAATTGTGTTTGACAGAGTATGTCCAGCCACTGTTTTTAATTCAAAAATAATATTTGTGGGTTGAATTTTCGTGAGATAAATTTATATGATGAAATATGAATGATTTATAGTTTCTCTGTAAAATCTCATGAAATTTCAAATTGATATGATGCATCAAATAATTTTTGGTGTGTGTGTACAGCTCTATGTGTCCACATGAAATTTAATTATATTAATTGTGTATTTGGTTTTAATGCCTTTAATTGTACTTGTTAAGGAATAATTTCACCTAAAAAGGGAAGTTTCCATAGAAATATGAATGCAATGATTTGTGATGGATTGAGTTTGAGTTATTGGATTATTGGTTATTAATGATTGTTCTGTTATTAACTGTGAATTGGAGACCGGGAGGAATGTGATCCTCGGGCAAAGAGTGCTGGAAATTGTTGTGCATGTGAATTGCTTGTATCAGTGAGATCTTATATTCAGAGAGAAATATTTGGGAGAAAAATCCAAAAATTTAAAGAAGACAAAGGAGAAAAGGAGAAAAAGGATTCAAGGTAAGGGAAGCTTCATTGTGATTTATATTTTCAGTTTAAGTGTGGTTGAGAGTTAGGGGGCTCAATCACATATAGCATGCCTGCCCCTTTTTCTGTTTATGTTGAGTTGATTGGTGGTTGAATTTAAAATTGATGAAAAATGGGTATTTGATTCTCCTGGAAGTGGCTGTGTGAGTGTGTATGGACTGATTGTTTTTGTTTTTGATTCTCTAAATTACTTGGAAAGGCTCCTAAAACAAAGGAGACCATGCCCAAATTTTCTTGAAATTGATTTTGGGTTTTAATATAATTGATATTAGAAGCTTGAAATAATTGTTTGGAACCATGTTTGATTGATTGGATGATGTGTTGTGATGGATTGAAATTTATTGGTTGGTTTGTTGTTGGATTGAAATTGCTTGATTTGGCTTGATTGTGTTGTGAATGATGTTGAAAATTGTTGAATGTTTATATTTTTGTAGGTGATTGTTTAAAATTACTTATTTAATTGTGATTATTAACATATTGCATATGCATGAGTCTTTTTGGGGGATTTATAAAGATTCAAGTGAAAAATAATTGATGTTGGCTAACCGGGACTGCGGTAGCCATGAAATGAAAAGAAAAGAAAGAAAAGAAAAGAAAAGAAAGAAAAGAAAAGAAAGAAAAGAAAGAATAAATGTTGACTAACCGGGACTGCGGTAGTCATGAGAAACAAGTTGATATATGAGAAATAATTTTGTTGACTAACCGGGACTGCGGTAGTCATGAGAAACAAGTTGATATATGAGAAATGATTTTGTTGACTAACCGAGACTGCGGTAGTCATGTGAAATGAATATGATTTGAGAATTGAATCTTTGGGGTGAGCAGAATAAGTTAGACAGGGCTGTATAGTCTGTGATTATATAGTCTGTGGGGTGAAGGATATTGGCAATTCCATATGTGGCTGTAATCTGGACAGAGATGCAGTCGTGGTGGCCTTCCGGGTATCCTGATCTCCTAATTCTGTTTAGTTTATTCGCGTTTAGTAGGGGCTGATAGCTGAATTGTAGTATGTAATGGTAGGCCAGTTACTTACTAAACACTCAAAGGGGAAGTCTCCATGGAGCATGGTCAAAATGATTTTGAGTCAAAACTGCATTTGCATAAATCATACTGCAATTGTTTTAATTGTGTGACTTATGATGTTATGACTCATTGTGATTAGTGGTGATGGTGTATGTGGTTGATCTTGTTGATGATTCATGTTATAAATATGTTTATGAACTAAGTTTTGTATAACATTTTCAGTTATTATATATAGTATTTTGAAGTATACAAAATCTAGTTTTTCGTCCTTTTCCTTAATAATTGGAAATTCACTTATTTTCTTATATGTATAGTTTTGTTTGGTAAGCTTACCCTTGCAATGTTTGCACATGTGGTTCGTGCCTGTGATGATCTCGGACATCGTGTTCGGGGGAGCAGATGGTTTTTAGGTGGATCTTTCTCTTGGAGAGTTTGTGGATAGAGCATACGAGGGATTGAAGACATTATCATTTCTTTCCATTTCTTTGTTTGGTCTTATGTATAAAATGAACCAGTTAGGGGTATTATGTATTTATCATGTGAGAAGATGTATGTACACATAGTTTTATTTAGTTAAGTTTTGTATAAGAGATATTTATAAATTAAGCTTTAATTTTTATCTGTCAGTTTTGGGAATCGCGGAAAAAAAAAATTATTCAATATTTTATCAATAAACTAATTAGAGAGTTTTTAAAATTTAATGAAATAAAATCTTTAGTATAACAAATCTGTAACGAAGATGGGTCGTTACAATAATGGTATCAGAGCAGTTCGTCCTACCAAGACTGGGGTGTGGACTTAACCATTGTTTGTGTTGTGTGTGATTGGTTTGGCTGTCGCTTAATGACAGTATTGATGAATTGTTTGATGTTGTGTGATTCCACATTGACTATTCTTTAATAGCAATGTAGGATGAATTGATTGAGCTGCTTGCTTTTGCACCGACTGTTGTTTAATAGTGGTGAAAGAAACATTGTATGCTATATGTTGTGTAATCTTACTCCTACTATGTGTGGGTGGTGGTGTAAGATATGAAGTTGTTTGTAACAGCGTAATCTTGCATTAACTACTGTGGTGGCAATGTATGATTAGTTAGATTATAGGCATGTGAGATTGTTGATGCAATGTCGTTAAAAGGAAATGCCGACATCTTAAGGATGTGTAATAGTCCATAGAATTGCCAATAGAATTGAGATTAGTTAGACATCAAAAAAAAAAAAAAAAAAAAAAACACTAAGGGACAAGGTTATTTCTCTAGACTGTGCTTTGCCTTAAGGAATCCTTAAGACCTTGGCATCTATAGTGGGATAATGGATTGAGTGTGATAGAGAAGTCTATGCATTATGCATGAGTTGTCCCTCTTGTTATCAAGTTGTTTTGACTTCTTATGAGTAAATGCCTTATGCATTCTATTCTCTTCCAAGTTGTATAGTGATGTTGGATATTTTATTTTATCATTGCTCTTCTTGTAAGAATGAGTCGATTGGACATGTTTCAAGTAGTCTACTTTTGAGTAGCCTACTATTCATGTAAATGAAATATCTCAATTCTTAGAAGGGTCATTCATTTCGTATGAATGATGCATTGCACATGATGTTTCTTTTAATCATGTGGTAACCTGAGCTTCTTTCAGTGTCTATGTTTCCAGTGGAAATAAATTTATTGATCGTGTTCTGAGAAATTATATCAATGGTGATTGAGTTGTCTTTAATCCCATTGAGAGTCATTTACTTCATGGGGATGTGTTGTTCTCAAGTCTTATGAGTCTTTTGATCCACATGGAGGAGTTGCTTCTTCTATCTTTCTTGCATTCGAGCAAGATGGAAACTTTCAAGGAAGAAATGATTCGTGATAGAGTTGTGAGATGCGCACTCAGGACTCTGTCGAGATGACTTTCCCTCCTATTACTAAATTTCTTGAAATATTGTCTAAGTTGTGTTGTTGTCCTTGTTCTTCATGTTCTGAGAGTATGAGTTCGTATCCTTGAGGTGGTTGGGAAAGAAGGTCCAAAACTCCGAGTTTGTAGAATCAGAGTACGTGGCGGAAGCGTAGTGTGTAAGCACGATGGTCCTTGATGATTAGGTCATGATTTAGTGGGTGAAATAAGATACAAATGCTAGAATAATAGCAGAGTGTTTAAGATGGGGAGGTAAGTGATTGCAAAGTTTGAAAGTGTGATTTGGATGTTAAAAGTCGAATTCAATAAGTGATTAAATTGGTGATAGTAGATTGGAATGGTTTGAGACAATTTAGAAATCATCCAAATGGTGATTTGGTTGGAATTATGATAATAGGATGTAGCTGTAAGTTAGAGACTTAAATCATATTTAGAATACCTTCTATGAAGAGAAAGATGTGAAAAAATTATAGGAAAAGTCTTTGGTAGTGTTTAGACATAGAAAGTTGAGGTCTAGACATGTATGAAGGGTGTTGGAAGAGTCGTTGAGCTAAGAATTATAGTCATTATTCAAAAACAAAGTAGCAAGTAACCCATCTAGATGAACTTAGTAAGTATAGTTTAAATACTTAGCCAAAATCACTAGATTTACCTTAACAAGTGCTTAGGTAAGCCTATAATTGGAGTAGAACATCAATATCCTTAATCCATAGCTAAGCATTGTGTTTTAGTATCATACCATGCTCAAAATAGTGAGTTTAAACTATCAAAATCAAAACAAAATGATAAGAGTCAAAATTGCACATTTTAGGTACCTTAGAAATGACCCGAAATGGTAAAAAGGCCAATTTTGGCACTGCATAACTCCTTGTATAGGATGATTTTCGGAACGAAACCTTTTTCCACAATTTTGTATTACCAAATTCTAGTTCTCCACAAAATTTCATAGCCATTGGACTTATGTAGCTCATTTTGGATCCCTAAGTTCATTTTGACCCAAAACTAGTTCCTTAAGTGACCCGAAATGCCTAGATTTTGATCCGAGATGAATTTTGAGGTGAGACCAATTCCTACAATCCTATTTTTAGGTATATAAAATCTGTTTTTGGGATTTACAAAGTTTCTCCCTATGGATTTTAAATTCACCTTTGAAAACCACCTCTTTTCTAAGCCGTTTTTAACCTGAAACTTGAAACGTACGCCATTTTCAAACCGTTTGAGATTTTAGAGTGAAACCAAAGCCCACAACCTTGTTTTAGTACCCTCTAAATCTGTTTTGAGGTCCCACATGAGTTTAAGCATTATACAGTGAATTTGGTAGAAAAACCAGTTTTGTAGAAACATGCATTTTGCAAACTTATAGTGTGTGCCATTTCCAAACTGCTTTGAGTTTTTGAGTCAAACCAAAACCATTAGGTCACATTTAATGCATATTAAATCTGTTTTCAAGTCCCAAAGGATTTCAAGTTCTGTAGCTCAATTGGCGTAGAAAACCGTTTTCTACAATTCCTTAAAACTGCAAACTTAAAATGCGCGTAGTTTTCAAACCGTAACTCCGACTTGGATGAAACCAAAATTCACAATCTTGTTTTTAAGTGAAATAAATCTGTTTTTGGGTTCTAAAGTGAAAACAATTCTGTATCATAGGGTTGCTTCCCAAAATCACCTCTTAGAAAGCTCAATTCAAAGGAAATCCTTAGGTGAAAGACTTGTTCTTGACCTAGAGGCCTACCTAGTAGTTTACCTACAACTTATATAGGATACATTAACTCTAAATCTTCAATGTTGAGTAGATTTAAGTATTGCCTTGAAGATAGCTATACTGTCTACCTAGTAACTTAGATAAATTTCTATCGAATCCACTCTATGTTAGTGAGCCTATAGCCTTGAGAGTGAATCTGCTTAGATGAAAACCATATATACCCTTTGTGAACGACCTTATCTATGCTTTGTGTTGGAGAAAGAGATAGTAAGTTAGAAACGAGCCCTTAAGAGGAACACTTCCTTATGGCAGAAGTCTAAGATTAGCTATAGAAAAATAGATTGGCCTGAGAGTAGGCAAAGATGATTATAGCCCTAGCTTAGCTTAACCCAACATTCAATGAATTTCAGGGATGAAATTCCTAAAAGGAGGGGAGTATTGTAACATCCCGAAAATTAAAACCCAATAAGTATGAAAGTGAGAGATTTAATTAGAAATTTTCTTGTTGGAGAGAATTGTAACACTGTGATTTTTCGTAACGTATATTAAGTGTTTGATAAATACCGTAAAAGGAAATTAAATTAATTCATAGTGTTATTGTGAGATTTTTGGGACTTTTACGTAAGTTCCGTAAGTTGTAGAAAAAAAAAATAAGAGAAGAGGGGTGTCCTTAGAGGAAGTGTGGCTGCAAATAGCAAAATTGTAAAATTATGCCAAATAAGAAACGTGAACCGCTTCTCTTCCCGTCATTTCTTCGTTATTCTCTTCTTCCTCCGCGAGAAACCCTCTGCTCTCTCTCATTCTCTCTGCATCTTTTTTTCTAATATTTGAGTCTCCAAATCAAAGTTTCTACCGATTAAAATTGGATATATCATAGAGGGAGACTAGAGCTTCAAAACCAACCGATTGGATTTCGATTTCATCGAGGTATGTAGGGGTTTCTTTTTTTTTCCTAAGCTATTTCCTTGTTTTCTTGTTAAATATGGATTGTGGCTGTTGTTGATGGTCTGTAAATAATTTTGAAAACCCGAAATAAGCTACTTGAGATTTGGGTCCTGTGACTGTGTGGATTTTTCGTCTCGGTTTTCGTGCAGGTTTTTGAGGATGTAAATACATTTTCTTATGTTTTGATGCCTCTGGATATCATGGTATTTTTTTCAGATTTTTTTGAGCACTGTAACTATTTTTACCGGAATTATTTTTAAAAACTGTTGATTCTGAGAATGGGACTGTTTTGATTTTTACAAGAATTTTGGGACATGATTTTGGAAAACTGGAACCATGAGTTCATTTTATGCATCATGAGGTTCATCTCTGAATTTTTGTAAGGTCAGAAAAGCCTGGGAAGTATTTTTAGTGATGTAATGTTGGAAAAACCGAAAAGCTGGACAGTAGAGAAATTAAATGTAGAAAATTACTTTTTGTGAGAATTTGGTCTTGAGAAAATTTAGTAATACTTTTTTGACCATGTGGAATATCCATGGATTTTCTCAGAATTTTGTAAGTACCTTTTGTAATTAATTACATTTTCTTATTGAAAACTGTGTTCTGGAGAAATAATGATTTGGAAATTCAAAAAAGGTATTTTTGGTGGATTTTTGGTACTGAGGAAATTATATGTGATGGTCCACATGTTGGAGATATTCTCTGTAAAATTTCACATAAAACGAATTTGATATGCTATTTTCTAAAAATATGGAATTGTGTTTGACAGAGTATGTCCAGCCACTGTTTTTAATTCAAAAATAATATTTGTGGGTTGAATTTTCGTGAGATAAATTTATATGATGAAATATGAATGATTTATAGTTTCTCTGTAAAATCTCATGAAATTTCAAATTGATATGATGCATCAAATAATTTTTGGTGTGTGTGTACAGCTCTATGTGTCCACATGAAATTTAATTATATTAATTGTGTATTTGGTTTTAATGCCTTTAATTGTACTTGTTAAGGAATAATTTCACCTAAAAAGGGAAGTTTCCATAGAAATATGAATGCAATGATTTGTGATGGATTGAGTTTGAGTTATTGGATTATTGGTTATTAATGATTGTTCTGTTATTAACTGTGAATTGGAGACCGGGAGGAATGTGATCCTCGGGCAAAGAGTGCTGGAAATTGTTGTGCATGTGAATTGCTTGTATCAGTGAGATCTTATATTCAGAGAGAAATATTTGGGAGAAAAATCCAAAAATTTAAAGAAGACAAAGGAGAAAAGGAGAAAAAGGATTCAAGGTAAGGGAAGCTTCATTGTGATTTATATTTTCAGTTTAAGTGTGGTTGAGAGTTAGGGGGCTCAATCACATATAGCATGCCTGCCCCTTTTTCTGTTTATGTTGAGTTGATTGGTGGTTGAATTTAAAATTGATGAAAAATGGGTATTTGATTCTCCTGGAAGTGGCTGTGTGAGTGTGTATGGACTGATTGTTTTTGTTTTTGATTCTCTAAATTACTTGGAAAGGCTCCTAAAACAAAGGAGACCATGCCCAAATTTTCTTGAAATTGATTTTGGGTTTTAATATAATTGATATTAGAAGCTTGAAATAATTTTTTGGAACCATGTTTGATTGATTGGATGATGTGTTGTGATGGATTGAAATTTATTGGTTGGTTTGTTGTTGGATTGAAATTGCTTGATTTGGCTTGATTGTGTTGTGAATGATGTTGAAAATTGTTGAATGTTTATATTTTTGTAGGTGATTGTTTAAAATTACTTATTTAATTGTGATTATTAACATATTGCATATGCATGAGTCTTTTTGGGGGATTTATAAAGATTCAAGTGAAAAATAATTGATGTTGGCTAACCGGGACTGCGGTAGCCATGAAATGAAAAGAAAAGAAAGAAAAGAAAAGAAAAGAAAGAAAAGAAAAGAAAGAAAAGAAAGAATAAATGTTGACTAACCGGGACTGCGGTAGTCATGAGAAACAAGTTGATATATGAGAAATGATTTTGTTGACTAACCGGGACTGCGGTAGTCATGAGAAACAAGTTGATATATGAGAAATGATTTTGTTGACTAACCGAGACTGCGGTAGTCATGTGAAATGAATATGATTTGAGAATTGAATCTTTGGGGTGAGCAGAATAAGTTAGACAGGGCTGTATAGTCTGTGATTATATAGTCTGTGGGGTGAAGGATATTGGCAATTCCATATGTGGCTGTAATCTGGACAGAGATGCAGTCGTGGTGGCCTTCCGGGTATCTTGATCTCCTAATTCTGTTTAGTTTATTCGCGTTTAGTAGGGGCTGATAGCTGAATTGCAGTATGTAATGGTAGGCCAGTTACTTACTAAACACTCAAAGGGGAAGTCTCCATGGAGCAGGGTCAAAATGATTTTGAGTCAAAACTGCATTTGCATAAATCATACTGCAATTGTTTTAATTGTGTGACTTATGATGTTATGACTCATTGTGATTAGTGGTGATGGTGTATGTGGTTGATCTTGTTGATGATTCATGTTATAAATATGTTTATGAACTAAGTTTTGTATAACATTTTCAGTTATTATATATAGTATTTTGAAGTATACAAAATCTAGTTTTTCGTCCTTTTCCTTAATAATTGGAAATTCACTTATTTTCTTATATGTATAGTTTTGTTTGGTAAGCTTACCCTTGCAATGTTTGCACATGTGGTTCGTGCCTGTGATGATCTCGGACATCGTGTTCGGGGGAGCAGATGGTTTTTAGGTGGATCTTTCTCTTGGAGAGTTTGTGGATAGAGCATACGAGGGATTGAAGACATTATCATTTCTTTCCATTTCTTTGTTTGGTCTTATGTATAAAATGAACCAGTTAGGGGTATTATGTATTTATCATGTGAGAAGATGTATGTACACATAGTTTTATTTAGTTAAGTTTTGTATAAGAGATATTTATAAATTAAGCTTTAATTTTTATCTGTCAGTTTTGGGAATCGCGGAAAAAAAAAATTATTCAATATTTTATCAATAAACTAATTAGAGAGTTTTTAAAATTTAATGAAATAAAATCTTTAGTATAACAAATCTGTAACGAAGATGGGTCGTTACAGGTTTACTGTAAGAGATGCATAAATCATAGTTGTCTTGCTTGTTTGGCATAAGATTCATCATTAATTTGCATTATTGTGAGGATTTGGGTAGTTGGGTAGCATTTATGGTAAAGGGGTTACGCACAATCACGAACCCTATGACCTGCAGAGTCACGGACTCTCGCTTAAGCGAGCTCTGCATGGATCTTAAGCGCTAGGATTTGATGCTTAAGCGTGAGGTGCCAAGGTCAGGATTGGTTAAGTGCAAAATTCATGCTTAAGCGACTAACCCCTGGAACATTATGTTTAGTTCTATCCTTTCCAAGTTAATTTCCTTAATACATTTTGTACGTTTATATGATCTATGAGGATAATGATATGTAATAAATGAAAGAGGGGATTCCTTTGGGGATCAAAGAGAGTGATATATATATTTTTTGATAAGTTAAGCATGTAAAAGAAATGAATTGCCCACTTTAGAAGGTAGGCAGGATCTTTCGTCACTTCCTACCTTCTGAAGATGTGGCATAGCTCCTCGGGCTGGAGGAGAATAAAACGAGGCCAATGCATAAAAGGAAAGGGACGCCTTTCAATGCCGTAGGACGAAAAAAGAATAAAGAAAGTTAACTTAAAGCATGCAAAGTAAATGTTAAGATTATGTCAATATTGATGTAAAAGTAGCATATGATAGTGATTTATAGTACTTTTATGAATGATAAAAGATTATGATGCATGTCTTTAACACTCATTGAGACCCTGTCTCATCAGTTTAGTGTTTATGTTCCAGATTAAACAGGTTTGAAGTATGGAGACAAGAGGCCTAGAAGATATTATATTTATGTAGCAATATCTTTATAGGCTAGTTTTTGTTAAAAGAACTCTTTATGTATTCTTTTGGCATAGGATCCCATGTATAGGGATTACCTTTTATGTATATGATGTAATTACTTAAGAATGATGTAGGCCCTTGAACAGTTATACTCTTGAGTAATAATATCATATATGTTTATATTATCCAGGTTGATGACAAAAATGTAAGTTAGATGGTAGTACCCATTAGGGTGTTACATTGGAAAAGACTAAAGAAGTTATGATGAATTCATTTGAAAACAACGAAAGCAAATGCAAGGAAGTTTTTGAAATTATTTACAATGGGGGGGGACTTGCCAACTTTATTGCCCCTTGCATGCAGCTAGTCACTTTTTTAACTTGGAGTTGTTCTTCACCAATCCTTCTATGGAATGTGATTTTGAGGTGGTAAACAAACTGTATGCATGGATTGAGAGATTAATCTCTAATCTAGAGGTAAGACAAGATTTTTGAAGAGCTACCCACTTATAAAATCAGTGGTGGTATGTTTGGAAGTAAATTTATAATTCAACAAAGGAACACTATTTTTACTAAGTGAGAAAAGTTTTCTCAATTCTACTAACTTTTTATGTTATATCCATTACTGCAATTGCATAACAGTTTTAGTGGACTTGTTACATTTAGTGCAATGGTGACTATCATATGGATTGTCAACTCCAAATTTGCAACAATTAGCTATATAGGTTTTGAGTTTGACATGTAGTGTGTCGATATGTGAATGCAACTAGTGTCTTTGACCAAGTAATTTATTAATTAATAATTTTAATAATTGTTATTAGTTAATACTTTTTACTCTTAGTCACTTATAATTTTTTATCTATATTATTTGTTACAAATTCTTTCTAATAAAGGAATAGACTTGAGCATAAAAGACTACACAACTTGGTGTATGTCAAATATAATCAAACATTGATTAAAAGATATAATTATAGAGATGAAATTGATCCAATTTTACCCAATGACATTGATGAATGCAATGACTGGATTGTGGAGTAAATGGATGGTGATGACGATGTTGCGAATGGAAGGGTGTTTAAGGATGAAAATGATGATCTCCTTAATTGGTATGTTGTTTTTTAGGCATCAGGATTAGACAACCAATAACATATACTAGGTAGAAGACTAAAAAAAGAAAGGAACCCCTTAGTGTTGTAGATGTTGAACCTACGACAAAAAGAAAGGTCAAATAAGAGCATTTTCTTACTTTAGAGAAAAATAGCAAATGACTGAAGTTGAAGATAATAAAACTTGGAATAATCTAAAAAGGAGTTAAAAGGTATTGATTTTGAGGACTCGTAAGGAGAAGAAGTTGAAGAATAAGCGTCATTATCAAACAATGAGAATGATAATTATATTGGGGAAGGAGCAAAGGAGAATGAATAAATGTTTACTTGATGTTTTTAGCTTCCTTCTTTTATTATTATATGCCTTGCTAGGATGGTCGTAATTAGGTATGCATAGAAAGAAAGTCAGTGAACTTAATTATAAACTAGAGGTATGATTTTTATTAGTATTATTTATAAAACTGGTGTTAATTAGGAATCCATATGTAAGATTTTAAAAATATATTCTTTATCTTTTTAGGCTGAGACATATGTTGTTTTGGGGAAATTTTCTAAAGTCGACTTCACTAGACATGGGTGGTATCTGGCTTGTGACTGCATGATGTAACCCCCCTTCTAATTAAACTTAATTTAAGTATATGATTTATATTATATATAAAAGTATTAACACATTCAATTAATATCCAAAATATATCCAAATTTTACATTTAGGAAATATACAGAATTACTATTACAAAATGATCCTTCTTTAAGTACTGTCTAGAACTATTATCTACCCAAAATTTCCATCCTACAGCTCTGGTAATATCTGCATCTTTTTCTTCTAACTAATCTCCAGTCACCTGTAATTTAAACTTCCCTAAAATCTAGGGACAAAATTTACTGGATTAGGCATTTAATTTCTCATACAAAGAAAAACTATATCAATCAGATAAAATTCATATATATCACATAATTAAAATAAATGCAATATGATTTATGCAAATGCAGTTTTTGACTCAAAATCATTTTGACCCTGCTCCATGGAGACTTCCTCCTTGAGTGTTTAGTAAGTAACTGGCCTACCATTACGCACTGCAATTCAGCTATTAGCCCCTACTAAACACGAATAAGCTAAACAGAATTAGGAGATCAGGATATCCAGGAAGGCCACCACAACCGCATCTCAGTCCAGATTCCGGCCACTTGTGGGATTGCCAATATCCTTCACCCCCATAGACTATATAATCACAGACTATACAGTCCTGTCTAACTTACTCTGCTCACCCAATTTTATTATTCATGACTACCGTTGTCCCGGTGTCAACAATATCTTTTTAAAATTCATGACTACCGCAGTTCCGGTGTCAACATTTATCATTTCACATGACTACCGTGGACCCGGTGTTAACAATATTTCTATTTTAAAAGTTCATGGCTACCACAATCCCGATTAGCCAACATCAATCATTTCTTATTTTAAATATCAAAATCATTTCTCATTTGAAATCTTTGTGTTTCCCCCAAAAAGACTCATGCTTATGCAATATGAAAATGATCATAAGTAAATAATTAACATTAAACAATCACATAAAGAAATATAAAATTTAACAATTATCATCATCGCATTGGTAAATTACAAAAATATCAATTAGGTCACTACTATAAAAAGTTACTAAACTACCCTTGCTCTTTTTCTAAATTTCCAATTTTACTCTCAATTGTAAAATTACCAAATTACCTTTATTCTTTCCTATTATTTCCGATTTTGCCCTCGATCTTTTCTCAAAATTCCAAAATTATCCTTAAACTTTCTAGAGCATATGAATTTACCATTTTACCCTTATACTTTTCTATTATTTCCGAAATTGCCCTTGATCTTTTTATAAAATTCCCATTTTACCCTTAAACTTTCTATAACCTATAAATTACCATTTTACCCCTTAATATTTTTATAATTTACAAAATTGCCCTTAAACTTTTTATAAAAATTCCCAATATGTCCCTACATGTGAAATGACTATTTTGCCCTTGGTTTTTGAATAAATTTTCACATAGTACCCCTTAAATCTCTTCATGGCCGTGATGGTCGTGAATGGCTTCCAAAAATTTTTCCAACCAATTTCCAAAATCAACCATGTAATTACAATAACAAACAATTCAATCAAAGTTCAATAAATCATAAGACAACATAAAATCAACCAAACATTACATCAAACACCAATTTCACACTTCTAACATCAAATTTATATAAGTCCTAAATCAATTTCATGGCTATTGATCAATTCTTGAATTTAAACCTCAATACATGTTTCTCCTACTTCCAAGTTATCTAAATTTGAAATTAAATGCCAAGATCCTTACCATAGATCCTTAATTTGGTGAAGAACCCTTGAATCCCTTTTTCTCCTTTTCTCTCTTGTCTTTTGAAATTTTTGAGTTTTTCTTTCAAATCTCTTCTCTTTGGCCGAACATCTTCTAAGATTTGTGAGGTTTGGATTGGTTTCTCTCTTACTTTTGGAAGCAAGGATGAAGTTTAATGGAGGAGGTAGCAGCTGCCCAAAGCTCACGGTTTTGGGTTATTTTGAGAGCTAGCTTTTTAAGTTTCTCTTTTGCTTTTGTTTCTTATGTTTTAAAATAAATTTTCTCCACCCAAATTTTTTTTATACGTGCAGCTGCTGCCCTGGGTCCAAAGGCAGTCAATTTGGCTGAAATTCCAGCCCACTTGGATGGCCAAAATTGCTTCCTTAAAGGAGTTTCCAATTGTGTGGTCAAAAGTCAAAAGTGTAGATAATTATAGATAATTCTAGAAGGTTTTAGGGCTTCTTAATTATCTTAAAAACTAATTATAATTTTAAGAAACTAGCACCACCATTAAATTCCTCACTATCAAAAACCTTGGGGTAGTGTCTTAATTATCTCTTAATCAAAGTTTAATTAGCTTAATTTAATTACATTAGAAATATTGAGTTGTCAAGTTTTGATTGGCTAATACTTTCATTTTTATCTTAATGTTAATAATTATTCTAGACATACTACAATTAATGGGAAATTCCATAGATGTCATACAAATTTTATCTTAATTTTCTACCTTAAAATTTTATCGTAATAATTTCTCAGAGTTCTAACTTTTAGAAAATTCTAAAAACTATGAAATTAGCATTTTAATTTCTCAACTGTATATTTTCTTAATCTACATTCAATTATCTTTTATTAGGTTACAATTTACTCCAAAATGCTACATTGAAAAAATTTATCCTGGACAGCTGTTTGACAAAACTGTCCAGTCAACAAGAAATTCAAACAAAAACAAAAATATCAAAAGATTCAGAAAAATTTTCTGAATAGAATTGTATAAATTTTATTATGAAAATATGTACAGAAAGTTTCTATGAATACAGTACATAATTTCTCATATATCTATGGAAAAGTATTTACAAATAGTAAAATAAAATAAGGATGTTACACATGACACCAATTATGACCAAGTTTGAAGTATTTTTTTGTGTTAGTTGTTGTAAACCTCGTGGTATACCTACTCTTAGGTATGTTATATGGTATATACTACAATGTTTGGTATGATTTGTATTATATTTATAGTTGTCAAACTTTGAATAAATGTTGTATATTAGTATTATCATATGGTTTGATTGTTTTCAAATTTTTTTTACCATAAACAGATACACTATTGAGTTCCTAATTAATGATGGAGTAGAATAATTTCCTTTGAGTAGCCTTAATGTTGATGTTCAACATCGACTTGGAAAATCTTGTGCTAAACTTTATGATGAGTGTGAGGTATTATTTTAATGTTATCTATTATATTATGTACATAATATTGTTTACAGGAAGATTATTTTTTAAGATTAATATTAAACTATGTTTCACAAGATCCATTCAATAATGTTATGCAACTTTTATTTGATAAAAAACTAAAGGATATGGTTGTCCTCATGAAGATTGTAAAGAGGCCTTCATTATTAGAACCAAAGACAATGGACGATGTCTAACCCCTCTAAATCTATGATTTTGATTATAACAAATGATATTAAATTTTGTATAAGCTAATGGGTTTACTTGAGTATTACAGGAAACACACCATCCAACGAACCTATGGTATTGTAATTTCAGTACTTAAGCTTATATAGAACACATCTCTAAGCATCCCATATACATGGAACTTATTTTTAAAATAGACCATCCAACGTCTAACGTGCTGTAAACAAACAATCGTCCAAAGTATCGTAAAACCAGTATGCAATATACTAAGTCTATTTGAGCATCCAAAAGGAGCTAAATAACTTACATAAATATTTCTATCCAAGTTAGTTAACGTCCATATGCATGTCCGTACACATATACACATCACGAGGCTAATACATATTCTAGAAGCTCTGAATATTCTTTGTTTCCCTTGTATGATTTGAATGTTAATCATTTGAATTCTAGTGTGTACAAAAATAGCTAAGCAAATAACGAATATTCCTTGCAAAATTTGTAGTGGTACAGGTAGTGAAACATGTCATGGAAAGGATAGTACCTTTGTCCCCTTTCTTTCTCTACCCCAAGTTGCCACGTAGCAAGCTACAAATATGTGAGACAACAGACACTTTTTTCGAAGGCTCTAGAATTCACAACGGATCTTTGCTGAAGCCTATAAAAGGAGCATTAAGCACATAAATCAACAACGAAGAATTCTGAAATTTCCAAGTGTTAAAACTCTGTTGAAATCTCTGGATGATCAATAGTTGTGCTTAGAGAGTTATTCCTTTGTTTTTCAAAGTTTTGTATTATGTTCTTCATTGTATATCCTCTCTGTGAAAGTTGATTCTGAATTGTATTTCCATTCAAAATGTTGTTTGGAAAGCCAGGAGTGGCTTAATGATCAAAGAATACTTAGGTGTTTTTAATCTCATAGGGAGATTAAAGGTGTGCTAGAAGTGGCCTAGAGAATACTTGTTGTAGCCAGAAGTGGCAGGGTAGAATACTTGTTTTTGTAATCACTTTCGATTAGTGGAACCCTTCAAAAGTTTGAGTGAACCAGTATAAAATCAAGTGTTTATACTCTCTCTTAAAGCCTTAACTTGTTTCCTCTTGTGTTCATTCTACACACCTTGGACGCGCAAGTTCTTGGCTTAAAACCTTTTGAGAAAACTACTTTTATCTATTAGACAATATCTTCTAAAACTTAGTTTCTATGAAAATGTGTTTTTCAACATTGGACTATCCTTTAAGATCTTTGTTTAACAAATCCCTTGTGAAATCTGTTTTGAGGAAATCTCCATATTTGCGAAAAAATTTTAAAGTTTACACTAACAACTATTCAACCCCTTTCTAGTGTGCTCCATTTATTTCAATTGGCGTCAGAGCTCAGCCTCTTGGGTTGAGTACTTTGTAGTACAGAGGAAACTGGATCCTATAACCTGATGAAGAACAAAAGTTTCATTCTATTATTTATTCTCATCCTCTTTAATTTCCATTAATCGTTTTTGCTTATAAAAATCTATGACTAAATTCATTAATTTTACAGTTCAATACACAATACTAAAATTAACGGTTAAAGACAAAAAATACATCATTAATTTATATTTTCTTTAATTTGGTGTTGTATAGGACACTAAACTTGAAGACATATTTACCTTAAAATGCATTTCGACTATATTGGTTAAATCAAATAGATTATTTAAATCTAAGGGATTTGATTTATAGTTGTGAACTTTAGCTTCTGGATGCTAGTCAAAACTCTTCCGCTCCACACAAATTTGGTATGTTTTCCTCATATGCTCCATGAGTATCGATGGTTCCACTTCTCGAATTGTATTGCCATTAGCTACCGCCATTAATAATCTTCTCTTCTCTGGTCACCAGACCACAGGATCAATCAGCTCTGATACCACTTGTTGGGGAAAATGCACACCTCTTCATTAATCACAATGAGAAAAAACATACCACTAAAGAAAAATGCAACACCATACATAAAATAAGAACAATCACAAAATTATTTAACGTGGTTCGGCCCCTCATGCCTACATCCACACAATTTATTTTGTTAATGTGGTTCAAGCCATTGTCCCTACATCCACAACCTCGAATTTGTTTAACGTGGTTTGGGCCCTCATTCCTTCATCCACGACAAAACTTTGTTTAATGTGATTTGGGTCCTTATCCCTACATTCGCAACAAGTTTTCTAGATGAACTTTTAAACCCTCCTTCACATGACCCCCCTCTCTCACTTAGGGTGGTGAATCCCTCTTCAGACTCGGTGGTTTTTCACATATCAAGAACCTCTGTTTATAGACCTAACATCCTAATCCTAAAAGAGGAAGCAAATCCTTAATTTATAAATAATATCTTTAAATTTAAACAAATCGTAAAGATAAGATAATATCTTTTTAAATCTAAACAATATTCTAGAGATTTGAAATTAACAAATTAAATTGTTTCCCAACAATCCCTCCCTCGATTAAATGTTTCTAATTTCATCTTCAGCTTCTGGATGCTAGTCACAACTCTTCCGCTCTGCACAAATTTGGTATGTTTCCCTCATATGCTCCATGAGTGTCGATGGTGCCACTTCTCGAATTGTATTGCCATTAGCTACCGCCATTAATACTCTTCTTTTCTGTGTTCACCAGGCCGCATGATCAATCGGCTCTAATACCACTTGTGGTGGAAAACACACACCTCATCATTAATCACAATGAGAAAAAACATGCAGCTAAAGAAAAATGCAACACCATAAATAAAATAAGAACAATCATAAATTTATTTAATGTGGTTCGGCCCCTCATGCCTACATCAACACAATTTATTTTGTTAACGTGGTTCAGGCCCTCATCCCTACATCCACGACCTCAAATTTGTTTAACGTGGTTCAGGCCATCATCCCTACATCCAAGACACAACTTTGTTTAATGTGGTTCGGGCCCTCATCCCTACATCCACAACAAGTTTTTTGGACAAACATGTAAACCCTCCCTTCACATGACCCCCCTCTCTCACTTAGGGTGGTGACCCCCTCTTCAAGCTGGGTGGTTCTTCTCATCTCAAGAACCTCTATTTATAGACCTAGCATCCTAATCCTAAAAGAGGAAGTAAATCCCTAATTTACAGATAATATCTTTAAATTTAAACAAATCCTAGCAATAAGATAATATCTTTTTAAATTTAAACAATATTCTAGAGATTTGAAATTAAAAAATTAAATTGTTTCCCAACAAAACACTCTAGAGGCTAGATTACGATATTGTATCAATGATTGGTTTAAGTTTCAACATTTATAGGCTTTTGTTTGATTGATTATGATTTGCTTAAGTGTTGTTTGATCCAACGATTTTATTTGTGTAGCGATTTATTTAATTTGCTCAAGTTCAGTGATAAATTTTTCTAATCATAGGGACTATTAGGAGTGGATGATTCACTTCTATGGTTCACCCATCAATTACAATAACCAGAGACTAACAAATGTGAAAGCAAGGAACCACATGAAAGAAACTCCGTTGATTTCTATTTAATCTTAAATTAAAGTGACGTGGCAATTTAACTTAGGTGGCATTCTCTTATTGGTGCGACAAGAATTGGGGACAGCAAATTTTCATACCAATTCTAGGTCAGACTTGTTATTTAGAAATGACTATATATATAAGGCATGTTTGGGTAAGCTTATCCAGAAGAACTTTCGAGAAAGAAAAAAAAATTAGCTTCTCTAAGTTTAAATCAACTTATGCATAAATTAATTTATAGAAGCTCTCTCATTTTTTAAAGAAACAATATGAGAACTTTGGTTAAAGGCTCAAAATTATAACTTCAACAAATAAGATATTTAAAATAAAACTTCACATGGTTCTTTAATCAAACTAGCAACGTGTGGTATGTTTTCAATTTAAGAAAGCTTACTTCAAAATTTAATTTTAATGATTACTTTAATCTTAATTAAAGTATTTGTTGTTTTCTTTAACTATCGAATTCAAATAAACAGAAATAATTCACTTTGATCAGCAAGCATCGGTACTTGCATTAACTCGTTTTGATCAGAAATAATTTATAACTCGTTTTGATTTTACTTGTTATTAACGTGATCATGAAATCAAACGAAACATAAACAGAATAAAGAAAGAATTATATAAGAAAAATGTTTGTTGAAAATGTAAAGGAAAACATGTTTCCATAAAACTGGAGTGTCATGAATACGACGTAATGGTGTACAAGAAGTATGTAGTGTTCAAAAACCATAAAATAATTACAAGTTGTTACCTATTTATAGAAACTACAAATAACAAAAAAGTAACTTGATTTAGACATGTGTCTCAAATTATAATAATTGTGCATATATATGATTTTGACACCTGTCTCGTCCTTGCACTGTTAAATACCTTTAACTGCCTCAATAACTGCTTAATCTTTATTGATATATCGACAATATTGAAATTGAAAAACATTCCATTCACATACTCCCTCTGTCCCAAAATAACTATAGTTTCACTTTTGAAAAAAGTTCCAAATTGATTGATGTTCTCACTTTTCAATGAGATATTTAAACATCTATTTCAATTTTGCCCTCTAATAAATAATATTGTCTTGAAAGACTTAATAATGCATTTATTGAAATTAAGAAAGAGATTAAGGATATTTTAGAAAAATTGTCCCCTAATAAATACTATTTTCTTGGAATACTTGATTTCCTGTGTGAAATAATCTTAAACATCAGTCATTGTGGGACGGAGGGGGTATTAGGTAATCCTTCTTCCTCTTCTCAAAATATTCTTCTCAGACTTTTTGACAAAAATGGGTGAAAAAGGAAACCAATTACCCAAATAGTGTGGTAGTAAAATACATGGCAGGTGTGATTTTTGCCACGTAGGATTCATAAGGAGCCACCCTGAGTGTAGCCTACAAGAGGTGCCAGCTTGTTTGTTGCCTCCTAGTCATTTGCACCAGCCTATATTCATTTTCATCTTTTTAATTAAAGTGCTTTGAAACAAAACAACCATTGTACACAAGGCAAAGATCAATGTGGTGCCTCCTATGCAACCACTTGACCACACGTCCCATGAAGCAATTTAAATATTAATTATTAACAGAAGCCAAAGGATAGGGTGGCACCTCCTGTTATATTGGTGGCCACAATTTAGCTGGCACCTCCTATAGGCTACACTCAGGGTGGCGCCACTTGTGCTGACAACATGCAGTGCACGAAACTACTTCCTGAGTGGCGCCTTGTGAATCCTACATAGCAAAAATCACTCTTGCCATGTAAATTGTTTTACTACTACACTATTGGGGTAATTTTTTTTTTCACCCATTTTTGTCAAAAAGTCTTCTTCTCGACATATCTTCTCGACTTTTTGACGAAAGTAGCTTAATAAAAAAACTAAATACCGAAATAACTATGTTTTAATACTATTTACATTTGAAGGGTGATTTTTGTCACATCGGACATACAGGAGGCGCCACTCTGTTTGTAGTCTCGCGTTGCTTTTTTCATAATAGGAGGTGCCACTCCAGTTGTAGCCAACAAGAGGTGCTATGTAACCCCCCTTTCATATAAAACATAATTTAACTATTTAATTTATTTTATATATTTATTTCAAAGTTCTGATACGTTCTATTACAATCCAAAATATGTTCTGTAATTTACATCATTAAAATTTATATAAACACTGCTACAAAATAATTCTAACTACTACAACATTATTGTCTACCCAAAAATAGTCCCCATCCTATAGCTCTGGACCATGTCTGCATCTGTAACTTCTAATTAATCTTCCAAATACCTGCAATCACACTCCCCTAAAATCTGGGGACAACATTACCGGATCAGGCATTTAATTTCTCATAGAATTAAAACAATTTCAAACAAATACATATGATAACAATTTAATTAGTTACACACATAATTAAATGCAGTATGATTTATGCAATGCAGTTTTTTGACTCAAATTCATTTTGACCCTGCTCCATGGAGACTTCCCCTTTGAGTATTTAGTAAGTAACTGGCCTACCATTACCTCATGTAATTCAGCCATCAGCCCCTACTAAACGCGAATAAACTAGACAGAATTAGGAGGTCAGGATACCCGGAAGGCCACCACGACAGTATCTGCGCTCCAGATTACGGTCCTCTGTGGAATTGCCAATATCCTTCACCCCACAGACTATATAATCACAGACTATACGGTCCTGTCTAACTTACTCTGCTCACCCATTTCTCAGGATTATCATATTCTCTGTTCATAATCTCAATCATCTTTTCAAATACAAGACTACCGCAGTCCGGTCAGTCAACACAGTTCTCTGTTCATAATATCAATCATATTTTCAAATACATGACTACCGCAGTCCGGTCAGTCAACACAGTTCTCTATTCATAATCTCAATCATATTTTCAAATACATGACTACCGCAGTCCGGTCAGTCAACACAGTCCTGGAAATCAATTCCCCCATAAATACTCATTTCTCATTTGAAATCTTTGTATTTTCCAAGAACTCAAGCTTATGCAATATGACAATGATGCTAATAAACAAATAATTAATATTAAGCAATCACATAAAAATTATAAAAATTCACTATTAGGTAAAGTTACTAAAATACCCTTAATCTTTTCTAGAATTCCATCTATGTCCTAAATTTTGAAATGACCAAATTACCCTTGCTCTTTTTCAAAAATTCCCATTTTGTCCCTGCATGTAAAATGACCATTTTGCCCTTGATTTTACAAAAATTTCCACATAATATCCCTTGCATTTAGGGCTGGCCGAATGGTCTCACTACCATTCTCAACATATTTTCCAAAGTAACAACTTCCAATTCCAACCAAAAATCAACCAAATCACAAATTCAATCAAAATTCAACAAACCAAATTTCAACCATCACAACACATCAAAAATTCAATCAAACATCATTCCAATCCATGAATTACAATCACAAGCATCAAAAACACAAAACCCCTAAATCAATTTCAAGTTTTCATGATTCTAGGTCAAAATTTTAATCTAAGCCTACAACATGTTTTCTTCTAATTCCAAGGATTCTAATTGAAATTAAATGCCTAGATCCTTACCTTAGACTCTTTAATTGAAGAAAAAGCCTTGAATTCCTTTCTCCCTCACTCCTTGGTCTTGTAGGAATTTTTGAGATTTTCTCCAATTCTTTCTCTACTAGCCGAATTAGCTTTGTGTTTTGGAAGTTTGGATGGTTTGGTTTCTTAATTTGAGTTGAAATGGTGAAGTTAAGATGAAATTTAATGAAGAACTGCAGCTGCTGGGTTAAGAACTCACGGTTCTGTTTTTTCAGAAAAGCTAGCTTTGTGCCTTTTACTTTTAGCTTAAGTTTTAAGGCTTCATTTAACACTTAATTCACCAAATTGAATTTTTTCTTCAAGTCCACTGCCCTGCACGTCCAGCAGCCTCTATTGGCCAAGGGAGATCAGTTCTCCAAGCTTCCCCATCCACTTGGACAGCCAAAGGAGTGCAGCAAGTGACTTGCCTTCCAAAAGGTCAAAAGTCAACATTTGTAGGTAATTTAATTTTCTAGAATAATTTAGGGCTGTTAATTATCTTACAAACTAATTAGAATTTGAAGAAAATAACACCACCATTGGATTCCTCACTATCAAAAACCTTGGGGTAGTGTCTTACTTATCTCTTAATCCAAGCCTAATTAGCTTAATTTAGTGATCTTAGAAAAGCCTAAGTTGTCACTTTTTGATTGGTTAAGGTTCTAAATTAAATTTTTCTTGGTTAAACATTTTTAATAATTATTTTAAGTATATTACAATTATTAGATAATTCTATAGATATCCTATGAATTTTCTCTAAATTTTCTGTCTTAAAATTTTACCGTAATAATTTCTCAAAGTTCTAACTTTCAGAAAATTCTAACAATTCTGAATAAGCATTTTAATTCTTTATCTGTATATATTTTTAATCTATATTCTATTACCTTTCTTTTAAGTTATAAATGAGTTCAAAATTCTATACTTGAAATTTTATCCTGGACAGCTGTCTGACATAGCAGTCCAGTCAACTATCAATTTCAGCAAAAATAAAGACATTTGGAAATTCAGAAAATTCTTCTCAGTAGAACTGTATTAATTTCATTAAGAGAATATGTACATAAGGTTTCTATAAAATACAGTGCATAAATGTTCCTAATATACATATATAAATGCATACAAATAGTAAAATGAGGATGTTACAATTCTCCCCTACTAATAAAAATTTCGTCCTCGAAATTTCTAATACAACTATACACCCATACAAATATACAACAAAATAACTATACAAACAAACGAGGATATGTTTCTCTCATTTTTATTTTTTTTTCCTCTAACTCCCATGTAGCATCACCTCTGATATCATCCCAAATAACCTTAACTAGAGAAATTTCTTTACCTCTCAGGTACTTAATCCTTCTGTCCTCAATCTTAATAGGCTTTGTTTCAAATGTTAGGTTTTCCTTTCTCTTCTAATGTACAGGCTCTTAAGAGATCTTCTAATGTCCGAATGGTCCTTTCTGTTTGACCATCAATCTTAGGGTGTTATACTAAACTAAGATAAAATTTTACTTCTTAAAGCGTTCTGAAAATCTTTCCAAAAATTTTAAAAACAAAGCTAGGGTCTTTATTAGACTCTATACTAGTAGGTACTCCAAATAATCTAATTATTTCCTTTAAGTACAATTAAGCTAATTTTTCTAAAGAATACCTAATATTTATTGAAAGCAAAATGTACTAATTTAGTTAATCTATCTACAATTACTCAAATGGTATCAAAATTCCTATGTGTTCTAGGTAATCCTACCACAAAATCTATTGATATACTATTCCGTTTCCATATAGGTATCTCTAAAGGATGTAACAGATCAAAGGGTTTCTGATATTCAATCTTTGTTTTCTAACATGTTAAACATCTAGCCACATATTCTGCTACATCTCTCTTCATCCTAGACCAACAAAACATTCCCTTTAAATCTTTATATATTTTTGTTGTTCTAGGATGAATACTAAGTTTACTTTTGTGCCATTCCTCCAAAATTAATTCCTTAAATTCTTGATCATTAGGTACACAAATTCTATTTTAAACCTAATAATTATATCCATTCCTAAATTAAATTCTTTTTCCTTACCTGATCCCATTAATCCTTTCTTTTCTGGAATACATTCATCTGCATCTTGTTTCTTCCTAATTTCTTCCAAAAATTCATTAGTGATGGTAATAATTCCAAATGGAATTTTATCCTTTTTCCTAACTGTACATAGATTTAAATCTCTAAATTATTCTATTAACTCTAATTCTTTAATCCTCATAGTTGACATATGCACAATTTTCCTACTTAAAGCATCTTCTACTACATTAGCCTCTCTTGGATGATACCTTAATTGAAAATCATAATCTTTAATAAACTCCATCCATCTTCTTTGTCTCATGTTAAGTTCCTTTTGATCAAACAAATATTTTAAACTCTTATGGTCACTATACACATTGAATTTAGACCCATACAAATAATGTCTCCAAATTTTCAAAGCAAAAACTATGGCAGCTAATTCTAAATCATGAGTAGGATAATTTCTCTCATGTGATTTCAACTGCCTAGATGCATAAGCTACCACTTTCCTATTTTACATCAACACACATCCTAACCCTAGAGATGAAACATCACAGCATACCTCATAGGATTCATTTGGGTCAGGTAAAACTAAAACTAGTGAGGTAGTCAATTTATGTTTCAATTCTTGGAAAATTTTCTCATAAGTCTCATTCCAAATAAAATTCTATTAAGGGTCCAGCTATCTTAGAAAATTCTTCAATCAATCTTCTATAATATCCATCAAATCCTAAGAACTATTAATCTCAGTTACTGTCTTAGGCTTTTCCCATTCTAAAACTGCTTCTACCTTAGAAAAATCTACACTTATTCCATCTTTAGAAATTACATGTCCTAAAATTTTCACTTCCTCCAACCAAAATTCACACTTAGACAATTTAGCATATAATTTTCTATCTTTTAAAATTTCTAATATTATTCTAAGATGATTTTCATGTTCTTCTTTATTTTTAGAATATATTAATATAACATCTATTCTAGATCAAGGGTATTTATTCTTTATAGTTACTTTATTTAATTTTCTATAATCTACACATAACCTAGATCCTCCATCTTTCTTTTTAACTAATAATACTGAGGCTCACCATAGGAACACACTAGGCCTTACAAACTGTTTTTCTAATAATTCTTCCAATTGTTTCTTTAACTCAATTAATTTCAATAATGACATTCTATATGGTTGCATAGAAATTGGTCTAGTACCAGGCATCAAATCTATACTAAATTCTATTTCTCTTTCAGGAGGCAAACTAGAAACATCCTCAGGAAAATTTCAAGATATTCATTTACAACTAGCACAGAGTCTATTTCAATTTTATCTCCTTAGTTCCAAGAGATGATAACATGTATTTTTGAATTTCACTTTTAAATAATATTTCCTTAGGTTGGATAGGCTTAAGTCTAGAAACATCAAGTTTAGGAAAAATTAAAGTTTTAGAAGCACAATCTATTAGAATATGGTTGGTTGCTAACCAATCCATTCCTAATATCACATCAAGGCCAGTTAAAGGCAAACAAATCAAGTTCACAACAAATTGTCTATCTCGGATAGTTATCACACAATTCAAACATATTTTAGAGGTTAAGGTTGGTTTAGAAGTAGGTACAGAAACAAGCAAAGTATAGGGTATTTTAAACATGATTAACATCCTCAACTTACAGCTGTACTTTAGAACCCTAATTCCAACAAATCACTATTAGAAAGACTTTCAAAATACCTCACATTACTCCAATTCACTACTACCAATTTAATTGTTACTTGAATTTCCAACATCAATACACACACCTTTAGGCCTTCCAATTACTTACTCTTTCAACTTTAAAAATTCTTAGGACAACTGCTACTAACTTAGCATTTGGGTCCTATTCTACTCTCTTAATCACCACTTACACCATGGTAATGTAATTAAACAATGTTAAACCCGTAGGCTATTTTACTGCACCAGAAAAATGCACTATTTTGGTTCTAATTCATGTCTAAAACACAAAATTTCAAGTCCTAATAGTTAAGATATCAATCCTGTGACAAATTTATACTACGATACACTGTTTCAGCCTTCAAAACTTTATTTTCTTTCCTTTGTTAAACTCATCCTATAAACTCAAATATTTGGACCTCTATTCTCAATCTTGATCTATAAATAGATCTCCTTCCTCAACTAACTCAAGATTATAACTCTTAAATCCACAAAATAAGAAACATGGAAAATAACCCAACTTGAACAATACTAATAATAATAAAATTTTAAGCATTAGGAGAGAAAGTCATCTCGACTGAGTCCTGAGTGTGCACCCTCACAACTTTATCAAGATTTTCTTTCTTCCTTTCTGCCATCTTAGCTATACTATTGGTTTCAACTCTAGGATTTATAACTAGCCTTCCTCTTCTCATTTCTACATGTCTTAAAATTTCAGACCTAGTTACTACTCTTTTTCCCATAATATTCTTAACAAACAAAAAATTCTAATCAGGGTAACACAGCAAAACACCTAATAGACCCACTACTCGCAAGTCCTAGAGATGCATAACCAGAGCTCTAATACCACTAATGTAACCCCCCTTTCATATAAAACATAATTTAACTATTTAATTTATTTTATATATTTATTTCAAAGTTCTGATACGTTCTATTACAATCCAAAATATGTTCTGTAATTTACATCATTAAAATTTATATAAACACTGCTACAAAATAATTCTAACTACTACAACATTATTGTCTACCCAAAATAGTCCCCATCCTATAGCTCTGGACCATGTCTGCATCTGTAACTTCTAATTAATCTTCCAAATACCTGCAATCACACTCCCCTAAAATCTGGGGACAGCATTACCGGATCAGGCATTTAATTTCTCATAGAATTAAAACAATTTCAAACAAATACATATGATAACAATTTAATTAGTTACACACATAATTAAATGCAGTATGATTTATGCAATGCAGTTTTTTGACTCAAATTCATTTTGACCCTGCTCCATGGAGACTTCCCCTTTGAGTATTTAGTAAGTAACTGGCCTACCATTACCTCATGTAATTCAGCCATCAGCCCCTACTAAACGCGAATAAACTAGACAGAATTAGGAGGTCAGGATACCCAGAAGGCCACCACGACAGTATCTGCGCTCCAGATTACGGTCCTCTGTGGAATTGCCAATATCCTTCACCCCACAGACTATATAATCACAGACTATACGGTCCTGTCTAACTTACTCTGCTCACCCATTTCTCAGGATTATCATATTCTCTGTTCATAATCTCAATCATCTTTTCAAATACAAGACTACCGCAGTCCGGTCAGTCAACACAGTTCTCTGTTCATAATATCAATCATATTTTCAAATACATGACTACCGCAGTCCGGTCAGTCAACACAGTTCTCTATTCATAATCTCAATCATATTTTCAAATACATGACTACCGCAGTCCGGTCAGTCAACACAGTCCTGGAAATCAATTCCCCCATAAATACTCATTTCTCATTTGAAATCTTTGTATTTTCCAAGAACTCAAGCTTATGCAATATGACAATGATGCTAATAAACAAATAATTAATATTAAGCAATCACATAAAAATTATAAAAATTCACTATTAGGTAAAGTTACTAAAATACCCTTAATCTTTTCTAGAATTCCATCTATGTCCTAAATTTTGAAATGACCAAATTACCCTTGCTCTTTTTCAAAAATTCCCATTTTGTCCCTGCATGTAAAATGACCATTTTGCCCTTGATTTTACAAAAATTTCCACATAATATCCCTTGCATTTAGGGCTGGCCGAATGGTCTCACTACCATTCTCAACATATTTTCCAAAGTAACAACTTCCAATTCCAACCAAAAATCAACCAAATCACAAATTCAATCAAAATTCAACAAACCAAATTTCAACCATCACAACACATCAAAAATTCAATCAAACATCATTCCAATCCATGAATTACAATCACAAGCATCAAAAACACAAAACCCCTAAATCAATTTCAAGTTTTCATGATTCTAGGTCAAAATTTTAATCTAAGCCTACAACATGTTTTCTTCTAATTCCAAGGATTCTAATTGAAATTAAATGCCTAGATCCTTACCTTAGACTCTTTAATTGAAGAAAAAGCCTTGAATTCCTTTCTCCCTCACTCCTTGGTCTTGTAGGAATTTTTGAGATTTTCTCCAATTCTTTCTCTACTAGCCGAATTAGCTTTGTGTTTTGGAAGTTTGGATGGTTTGGTTTCTTAATTTGAGTTGAAATGGTGAAGTTAAGATGAAATTTAATGAAGAACTGCAGCTGCTGGGTTAAGAACTCACGGTTCTGTTTTTTCAGAAAAGCTAGCTTTGTGCCTTTTACTTTTAGCTTAAGTTTTAAGGCTTCATTTAACACTTAATTCACCAAATTGAATTTTTTCTTCAAGTCCACTGCCCTGCACGTCCAGCAGCCTCTATTGGCCAAGGGAGATCAGTTCTCCAAGCTTCCCCATCCACTTGGACAGCCAAAGGAGTGCAGCAAGTGACTTGCCTTCCAAAAGGTCAAAAGTCAACATTTGTAGGTAATTTAATTTTCTAGAATAATTTAGGGCTGTTAATTATCTTACAAACTAATTAGAATTTGAAGAAAATAACACCACCATTGGATTCCTCACTATCAAAAACCTTGGGGTAGTGTCTTACTTATCTCTTAATCCAAGCCTAATTAGCTTAATTTAGTGATCTTAGAAAAGCCTAAGTTGTCACTTTTTGATTGGTTAAGGTTCTAAATTAAATTTTTCTTGGTTAAACATTTTTAATAATTATTTTAAGTATATTACAATTATTAGATAATTCTATAGATATCCTATGAATTTTCTCTAAATTTTCTGTCTTAAAATTTTACCGTAATAATTTCTCAAAGTTCTAACTTTCAGAAAATTCTAACAATTCTGAATAAGCATTTTAATTCTTTATCTGTATATATTTTTAATCTATATTCTATTACCTTTCTTTTAAGTTATAAATGAGTTCAAAATTCTATACTTGAAATTTTATCCTGGACAGCTGTCTGACATAGCAGTCCAGTCAACTATCAATTTCAGCAAAAATAAAGACATTTGGAAATTCAGAAAATTCTTCTCAGTAGAACTGTATTAATTTCATTAAGAGAATATGTACATAAGGTTTCTATAAAATACAGTGCATAAATGTTCCTAATATACATATATAAATGCATACAAATAGTAAAATGAGGATGTTACATGCTAGGCTGGTGACCATCTCCTGCTTCTTGTACGTCTTGCAACATGGCAACATTTTTTACACCGATTTAAGACTTGTAAAAGGGTATCATTGGATACATTGACATGAATAATAATTCACTACACATTTTACTGTGCAAACAAAAGTATCTAAAGATGAAAAATTTATGCCACAAGTCACCCTCGTTATAAACTTTTTAGAAGAAAAGTAAAATTTTTTTTCATTCTTCAGGGGGCAAAACTTACCTACAGTACCATAGGTACTGTTTTTATTGTTGTCCAGTTATATTATAACACGTGTATTATTTTTCCATGTCATCAAACTAACTTTTAACACCGTCAGTTCATCCTCTACCCATCCAAATTCCTGAATCCAGTAACTATACCACTTTTCCCAAATTTCATTTTGGGAAATTATCTCCTGGAAACCCTTAATCCAGATTCAACAGTGGAAAAGCATGGGAAGCAACAAATCCAAGAAGAATCATTCAGCAACCTCTCAATTGCAAATTCACCCTAGGTCACTGCTGTTGAAAGCGTCGTAGTTAATGAAGACATTGTCGCAACTACTATGCATAATGAGGGCGGCGTCGGCGAAGGTGGTGACACCGTCAAGGGGTGGATGACCTGTGCCAAGTTGCTTTCACGGATGTGGCGAATGACCTCGATGATGTTTCTGGTGTTTGACTCACCCTTGATGCAGATCATGATGGCGCCAGTGCATATGCGGAAGAGGGCCTCGTCGAGGTTGCAGTAGTTGCAGGCGGAGGGGATGCAGAGGTTTTGTGATGAAAGGGGTCAGATCGAAGGAGAAGGGATTCACGATGTCAAGGGTTAGTTTGATGATGTGGAAAATTAGTACAAGTGTTAAGATATAACAGGGCAATACTAAAAATAGTACCATAGGTACTATATGTAAGTTTCGCCCTTCTTCAGGCTCCAATTACAATCTTTTTTACACCGATTCAAGACTCATAAAGGTACTATTGGATACGTTGATATGAATAATAGTTCATTGCACATTTTACTGCACAAACAAAAGTCTCTAAAGACGCAAAATTTATGACACCAATTACCACCCGTGTTGCCATGATGCAGGACGTACAAGAAGCAGGGGATGGTCACCAGCCTAGCGCCTCCTGTTGGCTACAACTGGAGTGGTGCCTCCTATTCTGAAAAAAGCAACGCGAGACTATGAACGGAGTGGCGCCTCCTGTTCAATAGCAAACGCAGATCGCAAAACATCACTTGGACTAGTGCCTCCTGTATGTCCGACGTGACAAAAATCACCCATCAAATGTAAATAGTTTTAAAACATAACTATTTCGATATTTAGTTTTTTTAAGCTACTTTTGTCGAAAAGTCGATCTTCTTGAAATACCTAACATCTCTAGCTGAATAGTATCTTTTTTCGATAAAACATCATGTCACTATTACCAAACACCCTTTCTCCGTATTGAAAATACTTTTCGATATTTTTAAGTCTTCCTTAATGAAACACATTAATTATCAAAAATCATTATCGATCTTCTAAACTTAGAAAAATTTACCAACAACTCCAACACCCTTATTAATACCATAGTACCCATATAATTTCTAAAATAGTCAACACAACATGTGCACAATTTCTAAAACAGTCATTTAAAACTGCCTTGAAGGACAATTCTGTACTACTAATTGCATAAGACACCAACAAAACAATGCGACATAAATTTTCAAGAGAGAATGTATTATTGAATTAAAAAACAAGTGTTGGCTTTATAGACTTACAAGATAGAAAACAAAAACAATAACAAAACCACATTTTACATGGCCTACAATGTGGCGACTAATTGATAAAAGAAAAAAGAAAAAAAACTAACCCCTGTCTCCACATCCCTAGAGATTAAAAATTAGTACTTTAATAAACCCAAGAACCAAATAATAAATAATAGCATAAACCAAGTAACCCATTGGTGATCCAAAATAATTTAGGGACCATTTAACGAATTTAACAATAGCTAGATATATTAAATACCACCATGAGACCCGTACTATCAATTTCAAAATAAAAAAATATTTAAATGATGGAATAAGGTTAACTAAATGGCCCAATAAATTCTAGCGCCAATCATCATGATGGTCCTCCCTTAACATCCCGTAGGGCATCTTCTTAAACTTAGTTCCAAACAATCCCGGTGGGTTAACTCCGTGAATTAACAATGTAGTCACTGCTAATCCCAATTGTATTGTTGTCGGGCCCCATTTTCTATCTTCCAAGTTTTCTCTTCCCCTCAAGAATAATGGTTCCAACGAATATTTCTCAGAGACAAATCCATCATCATATTAACCGAAACAACAGACGCCTTCAATTTTTTTATTTATAGGAATCAAACTTGGATACAAAGAGTTTACAATAACTCACACACATTGCTCAACTAACTTAGCTAGATTCCCTTGGTCCCACTATTGTAATTGTCTGATATTTTAGTCCATTTCCTAATTTGTCATATAACATTTAATGAAAATACTGATGTGACAATACAGTGTCATGTTAGCCTTTCCATTAAACATTGGATGTTAACTCAACAGATGAATCAAGATTTGGAAGGTGGTGAACACTAGCTTATGGATACCGCATCCTCCCAAAGAGCCATACGATGGTGGTGATGGGGATTCTCGTACACAGCAGTCACAAGCCAAGGTTTCCTGTTGATTAAAATCATGCTTTCAAACAAGAAAGATATTTGTGTTGGAAAATAGCATACACCAACACAATCAAAATCTTTCATGCATCCTAGTCATTTTATCCATAAAATCACATTCAAATACAATTGATGAATTACAAAAAAAAAATATTTAACTATCAGTAATATTTTTTAGGCCTAAAATAAGAAATTTAGTTGCCTCATACATAGGTTGTCCATATTTAGCTGGGAACCTCAAAGAGTCCATTTAAACAGAACTTTCAATAAATCACAAAATCCCCACTCAAAACAAATAAAGAAATTGAAGACCCATCTATAATAAAATTCCATCTAATGCAACTTTACCACATTTACATGATAGATGTAATGCATTTAGGTGTGATATCACCTAGGGGTACACCAGCACAGAATCCACCTAATAAGAATCTCACTCCAGCCCAATTCCTCTTGAATTTGAGTAATGCACTGAGAGTCCCTCAACTGATGCTGCTTTTCACTCTGCTTCTGAGTAGTTTGTGAATAATCATGTTTCACCCTTGACTCATTCTACTTCTGAGTAGAAGTCCTTTGAGCATTGTCCTCCACCCTTAACTTCACATAAGGTGTCTTCTTGAAATTAGCCCTCAATCCTGACATGCCCAACCCCAACATTGGCAATAATGGCCATTCCAATCCTGAACTTCCTTGTCCTGTGAACATGAACAATGCAGCTCCCAACATTGCCAACTATTTTTCTTTTGCAGTTTCCCTTAGATATTCATTAGAAACCAGTTCATGATCCTAATAGAGAATAATAGACGCCTTCATCTTCCCATAAGATTTGTTCAATCTCATAGCATCCTGCTCTATCCTACTCAACAACTCTTCCAACACAAGATCATAGTAATAGCATTCTCCTTCCAAGGATTCCGCTTGGCCAGAATTTGAAGTTGAAGCTTCATTTTTAGACAGACGCTGGCATTTTAATAGAACAATGTTCATCCTCTCAGACCTCTCCTTGGAGACTTGTTCATTGTCATTCCAAAATCTCTTTCTCAACACTGCCTTATATGCATTGCTCATCATTTCTCACTTTAAGAAAAGAGAATAACATAACAAGAGTACTTGTGTGGGACTGGTCTAAACATATATAGATGCATGAGCACACTGGAGTACCTCTTACAAATTCAATTTCAAGGGCCTCTTAGATGTCTGTAGCGAGTTTATATACATTACATTTTTTTTTTAAAAAAAATGTATAGTTTTGTGTTCTATTTTCTAACGTAATTTCTATCTTCCACTTGAATATATAGAGCTACAAAACTATTGTACTTTAGGCCTTATCCTTGTGATGCATAACACTATATAGTTCCATTTTAAATAAAAGCAGTGATATGAACACAATTTTTAACACACTTTCTTTGTTAAAATTTAGTCTTAATTGCACTTTTAATCTCTTAAGTTTGATATGTGTAATTTGAGTCCCTATATTTTAAAATGAGTTAATTGGGTCCTAAAGTTCACTCAATTTTACAATCAAATCCATCTGTCATTCTTTAGTTAAAAATTTAATGAAATTTGTTTATGTGTCATTGGATATTAATGTGGCAGTTGATGTGTTATGATGAGGTGACTTGTGAAAGTAAGAGAAAAACTTCATGAATTTTGCAATGAGTGCAAATCAAACCCCTTACCCCTTGCTCCAAAACACAACACTAAACTGCTATGCAAACATTATTCATTAGTATATTATAATTTTCGCTTATATATTATTGAAGCATGTTGGGTTTTGGAGTATGGCGTAATGGGCTCGATCCTCACTTGTTGCAAAATTTATGGAATTTTCATCTTTTGCATGCCACATCATTAAGACACATCAGTTGCCATGTCAAGATCCAATGCCACATAAGTAAATTTCGTTAAGTTTTTAACATTGAGTAAACTTTAAGTTAGCTCATCTTAAAATACAGGGATCCAAATTGCATGTATGCTAAACTCCGGGAATCAAAAATGCAATTAAGCCTAGAATTTATTGAAAATTACACATCGTGAGAGATTTGTTAAATATGAAGTGAGATTTACAAAATTGTTTGATTTTCAATAAATTTCAACTAATAAAAATGTGCTCAAAAGAGTGTTAGAGAGTGTATTCCTAGCATTTTTTACATTCCTCTTTAAATGATCATGTTTACTTGAATATAAGAGAAATTATTAGATAGTCTAAAATTATTATAATCTTCATTAATCTCTATATACAATGGACTGTAACTTTTTTTTGGTAATTAAAAAATTTAAATATGCATCATGTAAAAATTAATTGAAATCGTAAACACGTGGAATTATGAAACCACATGGAATGTAATTTTTTTTTTTGGTAACTAAAAAATGTAAATATGTATCATATAAAAGATAATTGAAATCGTAAACACATGCGATTATGAAACCACATGGACTGTAATAATTTTTTTGGTAATTAAAAATTTTAAATATGTATCATATAAAAATTAATTGAAATCGTAAACATATGGGATTATGAAACCACCTAATAATTTCCCTAAGACAATGAAATATGCCAATATCATGGTCGTGTAATAGGTTTCTTATAGGCTCCTCGAAGAGGCACTCAACTAAATGCTACTATTGAGCTTTGGAGTTGGAGAAAATAATTCATGTATAGTACTACAGAACTGCTCCTAGGAGATTCAAGCAAAATAATGTGTGGTACACAATGCTTATAATAAAGACAATCATTTGTGTTCCTTAACCAAGTGGTCCAGGATTCGAGTCCTGGTGATGTCACTTTGGGTATGAAATAAATCATGTTGGGAGGGAAATACCCTCCTTGGTGTGCGCTCATGGTCCGGAGACAATCATTTGTAAAAAGAACTCACTATCGGTACCAACATTTATCATATGCTCACGCAAAAAAGAAAATTGACGAACAAAACCTAGGCCTATTACTAATAAATAGGTTATAAGCCTAATCCGATGTTATTTTGGATCATACAATTGGGCTAGACATCAAAGTTAACAATTAGGCTTTTCTATATCCACTTCTCTCTTTTGCTAATTACACTCTCATTTGTTTTTCTTCTTCTAATTTTTATTATCATATATACCTTTTATACCCATAGCATATATAATTATTATTCTGGAATGTACTTTCCAGAATACTATTTTGTGTTCTGGAAAGTACTTTCCAAAATGTTAAAAAATAAAACTATGTTCCCGATTATACTTTCCGAAATACTGTTTTGTGTTCCAGAAATTACTTCTGGAATGTTAAAACATAAAGCTGTATTCCAGAAATTACTTTCCGAAATACTGTTTTGTGTTCTGGAAAGTACTTTTTGGAATGTTAAGAATAACATCTGGAAAAATTCAAGTACAACATTAAGACCATTAAAAACACCATATAAAGGGAAAATTGTACAATAGTGAATAATTGAAGTGGAGAAAACATATAATTGATATTAGTCATTCAATCTGGACTGCTCTAAGAGACATTCCGTTGCAACAACTTAAATAAACATATTGAGATTGAGCCAGGAAGGAGTAAAGGAAAGTAGTTGGGAGCATAAACATACTACATTAAAGTTTGGAGCATGAAAAAACCCTAATGCTAAAGCAAGAGATTGTGTAAGGAATGAGTAAAGGAAGACCAGAGCAAGAGATTGGAGGGGGTGAAGGGAGTGAAAGAGAGGGGGGTGTTGTTGCTACGAAACAGGGAGTGTGTTGTTGCGCTGAAAAAGGGAGTGTGCGAGGGAGAGAAGAAGGTTTGTAAGGGAGAGGTTATTTAAGTAATTTAATTTTAAAAAGGGAAAGAGGAGTGTACTTAGCAAAAAAATGGAGTGGAAATAGCAAGAGCCTAACAATTACATTAAATTTTACAATCCTCTATGGTCAAGTTTAGCCAATTGCTTCCTGCACTCCATGAATTGTTTCCCGCACCTTCGTAATTTCTAATATTCCAACATTATCCTTTCCATTTTATAAGCTTAGAGGTCGTTCTCCTCTACGTGTCTGAGATAAGTTTTTTTCTTTCTAGGTATTTGGTTATTTTTTTTAATACCTAATTTATAACACATAAATATTGGTGAACCTTTCTGGATTCGTAAATTTGAAATTAGGTTCTGTTAATTCCAATTACTCAATCCGAAATTAACAAAAACTAATTCCAAATTTACAAATCAAGAAAGGTTCACCAATACTGATGTGTTACAGATTCATTAATTCGTAAGTTATGCAGTAATATTTCGTATTGAGTAATCTAGAAAACATATGTTCTTAATTCGGAATATAAATAAAAAAAGTTCTCGATTTACATTTTTCAAAATCTACTTTTTAATTTGCCTTACGGATTTGTTAATCCGGAAGTTTATCCTGGTGGTGTCTCCAAAATGGTGTCTTCATCCCAAATGATTCTGGTGACCAGTGGTGTTGGTTTCATTGGCACCCATACTGAGGTTCAGCTTATCAAAGGCAACTTTAGTGTTTCAATAATTGACAATTTTGATTATTGCATCACACAATGTCTATATATAACCGAAGAAGGAATTAAATGTTTGATGAAGCAAATTTCTACAGTGTAGTAACCATCTGGTGAATTTGAGAAGCAATTGCTTCACATGATTGGGCAATTTTTTTTTTTTTTCAAATTAAACCTGTATGCCCTTGATTTCTAAAAAGTTTGTACAACATCGTAGCCATTTGAACCCACAACGTTTAACTTCAGGACCTGTGGTGGTTGTGAAGGTGATTTACTTGAAATATTAATACCACCAGGATAAACGTCGAAGCAAATCTCCGGTATGTTGGAGAATTGGATTTTGTTTTAATTTTTAAAATGATATAGGGTGCAAGAAGTAATTCATGGGGTGCAGGAAGCAATCGCCTCAGGTTTTGTGTTTGGGTGATTATTTACAAAGTTAATTTTATATAATTGATTTATATTTATTTATTTTTATTTTAAAAGTAAATTAAAAAAAACTCAATATATTTTTTTTTATCAAATGAAAAAGTCACTTAAAATACTTCAACTCAAAATTAATTTTAGACTTAGAATCAATTTCTTAACATTTTTTTGATACATTCATATTTTTTTTTAAGCATCAATTTCTTAACATAAAATTAAAAACATGCGAATATTTATCTAAAAATACATTAGCTAGTATTTCAACATAATTTTAAATAATTCAACATAAATTCAAGCATGCACCATAATATCTACAATTTAAAGTGTGTTTAAAATAGCTGTAAAAATTAAATTATTTTAATAAGTTAATTATATATATATATATATATATATATATAATTGATTATTATTATAGTCAGTTATAATCAGAATCAAAGCATACACTTATCTTGCGATAGGACGTAAGAGCATTGTTCATTAACCTTTTTGGCTATATATTTAGAACAAGAACATCATGACCAAATTCTAAAGGGGTGTATTCAATTAAGATTTGGAAAGATTTTAAAAGACTTTTTTTTATAAAAAAGTCTTGTGGTATTTAATCAGAAATTTTAAAAAAAAGATAAAAAAGTCTTATGATATTCAATCAAGACTTTCAAGATTTTTTTTTCATGACAACAAAATCCGGTGGTATTCAATCAAACTTTTTTACAACTTAAAAAAAGTCATCTGGTATTCAAAATCCTATAGATTTCAATGGATTGTTTTATAAATCGGATTTTGATGGATTTTGTGTGACTTTTCAGTTATATGTATAAATACCACACATTAAACAATCATGCCCAAACTCTTGGGATTTTTCTACTCTTCCATTCCAGACTTCTTCCTTTTTCTATCATCACACATATTTTTCTCTCTTCCTTGATGGTGGTAAAGCAATTGGTCATCTGTTTCTTCTAATCCTACACACGTTCTTCATATGATTCTAACAATGATGCGTTTATATGGCCAAATCATTATAAATCACCTTACCTACATCACCTTATCAAGTCCACCATCCCATTCCCCTTTAGGTCCGGAGGTTCCGCTAAAAAATTAAGTCGTCATAAGAGGAATAGATCTAAGCATGGAGGGAGTTCTAGCTCATCAGGACCAACAATCAAGCCAAAGTATTAGAAGACCTTTCTATTGGCATTGAGACTATTGCAGTCAATTTTATAAAAAGAGAAAGAGATAGAGAAAGATTGAAAAAATTTGTATTGGTTTTATTTATTTTTATCTAAATCTTATCATTTATTTGTTATCTTTTTCATCGACTCAGTTAATTTTGAATGTTTAATGGAATCCTTTAAAATCTTGCAAATCCATAAAGTCCTTTCAAATCTTATGAATTCATATTTTATAAATCCATTAAAATCCAAACTACAAAATCCTAATCATAAAAGTCTTTTAAAAAAATCCTAAAAGTCATTATATTCCTACAAAATCTTTTAAAATCTACAGGATTTTTTTGTGCAAAAAATGTCTGTGAAAATTCTAATTGAATACACCCCCTACATAGCTGACCAAATGCTCAAAGCTGAGTAGAGGTATAAATAGAGGAAGAAATGTGATTCCTACATTCTACCTCCTATTTCTTCCCTATTTTGGTGACTTTGTTTAACAATCAAAACAATGTTTAACCCAATTAATCTGCCATTGTATAATAACAATTGTATTAATAAAATTTTATATTCTCAAATTATTCATGTAAAAAATAGAATAGTTTTTAAGATAAATAAAAATTCATATTTTTTTAGTAGATTTAGCGTGTTTTTAGCTAAACAAAAAAAAGATTATTTCAATAATTCAACGATTATCGTTACAAGCAATTTTAAGAAATAAGTTTTGTACTTAGATATATGATAGATAAAAATTAATTTTAAGACAATCTATTTTTTTTACAGTAAATAAAGAATTACTTTATTTTATAATAAAATTAGTATTTTAACTTGTGCATTGTACTAGATAAATGTTCATAATGATATAATTAAAAAATTATAATAAATAAATAATTTTAAATACATATATTATATCATAATTAAAATTTATAATAAATAAATATTTTTAATATGAAAATTATATTTTATATTTTCATTGAACAATTTAAATTGTAATATTAGGTTATTTTTAGCTATTTACAATTTCTTTAAAAAAAAACTAATGAAATATCCAAGAATCAATAAATTCTACTCTTCATTGTTTACAAAATTTTGAGTTATCCTTTTTATCTTTAATTACTCAAGTAATTTTCACAAGAACAAATCCCACTTTTATAGGTCCAAAAATTGTTTCACAAAATAATCAATCTTTTTAGGTTTATTTGTTTTTTGTTTAGTAATAAAAAGTATAAAGTTTTGTTACCTCCCTAACAATATCTCCATTAGGTAGGATTTTTTTTTTTTTTGCCGAAACTCTGATTTGTTAAGGAAAATTTGATCTAATTCACCGTTGTTGATGTTTATGCTAATCAATTGTCGAATAAAAAAACTATGATTTTGTCTAATTAAGCTTCCTTATGAATCCACAAGTAAAGATTGCTAGTCTTGAATGAGTAATCAAAAAGATTATTGCATGTTGTAGGTTTAGGTATTGTTCCTCCAATGATTCAATTTAAAGATGGAGATAAAAAAAGTAAATTGAAAGGAATAGGTGTAAGGTTCAAATCCCTCCTTTCTATATATATAAAAAAAAAAGGTTCAAATCCCTTCTAATATGTGGTTTTAATGACAACAAACCTTTTAAACTAAAATTTAAGCTTTATGATTGGTTGATATTGATGAATCTTGATAAGACTTGGTTTCTTGATGGACACAAGGATTTAGCATCATCATGCAAAAAAACTACAATCTATATGATGCAAGACATAAATCAAAAATGAAATAACTAGTACTCGAAAAAGAAAAGTTGTATATATGTTCAAAATGCAAGGAATAATGGCTTAGAAAGCATGTGGCACATCAACAAAGAAAATGAAGAAATATCAGAGGCTAATTGAATCCATGAAAATGTGCTCTAAAACAAATTCAGTAATAATTTACAAAACAAAATGTAAGAAACAAATTGTCTATCTTAATTAAGTCCAAAAATTCAACAATTCATGCTAAACATTTAAGTTTGCTTTCTAAATAGATTCACTTCTTCTCAACTATTTTTTCTTAATCTAAAAAGTATGTTTTGAGTAAAAGAGTTCATGTAAAGGAAAATAAACTCCTCAGAAAGTAGTTATAACAATTAGAAAGCTTTGTTAGAAAGATGTCTTCACTTTGCTCAAAAAGCTAGTCATTCAATAAAAAAATATTAAAAAGTTGCCTATGGTGAATAAAAAATCTATTGAACCTTGATTAGAGAACAACTTATCTACAATAAGAAATCTATAGGGCATCATATTTTGAACATCTAAAGAAATGAAGTTTCCCATCAGAAAGCTACCAATCATAGATTAGAATTCTTATATCAACACTCAAAAATGAAATAGTTCTATATAAGCACAAAAGTAAGATGAAAAAACCTTAAAGAAGAGGGAATACAATGTGTTGATATGTTTTAAATATATATTTTCTCTTCCTTTCACCCTACAAGCTTCTAAACATCAAAGATGTAGGGGGAATTGTTCTACAACATATAAGAGTTCATTTTTTCTTCATCTTCTACATCTATTTTTATGTTTTCCATAACACCCATAATTAGATTATGTGTCTAACATTGTATCACATTCTAGGAACACGTTCTAGCTAGCTCCAAAACTTCATGTCTATCTAGGGCCAACCTAACACTAAGTGAGACCTAAAGCAAATTTTGAGAAAGACTTTTTCTACTTTAAATAAGAGAGTTGTATGTTGGGCCTTTTTGGCAACATATGTGTGGCCTTTTTTGCTTGAAAAAACTAATAACAAATATTTTTTATTAGTGGGCTTAAAGCTTGAGCTTTATTTGCTTTACCCTTGGGTTAACCCTGTGATACTATCCTTAGTTAGAAAATTGAGGAGCCTTTAGAAGATAACAAAAAAATGAAAGAAAGAAAGAAAGACCCATTATCCTGTCCTTGTTTTTTTTTCTCCCAAGCTGACTAGGTTGCTAGTTTTGGTTTGAGAGTATTGTGGTTGTGAAAGAACTTAGAGAGACTACTATAGAAACAATACTACTTTTGGGTGTTTACCATAGTGTGTGGCTATCTTTGTTGTTGTTGAGAAAGCCTACAAAAGTTGCTTAAAAAAATACTACTTTGGGGTTAAAGTAGTGGAAAAATCTAACCTAGCGTAGGAATTAAATATAACCCAACGATTGTTTAGGTGGACTAGGAAAAAATCCTTGTGTCCTTTTTTTATTCTTTTTTTTTTTTTTTTTTTGTATTCATAAGATCATATTCATGCTTTAAACATGTTTTCAAAACTCATGCATTTATAGTTTGATATTAATGAATAACCAACATGTTTGCTAATACATCAATAAGTTAGCAAGTTGATGGTGTACGTTCCTTCTTAGTTCATTTTACTGCTCTACAACTATTGCTTGTTGCAAGGGAGTCCCAAATGCACTTTAATGGTATGACCTCTACAATCTTGTAGCAAAATAAGGGATTTTCAATTTCCTTTTCCATCCTTTTTAATGCATTTATGAAATGATTATAGTAGTTAATTGCTTTATGAGAACAACATGCTAAGTCACTTTGGTAGCCATATCTCATAGTTTGAGTTGTCACCATCAAGATATCCATTTTAGATGGGGCGTACATCTAGCTATAAGTTCCTAACATTGTAAACTGATCATAACTCATTAAGGAAAATAGATATACACTAGCACATAGTCTACCATACGATAATCGTTTCCTTGCAGAAATAATAAGACTAAGCATAAACAAAAGACACAACGAACATATTCTCTATAGGTTTATTCCTAAAGACATGATCAACTATGATAGCATAAAAAGTAAAGTCCTGTCACGCCACGTCATATTGGACTAACTAAATGTAAACACAAAAATAATTCAATTTTAAAGAATGGTTATTTAGTTTCATTATGAAGTTGCATACACACACACACACACACACTATTGAGGAGTGACGAGTAAGATGAGTATCCGAATAAGAGGATTGGCTTGACTATAGAAGGTACCTACAAATATATTTGTCTGATGCGATCTTGGGGGGAGATAAGGTGTTGAGCTGTGAGACTTCTGGGCATGAGGGAATCACATAATCGGCATGACATCCCTGACTGAGTGAATTGAAGTGGATCAGAAGGTCACTAGAACGGGGGTTGAATAGTGACACTTAACTGAGTATGGCTTTTCTGCAAAAGAACAGTTAGCTTTTGAAGTTTTGGATATGTCCAAAGGATAACTTCAAGAAGCTTTATTGAGAGAAATCGATATCCTTTGACAGTATTTTGTATAAAATAGATTTTCAGTAATAATCATACAAAAATACTTTCATATACTGCTTCAAAAGCTACTCTTAAAATATCATATTCAGGGTAGGTAGAATTTGTTTTATCAATTAAGAACAATAAGTAGATGTATGCTTTTGGACTTTTTAAAATAGTTTGAGTAGCTTAGAAAGATTTTATATCAAAGATATAACAATTAAAAATCAAGCTACTCAAGATAAAGATACAAAAACACACAGATCAGAAGCAGTAAGAAGGATAAAGCATATAGAGGAATTTATCCTGCTTTACCCCACCTGGGCTATGTCCAGTCTGTAACACCCTAGAGGATATTACCTTTGTCTCCTTATATTGCTAAATTAATAGAAATTAGCATATAAGAATATCAAAGTTTACTATGCGAAAACTAAAACTTAAACTTATATTACATAAAATAAGTCTAGTACAAAGCTCTTGGCACTTATGTGCCGTACAAGACATAAGATGTGTATATAAAAAACTAAATTCCCATACGTTGGGAATTATACAAAACTATACTAATAACATCTTCCTCCTGGAAAGCAGCTCCATGCTCCGAGCTCCTCTCACAAGGTGTCCACCTGCTAACCTGTAAAAACATGGAAACTAAAGGAATGAGACATAATGTCTCAGTGAGTGCTCTGAGGACTCTAGGCTGACTCTCTACTCTAGAGACCTCTTGCTTAACTCTCATGACTTCTCTGTTCTTTCTTTGATACTCACACTCACAGTTATTACCTTATAATCTCTATGTTACTATTTCTTAGGATCATACTTTGACCCTTGCTGAGGCACATAGAGTTGGCCTCCTATGCCAAATCTAGGGCCACTAGTGCACTAAGGCACCTAAACATCATTTATTTACTCTTGACCACTCACTATGGTCTCACTTTTCTATAACATTGGACGGGAACATGGGTAACCTTTCTTTTCTCTAACTTGCCCAACTTGGGCTTACATCACCTCTCTCTATGAGGCATAAAATCTAGCATATCTCTCTGGGTAGCTTACATTAGCTCTCTAGGGTTTAACTGTAACCCCTTTTTACCTCTAAGGGTAGTATACAGCTACACACGTCCTCATTTAATGTATAGACTTATCTTACATTACTCACCTAGTAACTAGGCTTATGACTCCTCTCATGTTCTAGCATAGAACATACATACATCAAGCACATCAACATATCATAGCTTGTTTCTATAAGTGTGTGGTTGGTATTATTCTTTTATTTAAGTTATATCTTGAGTTTCGTCATTACTTTAATTGGCTGAGCTCTCGCCAACAAGAGGCGTCCCTCTTGATACAACCTTTAATTAACCCCACTGGTCCAAGTGGGTGAACCACCTTTTGTTGTCTGAAGGCATGTTCCTTTAAAACATTCTTCCCTTTCCGAAGAATGAGTTGTTCTTCCCTACGAAGAACCCCTTCTCCCTGTGAAGAAGGTTGCTTTCCCCCATAGGTGTCTGGGTGATGGTCCCTTCGCTCACCACTAGGGGGGCCTCTTAGCCCTTTACTCTTACAACTCCTCATGAGTTGTATACTTATCCCCTTTATTGGGATCGTAACTTTCCTTTGAAAACTCTTTCATAAAACCTTTTCCTAAAGAATCCTTTTCTGAAACTCATCACTCCTTAGTGACATAAAGGATCCTTAGCCCTTTGCACACCGTTGTACGCCGAGCTTGCAGCTCTCGGACGTGACTAGTATCGGGGAAGGTTCCACCCTATGTCACTGAGGGGATATCTTTTACTAAAAACCTTTCATGAAACTATAACTTTGCTTAAAAGCCTTTTCTGAAACTTAGGGGAAACTCCCCACCTTTTTACTAAGAGGCATAGGTATAGTCTTAAGTATTTTAGGTGTCTTTTATTAAAAGGGTTTACCGTTACATACAATCAATCTTAAGCATAAGGCATAACCACATGAATACCACTACCATTATCATTAACAATCAACATCACATAGCATCAAACAATCATACATAAACATGTATCAAAGATTAGGAAGAAACTATGTACCTATATCCCTTATATTCTTCCAAAGGTCCCCTTGAAAAAGGTTCCCAAACTGCTCTCTTATCATTCCTATGCTTAAGCTAGAACCTGATCTCGCTTAAGCTATACTGACAATCCTATTCCCTGGAGTCTCATGCTTAAGCGCTAGAGTGCCTCGCTTAAGTGCCAGAGCCATGCTTAAGCGCCAGAACTCTATACTTGAGCGCCACAGCCTCGCTTAGGCGCCAAATCTCTGCGCTTAAGTGCCAGGGTCTCGCTTAAGCACCAGATATCTACGCTTAAGTGCCACTTCCAGGTGACTCCTCGCTTAAGTGACGAACATAGCTCGCTTAAGCGAGAGTCTGCGACTCTGCAGAATCGTGAACCTTCGTATTTTCGCTCCCATGGCCATCCATGGCCTCCCAACCTCTTCCAAACATGCGAGATCGAGTCTAAAACATATCTACATCAAAACCCAGCCCTCAAACAAGCTTAAACACTCCCCAACAAACTCAACTCGTCAAAATCCTAACTAAGAGCTAATAAGGGGAGAAGAGTGAAATGTAGAGAAATACACTAGAAGGGGGGTTGAATAGTGTATTTAAAATTTCTTTGGAAAACTTTAGCTAATGTGAAGATAGTGTATCTTTACGTTTTACAGAAACTTAGTAAAACAGAAAAACAAGCTATCGTCCAGCCGATTAAGAAACAACAGTCCAAAGAAACTACTCTTCTTCTTTTTCGTTTAAATACACGTAATAGATAAACTTAGATAAAAAGGTGTATAGAAATCTTTTCGTAATATGTTGAAGAGATAGTTTAAAAGAAGTGCAAGTAAGCTAGAAAGCGAGAGAATAGAATACTTAGTTTTATACTGGTTCACTCAACTGAGCTACGTCCAGTTCTCCTTCAAAAACTTTTGAAGGGTTCTACTAATCAAAATCTGATTACTCTCAAGTATTCTAACCTTGCCACTTCTGGCTACAAGTATTCTCTGGGCCACTTCTGGCACACCCTTAATCTCCCCTTGAGATTAAACACAAACAAAAGTATTCTTTAACACTAAGCCACTTCTGGCTTTCCAAACAGAATTGTTTGATATTGTAAGTAAAATTTAACTCTCACTGAGAGGATATTACAATAAGAATGAGTATATAGACTCGCTTAGCAAAACTAAGATGAATGCTCTTTTCGCTTATGACCGTCCAGTCGTTTTGACAGGGATTCAGCTCTTTTTCAATTTTTCGTCTTTTTGATATGTGAGCTCATTCTTCTATATATAGGAAGCTTGTTGAAAGATATCCGTTGAGGGATCTGTTCCTTTTCCAAGAGCGATTCTTTCTATAGCATATGGCCGTTGTCACATTTTGACTTAGAGTGAAGTGATGGAAGTGACAGCCGTACTTGTAGCGCCTCTCCTACTTGTACTTTTTCTGCAGAGAGAGGCTTCTTCTTTTTCTGTTCAGTACTATTCGAAAAGATCAAACAGAATGGCATGTTAAAATATGAGAGAGTGAACGTTGCCTTATATCATAGAAAACGTATTTTCAAGATAGTAACAACAGTGAGTGTTATTCAAGCGTTGGACGCTTGCTCTCACAGGAGCATTGGACGCTGCCTGTAAGTTTCTTATAAAATATATTTGGACGCTTTCTTTATTAAAACATACAGTCCAGGTTTGAGAGATACAATACCATTGCGGGATTGGACGACGTAATTCCTATAACACTCAAACTAGATCATTAGATACTTCAAAATTTATCCTTTAGTTATTATCATCAAAACCGAAATAGGAGGGGTTGGACATCGTCCAAGGTCTTAGAACCTAACAATCTCCCCCTTTTTGATGATGACAAATAATGGTAAATTTTGATGTTAACAGACACATAATCATATAAGAATACAATGAGTCAAGTCAGAGATGATTATGTTATGCCAGAGTATATAAGTGAAATGAAGTACTCCCCCTGAGTTCAACATTTCTTATGCATCTAATAACAGATAGATATAAAGGCAAGTATAAATCATGTATAACAGATATCAGAGTGAAAAACATATCAATGATATGGATGCGGAATATTTGAAAATAAACACCTCATGTTTTGATAAAGGAACCAAATATATATATTCAAAAAATATTTGAATACAGATTGTTTAGCTATTTATTCTCATCAAAATTCCAATTTCTCCCCCTTTGTCATTAACAAAAAGGTTTGAAAGATGGAAAAAAAATGATGTGGCCATCATGGTCACCTTATGGCTGTGGAGGTGTTTCATGTGGTGGTGGTGGTGGTTGTTCTGGTGGTGCTTGAATTGGTGGTGCTGGTTGTGGAGGTTGAGGTTGGACTGGTGGAACTGTATGAGCAACGTGACCAAGTAAGGTGGCTGCGGTATTTTGAATCTGGTTCACAAGCGTCTGGGAGAGACTCATGAACTGCTCAGTGATTGCATTTTGCAGCATCAGTCGATGTTGATCAGCCTCAGCCTGTTGTCTTTGCTGAAAACCTTGAAAAGCGGCTTCGATCTCCAGCTGTTGTTGCCTCAGAGCCTGTTGCACTATCTCGTGAACACGATCTTCTGAGACTCCTTGTGGTTCAGCAAATCGCAAGGGATTGATGCCCGTTGGACTTGAAGATCCAGTGGGAACCAGTTGATGTGTGCCCGAATGTGCTTCAGTAGAGGCATCAACAATGGGGAAGCTGGTGATTTCTTCAGCAATAGGCTGTACTGTAGAGACTTCCATAGGCTTGGAGGCTTCAACAACGAGCTCTCTATCATCCGCGGACTTATCAGATTGGACGGTAGGTTCTTCATGTGACGTGACAAAGTGTTCTACGTCCACTGGTACTGATGAGTCCAGGTCAAGATGAGCTAGCACCTTTGTCACTTTGGCAGATGCTTCATCCAGTTCTGCCTGTGTAGCCTTTGACTTAGCAACCGTATCTTCCTTTTCCATGGTTGCGGTCTCAGCTTCCTCAAAAGCCAGCTGCTCAAGACGAGCTTGTTCTACTGCTGCGGCGGCTTCTTTTGCTTGGTACTCCTCATGTAGAGTTTGGAGTTCCTCCACAAACTCCGTGCGATCCAGTGTTCTGAGGTCAAACACTTTGTTGCTTCTGATTGTTGGCAAAGTCTTCATCAACTCTAGATAATCATCTGAATCCTTCAGAAAGCAGGCAAATGTGTCTGAGAAATGGTGAGTCTTGACTGGACGCAGCACTTCTATACCATGAGGGGGATGAACAAAGTCATCCTTGGAACTGCCTGAGGATGAGGCTTGCTGGGAATCGTTCCATAATATCTGGCGCCAAAAGGTGATGGAATCAAAGGTTCCAAGTTCACGCGTAAGCTTACCAGACTTATCAAATAAATGACCCCAGGTGTGAGAGGATTTTTGCAGGGTTTCAACTTTCTCTTCCCTGCTGGGCATCTCAATGCCGTAGAATTTGAAGCCTTTCTTGTGACCAGCATCATATACAGGTAGTCTAGGACATACTCTGTCTGGTACGAACTTTATTTCTGTCGCGCAGCTTATGTGCATGTTTGGTGGGTAGGCGATTGCTTGGTTTGGAATGTACATCTATTGCAGAAGCTTTCCAAGATCATCAAAGTCGCCTGGCTGGAAGTTTAGCACTGGAGTTCCAGCTGGTAGAGGCAGGAACTTTGTGATTGGAGTCCAGATTTGAACATCCCTGACCCACCCTGCGTCTGGACGCTGCTGCGTTACTGACGGGTCCAGACTTTCTTTAATTGCCAATTGCAATTCTGCATCCAGCTCAATATCTTTGTTAGCAGAAGACTTCTTGGACGGTGCCTTCTTTTTCCTTGGAGCCTTCCCTTTCTGCTCCGCAACCGTCTTGGTGAAACGAGAGGCAACTTCCACCTCTGGCTTCTGCAGATTTTCCGCTGCTGGACGCACTCTCTGCTGAGTTTCAGTTGGACAGATGTAAGGATAAGGCATGCGTACTAAGTGTGGGTACACTTCTCTTGTCCAATTGGGCAGAGGATTGCTGATGATCGTTCCTTTAGGCATAGCATAATAAGCAGCTGACAAAGATTCAGTGCAAACATACCTCGTCCACTCAGGTGCTGAGGCATTTGTATAATGCCGCTTCAGAGGCTCTTGCAGAGGCCTCTGGATCATATCACCTTCTTTACAGAAATTCTGCTTATTGCGCGTAAGGAATGCAACCGGAAAGCGTTCTCTGTCATTCTCTTCTTTGGTTTTCTGCTTGGGGGGAATAGTCCATGGGGACCATGTATCCCTCCATGCATCTCTTGGACGCACAAACTTGGACAGGTCCAAGCGAAGAGATGGTTGCTGGCTTGCTGATGTGGAAGGAGCACCTGATGTTGCTGGTAGAAGGGTGCTGGTGGATACATCGTCGGTGTCTTGAGAGGAGGATGGTAGCACTGCAATCCTTTTTGGCCTTATTGCCTGAGTCTTCACTCTTCGTGGCACATTAGCAAGAAAAGGAAGTGTTTTAGTAGGTTGTGCCTTTTGCTTCTTTTGCTGAGGACCCTCTGTCTCCTTCATGATCTGACCAATTGGGATCTGGTCATCATCATCAGAGTCGTCCAGTAATTGAAGCTTTCGTACCTTTTGCTTTTCTGGGGCAACCTTTACTGGAGCTACCTTTGGACGCCTCTCCTCTTGAACAGGTTTGGACGTTTCAGTCCTTGGACGCTTCCCTGCTGGTGACTAAGCAACAGATGTCTCAGCATGCCTTTTCTTGGTTCTTCTTTCCTTCTCAGCGTCCTCCTCATGCATCTGAGTTGCTTGGCGTGTGATCTTTCTGCCCTGCTGTTCTTCCATCAGCCTTTTTATTTTTCTACCAATGCCCAGAAGATCAATCTCTTCTTCTTCATCATTAGAGATGATCTTGCTCTGTTCATGCCTTTGCTTGTTGATGGTGTCCTCGTCCAGGTCCCTTAAGACCTTGGCTGTTAGCTTGATCTTCATTGGCCTTATGTTGGGCTCACCAAACAACTATTGTGTTGCCACTATTGGCCCTTTCTTCACTATGGCTTCGTGGGCTTCTTCATCCAATTCATCAAAGAAGCGTTGATAAATCTTCTGATCCCAGAAGATCCTGTTCATCAGGGCGGCGTAGAAAATGTCATCATTCCCACCCACAGACTTCATCATCCTCACGATATTGACGTAGATGTTGTGAGGGAGATTGAAGGGAATGCCTTCCATCAGATGGAATATCACAAACTTGTGTAAGTCTGTGACTGAGTCCTTAGACCCAGCTTTGTGCAGGATACTCTTGTTGCACACCTGCTGCCATATTTTAGCTTCCTCGCACAGATTCTTGTATTCAATCTTCATCGACTCAGGGGTTTTGGACTTGCAAAGCACAGTCGCAACGTGATCGCCGTACTGCTTGGCCCAGTTGGTTCTGTACTGGTTCTGCTCCCTGATGCAACCAGTTACCTTTGCTATGGCCTCGATGGACAGAGTCACTTCTCGTCCAAGAATCGTGGCCACGAGTTTCCTTAAGCTCTGGAACTTGGCATTCCTCCAGAACATTCTGATCAACTCGGGAAATATTTTCTGGTTCTCATTGAAGTAGCCTCTGATTCCACACTTCAGTAGGCTCTCGTTCAGGTTTAGTCCCAGCTTTTCAAGCTCTTCAATGTCAAAGAAGTGCTCAATGTGCACTGTAGCAGCTCCTTGGCACACAACTGTAGTCTCAGGGTAGGTGAGGACGTCGAGTTCTGAGTTGCTTGAGTTTGTAGAGATTGCCATTCTTGTAAAGTTTGGATTTTTAGGTTTTCTGAGAGGGTTTTTGGGGTTTCTGAGAGAGAGAGAAAGTGTTTAGGTTGATGATTTTTCAGAGAGGTTTGATATGGTGGTGTTTGGGCTTTGTTTGGAGAATATGAAGCGGTTTTGTTTTTTTTTTTGAATATTTGAAAAAGGTAACTGACGCCATAAAACCCGCCATGATGAGATGTGCTAAGGATATGGGTAACTGTGTACGGTTACAGGCATTTTGGTGACTCAGCATAGAGTAATCGCTCATACTTATACTTAAAACGATCCGTTTTGATAAATTGAATCAAGAGAAAAGACTAAGATAAAAAGACATCGTCCATATATTGGACTTAAGTGAAATATATGTAATGCATGTGCATGACTCTAGTGTTCCTTGGACGACATGTCCTTTGGACGCTATGGTTTTATTGGACGCATCATGTAGATGTTAATCATTCCTTTACAGAGGTCATGCCAAGTTTGTCCCTTAGAAGGATTAACTTGTCTTCAGTAAGGGGTTTGGTGAATATATCAGCAAGCTGATTATCTGTGGTTACAAAGTGTAATTCCACAGTTCCCTTTTGAACATGGTCTCTTATAAAGTGATGTTTAATTTCTATATGTTTGGCCCTTGAATGCAATATGGGATTTTTAGAAAGATTTATGGCAGCTTTACTATCACAGAAGATAGGAATGTTACTCTCATATATGTTGTAGTCCTCAAGTTGATGCTTGATCCACAAGATTTGAGAGCAGCATTTTGCAGCTGAGATATACTCTGCTTCAGCAGTGGACAGAGCAATAGTTCCTTGCTTCTTGCATGTCCAGGAGACTAGGTTACCACCGATGAAGTGACATCCTCCACTGGTGCTTTTTCTTTCAATGCGATCTCCAGCATAATCAGCATCACAATATCCTATTAGCCTGAAATCTTTCTCCCTTTTGAAATATAACCCAAGGTTAGTGGTTCCAGCAAGATATCGAAAGATTCTTTTAACAGCAGTTAAGTGAACTTCCCTTGGGTCAGATTGAAATCTGCCACATAAGCATACGCTGAACATGGTGTCAGGTCTGGACGCAGTGAGGTACAGGAGTGATCCTATCATACCTCTGTATAGAGTATTATCTACTTTCTTTGAGTTGTCGTCCAGTCCAAGAACTGTTGTTGGATGCATAGGAGTTTTCATTGGTTTTGCATCGTCCAACTTGTACTTCTTTAGTAGCTCTTTGACATACTTAGTCTGATGTATATATATTCCCTTTTCAGTTTGTTTGATTTGGAGTCCAAGGAAGAATTTCAGCTCACCCATCATGCTCATCTCGAACTCTGTTTGCATTAATTTGGCAAAATCTTCACAGAGAGATTCATTAGTGGCACCAAATATGATATCATCAACATATACTTGTGCAATAATAAAATCAGAAGAGTAGTCTTTGCGAAATAACGTAGTGTCTACTTTTCCTCTTGAAAAACCATTTTCTGACAGAAATGTGCTGAGTTTTTCATACCAAGCTCTAGGAGCTTGTTTCAACCCATATAGTGCTTTGTTGAGTTTAAAAACATGGTTAGGAAAAGCATCACTTTCAAATCCTGGGGGTTGTTCCACATAGACTTCTTCTTTTATGAGTCCATTGAGGAATGCACTTTTTACGTCCATTTGGTATAGCTTCATATTGCTATGAGCTGCAAATGACAGTAAAATGCATATTGCCTCCAGACGTGCAACGGGAGCATAAGTTTCAGTATAATCTATACCTTCTTGTTGTGAGTAACCTTTTGCTACCAACCTTGCTTTGTTTCTCACAACATTACCTGCTTCGTCCAGCTTGTTTCTGAACACCCACTTTGCTCCTACAACTTCTTTGTCGTTGGGGAGTTCTACTAGTTTCCAGACATTGTTCTTTTGAAATTGGTCAAGTTCTTCTTGCATTGCTTTGACCCAGCCTTCATCTTCTAGGGCATCGTCCACAGTCTTAGGTTCTATTTGAGATATGAATGCTGCGTGAACTTGCTGTTGTTGGAGTGAAGATCTGGTTTTGACTCTGTCTTTTGGATCCCCAATGATTTGCTCCTGTGGATGATGTTTCTTCATTTGCTAGTTACGTCCAGTTGGTTCTCTTTGTTCTGCGACTGGACGGTCCAGTAGTGCATTTGATTCTTCAACTAAGACATCATGGTTGGACGAGTCTGATGACTTACTTGCATCGTCCAATCTGAGATCTGCAAATGATTTGTCCAGCTCTGATAATTCCTTATCAGGCTTGTTGTCATTAAACTTCACATGGATAGCTTCTTCAACAACTAAGGTTCTAGAGTTATAGACTCTGTATGCCTTTGAAGTTTCAGAATATCCAAGCAATGTTCCTTCATCACACTTAGAATCAAATTTTCCTAGGTTATCCTTAGTGTTCAGAATGAATCATTGACATCCAAATGGATGGAAGTATGATATGTTGGGTCTTCTACCCTTCCACAATTCATATGGAGTCTTTTTCAATATCGGCCTTATATAGATTTTGTTTTGTAAATAACAGGCAGTATTCACTGCTTCAGCCCAGAAGTGTTTAGGGGTTGAATTATCATTTAACATGGTTCTGGCCATCTCCTGAAGTGACCTATTTTTCCTCTCAACTACACCATTCTGTTGTGGTGTTCTAGGTGTTGAGAAGTTGTGAAGGATACCATTATCCTCACAGAACCTTTGAAAACTTTCGTTTTCGAATTCACCCCCATGATCACTTCTGATCGAAGTAATGCATACTCCTCTTTCATTTTGAACTCTTTTGCAGAGATTATAAAAAGCCTTAAAGGACTCATCTTTGTGGGATAGGAATAAGACCCATGTCCATCTAGTATAGTCATCCACTATAACTAATCCATATCTTTTACCACTTACCGAGGCTGTTCTTGTGGGTCCAAACAGATCAATATGTAACAGCTCTAGAAGTCTAGAAGTGGAAATAATGTTTTTACTTTGAAAAGAACTTTTCACTTGTTTCCCTTTCTGACAAGCTTTGCAAAGAAGATCATCTTTATATGACATACTTGGTAGTCCTCTTACGAGGTTGTGCCTGTTCAGCTTTGAGATTAACCTCAAGCTTGCATGACCAAGTCTTTTATGCCATAACCAATGATTTTCTTGTACAGAAACTAGACATGATACATTTTGACTTGATAGTTCCCCAAGTTTAATCTTATACAGATTGCCTTGCCTCTTTGCAGTAAAGAGAAGGGACCCATCAGAGTTTTTGACTGTACATTCACCTTTGTTAAAGGCAACATCATATCCACTGTCACATAATTGACTTATGCTAAGTAGATTATGTTTAAGACCTTTAACATAAAGAACTTTATCAATACAAGGATAGGGTGGTATACCAATCTTACCTACGCCAGCTATCATCCCTTTCTGATTCCCTCCAAAAGTGACTGTCCCACCAGTCTTGGGTAGGAGGCTTTGGAACATACACCTTTCTCCCGTCATGTGATGTGAGCACCCACTGTCCAGGTACCATGATTGGAGTTTCTTTCCTGCTGTTAAGCATGTCTGCAACAGGAACAATTTTATCCTTAGGTACCCAGATTGACTTGGGTCCTTTTTTGTTAGCTCGAAGGGCATTGAATGCTCCCTTCTTAGGCAGGTGTCTGCATTTGGACGTTATATGTCCAGGTTTCCCACAGAAGTAGCAAACATCTGTTTCCTCATCATGAATATATTTCTTTCCCTTATATCCATGTCCTGACCTGTCATTTGGTCTCTTACAACCTTCATATTTTAAAAGTTTCTTGAGGTTGTCAGAGCCCTTGACAAAGTTTGACAGATCCTTCTTTAGGCTGTCAATTTCTTCATGAAGTTTTACAACATCATGTGGTTGACCTCTTAAGGAAGTATCTGCTTCAACTTTCAGAAGCTTCTCAACTAGCCTTTTGTTTTCTGCGTTGAGATTTCGAATCTCTATGGAAATATTTCTTTCTCTATCCCTTGAATCCTTATAGGATTTATGGGCTTGAGCAGCATCATTCCAGAGAGTTCGCCTCTCCATATTTGTAGTTTCATTTTGCCTTGAGAGCTCTGTAAACCTTTTCTGTAAATCCTCCTTTTCACTTTCCAGTTGTCTAACGTTTTCTTCTAAAGCTTCTTTTTCTTTTGAAAGTGATTTGGATGATTTCTTTAAAGTTCTATAGGCCTTTGACAAGATAGAAGAGTTTGAAAGTAGTTCATGATAAGCTTCTTGAATTGAATCTAAGTCATTAAAATCTACCTCATCTTCTTCTTCTGGCTCAGAGGAATCAGTTGAGGTGTCCGCCATCAGACATATGTGTGCTTCCTCCTCTTCTCCCTCGTCCGATGATGAGTCATATTCCAGGTCTTCCCATGTGGACATCAGAACTTTCTTGCCCTTTCCTTTACTGAAGAATTTCTTCTTCTTGTCCTTGCTTTTGTCAAGATCTGGGCACTCTGATTTGAAGTGTCCTGGCTTTTTGCATTCGTAGCATATAATTGGACTCTTCTCCTTCTTTTCTTTGAAGTCTTTCCTCTTCAGGTTTCTCCATCTGGATCCACCTTTCTTTTTCCACATAGCATGTATCCTTTTGGATATAAAGGATAGTTCATCATTCTCGTCTGAGTCATCATCTTCATATTGTTCGTCTGATGATGTTTCAGCTTGCATGGCTTTGGACGATGATGCTTTCCTTGGCTTCTGGATGCTGAGCGCCAGAGACTTATTTTTCTTACCATCACTATCTTGATGCAGTTCTAGTTCATGCACCTTGAGGGTTCCCACGAGTTCTTCTAAGGACATATCGTCCAGTTCCTTCTTTGTTCTCAAAGCTGTAACCTGTGGTCTCCATTTCCTAGGCAAACTTCTTAGAATTTTGTCAATATGTTCATAGTTATTATAATCTTTACCATGTGCTCTAAGTTCATTTAGTATGGTTTGAAATCGTCCAAACATACTTTGTATGTCCTCGTTTTCTTCCATACTAAACAACTCATATTGACGAGTAAGGAGACTGAGTTTGTTACGTTTTACCTGAGTGGAACCCTCATATGTTAATGCAAGAGTGTCCCACATTTGTTTTGCGCTTTTGAGACTGTGCACCTTGTTGTATTATTGTTCGCTCAGTGCACACATGATGATGTTTCTGGCTCTGGAGTTGAGATAAAATCTTTGTTTTTGCTCTTCCGTCCATCTAGCCTTTGGGATTTCGTTGAGGCTTGCATCAAGTGGAATATAATCGCCCATCTCCACAACTTCCCACATGTCAATATGGCTAGATTCAAAGAATGCTATCATTCTTTGTTTCCAGTAGTCATATTTGACACCCTTGAAGAGTGGTGGTCTGTTCACAGCTTGTCCTTCGTTTTCCATCTTTCTCAGGATCTTTCCTCTGTACTGTTAAGAACTCAACCCAAGAGGTAGTGCTCTGATACCAATTGAAATGTAGAGAAATACACTAGAAGGGGGGTTGAATAGTGTATTTAAAATTTCTTTGGAAAACTTTAGCTAATGTGAAGATAGTGTATCTTTACGTTTTACAGAAACTTAGTAAAACAGAAAAACAAGCTATCGTCCAGCCGATTAAGAAACAACAGTCCAAAGAAACTACTCTTCTTCTTTTTCGTTTAAATACACGTAATAGATAAACTTAGATAAAAAGGTGTATAGAAATCTTTTCGTAATATGTTGAAGAGATAGTTTAAAAGAAGTGCAAGTAAGCTAGAAAGCGAGAGAATAGAATACTTAGTTTTATACTGGTTCACTCAACTGAGCTACGTCCAGTTCTCCTTCAAAAACTTTTGAAGGGTTCTACTAATCAAAATCTGATTACTGTCAAGTATTCTAACCTTGCCACTTCTGGCTACAAGTATTCTCTGGGCCACTTCTGGCACACCCTTAATCTCCCCTTGAGATTAAACACAAACAAAAGTATTCTTTAACACTAAGCCACTTCTGGCTTTCCAAACAGAATTGTTTGATATTGTAAGTAAAATTTAACTCTCACTGAGAGGATATTACAATAAGAATGAGTATATAGACTCGCTTAGCAAAGCTAAGATGAATGCTCTTTTCGCTTATGATCGTCCAGTCATTTTGACAGGGATTCAGCTCTTTTTCAATTTTTCGTCTTTTTGATATGTGAGCTCATTCTTCTATATATAGGAAGCTTGTTGAAAGATATCCGTTGAGGGATCTGTTCCTTTTCCAAGAGCGATTCTTTCTGTAGCATATGGCCGTTGTCACATTTTGACTTAGAGTGAAGTGATGGAAGTGACAGCCGTACTTGTAGCGCCTCTCCTACTCGTACTTTTTTTGCAGAGAGAAGCTTCTTCTTTTCCTGTTCAGTACTATTCGAAAAGATCAAACAGAATGGCATGTTAAAATATGAGAGAGTGAACGTTGCCTTATATCATAGAAAACGTATTTTCAAGATAGTAACAACAGTGAGTGTTATTCAAGCGTTGGACGCTTGCTCTCACAGGAGCATTGGACGCTGCCTGTAAGTTTCTTATAAAATATATTTGGACGCTTTCTTTATTAAAACATACAGTCCAGGTTTGAGAGATACAATACCATTGCGGGATTGGACGACGTAATTCCTATCACACTCAAACTAGATCATTAGATACTTCAAAATTTATCCTTTAGTTATTATCATCAAAACCGAAATAGGAGGGGTTGGACATCGTCCAAGGTCTTAGAACCTAACAAAGAGGGGAAACGGATTCAAAACACAAACAACAGAACATAGAAGAGTGAAGGGGAAGCACTCACTCTGAGGGGGTCCTGGATCTGAGCTCCGGGCACTGGGTCTCGGATCTCTACTCCGCTCCTCTTCTCTTCCTTTTCTTCCTTTTTCTCCTCCTTCTCTCTAACTCTCTTCCTTTCTTTCACTTTCTCTCTCTAACTCTCCCTCTCCTATTCTATTTAAACCGTGGGGTGTATTTGTGGCTTAGTGAGCCATGGCCCATCTTGGGTCTTGGCTCCCCATCAGGGTTCTATTATCTTATTTATATTATATCCTATTATAAGGTAAATATTATTAATAATACTTAAGGGTATCCTTAAACCATTAAATACAAAAGCTATTCCATAAAGATATCTCTTTATTATTTCTAAGGTATGTAAATTTGGGATGTTACACAGTCCTTACAACTATAGGCTTTCCACTAATACAAACTCCAACTGGGTATTCTTTCTTTTTGAAGCCTCTCTAGGCTCTTACACCTCAGCATTCTCTAAGCCTTTGCAGGCTCCCCCGAGTATTCTTTTAACAAGCCTCTCCAGGCTTAACCCCAGTATTCTCTAAGCCTTTGCAGGCTATCTACCCAGGTATTCTTTCTAAAAGCCTATCCAGGCTTTGAACCCAGAGTAGTAACTCTGGGTTCAAAGATTGGATACTTTTAACTGTTACTTGACTCTCATAGCAACCTGTTGTGGTCACTCACAACCTTCAGAAGCAGCAGTTCCTTGATTACTTTTTTGAGGTTCCCTATCCTAAACAAGTTCTATTTGGATAGGTACCTATTGCATCTCACAGGGAGAAACCTATCAATAAGCTCCTATGAGAAGATGTTTACAGACTCTCTATGGCTAGATAGATTTGGCTATACAAATCAAGAGAGCTTGGGCTAAGGAAGTCTAGTATCAGAAGTTGATGAGGCTTCTGACCTATTAACTATCTAAGTTGTTTCCTTCCTAGCAAGGAACTTTAGCAGCACTTCAATGTCCTTATATAGACTACCTTGAAGTTGACCGTTGCTCATTTTCTTGGAAGCTAAGGAGATTGGTTACTCCTAAACTCTAGAGACTTAGAGGCAAAGGAGATCCGTTGTGTGTTGTCTCAATTGCACAATTGGATCCTCAACCTTCCTTAGCTGGAACAACTTGCACCAGCTTTGAATTTTGAATTCTATTCAATGGTGCTTGCTGCTCTATCCACAGCTCATGGCTTCTCTTTTATTCCAACTCAGCCATGAGGTTTTGCTACTTCAGAAAAGTAAATCTTCTACAGAATGGTGTAGATTCATTCTTGACCGTTGCAGTATGTGTGTGACTACTTTTCCTAACAATGGTTGCCTTGTTAAAGTAGAACTTAGCTCTCTCTCTTCTCTTGAATAGATCCATTGGATCAAGAGAGCTTTCATCAAGGTAGTGAATCAGTACACTGCTACATAGAGTTGACGTTACAACTCATAGAGTGTGCTTCTTAACTGTGTAGACACGTTTGTCCTCATGAGTTATCTAAGCAATGCATCTTCTGATGATCCTTAAGTCATGCGTAGCTTTTGATATCTACCCCTTCACTTAAATTATCCCCAACTTCATGCCTCTAATCATATACAACTTCTGATATCTGCACTTTGACCCGAAAAATAGTACTGCCTTTCCAACTTTTGGTTTCTTGCTTCTGAAGTTGGATGGACTTCAGATTTTGGATGCCAAGGCTTTAGGCAAATTCTTCACACCAAGTTCTCCATGCTTCTTGATAAGTTATGGTTGAGAATGTTTTGTGTTGTACCAGCAGGACATGTACTCCCATATCGTCACCCAATGATTATCATGTAAGACCTTTGTGACCTGGGAGGTCTAGGCGCAGTAGGAGCCCAAGTGTGAATGAAACCTAGATGGAGAATTAGGGAAACCTTATGAGTGGTGTCCATGTTCGATCATAGCAAAGTGATTGATTTTGTATGTTGAACTGAAAGGTTCGTTTTGCTTGCGTCTCATAGAAGGGTGGAGGAACTCACTCCCATGCTTATTTTTCCTACAATTGAGGATGATGGATGGCCTTGCAATGACGAGGAAGATAGAATGGAATGCTACTACAAGTGTCGTAGATACAACGAATGTGGTGGAGAAAGAGGAGGGTCCTCTCAAAGACACCTCATGGATCTGTTTAGGGGTGGGTATATATTGATGTCATTGGTCTGGGTCCTACTCATTTTCCTGTAAATATGTGTGTAGACTAGGGATTAATATTATAATGTATCATTTTGTTCAGTTGACTCAATTGTAATATGTCCAAATTGAAAGTTATAAGTGTGTATTTATATTTGTAGTATTTGGATTTCCTTATTGATAAATTGTTTATGTGTAAATATGAATTGTGAATTGTTTACTATGGTTTTCTGTGGACTTGACACTTTATAAAACGAGTTGTTTTTGTGACGAACGATATTTCATTCATGGATGCTTTTAAACAAGTGTTAATCGGAAAGGATGATCGATGTTGGTGTTTCTAGTCTTAAAGTTACAAAAAAAAAAAAAAAAAAACCTAAATAAGAAAGGTCATTTTTAATAATCAATTATTATTTTTTCCACAAATTTCAAAAATAATAACAAGAATTGTAAACCGTAACAAGGGGTGCTACAATTATTATTCTTAATTCCTATATATTATAATAGTCAATGTTTGAATTTTTATCTTTTTTATTTGACTGGTGTTTGAATTTTTTTTTTTATAAAATATATTGTCTACAGTATTTTTTTTTAAATGTTCAATAATTAACAAAAAAAATTTATTACATAAAATAAAAGTCTATTTATTTATATATTTATATTATATATTTTTTTATACAAGTTATTAATTATATGTTTTCAAAGTCTATATATTGTTTTAATGTACATTTTAATTTTAGTCTTTTCAAACATGTTTTATAAAGTAATTTTTTTTATAAAATTTTAATTAATTATAAACAATGTTTCATACTGTATAAGTAAGTTATTTATTTTTTACTTCTATTAGAATTGACTTATGCAATTTTGTCAAATCATACTTTGAAAGTATTTTCAAAATGGACTTTGGTAATTAATTTTTTTTTAGAAGCTTATAAAAAGTGTTGTTCCTCACTCGTAGTGATACACGGTAGATTGGTGAAGGCACCCAAGGTCCTCGCTGACATCGTCAAGTCCATCATCGACGCTATCTATGTCGACCTCAAGTTTGACCTTGAAACAACATGGATGGTGCGTATGTTTATCAATTCATCACCACACTAGTAAATCCATTAGGATGATAATAAATCATAACAAGTATAAATTATTTAGTGTGTCGCAATCTATTCACTATAAATGAATGATAATGAATAATAAGCCAATAAATTTGGTCTGGTATAAAGCTCTTTATTCCTTCTGTTCTAGACAACTCCACTTGGCAAATTGGTGATGGTAGGGATATCAATTTCTGGATGGACAAGTGGCTTTCTAGCACATTGGTTGATCTGTTAAATATACCCCAGTAGGTTCATAATTCTCTGGACTCTAAGGTTAGTGACTTTTTTACAAATGGGTCTTGGCATATTCCCCCAAGTTTATTCCAACGGCTGCCAAGCTTAGAAGAAGAGCTGAAAGCAATTTTCATTCCGTCACAGCCTGCTCAGGATATGTTAATGTGGTCCGCATCTAATTCTGGCTCTCTTTCATTGAAGGAAGCCTTTCTCTTCTCAAATTCGCCAGGTCAATTTATCCCTTGGGAAAATCTTATTTGGACCAATTTCATTCCCCCTTCCAAATCTTTCCTCATTTGGAGAATATTGCATAACAGAATGCCCATAGATGAGGGTCTATGTAAGCGTGGTTGCATAGTTGTCTCTATGTGCAATCTTTGCAAAAAACCTGTTGAATCTGCTGATCACTTGTTCTTGCATTGCAGTTATGGTCTTGGTTCCAATCTATTCTTAGTCAGCAAATTAACACCAACTCTTTGCTTGATGTCCTATCCATTTGTAGGAAATCTTGGAGCTCCCAACATAATAATGGCTGGTATAACTTATATTGTCTCTATCATTTGGTACTGTCGGAATCAAGCCAGGTTCCACAACAGGTCCATCAATCCTACAACAGCAACAAATTTAGTGTTGGCACAAGTTCGCTTGGCAGGAAAGATTAGCAAAGGAACCATGTACTCTGATATCAATGAATTTAAAATCTTGAAAGGTTTTAAATTAGATGTGCGTCCAGGAAAAGCCCCTGTTGTCACCCAAGTTGATTGGCATCCACCTAAGTGTAGTTGGTTAAATGTAACACTGATGGGGCTTCTAAAGGAGCGCCAAGAGCTGCTGCTTGTGGGGGTATATTCAGAGATAGAAGTGCTGCTATTATGGGTTGTTTCTCTGTCAACCTTGGTATCAACTTTGCTCTTAATGCTGAACTGATTGGCGCTATGACAGCTATAAAACTTGGCAACCAGAAAGGTTGGCTTAACCTTTGGTTAGAATGTGATTCTTTGCTTGTTATAAAGGCTTTTAAATCTCCTAGTCTAGTTCCTTGGAGAATTAGAAATAGGTGGTTAAATTGTATAGACATCACTAGTAGGATGAACTTTCGATACTCCCATATATACCGTGAATGCAACTTTTGTGCAGATAGACTGGCTTCTCATGGTCTTAGGATACAGGGTTTTTTTTGGTAGGATCTTCTCCCGAATTTTATCCGGGTAGATTTCTTTCGGAATAGGTTCGATCTTCTGTACTTTAGGTTCAAATGATTGAACTCTCATGGGTTTGGTTGATGCCCCCCCAATGTTTTGTAACTCTTTTCTTTCTTTATTTTATGAATTCCAAGTGTGTGGCATAGGATTGATATTGGTTGTAGTGCCAACCTAGTTGGGATTGCAAATATTATTAGTTCCTTTGCTCTCACCTTTCCACTAAAAAAAATGAATAATAACTATTATAAATTATAATTTTTTATTTAGCATGACCATAATGAATGATAATTATTATAAATGATTATTATATAAGGTTTTAAATTGTACTCCCCATTGTGGTGACTCCAAAATCCTTGAAGTTGTTGTTTAAATTGCAGTAGTTGATAATTTTTAACATCTTTGTATAATTCAATATGACAAAAAAAATCATGATTAAAAAGTATAAAAAAAAATTGCTTTGCCAATTGTGACTGTGGTAGGTAATTAGGCATGTTTTTAAGCCGATGGTGACACTAGATGATTTGGAGCAACAACCTCAACCGGTAATGGCGTTGTTTCATATATGCCAAAAGAAAGGAATACATGTTGATATAAATAGTGGAGGAATAGAGACGTAAGTATTGCTAATGTCTTTATAGATGGACAATTTGTTGCCTCTGCCTCCTCTGCTCAGAAGCATCTTGCGAAGCTGGAAGCCTCCAAGATTGCGTTACATAAACTTGAATGTTCTGTTCCCTCTAACATGAAGTCTCCCACTAATATGAAGCTAAACTTCTATACTAACGAGGATGGTACCTTAGTTGTTGTAGAAGCCAAACGTAGACTCCATCAACATTGTCAGATTAAAAGATGGCCTAAACCAGAGTACATGTACGTACCTATTCTTTAAGATGATATATTCAAGGATAAATTGCAATTTTGGTCCCCTTAGTTTCCCAAATTCATGAGTTTGGTCCCCTAATTTTTCATTGTAACATTTGGTCCCCCTAGTTTTATAAATTGACGATTTTGGTTCATCTGTTAGATTATTAAATAACAATTGTGATTTGTAGAGTTATTAAGTTAATTATAAATGTTTGATTAAAGTTTTTTTAATAATTAGTGATTTTTAATTCATTTATAATTAACTTAATAACTCTACATACTAATTACAATTATTAGTTAAAAATCTAACAGATGAACCAAAATCGCCAATTTGTAAAACTAGAGGGACCAAATGTTACGATTAAAAATTAGGGGGACCAAAATTGCAATTTAGCCTATATTCAATGAATAAAATTGATTTTCTTTCAGTTCACTTGCATGTGTGAAACTTTTGATCTTCCTTGTTGACCAACTAGTTAATTGCTCCTCGACGATGGCTCACAGGGTTGTCAAGCATTCAGGTCCCGTTCATCAAAGGAGATATGTCTGCACCGTTCGGATAACAACTGAAGATGGTATCCTTCAAATGTTAGGGTATGAAATATCTCAGGTGATGGATGCAAAGAATTTTGCTGCTTCCTTGATGCTTCCTTGATGCTTTTGTCCTTATAGGAGCGCAATCAACTAATCATTTGTGAGTGAGAATGGTGTTATTAGGGTGTCTCTCATCTCCTGTTTTAATTGGTTATTGTTTAGAGAGTAGTGCAAATTGGCATATCAAATCACAATGCCTATTTAATTACTTTGGCAATTTGTTCGTGAAATTGGGAGAGGTCATCTTGTATGTAAATGTATCATAATATAAAAAACAATTATAAAAGAGATTCCAAAGTTACTTCAATCCTACGTTCAATTTCTTGCAAGCAAATGAATTTGTCTAGAGCTTTAAAACATATATAAAACTTATTAGAGAGCATCCCTTGATATCAAGTAAAATATGTTGACATGTAAATTACCAATTAGAGTAATTTGGATCGATGGACAAATTTAAGTACTTTGTAATATTCAATTTATTATATTCAAGTCTTGAGACAATTTTATAAAAACATGTATTCAAGAATTTGTGCATAATCAAACATTAAAGTATCTCCCACACAGTTTCCCTTATCATAATAACTATAAACTCCTATTACATACATGTAATAAAGTGTTAAGTAGGTCTAATCTAAAAAATATTGTAATAAAAGAATTTTCTTATCTAAAAAAAATCAACCTTGCACCAAGCCTTGGTTCTTGTTTATATTCTTTTCTTTTTTTAAAAAAAATTAAAAGTGTTTTCCTTAACTAAGGATAATTGTCTTAGCATATTTTTTCAATATATTCACATATAAGTTATTTTATGTCTGACCCGAGGAACATTATTATGTGAGATAAGTCATCATTTGATTATTCTTACTATGATACATCAATAGTAATTAAGTCCTCACCATATATAAATAGTTGTGCATAATCAAACATTAAAGTATCTCCCATACATTTTCCCTTGTCAAAATAACTATAAACTCAAAATGAATAATAAAACTAAACAAAATCAATTAATAATAAAACTAAATAGATGAAATTAAACAAGACAAAATAAAATCAAAATGATGGTATATAACTATATGAGGAGAAAATGAAACAAGACAAAAATCAAAGGAGAAAAGTTAGCAAAAAAATTTACAAATATATAAAGGAAACATGTTTCGAATGAATAAATCTTTATAGAATAAAAGAATGAGAAGAAAAAAAACAGGAAAAAAAAAAAGAAAACTTATAATTTGGAAACATGGGTTAAAAAAAGAAAAAATAAAGATAAAAAATTAAAAAAGGTCATAAGAAAAATTTAGAAAGAACAATTTTTCACAAAAGAAAGATAATGACAAGGAAAGAAAAGAAAAAAAAAAACCCTTCAAATTTAAAAGAAACAGGGTTAAAAAGGAAGAAAAAAGAGAAGGATTAAAAAAGAAGAGTCAAGAAAAGGAAAGTTTAAGTAGAAGTAAGAAAAAAGTAAAAAAAAAAAAAAACCACTGTTACGTATTAGCTTGAAATAACACATTGAGTTTATGGAAAACAAAGGAAAAACTCATTGAGTTGGTGGAGAACAAAGGATTTTTTTTAGTGTTACATGAAGGAATTGGAAACGTGAAGAATAATAGAAGTGTAGCATGGAAAAATGAATGACTATCTGTTGGGCTTTTTAGTTTAAAATTGCAACCTAATTGATTGTTCAAACCAAACAAAATAAAAAATAATAATAAATGGAAGAGGAGTTTTGAAAACTCATGTGATGGAAGAGGAGTTTTGAAAACTCATGTGACATAACTTAACCATTTTCACGCATTTTTTTTAAAATAGCCGTATAAATTTTGAAGGGAACCCGCAATGCCTATACTTAAAGGCAACATTTCACATGATTTTCTTTGCTTTCCTTTCTTCTCGAAGGCTGAACCTTAAACTCTGCCTTTTGTCTTTGACCTACTTGCCAAATTTGATCTCTTCAACACGTTGAAAAACTTCGTGATTATGTTGCACCTGATCGGTGATGCAACACCTACAATGTGACACAAACCTATATTTGCCTTTATTGTGGACTAATGCATAAAATATGTTCGCTTAAGGGCAAGCGTACCCTACGCAATAGTGACAGTAGACTTTAAGTCAGGATATCAAAATTTTCAGATTTCCATCTGATTCTCCAAAATAAAATACTGAATAAATAAAAAAAGTAGTTCAATAACTAAAATTAGGTGTTACATTTTGGAAAATAGAATTTCAGAACTTAAAAATGGTATTTGGCTTATTTTCAACAAAAACAATTCAAATGTCTAAATTTGCTTTTCAATCTAGCTGTGAAATAGATAAGATTTTTAGCTTAAGTTCCTTATTTTCTAAAAGATCTAAATAAAAATTTAATGGTTTTTAGTTCAAAATGGTTTTGAAAATTTTTTCAAAAATTTCTAAGGACTTGAAATTGATTACTAAGCATAAAATAAACTTTTTAGAATTTAATTTATTTAATATAAAATTCCAAACTTTATTTAATATAAATGGGAAATTAAGGGCATTTTAATAATTTACTTACCTTTTATATATAAATGAATTTTAGGCAATTGCACACAAAAATGGTAGTAGTACAGAGTTTTCAATCATACAAAAGATGTTGTAGTAATTAAATAACCCCAATTTACACAAAACTAGGAATTGCATGAAACCAGTGGCATTTTAAAGAGGACACACAAGTCTCTAAGTCCACAAAAGGATTTTAGCTAATTCAAACCATAGTGTTCTAGCCAATGCAAATAGTACAAGTCTCATGCAACTAATACGACTCAACATCTCATGCACAGGTTTCAAGAATAATTGTGCATACACTTGGGCATGACTTAATGTTGGTTCTACATAAGGATTAGCCATTTTAACTCATGTTAAATTAGGGGAGGACAACTAGTGATCATTTCTCAAGTCTTTCAAGTCCTAAAATGACTCATACAATGCGAACACCAAATTTGTCTTGCCTTATAGACTCACCCAACCAGTTGTAATAGTAAATTCACTAAATTTTTTGGAAAAATATAAATGATGTGAGTCCAGTTGGATTTGAAATTTAATATCAAAACTACCAGACTAACAAAGGGTTTTGGCTAATTCATTCTACATCAATACCAGTTTCGAAATTAAGCTTTACACAAAACCAATTCCAGCACACATGTTTATTTAGTTTCAAATTCTCTAACTTCTCACACACTTGGTTGTGAGGACTTATTTTATGCCACACTTAGACACCTATAGGGCAGGTTCAAATAGGGGAAGGCCCTAGGGTCTATGGTGAGGACTTAATTACTATTGATGTATCATAGTAAGAATAATCAAATGATGACTTATCTCACATAATAATATTCCTCAGGTCAGACATAAAACAACCTATATGCGGATATATTTAAAAAATATGCTAAGACAATTATCCTTAGTTAAGGAAAACACTTTTAATTTAAAAAAAAAAAAGAATATAAACAAGAACCAAGGCCTGGTGCAAGGTTGACTTTTTTGAGATAAGAAAATTCTTTTAATACAATATTTTTTAGATTTGGTCTACTTAACACTTGATTACATGTATGTAATAGGAGTTTATAGTTATTATGACAAGGAAAAATGCATGGGGGATACTTTAATGTTTGATTATGCACAAATTCTTGAATACATGTTTTATAAAATTATCTTATGATTTGACTATAAATTGAATATTACAAAGTACATCGATCCTAATTACTCTAATTGGTAATTTACATGTCAACATATTTTACTTGATATCGAGGGATGCTTTCTAATAAGTTTTATATATGCTTTTAAGCTCTAGACAGGTTCATTTGCTTGCAACAAATTGAAAGTAGGGTTGAAGTAACTTTGGAATCTCTTTTATAATTGTTTTTATATTCTGATACATTTTACATACAAGATGATGTCTCTCAATTTCACGAACAAATTGCCAAAGTAATCAAATAGGCATTGTAATATGCCAATTTGCACTACTCTCTAAACAATAACCAATTAAAACAAGAGATGGGAGACACCCTAATAACACCATTCTCACTTAAAGAAGATTAGTTGATTGCGCTCCTTTAAGGACAAAAGCATCAAGGAAGCAGCAGAATTCTCCGCATCCGTCACCTGAGATTTTTCATACCCTGACATTTGAAGGATACCATCTTCAGTTGTTAGCCGAACGGTGCAGACATTTCTCTCTTAATGAGCTGGACCTGAATTCTTGACAACCCTGTGAGCCATTGCAAAGGAGCAACTAATGAGTTAGTCAACAAGGAAGATCAAAAGTTTCAAACATGCAAGTGAACTGAAAGAAAATCAATTTTATTCATTGAATATAGGCTAAATTGCAATTTTGGTCCCCCTAGTTTCTAAAATCCACGATTTTGGTCCCCCTAGTTTTTAAATGTAACATTTGATCCCCCTAGTTTTACAAATTGGCGATTTTTGTTCATCTGTTAGATTATTAACTAATAATTTTGATTAGTAGAGTTATTAAGTTAATTATAAATTAATTAAAAATCATTAATTATTAAAAAATTTAATAAAACATTTATATTTAACTTGATAACTCTATTAATCACAATTATTAGTTGATAATTTAACATATGAACCAAAATCGTCAATTTATAAAACTAGGGGACCAAATGCTACAATTTAAAACTAGGGGACCAAAATCGTGAATTTGGGAAACTAAGGGGACCAAAATTTCAATTTAGCCTTGAATATATCATCTTAAAGAATAAGTACGTACATGTACTCTGGTTTAGGCCATCTTTTAATCTGACAAAGTTGATGGAGTCTACGTTTGGCTTCTACAACAACTGAGGTACCATCCTTGTCAATATAGAAGCTTAGCTTCATATTAGTGGGAGACTTCATATTAGAGGGAACCGAACATTCAAGTTTATGTAAGGCAATCTTGGAGGCTTCCAGCTTCGCAAGATGCTTCTGAGCAGAGGAGGCAGAGGCAATAAATTGTCCATCTATAAAGACATTAGCAATACTTACATCTCCATTCCTCCACTATTTTATATCAATGTGCATTCCTTTCTTTTGGCATATATGAAACAACGTCGTTACCGGTTGAGGTTGTTGCTCCAAATCATCTAGTGTCACCATCGGCTCAAAAACATGCCTAATTACCTGCCACAATCACAATTGGCAAAGCAATTTTTGTCATATTTTTTTTATCAGGATTTTTTTTGTCATATTGAATTATACAAAGATGTTAAAAATTGTCAACTAGCACAATTTTAACAAGAACTTCAAGGATTTTGGAGTCACCACAATGAGGAGTACAATTCAAAACCTTATCTAATAATCATTTATAATAGTTATCATTCATTATGGTCATACTGAATAAAAAATAATCATTTATAATAGTCATTATTTATTATCATTCATTTATAGTGAATAGATTGAGACACACTAAATAATAATTTATAATTGTTATGATTTATTATCATCCCAATGGATTTACTAGTGAGGTGATGAATTGATAAACATACGCACCATCCTTGTTGTTTCAATGTCAAACTTGAGGTCGACATAGATAGCGCCGATGATGGACTTGATGATGTCGACAAGGACCTTGGGTGCCTTCACCGATCCACCATGCACGATGGGGTGATTCTCTTTGGTGATGGCATCCACAAAGCGTCCCACTTGATCAATAAGGGGACGAGTATTGTGGCGGATGAATTGGTGGAGGCTGTAGTGGACAGCAACGCGGGCCAGCTTCTCGGTGTTGGTGTTAGCGTCACGTAGAAGAAAGAGTTGGCCAGGCTGGAGATTAGGGTAAATGAGGAAGAGGTGGGTGGTGATGGCGACACTCAGAATGAAGTCTCCAATGAAGCCAAGACGCTTATAGGAGACACCCTCCGTGAAGGAGGAGTGGGTAAGTGCTTGTTCTAGAAGACACTTTTCGTGGAATACGTAGCCTATTATATTCTGCACTTGCTCAACCAAATGCTGCTCCATCTTGGCAAATGCAGTAGTGATGCAGTGGTGCAAATATTTCAACACTTTGTGTTTATGTATGTTTTTCTATGTGCCTCTGTATCACTGCAAGTGAGGAGCAATGCTTTTTATAAGCTTCTCAATTTTTTTTTTAATTACCAAAGTCCATTTTGAAAAAAAAATTTCAAAGTATGATTTGACAAACTTGCATAAGTCAATTCTAATAGAAGTAAAAAATAAATGACTTATATAGTATGAAACATTTTTTATAATTAATTAAATTTTATAAAAAAAATAATTTATAAAACATGTTGAAAAGACTAAAATTAAAATGTACATTAAAACAATATATAGACTTTGAAAATATATAATTAATAACTTGTTTAAAAAAATATAATACAAATATATAAATAAATAGACTTTTTATTTTATATAATAAATTTTTTTGTTAATTACTAAACATTTAAAAAAAATACTTTAGACAATATATTTTATAAAACAAAAAAATTCAAACACCAGTCAAATAAAAAAGAGAAAATTCAAACATTGACTATTACAATATATAGGAATTAAGAATAATAATTGTAGCACCCCTTGTTACGGTTTACAACTCTTGTTATTATTTTTGAAATTTGTGGAATAAATAATAATTGATTATTAAAAATGACCTTTCTTATTTTAGTTTTTTTTTTGTAACTTTAAGACTAGAAACACCAACATCAATCATCCTTTCCAAGTTGTTTAAAAGCATCCATGTATGAAATATCGTTCATCACAAAAACAACTCGTTTTATAAAGTGTCAAGTCCACAACAAACCATAGTAAACAATTCACAATTCGTATTTTCACATAAACAATTTATCAATAAGAAATCCAAATACTGCAAATACACACTTATAACTTTCAATTTGGACATATTACAATTGAGTCAACTGAATAAAATGATACATTATAATATTAATCCCTAGCCTACACACATATTTACAGGAAAATGACTAGGACCCAGACCAATGACATCAATATATACCCACCCCTAAACAGATCCATGAGGTGTCTTTGAGAGGACCCTCCTCTTTCTCCACCACGTCCGTTGTATCTACGACACTTGTAGTAGCATTCCCGTTCCATCTTCCTCGTCCGTGCAAGGCCATCCATCATCCTCAATTGTAGGAAAAAAAAGCATGGGAGTGAGTTCCTCCACCCTTCTATGAGACGCAAGAAAAATGGACCTTTTGGTTCAACATACAAAATCAATCACTTTACTATGATCGAACATGGACACCACTCATAAGGTTTCCCTAATTCTCCATCTAGGTTTCATTCACACTTGGGCTCCTATTGCCCCTAGACCTCCCAGGTCACAAATGTCTTACATGATAATCATTGGGTGACGATATGGGAGTACATGTCCTGCTGGTACAACACAGAACATTCTCAACCATAACTTATCAAGAAGCATGGAGAACTTGGTGTGAAGAATTTGCCTATAGCCTTAGAGTCCAAAATCTGAAGTCCAAACAACTTCAGAAACAAGAAACTAGAAGTTGGAAAGGTAGTACTATTTTTCGGGCCAAAGTGCAGATATCAGAAGCTATATATGATTAGAGGCATGAAGTTGGGGATAATTTAAGTGAAGGGTTAGATATTAGAAGCTACGCATGACTTAAGGATCATTAGAAGATGCATTGCTTAGATAACTTGTGAGGACAAACGTTTCTACACAGTTAAAGAGCACACACCATGAGTTGTAACGTCAACTCTATGCAATAGTGTACTGATTCACTACCTTGATGAAAGCTCTCTTGATCCAACGGATCTATTCAAAAGAAGAGAGAGAGCTAAGTTCTACTTTAACAAGGCGACCATTCTTAGGAAAAGTAGTCACACACATACTGCAATGGTCAAGAATGAATCTACACCATTTTGTAGAAGACTTACTTTTCTAAAGTAGCAAAACCTCATGGCTGAGTTGGAATAAAAGAGAAGCCATGAGCTGTGGATAGAGCAGCAAGCACCATTGAATAGAATTCAAAATTCAAAGCTGGTGCAAGTTGTTCCAGCTAAGGAAGGTGGATGATCCTATTGTGCAATTGAGACAACACACAACGGATCTCGTTGGCCTCCAAGTCTCTTGAGTTTAGGAGTAACCAATCTCCTTGGCTTCCAAGAAAATGAGCAACAGTCAACTTCAAGGTAGTCTATATAAGGACATTGAAGTGCTACTAAAGTTCCTTGCCAGGAAGGAAACAACTTAGAGAGTTAATAGGTCAGAAGCCTCATCAACTTCTGATACTAGACTTCCTTAGCCCAAGCTCTCTTGATTTATATAGCCAAATCTATCTAGCCATAGAGATTCTGTAAACATCTTCTCATAAGAGCTTATTGATAGGTTTCTCCCTGTGAGATGTAATAGGTACCTATCCAAATAGAACTTGTTTAGGATAGGGAACCTCAAAAAAGTAATCAAGGAACTGCTGCTTCTGAAGGTTGTGAGTGACCACAACAGGTCGCTATGAGAGTCAAGTAACAGTTAAAAGTATCCAGTCTTTGAACCCAGAATTGCTACTCTGGGTTCAAAGCCTGGATAGGCTTTTAGAAAGAATACCTGGGTAGATAGCCTGCAAAGGCTTAGAGAATACTGGGGTTAAGCCTGGAGAGGCTTGTTAAAAGAATACTCGGGGGAGCCTGCAAAGGCTTAGAGAATACTGAGGTGTAGGAGCCTAGAGAGGCTTCAAAAAAGAAAGAATACCAGGTTGGAGTTTGTATTAGTGGAAAGCCTATAGTTGTAGGGACTGGACGTTGCCCAGGTGGGGTAAAGCAGGATAAATTCCTCTATATGCTTTATCCTTCTTACTGCTTGTGATCTGTGTGTTTCTGTATCTTTATATCGAGTAGCTTGATTTTTAACTGTTATATCTTTGATATAAAATCTTTCTAAGCTACTCAAACTGTTTTAAAAAGTCCAAAAGCATACATCTACTTATTGTTCTTAATTGATAAAACAAATTCTACCTACCCTGAATATGATATTTTAAGAGTAGCTTTTGAAGTAGTATATGAAAGTATTTCTGTATGATTATTATTGAAAATCTTTTTTATACAAAATACTTTCAAAGGATATCGATTTCTCTCAATAAAGCTTCTTGAAGTTGTCCTTTGGACATATCCAAAACTTCAAAAGCTAAGTGTTCTTTTGCAGAAAAGCCATACTCGGTTAAGTGTCACTTTTCAACCCCCGTTCTAGTGACCTTTTAATCCACTTCAATTCGCTTAGTCAGGGACGTCAAGCCGATTATGCGATTCCCTCATGCCCAGAAGTCTCACAGCTCAACACCTTATCTCCCCCCAAGATCGCATCGACAAATATATTTGTAGGTACCTTCCATATTCAAGCCAATCCTCTTATTCAAATTCTCATCTTACTTGTCACTCCTCAATAGTGTGTGAGTGTGTGTGTATGCAACTTCATAATGAAACTAAATAACCATTCTTTAAAATTGAATTATTTTTGTGTTTACATTTAGTTAGTCCAATATGACGTGGCGTGACAGGACTTTACATTTTATGCTATCATAGTTGATCATATCTTTTAGGAATAAACCTATAGAGAATATGTTCGTTGTGTCTTTTGTTTATGCTTAGTGTTATTATTTCTACAAGGAAACGATTATCGTTTGGTAGACTATGTGCTAGTGTATATCTATTTTCCTTAATGAGTTATGATCAGTTTACAATGTTAGGAACTTATAGCTAGATGTATGCCCCATCTAAAATGGATATCTTGATGGTGACAACTCAAACTATGAGATATGGCTACCAAAGTGACTTAGCAAGTTGTTGTCATAAAGAAATTAACTACTATAATCATTTCATAAATGCATTAAAAAGGATGGAAAAGGAAATTGAAAATCCCTTATTTTGCTACAAGATTTTAGAGGTCATACCATTAAATTGCATTTGTGACTCCCTTGCAACAAGCAATAGTTGTAGAGCAGTAAAATGAACTAAGAAGGTACACCATCAACTTGCTAACTTATTGATGTATTAGCAAACTTGTTGGTTATTTTTTAATATCAAACTATAAATGCATAAGTTGTGAAAACATGTTTAAAGCATGAATATGATCATATGAATACAAAAAAAAAGAATAAAAAAAGGACACAAGGATTTTATCCTAGTCCACCTAAACAATCGTTGGGTTATATTTAATTCCTAAGCTAGGTTAGATTTTTCCACTACTTTAACCCTAAACTAGTATTTTTTTTAAGCAACTTTTGTAGGCTTTCTCAACAACAACAAAGATAGCCACACACTATGGTAAACACCCAAAAGTAGTATTGTTTCTATAGTAGTCTCTCTAAGTTCTTTCACAACCACAATACTCTCAAACCAAAACTAGCAACCTAGTCAGCTTGGGAGAAAATGAAACAAGGACAGGATAATGGATCTTTCTTTCTTTCTTTCATTCTTTTGTTATCTTCTAAAGGCTCCTCAATTTTCTAACTAAGGATAGTATCACAGGGTTAACCCAAGGGTAAAGCAAATAAAGCTCAAGCTTTAAGCCCACTAATAAAAAATTATTTGTTATTAGTTTTTTCAAGCAAAAAAGGCCACACATATGTTGGCAAAAAGGCCCAACATACAACTCTCTTATTTAAAGTAGAAAAAGTCTTTCTCAAAATTTGCTTTAGGTCTCACTTTGTGTTAGGTTGGCCCTAGATAGACATGAAGTTTTGGAGCTAGCTGTAACACATAAATATTGGTGAACCTTTCTGGATTTGTAAATTTGGAATTAGTTTTTGTTAATTTCGGATTGAGTAATTGGAATTAACAAACACTAATTCCAAATTTATGAATCCAGAAAGGTTCACCAATATTTATTTGTTATAAATTAGGTATTCCAGAAAATAACCAAAAACCTAGAAAGAAAAAAACTTACCTCGGACACGTAGAGGAGAACGACCTCTAAACTTATAAAATGGAAAGGAAAATGTTGGAATATTAGAAATTACAAAGGTGCAGGAAACAATTCATGGAGTGCAGGAAGCAATTGGCTAAACTTGACCATAGAGGATTGTAAAATTTAATGTAATTGTTAGGCTCTTGCTATTTCCACTTCCTTTTTTTGCTAAGTACACTCCTCTTTCCCTTTTTAAAATTAAATTACTTAAATAACCTCTCCCTTACAAACCTTCTTCTCTCCCTCGCACACTCCCTTTTTCAGCGCAACAACACACTCTTCTTCTCTCCCTCGCACACTCCCTTTTTCAGCGCAACAACACACTCCCTGTTTCATAGCAACAACACCCCCCTCTCTTTCACTCCCTTCACCTACTCCAATCTCTTGCTCTGGTCTTCCTTTACTCATTCCTTGCTCAATCTTTTGCTTTAGCATTAGGGTTTTTTCATGCTCCAAACTTTAATTCAGTATGTTTATGCTCCCAACTACTTTCCTTTACTCCTCCCTTGCTCAATCTCAGTATGTTTATTTAAGTTGTTGCAATGGAATGTCTCTTAGAGTAGTCCAGATTGAATGACCAATATGAATTATATGTTTTCTCCACTTCAATTGTTCACTATTGTACAATTTTCCGTTTATATGGTGTTTTTAATGGTCTTAATGTTGTACTTGAATTTTTCCAGATATTATTCTTAACATTCCAAAAAGTACTTTCCAGAACACAAAACAGTATTCCGGAAAGTAATTTCTAGAATACAGCTTTATGTTTTAACATTCCAGAAATACTTTCTGGAACACAAAATAATATTCCGGAAAGTATAATCTGGAACATAGTTTTATTTTTTAACATTTTGGAAAGTATTTTCTGGAACACAAAATAGTATTCTAGAAAGTACATTCCGGAACATAGTTTTATTTTTTAACATTCTGGAAAGTACTTTCTAGAACACAAAATAGTATTCTGGAAAGTACATTCCGGAATAATAATTATATATGTTATGGGTATAAAAGGTATATATGATAATAACAATTAGAAGAAGAAAAACAAATGAGAGTGTAATTAGCAAAAGAGAGAAGTGGATATAGAAAAGCCTAATTGTTAACTTCGATGTCCAGCCCAATTGTATGATCCAAAATAACAACGGATTAGGCTTATAACCTATTTAATAATAGGCCTAGGTTTTGTTCGTCAATTTTCTTTTTTGCGTGAGCATATGATAAATGTTGGTACTGATAGTGAGTTCTTTTTACAAATGATTGTCTTCGGACCATGAGCGCACACTACGGAGGGTATTTCCCTCCCAACATGATTTATTTCATACCCAAACTGACTTTACCAGGATTCGAATCCTGGACCACTTGGTTAAGGAACACAAATGATTGTCTTTATTATAAGCATTGTGTACCACACATTATTTTGCTTGAATCTCATACGAACAGTTCTGAAGTACTATACATCAATTATTTTCTCCAACTCCAAAGCTTAATAGTAGCAATTAGTTGAGTGCCTCTTCGAGGAGCCTATAAGAAACCTATTACATGACCATGATATTGGTATATTTCATTGTCTTAGGGAAATTATTAGGTCGTTTCATAATCCCATTTGTTTACGATTTCAATTAATTTTTATATGATACATATTTAAAATTTTTAATTACCAAAAAAATAATTACAGTCCATGTGGTTTCATAATCCCATGTGTTTATGATTTCAATTAACTTTTATATGATACATATTTAAATTTTTTAGTTACCAAAAAAAAATTACATTCCATGCGGTTTCATAATTCCACGTGTTTACGATTTCAATTAATTTTTACATGATGCATATTTAAAAATTTTAATTATCAAAAAAAAAGTTACAGTCCATTGTATATAGAGATTAATGAGGATTATAATAATTTCAGACTATCTAATCATTTCTCTTATATTCAAGTAAACATGATCATTTAAAGAGGAATGTAAAAGATGCTAGGAATACACTCTCCAACACTCTTTTGAGCACATTTTTGTTAGTTGAAATTTATTGAAAATCAGACCATTTTGTAAATCCCACTTCATATTTAACAAATCTCTCATGATGTGTAATTTTCAATAAATTCTAGGCTTAATTGCATTTTTTATTCCCCAACTTTAGCATACATGCAATTTGGATCCCTGTATTTTAAGATGAGCTAACTTAAAGTTTACTCAATGTTACAATTGATTCCTTCCATCGGTCTTATGTTAAAAACTTAACGAAATTTACTTATGTGGCATTGGATGTTGACATGGCAACTGATGTGTCATAATGATGTGGCATGCAAAAGATGAAAATTCCATAAATTTTGCAACAAGTGAGGATCAAACCCATTACGCCATACTCCAAAACCCAACATGCTTCAATAATATATAAGCGAAAATTATAATATACTAATGAGTAATGTTTGCTTAGCAGTTTAGTGTTGTGTTTTGGAGCAAGGGGTAAGGGGTTTGATTTGCACTCATCGCAAAATTCATGAATTTTTTCTCTTACTTTCACAAGTCACCTCATCATAACACGTCAACTGCCACATTAATATCCAATGACACATAAACAAATTTCATTAAATTTTTAACTAAAGAATGACAGATGGATTTGATTGTAAAATTGAGTGAACTTTAGGACCCAATTAACTCATTTTAAAATATAGGGACTCAAATTACACATATATCAAACTTAAGAGATTAAAAGTGCAATTAAGACTAAATTTTAACAAAGAAAGTGTGTTAAAAATTGTGTTCATATCACTACTTTTATTTAAAATGGAATTATATAGTGTTATGCATCACAAGGATAAGGCCTAAAGTACAATAGTTTTGCAGCTCTATATATTCAAGTGGAAGATAGAAATTACGTTAGAAAATAGAACACGAAACTATAAATTTTTTTTTAAAAAAAATTCTATGTATATAAACTCGCTACAGACATCTAAGAGGCCCTTCAAATTGAATTTGTAGGAGGTACTCCACTGTGCTCATGCATCTATATATGTTTAGACCAGTCCCACACAAGTACTCTTGTTATGTTATTCTCTTTTCTTAAAGTGATAAATGATGAGCAATGCATATAAGGCAGTGTTGAGAAACAGATTTTGGAATGACAATGAACAAGTCTCCAAGGAGAGGTCCGAGAGGATGAACATTGTTCTTTTGAAATGCCAGCGTCTGTTTACAAATGAAGCTTCAACTTCAAATTCTGGCCAAGAGGAATCCTTGGAAGGAGAATGCTATTACTATGATCTTGTGTTGGAAGAGTTGTTGAGTAGGATAGAGGAGGATGCTATGAGGTTGAACAAATCTTATGGGAAGATGAAGGCGTCTATTGTTCTCTGTCAGGATCATGAACTGGTTTCTAACGAATATCTGAGGGAAATTGCAAAAGAAAAATAGTTGGCAATGTTGGGAGCTGCAATGTTCATGTTCACAGGACAAGGAAGCTCAGGATTGGAATGGCCACTATTGCCAATGTTGGGGTTGGGCATGTCAGGATTGAGGGCTAATTTCAAGAAGACACCTTATGGGAAGTTAAGGGTGGAGGACAATGTTCAAAGGACTTCTAAAGAGTAGGGAATTTTCATTTTCTTTCTGTATTGTATCCTTGTATTAAACATTTCAGTTTGTTGTCAAATAGCTTCATGTTAAATTCTAATTGTAGTGTGATAGGTATTTGTCTCTACTGTTTATTGTTTTCTTCCTTCACTACTTACAGGGGCAAAGCCCCAAAATAATATATTTTAATTATTTATGATTGTTTTAAATTTTATGTTAAATTCTAATATATTTATTTACGACTTTATTGATGAAATTTATTTTAATTATTTATGATTGTTTTAAATTTTAAATTTTATATAATATTGAATGGATTGAAATTATTATTCAAAAATAAATAAGCTATATGGAAATTGACTTTTTACATCGGTTATAATTATAACTGATGTAGAAAGCTCATTTTTTTACATCAATTGCAATGATAGCTGATATTGAAAGTTCACATTTTATATCGGTTATAGTTAGAATCGATGTAAAAAAAAGAACTTTTTACATCTATATCGCCTGCATCCATAATGACCGTACAACCAATGTAAAAAGTCATTTTTAACCAATGTAAAAAGCGTTTTCTGCACTAGTGTCAAGACATTTAGTCCCCCAATTTTTCAAAATTAGCAATTTTTTGTCCTTCCAAAAGTTGACCATCCATGGTACTTATGTTGACTTGACGCTTATGTGGCAAGAAATTAAATAGTACTAAAAATAGAGTGTCTAGTGGAAATTGAACCTAAGACCTCTTACACAAAAGCTACACAATGAACCACTAGGCTACAAAGTTTCTTTAGTTAATATTGTAAACAATATTTGTCATATATCATAACTAGACAAGTTTTTTTTTATTTTTCTTATTTTATTCTAATTATTAAAATTAATTAAATTACGTAAATTAGTATGTAAATTATTTACGTAAATTATTATATGTAATTTACATAAATTTATATTAATATGTAAATTATAAATAAAATAAAATTTTATTAATTGGTATAATTTCAATTAAAATAAATTACATAAAAACAAATTTATGTAATTTGTATAAATTACATAAAATGATTTATATAATTGGAATAAAAACAATTTATACATGAAATAAATCTAATATTTTTATTTTATTTATAATTTTTTTTAATAATTTACATATTATCAGTATAAAAAATTATTTTGAGTAATTACATATTTTAATTATACAAATTTGTTTTATGTATCAATACATACATATATATATATATATATATATATATATATATATATTATAAATTTTAATTAATTTATAAATTATTTTAATTATACAATTCTAGAATAAAAAAATTTATATATTAATTAAATCTTCTAATTAAAATATATATTAATACGTTAAATAAATTTGTGTAATTAAAATATGTAAGTTACTCAAAAGAATTTTGTATAATTATAATGTGTAAATTATTAAACATTTTGTATAAATAAAACAAAAGCATTTAATTTATTTAATTTATAAATTATTTTTATTCTAATTATATAAATATAAATCAATATAATTACGAAAGTTAATATATAAAATATTTATATAAATAAATTTAGGTATTTTATACAAAATACATAAATTTATTTTTATGTAAATTATTTTTATTCAAATTATACAAATTAATAAAATTTTAATATTTATGTTTTTTATAATTATTTTTGGTGCGGTAAGAAAAATAAACAAAGCTACATATTGATATAAATTTATGAAGTTTGTGTAAATTACATAAAATAATTTATGTAAATAATTTACATACTATTTACGTAATTTAATTAATTTTTATATTGAGAATAAAATAAGAAAAAATTAATAACTTGTGCAATAATGATATATAACAAATATTGTTTTCAATATTAGTTAAAGAAACTTTGTAGCCTAGTTGTTCATTGTTTAGTTTTTGTGAAAGGAGTCTTGGGTTCAATTCCCACTAGGGCACTTTATTTTTCATACTATTTAATCTATTGCCACATAAGCATCATGTCAGCAGCTTACATTGCCGCATCAATCCAAGGAAGGACTAAAATTGCTGATTTTGAAATTTTGGGGGACTAAATGTCTTAATTTTAAAATAGGAGGACTAAAATTGTTGATTTTAAAAATTTGGGGGACTAAATGTCTTGATTTTAAAATAGAGGGACTAAAATTGCGGATTAAGAATTATAGGGGAACCAAAAATGCATTTTAGCATATAAATGTATCCACTTTCAAGGGAAATGAGTGATATTTTTTTTGAATAAAGCGATGATATGCAAAGCATCAAAGAGAAACTTGACATCCCAACAACGTTGGCACCCCAAGAACTACCTATCCTCTGCCCCATACCAACAATTTATTAAAAATTAAAAAGGTTACACTGAATAATATCCAAAGAGAAAACATGGCCAATGCAAAAAGCATATACAACTTAACTAAATCTGTAACTAGGGAGTCCTAGCCTATCTCTTCGAAAAGGCTCACTAATAAAATGTGGAATTAAATCCCACCAGTTAAAACCACTAGAAGTGATACCAAAGTTTGCAAGACGATCCGCACACATGTTGCCTTCACAATAAATATGAGAAATAGCAAACTGCAGAGAGCGTGTAGAGACACATCAATTTTCCCAACGAACCCTTAGCCACCAAGGCACAAGAGAAGGAGAGTGATAGGCCTGAACCACCAAAGATGAATCACATTCAATCCAGAGGCAAAGCCATCCTTTGTCTAAAGCAAGATCAACAGCTTGAATAACCGCATTCAGCTCAGCACAAAACACAGTTGAAATGCCTAAATGATTAGCAAAACAACCTAAAAGATTCCCCTGCCAATCCCTGAATATTCCTCCACATGCAGCAGTTCCTGGGGTCCCTCTGGTAGCCCCATCAGTGTTACATTTGATCCATCCTCTAAGAGGTGGATTCCAAATTACCTCTTGAATTCTGGGAGCTTTACTGACATGACTTGAAATGGAAAAAGATTTAAACAAAGTAAACTCTTCCAAAAAAGAGTGCATAGTACCATGAGAATGATTGCCCGAAAGAGAAACTGGAAATGAGTGATATGTCATTAATAGACTTTACAATAATTTAAGGGTATAAAAGGAACTTTGCAATTAATATATTTGAAAGTGGTCAATGTTTCTTATAATTAGAAACAAAAAATTACAATTATTTGTTTCTTATATATACGAACGAATGTAGTATATTTTAAACTTAATTTATTAAAAAATATATCATTTTGGAATTGCCTCTAGTCCTTTGGGTTCGATATTCGGACTTAAAATCTGTTGTCACTATTGTGTAGGGTACGCTTGCCCTTAAGTGAACATATTTTACGCATTAGTCCACAATAAAGGCAATTGTAGCTTTGTGTCACATTGTAGGTGTTGCATCACCGATCAGGTGCAACATAATCACAAAACTTTTCAATGTGTTGAAGAGGTCGAATTTGGCGAGTAGGTCAGGGACAGAAGGCAGAGTTTAAGGTTCAGCCTTCGAGGAGAAAGGAAAGCAAAGAAAATTGTGTGAAATGTTGGCTTTAAGTAAAGGCATTGTGGGTTCCCTTCAAAATTTATACGGCTATTTAAAAAAAAAGGGTGAAAATGATTAAGTTGTGTCACATGAGTTTTCAAAACTCATCTTCCATTTATTATTATTTTTTATTTTGTTTCGTTTGAACAATCAATAGGGTTGCAATTTTAAACTAAAAAGCCCAACAGACAGTCGTTCATTTTTCCATGCTACACTTCTATTATTCTTCACGTTTCCAATTCCTTCATGTAACACTAAAAAAATCCTTTTTTCTCCACCAACTCAATGAGTTTTTCCTTTGTTTTCCATCAACTCAATGTGTTATTTCAAGCTAACACGTAATAGTGGTTTTTTATTTTTTTTCTTCTAATGAAACTTTCCTTTTCCTTTTTAATCTTTCTCTTTTTTCTTCCTTTTTAACCCTGTTTCTTTTAAATTTTAAGGGTTTTTTTTCTTTTCTTTCATTGTCATTATCTTTCTTTTGTGAAAAATTGTTCTTTCTAAATTTTTCTTATGACCTTTTGTAATTTTTTTATCTTTATTTTTTCTTTTTTTCCCCATGTTTCCTAATTATAAGTTTTGTTTTTTTTTCTTTTTTTTCTTCTCATTCTTTTATTCTATAAAGATTTATTCATTCCAAACATTTTTCCTTTATATTTTTGTAAATTTTTTCCCTAATTTGTCTTCTTTGATTTTTGTCTTGTTTCATTTTCTCCTCATATAGTTATATACCATCATTTTTATTTTATTTTGGGGGAGCTCCAACCCCAATCCTTGGGTTTAGTGTAAGAGATGCATAAATCATAGTTGTCATGCTTGTTTGGCATAAGATTCATCATTAATTTGCATTATTGTGAGGATTTGGGTAGTTGGGTAGCATTTATGGTAAAGGGGTTACGCATAATCACGAACCCTATGACCTGCAGAGTCGCAGACTCTCGCTTAAGCGAGCTCTGCATGGCGCTTAAGCGAGGAGCGTACTCTATGCAATTCTCGCTTAAGTGTGAGTTTCTGGCGCTTAAGCGTGGTGTTCTAGTGCTTAAGCGCGAGGGTTTGGCGCTTAAGCGCAAAGCTCCAGGGACCGGGTCTAATTGGAATACTCTGACGCTTAAGCGCAAGTGTTTGGCGCTTAAGCTTGGCACTATGGCGCTTAAGCGCTAGGATTTGATGCTTAAGCGTGAGGTGCCAAGGTCAGGATGGGTTAAGCACAAAATTCTTGCTTAAGTGACTGACCCCTGAAACATTATGTTTAGTTCTATCATTTCCAAGTTATTTTCCTTACTACATTTTGTACGTTTATATGATCTATGAGGATAATGATATGTAATAAATGAAAGAGGGGATTCCTTTGGGGTTCAAAGAAAGTGATATATATATATATATATATATATATATTGATAAGTTAAGCATGCAAAAGAAATGAATTGGCCACTTTAGAAGGTAGGCGGCATCTTCCGTCACTTCCTACCTTCCGAAGATGTGGCATAGCTCCTCGGGTCGGAGGAGAATAATACGAGGCCAAGGCATAAAAGGAAAGGGACGCCTTTAAATATATTGAGCTCAATAGATGCCGTAGGACGGAAAAAGAATAAAGAAAGTTAACTTAAAGCATGCAAAGTAAATGTTAAGATTATGTCAATAGTGATGTAAAAGTAGCATATGATAGTGATTTATAGTACTTTCATGAATGATAAAAGATTATAATGCATGTCTTTAACACTCACTGAGACCCTGTCTCATCAGTTTAGTGTTTATGTTCCAGATTAAACAGGTTTGAATTATGGAGACAAGAGGCCTAGAAGATATTATGTTTATGTAGCAATATCTTTATAGGCTAGTTTTTGTTAAAAGAACTCTTTATGTATTCTTTTGGCATAGGATCCCATGTATAGGGATTACCTTTTATGTATATGATGTAATTACTTAAGAATGATGTAGGCCCTTGAACAGTTATACTCTTGAGTAATAATATCATATATGTTTATATTATCCAGGTTGATGACTAAAATGTAAGTTAGATGGTAGTACCCATTAGGGTGTTACAATGGAAAAGACTAAAGAAGTTATAATGAATTCATTTGAAAACAATGAAAGCAAATGCAAGGAAGTTTTTGAAATTATTTACAATGGGGGGGACTTGCCAACTTTATTGCCCCTTGCATGCAGCTAGTCACTTTTTAAACTTGGAGTTGTTCTTCACCAATCCTTCTATGGAATGTGATTTTGAGGTGGTAAACAAACTGTATGCATGGATTGAGAGATTAATCTCTAATCTAGAGGTAAGACAAGATTTTTGAAGAGCTACCCACTTATAAAATCAGTGGTGGTATGTTTGGAAGTAAATTTATAATTCAACAAAGGAACACTATTTTTACTAAGTGAGAAAATTTTTCTCAATTCTTCTAACTTTTTGTGTTATATCCATTACTGCAATTGCATAACAGTTGTAGTGGACTTGTTACATTTAGTGCAATGGTGACTATCATATGGATTGTCAACTCCAAATTTGCAACAATTAGCTATATAGATTTTGAGTTTGACATGTAGTGTGTCGAGATGTGAATGCAACTAGTGTCTTTGACCAAGTAATTTATTAATTAATGATTTTAATAATTGTTATTAGTTAATACTTTTTACTCTTAGTCACTTATAATTTTTTATCTATATTATTTGTTACAAATTCATTCTAATAAAGGAATAGACTTGAGCATAAAAGACTACACAACTTGGTGTATGTCAAATATAATCAAACATTGATTAAAAGATATAATTATAGAGATGAAATTAATCCAATTTCACCCAATGACATTGATGAATGCAATGACTGGCTTGTGGAGTAAATGGATGGTGATGACGATGTTGGGAATGGAAGGGTGTTTAAGGATGAAAATGATGATCTCCTTAATTGGTATGTTGTTTTTTAGGCTTCAAGATTAGACAACCAATAACATATACTAGGTAGAAGACTAAAAAAAGAAAGGAACCCCTTAGTGTTGTAGATGTTGAACCTAAGACAAAAAGAAAGGTCAAATAAGAGCATTTTCTTACTTTAGAGGAAAAGAGAAAATGATTGAAGTTGAAGATAATAAAACTTGGAATAATCTAAAAAGGAGTTAAAAGGCATTGATTTTGAGGACTCATAAGGAGAAAAAGTTGAAGAATAAGCGTCATTATCAAACAATGAGAATGATAATTATATTGGGGAAGGGGCAGAGGAGAATGAATAAATGTTTACTTGATGTTTTTAGCTTCCTTCTTTTATTATTGTATGCCTTGCTAGGATGATCGTAATTAGGTATGCATAGGAAGAAAGTCAGTGAACTTAATTATAAACTAGAGGTATGATTTTTATTAGTATTATTTATAAAACTGGTGTTAATTAGGAATTCATATGTAAGATTTTAAAAATATATTCTTTATCTTTTTAGGCTAAGACATATGTTGTTTTGGGGAAATTTTCTAAAGTTGACTTCACTGGACATGGGTGGTATTTGGCTTGTGACTGCATGATGTAACCCCCCTTCTAATTAAATTTAATTTAAGTATATAATTTATATTATATATAAAAGTATTAACACATTCAATTAATATCCAAAATATATCCAAATTTTACATTTAGGAAGGAAATATACATAATTACTATTACAAAATGATCCTTCTTTAAGTACTGTCTAGAACTATTATCCACCCAAAATTTCCATCCTACAGCTCTGGTAATATCTGCATCTTTTTCTTCTAACTAATCTCCAGTCACCTGCAATTTAAACTTCCCTAAAATCTAGGGACAAAATTTACCGGATCAGGCATTTAATTTCTCATACAAAGAAAAACTATATCAATCAGATAAAATTCATATATATATCACATAATTAAAATAAATGCAATATGATTTATGCAAATGCAGTTTTTGACTCAAAATCATTTTGACCCTGCTCCATGGAGACTTCCCCTTTGAGTGTTTAGCAAGTAACTGGCCTACCATTACGCACTGCAATTCAGCTATTAGCCCCTACTAAACGCGAATAAGCTAAACATAATTAGGAGATCAGGATACCCCGGAAGGCCACCACGACCGCATCTCAGTCCAGATTCCGGCCACTTGTGGGATTGCCAATATCCTTCACCCCCATAGACTATATAATCACAGACTATACAGTCCTGTCTAACTTACTCTGCTCACCCAATTTTATTACTCATGACTACCGCTGTCCCCGTGTCAACAATATCTTTTTAAAATTCATGACTACCGCAGTTTCGGTGTCAACATTTATCATTTCACATGACTACCGCAGACCCGGTGTCAACAATATTTCTATTTTAAAAGTTCATGGCTACCGCAATCCCGGTTAGCCAACATCAATCATTTCTTATTTTAAATATCAAAATCATTTCTCATTTGAAATCTTTGTGTTTCCCCCAAAAAGACTCATGCTTATGCAATATGAAAATGATCATAAGTAAATAATTAACATTAAACAATCACATAAAGAAATATAAAATTTAACAATTATCATCATAACATGGGTAAATTACTAAAATATGAATTAGGTCACTACTATAAAAAGTTACTAAACTACCCTTGCTCTTTTTCTAAATTTCCAATCTTACTCTCAAATGTAAAATTACCAAATTACCTTTATTCTTTCCTATTATTTCCCATTTTACCCTTGATCTTTTCTCAAAATTCCAAAATTATCCTTAAACTTTCTAGAGCATATGAATTTACCATTTTACCCTTATACTTTTCTATTATTTCCGAAATTGCCCTTAATCTTTTTATAAAATTCCCATTTTACCCTTAAACTTTCTAGAACCTATAAATTACCATTTTACCCTTTAATATTTTTATAATTTACAAAATTGCCCTTATACTTTTTATAAAATTCCCAATATGTCCCTACATGTGAAATGACTATTTTGCCCTTGGTTTTTGAATAAATTTTCACATAGTACCCCTTAAATCTCTTCATGGCCGTGAATGGCTTCCAAAATTTTTTCCAACCAATTTCCAAAATCAACCATGTAATTACAATAAAAAACAATTCAACCAAAGTTCAATCAATCATAACACAACATAAAATCAACCAAACATTACATCAAACACCAATTTCACACTTCTAACATCAAATTTATATAAATCCTAAATCAATTTCATGGCTATTGATCAATTCTTGAATTTAAACCTCAATACATGTTTCTCCTACTTCCAAGTTATCTAAATTTGAAATTAAATGCCAAGATCCTTACCTTAGATCCTTAATTTGATGAAGAACCCTTGAATCCCTTTTTCTCCCTTTCTCTCTTGTCTTTTGAAATTTTTGAGTTTTTCTTTCAAATCTCTTCTCTTTGGCCGAACATCTTCTAAGATTTGTGAGGTTTGGATTGGTTTCTCTCTTAATTTTGGAAGCAAGGATGAAGTTTAATGGAGGAGGTAGCAGCTGCCCAAAGCTCACGGTTTTGGGTTATTTTGAGAGCTAGCTTTTTAAGTTTCTCTTTTGCTTTTGTTTCTTATGTTTTTAAATAAATTTTCTCCACCCAATTTTTTTTTTATACGTGCAGCTGCTGCCCTGGGTCCAAAGGCAGTCAATTTGGCTGAAATTCCAGCCCACTTGGACGGCTAAAATTGCTTCCTTAAAGGAGTTTCCAATTGTGTGGTCAAAAGTCAAAAGTGTAGATAATTATAGATAATTCTAGAAGGTTTTAGGGCTTCTTAATTATCTTACAAACTAATTAGAATTTTAAGAAACTAGCACCACAATTAAATTCCTCACTATCAAAAACCTTGGGGTAGTGTCTTAATTATCTCTTAATCAAAGTCTAATTAACTTAATTTAATTACATTAGAAATATTGAGTTGTCAAGTTTTGATTGGCTAATACTTTCATTTTTATTTTTCTTAGTTAAATAATGTTAATAATTATTCTAGACATACTACAATTAATAGGAAATTCCGTAGATGTCATACAAATTTTATCTTAATTTTCTACCTTAAAATTTTATCGTAATAATTTCTCAGAGTTCTAACTTTCAGAAAATTCTAAAAACTATGAAATTAGCATTTTAATTTCTCAACTATATATTTTCTTAATCTACATTCAATTATCTTTTTATTAGGTTACAGTTTACTCCAAAATGCTACACTGGAAAATTTTATCCTGGACAGCTGTCTGACAAAACAGTCCAGTCAACAAGAATTCAAACAAAAACAAAAATATCAAAAGATTCAGAATTTTTTTTTTGAATAGAATTGTATAAATTTTATTATGAAAATATGTACAGAAAGTTTCTATGAAATACAGTACATAATTTCTCATATATCTATGGAAAAGTATTTACAAACAGTAAAATAAAATAAGGATGTTACACATGACACCAATGATGACCAAGTTTGAAGTATTTTATTGTGTTAGTTGTTGTAAACCTCGTGGTATACTTACTCTTAGGTATGTTATATGGTATATACTATAATGTTTGGTATGATTTGTATTATATTTATAGTTGTCAAACTTTGAATAAATGTTGTATATTAGTATTATCATATGGTTTGATTGTTGTCAATTTTTTTTTACCATAAACAGATACACTATTGAGTTCCAAATTAATGATGGAGTAGAATAATTTCCTTTGAGTAGCCCTAATGTTGATGTTCAACATCTACTTGGAAAATCTTGTGCTAAACTTTATGATGAGTGTGAGGTATTATTTTAATGTTATCTATTATATTATCTACGTAATATTGTTTACAGAAAGATTATTTTTTAAGATTAATATTAAACTATGTTTCACAAGATCCATTCAATAATGTTGTGCCACTTTTATTTGATAAAAAACTAAAGGATATGGTTGTCCTCATAAAGATTGTAAAGAGGCCTTCATTATTAGAACCGAAGACATTGGACGATGTCTAACCCCTCAAAATCTATGATTTTGATTATAACAAATGATATTAAATTTTGTATAAGCTAATGAGTTTACTTGAGTATTACAGGAAACACACCATCCAACGTACCTATGGTATTGTAATTTCAGTACTTAAGCTTTATATAGAACACATCTCTAAGCATCCCATATACATGGAACTTGTTTTAAAATAGACCATCCAACGTCTAACGTGCTGTAAACAAACAATCGTCCAAAGTATCGTGAAACCAGTATGCAATATACTAAGTCTATTTGAGCATCCAAAAGGAGCTAAATAACTTACATAAATATTTCTATCCAAGTTAGTTAACGTCCATATGCATGTCCATTCACATATACACATCACGAGGCTAATACATATTCTAGAAGCTCTGAATATTCTTTGTTTCCCTTGTATGATTTGAATGTTAATCATTTGAATTCTAGTGTGTACAAAAATAGCTAAGCAAATAACGAATATTCCTTGCGAAATTTGTAGTGGTACAGGTAGTGAAACATGTCATGGAAAGGATAGTACCTTTGTCCCCTTTCTTTCTCCACCCCAAGCTGCCACGTAGCAAGCTACAGATATGTGAGACAACAAACACTTTTTTCGAAGGCTCTAGAATTCACAACGGATCTTTGCTGAAGCCTATAAAAGGAGCATTAAGCACATAAATCAACTACGAAGAATTCTGAAATTTCCAAGTGTTAAAACTCTGTTGAAATCTCTGGATGATCAATACTTGTGCTTAGAGAGTTATTCCTTTGTTTTTCAAAGTTTTGTATTATGTTCTTCATTGTATATCCTCTCTGTGAAAGTTGATTCTAAATTGTATTTCCATTCAAAATGTTGTTTGGAAAGCCAGGAGTGGCTTAATGATTAAAGAATACTTGGGTGTTTTTAATCTCATAGGGAGATTAAAGGTGTGCTAGAAGTGGCCTAGAGAATACTTGTTGTAGCCAAAAGTGGCAGGGTAGAATACTTGTTTTTGTAATCACTTTTGATTAGTGGAACCCTTCAAAAGTTTGAGTGAACTAGTATAAAATCAAGTGTTTATACTCTCTCTTAAAGCCTTAACTTGTTTCCTCTTGTGTTCATTCTACACACCTTGGACACGCTAGTTCTTGGCTTAAAACCTTTTGAGAAAACTACTTTTATCTATTAAACAATATCTGCTAAAACTTAGTTTCTATGAAAATGTGTTTTTCAACATTGGACTATCCTTTAAGATCTTTGTTTAACAAATCCCTTGTGAAATCTGTTTTGAGGAAATCTCCATATTTGCGAAAAAATTTTAAAGTTTACACTAACAACTATTCAACCCCTTTCTAGTGTGCTCCATTTATTTCAATTGGCGTCAGAGCTCAGCCTCTTGGGTTGAGTACTTTGCAATACAGAGGAAACTAGATCCTATAACCTGATGAAGAACAAAAGTTTCATTCTATTATTTATTCTCATCCCCTTTAATTTCCATTAATCATTTTTTGCTTATAAAAATATATGACTAAATTCATTAATTTTACAGTTCAATACACAATACTAAAATTAACGGTTAAAGACAAAAAATACATCATTAATTTATATTTTCTTTAATTTGGTGTTGTATAGGACACTAAACTTGAAGACATATTTACCTTAAAATGCATTTCGAATATATTGGTTGAATCAAATAGATTATTTAAATCTAAGGGATTTGATTTATAGTTGTGAACTTTAGCTTCTGGATGCTAGTCAAAACTCTTCCCCTCCACACAAATTTGGTATGTTTTCCTCATATGCTCCATGAGTATCGATGGTTCCACTTCTCGAATTGTATCGATGGTTTAGAAGAAAAGTAAATTTTTTTTCATTCTTCAGGGGGCAAAACTTACCTACAGTACCTTAGGGTCTATTTTTACTGTTGTCCAGTTATATTATAACACGTGTATTATTTTTCCATGTCATCAAACTAACTTTTAACACCGTCAATTCATCCTCTACCCATCCAAATTCCTGAATCCAGTAACTATACCACTTTTCCCAAATTTCATTTTGGGAAATTCTCTCCTGGAAACCCTTAATCCATATTCAACAGTGGGAAAGCATGGGAAGCAACGAATCCAAGAAGAATCATTCAGCAACCTCTCAATTGAAAATTCACAGTAGGTCACCGCTGTTGAAAACGTCATAGTTAATGAAGACATTGTCGCAACTACTATGCATAATGAGGGCGGCGTCGACGAAGGTGGTGACACCGCCAACAGAATGGATGACCTGTGCCAAGTTGCTATCACGGACGTGGCGAATGACCTCGATGATGTTTTTGGTGTTTGACTCGCCCTTGATGCAGATCATGATGGCGCCAGTGCGTATGCGGAAGAGGGCCTCGTCAAGGTTGCAGTAGTTGCAGGCGGAGGGGATGCAGAGGTTTTGTGATGAAAAGGGTCAGATCAAAGGAGAAGGGATTCACAGTGTCAAGGGTTAGTTTGATGACATGGAAAATTAGTACAAGTTTTAAGATATAATAGGGCAACAGTAAAAACAGTACCATAGGTACTATATGTAAGTTTCGCCCTTCTTCAGGCTCCAATTACAACCTTTTTTACACCGATTCAAGACTCGTAAAGGTACTATTGGATACGTTGACATGAATAATAGTTCATTGCACATTTTACTGCACAAACAAAAGTCTCTAAAGATGGAAAATTTATGCCACCAATTACCACCCGTGTTGCCATGATGTAGGACGTACAAGAAGTAGGGGATGGTCACCAGCCTAGCGCCTCCTGTTGGCTACAACTGGAGTGGTGCCTCCTATTCTGAAAAAAGCAATGCGAAACTATGAACGGAGTGGCGCCTCCTGTTCAATAGCAAACGAAGATCGCGAAACATCACTTGGACTAGTGCCTCCTGTATGTCCGACGTGACAAAAATCACCCATCAAATGTAAATAGTTTTAAAACATAACTATTTCGATATTTAGTTTTTTTAAGCTACTTTTGTCGAAAAGTCGATCTTCTCGAAATACCTAACATCTCCACCTGAATAGTATCATTTTTTTATAAAACATCATGTCACTATTACCAAACACCCTTTCTCCATATTGAAAATACTTTTCGATATTTTTAAGTCTTCCTTAATGAAACACATTAATTATCAAAAATCATTATCGATCTTCTAAACTTAGAAAAATTTACCAACAACTCCAACACCCTTATTAATACCATAGTACCCATATAATTTCTAAAATAGTCAACACAACATGTGCACAATTTCTAAAACAGTCATTTAAAACTGCCTTGAAGGACAATTCTCTACTACTAATTGCATAAGACACCAACAAAACAATGCAACATAAATTTTCAAGAGAGAATGTATTATTGAATTAAAAAACAAGTGTTGGCTTTATAGACTTACAAGATAGAAAACAAAAACAATAACAAAACCACATTTTACATGGCCTACAATGTGGCGACTAATTGATAAAAGAAAAAAGAAAAAAAACTAACCCCTGTCTCCACATCCCTAGAGATTAAAAATTAGTACTTTAATAAACCCAAGAACCAAATAATAAATAACATCATAAACCAAGTAACCCATTGGTGATCCAAAATAATTCAGGGACCATTTAACGAATTTAACAATAGCTAGATATATTAAATACCACCATGAGACTCCCTTAACATCCCGTAGGGCATCTTCTTAAACTTAGTTCCAAACAATCTCGGTGGGTTAACTCCGTGAATTAACAATGTAGTCACTGCTAATCCCAATTGTATTGTTGTCAGGCCCCATTTTCTATCTTCCAAGTTTTCTCTTCCCCTCAAGAATAATGGTTCCAACGAATATTTCTCAGAAACAAATCCATCATCATATTAACTGAAACAACAGACGCCTTCAATTTTTTTATTTATAGGAATCAAACTTGGATACAAAGAGTTTACAATAACTCACGCACATTGCTCAACCAACTTAACTAGATTCCCTTGGTCCTACTATTGTAATTGTCTGATATTTTAGTCCATTTCTTAATTTGTCATATAATATTTAACGAAAATATTGATGTGACAATACAGTGTCATGTTAGCCTTTCCATTAAACATTGGATGTTAACTCAACAGATGAATCAAGCTTTGGAAGGTGGTGAACACTAGCTTATGGATACCGCATCCTCCCAAAGAGCCATACGATGGTGGTGATGGGGATTCTCATACACAGCAGTCACAAGCCAAGGTTGCCTGTTGATTAAAATCATGCATTCAAACAAGAAAGATATTTGTGTTGGAAAATAGCATACACCAACACAATAAAAATCTTTCATGCATCCTAGTCATTTTATCCATAAAATCACATTCAAATACAATTGATGAATTACAAAAAAAAAATATTTAACTATCAGTAATATTTTTTAGGCCTAAAATAAGAAATTCAGTTGCCTCATACATAGGTTGTCCATATTTAGCTGGGAACCTCAAAGAGTCCATTTAAACAGAACATTCAATAAATCACAAAATCCCCACTCAAAACAAACCAAGAAATTGAAGACCCATCTATAATAAAATTCCATCTAACGCAACTTTACCACATTTACATGATAGATGTAATGCATTTAGGTGTGATATCACCTAGGGGTACACCAACACAGAATCCACCTAATAAGAATCTCACTCCAGCCCAACTCCTCTTGAATTTGCGTAATGCACTGAGAGTCCCTCAACTAATGCTGCTTTTCACTCTGCTTCTGAGTAGTTTGTGAATAATCATGTTTCACCCTCGACTCATTCTACTTCTGAGTAGAAGTCCTTTGAGCATTGTCCTCCACTCTTAACCCCATAAGGTGTCTTCTTGAAATTAGCACTCAATCCTGACATGCCCAACCCCAACATTGGCAATAGTGGTCATTCCAATCCTGAACTTCCTTGTCCTGTGAACATGAACATTGCAGCTCCCAACATTGCCAACTATTTTTCTTTTGCAGTTTCCCTCAGATATTCGTTAGAAACCAGTTCATGATCCTGATAGAGAACAATAGATGCCTTCATCTTCCCATAAGATTTGTTCAATCTCATAGCATCCTGCTCTATCCTACTCAACAACTCTTCCAACACAAGATCATAGTAATAGCATTCTCCTTCCAAGGATTCCTCTTAGGCAGAATTTGAAGTTGAAGCTTCATTTTTAGACAGACGCTGGCATTTCAATAGAACAATGTTCATCCTCTCAGACCTCTCCTTGGAGACTTGTTCATTGTCATTCCAAAATCTCTTTCTCAACACTGCCTTATATGCATTGCTCATGATTTCTCACTTTAAGAAAAGAGAAAAACATAACAAGAGTACTTGTGTGGGATTGGTCTAAACATATATAGATGCATGAGCACACTGGAGTACCTCTTACAAATTCAATTTCAAGGGCCTCTTAGATGTCTGTAGCGAGTTTATATACATAGAATTTTTTTTTTAAAAAAAATTTATAGTTTTGTGTTCTATTTTCTAATGTAATTTCTATCTTCCACTTGAATATATTGAGCTGCAAAACTATTGTACTTTAGGCCTTATCCTTGTGATGCATAACACTATATAGCTCTATTTTAAATAAAAGCAGTGATATGAACACAATTTTTAACACACTTTCTTTGTTAAAATTTAGTCTTAATTGCACTTTTAATCTCTTAAGTTTGATATGTGTAATTTGAGTCCCTATATTTAAAATGAGTTAATTGGGTCCTAAAGTTCACTCAATTTTACAATCAAATCCATCTGTCATTCTTTAGTTAAAAATTTAATGAAATTTGTTTATGTGTCATTGGATATTAATGTTGCAGTTGACGTGTTGCAATGAATGCAATGAGTGCAAATCAAACCCCTTACCCCTTGCTCCAAAACACAACACTAAACTGCTAAGCAAACATTATTCATTAGTATATTATAATTTTCGCTTATATATTATTGAAGCGTGTTGGGTTTTGGAGTATGGCGTAATGGGTTTGATCCTCACTTGTTGCAAAATTTATGGAATTTTCATCTTTTGCATGCCACATCATTAAGACACATCAGTTGCCATGTCAACATCCAATGCCACATATGTTAGGTTCTAAGACCCTGGACGATGTCCAACCCCTCGAATTTCAGTTTTGATGATAACAACTAAAGGATAAATTTTGAAGTATCTAATGATCTAGTTTGAGTGTTATAGGATTTACGTCGTCCAATTCCGCAATGGTATTGTATCTCTCAAACCTGGACTTTATGTTTTAATAAGAAAAGCGTCCAAATGTGTTTTGTAAGAATTCTACAGGCAGCGTCCAATGCTCCTGTGAGAGCAAGAGTCCAACGATTAAATAACCCACTCTGTAGTTTCTATCTTAAAATAATATTATAAGGAAATACGTTTTCAATGTTGATTCAGTATAAGGCAACGATCACTCTCTCATATTTTAATATGCCATTCTATTTGTTTTTTCGAATAGTACTGAACAGGAAAAGAAGAAGCTTCTCTCTGCAGAAAAAGTACAAGTAGGAGAGGCGCTATATGTACGGCTGTCACATCCATCTCTCCACCCTAAGTCAAAACGTGACAACGGTCACATGCTATGGAGAGAACCACTCTTGGAAAAGGAAAAATCCCTCAACGGATATCTTTCAACAAGCTGTCTATAAATAGAGGAATGAGCTCATGTATCAGACTGACGAAAAATTTATAAAGAGCTGAATCTCCGTCAAAACGACTGGACGATCTATTCTTAAGCAAAAAGAGCATTCTTCTTAGCTTTGCTAAGCGATTTTGTATATTCGTGCTTACTGTAATATCCTCTCTGTGAGAGTTAAGTCTTACTTTCTATACTCAAACAATTCTGTTTGGAAAGCCAGGAGTGGCTTAGTGTTAAAGAATACTTGGGTTTGTGTTTAATCTCAAGGGGAGATTAAGGGTGTGCCAGAAGTGGCCTAGAGAATACTTGTAGCCAGAAGTGGCAAGGTTAGAATACTTGAGAGTAATCAGATCTTGATTAGTAGAACCCTTCAAAAGTTTTTGAAGGAGAACTGGACGTAGCTCAGTTGAGTGAACCAGTATAAAACTAAGTGTTCTACTCTCTCACTTTCTAACTTACTTGCATATCTATTAAACTATCTCCTCAACATACTATGAAAGTGATTCTTTACACATTTTATATACGATTATCCTTTACGTGTGTTCTAACGGAAAGCAAGAAAAAGCAGTTTCATTGGACTGTTGATTTTAAACTGCTGGACGATAGCATAAGTTTCTGTTTTACTAAGTTCTGGTAAAACTTAAGATATACTATCTTCACATTAGTTAAAGTTTTTCAAAGAAATTATAAATGCACTATTCAACCCCCCTTCTAGTGTATTTCTCTATATTTCAACATAAGTAAATTTCGTTAAGTTTTTAACATTGAGTAAACTTTAAGTTAGCTCATCTTAAAATACAAGGATCCAAATTGCATGTATGCTAAACTCGGGGAATCAAAAATGCAATTAAGCCTAGAATTTATTGAAAATTACACATCGTGAGAGATTTGTTAAATATGAAGTGAGATTTGCAAAATTGTTTGATTTTCAATAAATTTCAACTAATAAAAATGTGCTCAAAAGAGTGTTAGAGAGTGTATTCCTAGCATTTTTTACATTCCTCTTTAAATGATCATGTTTACTTGAATATAAGAGAAATTATTAGATAGTCTAAAATTATTATAATCTTCATTAATCTCTATATACAATGGACTATAACTTTTTTTTGGTAATTAAAAAATTTAAATATGCATCATGTAAAAATTAATTGAAATCGTAAACATGTGGAATTATGAAACCACATGGAATGTAATTTTTTTTTGGTAACTAAAAAATTTAAATATGTATCATATAAAAGATAATTGAAATCGTAAACACATGCGATTATGAAACCACATGGACTGTAATAATTTTTTTGGTAATTAAAAATTTAAAATATGTATCTTGTAAAAATTAATTGAAATCGTAAACATATGGGATTATGAAACCACCTAATAATTTCCCTAAGACAATGAAATATACCAATATCATGGTCATGTAATAGGTTTCTTATAGGCTCCTCGAAGAGGCACTCAACTAAATGCTACTATTGAGCTTTGAAGTTGGAGAAAATAATTCATGTATAGTACTATAGAACTGCTCCTAGGAGATTCAAGCAAAATAATGTGTGGTACACAATGCTTATAATAAAGACAATCATTTGTGTTCCTTAACCAAGTGGTCCAGGATTCGAATCCTGGTGATGTCACTTTGGGTATGAAATAAATCATGTTGGGAGGGAAATACCCTCCTTGGTGTGCGCTCATGGTCCGGAGACAATCATTTGTAAAAAGAACTCACTATCGGTACCAACATTTATCATATGCTCACGCAAAAAAGAAAATTGACGAACAAAACCTAGGCCTATTACTAATAAATAGGTTATAAGCCTAATCCACTGTCATTTTGGATCATACAATTGGGCGGGACATCGAAGTTAACAATTAGGCTTTTCTATATCCACTTCTCTCTTTTGCTAATTACACTCTCATTTGTTTTTCTTCTTCTAATGTTTATTATCATATATACCTTTTATACCCATAGCATATATAATTATTATTCCGGAATGTACTTTCCAGAACACTATTTTGTGTTCCGGAAAGTACTTTCCAAAATGTTAAAAAATAAAACTATGTTCCATATTATACTTTCCAGAATACTGTTTTGTGTTCCATAAAGTACTTCTGGAATGTTAAAAAATAAAGCTGTATTCCAGAAATTACTTTCCGAAATACTGTTTTGTGTTCTGGAAAGTACTTTTTGGAATGTTAAGAATAACATCTGGAAAAATTCAAGTACAACATTAAGACCATTAAAAACACCATATAAAGGGAAAATTGTACAATAGTGAATAATTGAAGTGGAGAAAACATATAATTGATATTGGTCATTCAATCTGGACTACTCTAAGAGACATTCCGTTGCAACAACTTAAATAAACATACTGAGATTGAGCCAGGAAGGAGTAAAGGAAAGTAGTTGGGAGCATAAACATACTACATTAAAGTTTGGAGCGTACCTAATGCTAAAGCAAGAGATTGTGTAAGGAATGAGAAAAGGAAGACCAGAGCAAGAGATTGGAGGGGGTGAAGGGAGTGAAAGAGAGGGGGGTGTTGTTGCTATGAAACAGGGAGTGTGTTGTTGTGCTAAAAAAGGGAGTGTGCGAGGGAGAGAAGAAGGGTTGTAAGGGAGAGGTTATTTAAGTAATTTAATTTTAAAAAAGGAAAGAGGAGTGTACTTAGCAAAAAAAAATGGAGTGGAAATAGCAAGAGCCTAATAATTACATTAAATTTTACAATCCTTTATGGTCAAGTTTAGCTAATTGCTTCCTGCACTCCATGAATTGTTTCCTGCACCTTCACAATTTCTAATATTCCAACATTATCCTTTCCATTTTATAAGTTTAGAGGTCGTTCTCCTCTACGTGTCCGAGGTAAGTTTTTTTCTTTCTAGGTATTTGGTTATTTTTTTTAATACCTAATTTATAACACATAAATATTGGTGAACCTTGCTGGATTCGTAAATTTGGACTTAGTTTCTGTTAATTCCAATTACTCAATCCGAAATTAACAAAACCTAATTCCAAATTTACAAATCAAGAAAGTTTCACCAATACTTATGTGTTACAGATTCATTAATTCGTAAGTTATGCATTAATATTTCGTATTGAGTAATCTAGAAAACATATGTTCTTAATTCGGAATATAAATAAAAAAAGTTCTTGATTTACATTTTTGAAAATCTACTTTATAATTTGCCTTACGGATTTGTTAATCCGGAAGTTTATCCTGGTGGTGTCTCCAAAATGGTGTCTTCATCCCAAATGATTCTGGTGACCAGTGGTGTTGGTTTCATTCGCACCCATACCGAGGTTCAGCTTATCAAAGGCAGCTTTAGTGTTTCAATAATCGACAATTTTGATAATTGCATCACGCAATGTTTATATATAACCGAAGAAGGAATTAAATGTTTGATGAAGCAAATTTCTACAGTGTAGTAACCATCTGGTGAATTTGAGAAGCAATTGCTTCACATGATTGGGCAAATTTTTTTTTTTCAAATTAAACCTGTATGCCCTTGATTTCTAAAAAGTTTGTACAACATTGTAACCATTTGAACCCACAACGTTTAACTTCAGGACCTGTGGTGGTTGTGAAGGTGTTTTACTTGAAATATTAATACCACCAGGATAAACGTCGAAGCAAATCTCCGGTATGTTGGAGAATTGGATTTTGTTTTAATTTTTAAAATGATATAGGGTGCAAGAAGTAATTCATGGGGTGCAGGAAGCAATCGCCTCAGGTTTTGTGTTTGGGTGATTATTTACAAAGTTAATTTTATATAATTGATTTATATTTATTTATTTTTATTTTAAAAGTAAATTAAAAAAAACTCAATATAGATTTTTTTTATCAAATGAAAAAGTCACTTAAAATACTTCAACTCAAAATTAATTTTAGACTTAGAATCAATTTCTTAACATTTTTTTGATGCATTCATATTTTTTTGATGCATCAATTTCTTAACATAAAATTAAAAACATGCGAATATTTATCTAAAAATACATTAACTAGTATTTCAACATAATTTTAAATAATTCAACATAAATTCAAGCATGCACCATAATATCTACAATTTAAAGTGTGTTTAAAATAGCTGTTAAACTACAAATTATTTTAATAAGTTAATATATATATATATATATATATATATATATATATATATATATATATATAATTGATTATTATTATAGTCAGTTATAATCAAAATCAAAGCATACACTTATCTTGCGATAGGTCGTAAGAGCATTATTCATTAACCTTTTGGCTATATATTTAGAACAAGAACATCATGACCAAATTCTAAAGGGGTGTATTCAATTAAGATTTGGAAAGATTTTAAAAGACTTTTTTTTATAAAAAAAGTCTTGTGGTATTCAATTAGAAATTTTAAAAAAAGATAAAAAAGTCTTATGATATTCAATCAAGACTTTCAAGATTTTTTTTTTCATGACAACAAAATCCGGTGGTATTCAATAAAAAATTTTTACAACTTAAAAAAAGTCATCCGGTATTCAAAATCCTATAGATTTTGATGGATTGTTTTATAAATTGGATTTTGATGGATTTTATGTGACTTTTCAGTTATATGTATAAATACCACACATCAAACAATCATGCCCAAACTCTTGGGATTTTTCTACTCTTCCATTCCAGACTTCTTCCTTTTTCTATCATCACACATATTTTTCTCTCTTCCTTGATGGCGGTAAAGCAATTGGTCATCTCTTTCTTCTAATCCTACACACGTTCTTCATATGATTCTAACAATGATGCGTTTATATGGCCAAATCATTATAAATCACCTTACCTACATCACCTTATCAAGTCCACCATCCCATTGCCCTTTAGGTCCGGAGGTTCCGCTAAAAAATTAAGTCGTCATAAGAGGAATAGATCTAAGCATGGAGGGAGTTCTAGCTCATCAGGACCAACAATCAAGCCAAAGTATTAGAAGACCTTTCTATTGGCAATGAGACTATTGCAGTCAATTTTAAAAAAAGAGAAAGAGATAGAGAAAGATTGAAAAAAATTGTATTGGTTTTATTTATTTTTATCTAAATCTTATCATTTATTTGTTATCTTTTTCATCGACTCAGTTAATTTTGAATGTTTTTTTTTTAAATTAATGGAATCCTTTAAAATCTTGTAAATCCATAAAGTCCTTTCAAATCTTATGAATTCATATTTTATAAATCCATTAAAATCCAAACTACAAAATCCTAATCATAAAAGTCTTTTAAAAAAATCTTAAAAGTCATTATATTCCTACAAAATCTTTTAAAATCTACAGGAATTTTTTATGCAAAAAATGTCTGTGAAAATTCTAATTGAATACACCCCCTAAATAACTGACCAAATGCTCAAAGCTGAGTAGAGGTATAAATAGAGGAAGAAATGTGATTCCTAGATTCTACCTCCTATTTCTTACCTATTTTGGTGACTTTGTTTAACAATCAAAACAATGTTTAACCCAATCAATCTGCCATTGTATAATAACAATTGTATTAATAAAATTTTATATTCTCAAATTATTCATGTAAAAAATAGAATAGTTTTTAAGATAAATAAAAATTCATATTTTTTTAGTAGATTTAGCATGTCTTTAGCTAAACAAAAAAATATTATTTCAACAATTCAACGATTGTCGTTATAATCAATTTTAAGAAATAAGTTTTGTACTTAGATATATGATAGATAAAAATTAATTGCAAGACAATCTATTTTTTTTATAGTAAATAAAGAATTACTTTATTTTATAATAAAATTAGTATTTTAACTTGTGCATCGTACTAGATAAATGTTCATAATGATATAATTAAAAAATTATAATAAATAAATAATTTTAAATACATATATAATATCATAATTAAAATTTATAATAAATAAATATTTTTAATATGTAAATTATATTTTATATTTTCATTGAACAATTTAAATTGTAATATTAGGTTATTTTTAGCTATTAACAATTTCTTTAAAAAAAACTAATGAAATATCCAAGAATCAATAAATTCTACTCTTCATTGTTTACAAAATTTTGAGTTATCCTTTTTATCTTTAATTACTCAAGTAATTTTCACAAGAACAAATCCCACTTTTATAGGTCCAAAAATTCTTTCACAAAATAATCAATCTTTTTAGGTTTATTTGTTTTTTGTTTAGTAATAAAAAGTATAAAGTTTTGTTACCTCCCTAACAATCTCTCCATTAGGTAGGATTTTTTTTTGTGCCGAAACTCTGATTTCTTAAGGAAAATTTGATCTAATTCACCGTTGTTGATGTTTATGCTAATCAATTGTCGAATAAAAAAACTATGATTTTGTCCAATTAAGCTTCCTTATGAATCCACAAGTAAAGATTGCTAGTCTTGAATGAGTAATCAAAAAGATTATTGCATGTCGTAGGTTTAGGTATTGTTCCTCCAATAATTCAATTTAAAGATGGAGATAAAAAAAAGTAAATTGAAAGGAATAGGTGTAAGGTTCAAATCCCTCCTTTCTATATATAAAAAAAAAGGTTCAAATCCCTTCTAATATGAGGTTTTAATGACAACAAACCTTTTAAACTAAAATTTAAGCTTTATGATTGGTTGATATTGATGAATCTTGATAAGAATTGGTTTCTTGATGGACACGAGGATTTAGCATCATCATGCAAAAAAACTACAATCTATATGATGCAAGACATAAATCAAAATGAAAGAACTAGTACTCGAAAAAGAAAAGTTGTATATATGTTCAAAATGCAAGGAATAATGGCTTAGAAAGCATGTGGCACATCAACAAAGAAAATGAAGAAATATCAGAGGCTAATTGAATCCATGAAAATGTGCTCTAAAACAAATTCAATAATAATTTACAAAACAAAATGTAAGAAACAAATTGTCTATCTTAATTAAGTCCAAAAATTCAACAATTCATGCTAAACATTTAAGTTTGCTTTCTAAATAGATTCACTTCTTCTCAACTATTTTTTCTTAATCTAAAAAGTATGTTTTGAGTAAAAGAGTTCATGTAAAGGAAAATAAACTCCTCAAAAAGTAGTTATAACAATTAGAAAGCTTTGTTAGAAAGATGTCTTCACTTTGCTAAAAAAGCTAGTCATTCAATAAAAAAATATTAAAAAGTTGCCTATGGTGAATAAAAAATCTATTGAACCTTGATTAGAGAACAACTTTTCTACAATAAGAAATCTATAGGGCATCATATTTTGAACATCTAAAGAAATGAAGTTTCCCATCAGAAAGCTACCAATCATAGATTAGAATTCTTATATCAACACTCAAAAATGAAATAGTTCTATATAAGCACAAAAGTAAGATGAAAAAACCTTAAAGAAGAGAGAATACAATGCGTTGATATGTTTTAAATATATATTTTCTCTTCCTTCCACCCTACAAGCTTATAAACATCAAAGATGTAGGGGGAATTGTTCTACAACATATATGAGTTCATTTTTTCTTCATCTTCTACATCTATTTTTATGTTTTCCATAACACCCATAATTAGATTATGTGTCTAACATTGTATCACATTCTAGGAACATGTTCTAGCTAGCTCCAAAACTTCATGTCTATCTAGGGCCAACCTAACACTAAGTGAGACCTAAAGCAAATTTTGTGATGCAGCGTACGTGATGGAATGATTTTTAAATATCAATAACTCGTTGATTCAAAGAATACCGAGGGATTGACACAGGGGCACTGAGAAAGGTTCTCAATATTTCATTAAAATTCTCTGCCCTCCATAGGTCTTTGATACGAATATATAAGGAAAGGAAGGTAAATTCTAATCCTATCAGAATCCTAACAAACTGATAAATATCTAAATAAAAAGGAAAGATAAAAGGATCCTAACAAACTGATGAATATAAATATCTAAATAAAAAGGAAAGATAAAAGGATCCTAACAAACTGATAAATATAAAAGCAAAGATAAAAGGAAAACTACTTAAAAGATAAAAGATGAGATAAATGTTAGCCACTCTGCAGGACATCATTTTGAGAAAGACTTTTTCTACTTTAAATAAGAGAGTTGTATGTTGGGCCTTTTTGGCAACATATGTGTGGCCTTTTTTGATTGAAAAACTAATAACAAATATTTTTTATTAGTGGGCTTAAAGCTTGAGCTTTATTTGCTTTACCCTTGGGTTAACCCTGTGATACTATCCTTAGTTAGAAAATTGAGGAGCCTTTAGAAGATAACAAAAAAATGAAAGAAAGAAAGAAAGATCCATTATCCTGTCCTTGTTTTATTTTCTCCCAAGCTGACTAGGTTGCTAGTTTTGGTTTGAGAGTATTGTGGTTGTGAAAGAACTTAGAGAGACTACTATAGAAACAATACTACTTTTGGGTGTTTACCATAGTGTCTGGCTATCTTTGTTGTTGTTGAGAAAGCCTACAAAAGTTGCTTAAAAAAAAAAGACTACTTTAGGGTTAAAGTAGAGGAAAAATATAACCTAGCGTAGGAATTAAATATAACCCAACGATTGTTTAGGTGGACTAGGAAAACATCCTTGTGTCCTTTTTTTATTCTTTTTTTTTTTTTGTATTCATAAGATCATATTCATGCTTTAAACATCTTTTCACAACTTATGCATTTATAGTTTGATATTAATGAATAACCAACAAGTTTGCTAATACATCAATAAGTTAGCAAGTTGATGGTGTACGTTCCTTCTTAGTTTATTTTACTGCTCTACAACTGTTGCTTGTTGCAAGGGAGTCACAAATGCACTTTAATGGTATGACCTCTACAATCTTGTAGCAAAACAAGGGATTTTCAATTTCCTTTTCCATCCTTTTTAATGCATTTATGAAATTATTATAGTAGTTAATTGCTTTATGACAATAACTTGCTAAGTCACTTTGGTAGCCATATCTCATAGTTTGAGTTGTCACCATCAAGATATCCATTTTAGATGGGGCGTACATCTAGCTATAAGTTCCTAACATTGTAAACTGATCATAACTCATTAAGGAAAATAGATATACACTAGCACATAGTCTACCATACGATAATCGTTTCCTTGCAGAAATAATAACACTAAGCATAAACAAAAGATACAACGAACATATTCTCTATAGGTTTATTCCTAAAAGATATGATCAACTATGATAGCATAAAATGTAAAGTCCTATCACGCCACGTCATATTGGACTAACTAAATGTAAACACAAAAATAATTCAATTTTAAAGAATGGTTATTTAGTTTCATTATGAAGTTGCATACACACATACACACACTATTGAGGAGTGACGAGTAAGATGAGTATTCAAATAAGAGGATTGGCTTGACTATAGAAGGTACCTACAAATATATTTGTCGGATGCGATCTTGGGGGGAGATAAGGTGTTGAGCTGTGAGACTTTTGGGCATGAGGGAATCACATAATCGGCTTGACGTCCCTGACTGAGCGAATTGAAGTGGATCAGAAGGTCACTAGAACGGGGGTTGAATAGTGACACTTAAATGAGTATGGCTTTTCTGCAAAAGAACACTTAGCTTTTGAAGTTTTGGATATGTCCAAAGGACAACTTCAAGAAGCTTTATTGAGAGAAATCGATATCCTTTGACAGTATTTTGTATAAAATAGATTTTCAATAATAATCATACAGAAATACTTTCATATACTGCTTCAAAAGCTACTCTTAAAATATCATATTCAGGGTAGGTAGAATTTATCTTATCAATTAAGAACAATAAGTAAATGTATGCTTTTGGACTTTTTAAAATAGTTTGAGTAGCTTAGAAAGATTTTATATCAAAGATATAACAATTAAAAATCAAGCTACTCGAGATAAAGATACAAAAACACACAGATCAGAAGCAGTAAGAAGGATAAAGCATATAGAGGAATTTTTCCTGCTTTACCCCACCTGGGCTACGTCCAGTCTGTAACACCCTAGAGGATATTACCTTTGTCTCCTTATATTGCTAAATTAATAGAAATTAGCATATAAGCATATCAAAGTTTACTATGCGGAAACTAAAACTTAAACTTATATTACATAAAATAAGTCTAATACAAAGCTCTTGGCACTTATGTGCCGTACAAGACATAAGATGGGTACATAAAACATAAAATAAATTCCCACACATTGGGAATTATACAAAACTATACTAATAACATCTTCCTCCTGGAAAGCAGCTCCATGCTCCGAGCTCCTCTCACAAGGTGTCCACCTGCTAACCTGTAAAAACATGGAAACTAAAGGAATGAGACATAATGTCTCAGTGAGTGCTCTGAGGACTCTAGGCTGACTCTCTACTCTAGAGACCTCTTGCTTAACTCTCATGACTTCTCTTTTCTTTCTTTGATACTCACACTCACAGTTATTACCTTATCATCTCTATGTTACTATTTCTTAGGATCATACTTTGACCCTTGCTGAGGCACATAGAGTTGGCCTCCTATGCCAAATCTAGGGCCACTGGTGCACTAAGGCACCTAAACATCATTCATTTACTCTTGACCACTCACTATGGTCTCACTTTTCTATAACATTGGATGGGAACATGGGTAACCTTTCTTTTCTCTAACTTGCCCAACTTGGGCTTACATCACCTCTCTCTGTGAGGCATAAAATCTAGCATATCTCTCTGGGTAGCTTACATTAGCTCTCTAGGGTTTAACTGTAACCCCTTCCTACCTCTAAGGGCAGTATACAGCTACACATGTCCTCATCTAATGTATAGACTTATCTTACATTACTCACCTAGTAACTAGGCTTATGACTCCTCTCATGTTCTAGCATAGAACATACATACATCAAGCACATCAACATATCATAGCTTGTTTCTATAATTGTGTGGTTGGTATTATTCTTTTATTTAAGTTATATCTTGAGTTCCGTCATTACTTTAATTGGCTGAGCTCTCGCCAACAAGAGGCGACCCTCTTGATACAACCTTTAATTAACCCCACCGGTCCAAGTGGGTGAACCACCTTCTGTTGTCCGAAGGCATGTTCCTCTAAAACATTCTTCCCTTTCCGAAGAATGAGTTGTTCTTCCCTACGAAGAACCCCTTCTCCCTGTGAAGAAGGTTGCTTTCCCCCATGGGTGTCTGGGTGACGGTCCGTTCGCTCACCACTAGGGGGGCCTCTTAGCCCTTTACTCTTACAACTCCTCATGAGTTGTATACTTATCCCCTTTATTGGGATCATAACTTTCCTTTGAAAACTCTTTCATAAAACCTTTTCATAAGGAATCCTTTTCTGAAACTCATCACTCCTTAGTGACATAAAGGATCCTTAGCCCTTTGCACACCATTGTACGTTGAGCGTACGACTCTCGGACGTGACTGGTACCGGGGAAGGTTCCACCCTATGTCATTGAGGGGATATATTTTACTAAAAACCTTTCATGAAACTATAACTTTGCTTAAATGCCTTTTCTGAAACTTAGGGGAAACTCCCCACCTTTTTACTAAGAGGCATAGGTATAGTCTTAAGTATTTAAGGTGTCTTTTATTAAAAGGGTTTACCGTTACATATAATCAATCCTAAGCATAAGGAATAACCACCCGAATACCACTACCATTATCATTAACAATCAACATCACATAGCATCAAACAATCATACATAAACATGTATCAAAGCTTAGGAAGAAACTATGTACCTATATCCCTTATATTCTTCCAAAGGTCCCCTTGAAAAAGGTTCCCAAACTGCTCTCTTATCATACCTACGCTTAAGCTAGAACCTGATCTCGCTTAAGCTAGACTGATAATCCTATTCCCTGGAGTCTCACACTTAAGCGCCAGAGTGCCTCGCTTAAGCGCTCTTAAGCGCCAGAGCCACGCTTAAGCGCCAGAACTCTGCACTTAAGTGCAACAGCCTCGCTTAAGCGCCAAATCTCTACGCCTAAGTGCCAGGGTCTCGCTTAAGCACCAGATATCTGCGCTTAAGCGCCACTTCCAGGTGACTCCTCGCTTAAGCGAAGAACATAGCTCGCTTAAACGAGAGTCTGTGACTCTGCAGAATCACGAACCTTCGCATTTTTGCTCCCATGGCCATCCATGGCCTCCCAACCTCTTCCAAACATGCGGGATCGAGTCTAAAACATATCTACATCAAAACCCAGCCCTCAAACAAGCTTAAACACTCCCCAATAAACTCAACTCGTCAAAATCCTAACTAAGAGCTAATAAGGGGAGAATAGGGGAAAGGGATTCAAAACACAAACAATAGAACATAGAAGAGTGAAGGGGAAGCACTCACTCTGAGGGGGTCCTGGATATGAGCTCCAGGCACTGGGTCTCGGATCTCTGCTCCACTCCTCTTCTCTTCCTCTTCTTCCTTTTTCTCCTCCTTCTCTCTAACTCTCTTCCTTTCTTTCACTTTCTCTCTCTAACTCTCCCTCTCCTATTCTATTTAAACCGTGGGGTGTGTGTGTGGCTTAGTGAGCCATGGCCCACCTTGGGTCTTGGCTCCCCATCAGGGTCCTATTATCTTATTTATATTATATCCTATTATAAGGTAACTATTATTAATAATACTTAAGGGTATCCTTAAACCATTAAATACAAAAGTTATTCCATAAAGATATCTCTTTATTATTTCTAAGGTCTGTAAATTTGGGATGTTACACAGTCCCTACTGTAACATCCTATTTTATTAATTGTACGCATTTATATATGTATATTATTAACATTTATGCACTGTATTTTATAGAAACCTTATGTACATATTCTCTTAATGAAATTAATACAGTTCTACTCAGAAGAATTTTCTAAATTTCCAAATGTCTTTATTTTTGCCGAAATTGATAGTTGACTGGACTGCTATGTCAGACAGCTGTCCAGGATAAATTTTCAAGTATAGAATTTTGAACTCAATTATAACTTAAAAGAAAGGTAATAGAATATAGATTAAAAATATATACAGATAAAGAATTAAAATGCTTATTCAGAATTGTTAGGATTTTCTGGAAGTTAGAACTTTGAGGAATTATTACGGTAAAATTCTAAGACAGAAAATTTAGAGAAAATTCATAGGATCTCTATAGAATTATCTAATAATTGTAATATACTTAGAATAATTATTAAAAATGTTTAACCAAGAAAATTTTAATTTAGAACCTTACCAATCAAAAAGTGACAACTTAGGCTTTTCTAAGATCACTAAATTAAGCTAATTAGGCTTGGATTAAGAGATAAGTAAGACACTACCCCAAGGTTTTTGATAGTGAGGAATCCATTGGTGGTGTTATTTTCTTCAAATTCTAATTAGTTTGTAAGATAATTAACAGCCCTAAATTATTCTAGAAAATTCCATTAAATTACCTACAAATGTTGACTTTTGACCTTTTTGGAAGGCAAGTCACTTGCTGCACTCCTTTGGCTGTCCAAGTGGATGGGGAAGCTTGGAGAACTGATCTCCCTTGGCCAATAGGGGCTGCTGGACGTGCAGGAGCTGCTGGATGTGAAGGAAACATCCAATTTGGTTAATTCTTGGTTTAATGAAGCAAATAACTTAAGTAAAAGGCAAAAAGTCACAAAAGCTATTTTTCTCTCCAAAACAGAACCGTGAGACTCCAAAACCCAGCAGCTGCAGTTCTTCATTAAATTTCATCTTAACTTCACCATTTCAACTCAAATTAAGAAACCAAACCATCCAAACTTCCAAAACACAAAGCTTATTCGGCTAGTAGAGAAAGAATTGGAGAAAATCTCAAAAATTCCTACAAGACCAAGGAGTGAGGGAGAAAGGAATTCAAGGCTTTTTCTTCAATTAAAGAGTCTAAGGTAAGGATCTAGGCATTTAATTTCAATTAGAACCCTTGGAATTAGAAGAAAACATGTTGTAGGCTTAGATTAAAAATTTGAACAAGAATCATGAAAACTTGAAATTGATTTAGGGGTTTTGTGTTTTTGATGCTTGTGATTGTAATTCATGGATTGGAATGATGTTTGATTGAATTTTTGATGTGTTGTGATGGTTGAAATTTGGTTTGTTGAATTTTGATTGAATTTGTGATTTGGTTGATTTTTGGTTGGAATTGGAAGTTGTTACTTTGGAAAATATGTTGAGAATGGTAGTGAGACCATTCGGCCAGCCCTAAATGCAAGGGATATTATGTGGAAATTTTTGTAAAATCAAGGGCAAAATGGTCATTTTACATGTAGGGACAAAATGGGAATTTTTGAAAAAGAGCAAGGGTAATTTGGTCATTTCAAAATTTAGGACATAGATGGAATTCTAGAAAAGATTAAGGGTATTTTAGTAACTTTACCTAATAGTGAATTTTTATAATTTTTATGTGATTGCTTAATATTAATTATTTGTTTATTAGCATCATTGTCATATTGCATAAGCTTGAGCTCTTAGAAAATACAAAGATTTCAAATGAGAAATGAGTATTTATGGGGGAATTGATTTCCAGGACTGTGTTGACTGACCGGACTGCGGTAGTCATGTATTTGAAAATATGATTGAGATTATGAACAGAGAACTGTGTTGACTGACCGGACTGCGGTAGTCATGTATTTGAAAAGATGATTGAGATTATGAACAGAGAATATGATAGTCCTGAGAAATGGGTGAGCAGAGTAAGTTAGACAGGACTGTATAGTCTGTGATTATATAGTCTGTGGGGTGAGGGATATTGGCAATTCCACATGTGGCTGTAATTTGGACAGAGATGCTGCCGTGGTGGCCTTCCGGGTATCCTGACCTCCTAATTCTGTTTAGTTTATTCGCGTTTAGTAGGGGCTGATAGCTGAATTACAGATCGTAATGGTAGGCCAGTTTCTTACTAAACACTCAAAGGGGAAGTCTCCATGGAGCAGGGTCAAAACGAATTTGAGTCAAAAACTGCATTGCATAAATCATACTGCATTTAATTATGTGTGTAACTAATTATATTGTTATGATATGTATTTGTTTGAAATTGTTTTAATTCTATGAGAAATTAAATGCCTGATCCTGTAATGCTGCTGTCCCCAGATTCTAGGGGAGTGTGAATTGCAGGTGCTTGAAGATATAGTTAAATGATGAAGATGCAGAAATTCCAGAGCTATAGGATGGGGACTATTTTGGGTAGACAATAATGTTGTAGTAGTTAGAATTATTTTGTAGCAGTGTTTATATAAATTTTAATGATGTAAATTACAGAACATAATTTGGATTGTAATAGAAAGTATCAGAACTTTGAAATAAATATATAAAATAAATTAAATAGTTAAATTATGTTTTATATGAAAGGGGGGGTTACACCTACAACTATAGGCTTTCCACCAATACAAACTCCAACCGAGTATTCTTTCTTTTTTGAAGCCTCTCTAGGCTCCTACACCTCAGTATTCTCTAAGCCTTTGCAGGCTCCCCCGAGTATTCTTTTAACAAGCCTCTCCAGGCTTAACCCCAGTATTCTCTAAGCCTTTGCAGGCTATCTACCCAGGTATTCTTTCTAAAAGCCTATCCAGGCTTTGAACCCAGAGTAGCAACTCTGGGTTCAAAGACTGGATACTTTTAACTGTTACTTGACTCTCATAGCAACCTGTTATGGTCACTCACAACCTTCAGAAGTAGCAGTTCCTTGATTACTTTTTTGAGGTTCCCTATCCTAAACAAGTTTTATTTGGATAGGTACCTATTACATCTCACAGGGAGAAACCTATCAATAAGCTCCTATGAGAAGATGTTTACAGACTCTCTATGGCTATATAGATTTGGATATACAAATCAAGAGAGCTTAGGCTAAGGAACTCTAGTATCAGAAGTTGATGAGGCTTCTGACCTATTAACTCTCTAAGTTGTTTCCTTCCTAGCAAGGAACTTTAGCAACACTTCAATGTCCTTATATAGACTACCTTGGAGTTGACCGTTGCTCATTTTCTTGGAAGCCAAGGAGATTGGTTACTCCTAAACTCTAGAGACTTAGAGGCCAAGGAGATCCATTGTGTGTTGTCTCAATTGCACAATTGGATCCTCCACCTTCCTTAGCTGGAACAACTTGCACCAGCTTTCAATTTTGAATTCTATTCAATGGTGCTTGCTGCTCTATCCACATCTCATGGCTTTTCTTTTATTCCAACTCAGCCATGAGGTTTTGCTACCTCAGAAAAGTAAGTCTTCTACAGAATGGTGTAGATTCATTCTTGACCGTTGCAGTATTGTGAAGTTCTAAGACTTTGGACGATGTCCAACCCCTCAAATTTCGGTTTTGTTGATAACAATTAAAGGATAAATTTTGAAGTATCTAATGGTCTTGTTTGAGTAATATAGGATCTACATCGTCCAATGCCGTAATGGTATTGTATCTCTCAAACTTAGACTTTATGTTTCAATAAGAAAAGCGTCTAAATATGTTTTGTAAGGAACAACAGTCAGTGTCCAATGCTTTTGCAAAGCAAGCGTCCATTGACTATATAACCTACGCTCCGTTTTGTATCTTAAAATTAATATAATGTGATAGTACATTTTCGATGATGATTCTCTGGAATGCAACGATTATTCTCTCTCATTCTAACATGACATTCTATTTGAATTTTCGAAAAGTATTGAACAGGAACAGAGAAGCTTCTCTCTGTAGAAAAAGTACAAGTAGCGAAGGCGCTACATGTACGGTTGTCTCCTCTAGCTCTCCACCCCAAGTCAAAACGTGACAATGGTCACATGTTTTGCAGAGAACCGCTTTTGGCAAAGGAACAGATCCCACAACAGATACTTTACACCAAGTTGCCTATAAATAGAGGAACCAGCTCATGCATTAAAGAGTGACGAAATTTCAAAAAGGCTGAAAGTCTGTCAAAACGACTGGACGATCCACACTTAAGCGAAAAAGAACTTTCTACTTAGCTTTGCTAAGCGATTCTATGTATTCGTGTTTACTGTAATATCCTCTCTGTGAGAGTTACTCTTTCTTTCTATACACAAACAATTTCTGTTTGGAAAGCCAGGAGTGGCTTAGTGTTAAAGAATACTTGGGTTTGTTTTAATCTCAAGGGGAGATTAAAGGTGTGCCAGGAGTGGCCTAGAGAATACTTGTAGCCAGAAGTGGCAAGCTTAGATTACTTGTTAGTAATCAGATTCTGATTAGTAGAACCCTTCAAAGGTTTTTTGAAGGAGAACTGGACGTAGCTCAGTTTGAGTGAACCAGTATAAAACTAAGTGTTCTATTCTCTCGCTTTCTAGCTTACTTGCATATCTCTTAAGTTATCTCTTCAACATACCACGAAAGTGTTTCTTTACACATTTTATCTATGAAAATATTTTACGTGTGTTCTAACGAAAAATGAGAAAAAACAGTTTCATTGAACTGTTGCATTTGAACCACTGGACGATAGCATAATCTTCTGTTTCACTAAGTTCCTGTAAAACTTAACTTAAGATATACTATCTTCATATTTGCTAAAGGATTTCGAAGAAAATATAAACACACTATTCAACGCCCCTTCTAGTGTGTTTCTCTGTATTTCAGTTGGCATCAGAGCTCAGCCTCTTGGGTTGAGTACTTAGCAGTACAGAGGAAAGATCCTAAGAAAGATGGAAAACGAGGGATAAGCTGTGAATAGACCACCACTCTTCAAGGGTGTCAAATATGACTACTGGAAATAAAGAATGATAGCATTCTTTGAATCTAGCCATATTGACATCTGGGACATTGTGGAGATGGGCGACTACATTCCACTTGATGCGAACCTCATCGAAATCCCAAAGGCTAGATGGACGGAGGAGTAGAAATAAAGATTTCATCTCAACTCCAGAGCTAGAAACATCATCATGTGTGCACTAAGCGAACAAGAATACAACAAGGTGCACAGTCTCAAAAGTGCAAAACAAATGTGGGACACTCTTGCGTTAACGTATAAGGGTTCCACCCAGGTAAAACGTAACAAATTCAGTCTCCTTACTCGTCAATATGAATTGTTTGGTATGGAAGAAAATGAGGACATACAAGGTATGTTTGGACGATTTCAAACCATACCAAATGAACTTAGATGGTAAAGATTATAATAACTATGAACATATTGACAAAATTCTAAGAAGTTTGCCTAGGCAATGGAGACCACAGGTTACAGCCTTGAGAGCAACAAAAGAACTGGACGATATGTCCCTAGAAGAACTCGTGGGAATTCTCAAAGTGCATGAACTAGAACTGCATCAAGATGGTGATGGTAAGAAAAACAAGTCTCTGGCGCTCAGAGTCCAGAAGCCAAGGAAAACATCATCGTCCAAAGCCATGCAAGATGAAACATCATCAGACGAACAATATGAAGATGATGACTCAGACGAGAATGATGAACTATCCTTCATATCCAAAAGGATACATGCTATGTGGAAAAAGAAAGGTGGATCCAGATGGAGAAACCTAAACAGGAAAGGCCTCAAAGAAAAGAAGGAGAAGAGTCCAATCGTATGCTACGAATGCAAAAAGCAGGGACACTTCAAATTAGAATGCCCAGATCTCGACAAGAGCAAAGACAACAAGAAGAAATTCTTCAGCAAAGGGAAGGGCAAGAAAGTTCTGATGTCCACATGGGAAGACCTGAACGATGACTCATCATCGGACAATGGAGAAGAAGAGGAAGCACACATATGTCTGATGGCAGATACTTCAACAGATTCTTCTGAACCAGAAGAAGAAGATGAGGTAGACTTTAATGACATAGATTCACTTCAAGAAGCTTATCATGAACTACTTTCAAACTCTTCTATTCTGTCAAAGGGCTACAGAACTTTAAAGAAATCGTCCAAATCACTTTCAAAAGAAAAAGAAGTTTTAGAGAAAAGTGTCAAACAACTTGAAAGTGAAAAGGAGGATTTACAGAAAAAGTTTACAGAGCTCTCAAAAGCAAAATGAAATTACAAATGTGGAGAGGCGAACTCTCTAGAATGATGCTGCTCGAGCCCATAATTCCTGTGAGGATTTAAGGACTAGAGAAAGGAATCTTTCCATAGAGATTCGAAATCTCAACGCAGAAAACAAAAGGCTAGTTGAGAAGCTTCTAAAAGTTGAAGCAAATACTTCCTAAAGAGGTCAACCACATGATGTTGTAAAACTTCATGAAGAAATTAACAGCCTAAAGAAGGATCTGTCAAACTTTGTTAAGGGCTCTGACAACCTCAAAAAGCTTTTAAAATATGAAGGTTGTAAGAGACCAAATGACAGGTCAGGACATGGATATAAGGGAAAGAAATATATTCATGACGAGGAAATAGATGTTTGCTACTTCGGTGGGAAACCTGGACATATAACGTCCAAATGCAAACACCTGCCTAAGAAGGAAGCATCCAATGCCCTTCAAGCTAACAAAAAAGGACCCAAGTCAATCTGGGTACCTAAGGATAAAATTGTTCCTGTTGCAGACATGCTTAACAGTAGGAAAGAAACTCCAATCATGGTACCTGGACAGTGGGTGCTCACATCACATGACAGGAGAAAGGTGTATGTTCCAAAGCCTCCTACCCAAAACTGGTGGGACAGTCGCTTTTGGAGGGAATCAGAAAGGGATGATAGCTGGTGTAGGTAAGATTGGTATACCACCCTATCCTTGTATTGATAAAGTTCTTTATGTTAAAGGTCTTAAACACAATCTACTTAGCATAAGCCAATTATGTGACAGTGGATATGATGTTGCCTTTAACAAAGGTGAATGTACAGTCAAAAACTCTGATGGATCCCTTCTCTTTACTATAAAGAGGCAAGGTAATCTGTATAAGATTAAACTTGGGGAATTATCAAGTCAAAATGTATCATGCCTAGTTTCAGTACAAGAAAATCATTGGTTATGGCATAAAAGACTTGGTCATGCAAGCTTGAGGTTAATCTCAAAGCTGAATAGGCACAACCTCGTAAGAGGACTACCAAGTATGTCATATAAAGATGATCTTCTTTGTGAAGCTTGTCAGAAAGGGAAACAAGTGAAAAGTTCTTTCAAAGTAAAAACATTGTCTCCACTTCTAGACCTCTTGAGCTGTTACACATTGATCTGTTTGGACCCACAAGAACAGCCTCGGCAAGTGGTAAAAGATACGGATTGGTTATAGTGGACGACTATACTAGATGGACATGGGTCATGTTCCTATCTCACAAAGATGAGTCCTTCAAGGTTTTTTATAAATTCTGTAAAAGAATTCAAAACGAAAAAGGACTATGCATTACTTCTATCCGAAGTGATCATGGGGGAGAATTCAAAAATGAAAGTTTTCAAAGGTTCTGTGAGGATAATGGTATCCTTCACAACTTCTCAACACCCAGAACACCACAATAGAATGGTGTTGTTGAGAGGAAAAATAGGTCACTCCAGGAGATGGCCAGAACCATGTTGAATGACAATTCAACCCCTAAACACTTCTGGGCTGAAGCAGTGAATACTGCCTGTTATTTACAAAACAGAATCTATATAAGGCCGATATTGAAAAAGACTCCATATGAATTGTGGAAGGGAATAAGACCCAACATATCCTACTTCCATCCATTTGGATGTCAATGTTTCATTCTGAACACTAAGGATAACTTGGGAAAATTTGATTCTAAGTGTGATGAAGGAATATTGCTTGGATATTCTAAAACTTCAAAGGCATACAAAGTTTATAACTCTAGAACCTTAGTTGTTGAAGAAGTTATCCATGTGAAGTTCAATGACAATAAGCCTGATAAGGAATTATTAGAGCTAGACAAATCATTTGTAGATCTTAGATTGAACGATGCAAGTAAGTCATCAGACACATCCAATCATGATGTCTCAGTTGAAGAGTCCACTGCACCACTGGACGGTCCAGTAGCAGAACAAAGAGAACCAACTGGACGCAACTGGCAAATGAAGAAACATCATCCAGAGGAGCAAATCATCGAAGATCCAAAAGATAGAGTCAAAACCAGATCTTCACTTCAACGACAACAAGGTCACACATCACTCATATCTCAAATAGAACCTAAGACTGTGGGCGATGCCTTAGAAGATGAAAGCTGGGTCAAAGAAATGTAGGAAGAACTTGACCAATTTCAAAAGAACAATGTTTGGAAGCTAGTAGAACTCCCCAACGACAAAGAAGTTGTAGGAGCCAAGTGGGTGTTCAGAAACAAGCTGGATGAAGCAGGTAATGTTGTGAGAAACAAAGCGAGGTTGGTAGCAAAAGGTTACTCACAACAGGAAGGTATAGATTATACTGAAACTCTGTTGCACGTCTAGAGGCAATTCACATTTTACTATCATTTACAGCTCATAGCAATATGAAGCTATATCAAATGGACGTAAAAAGTGCATTCCTAAATGGACTCATAAAGGAAGAAGTCTATGTGGAACAACCCCCAGGATTTGAAAGTGATGCTTTTCCAAATCATGTTTTCAAACTTAACAAAGCTCTATATGGGTTGAAACAAGCCCCTAGAGCTTGGTATGAAAAACTCAGCTCATTTCTGTCAGAAAATGGTTTTTCAAGAGGAAAAGTAGACACTACATTATTTCGCAAAGACTACTCTTCTGATTTTATTATTGCACAAATATATGTTGATGATATCATATTTGGTGCCACTAATGAGTCTCTCTGTGAAGAATTTTTCCAATAGAGTTTGAGATGAGCATGATGGGTGAGCTAAAATGCTTCCTTGGACTTCAAATCAAACAAACTGAAAAGGGCATATACATACATCAAACTAAGTATGTCACAGAGCTACTAAAGAAGTACAAGATGGACGATGTAAAACCAATGAGAACACCTATGCATCCAACAACAGTACTTGGACTGGACAACAACTCAAAGAAAGTAGATAACACTCTATATAGAGGAATGATAGGATCACTCCTATACCTCACAACGTCCAGACCTGACACCATGTTCAGTGTATGCTTATGTGGCAGATTTCAATCTGACCCAAGGGAAGTTCATTTAACTGCTGTTAAAATAATCTTTCGATATCTTGCTGGAACCACTAATCTTGGTTTATATTTCAAAGGCAGAAAGATTTCAGGCTAATTGGATATTGTGATGCTGATTATGCTGGAGATAGAATTGAAAGAAAAAAGCACCAGTGGAGGGTGTCACTTCATTGGTGGTAATCTAGTCTCCTGGATATGCTAGAAGCAAGGAACCATTGCTCTGTCCACTGCTAAAGCAGAGTATATTTCAGCTACAAAATGTTGTTCTCAAATCTTATGGATCAAACATCAACTTGAGGACTACAGCATATATGAGAGTAAAATTCCAATTTTCTGTGACAGTAAAGCTGCCATAGATCTCTCTAAGAATCCCATATTGCATTCAAGGGCTAAGCATATAGAGATTAAACATCACTTTATAAGAGATCATGTTCAGAAGGGTACTGTGGAACTACACTTTGTAACCACAGATAATCAGCTGGCTGATATATTTACTAAACCCCTTACTAAAGACAAGTTAATCCTTCTGAGGAACAACCTTGGCATGGACTCTGTAAAGGAATGATTAACATCTACATGATGCGTCCAATAAAACCATAGCGTCCAAAGGACATGTCGTCCAAGGATCACTAAGTCATGCACGTGCATTGCATATATTACACTTAAGTCTAACATCTGGATGATGCTTTTATCTTAGCATTTTTTAACATTGTTCAAATGGCCAAAACGGTTCGTTTCAGAGTAAATATGAGTTAATACTCTATGCTGAGTCACCGAAATATTAGTAACCGTACACAATTACCCACATTCTTCGCACGCCTGATCATGGCGGGTTTTATGGCGTCATTTCCATTTCAAATATTCAAAAAGCCCAAAACCGTTTCACATTCTCCGAACAAAGCCCAAATATACAACTATCAAATCATCTCAGAAAATCCCTACCGTACCCATCTTCTCTGAGATTATCATCACCCTTAAGCACACACTCTCTCTCTCTCTCTCTCTCTGAAACTCAAAACCCTCTCAGAAAACCTAAAAATCCAAACTTTTCTACCATGTCTAACTCTGCAAGCTCAAGCAACTCTGAACTCAACGTCCACACCTACCCTGATACCACGGTGGTGTGTCAAGGTGCTGCTACAGTGCACATTGAACACTTCTTCGACATTGAAAAGCTGGAGAAGCTGGGCCTGAACCTGAACGAAGGCCTTCTAAAGTGTGGAATCAGAGGTTACTTCAACGAAAACCAGAAGATATTCCCTGAGTTGATCAGGATGTTCTGGAGAAATGCCAAATTCCAGAGCACAAGGGAGCTCGTGGCCACTGTTCTTAGACGAGAGGTGACACTATCCACCGAGTCCATTGCAAAGGTAACTGGTTGCATTAGGGAGCAGAACCAGTATAGAATAGACTGGGTCAAGCAGTTCGGCAATCACGTCGCAAACGTGCTCTGCAAGATCAAATCCACCGCCTCAATAAAGATTGAGTACAAGAACCTGTGTGAGGAAGCAAAAATCTGGCAGCAGGTGTGCAACAAGAGTATCCTGCACAAAGCTGGGTCTAAGGACTCAGTCACAGACTTACACAAGTTCGTGATATTCCACATTATGGAAGGTATCCCCTTTAACCTTCCTCGCACCATTTACATCAACATCGTGAGAATGATGAAGACTGTTGGTGGAAATGATGACATCTTCTATGCCGCCCTGCTAAACAAGATCTTCTGGGACCAGAAGGTCTATCAATGCTTCTTTGATGAACTAGACGAAGCTTCTTACGAAGATATTGTGAAGAAAGGGCAAATGGTGCCAACACAACAACCTTTTGGTGAGTCCAACATAAAGCCTATGAAGATCAAGCTGACAGCCAAGGTCCTAAGGGATTTGGACGAAGATAGCATCAACAAGAAACGACATGAACAAAGCAAGATTATCTCCAATGATGATGAGGAGGAGATTGATCTTCTTGGCATTGGCAGGAAAATCAAAAGGTTGGTGGAGGAATAGGGGAGCAAAAAGATAACACGTCAAATGTCTCAAAAGCATGAGGAAGATGCTTAAAAGGAGAGAAGAACCAAGAAAAGACATGCTGATACCTCCACTGCTCAGTCTCCGGTAGAAAAGCGTCGAAGGACTGATACGTCCAGACCTGCTCAAGCTGAGCAGCGTCCAAAGGCAGCTCCAGTGAAGCTTGTTCCAGAGAAGCCAAAGGTTCAAAAGCTTCAAATACTGGATGACTCTGATGATGATGACCAGATTCCAATTGGTCAAATCAAGAAGAAAGCAGAGGAGAAAGAGGCCCCTCAGCAGAAGAAGCAAAAGGTACAATATGCTAAACCAACTTCCTTTCCTTCTAACGTGCCTCGACGAGTTAAGACTCAGGCAGCAAGGCCAAGGAGAGTTGCAGTTCTACCACCCTCCTCCCAAGACACCGACAACATATCCACCAGCGCCCCACCACCAGCTCCATCCAGTGCTCCATCCACATCAACAACCCAGCTTCCACATCTTCACTTGGACCTGTCCAAGTTTGTGCGTCCAAGGGATGCATAGAGGGATGCCTGGTCCCCATGGACTATACCCCCAAGCAGAAAACCAAAGAAGAAGAAGACAGAGAATGTTTTCCGGTTGCATTCCTTACACGAAATGAACAAAATTACTGTAAGAGGTGCGATGTGATCCGGAGGCCTCTACAAGAACCCTTGAAGAGGCATCTGACTATTGTCTCAGCACCAAAGTGGATGAAACATGATTATGCTCATGTTCCTTCAGCTGACTATGCTGCAATGCCAAAAGGAGCAATAGTCAGCAACCCTCTGCCCACTTGGACGAGAGAAGTGTATCCACACTTGATCCGCATGCATCATCCTTACTCCTGTCCAACTGGAACTCAACAAAGAGTGCGTCCAATAGCAACAGACCTGCCTGAACCAGATGTAGAGGTTGCTTCTCGATTCACAAAGACGGTTGCGGAGTAGAAAGGGAAGGCTCCAAGAAAGAAGAAGGTACCGTCCAAGAAGCCCCCTGTTAGCAAGGATATTGAACTGGCCACAGAATTGCAGTTGGCTATTAAAGAAAGCCTGGACCCTTCCAAGTCGAAGCAGCATCCAGATGTAGAATGGGTCAAGGATGTTCGCATCTAGACTCCCATTACAAAGTTCCTGCCTCTACCTGCTGGAACTCCAGTGCTTAATTTCCAGCCAAGCAACTATGATGATCTTGGCAAACTTCTTCAACAGATGTATATACCAAACCAAGCCATAGCCTACCCACCAAACCTTCACATCAGCCGCGCCACAGAAATCAAATTTGTACCAGACAGGGTGTGTCCCAAACTACCCTTATATGATGTTGGTCGAAAGAAAGGCTACAAGTTCTATGGCATTGAGATGCCAAGCAGGGAAGAGAAAGTTGAAACCCTGCAAAAATCCTCTCATACCTGGGGTCATCTATTTGACAAGACTAGTAAGCTTACGCATCCACTCGAAACCTTTGATTCCGTTACCTTTTGGCACCAGATCTTATGGAACGACTCCCAGAAGGCCTCCTCCTCTGGCAGCTCCAAGAGTGATTTTGTTCACCCCCCCTCATGGTCTTGAGGTGCTGCATCAAGTGAAGACTCACCACTTCTCAGACACCTTTGCCTGCTTTCTAAAAGATTCAGATGACTATCTGGAGTTAATGAAGACATTGCCTATCATTAGAAGCAACAAAGTGTTTGTTCTTCGAACACTGGATCGTACAGAGTTTGTGGAGGAACTCCAAACTCTGCATGAGGAGTACAAAGCAGAAGAAGCCAAAGCAACAGAACAAGCTCGTCTAGAGCAGCTGGCTCTTGAGCAAGCTGAGGCTGCAACCACAGAAAAGGAAGATCAGGTTGCCAAGTTGAAAGCTACACAAGCAGAGTTGGATGAAGCATCTGCCAAAGTAACAAAGGTGCTAGCTCATCTTGACTTAGACCCATATGTACCAGTAGACGTGGACCAATTTGTCACTTCACATGAAGAACCTACCATCCAATCTAGAAAGTCCAAGGATGATGGAGAGCCCATTGTTGAAGCATCCAATCCCATGGAATCAACTGCAGCAAAGCCTCCTGCTGAAGATATAACCAGCTTCCCCATTGTTGTTGCGTCTACTGAAGCTCACCTGGGTACACGTCAACTGGTTCCCATAGGATCTTCAAGTCCAAGGGGCATCCATCCCTTACGATTTGCTGAACCTCAAGGGGTCTCAGAAGATCGTGTTCACGAGATCGTGCAACAGGCTCTGAGATAACAACAGCTGGAAATCGAAGCAGCTCTTCAAGCTTTTCAGCAAAGGCAGCAGGATGAGGCTGCTCAACATCGTATGATGCTGCAGAATGCCATCACTGAACAATTCATGAGCCTCTCCCAGACGCTTGTGAACCAAATTCAAAATACTGCAGCCAACCTGCTTGGACAAGTTGCTCATGCCATTCCACCTGTTCAACCACAACAACTCCCACAACCAGCACCACCCGTCCAACCACAACCTCATCAACCAGCACCACCTACCCAAGCACCACCAGAACAACCACCACCACCACCACAAGAACCACCTCCACAGCCATAGGTGACCATGATGGTCAAGTCATTTTTCCATCTTTCAAACCCATTTTTATTAATGACAAAGGGGGAGAAATTGGAATTTTGATGTCATAGAAGTATATAGCCAACACTCTGTGAATATATAATGGCTATTTTATCAAAACGTCTTTAATACATGAGGTGTTTATTTCATATATTCCGCATCCATATCCTTGGTATGTTTCACACTCTTACATCTGTGATATCTGATATATTCTTACTGTTTATTATACACTGTTATCAGATGCATAAGAAATGTTGAACTCAGGGGGAGTACTTCATTTCACATTTATTAACCATGTCAACATACACTAGTATAACATAATCATCTCTGACATGATTTATTGTATTCATATATGATTATGTGCCTGTTAACATCAAAATTTAACATTATTTGTCATCATCAAAAAGGGGGAGATTGTTAAGTTCTAAGACTTTCGACGATGTCCAACCCCTCAAATTTCGGTTTTGATGATAATAATTAAAGGATAAATTTTGAAGTATCTAATGGTCTTGTTTAAGTAATATAGGATCTACGTCGTCCAATGCCGCAATGGTATTGTATCTCTCCAACTTAGACTTTATGTTTCAATAAGAAAAGCGTCCAAATATGTTTTGTAAAGAACAACAGTCAGCGTCCAATGCTTCTGCAAAGCAAGCATCCAATGACTATATAACCTACGCTCTGTTTTGTATCTTAAAATTAATATAATGTGACAATACATTTTCGATGATGATTCTCTGGAATGCAACGATTATTCTCTCTCATTCTAACATGACATTCTATTTGAATTTTCAAAAAGTATTGAACAGGAACATAGAAGCTTCTCTCTGCAGAAAAAGTACAAGTAGCGGAGGCGCTACATGTACGGTTGTCTCCTCTAGCTCTCCACCCCTAGTCAAAATGTGACAACGGTCACATATTTTGGAGAAAACCACTTTTGGCAATAGAACAGATCCCACAACGGATACTTTACACCAAGCTGCCTATAAATAGAGGAACCAGCTCATGCATTAAAGAGTGACGAAATTTCAAAAAGGCTAAAACTCTGTCAAAACGACTAGATGATCCACACTTAAGCAAAAAATAACTTTCTACTTAGCTTTCCTAAGCGATTTTGTGTATTCTTGTTTACTGTAATATCCTCTCTGTGAGAGTTACTCTTTCTTTCTATACTCAAACATTTTCTGTTTGGAAAGCCAGGAGTGGCTTAGTGTTAAAGAATACTTGGGTTTGTTTTAATCTCAAGGGGAGATTAAAGGTGTGCCAGGAGTGGCCTAGAGAATACTTGTAGCCAGAAGTGGCAAGGTTAGAATACTTGTTAGTAATCGGATTCTGATTAGTATAACCCTTCAAAGGTTTTTTGAAGGAGAACTGGACGTAGCTCAGTTTGAGTGAACCAGTATAGAACTAAGTGTTCTATTCTCTCGCTTTCTAGCTTACTTGCATATATCTTAAGTTATCTCTTCAACATACCACGAAAGTGTTTCTTTACACATTTTATCTACGAAAATATTTTACGTGTGTTCTGACGACAAACGAGAAAAAGCAGTTTCATTGAACTATTCCATTTGAACCACTGGACGATAGCATAATCTTCTGTTTCACTAAGTTTCGATAAAACTTAAGATATACTATCTTCATATTTGCTAAAGGATTTCGAAGAAAATATAAACACACTATTCAACCCCCCTTCTAGTGTGTTTGTCTGTATTTCAAGTATGTGTGTGACTACTTTTTCTAACAATGGTTGCCTTGTTAAAGTAGAACTTAACTCTCTCTTCTTTTGAATAGATCCGTTGGATCAAGAGAGCTTTCATCAAGGTAGTGAATCAGTACACTGCTGCATAGAGTTGACGTTACAACTCATGGTGTGTGCTTCTTAACTGTGTAGACACGTTTGTCCTCACGAGTTATCTAAGCAATGCATCTTCTGATGATCCTTAAGTCATGCGTGGCTTTTGATATCTACCCCTTCACTTAAATTATCCCCAACTTCATGCCTCTAATCATATACAGCTTCTGATATATGCACTTTGACCTGGAAAACAGTACTGCCTTTCCAACTTCTGGTTTCTTGCTTCTGAAGTTGGATGGACTTCAGATTTTGGATGCCAAGGCTTTAGGCATATTCTTCACACCAAGTTCTCCATGCTTCTTGATAAGTTATGGTTGAGAATGTTTTGTGTTGTGCCAGCAGGACAAGTACTCCCATATCGTCACCGAATGATTATCATGTAAGACCTTTGTGACCTGGGAGGTCTAGGCGCAGTAGGAGCCCAAGTGTGAATGAAACCTAGATGGAGAATTAGGGCAACCTTATGAGTGGTATCCATGTTCGATCATAGCAAAGTGATTGATTTTGTATGTTGAACCGAAAGGTTCGTTTTGCTTGCGTCTCATAGAAGGGTGGAGGAACTCACCCCCATGCTTATTTTTCCTACAATTGAGGATGATGGATGGCCTTGCAATGACGAGGAAGATAGAACAGAATGCTACTACAAGTGTCGTAGATACAACGGACGTGGTGGAGAAAGAGGAAGCTCCACTCAAAGACACCTCATGGATCTGTTTAGGGGTGGGTATATATTGATGTCATTGGTCTGGGTCCTACTCATTTTCCTGTAAATATGTGTGTAGACTAGGGATTAATATTATAATGTATCATTTTATTCAGTTGACTCAATTGTAATATGTCCAAATTGAAAGTTATAAGTGTGTATTTATATTTGTAGTATTTGGATTTCCTTATTGATAAATTGTTTATGTGTAAATATGAATTGTGAATTGTTTACTATGGTTTGCTGTGGACTTGACACTTTATAAAACAAGTTGTTTTTGTGACGAACGATATTTCATTCATGGATGCTTTTAAACAAGTGTTAATCGAAAAGGATGATCGATGTTGGTGTTTCTAGTCTTAAAGTTACAAAAAAAAACTAAATAAGAAAGGTCATTTTTAATAATCAATTATTATTTATTCCACAAATTTCAAAAATAATAACAAAAATTGTAAACCGTAACAAGGGGTGCTACAATTATTATTCTTAATTCCTATATATTATAATAGTCAATGTTTGAATTTTTCTCTTTTTTATTTGACTGGTGTTTGAATTTTTTTTGTTTTATAAAATATATTGTCTACAGTATTTTTTTTAAATGTTCAGTAATTAACAAAAAAAATTATTATATAAAATAAAAAGTCTATTTATTTATATATTTATATTATATTTTTTTATACAAGTTATTAATTATATGTTTTCAAAGTCTATATATTGTTTAATGTACATTTTAATTTTAGTCTTTTCAAACATGTTTTATAAAGTAATTTTTTTTATAAAATTTTAATTAATTATAAACAATGTTTCATACTGTATAAGTAAGTTATTTATTTTTTTACTTCTATTAGAATTGACTTATGCAATTTTGTCAAATCATACTTTGAAAGTATTTTCAAAATGGACTTTGGTAATTAATTTTTTTTTTAGAAGCTTATAAAAAGTGTTGTTCCTCACTCGTAGTGATACACGGTAGATTGGTGAAGGCACCCAAGGTCCTCGTTGACATCGTCAAGTCCATCATTGGTTAGAATGTGATTCTTTACTTGTTATAAAGGCTTTTAAATCTCCTAGTCTAGTTCCTTGGAGAATTGGAAACAGGTGGTTAAATTGTATAGACATCACTAGTAGGATGAACTTTCGATACTCCCATATATACCGTGAATGCAACTTTTGTGCAGATAGACTGGCTTCTCATGGTCTTAGGATACAGGGTTTTTTTTGGTAGGATCTTCTCCCGAATTTTATCCGGGTAGATTTCTTTCAGAACAGGTTCGGTCTTCCGTACTTTAGGTTCAAATGATTGAACTCTCATGGGTTTGGTTGATGCCCCCCCAATGTTTTGTAACTCTTTTCTTTCTTTATTTTATGAATTCCAAGTGTGTGGCATAGGATTGATATTGGTTGTGGTGCCAACCTAGTTGGGATTGCAAATATTATTGGTTCTTTTGCTCTCACCTTTCCACTAAAAAAAATGAATAATAACTCTTATAAATTATAATTTTTTATTTAGCATGACCATAATGAATGATTATTACATAAGGTTTTAAATTCTACTCCCCATTGTGGTGACTCCAAAATCCTTGAAGTTGTTGTTTAAATTGCAGTAGTTGACAATTTTTAACATCTTTGTATAATTCAATATGACAAAAAAAAATCCTGATAAAAAAATATGACAAAAAATTGCTTTGCCAATTGTGATTGTGGTAGGTAATTAGGCATGTTTTTAAGCCGATGGTGACACTAGATGATTTGGAGCAACAACCTCAACCGGTAATGGCGTTGTTTCATATTTGCCAAAAGAAAGGAATGCATGTTGATATAAAATAGTGGAGGAATAGAGACGTAAGTATTGCTAATGTCTTTATAGATGGACAATTTGTTGCCTCTGCCTCCTCTGCTCAGAAGCATCTTGCGAAGCTGGAAGCCTCCAAGATTGCCTTACATAAACTTGAATGTCTCAGGTGACGGATGCGGAGAATTTTGCTGCTTCCTTGATGCTTTTGTCCTTATAGGAGTGCAATCAACTAATCATTTGTGAGTGAGAATGGTGTTATTAGGGTGTCTCTCATCTCCTGTTTTAATTGGTTGTTGTTTAGAGAGTAGTGCAAAGTGGCATATCAAATCACAATGCCTATTTAATTACTTTGGCAATTTGTTCGTGAAATTGAGAGAGGTCATCTTGTATGTAAAATGTATCATAATATAAAAAACAATTATAAAAGAGATTCCAAAGTTACTTCAATCCTATGTTCAATTTCTTGCAAGCAAATGAATCTATCTAGAGCTTTAAAACATATATAAAACTTATTAGAGAGCATCCCTTGATATCAAGTAAAATATGTTGACATGTAAATTACCAATTAGAGTAATTTGGATCGATGGACAAATTTAAGTACTTTGTAATATTCAATTTATTATATTCAAGTCTTAAGACAATTTTATAAAAACATGTATTCAAGAATTTGTGCATAATCAAACATTAAAGTATCTCCCACACATTTTCCCTTATCATAATAACTATAAACTCCTATTACATACATGTAATCAAGTGTTAAGTAGGCCAAATCTAAAAAATATTGTAATAAAAGAATTTTCTTATATAAAAAAAATCAACCTTGCACCAAGCCTTGGTTCTTGTTTATATTCTTTTCTTTTTTAAAAAAAATTAAAAGTGTTTTCCTTAACTAAGGATAATTGTCTTAGCATATTTTTTCAATATATTCACATATAAGTCATTTTATGTTTGACCCGAGGAACTTTATTATGTGAGATAAGTCATCATTTGATTATTCTTACTATGATACATCAATAGTAATTAAGTCCTCACCATATATCAATAGTAGAATTTGTGCATAATCAAACATTAAAGTATCTCCCATACATTTTCCCTTGTCAAAATAACTATAAACTCAAAATGAATAATAAAACTAAACAAAATCAATGAATAATAAAACGAAATAGATGAAATTAAACAAGACAAAATAAAATAAAAAATGATGGTATATAACTATATGAGGAGAAAATGAAACAAGACAAAAATCAAAGGAGAAAAATTAGGGAAAAAATTTACAAATATACAAAGGAAACATGTTTCGAATGAATAAATCTTTATAGAATAAAAGAATGAGAAGAAAAAAAAAAGAAAACTTATAATTTGGAAACATGGGTTAAAAAAAGAAAAAATAAAGATAAAAAATTAGAAAAGGTCATAAGAAAAATTTAGAAAGAACAATTTTTCACAAAAGAAAGATAATGACAAGGAAAGAAAAGAAAAAAAAAACCCTTCAAATTTAAAATAAACAGGGTTAAAAAGGAAGAAAAAAGAGAAGGATTAAAAAAGAAGAGTCAAGAAAAGGAAAGTTTAAGTAGAAGTAAGAAAAAAGTATAAAAAAAAACCACTATTACGTATTAGCTTGAAATAACACATTGAGTTGATGGAAAACAAAGGAAAAACTCATTGAGTTGGTGGAGAACAAAGGATTTTTTTAGTGTTACATGAAGGAATTGGAAACGTGAAGAATAATAGAAGTGTAGCATGGAAAAATGAATGATTGTCTGTTGGGCTTTTTAGTTTAAAATTGCAACCTAATTGATTGTTCAAACCAAACAAAATAAAAAAAATAATAAATGGAAGAGGAGTTTTGAAAACTCATGTGATGGAAGAGGAGTTTTGAAAACTCATGTGACATAACTTAACTATTTTCACGCATTTTTTTTAAAATAGCCGTATAAATTTTGAAGGGAACCTGCAATGCCTATACTTAAAGGCAACATTTCACATGATTTTCTTTGCTTTCCTTTCTTCTCGAAGGCTGAACCTTAAACTCTGCCTTTTGTCTTTGACCTACTTGCCAAATTCGACCTCTTCAACACATTGAAAAACTTCGTGATTATGTTGCACCTGATCGGTGATGCAACACCTACAATGTGACACAAACCTATATTTACCTTTATTGTGGACTAATGCATAAAATATGTTCGCTTAAGGGCAAGCGTACCCTACGCAATAGTGACAGTAGACTTTAAGTCAGGATATCGAAATTTTCAGATTTCCATCTGATTCTCCAAAATAAAATATTGAATAAATAAAAAAAGTAGTTCAATAACTAAAATTAGGGGTGTTACATTTTGGAAAATAGAATTTCAGAACTTCAAAATGGTATTTGGCTTATTTTCAACAAAAACAATTCAAATGTCTAAATTTGCTTTTCAATCTAGCTGTGAAATAGATAAGATTTTTAGCTTAAGTTCCTTATTTTCTAAAAGATCTAAATAAAAATTTAATGGTTTTTAGTTCAAAATGGTTTTGAAAATTTTTTCAAAAATTTATAAGGACTTGAAATTGATTACTAAGCATAAAATAAACTTTTTAGAATTCAATTTATTTAATATAAAATTCCAAAGTTTATTTAATATCAATGGGAAATTAAGGGCATTTTAATAATTTACTTACCTTTTATATATAAATGAATTTTTGTACTTAAGTGTGAAAAGCAAATTATTTTTAGTCTAATTTAAAATATTCAAGTAAAACTAATTGAAATAATTTTAGGCAATTGCACACAAAAATGGTAGTAGTACAGAGTTTTCAATCATACAAAAGATGTTGTAGTAATTAAATAACCCCAATTTACACAAAACTAGGAATTGCATGAAATCAGTGGCATTTTAAAGAGGACACACAAGTCTCTAAGCCCACAAAAGGATTTTAGCTAATTCAAACCATAGTGTTCTAGCCAATGCAAATAGTACAAGTCTCATGCAACTAATACGACTCAACATCTCATGCACAGGTTTCAAGAATAATTGTGCATACACTTGGGCATGACTTAATGTTGGTTCTACATAAGGATTAGCCATTTTAACTCATGTTAAATTAGGGGAGGACAACTAGTGATCATTTCTCAAGTCTTTCAAGTCCTAAAATGACTCATACAATGCGAACACCAAATTTGTCTTGCCTTATAGACTCACCCAACCAGTTTTAATAGTAAATTCACTAAATTTTTTTGGAAAAATATAAATGATGTGAGTCCAGTTGGATTTAAAATTTAATATCAAGAACTACCAGACTAACAAAGGGTTTTGGCTAATTCATTCTACATCAATACCAGTTTCGAAATTAAGCTTTACACAAAACCAATTCCAGCACACATGTTTATTTAGTTTCAAATTCTCTAACTTCTCACACACTTGGTTGTGAGGACTTATTTTATGCCACACTTAGACACCTCTAGGGCAGGTTCAAATAGGGGAAGGCCCTAGGGTCTATGGTGAGGACTTAATTACTATTGATGTATCATAGTAAGAATAATCAAATGATGGCTTATCTCACATAATAATGTTCCTCAGGTCAGACATAAAACAACTTATATGCGGATATATTGAAAAAATATGATAAGACAATTATCCTTAGTTAAGGAAAACACTTTTAATTTAAAAAATATATATATAAACAAGAACCAAGGCTTGGTGCAAGGTTGACTTTTTTGAGATAAGAAAATTCTTTTAATACAATATTTTTTAGATTTGGTCTACTTAACACTTGATTACATGTATGTAATAGGAGTTTATAGTTATTATGACAAGGAAAAATGCATGGGGGATACTTTAATGTTTGATTATGCATAAATTCTTGAATACATGTTTTATAAAATTATCTTATGATTTGACTATAAATTGAATATTACAAAGTACATTGATCCTAATTACTCTAATTGGTAATTTACATGTCAACATATTTTACTTGATATCGAGGGATGCTTTCTAATAAGTTTTATATATGCTTTTAAGCTCTAGACAGGTTCATTTGCTTGCAACAAATTGAAACTAGGATTGAAGTAACTTTGGAATCTCTTTTATAATTGTTTTTATATTCTGATACATTTTACATACAAGATGACGTCTCTCAATTTCACGAACAAATTGCCAAAGTAATCAAATAGGCATTGTAATATGCCAATTTGCACTACTCTCTAAACAATAACCAATTAAAACAAGAGATGGGAGACACCCTAATAACATCATTCTCACTTAAAGATGATTAGTTGATTGCGCTCCTTTAAGGACAAAAGCATCAAGGAAGCAGCAGAATTCTCCGCATCCGTCATCTGAGATTTTTCATACCCTGACATTTGAAGGATACCATCTTCAGTTGTTAGCCGAACGGTGCAGACATTTCTCTCTTGATGAGCTGGACCTGAATTCTTGACAACCCTGTGAGCCATTGCAAAGGAGAAATTAATGAGTTAGTCAACAAGGAAGATCAAAAGTTTCAAACATGCAAGTGAACTGAAAGAAAATCAATTTTATTCATTGAATATAGGCTAAATTGCAATTTTTGTCCCCCTAGTTTCTAAAATCCACGATTTTGGTCCCCCTAGTTTTTAAATGTAACATTTGATCCCCCTAGTTTTACAAATTGGCGATTTTGGTTCATCTGTTAGGTTATTAACTAATAATTTTGAATAGTAGAGTTATTAAGTTAATTATAAATTAATTAAAAATCATTAATTATTAAAAAATTAATAAAACATTCATATTTAACTTAATAACTCTATTAATCACAATTATTAGTTGATAATTTAACATATGAACCAAAATCGTCAGTTTATAAAACTAGGGGACCAAAATCGTGAATTTGGGAAACTAAGGGGACCAAAATTGCAATTTAGCCTTGAATATATCATCTTAAAGAATAAGTACGTACATGTACTCTGGTTTAGGCCATCTTTTAATCTGACAAAGTTGATGGAGTCTACGTTTGGCTTCTACAACAACTGAGGTACCATCCTTGTCAATATAGAAGCTTAGCTTCATATTAGTGGGAGACTTCATATTAGAGGGAACTGAACATTCAAGTTTATGTAAGGCAATCTTGGAGGCTTCCAGCTTCGCAAGATGCTTCTGAGCAGAGGAGGCAGAGGCAATAAATTGTCCATCTATAAAGACGTTAGCAATACTTACGTCTCCATTCCTCCACTGTTTTATATCAATGTGCATTCCTTTCTTTTGGCATATATGAAACAACGTCGTTACTGGTTGAGGTTGTTGCTCCAAATCATCTAGTGTCACCATCGGCTCAAAAACATGCCTAATTACCTGCCACAATCACAATTGGAAATGCAATTTTTGTCATATTTTTTTTATCAGGATTTTTTTTGTCATATTGAATTATACAAAGATGTTAAAAATTGTCAACTAGCACAATTTTAACAAGAACTTCAAGGATTTTGGAGTCACCACAATGAGGAGTACAATTCAAAACCTTATCTAATAATCATTTATAATAGTTATCATTCATTATGGTCATGATGAATAAAAAATAATCATTTATAATAGTCATTATTCATTATCATTCATTTATAGTGAATAGATTAAGACACACTAAATAATAATTTATAATTGTTATGATTTATTATCATCCCAATGGATTTACTAGTGAGGTGATGAATTGATAAACATACGCACCATCCTTGTTGTTTCAAGGTCAAACTTGAGGTCGACATAGATAGCGCCGATGATGGACTTGATGATGTCGGCAAGGACCTTGGGTGCCTTCACCGATCCACCATGCACGACGGGGTGATTCTCTTTGGCGATGGCATCCACAAAGCGTCCCACTTGATCAATAAGGGGACGGGTACTGTGCCGGATGAATTGGTGGAGGCTGTAGCGGACAGCAACGCGGGCCAGCTTCTCGGTGTTGGTGTTAGCGTCACGTAGAAGAGAGAGTTGGCCAGGCTAGAGATTAGGGTAAATGAGGAAGAGGTGGGTGGTGATGGCGACACTCAGAATGGAGTCTCCAATGAAGCTAAGACGCTTATAGGAGACACCCTCTGTGGAGGAGGAGTGGGTAAGTGCTTGTTCTAGAAGACACTTTTCATGGAATACGTAGCCTATTATACTCTGCACTTGCTCAACCAAATGCTACTGCATCTTGGCAAATGAAGTAGTGATGCAGTGGTGCAAATATTTCAACACTTTGTGTTTATGTATGTTTTTCTATGTGCCTCTGTATCACTGCAAGTGAGGAGCAACGCTTTTTATAAGCTTCTCATTTTTTTTTAATTACCAAAGTCCATTTTGAAAAAAAAAATTCAAAGTATGATTTGACAAAATTGCATAAGTCAATTCTAATAGAAGTAAAAAATAAATGACTTACTTATATAGTATGAAACATTTTTTATAATTAATTAAATTTTATAAAAAAAAATACTTTATAAAACATGTTTGAAAAGACTAAAATTAAAATGTACATTAAAACAATTTGAAAACATATAATTAATAACTTGTTTAAACAAATATAATATAAATATATAAATAAATAGACTTTTTATTTTATATAATAAATTTTTTTGTTAATTACTGAACATTTAAAAAAATACTTTAGACAATATATTTTATAAAACAAAAAAATTCAAACACCAGTCAAATAAAAAAGAGAAAAATTCAAACATTGACTATTATAATATATAGGAATTAAGAATAATAATTGTAGCACCCCGAGTTACGGTTTACAACTCTTGTTATTATTTTTGAAATTTGTGGAATAAATAATAATTGATTATTAAAAATGACCTTTCTTATTTTAGGCTTTTTTTTGTAACTTTAAGACTAGAAACACCAACATCGATCATCCTTTCCGATTAACACTTGTTTAAAAGCATCCATGAATGAAATATTGTTCATCACAAAAACAACTCATTTTATAAAGTGTCAAGTCCACAGCAAACCATAGTAAACAATTCACAATTCGTATTTACACAAAAACAATTTATCAATAAGGAAATCTAAATACTGCAAATACACACTTATAACTTTCAATTTGGACATATTACAATTGAGTCAACTGAATAAAATGATACATTATAATATTAATCCCTGGTCTACACACATATTTACAGGAAAATGACTAGGACCCAGACCAATGACATCAATATATACCCACCCCTAAACAGATCCATGAGGTGTCTTTGAGAGGACTCTCCTCTTTCTCCACCACGTCCGTTGTATCTACGACACTTGTAGTAGCATTCCCGTTCCATCTTCCTCGCCCGTGCAAGGCCATCCATTATCCTCAATTGTAGGAAAAATAAGCATGGGAGTGAGTTCCTCCACCCTTCTATGAGACGCAAGCAAAATGAACCTTTTAGTTCAACATACAAAATCAATCACTTTACTATGATCGAACATGGACACCACTCATAAGGTTGCCCTAATTCTCCATCTAGGTTTCATTCACACATGGGCTCCTATTGCCCCTAGACCTCCCAGGTCACAAAGGTCTTACATGATAATCATTGGGTGACGATATGGGAGTACATGTCCTGCTGGTACAACACAGAACATTCTCAACCATAACTTATCAAGAAGCATGGAGAACTTGGTGTGAAGCCAAGACGGACTAAATAATAATTTATAATTGTTATGATTTATTATCATCCCAATGGATTTACTAGTGAGGTGATGAATTGATAAACATACGCACCATCCTTGTTGTTTCAAGGTCAAACTTGAGGTCGACATAGATAGCGCCGATGATGGACTTGATGATGTCGGTAAGGACCTTGGGTGCCTTCACCGATCCACCATGCACGACGGGGTGATTCTCTTTGGCGATGGCATCCACAAAGCGTCCCACTTGATCAATAAGGGGATGGGTATTGTGATGGATGAATTGGTGGAGGCTATAGCGGACAGCAACGCGGGCCAGCTTCTCGGTGTTGGTGTTAGCGTCACGTAGAAGAGAGAGTTGGCTAGGCTGGAGATTAGGGTAAATGAGGAAGAGGTGGGTGGTGATGGCGACACTCAGAATGGAGTCTCCAATGAAGCCAAGATGCTTATAGGAAACACCCTCTATGAAGGAGGAGTGGGTAAGTGCTTGTTCTAGAAGACAAGGAAGGTGGATGATCCTATTGTGCAATTGAGACAACACACAACAGATCTCGTTGGCCTCCGAGTCTCTTGAGTTTAGGAGTAACCAATCTCCTTGGCTTCCAAGAAAATGAGCAACAGTCAACTTCAAGGTAGTCTATATAAGGACATTGAAGTGCTGCTAAAGTTCCTTGCCAGGAAGGAAACAACTTAGAGAGTTAATAGGTCAGAAGCCTCGTCAACTTCTGATACTAGACTTCCTTAGCCCAAGCTCTCTTGATTTGTATAGCCAAATCTATCTAGCCATGGAGAGTCTATAAACATCTTCTCATAGGAGCTTATTGATAGGTTTCTCCCTGTGAGATGTAATAGGTACCTATCCAAATAGAACTTGTTTAGGATAGGGAACCTAAAAAAAGTAATCAAGGAACTGCAGCTTCTGAAGGTTGTGAGTGACCACAACAGGTTGCTATGAGAGTCAAGTAATAGTTAAAAGTATCCAGTCTTTGAACCAGAGTTGCTACTCTGGGTTCAAAACCTGGATAGGCTTTTAGAGAGAATACCTGGGTAGATAGCCTGCAAAGGCTTAGAGAATACTGGGGTTAAGCCTGGAGAGGCTTGTTAAAAGAATACTCGGGGGAGCCTGCAAAGGCTTAGAGAATACTGAGGTGTAGGAGCCTAGAGAGGCTTCAAAAAAGAAAGAAATACCAGGTTGGAATTTGTATTAGTGGAAAGCCTATAGTTGTAGGGACTGGATGTAGCCCAGGTGGGGTAAAGCAGGATAAATTCTTCTATATACTTTATCCTTCTTACTGCTTATGATCTATGTGTTTCTGTATCTTTATATCGAGTAGCTTGATTTTTAACTGTTATATTTTTTATATTAAATCTTTCGAAGCTACTCAAACTGTTTTAAAAAGTCCAAAAGCATATATCTACTTATTGTTCTTAATTGATAAAACAAATTCTACCTACCCTGAATATGATATTTTAAGAGTAGCTTTTGAAGTAGTATATGAAAGTATTTCTATATGATTATTATTGAAAATCTATTTTATACAAAATATTGTCAAAGGATATCGATTTCTCTCAATAAAGCTTCTTGAAGTTGTCCTTTGGACATATCCAAAACTTCAAAAGCTAAGTGTTCTTTTGTAGAAAAGTCATACTCGGTTAAGTGTGACTTTTCAACCCCCGTTCTAGTGACCTTCTGATCCACTTCAATTCACTTAGTCAGGGACGTCAAGCCGATTATGTGATTCCCTCATGCCCAGAAGTCTCACAGCTCAATACCTTATCTCCCCCCAAGATCGCATCTGACAAATATATTTGTAGGTACCTTCTATAGTCAAGCCAATCCTCTTATTCAAATACTCATCTTACTCGACACTCCTCAATAGTGTGTGAGTGTGTGTGTGTATGCAACTTCATAATGAAACTAAATAACCATTCTTTAAAATTGAATTATTTTTGTGTTTACATTTAGTTAGTCCAATATGACATGGCGTGACAGGACTTTACATTTTATGCTATCATAGTTGATCATATCTTTTAGGAATAAACCTATAGAGAATATGTTCGTTGTGTCTTTTGTTTATGCTTAATGTTATTATTTCTACAAGGAAACGATTATCGTATGGTAGACTATGTGCTAGTGTATATACATTTTCCTTAATGAGTTATGATCAGTTTACAATGTTAGGAACTTATAGCTAGATGTATGCCCCATCTAAAATGGATATCTTGATGGTGACAACTCAAACTATGAGATATGGCTACCAAAGTGACTTAGCAAGTTGTTGTCATAAAGCAATTAACTACTATAATCATTTCATAAATGCATTAGAAAGGATGGAAAAGGAAATTGAAAATCCCTTATTTTGCTACAAGATTTTAGAGGTCATACCATTAAATTGCATTTGTGACTCCCTTGCAACAAGCAATAGCTGTAGAGCAGTAAAATGAACTAAGAAGGTACACCATCAACTTGCTAACTTATTGATGTATTAGCAAACTTGTTGGTTATTTTTAATATCAAACTACAAATGCATAAGTTGTGAAAATATGTTTAAAGCATGAATACGATCTTATGAATACAAAAAAAAGAATAAAAAAAGGACACAAGGATTTTATCCTAGTCCACCTAAACAATCGTTGGGTTATATTTAATTCCTAAGCTAGGTTAGATTTTTCCACTACTTTAATCCTAAACTAGTATTTTTTTAAGCAACTTTTGTAGGCTTTCTCAACAACAACAAAGATAGCCACACACTATGGTAAACACCCAAAAGTAGTATTGTTTCTATAGTAGTCTCTCTAAGTTCTTTCACAACCACAATACTTTCAAACCAAAACTAGCAACCTAGTCAGCTAGGGAGAAAATAAAACAAGGATAGGATAATGGATCTTTCTTTCTTTCTTTCACTCTTTTGTTATCTTCTAAAGGCTCCTCAATTTTCTAACTAAGGATAGTATCACAGGGATAACCCAAGGGTCAAGCAAATAAAGCTCAAGCTTTAAGCCCACTAATAAAAAATTATTTGTTATTAGGTTTTTCAAGCAAAAAAGGCCACACATATGTTGGCAAAAAGAACCAACATACAACTCTCTTATTTAAAGTAGAAAAAGTCTTTCTCAAAATTTGCTTTAGGTCCCACTTAGTGTTAGGTTGGCCCTAGATAGACATGAAGTTTTGGAGCTAGCTGTAACACATAAATATTGGTGAACCTTTCTGGATTTGTAAATTTGGAATTAGTTTTTGTTAATTTCGGATTGAGTAATTGGAATTAACAAACACTAATTCCAAATTTATGAATCCAGAAAGGTTCACCAATATTTATTTGTTATAAATTAGGTAATCCAGAAAATAACCAAATACCTAGAAAGAAAAAAACTTACCTCGGACACGTAGAGGAGAACGACCTCTAAACTTATAAAATGGAAAGGAAAACGTTGGAATATTAGAAATTACAAAGGTGCAGGAAACAATTCATGGAGTGCAGGAAGCAATTGGCTAAACTTGACCATAGAGGATTGTAAAATTTAATGTAATTGTTAGGCTCTTGCTATTTCCACTTCCTTTTTTTGCTAAGTACACTCCTCTTTCACTTTTTAAAAATTAAATTACTTAAATAACCTCTCCCTTACAAACCTTCTTCTCTCCCTCGCACACTCCCTTTTTCAGCGCAACAACACACTCCCTGTTTCATAGCAACAACACCCCCCTCTCTTTCACTCCCTTCACCCACTCCAATCTCTTGCTCTGGTCTTCCTTTACTCATTCCTTGCTCAATCTCTTGCTTTAGCATTAGGGTTTTTTCATGCTCGAAACTTTAATGCAGTATGTTTATGCTCCCAACTACTTTCCTTTACTCCTCCCTTGCTCAATCTCAGTATGTTTATTTAAGTTGTTGCAATGGAATGTCTCTTAGAGTAGTCCAGATTGAATGACCAATATCAATTATATGTTTTCTCCACTTCAATTGTTCACTACTGTACAATTTTCCCTTTATATGGTGTTTTTAATGGTCTTAATGTTGTACTTGAATTTTTCCAGATATTATTCTTAACATTCCAAAAAGTACTTTCCAGAACACAAAACAGTATTCCGGAAAGTAATTTCTAGAATACAGCTTTATGTTTTAACATTCTAGAAGTACTTTCTGGAACACAAAACAATATTCCAGAAAGTATAATCTGGAACATAGTTTTATTTTTTAACATTTTGGAAAGTACTTTCCGGAACACAAAACAGTATTCTAGAAAGTACATTCCGGAACATAGTTTTATTTTTTAACATTCCGGAAAGTACTTTCTAGAACACAAAATAGTATTCTGGAAAGTACATTTCGGAATAATAATTATATATGTTATGGGTATAAAAGGTATATATGATAATAACAATTAGAAGAAGAAAAACAAATGAGAGTGTAATTAGCAAAAGAGAGAAGTGGATATAGAAAAGCCTAATTGTTAACTTTGATGTCCAGCCCAATTGTATGATCCAAAATAACAGCGGATTAGGCTTATAACCTATTTAGTAATAGGCCTAGGTTTTGTTCGTCAATTTTCTTTTTTGCGTGAGCATATAATAAATGTTGGTACTGATAGTGAGTTCTTTTTACAAATGATTGTCTCCGAACCATGAACGCACACTACGGAGGGTATTTCCCTCCCAACATGATTTATTTCATACCCAAAGTGACATTACCAGGATTCGAATCCTGGACCACTTGGTTAAGGAACACAAATGATTGTCTTTATTATAAGGATTGTGTACCACACATTATTTTGCTTGAATCTCGTAGGAACAGTTCTGAAGTACTATACATCAATTATTTTCTCCAACTCCAAAGCTCAATAGTAGCAATTAGTTGAGTGCCTCTTCGAGGAGCCTATAAGAAACCTATTACATGACCATGATATTGGTATATTTCATTGTCTTAGGGAAATTATTAGGTGGTTTCATAATCCCATTTGTTTACGATTTCAATTAATTTTTATATGATACATATTTAAAATTTTTAATTACCAAAAAAATAATTACAGTCCATGTCGTTTCATAATCCCATGTGTTTATGATTTCAATTAACTTTTATATGATACATATTTAAATTTTTTAGTTACCAAAAAAAAATTACATTCCATGCGGTTTCATAATTCCACGTGTTTACGATTTCAATTAATTTTTACATGAGGCATATTTAAAATTTTTAATTACCAAAAAAAAGTTACAGTCCATTGTATATAGAGATTAATGGGGATTATAATAATTTCAGACTATCTAATAATTTCTCTTATATTCAAGTAAACATGATCATTTAAAGAGGAATGTAAAAGATGCTAGGAATACACTCTCTAACACTCTTTTGAGCACATGTTTATTAGTTGAAATTTATTGAAAATCAGACAATTTTGTAAATCTCACTTCATATTTAACAAATCTCTCATGATGTGTAATTTTCAATAAATTCTAGGCTTAATTGCATTTTTTATTCCCCGACTTTAGCATACATGCAATTTGGATCCCTATATTTTAAGATGAGCTAACTTAAAGTTTACTCAATGTTACAATTGATTCCTTCCATCGGTCTTATGTTAAAAACTTAACGAAATTTACTTATGTGGCCTTGGATGTTGACATGGCAACTGATGTGTCATAATGATGTGGCATGCAAAAGATGAAAATTCCATAAATTTTGCAACAAGTGAGGATCAAACCCATTACGCCATACTCCAAAACCCAACATGCTTCAATAATATATAAGCGAAAATTATAATATACTAATGAGTAATGTTTGCTTAGCAGTTTAGTGTTGTGTTTTGGAGCAAGGGGTAAGGGGTTTGATTTGCACTCATCGCAAAATTCATGAATTTTTTCTCTTACTTTCACAAGTCACCTCATCATAACACGTCAACTGCCACATTAATATCCAATGACACATAAACAAATTTCATTAAATTTTTAACTAAAGAATGACAGATGGATTTGATTGTAAAATTGAGTGAACTTTAGGACCCAATTAACTCATTTTAAAATATAGGGACTCAAATTACACATATATCAAACTTAAGAGATTAAAAGTGCAATTAAGACTAAATTTTAACAAAGAAAGTGTGTTAAAAATTGTGTTCATATCACTACTTTTATTTAAAATGGAATTATATAGTGTTATGCATCACAAGGATAAGGCCTAAAGTACAATAGTTTTGCAGCTCTATATATTGAAGTGGAAGATAGAAATTACGTTAGAAAATAGAACACGAAACTATAAAAAAAAATTTTAAAAAAATTCTATGTATATAAACTCGCTACAGACATCTAAGAGGCCCTTCAAATTGAATTTGTAGGAGGTACTCCACTGTGCTCATGCATCTATATATGTTTAGACCAGTCCCACACAAGTACTCTTGTTATGTTATTCTCTTTTCTTAAAGTGAGAAATGATGAGCAATGCATATAAGGCAGTGTTGAGAAAGAGATTTTGGAATGACAATGAACAAGGCTCCAAGGAGAGGTCCGAGAGGATGAACATTGTTCTATTGAAATGCCAGCGTCTGTTTACAAATGAAGCTTCAACTTCAAATTCTGGCCAAGAGGAATCCTTGGAAGGAGAATGCTATTACTATGATCTTGTGTTGGAAGAGTTGTTGAGTAGGATAGAGGAGGATGCTATGAGGTTGAACAAATCTTATGGGAAGATGAAGGCGTCTATTGTTCTCTGTCAGGATCATGAACTGGTTTCTAACGAATATCTGAGGGAAATTGCAAAAGAAAAATAGTTGGCAATGTTGGGAGCTGCAATGTTCATGTTCACAGGACAAGGAAGCTCAGGATTGGAATGGCCACTATTGCCAATGTTGGGGTTGGGCATGTCAGGATTGAGGGCTAATTTCAAGAAGACACCTTATGGGAAGTTAAGGGTGGAGGACAATGTTCAAAGGACTTCTAAAGAGTAGGGAATTTTCATTTTCTTTCTGTATTGTATCCTTGTATTAAACATTTCAGTTTGTTGTCAAATAGCTTCATGTTAAATTCTAATTGCAGTGTGATAGGTATTTGTCTCTACTGTTTATTGTTTTCTTCCTTCACTACTTACAGGGGCAAAGCCCCAAAATAATATATTTTAATTATTTATGATTGTTTTAAATTTTATGTTAAATTCTAATATATTTATTTATGACTTTATTGATGAAATTTATTTTAATTATTTATGATTGTTTTAAATTTTAAATTTTATATAATATTGAATGGATTGAAATTATTATTCAAAAATAAATAAGCTATATGGAAATTGACTTTTTACATTGGTTATAATTATAACTGATGTAGAAAGCTCATTTTTTTACATCAATTGCAATGATAGCTGATATTGAAAGTTCACATTTTATATCGGTTATAATTAGAACCGATGTAAAAAAAAGAACTTTTTACATCTATATCGCCTGCATCCATAATGACCGTACAACCAATGTAAAAAGTCATTTTTAACCAATGTAAAAAGCGTTTTCTGCACTAGTGTCAAGACATTTAGTCCCCCAATTTTTCAAAATTAGCAATTTTTTGTCCTTCCAAAAGTTGACCATCCATGGTACTTATGTTGACTTGACGCTTATGTGGCAAGAAATTAAATAGTACTAAAAATAGAGTGTCTAGTGGAAATTGAACCTAAGACCTCTTACACAAAAGCTACACAATGAACCACTAGGCTACAAAGTTTCTTTAGTTAATATTGTAAACAATATTTGTCATATATCATAACTAGACAAGTTTTTTTTATTTTTCTTATTTTATTCTAATTATTAAAATTAATTAAATTACGTAAATTAGTATGTAAATTATTTACATAAATTATTATATGTAATTTACATAAATTTATATTAATATGTAAATTATAAAATAAAATAAAAGTTTATTAATTGGTATAATTTCAATTAAAATAAATTACATAAAAACAAATTTATGTAATTTGTATAAATTACATAAAATGATTTATATAATTAGAATAAAAACAATTTATACATGAAATAAATATAATATGTTTATTTGATTTATACAATTTTTTTAATAATTTACATATTATCAATATAAAAAATTATTTTGAGTAATTACATATTTTAATTATACAAATTTGTTTTATGTATCAATACATATATATATATATATATATATATATATATATATATATATATATATATATATATATTATAAATTTTAATTAATTTATAAATTATTTTAATTATACAATTCTAGAATAAAAAAAATTTATATATTAATTAAATCTTCTAATTAAAATATATATTAATACGTTAAATAAATTTGTGTAATTAAAATATGTAAGTTACTCAAAAGAATTTTGTATAATTATAATGTGTAAATTATTAAACATTTTGTATAAATAAAACAAAAACATTTAATTTATTTAATTTATAAATTATTTTTATTCTAATTATATAAATATAAATCAATATAATTACGAAAGTTAATATATAAAATATTTATATAAATAAATTTAGGTATTTTATAAAAAATACATAAATTTATTTTTATGTAAATTATTTTTATTCAAATTATACAAATTAATAAAATTTTAATATTTATGTTTTTATAATTATTTTTTATGCGGTAAGAAAAATAAACAAAGCTACATATTGATATAAATTTATGAAGTTTGTGTAAATTACATAAAATAATTTATGTAAATAATTTACATACTATTTACGTAATTTAATTAATTTTTATATTGAGAATAAAATAAGAAAAAATTAATAACTTGTGCAATAATGATATATAACAAATATTGTTTTCAATATTAGTTAAAGAAACTTTGTAGCCTAGTTGTTCATTGTTTAGTTTTTGTGAAAGGAGTCTTGGGTTCAATTCCCACTAGGGCACTTTATTTTTCATACTATTTAATCTATTGCCACATAAGCATCATGTCAGCAGCTTACATTGCCGCATCAATCCAAGGAAGGACTAAAATTGCTGATTTTGAAATTTTGGGGGACTAAATGTCTTAATTTTAAAATAGGAGGACTAAAATTGCTGATTTTAAAAATTTGGGGGACTAAATGTCTTGTTTTTAAAATAGAGGGACTAAAATTGCGGATTAAGAATTATAGGGGAACCAAAAATGCATTTTAGCATATAAATGTATCCACTTTCAAGGGAAATGAGTGATATTTTTTTTGAATAAAGCGATGATATGCAAAGCATCAAAGAGAAACTTGACATCCCAACAACGTTGGCACCCCAAGAACTACCTATCCTCTGCCCCATACCAACAATTTATTAAAAATTAAAAAGGTTACACTGAATAATATCCAAAGAGAAAACATGGCCAATGCAAAAAGCATATACAACTTAACTAAATCTGTAACTAGGGAGTCCTAGCCTTTCTCTTCGAAAAGGCTCACTAATAAAATGTGGAATTAAATCCCACCAATTAAAACCACTAGAAGTGATACCAAAGTTTGCAAGACGATCCGCACACATGTTGCCTTCATGATAAATATGAGAAATAGCAAACTGCAGAGAGCGTGTAGAGACACAGCAATTTTCCCAACGAACCCTTAGCCACCAAGGCACAAGAGAAGGAGAGTGATAGGCCTGAACCACCAAAGATGAATCACATTCAATCCAGAGGCAAAGCCATCCTTTGTCTAAAGCAAGATCAACAGCTTGAATAACCGCATTCAGCTCAGCACAAAACGTAGTTGAAATGCCTAAATGATTAGCAAAACAACCTAAAAGATTCCCCTGCCAATCCCTGAATATTCCTCCACATGCAGCAGTTCCTGGGGTCCCTCTGGTAGCCCCATCAGTGTTACATTTGATCCATCCTCTAAGAGGTGGATTCCAAATTACCTCTTGAATTCTGGGAGCTTTGCTGACATGACCTGAAATGGAAAAAGATTTAAACAAAGTAAACTCTTCCAAAGAAGAGTGCATAGTACCATGAGAATGATTGCCCGAAAGAGAAACTGGAAATGAGTGATATGTCATTAATAGACTTTACAATAATTTAAGGGTATAAAAGGAACTTTGCAATTAATATATTTGAAAGTGGTCAATGTTTCTTATAATTAGAAACAAAAAATAACAATTATTTGTTTCTTACATATACGAACGAATGTAGTATATTTTAAACTTAATTTATTAAAAAATATATCATTTTGGAATTGCCTCTAGTCCTTTGGGTTCGATATTCGGACTTAAAATCTGTTGTCACTATTGTGTAGGGTACACTTGCCCTTAAGCGAACATATTTTACGCATTAGTCCACAATAAAGGCAATTGTAGCTTTGTGTCACATTGTAGGTATTGCATCACCGATCAGGTGCAACATAATCACAAAACTTTTCAATGTGTTGAAGAGGTCGAATTTGGCGAGTAGGTCAGGGACAGAAGGCAGAGTTTAAGGTTCAGCCTTCGAGGAGAAAGGAAAGCAAAGAAAATTGTGTGAAATGTTGGCTTTAAGTAAAGGCATTGTGGGTTCCCTTCAAAATTTATACGGCTATTTAAAAAAAAAAGGGTGAAAATGGTTAAGTTGTGTCACATGAGTTTTCAAAACTCATCTTCCATTTATTATTATTTTTTATTTTGTTTCGTTTGAACAATCAATAGGGTTGCAATTTTAAACTAAAAAGCCCAACAGACAGTCGTTCATTTTTCCATGCTACACTTCTATTATTCTTCACGTTTCCAATTCCTTCATGTAACACTAAAAAAATCCTTGTTTCTCCACCAACTCAATGAGTTTTTCCTTTGTTTTCCATCAACTCAATGTGTTATTTCAAGCTAACACGTAATAGTGGTTTTTTATTTTTTTTCTTCTAATGAAACTTTCCTTTTCCTTTTTAATCTTTCTCCTTTTTCTTCCTTTTTAACCCTGTTTCTTTTAAATTTTAAGGGTTTTTTTTTCTTTTCTTTCATTGTCATTATCTTTCTTTTGTGAAAAATTGTTCTTTCTAAATTTTTCTTATGACCTTTTGTAATTTTTTTATCTTTATTTTTTCTTTTTTTCCCCATGTTTCCTAATTATAAGTTTTGTTTTTTTCTTCTTTTTTTTTCTTCTCATTCTTTTATTCTATAAAGATTTATTCATTCCAAACATTTTTCCTTTATATTTTTGTAAATTTTTTCCCTAATTTGTCTTCTTTGATTTTTGTCTTGTTTCATTTTCTCCTCATATAGTTATATACCATCATTTTTATTTTATTTTGGGGGAGCTCCAACCCCAATCCTTGGGTTTAGTGTAAGAGATGCATAAATCATAGTTGTCATGCTTGTTTGGCATAAGATTCATCATTAATTTGCATTATTGTGAGGATTTGGGTAGTTGGGTAGCATTTATGGTAAAGGGGTTACGCATAATCACGAACCCTATGACCTGCAGAGTCGCGGACTCTCGCTTAAGCGAGCTCTGCATGGCGCTTAAGCGAGGAGCCCCTGGAGTGGGAAGTACTCTATGCAATTCTCGCTTAAGTGTGAGTTTCTGGCGCTTAAGCGTGGTGTTCTAGTGCTTAAGCGCGAGGGTTTGGCGCTTAAGCGCAAAGCTCCAGGGACCGGGTCTAATTGGAATACTCTGACGCTTAAGCGCAAGTGTTTGGCGCTTAAGCTTGGCACTATGGCGCTTAAGCGCTAGGATTTGATGCTTAAGCGTGAGGTGCCAAGGTCAGGATGGGTTAAGCACAAAATTCTTGCTTAAGTGACTGACCCCTGGAACATTATGTTTAGTTCTATCATTTCCAAGTTATTTTCCTTACTACATTTTGTACGTTTATATGATCTATGAGGATAATGATATGTAATAAATGAAAGAGGGGATTCCTTTGGGGATCAAAGAAAGTGATATATATATATATATATATATATATATTGATAAGTTAAGCATGCAAAAGAAATGAATTGGCCACTTTAGAAGGTAGGCGGGATCTTCCGTCACTTCCTACCTTCCGAAGATGTGGCATAGCTCCTCGGGTCGGAGGAGAATAATACGAGGCCAAGGCATAAAAGGAAAGGGACACCTTTAAATATATTGAGCTAAATAGATGCCATAGGACGGAAAAAGAATAAAGAAAGTTAACTTAAAGCATGCAAAGTAAATGTTAAGATTATGTCAATAGTGATGTAAAAGTAGCATATGATAGTGATTTATAGTACTTTCATGAATGATAAAAGATTATAATGCATGTCTTTAACACTCACTGAGACCCTGTCTCATCAGTTTAGTGTTTATGTTCCAGATTAAACAGGTTTGAATTATGGAGACAAGAGGCCTAGAAGATATTATGTTTATGTAGCAATATCTTTATAGGGTAGTTTTTGTTAAAAGAACTCTTTATGTATTCTTTTGGCATAGGATCCCATGTATAGGGATTACCTTTTATGTATATGATGTAATTACTTAAGAATGATGTAGGCCCTTGAACAGTTATACTCTTGAGTTATAATATCATATATGTTTATATTATCCAGGTTGATGACTAAAATGTAAGTTAGATGGTAGTACCCATTAGGGTGTTACAATGGAAAAGACTAAAGAAGTTATAATGAATTCATTTGAAAACAATGAAAGCAAATGCAAGGAAGTTTTTGAAATTATTTACAATGGGGGGGGGGGGGGGGGGGGACTTGCCAACTTTATTGCCCCTTGCATGCAGCTAGTCACTTTTTAAACTTGGAGTTGTTCTTCACCAATCCTTCTATGGAATGTGATTTTGAGGTGGTAAACAAACTGTATGCATGGATTGAGAGATTAATCTCTAATCTAGAGGTAAGACAAGATTTTTGAAGAGCTACCCACTTATAAAATCAGTGGTGGTATGTTTGGAAGTAAATTTATAATTCAACAAAGGAACACTATTTTTACTAAGTGAGAAATTTTTTCTCAATTCTTCTAACTTTTTGTGTTATATCCATTACTGCAATTGCATAACAGTTGTAGTGGACTTGTTACATTTAGTGCAATGGTGACTATCATATGGATTGTCAACTCCAAATTTGCAACAATTAGCTATATAGATTTTGAGTTTGACATGTAGTGTGTCGAGATGTGAATGCAACTAGTGTCTTTGACCAAGTAATTTATTAATTAATAATTTTAATAATTGTTATTAGTTAATACTTTTTACTCTTAGTCACTTATAATTTTTTATCTATATTATTTGTTACAAATTCATTCTAATAAAGGAATAGACTTGAGCATAAAAGACTACACAACTTGGTGTATGTCAAATATAATCAAACATTGATTAAAAGATATAATTATAGAGATGAAATTGATCCAATTTCACCCAATGACATTGATGAATGCAATGACTGGCTTGTGGAGTAAATGGATGGTGATGACGATGTTGGGAATGGAAGGGTGTTTAAGGATGAAAATGATGATCTCCTTAATTGGTATGTTGTTTTTTAGGCTTCAAGATTAGACAACCAATAACATATACTAGGTAGAAGACTAAAAAAAGAAAGGAACCCCTTAGTGTTGTAGATGTTGAACCTAAGACAAAAAGAAAGGTCAAATAAGAGCATTTTCTTACTTTAGAGAAAAAGAGCAAATGATTGAAGTTGAAGATAATAAAACTTGGAATAATCTAAAAAGGAGTTAAAAGGCATTGATTTTGAGGACTCGTAAGGAGAAGAAGTTGAAGAATAAGCGTCATTATCAAACAATGAGAATGATAATTATATTGGGGAAGGGGCAGAGGAGAATGAATAAATGTTTACTTGATGTTTTTAGCTTCCTTCTTTTATTATTGTATGCCTTGCTAGGATGATCGTAATTAGGTATGCATAGGAAGAAAGTCAGTGAACTTAATTATAAACTAGAGGTATGATTTTTATTAGTATTATTTATAAAACTGATGTTAATTAGGAATTCATATGTAAGATTTTAAAAATATATTCTTTATCTTTTTAGGCTGAGACATATGTTGTTTTGGGGAAATTTTCTAAAGTTGACTTCACTGGACATGGGTGGTATTTGGCTTGTGCCTGCATGATGTAACCCCCCTTCTAATTAAATTTAATTTAAGTATATAATTTATATTATATATAAAAGTATTAACACATTCAATTAATATCCAAAATATATCCAAATTTTACATTTAGGAAGGAAATATACATAATTACTATTACAAAATGATCCTTCTTTAAGTACTGTCTAGAACTATTATCCACCCAAAATTTCCATCCTACAGCTCTGGTAATATCTGCATCTTTTTCTTCTAACTAATCTCCAGTCACCTGCAATTTAAACTTCCCTAAAATCTAGGGACAAAATTTACCGGATCAGGCATTTAATTTCTCATACAAAGAAAAACTATATCAATCGGATAAAATTCATATATATCACATAATTAAAATAAATGCAATATGATTTATGCAAATGCAGTTTTTGACTCAAAATCATTTTGACCCTGCTCCATGGAGACTTCCCCTTTGAGTGTTTAGCAAGTAACTGGCCTACCATTACGCACTGCAATTCAGCTATTAGCCCCTACTAAACGCGAATAAGCTAAACATAATTAGGAGATCAGGATACCCAGGAAGGCCACCACGACCGCATCTCAGTCCAGATTCCGGCCACTTGTGGGATTGCCAATATCCTTCACCCCCATAGACTATATAATCACAGACTATACAGTCCTGTCTAACTTACTCTGCTCACCCAATTTTATTACTCATGACTACCGCTATCCCCGTGTCAACAATATCTTTTTAAAATTCATGACTACCGCAGTTCCGGTGTCAACATTTATCATTTCACATGACTACCGCAGATCCGGTGTCAACAATATTTCTATTTTAAAAGTTCATGGCTACCGCAATCCCGGTTAGCCAACATCAATCATTTCTTATTTTAAATATCAAAATCATTTCTCATTTGAAATCTTTGTGTTTCCCCCAAAAAGACTCATGCTTATGCAATATGAAAATGATCATAAGTAAATAATTAACATTAAACAATCACATAAAGAAATATAAAATTTAACAATTATCATCATAACATTGGTAAATTACTAAAATATGAATTAGGTCACTACTATAAAGAGTTACTAAACTACCCTTGCTCTTTTTCTAAATTTCCAATCTTACTCTCAATTGTAAAATTACCAAATTACCTTTATTCTTTCCTATTATTTTCCATTTTACCCTTGATCTTTTCTCAAAATTCCAAAATTATCCTTAAACTTTCTAGAGCATATGAATTTACCATTTTACCCTTATACTTTTCTATTATTTCCGAAATTGCCCTTAATCTTTTTATAAAATTCCCATTTTACCCTTAAACTTTCTAGAACCTATAAATTACCATTTTACCCCTTAATATTTTTATAATTTACAAAATTGCCCTTATACTTTTTATAAAATTCCCAATATGTCCCTACATGTGAAATGACTATTTTGCCCTTGGTTTTTGAATAAATTTTCACATAGTACCCCTTAAATCTCTTCATGGCTGTGAATGGCTTCCAAAAATTTTTCCAACCAATTTCCAAAATCAACCATGTAATTACAATAAAAAACAATTCAACCAAAGTTCAATCAATCATAACACAACATAAAATCAACCAAACATTACATCAAACACCAATTTCACACTTCTAACATCAAATTTATATAAATCCTAAATCAATTTCATGGCTATTGATCAATTCTTGAATTTAAACCTCAATACATGTTTCTCCTACTTCCAAGTTATCTAAATTTGAAATTAAATGCCAAGATCCTTACCTTAGATCCTTAATTTGATGAAGAACCCTTGAATCCCTTTTTCTCCCTTTCTCTCTTGTCTTTTGAAATTTTTGAGTTTTTCTTTCAAATCTCTTCTCTTTGGCCGAACATCTTCTAAGATTTGTGAGATTTGGATTGGTTTCTCCCTTACTTTTGGAAGCAAGGATGAAGTTTAATGGAGGAGGTAGCAGCTGCCCAAAGCTCACGGTTTTGGGTTATTTTGAGAGCTAGCTTTTTAAGTTTCTCTTTTGCTTTTGTTTCTTATGTTTTTAAATAAATTTTCTCCACCCAAATTTTTTTTTATACGTGCAGCTGCTGCCCTGGGTCCAAAGGCAGTCAATTTGGCTGAAATTCCAGCCCACTTGGGCGGCTAAAATTGCTTCCTTAAAGGAGTTTCCAATTGTGTGGTCAAAAGTCAAAAGTGTAGATAATTATAGATAATTCTAGAAGGTTTTAGGGCTTCTTAATTATCTTACAAACTAATTGGAATTTTAAGAAACTAGCACCACAATTAAATTCCTCACTATCAAAAACCTTGGGGTAGTGTCTTAATTATCTCTTAATCAAAGTCTAATTAGCTTAATTTAATTACATTAGAAATATTGAGTTGTCAAGTTTTGATTGGCTAATACTTTCATTTTTATTTTTCTTAGTTAAATAATGTTAATAATTATTCTAGACATACTACAATTAATAGGAAATTTCGTAGATTTCATACAAATTTTATCTTAATTTTCTACCTTAAAATTTTATCGTAATAATTTCTCAGAGTTATAACTTTTAGAAAATTCTAAAAACTATGAAATTAGCATTTTAATTTCTCAACTGTATATTTTCTTAATCTACATTCAATTATCTTTTTATTAGGTTACAATTTACTCCAAAATGCTACACTGGAAAAATTTATCCTGGACAGCTGTCTGACAAAACAGTCCAGTCAACAAGAATTCAAACAAAAACAAAAATATCAAAAGATTCAGAATTTTTTTTTTGAATAGAATTGTATAAATTTTATTATGAAAATATGTACAGAAAGTTTCTATGAAATACAGTACATAATTTCTCATATATCTATGGAAAAGTATTTACAAACAGTAAAATAAAATAAGGATGTTACACATGACACCAATTATGACCAAGTTTGAAGTATTTTATTGTGTTAGTTGTTGTAAACCTCGTGGTATACTTACTCTTAGGTATGTTATATGGTATATACTATAATGTTTGGTATGATTTGTATTATATTTATAGTTGTCAAACTTTGAATAAATGTTGTATATTAGTATTATCATATGGTTTGATTGTTTTCAAATTTTTTTTACCATAAACAGATACACTATTGAGTTCCTGATTAATGATGGAGTAGAATAATTTCCTTTGAGTAGCCCTAATGTTGATGTTCAACATCTACTTGGAAAATCTTGTGCTAAACTTTATGATGAGTGTGAGGTATTATTTTAATGTTATCTATTATATTATCTACGTAATATTGTTTACAGAAAGATTATTTTTTAAGATTAATATTAAACTATGTTTCACAAGATCCATTCAATAATGTTGTGCCACTTTTATTTGATAAAAAACTAAAGGATATGGTTGTCCTCATAAAGATTGTAAAGAGGCCTTCATTATTAGAATCGAAGACATTGGACGATGTCTAACCCCTCAAAATCTATGATTTTGATTATAACAAATGATATTAAATTTTGTATAAGCTAATGAGTTTACTTGAGTATTACAGGAAACACACCATCCAACGTACCTATGGTATTGTAATTTCAGTACTTAAGCTTTATATAGAACACATCTCTAAGCATCCCATCTACATGGAACTTGTTTTAAAATAGACCATCCAACGTCTAACGTGCTGTAAACAAACAATCGTCCAAAGTATCGTGAAACCAGTATGCAATATACTAAGTCTATTTGAGCATCCAAAAGGAGCTAAATAACTTACATAAATATTTCTATCCAAGTTAGTTAACGTCCATATGCATGTCCATTCACATATACACATCACGAGGCTAATACATATTCTAGAAGCTCTGAATATTCTTTGTTTCCCTTGTATGATTTGAATGTTAATCATTTGAATTCTAGTGTGTACAAAAATAGCTAAGCAAATAACGAATATTCCTTGCGAAATTTGTAGTGGTACAGGTAGTGAAACATGTCATGGAAAGGATAGTACCTTTGTCCCCTTTCTTTCTCCACCCCAAGCTGCCACGTAGCAAGCTACAGATATGTGAGACAACAAACACTTTTTTCGAAGGCTCTAGAATTCACAACGGATCTTTGCTGAAGCCTATAAAAGGAGCATTAAGCACATAAATCAACTACGAAGAATTATGAAATTTCCAAGTGTTAAAACTCTGTTGAAATCTCTGGATGATCAATACTTGTGCTTAGAGAGTTATTCCTTTGTTTTTCAAAGTTTTGTATTATGTTCTTCATTGTATATCCTCTCTGTGAAAGTTGATTCTGAATTGTATTTCCATTCAAAATGTTGTTTGGAAAGCCAGGAGTGGCTTAATGATCAAAGAATACTTGGGTGTTTTTAATCTCATAGGGAGATTAAAGGTGTGCTAGAAGTGGCCTAGAGAATACTTGTTGTAGCCAAAAGTGGCAGGGTAGAATACTTGTTTTTGTAATCACTTTTGATTAGTGGAACCCTTCAAAAGTTTGAGTGAACCAGTATAAAATCAAGTGTTTATACTCTCTCTTAAAGCCTTAACTTGTTTCCTCTTGTGTTCATTCTACACACCTTGGACACGCTAGTTCTTGGCTTAAAACCTTTTGAGAAAACTACTTTTATCTATTAAACAATATATGCTAAAACTTAGTTTCTATGAAAATGTGTTTTTCAACATTGGACTATCCTTTAAGATCTTTGTTTAACAAATCCCTTGTGAAATCTGTTTTGAGGAAATCTCCATATTTGCGAAAAAAATTTAAAGTTTACACTAACAACTATTCAACCCCTTTCTAGTGTGCTCCATTTATTTCAATTGGCGTCAGAGCTCAGCCTCTTGGGTTGAGTACTTTGCAATACAGAGGAAACTAGATCCTATAACCTGATGAAGAACAAAAGTTTCATTCTATTATTTATTCTCATCCTCTTTAATTTCCATTAATAATTTTTTTCTTATAAAAATATATGACTAAATTCATTAATTTTATAGTTCAATACACAATACTAAAATTAACGGTTAAAGACAAAAAATACATCATTAATTTATATTTTCTTTAATTTGGTGTTGTATAGGACACTAAACTTGAAGACATATTTACCTTAAAATGCATTTCGAATATATTGGTTGAATCAAATAGATTATTTAAATCTAAGGGATTTGATTTATAGTTGTGAACTTTAGCTTCTGGATGCTAGTCAAAACTCTTCCGCTCCACACAAATTTGGTATGTTTTCCTCATATGCTCCATGAGTATCGATGGTTCCACTTCTCGAATTGTATTGCCATTAGCTACCGCCATTAATAATCTTCTCTTCTCTGGTCACCAGACCACATGATCAATCAGCTCTGATACCACTTGTTGGGGAAAATGCACACCTCTTCATTAATCACAATGAGAAAAAACATACCACTAAAGAAAAATGCAACACCATAAATAAAATAAGAACAATCACAAAATTATTTAACGTGGTTCAGCCCCTCATGCCTACATCCTCACAGTTTATTTTGTTAATGTGGTTCAGGCCATTGTCCCTACATCCACAACCTCGAATTTGTTTAACATGGTTTGGGCCCTCATTCCTTCATCCATGACACAACTTTGTTTAATATGATTTGGGTCCTCATCCCTACATCCACAACAAGTTTTCTAGATGAACTTTTAAACCCTCCTTTCACATGACCCCCCTCTCTCACTTAGGGTGGTGAATCCCTCTTCAGACTGGGTGGTTTTTCACATATCAAAAACCTCTGTTTATAGACCTAACATCCTAATCCTAAAAGAGGAAGCAAATCCTTAATTTATAAATAATATCTTTAAATTTAAACAAATCGTAAAGATAAGATAATATCTTTTTAAATCTAAACAATATTCTAGAGATTTGAAATTAACAAATTAAATTGTTTCCCAACAATCCCTCCCTCGATTAAATGTTTCTAATTTCATCTTCAGCTTCTGGATGCTAGTCACAACTCTTCCGCTCTGCACAAATTTGGTATGTTTCCCTCATATGCTCCATGAGTATCGATGGTGCCACTTCTCAAATTGTATTGCCATTAGCTACCGCCATTAATACTCTTCTTTTCTGTGGTCACCAGGCTGCATGATCAATCGGCTCTAATACCACTTGTGGTGGAAAACACACACCTCTTCATTAATCACAATGAGAAAAAACATGCAGCTAAAGAAAAATGCAACACCATAAATAAAATAAGAACAATCATAAATTTATTTAATGTGGTTCGGCCCCTCATGCCTACATCAACCCAATTTATTTTGTTAACGTGGTTCAGGCCCTCATCCCTACATCCACGACCTCAAATTTGTTTAACGTGGTTCAGGCCATCATCCCTACATCCAAGACATAACTTTGTTTAATGTGGTTCGGGCCCTAATTTATAGATAATATCTTTAAATTTAAACAAATCCTAGCAATACGATAATATCTTTTTAAATTTTAACAATATTCTAGAGATTTGAAATTAAAAAATTAAATTGTTTCGTAACAAAACACTCTAGAGGCTAGATTGCGATAGTGGATCAATGATTGGTTTAAGTTTCAACATTTATAGGCTTTTGTTTGATTGATTATGATTTGCTTAAGTGTGGTTTGATCCAACGATTTTATTTGTGTAGCGATTTATTTCATTTGCTCAAGTGCAGTGATAAATTTTTCTAATCATAGGGACTATTAGGAGTGAATGATTCACTTCTATGGTTCACCCATCAATTACAATAACCAGAGACTAACAAATGTGAAAGCAAGGAACCAGTGAAAGAAACTCCGTTGATTTCTATTTAATCTTAAATTAAAGTGACGTGCCAATTTAACTGAGGTGGCATTCTCTTATTGGTGCGACAAGAATTGGGGACAACAAATTTCCATACCAATTCTAGGTCAGACTTGTTATTTAGAAATGACTATACATATAAGGCATGTTTGGGTAAGCTTATCCAGAAGAACTTTTGAGGAAGAAAAAAAAAGAGCTTCTCTAAGTTAAAATCAACTTATGCATAAGTTAATTTGTAGAAGCTCTCTCATTTTTTAAAGAAACAACATGAGAACTTTGGTTAAAGGTTCGAAATTATAACTTCAACAAATAAGATATTTAAAATAGAACTTCACATGGTTCTTTAATCAAACTAGCAACGTGTGGTATGTTTTCAATTTAAGAAAGCTTACTTCAAAATTTAATTTTAATGATTACTTTAATCTTAATTAAAGTATTTGTTGTTTTCTTTAACTATCGAATTCAAATAAACAGAAATAATTCACTTTGATCAGCAAGCATCGGTACTTGCATTAACTCATTTTGATCAGAAATAATTTATAACTCATTTTGATTTTACTTGTTACTAATGTGATCATGAAATCAAACGAATCATAAACAGAATAAAGAAAGAATTATATAAGAAAAATGTTTGTTGAAAATGTAAAGGAAAATATGTTTCCATAAAACTGGAGTGTCATGAATACGACGTAATGGTGTACAAGAAGTATGTAGTGTTCAAAAACCATAAAATAATTACAAGTTGTTACCTATTTATAGAAACTACAAATAACAAAAAAGTAACTTGATTTAGACATGTGTCTCAAATTATAATAATTGTGCATATATATGATTTTGACACCTGTCTCATCCTTGCACTGTTAAATACCTTTAACTGCCTCAATAACTGCTTAATCTTTATTGATATATCGACAATATTGAAATTGAAAAACATTCCATTCACATACTCCCTCTCTCCCAAAATAACTATAGTTTCGCTTTTGAAAAAAGTTCCAAATTGATTGATGTTCTCACTTTTCAATTAGATATTTAAACATCTATTTCAATTTTGCCCTCTAATAAATAATATTGTCTTGAAAGACTTAATAATGCATTTATTGAAATTAAGAAAGAGATTAAGGATATTTTAGTAAAATTGTCCCCTAATAAATACTATTTGGAATACTTGATTTCTTAATCTGTGTGAAATAATCTTAAACATCAGTCATTGTGGGACAGAGGGGGTATTAGGTAATCCTTCTTCCTCTTCTGAAAATATTCTTCTCAGACTTTTTGACAAAAATGGGTGAAAAAGGAAACCAATTACCCAAATAGTGTGGTAGTAAAATACATGGCAGGTGTGATTTTTTCCACGTAGGATTCATAAGGAGCCACCCTGAGTGTAGCCTACAAGACGCGCCAGCTTGTTTGTTGCCTCCTAGTCATTTGCACCAGCATATATTCATTTTCATCTTTTTAATTAAAGTGCTTTGAAACAAAACAACCATTGTACACAAGGCAAAGGTCAATGTGGCGCCTCCTATGCAACCACTTGACCACACGTCCCATGAAGCAATTTAAATATTAATTATTAACAGAAGGCAAAGGATAGGGTGGCACCTCCTGTTATATTGGTGGCCACAATTCAGCTGGCACCTCCTGTAGGCTACACTCAGGGTGGCGCCACCTGTGCTGACAACATGCAGTGCACGAAACTACTTCCTGAATGGCGCCTTGTGAATCCTACATAGCAAAAATCACTCTTGCCATGTAAATTGTTTTACTACTACACTATTGGGGTAATTTTTTTTTCACCCATTTTTGTCAAAAAGTCTTCTTCTCGACATATCTTCTTGACTTTTCGACGAAAGTAGTTTAATAAAAAAACTAAATACCGAAATAACTATGTTTTAAAACTATTTACATTTGATGGGTGATTTTTGTCACATCGGACATACAGGAGTCGCCACTCTGTTTGTAGTCTCGCGTTGCTTTTTTCAGAATAGGAGGTGCCACTCTAGTTGTAGCCAATAGGAGGCGCTAGGCTGGTGACCATCTCCTACTTCTTGTACGTCTTGCAACATGGCAACATTTTTTACACCGATTTAAGACTTGTAAAAGGGTATCATTGGATACATTGACATGAATAATAATTCACTACACATTTTACTGTGAAAATAAAAGTATCTAAAGATGCAAAATGTATGCCACAAGTCACCCTCGTGATAAACTTTTTAGAAGAAAAGTATTTTTTTTTTCATTCTTCAGGGGGCAAAACTTACCTACAGTACCATAGGTACTATTTTTACTGTTGTCCAGTTATATTATAACACGTGTATTATTTTTCCATGTCATCAAACTAACTTTTAACACCGTCAATTCATCCTCTACCCATCCAAATTCCTGAATCCAGTAACTATACCACTTTTCCCAAATTTCATTTTGGGAAATTCTCTCCTGGAAACCCTTTATCCAGATTCAACAGTGGGAAAGCATGGGAAGCAACGAATCCAAGAAGAATCATTCAGCAACCTCTCAATTGCAAATTCACAGTAGGTCACCGCTGTTGAAAACGTCATAGTTAATGAAGACATTGTCGCAACTACTATGCATAATGAGGGCGGCGTCGACGAAGGTGGTGACACCGCCAACAGTATGGATGACCTGTGCCAAGTTGCTATCACGGATGTGGTGAATGACCTCAATGATGTTTTTGGTGTTTGACTCGCCCTTGATGCAGATCATGATGGCGCCAGTGCATATGCGGAAGAGGGCCTCGTCAAGGTTGCAGTAGTTGCAGGCGGAGGGGATGCAGAGGTTTTGTGATGAAAGGGGTCAGATCGAAGGAGAAGGGATTCACAATGTCAAGGGTTAGTTTGATGACGTGGAAAATTAGTACAAGTTTTAAGATATAATAGGGCAACAGTAAAAACAGTACCATAGGTACTATATGTAAGTTTCGCCCTTCTTCAGGCTCCAATTACAACCTTTTTTACACCGATTTAAGACTCGTAAAGGTACTATTGGATACGTTGACATGAATAATAGTTCATTGCACATTTTACTGCACAAACAAAAGTCTCTAAAGATGGAAAATTTATGCCACCAATTACCACCCGTGTTGCCATGATGTAGGACGTACAAGAAGTAGGGGATGGTCACCAGCCTAGCGCCTCCTGTTGGCTACAACTGGAGTGGTGCCTCCTATTCTGAAAAAAGCAATGCGAAACTATGAATGGAGTGGCGCCTCCTGTTCAATAGCAAACGAAGATCGCGAAACATCACTTGGACTAGTGCCTCCTGTATGTCCGACGTGACAAAAATCACCCATCAAATGTAAATAGTTTTAAAACATAACTATTTCGATATTTAGTTTTTTTAAGCTACTTTTGTCGAAAAGTCGATCTTCTCGAAATACCTAACATCTCCACCTGAATAGTATCATTTTTTTATAAAACATCATGTCACTATTACCAAACACCCTTTCTCCATATTGAAAATACTTTTCGATATTTTTAAGTCTTCCTTAATGAAACACATTAATTATCAAAAATCATTATCGATCTTCTAAACTTAGAAAAATTTACCAACAACTCCAACACCCTTATTAATACCATAGTACCCATATAATTTCTAAAATAGTCAACACAACATGTGCACAATTTCTAAAACAGTCATTTAAAACTGCCTTGAAGGACAATTCTCTACTACTAATTGCATAAGACACCAACAAAACAATGCAACATAAATTTTCAAGAGAGAATGTATTATTGAATTAAAAAACAAGTGTTGGCTTTATAGACTTACAAGATAGAAAACAAAAACAATAACAAAACCACATTTTACATGGCCTACAATGTGGCGACTAATTGATAAAAGAAAAAAGAAAAAAAACTAACCCCTGTCTCCACATCCCTAGAGATTAAAAATTAGTACTTTAATAAACCCAAGAACCAAATAATAAATAACATCATAAACCAAGTAACCCATTGGTGATCCAAAATAATTCAGGGACCATTTAACGAATTTAACAATAGCTAGATATATTAAATACCACCATGAGACTCCCTTAACATCCCGTAGGGCATCTTCTTAAACTTAGTTCCAAACAATCCCGGTGGGTTAACTCCGTGAATTAACAATGTAGTCACTGCTAATCCCAATTGTATTGTTGTCAGGCCCCATTTTCTATCTTCCAAGTTTTCTCTTCCCCTCAAGAATAATGGTTCCAACGAATATTTCTCAGAAACAACTCCATCATCATATTAACCGAAACAACAAACGCCTTCAATTTTTTTATTTATAGGAATCAAACTTGGATACAAAGAGTTTACAATAACTCACGCACATTGCTCAACCAACTTAGCTAGATTCCCTTGGTCCCACTATTGTAATTGTCTGATATTTTAGTCTATTTCTTAAATTGTCATATAATATTTAACGAAAATATTGATGTGACAATACAGTGTCATGTTAGCCTTTCCATTAAACATTGGATGTTAACTCAACAGATGAATCAAGCTTTGGAAGGTGGTGAATACTAGCTTATGGATACCGCATCCTCCCAAAGAGCCATACGATGGTGGTGATGGGGATTCTCGTACACAGCAGTCACAAGCCAAGGTTGCCTGTTGATTAAAATCATGCATTCAAACAAGAAAGATATTTGTGTTGGAAAATAGCATACACCAACACAATAAAAATCTTTCATGCATCCTAGTCATTTTATCCATAAAATCACATTCAAATACAATTGATGAATTACAAAACAAAAAATATTTAACTATCAGTAATATTTTTTAGGCCTAAAATAAGAAATTCAGTTGCCTCATACATAGGTTGTCCATATTTAGCTGGGAACCTCAAAGAGTCCATTTAAACAGAACTTTCAATAAATCACAAAATCCCCACTCAAAACAAACCAAGAAATTGAAGACCCATCTATAATAAAATTCCATCTAACGCAACTTGACCACATTTACATGATAGATGTAATGCATTTAGGTGTGATATCACCTAGGGGTACACCAACACAGAATCCACCTAATAAGAATCTCACTCCAGCCCAACTCCTCTTGAATTTGAGTAATGCACTGAGAGTCCCTCAACTAATGCTGCTTTTCACTCTGCTTCTGAGTAGTTTGTGAATAATCATGTTTCACCCTCGACTCATTCTACTTCTGAGTAGAAGTCCTTTGAGCATTGTCCTCCACCCTTAACCCCATAAGGTGTCTTCTTGAAATTAGCACTCAATCCTGACATGCCCAACCCCAACATTGGCAATAGTGGTCATTCCAATCCTGAACTTCCTTGTCCTGTGAACATGAACATTGCAGCTCCCAACATTGCCAACTATTTTTCTTTTGCAGTTTCCCTCAGATATTCGTTAGAAACCAGTTCATGATCCTGATAGAGAACAATAGATGCCTTCATCTTCCCATAAGATTTGTTCAATCTCATAGCATCCTGCTCTATCCTACTCAACAACTCTTCCAACACAAGATCATAGTAATAGCATTCTCCTTCCAAGGATTCCTCTTGGGCAGAATTTGAAGTTGAAGCTTCATTTTTAGACAGACGCTGGCATTTCAATAGAACAACGTTCATCGTCTCAGACCTCTCCTTGGAGACTTGTTCATTGTCATTCCAAAATCTCTTTCTCAACACTGCCTTATATGCATTGCTCATGATTTCTCACTTTAAGAAAAGAGAATAACATAACAAGAGTACTTGTGTGGGATTGGTCTAAACATATATAGATGCATGAGCACACTGGAGTACCTCTTACAAATTCAATTTCAAGGGCCTCTTAGATGTCTGTAGCGAGTTTATATACATAGAATTTTTTTTTTAAAAAAAATTTATAGTTTTGTGTTCTATTTTCTAACGTAATTTCTATCTTCCACTTGAATATATAGAGCTGCAAAACTATTGTACTTTAGGCCTTATCCTTGTGATGCATAACACTATATAGCTCCATTTTAAATAAAAGCAGTGATATGAACACAATTTTTAACACACTTTCTTTGTTAAAATTTAGTCTTAATTGCACTTTTAATCTCTTAAGTTTGATATGTGTAATTTGAGTCCCTATATTTAAAATGAGTTAATTGGGTCCTAAAGTTCACTCAATTTTACAATCAAATCCATCTGTCATTCTTTAGTTAAAAATTTAATGAAATTTGTTTATGTGTCATTGGATATTAATGTGGCAGTTGACGTGTTGCAATGAGTGCAATGAGTGCAAATCAAACCCCTTACCCCTTGCTCCAAAACACAACACTAAACTGCTAAGCAAACATTATTCATTAGTATATTATAATTTTCGCTTATATATTATTGAAGCATGTTGGGTTTTGGAGTATGGCGTAATGGGTTTGATCCTCACTTGTTGCAAAATTTATGGAATTTTCATCTTTTGCATGCCACATCATTAAGACACATCAGTTGCCATGTCAACATCCAATGCCACATATGTTAGGTTCTAAGACCCTGGCCGATGTCCAACCCCTCGAATTTCGGTTTTGATGATAACAACTAAAGGATAAATTTTGAAGTATCTAATGATCTAGTTTAAGTGTTATAGGATTTACGTCGTCCAATTCCGCAATGGTATTGTATCTCTCAAACCTGGACTTTATGTTTTAATAAGAAAAGCGTCCAAATGTGTTTTGTAAGAATTCTACAGGCAGCGTCCAATGCTCCTGTGAGAGCAAGAGTCCAACGATTAAATAACCCACTCTGTAGTTTCTATCTTAAAATAATATTATAAGGAAATACGTTTTCAATTTTGATTCAGTATAAGGCAACGATCACTCTCTCATATTTTAATATGCCATTCTATTTGTTTTTTCGAATAGTACTGAACAGGAAAAGAAGAAGCTTCTCTCTGCAGAGAAAGTACAAGTAGGAGAGGCGCTATATGTACGGCTGTCACATCAATCTCTCCACCCTAAGTCAAAACGTGACAACGGTCACATGCTATGGAGAGAACCGCTCTTGGAAAAGGAAAAATCCCTCAACGGATATCTTTCAACAAGCTATCTATAAATAGAGGAATGAGCTCATGTATCAGACTGACGAAAAATTTATAAAGAGCTGAATCTCCGTCAAAACGACTGGACGATCTATTCTTAAGCAAAAAGAGCATTCTTCTTAGCTTTGCTAAGCGATTTTGTATATTCGTGCTTATTGTAATATCCTCTCTGTGAGAGTTAAGTCTTACTTTCTATACTCAAACAATTCTGTTTGGAAAGCCAGGAGTGGCTTAGTGTTAAAGAATACTTGGGTTTGTGTTTAATCTCAAGGGGAGATTAAGGGTGTGCCAGAAGTGGCCTAGAGAATACTTGTAGCCAGAAGTGGCAAGGTTAGAATACCTGAGAGTAATCAGATCTTGATTAGTAGAACCCTTCAAAAGTTTTTGAAGGAGAACTGGACGTAGCTCAGTTGAGTGAACCAGTATAAAACTAAGTGTTCTATTCTCTCACTTTCTAACTTACTTGCATATCTATTAAACTATCTCTTCAACATACTACAAAAGTGATTCTTTACACATTTTATATACGATTATCCTTTACGTGTGTTCTAACGAAAAGCAAGAAAAAGCAGTTTCATTGGACTGTTGATTTTAAACTACTGGACGATAGCATAAGTTTCTGTTTTACTAAGTTCTGGTAAAACTTAAGATATACTATCTTCACATTAGTTAAAGTTTTTCAAAGAAATTATAAATACACTATTCAACCCCCCTTCTAGTGTATTTCTCTATATTTCAGTTGGCATCAGAGCTCGACCTCTTGGGTTGAGTACTTAGCAGTACAGAGGAAAGATCCTGAGAAAGATGGAAAACGAAGGACAAGCTGTGAACAGACCACCACTCTTCAAGGGTGTCAAATATGATTACTGGAAACAAAGAATGATAGCATTCTTTGAATCTAGCCATATTGACATGTGGGAAGTTGTGGAGATGGGCGACTATATTCCACTTGATGCGAGCCTCAACGAAATCCCAAAGGCTAGATGGACGGAAGAGCAAAATCAAAGATTTTATCTCAACTCCAGAGCCAGATACATCATCATGTGTGCACTAAGCGAACAAGAATACAACAAGGTGCACAGTCTCAAAAGCGCAAAACAAATGTGGGACACTCTTGCATTAACGTATGAGGGTTCCACTCAGGTAAAACGTAACAAACTCAGTCTCCTTACTCGTCAATATGAGTTGTTTAGTATGGAAGAAAACGAGGACATACAAAGTATGTTTGGACGGTTTCAAACCATACTAAATGAACTTAGAGCACATGGTAAAGATTACAATAACTATGAACATATTGACAAAATTCTAAGAAGTTTGCCTAGGAAATGGAGATCACAGGTTACAGCCTTGAGAACAAAAAAGGAACTGGACGATATGTCCCTAGAAGAACTCGTGGGAACTCTCAAGGTGCATGAACTAGAACTGCATCAAGATAGTGATGGTAAAAAAAATAAGTCCCTGGCGCTCAGCGTCCAGAAGCCAAGGAAAGCATCATCGTCCAAAGCCATGCAAGCTGAAACATCATCAGACGAACAATATGAAGATGATGACTCAGACGAGAATGATGAACTATCCTTTATATCCAAAAGGATACATGCTATGTGGAAGAAGAAAGGTGGATCCAGATGGAGAAACCTAAAGAGGAAAGACTTCAAAGAAAAGAAGGAGAAGAGTCCAATTGTATGCTACGAATGCAAAAAGCCAGGACACTTCAAATCAGAATGCCCAGATCTCGACAAAAGCAAGGACAAGAAGAATAAATTCTTCAGCAAAGGGAAGGGCAAGAAAGTTCTGATGTCCACATGGGAAGACCTGGACGATGACTCATCATCGGACGATGGAGAAGAAGAGGAAGCACACATATGCCTGATGGCAGACACCTTAACTGATTCTTCTGAACCAGAAGAAGAAGATGAGGTAGATTTTAATGACATAGATTCAATTCAAGAAGCTTATCATGAACTACTTTCAAACTCTTCTATTTTGTCAAAGGCCTATAGAACTTTAAAGAAATCATCCAAATCACTTTCAAAAGAAAAAGAAGCTTTAGAAAAAAGTGTTAGACAACTAGAAAGTGAAAAGGAGGATTTACAGAAAAAGTTTACAGAGCTCTCAAGGCAAAATGAAATTACAAATATGGAGAGGCGAACTCTCTGGAATGATGCTGCTCAAGCCTATAAATCCTATGAGGATTCAAGGGCTAGAGAAATAAATCTTTCCATAGAGATTCGAAATCTCAACGCAGAAAACAAAAGGCTAGTTGAGAAGCTTCTAAAAGTTGAAGCAGATACTTCCTTAAGAGGTCAACCACATGATGTTGTAAAACTTCATGAAGAAATTGACAGCCTAAAGAAGGATCTGTCAAACTTTGTCAAGGGCTCTGACAACCTCAAAAATCTTTTAAAATATGAAGGTTGTAAGAGACCAAATGACAGGTCAGGACATGGATATAAGGGAAAGAAATATATTCATGATGAGGAAACAGATGTTTGCTACTTCTGTGGGAAACCTGGACATATAACGTCCAAATGCAGACACCTGCCTAAGAAGGGAGTATTCAATGCCCTTCGAGCTAACAAAAAAGGACCCAAGTCAATCTGGGTACCTAAGGATAAAATTGTTCCTGTTGCAGACATGCTTAACAGCAGGAAAGAAACTCCAATCATGGTACCTGGACAGTGGGTGCTCACATCACATGATAGGAGAAAGGTGTATGTTCCAAAGCCTCCTACCCAAGACTGGTGGGACAGTCACTTTTGGAGGGAATCAGAAAGGGATGATAGCTGGCGTAGGTAAGATTGGTATACCACCCTATCCTTGCATTGATAAAGTTCTTTATGTTAAAGGTCTTAAACATAATCTACTTAGCATAAGCCAATTATGTGACAATGGATATAATGTTGCCTTTAACAAAGGTGAATGTACAGTCAAAAACTCTGATGGGTCCCTTCTCTTTACTGCAAAGAGGCAAGGCAATCTGTATAAGATTAAACTTGGGGAACTATCAAGTCAAAATGTATCATGCCTAGTTTCTGTACAAGAAAATCATTGGTTATGGCATAAAAGACTTGGTCATGCAAGCTTGAGGTTGATCTCAAAGCTGAACAGGCACAACCTCGTAAGAGGACTACCAAGTATGTCATATAAAGATGATCTTCTTTGTGAAGCTTGTCAGAAAGGGAAACAAGTGAAAAGTTCTTTTCAAAGTAAAAACATTGTTTCCACTTCTAGACCTCTTGAGCTGTTACATATTGATCTGTTTGGACCCACAAGAACAGCCTCGGTAAGTGGTAAAAGATATGGATTAGTTATAGTGGACGACTATACTAGATGGACATGGGTCTTATTCCTATCCCACAAAGATGAGTCCTTTAAGGCCTTTTATAACCTCTACAAAAGAGTTCAAAATGAAAGAGGAGTATGCATTACTTCAATCAGAAGTGATCACGGGGGTGAATTCGAAAACGAAAGTTTTCAAAGGTTCTGTGAGGATAATGGCATCCTTCACAACTTCTCAACACCTAGAACACCACAACAAAATGGTGTAGTTGAGAGGAAAAATAGGTCGCTCCAGGAGATGGCCAGAACCATGTTGAATGATAATTCAACCCCTAAACACTTCTGGGCCGAAGCAGTGAATGCTGCCTGCTATTTACAAAACAGAATCTATATAAGGCCGATATTGAAAAAGACTCCATATGAATTGTGGAAGGGTAGAAGACCCAACATATCCTACTTCCATCCATTTGGATGTCAATGTTTCATTCTGAACACTAAGGATAACCTGGGAAAATTTGATTCTAAGTGTGATGAAGGAATACTACTTGGATATTCTGAAACTTCAAAGGCATACAGAGTTTATAACTCTAGAACATTAGTTGTTGAAGAAGCTATCCATGTGAAGTTTAATGACAACAAGCCTGATAAGGAATTACCAGAGCTGGACAAATCATTTGCAGATCTCAGATTGGATGATGCACGTAAGTCATCAGATTCGTCCAACCATGATGTCTCAGTTGAAGAATCAAATGCACCACTGGACGGTCCAGTCGCAGAACAAAGAGAACCAAATGGACGTAACTGGCAAATGAAGAAACGTCATCCACAGGAGCAAATCATTGGAGATCCAAAAGACAGAGTCAAAACCAGATCTTCACTTCAACGACAGCAAGGTCACACAACATTCATATCTCAAATAGAACCTAAGACTGTGGACGATGCCTTAGAAGATGAAGGCTGGGTCAAAGCAATGCAAGAAGAACTTGACCAATTTCAAAAGAACAATGTCTGGAAGCTAGTAGAACTCCCCAACGACAAAGAAGCTGTAGGAGCGAAGTGGGTGTTCAGAAACAAGCTGGACGAAGCAGGTAATGTTGTGAGAAACAAAGCAAGGTTGGTAGCAAAAGGTTACTCACAACAAGAAGGTATAGATTATACTGAAACTTATGCTCCCGTTGCATGTCTGGAGGCAATCCGCATTCTACTGTCATTTGCAGCTCATAGCAATATGAAGCTATATCAAATGGACGTAAAAAGTGCATTCCTCAATGGACTCATAAAGGAAGAAGTCTATGTGGAACAACCCCCAGGATTTGAAAGTGATGATTTTCCAAACCATGTTTTAAAACTTAACAAAGCCTTATATGGGTTGAAACAAGCCCCTAGAGCTTGGTATGAAAAACTCAGCACATTTCTGTCAGAAAATGGTTTTTCAAGAGGAAAAGTAGACACTACATTATTTCGCAAAGACTACTCTTCTGATTTTATTATTGCACAAATATATGTTGATGATATCATATTTGGTGCCACTAATGAGTCTCTCTGTGAAGACTTTGCCAAACTAATGCAAACAGAGTTCGAGATGATCATGATGGGTGAGCTGAAATTCTTCCTTGGACTCCAAATCAAACAAACTGAAAAGGGAATATATATACATCAGACTAAGTATGTCAAAGAGCTGCTAAAGAAGTACAAGTTGGATGATGCAAAACCAATGAAAACTCCTATGCATCCAACAACAGTACTTGGACTGGACGACAACTCAAAGAAAGTAGATAATACTCTATACAGAGGTATGATAGGATCACTCCTATACCTCACAGCGTCCAGACCTGACACCATGTTCAGCGTATGCTTATGTGGCAGATTTCAATCTGACCCAAGGGAAGTTCACTTAACTGCTGTTAAAAGAATCTTTTGATATCTTGCTGGAACCACTAACCTTGGGTTATATTTCAAAAGGCAGAAAGATTTCAGGCTAATAGGATACTGTGATGCTGATTATGCTGGAGATCGAATTGAAAGAAAAAGCACCAGTGGAGGGTGTCATTTCATCGGTGGTAATCTAGTCTCTTGGACATGCAAGAAGCAAGGGACCATTGCTCTGTCCACTACTGAAGCAGAGTATATTTCAGCTGCAAAATGCTGTTCTCAAATCTTGTGGATCAAACATCAACTTGAGGACTACAACATATATGAGAGTAACATTCCTATCTTCTGTGATAGTAAAGCTGCCATAAATCTTTCTAAAAATCCCATATTGCATTCAAGGGCCAAACATATAGAGATTAAACATCACTTTATAAGAGACCATGTTCAAAAGGGTACTGTGGAATTACACTTTGTAACCACAGATAATCAGCTTGCTGATATATTCACCAAACCCCTTACTGAAGACAAGTTAATCCTTCTGAGGGACAAACTTGGCATGGACTCTGTAAAGGAATGATTAACATCTACATGATGCGTCCAATAGAACCATAGCGTCCAAAGGACATGTCGTCCAAGGAACACTAGAGTCATGCACATGCATTACATACATTTCACTTAAGTCCAATATGTGGACGATGTCTTTTTATCTTAGTCTTTTCTTTTGATTCAAATAATCAAAACGGATCGTTTTAAGAGTAAGTATGAGCTAATACTCTATGCTGAGTCACCAAAATGTCAGTAACCGTACACAGTTACCCACATTCTTCGCACGTCTCATCATGGCGGGTTTTATGGCGTCATTTACTTTTCAAATATTCAAAAAGCCCAAAACCGTTTCATATCCTCCAAACAAAGCCCAAATATACACTTATCAATTCATCACAGAAAAACACCACCATATCAATCTTCTCTGAGGATATCATCACCCTAAACACACACACACACACACTCTCTCTCTCAGAAACCCAAAACCCTCTCAGAAAACCTAAAAATCCAAACTTTACTAGCATGGCAAACTCTGCAAACTCAAGCAACTCGGAACCCGACGTCCTCACTTACCCTGAAACCACAGTTGTGTGCCAAGGAGCTGCTACAGTGCACATTGAGCACTTCTTCGACATCGAAAAGCTTGAGAAGCTGGGACTGAACCTGAACGAGAGCCTTCTGAAGTGTGGAATCAGAGGCTACTTCAATGAAAACCAGAAAATATTCCCTACGTTGATCAGAATGTTCTGGAGAAATGCCAAGTTCCAGAGCTCAAGGGAACTCGTGGCCACGATTCTTGGACGAGAGGTGACACTGTCCATCGAGACCATTGCAAAGGTAACTGGTTGCATTAGGGAGCAGAACCAGTACAGAACAGACTGGGCCAAGCAGTACGGCAATCACGTTGCGACCGTGCATTGCAAGACCAAATCCACCGAGTCAATAAAGATTGAGTACAGGAACCTGTGTGAGGAAGCAAAAATCTGGCAGCAGGTGTGCAACAAGAGTATCCTGCACAAAGCTGGGTCTAAGGACTCAGTCACAGACTTACACAAGTTTGTGATATTCCATCTTATGGAAGGCATTCCCTTCAATCTCCCTCACATCATTTACCTCTATATCGTGAGAATGATGAAGTCTGTGGGTGGCAATGATGACATTTTCTACGCCGCCTTGATGAACAAGATCTTCTGGGATCAGAAGGTTTATCAACGCTTCTTTGATGAACTGGAAGAAGAAGTTTACGAAGCTATTGTGAAGAAAGGGCCAATGGTAGCAACACAATAGCTGTTTGGTGAGTCCAACATAAAACCTATGAAGATCAAGCTAACAGCCAAGGTCTTAAGGGACCTGGACGAGGACACCATCAACAAACAACGACATGAATAGAGCAAGATCATCTCCAATAATGATGAAGAAGAGATTGATCTTCTTGGAATGGGCAAAAAGATCAAAAGGCTGATGGAGGAACAGAAGGGCAGAAAGATTACACGACAAATGTCTCAGAAGCATGAGGAAGACGCTGAAAAGGAAAGAAGAACCAAGAAAAGGCATGCTGACACATCCACTGCTCAGTCCCCAGCAGGGAAGCGTCCAAGGACTGATACGTCCAAACCTGCTCAAGCAGAGCAGCATCCAAGAGCAGCACCAGTAAAGCTTGCCCCAGAAAAACAAAAGGTTCGGAAGCTTCAACTACTGGACGACTCTGATGATGATGACCAGATCCCAATTGGTCAAATCATGAAGAAGGCAGAGGAGACAGAGGGTCCTCAGCAAAAGAAGCAGAATGCACAACCTGCTAAAACAATTCCCTTTCCTACCAACGTGCCACGACGAGTAAAGACTCAGGCAGCAAGGCCAAAGAGAATTGCAGTTCTACCAACTTCCTCTCATGACACCGACAACATATCCACTAGCACCCTACTACCAATAACACCCAGTGCTCCATCAACATCAACAACCCAGCATCCACCTCTTCGCTTGGACCTGTCCAAGTTTGTGCGTCCAAGGGATGCATGGAGGGATGCATGGTCTCCATGGACTATACCCCCCAAGCAGAAAACCAAAGAAGAAAAAGACAAAGAACGTTTCCCGGTTGCATTCCTTACACGAAATGACCAGAATTACTGTAAGAAAAGTGATGTGATCCGGAGGCCTCTACAAGAGCCTTTGAAGCGGCATTTCACTACTGTTTCAGCACCAGAGTGGACGAGGTATGTTTGCGCTCAAGTTTTTTCAGCTGCTTATTCTGCTATGCCAAAAGGAACGATCATCAGCAACCCTCTGCCCAATTGGACGAGAGAAGTGTACCCACACTTGATACGCATGCCTCATCCTTACTTCTGTCCAACTGGAACTCAGCAAAGAGTGCGTCCAGCAGTAGAAGATCTGCAGAAACCAGAGGTGGAAATTGCCTCTCGATTCACCAAGACGGTTGCGGAACAGAAAGAGAAGGCTCCAAGAAAAATGAAGGCACCGTCCAAGAAGTCCAAGGATATTGAACTGGCTGCAGAGTTGCAGTTGGCCATTAAAGAAAGTCTGGACCCTTCTATAACGAAGCAGCGTCCAGATGCAGGGTGGGTCAAGGATGTTCAAATCTGGACTCCAATCACAAAGTTCCAGCCTCTACCAGTTGGAACCCCAGTGCTAAACTTCCAGCCAGGTGACTATGATGAACTTGGAAAACTTCTGCAACAAATGTATATACCAAACTAAGCCATCGCCTACCCACCAAACCTTCACATAAGCCGCGCCACAGAAATAAAGTTTGTACCAGACAGGGTATGTCCTAGACTACCTTTATATGATGCTGGTCGCAAGAAAGGCTACAAATTCTACGGCATTGAGATGCCAAGCAGGGAAGAGAAAGTTGAAACTCTGCAAAAATCCTCTCATACCTGGGGTCATCTATTTGACAAGACTGGTAAGCTTACGCGTTCACTTGGAACCTTTGATTCCATTATCTTTTGGCGCCAGATCTTATGGAACGATTCCCAGAAAGCCTCCTCCTCAGGCAGCTCCAAGGATGACTTTGTTCACCCCCTCATGGTATTGAGGTGCTGCGTCCAGTAAAGACTCATCACTTCTCAGACACCTTTGCCTGCTTTCTGAAAGATTCAGATGATTATCTGGAGGTACTGAAGACATTGCCAAAAATCAAAAGTAACAAAGTGTTTGATCTTTGAACACTGGATCGCACAGAGTTTGTGGAGGAACTCCAAACTCTGCATGAGGAGTACAAAGCAGAAGAAGCCACAGCAGCAGAACAAGCTCGTCTAGAGCAGCTGGCTATTGAGGAGGCTGAGACCGCAACCATAGAAAAGGAAGATAAGGTTGCTAAGTCGAAAGCTACACAGGCAGAGCTGGATGAAGCATCTGCCAAAGTAACAAAGGTGCTAGCTCATCTTGACCTGGACTCATCTGTACCAGTGGACGTAGAACACTTTGTCACGTCACATGAAGAACCTACCGTCCAATCTGAAAAGTCCAAGGATGATAGAGAGCTCGTTGTTGAAGCAACCAAGCCAATGGAAGCAACTGCAGCAAAGCCTACTGCTGAAGATATCACCAGCTTCCCCATTGTTGATGCATCTACTGAAGCACATTCGGGCACACGACAACTGGTTCCCACCGGATCTTCAAGTCCAAGGGGCATCCATCCCTTGCGATTTGCTGAACCTCAAGGAGTCTCAGAAGATCGTGTTCACGAGATAGTGCAACAGGCTCTGAGGCAACAACAGCTGGAAACCGAAGCAGCTTTTCAAGCTTTTCAGCAAAGGCAACAGGCTGAGGCTGATCAACATCGTCTGATGCTGCAGAATGCCATCAGAGAACAGTTCATGAGTCTCTCCCAGACGCTTGTGAACCAGATTCAAAATACAGCAGCCACCCTGCTTGGACAAGTTGCTCATGCAGTTCCACCCGTCCAACCACAACCTCCACAACCAGCACCACCAATACAAGCACCACCAGAACAACCACCACCACCACAAGAACCACCTCCACAGCCATAAGGTGACCATGATGGCCCAATCATTTTTCCATCTTTCAAACCTTTTTGTTAATGACAAAGGGGGAGAAATTGGAATTTTGATATAGAAGTAAATAGCTAAACACTCTGTATATAAAAATATTGGCATCTTTATCAAAACATGAGGTGTTTATTTCATAAATTCTGCATCCATATCTTTGATATGTTTTTCACTCTGATATCTGTTATACATGATATATACTTGCCTTTTATATTTTTCTGTTATCAGATGCATAAGAAATGTTGAACTCAGGGGGAGTACTTCATTTCACTTTTATACACTGGCATAACATAATCATCTCTGACTTGATTCATTGTATTCTTATATGATTACGTGTCTGTTAACATCAAAATTTACCATTATTTGTCATCATCAAAAAGGGGGAGATTGTTAGGTTCTAAGACCCTGGACGATGTCCAACCCCTCGAATTTCGGTTTTGATGATAACAACTAAAGGATAAATTTTGAAGTATTTAATGATCTAGTTTGAGTGTTATAGGATTTACGTCGTCCAATTCCGCAATGGTATTGTATCTCTCAAACCTGGACTTTATGTTTTAATAAGAAAAGCGTCCAAATGTGTTTTGTAAGAATTCTACAGGCAGCGTCCAATGCTCCTGTGAGAGCAAGAGTCCAACGATTAAATAACCCACTCTGTAGTTTCTATCTTAAAATAATATTATAAGGAAATACGTTTTCAATGTTGATTCAGTATAAGGCAACGATCACTCTCTCATATTTTAATATGCCATTCTATTTGTTTTTTCGAATAGTACTGAACAGGAAAAGAAGAAGCTTCTCTCTGCAGAAAAAGTACAAGTAGGAGAGGCGCTATATGTACGGCTGTCACATCCATCTCTCCACCCTAAGTCAAAATGTGACAACGGTCACATGCTATGGAGAGAACCGCTCTTGGAAAAGGAAAAATCTCTCAACGGATATCTTTCAACAAGCTGTCTATAAATAGAGGAATGAGCTCATGTATCAGACTGACGAAAAATTTATAAAGAGCTGAATCTCCGTCAAAACGACTGGACGATCTATTCTTAAGCAAAAAGAGCATTCTTCTTAGCTTTGCTAAGCGATTTTGTATATTCGTGCTTACTGTAATATCCTCTCTGTGAGAGTTAAGTCTTACTTTCTATACTCAAACAATTCTGTTTGGAAAGCCAGGAGTGGCTTAGTGTTAAAGAATACTTGGGTTTGTGTTTAATCTCAAGGGGAGATTAAGGGTGTGCCAGAAGTGGCCTAGAGAATACTTGTAGCCAGAAGTGGCAAGGTTAGAATACTTGAGAGTAATCAGATCTTGATTAGTAGAACCCTTCAAAAGTTTTTGAAGGAGAACTGGACGTAGCTCAGTTGAGTGAACCAGTATAAAACTAAGTGTTCTACTCTCTCACTTTCTAACTTACTTGCATATCTATTAAACTATCTCCTCAACATACTATGAAAGTGATTCTTTACACATTTTATATACGATTATCCTTTACGTGTGTTCTAACGGAAAGCAAGAAAAAGCAGTTTCATTGGACTGTTGATTTTAAACTGCTGGACGATAGCATAAGTTTCTGTTTTACTAAGTTCTGGTAAAACTTAAGATATACTATCTTCACATTAGTTAAAGTTTTTCAAAGAAATTATAAATGCACTATTCAACCCCCCTTCTAGTGTATTTCTCTATATTTCAACATAAGTAAATTTCGTTAAGTTTTTAACATTGAGTAAACTTTAAGTTAGCTCATCTTAAAATACAAGGATCCAAATTGCATGTATGCTAAACTCGGGGAATCAAAAATGCAATTAAGCCTAGAATTTATTGAAAATTACACATCGTGAGAGATTTGTTAAATATGAAGTGAGATTTGCAAAATTGTTTGATTTTCAATCAATTTCAACTAATAAAAATGTGCTCAAAAGAGTGTTAGAGAGTGTATTCCTAGCATTTTTTACATTCCTCTTTAAATGATCATGTTTACTTGAATATAAGAGAAATTATTAGATAGTCTAAAATTATTATAATCTTCATTAATCTCTATATACAATGGACTATAACTTTTTTTTGGTAATTAAAAAATTTAAATATGCATCACGTAAAAATTAATTGAAATCGTAAACACGTGGAATTATGAAACCACACATGGAATGTAATTTTTTTTTTTGGTAACTAAAAAATTTAAATATGTATCATACAAAAGATAATTGAAATCGTAAACACATGCGATTATGAAACCACATGGACTGTAATAATTTTTTTGGTAATTAAAAATTTAAAATATGTATCATGTAAAAATTAATTGAAATCGTAAACATATGGGATTATGAAACCACCTAATAATTTCCCTAAGACAATGAAATATACCAATATCATGGTCATGTAATAGGTTTCTTATAGGCTCCTCGAAGAGGCACTCAACTAAATGCTACTATTGAGCTTTGAAGTTGGAGAAAATAATTCATGTATAGTACTACAGAACTGCTCCTAGGAGATTCAAGCAAAATAATGTGTGGTACACAATGCTTATAATAAAGACAATCATTTGTGTTCCTTAACCAAGTGGTCCAGGATTCGAATCCTGGTGATGTCACTTTGGGTATGAAATAAATCATGTTGGGAGGGAAATACCCTCCTTGGTGTGCACTCATGGTCCGGAGACAATCATTTGTAAAAAGAACTCACTATCGGTACCAACATTTATCATATGCTCACGTAAAAAAAGAAAATTGACGAACAAAACCTAGGCCTATTACTAATAAATAGGTTATAAGCCTAATCCACTGTCATTTTGGATCATACAATTGGGCGGGACATCGAAGTTAACAATTAGGCTTTTCTATATCCACTTCTCTCTTTTGCTAATTACACTCTCATTTGTTTTTCTTCTTCTAATGTTTATTATCATATATACCTTTTATACCCATAGCATATATAATTATTATTCCGGAATGTACTTTCCAGAATACTATTTTGTGTTCCGGAAAGTACTTTCCAAAATGTTAAAAAATAAAACTATGTTCCATATTATACTTTCCAGAATACTGTTTTGTGTTCCAGAAAGTACTTCTGGAATGTTAAAAAATAAAGCTGTATTCCAGAAATTACTTTCTGAAATACTGTTTTGTGTTCTGGAAAGTACTTTTTGGAATGTTAAGAATAACATCTGGAAAAATTCAAGTACAACATTAAGACCATTAAAACACCATATAAAGGGAGAATTGTACAATAGTGAATAATTGAAGTGGAGAAAACATATAATTGATATTGGTCATTCAATCTGGACTACTGTAAGAGACATTCCGTTGCAACAACTTAAATAAACATATTGAGATTGAGCCAGGAAGGAGTAAAGGAAAGTAGTTGGGAGCATAAACATACTACATTAAAGTTTGGAGCGTACCTAATGCTAAAGCAAGAGATTGTGTAAGGAATGAGAAAAGGAAGACCAGAGCAAGAGATTGGAGGGGGTGAAGGGAGTGAAAGAGAGGGGGTGTTGTTGCTATGAAACAAGGAGTGTGTTGTTGCGCTAAAAAAGGGAGTGTGCGAGGGAGAGAAGAAGGTTTGTAAGGGAGAGGTTATTTAAGTAATTTAATTTTAAAAAGGGAAAGAGGAGTGTACTTAGCAAAAAAAATGGAGTGGAAATAGCAAGAGCCTAATAATTACATTAAATTTTACAATCCTTCATGGTCAAGTTTCGCTAATTGCTTCCTGCACTCCATGAATTGTTTCCCGCACCTTCATAATTTCTAATATTCCAACATTATCCTTTCCATTTTATAAGTTTAGAGGTCGTTCTCCTCTACGTGTCCGAGGTAAGTTTTTTTCTTTCTAGGTATTTGGTTATTTTTTTTAATACCTAATTTATAACACATAAATATTGGTGAACCTTTCTGGATTCGTAAATTTGGAATTAGTTTCTGTTAATTCCAATTACTCAATCCGAAATTAACAAAAACTAATTCCAAATTTACAAATCAAGAAAGTTTCACCAATACTTATGTGTTACAGATTCATTAATTCGTAAGTTATGCATTAATATTTCGTATTGAGTAATCTAGAAAACATATGTTCTTAATTCGGAATATAAATAAAAAAAGTTCTTGATTTACATTTTTGAAAATCTACTTTATAATTTGCCTTACGGATTTGTTAATCCGGAAGTTTATCCTGGTGGTGTCTCCAAAATGGTGTCTTCATCCCAAATGATTCTGGTGACCAGTGGTGTTGGTTTCATTGGCACTCATACCGAGGTTCAGCTTATCAAAGGCAGCTTTAGTGTTTCAATAATCGACAATTTTGATAATTGCATCACGCAATGTTTATATATAACCGAAGAAGGAATTAAATGTTTGATGAAGCAAATTTCTACAGTGTAGTAACCATCTGGTGAATTTGAGAAGCAATTGCTTCACATGATTGGGCAAAATTTTTTTTTTTCAAATTAAACCTGTATGCCCTTGATTTCTAAAAAGTTTGTACAACATTGTAGCCATTTGAACCCACAACGTTTAACTTCAGGACCTGTGGTGGTTGTGAAGGTGTTTTACTTGAAATATTAATACCACCAGGATAAACGTCGAAGCAAATCTCCGGTATGTTGGAGAATTGGATTTTGTTTTAATTTTTAAAATGATATAGGGTGCAAGAAGTAATTCATGGGGTGCAGGAAGCAATCGCCTCAGGTTTTGTGATTGGGTGATTATTTACAAAGTTAATTTTATATAATTGATTTATATTTATTTATTTTTATTTTAAAAGTAAATTAAAAAAAACTCAATATAGATTTTTTTTATCAAATGAAAAAGTCACTTAAAATACTTCAACTCAAAATTAATTTTAGACTTAGAATCAATTTCTTAACATTTTTTTGATGCATTCATCTTTTTTTTATGCATCAATTTCTTAACATAAAATTAAAAACATGCGAATATTTATCTAAAAATACATTAACTAGTATTTCAACATAATTTTAAATAATTCAACATAAATTCAAGCATGCACCATAATATCTACAATTTAAAGTGTGTTTAAAATAGCTGTTAAACTACAAATTATTTTAATAAGTTAATTATATATATATATATATATATATATATATATATATATATATATATATATATAATTGATTATTATTATAGTCAGTTATAATCAAAATCAAAGCATACACTTATCTTGCGATAGGTCGTAAGAGCATTGTTCATTAACCTTTTGGCTATATATTTAGAACAAGAACATCATGACCAAATTCTAAAGGGGTGTATTCAATTAAGATTTGGAAAGATTTTAAAAGACTTTTTTTTATAAAAAAAGTCTTGTGGTATTCAATCAGAAATTTTAAAAAAAGATAAAAAAGTCTTATGATATTCAATCAAGACTTTCAAGATTTTTTTTTTCATGACAACAAAATCCGGTGGTATTCAATCAAAAATTTTTACAACTTAAAAAAAGTCATCCGGTATTCAAAATCCTATAGATTTTGATGGATTGTTTTATAAATTGGATTTTGATGGATTTTGTGTGACTTTTCAGTTATATGTATAAATACCACACATCAAACAATCATGCCCAAACTCTTGGGATTTTTCTACTCTTCCATTCCAGACTTCTTCCTTTTTCTATCATCACACATATTTTTCTCTCTTCCTTGATGGCGGTAAAGCAATTGGTCATCTCTTTCTTCTAATCCTACACACGTTCTTCATATGATTCTAACAATGATGCGTTTATATGGCCAAATCATTATAAATCACCTTACCTACATCACCTTATCAAGTCCACCATCCCATTGCCCTTTAGGTCCGGAGGTTCCGCTAAAAAATTAAGTCGTCATAAGAGGAATAGATCTAAGCATGGAGGGAGTTCTAGCTCATCAGGACCAACAATCAAGCCAAAGTATTATAAGACCTTTCTATTGGCATTGAGACTATTGCAGTCAATTTTAAAAAAAGAGAAAGAGATAGAGAAAGATTGAAAAAAATTGTATTGGTTTTATTTATTTTTATCTAAATCTTATCATTTATTTGTTATCTTTTTCATCGACTCAGTTAATTTTGAATGTTTTTTTTTTAAATTAATGGAATCCTTTAAAATCTTGTAAATCCATAAAGTCCTTTCAAATCTTATGAATTCATATTTTATAAATCCATTAAAATCCAAACTACAAAATCCTAATCATAAAAGTCTTTTAAAAAAATCTTAAAAGTCATTATATTCCTACAAAATCTTTTAAAATCTACAGGAATTTTTTATGCAAAAAATGTCTGTGAAAATTCTAATTGAATACACCCCCTAAATAGCTGACCAAATACTCAAAGCTGAGTAGAGGTATAAATAGAGGAAGAAATGTGATTCCTAGATTCTACCTCCTATTTCTTACCTATTTTGGTGACTTTGTTTAACAATCAAAACAATGTTTAACCCAATCAATCTGCCATTGTATAATAACAATTGTATTAATAAAATTTTATATTCTCAAATTATTCATGTAAAAAATAGAATAGTTTTTAAGATAAATAAAAATTCATATTTTTTTAGTAGATTTAGCATGTCTTTAGCTAAACAAAAAAAGATATTTCAACAATTCAACGATTGTCGTTATAATCAATTTTAAGAAATAAGTTTTGTACTTAGATATATGATAGATAAAAATTAATTGCAAGACAATCTATTTTTTTTATAGTAAATAAAGAATTACTTTATTTTATAATAAAATTACTATTTTAACTTGTGCATTGTACTAGATAAATGTTCATAATGATATAATTAAAAAATTATAATAAATAAATAATTTTAAATACATATATTATATCATAATTAAAATTTATAATAAATAAATATTTTTAATATGTAAATTATATTTTATATTTTCATTGAACAATTTAAATTGTAATATTAGGTTATTTTTAGCTATTAACAATTTCTTTAAAAAAAACTAATGAAATATCCAAGAATCAATAAATTCTACTCTTCATTGTTTACAAAATTTTGAGTTATCCTTTTTATCTTTAATTACTCAAGTAATTTTCACAAGAACAAATCCCACTTTTATAGGTCCAAAAATTCTTTCACAAAATAATCAATCTTTTTAGGTTTATTTGTTTTTTGTTTAGTAATAAAAAGTATAAAGTTTTGTTACCTCCCTAACAATCTCTCCATTAGGTAGGATTTTTTTTTTGCCGAAACTCTTATTTGTTAAGGAAATTTTGATCTAATTCACCGTTGTTGATGTTTATGCTAATCAATTGTCGAATAAAAAGACTATGATTTTGTCCAATTAAGCTTCCTTATGAATCCACAAGTAAAGATTGCTAGTCTTGAATGAGTAATCAAAAAGATTATTGCATATCGTAGGTTTAGGTATTGTTCCTCCAATGATTCAATTTAAAGATGGAGATAAAAAAAAAGTAAATTGAAAGGAATAGGTGTAAGGTTCAAATCCGTCCTTTCTATATATATAAAAAAAGGTTCAAATCCCTTCTAATATGAGGTTTTAATGACAACAAACCTTTTAAACTAAAATTTAAGCTTTATGATTGGTTGATATTGATGAATCTTGATAAGAATTGGTTTCTTGATGGACACAAGGATTTAGCATCATCATGCAAAAAAACTACAATCTATATGATGCAAGACATAAATCAAAATGAAAGAACTAGTACTCGAAAAAGAAAAGTTGTATATATGTTCAAAATGCAAGGAATAATGGCTTAGAAAGCATGTGGCACATCAACAAAGAAAATGAAGAAATATCAGAGGCTAATTGAATCCATGAAAATGTGCTCTAAAACAAATTCAATAATAATTTACAAAACAAAATGTAAGAAACAAATTGTCTATCTTAATCAAGTCCAAAAATTCAACAATTCATGCTAAACATTTAAGTTTGCTTTCTAAATAGATTCACTTCTTCTCAACTATTTTTTCTTAATCTAAAAAGTATGTTTTGAGTAAAAGAGTTCATGTAAAGGAAAATAAACTCCTCAGAAAGTAGTTATAACAATTAGAAAGCTTTGTTAGAAAGATGTCTTCACTTTGCTAAAAAAGCTAGTCATTCAATAAAAAAATATTAAAAAGTTGCCTATGGTGAATAAAAAATCTATTGAACCTTGATTAGAGAACAACTTTTCTACAATAAGAAATCTATAGGGCATCATATTTTGAACATCTAAAGAAATGAAGTTTCCCATCAGAAAGCTACCAATCATAGATTAGAATTCTTATATCAACACTCAAAAATGAAATAGTTCTATATAAGCACAAAAGTAAGATGAAAAAACCTTAAAGAAGAGAGAATACAATGTGTTGATATGTTTTAAATATATATTTTCTCTTCCTTCCACCCTACAAGCTTACAAACATCAAAGATGTAGGGGGAATTGTTCTACAACATATATGAGTTCATTTTTTCTTCATCTTCTACATCTATTTTTATGTTTTCCATAACACCCATAATTAGATTATGTGTCTAACATTGTATCACATTCTAGGAACATGTTCTAGCTAGCTCCAAAACTTCATGTCTATCTAGGGCCAACCTAACACTAAGTGAGACCTAAAGCAAATTTTGTGATGCAGCGTACGTGATGGAATGATTTTTAAATATCAATAACTCGTTGATTCAAAGAATACCGAGGGATTGACATAGGGGCACTGAGAAAGGTTCTCAATATTTCATTAAAATTCTCTGCCTTCCATAGGTCTTTGATACGAATATATAAGGAAAGGAAGGGTAAATTCTAATCCTATCAGAATCCTAACAAATTGATAAATATCTAAATAAAAAGGAAAGATAAAAGGATCCTAACAAACTGATGAATATAAATATCTAAATAAAAAGGAAAGATAAAAGGATCCTAACAAATTGATAAATATAAAAGCAAAGATAAAAGGAAAACTACTTAAAAGATAAAAGATGAGATAAATGTTAGCCACTCTACAGGACATCATTTTGAGAAAGACTTTTTCTACTTTAAATAAGAGAGTTGTATGTTGGGCCTTTTTGGCAACATATGTGTGGCCTTTTTTGCTTGAAAAACTAATAACAAATATTTTTTATTAGTGGGCTTAAAGCTTGAGCTTTATTTGCTTTACCCTTGGGTTAACCCTGTGATACTATCCTTAGTTAGAAAATTGAGGAGCCTTTAGAAGATAACAAAAAAATGAAAGAAAGAAAGAAAGATCCATTAACCTGTCCTTGTTTTATTTTCTCCCAAGCTGACTAGGTTGCTAGTTTTGGTTTGAGAGTATTGTGGTTGTGAAAGAACTTAGAGAGACTACTATAGAAACAATACTACTTTTGGGTGTTTACCATAGTGTGTGGCTATCTTTGTTGTTGTTGAGAAAGCCTACAAAAGTTGCTTAAAAAAAATACTACTTTAGGGTTAAAGTAGAGGAAAAATATAACCTAGCGTAGGAATTAAATATAACCCAACGATTGTTTAGGTGGACTAGGAAAACATCCTTGTGTCCTTTTTTTTTTTTTTTTTTTTTGTATTCATAAGATCATATTCATGCTTTAAACATGTTTTCACAACTTATGCATTTATAGTTTGATATTAATGAATAACCAACAAGTTTTCTAATACATCAATAAGTTAGCAAGTTGATGGTGTACGTTCCTTCTTAGTTTATTTTACTGCTCTACAACTATTGCTTGTTGCAAGGGAGTCACAAATGCACTTTAATGGTATGACCTCTACAATCTTGTAGCAAAACAAGGGATTTTCAATTTCCTTTTCCATCCTTTTTAATGCATTTATGAAATTATTATAGTAGTTAATTGCTTTATGACAATAACTTGCTAAGTCACTTTGGTAGCCATATCTCATAGTTTGAGTTGTCACCATCAAGATATCCATTTTAGATGGGGCGTACATCTAGCTATAAGTTCCTAACATTGTAAACTGATCATAACTCATTAAGGAAAATAGATATACACTAGCAAATAGTCTACCATACGATAATCATTTCCTTGCAGAAATAATAACACTAAGCATAAACAAAAGATACAACGAACATATTCTCTATAGGTTTATTCCTAAAAGACATGATCAACTATGATAGCATAAAATGTAAAGTCCTATCACGCCACGTCATATTGGACTAACTAAATGTAAACACAAAAATAATTCAATTTTAAAGAATGGTTATTTAGTTTCATTATGAAGTTGCATACACACATACACACACTATTGAGGAGTGACGAGTAAGATGAGTATTCAAATAAGAGGATTGGCTTGACTATAGAAGGTACCTACAAATATATTTGTCGGATGCGATCTTGGGGGGAGATAAGGTGTTGAGCTGTGAGACTTTTGGGCATGAGGGAATCACATAATCGGCTTGACGTCCCTGACTGAGCGAATTGAAGTGGAACAGAAGGTCACTAGAACGGGGGTTGAATAGTGACACTTAACTGAGTATGGCTTTTCTACAAAAGAACACTTAGCTTTTGAAGTTTTGGATATGTCCAAAGGACAACTTCAAGAAGCTTTATTAAGAGAAATCGATATCCTTTGATAGTATTTTGTATAAAATAGATTTTCAATAATAATCATACAGAAATACTTTCATATACTGCTTCAAAAGCTACTCTTAAAATATCATATTCAGGGTAGGTAGAATTTGTCTTATCAATTAAGAACAATAAGTAAATGTATGCTTTTGGACTTTTTAAAATAGTTTGAGTAGCTTAGAAAGATTTTATATCAAGGATATAACAATTAAAAATCAAGCTACTCGAGATAAAGATACAAAAACACACAGATCAGAAGCAGTAAGAAGGATAAAGCATATAGAGGAATTTATCCTGCTTTACCCCACCTGGGCTACGTCCAGTCTGTAACACCCTAGAGGATATTACCTTTGTCTCCTTATATTGCTAAATTAATAGAAATTAGCATATAAGAATATCAGAGTTTACTATGCGGAAACTAAAACTTAAACTTATATTACATAAAATAAGTCTAGTACAAAGCTCTTGGCACTTATGTGCCGTACAAGACATAAGATGGGTATATAAAACATAAAATAAATTCCCACACATTGGGAATTATACAAAACTATACTAATAACATCTTCCTCCTCGAAAGCAGCTCCATGCTCCGAGCTCCTCTCACAAGGTGTCCACCTGCTAACCTGTAAAAACATGGAAACTAAAGGAATGAGACATAATGTCTCAGTGAGTGCTCTGAGGACTCTAGGCTGACTCTCTACTCTAGAGACCTCTTGCTTAACTCTCATGACTTCTCTTTTCTTTCTTTGATACTCACACTCACAGTTATTACCTTATCATCTCTATGTCACTATTTCTTAGGATCATACTTTGACCCTTGCTGAGGCACATAGAGTTGGCCTCCTATGCCAAATCTAGGGCCACTGGTGCACTAAGGCACCTAAACATCATTCATTTACTCTTGACCACTCACTATGGTCTCACTTTTCTATAACATTGGATGGGAACATGGGTAACCTTTCTTTTCTCTAACTTGCCCAACTTGGGCTTACATCACCTCTCTCTGTGAGGCATAAAATCTAGCATATCTCTCTGGGTAGCTTACATTAGCTCTCTAGGGTTTAACTGTAACCCCTTCCTACCTCTAAGGGCAGTATACAGCTACACATGTCCTCATCTAATGTATAGACTTATCTTACATTACTCACCTAGTAACTAGGCTTATGACTCCTCTCATGTTCTAGCATAGAACATACATACATCAAGCACATCAACATATCATAGCTTGTTTCTATAACTGTGTGGTTGGTATTATTCTTTTATTTAAGTTATATCTTGAGTTCCGTCATTACTTTAATTGGCTGAGCTCTCGCCAACAAGAGGCGACCCTCTTGATACAACCTTTAATTAACCCCATCGGTCCAAGTGGGTGAACCACCTTCTGTTGTCCGAAGGCATGTTCCTCTAAAACATTCTTCCCTTTCCGAAGAATGAGTTGTTCTTCCCTACGAAGAACCCCTTCTCCCTGTGAAGAAGGTTGCTTTCCCCCATGGGTGTCTGGGTGATGGTCCGTTCGCTCACCACTAGGGGGGCCTCTTAGCCCTTTACTCTTACAACTCCTCATGAGTTGTATACTTATCCCCTTTATTGGGATCATAACTTTCCTTTGAAAACTCTTTCATAAAACCTTTTCATAAAGAATCCTTTTCTGAAACTCATCACTCCTTAGTGACATAAAGGATCCTTAGCCCTTTGCACACCATTGTACGCTGAGCGTACGACTCTCGGACGTGACTGGTACCGGGGAAGGTTCCACCCTATGTCATTGAGGGGATATATTTTACTAAAAACCTTTCATGAAACTATAACTTTGCTTAAATGCCTTTTCTGAAACTTAGGGGAAACTCCCCACCTTTTTACTAAGAGGCATAGGAATAGTCTTAAGTATTTAAGGTGTCTTTTATTAAAAGGGTTTACCGTTACATACAATCAATCCTAAGCATAAGGCATAACCACACGAATACCACTACCATTATCATTAACAATCAACATCACATAGCATCAAACAATCATACATAAACATGTATCAAAGCTTAGGAAGAAACTATGTACCTATATCCCTTATATTCTTCCAAAGGTCCCCTTGAAAAAGGTTCCCAAACTGCTCTCTTATCATACCTACGCTTAAGCTAGAACCTGATCTCGCTTAAGCTAGACTGACAATCCTATTCCCTGGAGTCTCACACTTAAGCGCCAGAGTGCCTCGCTTAAGCGCCAGAGCCACGCTTAAGCGCCAGAACTCTGCACTTAAGCGCCACAGCCTCGCTTAAGCGCCAAATCTCTACGCCTAAGTGCCAGGGTCTCGCTTAAGCACCAGATATCTACGCTTAAGCGCCACTTCCAGGTGACTCCTCGCTTAAGCGAAGAACATAGCTCGCTTAAACGAGAGTCTGTGACTCTGCAGAATCACGAACCTTCGCATTTTCGCTGCCATGGCCATCCATGGCCTCCCAACCTCTTCCAAACATGCGGGATCGAGTCTAAAACATATCTACATCAAAACCCAGCCCTCAAACAAGCTTAAACACTCCCCAATAAACTCAACTCGTCAAAATCCTAACTAAGAGCTAATAAGGGGAGAAGAGGGGAAAGGGATTCAAAACACAAACAACAGAACATAGAAGAGTGAAGGGGAAGCACTCATTCTGAGGGGGTCCTGGATATGAGCTCCAGGCACTGGGTCTCGGATCTCTGCTCCACTCCTCTTCTCTTCCTCTTCTTCCTTTTTCTCCTCCTTCTCTCTAACTCTCTTCCTTTCTTTAACTTTCTCTCTCCAACTCTCCCTCTCCTATTCTATTTAAATCGTGGGGTGTGTGTGTGGCTTAGTGAGCCATGGCCCACCTTGGGTCTTGGCTCCCCATCAGGGTCCTATTATCTTATTTATATTATATCCTATTATAAGGTAACTATTATTAATAATACTTAAGGGTATCCTTAAACCATTAAATACAAAAGTTATTCCATAAAGATATCTCTTTATTATTTCTATGGTCTGTAAATTTGGGATGTTACACAGTCCCTACAACTATAGGCTTTCCACCAATACAAACTCCAACCGAGTATTCTTTCTTTTTTGAAGCCTCTCTAGGCTCCTACACCTCAGTATTCTCTAAGCCTTTGCAGGCTCCCCCGAGTATTCTTTTAACAAGCCTCTCCAGGCTTAACCCCAGTATTCTCTAAGCCTTTGCAGGCTATCTACCCAGGTATTCTTTCTAAAAGCCTATCCAGGCTTTGAACCCAGAGTTGCTAGCAACTCTGGGTTCAAAGACTGGATACTTTTAACTGTTACTTGACTCTCATAGCAACCTGTTATGGTCACTCACAACCTTCAGAAGCAGCAGTTCCTTGATTACTTTTTTGAGGTTCCCTATCCTAAACAAGTTTTATTTGGATAGGTACCTATTACATCTCACAGGGAGAAACCTATCAATAAGCTCCTATGAGAAGGTGTTTACAGACTCTCTATGGCTATATAGATTTGGCTATACAAATCAAGAGAGCTTAGGCTAAGGAACTCTAGTATCAGAAGTTGATGAGGCTTCTGACCTATTAACTCTCTAAGTTGTTTCCTTCCTAGCAAGGAACTTTAGCAACACTTCAATGTCCTTATATAGACTACCTTGGAGTTGACCGTTGCTCATTTTCTTGGAAGCCAAGGAGATTGGTTACTCCTAAACTCTAGAGACTTATAGGCCAAGGAGATCCATTGTGTGTTGTCTCAATTGCACAATTGGATCCTCCACCTTCCTTAGCTGGAACAACTTGCACCAGCTTTCAATTTTGAATTCTATTCAATGGTGCTTGCTGCTCTATCCACATCTCATGGCTTTTCTTTTATTCCAACTCAGCCATGAGGTTTTGCTACTTCAGAAAAGTAAGTCTTCTACAGAATGGTGTAGATTCATTCTTGACCGTTGCAGTATTGTGAAGTTCTAAGACTTTGGACGATGTCCAACCCCTCAAATTTTGGTTTTGATGATAACAATTAAAGGATAAATTTTGAAGTATCTAATGGTCTTGTTTGAGTAATATAGGATCTACGTCGTCCAATGCCGCAATGGTATTGTATCTCTCAAACTTAGACTTTATGTTTCAATAAGAAAAGCGTCTAAATATGTTTTGTAAGGAACAACAGTCAGCGTCCAATGCTTCTGCAAAGCAAGCGTCCATTGACTATATAACCTACGCTCCGTTTTGTATCTTAAAATTAATATAATGTGATAATACATTTTCGATGATGATTCTCTGGAATGCAACAATTATTCTCTCTCATTCTAACATGACATTCTATTTGAATTTTCGAAAAGTATTGAACAGGAACAGAGAAGCTTCTCTCTGTAGAAAAAGTACAAGTAGCGGAGGCGCTACATGTACGGTTGTCCCCTCTAGCTCTCCACCCCAAGTCAAAACGTGACAACAGTCACATGTTTTACAGAGAACCACTTTTGGCAAAGGAATAGATCCCACAACAGATACTTTACACCAAGTTGCCTATAAATAGAGGAACCAGCTCATGCATTAAAGAGTGACGAAATTTCAAAAAGGCTGAAACTCTGTCAAAACGACTGGACGATCCACACTTAAGCGAAAAAGAACTTTCTACTTAGCTTTGCTAAGCGATTCTGTGTATTCGTGTTTACTGTAATATCCTCTCTGTGAGAGTTACTCTTTCTTTCTATACACAAACAATTTCTGTTTGGAAAGCCAGGAGTGGCTTAGTGTTAAAGAATACTTGGGTTTGTTTTAATCTCAAGGGGAGATTAAAGGTGTTCCAGGAGTGGCCTAGAGAATACTTGTAGCCAAAAGTGGCAAGCTTAGATTACTTGTTAGTAATCAGATTCTGATTAGTAGAACCCTTCAAAGGTTTTTTGAAGGAGAACTGGACGTAGCTCAGTTTGAGTGAACCAGTATAAAACTAAGTGTTCTATTCTCTCGCTTTCTAGCTTACTTGCATATCTCTTAAGTTATCTCTTCAACATACCACGAAAGTGTTTCTTTACACATTTTATCTATGAGAATATTTTACGTGTGTTCTGACGAAAAATGAGAAAAAGCAGTTTCATTGAACTGTTGCATTTGAACCACTGGACGATAGCATAATCTTCTGTTTGACTGAGTTCCTGTAAAACTTAACTTAAGATATACTATCTTCATATTTGCTAAAGGATTTTGAAGAAAATATAAACACACTATTCAAAGCCCCTTCTAGTGTGTTTCTCTGTATTTCAGTTGGCATCAGAGCTCAGCCTCTTGGGTTGAGTACTTAGCAGTACAGAGGAAAGATCCTAAGAAAGATGGAAAACGAGGGATAAGCTGTGAATAGACCACCACTCTTCAAGGGTGTCAAATATGATTACTGGAAACAAAGAATGATAGCATTCTTTGAATCTAGCCATATTGACATGTGGGACATTGTGGAGATGGGCGACTACATTCCACTTGATGCGAACCTCATTGAAATCCCAAAGGCTAGATGGACGGAGGAGCAGAAACAAAGATTTCATCTCAACTCCAGAGCTAGAAACATCATCATGTGTGCACTAAGCGAACAAGAATACAACAAGGTGCACAGTCTCAAAAGCGCAAAACAAATGTGGGACACTCTTGCGTTAACGTATAAGGGTTCCACCCAGGTAAAATGTAACAAATTCAGTCTCCTTACTCATCAATATGAATTGTTTGGTATGGAAGAAAACGAGGACATACAAGGTATGTTTGGATGGTTTCAAACCATACCAAATGAACTTAGATGGTAAAGATTATAATAACTATGAACATATTGACAAAATTCTAAGAAGTTTGCCTAGGCAATGGAGACCACAGGTTACAGCCTTGAGAGCAACAAAAGAACTGGACGATATGTCCCTAGAAGAACTCGTGGGAATTCTCAAAGTGCATGAACTAGAACTGCATCAAGATGGTGATGGTAAGAAAAACAAGTCTCTGGCGCTCAGAGTCCAGAAGCCAAGGAAAACATCATCGTCCAAAGCCATGCAAGATGAAACATCATCAGACGAACAATATGAAGATGATGACTCAGACGAGAATGATGAACTATCCTTCATATCCAAAAGGATACATGCTATGTGGAAAAAGAAAGGTGGATCCAGATGGAGAAACCTAAACAGGAAAGGCCTCAAAGAAAAGAAGGAGAAGAGTCCAATAGTATGCTATGAATGCAAAAAGCAGGGACACTTCAAATTAGAATGCCCAGATCTCGACAAGAGCAAAGACAAGAAGAAGAAATTCTTCAGCAAAGGGAAGGGCAAGAAAGTTCTGATGTCCACATGGGAAGACCTGGACGATGACTCATCATCGGACAATGGAGAAGAAGAGGAAGCACACATATGTCTGATGGCAGATACTTCAACAGATTCTTCTGAACCAGAAGAAGAAGATGAGGTAGACTTTAATGACATAGATTCACTTCAAGAAGCTTATCATGAACTACTTTCAAACTCTTCTATTCTGTCAAAGGGCTACAGAACTTTAAAGAAATCGTCCAAATCACTTTCAAAAGAAAAAGAAGTTTTAGAGAAAAGTGTCAAACAACTTAAAAGTGAAAAGGAGGATTTACAGAAAAAGTTTATAGAGCTCTCAAAAGCAAAATGAAATTACAAATGTGGAGAGGCGAACTCTCTAGAATGATGCTGCTCGAGCCCATAATTCCTGTGAGGATTTAAGGACTAGAGAAAGGAATCTTTCCATAGAGATTCGAAATCTCAACGCAGAAAACAAAAGGCTAATTGAGAAGCTTCTAAAAGTTGAAGCAAATACTTCCTTAAGAGGTCAACCACATGATGTTGTAAAACTTCATGAAGAAATTAACAGCCTAAAGAAGGATCTGTCAAACTTTGTTAAGGGCTCTGACAACCTAAAAAAGCTTTTAAAATATGAAGGTTGTAAGAGACCAAATGACAGGTCAGGACATGGATATAAGGGAAAGAAATATATTCATGACGAGGAAACAGATGTTTGCTACTTCGGTGGGAAACCTGAACATATAACGTCCAAATGCAAACACCTGCCTAAGAAGGAAGCATCCAATGCCCTTCAAGCTAACAAAAAAGGACCCAAGTCAATCTGGGTACCTAAGGATAAAATTGTTCCTGTTGCAAACATGCTTAACAGTAGGAAAGAAACTCCAATCATGGTACCTGGACAGTGGGTGCTCACATCACATGACAGGAGAAAGGTGTATGTTCCAAAGCCTCCTACCCAAAACTGGTGGGACAGTCACTTTTGGAGGGAATCAGAAAGGGATGATAGCTGGCGTAGGTAAGATTGGTATACCACCCTATCCTTGTATTGATAAAGTTCTTTATGTTAAAGGTCTTAAACACAATCTACTTAGCATAAGCCAATTATGTGACAGTGGATATGATGTTGCCTTTAACAAAGGTGAATGTACAGTCAAAAACTCTGATGGATCCCTTCTCTTTACTATAAAGAGGCAAGGTAATCTGTATAAGATTAAACTTGGGGAATTATCAAGTCAAAATGTATCATGCCTAGTTTCAGTACAAGAAAATCATTGGTTATGGCATAAAAGACTTGGTCATGCAAGCTTGAGGTTAATCTCAAAGCTGAATAGGCACAACCTCGTAAGAGGACTACCAAGTATGTCATATAAAGATGATCTTCTTTGTGAAGCTTGTCAGAAAGGGAAACAAGTGAAAAGTTCTTTTCAAAGTAAAAACATTGTTTCCACTTCTAGACCTCTTGAGCTGTTACACATTGATCTGTTTGGACCCACAAGAACAGCCTCGGCAAGTGGTAAAAGATACGGATTGGTTATAGTGGACGACTATACTAGATGGACATGGGTCATGTTCCTATCTCACAAAGATGAGTCCTTCAAGGTTTTTTATAAATTCTGTAAAAGAATTCAAAATGAAAAAGGACTATGCATTACTTCTATCCGAAGTGATCATGGGGGAGAATTCAAAAATGAAAGTTTTCAAAGGTTCTGTGAGGATAATGGTATCCTTCACAACTTCTCAACACCCAGAACACCACAACAGAATGGTGTTGTTGAGAGGAAAAATAGGTCACTCCAGGAGATGGCCAGAACCATGTTGAATGACAATTCAACCCCTAAACACTTCTGGGCTGAAGCAGTGAATACTGCCTGTTATTTACAAAACAGAATCTATATAAGGCTGATATTGAAAAAGACTCCATATGAATTGTGGAAGGGAAGAAGACCCAACATATCCTACTTCCATCCATTTGGATGTCAATGTTTCATTCTGAACACTAAGGATAACTTGGGAAAATTTGATTCTAAGTGTGATGAAGGAATATTGCTTGGATATTCTAAAACTTCAAAGGCATACAAAGTTTATAACTCTAGAACCTTAGTTGTTGAAGAAGTTATCCATGTGAAGTTCAATGACAATAAGCCTGATAAGGAATTATCAGAGGTAGACAAATCATTTGCAGATCTTAGATTGAACGATGCAAGTAAGTCATCAGACACATCCAATCATCATGTCTCAGTTGAAGAGTCCACTGCACCACTGGACGGTCCAGTAGCAGAACAAAGAGAACCAACTAGACGCAACTGGCAAATGAAGAAACATCATCCAGAGGAGCAAATCATCGAAGATCCAAAGATAGAGTCAAAACCAGATCTTCACTTCAACGACAGCAAGGTCACACATCACTCATATCTCAAATAGAACCTAAGACTGTGGACGATGCCTTAGAAGATGAAAGCTGGGTCAAAGCAATGTAGGAAGAACTTGGCCAATTTCAAAAGAACAATGTCTGGAAGCTAGTAGAACTCCCCAACGACAAAGAAGTTGTAGGAGCAAAATGGGTGTTCAGAAACAAGCTGGATGAAGCAGGTAATGTTGTGAGAAACAAAGCGAGGTTGGTAGCAAAAGGTTACTCACAACAGGAAGGTATAGATTATACTGAAACTCTGTTGCATGTCTAGAGGCAATTCACATTTTACTATCATTTACAGCTCATAGCAATATGAAGCTATATCAAATGGACGTAAAAAGTGCATTCCTAAATGGACTCATAAAGGAAGAAGTCTATGTGGAACAACCCCCAGGATTTGAAAGTGATGCTTTTCCAAATCATGTTTTCAAACTTAACAAAGCTCTATATGGGTTGAAACAAGCCCCTAGAGCTTGTATGAAAAACTCAGCTCATTTCTGTCAGAAAATGGTTTTTCAAGAGGAAAAGTAGACACTACATTATTTCGCAAAGACTACTCTTCTGATTTTATTATTGCACAAATATATGTTGATGATATCATATTTGGTGCCACTAATGAGTCTCTCTGTGAAGAATTTGCCAATAGAGTTTGAGATGAGCATGATGGGTGAGCTAAAATTCTTCCTTGGACTTCAAATCAAACAAACTGAAAAGGGCATATACATACATCAAACTAAGTATGTCACAGAGCTACTAAAGAAGTACAAGATGGACGATGTAAAACCAATGAGAACACCTATGCATCCAACAACAGTACTTGGACTGGACAACAACTCAAAGAAAGTAGATAACACTCTATACAGAGGAATGATAGGATCACTCCTATACCTCACAACGTCCAGACCTGACACCATGTTCAGTGTATGCTTATGTGGCAGATTTCAATCTGACCCAAGGGAAGTTCATTTAACTGCTGTTAAAATAATCTTTCGATATCTTGCTGGAACCACTAATCTTGGTTTATATTTCAAAGGCAGAAAGATTTCAGGCTAATTGGATACTGTGATGCTGATTATGCTGGAGATAGAATTGAAAGAAAAAAGCACCAGTGGAAGGTGTCACTTCATTGGTGGTAATCTAGTCTCCTGGATATGCTAGAAGCAAGGAACCATTGCTTTGTCCACTGCTAAAGCATAGTATATTTCAGCTACAAAATGTTGTTCTCAAATCTTATGGATCAAACATCAACTTGAGGACTACAGCATATATGAGAGTAAAATTCCAATTTTCTGTGACAGTAAAGCTGCCATAGATCTCTCTAAGAATCCCATATTGCATTCATGGGCTAAGCATATAGAGATTAAACATCACTTTATAAGAGATCATGTTCAGAAGGGTACTGTGGAACTACACTTTGTAACCACAGATAATCAGCTGGCTGATATATTTACTAAACCCCTTACTAAAGACAAGTTAATCCTTCTGAGGAACAAACTTGGCATGGACTCTGTAAAGGAATGATTAACATCTACATGATGCATCCAATAAAACCATAGCGTCCAAAGGACATGTCGTCCAAGGATCACTAAGTCATGCACGTGCATTGCATATATTACACTTAAGTCTAACATCTGGATGATGCTTTTATCTTAGCATTTTTTAACATTGTTCAAATGGCCAAAACGGTTCGTTTCAGAGTAAATATGAGTTAATACTCTATGCTGAGTCACCGAAATGTTAGTAACCGTACACAGTTACCCACATTCTTTGCACGCCTGATCATGGCGGGTTTTATGGCGTCATTTCCATTTCAAATATTCAAAAAGCCCAAAACCGTTTCACATTCTCCGAACAAAGCCCAAATATATAACTATCAAATCGTCTCAGAAAATCCCTACCGTACCCATCTTCTCTGAGATTATCATCACCCTTAAGCACTCTCTCTCTCTCTCTCTCTGAAACTCAAAACCCTCTCAGAAAACCTAAAAATCCAAACTTTTCTACCATGTCTAACTCTGCAAGCTCAAGCAACTCTGAACTCAACGTCCACACCTACCCTGATACCACGGTGGTGTGTCAAGGTGCTGCTACAGTGCACATTGAACACTTCTTCGACATTGAAAAGCTGGAGAAGCTGGGCCTGAACCTGAACAAAGGCCTTCTAAAGTGTGGAATCAGAGGTTACTTCAACGAAAACCAGAAGATATTCCCTGAGTTGATCAGGATGTTCTGGAGAAATGCCAAATTCCAGAGCACAAGGGAGCTCGTGGCCACTGTTCTTAGACGAGAGGTGACACTGTCCACCGAGTCTATTGCAAAGGTAACTGGTTGCATTAGGGAGCAGAACCAGTATAGAATAGACTGGGTCAAGCAGTTCGGCAATCACGTCGCAAACGTGCTCTGCAAGATCAAATCCACCGCCTCAATAAAGATTGAGTACAAGAACCTGTGTGAGGAAGCAAAAATCTGGCAGCAGGTGTGCAACAAGAGTATCCTGCACAAAGCTGGGTCTAAGGACTCAGTCACAGACTTACACAAGTTCGTGATATTCCACATTATGGAAGGTATCCCCTTTAACCTTCCTCGCACCATTTACATCAACATCGTGAGAATGATGAAGACTGTTGGTGGAAATGATGACATCTTCTATGCCGCCTTGCTAAACAAGATCTTCTGGGACCAGAAGGTCTATCAATGCTTCTTTGATGAACTAGACGAAGCTTCTTACGAAGATATTGTGAAGAAAGGGCAAATGGTGGCAACACAACAACCTTTTGGCGAGTCCAACATAAAGCCTATGAAGATCAAGCTGACAGCCAAGGTCCTAAGGGATTTGGACGAAGATAGCATCAACAAGAAACGACATGAACAAAGCAAGATTATCTCCAATGATGATGAGGAGGAGATTGATCTTCTTAGCATTGGCAGGAAAATCAAAAGGTTGATGGAGGAATAGGGGAGCAAAAAGATAACACGTCAAATGTCTCAAAAGCATGAGGAAGATGCTGAAAAGGAGAGAAGAACCAAGAAAAGACATGCTGATACCTCCACTGCTCAGTCTCCGGTAGAAAAGTGTCGAAGGACTGATACGTCCAGACCTGCTCAAGCTGAGCAGCGTCCAAAGGCAGCTCCAATGAAGCTTGTTCCAGAGAAGCCAAAGGTTCAAAAGCTTCAAATACTGGATGACTCTGATGATGATGACCAGATTCTAATTGGTCAAATCAAGAAGAAAGCAGAGGAGAAAGAGGCCCCTCAGCAGAAGAAGCAAAAGGTACAATCTGCTAAACCAACTTCCTTTCCTTCTAACGTGCCTCAACGAGTTAAGACTCAGGCAGCAAGGCCAAGGAGAGTTGCAGTTCTACCACCCTCCTCCCAAGACACCGACAACATATCCACCAGCGCCCCACCACCAGCTCCATCCAGTGCTCCATCCACATCAACAACCCAGCTTCCACATCTTCACTTGGACCTGTCCAAGTTTGTGCGTCCAAGGGATGCATGGAGGGATGCCTGGTCCCCATGGACCATACCCCCCAAGTAGAAAACCAAAGAAGAAGAAGACAGAGAATGTTTCCCGGTTGCATTCCTTACACGAAATGAACAAAATTACTGTAAGAGGTGCGATGTGATCCAGAGGCCTCTACAAGAACCCTTGAAGAGGCATCTGACTACTGTCTCAACACCAAAGTGGATGAAACATGATTATGCTCATGTTCCTTCAGCTGACTATGCTGCAATGCCAAAAGGAGCAATAGTCAGCAACCCTCTGCCCACTTGGACGAGAGAAGTGTATCCACACTTGATCCGCATGCATCATCCTTACTCCTATCCAACTGGAACTCAACAAAGAGTGTGTCCAGTAGCAACAGACCTGCCTGAACCAGATGTAGAGGTTGCTTCTCGATTCACAAAGACGGTTGCGGAGTAGAAAGGGAAGGCTCCAAGAAAGAAGAAGGTACCGTCCAAGAAGCCCCCTGTTAGCAGGGATATTGAACTGGCCACAGAATTGCAGTTGGCTATTAAAGAAAGCCTGGACCCTTCCAAGTCGAAGCAGCATCCAGATGTAGAATGGGTCAAGGATGTTCGCATCTGGACTCCCATTACAAAGTTCCTGCCTCTACCTGCTGGAACTCCAGTGCTTAATTTCCAGCCAAGCAACTATGATGATCTTGGCAAACTTCTTCAACAGATGTATATACCAAACCAAGCCATAGCCTACCCACCAAACCTTCACATCAGCCGCGCCACAGAAATCAAATTTGTACCAGACAGGGTGTGTCCCAAACTACCCTTATATGATGTTAGTCGAAAGAAAGGCTACAAGTTCTATGGCATTGAGATGCCAAGCAGGGAAGAGAAAGTTGAAACCCTGCAAAAATCCTCTCATACCTGGGGTCATCTGTTTGACAAGACTAGTAAGCTTACGCATCCACTCGAAACCTTTGATTCTGTTACCTTTTGGCACCAGATCTTATGGAACGACTCCCAGAAGGCCTCCTCCTCCGGCAGCTCCAAGAGTGATTTTGTTCACCCCCCCTCATGGTCTTGAGGTGCGGCATCCAGTGAAGACTCACCACTTCTCAGACACCTTTGCCTGCTTTCTAAAAGATTCAGATGACTATCTGGAGTTAATGAAGACATTGCCTATCATTAGAAGCAACAAAGTGTTTGTTCTTCGAACACTGGATCGTACAGAGTTTGTGGAGGAACTCCAAACTCTACATGAGGAGTACAAAGCAGAAGAAGCCAAAGCAACAGAACAAGCTCGTCTAGAGTAGCTGGCTCTTGAGCAAGCTGAGGCTGCAACCACAAAAAAGGAAGATCAGGTTGCCAAGTTGAAAGCTACACAAGCAGAGTTGGATGAAGCATCTGCCAAAGTAACAAAGGTGCTAGCTCATCTTGACTTAGACCCATCTGTACCAGTAGACGTGGACCAATTTGTCACTTCACATGAAGAACCTATCGTCCAATCTAGAAAGTCCAAGGATGATGGAGAGCCCATTGTTGAAGCATCCAAGCCCATGGAATCAACTGCAGCAAAGCCTCCTGCTGAAGATATAACCAGCTTCCCCATTGTTGTTGCGTCTACTGAAGCTCACCCGGGTACACGTCAACTGGTTCCCACAGGATCTTCAAGTCCAAGGGGCATCCATCCCTTGCGATTTGCTGAACCTCAAGGGGTCTCAGAAGATCGTGTTCACGAGATCGTGCAACAGGCTCTGAGACAACAACAGCTGGAAATCGAAGCAGCTCTTCAAGCTTTTCAGCAAAGGCAGCAGGATGAGGCTGCTCAACATCGTATGATGCTGCAGAATGCCATCACTGAACAATTCATGAGCCTCTCCCAGACGCTTGTGAACCAAATTCAAAATACTGCAGCCAACCTGCTTGGACAAGTTGCTCATGCCGTTCCACCTGTTCAACCACAACAACTCCCACAACCAGCACCACCCGTCCAACCACAACCTCATCAACCAGCACCACCTACCCAAGCACCACCAGAACAACCACCACCACCACCACAAGAACCACCTCCACAGCCATAGGTGACCATGATGGTCAAGTCATTTTTCCATCTTTCAAACCCATTTTTATTAATGACAAAGGGGGAGAAATTGGAATTTTGATGTCATAGAAGTATATAGCCAACACTCTGTGAATATATAATGGCTATTTTATCAAAACGTCTTTAATACATGAGGTGTTTATTTCATATATTCCGCATCCATATCCTTGGTATGTTTCACACTCTTACATCTGTGATATCTGATATATTCTTACTGTTTATTATACACTGTTATCAGATGCATAAGAAATGTTGAACTCTGGGGGAGTACTTCATTTCACATTTATTAACCATGTCAACATACACTAGTATAACATAATCATCTCTGACATGATTTATTGTATTCATATATGATTATGTGCCTGTTAACATCAAAATTTAACATTATTTGTCATCATCAAAAAGGGGGAGATTGTTAAGTTCTAAGACTTTGGACGATGTCCAACCCCTCAAATTTCGATTTTGATGATAATAATTAAAGGATAAATTTTGAAGTATCTAATGGCCTTGTTTAAGTAATATAGGATCTACGTCGTCCAATGCCGCAATGGTATTGTATCTCTCAAACTTAGACTTTATGTTTCAATAAGAAAAGCGTCCAAATATGTTTTGTAAAGAACAACAGTCAGCGTCCAATGCTTCTGCAAAGCAAGCATCCAATGACTATATAACCTACGCTCTGTTTTGTATCTTAAAATTAATATAATGTGACAATACGTTTTCGATGATGATTCTCTGGAATGCAACGATTATTCTCTCTCATTCTAACATGACATTCTATTTGAATTTTCGAAAAGTATTGAACAGGAACATAGAAGCTTCTCTCTGCAGAAAAAGTACAAGTAGCGGAGGCGCTACATGTACGGTTGTCTCCTCTAGCTCTCCACCCCTAGTCAAAATGTGACAACGGTCACATATTTTGGAGAGAACCACTTTTGGCAAAAGAACAGATCCCACAACGGATACTTTACACCAAGCTGCCTATAAATAGAGGAACCAGCTCATGCATTAAAGAGTGACGAAATTTCAAAAAGGCTAAAACTCTGTCAAAACGACTGGATGATCCACACTTAAGCAAAAAATAACTTTCTACTTAGCTTTCCTAAGCGATTCTGTGTATTCTTGTTTACTGTAATATCCTCTCTGTGAGAGTTACTCTTTCTTTCTATACATAAACAATTTCTGTTTGGAAAGCCAGGAGTGGCTTAGTGTTAAAGAATACTTGGGTTTGTTTTAATCTCAAGGGGAGATTAAAGGTGTGCTAGGAGTGGCCTAGAGAATACTTGTAGCCAGAAGTGGCAAGGTTAGAATACTTGTTAGTAATCAGATTCTGATTAGTAGAACCCTTCAAAGGTTTTTTGAAGGAGAACTGGACGTAGCTCAGTTTGAGTGAACCAGTATAGAACTAAGTGTTCTATTCTCTCACTTTCTAGCTTACTTGCATATATCTTAAGTTATCTCTTCAACATACCACGAAAGTGTTTCTTTACACATTTTATCTACGAAAATATTTTATGTGTGTTCTGACGACAAACGAGAAAAAGCAGTTTCATTAAACTATTCCATTTGAACCACTGGACGATAGCATAATCTTATGTTTCACTAAGTTTCGATAAAACGTAAGATATACTATCTTCATATTTGCTAAAGGATTTCGAAGAAAATATAAACACACTATTCAACCCCCCTTCTAGTGTGTTTGTCTGTATTTCAAGTATGTGTGTGACTACTTTTTCTAACAATAGTTGCCTTGTTAAAGTAGAACTTAACTCTCTCTTCTTTTGAATAGATCCGTTGGATCAAGAGAGCTTTCATCAAGGTAGTGAATCAGTACACTGATGCATAGAGTTGACGTTACAACTCATGGTGTGTGCTTCTTAACTGTGTAGACACGTTTGTCCTCACGAGTTATCTAAGCAATGCATCTTCTGATGATCCTTAAGTCATGCGTGGCTTTTGATATCTACCCCTTCACTTAAATTATCCCCAACTTCATGCCTCTAATCATATACAGCTTCAGATATCTGCACTTTGACCTGGAAAATAGTACTGCCTTTCCAACTTCTGGTTTCTTGCTTCTGAAGTTGGATGGACTTCAGATTTTGGATGCCAAGGCTTTAGGCAAATTCTTCACACCAAGTTCTCCATGCTTCTTGATAAGTTATGGTTGAGAATGTTTTGTGTTGTGCCAGCAGGACAAGTACTCCCATATCGTCACCCAATGATTATCATGTAAGACCTTTGTGACCTGGGAGGTCTAGGCGCAGTAGGAGCCCAAGTGTGAATGAAACCTAGATGGAGAATTAGGGCAACCTTATGAGTGGTATCCATGTTCGATCATAGCAAAGTGATTGATTTTGTATGTTGAACCGAAAGGTTCGTTTTTCTTGCGTCTCATAGAAGGGTGGAGGAACTCACTCCCATGCTTATTTTTCCTACAATTGAGGATGATGGATGGCCTTGCAATGACGAGGAAGATAGAACAGAATGCTACTACAAGTGTCGTAGATACAACGGACGTGGTGGAGAAAGAGGAAGGTCCTCTCAAAGACACCTCATGGATCTGTTTAGGGGTGGGTATATATTGATGTCATTGGTCTGGGTCCTACTCATTTTCCTGTAAATATGTGTGTAGACTAGGGATTAATATTATAATGTATCATTTTATTCAGTTGACTCAATTGTAATATGTCCAAATTGAAAGTTATAAGTGTGTATTTATATTTGTAGTATTTGGATTTCCTTATTGATAAATTGTTTATGTGTAAATATGAATTGTGAATTGTTTACTATGGTTTGCTGTGGACTTGACACTTTATAAAACAAGTTGTTTTTGTGACAAACGATATTTCATTCATGGATGCTTTTAAACAAGTGTTAATCGGAAAGGATGATCGATGTTGGTGTTTCTAGTCTTAAAGTTACAAAAAAAACTAAATAAGAAAGGTCGTTTTTAATAATCAATTATTATTTATTCCACAAATTTCAAAAATAATAACAAGAATTGTAAATCGTAACAAGGGGTGCTACAATTATTATTCTTAATTCCTATATATTATAATAGTCAATGTTTGAATTTTTCTCTTTTTTATTTGACTGGTGTTTGAATTTTTTTTGTTTTATAAAATATATTATCTACAGTATTTTTTTTAAATGTTCAGTAATTAACAAAAAAAAATTATTATATAAAATAAAAAGTCTATTTATTTATATATTTATATTATATATTTTTTTTATACAAGTTATTAATTATATGTTTTCAAAGTCTATATATTGTTTTAATGTACATTTTAATTTTAGTCTTTTCAAACATGTTTTATAAAGTAATTTTTTTTTATAAAATTTTAATTAATTATAAACAATGTTTCATACTGTATAAGTAAGTTATTTATTTTTTTATTTCTATTAGAATTGACTTATGCAATTTTGTCAAATCATACTTTGAAAGTATTTTCAAAATGGACTTTGGTAATTAATTTTTTTTTAGAAGCTTATAAAAAGTGTTGTTCCTCACTCGTAGTGATACACGGTAGATTGGTGAAGGCACCCAAGGTCCTCGCTGACATCGTCAAGTCCATCATTGGTTAGAATGTGATTCTTTGCTTGTTATAAAGGCTTTTAAATCTCCTAGTCTAGTTCCTTGGAGAATTGGAAATAGGTGGTTAAATTGTATAGACATCACTAGTAGGATGAACTTTCGATACTCCCATATATACCGTGAATGGAACTTTTGTGCAGATAGACTGGCTTCTCATGGTCTTAGGATACAGGGTTTTTTTTGGTAGGATCTTCTCCCGAATTTTATCTGGGTAGATTTCTTTCGAAATAGGTTCGGTCTTCCGTACTTTAGGTTCAAATGATTGAACTCTCATGGGTTTGGTTGATGCCCCCCCAATGTTTTGTAACTCTTTTCTTTCTTTATTTTATGAATTCCAAGTGTGTGGCATAGGATTGATATTGGTTGTAGTGCCAACCTAGTTGGGATTGCAAATATTATTGGTTCCTTTGCTCTCACCTTTCCACTAAAAAAAATGAATAATAACTCTTATAAATTATAATTTTTTATTTAGCATGACCATAATGAATGATTATTACATAAGGTTTTAAATTCTACTCCCCATTGTGGTGACTCCAAAATCCTTGAAGTTGTTGTTTAAATTGCAGTAGTTGACAATTTTTAACATCTTTGTATAATTCAATATGACAAAAAAAAAATCCTGATAAAAAAATATGACAAAAAATTGCTTTGCCAATTGTGATTGTGGTAGGTAATTAGGCATGTTTTTAAGCCGATGGTGACACTAGATAATTTGGAGCAACAACCTCAACCGGTAATGGCGTTGTTTCATATTTTCCAAAAGAAAGGAATGCATGTTGATATAAAATAGTGGAGGAATAGAGACGTAAGTATTGCTAATGTCTTTATAGATGGACAATTTGTTGCCTCTGCCTCCTCTGCTCAAAAGCATCTTGCGAAGCTGGAAGCCTCCAAGATTGCCTTACATAAACTTGAATGTTCTGTTCCCTCTAATGTGAAGTCTCCCACTAATATGAAGCTAAACTTCTATACTGACGAGGATGGTACCTCAATTGTTGTAGAAGCCAAACGTAGACTCCATCAACATTGTCAGATTAAAAGATGGCCTAAACCAGAGTACATGTACGTACCTATTCTTTAAGATGATATATTCAAGGCTAAATTGCAATTTTGGTCCCCTTAGTTTCCCAAATTCATGATTTTGGTCCCCTAATTTTTCATTGTAACATTTGGTCCCCCTAGTTTTATAAATTGACGATTTTGGTTCATCTGTTAGATTATTAAATAACAATTGTGATTTGTAGAGTTATTAAGTTAATTATAAATGTTTGATTAAAGTTTTTTAATAATTAGTGATTTTAATTCATTTATAATTAACTTAATAACTCTACGTACTAATCACAATTATTAGTTAAAAATCTAACAGATGAACCAAAATCGCCAATTTGTAAAACTAGAGGGACCAAATGTTACAATTAAAAATTAGGGGGACCAAAATTGTAATTTAGCCTATATTCAATGAGTAAAATTGATTTTCTTTCAGTTCACTTGAATGTGTGAAACTTTTGATCTTCCTTGTTGACCAACTCATTAATTGCTCCTCGACGATGGCTCACAGGGTTGTCAAGCATTCAGGTCCCGTTCATCAAAGGAGATATGTCTGCACCGTTCAGATAACAACTGAAGATGGTATCCTTCAAATGTTAGGGTATGAAATATCTCAGGTGACGGATGTGGAGAATTTTGCTGCTTCCTTGATGCTTTTGTCCTTATAGGAGCGCAATCAACTAATCATTTGTGAGTGAGAATAGTGTTATTAGGGTGTCTCTCATCTCCTGTTTTAATTGGTTGTTGTTTAGAGAGTAGTGCAAATTGGCATATCAAATCACAATGCCTATTTAATTACTTTGGCAATTTGTTCGTGAAATTGAGAGAGGTCATCTTGTATGTAAAATGTATCATAATATAAAAAACAATTATAAAAGAGATTCCAAAGTTACTTCAATCCTATGTTCAATTTCTTGCAAGCAAATGAATCTGTCTAGAGCTTTAAAACATATATAAAACTTATTAGAGAGCATCCCTTGATATCAAGTAAAATATGTTGACATGTAAATTACCAATTAGAGTAATTTGGATCGATGGACAAATTTAAGTACTTTGTAATATTCAATTTATTATATTCAAGTCTTAAGACAATTTTATAAAAACATGTATTCAAGAATTTATGCATAATCAAACACTAAAGTATCTCCCACACATTTTCCCTTATCATAATAACTATAAACTCCTATTACATACATGTAATCAAGTGTTAAGTAGGCCAAATCTAAAAAATATTGTAATAAAAGAATTTTCTTATATAAAAAAAATCAACCTTGCACCAAGCCTTGGTTCTTGTTTATATTCTTTTCTTTTTAAAAAAAAAAATTAAAAGTGTTTTCCTTAACTAAGGATAGTTGTCTTAGCATATTTTTTTCAATATATTCACATATAAGTCATTTTATGTTTGACCCGAGGAACATTATTATGTGAGATAAGTCATCATTTGATTATTCTTACTATGATACATCAATAGTAATTAAGTCCTCACCATATATCAATAGTACAATTTGTGCATAATCAAACATTAAAGTATCTCCCATACATTTTCCCTTGTCAAAATAACTATAAACTCAAAATGAATAATAAAACTAAACAAAATCAATGAATAATAAAACGAAATAGATGAAATTAAACATGTTTCGAATGAATAAATCTTTATAGAATAAAAGAATGAGAAGAAAAAAAAAACTTATAATTTGGAAACATGGGTTAAAAAAAGAAAAAATAAAGATAAAAAATTAGAAAAGGTCATAAGAAAAATTTAGAAAGAACAATTTTTCACAAAAGAAAGATAATGACAAGGAAAGAAAAGAAAAAAAACCCTTCAAATTTAAAATAAACAGGGTTAAAAAGGAAGAAAAAAGAGAAGGATTAAAAAAGAAGAGTCAAGAAAAGGAAAGTTTAAGTAGAAGTAAGAAAAAGTATAAAAAAAAAACCACTATTACGTATTAGCTTGAAATAACACATTGAGTTGATGGAAAACAAAGGAAAAACTCATTGAGTTGGTGGAGAACAAAGGATTTTTTTAGTGTTACATGAAGGAATTGGAAACGTGAAGAATAATAGAAGTGTAGCATGGAAAAATGAATGACTGTCTGTTGGGCTTTTTAGTTTAAAATTGCAACCTAATTGATTGTTCAAACCAAACAAAATAAAAATAAAATAATAAATGGAAGAGGAGTTTTGAAAACTCATGTGATGGAAGAGGAGTTTTGAAAACTCATGTGACATAACTTAACTATTTTCACGCATTTTTTTTAAAATAGCCGTATAAATTTTGAAGGGAACCCGCAATGCCTATACTTAAAGGCAACATTTCACATGATTTTCTTTGCATTCCTTTCTTCTCGAAGGCTGAACCTTAAACTCTGCCTTTTGTCTTTGACCTACTTGCCAAATTCGACCTCTTCAACACATTGAAAAACTTCGTGATTATGTTGCACCTGATCAGTGATGCAACACCTACAATGTGACACAAACCTATATTTGCCTTTATTGTGGACTAATGCATAAAATATGTTCGCTTAAGGGCAAGCGTACCCTACGCAATAGTGACAGTAGACTTTAAGTCAGGATATCGAAATTTTCAGATTTCCATCTGATTCTCCAAAATAAAATATTGAATAAATAAAAAAAGTAGTTCAATAACTAAAATTAGGGGTGTTACATTTTGGAAAATAGAATTTCAGAACTTCAAAATGGTATTTGGCTTATTTTCAACAAAAACAATTAAAATGTCTAAATTTGCTTTTCAATCTACCTGTGAAATAGATAAGATTTTTAGCTTAAGTTCCTTATTTTCTAAAAGATCTAAATAAAAATTTAATGGTTTTTAGTTCAAAATGGTTTTGAAAATTTTTTTCAAAAATTTATAAGGACTTGAAATTGATTACTAAGCATAAAATAAACTTTTTAGAATTCAATTTATTTAATATAAAATTCCAAAGTTTATTTAATATCAATGGGAAATTAAGGGCATTTTAATAATTTACTTACCTTTTATATATAAATGATTTTTTGTACTTAAGTGTGAAAAGAAAATTATTTTTAGTCTAATTTAAAATATTCAAGTAAAACTAATTGAAATAATTTTAGGCAATTGCACACAAAAATGGTAGTAGTACAAAGTTTTCAATCATACAAAAGATGTTGTAGTAATTAAATAACCCCAATTTACACAAAACTAGGAATTGCATGAAATCAGTGGCATTTTAAAGAGGACACACAAGTCTCTAAGCCCACAAAAGGATTTTAGCTAATTCAAACCATAGTGTTCTAGCCAATGCAAATAGTACAAGTCTCATGCAACTAATACGACTCAACATCTCATGCACAGGTTTCAAGAATAATTGTGCATACACTTGGGCATGACTTAATGTTGGTTCTACATAAGGATTAGCCATTTTAACTCATGTTAAATTAGGGGAGGACAACTAGTGATCATTTCTCAGGTCTTTCAAGTCCTAAAATGACTCATACAATGCGAACACCAAATTTGTCTTGCCTTATAGACTCACCCAACCAGTTTTAATAGTAAATTCACTAAATTTTTTTGGAAAAATATAAATGATGTGAGTCCAGTTGGATTTAAAATTTAATATCAAGAACTACCAGACTAACAAAGGGTTTTGGCTAATTCATTCTACATCAATACCAGTTTCGAAATTAAGCTTTACACAAAACCAATTCCAGCACACATGTTTATTTAGTTCCAAATTCTCTAACTTCTCACACACTTGGTTGTGAGGACTTATTTTATGCCACACTTAGACACCTCTAGGGCAGGTTCAAATAGGGGAAGGCCCTAGGGTCTATGGTGAGGACTTAATTACTATTGATGTATCATAGTAAGAATAATCAAATGATGGCTTATCTCACATAATAATGTTCCTCAGGTCAGACATAAAACAACTTATATGCGGATATATTGAAAAAATATGCTAAGACAATTATCCTTAGTTAAGGAAAACACTTTTAATTTAAAAAATATATATATAAACAAGAACCAAGGCTTGGTGCAAGGTTGACTTTTTTGAGATAAGAAAATTCTTTTAATACAATTTTTTAGATTTGGTCTACTTAACACTTGATTACATGTATGTAATAGGAGTTTATAGTTATTATGACAAGGAAAAATGCATGGGGGATACTTTAATGTTTGATTATGCATAAATTCTTGAATACATGTTTTATAAAATTATCTTATGATTTGACTATAAATTGAATATTACAAAGTACATTGATCCTAATTACTCTAATTGGTAATTTACATGTCAACATATTTTACTTGATATCGAGGGATGCTTTCTAATAAGTTTTATATATGCTTTTAAGCTCTAGACAGGTTCATTTGCTTGCAACAAATTGAAAGTAGGATTGAAGTAACTTTGGAATCTCTTTTATAATTGTTTTTATATTCTGATACATTTTACATACAAGATGACGTCTCTCAATTTCACAAACAAATTGCCAAAGTAATCAAATAGGCATTGTAATATGCCAATTTGCACTACTCTCTAAACAATAACCAATTAAAACAAGAGATGGGAGACACCCTAATAACACCATTCTCACTTAAAGATGATTAGTTGATTGCGCTCCTTTAAGGACAAAAGCATCAAGGAAGCAGCAGAATTCTCCGCATCCGTCACCTGAGATTTTTCATACCCTGACATCTGAAGGATACCATCTTCAGTTGTTAGCCGAACGGTGCAGACATTTCTCTCTTGATGAGCTGGACCTGAATTCTTGACAACCCTGTGAGCCATTGCAAAGGAGCAATTAATGAGTTAGTCAACAAGGAAGATCAAAAGTTTCAAACATGCAAGTGAACTGAAAGAAAATCAATTTTATTCATTGAATATAGGCAAAATTGCAATTTTTGTCCCCCTAGTTTCTAAAATCCACGATTTTGGTCCCCCTAGTTTTTAAATGTAACATTTGATCCCCCTAGTTTTACAAATTGGCGATTTTGGTTCATCTGTTAGATTATTAACTAATAATTTTGATTAGTAGAGTTATTAAGTTAATTATAAATTAATTAAAAATCATTAATTATTAAAAAATTAATAAAACATTCATATTTAACTTAATAACTCTATTAATCACAATTATTAGTTGATAATTTAACATATGAACCAAAATCGTCAGTTTATAAAACTAGGGGACCAAAATCGTGAATTTGGGAAACTAAGGGGACCAAAATTGCAATTTAGCCTTGAATATATCATCTTAAAGAATAAGTACGTACATGTACTCTGGTTTAGGCCATCTTTTAATCTGACAAAGTTGATGGAGTCTACGTTTGGCTTCTACAACAACTGAGGTACCATCCTTGTCAATATAGAAGCTTAGCTTCATATTAGTGGGAGACTTCATATTAGAGGGAACTGAACATTCAAGTTTATGTAAGGCAATCTTGGAGGCTTCCAGCTTCGCAAGATGCTTCTGAGCAGAGGAGGCAGAGGCAATAAATTGTCCATCTATAAAGACGTTAGCAATACTTACGTCTCCATTCCTCCACTGTTTTATATCAATGTGCATTCCTTTCTTTTGGCATATATGAAACAACGTCGTTACTGGTTGAGGTTGTTGCTCCAAATCATCTAGTGTCACCATCGGCTCAAAAACATGCCTAATTACCTGCCACAATCACAATTGGAAAAGCAATTTTTGTCATATTTTTTTTATCAGGATTTTTTTTGTCATATTGAATTATACAAAGATGTTAAAAATTGTCAACTAGCACAATTTTAACAAGAACTTCAAGGATTTTGGAGTCACCACAATGAGGAGTACAATTCAAAACCTTATCTAATAATCATTTATAATAGTTATCATTCATTATGGTCATGATGAATAAAAAATAATCATTTATAATAGTCATTATTCATTATCATTCATTTATAGTGAATAGATTAAGACACACTAAATAATAATTTATAATTGTTATGATTTATTATCATCCCAATGGATTTACTAGTGAGGTGATGAATTGATAAACATACGCACCATCCTTGTTGTTTCAAGGTCAAACTTGAGGTCGACATAGATAGCGCCGATGATGGACTTGATGATGTCGGCAAGGACCTTGGGTGCCTTCACCGATCCACCATGCACGACGGGGTGATTCTCTTTGGCGATGGCATCCACAAAGCGTCCCACTTGATCAATAAGGGGACGGGTATTATGCCGGATGAATTGGTGGAGGCTGTAGCGGACAGCAACGCGGGCCAGCTTCTCGGTGTTGGTGTTAGCGTCACGTAGAAGAGAGAGTTGGCCAGGCTGGAGATTAGGGTAAATGAGGAAGAGGTGGGTGGTGATGGTGACACTCAGAATGGAGTCTCCAATGAAGCTAAGACGCTTATAGGAGACACCCTCTGTGGAGGAGGAGTGGGTAAGTGCTTGTTCTAGAAGACACTTTTCATGGAATACGTAGCCTATTATACTCTGCACTTGCTCAACCAAATGCTGCTGCATCTTGGCAAATGCAATAGTGATGCAGTGGTGCAAATATTTCAACACTTTGTGTTTATGTATGTTTTTCTATGTGCCTCTGTATCACTGCAAGTGAGGAGCAACGCTTTTTATAAGCTTCTCATTTTTTTTTAATTACCAAAGTCCATTTTGAAAAAAAAAATTCAAAGTATGATTTGACAAAATTGCATAAGTCAATTCTAATAGAAGTAAAAAATAAATGACTTACTTATATAGTATGAAACATTTTTTATAATTAATTAAATTTTATAAAAAAAATACTTTATAAAACATGTTTGAAAAGACTAAAACTAAAATATGCATTAAAACAATTTGAAAACATATAATTAATAACTTGTTTAAACAAATATAATATAAATATATAAATAAATAGACTTTTTATTTTATATAATAATTTTTTTTGTTAATTACTGAACATTTAAAAAAATACTTTAGACAATATATTTTATAAAACAAAAAAATTCAAACACCAGTCAAATAAAAAAGAGAAAAATTCAAACATTGACTATTATAATATATAGGAATTAAGAATAATAACTGTAGCACCCCGAGTTACGGTTTACAACTCTTGTTATTATTTTTGAAATTTGTGGAATAAATAATAATTGATTATTAAAAATGACCTTTCTTATTTTAGGCTTTTTTTTGTAACTTTAAGACTAAAAACACCAACATCGATCATCCTTTCCGATTAACACTTGTTTAAAAGCATCCATGAATGAAATATTGTTCATCACAAAAACAACTCGTTTTATAAAGTGTCAAGTCCACAACAAACCATAGTAAACAATTCACAATTCGTATTTACACATAAACAATTTATCAATAAGGAAATCCAAATACTGCAAATACACACTTATAACTTTCAATTTGGACATATTACAATTGAGTCAACTGAATAAAATGATACATTATAATATTAATCCCTAGTCTACACACATATTTACAGGAAAATGACTAGGACCCAGACCAATGACATCAATATATACCCACCCCTAAACAGATCCATGAGGTGTCTTTGAGAGGACTCTCCTCTTTCTCCACCACGTCCGTTGTATCTACGACACTTGTAGTAGCATTCCCGTTCCATCTTCCTCGTCCGTGCAAGGCCATCCATCATCCTCAATTGTAGGAAAAATAAGCATGGGAGTGAGTTCCTCCACCCTTCTATGAGACGCAAGCAAAATGAACCTTTCAGTTCAACATACAAAATCAATCACTTTACTATGATCGAACATGGACACCACTCATAAGGTTGCCCTAATTCTCCATCTAGGTTTCATTCACACATGGGCTCCTATTGCCCCTAGACCTCCCAGGTCACAAAGGTCTTACATGATAATCATTGGGTGACGATATGGGAGTACATGTCCTGCTGGTACAACACAGAACATTCTCAACCATAACTTATCAAGAAGCATGGAGAACTTGGTGTAAAGCCAAGACGGACTAAATAATAATTTATAATTGTTATGATTTATTATCATCCCAATGGATTTACTAGTGAGGTGATGAATTGATAAACATACGCACCATCCTTGTTGTTTCAAGGTCAAACTTGAGGTCGACATAGATAGCGCTGATGATGAACTTGATGATGTCGGCAAGGACCTTGGGTGCCTTCACCGATCCACCATGCACGACGGGGTGATTCTCTTTGGCGATGGCATCCACAGAGCGTCCCACTTGATCAATAAGGGGACGGGTATTATGCCGGATGAATTGGTGGAGGCTGTAGCGGACAGCAACGCGGGCCAGCTTCTCGGTGTTGGTGTTAGCGTCACGTAGAAGAGAGAGTTGGCCAGGCTGGAGATTAGGGTAAATGAGGAAGAGGTGGGTGGTGATGGTGACACTCAGAATGGAGTCTCCAATGAAGCTAAGACGCTTATAGGAGACACCCTCTGTGGAGGAGGAGTGGGTAAGTGCTTGTTCTAGAAGACAAGGAAGGTGGATGATCCTATTGTGCAATTGAGACAACACACAACAGATCTCGTTGGCCTCCGAGTCTCTTGAGTTTAGGAGTAACCAATCTCCTTGGCTTCTAAGAAAATGAGCAACAGTCAACTTCAAGGTAGTCTATATAAGGACATTGAAGTGCTGCTAAAGTTCCTTTCCAGGAAGGAAACAACTTAGAGAGTTAATAGGTCAGAAGCCTCATCAACTTCTGATACTAGGCTTCCTTAGCCCAAGCTCTCTTGATTTGTATAGCCAAATCTATCTAGCCATGGAGAGTCTGTAAACATCTTCTCATAGGAGCTTATTGATAGGTTTCTCCCTGTGAGATGTAATAGGTACCTATCCAAATAGAACTTGTTTAGGATAGGGAACCTAAAAAAAGTAATCAAGGAACTGCTGCTTCTGAAGGTTGTGAGTGACCACAACAAGTTGCTATGAGAGTCAAGTAATAGTTAAAAGTATCCAGTCTTTGAACCAGAGTTGCTACTCTGGGTTCAAAGCCTGGATAGGCTTTTAGAGAGAATACCTGGGTAGATAGCCTGCAAAGGCTTAGAGAATACTGGGGTTAAGCCTGGAGAGGCTTGTTAAAAGAATACTCGGGGGAGCCTGCAAAGGCTTAGAGAATACTGAGGTGTAGGAGCCTAGAGAGGCTTCAAAAAAGAAAGAAATACCATGTTGGAATTTGTATTAGTGGAAAGCCTATAGTTGTAGGGACTGGACGTAGCCCAGGTGGGGTAAACAGGATAAATTCTTCTTTATACTTTATCCTTCTTACTGCTTCTGATCTATGTGTTTCTGTATCTTTATATCGAGTAGCTTGATTTTTAACTGTTATATTTTTTATATTAAATCTTTCGAAGCTACTCAAATTGTTTTAAAAAGTCCAAAAGCATACATCTACTTATTGTTCTTAATTGATAAAACAAATTCTACCTACCCTGAATATGATATTTTAAGAGTAGCTTTTGAAGTAGTATATGAAAGTATTTCTATATGATTATTATTGAAAATCTATTTTATACAAAATATTGTCAAAGGATATCGATTTCTCTCAATAAAGCTTCTTGAAGTTGTCCTTTGGACATATCCAAAACTTCAAAAGCTAAGTGTTCTTTTGCAGAAAAGTCATACTCGGTTAAGTGTGACTTTTCAACCCCCATTCTAGTGACCTTCTGATCCATTTCAATTCGCTTAGTCAGGGACGTCAAGCCGATTATGTGATTCCCTCATGCCCAGAAGTCTCACAGCTCAACACCTTATCTCCCCCCAAGATCGCATCTGACAAATATATTTGTAGGTACCTTCTATAGTCAAGCCAATCCTCTTATTCAAATACTCATCTTACTCGTCACTCCTCAATAGTGTGTGAGTGTGTGTGTATGCAACTTCATAATGAAACTAAATAACCATTCTTTAAAATTGAATTATTTTTGTGTTTACATTTAGTTAGTCCAATATGACGTGGCGTGACAGGACTTTACATTTTATGCTATCATAGTTGATCATATCTTTTAGGAATAAACCTATAGAGAATATGTTCGTTGTGTCTTTTGTTTATGCTTAATGTTATTATTTCTACAACGAAACGATTATCGTATGGTAGACTATGTGCTAGTGTATATCCATTTTCCTTAATGAGTTATGATCAGTTTACAATGTTAGGAACTTATAGCTAGATGTATGCCCCATCTAAAATGGATATCTTGATGGTGACAACTCAAACTATGAGATATGGCTACCAAAGTGACTTAGCAAGTTGTTGTCATAAAGCAATTAACTACTATAATCATTTCATAAATGCGTTAGAAAGGATGGAAAAGGAAATTGAAAATCCCTTATTTTGCTACAAGATTTTAGAGGTCATACCATTAAATTGCATTTGTGACTCCCTTGCAACAAGCAATAGCTGTAGAGCAGTAAAATGAACTAAGAAGGTACACCATCAACTTGCTAACTTATTGATGTATTAGCAAACTTGTTGGTTATTTTTAATATCAAACTACAAATGCATAAGTTGTGAAAATATGTTTAAAGCATGAATACGATCTTATGAATACAAAAAAAAGAATAAAAAAAGGACACAAGGATTTTATCCTAGTCCACCTAAACAATCGTTGGGTTATATTTAATTCCTAAGCTAGGTTAGATTTTTCCACTACTTTAACCCTAAACTAGTATTTTTTTAAGCAACTTTTGTAGGCTTTCTCAACAACAACAAAGATAGCCACACACTATGGTAAACACCCAAAAGTAGTATTGTTTCTATAGTAGTCTCTCTAAGTTCTTTCACAACCACAATACTTTCAAACCAAAACTAGCAACCTAGTCAGCTAGGGAGAAAATAAAACAAGGACAGGATAATGGATCTTTCTTTCTTTCTTTCATTCTTTTGTTATCTTCTAAAGGCTCCTCAATTTTCTAACTAAGGATAGTATCACAGGGATAACCCAAGGGTCAAGCAAATAAAGCTCAAGCTTTAAGCCCACTAATAAAAAATTATTTGTTATTAGTTTTTTCAAGCAAAAAAGGCCACACATATGTTGGCAAAAAGACCCAACATACAACTCTCTTATTTAAAGTAGAAAAAGTCTTTCTCAAAATTTGCTTTAGGTCCCACTTAGTGTTAGGTTGGCCCTAGATAGACATGAAGTTTTGGAGCTAGCTGTAACACATAAATATTGGTGAACCTTTCTGGATTTGTAAATTTGGAATTAGTTTTTGTTAATTTCGGATTGAGTAATTGGAATTAACAAACACTAATTCCAAATTTATGAATCCAGAAAGGTTCACCAATATTTATTTGTTATAAATTAGGTATTCCAGAAAATAACCAAATACCTAGAAAGAAAAAAACTTACCTCGGACACGTAGAGGAGAACGACCTCTAAACTTATAAAATGGAAAGGAAAACGTTGGAATATTAGAAATTACAAAGGTGCAGGAAACAATTCATGGAGTGCAGGAAGCAATTGGCTAAACTTGACCATAGAGGATTGTAAAATTTAATGTAATTGTTAGGCTCTTGCTATTTCCACTTCCTTTTTTTGCTAAGTACACTCCTCTTTCACTTTTTAAAAATTAAATTACTTAAATAACCTCTCCCTTACAAACCTTCTTCTCTCCCTCGCACACTCCCTTTTTCAGCGCAACAACACACTCCCTGTTTCATAGCAACAACACCCCCCTCTCTTTCACTCCCTTCACCCACTCCAATCTCTTGCTCTGGTCTTCCTTTACTCATTCCTTGCTCAATCTCTTGCTTTAGCATTAGGGTTTTTTCATGCTCGAAACTTTAATGCAGTATGTTTATGCTCCCAACTACTTTCCTTTACTCCTCCCTTGCTCAATCTTAGTATGTTTATTTAAGTTGTTGCAATGGAATGTCTCTTAGAGTAGTCTAGATTGAATGACCAATATCAATTATATGTTTTCTCCACTTCAATTGTTCACTACTGTACAATTTTCCCTTTATATGGTGTTTTTAATGGTCTTAATGTTGTACTTGAATTTTTCCAGATATTATTCTTAACATTCCAAAAAGTACTTTCCAGAACACAAAACAGTATTCCGGAAAGTAATTTCTAGAATACAGCTTTATGTTTTAACATTCCATAAGTACTTTCTGGAACACAAAACAATATTCCGGAAAGTATAATCTGGGACATAGTTTTATTTTTTAACATTTTGGAAAGTACTTTCCGGAACACAAAACAGTATTCTAGAAAGTACATTCCGGAACATAGTTTTATTTTTTAACATTCCGGAAAGTACTTTCTAGAACACAAAATAGTATTATGGAAAGTACATTCCGGAATAATAATTATATATGTTATGGGTATAAAAGGTATATATGATAATAACAATTAGAAGAAGAAAAACAAATGAGAGTGTAATTAGCAAAAGAGAGAAGTGGATATAGAAAAGCGTAATTGTTAACTTTGATGTCCAGCCCAATTGTATGATCCAAAATAACAGCGGATTAGGCTTATAACCTATTTAGTAATAGGCCTAGGTTTTGTTCGTCAATTTTCTTTTTTGCGTGAGCATATAATAAATGTTGGTACTGATAGTGAGTTCTTTTTACAAATGATTGTCTCCGGACCATGAGCGCACACTACGGAGGGTATTTCCCTCCCAACATGATTTATTTCATACCTAAAGTGACATTACCAGGATTCGAATCCTGGACCACTTGGTTAAGGAACACAAATGATTGTCTTTATTTTAAGGATTGTGTACCACACATTATTTTGCTTGAATCTCGTAGGAACAGTTCTGAAGTACTATACATCAATTATTTTCTCCAACTCCAAAGCTCAATAGTAGCAATTAGTTGAGTGCCTCTTCGAGGAGCCTATAAGAAACCTATTACATGACCATGATATTGGTATATTTCATTGTCTTAGGGAAATTATTAGGTGGTTTCATAATCCCATTTGTTTACGATTTCAATTAATTTTTATATGATACATATTTAAAATTTTTAATTACCAAAAAAATAATTACAGTCCATGTCGTTTCATAATCCCATGTGTTTATGATTTCAATTAACTTTTATATGATACATATTTAAATTTTTTAGTTACCAAAAAAAATTACATTCCATGCGGTTTCATAATTCCACGTGTTTACGATTTCAATTAATTTTTACTTGAGGCATATTTAAATTTTTAATTACCAAAAAAAAGTTACAGTCCATTGTATATAGAGATTAATGGGGATTATAATAATTTCAGACTATCTAATAATTTCTCTTATATTCAAGTAAACATGATCATTTAAAGAGGAATGTAAAAGATGCTAGGAATACACTCTCTAACACTCTTTTGAGCACATGTTTATTAGTTGAAATTTATTGAAAATCAGACAATTTTGTAAATCTCACTTCATATTTAACAAATCTCTCATGATGTGTAATTTTCAATAAATTCTAGGCTTAATTGCATTTTTTATTCCCCGACTTTAGCATACATGCAATTTGGATCCCTGTATTTTAAGATGAGCTAACTTAAAGTTTACTCAATGTTACAATTGATTCCTTCCATCGGTCTTATGTTAAAAACTTAACGAAATTTACTTATGTGGCATTGGATGTTGACATGGCAACTGATGTGTCATAATGATGTGGCATGCAAAAGATGAAAATTCCATAAATTTTGCAACAAGTGAGGATCAAACCCATTACGCCATACTCCAAAACCCAACATGCTTCAATAATATATAAGCAAAAATTATAATATACTAATGAGTAATGTTTGCTTAGCAGTTTAGTGTTGTGTTTTGGAGCAAGGGGTAAGGGGTTTGATTTGCACTCATCGCAAAATTCATGAATTTTTTCTCTTACTTTCACAAGTCACCTCATCATAACACGTCAACAGCCACATTAATATCCAATGACACATAAACAAATTTCATTAAATTTTTAACTAAAGAATGACAGATGGATTTGATTGTAAAATTGAGTGAACTTTAGGACCCAATTAACTCATTTTAAAATATAGGGACTCAAATTACACATATATCAAACTTAAGAGATTAAAAGTGCAATTAAGACTAAATTTTAACAAAGAAAGTGTGTTAAAAATTGTGTTCATATCACTACTTTTATTTAAAATGGAATTATATAGTGTTATGCATCACAAGGATAAGGCCTAAAGTACAATAGTTTTGCAGCTCTATATATTGAAGTGGAAGATAGAAATTACGTTAGAAAATAGAACACGAAACTATAAATTTTTTTTTAAAAAAAATTCTATGTATATAAACTCGCTACAGACATCTAAGAGGCCCTTCAAATTGAATTTGTAGGAGGTACTCCACTGTGCCCATGCATCTATATATGTTTAGACCAGTCCCACACAAGTACTCTTGTTATGTTATTCTCTTTTCTTAAAGTGAGAAATGATGAGCAATGCATATAAGGCAGTGTTGAGAAAGAGATTTTGGAATGACAATGAACAAGTCTCCAAGGAGAGGTCCGAGAGGATGAACATTGTTCTATTGAAATGCCAGCGTCTGTTTACAAATGAAGCTTCAACTTCAAATTCTGGCCAAGAGGAATCCTTGGAAGGAGAATGCTATTACTATGATCTTGTGTTGGAAGAGTTGTTGAGTAGGATAGAGGAGGATGCTATGAGGTTGAACAAATCTTATGGGAAGATGAAGGCGTCTATTGTTCTCTGTCAGGATCAAGAACTGGTTTCTAACGAATATCTGAGGGAAATTGCAAAAGAAAAATAGTTGGCAATGTTGGGAGCTGCAATGTTCATGTTCACAGGACAAGGAAGCTCAGGATTGGAATGGCCACTATTGCCAATGTTGGGGTTGGGCATGTCAGGATTGAGGGCTAATTTCAAGAAGACACCTTACGGGAAGTTAAGGGTGGAGGACAATGTTCAAAGGACTTCTAAAGAGTAGGGAATTTTCATTTTCTTTCTGTACTGTATCCTTGTATTAAACATTTCAGTTTGTTGTCAAATAGCTTCATGTTAAATTCTAATTGCAGTGTGATAGGTATTTGTCTCTACTGTTTATTGTTTTCTTCCTTCACTACTTACAGGGGCAAAGCCCCAAAATAATATATTTTAATTATTTATGATTGTTTTAAATTTTATGTTAAATTCTAATATATTTATTTATGACTTTATTGATGAAATTTTTTTTAATTATTTATGATTGTTTTAAATTTTAAATTTTATATAATATTGAATGGATTGAAATTATTATTCAAAAATAAATAAGCTATATGGAAATTGACTTTTTACATCGGTTATAATTATAACTGATGTAGAAAGCTCATTTTTTTACATCAATTGCAATGATAGCTGATATTGAAAGTTCACATTTTATATCGGTTATAATTAGAACCGATGTAAAAAAAAAGAACTTTTTACATCTATATCGCCTGCATCCATAATGACCGTACAACCAATGTAAAAAGTCATTTTTAACCAATGTAAAAAGCGTTTTCTGCACTAGTGTCAAGACATTTAGTCCCCCAATTTTTCAAAATTAGCAATTTTTTGTCCTTCCAAAAGTTGACCATCCATGGTACTTATGTTGACTTGACGCTTATGTGGCAAGAAATTAAATAGTACTAAAAATAGAGTGTCTAGTGGAAATTGAACCTAAGACCTCTTACACAAAAGCTACACAATGAACCACTAGGCTACAAAGTTTCTTTAGTTAATATTGTAAACAATATTTGTCATATATCATAACTAGACAAGTTTTTTTTATTTTTCTTATTTTATTCTAATTATTAAAATTAATTAAATTACGTAAATTAGTATGTAAATTATTTACATAAATTATTATATGTAATTTACATAAATTTATATTAATATGTAAATTATAAAATAAAATAAAATTTTATTAATTGGTATAATTTCAATTAAAATAAATTACATAAAAACAAATTTATGTAATTTGTATAAATTACATAAAATGATTTATATAATTAGAATAAAAAAAAATTATACATGAAATAAATCTAATATGTTTATTTTATTTATACAATTTTTTTAATAATTTACATATTATCAGTATAAAAAATTATTTTGAGTAATTACATATTTTAATTATACAAATTTGTTTTATGTATCAATACACATATATATATATATATATATATATATAAATTTTAATTAATTTATAAATTATTTTAATTATACAATTCTAGAATAAAAAAAATTTATATATTAATTAAATCTTCTAATTAAAATATATATTAATACGTTAAATAAATTTGTGTAATTAAAATATGTAAGTTACTCAAAAGAATTTTGTATAATTATAATGTGTAAATTATTAAACATTTTGTATAAATAAAACAAAAACATTTAATTTATTTAATTTATAAATTATTTTTATTCTAATTATATAAATATAAATCAATATAATTACGAAAGTTAATATATAAAATATTTATATAAATAAATTTAGGTATTTTATAAAAAATACATAAATTTATTTTTATGTAAATTATTTTTATTCAAATTATACAAATTAATAAAATTTTAATATTTATGTTTTTTATAATTATTTTTTATGCGGTAAGAAAAATAAACAAAGCTACATATTGATATAAATTTATGAAGTTTGTGTAAATTACATAAAATAATTTATGTAAATAATTTACATACTATTTACGTAATTTAATTAATTTTTATATTGAGAATAAAATAAGAAAAAATTAATAACTTGTGCAATAATGATATATAACAAATATTGTTTTCAATATTAGTTAAAGAAACTTTGTAGCCTAGTTGTTCATTGTTTAGTTTTTGTGAAAGGAGTCTTGGGTTCAATTCCCACTAGGGCACTTTATTTTTCATACTATTTAATCTATTGCCACATAAGCATCATGTCAGCAGCTTACATTGCCGCATCAATCCAAGGAAGGACTAAAATTGCTGATTTTGAAATTTTGGGAGACTAAATGTCTTAATTTTAAAATAGGAGGACTAAAATTGCTGATTTTAAAAATTTGGGGGACTAAATGTCTTGATTTTAAAATAGAGGGACTAAAATTGCGGATTAAGAATTATAGGGGAACCAAAAATGCATTTTAGCATATAAATGTATCCACTTTCAAGGGAAATGAGTGATATTTTTTTTAATAAAGCGATGATATGCAAAGCATCAAAGAGAAACTTGACATCCCAACAACGTTGGCACCCCCAAGAACTACCTATCCTCTGCCCCATACCAACAATTTATTAAAAAATAAAAAGGTTACACTGAATAATATCCAAAGAGAAAACATGGCCAATGCAAAAAGCATATACAACTTAACTAAATCTGTAACTAGGGAGTCCTAGTCTTTCTCTTCGAAAAGGCTCACTAATAAAATGTGGAATTAAATCCCACCAGTTAAAACCACTAGAAGTGATACCAAAGTTTGCAAGACGATCCGCACACATGTTGCCTTCATGATAAATATGAGAAATAGCAAACTGCAGAGAGCGTGTAGAGACACAACAATTTTCCCAACGAACCCTTAGCCACCAAGGCACAAGAGAAGGAGAGTGATAGGCCTGAACCACCAAAGATGAATCACATTCAATCCAGAGGCAAAGCCATCCTTTGTCTAAAGCAAGATCAACAGCTTGAATAACCGCATTCAGCTCAGCACAAAACGCAGTTGAAATGCCTAAATGATTAGCAAAACAACCTAAAAGATTCCCCTGCCAATCCCTGAATATTCCTCCACATGCAGCAGTTCCTGGGGTCCCTCTGGTAGCCCCATCAGTGTTACATTTGATCCATCCTCTAAGAGGTGGATTCCAAATTACCTCTTGAATTCTGGGAGCTTTGCTGACATGACCTGAAATGGAAAAAGATTTAAACAAAGTAAACTCTTCCAAAGAAGAGTGCATAGTACCATGAGAATGATTGCCCGAAAGAGAAACTGGAAATGAGTGATATGTCATTAATAGACTTTACAATAATTTAAGGGTATAAAAGGAACTTTGCAATTAATATATTTGAAAGTGGTCAATGTTTCTTATAATTAAAAACAAAAAATTACAATTATTTGTTTCTTACATATACGAACGAATGTAGTATATTTTAAACTTAATTTATTAAAAAATATATCGTTTTGGAATTGCCTCTAGTCCTTTGGGTTCGATATTCGGACTTAAAATCTGTTGTCACTATTGTGTAGGGTACGCTTGCCCTTAAGCGAACATATTTTACGCATTAGTCCACAATAAAGGCAATTGTAGCTTTGTGTCACATTGTAGGTATTGCATCACCGATCAGGTGCAACATAATCACAAAACTTTTCAATGTGTTGAAGAGGTCGAATTTGGCGAGTAGGTCAGGGACAGAAGGCAGAGTTTAAGGTTCAGCCTTCGAGGAGAAAGGAAAGCAAAGAAAATTGTGTGAAATGTTGGCTTTAAGTAAAGGCATTGTGGGTTCCCTTCAAAATTTATACGGCTATTTAAAAAAAAAAAGGGTGAAAATGGTTAAGTTGTGTCACATGAGTTTTCAAAACTCATCTTCCATTTATTATTATTTTTTATTTTGTTTCGTTTGAACAATCAATAGGGTTGCAATTTTAAACTAAAAAGCCCAACAGACAGTCGTTCATTTTTCCATGCTACACTTCTATTATTCTTCACGTTTCCAATTCCTTCATGTAACACTAAAAAAATCCTTTTTTCTCCACCAACTCAATGAGTTTTTCCTTTGTTTTCCATCAACTCAATGTGTTATTTCAAGCTAACACGTAATAGTAGTTTTTTATTTTTTTTCTTCTAATGAAACTTTCCTTTTCCTTTTTAATCTTTCTCTTTTTTCTTCCTTTTTAACCCTGTTTCTTTTAAATTTTAAGGGTTTTTTTTTTCTTTTCTTTCATTGTCATTATCTTTCTTTTGTGAAAAATTGTTCTTTCTAAATTTTTCTTATGACCTTTTGTAATTTTTTTATCTTTATTTTTTCTTTTTTTCCCCATGTTTCCTAATTATAAGTTTTGTTTTTTTCTTCTTTTTTTTTCTTCTCATTCTTTTATTCTATAAGGATTTATTCATTCCAAACATTTTTCCTTTATATTTTTGTAAATTTTTTCCCTAATTTGTCTTCTTTGATTTTTGTCTTGTTTCATTTTCTCCTCATATAGTTATATACCATCATTTTGATTTTATTTTTGGGGAGCTCCAACCCCAATCCTTGGGTTTAGTGTAAGAGATGCATAAATCATAGTTGTCATGCTTGTTTGGCATAAGATTCATCATTAATTTGCATTATTGTGAGGATTTGGGTAGTTGGGTAGCATTTATGGTAAAGGGGTTACGCATAATCACGAACCCTATGACCTGCAGAGTCGCGGACTCTCGCTTAAGCGAGCTCTGCATGGTGCTTAAGCGAGGAGCCCCTGGAGTGGGAAGTACTCTATGCAATTCTCGCTTAAGTGTGAGTTTCTGGCGCTTAAGCATGGTGTTCTAGTGCTTAAGCGCGAGGGTTTGGCGCTTAAACGCAAAGCTCCAGGGACCGGGTCTAATTGGAATACTCTGACGCTTAAGCGCAAGTGTTTAGCGCTTAAGCTTGGCACTATGGCGCTTAAGCGCTAGGATTTGATGCTTAAGCGTGAGGTGCCAAGGTCAGGATGGGTTAAGCACAAAATTCTTGCTTAAGTGACTGACCCCTGGAACATTATGTTTAGTTCTATCATTTCCAAGTTATTTTCCTTACTACATTTTGTAAGTTTATATGATCTATGAGGATAATGATATGTAATAAATGAAAGAGGGGATTCCTTTGGGGATCAAAGAAAGTGATATATATATATATATATATATATATATATATATATATATATATATATATATTGATAAGTTAAGCATGCAAAATAAATGAATTGTCCACTTTAGAAGGTAGGCGGGATCTTCCGTCACTTCCTACCTTCCGAAGATGTGGCATAGCTCCTTGGGTCGAAGGAGAATAATACGAGGCCAAGGCATAAAAGGAAAGGGACGCCTTTAAATATATTGAGCTCAATAGATGCCGTAGGACGGAAAAAGAATAAAGAAAGTTAACTTAAAGCATGCAAAGTAAATGTTAAGATTATGTCAATAGTGATGTAAAAGTAGCATATGATAGTGATTTATAGTACTTTCATGAATGATAAAAGATTATAATGCATGTCTTTAACACTCACTGAGACCCTGTCTCATCAGTTTAGTGTTTATGTTCCAGATTAAATACAGTACAGAGGAAAGATCCTGAGAAAGATGGAAAACGAAGGACAAGCTGTGAACAGACCACCACTCTTCAAGGGTGTCAAATATGATTACTGGAAACAAAGAATGATAGCATTCTTTGAATCTAGCCATATTGACATGTGGGAAGTTGTGGAGATGGGCGACTATATTCCACTTGATGCGAGCCTCAACGAAATCCCAAAGGCTAGATGGATGGAAGAGCAAAAACAAAGATTTTATCTCAACTCCAGAGCCAGAAACATCATCATGTGTGCACTAAGCGAACAAGAATACAACAAGGTGGACAGTCTCAAAAGCGCAAAACAAATGTGGGACACTCTTGCATTAACGTATGAGGGTTCCACTCAGGTAAAACGTAACAAACTCAGTCTCCTTACTCGTCAATATGAGTTGTTTAGTATGGAAGAAAACGAGGACATACAAAGTATGTTTGGACGGTTTCAAACCATACTAAATGAACTTAGAGCACATGGTAAAGATTACAATAACCATGAACATATTGACAAAATTCTAAGAAGTTTGCCTAGGAAATGGAGACCACAGGTTACGGCCTTGAGAACAAAAAAGGAACTGGACGATATGTCCCTAGAAGAACTCGTGGGAACTCTCAAGGTGCATGAACTAGAACTGCATCAAGATAGTGATGGTAAAAAAAATAAGTCCCTGGCGCTCAGCGTCCAGAAGCCAAGGAAAGCATCATCGTCCAAAGCCATGCAAGCTGAAACATCATCAGACGAACAATATGAAGATGATGACTCAGACGAGAATGATGAACTATCCTTTATATCCAAAAGGATACATGCTATGTGGAAGAAGAAAGGTGGATCCAGATGGAGAAACCTAAAGAGGAAAAACTTCAAAGAAAAGAAGGAGAAGAGTCCAATTGTATGCTACGAATGCAAAAAGCCAGGACACTTCAAATCAGAATGCCCAGATCTCGACAAAAGCAAGGATAAGAAGAAGAAATTCTTCAGCAAAGGAAAGGGCAAGAAAGTTCTGATGTCCACATGGGAAGACCTGGACGATGACTCATCATCAGACGATGGAGAAGAAGAGGAAGCACACATATGCCTGATGGCAAACACCTTAACTGATTCTTCTGAACAGAAGAAGAAGATGAGGTAGATTTTAATGACATAGATTCAATTCAAGAAGCTTATCATGAACTACTTTCAAACTCTTCTATTTTGTCAAAGGCCTATAGAACTTTAAAGAAATCATCCAAATCACTTTCAAAAGAAAAAGAAGCTTTAGAAAAAAGTGTTAGACAACTAGAAAGTGAAAAGGAGGATTTACAGAAAAAGTTTACAGAGCTCTCAAGGCAAAATGAAATTACAAATATGGAGAGGCGAACTCTCTGGAATGATGCTGCTCAAGCCTATAAATCCTATGAGGATTCAAGGGCTAGAGAAAGAAATCTTTCCATAGAGATTCGAAATCTCAACGCAGAAAACAAAAGGCTAGTTGAGAAGCTTCTGAAAGTTGAAGTAGATACTTCCTTAAGAGGTCAACCACATGATGTTGTAAAACTTCATGAAGAAATTGACAGCCTAAAGAAGGATCTGTCAAACTTTGTCAAGGGCTCTGACAACCTCAAAAATCTTTTAAAATATGAAGGTTGTAAGAGACCAAATGACAGGTCAGGACATGGATATAAGGGAAAGAAATATATTCATGATGAGAAAATAGATGTTTGCTACTTCTGTGGGAAACCTGGACATATAACATCCAAATGCAGACACCTGCCTAAGAAGGGAGTATTCAATGCCCTTCGAGCTAACAAAAAAGGACCCAAGTCAATCTGGGTACCTAAGTATAAAATTGTTCCTGTTGCAGACATGCTTAACAGCAGGAAAGAAACTCCAATCATGGTACCTGGACAGTGGGTGCTCACATCACATGACAGGAGAAAGGTGTATGTTCCAAAGCCTCCTACCCAAGACTGGTGGGACAGTCACTTTTGGAGGGAATCAGAAAGGGATGATAGCTGGCGTAGGTAAGATTGGTATACCACCCTATCCTTGCATTGATAAAGTTCTTTATGTTAAAGGTCTTAAACATAATCTACTTAGCATAAGCCAATTATGTGACAGTGGATATAATGTTGCCTTTAACAAAGGTGAATGTACAGTCAAAAACTCTGATGGGTCCCTTCTCTTTACCGCAAAGAGGCAAGTCAATCTGTATAAGATTAAACTTGGGGAACTATCAAGTCAAAATGTATCATGCCTAGTTTTTGTACAAGAAAATCATTGGTTATGGCATAAAAGACTTGGTCATGCAAGCTTGAGGTTGATCTCAAAGCTGAACAGGCACAACCTCGTAAGAGGACTACCAAGTATGTCATATAAAGATGATCTTCTTTGTGAAGCTTGTCAGAAAGGGAAACAAGTGAAAAGTTCTTTTCAAAGCAAAAACATTGTTTCCACTTGTAGACCTCTTGAGCTGTTACATATTGATCTGTTTGGACCCACAAGAACAGCCTCGGTAGGTGGTAAAAGATATGGATTAGTTATAGTGGACGACTATACTAGATGGACATGGGTCTTATTCCTATCCCACAAAGATGAGTCCTTTAAGGCCTTTTATAACCTCTGCAAAAGAGTTCAAAATGAAAGAGGAGTATGCATTACTTCTATCAGAAGTGATCACGGGGGTGAATTCGAAAACGAAAGTTTTCAAAGGTTCTGTGAGGATAATGGTATCCTTCACAACTTCTCAACACCTAGAACACCACAACAAAATGGTGTAGTTGAGAGGAAAAACAGGTCGCTCCAGGAGATGGCCAGAACCATGTTGAATGATAATTCAACCCCTAAACACTTCTAGGCCGAAGCAGTGAATCCTGCCTGCTATTTACAAAACAGAATCTATATAAGGCCGATATTGAAAAAGACTCCATATGAATTGTGGAAGGGTAGAAGACCCAACATATCCTACTTCCATCCATTTGGATGTCAATGTTTCATTCTGAACACTAAGGATAACCTGGGAAAATTTGATTCTAAGTGTGATGAAGGAATACTGCTTGGATATTCTGAAACTTCAAAGGCATACAGAGTTTATAACTCTAGAACCTTAGTTGTTGAAGAAGCTATCCATGTGAAGTTTAATGACAACAAGCCTGATAAGGAATTATCAGAGCTGGACAAATCATTTGCAGATCTCAGATTGGATGATGCAAGTAAGTCATCAGATTTGTCCAACCATGATGTCTCAGTTGAAGAATCAAATGCACCACTGGACGGTCCAGTCGCAGAACAAAGAGAACCAAATGGACGTAACTGGCAAATGAAGAAACATCATCTACAGGAGCAAATCATTGGAGATCCAAAAGACAGAGTCAAAACCAGATGTTCACTTCAATGACAGCAAGGTCACACAGCATTCATATCTCAAATAGAACCTAAGACTGTGGACGATGCCTTAGAAGATGAAGGCTGGGTCAAAGAAATGCAAGAAGAACTTGACCAATTTCAAAAGAACAATGTCTGGAAGCTAGTAGAACTCCCCAACGACAAAGAAGCTGTAGGAGCGAAGTGGGTGTTCAGAAACAAGCTGGATGAAGCAGGTAATGTTGTGAGAAACAAAGCAAGGTTGGTAGCAAAAGGTTACTCACAACAAGAAGGTATAGATTATACTGAAACTTATGCTCCCGTTGCACGTCTGGAGGCAATCCGCATTCTACTGTCATTTGCAGCTCATAGCAATATGAAGCTATATCAAATGGACGTAAAAAGTGCATTCCTCAATGGACTCATAAAGGAAGAAGTCTATGTGGAACAACCCCCAGGATTTGAAAGTGATGATTTTCCAAACCATGTTTTTAAACTTAACAAAGCCTTATATGGGTTGAAACAAGCCCCTAGAGCTTGGTATGAAAAACTCAGCACATTTCTGTCAGAAAATGGTTTTTCAAGAGGAAAAGTAGACACTACATTATTTCGCAAAGACTACTCTTCTGATTTTATTATTGCACAAATATATGTTGATGATATCATATTTGGTGCCACTAATGAGTCTCTCTGTGAAGACTTTGCCAAATTAATGCAAACAGAGTTCGAGATGAGCATGATGGGTGAGCTGAAATTCTTCCTTGGACTCCAAATCAAACAAACTGAAAAGGGAATATATATACATCAGACTAAGTATGTCAAAGAGCTGCTAAAGAAGTACAAGTTGGACGATGCAAAACCAATGAAAACTCCTATGCATCCAACAACAGTACTTGGACTGGACGACAACTCAAAGAAAGTAGATAATACTCTATACAGAGGTATGATAGGATCACTCCTATACCTCACAGCATCCAGACCTGACACCATGTTCAGCGTATGCTTATGTGGCAGATTTCAATCTGACCCAAGGGAAGTTCACTTAACTGCTGTTAAAAGAATCTTTCGATATCTTGCTGGAACCACTAACCTTGGGTTATATTTCAAAAGGCAGAAAGATTTCAGGCTAATAGGATACTGTGATGCTGATTATGCTGGAGATCGAATTGAAAGAAAAAGCACCAGTGGAGGGTGTCATTTCATCGGTGGTAATCTAGTCTCCTGGACATGCAAGAAGCAAGGGACCATTGCTCTGTCCACTGCTGAAGCGGAGTATATTTCAGCTGCAAAATGCTGTTCTCAAATCTTGTGGATCAAACATCAACTTGAGGACTACAACATATATGAGAGTAACATTCCTATCTTCTGTGATAGTAAAGATGCCATAAATCTTTCTAAAAATCCCATATTGCATTCAAGGGCCAAACATATAGAGATTAAACATCACTTTATAAGAGACCATGTTCAAAAGGGTACTGTGGAATTACACTTTGTAACCATAGATAATCAGCTTGCTGATATATTCACCAAACCCCTTACTGAAGACAAGTTAATCCTTCTGAGGGACAAACTTGGCATGGACTCTGTAAAGGAATGATTAACATCTACATGATGCGTCCAATAGAACCATAGCGTCCAAAGGACATGTCGTCCAAGGAACACTAGAGTCATGCACATGCATTACATACATTTCACTTAAGTCCAATATGTGGACGATGTCTCTTTATCTTAGTCTTTTCTTTTGATTCAAATAATCAAAACGGATCGTTTTAAGAGTAAGTATGAGCTAATTGTAACACCCTAAAAATTAGAACTCAATATATATATATATATATATATATATATATATATTTGTGTGATTGAGTTATGATTTAATTAAAATTTATTTCTTTTAAATAAGAAAATGTATGTTTGAGTAATTAAAATATAGTTAGTATTATTGTGAGATTTTCGAAACTTTTACGTGAGTTCCGTAAATTGTAGAAAAAAAAAAGAGAAGGGGGGTGTCTTTATAGGAAGTGAGGTGCAAATTGCAATATTGGAAAAAAATCATACCAACTTTAAAACGTTCATGATGCTTATATTTTTTTCATTTTTCTTCCTCGCCGAGGCGGTCTTCTCCCTCCTGCTTCTCTCTAAATATTTCGTATATTCTTTCTAATATTTGAGCCTCCAAATCAAAGTTTTTACCGATTAATCTTGGATATATCATAGAGGGAGACTAGAGCTTCAATACCCACCGATTGGATTTCGATTTCGTCGAGGTATGGAGGGGTTTCTTTTTTTTTCCCTAAGCTATTTCCTTATTTTCTTGTTAAATATGGATTGTGGCTGTTGTTGATGGTCTGTAAATACCATGGTTATTTTGAAAAATCCGAAATAAGCTAGTTGTGAATTGTGTCCTGTGACTGTGTGAGATTTTTATATGTTGTCTTTGGATTGTTTTAATCTTTGAAATTGATTGGAAAGACTCCTAAAACAAAGGAGACCATGCCCAAATTTTCTTGAAATTATTTGATAAGCTTTGCATGTGAAAATCAAACCACAAAACAAAGTAGCAGTGACTGTCAGGTTCGTGTGTCCCTGGATAGCTCCCACGGTTTTGTGATTTTTGGGAGATCTAACCGTTGGTTTTTCATTAAATTTGTTTTGAATGAAAATAGACACAAAAATAAACAACTTTTATTTTGAAACGATTGAGAGAAAACCACGTTTTGAAGTTCATCCGTGGCTTTCAAAATGGATGTTCTGTTTTCAAGTTTCCCTGGAACATATCTCTGTTTTTCTCAAATTCCCAATTGTGTGCTTAATGGTTATTTTTAGTTTCTGAACCATTAAAAACTAGACAAAACAAGATTTTTAACCATATAAATTACGAAAATTATCATGCACAATTTCTAAATTAAATTTTAAAAAGAAACAGGGCAAGGGGTTTTGAGTCTGAAACGTAGGCTGTTAGAAATAAATTTACTGGGAATAGTAGGTAACGAATTTGGGAGCAAGGGTTACCTTTTTAGAAAGATAAAGATGTCACCTTTATACTGTAAAAAGTTCAGCTCAAAAAAAGTTTTGGAAGTGGGAGAAATTTACCTTTCTTTGAGCTATGTTCAGTAATCACTCAAAATTCAGGGCTGCTGACTTAGAAAAATTTTATAAAATTTTCTAGATGTTTATTTTAGAAGTGGGATACCTTTTTATAAAATATATTTCAAGAGCTTTGATTTGATATAAAAAGTTTTAAATTCCGAGACCATTTGCTTGTATCAATGAGGGCTCATATTCAGTACTGTCAAAGAGAAATATTTGGGAGAAAAATCCTAAAATTTCAAGAAGACAAAGGAGAAAGGGAGAAAAGGGATTCAAAGGTTTCTCCATCAAACTAAGGATTCTAGGTAAGGATCAAGGCATTTAATTTCATTTTTAGACCATTTGGAATGTAGAAACATGTTGTTAAGTTTAGATTCAATATTTGATCAAGAACTATGAAAAGATGAAATTGATTTTGGATTTTTATATAATTGATATTAGAAGCTTGAAATAATTGTTTGAAATCATGTTTGATTGATTGGATGATGTGTTGTGATGGATTGAAATTGATTGGTTGGTTTGTTGTTGGATTGAAATTGCTTGATTTGGCTTGATTGTGTTGTGAATGATGTTGGAAATTGTTGAATGTTTATATTTTTGTAGATGATTGTTTAAAATTACTTATTTAATTGTGATTATTAACATATTGCATATGCATGAGTCTTTTTGGGGGATTTATAAAGATTCAAGTGAAAAATAATTGATGTTGGCTAACCGGGACTGCGGTAGCCATGAAAAGAAAGAAAAGAAAAGAAAAGAAAGAATAAATGTTGACTAACCGGGACTGCGGTAGTCATGAGGAACAAGTTGATATATGAGAAATGATTTTGTTGACTAACCGGGACTGCGGTAGTCATGAGAAACGAGTTGATATATGAGAAATGATTTTGTTGACTAACCGAGACTGCGGTAGTCATGTGAAATGAATATGATTTGAGAATTGAATCTTTGGGGTGAGCAGAATAAGTTAGACAGGGCTGTATAGTCTGTGATTATATAGTCTGTGGGGTGAAGGATATTGGCAATTCCACATGTGGCTGGAAACTGGACTGAGTTGCGGTCGTGGTGGCCTTCCGGGTATCCTGATCTCCTAATTCTGCTAGCTTATTCGCGTTTAGTAGGGGCTGATAGCTGAATTGCAGTGCGTAATGGTAGGCCAGTTACTTACTAAACACTCAAAGGGGAAGTCTCCATGGAGCACGGGTCAAAATGATTTTGAGTCAAAACTGCATCTGCTTTATAAACTTGCATTTTCATAAAGCATACTGCATTTGCATTATTTATGTGAATTCTTAGTTATGAAATGAAATGTCATTGGTTGTGGTTGTTTTTCTATGTATTAGAAATTAAATGCCTGATCCGGTAATGCTGTCCCCAGATTCTAGGGGAGTGTGAATTGCAGGTGTCTGAAGATATAGTTAAATGATGAAGATGCAGAAATTCCAGAGCATATAGGATGGGACTATTTTGGGTAGACAATAATTTGTAGTACTTAGAATTATTTTGTAGCAGTGTTTATATAAATTTTAATGATGTAAATTATAGAACATATTTTGGATTGTAAGAGAACGTATCAGAACTTTGAAATAAATATATATAAAGTAAATTAAATAGTTAAATTATGTTTTATAAGAAAGGGGGGTTACACTAATACTCTATGCTGAGTCACCAAAATGTCAGTAACCGTACACAGTTACCCACATTCTTCGCACGTCTCATCATGGCGGGTTTTATGGCGTCATTTACTTTTCAAATATTCAAAAAGCCCAAAACCGTTTCATATCCTCCAAACAAAGCCCAAATATACACTTATCAATTCATCACAGAAAAACACCACCATATCAATCTTCTCTGAGGATATCATCACCCTAAACACACACACACTCTCTCTCTCTCTCAGAAACCCAAAACCCTCTTAGAAAACATAAAAATCCAAACTTTACTAGCATGGCAAACTCTGCAAACTCAAGCAACTCGGAACCCGACGTCCTCACTTACCCTGAAACCACAGTTGTGTGCCAAGGAGCTGCTACAGTGCACATTGAGCACTTCTTCGACATCGAAAAGCTTGAGAAGCTGGGACTGAACCTGAACGAGAGCCTTCTGAAGTGTGGAATCAGAGGCTACTTCAATGAAAACCAGAAAATATTCCCTGAGTTGATCAGAATGTTCTGGAGAAATGCCAAGTTCCAGAGCTCAAGGGAACTCGTGGCCACGATTCTTGGACGAGAGGTGACATTGTCCATCGAGACCATTGCAAAGGTAACTGGTTGCATTAGGGAGCAGAACCAGTACAGAACAGACTGGGCCAAGCAGTACGACAATCACGTTGCGACCGTGCTTTGCAAGACCAAATCCACTGAGTCAATAAAGATTGAGTACAGGAACCTGTGTGAGGAAGCAAAAATCTGGCAGCAGGTGTGCAACAAGAGTATCCTGCACAAAGCTGGATCTAAGGACTCAGTCACAGACTTACACAAGTTTGTGATATTCCATCTTATGGAAGGCATTCCCTTCAATCTCCCTCACATCTTTTACGTCAATATCGTGAGAATGATGAAGTCTGTGGGTGGCAATGATGACATTTTCTATGCCGCCCTGATGAACAAGATCTTTTGGGATCAGAAGGTCTATCAACGCTTCTTTGATGAACTGGAAGAAGAAGTTTACGAAGCTATTGTGAAGAAAGGGCCAATGGTAGCAACACAACAGCTGTTTGGTGAGTCCAACATAAAACCTATGAAGATCAAGCTAACAGCCAAGGTCTTAAGGGATCTGGACGAGGACACCATCAACAAACAACGACATGAACAGAGCAAGATCATCTCCAATAATGATGAAGAAGAGATTGATCTTCTTGGAATTGGCAAAAAGATCAAAAGGCTGATGGAGGAATAGAAGGGCAGAAAGATTACACGACAAATGTCTCAGAAGCATGAGGAAGACGCTGAAAAGGAAAGAAGAACCGAGAAAAGGCATGCTGACACATCCACTACTCAGTCCCCAGCAGGGAAGCGTCTAAGGACTGATACGTCCAAACCTGCTCAAGCAGAGCAGCGTCCAAGAGCAGCACCAGTAAAGCTTGCCCCAGAAAAACAAAAGGTTCGGAAGCTTCAACTACTGGACGACTCTGATGATGATGACCAGATCCCAATTGGTCAAATCATGAAGAAGGCAGAGGAGACAGAGGGTCCTCAGCAAAAGAAGCAGAAGGCACAACCTGCTAAAACAATTCCCTTTCCTACCAACGTGCCACGACGAGTAAAGACTCAGGCAGCAAGGCCAAAGAAAATTGCAGTTCTACCAACTTCCTCTCAAGACACCGGCAACATATCCACCAGCACCCTACTACCAACAACACCTAGTGCTCCATCCACATCAACAACCCAACATCCACCTCTTCGCTTGGACCTGTCCAAGTTTGTGCATCCAAGGGATGCATGGTCCCCATGGACTATACCCCACAAGCAGAAAACCAAAGAAGAAAAAGACAGAGAACGTTTCCCGGTTGCATTCCTTACACGAAATGACCAGAATTACTGTAAGAAAAGTGATGTGATCCGGAGGCCTCCACAAGAGCCTTTGAAGCGGCATTTCACTACTGTTTCAGCACCAGAGTGGACGAGGTATGTTTGCGCTCAAGTTTTTTCAGTTTCTTATTCTGTTATGCCAAAAGGAACGATCATCAGCAACCCTTTGCCCAATTGGACGAGAGAAGTGTACCCACACTTGATACGCATGCCTCATCCTTACTCCTGTCTAACTGGAACTCAACAAAGAGTGCGTCCAGCAGTAGTAGATGTGCAGAAACCAGAGGTGGAAATTGCCTCTCGATTCACCAAGACGATTGCGGAACAGAAAGAGAAGGCTCCAAGAAAATGAAGGCACCGTCCAAGAAGTCCAAGGATATTGAACTGGCTGCAGAGTTGCAGTTGGCCATTAAAGAAAGTCTGGAACCTTCTATAACGAAGCAGCGTCCAGATGCAGGGTGGGTCAAGGATGTTCAAATCTGGACTCCAATCACAAAGTTCCTGCCTCTACCAGCTGGAACCCCAGTGCTAAACTTCCAGCCAGGCGACTATGATGAACTTGGAAAACTTCTGCAACAAATGTATATACCAAACCAAGCCATCGCCTACCCACCAAACCTTCACATAAGCCGCGCCACAGAAATAAAGTTTGTACCAGACAGGGTATGTCCTAGACTACCTTTATATGATGCTGGTCGCAAGAAAGGCTACAAATTCTACGGCATTGAGATGCCAAGCAGGGAAGAGAAAGTTGAAACTCTGCAAAAATCCTCTCATACCTGGGGTCATCTGTTTGACAAGACTGGTAAGCTTACGCGTTCACTTGGAACCTTTGATTCCATTATCTTTTGGCGCCAGATCTTATGGAACGATTCCCAGAAAGCCTCCTCCTCAGGCAGCTCTAAGGATGACTTTGTTCACCCCCCTCATGGTATTGAGGTGCTGCGTCCAGTAAAGACTCATCACTTCTCAGACACCTTTGCCTGCTTTCTGAAAGATTCAGATGATTATCTGGAGGTACTGAAGACATTGCCAAAAATCAAAAGCAACAAAGTGTTTGATCTTCGAACACTGGGTCGTACAGAGTTTGTGGAGGAACTCCAAACTCTGCATGAGGAGTACAAAGCAGAAGAAGCCACAGCAGCAGAAGAAGCTCATCTAGAGCAGCTGGCTATTAAGGAAGCTGAGACCGCAACCGTAGAAAAGGAAGATAAGGTTGCTAAGTCGAAAGCTACACAGGCAGAGCTGGATGAAGCATCTGCCAAAGTAACAAAGGTGCTAGCTCATCTTGACCTGGACTCATCTGTACCAGTGGACGTAGAACACTTTGTCACGTCACATAAAGAACCTACTGTCCAATCTGAAAAGTCCAAGGATGATAGAAAGCTCGTTGTTGAAGCAACCAAGCCAATGGAAGCAACTGCAGCAAAGCCTACTGCTGAAGATATCACCGGCTTCCCCATTGTTGATGCATCTACTGAAGCACATTCGGGCACACGACAACTGGTTCCCACCGGATCTTCAAGTCCAAGGGGCATCCATCCCTTGCGATTTGCTGAACCTCAAGTAGTCTCAGAAGATCATGTTCACGAGATAGTGCAACAGGCTCTAAGGCAACAATAGCTGGAAATCGAAGCAGCTTTTCAAGCTTTTCAGCAAAGGCAACAGGCTGAGGCTGATCAACATCGTCTGATGCTGCAGAATGCCATCACAGAATAGTTCATGAGTCTCTCCCAGACGCTTGTTAACCAGATTCAAAATACAGCAGCCACCCTGCTTGGACAAGTTGCTCATGCAGTTCCACCCGTCCAACCATAACCTCCACAACCAGCACCACCAATACAAGCACCACCAGAACAACCACCACCACCACAAGAACCACCTCCACAGCCATAAGGTGACCATGATGGCCCAATCATTTTTCCATCTTTCAAACCTTTTTGTTAATGACAAAGGGGGAGAAATTGGAATTTTGATATAGAAGTAAATAGCTAAACACTCTGTATATAAAAATATTGGCATCTTTATCAAAACATGAGGTGTTTATTTCATAAATTCCGCATCTATATCTTTGATATGTTTTTCACTCTGATATCTGTTATACATGATATATACTTGCCTTTTATATTTTTCTGTTATTAGATGCATAAGAAATGTTGAACTCAGGGGGAGTACTTCATTTCACTTTTATACACTGGCATAACATAATCATCTCTGACTTGATTCATTGTATTCTTATATGATTATGTGTCTGTTAACATCAAAATTTACCATTATTTGTCATCATCAAAAAGGGGGACGTTGTTAGGTTCTAAGACCCTGGACGATGTCCAACCCCTCGAATTTCGGTTTTGATGATAACAACTAAAGGATAAATTTTGAAGTATCTAATGATCTAGTTTGAGCGTTATAGGATTTACGTCGTCCAATTCCGCAATGGTATTGTATCTCTCAAACCTGGACTTCATGTTTTAATAAGAAAAGCGTCCAAATGTGTTTTGTAAGAATTCTACAGGCAGCGTCCAATGCTCCTGTGAGAGCAAGAGTCCAACGATTAAATAACCCACTCTGTAGTTTCTATCTTAAAATAATATTATAAGGAAATACGTTTTCAATGTTGATTCAGTATAAGGCAACGATCACTCTCTCATATTTTAATATGCCATTCTATTTGTTTTTTCGAATAGTACTGAACAGGAAAAGAAGAAGCTTCTCTCTGCAGAAAAAGTACAAATACGAGAGGCGCTATATGTACGGCTGTCACATCCATCTCTCCACCCTAAGTCAAAACATGACAACGGTCACATACTATGGAGAGAACCGCTCTTGGAAAAGGAAAAATCCCTCAACGGATATCTTTCAACAAGCTGTCTATAAATAGAGGAATGAGCTCATGTATCAGACTGACGAAAAATTTATAAAGAGCTGAATCTCCGTCAAAACGACTGGACGATCTATTCTTAAGCAAAAAGAGCATTCTTCTTAGCTTTGCTAAGCGATTTTGTATATTCGTGCTTACTGTAATATCCTCTCTGTGAGAGTTAAGTCTTACTTTCTATACTCAAACAATTCTGTTTGGAAAGTCAGGAGTGGCTTAGTGTTAAAGAATACTTGGGTTTGTGTTTAATCTCAAGGGGAGATTAAGGGTGTGCCAGAAGTGGCCTAGAGAATACTTGTAGCCAGAAGTGGCAAGGTTAGAATACTTGAGAGTAATCAGATCTTGATTAGTAGAGCCCTTCAAAAGTTTTTGAAGGAGAACTGGACGTAGCTCAGTTGAGTGAACCAGTATAAAACTAAGTGTTCTATTCTCTCACTTTCTAACTTACTTGCATATCTATTAAACTATCTCTTCAACATACTACGAAAGTGATTCTTTACACATTTTATATACGATTATCCTTTACGTGTGTTCTCACGAAAAGCAAGAAAAAGCAGTTTCATTGGACTGTTGATTTTAAACTGCTGGACGATAACATAAGTTTCTGTTTTACTAAGTTCTGGTAAAACTTAAGATATACTATCTTCACATTAGTTAAAGTTTTTCAAAGAAATTATAAATACACTATTCAACCCCCCTTCTAGTGTATTTCACTATATTTCAACATAAGTAAATTTCGTTAAGTTTTTAACATTGAGTAAACTTTAAGTTAGCTCATCTTAAAATACAAGGATCCAAATTGCATGTATGCTAAACTCGGGGAATCAAAAATGCAATTAAGCCTAGAATTTATTGAAAATTACACATCGTGAGAGATTTGTTAAATATGAAGTGAGATTTACAAAATTGTCTGATTTTCAATAAATTTTAACTAATAAAAATGTGCTCAAAAGAGTGTTAGAGAGTGTATTCCTAGCATTTTTTACATTCCTCTTTAAATGATCATGTTTACTTGAATATAAGAGAAATTATTAGATAGTCTAAAATTATTATAATCTTCATTAATCTCTATATACAATGGACTATAACTTTTTTTTGGTAATTAAAAAATTTAAATATGCATCATGTAAAAATTAATTGAAATCGTAAACACGTGGAATTATGAAACCACATGGAATGTAATTTTTTTTTTTTGGTAACTAAAAAATTTAAATATGTATCATATAAAAGATAATTGAAATCGTAAACACATGCGATTATGAAACCACATGGACTGTAATAATTTTTTTGGCAATTAAAAATTTAAAATATGTATCATGTAAAAATTAATTGAAATCGTAAACATATGGGATTATGAAACCACCTAATAATTTCCCTAAGACAATGAAATATACCAATATCATGGTCATGTAATAGGTTTCTTGTAGGCTCCTTGAAGAGGCACTCAACTAAATGCTACTATTGAGCTTTGGAGTTGGAGAAAATAATTCATGTATAGTACTACAGAACTGCTCCTAGGAGATTCAAGCAAAATAATGTGTGGTACACAATGCTTATAATAAAGACAATCATTTGTGTTCCTTAACCAAGTGGTCCAGGATTCGAATCCTGGTGATGTCACTTTGGGTATGAAATAAATCATGTTGGGAGGGAAATACCCTCCTTGGTGTGCGCTCATGGTCCGGAGACAATCATTTGTAAAAAGAACTCACTATCGGTACCAACATTTATCATATGCTCACGCAAAAAAGAAAATTGACGAACAAAACCTAGGCCTATTACTAATAGATAGGTTATAAGCCTAATCCACTGTCATTTTGGATCATACAATTGGGCTGGACATCGAAGTTAACAATTAGGCTTTTCTATATCCACTTCTCTCTTTTGCTAATTACACTCTCATTTGTTTTTCTTCTTCTAATGTTTATTATCATATATACCTTTTATACCCATAGCATATATAATTATTATTCTGGAATGTACTTTCCAGAATACTATTTTGTGTTCCGGAAAGTACTTTCCAAAATGTTAAAAAATAAAACTATGTTCCATATTATACTTTCCAGAATACTGTTTTGTGTTCTAGAAAGTACTTCTGGAATGTTAAAAAATAAAGCTGTATTCCAGAAATTACTTTCCGAAATACTATTTTGTGTTCTGGAAAGTACTTTTTGGAATGTTAAGAATAACATCTGGAAAAATTCAAGTACAACATTAAGACCATTAAAAAAATCATATAAAGGGAAAATTGTACAATAGTGAATAATTGAAGTGGAGAAAACATATAATTGATATTGGTCATTCAATCTGGACTACTCTAAGAGACATTCCGTTGCAACAACTTAAATAAACATACTGAGATTGAGCCAGGAAGGAGTAAAGGAAAGTAGTTGGGAGCATAAACATACTACATTAAAGTTTGGAGCGTACCTAATGCTAAAGCAAGAGATTGTGTAAGGAATGAGAAAGGAAGACCAGAGCAAGAGATTGGAGGGGGTGAAGGGAGTGAAAGAGAGGGGGGTGTTGTTGCTATGAAACAGGGAGTGTGTTGTTGCGCTAAAAAAGGGAGTGTGTGAGGGAGAGAAGAAGGTTTGTAAGGGAGAGGTTATTTAAGTAATTTAATTTTAAAAAGGGAAAGAGGAGTGTACTTAGCAAAAAAAATGGAGTGGAAATAGCAAGAGCCTAATAATTACATTAAATTTTACAATCCTTTATGGTCAAGTTTAGCTAATTGCTTCCTGCACTCCATGAATTGTTTCCTGCACCTTCACAATTTCTAATATTCCAACATTATCCTTTCCATTTTATAAGTTTAGAGGTCGTTCTCCTCTACGTGTCCGAGGTAAGTTTTTTTCTTTCTAGGTATTTGGTTATTTTTTTTAATACCTAATTTATAACACATAAATATTGGTGAACCTTTCTGGATTCGTAAATTTGGAATTAGTTTCTGTTAATTCCAATTACTCAATCCGAAATTAACAAAAACTAATTCCAAATTTACAAATCAAGAAAGTTTCACCAATACTTATGTGTTACAGATTCATTAATTCGTAAGTTATGCATTAATATTTCGTATTGAGTAATCTAGAAAACATATGTTCTTAATTCGGAATATAAATAAAAAAAGTTCTTGATTTACATTTTTGAAAATCTACTTTATAATTTGCCTTACGGATTTGTTAATCCGGAAGTTTATCCTGGTGGTGTCTCCAAAATGGTGTCTTCATCCCAAATGATTCTGGTGACCAGTGGTGTTGGTTTCATTGGCACCCATACCTAGGTTCAGCTTATCAAAGGCAGCTTTAGTGTTTCAATAATCGACAATTTTGATAATTGCATCACACAATGTTTATATATAACCGAAGAAGGAATTAAATGTTTGATGAAGCAAATTTCTACAGTGTAGTAACCATCTGGTGAATTTGAGAAGCAATTGCTTCACATGATTGGGCAAAATTTTTTTTTTTTCAAATTAAACCTGTATGCCCTTGATTTCTAAAAAGTTTGTACAACATTGTAGCCATTTGAACCCACAACGTTTAACTTCAGGACCTATGGTGGTTGTGAAGGCGTTTTACTTGAAATATTAATACCACCAGGATAAACGTCGAAGCAAATCTCCGGTATGTTGGAGAATTGGATTTTGTTTTAATTTTTAAAATGATATAGGGTGCAAGAAGTAATTCATGGGGTGCAGGAAGCAATCGCCTCATGTTTTGTGTTTGGGTGATTATTTACAAAGTTAATTTTATATAATTGATTTATATTTATTTATTTTTATTTTAAAAGTAAATTAAAAAAAACTCAATATAGATTTTTTTTATCAAATGAAAAAGTCACTTAAAATACTTCAACTCAAAATTAATTTTAGACTTAGAATCAATTTCTTAACAATTTTTTGATGCATTCATATTTTTTTTATGCATCAATTTCTTAACATAAAATTAAAAACATGCGAATATTTATCTAAAAATACATTAACTAGTATTTCAACATAATTTTAAATAATTCAACATAAATTCAAGCATGCACCATAATATCTACAATTTAAAGTGTGTTTAAAATACCTGTAAAAATTAAATTATTTTAATAAGTTAATTATATATATATATATATATATATATATATATATAATTGATTATTATTATAGTCAGTTATAATCAAAATCAAAGCATACACTTATCTTGCGATAGGTCGTAAGAGCATTGTTCATTAACCTTTTGGCTATATATTTAGAACAAGAACATCATGACCAAATTCTAAAGGGGTGTATTCAATTAAGATTTGGAAAGATTTTAAAAGACTTTTTTTTATAAAAAAAAAGTCTTGTGGTATTCAATCAGAAATTTTAAAAAAAGATAAAAAAGTCTTATGATATTCAATCAAGACTTTCAAGATTTTTTTTTTCATGACAACAAAATCCGGTGGTATTCAATCAAAATTTTTTACAACTTAAAAAAAGTCATCCGGTATTCAAAATCCTATAGATTTTGATGGATTGTTTTATAAATTGGATTTTGATGGATTTTGTGTGACTTTTCAGTTATAAGTATAAATACCACACATCAAACAATCATGCCCAAACTCTTGGGATTTTTCTACTCTTCCATTCCAGACTTCTTCCTTTTTCTATCATCACACATATTTTTCTCTCTTCCTTGATGGCGGTAAAGCAATTGGTCATCTCTTTCTTCTAATCCTACACACGTTCTTCATATGATTCTAACAATGATGCGTTTATATGGCCAAATCATTATAAATCACCTTACCTACATCACCTTATCAAGTCCACCATCCCATTCCCCTTTAGGTCCGGAGGTTCCGCTAAAAAATTAAGTCGTCATAAGAGGAATAGATCTAAGCATGGAGGGAGTTCTAGCTCATCAGGACCAACAATCAAGCCAAAGTATTAGAAGACCTTTCTATTGGCATTGAGACTATTGCAGTCAATTTTAAAAAAAGAGAAAGAGATAGAGAAAGATTGAAAAAATTGTATTGGTTTTATTTATTTTTATCTAAATCTTATCATTTATTTGTTATCTTTTTCATCGACTCAGTTAATTTTGAATGTTTTTTTTTTAAATTAATGGAATCCTTTAAAATCTTGTAAATCCATAAAGTCGTTTCAAATCTTATGAATTCATATTTTATAAATCCATTAAAATCCAAACTACAAAATCCTAATCATAAAAGTCTTTTAAAAAAATCTTAAAAGTCATTATATTCCTACAAAATCTTTTAAAATCTACAGGAATTTTTTATGCAAAAAATGTCTGTGAAAATTCTAATTGAATACACCCCCTAAAAAGCTAACCAAATGCTCAAAGCTGAGTAGAGGTATAAATAGAGGAAGAAATGTGATTCCTAGATTCTACCTCCTATTTCTTACCTATTTTGGTGACTTTGTTTAACAATCAAAACAATGTTTAACCCAATCAATCTGCCATTGTATAATAACAATTGTATTAATAAAATTTTATATTCTCAAATTATTCATGTAAAAAATAGAATAGTTTTTAAGATAAATAAAAATTCATATTTTTTTAGTAGATTTAGCATGTCTTTAGCTAAACAAAAAAAGATTATTTCAACGATTGTCGTTATAATCAATTTTAAGAAATAAGTTTTGTACTTAGATATATGATAGATAAAAATTAATTGCAAGACAATCTATTTTTTTTATAGTAAATAAAGAATTACTTTATTTTATAATAAAATTAGTATTTTAACTTGTGCATTGTACTAGATAAATGTTCATAATGATATAATTAAAAAATTATAATAAATAAATAATTTTAAAGACATATATTATATCATAATTAAAATTTATAATAAATAAATATTTTTAATATGTAAATTATATTTTATATTTTCATTGAACAATTTAAATTGTAATATTAGGTTATTTTTAGCTATTAACAATTTCTTTAAAAAAAACTAATGAAATATCCAAGAATCAATAAATTCTACTCTTCATTGTTTACAAAATTTTGAGTTATCCTTTTTATCTTTAATTACTCAAGTAATTTTCACAAGAACAAATCCCACTTTTATAGGTCCAAAAATTCTTTCACAAAATAATCAATCTTTTTAGGTTTATTTGTTTTTTGTTTAGTAATAAAAAGTATAAAGTTTTGTTACCTCCCTAACAATCTCTCCATTAGGTAGGATTTTTTTTTTTGCCGAAACTCTGATTTGTTAAGGAAAATTTGATCTAATTCACCGTTGTTGATGTTTATGCTAATCAATTGTCGAATGAAAAAACTATGATTTTGTCCAATTAAGCTTCCTTATGAATCCACAAGTAAAGATTGCTAGTCTTGAATGAGTAATCAAAAAGATTATTGCATATCGTAGGTTTAGGTATTGTTCCTCCAATGATTCAATTTAAAGATGGAGATAAAAAAAAAGTAAATTGAAAGGAATAGGTGTAAGGCTCAAATCCCTCCTTTCTATATATAAAAAAAAAGGTTCAAATCCCTTCTAATATGAGGTTTTAATGACAACAAACCTTTTAAACTAAAATTTAAGCTCTATGATTGGTTGATATTGATGAATCTTGATAAGAATTGGTTTCTTGATGGACACAAGGATTTAGCATCATCATGCAAAAAAACTACAATCTATATGATGCAAGACATAAATCAAAATGAAAGAACTAGTACTCGAAAAAGAAAAGTTGTATATATGTTCAAAATGCAAGGAATAATGGCTTAGAAAGCATGTGGCACATCAACAAAGAAAATGAAGAAATATCATAGGCTAATTGAATCCATGAAAATGTGCTCTAAAACAAATTCAATAATAATTTACAAAACAAAATGTAAGAAACAAATTGTCTATCTTAATTAAGTCCAAAAATTCAACAATTCATGCTAAACATTTAAGTTTGCTTTCTAAATAGATTCACTTCTTCTCAACTATTTTTTCTTAATCTAAAAAGTATGTTTTGAGTAAAAGAGTTCATGTAAAGGAAAATAAACTCCTCAGAAAGTAGTTATAACAATTAGAAAGCTTTGTTAGAAAGATGTCTTCACTTTGCTAAAAAAGCTAGTCATTCAATAAAAAAATATTAAAAAGTTGCCTATGGTGAATAAAAAATCTATTGAACCTTGATTAGAGAACAACTTTTCTACAATAAGAAATCTATAGGGCATCATATTTTGAACATCTAAAGAAATGAAGTTTCCCATCAGAAAGCTACCAATCATAGATTAGAATTCTTATATCAACACTCAAAAATGAAATAGTTCTATATAAGCACAAAAGTAAGATGAAAAAACCTTAAAGAAGAGAGAATACAATGTGTTGATATGTTTTAAATATATATTTTCTCTTCCTTCCACCCTACAAGCTTATAAACATCAAAGATGTAGGGGGAATTGTTCTACAACATATATGAGTTCATTTTTCTTCATCTTCTACATCTATTTTTATGTTTTCCATAACACCCATAATTAGATTATGTGTCTAACATTGTAGCACATTCTAGGAACATGTTCTAGCTAGCTCCAAAACTTCATGTCTATCTAGGGCCAACCTAACACTAAGTGAGACCTAAAGCAAATTTTGTGATGCAGCGTACGTGATGGAATGATTTTTAAATATCAATAACTCGTTGATTCAAAGAATACCGAGGGATTGACACAGGGGCACTGAGAAAGGTTCTCAATATTTCATTAAAATTCTCTGCCTTCCATAGGTCTTTGATACGAATATATAAGGAAAGGAAGGGTAAATTTTAATCCTATCAGAATCCTAACAAACTGATAAATATCTAAATAAAAAGGAAAGATAAAAGGATCCTAATAAACTGATGAATATAAATATCTAAATGAAAAGGAAAGATAAAAGGATCCTAACAAACTGATAAATATAAAAGCAAAGATAAAAGGAAAACTACTTAAAAGATAAAAGATGAGATAAATGTTAGCCACTCTGCAGGACATCATTTTGAGAAAGACTTTTTCTACTTTAAATAAGAGAGTTGTATGTTGGGCCTTTTTGGCAACATATGTGTGGCCTTTTTTGCTTGAAAAACTAATAACAAATATTTTTTATTAGTGGGCTTAAAGCTTGAGCTTTATTTGCTTTACCCTTGGGTTAACCCTGTGATACTATCCTTAGTTAGAAAATTGAGGAGCCTTTAGAAGATAAAAAAAAAATGAAAGAAAGAAAGAAAGATTCATTATCCTGTCCTTGTTTTATTTTCTCCCAAGCTGACTAGGTTGCTAGTTTTGGTTTGAGAGTATTGTGGTTGTGAAAGAACTTAGAGAGACTACTATAGAAACAATACTACTTTTGGGTGTTTACCATAGTGTGTGGCTATCTTTGTTGTTGTTGAGAAAGCCTACAAAAGTTGCTTAAAAAAAATACTACTTTAGGGTTAAAGTAGAGGAAAAATATAACCTAGCGTAGGAATTAAATATAACCCAACGATTGTTTAGGTGGACTAGGAAAACATCCTTGTGTCCTTTTTTTATTCTTTATTTTTTTGTATTCATAAGATCATATTCATGCTTTAAACATGTTTTCACAACTTATGCATTTATAGTTTGATATTAATGAATAACCAACAAGTTTGCTAATACATCAATAAGTTAGCAAGTTGATGGTGTACGTTCCTTCTTAGTTTATTTTACTGCTCTACAACTATTGCTTGTTGCAAGGGAGTCACAAATGCACTTTAATGGTATGACCTCTACAATCTTGTAGCAAAACAAGGGATTTTCAATTTCCTTTTCCATCCTTTTTAATGCATTTATGAAATTATTATAGTAGTTAATTGCTTTATGACAATAACTTGCTAAGTCACTTTGGTAGCCATATCTCATAGTTTGAGTTGTCACCATCAAGATATCCATTTTAGATGGGGCGTACATCTAGCTATAAGTTCCTAACATTGTAAACTGATCATAACTCATTAAGGAAAATAGATATACACTAGCACATAGTCTACCATACGATAATCGTTTCCTTGCAGAAATAATAACACTAAGCATAAACAAAAGATACAACGAACATATTCTCTATAGGTTTATTCCTAAAAGACATGATCAACTATGATAGCATAAAATGTAAAGTCCTATCACGCCACGTCATATTGGACTAACTAAATGTAAACACAAAAATAATTCAATTTTAAAGAATGGTTATTTAGTTTCATTATGAAGTTGCATACACACATACACACACTATTGAGGAGTGACGAGTAAGATGAGTATTCAAATAAGAGGATTGGCTTGACTATAGAAGGTACCTACAAATATATTTGTCGGATGCGATCTTGGGGGGAGATAAGGTGTTGAGCTGTGAGACTTTTGGGCATGAGGGAATCACATAATCGGCTTGACGTCCCTGACTGAGCGAATTGAAGTGGATCAGAAGGTCACTAGAATGGGGGTTGAATAGTGACACTTAACTGAGTATGGCTTTCTGCAAAAGAACACTTAACTTTTGAAGTTTTGGATATGTCCAAAGGACAACTTCAAGAAGCTTTATTGAGAGAAATCGATATCCTTTGACAGTATTTTGTATAAAATAGATTTTCAATAATAATCATACAGAAATACTTTCATATACTGCTTCAAAAGCTACTCTTAAAATATCATATTCAGGGTAGGTAGAATTTGTCTTATCAATTAAGAACAATAAGTAAATGTATGCTTTTGGACTTTTTAAAATAGTTTGAGTAGCTTAGAAAGATTTTATATCAAAGATATAACAGTTAAAAATCAAGCTACTCGAGATAAAGATACAAAAACACACAGATCAGAAGCAGTAAGAAGGATAAAGCATATAGAGGAATTTATCCTGCTTTACCCCACCTGGGCTACGTCCAGTCTGTAACACCCTAGAGGATATTACCTTTGTCTCCTTATATTGCTAAATTAATAGAAATTAGCATATAAGAATATCAGAGTTTACTATGCGGAAACTAAAACTTAAACTTATATTACATAAAATAAGTCTAGTACAAAGCTCTTGGCACTTATGTGTCGTACAAGACATAAGATGGGTATATAAAACATAAAATAAATTCCCACACATTGGGAATTATACAAAACTATACTAATAACATCTTCCTCCTGGAAAGCAGCTCCATGCTCCGAGCTCCTCTCACAAGGTGTCCACCTGCTAACCTGTAAAAACATGGAAACTAAAGGAATGAGACATAATGTCTCAGTGAGTGCTCTGAGGACTCTAGGCTGACTCTCTACTCTAGAGACCTCTTGCTTAACTCTCATGACTTCTCTTTTCTTTCTTTGATACTCACACTCACAGTTATTACCTTATCATCTCTATGTTACTATTTCTTAGGATCATACTTTGACCCTTGCTGAGGCACATAGAGTTGGCCTCCTATGCCAAATCTAGGGCCACTGGTGCACTAAGGCACCTAAACATCATTCATTTACTCTTGACCACTCACTATGGTCTCACTTTTCTATAACATTGGATGGGAACATGGGTAACCTTTCTTTTCTCTAACTTGCCCAACTTGGGCTTACATCACCTCTCTCTGTGAGGCATAAAATCTATCATATCTCTCTGGGTAGCTTACATTAGCTCTCTAGGGTTTAACTGTAACCCCTTCCTACCTCTAAGGGCAGTATACAGCTACACATGTTCTCATCTAATGTATAGACTTATCTTACATTACTCACCTAGTAACTAGGCTTATGACTCCTCTCATGTTCTAGCATAGAACATACATACATCAAGCACATCAACATATCATAGCTTGTTTCTATAACTGTGTGGTTGGTATTATTCTTTTATTTAAGTTATATCTTGAGTTCCGTCATTACTTTAATTGGCTGAGCTCTCGCCAACAAGAGGCGACCCTCTTGATACAACCTTTAATTAACCCCACCGGTCCAAGTGGGTGAACCACCTTCTATTGTCCGAAGGCATGTTCCTCTAAAACATTCTTCCCTTTCCGAAGAATGAGTTGTTCTTCCCTACGAAGAACCCCTTCTCCCTGTGAAGAAGGTTGCTTTCCCCCATGGGTGTCTGGGTGACGGTCCGTTCGCTCACCACTAGGGGGGCCTCTTAGCCCTTTACTCTTACAACTCCTCATGAGTTGTATACTTATCCCCTTTATTGGGATCATAACTTTCCTTTGAAAACTCTTTCATGAAACCTTTTCATAAAGAATCCTTTTCTGAAACTCATCACTCCTTAGTGACATAAAGGATCCTTAGCCCTTTGCACACCATTGTACGCTGAGCGTACGACTCTCGGACGTGACTGGTACCGGGGAAGGTTCCACCCTATGTCATTGAGGGGATATATTTTACTAAAAACCTTTCATGAAACTATAACTTTGCTTAAATGCCTTTTCTGAAACTTAGGGGAAACTCCCCACCTTTTTACTAAGAGGCATAGGTATAGTCTTAAGTATTTAAGGTGTCTTTTATTAAAAGGGTTTACCGTTACATACAATCAATCCTAAGCATAAGGCATAACCACACGAATACCACTACCATTATCATTAACAATCAACATCACATAGCATCAAACAATCATACATAAACATGTATCAAAGCTTAGAAAGAAACTATGTACCTATATCCCTTATATTCTTCCAAAGGTCCCCTTGAAAAAGGTTCCCAAACTGTTCTCTTATCATACCTACGCTTAAGCTAGAACCTGATCTCACTTAAGCTAGACTGACAATCCTATTCCCTGGAGTCTCACACTTAAGCGCCAGAGTGCCTCGCTTAAGCGCCAGAGCCACGCTTAAGCGCCAGAACTCTGCACTTAAGCGCCACAGTCTCGCTTAAGCGCCAAATCTCTACGCCTAAGTGCCAGGGTCTCGCTTAAGCACCAGATATCTGCGCTTAAGCGCCACTTCCAGGTGACTCCTCGCTTAAGAGAAGAACATAGCTCGCTTGAACGAGAGTCTGTGACTCTGCAGAATCACGAACCTTCGCATTTTCACTCCCATGGCCATCCATGGCCTCCCAACCTCTTCCAAACATGTGGGATCGAGTCTCAAACATATCTACATCAAAACCCAGCCCTCAAACAAGCTTAAACACTCCCCAATAAACTCAACTCGTCAAAATCCTAACTAAGAGCTAATAAGGGGAGAAGAGGGGAAAGGGATTCAAAACACAAACAACAGAACATAGAAGAGTGAAGGGGAAGCACTCACTCTGAGGGGGTCCTGGATATGAGCTCCAGGCACTGGGTCTCAGATCTCTGCTCCACTCCTCTTCTCTTCCTCTTCTTCCTTTTTCTCCTCCTTCTCTCTAACTCTCTTCCTTTCTTTAACTTTCTCTCTCTAACTCTCCCTCTCCTATTCTATTTAAACCGTGGGGTGTGTGTGTGGCTTAGTGAGCCATGGCCCACCTTGGGTCTTGGCTCCCCATCAGGGTCCTATTATCTTATTTATATTATATCCTATTATAAGGTAACTATTATTAATAATACTTAAGGGTATCCTTAAACCATTAAATACAAAAGTTATTCCATAAAGATATCTCTTTATTATTTCTAAGGTCTGTAAATTTGGGATGTTACACAGTCCCTACAACTATAGGCTTTCCACCAATACAAACTCCAACCGAGTATTCTTTCTTTTTTGAAGCCTCTCTAGGCTCCTACACCTCAGTATTCTCTAAGCCTTTGCAGGCTCCCCCGAGTATTCTTTTAACAAGCCTCTCCAGGCTTAACCCCAGTATTCTCTAAGCCTTTGCAGGCTATCTACCCAGGTATTCTTTCTAAAAGCCTATCCAGGCTTTGAACCCAGAGTAGCAACTCTGGGTTCAAAGACTGGATACTTTTAACTGTTACTTGACTCTCATAGCAACCTGTAATGGTCACTCACAACCTTCAGAAGCAGCAGTTCTTTGATTACTTTTTTGAGGTTCCCTATCCTAAACAAGTTTTATTTGGATAGGTACCTATTACATCTCACAGGGAGAAACCTATCAATAAGCTCCTATGAGAAGATGTTTACAGACTCTCTATGGCTATATAGATTTGACTATACAAATCAAGAGAGCTTAGGCTAAGGAACTCTAGTATCAGAAGTTGATGAGGCTTCTGACCTATTAACTCTCTAAGTTGTTTCCTTCCTAGCAAGGAACTTTAGCAACACTTCAATGTCCTTATATAGACTACCTTGGAGTTGACCGTTGCTCATTTTCTTGGAAGCCAAGGAGATTGGTTACTCCTAAACTCTAGAGACTTAGAAGCCAAGGAGATCCATTGTGTGTTGTCTCAATTGCACAATTGGATCCTCCACCTTCCTTAGCTGGAACAACTTGCACCAGCTTTCAATTTTGAATTCTATTCAATGGTGCTTGCTGCTCTATCCATATCTCATGGCTTTTCTTTTATTCCAACTCAGCCATGAGGTTTTGCTACTTCAGAAAAGTAAGTCTTCTACAGAATGGTGTAGATTCATTCTTGACCGTTGCAGTATTGTAAAGTTCTAAGACTTTGGACGATGTCCAACCCCTCAAATTTTGGTTTTGATGATAACAATTAAAGGATAAATTTTGAAGTATCTAATGGTCTTGTTTGAGTAATATAGGATCTACGTCGTCCAATGCCGCAATGGTATTGTATCTCTCAAACTTAGACTTTATGTTTCAATAAGAAAAGCGTCTAAATATGTTTTGTAAGGAACAACAGTCAGCGTCCAATGCTTCTGTAAAGCAAGCGTCCATTGACTATATAACCTACGCTCTGTTTTGTATCTTAAAATTAATATAATGTGATAATACATTTTCGATGATGATTCTCTGGAATGCAACGATTATTCTCTCTCGTTCTAACATGACATTCTATTTGAATTTTCGAAAAGTATTGAACAGGAACAGAGAAGCTTCTCTCTGTAGAAAAAGTACAAGTAGCGGAGGCGCTACATGTACGGTTGTCTCCTCTAGCTCTCCACCCCAAGTCAAAACGTGACAACGGTCACATGTTTTGCAAAGAACCGCTTTTGGCAAAGGAACAGATCCCACAATAGATACTTTACACCAAGTTGCCTATAAATAGAGGAACCAGCTCATGCATTAAAGAGTGACGAAATTTCAAAAAGGCTGAAACTCTGTCAAAACGACTGGACGATCCACACTTAAGCGAAAAAGAACTTTCTACTTAGCTTTGCTAAGCGATTCTGTGTATTCGTGTTTACTGTAATATCCTCTCTGTGAGAGTTACTCTTTCTTTCTATACACAAACAATTTCTGTTTGGAAAGCCAGGAGTGGCTTAGTGTTAAAGAATACTTGGGTTTGTTTTAATCTCAAGGGGAGATTAAAGGTGTGCCAGGAGTGGCCTAGAGAATACTTGTAGCCAGAAGTGGCAAGCTTAGATTACTTGTTAGTAATCAGATTCTGATTAGTAGAACCCTTCAAAGGTTTTTTGAAGGAGAACTGGACGTAGCTCAGTTTGAGTGAACCGGTATAAAACTAAGTGTTCTATTCTCTCGCTTTCTAGCTTACTTGCATATCTCTTAAGTTATCTCTTCAACATACCACGAAAGTGTTTCTTTACACATTTTATCTATGAAAATATTTTACGTGTGTTCTGACGAAAAATGAGAAAAAGTAGTTTCATTGAACTGTTGCATTTGAACCACTGGACGATAGCATAATCTTCTGTTTCACTAAGTTCCTGTAAAACTTAACTTAAGATATACTATCTTCATATTTGCTAAAGGATTTCGAAGAAAATATAAACACACTATTCAACGCCCCTTCTAGTGTGTTTCTCTGTATTTCAGTTGGCATCAGAGCTCAGCCTCTTGGGTTGAGTACTTAGCAGTACAGAGGAAAGATCCTAAGAAAGATGGAAAATGAGGGATAAGCTGTGAATAGACCACCACTCTTCAAGGGTGTCAAATATGATTATTGGAAACAAAGAATGATAGCATTCTTTGAATCTAGCCATATTGACATGTGGAGATGGGCGACTACATTCCACTTGATGCGAACCTCATCGAAATCCCAAAGGCTAGATGGACGGAGGAGCAGAAACAAAGATTTCATCTCAACTCCAGAGCTAGAAACATCATCATGTGTGCACTAAGCGAACAAGAATACAACAAGGTGCACAGTCTCAAAAGCGCAAAACAAATGTGGGACACTCTTGTGTTAACGTATAAGGGTTCCACCCAGGTAAAACGTAACAAATTCAGTCTCCTTACTCGTCAATATGAATTGTTTGGTATGGAAGAAAACGAGGACATACAAGGTATGTTTGGATGGTTTCAAACCATACCAAATGAACTTAGATGGTAAAGATTATAATAACTATGAACATATTGACAAAATTCTAAGAAGTTTGCCTAGGCAATGGAGACCACAGGTTACAGCCTTGAGAGCAACAAAAGAACTGGACGATATGTCCCTAGAAGAACTTGTGGGAATTCTCAAAGTGCATGAACTAGAACTGCATCAAGATGGTGATGGTAAGAAAAACAAGTCTCTGGCGCTCAGAGTCCAGAAGCCAAGGAAAATATCATCGTCCAAAGCCATGCAAGATGAAACATCATCAGACGAACAATATGAAGATGATGACTCAGACGAGAATGATGAACTATCCTTCATATCCAAAAGGATACATGCTATGTGGAAAAAGAAAGGTGGATCCAGATGGAGAAACCTAAACAGGAAAGGCCTCAAAGAAAAGAAGGAGAAGAGTCCAATCGTATGCTACGAATGCAAAAAGCAGGGACACTTCAAATTAGAATGCCCAGATCTCGACAAGAGCAAAGACAAGAAGAAGAAATTCTTTAGTAAAGGGAAGGGCAAGAAAGTTCTGATGTCCACATGGGAAGACCTGGATGATGACTCATCATCGGACAATGGAGAAGAAGAGGAAGCACACATATGTCTGATGGCAGATACTTCAACAGATTCTTCTGAACCAGAAGAAGAAGATGGGGTAGACTTTAATGACATAGATTCACTTCAAGAAGCTTATCATGAACTACTTTCAAACTCTTCTATTCTGTCAAAGGGCTACAGAACTTTAAAGAAATCGTCCAAATCACTTTCAAAAGAAAAAGAAGTTTTAGAGAAAAGTGTCAAACAACTTGAAAGTGAAAAGGAGGATTTACAGAAAAAGTTTACAGAGCTCTCAAAAGCAAAATGAAATTACAAATGTGGAGAGGCGAACTCTCTAGAATGATGCTGCTCGAGCCCATAATTCCTGTGAGGATTTAAGGACTAGAGAAAGGAATCTTTCCATAGAGATTCAAAATCTCAACGCAGAAAACAAAAGGCTAGTTGAGAAGCTTCTAAAAGTTGAAGCAAATACTTCCTTAAGAGGTCAACCACATGATGTTGTAAAACTTCATGAAGAAATTAACAGCCTAAAGAAGGATCTGTCAAACTTTGTTAAGGGCTTTGACAACCTCAAAAAGCTTTTAAAATATGAAGGTTGTAAGAGACCAAATGACAGGTCAGGACATGGATATAAGGGAAAGAAATATATTCATGACGAGGAAACAGATGTTTGCTACTTCGGTGGGAAACCTGGACATATAACGTCCAAATGCAAACACCTGCCTAAGAAGGAAGCATCCAATGCCCTTCAAGCTAACAATAAAGGACCCAAGTCAATCTGGGTACCTAAGGATAAAATTGTTCCTGTTGCAGACATGATTAACAGTAGGAAAGAAACTCCAATCATGGTACCTGGACAGTGGGTGCTCACATCACATGACAGGAGAAAGGTGTATGTTCCAAAGCCTCCTACCTAAAACTGGTGGGACAGTCACTTTTGGAGGGAATCAGAAAGGGATGATAGCTGGCGTAGGTAAGATTGGTATACCACCCTATCCTTGTATTGATAAAGTTCTTTATGTTAAAGGTCTTAAACACAATCTACTTAGCATAAGCCAATTATGTGACAGTGGATATGATGTTGCCTTTAACAAAGGTGAATGTACAGTCAAAAACTCTGATGGATCCCTTCTCTTTACTATAAAGAGGCAAGGTAATCTGTATAAGATTAAACTTGGGGAATTATCAAGTCAAAATGTATCATGCCTAGTTTCAGTACAAGAAAATCATTGGTTATGGCATAAAAGACTTGGTCATGCAAGCTTGAGGTTAATCTCAAAGCTGAATAGGCACAACCTCGTAAGAGGACTACCAAGTATGTCATATAAAGATGATCTTCTTTGTGAAGCTTGTCAGAAAGGGAAATAAGTGAAAAGTTCTTTTCAAAGTAAAAACATTGTTTCCACTTCTAGACCTCTTGAGCTGTTACACATTGATCTGTTTGGACCCACAAGAACAGCCTCGGCAAGTGGTAAAAGATACGGATTGGTTATAGTGGACGACTATACTAGATGGACATGGGTCATGTTCCTATCTCACAAAGATGAGTCCTTCAAGGTTTTTTTATAAATTCTGTAAAAGAATTCAAAATGAAAAAGGACTATGCATTACTTCTATCCGAAGTGATCATGGGGGAGAATTCAAAAATGAAAGTTTTCAAAGGTTCTGTGAGGATAATGGTATCCTTCACAACTTCTCAACACCCAGAACACCACAACAGAATGGTGTTGTTGAGAGGAAAAATAGGTCACTCCAGGAGATGGCCAGAACCATGTTGAATGACAATTCAACCCCTAAACACTTCTGGGCTGAAGCAGTGAATACTGCCTGTTATTTACAAAACAGAATCTATATAAGGCTGATATTGAAAAAGACTCCATATGAATTGTGGAAGGGAAGAAGACCCAACATATCCTACTTCCATCCATTTGGATGTCAATGTTTCATTATGAACACTAAGGATAACTTGGGAAAATTTGATTCTAAGTGTGATGAAGGAATATTGCTTGGATATTCTAAAACTTCAAAGGCATACAAAGTTTATAACTCTAGAACCTTAGTTGTTGAAGAAGTTATCCATGTGAAGTTCAATGACAATAATCCTGATAAGGAATTATCAGAGCTAGACAAATCATTTGCAAATCTTAGATTGAACGATGCAAGTAAGTCATCAGACACATCCAATCATGATGTCTCAGTTGAAGAGTCCACTGCACCACTGGACGGTCCAGTAGCAGAACAAAGAGAACCAACTGGACGCAACTGGCAAATGAAGAAACATCATCCAGAGGAGCAAATCATCGAAGATCCAAAAGATAGAGTCAAAACCAGATCTTCACTTCAACGACAGCAAGGTCACACATCACTCATATCTCAAATAGAACCTAAGACTGTGGACGATGCCTTAGAAGATGAAAGCTGGGTCAAAGCAATGTAGGAAGAACTTGGCCAATTTCAAAAGAACAATGTCTGGAAGCTAGTAGAACTCCCCAATGACAAAGAAGTTGTAGGAGCAAAGTGGGTGTTCAGAAACAAGCTGGATGAAGCAGGTAATGTTGTGAGAAACAAAGCGAGGTTGGTAGCAAAAGGTTACTCACAACAGGAAGGTATAGATTATACTGAAACTCTGTTGCACGTCTAGAGGCGTTTCACATTTTACTATCATTTACAGCTCATAGCAATATGAAGCTATATCAAATGGACGTAAAAAGTGCATTCCTAAATGGACTCATAAAGGAAGAAGTCTATGTGGAACAACCCCCAGGATTTGAAAGTGATGCTTTTCCAAGTCATGTTTTCAAACTTAACAAAGCTCTATATGGGTTGAAAAAAGCCCCTAGAGCTTGGTATGAAAAACTCAGCTCATTTCTGTCAGAAAATGGTTTTTCAAGAGGAAAAGTAGACACTACATTATTTCGCAAAGACTACTCTTCTGATTTTATTATTGCACAAATATATGTTGATGATATCATATTTGGTGCCACTAATGAGTCTCTCTGTGAAGAATTTGCCAATAGAGTTTGAGATGAGCATGATGGGTGAGCTAAAATTCTTCCTTGGACTTCAAATCAAACAAACTGAAAAGGGCATATACATACATCAAACTAAGTATGTGACAGAGCTACTAAAGAAGTACAAGATGGACGATCTAAAACCAATGAGAACACCTATGCATCCAACAACAGTACTTGGACTGGACAACAACTCAAAGAAAGTAGATAACACTCTATACAGAGGAATGATAGGATCACTCCTATACCTCACAACGTCCAGACCTGACACCATGTTCAGTGTATGCTTATGTGGCAGATTTCAATCTGACCCAAGGGAAGTTCATTTAACTGCTGTTAAAATAATCTTTCGATATCTTGCTGGAACCACTAATCTTGGTTTATATTTCAAAGGCAGAAAGATTTCAGGCTAATTGGATATTGTGATGCTGATTATGCTGGAGATAGAATTGAAAGAAAAAAGCACCAGTGGAGGGTGTCACTTCATTGGTGGTAATCTAGTCTCCTGGATATGCTAGAAGCAAGGAACCATTGCTCTGTCCACTGCTAAAGCAGAGTATATTTCAGCTACAAAATGTTGTTCTCAAATCTTATGGATCAAACATCAACTTGAGGACTACAGCATATATGAGAGTAAAATTCCAATTTTCTGTGACAGTAAAGCTGCCATAGATCTCTCTAAGAATCCCATATTGCATTCAAGGGCTAAGCATATAGAGATTAAACATCACTTTATAAGAGATCATGTTCAGAAGGGTACTGTGGAACTACACTTTGTAACCACAGATAATCAGCTGGCTGATATATTTACTAAATCCCTTACTAAAGACAAGTTAATCCTTATGAGGAACAACCTTGGCATGGACTCTGTAAAGGAATGATTAACATCTACATGATGCGTCCAATAAAACCATAGCGTCCAAAGGACATGTCGTCCAAGGATCACTAAGTCATGCACGTGCATTGCATATATTACACTTAAGTCTAACATCTGGATGATGCTTTTATCTTAGCATTTTTTAACATTGTTCAAATGGCCAAAACGGTTCGTTTCAGAGTAAATATGAGTTAATACTCTATGCTGAGTCACCGAAATGTTAGTAACCGTACACAGTTACCCACATTCTTCACACGCCTGATCATGGCGGGTTTTATGGCGTCATTTCCATTTCAAATATTCAAAAAGCCCAAAATCATTTCACATTCTCCGAACAAAGCCCAAATATACAACTATCAAATCGTCTCAGAAAATCCCTACCGTACCTATCTTCTCTGAGATTATCATCACCCTTAAGCACTCTCTCTCTCTCTCTCTCTGAAACTCAAAACCCTATCAGAAAACCTAAAAATCCAAACTTTTCTACCATGTCTAACTCTGCAAGCTCAAGCAACTCTGAACTCAACGTCCACACCTACCCTGATACCACGGTGGTGTGTCAAGGTGCTGCTACAGTGCACATTGAACACTTCTTCGACATTGAAAAGCTGGAGAAGCTGGGCCTGAACCTGAACAAAGGCCTTCTAAAGTGTGGAATCAGAGGTTACTTCAACGAAAACCAGAAGATATTCCCTGAGTTGATCAGGATGTTCTGGAGAAATGCCAAATTCCAGAGCACAAGGGAGCTCGTGGCCACTGTTCTTAGACGAGAGGTGACACTGTCCACCGAGTCCATTGCAAAGGTAACTGGTTGCATTAGGGAGCAGAACCAGTATAGAATAGACTGGGTCAAGCAGTTCGGTAATCACGTCGCAAACGTGCTCTGCAAGATCAAATCCACCGCCTCAATAAAGATTGAGTACAAGAACCTGTGTGAGGAAGCAAAAATCTGGCAGCAGGTGTGCAACAAGAGTATCCTGCACAAAGCTGGGTCTAAGGACTCAGTTATAGACTTACACAAGTTCGTGATATTCCACATTATGGAAGGTATCCCCTTTAACCTTCCTCGCACCATTTACATCAACATCGTGAGAATGATGAAGACTGTTGGTAGAAATGATGACATCTTCTATGCCGCCCTGCTAAACAAGATCTTCTGGGACCAGAAGGTCTATCAATGCTTCTTTGATGAACTAGACGAAGCTTCTTACGAAGATATTGTGAAGAAAGGGCAAATGGTGGCAACACAACAACCTTTTGGCGAGTCCAACATAAAGCCTATGAAGATCAAGCTGACAGCCAAGGTCCTAAGGGATTTGGACGAAGATAGCATCAACAAGAAACGACATGAACAAAGCAAGATTATCTCCAATGATGATGAGGAGGAGATTGATCTTCTTGGCATTGGCAGGAAAATCAAAAGGTTGATGGAGGAATAGGGGAGCAAAAAGATAACACGTCAAATGTCTCAAAAGCATGAGGAAGATGCTGAAAAGGAGAGAAGAACCAAGAAAAGACATGCTGATACCTCCACTGCTCAGTCTCCGGTAGAAAAGCGTCGAAGGACTGATACGTCCAGACCTGCTCAAGCTGAGCAGCGTCCAAAGGCAGCTCCAATGAAGCTTGTTCCAGAGAAGCCAAAGGTTCAAAAGCTTCAAATACTGGATGACTCTGATGATGATGACCAGATTCCAATTGGTCAAATCAAGAAGAAAGCAGAGGAGAAAGAGGCCCCTCAGCAGAAGAAGCAAAAGGTACAATCTGCTAAACCAACTTCCTTTCCTTCTAACGTGCCTCGACGAGTTAAGACTCAGGCAGCAAGGCCAAGGAGAGTTGCAGTTCTACCACCCTCCTCCCAAGACACCGACAAACATATCCACCAGCGCCCCACCACCAGCTCCATCCAGTGCTCCATCCACATCAATAACCCAGCTTCCATATCTTCACTTGGACCTGTCCAAGTTTGTGCGTCCAAGGGATGCATGGAGGGATGCATGGAGGGATGCCTGGTCCCCATGGACCATACCCCCAAGCAGAAAACCAAAGAAGAAGAAGACAGAGAATGTTTCCCGGTTGCATTCCTTACACGACATGAACAAAATTACTGTAAGAGGTGCGATGTGATCCGAAGGCCTCTACAAGAACCCTTGAAGAGGCATCTGACTACTGTCTCAGCACCAAAGTGGATGAAACATGATTATGCTCATGTTCCTTCAGTTGACTATGCTGCAATGCCAAAAGGAGCAATAGTCAGCAACCCTCTGCCCACTTGGACGAGAGAAGTGTATCCACACTTGATCCGCATGCATCATCCTTACTCCTGTCCAACTGGAACTCAACAAAGAGTGCGTCCAGTAGCAACAGACCTGCCTGAACCAGATGTAGAGGTTGCTTCTCGATTCACAAAGACGGTTGCGGAGTAGAAAGGGAAGGCTCCAAGAAAGAAGAAGGTACCGTCCAAGAAGCCCCCTGTTAGCAGGGATATTGAACTGGCCACAGAATTGCAGTTGGCTATTAAAGAAAGCCTGGACCCTTCCAAGTCGAAGCAGCATCCAGATGTAGAATGGGTCAAGGATGTTCTCATCTGGACTCCCATTACAAAGTTCCTGCCTCTACCTGCTGGAACTCCAGTGCTTAATTTCCAGCCAAGCAACTATGATGATCTTGGCAAACTTCTTCAACAGATGTATATACCAAACCAAGCCATAGCCTACCCACCAAACCTTCACATCAGCCGCGCCACAGAAATCAAATTTGTACCGGACAGGGTGTGTCCCAAACTACCCTTATATGATGTTGGTCGAAAGAAAGGCTACAAGTTCTATGGCATTGAGATGCCAAGCAGGGAAGAGAAAGTTGAAACCCTGCAAAAATCCTCTCAAACCTGGGGTCATCTGTTTGACAAGACTAGTAAGCTTACGCATCCACTTGAAACCTTTGATTCCGTTACCTTTTGGCACCAGATCTTATGGAACGACTCCCAGAAGGCCTCCTCCGGCAGCTCCAAGAGTGATTTTGTTCACCCCCCCTCATGGTCTTTAGGTGCTGCATCCAGTGAAGACTCACCACTTCTCAGACACCTTTGCCTGCTTTCTAAAAGATTCAGATGACTATCTGGAGTTAATGAAGACATTGCCTATCATTAGAAGCAACAAAGTGTTTGTTCTTCGAATACTGGATCATACAGAGTTTGTGGAGGAACTCCAAACTCTGCATGAGGAGTACAAAGCAGAAGAAGCCAAAGCAACAGAACAAGCTCGTCTAGAGTAGCTGGCTCTTGAGCAAGCTGAGGCTGCAACCACAGAAAAGGAAGATCAGGTTGCCAAGTTGAAAGCTACACAAGCAGAGTTGGATGAAGCATCTGCCAAAGTAACAAAGGTGCTAGCTCATCTTGACTTAGACCCATCTGTATCGGTAGACGTGGACCAATTTGTCACTTCACATGAAGAACCTACCGTCCAATCTAGAAAGTCCAAGGATGATGGAGAGCCCATTGTTGAAGCATCCAAGCCCATGGAATCAACTGCAGCAAAGCCTCCTGCTGAAGATATAACCAGCTTCCCCATTGTTGTTGCATCTACTGAAGCTCACCCGGGTACACGTCAACTGGTTCCCACAGGATCTTCAAGTCCAAGGGGCATCCATCCCTTGCGATTTGCTAAACCTCAAGGGGTCTCAGAAGATCGTGTTCACGAGATTGTGCAACAGGCTATGAGACAACAACAGCTGAAAATCGAAGCAGCTCTTCAAGCTTTTCAGCAAAGGCAGTAGGATGAGGCTGCTCAACATCGTATGATGCTGCAGAATGCCATCACTGAACAATTCATGAGCCTCTCCCAGACGCTTGTGAACCAAATTCAAAATACTGCAGCCAACCTGCTTGGACAAGTTGCTCATGCCGTTCCACCTGTTCAACCACAACAACTCCCACAACCAGCACCACCCGTCCAACCACAACCTCATCAACCAGCACCACCTACCCAAGCACCACCAGAACAACCACCACCACCACCACAAGAACCACCTCCACAGCCATAGGTGACCATGATGGTCAAGTCATTTTTCCATCTTTCAAACCCATTTTTATTAATGACAAAGGGGGAGAAATTGGAATTTTGATGTCATAGAAGTATATAGCCAACACTCTGTGAATATATAATGGCTATTTTATCAAAACGTCTTTAATACGTGAGGTGTTTATTTCATATATTCCGCATCCATATCCTTGGTATGTTTCACACTCTTACATCTGTGATATCTGATATATTCTTACTGTTTATTATACACTGTTATCAGATGCATAAGAAATGTTGAACTCAGGGGGAGTACTTCATTTCACATTTATTAACCATGTCAACATACACTAGTATAACATAATCATCTCTGACATGATTTATTGTATTCATATATGATTATGTGCCTGTTAACATCAAAATTTAACATTATTTGTCATCATCAAAAAGGGGGAGATTGTTAAGTTCTAAGACTTTGGACGATGTCCAACCCCTCAAATTTTGATTTTGTTGATAATAATTAAAGGATAAATTTTGAAGTATCTAATGGTCTTGTTTAAGTAATATAGGATCTACGTCGTCCAATGCCGCAATGGTATTGTATCTCTCAAACTTAGACTTTATGTTTCAATAAGAAAAGCGTCCAAATATGTTTTGTAAAGAACAACAGTCAGCGTCCAATGCTTCTGCAAAGCAAGCATCCAATGACTATATAACCTACGCTCTATTTTGTATCTTAAAATTAATATAATGTGACAATACGTTTTCGATGATGATTCTCTGGAATACAACGATTATTCTCTCTCATTCTAACATGACATTCTATTTGAATTTTCAAAAAGTATTGAACAGGAACATAGAAGCTTCTCTCTGCAGAAAAAGTACAAGTAGCGGAGGCGCTACATGTACGGTTGTCTCCTCTAGCTCTCCACCCCTAGTCAAAATGTGACAACGGTCACATATTTTGGAGAGAACCACTTTTGGCAAAAGAACAGATCCCACAACGGATACTTTACACCAAGCTGCCTATATATAGAGGAACCAGCTCATGCATTAAAGAGTGACGAAATTTCAAAAAGGCTAAAACTCTGTCAAAACGACTGGATGATCCACACTTAAGCAAAAAATAACTTGCTACTTAGCTTTCCTAAGCGATTCTGTGTATTCGTGTTTACTGTAATATCCTCTCTGTGAGAGTTACTCTTTCTTTCTATACACAAACAATTTCTGTTTGGAAAGCCAGGAGTGGCTTAGTGTTAAAGAATACTTGGGTTTGTTTTAATCTCAAGGGGAGATTAAAGGTGTGCTAGGAGTGGCCTAGAGAATACTTGTAGCCAGAAGTGGCAAGGTTAGAATACTTGTTAGTAATCAGATTCTGATTAGTAGAACCCTTCAAAGGTTTTTTGAAGGAGAACTGGACGTAGCTCAGTTTGAGTGAACCAGTATAGAACTAAGTGTTCTATTCTCTCGCTTTCTAGCTTACTTGCATATATCTTAAGTTATCTCTTCAACGTACCACGAAAGTGTTTCTTTACACATTTTATCTACGAAAATATTTTACGTGTGTTCTGACGACAAACGAGAAAAAGCAGTTTCATTGAAGTATTCCATTTGAACCACTGGACGATAGCATAATCTTCTGTTTCACTAAGTTTCGATAAAACTTAAGATATACTATCTTCATGTTTGCTAAAGGATTTCGAAGAAAATATAAACACACTATTCAACCCCCCTTCTAGTGTGTTTGTCTATATTTCAAGTATGTGTGTGACTACTTTTTCTAACAATGGTTGCCTTGTTAAAGTAGAACTTAACTCTCTCTTCTTCTGAATAGATCCGTTGGATCAAGAGAGCTTTCATCAAGGTAGTGAATCAGTACACTGCTGCATAGAGTTGACGTTACAACTCATGGTGTGTGCTTCTTAACTGTGTAGACACGTTTGTCCTCACGAGTTATCTAAGCAATGCATCTTCTGATGATCCTTAAGTCATGCGTGGCTTTTGATATCTACCCCTTCACTTAAATTATCCCCAACTTCATGCCTCTAATCATATACAGCTTCTGATATCTGCACTTTGACCTGGAAAACAGTACTGCCTTTCCAACTTCTGGTTTCTTGCTTCTGAAGTTGGATGGACTTTAGATTTTGGATGCCAAGGCTTTAGGCAAATTCTTCACACCAAGTTCTCCATGCTTCTTGATAAGTTATGGTTGAGAATGTTTTGTGTTGTGCCAGCAGGACAAGTACTCCCATATCGTCACCCAATGATTATCATGTAAGACCTTTGTGACCTGGGAGGTCTAGGCGCAGTAGGAGCCCAAGTGTGAATGAAACCTAGATGGAGAATTAGGGCAACCTTATGAGTGGTATCCATGTTCGATCATAGCAAAGTGATTGATTTTGTATGTTGAACCGAAAGGTTCGTTTTGCTTGCGTCTCATAGAAGGGTGGAGGAACTCACTCCCATGCTTATTTTTCCTACAATTGAGGATGATGGATGGCCTTGCAATGACGAGGAAGATAGAACAGAATGCTACTACAAGTGTCGTAGATACAACGGATGTGGTGGAGAAAGAGGAAGGTCCTCTCAAAGACACCTCATGGATCTGTTTAGGGGTGGGTATATATTGATGTCATTGGTCTGGGTCCTACTTATTTTCCTGTAAATATGTGTGTAGACTAGGGATTAATATTATAATGTATCATTTTATTCAGTTGACTCAATTGTAATATGTCCAAATTGAAAGTTATAAGTGTGTATTTATATTTGTAGTATTTGGATTTCCTTATTGATAAATTGTTTATGTGTAAATATGAATTGTGAATTATTTACTATGGTTTGCTGTGGACTTGACACTTTATAAAACAAGTTGTTTTTGTGACGAACGATATTTCATTCATGGATGCTTTTAAACAAGTGTTAATCGGAAAGGATGATCGATGTTGGTGTTTCTAGTCTTAAAGTTACAAAAAAAAACTAAATAAGAAAGGTCGTTTTTAATAATCAATTATTATTTATTCCACAAATTTCAAAAATAATAACAAGAATTGTAAACCGTAACAAGGGGTGCTACAATTATTATTCTTAATTCCTATATATTATAATAGTCAATGTTTGAATTTTTCTCTTTTTTATTTGACTGGTGTTTGAATTTTTTTTGTTTTATAAAATATATTGTCTACAGTATTTTTTTTAAATGTTCAGTAATTAACAAAAAAAAAATTATTATATAAAATAAAAAGTCTATTTATTTATATATTTATATTATATTTTTTTTATACAAGTTATTAATTATATGTTTTCAAAGTCTATATATTGTTTTAATGTACATTTTAATTTTAGTCTTTTCAAACATGTTTTATAAAGTAATTTTTTTTTATAAAATTTTAATTAATTATAAACAATGTTTCATACTGTATAAGTAAGTTATTTATTTTTTTACTTCTATTAGAATTGACTTATGCAATTTTGTCAAATCATACTTTGAAAGTATTTTCAAAATGGACTTTGGTAATTAATTTTTTTTTTAGAAGCTTATAAAAAGTGTTGTTCCTCACTCGTAGTGATACACGGTAGATTGGTGAAGGCACCCAAGGTCCTCGCTGACATCGTCAAGTCCATCATTGGTTAGAATGTGGTTCTTTGCTTGTTATAAAGGCTTTTAAATCTCCTAGTCTAGTTCCTTGGAGAATTGGAAATAGGTGGTTAAATTGTATAGACATCACTAGTAGGATGAACTTTCGATACTCCCATATATACCGTGAATGCAACTTTTGTGCAGATAGACTGGCTTCTCATGGTCTTAGGATACAGGTTTTTTTTGGTAGGATCTTCTCCCGAATTTTATCTGGGTAGATTTCTTTCGGAATAGGTTCGGTCTTCCATACTTTAGGTTCAAATGATTGAACTCTCATGGGTTTGGTTGATGCCCCCCCAATGTTTTGTAACTCTTTTCTTTCTTTATTTTATGAATTCCAAGTGTGTGGCATAGGATTGATATTGGTTGTAGTGCCAACCTAGTTGGGATTGCAAATATTATTGGTTCCTTTGCTCTCACCTTTCCACTAAAAAAAATGAATAATAACTCTTATAAATTATAATTTTTTATTTAGCATGACCATAATGAATGATTATTACATAAGGTTTTAAATTCTACTCCCCATTGTGGTGACTCCAAAATCCTTGAAGCTGTTGTTTAAATTGCAGTAGTTGACAATTTTTAACATCTTTGTATAATTCAATATGACAAAAAAAAAATCCTGATAAAAAATATGACAAAAAATTGCTTTGCCAATTGTGATTGTGGTAGGTAATTAGGCATGTTTTTAAGCCGATGGTGACACTAGATAATTTGGAGCAACAACCTCAACCGGTAATGGCGTTGTTTCATATTTGCCAAAAGAAAGGAATGCATGTTGATATAAAATAGTGGAGGAATAGAGACGTAAGTATTGCTAATGTCTTTATAGATGGACAATTTGTTGCCTCTGCCTCCTCTGCTCAGAAGCATCTTGCGAAGCTGGAAGCCTCCAAGATTGCCTTACATAAACTTGAATGTTCTGTTCCCTCTAATGTGAAGTCTCCCACTAATATGAAGCTAAACTTCTATACTGACGAGGATGGTACCTCAGTTGTTGTAGAAGCCAAACGTAGACTCCATCAACATTGTCAGATTAAAAGATGGCCTAAACCAGAGTACATGTACGTACCTATTCTTTAAGATGATATATTCAAGGCTAAATTGCAATTTTGGTCCCCTTAGTTTCCCAAATTCATGATTTTGGTCCCCTAATTTTTCATTGTAACATTTGGTCCCCCTAGTTTTATAAATTGACGATTTTGGTTCATCTGTTAGATTATTAAATAACAATTGTGATTTGTAGAGTTATTAAGTTAATTATAAATGTTTGATTAAAGTTTTTTAATAATTAGTGATTTTAATTCATTTATAATTAACTTAATAACTCTATGTACTAATCACAATTATTAGTTAAAAATCTAACAGATGAACCAAAATCGCCAATTTGTAAAACTAGAGGGACCAAATGTTACAATTAAAAATTAGGGGGACCAAAATTGCAATTTAGCCTATATTTAATGAGTAAAATTGATTTTCTTTCAGTTCACTTGAATGTGTGAAACTTTTGATCTTCCTTGTTGACCAACTCGTTAATTGCTCCTCGACGATGGCTCACAGGGTTGTCAAGCATTCAGGTCCCGTTCATCAAAGGAGATATGTCTGCACCGTTCGGATAACAACTGAAGATGGTATCCTTCAAATATTAGGGTATGAAATATCTCAGGTGACGGATGCGAAGAATTTTGCTGCTTCCTTGATGCTTTTGTCCTTATAGGAGCGCAATCAACTAATCATTTGTGAGTGAGAATGGTGTTATTAGGGTGTCTCTCATCTCTTGTTTTAATTGGTTGTTGTTTAGAGAGTAGTGCAAATTGGCATATCAAATCACAATGCCTATTTAATTACTTTGGCAATTTGTTCGTGAAATTGAGAGAGGTCATCTTGTATGTAAAATGTATCATAATATAAAAAACAATTATAAAAGAGATTCCAAAGTTACTTCAATCATATGTTCAATTTCTTGCAAGCAAATGAATCTGTCTAGAGCTTTAAAACATATATAAAACTTATTAGAGAGCATCCCTTGATATCAAGTAAAATATGTTGACATGTAAATTACCAATTAGAGTAATTTGGATCGATGGACAAATTTAAGTACTTTGTAATATTCAATTTATTATATTCAAGTCTTAAGACAATTTTATAAAAACATGTATTCAAGAATTTGTGCATAATCAAACATTAAAGTATCTCCCACACATTTTCCCTTATCATAATAACTATAAACTCCTATTACATACATGTAATCAAGTGTTAAGTAGGCCAAATCTAAAAAATATTGTAATAAAAGAATTTTCTTATATAAAAAAAATCAACCTTGCACCAAGCCTTGGTTCTTGTTTATATTCTTTTCTTTTTTAAAAAAAATTAAAAGTGTTTTCCTTAACTAAGGATAATTGTCTTAGCATATTTTTTCAATATATTCACATATAAGTCATTTTATGTTTGACCCGAGGAACTTTATTATGTGAGATAAGTCACCATTTGATTATTCTTACTATGATACATCAATAGTAATTAAGTCCTCACCATATATCAATAGTAGAATTTGTGCATAATCAAACATTAAAGTATCTCCCATACATTTTCCCTTGTCAAAATAACTATAAACTCAAAATGAATAATAAAACTAAACAAAATCAATGAATAATAAAACGAAATAGATGAAATTAAACAAGACAAAATAAAATAAAAATGATGGTATATAACTATATGAGGAGAAAATGAAACAAGACAAAAATCAAAGGAGAAAAATTAGGGAAAAAATTTACAAATATATAAAGGAAACATGTTTCGAATGAATAAATCTTTATAGAATAAAAGAATGAGAAGAAAAAAAAAACTTATAATTTGGAAACATGGGTTAAAAAAAGAAAAAATAAAGATAAAAAATTAGAAAAGGTCATAAGAAAAATTTAGAAAGAACAATTTTTCACAAAAGAAAGATAATGACAAGGAAAGAAAAGAAAAAAAAACCTTTCAAATTTAAAATAAACAGGGTTAAAAAGGAAGAAAAAAGAGAAGGATTAAAAAAGAAGAGTCAAGAAAAGGAAAGTTTAAGTAGAAGTAAGAAAAAAGTATAAAAAAAAACCACTATTACGTATTAGCTTGAAATAACACATTGAGTTGATGGAAAACAAAGGAAAAACTCATTGAGTTGGTGGAGAACAAAGGATTTTTTTAGTGTTACATGAAGGAATTGGAAACGTGAAGAATAATATAAGTGTAGCATGGAAAAATGAATGACTGTCTGTTGGGCTTTTTAGTTTAAAATTGCAACCTAATTGATTGTTCAAACCAAACAAAATAAAAAATAATAATAAATGGAAGAGGAGTTTTGAAAACTCATGTGATGGAAGAGGAGTTTTGAAAACTCATGTGACATAACTTAACTATTTTCACGCATTTTTTTTAAAATAGCCGTATAAATTTTGAAGGGAACCCGCAATGCCTATACTTAAAGGCAACATTTCACATGATTTTCTTTGCTTTCCTTTCTTCTCGAAGGCTGAACCTTAAACTCTGCCTTTTGTCTTTGACCTACTTGCCAAATTCGACCTCTTCAACACATTGAAAAACTTCGTGATTATGTTGCACCTGATCGGTGATGCAACACCTACAATGTGACACAAACCTATATTTGCCTTTATTGTGGACTAATGCATAAAATATGTTCGCTTAAGGGCAAGCGTACCCTACGCAATAGTGACAGTAGACTTTAAGTCAGCATATCGAAATTTTCAGATTTCCATCTGATTCTCCAAAATAAAATACTGAATAAATAAAAAAAGTAGTTCAATAACTAAAATTAGGGGTGTTACATTTTGGAAAATAGAATTTCAGAACTTCAAAATGGTATTTGGCTTATTTTCAACAAAAACAATTCAAATGTCTAAATTTGCTTTTCAATCTAGCTGTGAAATAGATAAGATTTTTAGCTTAAGTTCCTTATTTTCTAAAAGATCTAAATAAAAATTTAATGGTTTTTAGTTCAAAATGGTTTTGAAAATTTTTTCAAAAATTTATAAGGACTTGAAATTGATTACTAAGCATAAAATAAACTTTTTAGAATTCAATTTATTTAATATAAAATTCCAAAGTTTATTTAATATCAATGGGAAATTAAGGGCATTTTAATAATTTACTTACCTTTTATATATAAATGAATTTTTGTACTTAAGTGTGAAAAGAAAATTATTTTTAGTCTAATTTAAAATATTCAAGTAAAACTAATTGAAATAATTTTAGGCAATTGCACACAAAAATGGTAGTAGTACAGAGTTTTCAATCATACAAAAGATGTTGTAGTAATTAAATAACCCCAATTTACACAAAACTAGGAATTGCATGAAATCAGTGGCATTTTAAAGAGGACACACAAGTCTCTAAGCCCACAAAAGGATTTTAGCTAATTCAAACCATAGTGTTCTAGCCAATGCAAATAGTACAAGTCTCATGCAACTAATACGACTCAACATCTCATGCACAGGTTTCAAGAATAATTGTGCATACACTTGGGCATGACTTAATGTTGGTTCTACATAAGGATTAGCCATTTTAACTCATGTTAAATTAGGGGAGGACAACTAGTGATCATTTCTCAAGTCTTTCAAGTCCTAAAATGACTCATACAATGCGAACACCAAATTTGTCTTGCCTTATAGACTCACCCAACCAGTTTTAATAGTAAATTCACTAAATTTTTTTGGAAAAATATAAATGATGTGAGTCCAGTTGGATTTAAAATTTAATATCAAGAACTACCAGACTAACAAAGGGTTTTGGCTAATTCATTCTACATCAATACCAGTTTCGAAATTAAGCTTTACACAAAACCAATTCCAGCACACATGTTTATTTAGTTTCAAATTCTCTAACTTCTCACACACTTGGTTGTGAGGACTTATTTTATGCCACACTTAGACACCTCTAGGGCAGGTTCAAATAGGGGAAGGCCCTAGGGTCTATGGTGAGGACTTAATTACTATTGATGTATCATAGTAAGAATAATCAAATGATGGCTTATCTCACATAATAATGTTCCTCAGGTCAGACATAAAACAACTTATATGCAGATATATTGAAAAAATATGCTAAGACAATTATCCTTAGTTAAGGAAAACACTTTTAATTTAAAATATATATATATAAACAAGAACCAAGGCTTGGTGCAAGGTTGACTTTTTTGAGATAAGAAAATTATTTTAATACAATATTTTTTAGATTTGGTCTACTTAACACTTGATTACATGTATGTAATAGGAGTTTATAGTTATTATGACAAGGAAAATGCATGGGGGATACTTTAATGTTTGATTATGCATAAATTCTTGAATACATGTTTTATAAAATTATCTTATGATTTGACTATAAATTGAATATTACAAAGTACATTGATCCTAATTACTCTAATTGGTAATTTACATGTCAACATATTTTACTTGATATCGAGGGATGCTTTCTAATAAGTTTTATATATGCTTTTAAGCTCTAGACAGGTTCATTTGCTTGCAACAAATTGAAAGTAGGATTGAAGTAACTTTGGAATCTCTTTTATAATTGTTTTTATATTCTGATACATTTTACATACAAGATGACGTCTCTCAATTTCACGAACAAATTGCCAAAGTAATCAAATAGGCATTGTAATATGCCAATTTGCACTACTCTCTAAACAATAACCAATTAAAACAAGAGATGGGAGACACCCTAATAACACCATTCTCACTTAAAGATGATTAGTTGATTGCGCTCCTTTAAGGACAAAAGCATCAAGGAAGCAGCAGAATTCTCCGCATCCGTCACCTGAGATTTTTCATACCCTGACATTTGAAGGATACCATCTTTAGTTGTTAGCCGAACGGTGCAGACATTTCTCTCTTGATGAGCTGGACCTGAATTCTTGACAACCCTGTGAGCCATTGCAAAGGAGCAATTAATGAGTTAGTCAACAAGGAAGATCAAAAGTTTCAAACATGCAAGTGAACTGAAAGAAAATCAATTTTATTCATTGAATATAGGCTAAATTGCAATTTTTGTCCCCCTAGTTGCTAAAATCCACGATTTTGGTCCCCCTAGTTTTTAAATGTAACATTTGATCCCCCTAGTTTTACAAATTGGCGATTTTGGTTCATCTGTTAGATTATTAACTAATAATTTTGATTAGTAGAGTTATTAAGTTAATTATAAATTAATTAAAAATCATTAATTATTAAAAAATTAATAAAACATTCATATTTAACTTAATAACTCTATTAATCACAATTATTAGTTGATAATTTAACATATGAACCAAAATCGTCAGTTTATAAAACTAGGGGACCAAAATCGTGAATTTGGGAAACTAAGGGGACCAAAATTGCAATTTAGCCTTGAATATATCATCTTAAAGAATAAGTACGTACATGTACTCTGGTTTAGGCCATCTTTTAATATGACAAAGTTGATGGAGTCTACGTTTGGCTTCTACAACAACTGAGGTACCATCCTTGTCAATATAGAAGCTTAGCTTCATATTAGTGGGAGACTTCATATTAGAGGGAACTGAACATTCAAGTTTATGTAAGGCAATCTTGGAGGCTTCCAGCTTCGCAAGATGCTTCTGAGCAGAGGAGGCAGAGGCAACAAATTGTCCATCTATAAAGACGTTAGCAATACTTACGTCTCCATTCCTCCACTGTTTTATATCAATGTGCATTCCTTTCTTTTGGCATATATGAAACAACGTCGTTACTGGTTGAGGTTGTTGCTCCAAATCATCTAGTGTCACCATCGGCTAAAAAACATGCCTAATTACCTGCCACAATCACAATTGGAAAAGCAATTTTTGTCATATTTTTTTTATCAGGATTTTTTTTGTCATATTGAATTATACAAAGATGTTAAAAATTGTCAACTAGCACAATTTTAACAAGAACTTCAAGGATTTTGGAGTCACCACAATGAGGAGTACAATTCAAAACCTTATCTAATAATCATTTATAATAGTTATCATTCATTATGGTCATGATGAATAAAAAATAATCATTTATAATAGTCATTATTCATTATCATTCATTTATAGTGAATAGATTAAGACACACTAAATAATAATTTATAATTGTTATGATTTATTATCATCCCAATGGATTTACTAGTGAGGTGATGAATTGATAAACATACGCACCATCCTTGTTGTTTCAAGGTCAAACTTGAGGTCGACATAGATAGCGCCGATGATGGACTTGATGATGTCGGCAAGGACCTTGGGTGCCTTCACCGATCCACCATGCATGACGGGGTGATTCTCTTTGGCGATGGCATCCACAAAGCGTCCCACTTGATCAATAAGGGGACGGGTATTATGCCGGATGAATTGGTGGAGGCTGTAGCGGACAGCAACGCGGGCCAGCTTCTCGGTGTTGGTGTTAGCGTCACGTAGAAGAGAGAGTTGGCCAGGCTGGAGGTTAGGGTAAATGAGGAAAAGGTGGGTGGTGATGGCGACACTCAGAATGGAGTCTCCAATGAAGCTAAGACGCTTATAGGAGACACCCTCTGTGGAGGAGGAGTGGGTAAGTGCTTGTTCTAGAAGACACTTTTCATGGAATACGTAGCCTATTATACTCTGCACTTGCTCAACCAAATGCTGCTGCATCTTGGCAAATGCAGTAGTGATGCAGTGGTGCAAATATTTCAACACTTTGTGTTTATGTATGTTTTTCTATGTGCCTCTGTATCACTGCAACTGAGGAGCAACGCTTTTTATAAGCTTCTCATTTTTTTTTAATTACCAAAGTCCATTTTGAAAAAAAAAATTCAAAGTATGATTTGACAAAATTGCATAAGTCAATTCTAATAGAAGTAAAAAATAAATGACTTACTTATATAGTATGAAACATTTTTTATAATTAATTAAATTTTATAAAAAAATACTTTATAAAACGTGTTTGAAAAGACTAAAATTAAAATGTGCATTAAAACAATTTGAAAACATATAATTAATAACTTGTTTAAACAAATATAATATAAATATATAAATAAATAGACTTTTTATTTTATATAATAATTTTTTTTTAATTACTGAACATTTAAAAAAATACTTTAGACAATATATTTTATAAAACAAAAAAATTCAAACACCAGTCAAATAAAAAGAGAAAAATTCAAACATTGACTATTATAATATATAGGAATTAAGAATAATAATTGTAGCACCCTGAGTTACGGTTTACAACTCTTGTTATTATTTTTGAAATTTGTGGAATAAATAATAATTGATTATTAAAAATGACCTTTCTTATTTTAGGCTTTTTTTTGTAACTTTAAGACTAAAAACACCAACATCGATCATCCTTTCCGATTAACACTTGTTTAAAAGCATCCATGAATGAAATATTGTTCATCACAAAAACAACTCGTTTTATAAAGTGTCAAGTCCACAGCAAACCATAGTAAACAATTCACAATTCGTATTTACACATAAACAATTTATCAATAAGGAAATCCAAATACTGCAAATACACACTTATAACTTTCAATTTGGACATATTACAATTGAGTCAACTGAATAAAATGATACATTATAATATTAACCCCTAGTCTACACACATATTTACAGGAAAATGACTAGGACCCAGACCAATGACATCAATATATACCCACCCCTAAACAGATCCATGAGGTGTCTTTGAGAGGACTCTCCTCTTTCTCCACCACATCCGTTGTATCTACGACACTTGTAGTAGCATTCCCGTTCCATCTTCCTCGTCCGTGCAAGGCCATCCATCATCCTCAATTGTAGGAAAAATAAGCATGGGAGTGAGTTCCTCCACCCTTCTATGAGACGCAAGCAAAATGAACCTTTCAGTTCAACATACAAAATCAATCACTTTACTATGATCGAACATGGACACCACTCATAAGGTTGCCCTAATTCTCCATCTAGGTTTCATTCACACATGGGCTCCTATTGCCCCTAGACCTCCCAGGTCACAAAGGTCTTACATGATAATCATTGGGTGACGATATGGGAGTACATATCCTGCTGGTACAACATAGAACATTCTCAACCATAACTTATCAAGAAGCATGGAGAACTTGGTGTGAAGCCAAGACGGACTAAATAATAATTTATAATTGTTATGATTTATTATCATCCCAATGGATTTACTAGTGAGGTGATGAATTGATAAACATACGCACCATCCTTGTTGTTTCAAGGTCAAACTTGAGGTCGACATAGATAGCGCCGATGATGGACTTGATGATGTCGGCAAGGACCTTGGGTGCCTTCACCGATCCACCATGCGCGACGGGGTGATTCTCTTTGGCGATGGCATCCACAAAGCGTCCCACTTGATCAATAAGGGGACGGGTATTGTGCCGGATGAATTGGTGGAGGCTATAGCGGACAGCAACGCGGGCCAGCTTCTCGGTGTTGGTGTTAGCGTCACGTAGAAGAGAGAGTTGGCCAGGCTGGAGATTAGGGTAAATGAGGAAGAGGTGGGTGGTGATGGCGACACTCAGAATGGAGTCTCCAATGAAGCCAAGACACTTATAGGAGACACCCTCTGTGAAGGAGGAGTGGGTAAGTGCTTGTTCTAGAAGACAAGGAAGGTGGATGATCCTATTGTGCAATTGAGACAACACACAACAGATCTCGTTGGCCTCCGAGTCTCTTGAGTTTAGGAGTAACCAATCTCCTTGGCTTCCAAGAAAATGAGCAACAGTCAACTTCAAGGTAGTCTATATAAGGACATTGAAGTGCTGCTAAAGTTCCTTGCCAGGAAGGAAACAACTTAGAGAGTTAATAGGTCAGAAGCCTCATCAACTTCTGATACTAGACTTCCTTAGCCCAAGCTCTCTTGATTTGTATAGCCAAATCTATCTAGCCATGGAGAGTCTGTAAACATCTTCTCATAGGAGCTTATTGATAGGTTTCTCCCTGTGAGATGTAATAGGTACCTATCCAAATAGAACTTGTTTAGGATAGGGAACCTAAAAAAAGTAATCAAGGAACTGCTGCTTCTGAAGGTTGTGAGTGACCACAACAGGTTGCTATGAGAGTCAAGTAATAGTTAAAAGTATCCAGTCTTTGAACCAGAGTTGCTACTCTGGGTTCAAAGCCTGGATAGGCTTTTAGAGAGAATACCTGGGTAGATAGCCTGCAAAGGCTTAGAGAATACTGGGGTTAAGCCTGGAGAGGCTTGTTAAAAGAATACTCGGGGGAGCCTGCAATGGCTTAGAGAATACTGAGGTGTAGGAGCCTAGATAGGCTTCAAAAAAGAAAGAAATACCATGTTGGAATTTGTATTAGTGGAAAGCCTATATTTGTAGGGACTGGACGTAGCCCAGGTGGGGTAAAGCAGGATAAATTCTTCTATATACTTTATCCTTCTTACTGCTTCTGATCTATGTGTTTCTGTATCTTTATATCGAGTAGCTTGATTTTTAACTGTTATATTTTTTATATTAAACCTTTCGAAGCTACTCAAACTGTTTTAAAAAGTCCAAAAGCATACATCTACTTATTGTTCTTAATTGATAAAACAAATTCTACCTACCCTGAATATGATATTTTAAGAGTAGCTTTTGAAGTAGTATATAACAGTATTTCTATATGATTATTATTGAAAATCTATTTTATACAAAATATTGTCAAAGGATATCGATTTCTCTCAATAAAGCTTCTTGAAGTTGTCCTTTGGACATATCCAAAACTTCAAAAGCTAAGTGTTCTTTTGCAGAAAAGTCATACTCGGTTAAGTGTGACTTTTCAACCCCCGTTCTAGTGACCTTCTGATCCATTTCAATTCGCTTAGTCAGGGACGTCAAGCCGATTATGTGATTCCCTCATGCCCAGAAGTCTCACAGCTCAACACCTTATCTCCCCCCAAGATCGCATCTGACAAATATATTTGTAGGTACCTTCTATAGTCAAGCCAATCCTCTTATTCAAATACTCATCTTACTCGTCACTCCTCAATAGTGTGTGAGTGTGTGTGTATGCAACTTCATAATGAAACTAAATAACCATTCTTTAAAATTGAATTATTTTTGTGTTTACATTTAGTTAGTCCAATATGACGTGGCGTGACAGGACTTTACATTTTATGCTATCATAGTTGATCATATCTTTTAGGAATAAACCTATAGAGAATATGTTCGTTGTGTCTTTTGTTTATGCTTAATGTTATTATTTCTACAAGGAAACGATTATCGTATGGTAGACTATGTGCTAGTGTATATCCATTTTCCTTAATGAGTTATGATCAGTTTACAATGTTAGGAACTTATAGCTAGATGTATGCCCCATCTAAAATGGATATCTTGATGGTGACAACTCAAACTATGAGATATGGCTACCAAAGTGACTTAGCAAGTTGTTGTCATAAAGCAATTAACTACTATAATCATTTCATAAATGCATTAGAAAGGATGGAAAAGGAAATTGAAAATCCCTTATTTTGCTACAAGATTTTAGAGGTCATACCATTAAATTGCATTTGTGACTCCCTTGCAACAAGAAATAGCTGTAGAGCAGTAAAATGAACTAAGAAGGTACACCATCAACTTGCTAACTTATTGATGTATTAGCAAACTTGTTGGTTATTTTTAATATCAAACTACAAATGCATAAGTTGTGAAAATATGTTTAAAGCATGAATACGATCTTATGAATACAAAAAAAAGAATAAAAAAAGGACACAAGGATTTTATCCTAGTCCACCTAAACAATCGTTGGGTTATATTTAATTCCTAAGCTAGGTTAGATTTTTCCACTACTTTAACCCTAAACTAGTATTTTTTTTAAGCAACTTTTGTAGGCTTTCTCAACAACAACAAAGATAGCCACACACTATGGTAAACACCCAAAAGTAGTATTGTTTCTATAGTAGTCTCTCTAAGTTCTTTCACAACCACAATACTTTCAAACCAAAACTAGCAACCTAGTCAGCTAGGGAGAAAATAAAACAAGGACAGGATAATGGATCTTTCTTTCTTTCTTTCATTCTTTTGTTATCTTCTAAAGGCTCCTCAATTTTCTAACTAAGGATAGTATCACAGGGATAACCCAAGGGTCAAGCAAATAAAGCTCAAGCTTTAAGCCCACTAATAAAAAATTATTTGTTATTAGTTTTTTCAAGAAAAAAAGGCCACACATATGTTGGCAAAAAGACCCAACATACAACTCTCTTATTTAAAGTAGAAAAAGTCTTTCTCAAAATTTGCTTTAGGTCCCACTTAGTGTTAGGTTGGCCCTAGATAGACATGAAGTTTTGGAGCTAGCTGTAACACATAAATATTGGTGAACCTTTCTGGATTTGTAAATTTGGAATTAGTTTTTGTTAATTTCGGATTGAGTAATTGGAATTAACAAACACTAATTCCAAAATTATGAATCCAGAAAGGTTCACCAATATTTATTTGTTATAAATTAGGTATTCCAGAAAATAACCAAATACCTAGAAAGAAAAAAACTTACCTCGGACACGTAGAGGAGAACGACCTCTAAACTTATAAAATGGAAAGGAAAACGTTGGAATATTAGAAATTACAAAGGTGTAGGAAACAATTCATGGAGTGCAGGAAGCAATTGGCTAAACTTGACCATAGAGGATTGTAAAATTTAATGTAATTGTTAGGCTCTTGCTATTTCCACTTCCTTTTTTTGCTAAGTACACTCCTCTTTCACTTTTTAAAAATTAAATTACTTAAATAACCTCTCCCTTACAAACCTTCTTCTCTCCCTCGCACACTCCCTTTTTCAGCGCAACAACACACTCCCTGTTTCATAGCAACAACACCCCCCTCTCTTTCACTCCCTTCACCCACTCCAATCTCTTGCTCTAGTCTTCCTTTACTCATTCCTTGCTCAATCTCTTGCTTTAGCATTAGGGTTTTTTCATGCTCGAAACTTTAATGCAGTATGTTTATGCTCCCAACTACTTTCCTTTACTCCTCCCTTGCTCAATCTCAGTATGTTTATTTTAGTTGTTGCAATGGAATGTCTCTTAGAGTAGTCCAGATTGAATGACCAATATCAATTATATGTTTTCTCCACTTCAATTGTTCACTAATGTACAATTTTCCCTTTATATGGTGTTTTTAATGGTCTTAATGTTGTACTTGAATTTTTCCAGATATTATTCTTAACATTCCAAAAAGTACTTTCCAGAACACAAAACAGTATTCCGGAAAGTAATTTCTAGAATACAGCTTTATGTTTTAACATTCCATAAGTACTTTCTGGAACACAAAACAATATTCCGGAAAGTATAATCTGGGACATAGTTTTATTTTTTAACATTTTGGAAAGTACTTTCCGGAACACAAAACAGTATTCTAGAAAGTACATTCCGGAACATAGTTTTATTTTTTAACATTCCGGAAAGTACTTTCTAGAACACAAAATAGTATTTTGGAAAGTACATTCCGGAATAATAATTATATATGTTATGGGTATAAAAGATATATATGATAATAACAATTAGAAGAAGAAAAACAAATGAGAGTGTAATTAGCAAAAGAGAGAAGTGGATATAGAAAAGCCTAATTGTTAACTTTGATGTCCAGCCCAATTGTATGATCCAAAATAACAGCGGATTAGGCTTATAACCTATTTAGTAATAGGCCTAGGTTTTGTTCGTCAATTTTCTTTTTTGCGTGAGCATATAATAAATGTTGGTACTGATAGTGAGTTCTTTTTACAAATGATTGTCTCCGGACCATGAGCGCACACTACGGAGGGTATTTCCCTCCCAACATGATTTATTTCATACCCAAAGTGACATTACCAGGATTCGAATCCTGGACCACTTGGTTAAGGAACACAAATGATTGTCTTTATTATAAGGATTGTGTACCACACATTATTTTGCTTGAATCTCGTAGGAACAGTTCTGAAGTACTATACATCAATTATTTTCTCCAACTCCAAAGCTCAATAGTAGCAATTAGTTGAGTGCCTCTTCGAGGAGCCTATAAGAAACCTATTACATGACCATGATATTGGTATATTTCATTGTCTTAGGGAAATTATTAGGTGGTTTCATAATCCCATTTGTTTACGATTTCAATTAATTTTTATATGATACATATTTAAAATTTTTAATTACCAAAAAAATAATTACAGTCCATGTCGTTTCATAATCCCATGTGTTTATGATTTCAATTAACTTTTATATGATACATATTTAAATTTTTTAGTTACCAAAAAAAATTACATTCCATGCGGTTTCATAATTCCACGTGTTTACGATTTCAATTAATTTTTACATGAGGCATATTTAAAATTTTTAATTACCAAAAAAAAGTTACAGTCCATTGTATATAGAGATTAATGGGGATTATAATAATTTCATACTATCTAATAATTTCTCTTATATTCAAGTACACATGATCATTTAAAGAGGAATGTAAAAGATGCTAGGAATACACTCTCTAACACTCTTTTGAGCACATGTTTATTAGTTGAAATTTATTGAAAATCAGACAATTTTGTAAATCTCACTTCATATTTAACAAATCTCTCATGATGTGTAATTTTCAATAAATTCTAGGCTTAATTGCATTTTTTATTCCCTGACTTTAGCATACATGCAATTTGGATCCCTGTATTTTAAGATGAGCTAACTTAAAGTTTACTCAATGTTACAATTGATTCCTTCCATCGGTCTTATGTTAAAAACTTAACGAAATTTACTTATGTGGCATTGGATGTTGACATGGCAACTGATGTGTCATAATGATGTGGCATGCAAAAGATGAAAATTCCATAAATTTTGCAACAAGTGAGGATCAAACCCATTACGCCATACTCCAAAACCCAACATGCTTCAATAATATATAAGCGAAAATTATAATATACTAATGAGTAATGTTTGCTTAGCAGTTTAGTGTTGTGTTTTGGAGCAAGGGGTAAGGGGTTTGATTTGCACTCATCGCAAAATTCATGATTTTTTTCTCTTACTTTCACAAGTCACCTCATCATAACACGTCAACAGCCACATTAATATCCAATGACACATAAACAAATTTCATTAAATTTTTAACTAAAGAATGACAGATGGATTTGATTGTAAAATTGAGTGAACTTTAGGACCCAATTAACTCATTTTAAAATATAGGGACTCAAATTACACATATATCAAACTTAAGAGATTAAAAGTGCAATTAAGACTAAATTTTAACAAAGAAAGTGTGTTAAAAATTGTGTTCATATCACTACTTTTATTTAAAATGGAATTATATAGTGTTATGCATCACAAGGATAAGGCCTAAAGTACAATAGTTTTGCAGCTCTATATATTGAAGTGGAAGATAGAAATTACGTTAGAAAATAGAACACGAAACTATAAATTTTTTTTTAAAAAAAATTCTATGTATATAAACTCGCTACAGACATCTAAGAGGCCCTTCAAATTGAATTTGTAGGAGGTACTCCACTGTGCTCATGCATCTATATATGTTTAGACCAGTCCCACACAAGTACTCTTGTTATGTTATTCTCTTTTCTTAAAGTGAGAAATGATGAGCAATGCATATAAGGCAATGTTGAGAAAGAGATTTTGGAATGACAATGAACAAGTCTCCAAGGAGAGGTCCGAGAGGATGAACATTGTTCTATTGAAATGCCAGCGTCTGTTTACAAATGAAGCTTCAACTTCAAATTCTGGCCAAGAGGAATCCTTGGAAGGAGAATGCTATTACTATGATCTTGTGTTGGAAGAGTTCTTGAGTAGGATAGAGGAGGATGCTATGAGGTTGAACAAATCTTATGGGAAGATGAAGGCGTCTATTGTTCTCCGTCAGGATCATGAACTGGTTTCTAACGAATATCTGAGGGAAATTGCAAAAGAAAATAGTTGGCAATGTTGGGAGCTGCAATGTTCATGTTCACAGGACAAGGAAGCTCAGGATTGGAATGGCCACTATTGCCAATGTTGGGGTTGGGCATGTCAGGATTGAGGGCTAATTTCAAGAAGACACCTTATGGGAAGTTAAGGGTGGAGGACAATGTTCAAAGGACTTCTAAAGAGTAGGGAATTTTCATTTTCTTTCTGTATTGTATCCTTGTATTAAACATTTCAGTTTGTTGTCAAATAGCTTCATGTTAAATTCTAATTGCAGTGTGATAGGTATTTGTCTCTACTGTTTATTGTTTTCTTCCTTCACTACTTACAGGGGCAAAGCCCCAAAATAATATATTTTAATTATTTATAATTGTTTTAAATTTTATGTTAAATTCTAATATATTTATTTACGACTTTATTGATGAAATTTATTTTAATTATTTATGATTGTTTTAAATTTTAAATTTTATATAATATTGAATGGATTGAAATTAGTATTCAAAAATAAATAAGCTATATGGAAATTGACTTTTTACATCGGTTATAATTATAACTGATGTAGAAAGCTCATTTTTTTACATAAATTGCAATGATAGCTGATATTGAAAGTTCACATTTTATATCGGTTATAATTAGAACCGATGTAAAAAAAAAGAACTTTTTACATCTATATCGCCTGCATCCATAATGACCGTACAACCAATGTAAAAAGTCATTTTTAACCAATGTAAAAAGCGTTTTCTGCACTAGTGTCAAGACATTTAGTCCCCCAATTTTTCAAAATTAGCAATTTTTTGTCCTTCCAAAAGTTGACCATCCATGGTACTTATGTTGACTTGACGCTTATGTGGCAAGAAATTAAATAGTACTAAAAATAGAGTGTCTAGTGGAAATTGAACCTAAGACCTCTTACACAAAAGCTACACAATGAACCACTAGGCTACAAAGTTTCTTTAGTTAATATTGTAAACAATATTTGTCATATATCATAACTAGACAAGTTTTTTTTATTTTTCTTATTTTATTCTAATTATTAAAATTAATTAAATTACGTAAATTAGTATGTAAATTATTTACATAAATTATTATATGTAATTTACATAAATTTATATTAATATGTAAATTATAAAATAAAATAAAATTTTATTAATTGGTATAATTTCAATTAAAATAAATTACATAAAAACAAATTTATGTAATTTGTATAAATTACATAAAATGATTTATATAATTAGAATAAAAAAAATTTATACATGAAATAAATCTAATATGTTTATTTTATTTGTACAATTTTTTTAATAATTTACATATTATCAGTATAAAAAATTATTTTGAGTAATTACATATTTTAATTATACAAATTTGTTTTATGTATCAATACATATATATATATATATATATTATAAATTTTAATTAATTTATAAATTATTTTAATTATACAATTCTAGAATAAAAAAATTTATATATTAATTAAATCTTCTAATTAAAATATATATTAATACGTTAAATAAATTTGTGTAATTAAAATATGTAAGTTACTCAAAAGAATTTTGTATAATTATAATGTGTAAATTATTAAACATTTTGTATAAATAAAACAAAAACATTTAATTTATTTAATTTATAAATTATTTTTATTCTAATTATATAAATATAAATCAATATAATTACGAAAGTTAATATATAAAATATTTATATAAATAAATTTAGGTATTTTATAAAAAATACATAAATTTATTTTTATGTAAATTATTTTTATTCAAATTATACAAATTAATAAAATTTTAATATTTATGTTTTTAATAATTATTTTTTATGCGGTAAGAAAAATAGACAAAGCTACATATTGATATAAATTTATGAAGTTTGTGTAAATTACATAAAATAATTTATGTAAATAATTTACATACTATTTACGTAATTTAATTAATTTTTATATTGAGAATAAAATAAGAAAAAATTAATAACTTGTGCAATAATGATATATAACAAATATTGTTTTCAATATTAGTTAAAGAAACTTTGTAGCCTAGTTGTTCATTGTTTAGTTTTTGTGAAAGGAGTCTTGGGTTCAATTCCCACTAGGGCACTTTATTTTTCATACTATTTAATCTATTGCCACATAAGCATCATGTCAGCAGCTTACATTGCCGCATCAATCCAAGGAAGGACTAAAATTGCTGATTTTGAAATTTTGGGGGACTAAATGTCTTAATTTTAAAATAGGAGGACTAAAATTGCTGATTTTAAAAATTTGGGGGACTAAATGTCTTGATTTTAAAATAGAGGGACTAAAATTGCGGATTAAGAATTATAGGGGAACCAAAAATGCATTTTAGCATATAAATGTATCCACTTTCAAGGGAAATGAGTGATATTTTTTTGAATAAAGCGATGATATGCAAAGCATCAAAGAGAAACTTGACATCCCAACAACGTTGGCACCCCAAGAACTACCTATCCTCTGCCCCATACCAACAATTTATTAAAAAATAAAAAGGTTACACTGAATAATATCCAAAGAGAAAACATGGACAATGCAAAAAGCATATACAACTTAACTAAATCTGTAACTAGGGAGTCCTAGCCTTTCTCTTCGAAAAGGCTCACTAATAAAATGTGGAATTAAATCCCACCAATTAAAACCACTAGAAGTGATACCAAAGTTTGCAAGACGATCCGCACACATGTTGCCTTCATGATAAATATGAGAAATAGCAAACTGCAGAGAGCGTGTAGAGACACAACAATTTTCCCAACGAACCCTTAGCCACCAAGGCACAAGAGAAGGAGAGTGATAGGCCTGAACCACCAAAGATGAATCACATTCAATCCAGAGGCAAAGCCATCCTTTGTCTAAAGCAAGATCAACAGCTTGAATAACCGCATTCAGCTCAGCACAAAACGCAGTTGAAATGCCTAAATGATTAGCAAAACAACCTAAAAGATTCCCCTGCCAATCCCTGAATATTCCTCCACATGCAGCAGTTCCTGGGGTCCCTCTGGTAGCCCCATCAGTGTTACATTTGATCCATCCTCTAAGAGGTGGATTCCAAATTACCTCTTGAATTCTGGGAGCTTTGCTGACATGACCTGAAATGGAAAAAGATTTAAACAAAGTAAACTCTTCCAAAGAAGAGTGCATAGTACCATGAGAATGATTGCCCGAAAGAGAAACTGGAAATGAGTGATATGTCATTAATAGACTTTACAATAATTTAAGGGTATAAAAGGAACTTTGCAATTAATATATTTGAAAGTGGTCAATGTTTCTTATAATTAGAAACAAAAAATTACAATTATTTGTTTCTTACATATACGAACGAATGTAGTATATTTTAAACTTAATTTATTAAAAAATATATCGTTTTGGAATTGCCTCTAGTCCTTTGGGTTCGATATTCGGACTTAAAATCTGTTGTCACTATTGTGTAGGGTACGCTTGCCCTTAAGCGAACATATTTTACGCATTAGTCCACAATAAAGGCAATTGTAGCTTTGTGTCACATTGTAGGTATTGCATCACCGATCAGGTGCAACATAATCACAAAACTTTTCAATGTGTTGAAGAGGTCGAATTTGGCGAGTAGGTCAGGGACAGAAGGCAGAGTTTAAGGTTCAGCCTTCGAGGAGAAAGGAAAGCAAAGAAAATTGTGTGAAATGTTGGCTTTAAGTAAAGGCATTGTGTGTTCCCTTCAAAATTTATACGGCTATTTAAAAAAAAAGGGTGAAAATGGTTAAGTTGTGTCACATGAGTTTTCAAAACTCATCTTCCATTTATTATTATTTTTTATTTTGTTTCGTTTGAACAATCAATAGGGTTGCAATTTTAAACTAAAAAGCCCAACAGACAGTCGTTCATTTTTCCATGCTACACTTCTATTATTCTTCACGTTTCCAATTCCTTCATGTAACACTAAAAAAATCCTTTTTTCTCCACCAACTCAATGAGTTTTTCCTTTGTTTTCCATCAACTCAATGTGTTATTTCAAGCTAACACGTAATAGTAGTTTTTTATTTTTTTTCTTCTAATGAAACTTTCCTTTTCCTTTTTAATCTTTCTCTTTTTTCTTCCTTTTTAACCCTGTTTCTTTTAAATTTTAAGGGTTTTTTTTTTCTTTTCTTTCATTGTCATTATCTTTCTTTTGTGAAAAATTGTTCTTTCTAAATTTTTCTTATGACCTTTTGTAATTTTTTTATCTTTATTTTTTCTTTTTTTCCCCATGTTTCCTAATTATAAGTTTTGTTTTTTTCTTCTTCTTTTTTTCTTCTCATTCTTTTATTCTATAAGGATTTATTCATTCCAAACATTTTTCCTTTATATTTTTGTAAATTTTTTCCCTAATTTGTCTTCTTTGATTTTTGTCTTGTTTCATTTTCTCCTCATATAGTTATATACCATCATTTTGATTTTATTTTGGGGGAGCTCCAACCCCAATCCTTGGGTTTAGTGTAAGAGATGCATAAATCATAGTTGTCATGCTTGTTTGGCATAAGATTCATCATTAATTTGCATTATTGTGAGGATTTGGGTAGTTGGGTAGCATTTATGGTAAAGGGGTTACGCATAATCACGAACCCTATGACCTGCAGAGTCGCGGACTCTCGCTTAAGCGAGCTCTGCATGGTGCTTAAGCGAGGAGCCCCTGGAGTGGGAAGTACTCTATGCAATTCTCGCTTAAGTGTGAGTTTCTGGCGCTTAAGCATGGTGTTCTAGTGCTTAAGCGCGAGGGTTTGGCGCTTAAGCGCAAAGCTCCAGGGACCGGGTCTAATTGGAATACTCTGACGCTTAAGCGCAAGTGTTTAGCGCTTAAGCTTGGCACTATGGCGCTTAAGCGCTAGGATTTGATGCTTAAGCGTGAGGTGCCAAGGTCAGGATGGGTTAAGCACAAAATTCTTGCTTAAGTGACTGGCCCCTGGAACATTATGTTTAGTTCTATCATTTCCAAGTTATTTTCCTTACTACATTTTGTATGTTTATATGATCTATGAGGATAATGATATGTAATAAATGAAAGAGGGGATTCCTTTGGGGATCAAAGAAAGTGATATATATATATATATATATATATATATATATATATATATATATATTGATAAGTTAAGCATGCAAAATAAATGAATTGTCCACTTTAGAAGGTAGGCGGGATCTTCCGTCACTTCCTACCTTCCGAAGATGTGGCATAGCTCCTTGGGTCGGAGGAGAATAATACGAGGCCAAGGCATAAAAGGAAAGGGACGCCTTTAAATATATTGAGCTCAATAGATGCCGTAGGACGGAAAAAGAATAAAGAAAGTTAACTTAAAGCATGCAAAGTAAATGTTAAGATTATGTCAATAGTGATGTAAAAGTAGCATATGATAGTGATTTATAGTACTTTCATGAATGATAAAAGATTATAATGCATGTCTTTAACACTCACTGAGACCCTGTCTCATCAGTTTAGTGTTTATGTTCCAGATTAAACAGGTTTGAATTATGGAGACAAGAGGCCTAGAAGATATTATGTTTATGTAGCAATATCTTTATAGGCTAGTTTTTGTTAAAAGAACTCTTTATGTATTCTTTTGGCATAGGATCCCATGTATAGGGATTACCTTTTATGTATATGATGTAATTACTTAAGAATGATGTAGGCCCTTGAACAGTTATACTCTTGAGTAATAATATCATATATGTTTATATTATCCAGGTTGATGACTAAAATGTAAGTTAGATGGTAGTACCCATTAGGGTGTTACAATGGAAAAGACTAAAGAAGTTATAATGAATTCATTTGAAAACAATGAAAGCAAATGCAAGGAAGTTTTTGAAATTATTTACAATGGGGGGGACTTGCCAACTTTATTGCCCCTTGCATGCAGCTAGTCGCTTTTTAAACTTGGAGTTGTTCTTCACCAATCCTTCTATGGAATGTGATTTTGAGGTGGTAAACAAACTGTATGCATGGATTGAGAGATTAATCTCTAATCTAGAGGTAAGACAAGATTTTTGAAGAGCTACCCACTTATAAAACCAGTGGTGGTATGTTTGGAAGTAAATTTATAATTCAACAAAGGAACACTATTTTTACTAAGTGAGAAAATTTTTCTCAATTCTTCTAACTTTTTGTGTTATATCCATTACTGCAATTGCATAACAGTTGTAGTGGACTTGTTACATTTAGTGCAATGGTGACTATCATATGGATTGTCAACTCCAAATTTGCAACAATTAGCTATATAGATTTTGAGTTTGACATGTAGTGTGTCGAGATGTGAATGCAACTAGTGTCTTTGACCAAGTAATTTATTAATTAATAATTTTAATAATTGTTATTAGTTAATACTTTTTACTCTTAGTCACTTATAATTTTTTATCTATATTATTTGTTACAAATTCATTCTAATAAAGGAATAGACTTGAGCATAAAAGACTACACAACTTGGTGTATGTCAAATATAATCAAACATTGATTAAAAGATATAATTATAGAGATGAAATTGATCCAATTTCACCCAATGACATTGATGAATGCAATGACTGGCTTGTGGAGTAAATGGATGGTGATGACGATGTTGGGAATGGAAGGGTGTTTAAGGATGAAAATGATGATCTCCTTAATTGGTATGTTGTTTTTTAGGCTTCAAGATTAGACAACCAATAACATATACTAGGTAGAAGACTAAAAAAAGAAAGGAACCCCTTAGTGTTGTAGATGTTGAACCTAAGACAAAAAGAAAGGTCAAATAAGAGCATTTTCTTACTTTAGAGAAAAAGAGCAAATGATTGAAGTTGAAGATAATAAAACTTGGAATAATCTAAAAAGGAGTTAAAAGGCATTGATTTTGAGGACTTGTAAGGAGAAGAAGTTGAAGAATAAGCGTCATTATCAAACAATGAGAATGATAATTATATTGGGGAAGGGGCAGAGGAGAATGAATAAATGTTTACTTGATGTTTTTAGCTTCCTTCTTTTATTATTGTATGCCTTGCTAGGATGATCGTAATTAGGTATGCATAGGAAGAAAGTCAGTGAACTTAATTATAAACTAGAGGTATGATTTTTATTAGTATTATTTATAAAACTGGTGTTAATTAGGAATTCATATTTAAGATTTTAAAATATATTCTTTATCTTTTTAGGCTGAGACATATGTTGTTTTGGGGAAATTTTCTAAAGTTGACTTCACTGGACATGGGTGGTATTTGGCTTGTGACTGCATGATGTAACCCCCCTTCTAATTAAATTTAATTTAAGTATATAATTTATATTATATATAAAAGTATTAACACATTCAATTAATATCCAAAATATATCCAAATTTTACATTTAGGAAGGAAATATACATAATTACTATTACAAAATGATCCTTCTTTAAGTACTGTCTAGAACTATTATCCACCCAAAATTTCCATCCTACAGCTCTGGTAATATCTGCATCTTTTTCTTCTAACTAATCTCTAGTCACCTGCAATTTAAACTTCCCTAAAATCTAGGGACAAAATTTACCGGATCAGGCATTTAATTTCTCATACAAAGAAAAACTATATCAATCAGATAAAATTCATATATATCACATAATTAAAATAAATGCAATATGATTTATGCAAATGCAGTTTTTGACTCAAAATCATTTTGACCCTGCTCCATGGAGACTTCCCCTTTGAGTGTTTAGCAAGTAACTGGCCTACCATTACGCACTGCAATTCAGCTATTAGCCCCTACTAAACGCGAATAAGCTAAACATAATTAGGAGATCAGGATACCCAGGAAGGCCACCACGACAGCATCTCAGTCCAGATTCCGGCCACTTGTGGGATTGCCAATATCCTTCACCCCCATAGACTATATAATCACAGACTATACAGTCCTGTCTAACTTACTCTGCTCACCCAATTTTATTACTCATGACTACCGCTGTCCCCGTGTCAACAATATCTTTTTAAAATTCATGACTACCGCAGTTTCGGTGTCAACATTTATCATTTCACATGACTACTGCAGACCCGGTGTCAACAATATTTCTATTTTAAAAGTTCATGGCTACCGCAATCCCGGTTAGCCAACATCAATCATTTCTTATTTTAAATATCAAAATCATTTCTCATTTGAAATCTTTGTGTTTCCCCCAAAAAGACTCATGCTTATGCAATATGAAAATGATCATAAGTAAATAATTAACATTAAACAATCACATAAAGAAATATAAAATTTAACAATTATCATCATAACATTGGTAAATTACTAAAATATCAATTAGGTCACTACTATAAAAAGTTACTAAACTACCCTTGCTCTTTTTCTAAATTTCCAATTTTACTCTCAATTGTAAAATTACCAAATTACCTTTATTCTTTCCTATTATTTCCCATTTTGCCCTTGATCTTTTCTCAAAATTCCAAAATTATCCTTAAACTTTCTAGAGCATATGAATTTACCATTTTACCCTTATACTTTTCTATTATTTCCGAAATTGCCCTTAATCTTTTTATAAAATTCCCATTTTACCCTTAAACTTTCTAGAACCTATAAATTACCATTTTACCCCTTAATATTTTTATAATTTACAAAATTGCCCTTATACTTTTTATAAAATTCCCAATATGTCCCTACATGTGAAATGACTATTTTGCCCTTGGTTTTTGAATAAATTTTCACATAGTACCCCTTAAATCTCTTCATGGCCGTGAATGGCTTCCAAAAAATTTTCCAACCAATTTCCAAAATCAACCATGTAATTACAATAAAAAACAATTCAACCAAAGTTCAATCAATCATAACACAACATAAAATCAACCAAACATTACATCAAACACCAATTTCACACTTCTAACATCAAATTTATATAAATCCTAAATCAATTTCATGGCTATTGATCAATTCTTGAATTTAAACCTCAATACATGTTTCTCCTACTTCCAAGTTATCTAAATTTGAAATTAAATGCCAAGATCCTTACCTTAGATCCTTAATTTGATGAAGAACCCTTGAATCCCTTTTTCTCCCTTTCTCTCTTGTCTTTTGAAATTTTTGAGTTTTTCTTTCAAATCTCTTCTCTTTGGCTGAACATCTTCTAAGATTTGTGAGGTTTGGATTGGTTTCTCTCTTACTTTTGGAAGCAAGGATGAAGTTTAATGGAGGAGGTAGCAGCTGCCCAAAGCTCACGGTTTTGGGTTATTTTGAGAGCTAGCTTTTTAAGTTTCTCTTTTGCTTTTGTTTCTTATGTTTTTAAATAAATTTTCTCCACCCAAATTTTTTTTATACGTGCAGCTGCTGCCCTGGGTCCAAAGGCAGTCAATTTGGCTGAAATTCCAGCCCACTTGGGCGGCTAAAATTGCTTCCTTAAAGGAGTTTCCAATTGTGTGGTCAAAAGTCAAAAGTGTAGATAATTATAGATAATTCTAGAAGGTTTTAGGGCTTCTTAATTATCTTACAAACTAATTAGAATTTTAAGAAACTAGCACCACAATTAAATTCCTCACTATCAAAAACCTTGGGGTAGTGTCTTAATTATCTCTTAATCAAAGTCTAATTAGCTTAATTTAATTACATTAGAAATATTGAGTTGTCAAGTTTTGATTGGCTAATACTTTCATTTTTATTTTTCTTAGTTAAATAATGTTAATAATTATTCTAGACATACTACAATTAATAGGAAATTCCGTAGATGTCATACAAATTTTATCTTAATTTTCTACCTTAAAATTTTATCGTAATAATTTCTCAGAGTTCTAACTTTCAGAAAATTCTAAAAACTATGAAATTAGCATTTTAATTTCTCAACTGTATATTTTCTTAATCTACATTCAATTATCTTTTTATTAGGTTACAGTTTACTCCAAAATGCTACACTGGAAAAATTTATCCTGGACAGCTGTCTGACAAAACAGTCCAGTCAACAAGAATTCAAACAAAAACAAAAATATCAAAAGATTCAAAAAAAATTTTTTGAATAGAATTGTATAAATTTTATTATGAAAATATGTACAGAAAGTTTCTATGAAATACAGTACATAATTTCTCATATATCTATGGAAAAGTATTTACAAACAGTAAAATAAAATAAGGATGTTACACATGACACCAATTATGACCAAGTTTGAAGTATTTTATTGTGTTAGTTGTTGTAAACCTCGTGGTATACTTACTCTTAGGTATGTTATATGGTATATACTATAATGTTTGGTATGATTTGTATTATATTTATAGTTGTCAAACTTTGAATAAATGTTGTATATTAGTATTATCATATGGTTTGATTGTTTTCAAATTTTTTTTACCATAAACAGATACACTATTGAGTTCCTAATTAATGATGGAGTAGAATAATTTCCTTTGAGTAGCCCTAATGTTGATGTTCAACATCTACTTGGAAAATCTTGTGCTAAACTTTATGATGAGTGTGAGGTATTATTTTAATGTTATCTATTATATTATCTACGTAATATTGTTTACAGAAAGATTATTTTTTAAGATTAATATTAAACTATGTTTCACAAGATCCATTCAATAATGTTGTACCACTTTTATTTGATAAAAAACTAAAGGATATGGTTGTCCTCATAAAGATTGTAAAGAGGCCTTCATTATTAGAACCGAAGACATTGGACGATGTCTAACCCCTCAAAATCTATGATTTTGATTATAACAAATGATATTAAATTTTGTATAAGCTAATGAGTTTACTTGAGTATTACAGGAAACACACCATCCAACGTACCTATGGTATTGTAATTTCAGTACTTAAGCTTTATATAGAACACATCTCTAAGCATCCCATATACATGGAACTTGTTTTAAAATAGACCATCCAACGTCTAACGTGCTGTAAACAAACAATCGTCCAAAGTATCGTGAAACCAGTATGCAATATACTAAGTCTATTTGAGCATCCAAAAGGAGCTAAATAACTTACATAAATATTTCTATCCAAGTTAGTTAACGTCCATATGCATGTCCATTCACATATACACATCACGAGGCTAATACATATTCTAGAAGCCCTGAATATTCTTTGTTTCCCTTGTATGATTTGAATGTTAATCATTTGAATTCTAGTGTGTACAAAAATAGCTAAGCAAATAACGAATATTCCTTGCAAAATTTGTAGTGGTACAGGTAGTGAAACATGTCATGGAAAGGATAGTACCTTTGTCCCCTTTCTTTCTCCACCCCAAGGTGCCACGTAGCAAGCTACAGATATGTGAGACAACAAACACTTTTTTCGAAGGCTCTAGAATTCACAACAGATCTTTGCTGAAGCCTATAAAAGGAGCATTAAGCACATAAATCAACTACGAAGAATTCTGAAATTTCCAAGTGTTAAAACTCTGTTGAATTCTCTGGATGATCAATACTTGTGCTTAGAGAGTTATTCCTTTGTTTTTCAAAGTTTTGTATTATGTTCTTCATTGTATATCCTCTCTGTGAAAGTTGATTCTGAATTGTATTTCCATTCAAAATGTTGTTTGGAAAGCCAGGAGTGGCTTAATGATCAAAGAATACTTGGGTGTTTTTAATCTCATAGGGAGATTAAAGGTGTGCTAGAAGTGGCCTAGAGAATACTTGTTGTAGCCAAAAGTGGCAGGGTAGAATACTTGTTTTTGTAATCACTTTTGATTAGTGGAACCCTTCAAAAGTTTGAGTGAACCAGTATAAAATCAAGTTTTTATACTCTCTCTTAAAACCTTAACTTGTTTCCTCTTGTGTTCATTCTACACACCTTGGACACGCTAGTTCTTGGCTTAAAACCTTTTGAGAAAACTACTTTTATCTATTAAACAAAATCTGCTAAAACTTAGTTTCTATGAAAATGTGTTTTTCAACATTGGACTATCCTTTAAGATCTTTGTTTAACAAATCCCTTGTGAAATCTGTTTTGAGGAAATCTCCATATTTGCGAAAAAAATTTAAAGTTTACACTAACAACTATTCAACCCCTTTCTAGTGTGCTCCATTTATTTCAATTGGCGTCAGAGCTCAGCCTCTTGGGTTGAGTACTTTGCAATACAGAGGAAACTAGATCCTATAACCTGATGAAGAACAAAAGTTTCATTCTATTATTTATTCTCATCCTCTTTAATTTCCATTAATCATTTTTTGCTTATAAAAATATATGACTAAATTCATTAATTTTACAGTTCAATACACAATACTAAAATTAACGGTTAAAGACAAAAAATACATCATTAATATATATTTTCTTTAATTTGGTGTTGTATAGGACACTAAACTTGAAGACATATTTACCTTAAAATGCATTTCGAATATATTGGTTGAATCAAATAGATTATTTAAATCTAAGGGATTTGATTTATAGTTGTGAACTTTAGCTTCTGGATGCTAGTCAAAACTCTTCCGCTCCACACAAATTTGGTATGTTTTCCTCATATGCTCCATGAGTATCCATGGTTCCACTTCTCGAATTGTATTGCCATTAGCTACCGACATTGTCCCTACATCTACAACCTCGAATTTGTTTAACGTGGTTTGGGTCCTCATTCCTTCATCCACGACACAACTTTGTTTAATGTGATTTGGGTCCTTATCCCTACATCCGCAACAAGTTTTCTAGATGAACTTTTTAACCCTCCTTTCACATGACCCCCCTCTCTCACTTAGGGTGGTGAATCCCTCTTCAGACTCGGTGGTTTTTCACATATCAAGAACCTCTGTTTATAGACCTAACATCCTAATCCTAAAAGAGGAAGCAAATCCTTAATTTATAAATAATATCTTTAAATTTAAACAAATCGTAAAGATAAGATAATATCTTTTTAAATCTAAACAATATTCTAGAGATTTGAAATTAACAAATTAAATTGTTTCCCAACAATCCCTCCCTCGATTAAATGTTTCTAATTTCATCTTCAACTTCTGGATGCTAGTCACAACTCTTCCGCTCTGCACAAATTTGGTATGTTTCCCTCATATGCTCCATGAGTATCGATGGTGCCACTTCTCGAATTGTATTGCCATTAGCTACCGCCATTAATACTCTTCTTTTCTGTGGTCACCAGGCTGCATGATCAATCGGCTCTAATACCACTTGTGGTGGAAAACACACACCTCTTCATTAATCACAATGAGAAAAAACATGCAGCTAAAGAAAAATGCAACACCATAAATAAAATAAGAACAATCATAAATTTATTTAATGTGGTTCGGCCCCTCATGCCTACATCAACCCAATTTATTTTGTTAACGTGGTTCGAGCCCTCATCCCTACATCCACGACCTCAAATTTGTTTAACGTGGTTCAGGCCATCATCCCTACATCCAAGACACAACTTTGTTTAATGTGGTTCGGGCCCTAATTTATAGATAATATCTTTAAATTTAAACAAATCCTAGCAATACGATAATGTCTTTTTTAAATTTTAACAATATTCTAGAGATTTGAAATTAAAAAATTAAATTGTTTCGTAACAAAACACTCTAGAGGCTAGATTGGGATAGTGGATCAATGATTGGTTTAAGTTTCAACATTTATAGGCTTTTGTTTGATTGATTATGATTTGCTTAAGTGTGGTTTGATCCAACGATTTTAAATTGTGTAGCGATTTATTTCATTTGCTCAAGTGCAGTGATAAATTTTTCTAATCATAGGGACTATTAGGAGTGAATGATTCACTTCTATGGTTCACCCATCAATTACAATAACCAGAGACTAACAAATGTGAAAGCAAGGAACCACGTGAAAGAAACTCCGTTGATTTCTATTTAATCTTAAATTAAAGTGACGTGGCAATTTAACTGAGGTGGCATTCTCTTATTGGTGCGACAAGAATTGGGGACAACAAATTTCCATACCCATTCTAGGTCAGACTTGTTATTTAGAAATGATTATACATATAAGGCATGTTTGGGTAAGCTTATCCAGAAGAACTTTTGAGGAAGAAAAAAAAAATGAGCTTCTCTAAGTTAAAATCAACTTATGCATAAGTTAATTTGTAGAAGCTCTCTCATTTTTTAAAGAAACAACATGAGAACTTTGGTTAAAGGTTCGAAATTATAACTTCAAAAAATAAGATATTTAAAATAGAACTTCACATGGTTCTTTAATCAAACTAGCAACGTGTGGTATGTTTTCAATTTAAGAAAGCTTACTTCAAAATTTAATTTTAATGATTACTTTAATCTTAATTAAAGTATTTGTTGTTTCTTTAACTATCGAATTCAAATAAACAGAAATAATTCACTTTGATCAGCAAGCATCGGTACTTGCATTAACTCGTTTTGATCAGAAATAATTTATAACTCATTTTGATTTTACTTGTTACTAATGTTATCATGAAATCAAACGAATCATAAACAGAATAAAGAAAGAATTATATAAGAAAAATCTTTGTTGAAAATGTAAAGGAAAACATGTTTCCATAAAACTGGAGTGTCATGAATACGACGTAATGGTGTACAAGAAGTATGTAGTGTTCAAAAACCATAAAATAATTACAAGTTGTTACCTATTTATAGAAACTACAAATAACAAAAAAGTAACTTGATTTAGACATGTGTCTCAAATTATAATAATTGTGCATATATATGATTTTGACACCTGTCTCGTCCTTGCACTGTTAAATACCTTTAACTGCCTCAATAACTGCTTAATCTTTATTGATATATCGACAATATTGAAATTGAAAAACATTCCATTCACATACTCCCTCTCTCCCAAAATAACTGTAGTTTCGCTTTTGAAAAAAGTTCCAAATTGATTGATGTTCTCACTTTTCAATGAGATATTTAAACATCTATTTCAATTTTGCCCTCTAATAAATAATATTGTCTTGAAAGACTTAATAATGCATTTATTGAAATTAAGAAAGAGATTAAGGATATTTTAGTAAAATTGTCCCCTAATAAATACTATTTTCTTGGAATACTTGATTTCTTAATCTGTGTGAAATAATCTTAAACATCAGTCATTGTGGGACAGAGGGGGTATTAGGTAATCCTTCTTCCTCTTCTGAAAATATTCTTCTCAGACTTTTTGACAAAAATGGGTGAAAAAGGAAACCAATTACCCAAATAGTGTGGTAGTAAAATACATGGCAGGTGTGATTTTTGCCATGTAGGATTCATAAGGAGCCACCCTGAGTGTAGCCTACAAGAGGCGCCAGCTTGTTTGTTGCCTCCTAGTCATTTGCACCAGCATATATTCATTTTCATCTTTTTAATTAAAGTGCTTTGAAACAAAACAACCATTGTACACAAGGCAAAGGTCAATGTGGCGCCTCCTATGCAACCACTTGACCACACGTCCCATGAAGCAATTTAAATATTAATTATTAACAGAAGGCAAGGGATAGGGTGGCACCTCCTGTTATATTGGTGGCCACAATTCAGCTGGCACCTCCTGTAGGCTACACTCAGGGTGGCGCCACCTGTGCTGACAACATGCAGTGCACGAAACTACTTCCTGAGTGGCACCTTGTGAATCCTACATAACAAAAATCACTCTTGCCATGTAAATTGTTTTACTACTACACTATTGGGGTAATTTTTTTTTTCACCCATTTTTGTCAAAAAGTCTTCTTCTCGACATATCTTCTTGTCCATAGGTATTATTTTTACTGTTGTCCAGTTATATTATAACACGTGTATTATTTTTCCATGTCATCAAACTAACTTTTAACACCGTCAATTCATCCTCTACCCATCCAAATTCCTGAATCCAGTAACTATACCACTTTTCCCAAATTTCATTTTGGGAAATTCTCTCCTGGAAACCCTTAATCCAGATTCAACAGTGGGAAAGCATGGGAAGCAACGAATCCAAGAAGAATCATTCAGCAACCTCTCAATTGCAAATTCACAGTAGGTCACCGCTGTTGAAAACATCATAGTTAATGAAGACATTGTCGCAACTACTATGCATAATGAGGGCGGCGTCGACGAAGGTGGTGACACCGCCAACAGAATGGATGACTTGTGCCAAGTTGCTATCACGGACGTGGCGAATGACCTCGATGATGTTTTTGGTGTTTGACTCACTCTTGATGCAGATCATGATGGCGCCAGTGCGTATGCGGAAGAAGGCCTCGTCAAGGTTGCAGTAGTTGCAGGCAGAGGGGATGCAGAGGTTTTGTGATGAAAGGGGTCAGATCGAAGGAGAAGGGATTCACGGTGTCAAGGGTTAGTTTGATGACGTGGAAAATTAGTACAAGTTTTAAGATATAATAGGGCAACAGTAAAAACAGTACCATAGGTACTATATGTAAGTTTCGCCCTTCTTCAGGCTCCAATTACAACCTTTTTTACACCGATTCAAGACTCGTAAAGGTACTATTGGATACGTTGACATGAATAATAGTTCATTGCACATTTTACTGCACAAACAAAAGTCTCTAAAGATGCAAAATTTATGCCACCAATTACCACCCTGTTGCCATGATGTAGGACGTACAAGAAGTAGGGGATGGTCACCAGCCTAGCGCCTCCTGTTGGCTACAACTGGAGTAGTGCCTCCTATTCTGAAAAAAGCAATGCGAGACTATGAACGGAGTGGCGCCTCCTGTTCAATAGCAAACGAAGATCGCGAAACATCACTTGGACTAGTGCCTCCTGTATGTTCGACGTGACAAAAATCACCCATCAAATGTAAATAGTTTTAAAACATAACTATTTCGATATTTAGTTTTTTTAAGCTACTTTTGTCGAAAAGTCGATCTTCTCGAAATACCAAACATCTCCACCTGAATAGTATCATTTTTTTTATAAAACATCATGTCACTATTACCAAACACCCTTTCTCCATATTGAAAATACTTTTCGATATTTTTAAGTCTTCCTTAATGAAACACATTAATTATCAAAAATCATTATCGATCTTCTAAACTTAGAAAAATTTACCAACAACTCCAACACCCTTATTAATACCATAGTACCCATATAATTTCTAAAATAGTCAACACAACATGTGCACAATTTCTAAAATAGTCATTTAAAACTGCCTTGAAGGACAATTCTCTACTACTAATTGCATAAGACACCAACAAAACAATGCAACATAAATTTTCAAGAGAGAATGTATTATTGAATTAAAAAACAAGTGTTGGCTTTATAGACTTACAAGATAGAAAACAAAAACAATAACAAAACCACATTTTACATGGCCTACAATGTGGCAACTAATTGATAAAAGAAAAAAGAAAAAAAACTAACCCCTGTCTCCACATCCCTAGAGATTAAAAATTAGTACTTTAATAAACCCAAGAACCAAATAATAAATAACATCATAAACCAAGTAACCCATTGGTGATCCAAAATAATTCAGGGACCATTTAACGAATTTAACAATAGCTAGATATATTAAATACCACCATGAGACTCCCTTAACATCCCGTAGGGCATCTTCTTAAACTTAGTTCCAAACAATCCCGGTGGGTTAACTCCGTGAATTAACAATGTAGTCACTGCTAATCCCAATTGTATTGTTGTCAGGCCCCATTTTCTATCTTCCAAGTTTTCTCTTCCCCTCAAGAATAATGGTTCCAACGAATATTTCTCAGAAACAAATCCATCATCATATTAACCGAAACAACAGACGCCGTCAATTTTTTTATTTATAGGAATCAAACTTGGATACAAAGAGTTTACAATAACTCACGCACATTGCTCAACCAACTTAGCTAGATTCCCTTGGTCCCACTATTGTAATTGTCTGATATTTTAGTCCATTTCTTAATTTGTCATATAATATTTAACGAAAATATTGATGTGACAATACAGTGTCATGTTAGCCTTTCCATTAAACATTGGATGTTAACTCAACAGATGAATCAAGCTTTGGAAGGTGGTGAACACTAGCTTATGGATACCGCATCCTCCCAAAGAGCCATACGATGGTGGTGATGGGGATTCTCGTACACAGCAATCACAAGCCAAGGTTGCCTGTTGATTAAAATCATGCATTCAAACAAGAAAGATATTTGTGTTGGAAAATAGCATACACCAACACAATAAAAATCTTTCATGCATCCTAGTCATTTTATCCATAAAATCACATTCAAATACAATTGATGAATTACAAAAAAAAATAAATATTTAACTATCAGTAATATTTTTTAGGCCTAAAATAAGAAATTCAGTTGCCTCATACATAGGTTGTCCATATTTAGCTGGGAACCTCAAAGAGTCCATTTAAACAGAACTTTCAATAAATCACAAAATCCCCACTCAAAACAAACCAAGAAATTGAAGACCCATCTATAATAAAATTCCATCTAACGCAACTTTACCACATTTACATGATAGATGTAATGCATTTAGGTGTGATATCACCTAGGGGTACACCAACACAGAATCCACCTAATAAGAATCTCACTCTAGCCCAACTCCTCTTGAATTTGAGTAATGCACTGAGAGTCCCTCAACTAATGCTGCTTTTCACTCTGCTTCTGAGTAGTTTGTGAATAATCATGTTTCACCCTCGACTCATTCTACTTCTGAGTAGAAGTCCTTTGAGCATTGTCCTCCACCCTTAACCCCATAAGGTGTCTTCTTGAAATTAGCACTCAATCCTGACATGCCCAACCCCAACATTGGCAATAGTGGTCATTCCAATCCTGAACTTCCTTGTCCTGTGAACATGAACATTGTAGCTCCCAACATTGCCAACTATTTTTCTTTTGCAGTTTCCCTCAGATATTCGTTAGAAACCAGTTCATGATCCTGATAGAGAACAATAGATGCCTTCATCTTCCCATAAGATTTGAAGTTGAAGCTTCATTTTTAGATAGACGCTGGCATTTCAATAGAACAATGTTCATCCTCTCAGACCTCTCCTTGGAGACTTGTTCATTGTCATTCCAAAATCTCTTTCTCAACACTGCCTTATATGCATTGCTCATGATTTCTCACTTTAAGAAAAGAGAATAACATAACAAGAGTACTTGTGTGGGATTGGTCTAAACATATATAGATGCATGAGCACACTGGAGTACCTCTTACAAATTCAATTTCAAGGGCCTCTTAGATGTCTGTAGCGAGTTTATATACATAGAATTTTTTTTTTAAAAAAAATTTATAGTTTTGTGTTCTATTTTCTAACGTAATTTCTATCTTCCACTTGAATATATAGAGCTGCAAAACTATTGTACTTTAGGCCTTATCCTTGTGATGCATAACACTATATAGCTCCATTTTAAATAAAAGCAGTGATATGAACACAATTTTTAACACACTTTCTTTGTTAAAATTTAGTCTTAATTGCACTTTTAATCTCTTAAGTTTGATATGTGTAATTTGAGTCCCTATATTTAAAATGAGTTAATTGGGTCCTAAAGTTCACTCAATTTTACAATCAAATCCATCTGTCATTCTTTAGTTAAAAATTTAATGAAATTTGTTTATGTGTCATTGGATATTAATGTGGCAATTGACGTGTTGCAATGAGTGCAATGAGTGCAAATCAAACCTCTTACCCCTTGCTCCAAAACACAACACTAAACTGCTAAGCAAACATTATTCATTAGTATATTATAATTTTCACTTATATATTATTGAAGCATGTTGGGTTTTGGAGTATGGCGTAATGGGTTTGATCCTCACTTGTTGCAAAATTTATGGAATTTTCATCGTTTGCATGCCACATCATTAAGACACATCAGTTGCCATGTCAACATCCAATGCCACATATGTTAGGTTCTAAGACCCTGGACGATGTCCAACCCCTCGAATTTCGGTTTTGATGATAACAACTAAAGGATAAATTTTGAAGTATCTAATGATCTAGTTTGAGTGTTATAGGATTTACGTCATCCAATTCCGCAATGGTATTGTATCTCTCAAACCTGGACTTTATGTTTTAATAAGAAAAGCGTCCAAATGTGTTTTGTAAGAATTCTACAGGCAGCGTCCAATGCTCCTGTGAGAGCAAGAGTCCAACGATTAAATAACCCACTCTGTAGTTTCTATCTTAAAATAATATTATAAGGAAATACGTTTTCAATGTTGATTCAGTATAAGGCAACGATCACTATCTCATATTTTAATATGCCATTATATTTGTTTTTTCGAATAGTACTGAACAGGAAAAGAAGAAGCTTCTCTCTGCAGAAAAAGTACAAGTAGGAGAGGCGCTATATGTACGGCTGTCACATCCATCTCTCCACCCTAAGTCAAAACGTGACAACGGTCACATGCTATGGAGAGAACCGCTCTTGGAAAAGGAAAAATCCCTCAACGGATATCTTTCAACAAGCTGTCTATAAATAGAGGAATGAACTCATGTATCAGACTGACGAAAAATTTATAAAGAGCTGAATCTCCGTCAAAACGACTGGACGATCTATTCTTAAGCAAAAAGAGCATTCTTCTTAGCTTTGCTAAGCGATTTTGTATATTCGTGCTTACTGTAATATCCTCTCTGTGAGAGTTAAGTCTTACTTTCTATACTCAAACAATTCTATTTGGAAAGCCAGGAGTGGCTTAGTGTTAAAGAATACTTGGGTTTGTGTTTAATCTCAAGGGGAGATTAAGGGTGTGCCAGAAGTGGCCTAGAGAATACTTGTAGCCAGAAGTGGCAAGGTTAGAATACTTGAGAGTAATCAGATCTTGATTAGTAGAACCCTTCAAAAGTTTTTGAAGGAGAACTGGACGTAGCTCAGTTGAGTGAACCAGTATAAAACTAAGTGTTCTATTCTCTCACTTTCTAACTTACTTGCATATCTATTAAACTATCTCTTCAACATACTACGAAAGTGATTCTTTACACATTTTATATACGATTATCCTTTACGTGTGTTCTAACGAAAAGCAAGAAAAAGCAGTTTCATTGGACTGTTGATTTTAAACTGCTGGACGATAGCATAAGTTTCTGTTTTACTAAGTTCTGGTAAAACTTAAGATATACTATCTTCACATTAGTTAAAGTTTTTCAAAGAAATTATAAATACACTATTCAACCCCCCTTCTAGTGTATTTCTCTATATTTCAGTTGGCATCAGAGCTCGACCTCTTGGGTTGAATACTTAGTAGTACAGAGGAAAGATCCTGAGAAAGATGGAAAATGAAGGACAAGCTGTGAACAGACCACCACTCTTCAAGGGTGTCAAATATGATTACTGGAAACAAAGAATGATAGCATTCTTTGAATCTAGCCATATTGACATGTGGGAAGTTGTGGAGATGGGCGACTATATTCCACTTGATGCGAGCCTCAACGAAATCCCAAAGGCTAGATGGATGGAAGAGCAAAAACAAATATTTTATCTCAACTCCAGAGCCAGAAACATCATCATGTGTGCACTAAGCGAACAAGAATACAACAAGGTGGACAGTCTCAAAAGCGCAAAACAAATGTGGGACACTCTTGCATTAACGTATGAGAGTTCCACTCAGGTAAAACTTAACAAACCCAGTCTCCTTACTCGTCAATATGAGTTGTTTAGTATGGAAGAAAACGAGGACATACAAAGTATGTTTGGACGGTTTCAAACCATACTAAATGAACTTAGAGCACATGGTAAACATTACAATAACTATGAACATATTGACAAAATTCTAAGAAGTTTGCCTAGGAAATGGAGACCACAGGTTACAGCCTTGAGAACAAAAAAGGAACTGGACGATATGTCCCTAGAAGAACTCGTGGGAACTCTCAAGGTGCATGAACTAGAACTGCATTAAGATAGTGATGGCAAAAAAAATAAGTCCCTGGCGCTCAGCGTCCAGAAGCCAAGGAAAGCATCATCGTCCAAAGCCATGCAAGCTGAAACATCATCAGACGAACAATATGAAGATGATGACTCAGACGAGAATGATGAACTATCCTTTATATCCAAAAGGATACATGCTATGTGGAAGAAGAAAGGTGGATCCAGATGGAGAAACCTAAAGAGGAAAGACTTCAAAGAAAAGAAGGAGAAGAGTCCAATTGTATGCTACGAATGCAAAAAGCCAGGACACTTCAAATCAGAATGCCCAGATCTCAACAAAAGCAAGGACAAGAAGAAGAAATTCTTCAGCAAAGGAAAGGGCAAGAAAGTTCTGATGTCCACATGGGAAGACCTGGACGATGACTCATCATCGGACGATGGAGAAGAAGAGGAAGCACACATATGCCTGATGGCAGACACCTTAACTGATTCTTCTGAACCAGAAGAAGAATATGAGGTAGATTTTAATGACATAGATTCAATTCAAGAAGCTTATCATGAACTACTTTCAAACTCTTCTATTTTGTCAAAGGCCTATAGAACTTTAAAGAAATCATCCAAATCACTTTCAAAAGAAAAAGAAGCTTTAGAAAAAAGTGTTAGACAACTAGAAAGTGAAAAGGAGGATTTACAGAAAAAGTTTACAGAGCTCTCTGGAATGATGCTGCTCAAGCCTATAAATCCTATGAGGATTCAAGGGCTAGAGAAAGAAATCTTTCCATAGAGATTCGAAATCTCAACACAGAAAACAAAAGGCTAGTTGAGAAGCTTCTGAAAGTTGAAGCAGATACTTCCTTAAGAGGTCAACCACATGCTGTTGTAAAACTTCATGAAGAAATTGACAGCCTAAAGAAGGATCTGTCAAACTTTGTCAAGGGCTCTGACAACCTCAAAAATCTTTTAAAATATGAAGGTTGTAAGAGACCAAATGACAGGTCAGGACATGGATATAAGGGAAAGAAATATATTCATGATGAGGAAACAGATGTTTGCTACTTCTGTGGGAAACCTGGACATATAACGTCCAAATGCAGACACCTGCTTAAGAAGGGAGTATTCAATGCCCTTCGAGCTAACAAAAAAGGACCCAAGTCAATCTGGATACCTAAGGATAAAATTGTTCCTGTTGCAGACATGCTTAACAGCAGGAAAGAAACTCCAATCATGGTACCTGGACAGTGGGTGCTCACATCACATGACAGGAGAAAGGTGTATGTTCCAAAGCCTCCTACCCAAGACTGGTGGGACAGTCACTTTTGGAGGGAATTAGAAAGGGATGATAGCTGGCGTAGGTAAGATTGGTATACCACCCTATCCTTGCATTGATAAAGTTCTTTATGTTAAAGGTCTTAAACATAATCTACTTAGCATAAGCCAATTATGTGACAGTGGATATAATGTTGCCTTTAACAAAGGTGAATGTACAGTCAAAAACTCTGATGGGTCCCTTCTCTTTACCGCAAAGAGGCAAGGCAATCTGTATAAGATTAAACTTGGGGAACTATCAAGTCAAAATGTATCATGCCTAGTTTCTGTACAAGAAAATCATTGGTTATGGCATAAAAGACTTGGTCATGCAAGTTTGAGGTTGATCTCAAAGCTGAACAGGCACAACCTCGTAAGAGGACTACCAAGTATGTCATATAAAGATGATCTTCTTTGTGAAGCTTGTCAGAAAGGGAAACAAGGGAAAAGTTCTTTTCAAAGTAAAAACATTGTTTCCACTTCTAGACCTCTTGAGCTGTTACATATTGATCTGTTTGGACCCACAAGAACAGCCTCGGTAGGTGGTAAAAGATATGGATTAGTTATAGTGGACGACTATACTAGATGGACATGGGTCTTATTCCTATCCCACAAAGATGAGTCCTTTAAGGCCTTTTATAACCTCTGCAAAAGAGTTCAAAATGAAAGAGGAGTATGCATTACTTCTATCAGAAGTGATCACGGGGGTGAATTCGAAAACGAAAGTTTTCAAAGGTTCTGTGAGGATAATGGTATCCTTCACAACTTCTCAACACCTAGAACACCACAACAAAATGGTGTAGTTGAGAGGAAAAACAAGTCGCTCCAGGAGATGGCCAGAACCATGTTGAATGATAATTCAACCCCTAAACACTTCTGGGCCGAAGCAGTGAATACTGCCTGCTATTTACAAAACAGAATCTATATAAGGCCGATATTGAAAAAGACTCCATATGAATTGTGGAAGGGTAGAAGACCCAACATATCCTACTTCCATCCATTTGGATGTCAATGTTTCATTCTGAACACTAAGGATAACCTGGGAAAATTTGATTCTACGTGTGATGAAGGAATACTGCTTGGATATTCTGAAACTTCAAAGGCATACAGAGTTTATAACTCTAGAACCTTAGTTGTTGAAGAAGCTATCCATGTGAAGTTTAATGACAACAAGCCTGATAAGGAATTATCAGAGCTGGACAAATCATTTACAGATCTCAGATTGGATGATGCAAGTAAGTCATCAGATTTGTCCAACCATGATGTCTTAGTTGAAGAATCAAATGCACCACTGGACGGTCCAGTCGCAGAACAAAGAGAACCAAATGGACGTAACTGGCAAATGAAGAAACATCATCTACAGGAGCAAATCATTGGAGATCCAAAACACAGAGTCAAAACCAGATCTTCACTTCAATGACAGCAAGGTCACACAGCATTCATATCTCAAATAGAACCTAAGACTGTGGACGATGCCTTAGAAGATGAAGGCTGGGTCAAAGAAATGCAAGAAGAACTTGACCAATTTCAAAAGAACAATGTCTGGAAGCTAGTAGAACTCCCCAACGACAAAGAAGCTGTAAGAGCGAAGTGGGTGTTCAGAAACAAGCTGGATGAAGCAGGTAATGTTATGAGAAACAAAGCAAGGTTGGTAGCAAAAGGTTACTCACAACAAGAAGGTATAGATTATACTGAAACTTATGCTCCCGTTGCACGTCTGGAGGCAATCCGCATTCTACTGTCATTTGCAGCTCATAGCAATATGAAGCTATATCAAATGGACGTAAAAAGTGCATTCCTCAATGGACTCATAAAGGAAGAAGTCTATGTGGAACAACCCCCAGGATTTGAAAGTGATGATTTTCCAAACCATGTTTTTAAACTTAACAAAGCCTTATATGGGTTGAAACAAGCCCCTAGAGCTTGGTATGAAAAACTCAGCACATTTCTGTCAGAAAATGGTTTTTCAAGAGGAAAAGTAGACACTACATTATTTCGCAAAGACTACTCTTCTGATTTTATTATTGCACAAATATATGTTGATGATATCATATTTGGTGCCACTAATGAGTCTCTCTGTGAAGACTTTGCCAAATTAATGCAAACTGAGTTCGAGATGAGCATGATGGGTGAGCTGAAATTCTTCCTTGGACTCCAAATCAAACAAACTGAAAAGGGAATATATATACATCAGACTAAGTATGTCAAAGAGCTGCTAAAGAAGTACAAGTTGGACGATGCAAAACCAATGAAAACTCCTATGCATCCAACAACAGTACTTGGACTGGACGACAACTCAAAGAAAGTAGATAATACTCTATACAGAGGTATGATAGGATCACTCCTATACCTCACAGCGTCCAGACCTGACACCATGTTCAGCGTATACTTATGTGGCAGATTTCAATCTGACCCAAGGGAAGTTCACTTAACTGCTGTTAAAAGAATCTTTCGATATCTTGCTGGAACCACTAACCTTGGGTTATATTTCAAAAGGCAGAAAGATTTCAGGCTAATAGGATACTATGATGCTGATTATGCTGGAGATCGAATTGAAAGAAAAAGCACAAGTGGAGGGTGTCATTTCATCGGTGGTAATCTAGTCTCTTGGACATACAAGAAGCAAGGGACCATTGCTCTGTCCACTGCTGAAGCAGAGTATATTTCAGCTGCAAAATGCTGTTCTCAAATCTTGTGGATCAAACATCAACTTGAGGACTACAACATATATGAGAGTAACATTCCTAGCTTCTGTGATAGTAAAGTTGCTATAAATCTTTCTAAAAATCCCATATTGCATTCAAGGGCCAAACATATAGAGATTAAACATCACTTTATAAGAGACCATGTTCAAAAGGGTACTGTGGAATTACACTTTGTAACCACAGATAATCAGCTTGCTGATATATTCACCAAACCCCTTACTGAAGACAAGTTAATCCTTCTGAGGGACAAACTTGGCATGGACTCTGTAAAGGAATGATTAACATCTACATGATGCGTCCAATAGAACCATAGCGTCCAAAGGACATGTCGTCCAAGGAACACTAGAGTCATGCACATGCATTACATACATTTCACTTAAGTCCAATATGTGGACGATGTCTTTTTATCTTAGTCTTTTCTTTTGATTCAAATAATCAAAACGGATCGTTTTAAGAGTAAGTATGAGCTAATACTCTATGCTGAGTCACCAAAATGTTAGTAACCGTACACAGTTACCCACATTCTTCGCACGTCTCATCATGGCGGGTTTTATGGCGTCATTTACTTTTCAAATATTCAAAAAGCCCAAAACCGTTTCATATCCTCCAAACAAAGCCCAAATATACACTTATCAATTCATCACAGAAAAACACCACCATATCAATCTTCTCTGAGGATATCATCACCCTAAACACACACACACACACACACTCTCTCTCTCTCAGAAACCCAAAACCCTCTCAGAAAACCTAAAAATCCAAACTTTACTAGCATGGCAAACTCTGCAAACTCAAGCAACTCGGAACCCGACGTCCTCACTTACCCTGAAACCACAGTTGTATGCCAAGGAGCTGCTACAGTGCACATTGAGCACTTCTTCGACATCGAAAAGCTTGAGAAGCTGGGACTGAACCTGAACGAGAGCCTTCTGAAGTGTGGAATCAGAGGCTACTTCAATGAAAACCATAAAATATTCCCTGAGTTGATCAGAATGTTCTGGAGAAATGCCAAGTTCCAGAGCTCAAGGGAACTCGTGGCCATGATTCTTGGACGAGAGGTGACACTGTCCATCGAGACCATTGCAAAGGTAACTGGTTGCATTAGGGAGCAGAACCAGTACAGAACAGACTGGGCCAAGCAGTACGACAATCACGTTGCGACCGTGCTTTGCAAGACCAAATCCATCGAGTCAATAAAGATTGAGTACAAGAACCTGTGTGAGGAAGCAAAAATCTGGCAGCAGGTGTGCAACAAGAGTATCCTGCACAAAGCTGGGTCTAAGGACTCAGTCACAGACTTACACAAGTTTGTGATATTCCATCTTATGGAAGGCATTCCCTTCAATCTCCCTCACATGATTTACGTCAATATCGTGAGAATGATGAAGTCTGTGGGTGGCAATGATGACATTTTCTACACCGCCCTGATGAACAAGATCTTCTGGGATCAGAAGGTCTATCAACGCTTCTTTGATGAACTGGAAGAAGAAGTTTATGAAGCTATTGTGAAGAAAGGGCCAATGGTAGCAACACAACAGCTGTTTGGTGAGTCCAGCATAAAACCTATGAAGATCAAGCTAACAGCCAAGGTCTTAAGGGACCTGGACGAGGACACCATCAACAAACAACGACATGAACAGAGCAAGATCATCTCCAATAATGATGAAGAAGAGATTGATCTTCTTGGAATTGGCAAAAAGATCAAAAGGCTGATGGAGGAATAGAAGGGCAGAAAGATTACACGACAAATGTCTCAGAAGCATGAGGAAGACGCTGAAAAGGAAAGAAGAACCAAGAAAAGGCATGCTAACACATCCACTGCTCAGTCCCCAGCAGGGAAGCGTCCAAGGACTGATACGTCCAAACCTGCTCAAGCAGAGCAGCGTCCAAGAGCAGCACCAGTAAAGCTTGCCCCAGAAAAACAAAAGGTTCGGAAGCTTCAACTACTGGACGACTCTAATGATGATGACCAGATCCCAATTGGTCAAATCATGAAGAAGGCAGAGGAGACAGAGGGTCCTCAGCAAAAGAAGCAGAAGGCACAACCTGCTAAAACAATTCCCTTTCCTACCAACGTGCCACGACGAGTAAAGACTCAGGCAGCAAGGCCAAAGAGAATTGCAGTTCTACCAACTTCCTCTCAAGACACCGACAACATATCCACCAGCACCCTACTACCAACAACACCCAGTGCTCCATCCACATCAACAACCCAGCATCCACCTCTTCGCTTGGACCTGTCCAAGTTTGTGCGTCCAAGGGATGCATGGAGGGATGCATGGTCCCCATGGACTATACCCCCCAAGCAGAAAACCAAAGAAGAAAAAGACAGAGAACGTTTCCCGGTTGCATTCCTTACACGAAATGACCAGAATTACTGTAAGAAAAGTGATGTGATCCGGAGGCCTCTACAAGAGCCTTTGAAGCGGCATTTCACTACTGTTTCAGCACCAGAGTGGACGAGGTATGTTTGCGCTCAAGTTTTTTCAGCTGCTTATTCTGCTATGCCAAAAGGAACGAACATCAGCAACCCTCTGCCCAATTGGACGAGAGAAGTGTACCCACACTTGATACGCATGCCTCATCCTTACTCCTGTCCAACTGGAACTCAGCAAAGAGTGTGTCCAGCAGTAGTAGATCTGCAGAAACCAGAGGTGGAAATTGCCTCTCGATTCACCAAGACGGTTGCGGAACAGAAAGAGAAGGCTCCAAGAAAAATGAAGGCACTGTCCAAGAAGTCCAAGGATATTGAACTGGCTGCAGAGTTGCAGTTGGCCATTAAAGAAAGTCTGGACCCTTCTATAACGAAGCAGCGTCCAGATGCAGGGTGGGTCAAGGATGTTCAAATCTGGACTCCAATCACAAAGTTCCTGCCTCTACCAGATGGAACCCCAGTGCTAAACTTCCAGCCAGGCGACTATGATGAACTTGGAAAACTTATGCAACAAATGTATATACCAAACCAAGCCATCGCCTACCCACCAAACCTTCACATAAGCTGCACCACAGAAATAAAGTTTGTACCAGACAGGGTATGTCCTAGACTACCTTTATATGATGCTGGTCGCAAGAAAGGCTACAAATTCTACGGCATTGAGATGCCAAGCAGGGAAGAGAAAGTTGAAACTCTGCAAAAATCCTCTCATACCTGGGGTCATCTGTTTGACAAGACTGGTAAGCTTACACGTTCACTTGGAACCTTTGATTCCATTATCTTTTGGCGCCAGATCTTATGGAACGATTCCCAGAAAGCCTCCTCCTCAGGCAGCTCCAAGGATGACTTTGTTCACCCCCCCTCATGGTATTGAGGTGCTGCGTCCAGTAAAGACTCATCACTTCTCAGACACCTTTGCCTGCTTTCTGAAAGATTCAGATGATTATCTGGAGGTACTGAAGACATTGCCAAAAATCAAAAGCAACAAAGTGTTTGATCTTCGAACACTGGATCGCACAGAGTTTGTGGAGGAACTCCAAACTCTGCATGAGGAGTACAAAGCAGAAGAAGCCACAGCAGCAGAACAAGCTCGTCTAGAGCAGCTGGCTATTGAGGAAGCTGAGAGCGCAACCATAGAAAAGGAAGATAAGGTTGCTAAGTCGAAAGCTACACAGGCAGAGCTAGATGAAGCATCTGCCAAAGTAACAAAGGTGCTAGCTCATCTTGACCTGGACTCATCTGTACCAGTGGACGTAGAACACTTTGTCACATCACATAAAGAACCTACTGTCCAATCTGAAAAGTCCAAGGATGATAGAGAGCTCGTTGTTGAAGCAACCAAGCCAATGGAAGCAACTGCAGCAAAGCCTACTGCTGAAGATATCACCGGCTTCCCCATTGTTGATGCATCTACTGAAGCACATTCGGGCACACGACAACTGGTTCCCACCGGATCTTCAAGTCCAAGGGGCATCCATCCCTTGCGATTTGCTGAACCTCAAGGAGTCTCAGAAGATCATGTTCACGAGATAGTGCAACAGGCTCTAAGGCAACAATAGCTGGAAACCGAAGCAGCTTTTCAAGCTTTTCAGCAAAGGCAACAGGCTGAGGCTGATCAACATCGTCTGATGCTGCAGAATGCCATCACAGAATAGTTCATGAGTCTCTCCCAGACGCTTATGAACCAGATTCAAAATACAACAGCCACCCTGCTTGGACAAGTTGCTCATGCAGTTCCATCCGTCCAACCACAACCTCCACAACCAGCACCACCAATACAAGCACCACCAGAACAACCACCACCACCACAAGAACCACCTCCACAGCCATAAGGTGACCATGATGGCCCAATCATTTTTCCATCTTTCAAACCTTTTTGTTAATGACAAAGGGGGAGAAACTGGAATTTTGATATAGAAGTAAATAGCTAAACACTCTGTATATAAAAATATTGGCATCTTTATCAAAACATGAGGTGTTTATTTCATAAATTCCGCATCCATATCTTTGATATGTTTTTCACTCTAATATCTGTTATACATGATATATACTTGCCTTTTATATTTTTCTGTTATTAGATGCATAAGAAATGTTGAACTCAGGGGGAGTACTTCATTTCACTTTTATACACTGGCATAACATAATCATCTCTGACTTGATTCATTGTATTCTTATATGATTATGTGTCTGTTAACATCAAAATTTACCATTATTTGGCATCATCAAAAAGGGGGACGTTGTTAGGTTCTAAGACCCTGGACGATGTCCAACCCCTCGAATTTCGGTTTTGATGATAACAACTAAAGGATAAATTTTGAAGTATCTAATGATCTAGTTTGAGCGTTATAGGATTTACGTCGTCCAATTCCGCAATGGTATTGTATCTCTCAAACCTGGACTTTATGTTTTAATAAGAAAAGCGTCCAAATGTGTTTTGTAAGAATTCTACAGGCAGCGTCCAATGCTCCTGTGAGAGCAAGAGTCCAACAATTAAATAACCCACTCTGTAGTTTCTATCTTAAAATAATATTATAAGGAAATACGTTTTCAATGTTGATTCAGTATAAGGCAACGATCACTCTCTCATATTTTAATATGCCATTCTATTTGTTTTTTCGAATAGTACTGAACAGGAAAAGAAGAAGCTTCTCTCTGCAGAAAAAGTACAAATAGGAGAGGCGCTATATGTACGACTGTCACATCCATCTCTCCACCCTAAGTCAAAACATGACAACGGTCACATACTATGGAGAGAACCGCTCTTGGAAAAGGAAAAATCCCTCAACGGATATCTTTCAACAAGCTGTCTATAAATAGAGGAATGAGCTCATGTATCAGACTGACGAAAAATTTATAAAGAGCTGAATCTCCGTCAAAACGACTGGACGATCTATTCTTAAGCAAAAAGAGCATTCTTCTTAGCTTTGCTAAGCGATTTTGTATATTCGTGCTTACTGTAATATCCTCTCTGTGAGAGTTAAGTCTTACTTTCTATACTCAAACAATTCTGTTTGGAAAGCCAGGAGTGGCTTAGTGTTAAAGAATACTTGGGTTTGTGTTTAATCTCAAGGGGAGATTAAGGGTGTGCCAGAAGTGGCCTAGAGAATACTTGTAGCCAGAAGTGGCAAGGTTAGAATACTTGAGAGTAATCAGATCTTGATTAGTAGAACCCTTCAAAAGTTTTTGAAGGAGAACTGGACGTAGCTCAGTTGAGTGAACCAGTATAAAACTAAGTGTTCTATTCTCTCACTTTCTAACTTACTTGCATATCTATTAAACTATCTCTTCAACATACTACGAAAGTGATTCTTTACACATTTTATATACGATTATCCTTTACGTGTGTTCTAACGAAAAGCAAGAAAAAGCAGTTTCATTGGACTGTTGATTTTAAACTGCTGGACGATAGCATAAGTTTCTGTTTTACTAAGTTCTGGTAAAACTTAAGATATACTATCTTCACATTAGTTAAAGTTTTTCAAAGAAATTATAAATACACTATTCAACCCCCCTTCTAGTGTATTTCACTATATTTCAACATAAGTAAATTTCGTTAAGTTTTTAACATTGAGTAAACTTTAAGTTAGCTCATCTTAAAATACAAGGATCCAAATTGCATGTATGCTAAACTCGGGGAATCAAAAATGCAATTAAGCCTAGAATTTATTGAAAATTACACATCGTGAGAGATTTGTTAAATATAAAGTGAGATTTACAAAATTGTCTGATTTTCAATAAATTTCAACTAATAAAAATGTGCTCAAAAGAGTGTTAGAGAGTGTATTCCTAGCATTTTTTACATTCCTCTTTAAATGATCATGTTTACTTGAATATAAGAGAAATTATTAGATAGTCTAAAATTATTATAATCTTCATTAATCTCTATATACAATGGACTATAACTTTTTTTTGGTAATTAAAAAATTTAAATATGCATCATGTAAAAATTAATTGAAATCGTAAACACGTGGAATTATGAAACCACATGGAATGTAATTTTTTTTTTTGGTAACTAAAAAATTTAAATATGTATCATATAAAAGATAATTGAAATCGTAAACACATGCGATTATGAAACCACATGGACTGTAATAATTTTTTTGGTATTTAAAAATTTAAAATATGTATCATGTAAAAATTAATTGAAATCGTAAACACATGGGATTATGAAACCACCTAATAATTTCCCTAAGACAATGAAATATACCAATATCATGGTCATGTAATAGGTTTCTTATAGGCTCCTCGAAGAGGCACTAAACTAAATGCTACTATTGAGCTTTGGAGTTGGAGAAAATAATTCATGTATAGTACTACAGAACTGCTCCTAGGAGATTCAAGCAAAATAATGTGTGGTACACAATGCTTATAATAAAGACAATCATTTGTGTTCCTTAACCAAGTGGTCCAGGATTCGAATCCTGGTGATGTCACTTTGGGTATGAAATAAATCATGTTGGGAGGGAAATACCCTCCTTGGTGTGCGCTCATGGTCCGGAGACAATCATTTGTAAAAAGAACTCACTATCGGTACCAACATTTATCATATGCTCACGCAAAAAAGAAAATTGACGAACAAAACCTAGGCCTATTACTAATAAATAGGTTATAAGCCTAATCCACTGTCATTTTGGATCATACAATTGGGCTGGACATCGAAGTTAACAATTAGGCTTTTCTATATCCACTTCTCTCTTTTGCTAATTACACTCTCATTTGTTTTTCTTCTTCTAATGTTTATTATCATATATACCTTTTATACCCATAGCATATATAATTATTATTCCGGAATGTACTTTCCAGAATACTATTTTGTGTTCCGGAAAGTACTTTCCAAAATGTTAAAAAATAAAACTATGTTCCATATTATACTTTCCAGAATACTGTTTTGTGTTCCAGAAAGTACTTCTGGAATGTTAAAAAATAAAGCTGTATTCCAGAAATTACTTTCCGAAATACTATTTTGTGTTCTGGAAAGTACTTTTTGGAATGTTAAGAATAACATCTAGAAAAATTAAAGTACAACATTAAGACCATTAAAAACACCATATAAAGGGAAAATTGTACAATAGTGAATAATTGAAGTGGAGAAAACATATAATTGATATTGGTCATTCAATCTGGACTACTCTAAGAGACATTCCGTTGCAACAACTTAAATAAACATACTGAGATTGAGCCAGGAAGGAGTAAAGGAAAGTAGTTGGGAGCATAAACATACTACATTAAAGTTTGGAGCGTACCTAATGCTAAAGCAAGAGATTGTGTAAGGAATGAGAAAAGGAAGACCAGAGCAAGAGATTGGAGGGGGTGAAGGGAGTGAAAGAGAGGGGGGTGTTGTTGCCATGAAACAGGGAGTGTGTTGTTGCGCTAAAAAAGGGAGTGTGTGAGGGAGAGAAGAAGGTTTGTAAGGGAGAGGTTATTTAAGTAATTTAATTTTAAAAAGGGAAAGAGGAGTGTACTTAGCAAAAAAAATGGAGTGGAAATAGCAAGAGCCTAATAATTACATTAAATTTTACAATCCTTTATGGTCAAGTTTAGCTAATTGCTTCCTGCACTCCATGAATTGTTTCCTGCACCTTCACAATTTCTAATATTCCAACATTATCCTTTCCATTTTATAAGTTTAGAGGTCGTTCTCCTCTACGTGTCCGAGGTAAGTTTTTTTCTTTCTAGGTATTTGGTTTTTTTTTTAATACCTAATTTATAACACATAAATATTGGTGAACCTTTCTGGATTCGTAAATTTGGAATTAGTTTCTGTTAATTCCAATTACTCAATCCGAAATTAACAAAAACTAATTCCAAATTTACAAATCAAGAAAGTTTCACCAATACTTATGTGTTACAGATTCATTAATTCGTAAGTTATGCATTAATATTTCGTATTGAGTAATCTAGAAAACATATGTTCTTAATTCGGAATATAAATAAAAAAAGTTCTTGATTTACATTTTTGAAAATCTACTTTATAATTTGCCTTACGGATTTGTTAATCCGGAAGTTTATCCTGGTGGTGTCTCCAAAATGATGTCTTCATCCCAAATGATTCTGGTGACCAGTGGTGTTGGTTTCATTGGCACCCATACCGAGGTTCAGCTTATCAAAGGCAGCTTTAGTGTTTCAATAATCGACAATTTTGATAATTGCATCACACAATGTTTATATATAACCGAAGAAGGAATTAAATGTTTGATGAAGCAAATTTCTACAGTGTAGTAACCATCTGGTGAATTTGAGAAGCAATTGCTTCACATGATTGGGCAAATTTTATTTTTTTTCAAATTAAACCTGTATGCCCTTGATTTCTAAAAAGTTTGTACAACATTGTAGCCATTTGAACCCACAACGTTTAACTTCAGGACCTATGGTGGTTGTGAAGGTGTTTTACTTGAAATATTAATACCACCAGGATAAACGTCGAAGCAAATCTCCGGTATGTTGGAGAATTGGATTTTGTTTTAATTTTTAAAATGATATAGGGTGCAAGAAGTAATTCATGGGGTGCAGGAAGCAATCGCCTCAGGTTTTGTGTTTGGGTGATTATTTACAAAGTTAATTTTATATAATTGATTTATATTTATTTATTTTTATTTTAAAAGTAAATTAAAAAAAACTCAATATAGATTTTTTTTATCAAATGAAAAAGTCACTTAAAATACTTCAACTCAAAATTAATTTTAGACTTAGAATCAATTTCTTAACAATTTTTTGATGCATTCATATTTTTTTATGCATAAATTTCTTAACATAAAATTAAAAACATGCGAATATTTATCTAAAAATACATTAACTAGTATTTCAACATAATTTTAAATAATTCAACATAAATTCAAGCATGCACCATAATATCTACAATTTAAAGTGTGTTTAAAATACCTGTAAAAATTAAATTATTTTAATAAGTTAATTATATTTTTTTTTTTTTTGGCAAGAAGAAAGAGCTACTTAGGTGTCCATAGAACCTCTCATCCCAACTATGTTGGCACCAGAGGGCCTACTCATCACCTGAAGCAGACTCCAAATTTATTAAACAAAAGGAAAAAGAGTACAAGAAGAAACAAGAAGAAACATAGGGAAAATAACCCCATGGGAAAAACAAAAGATAAGCATCTACGCTAGACTAAAGAGCCTAGATATACATGGCAAACAGATTAGCAAAATCTATAGTTAGGAAGACTAAGCCGATCTCTCCACAAAGATTCCCGGATGAAGCTTGGAGAAGAATCCCACCAAGTAAAGCCATGAGTTTGAAGAGCATAATTTGCCAAACTGTCCGCACAACTATTTCCCTCTCTATAGATATGTGATATGCGAAAGGACATTGAATGGGAAAGAGTAATGCAATTCCTCCAACGGGCTTTAAATTTCCAAGGCACCATATCCTCTTTCTCAAAGGCTTGCACAACAGCTAAAGAATCACATTCAACCCATAGTTTTGACCAACCTTTATCAGTAGCAATTTCTATTGCTGTCATAGCAGCTTGCAATTCTGCATGAAAAGCAATGCAATTGGGCAGCGAAAGAGCAAAGCATCCCAACATAACACCAACATGATTCCTAAAAATACCACCACAGGCAGCCGGGCCAGGACATCCCTTTGCAGCCCCATCCACATTACATTTAGTCCATTCCGGCAAAGGAGGATACCAATACACTTGAATGATGTTGGGAGCGCGTTTATTATGACCAATCACACGCAGCTTTTTAAAAAGAGCAAACTCTTCTATAGAATTAGACATGATTCCATTTGAGAAGTTACCAGATAAGGAAGCAGCAGCAATGGACTTATTTAAAATGAGAGTTTTCGGTAAGGGGCCATTATGGAATCTACTGTGATTTCTGCTAAACCAAATAAGATCAGCCAGATTAATCATTAGGGAGAGGAGAACATCAAGAGCTTGAGAACTTGTCGCTGTTTGGGCAATGGCCAGCAGCTGCAAAGGGGATGAAAGATCAAAATTTCTCTGGATCAGATGCCCCAAAGACGTCCAAAGATCATGAGCAAAAGGGCACTCCAAAAAAAGATGAGAGGCTGTTTCAGCAGAAGCACCACAGTGCGAGCAGATGGAAGCAAAAGAGATACCACTTTTCTGGAGATTATCATCCGTAGGCAATCTATTAAAGATCCAACGCCAAAAGAAAAAAGCTTTGGATGGAGGAATTCCAGCACGCCAAATCAGCTTACTCCATGCTACAGGTTGTGAAGGGGGTTGAAAAAACTTGATTGCATCTTTAAAAAACAAATTCCCCGAATCAGATGGGCACCACACCTGGACATCATCAACAGCCTCCAAAGGAATAGTAACACCTTTGATTTGCTGCACCAAAAGGGGGAAAGATTGCTCAAACAAACTCGGAAAAACCCATTGCTTATTCAAGATAAAATCAGCTACCGTTGCTGTCAAATGACTATGAGAGTCCCGTGGTATGTTCAATAATTCAGCTATAGGACAAGAGAGCCAAGTGTCCGTCCAGAACATGATGTGTTTTCCATTCCCAAGCTGCCAATCAGAGTTGTTCAAAATAATTGGAATAAAAGGTTTTATTCCAGCCCAAAGGGAGGAGGGAACATAAGCTGTTCTAGGGATACCCTTCTTAAAGAATCTACTGCGCCCCAAACAGCCCCAGTGGCAATTAGAAGTGAGCAGAGACCAGCCAAGCTTAAGCATGGCAGCTTTATTAACTAACTTTAGAGAACGAATGCCAAGACCACCCAGCTCCACCGGTAAACAGATTTTCTTCCAAGAAACCGTGATTAATTTAGATTTATCAGCATCCCCAGTCCAAATAAAATTCCGAATCCAAGAGTCCAGAGTGTTAAGCATAGCTACAGGCCAGGCATAGATGTGGAAGGAGTATAAAAGCAAACTATGTATGACAGATTTAATGAGCTGAACTCTTCCCATAAAAGAAAGAAGCTTACCTCTCCAAGTTCCCAATTTAGAGCGAACTTTATCCATAATTGGTTGCAGATGTATTTTCTTTGGACGTCCAACAAATATAGGAACTCCCAGGTATGAAAAAGGAAGAGATCCCTTGGAGAATCCCAAAATCTCTTTAATTGTGTGCAATCTAGTACCCTCATGCAAAGAGTAAAATTTACATTTGGAGGGATTAACAAATTGGCCTGACGCTTCCCCGTAGTCACTGAAAAGAGACATGAGATGTTGCAAGCTGCGCTTATTTCCTTTGCCAAAGACAAGGATATCATCAGCGAAAAAAGCATGACTAGGAGTACAGACACCATGAGGGCCACACATAGGCTGGAATAAACCCCTATCAACCAGAGAAGAAATACCTCGACTAAGCACCTCCTCCGCAAGACAAAATAAGAGGGGAGACAAAGGGTCACCTTGACGAACACCCCTCTTGCAAGAAAAGAAACCAGCTGGCCTACCATTGATGGAGAAGGAGAGCTTTGCAGACAGAAGAATGGCATGAATCCAATTAACGAATTTTTCCTCAAAACCAAAAGCTCTCAGCACCTCAAGAAGAAAGTTCCAGTCCAAAGTATCAAAAGCCTTTCGAATATCAAATTTCATAATCAAGTTTCCCCCAAAAGTTCTATGCTTGAGCAGGTTAACTGCTTCAGATGCAACACAGATACAGTCACTGATTTGCCTATCCTTGATAAAACCTCTTTGGTGGGGTGAGATGATTTTGGGGGCTATCACTGCAAGTCTATCCGCCAGCACTTTGGAGATAATTTTGAATTGGAAATTAGCCAAAGCAATTGGACGAAAATTATCCACTGTGTCCGCCTCAGGAAATTTGGGAATCAAAACAACAAGATTGGAATTCATATTGGGGAGAATCCAACCCTGACGAAAAAATTGGAGGACAGCCTGGAAAACATCTTCTCCCACTATATTCCAGAAATGTTGGAAAAAACATCCCCCAAAGCCATCCGGTCCAGGAGCACCATCGCCATTCATGCTGAAAACAGCCCGCCTTACTTCTTCCTTGGTTGGGATGTTAGTGAGGAAGCAATTATCTTCGCTGGAAACTAAAGCCGGAATGGTATTACGAATCAAGTCATTGGGCCTGCAATTATTCTCACCAGCATAAATACTAGAGAAAAAAGTAAGAACCTCTCTCTCAATGTCCTCCTTTTTGACAAGTAATTGTTCACCACTCCGAAGGAGAGAAAGCTTGTTAGAAGCATTCCGAATACGAGCAATGCGGTGAAAGTATGCAGTATTACGATCACCCTGGCAGTGCCACTTAACCCTCGCTTTCCCTTTCCAAAAGGATTCCTGCATGGATAGAGCTTTTTCAAGATTAATCTGAGCCTGCATCTCTTGATCTTTAAGGACGTCAGAATATCCCTTATAAGAAATATCATGCTGAATGGCTTTAACAGCGTCTTGACAAGATTTGACATTGTCATGAATGTTCCCAAAGCTACTTTTGTTCCAAGCGCGCAGAACAGACTTCACATGCTTCAATTTACTTCCCAGGATAAACATGGGACAGCCAACAAAGTTCTGCATCCAAGCGGATTCGACTATGGAATAACAGTCCTGATGTTCAATCCACATCTTCTGAAAACGAAAAGAGGAGGGTCCAGGATTCTCCTCAAGCTGCAGGGATAGCAGCAAAGGGGTATGATCAGAGTGCATCCGAGGAAGCACATTACAAGAAATCGATGTCCAAAAAGAGAGACTATCTTCGTTGCAAAAAGCACGATCCAGACGCATATCAATGTGCTGGGAGCCACGTCTACCATTAGACCAAGTGAAACTTGCTCCCTTAGATGGCAAATCAGTAAGATTACATGAGTCAGCCCAAGCGCGAAATTCAGAGCATGATAAAGACAAAGGCAGGCGCCCTCCACGTTTCTCGTGAGATCCCATAACGGCATTGAAGTCTCCTATACAGCACCAAGGTCCAGCAGTGTTTTGCTGAATCTGAGCCAATTCTGCCCATAGATTTCTACGTAGGACATAAGATGTACTAGCATATACCACTGAGAAAGAGACCGAGCTATGAACTCCATTGACTGCTATAGAGAAAGAAATTTGTTGTTGAGAAGAAGAGGTAGTCACAGGAAGGAGAGAGTCTTCACAAAGAGCCCAAAGATTAGGCTGGAGATTACCACGATCATTAACAGCAAACAGTCTGAAATTGAGACGCTGCCAGAAAGATGAAGGAATATCAGAAGGAGAAATCCATGGTTCTGCAATGAACAAAAAATCTGGTTTATAAACTGAACATAAATGTTTTAAATATAAAAGGGTGGCTTGGTTAGCAACACCCCTAGCATTCCAATAAATAGACTTCATCAAGCATGAAGATGAACGCCTTCCCTGTAACGGGATCGAGTGACTGCTGGAGAAGATTTCTTGTTTTGCTTTTTCTTCAAACGTTTCTGCTGAGACTTGGAGAGAACAAGAGTAAAATCCTCCTCGCCTTGAGAAGGAATCGTTTCAGGAATAGAAGGACCTGGATGCTGCACATTGTCAAGGATAGGATTTGACTCCTCCTCCTCCGCAATATCCCCCCATCTGCTGGTAATATTTTGAATATCTGCCAGAATGCGTTTTTGAGCATCACCAACAATTTCTCTATCCAAAGGAGATTCTGGATGCAATGACTCATCACACGAGTCTGAGACTGCATCGTTGGCCAAATCCTCCGCAGCAGGGCTGTGACCGCTGTCCAGGGCTGCCTCAGCAGGACTATGTCCGCTGTCCCTTTGATTCAAAACATTCTCATCCAGGTTCAACTGATCAACATGGGCATGTTGATTGGTCTGCAGATCGAGTTGGGCATGATGCTGCTCCTCTACAAAAACTGCCTTATCCTTGACATGGCTAGGGCCAGCTCTAAGACCCTCATCTGGAACGACTATATCCTTGTTATTCGCCTTGGGGACGTAGACTTTCTTCATCTTGGGATCGTTCTTGTGATCAATCTTTGGATCCGAAGACATCTTCTTTTTACAGTCTGCTAAAGAATGCCCTATTATTTTGCAAAAAGGGCAGAATTGTGGTAATCTTTCATAAACGATGTCAACAAAGAAAGCAAAACCTGTTCTTTCCACTAGAATTTGATCTCGAAGGTTGCTGGTCAGATCTAAATCCACCAGCACCCGCGCATAATGGCCAAAAGTTTTGTTGCTAGTTGCATCATCTAGAGATAGGGGGATACCAATGCCTCTAGCAATAGAGAACAAGATTTTGGGTCTCCAATATTCCTGCGGCAAACCAAAAATACGTATCCAACACTGAGAGTTGGTTTGCTTTACTGAATTAGGATTAAAGTCCGGCGTCCAGGAAAACAGCCGCAGAATTCCAGGCTCAAGATTCCATGCTCCTACTGCCAGAACGCGACGCAGGTCTTCTATTGATGAGAAGGAAAATTCAAAGAACCCTTTTCCTATAGGGACCAAACGCCAATTACCCAGCGGCTGCCAAAGCATCCCTAATTTGGATCGCAAATCCACTACCTTGGGGGGCACGTCACCTTTGGAAAGAACCAGCCTGCCATGAAGGTTGTTACGAGATCCCTCCAGTCCCGCTTGATATTCTTCTTCTGGAATAGAGACTGCTAATGCATCACCCTTTAAACAAGGGGTAGGCAATTGGCTTAAAGGAATATTGCAGGCATGATTTAGCGCTTGAACAAACGTCTTTCTGATCGGGGGCTGATTTGACGAACTCGCATCCTTCTTTTTGACGTTATCATCGTCAATCAAGAAGTTCCAGGGAACAAACGTATTCATGTCTGGTAGAGAGCTCCTGCGAAAGGAAGAAGATCACACGAAGAACCCTAACCCTAGCAGAGCCTCCATCTAACCATGTTTCCCAATCTACCTTAATTATATATATATATATATATATATATATATATATATATATATATATATATATATATATATATAATTGATTATTATTATAGTCAGTTATAATCAAAATCAAAGCATACACTTATCTTGCGATAGGTCATAAGAGCATTGTTCATTAACCTTTTGGCTATATATTTAGAACAAGAACATCATGACCAAATTCTAAAGGGGTGTATTCAATTAAGATTTGGAAAGATTTTAAAAGACTTTTTTTTATAAAAAAAGTCTTGTGGTATTCAATCAGAAATTTTAAAAAAAGATAAAAAAGTCTTATGATATTCAATCAAGACTTTCAAGATTTTTTTTTTCATGACAACAAAATCCGGTGGTATTCAATCAAAAATTTTTACAACTTAAAAAAAGTCATCCGGTATTCAAAATCCTATAGATTTTGATGGATTGTTTTATAAATTGGATTTTGATGGATTTTGTGTGACTTTTCAGTTATATGTATAAATACCACACATCAAACAATCATGCCCAAACTCTTGGGATTTTTCTACTCTTCCATTCCAGACTTCTTCCTTTTTCTATCATCACACATATTTTTCTCTCTTCCTTGATGGCGGTAAAGCAATTGGTCATCTCTTTCTTCTAATCCTACACACGTTCTTCATATGATTCTAACAATGATGCGTTTATATGGCCAAATCATTATAAATCACCTTACCTACATCACCTTATCAAATCCACCATCCCATTCCCCTTTAGGTCCGGAGGTTCCGCTAAAAAATTAAGTCGTCATAAGAGGAATAGATCTAAGCATGGAGGGAGTTCTAGCTCATCAGGACCAACAATCAAGCCAAAGTATTAGAAGACCTTTCTATTGGCATTGAGACTATTGCAGTCAATTTTAAAAAAAGAGAAAGAGATAGAGAAAGATTGAAAAAATTGTATTGGTTTTATTTATTTTTATCTAAATCTTATCATTGTTATCTTTTTCATCGACTCAGTTAATTTTGAATGTTTTTTTTTTTAAATTAATGGAATCCTTTAAAATCTTGTAAATCCATAAAGTCCTTTCAAATCTTATGAATTCATATTTTATAAATCCATTAAAATCCAAACTACAAAATCCTAATCATAAAAGTCTTTTAAAAAAATCTTAAAAGTCATTATATTCCTACAAAATCTTTTAAAATCTACAGGAATTTTTTATGCAAAAAATGTCTGTGAAAATTCTAATTGAATACACCCCCTAAAAAGCTAACCAAATGCTCAAAGCTGAGTAGAGGTATAAATAGAGGAAGAAATGTGATTCCTAGATTCTACCTCCTATTTCTTACATATTTTGGTGACTTTGTTTAACAATCAAAACAATGTTTAACCCAATCAATCTGCCATTGTATAATAACAATTGTATTAATAAAATTTTATATTCCCAAATTATTCATATAAAAAATAGAATAGTTTTTAAGATAAATAAAAATTCATATTTTTTTAGTAGATTTAGCATGTCTTTAGCTAAACAAAAAAAGATTATTTCAACGATTGTCGTTATAATCAATTTTAAGAAATAAGTTTTGTACTTAGATATATGATAGATAAAAATTAATTGCAAGACAATCTATTTTTTTTATAGTAAATAAAGAATTACTTTATTTTATAATAAAATTAGTATTTTAACTTGTGCATTGTACTAGATAAATGTTCATAATGATATAATTAAAAAATTATAATAAATAAATAATTTTAAATACATATATTATATCATAATTAAAATTTATAATAAATAAATATTTTTAATATGTAAATTATATTTTATATTTTCATTGAACAATTTAAATTGTAATATTAGGTTATTTTTAGCTATTAACAATTTCTTTAAAAAAAACTAATGAAATATCCAAGAATCAATAAATTCTACTCTTCATTGTTTACAAAATTTTGAGTTATCCTTTTTATCTTTAATTACTCAAGTAATTTTCACAAGAACAAATCCCACTTTTATAGGTCCAAAAATTCTTTCACAAAATAATCAATCTTTTTAGGTTTATTTGTTTTTTGTTTAGTAATAAAAAGTATAAAGTTTTGTTACCTCCCTAACAATCTCTCCATTAGGTAGGATTTTTTTTTTTGCCGAAACTCTGATTTGTTAAGGAAAATTTGATCTAATTCACCGTTGTTGATGTTTATGCTAATCAATTGTCGAATGAAAAAACTATGATTTTGTCCAATTAAGCTTCCTTATGAATCCACAAGTAAAGATTGCTAGTCTTGAATGAGTAATCAAAAAGATTATTGCATATCGTAGGTTTAGGTATTGTTCCTCCAATGATTCAATTTAAAGATGGAGATAAAAAAAAGTAAATTGAAAGGAATAGGTGTAAGGCTCAAATCCCTCCTTTCTATATATAAAAAAAAAGGTTCAAATCCCTTCTAATATGAGGTTTTAATGACAACAAACCTTTTAAACTAAAATTTAAGCTCTATGATTGGTTGATATTGATGAATCTTGATAAGAATTGGTTTCTTGATGGACACAAGGATTTAGCATCATCATGCAAAAAAACTACAATCTATATGATGCAAGACATAAATCAAAATGAAAGAACTAGTACTCGAAAAAGAAAAGTTGTATATATGTTCAAAATGCAAGGAATAATGGCTTAGAAAGCATGTGGCACATCAACAAAGAAAATGAAGAAATATCAGAGGCTAATTGAATCCATGAAAATGTGCTCTAAAACAAATTCAATAATAATTTACAAAACAAAATGTAAGAAACAAATTGTCTATCTTAATTAAGTCCAAAAATTCAACAATTCATGCTAAACATTTAAGTTTGCTTTCTAAATAGATTCACTTCTTCTCAACTATTTTTTCTTAATCTAAAAAGTATGTTTTGAGTAAAAGAGTTCATGTAAAGGAAAATAAACTCCTCAGAAAGTAGTTATAACAATTAGAAAGCTTTGTTAGAAAGATGTCTTCACTTTGCTAAAAAAGCTAGTCATTCAATAAAAAAATATTAAAAAGTTGCCTATGGTGAATAAAAAATCTATTGAACCTTGATTAGAGAACAACTTTTCTACAATAAGAAATCTATAGGGCATCCTATTTTGAACATCTAAAGAAATGAAGTTTCCCATCAGAAAGCTACCAATCATAGATTAGAATTCTTATATCAACACTCAAAAATGAAATAGTTCTATATAAGCACAAAAGTAAGATGAAAAAACCTTAAAGAAGAGAGAATACAATGTGTTGATATGTTTTAAATATATATTTTCTCTTCCTTCCACCCTACAAGCTTATAAACATCAAAGATGTAGGGGGAATTGTTCTACAACATATATGAGTTCATTTTTTCTTCATCTTCTACATCTATTTTTATGTTTTCCATAACACCCATAATTAGATTATGTGTCTAACATTGTATCACATTCTAGGAACATGTTCTAGCTAGCTCCAAAACTTCATGTCTATCTAGGGCCAACCTAACACTAAGTGAGACCTAAAGCAAATTTTGTGATGCAGCGTACGTGATGGAATGATTTTTAAATATCAATAACTCGTTGATTCAAAGAATACCGAGGGATTGACACAGGGGCACTGAGAAAGGTTCTCAATATTTCATTAAAATTCTCTGCCTTCCATAGGTCTTTGATACGAATATATAAGGAAAGGAAGGGTAAATTCTAATCCTATCAGAATCCTAACAAACTGATAAATATCTAAATAAAAAGGAAAGATAAAAGGATCCTAACAAACTGATGAATATAAATATCTAAATAAAAAGGAAAGATAAAAGGATCCTAACAAACTGATAAATATAAAAGCAAAGATAAAAGGAAAACTACTTAAAAGATAAAAGATGAGATAAATGTTAGCCACTCTGTAGGACATCATTTTGAGAAAGACTTTTTCTACTTTAAATAAGAGAGTTGTATGTTGGGCCATTTTGGCAACATATGTGTGGCCTATTTTGCTTGAAAAACTAATAACAAATATTTTTTATTAGTGGGCTTAAAGCTTGAGCTTTATTTGCTTTACCCTTGGGTTAACCCTGTGATACTATCCTTAGTTAGAAAATTGAGGAGCCTTTAGAAGATAACAAAAAAATGAAAGAAAGAAAGAAAGATCCATTATCCTGTCCTTGTTTTATTTTCTCCCAAGCTGACTAGGTTGCTAGTTTTGGTTTTAGAGTATTGTGGTTGTGAAAGAACTTAGAGAGACTACTATAGAAACAATACTACTTTTGGGTGTTTACCATAGTCTGTGGCTATCTTTGTTGTTGTTGAGAAAGCCTACAAAAGTTGCTTAAAAAAAATACTACTTTAGGGTTAAAGTAGAGGAAAAATATAACCTAGCATAGGAATTAAATATAACCCAACGATTGTTTAGGTGGACTAGGAAAACATCCTTGTGTCCTTTTTTTATTCTTTTTTTTTTTTGTATTCATAAGATCATATTCATGCTTTAAACATGTTTTCACAACTTATGCATTTATAGTTTGATATTAATGAATAACCAACAAGTTTGCTAATACATCAATAAGTTAGCAAGTTGATGGTGTACGTTCCTTCTTAGTTTATTTTACTGCTCTACAACTATTGCTTGTTGCAAGGGAGTCACAAATGCACTTTAATGGTATGACCTCTACAATCTTGTAGCAAAACAAGGGATTTTCAATTTCCTTTTCCATCCTTTTAATGCATTTATGAAATTATTATAGTAGTTAATTGCTTTATGACAATAACTTGCTAAGTCACTTTGGTAGCCATATCTCATAGTTTGAGTTGTCACCATCAAGATATCCATTTTAGATGGGGCGTACATCTAGCTATAAGTTCCTAACATTGTAAACTGATCATAACTCATTAAGGAAAATAGATATACACTAGCACATAGTCTACCATACGATAATCGTTTCCTTGCAGAAATAATAACACTAAGCATAAACAAAAGATACAACGAACATATTCTCTATAGGTTTATTCCTAAAAGACATGATCAACTATGATAGCATAAAATGTAAAGTCCTATCACGCCACGTCATATTGGACTAACTAAATGTAAACACAAAAATAATTCAATTTTAAAGAATGGTTATTTAGTTTCATTATGAAGTTGCATACACACATACACACACTATTGAGGAGTGACGAGTAAGATGAGTATTCAAATAAGAGGATTGGCTTGACTATAGAAGGTACCTACAAATATATTTGTCGGATGCGATCTTGGGGGGAGATAAGGTGTTAAGCTGTGAGACTTTTGGGCATGAGGGAATCACATAATCGGCTTGACGTCCCTGACTGAGCGAATTGAAGTGGATCAGAAGGTCACTAGAACGGGGGTTGAATAGTGACACTTAACTGAGTATGGCTTTCTGCAAAAGAACACTTAGCTTTTGAAGTTTTGGATATGTCCAAAGGACAACTTCAAGAAGCTTTATTGAGAGAAATCGACATCCTTTGACAGTATTTTGTATAAAATAGATTTTCAATAATAATCATACAGAAATACTTTCATATACTGCTTCAAAAGCTACTCTTAAAATATCATATTCAGGGTAGGTAGAATTTGTCTTATCAATTAAGAACAATAAGTAAATGTATGCTTTTGGACTTTTTAAAATAGTTTGAGTAGCTTAGAAAGATTTTATATCAAAGATATAACAATTAAAAATCAAGCTACTCGAGATAAAGATACAAAAACACACAAATCAGAAGTAGTAAGAAGGATAAAGCATATAGAGGAATTTATCCTGCTTTACCCCACCTGGGCTACGTCCAGTCTGTAACACCCTAGAGGATATTACCTTTGTCTCCTTATATTGCTAAATTAATAGAAATTAGCATATAAGAATATCAGAGTTTTCTATGCGGAAACTAAAACTTAAACTTATATTACATAAAATAAGTCTAGTACAAAGCTCTTGGCACTTATGTGTCGTACAAGACATAAGATGGGTATATAAAACATAAAATAAATTCCCACACATTGGGAATTATACAAAACTATACTAATAACATCTTCCTCCTGGAAAGCAGCTCCATGCTCCGAGCTCCTCTCACAAGGTGTCCACCTGCTAACCTGTAAAAACATGGAAACTAAAGGAATGAGACATAATGTCTCAGTGAGTGCTCTGAGGACTCTAGGCTGACTCTCTACTCTAGAGACCTCTTGCTTAACTCTCATGACTTCTCTTTTCTTTCTTTGATACTCACACTCACAGTTATTACCTTATCATCTCTATGTTACTATTTCTTAGGATCATACTTTGACCCTTGCTGAGGCACATAGAGTTGGCCTTCTATGCCAAATCTAGGGCCACTGGTGCACTAAGGCACCTAAACATCATTCATTTACTCTTGACCACTCACTATGGTCTCACTTTTCTATAACATTGGATGGGAACATGGGTAACCTTTCTTTTCTCTAACTTGCCCAACTTGGGCTTACATCACCTCTCTCTGTGAGGCATAAAATCTAGCATATCTCTCTGGGTAGCTTACATTAGCTCTCTAGGGTTTAACTGTAACCCCTTCCTACCTCTAAGGGCAGTATACAACTACACATGTTCTCATCTAATGTATAGACTTATCTTACATTACTCACCTAGTAACTAGGCTTATGACTCCTCTCATGTTCTAGCATAGAACATACATACATCAAGCACATCAACATATCATAGCTTGTTTCTATAACTGTGTGGTTGGTATTATTCTTTTATTTAAGTTATATCTTGAGTTCCGTCATTACTTTAATTGGCTGAGCTCTCGCCAACAAGAGGCGACCCTCTTGATACAACCTTTAATTAACCCCACCGGTCCAAGTGGGTGAACCACCTTCTGTTGTCCGAAGGCATGTTCCTCTAAAACATTCTTCCCTTTCCGAAGAATGAGTTGTTCTTCCCTACGAAGAACCCCTTCTCCCTGTGAAGAAGGTTGCTTTCCCCCATGGGTGTCTGGGTGACGGTCCGTTCGCTCACCACTAGGGGGGCCTCTTAGCCCTTTACTCTTACAACTCCTCATGAGTTGTATACTTATCCCCTTTATTGGGATCATAACTTTCCTTTGAAAACTCTTTCAGAAAACCTTTTCATAAAGAATCCTTTTCTGAAACTCATCACTCCTTAGTGACATAAAGGATCCTTAGCCCTTTGCACACCATTGTACGCTGAGCGTACGACTCTCGGACGTGACTGGTACCGGGGAAGGTTCCACCCTATGTCATTGAGGGGATATATTTTACTAAAAACCTTTCATGAAACTATAACTTTGCTTAAATGCCTTTTCTGAAACTTAGGGGAAACTCCCCACCTTTTTACTAAGAGGCATAGGTATAGTCTTAAGTATTTAAGGTGTCTTTTATTAAAAGGGTTTACCGTTACATACAATCAATCCTAAGCATAAGGCATAACCACACGAATACCACTACCATTATCATTAACAATCAACATCACATAGCATCAAACAATCATACATAAACATGTATCAAAGCTTAGGAAGAAACTATGTACCTATATCCCTTATATTCTTCCAAAGGTCCCCTTGAAAAAGGTTCCCAAACTGCTCTCTTATCATACCTACGCTTAAGCTAGAACCTGATCTCGCTTAAGCTAGACTGACAATCCTATTCCTTGGAGTCTCACACTTAAGCGCCGGAGTGCCTCGCTTAAGCGCCAGAGCCACGCTTAAGCGCCAGAACTCTGCACTTAAGCGCCACAGCCTCGCTTAAGCGCCAAATCTCTACGCCTAAGTGCCAGGGTCTCGCTTAAGCACCAGATATCTAAGCTTAAGCGCCACTTCTAGGTGACTCCTCGCTTAAGCGAAGAACATAGCTCGCTTGAACGAGAGTCTGTGACTCCGCAGAATCACGAACCTTCGCATTTTCACTCCCATGGCCATCCATGGCCTCCCAACCTCTTCCAAACATGCGGGATCGAGTCTCAAACATATCTACATCAAAACCCAGCCCTCAAACAAGCTTAAACACTCCCCAATAAACTCAACTCGTCAAAATCCTAACTAAGAGCTAATAAGGGGAGAAGAGGGGAAAGGGATTCAAAACACAAACAACAGAACATAGAAGAGTGAAGGGGAAGCAGTCACTCTGAGGGGTTCCTGGATATGAGCTCCAGGCACTGGGTCTCGGATCTCTGCTCCACTCCTCTTCTCTTCCTCTTCTTCCTTTTTCTCATCCTTCTCTCTAACTCTCTTCCTTTCTTTAACTTTCTCTCTCTAACTCTCCCTCTCCTATTCTATTTAAACCGTTGGGTGTGTGTGTGGCTTAGTGAGCCATGGCCCACCTTGGGTCTTGGCTCCCCATCAGGGTCCTATTATCTTATTTATATTATATCCTATTATAAGGTAACTATTATTAATAATACTTAAGGGTATCCTTAAACCATTAAATACAAAAGTTATTCCATAAAGATATCTCTTTATTATTTCTAAGGTCTGTAAATTTGGGATGTTACACAGTCCCTACAACTATAGGCTTTCCACCAATACAAACTCCAACCGAGTATTCTTTCTTTTTTGAAGCCTCTCTAGGCTCTTACACCTCAGTATTCTCTAAGCCTTTGCAGGCTCCCCCGAGTATTCTTTTAACAAGCCTCTCCAGGCTTAACCCCAGTATTCTCTAAGCCTTTGCAGGCTATCTACCCAGGTATTCTTTCTAAAAGCCTATCCAGGCTTTGAACCCAGAGTAGCAACTCTGGGTTCAAAGACTGGATACTTTTAACTGTTACTTGACTCTCATAGCAACCTGTTATGGTCACTCACAACCTTCAGAAGCAGCAGTTCTTTGATTACTTTTTTGAGGTTCCCTATCCTAAACAAGTTTTATTTGGATAGGTACCTATTACATCTCACAGGGAGAAACCTATCAATAAGCTCCTATGAGAAGATGTTTACAGACTCTCTATGGCTATATAGATTTGGCTATACAAATCAAGAGAGCTTAGGCTAAGGAACTCTAGTATCAGAAGTTGATGAGGCTTCTGACCTATTAACTCTCTAAGTTGTTTCCTTCCTAGCAAGGAACTTTAGCAACACTTCAATGTCCTTATATAGACTACCTTGGAGTTGACCGTTGCTCATTTTCTTGGAAGCCAAGGAGATTGGTTACTCCTAAACTCTAGAGACTTAGAAGCCAAGGAGATCCATTGTGTGTTGTCTCAATTGCACAATTGGATCCTCCACCTTCCTTAGTTGGAACAACTTGCACCAGCTTTCAATTTTGAATTCTATTCAATGGTGCTTGCTGCTCTATCCACATCTCATGGCTTTTCTTTTATTCCAACTCAGCCATGAGGTTTTGCTACTTCAGAAAAGTAAGTCTTCTACAGAATGGTGTAGATTCATTCTTGACCGTTGCAGTATTGTGAAGTTCTAAGACTTTGGATGATGTCCAACCCCTCAAATTTTGGTTTTGATGATAACAATTAAAGGATAAATTTTGAAGTATCTAATGGTCTTGTTTGAGTAATATAAGATCTACGTCGTCCAATGCCGCAATGCTATTGTATCTCTCAAACTTAGACTTTATGTTTCAATAAGAAAAGCGTCTAAATATGTTTTGTAAGGAACAACAGTTAGCGTCCAATGCTTCTGCAAAGCAAGCGTCCATTGACTATATAACCTACGCTCTGTTTTGTATCTTAAAATTAATATAATGTGATAATACATTTTCGATGATGATTCTCTGGAATGCAACGATTATTCTCTCTCATTCTAACATGACATTCTATTTGAATTTTCAAAAAGTATTGAACAGGAACAGAGAAGCTTCTCTCTGTAGAAAAAGTACAAGTAGCGGAGGCGCTACATGTACGGTTGTCTCCTCTAGCTCTCCACCCCAAGTCAAAACGTGACAACGGTCACATGTTTTGCAGAGAACCGCTTTTGGCAAAGGAACAGATCCCACAACAGATACTTTACACCAAGTTTCCTATAAATAGAGGAACCAGCTCATGCATTAAAGAGTGACGAAATTTCAAAAAGGTTGAAACTCTGTCAAAACGACTGGACGATCCACACTTAAGCGAAAAATAACTTTCTACTTAGCTTTGCTAAGCGATTCTGTGTATTCGTGTTTACTGTAATATCCTCTCTGTGAGAGTTACTCTTTCTTTCTATACACAAACAATTTCTGTTTGGAAAGCCAGGAGTGGCTTAGTGTTAAAGAATACTTGGGTTTGTTTTAATCTCAAGGGGAGATTAATGGTGTGCCAGGAGTGGCCTAGAGAATACTTGTAGCCAGAAGTGGCAAGCTTAGATTACTTGTTAGTAATCAGATTCTGATTAGTAGAACCCTTCAAAGGTTTTTTGAAGGAGAACTGGACGTAGCTCAGTTTGAGTGAACCAGTATAAAACTAAGTGTTCTATTCTCTCGCTTTCTAGCTTACTTGCATATCTCTTAAGTTATCTCTTCAACATACCACGAAAGTGTTTCTTTACACATTTTATCTATGAAAATATTTTACGTGTGTTCTGACGAAAAATGAGAAAAAGTAGTTTCATTGAACTGTTGCATTTGAACCACTAGACGATAGCATAATCTTCTGTTTCACTAAGTTCCTGTAAAACTTAACTTAAGATATACTATCTTCATATTTGCTAAAGGATTTCGAAGAAAATATAAACACACTATTCAACGCCCCTTCTAGTGTGTTTCTCTGTATTTCAGTTGGCATCAGAGCTCAGCCTCTTGGGTTGAGTACTTAGCAGTACAGAGGAAAGATCCTAAGAAAGATGGAAAACGAGGGATAAGCTGTGAATAGACCACCACTCTTCAAGGGTGTCAAATATGATTACTGGAAACAAAGAATGATAGCATTCTTTGAATCTAGCCATATTGACATGTGGGACATTGTGGAGATGGGCGACTACATTCCACTTGATGCGAACCTCATCGAAATCCCAAAGGCTAGATGGACGGAGGAGCAGAAACAAAGATTTCATCTCAACTCCAGAGCTAGAAACATCATCATGTGTGCACTAAGCGAACAAGAATACAACAAGGTGCATAGTCTCAAAAGCGCAAAACAAATGTGGGACACTCTTGTGTTAACGTATAAGGGTTCCACCCAGGTAAAACGTAACAAATTCAGTCTCCTTACTCGTCAATATGAATTGTTTGGTATGGAAGAAAACGAGGACATACAAGGTATGTTTGGATGGTTTCAAACCATACCAAATGAACTTAGATGGTAAAGATTATAATAACTATGAACATATTGACAAAATTCTAAGAAGTTTGCCTAGGCAATGGAGACCACAGGTTACAGCCTTGAGAGCAACAAAAGAACTGGACGATATGTCCCTAGAAGAACTCGTGGGAATTCTCAAAGTGCATGAACTAGAACTGCATCAAGATGGTGATGGTAAGAAAAACAAGTCTCTGGCGCTCAGAGTCCAGAAGCCAAGGAAAATATCATCGTCCAAAGCCATGCAAGATGAAACATCATCAGACGAACAATATGAAGATGATGACTCAGACGAGAATGATGAACTATCCTTCATATCCAAAGGGATACATGCTATGTGGAAAAAGAAAGGTGGATCCATATGGAGAAACCTAAACAGGAAAGGCCTCAAAGAAAAGAAGGAGAAGAGTCCAATCGTATGCTACGAATGCAAAAAGCAGGGACACTTCAAATTAGAATGCCCAGATCTCGACAAGAGCAAAGACAAGAAGAAGAAATTCTTCAGCAAAGGGAAGGGCAAGAAAGTTCTGATGTCCACATGGGAAGACCTGGATGATGACTCATCATCGAACAATGGAGAAGAAGAGGAAGCACACATATGTCTGATGGCAGATACTTCAACAGATTCTTCTGAACCAGAAGAAGAAGATGAGGTAGACTTTAATGACATAGATTCACTTCAAGAAGCTTATCATGAACTACTTTCAAACTCTTCTATTCTGTCAAAGGGCTACAGAACTTTAAATAAATCGTCCAAATCACTTTCAAAAGAAAAAGAAGTTTTAGAGAAAAGTGTCAAACAACTTGAAAGTGAAAAGGAGGATTTACAGAAAAAGTTTACAGAGCTCTCAAAAGCAAAATGAAATTACAAATGTGGAGAGGCGAACTCTCTAGAATGATGCTGCTCGAGCCCATAATTCCTGTGAGGATTTAAGGACTAGAGAAAGGAATCTTTCCATAGAGATTCGAAATCTCAACGCAGAAAACAAAAGGCTAGTTGAGAAGCTTCTAAAAGTTGAAGCAAATACTTCCTTAAGAGGTCAACCACATGATGTTGTAAAACTTCATGAAGAAATTAACAGCCTAAAGAAGGATCTATCAAACTTTGTTAAGGGCTCTGACAACCTCAAAAAGCTTTTAAAATATGAAGGTTGTAAGAGACCAAATGACAGGTCAGGACATGGATATAAGGGAAAGAAATATATTCATGACGAGGAAACAGATGTTTGCTACTTCGGTGGGAAACCTGGACATATAACGTCCAAATGCAAACACCTGCCTAAGAAGGAAGCATCCAATGCCCTTCAAGCTAACAATAAAGGACCCAAGTCAATCTGGGTACCTAAGGATAAAATTGTTCCTGTTGCAGACATGATTAACAGTAGGAAAGAAACTCCAATCATGGTACCTGGACAGTGGGTGCTCACATCACATGACAGGAGAAAGGTGTATGTTCCAAAGCCTCCTACCCAAAACTAGTGGGACAGTCACTTTTGGAGGGAATCAGAAAGGGATGATAGCTGGCGTAGGTAAGATTGGTATACCACCCTATCCTTGTATTGATAAAGTTCTTTATGTTAAAGGTCTTAAACACAATCTACTTAGCATAAGCCAATTATGTGACAGTGGATATGATGTTGCCTTTAACAAAGGTGAATGTACAGTCAAAAACTCTGATGGATCCCTTCTCTTTACTATAAAGACGCAAGGTAATCTGTATAAGATTAAACTTGGGGAATTATCAAGTCAAAATGTATCATGCCTAGTTTCAGTACAAGAAAATCATTGGTTATGGCATAAAAGACTTGGTCATGCAAGCTTGAGGTTAATCTCAAAGCTGAATAGGCACAACCTCGTAAGAGGACTACCAAGTATGTCATATAAAGATGATCTTCTTTGTGAAGCTTGTCAGAAAGGGAAACAAGTGAAAAGTTCTTTTCAAAGTAAAAACATTGTTTCCACTTCTAGACCTCTTGAGCTGTTACACATTGATCTGTTTGGACCCACAAGAACAGCCTCGGCAAGTGGTAAAAGATACGGATTGGTTATAGTGGACGACTATACTAGATGGACATGGGTCATGTTCCTATCTCACAAAGATGAGTCCTTCAAGGTTTTTTTATAAATTCTGTAAAAGAATTCAAAATGAAAAAGGACTATGCATTACTTCTATCCGAAGTGATCATGGGGGAGAATTCAAAAATGAAAGTTTTCAAAGGTTCTGTGAGGATAATGGTATCCTTCACAACTTCTCAACACCCAGAACACCACAACAGAATGGTGTTGTTGAGAGGAAAAATAGGTCACTCCAGGAGATGGCCAGAACCATGTTGTATGACAATTCAACCCCTAAACACTTCTGGGCTGAAGCAGTGAATACTGCCTGTTATTTACAAAACATAATCTATATAAGGCCGATATTGAAAAAGACTCCATATGAATTGTGGAAGGGAAGAAGACCCAACATATCCTACTTCCATCCATTTGGATGTCAATGTTTCATTCTGAACACTAAGGATAACTTTGGAAAATTTGATTCTAAGTGTGATGAAGGAATATTGCTTGGATATTCTAAAACTTCAAAGGCATACAAAGTTTATAACTCTAGAACCTTAGTTGTTGAAGAAGTTATCCATGTGAAGTTCAATGACAATAATCCTGATAAGGAATTATCAGAGCTAGACAAATCATTTGCAGATCTTAGATTGAACGATGCAAGTAAGTCATCAGACACATCCAATCATGATGTCTCAGTTGAAGAGTCCACTGCACCACTGGACAGTCCAGTAGCAGAACAAAGAGAACCAACTGGACGCAACTGGCAAATGAAGAAACATCATCCAGAGGAGCAAATCATCGAAGATCCAAAAGATAGAGTCAAAACCAGATCTTCACTTCAACGACAGCAAGGTCACACATCACTCATATCTCAAATAGAACCTAAGACTGTGGACGATGCCTTAGAAGATGAAAGCTGGGTCAAAGCAATGTAGGAAGAACTTGGCCAATTTCAAAAGAACAATGTCTGGAAGTTAGTAGAACTCCCCAACGACAAAGAAGTTGTAGGAGCAAAGTGGGTGTTCAGAAACAAGCTGGATGAAGCAGGTAATGTTGTGAGAAACAAAGCGAGGTTGGTAGCAAAAGGTTACTCACAACAGGAAGGTATAGATTATACTGAAACTCTGTTGCACGTCTAGAGGCGTTTCACATTTTACTATCATTTACAGCTCATAGCAATATGAAGCTATATCAAATGGACGTAAAAAGTGCATTCCTAAATGGACTCATAAAGGAAGAAGTCTATGTCGAACAACCCCCAGGATTTGAAAGTGATGCTTTTCCAAATCATGTTTTCAAACTTAACAAAGCTCTATATGGGTTGAAAAAAGCCCCTAGAGCTTGGTATGAAAAACTCAACTCATTTCTATCAGAAAATGGTTTTTCAAGAGGAAAAGTAGACACTACATTATTTCGCAAAGACTACTCTTCTGATTTTATTATTGCATAAATATATGTTGATGATATCATATTTGGTGCCACTAATGAGTCTCTCTGTGAAGAATTTGCTAATAGAGTTTGAGATGAGCATGATGGGTGAGCTAAAATTCTTCCTTGGACTTCAAATCAAACAAACTGAAAAGGGCATATACATACATCAAACTAAGTATGTCACAGAGCTACTAAAGAAGTACAAGATGGACGATGTAAAACCAATGAGAACACCTATGCATCCAACAACAGTACTTGGACTGGACAACAACTCAAAGAAAGTAGATAACACTCTATACAGAGGAATGATAGGATCACTCCTATACCTCACAACGTCCAGACCTGACACCATGTTCAGTGTATGCTTATGTGGCAGATTTCAATCTGACCCAAGGGAAGTTCATTTAACTGCTGTTAAAATAATCTTTCGATATCTTGCTGGAACCACTAATCTTGGTTTATATTTCAAAGGCAGAAAGATTTCAGGCTAATTGGATACTGTGATGCTGATTATGCTGGAGATAGAATTGAAAGAAAAAAGCACCAGTGGAGGGTGTCACTTCATTGGTGGTAATCTAGTCTCCTGGATATGCTAGAAGCAAGGAACCATTGCTCTGTCCACTGCTAAAGCAGAGTATATTTCAGCTACAAAATGTTGTTCTCAAATCTTATGGATCAAACATCAACTTGAGGACTACAACATATATGAGAGTAAAATTCCAATTTTCTGTGACAGTAAAGCTGCCATAGATCTCTCTAAGAATCCCATATTGCATTCAAGGGCTAAGCATATAGAGATTAAACATCACTTTATAAGAGATCATGTTCAGAAGGGTATTGTGGAACTACACTTTGTAACCACAGATAATCAGCTGGCTGATATATTTACTAAACCCCTTACTAAAGACAAGTTAATCCTTCTGAGGAACAAACTTGGCATGGACTCTGTAAAGGAATGATTAACATCTACATGATGCGTCCAATAAAACCATAGCGTCCAAAGGACATGTCGTCCAAGGATCACTAAGTCATGCACGTGCATTGCATATATTACACTTAAGTCTAACATCTGGATGATGCTTTTATCTTAGCATTTTTTAACATTGTTCAAATGGCCAAAACAGTTCGTTTCAGAGTAAATATGAGTTAATACTCTATGCTGAGTCACCGAAATGTTAGTAACCGTACACAGTTACCCACATTCTTCGCACGCCTGATCATGGCGGGTTTTATGGCGTCATTTCCATTTCAAATATTCAAAAAGCCCAAAACCGTTTCACATTCTCCGAACAAAGCCCAAATATTCAACTATCAAATCGTCTCAGAAAATCCCTACCGTACCCATCTTCTCTGAGATTATCATCACCCTTAAGCACTCTCTCTCTCTCTCTCTCTCTGAAACTCAAAACCCTCTCAGAAAACCTAAAAATCCAAACTTTTCTACCATGTCTAACTCTGCAAGCTCAAGCAACTCTGAACTCAACGTCCACACCTACCCTGATACCACGATGGTGTGTCAAGGTGCTGCTACAGTGCACATTGAACACTTCTTCGACATTGAAAAGCTGGAGAAGCTGGGCCTGAACCTGAACGAAGGCCTTCTAAAGTGTGGAATCAGATGTTACTTCAACGAAAACCAGAAGATATTCCCTGAGTTGATCAGGATGTTCTGGAGAAATGCCAAATTCCAGAGCACAAGGGAGCTTGTGGCCACTGTTCTTAGACGAGAGGTGACACTGTCCACCGAGTCCATTGCAAAGGTAACTGGTTGCATTAGGGAGCAGAACCAGTATAGAATAGACTGGGTCAAGCAGTTCGGCAATCACGTCGCAAACGTGCTCTGCAAGATCAAATCCACCGCCTCAATCAAGATTGAGTACAAGAACCTGTGTGAGGAAGCAAAAATCTAGCAGCAGGTGTGCAACAAGAGTATCCTGCACAAAGCTGGGTCTAAGGACTCAGTTATAGACTTACACAAGTTCGTGATATTCCACATTATGGAAGGTATCCCCTTTAACCTTCCTCGCACCATTTACATCAACATCGTGAGAATGATGAAGACTGTTGGTGGAAATGATGACATCTTCTATGCCGCCCTGCTAAACAAGATCTTCTGGGACCAGAAGGTCTATCAATGCTTCTTTGATGAACTAGACGAAGCTTCTTACGAAGATATTGTGAAGAAAGGGCAAATGGTGGCAACACAACAACCTTTTGGCGAGTCCAACATAAAGCCTATGAAGATCAAGCTGACAGCCAAGGTCCTAAGTGATTTGGACGAAGATAGCATCAACAAGAAACGACATGAACAAAGCAAGATTATCTCCAATGATGATGAGGAGGAGATTGATCTTCTTGGCATTGGCAGGAAAATCAAAAGGTTGATGGAGGAATAGGGGAGCAAAAAGATAACACGTCAAATGTCTCAAAAGCATGAGGAAGATGCTGAAAAGGAGAGAAGAACTAAGAAAAGACATGCTGATACCTCCACTGCTCAATCTCCGGTAGAAAAGCGTCGAAGGACTGATACGTCCAGACCTGCTCAAGCTGAGCAGCGTCCAAAGGCAGCTCCAATGAAGCTTGTTCCAGAGAAGCCAAAGGTTCAAAAGCTTCAAATACTGGATGACTCTGATGATGATGACCAGATTCCAATTGGTCAAGTCAAGAAGAAAGCAGAGGAGAAAGAGGCCCCTCAGCAGAAGAAGCAAAAGGTACAATCTGCTAAACCAACTTCCTTTCCTTCTAACGTGCCTCGACGAGTTAAGACTCAGGCAGCAAGGCCAAGGAGAGTTGCAGTTCTACCACCCTCCTCCCAAGACACCGACAACATATCCACTAGCGCCCCACCACCAGCTCCATCCAGTGCTCCATCCACATCAACAACCCAACTTCCACATCTTCACTTGGACCTGTCCAAGTTTGTGCGTCCAAGGGATGCATGGAGGGATGCCTGGTCCCCATGGACCATACCCCCAAGCAGAAAACCAAAGAAGAAGAAGACAGAGAATGTTTCCCGGTTGCATTCCTTACACGACATGAACAAAATTACTGTAAGAGGTGCGATGTGATCCGGAGGCCTCTACAAGAACCCTTGAAGAGGCATCTGACTACTGTCTCAGCACCAAAGTGGATGAAACATGATTATGCTCATGTTCCTTCAGCTGACTATGCTGCAATGCCAAAAGGAGCAATAGTCAGCAACCCTCTGCCCACTTGGACGAGAGAAGTGTATCCACACTTGATCCGCATGCATCATCCTTACTCCTGTCCAATTGGAACTCAACAAAGAGTGCGTCCAGTAGCAACAGACCTGCCTAAACCAGATGTAGAGGTTGCTTCTCGATTCACAAAGACGGTTGCGGAGTAGAAAGGGAAGGCTCCAAGAAAGAAGAAGGTACCGTCCAAGAAGCCCCCTGTTAGCAGGGATATTGAACTGGCCACAGAATTACAGTTGGCTATTAAAGAAAGCCTGGACCCTTCCAAGTCGAAGCAGCATCCAGATGTAGAATGGGTCAAGGATGTTCGCATCTGGACTCCCATTACAAAGTTCCTACCTCTACCTGCTGGAACTCCAGTGCTTAATTTCCAGCCAAGTAACTATGATGATCTTGGCAAACTTCTTCAACAGATGTATATACCAAACCAAGCCATAGCCTACCCACCAAACCTTCACATCAGCCGCGCCACAGAAATCAAATTTGTACCAGACAGGGTGTGTCCCAAACTACCCTTATATGATGTTGGTCGAAAGAAAGGCTACAAGTTCTATGGCATTGAGATGCCAAGCAGGGAAGAGAAAGTTGAAACCCTGCAAAAATCCTCTCATACCTGGGGTCATCTGTTTGACAAGACTAGTAAGCTTACGCATCCACTTGAAACCTTTGATTCCGTTACCTTTTGGCACCAGATCTTATGGAACGACTCCCAGAAGGCCTCCTCCTCCGGCAGCTCCAAGAATGATTTTGTTCACCCCCCCTCATGGTCTTGAGGTGCTGCATCCAGTGAAGACTCACCACTTCTCAGACACCTTTGCCTGCTTTCTAAAAGATTCAGATGACTATCTGGAGTTAATGAAGACATTGCCTATCATTAGAAGCAACAAAGTGTTTGTTCTTCGAATACTGGATCGTACAAAGTTTGTGGAGGAACTCCAAACTCTGCATGAGGAGTACAAAGCAGAAGAAGCCAAAGCAACAGAACAAGCTCGTCTAGAGCAGCTGGCTCTTGAGCAAGCTGAGGCTGCAACCACAAAAAAGGAAGATCAGGTTGCCAAGTTGAAAGCTACACAAGCAGAGTTGGATGAAGCATCTGCCAAAGTAACAAAGGTGCTAGCTCATCTTGACTTAGACCCATCTGTACCAGTAGACGTGGACCAATTTGTCACTTCACATGAAGAACCTACCATCCAATCTAGAAAGTCCAAGGATGATGGAGAGCCCATTGTTGAAGCATCCAAGCCCATGGAATCAACTGCAGCAAAGCCTCCTGCTGAAGATATAACCAGCTTCCCCATTGTTGTTGCGTCTACTGAAGCTCACCCGGGTACATGTCAACTGGTTCCCACAGGATCTTCAAGTCCAAGGGGCATCCATCCCTTGCGATTTGCTGAACCTCAAGGGGTCTCAGAAGATCGTGTTCACGAGATCGTGCAACAGGCTCTGAGACAACAACAGCTGGAAATCGAAGCAGCTCTTCAAGCTTTTCAGCAAAGGCAGCAGGATGAGGCTGCTCAACATCGTATGATGCTGCAGAATGCCATCACTGAACAATTCATGAGCCTCTCCCAGACGCTTGTGAACCAAATTCAAAATACTGCAGCCAACCTGCTTGGACAAGTTGCTCATGCCGTTCCACCTGTTCAACCACAACAACTCCCACAACCAGCACCACCCGTCCAACCACAACCTCATCAACCAGCACCACCTACCCAAGCACCACCAGAACAACCACCACCACCACCTCCACAGCCATAGGTGACCATGATGGTCAAGTCATTTTTCCATCTTTCAAACCCATTTTTATTAATGACAAAGGGGGAGAAATTGGAATTTTGATGTCATAGAAGTATATAGCCAACACTCTGTGAATATATAATGGCTATTTTATCAAAACGTCTTTAATACATGAGGTGTTTATTTCATATATTCCGCATCCATATCCTTGGTATGTTTCACACTCTTACATCTGTGATATCTGATATATTCTTACTGTTTATTATACACTGTTATCAGATGCATAAGAAATGTTGAACTCAGGGGGAGTACTTCATTTCACATTTATTAACCATGTCAACATACACTAGTATAACATAATCATCTCTGACATGATTTATTGTATTCATATATGATTATGTGCCTGTTAACATCAAAATTTAACATTATTTGTCATCATCAAAAAGGGGGAGATTGTTAAGTTCTAAGACTTTGGACGATGTCCAACCCCTCAAATTTTGATTTTGATGATAATAATTAAAGGATAAATTTTGAAGTATCTAATGGTCTTGTTTAAGTAATATAGGATCTACGTCGTCCAATGCCGCAATGGTATTGTATCTCTCAAACTTAGACTTTATGTTTTAATAAGAAAAGCGTCCAAATATGTTTTGTAAAGAACAACAGTCAGCGTCCAATGCTTCTGCAAAGCAAGCATCCAATGACTATATAACCTACGCTCTGTTTTGTATCTTAAAATTAATATAATGTGACAATACATTTTCGATGATGATTCTCTGGAATGCAACGATTATTCTCTCTCATTCTAACATGACATTCTATTTGAATTTTCGAAAAGTATTGAACAGGAACATAGAAACTTCTCTCTGCAGAAAAAGTATAAGTAGCGGAGGCGCTACATGTACGGTTGTCTCCTCTAGCTCTCCACCCCTAGTCAAAATGTGACAACGGTCACATATTTTGGAGAGAACCACTTTTGGCAAAAGAACAGATCCCACAACGGATACTTTACACCAAGCTGCCTATAAATAGAGGAACCAGCTCATGCATTAAAGAGTGACGAAATTTCAAAAAGGCTAAAACTCTGTCAAAACGACTGGATGATCCACACTTAAGCAAAAAATAACTTGCTACTTAGCTTTCCTAAGCGATTCTGTGTATTCATGTTTACTGTAATATCCTCTCTGTGAGAGTTACTCTTTCTTTCTATACACAAACAATTTCTGTTTGGAAAGCCAGGAGTGGCTTAGTGTTAAAGAATACTTGGGTTTGTTTTAATCTCAAGGGGAGATTAAAGGTGTGCTAGGAGTGGCCTAGAGAATACTTGTAGCCAGAAGTGGCAAGGTTAGAATACTTGTTAGTAATCAGATTCTGATTAGTAGAACCCTTCAAAGGTTTTTTGAAGGAGAACTGGACGTAGCTCAGTTTGAGTGAACCAGTATAGAACTAAGTGTTCTATTCTCTCGCTTTCTAGCTTACTTGCATATATCTTAAGTTATCTCTTCAACATACCACGAAAGTGTTTCTTTACACATTTTATCTACGAAAATATTTTACGTGTGTTCTGACGACAAACGAGAAAAAGCAGTTTCATTGAACTATTCCATTTGAACCACTGGATGATAGCATAATCTTCTGTTTCACTAAGTTTCGATAAAACTTAAGATATACTATCTTCATGTTTGCTCAAGGATTTCGAAGAAAATATAAACACACTATTCAACCCCCCTTCTAGTGTGTTTGTCTGTATTTCAAGTATGTGTGTGACTACTTTTTCTAACAATGGTTGCCTTGTTAAAGTAGAACTTAACTCTCTCTTCTTTTGAATAGATCCGTTGGATCAAGAGAGCTTTCATCAAGGTAGTGAATCAGTACACTGCTGCATAGAGTTGACGTTACAACTCATGGTGTGTGCTTCTTAACTGTGTAGACACGTTTGTCCTCACGAGTTATCTAAGCAATGCATCTTCTGATGATCCTTAAGTCATGCGTGGCTTTTGATATCTACCCCTTCACTTAAATTATCCCCAACTTCATGCCTCTAATCATATACAGCTTCTGATATCTGCACTTTGACCTGGAAAACAGTACTGCCTTTCCAACTTCTGGTTTCTTGCTTCTGAAGTTGGATGGACTTCAGATTTTGGATGCCAAGGCTTTAGGCAAATTCTTCACACCAAGTTCTCCATGCTTCTTGATAAGTTATGGTTGAGAATGTTTTGTGTTGTGCCAGCAGGACAAGTACTCCCATATCGTCACCCAATGATTATCATGTAAGACCTTTGTGACTTGGGAGGTCTAGGCGCAGTAGGAGCCCAAGTGTGAATGAAACCTAGATGGAGAATTAGGGCAACCTTATGAGTGGTATCCATGTTCGATCATAGCAAAGTGATTGATTTTGTATGTTGAACCGAAAGGTTCATTTTGCTTGCGTCTCATAGAAGGGTGGAGGAACTCACTCCCATGCTTATTTTTCCTACAATTGAGGATGATGGATGGCCTTGCAATGACGAGGAAGATAGAACAGAATGCTACTACAAGTGTCGTAGATACAACGGACGTGGTGGAGAAAGAGGAAGGTCCTCTCAAAGACACCTCATGGATCTGTTTAGGGGTGGGTATATATTGATGTCATTGGTCTAGGTCCTACTCATTTTCCTGTAAATATGTGTGTAGACTAGGGATTAATATTATAATGTATCATTTTATTCAGTTGACTCAATTGTAATATGTCCAAATTGAAAGTTATAAGTGTGTATTTATATTTGTAGTATTTGGATTTCCTTATTGATAAATTGTTTATGTGTAAATATGAATTGTGAATTGTTTACTATGGTTTGCTGTGGACTTGACACTTTATAAAACAAGTTGTTTTTGTGACGAACGATATTTCATTCATGGATGCTTTTAAACAAGTGTTAATCGGAAAGGATGATCGATGTTGGTGTTTCTAGTCTTAAAGTTACAAAAAAAAACTAAATAAGAAAGGTCGTTTTTAATAATCAATTATTATTTATTCCACAAATTTCAAAAATAATAACAAGAATTGTAAACCGTAACAAGGGGTGCTACAATTATTATTCTTAATTCCTATATATTATAATAGTCAATGTTTGAATTTTTCTCTTTTTTATTTGACTGGTGTTTGAATTTTTTTTGTTTTATAAAATATATTGTCTACAGTATTTTTTTTAAATGTTCAGTAATTAACAAAAAAAAATTATTATATAAAATAAAAAGTCTATTTATTTATATATTTATATTATATTTTTTTTATACAAGTTATTAATTATATGTTTTCAAAGTCTATATATTGTTTTAATGTACATTTTAATTTTAGTCTTTTCAAACATGTTTTATAAAGTAATTTTTTTTTATAAAATTTTAATTAATTATAAACAATGTTTCATACTGTATAAGTAAGTTATTTATTTTTTTACTTCTATTAGAATTGACTTATGCAATTTTGTCAAATCATACTTTGAAAGTATTTTCAAAATGGACTTTGGTAATTAATTTTTTTTTAGAAGCTTATAAAAAGTGTTGTTCCTCACTCGTAGTGATACACGGTAGATTGGTGAAGGCACCCAAGGTCCTCGCTGACATCGTCAAGTCCATCATTGGTTAGAATGTGGTTCTTTGCTTGTTATAAAGGCTTTTAAATCTCCTAGTCTAGTTCCTTGGAGAATTGGAAATAGGTGGTTAAATTGTATAGACATCACTAGTAGGATGAACTTTCGATACTCCCATATATACCGTGAATGCAACTTTTGTGCAGATAGACTGGCTTCTCATGGTCTTAGGATACAGGGTTTTTTTTGGTAGGATCTTCTCCCGAATTTTATCTGGGTAGATTTCTTTCGGAATAGGTTCGGTCTTCCATACTTTAGGTTCAAATGATTGAACTCTCATGGGTTTGGTTGATGCCCCCCCAATGTTTTGTAACTCTTTTCTTTCTTTATTTTATGAATTCCAAGTGTGTGGCATAGGATTGATATTGGTTGTAGTGCCAACCTAGTTGGGATTGCAAATATTATTGGTTCCTTTGCTCTCACCTTTCCACTAAAAAAAATGAATAATAACTCTTATAAATTATAATTTTTTATTTAGCATGACCATAATGAATGATTATTACATAAGGTTTTAAATTCTACTCCCCATTGTGGTGACTCCAAAATCCTTGAAGTTGTTGTTTAAATTGCAATAGTTGACAATTTTTGACATCTTTGTATAACTCAATATGACAAAAAAAAAATCCTGATAAAAAAATATGACAAAAAATTGCTTTGCCAATTGTGATTGTGGTAGGTAATTAGGCATGTTTTTAAGCCGATGGTGACACTAGATAATTTGGAGCAACAACCTCAACCGGTAATGGCGTTGTTTCATATTTGCCAAAAGAAAGGAATGCATGTTGATATAAAATAGTGGAGGAATAGAGACGTAAGTATTGCTAATGTCTTTATAGATGGACAATTTGTTGCCTCTGCCTCCTCTGCTCAGAAGCATCTTGCGAAGCTGGAAGCCTCCAAGATTGCCTTACATAAACTTGAATGTTCTGTTCCCTCTAATGTGAAGTCTCCCACTAATATGAAGCTAAACTTCTATACTGACGAGGATGGTACCTCAGTTGTTGTAGAAGCCAAACGTAGACTCCATCAACATTGTCAGATTAAAAGATGGCCTAAACCAGAGTACATGTACGTACCTATTCTCTAAGATGATATATTCAAGGCTAAATTGCAATTTTGGTCCCCTTAGTTTCCCAAATTCATGATTTTGGTCCCCTAATTTTTCATTGTAACATTTGGTCCCCCTAGTTTTATAAATTGACGATTTTGGTTCATCTGTTAGATTATTAAATAACAATTGTGATTTGTAGAGTTATTAAGTTAATTATAAATGTTTGATTAAAGTTTTTTAATAATTAGTGATTTTAATTCATTTATAATTAACTTAATAACTCTACGTACTAATCACAATTATTAGTTAAAAATCTAACAGATGAACCAAAATTGCCAATTTGTAAAACTAGAGGGACCAAATGTTACAATTAAAAATTAGGGAGACCAAAATTGCAATTTAGCCTATATTCAATGAGTAAAATTGATTTTCTTTCAGTTCACTTGAATGTGTGAAACTTTTGATCTTCCTTGTTGACCAACTCATTAATTGCTCCTCGACGATGGCTCACAGGGTTGTCAAGCATTCAGGTCCCGTTCATCAAAGGAGATATGTCTGCACCATTCGGATAACAACTGAAGATGGTATCCTTCAAATATTAGGGTATGAAATATCTCAGGTGACGGATGCGGAGAATTTTGCTGCTTCCTTGATGCTTTTGTCCTTATAGGAGCGCAATCAACTAATCATTTGTGAGTGAGAATGGTGTTATTAGGGTGTCTCTCATCTCCTGTTTTAATTGGTTGTTGTTTAGAGAGTAGTGCAAATTGGCATATCAAATCACAATGCCTATTTAATTACTTTGGCAATTTGTTCGTGAAATTGAGAGAGGTCATCTTGTATGTAAAATGTATCATAATATAAAAAACAATTATAAAAGAGATTCCAAAGTTACTTCAATCCTTTGTTCAATTTCTTGCAAGCAAATGAATCTGTCTAGAGCTTTAAAACATATATAAAACTTATTAGAGAGCATCCCTTGATATCAAGTAAAATATGTTGACATGTAAATTACCAATTAGAGTAATTTGGATCGATGGACAAATTTAAGTACTTTGTAATATTCAATTTATTATATTCAAGTCTTAAGACAATTTTATAAAAACATGTATTCAAGAATTTGTGCATAATCAAACATTAAAGTATCTCCCACACATTTTCCCTTATCATAATAACTATAAACTCCTATTACATACATGTAATCAAGTGTTAAGTAGGCCAAATCTAAAAAATATTGTAATAAAAGAATTTTCTTATATAAAAAAAATCAACCTTGCACCAAGCCTTGGTTCTTGTTTATATTCTTTTCTTTTTTAAAAAAAATTAAAAGTGTTTTCCTTAACTAAGGATAATTGTCTTAGCATATTTTTTCAATATATTCACATATAAGTCATTTTATGTTTGACCCGAGGAACTTTATTATGTGAGATAAGTCATCATTTGATTATTCTTACTATGATACATCAATAGTAATTAAGTCCTCACCATATATCAATAGTAGAATTTGTGCATAATCAAACATTAAAGTATCTCCCATACATTTTCCCTTGTCAAAATAACTATAAACTCAAAATGAATAATAAAACTAAAAAAAATCAATGAATAATAAAACGAAATAGATGAAATTAAACAAGACAAAATAAAATCAAAATGATGGTATATAACTATATGAGGAGAAAATGAAACAAGACAAAAATCAAAGGAGAAAAATTAGGGGAAAAATTTACAAATATATAAAGGAAACATGTTTCGAATGAATAAATCTTTATAGAATAAAAGAATGAGAAGAAAAAAAACTTATAATTTGGAAACATGGGTTAAAAAAAGAAAAAATAAAGATAAAAAATTAGAAAAGGTCATAAGAAAAATTTAGAAAGAACAATTTTTCACAAAAGAAAGATAATGACAAGGAAAGAAAAGAAAAAAAAAACCTTCAAATTTAAAATAAACAGGGTTAAAAAGGAAGAAAAAAGAGAAGGATTAAAAAAGAAGAGTCAAGAAAAGGAAAGTTTAAGTAGAAGTAAGAAAAAAGTATAAAAAAAAACCACTATTACGTATTAGCTTTAAATAACACATTGAGTTGGTGGAAAACAAAGGAAAAACTCATTGAGTTGGTGGAGAACAAAGGATTTTTTTAGTGTTACATGAAAGAATTGGAAACGTGAAGAATAATAGAAGTGTAGCATGGAAAAATGAATGACTGTCTGTTAGGCTTTTTAGTTTAAAATTGCAACCTAATTGATTGTTCAAACCAAACAAAATAAAAAAAAATAATAAATGGAAGAGGAGTTTTGAAAACTCATGTGATGGAAGAGGAGTTTTGAAAACTCATGTGACATAACTTAACTATTTTCACGCATTTTTTTTAAAATAGCCGTATAAATTTTGAAGGGAACCCGCAATGCCTATACTTAAAGGCAACATTTCACATGATTTTCTTTGCTTTCCTTTCTTCTCGAAGGCTGAACCTTAAACTCTGCCTTTTGTCTTTGACCTACTTGCCAAATTCGACCTCTTCAACACATTGAAAAACTTCGTGATTATGTTGCACCTGATCGGTGATGCAACACCTACAATGTGACACAAACCTATATTTGCCTTTATTGTGGACTAATGCATAAAATATGTTCGCTTAAGGGCAAGCGTACCCTACGCAATAGTGACAGTAGACTTTAAGTCAGGATATCGAAATTTTCAGATTTCCATCTGATTCTCCAAAATAAATACTGAATAAATAAAAAAAGTAGTTCAATAACTAAAATTAGGGGTGTTACATTTTGGAAAATAGAATTTCAGAACTTCAAAATGGTATTTGGCTTATTTTCAACAAAAACAATTCAAATGTCTAAATTTGCTTTTCAATCTAGCTGTGAAATAGATAAGATTTTTAGCTTAAGTTCCTTATTTTCTAAAAGATCTAAATAAAAATTTAATGGTTTTTAGTTCAAAATGGTTTTGAAATTTTTTTCAAAAATATATAAGGACTTGAAATTGATTACTAAGCATAAAATAAACTTTTTAGAATTTAATTTATTTAATATAAAATTCCAAAGTTTATTTAATATCAATGGGAAATTAAGGGCATTTTAATAATTTACTTACCTTTTATATATAAATGAATTTTTGTACTTAAGTGTGAAAAGAAAATTATTTTTAGTCTAATTTAAAATATTCAAGTAAAACTAATTGAAATAATTTTAGGCAATTGCACACAAAAATGGTAGTAGTACAGAGTTTTTAATTATACAAAAGATGTTGTAGTAATTAAATAACCCCAATTTACACAAAACTAGGAATTGCATGAAATCAGTGGCATTTTAAAGAGGACACACAAGTCTCTAAGCCCACAAAAGGATTTTAGCTAATTCAAACCATAGTGTTCTAGCCAATGCAAATAGTACAAGTCTCATGCAACTAATACGACTCAACATCTCATGCACAGGTTTCAAGAATAATTGTGCATACACTTGGGCATGACTTAATGTTGGTTCTACATAAGGATTAGCCATTTTAACTCATGTTAAATTAGGGGAGGACAACTAGTGATCATTTCTCAAGTCTTTCAAGTCCTAAAATGACTCATACAATGCGAACACCAAATTTGTCTTGCCTTATAAACTCACCCAACCAGTTTTAATAGTAAATTCACTAAATTTTTTTGGAAAAATATAAATGATGTGAGTCCAGTTGGATTTAAAATTTAATATCAAGAACTACCAGACTAACAAAGGGTTTTGGCTAATTCATTCTACATCAATACCAGTTTCGAAATTAAGCTTTACACAAAACCAATTCCAGCACACATGTTTATTTAGTTTCAAATTCTCTAACTTCTCACACACTTGGTTGTGAGGACTTATTTTATGCCACACTTAGACACCTCTAGGGCAGGTTCAAATAGGGGAAGGCCCTAGGGTCTATGGTGAGGACTTAATTACTATTGATGTATCATAGTAAGAATAATCAAATGATGGCTTATCTCACATAATAATGTTCCTCAGGTCAGACATAAAACAACTTATATGCGGATATATTGAAAAAATATGCTAAGACAATTATCCTTAGTTAAGGAAAACACTTTTAATTTAAAAAATATATATATAAACAAGAACCAAGGCTTGGTGCAAGGTTGACTTTTTTGAGATAACAAAATTCTTTTAATACAATATTTTTTAGATTTGGTCTACATAACACTTGATTACATGTATGTAATAGGAGTTTATAGTTATTATGACAAGGAAAAATGCATGGGGGATACTTTAATGTTTGATTATGCATAAATTCTTGAATACATGTTTTATAAAATTATCTTATGATTTGACTATAAATTGAATATTACAAAGTACATTGATCCTAATTACTGTAATTGGTAATTTACATCTCAACATATTTTACTTGATATCGAGGGATGCTTTCTAATAAGTTTTATATATGCTTTTAAGCTCTAGACAGGTTCATTTGCTTGCAACAAATTGAAAGTAGGATTGAAGTAACTTTGGAATCTCTTTTATAATTGTTTTTATATTCTGATACATTTTACATACAAGATGACGTCTCTCAATTTCACGAACAAATTGCCAAAGTAATCAAATAGGCATTGTAATATGCCAATTTGCACTACTCTCTAAACAATAACCAATTAAAACAAGAGATGGGAGACACCCTAATAACACCATTCTCACTTAAAGATGATTAGTTGATTGCGCTCCTTTAAGGACAAAAGCATCAAGGAAGCAGCAGAATTCTCCGCATCCGTCACCTGAGATTGATTTTTCATACCCTGACATTTGAAGGATACCATCTTCAGTTGTTAGCCGAACGGTGCAGACATTTCTCTCTTGATGAGCTGGACCTGAATTCTTGACAACCCTGTGAGCCATTGCAAAGGAGCAATTAATGAGTTAGTCAACAAGGAAGATCAAAAGTTTCAAACATGCAAGTGAACTGAAAGAAAATCAATTTTATTCATTGAATATAGGCTAAATTGCAATTTTTGTCCCCCTAGTTTTACAAATTGGCGATTTTGGTTCATCTGTTAGATTATTAACTAATAATTTTGATTAGTAGAGTTATTAAGTTAATTATAAATTAATTAAAAATCATTAATTATTAAAAAATTAATAAAACATTCATATTTAACTTAATAACTCTATTAATCACAATTATTAGTTGATAATTTAACATATGAACCAAAATCGTTAGTTTATAAAACTAGGGGACCAAAATCGTGAATTTGGGAAACTAAGGGGACCAAAATTGCAATTTAGCCTTGAATATATCATCTTAAAGAATAAGTACGTACATGTACTCTGGTTTAGGCCATCTTTTAATCTGACAAAGTTGATGGAGTCTACGTTTGGCTTCTACAACAACTGAGGTACCATCCTTGTCAATATAGAAGCTTAGCTTCATATTAGTGGGAGACTTCATATTAGAGGGAACTGAACATTCAAGTTTATGTAAGGCAATCTTGGAGGCTTCCAGCTTCGCAAGATGCTTCTGAGCAGAGGAGGCAGAGGCAATAAATTGTCCATCTATAAAGACGTTAGCAATACTTACGTCTCCATTCCTCCACTATTTTATATCAATGTGCATTCCTTTCTTTTGGCATATATGAAACAACGTCGTTACTGGTTGAGGTTGTTGCTCCAAATCATCTAGTGTCACCATCGGCTCAAAAACATGCCTAATTACCTGCCACAATCACAATTGGAAAAGCAATTTTTGTCATATTTTTTTTATCAGGATTTTTTTTGTCATATTGAATTATACAAAGATGTTAAAAATTGTCAACTAGCACAATTTTAACAAGAACTTCAAGGATTTTGGAGTCACCACAATGAGGAGTACAATTCAAAACCTTATCTAATAATCATTTATAATAGTTATCATTCATTATGGTCATGATGAATAAAAAATAATCATTTATAATAGTCATTATTCATTATCATTCATTTATAGTGAATAGATTAAGACACACTAAATAATAATTTACAATTGTCATGATTTATTATCATCCCAATGGATTTACTAGTGAGGTGATGAATTGATAAACATATGCACCATCCTTGTTGTTTCAAGGTCAAACTTGAGGTTGACATAGATAGCGTCGATGATGGACTTGATGATGTCGGCAAGGACCTTGGGTGCCTTCACCGATCCACCATGCACGACGGGGTGATTCTCTTTGGCGATGGCATCCATAAAGCGTCCCACTTGATCAATAAGGGGACGGGTATTATGCCGGATGAATTGGTGGAGGCTGTAGCGGATAGCAACGCGGGCCAGCTTCTCGGTGTTGGTGTTAGCGTCACGTAGAAGAGAGAGTTGGCCAGGCTGGAGATTAGGGTAAATGAGGAAGAGGTGGGTGGTGATGGCGACACTCAGAATGGAGTCTCCAATGAAGCTAAGACGCTTATAGGAGACACCCTCTGTGGAGGAGGAGTGGGTAAGTGCTTGTTCTAGAAGACACTTTTCATGGAATACGTAGCCTATTATACTCTGCACTTGCTCAACCAAATGCTGCTGCATCTTGGCAAATGCAGTAGTGATGCAGTGGTGCAAATATTTCAACACTTTGTGTTTATGTATGTTTTTCTATGTGCCTCTGTATCACTGCAAGTGAGGAGCAACGCTTTTTATAAGCTTCTCATTTTTTTTAATTACCAAAGTCCATTTTGAAAAAAAAAATTCAAAGTATGATTTGACAAAATTGCATAAGTCAATTCTAATAGAAGTAAAAAATAAATGACTTACTTATATAGTATGAAACATTTTTTATAATTAATTAAATTTTATAAAAAAATACTTTATAAAACATGTTTGAAAAGACTAAAATTAAAATGTGCATTAAAACAATTTGAAAACATATAATTAATAACTTGTTTAAACAAATATAATATAAATATATAAATAAATAGACTTTTTATTTTATATAATAAATTTTTTTGTTAATTACTGAACATTTAAAAAAATACTTTAGACAATATATTTTTTAAAACAAAAAAATTCAAACACCAGTCAAATAAAAAAGAGAAAAATTCAAACATTGACTATTATAATATATAGGAATTAAGAATAATAATTGTAGCACCCCGAGTTACGGTTTACAACTCTTGTTATTATTTTTGAAATTTGTGGAATAAATAATAATTGATTATTAAAAATGACCTTTCTTATTTTAGGCTTTTTTTTATAACTTTAAGACTAAAAACACCAACTGACCTGAAGCATCGCCATATTGCTGAAAAAGCTGCATCAAAGACATGAGAGATTGCTTGGTACCCCTACAAAATACCATTATATCATCAGCAAACAGTGCATGGCTAGGAACACGAATGCCTCTGGGACCCAACAAAGGTTGCAGTTTGCCTTCTCGAACCAATAGAGAAAGGCCTCTACTAAGAACATCTTCTACACATCTTCTGCTAGGCAAAATAAAAGAGAGGACAACGGGTCCCCTTGACGAACACCACGAGCACAGGGAAAGAATCCTGCTACCTTACCATTGACTAAGAAAGAAAGCTTACCCGAGTGCAAGATAGAATAAACCCACTGGCAAAAGGTTTCGCAGAACCCAAAGGCCTTAAGAACCTCTAATAAGAAAGACCAATCTAATGTATCAAATGCCTTACGAATGTCAAATTTTAATGCCAAGTTACCTCCAAAGGATCTTCCTGGAAGTAAATTGATAGCTTCAGAGGCCACACAAATACAATCCAAGATAGAACAATCCTTAATAAACCCACGTTGTTTAGGAGAAATAATCTTTGGTGCCACCCTTGATAAACGATCAGCTAGGACCTTAGTGATGATCTTGAACTGAAAATTAGCTAAGGCTATAGGGCGAAAATTCTCAATAGAATCAGCTCCAGGAGTTTTAGGAATTAAAGTCACCATGTTAGAATTAAGATTGGGCAATAACCAACCTTGTGAAAATAATTGATGAACAGAACGAAACACATCTTCACCAACGATATTCCAAAATCTCTGAAAAAAATAGCCACTAAATCCATCAGGTCCCGGGGCTCCATCTCAGTTCATGCTAAAAACTGCTAGCTTTACCTCCTCTTTCGTTGGCACATTCGAAAGCATTATGTTATCCTCATCAGAAACAGAGTGAGGGATGGTCTTTGCTATCAAGTTATTAGGTACACATGTATTGGGAGAGGCATATATATCAGAAAAGTATGAGAGAATTTCAGATTCAATCTCCTGTTGGGAATGAAGAAAATGATCTCCATTACGAAGCATGGAAATATGATTAGTGACTTGGCGGATGCGAGCCATTTTATGAAAAAAAGCCGTATTACGATCCCCAGAACAATGCCAACTCACTCTAGATTTTTCACGCCAGAAAGTTTCTTGAAAACTCAAAGCTTGCTGCAAGTCAATTTGTGCTTGCAATTCTTGCAATTTACGTTTCCCTTTAACAAAATACTAAATTTTTTAAAACAACTTTAATCTTTGTTTACTAAAACTGCTCATTTTTTAAAAAGTTTGAAAATCTACCAATTTAATAATTAAAATTGACCATTTTTTATTTTTAAAAATTTACTAAGTAAAGTATGGAGAGCTCATACTGTAAACATTTTTCTTCAATTTCTTGTAACTTTCCTATTTGGTTCAATCTTTAAATCTCTTGACTCCAATTTTGCTTCTGATTAATGCTAAAAAGAAAGAAAATTTAAAATTATAATAGAATTGTTCATTTTTTATGTTTTGAGAGAAAGGGATTCATTGAAAATAAAAGTAACAATTTTCTTATCACTTAATTTATGCATTTACTTTAAAAAATGCACCAAATATTTAACTTTTTTTTTTTTCATTTTTGCAGGTCTCTGATATAATTTGCAAAAGCCTAAGGAAATTCGACAAACACTATTTTATTTATTACAAGTGCCATGTAATTGAGTCTGTGTATAGTAAGAGAATCTGTACTATATAGTTTTTATGACATGTAAACTATTATAATTTGTCTTTAATGGTGGAAGTTTGAAAATTATTATATAGACATATAGAATCTATTATAAACATTTTATACATACATATAGACTATCTCTTAATCATCTTCATTGACATTTCTGTCTAAAGAGAAATATTTATTAGTAGTTGTCTATAATCGCATACAACACATAGAATTCAAAAAATATAAATATATTTAGTGCTAAAAATTTTTTGGGACTTCACTAATTTAATAATAAGTATTTTGAAATTCTGATTAGTTTAAATGTCACAAATCCATGACGAAAGATGTTTTTTAAAATTATAACCACTTTTGAAATTAGAGTTTGATGGGCATGAATTTTGAGTAGCATTTATTTCTGTGATAAGTAGTGCATTTAAAAAATCATTTTATCTTACTAAATCTTAAATAAAATAGTAGGATATGTAAAATTATACTGTTTATGTCACTAAAAATGATGGAAAAAATTCACACATTATAGTATTTTGTATTATTACTACATTTGCATAGATGAAAATGTAATATATTTATGTTTTTATAAAAAAAGTATAATTTTGAAATTAATAAAATGTAATTTAAATGCATATGAAGAGAAGGAAAAAATTCATCACAAAAATTTTGGTTAATGGAGAAATAAGGCAAGCATGAGATAGCATTGTATGCCACTTAAAAATACACTAATACCATTAATTATATATTTAGTGATGAAAAGTTTTTGAGATTTCACCAATTTAATTAATAATTAATATTAAGAAGTTCGATTAGTTTTACTGTCTAATAGTCGACTTGCTAACAAAATGTCATATATGAATAAATTATTCCAAATCATTGACTGGTAAACATCTTCAAGACTTATTATTTTTTTTATTTGAACACAAAAACTTATTTTTTTAAAGTATTTTTTATTGTCAAATGTGGTGTACTAAGAAGTTTTTTGAAACTTAAATTAAATTAGTTATTAATTTGTAATCACTACTCTAATTTTTATGTTTACATCTCTTAAATAATATGTAATAAACATAGATTATCAAAATTTTAAAACATAATACAAGCCCATGCATTGCACGGGTCACCACACTAGTGATTGAAATTTTCAATTAGTGTACATAAAGATTTGGCGGTGAAATTAATTTTTTTTTTTGAGATACTTATCTCACTCAAGGATTGTTATGCGGTCATGTGATCGCTAGGCAGTGATATACACATAATTTTGGTTTTTGTGTTTATGTTCGAAAATTATGTAAATTTAAGACCTCCCATTTTTATTAAATTATCTAGTATTTTTGGTTTGATAAATTAAAATAACATTTGGCCAAAGTAACCTTTGTTGTGCAGGTTAATTTGATTGAATTTACATATATGTTGCGTTTAATTATTCATGCGAATTGTGCTCAGCCCAAAGGAAGACACATTTTGGTTGGATAATTATATGCCTGCGATGGTAGATGTGTGGTGATTATAAGGATTGATTTTCTATGTGAATAATGGAGTGTTCAAAGACAGTCCTTATTTGACAGAAGTTATCACTAGATTAATTTTCTGTGTGAGCAATGGAGTGTCCAAAGACAACCATTGTTTGACAGGACTTATCACTAATGTTTGATCATTGTGTTGAGAGTACCACTTGCAGTTAGTCCTTTCAATCCAAAGATTGAGGATTAATGGTGCACTAGGTATCTTGTTTGGGTCTTTAAATTTACCATAAAGATTACTTGTGCATTGTATGTTTATTGTTCTCTCTTTAGTTGTTGCTGCTACCACTCCTATTTTAACTACTCAATTTTTGGGAATCCCAAAGCTGTATGATACAAACTTTAAAGTTTGAAAGGAGTCAGTTGAGAATTTTCTCAATTGCATGGAATTGGACAAATTGACTCATTCTAACTATGAGAAACTCTAATGGGGCTTTATTTATCATGACGCTAGATAAAAACTAAGTTGTTCTTTTATCATGACTATGGATCAAAGCATGTCGTTCTTAGAATAAGAAAGGAAGAGAGTTGAGGATACTATATAAAGTTCTTCTCAATTGAGAAGAAACAGAAGAACAAGAATGTGGAATTTACTTACTTCTTTAAGAAGGTGGGACATATGAAGTAAAAGTGTCCCAAGTACATTACTTGGTGTGTGAAAAAGGGAAAACCTCTCACTTTTGTTTTTTCTAAAGTTAATTTAGTTTTTTGTACTGAAGGACACTTGGTGGGTAGATTATGGTGCTACTACTCCCATAAGTATGTATATACAAAGTTGCTTGTGGAGCCATCCGCCAAGTGATGCTGAAAGATTCATCTATGTGGGCAATGGCAATAAAATTGCAGTTGAAGCTATAGGAACTTTTAGGTTGCTTTTAAAGACTCATTTTCATTTGTATTTGGTTGAGACATACGTCGCACCATTTATTAGACGAAATTTATAATCTATTTCTATTTTGGACAAATCTGGTTATTCTTGTTCATTTGGAAATAATAAAGTTAGTCTCTCTTATGATTTAAATGTTGTTAGTTATGGGTCTTTAATTGATATTGGGTGTTCCTATTGCAAACAGATTCACGTGGTACAAAACGTAAATTAAATGAGAATTTCACCACTTTATGGCATAAGCGCTTAGGCTATTGAAATGCAGAGAACACACTAGAAGGGGGGTTGAATAGCGTGTTAGATAAAATTGAAACCTTTTCGCAAAGATGGAGATATCTTAACTTAGAGTTTACAAGGAACTTGTAAAACATAGAGTTACAGCTATCGTTCAGTATAACAGTTCAATGGAACTGCGTTTTCAAGTTATTGTCCAAGCGAGAAATGAAGTACTTTCACAAATATGTTTATAAAGGATACTTGCACGTCTAATGCGAAGAAATAACACAAGAGATAAATGGTAAGCTAAAAACAATAGAGTAAAAATAGTTGGTTTATACTGGTTCACTCAACCTGAGCTACGTCCAGTTCTCCTTCAAAAATAACCTTTTAAAGGATTGCACTAAGCAAAACTTTGATTACAAACAAGTATTTTCTACCCTGCCACTTCTGGCTATAAGTATTCTTTAGGCCACTTTTGGCACACCTTTAATCTCCCCCTAAGATTAAAGCAACACCGAAGTATTCTTTGCCACTAAGCCACTCCTGGCTTTCCAAACTACAAAGTTTGATTACAGAAAAAGATCAACTCTCACAGAAAGGATATTACAATGTAAAATAGATTACACAGAATAACTTAGCAAGGCTAAGAGAATGCTCTTTTCGCTCAAGTGTTGGTTGTCCAAATATTTTGGCAGAGTTTCAACTCTTTGAAAAGACGTGAATGCTTCGTTGGTTTCTTCATGAGCTTGATCCTCTATATATAGGCCTCTGAGTGAAGGTATCCATTGTGGGATCTGAGCCTTTGCCAAAAACCATTCTCTTACAATCATATGACCGTTACCACATGTCAGCTTAGGGTAGAGAGAGAGAGAGAGGGGACAACAGTACGTGCAGCGCCTCCACTACTTGTACGATTTTGCAGGGAGTTTCTTGTCTCTTGTGGAACACTTTTTGAATATTCAAATGAAATGTCATATATGAAAAAAGATGGAATAACAGATAATTCAAAACGAAATCATCATCGAAAAGCACAAGTGTACTTCTTGACAAAATGGACGTGTTATATATCTATTTGATAGAAATGGTTTGTGTGAGTTATATAAGCGAGTGGATGCTTCCCAAATGGACACAGTGTTTACACACTGATTTTCACAAAGCATTGGACGCTTGTTTTAAAGGCAGCGCATTGGACGCTGGATTTATACTCAAGAAAAACAATTTCCATATACATATTGGACGCGATAAGCACATAGCGATATTTAGTTTGAGCTTAAGAAATACAATACCATGAAGTCATTGGACGGTGTAGTACCTGTAATACTCAAACATAAAACATTAGGTACTTCAAAATTTAATCTCATTTGTTATCATCAAAATCGAAGTTTGAGGGGTTGGTCATCATCCAAAGTCTTAGACTCTAACAATATCCCCCTTTTTTATGATGGCAAACAAAGCTAAATTTTGATGAAAATATATACATAATCATCTACAGGTATCAGAGATATATGTGTAATGGAATGATCTATGTCATTGAGTGTATTGATGTGGTGGTCATTGGGGTCTAGTCACATTTACCATAGTGACAAAAGGCGTAGTGGTTCCATTATTGATACATGAGATGGACCAGATTGTTAAAGTTGAAGTCTAAAGATAAATAACGTACAGATGCATGCCTAAGGAATTGTGATATAATTGTTACAATATGTAGCCCAAGTCGGAGATTGTTGGAATTTTATGTTCCAAAAATTAATGTGGGCTAATATTATAAGATAATTATATTAGCTATTTATCATTAGTGGGCTTATTTTTTGTGGTCAAATTAAGTGAGCATGTTAGACTACTAAATAAGGTGATATGGGCTTAAATGAGCAAACGTCATTGTTGGCCCACTAGGGGATAATGGGAACCCTATAGGTTAACACACTATAAGAAGGCTATGGTCTCCAATATACCAAGCCGTCACACATAATTTCTCTTCTCCCCATCTGAAGAGTTACGAAGGTCTCATTGAGGAATAAAGAGACTCTGGTTGAGAACGAATCATAGTGTCATTGTTCGTGTTCGTGATAGATTGCCGCAAAAGATTTTGCAATAATTGTCGAAGAACTCTTAGATCAGGAACCAACTTCGGATCCAGGTATTTTATCTAATCCTTAATAATCAGGCATGTTGTAGATCCTAGGATCTTTGTTCTAGGTCATGCACCAGTGAATTTTGGCTTCCGCATAAAAAATAAAGAATATTAAAGTAAGGGATAAAGATTAAAATTCCAACAAGTGGTATAAGAGCAGGTTTTCATTTGTTTGATTATTAGGATTTAAAGTTTTCCTTTTTTTTAATGCTTGGACAAGGGTTTGTTCTTGATGTTGATTATGAATTTATGATGATTCAATTACACGTTGATTTGTAAATTCATAAGAATAGTAAAAGATTGAATCTTTTGAACCTCTTTCATGCAATTCGATTACGAAAATCAAAGATTGAATCATTGTGGCTCTGAAGCGATATATGTATTTATATATGGATATAGACTTGTGAAACAACGAATGTTTCTTCGGAAATTCTAAATTACTGGATAAAGACCATGACATTCATAATCTCTGGAATAATGATTTGCGAATGGCATTGCTTCAACGAATCCATGTTTTATGAATTGAAAGGTGGTGGCGTCATTGGATTTGTTATTTGAATACAATGTTAATTATATATGTTTCAGGAATTAGTGATTTGTTTTTATTTATGAATCACTGAATAAAGGAAATTGAATATGATTTGTGTCTTTTCATTATATCGTGTTATTTAAAAAAGGTTAATAAAGGAATTCAAAATGGTGCTTTCAATTAGCGTTAATCTAATCAACGCTACTAGTGTTGAGGCCAACGCTAATCCTTGGACTCTAATTCGAGCATTTATTGTTGTATTGAATATGTTATTTGACCAAATTCTATATAATTTCTGTGTATTATTTATTTGTCCAAGATTTTGGCATAACACTTCCACAAAAAAAATTTACGAAAATTTAAACAAGTTAGCATCAGCCACACACTCTAAGGCGAACACTAAGTTGTTTAAATTAATTTAATTATCAAAACAAAAAAAAAGTTAATATTGAATAAAATCATTTAAAAATTATAACAAAAGATATGACATAAATAGATTACAAATACATTTAAAATAACATTTTTAAAAATATATTGGTAGTAAAAAAAACATTTAAAATGTAAGAAAAATTAGGAAATACAAATCCAATTATAAAAAAAATATCCTTAAAATAAGAAGGAATGATTCTAATTCGAACATTTTTTTTTTGATGGGGATTCTAATTCGAAACATATAAAAGCTGAAAAAGGGTAAAATCTTTAACTAAGAGAATAACTAATTCTGGTTTCTAAACTTGTATTGAACCAATCTTTTTGTAAATACAAAGTCTTCAACACGTACATTTTCAAGATGAGAAACATGGCATTGACCTCGGAGGAAAGGAGAAGACTTAAATAATTTTGACATCTTTATTAATTCCCTAAATAGAAAAACACACAAAAATAATAAATTTAATTTGGAATTATAAATAAATATTAGGAAAGAATATTAAAAGTCAAATTAAGTTATGACAAATTCAAATTTTGTTGATAAATTATAAAAATACTTAAGAGAAAAGATAAATTAACAAACACAAATAATAACAAAAATAAAATATAATAATAGTAAATACATAATTCAGTTTTGAATTATGAATAAAATATTAAGAAAGAGTGTTTACAAAATAATTTCAGTTATGGAAATTTTAAATATTATTGATGAATTAAGGTAATATAAAATAGAAAAAAGAATAAAAGGATAAAATATTAAGAAAATGGTTGATAAATAGGAAAGACATTTAATAAATAGGACATGTATAGATTACAAATACATAAGAAAAGAAAGGAAAAGGAAAACAACAACCTAATTAAAAAATATATTGATATTGAAAAAGAAGACATTTATAATTAAATGTAAGTAAGATAGGAAATACCAAGTCTAATTATAAAGTAGATTTTTTTTTTGTTGAAATAAGAAGACATAATTCTAATAAGTAGATATAAAGTCTGAAAAGGTACGAAATCTTTTAATTGAATGACTAATTAATTATTTCTAAAATTTCATTGAGCCAATTTTTAATATAATTTATATATTAAAAACATTTATTTATTATAATTTTACTTATATAAAATAAGTATTATCTAATGCATTGGACATGCTATAGTACTAGTCATATAAAAATAAAAATATTAAATATATTTAATAAATTTTAAATTAAATAACATTTTACATTATTATCATCTAATAATAAATTGTAATGTTGTTAGACTTTTGCATAATTATTTTAAAATTATACTTAAAATAATTTCTAACTGATTAATATTCTGAAAATAATCTTTATCCTGACTATATATGAAAATCAACTCATGTGTTAAATACTTATGATATTTGCACTTAACACTTTCTATTTGTTGTAAAGTCCCATTTTCATTATAATATAACCCAAAGGGTTGGCGCAGTGGTGTAAGGCCCCACTGCATTCACATGAGGGGGAACTATCTATTTAGAGGGAGAACCCGTGTTCGATTCCCTCTGTGTGCAAAATTTCCTTGGGCTATAGTGGCAGCCACGCACTGCGAGCGAGATTAGTCTCTGACCCAGTGGGTTGGGGGACACCTGTGGTCTCTCACCCAGGACAAAAAAAAAATTGCTTTATAATATAGTAAACACTAAATCTAAAGTGGTCATTGGTCAATGAATGTCATTGATTGATTTGAATTTCATGAATGGTAATACTAATTTTAGTGGGCAAAAATTTAATCAAAGGTATATATCTCAAAATTTTAAAATTGTAAATATGTAAGCCAAAACATGTTAATTGAAAATGATAAAAAAATAATTTTTAAAAATGACTAATATGGATCCAGTTAAAAAAAAATGACTGATATGGAACTCATTAATTTAGTCAATAATCCATGGGCAAATAGGTGGAATGAGAAATTTTATGGCAAACAGAAACTAAAATTCTCGTTGCTTATAAATTGCACAACCCCAAGGTGAATCCTGACCTCAACTCTCTCAACTGACCATTATTTGTCCACTAGTTGTATCTCTTGTCCCTCCCTACCTCTCATACTAAACATAAACACTCATTCATTACTATGTTCTCTCATTCTCCGCATCTCATTATCTCTCCTTCACCCTTTCTCTATCCTAAAACACACAAAGATTCTCCTTGATAAATATATTCATTTTCATTACAGAATTGCATTGAGCCAATTTTCTATACATCCAAACCACTCATACATTTTGAGTGGAAGCAACATTACATAGTTATATATACTTACAAAATGGCAGCAACCACAAAGAAGGAAATGGTCATTAAACACAACATCTACATGCCTAGTGATGTTGCACTGCTTATTTTGTCAAAATTGCCCATTAAGTCTTTGAATCGATTCAGGGGTGTGCATAAATCTTGGTTAAATTTACTTGAAAACCCTCGATTCAAGTAAATGTATATGCAAAACTACTTATTCAAAGATGACGATGGTTCATCGCTACTTGTAAGACAACAAACCTCAGAAGAACTTCCAAATCCGATTTTGGTTTCCGGTGAGAGGTTTCAAAAAAAGGTTGAATTAGATTTGCCATCTCCTTGTCACGAGGAGGACGTCATAAGCATCAAATTTCTCAACTCTTGTGACAACGGTATGATTGGTGTCGTTCGATACAAACGCCGATACGGAGATAAAGATGTTATGTTATGGAACCCTGCAACTAAGGAATTCAATATTATTCCTTCTGCTCAAGTGTTGGGTACTGCCTTTTGGGTCCACATTCATGGTTTTGGGTATGATATTGTGAATGATGATTTTAAGTTGCTTCAGCATGCAACTGGCTTTGTAGATCATTCACAGGATATAGATGAGTTTTGGCAGATTTATAGCTTAAAATGAAACTCATGGAAAAAACTTGATCTTAATATGACTTATGCTTCTGTTAGATGGACACCAATCGCCATGACAAAGGAACAGTAGAGGAAGATGTGTTGGTATCATTTGACATGAGCAATGAGGTGTTCAACACAACACCAATAGGTTGGCGTACTAATTTTGAATATGTGAATAGATACTTGACGGTGTTCAATGGCTCCATTGCAATGATTTCAAACTCTTTCGGGAGTAATTACCTTGACATATCAATTTTGGGGGAGTTTGGTGTCAGGGAATCATGGACTAAACTTTTCACTATTGGACCTTTACCTTCTTTTGGGAGGCCAATTGGTGTGGGAAAGAATATTATTCATAAAAGATCTAGAGGACAGTGAGCTTGGCTGCTTTGATTTAAGCACTCAAATGTCTAAGGAGATTAGTATTTGAGGACCAAATTATAATTCTAAAATTGTATTTTACAAGGAAAGCTTTCTTCATTTTGGAGAAATAAATTAGCAATTCACTTGCTAGTCTAGATAGAAAGTTTTCTCTTCTATTAATTGTATGCTAATCCTTGAAAGTTGGGGTATAGCCACGTGAGAAATTGTATTCATCTCTGTATATTTTTTATTTGAATTTGTAATTTTGTTGACCTTTGAACACAATCTATATGCACCACTTTCTCTTATGCACGTTTATCATATTATGGATTATCTATGGGTAATTAATATTAACATTTTCTTCAAAGTGATAAGTGTTGAGTATAATCGGTGTTATCGTTATATGTGTTTCAAGAAAGGCTTGGCTAAAGAATCCAGTTGATACTACTTTTGTTAAGGAGCAAACTATGTTTTTGGTCCATAAACTTTTTCAAATTTATGGTTTTGGTCCCTAAACTTTTTTACAACCGGTCAAAGTCCTCATACTTTTTTTCCATCCACGGTTTTAGTCATTTCTGTCTATTTTGGACATTAAGTGATGACATGGCATTAAATTTATTATTATTTTATTCTATTACATTTTCTGGCGGTTAAAAACTGCTAGAGATTGAAAAACTCACGTGAAAAATTAATGAAACCTGATATGAAACAACACAAACCAAAGAAAACCACACAATTCATATTCAGTTTAAGAAACCAAATCTATAACCCACCGTTATTATCTTCACCTTTGACTCCCCCTGAAACTCCCCCTCCTCCTCTTCTTCTGCCCAAACTCTTCAAACCCCAATTTCCTCCTCCCATTAACGCTCCCCAGTTGCACCAGCATCGACCGTCGCCCTCCGCCCTCCGTCGTAGTCTTGTGGTTCTGCCACTTCGACGATAGTGTGTTGGGCACACGACTGCAACCCCTGGGAAACCAAATACTCTGTTGCGAGCCGCCCTACTCCCACAAAAATATCCCCACCTCTCTGACCTCTCCCCAGCCCTTCGTCACGCTGCTGTCGGTACTCCGACGCGTAAAACCCTCGCGGATTCCATTGTCGAGCCTGCGATCAAGTGTTCTAGTTTAGACCCGATCAAGCTCGAGTCCAACACGAACAGGCCCATGAGAGCAAATCTGACTCGAATGGCATCCCAGCTGAACCTCTCTTGTGCGACAGAGACGACACGAATGGCGTTCTAGTTCATAGATCTAGAATTGATTTTTTTTAGCTTTTTGAAAATCACAAGGATGCTTTGTTATCGGAAATTATTTGATATTTGAATAATTTATATCTTTGATTTTGGTTAATTTGTTATGTTGGTTTGAATGATATACTTCTTTGATTAAGATGTGAATCAGTTGAACAAGTTTATGTTTTCAGGTTCTTGCATTTTGTGGCAGCTATAAGCCGCCACAAATTATTAATCCTTTTAAAAACACTTTTCCATGCAATTTTTAACTGCCAATAAACGTAATAGCATAAAATAATAATAATAAAGCTAGGTTCTTTGTCTAGTTGGAACCAATTCATTGTCTTGGTTCTTCACCACAGTTATCCCAGACTTCTTAGGAACCACTTGTATAGGACTAATCCACTTGCTATCTAAAATGGGGTAAATGATCCCCGCTGCAAGCAACTTCATGACTTCTTTCTTAACCACATCCTGAATGGTGGCGTTAAGTCGACTCTGTGGCAGTGGCATTGGTTTGAACTCATCCTCTAATAATATCTTGTGCCTGCAGATGGCAGGATTAATTCCAAGAAGGTCAGCTAGAGTCCACTAATGGCTCTCTTATGGCCTCTCAAAACTTGTAGCAACTTCTCCTTTTGGTTAGCTTGGAGGGTGCTTGAAATGATCATTGGAAGCTGGTTATTGGCCTCTAAGTAAGCATACTTCAAGTGTGCAGGCAAAGGCTACAACTCTATGGATGGTGGTTGCATAATTAAAGGCAATGGAAGCTTATTTGTAGCCACCACAATATTTGTTGGTACCACCACATCTTTTGCTACAACATCAGCTTCCTTTAATTATGCACCTATAGCAATAGCAATACTAATATTTGCACAAATGGCACACTTAAATGCATCATCATAAATACAATCAAAATCAACAAACTCAACAAAATCATCAAAATTATAAAATTCAGAATGTAAATATGTGTAACTATCAACCCTAAATCCAATAACGTCTAAATAGAAAAATGAGTGGCCTTCTGTGGGATGTTTCATGGCCTCAAAGATGTTGAACTGCACAATATCATCACCAAACTCCATGGAAAGGGTCCCTGCTTGCACATCAATTTTGGTCCTGGTTGTCATGAGGAATGGCCTCCCTAGGATTAATGTGGAACCACGGCTAGGGGACTCATGCTCCATACCCAAGATGTAGAAATCTATAAGGAATACAATCTCATTAACCTGGACTAGCACATCTTCTAAAATTCCAAGTGGATGTGCAGTGCTCCAGTTTACTAACTGAATGACAACACTAGTTGGCTTCAAATCACCAAGCTGCAATGATTTGCACTGATGTAGGCATGACATTGATTGAAGCACCTAAATCCAGCATGGCATCTGTAAATGTGTACTCGCCTATGGTGCATGGGATAGTGAAAGTGTCAGGATCTTTTCACTTTTATGGCATCGTGGGCTGAATGATTGCAGAAACATTGTTACTCTGAATTAATGTAGAACCATTTCTTCCCATCTTCTTCACTTGTTTATCACCTGGCAGGTTCCTTTTATATGTGCACAACTCCTTGAGGAACTTTGAATAATTGGGAATCTGTTTGATGGCATCAAGGAGAGGAGTGTTGATTTCTACCTTGTTAAAAGTGTCCATCTCACTATCTAGCTTAAATCTCATTGGTGAAGTTACTCTAGTTGGAAAAGGTAGTGGAGGCTTTGGGACAGTTGCATCTGCACTTGTTTTATGAGATTCTGAACTGTAACACTTTGTTTCTTTAATTTTGAATCTGTTGAACTATTATGTTTTTGTTGCAGCTCCTTAATTGCCACTTCTCAAAGTGATGACACTAACATTCCCTTTTGGATTGACAACTGTTTGGTAGGGAAGTTGGCCAGAACCTTGTGACTGCAATTGGTTCACAGTGGTGGCTAATTGTCCAATCTTAGTTTGCAAATCCTGAATGGTGGCAAACACATTTTGTTGGAATTGAATATTTCTTGTGGCCATTTGCTTCACTAAATCCTCCAATGAAGGTCCTACACTATTCTAAATAGGTTGGATAAGTTGTTGGACAGATGCATGTACTTATTGTTGTTGTCTAAATAGAGGTGGCTGGTACATTGCTTGAACTAGCTGGTTGTTGGAACCTCTTTTGTTGTTGCTACTGCATACTAATGTTGTTGTCTTGCATATTACCCTGCAGAGGACCATATCTCAGGTTAGGATGGTCTCTCCAGTCAGAATTATACCTCTCAGAATATGGATCATATTTTTGTTGCTATTGTGGAGATCTATATTGTTGGCTAGTTATGATTCCAGTAACATCAACACTTGGTTTAGTCTCTTGGAGAGTGGGGCATCCATTAGTAGGATGTTTTGTAGAGGTGAGTATGCCACATGCTCTGGGTGGTAGACATTTATTTGTTGCCTGAACTTGTTTGTGTTGTCCAATGGCTAGCTGTCTAACAAGAGAAGTCATCTCCATTATCTTGTTTTCTAGCCTATGACTATTAGCAATAATGGTCACTTCATGGACTCCTCTGGCTAAAGCTCTGGAATTGAACTGTTTAGAGTTTTCTGCCATGTTGGAAAATAATGCCCTTGCAGCAGCTAGTGTCTTGTCCATCAATGCTCCACCACTAGTTGCATCAACCAGTACTCATACATAGTCTCTCCAGATAGTTTCCTTATGCCACTAATGTCTTTTCTAATAGTAACTGCTCTGGATGCAGGGAAGAATTTCTCCAGAAATAGCCTTTTCATATCATTCCAGTTGGTAATGGGGATTGGTTGAAAATACAACCAATCCTTTGTTGTGTCTACCAAAGAGAAAGGAAATGTTAAAATCCTCAAGAATTAAATAAGGTCGCATGGTAGAGCACACCACATGAAACTCTTTAAGGTGCCTGTGATGATCTTCACCTGCAAGACCATGAAACTTAGGCAACAAATGGAATTAGTCAAAACTTAACCTCACAATCCACATCTAACTCAAGATATTGAATGCATAGAGGTTGGTGAGCAACATCTAGTGCAACGAATTCCCTCAAAGTCTTGTCCTGGTTACCCATATTATCAATACTAAAATCAATTTCAAAATTTGAAATGGAAACAGAACTACTATTAGCTTCTACAATATTATGATCAACTAATTAACTCACTATTTCTATAATGTCTATCTAACCTATGGAATGTTATCTAGTATCTATTTTAGAATCAAAAGGATACAAGTCACCAGGATCAAACCTAGTTATGCATAATGGCTAAACAACAAGCAAGTGAACAATAAAAATCTACTACTAACTATATAAGAGATATTGATATGGAAAATGTAAAACCTTTGAAACAAATTTTAAAAATTACCAGAACACCACAGAAAAATTCTAAAAATGATTATGATTTTTTATATTTTTTTGGTAATTTTTAAAAATCACAAAAGAAAATGACACTTAGAGATGGAATTTGGCAATTTGGACCCCCAAACCCCCATAGTAAGTCTTTTATAAGGGGCTATTGACCAATGATTTTTTTCCAAGCTACCGGTAAAATTTCAGCCCTATCCGAGCTAGTCATAAAGGAAATTACCACAATACCCCTATGCTTAAAACTCTTATCAGATGAAGGAATTTGGCGATTTGGACCTCATACAAAACCCCATAGGGGTTAATTTAACTCAGAATAGGGGATAAACTTTGGCCACCAAGTTGTAGCACCTAACTTCACAATGAAATCTTTTGTTGTCGCAACTACCTACAAAACTAAAAATCAACAGAAAACAACTAAAACACTACACAGAATTGGGTTAGTATCAACTAGACATATTCACAAACACTTTATGTACATGAATTAAAATCAAGACAAAATGAATTATGTTCACAGCAACGACATCAGTTTTGACAACAATGTTAGGTTACCATCAAAAGCTTCTAGGATCCCTTAATAATTTTGCAATACAGGGCACAACCCTAGGTCATTCCTCAAAGACACAATTCATCAAGTATTCAGATTCTAATTCATAAAAGGGGGATTTTGTTTAATTGCATAATTAAAAACAATAATAGAACAACACATAATTAATATAAAAACAATTCAGAGAAAAATCAACTCAAGGATCCAATGCTTTTGATTAAATTATCACAATTCTAGAATTGAAGGACGAATCTATGATCTTGCAATCCAATACGAGTTCATGAGATTATCATCTCATATGTATTCGTGAAAATTGAGAATATAATCGCATTCCCTAATTTACTCGAATTCAAGCTCATTCTCGTATTGGCTTAGGTGATCACCACTGGATTAATTAATCCTACTTCTATTCTGAATTCGATTTCCTAAATCTAAACATAATCATGCATTAAATTCAGAAAACTGAAAAATAGAGAAAGGAGAGAACATAAATTCAAAATTAAGCATAGAGGAACTCAAATTTACCCCAAGCCTTGGGGCCCTTGGATTGAAAACAAATTTAGCTCTCCATGAATATTTTCATCGAGAGCTTCAATCAGAAAAATGAAGAAAAGAGGAGAAAGGGAGAAGAAGAGAGAGAAGCGAGCAAAAACCAAAATATGAAATTAATAATGTGTAAAGTATGTAGTCTCTACAAAGAGTAATATGTTTATTACAAGAGAGAGAGAGAGACTTAATTTTGTGCACTCACTAAATACACTAAAGCCCACTTAATTAAGTCTTTAAAAAGCTAATAAAAAATCTACTTGGGTACCTAATTACAAACTAAGCCCAAAATGCTAAAACAGAAAAATTCAAGTGCTGGGTAGCCACTGTGAAGCTCGAATTTGATCCCTGAATCGTCCGAATCAGCTTAAGCTCGTGAGACACAAAAATGTACATTTCCTCGTTAGCTTTCAAAAAAGACCAAAATCACCCAAATCAGAGCTCTGTGAAAAAGGTTATGACCTATACAAGAAACAATGTTAAGATGAGAAAAAAATGCGAAAATTAATAAAACTTAACACTTGGGCCCAATGAAGCCCGATGTCACAACTCAGCTAGGAGGTAAAAAATAACCATAAAAGCATGTCAAATATGTACAAAATGAATCACTAATCAATGCAAAATAATGTTTAATCAACTACCTCATCCAGCAAAGCTATTGAAAGAAAAATAATAAAATGACAAAAGACAAGTAGCAAGGCTAAACATTCAAATCAGACAATTGAATTTATGCATATTTTTTAAATAAATAACAACAATATGATAAAATATATTTATAATATTAAGAAAAGATATTTCAAATCAAATGATGGATAACCAAAAAGAAACAAGTGTTGATGTGTATGACCATATCCTTTATAAAACATGTGCAATTAATTATACATAGAAACAAGAAGAAAGAAAGAACTTGCAAGGCAGTGTCCCCAGTCTTGTAAGGCATTGTTTATTTACTTTTATAATAATTCCCATTTGTAAAGTGCTTACTTGTTTGTTGAAGCAGGGATCATCGATAGATGAAGGTTTGATGTTTTTTTACCATGGAATGCTAAGAAACTAAACCTGTGAAACCCAACTCAAATAATATATGAGAAATGGTGAGCAAATTTGTCAAAGTTTGTAAATTGAAGTTTATTATAGGGTGTTCTCCTTTCAAATCCCCAATCTCCCTCACTTGCATAGACTTATTTGTAATGATCTCTTTGAGTGAAAACAACAGTGAAGAGAACACATGGTATGACCAGGAAGTGCATCCGTACCCCACACAAAATTAATAAACGATTAAAAATCTCAAATTTTACATGGGAAAGGGTTTAAGGGTTTCACCAATGATATTTCCATACAAAAGAACAATCATACCTTCTGGTGAAGAGACAAACACAACCGTTATAAGAGCTTCATGTCAACCACCTTTGTTAACTCATTTTGAACAACCTTTATAGTGGCGTGTCAAGGCCTCAGAATGGGAGTGTCTGGGAACAACCTTCACAATGAGTGTGTCGAGATTTTTAGTTTTTCATTTTTTGTTTCTTTTTTATTTTTTAAAAGAAAAGAAGAAGAATAATGTTGAGTCAATAAAAATTGCCATGCAGGCAAGTGTTGGGTGGTGGTATGTTACTGTGTGGAGTCTGTGTATCGCTACTCTTTTTTCATTGTGTGAAAAATGAGAGAAATATGGCACTGCTAAAATAAAATAAGTTGAAATGAGGTAAATAATCTCTCGGGAGCATCTTGCTTCTATATAGTTTTTGAAACTAATAATTATTTTCCTTTTTGTTTGTAGTGCAAGGTTGAGGAAGTCAAGGTAGGGGAGCACTTGTCTGGCCTAGACATCTATACAACTTAAAAGAATTTATGACATGAAAACACATTAACAATACAAGCTAATGTATTGATCGATATTCAAAAGAATACCAAAGTGAAGGGAAAGTACCACAACTTAAGGTGTTTCAATAAGTGGTAAAGAATATTGCTGAAGGAAAGAGCTTCTTGTAACGTTGTGATTTTCCTAATTGTATGATTAAGTGTTTGATTAATAATAAAAGAGTAAACTAAATTTAAATTATGTTAATTAATATAATAATTAACTTAAGTTTTATGTTTTGTTTTGTGCCATAGTGTTATTGTTAGATTTTCATGAGGCGTTGGACTTAGACTGTGTGTTGTGAGATTTTTGGGACTTTTACGTGAGTTCTGTGAGTTGCAAGAAAAAAAAAATAAGAGAAGGGGGTGTCTTTATAGGAAGGGTGGAGAAAAATAGCAAAATCCCATGAAATCTCAAAACTTAAACGTGCCAAGCTTCATGTTTCTTCCATTCTTTTTCATTCTTCCTCCTTTCTCCCGAAGTCTCTCTTCCCCTTGAATGGAAGTTTGATTTCTACATCACTTGGAAGCTTGATTTCTTCTCCCTAGAGCCTCCTTAGTTGAATTTAAGTTGGTAAGTTCAATTCCTTTCTATTCTTGATTTCTTAATTTCTTTCTCAACTCCTACCAAGAACTTGAGAAATAGGTTTCAAGTTGAATCTTGGTTGGTGGGTAAAATTTTGATTGAAGCTTGTTTTGGGATTGATTTAGGTGTCCTCTAGTTGATTTCATAGCCAAACTTGGGTATCATTCTTGGATCACCAAGTCTCCTCCCTAACTTCTTCTTCAAGGTTTTGAGTCAAGAACTCTAGGTAAGGGAAGCTTTAATATGATTGAATGCGTATTTGTATGTTCTATGCTTGGAATATTGTTTTTGAGTGTGGAATGATGTATATATGTTATGTTTGATGTAAAATTCGAATTGGAATGAATTTGGTAGCCATTGAGAAGTTTTAAGTATGTTTTCGAGGTCCTACAACCCTGTTTCGCTTAAGAACAGAGTGGTTCTCGCTTAACCGAAACAGGGGACAAAGAGCATTTTTGGTCAGGAAGTGAGTAAATAATTTCTGAAGTGAGTAAATAATTTCTGAAATTCTAGCTTAAGCGAGAGTAAAGTGGCGCTTAAGCGAGAATTCATTTTCTACACCATAAAATTGCTTTCAAATTTATTTTAAATTAAATTATTGCTATGGTATGGATGTGATGGAGATGTCCACAAAAGTTCCAGAACTATGTTAGGAAATTCACATTTTTGTTAAAATTTTGGTGTTGTGTTATGAGTAAGGATTCAAGGTGAGAGAATACCTTACTTGAGATTGTTTGGTGTTGTGTTGTGAGTAAGGATTCAAGGTGTGAGAATGCCGTACTTGAGCTTATTGAACTGCTGGATGGGTTCATAAGCATGATTTCAGAAAAATTGTGAATTTATAACATAGAGGGAACTTGTGGAAATCAAAATTGTTTGGCTCGTTACATGACATTGCATATGGCTAGGCACGTAAGTTGAGGGTGCTAGGTAGGCTCTCAACCTAGTGCCAGAGGTTTTCGTGGTGGCCAACGGTGGGCCTATAGAATAGTCAAGTGGGCGAATTCCTATAGATGTAAGGTTTTGCAAGCCTTACAGAGGTAAGCCAATACCCACACTTGTCTATATTCGATTACATCCACACTTCCTCCACAGGGTAGCTCAAGGGACTCCCTGAATGGTCAAAGGTGAGACTATGGTAGGGGATGGGGCCTATGAGGACCGCCCAAAAAGTAGTAGAAATCTCCATGGAGTCGAGTCAGTATGGCATTACATAATGAAATTGTATATGAGATTGATGTATGTATTATTGAATGATGTGATTGATTTATTATTATTGATTGATTCTAATTTTCCTATAAGTAAATCTTATACCCCTGTATATCTATGATCTTTTTATAAATAAGCTTACCCTTGCCTTTTGTGTTTGTATTTGTGTTATATTACTACAATGATCGTGTGGTTGGCACGGGAGCATATAGTGGTGATGTTGCAGGATCTCAGACCGCTTGTGACTGAAGCAGATGTATATGTTGAAGATGGGATGAGATCCCTCCTTTTGTATATGTTCTCATATATATGTATATAGTATGGGGACCAGCTTAGGACATATGTATAAATGTTAGGTTGTTGTAAATGTCCTCTACAAGTGGATTATTTTTGGTATTGTATGTATATGTATATTTAAGTTTTGCAAAGCCATATCTTATACTTTTATGATATGATGATGTATATATATATGTGTGTTAAATGTGAAATTTTTCATGGTAGATTTATATAATAATATTTAACACAGGGTTTTAGTATAACAAATCTGTAACGAGGATGGGTCGTTACACTTCTTTCTTTGCTACTTCCCTACAAAAATCTAGATACCAGCATAAGATCAAAACTTCAATTTCAAAATATATATCAACCCTTAATATCTACGATCAGGCAAACTGACAACAGTAATATGCGTTACTTTTCTTGAACTAGGGTCATATCCATATCCATATCCATTACTAATAACAGTACATGCATACTAGTATCTTCCTTAGTAGTTTTGAGTACTCAAGGGTAGACATTGGAAAACAAAATTGGAGGTGACAAAATAATTAAGATTATAATATATAATATTTTTATAATATATAAAATTAAATATAATGGTTTTAATAATATCATTTTATATGATTGATTTTAAACATTTTAGAAATTTTATTTGTAATTTTTTTATTCAAAATATTTACAAGAAACATTAATTTTCTTTTATACAAAACAAAATTTATATAAGAATACGCAAAAAAATATATATTAAAATTTGTAGAAAAAATCCTAAGAAAACCACCAAATTAATAGAAAAATCTGCTTAAAAAATCTACAAAAGAAATTTGTACGCTCAAGTCATATTATATAATTAAGCTTTCCTAGAATGGAATGAGGATGAAAAAGTCATGGAAAAAATAGGTTTAAAAAATGCAAGAAAAGAAAATTGAAATGACATTTAATTAATGAAATAGGTAATTATAAAAAGTGTTACTTCATAAGGGCTAATATTATAAAAACACAAGAACTTAAAGTGCAATATTTACATAAAATTGCCCATAAAAATAAGGTTAACTTACTAAGTAGGTCCCTAAACTATTTAATTTTTTTTAAAAAGCTCTTTAGACTATTTTTTGTTTGTTTGCGTTCCTAAATTAAAAAGCTAGGTCTCTGACCATGACAGTTTGAAACCACCAGAAAAGAAAATGACAATTCATTATGGTTTTAAAAGTCCTAGAGACTGAATTAAAAAAATTATATGAGCAAGGACCTAATTAAAAAATTATTAGCATATTTGAAAATTCCTAAATAGTTTATGGACCTACTTAATAATTTATATAACGTAAAAATAATAATAAAGAAAATGACTAAAAATTACCTTTTTTCCCCCTCTTTCAATGGTTAAAACTTTGCAAATTAAAATTCTCTAGACTTATTTATAACTTAAAATTAGTAATTTAGGAATAAATAATTTTAAAAAATATTATAGAGAATCTTATTAGTAACAAATAAAAATATAAATGATTTTTAATAACTACACACGCGTGTGTGGGGTGTATGTTTGTCTTTTGAGTAATCATTACTTGTAGTTGTTTGTTGTGTAAGAACTTTAAATTAGTAGAACTCACAAATAACTTAAATGTTTTAACCAATTAAGTTCTTATAATATGAAATAATACAAATTTTTCCAAATCAAATATTTGATTGTAAACCGCAGGAAGGAAATACCTAGGATGATAGAAGCACAATCCAATTCCATTTGATTAATGAAATTGAAACATTGAGTCACGCAATTCCATTTGTTGAATGAAACTATTATATGCCCAGATGCTTATTAGGCTGACCCCAAATCCTTTTAAAACATCCTGTGGTAGTATATAAGTTTCTGCATCACTGGTTTGTGCCTCCATTGTAACCTTGATTTTAAACCTTGCTTGATTTTTGGCTCTGCTATTTAGGAAGTCAGAACATCTTTGGTCGTACATCACACAAATGATATCTGATTCAATTATGTCATTCTAATGTTCATCTATGTACATTCTTACACTATCCTTTTTACCTTCGCCCTCACCATCACTTATAGTGATGTTAACTTCAAATCTGTCAAGTGTGTCAATGAAGTCTTTGTACTCACCTAGGACAAAGCAGAAAATGAAGGCGAGGAGGGGGGAAGGTGGAGTAGAAGAGAGATCAATAATTATATAATCTTTTGTTGTCTTATACTCTAACCGCTCTAGAATAATGCTTCCTAGATACACGTAAACAGCTTCAGCTTCATAAGAATCATGATTATTATCATCATAATCATTGTAATTTTCAACATGATCATGATTTGGTGTAGATAGGTGTTGGTTTGTGGATTGTACAAGACACCAAGGCTAGTTTGACAAGGCTAGTCTGACAGTTATCAACCTCATCCCACCACTTCTAGGCATGATCAATTGAGGGGAACTCGGCAGTTACTTCAACTCAGCAGTTACACTAAAAATAGATCAACTATTATAGAGGGACTGGACATAATAGGTAGGTTGGTCTATACAGAATACAGATAGAACAATATACTAACTTAGGCATCGAAGTCCCTTTTGCAGGTACTTCCACCTCGCCCTAGCTAGAAGATCAGGAGCATCAAGCACATTCTTGCTGAGAGCTCGGTAATCAGAATAATAGGAAGTCCTCGTCTGAAGGTCTCAGTAAGAACATTTGGCGCCCACTGTGGGGCCCAGGAAAATTTTCTCCTACGACCACACATTTCATGGTAACCACAAGACGAGCAGATCCAAGTCAGATAACCATGGCGGAAAACTCCATGATGCAAGAATTTCGTGCACAGTTAGAATCTTTACAAAAGAAGAATGCAGATGATCTCGTTGCACTTAGACAAAAACATGAAGCCGATCTCCGACCGCTACGTGACAAAAATGCTACCATCTGGGCACAGTTGCAGGAGTCTCACATAGCAACAAATCGCACACCAACTCGTGATGAAGCCGAGCCCCAGCAACCACAGAATACAGGCACTCAATCACATCATTCCCATCATAGCACTCATCAATGAGGATAAACTTTGGCACATTCCAGAGTCCAGTCCTTGTCTCAAGGACTTAACGGTCCTTGTCGACACCCCTTCATTGATGGTATCATGGATGTACCTCTACCCTTGGGCTGGAAGCCTTTGAATACGGAACGATACAATGGCACCATAGATCCAGATGAACACTTGGAAGTGTAAGTCACATAGGTAAACTTATATACTAATGACGATGCTATCTTGTGCAGGGTCTTTCCGATGTCCTTGAAAGGACCCGCGCTAAGCTGGTATACCCGACTTCCGCCGAGGTCCATAAACTCTTTTGAAACTTTGGCCCAACGGTTCGGTGCCCAATATGCAACAAGTCGGCCACATCACACTACGTCTGTTGCCATAGTGAACTTAAGGCAAGCTGATGACGAACCCTTGCAAAAATTCATGGAGCGGTTCTTAGCCATATCTGTAGGAATCAGAGATCTCGACCCTGGAGTGGCCCTTCATTCCATGATAGCAGTGCTACGTCTCGGGCCATTTGCTGATAGCCTATGCAAGAAATGACCAATCAATATGGATGAGTAACGACATTACGCAGCCGGTTACATCCAGATGGAGGAATTGTCCAAGTTCCATAACAAGATGCATCAAACCGGTGCAAAGAAGAGTAACACTCAGAAGGAAAAGATAAAACCCACAAAAGATAGAGATTTCAAACCTAGAAGGCAGCCCCGCCAACCTAGGTATGCCACTTACACTCCCCTCAATGAGTCTAGGGCGAGAGTCCTAGAAGAAGCTTTCAACGCTAAAATTCTTTCCCTCCCTCCACCGTCCCACACGTCAAACAACGTAGACAAAATGAAGCATTGTCGTTATCACCAATGCTTTGACCATTCAACTGAAGATTGCATTGCTTTAAAGGATGCCATAGAAGAGTTAGTTCAGCGAGGTTGCTTGAATCAATACATTAAAGGATACCAACCTGGTCAAGGTGGTTATCAAGGTAACGAATGCGGAGACTAAGGTGGTTCTCGAAGAGGCCGAGGTGGTCGCAGAGCAAATGAACATGATAATCACTGGAACCAACAAGGGGGTGACTCTAAGCAGAACCAACAAAATAACCAAGGTGATGGCAGAGTATGAGGGGTGATAAATGCTATTGCTGGAGGTTTTGCAAGGGCAGTTGCAGTAACTCGACCAAGAAGAAACATCTCCACGCCATACATAATGTAAATACAGTGGATCATATCCCAAGACGATCGTTGCCTCAGATTTCCTTCATTGATGATGATTTTGTTGACCCTAACCCAAAACAAGATGACCCCATGGTAATCATCGTGGTCATAGTAGATTGGGGAGTAAGGGAAACACTTATCGATCAGGGAAGTTCAGTCGATGTCCTGTATTGGTCAACTTTCTTGAGGTTAGATATTTCTCATGACATTATCAAACCTTGAAACAGAGAAATACACTAGAAGGGGGGTTGAATAGTGTGTTTATAATTTCTTCAAAAAACTTTAACCAATGTGAAGATAGTATATCTTAAGTTTTACAAGAACTTAGTAAAACAGAAGATTATGCTGTCGTCCAGCAGTTCAAAAGAAACAGTCCAATGAAACTGCTTTTTCTCACTTTTCGTTAGAACACACGTAAAAGATTATCTTAGATAAAATGTGTAAAGAAACACTTCCGTAGTATGTTGAAGAGATAGTTTAAGAGATATGCAAATAAGCTGGAAAGCGAGAGAATAGAACACTTAGTTTTATACTGGTTCACTCAACTGAGCTACGTCCAGTTCTCCTTCAAAAACTTTTGAAGGGTTCTACTAATCAAGATCTGATTACTCTCAAGTATTCTAACCTTGCCACTTCTGGCTACAAGTATTCTCTAGGCCACTCCTGGCACACTTTTAATCTCCCCCTGAGATTAAAACAAACCCAAGTATTCTTTAACACTAAGCCACTCCTGACTTTCCAAACAGAATTGTTTAAGTATAGAAGGAAAGAATAACTCTCTATAGAGAGGATATTACAATAAGTAAGAATACACAGAATCACTTAGCAAAGCTAAGTAGAAAGCTTCTTTTGCTTAAGTGTTGATCATCCAGTCGTTTTGACAGAGATTCAGCTCTTTATGAATTTTTCGTCAGTCTGATACATGAGCTCATTCCTCTATTTATAGGCAGCTTGGTGCAAAGTATCCGTTGTGGGATCTGTTCCTTTGTCAAGAGCGGTTCTCTCCAAAGCATATGATCATTGTCACGTTTTGACTTAGGGTGGAGAGTTAGAGGAGACAACCGTACACGTAGCGCCTCTCCTACTTGTACTTTTTCTGCAGAGTGAAGCTTCTTTTTTCCTGTTCAATACTATTCGAAAAATCAAATAGAATGACATATTAGAATGAGAGAGAATAATCGTTGCATTACATAGAATCACCATTGAAAATGTATTGCCTTATTATATTATTTTTTAAGATAGAAACTACAGTGTGGGTTATATAGTCATTGGATGCTTGCTCTCACAAGAGCATTGGACGCTGACTGTAGTACTCTTACAAAACACATTTGGACGCTTTTCTTATTAAAACATAACATCGAGGTTTGAGAGATACAATACCATTGCGGCATTGGACGACGTAAATCCTATAACACTCAAACAAGATCATTAGATACTTCAAAATTTATCCTTTAATTGTTATCATCAAAATGGAAATTCGAGGGGTTGGACATCGTCCAAGGTCTTAGAACCTAACAAACCTTACCATGAACCTTTGGTGGGTTTTGCAGGTGAGCGCATTCACACTCGCAGTTACGTTGAACTACTAACAACCTTTGGAGTAGGCAAGTTATCTCAAGCAGTCATGGTGAGATACATTCTCATCGATGCCGATACGTCCTATAACGTGCTCATCGGGCAATCGACTTTGAATGTGTTAGGAGCTATTGTTTCAACGCCACATCCGGCCATAAAATTCCTATCATCTAACATAGACATCATCACTATTAAGGCCGACCAGAAGGAAGCCCGCAAGTGTTACGCCAAAAGCCTCAAGATAGAGCCTTATAGTCTTAAAATTTCACAGGTAGCCAACGTCAACCACTCAAATTACTCGTGGAATGACTTTGACTAGAGGTCTAACTTTGAAGATACTCGACCAAGTCCCATCGAAGAGATATATTCTTTCTAGCTCGGTAAAGAAGCTAATCAGTGTACCAAACTTGGTCAACTGATGGATAACAAAATTAGAAGCAATATCCAGGAAGTACTCCAACAAAATGCAGACCTTTTTGCTTGGAATGCCTCTGACATGCCCAACATAGATCCAAATTTCATTTGCCATAAATTAGCAATCTTCCCTGAAGCCAAACCGATTGCTTAGAAGAGGAGGAAGTTGGGTGAAGAAAGACGTAAGGTAGTAGAAGTTGAAACAGAGAGACTACTCAAAGCTAATTTCATCAGGGAGGTCGTCTACACAACCTAGCTTGCCAATGTGGTGATGGTAAGAAAAAGCAATGGAAAATGGAGAATGTGTTTCGATTACACTGACCTCAACAAGGCTTGTCCGAAGGATGCTTATCCATTACCCAGCATAGATCGGCTAGTGGATGGAGCCTGTGGTTACAAGCTGCTCAGCTTCTTAGACGCTTATTCTGGCTATAACCAGATTAAAATGTACCTTCCTGATGAAGAGAACACAACCTTTATCACAGAAGGTGCTAACTATTACTATAAGGTGATGTCGTTTGGCCTTAAAAATGCTGGTGCTAATATCAACATTTGGTGGGAATGATCTTCAAAGAGCGGATTTGCAAGAACGTGGAGGTGTATGTGGACGATATGGTCTTCAAATCCAAGATTCCAGAAGAACACAACAAGTACTTAGCTGAAGTCTTCTCTAAACTCAAACAACACAATATGAGACTAAACCCTGAGAAATGCACTTTTGGGGTAGGTGGAGGCAAGTTTTTGGGTTTTATGCTCACTTATAGGGGGATCGAAGCAAACCTAGATAAATGCAAAGCCATAAAGTGTTAATGAAGTACAAAAGTTGACTGAAAGACTAGCCTCCCCATCCAGATTTCAACCAAAGATGGCTGAGAAGGCAAAACTATTCTTCAAACTGCTAAAGAAGCCACAAGAATTCCTTTGGGATGATGAATGTGACAGAATGTTTAGGGAGTTCAAGACGTTCCTTGCATCACCTCCAATTCTCACATAACTTACTCCAGGGACTGACCTATTACTCTATCTATCCATTTCTAACACGACCATTAGCTCGGTACTAATTTAGGAAGAAGGAAAGAAGCAACAACCTGTCTACTTCACTAGCTGAGTGTTACAGGGGGCAGAAGTGCGATACCAAATGATTGAGAAGCTAGCCTTGGCGTTGGTGAACTCGGCTAGGAGGATACGACCATACTTTCATTGTCATCAAGTCAAGGTAAAGACTGATCACCCTATCAAACAGGTACTTAGGAAACCTGAACAGGTGAGAAGAATGGTTGCATGGTCAGTTGAACTCCCCGAATTTGGCATCAAATTTGAACCACGAGGACCAATTAAAGCCCAATGCTTGGCTGACTTCTTAGCTGAGCTCCCACCAAAAGATGATGATAAAGATGACTTATGGCTTTTGTTTGTAGATGGAGCATCTAGCACCAAAGGAAGTGGAGTTGGGATCACTTTAGAAGGACCAGAAGATGTGTCACTAGAATAATCCTTGAGGTTTGATTTCCAAGCCTCTAACAATCAAGAAGAATATGAAGCATTGATTGCATGGCTGAGATTGGCTTAGGAGATGGGAGTTAAAAATATCAAATGCAGAAATGATTCCAAGCTTGTCACTGGACAAGTGTTGGGAAATTTTCAAGCCAAGGATACGTAGATGCAGAAATACTATCATATAACAATGAGGTTACTTGACAGCTTTAATGAATATGAGATCAAAGATGTCTTTCGGGATGATAACGACAAGGAAGATATCTTGTCAAAATTGGCAAGCTCAAAGAAACATGGTCAGCACAGAACTATAATTCAAGAAACTCTCAGGCTTCCGAGCACTGAAGCACCCGGGATTCTCGTCTTTGAGATCGGTCTGGATGAGTCAGGTGTAGAACTACTTGACCAACGATACTCTGCCTCAGGATGAACATAAAGCTAAAAAAGTCAGGATGAAGTCTTCTCACTATTTAATCATCAATGGCGCGTTATTCAAGAAAGGAGTATCAACTCCGTTGTTGAAATGCGTAGATGGGGAACTGGCAAAATATGTACTCAATGAAGTTCACCGTGGTATATGTGGCATGCATACTGGTGGGAGAAATATGGTAGCTCGTGTCATTCGAGCTGGTTATTATTAGCCCACGATCTGAGCAGAATGTGCTGATTATGTCGAGAAATGCAAGGAGTGCCAGGAGTTTGGCAATGTTCATCACGCCCCTCTAGAGAAGTTACACAGTATATTTTCACCTTGGCCTTTTGCATTGTGAGGAATGGACATTTTAGGACCTTTTCCACTTGCGAAAGGTTAGGTAAAATTTTTACTCGTCGCCATTGGCTACTTCACAAAATGGATGGAAGCAGAACCTTTAGTGAAGATCACAGCTTAGTAAGTGCAAAAATTCACATGGAGGACCTTGATATGCAGACATGGAATCCCATATGCCATAGTAACTGATAACGGCAAACAATTTACAGACAATGGGTATGAAGAATTCTTGAAACAGCTCGGTATCAAGCATTTATTATGATCAGTAGAACATCCTCAGACAAACTGGCAGGCTGAAGCCACTAACAAGGTGATCCTAACTGAGTTGAAGAAAAGGTTGGGATGAGCAAAAGGTCAGTGGGCCGAGGAGTTACCCAGTATACTTTGGGCATACCACTGTATTCCTCAATCTACTACTAAAGAAATGCCTTTCAAGCTAACATACGGTGCTGACGCAATGATCCTAGTTGAGGTTGGTGAACCCTCAACTAGAAGAATACACTTCTCGGCTTCTCACAATTTTGAGAATCTGGCAGTAGAGTTGGATATGATCGAAGAAGCCAGAGAAGAAGAACAAATCCAAGAAGAAGCTTGTAAAAGAAAAGCAGCTCGGAGACATGATTCAATGTTTAAGAGAAGAGAATTCAAGGTTGGCGATTTGGTATGGAGAATATGTGGAGAAGCTCAGAAGGACCATTCTGCTGGTAAACTCGCCCCAAATTGGGAAGGACCATTCCGAGTTGTTGAATCCTTACAGAACGGAGCATATCGTCTTGAACAGCTAGCATGAAAGGCCATCCCGAGGACCTGGAATTCTACACATCTGAAGCCATATTATAGTTGAAAACCAGGTGTTGTACTCTTTTTCCTACTTCAGTCTTTTTTCCCAAGTATAAAAATAATGGGTTTTGGCTGAAGACGTTTTAACGAGGCACACCTCGTCGATGTAAAAGGAAACAAGTTCATTTCACCCCTCATTAATGAAATCCTTTTACTATTTCCTTAAACTTATTTATGCTTGCAAATACCTGATGTCTCTTTGTTACTGATGTTTTAATTTAACAAACTTCGTTTTAACTGTTATACAGACATACAAGCATTGTGTATCTGGGCGTATTATATATCTTGATAAACTGACTATGAGTAAGGGTGAGATAAGGTGAAAGTTGTTATAAGGTCGGCCCTTCAGGTAAGGCCTGCTCCTTATCGTGCTTCGACATTTCCAGCCTAACACTACTTGGATGAGAAGTGGTTTTCACTCTAAATCAGCTTGTCAGCCTCTTCTCACTCCAAATCGGCTTTTCAGCCCCACTGGAATATTAATAAGATTCTGATCTTATTATTTACATTGCAATCTTTTCTATTTACAAGGTAAATATTTGGTCGTATGAGTGAAGGTTGCTCTTTCCATTCAATTAGATTTCGCAAGAATCATGGTTAAGTACATACTAACTATTCGACTTTCCTACCAAGTTATGACTTTGTTACCAATTTAGCAAGCCTTATTATCATGCAATCCGGAGTATAAACAAATTATGATCTTTATTTCAATATCTAACTATTAGCATGTTTTTTCTGGTAAATACACTATTTTCCATTCACTCTCAAAGGAAAATATATAAGTAAGCAAATATAACTTCATTTCATTACTGATAACAATGTCATTACAAGTAACATCAATACTTAACACTAATACTAGCCAAAAGTAGTGTCAACTCTTACATAATCAAAACTCATATCAACTAATCTTATACTCAAATAGGGAGCTGTGAAGTTGCCTCCTGTGCCCCAGTAGACGTTGACTCGTCCCCTTCTGATTCCTTTGAAGTTTTGATTTGGGATTCTCTCATCAAAACTCCATCTTTTACATCCATATCAACATTAAGGTTTCTCAAGTCAAACTCAGGGAGGAATAGAGAAATCTGCCTCTTAGCTTTCTTGAACCCTTCTCTATGAGCATAAACGATCAATTTCTTCACTTCATCCATCTCGTTGCTAAATTTACGTTTACCTTCTTCAAGGTCAACAATGGTCTTGGTTAACTCATCAATCTTTTTAAGTAAATCTCTATTATTATCTTCAACCAGCTTCTTCTCGGCTTCCAAGCCTTTTCTCTTGTCTTCCTCTTCCGTCAGTTGTGAGCTAAGTGTCTCAGCCAATCTCTTAGAATCCGCAGAATCCTTAACCAATTTGTCAACCTTATCAGACAATTCCTGGTTACTCTTTTGCAAAACCTCAACATCTCTTACTAGTTGACTGTTCTCTTTAACTTTCAAACTAAATGAATCCCCATGCCCCTCAATTGTTTGGTTCTTCTCTGCTAACACAATTTCCAAGCTCTTAATCTTTTTTGCAGTCTCTTATTTCAAAACCCTCTTCTCCTTGCCAACAACTTTCAACTTGTTGTCAACTTTGGCAAGGTTTGGCCTCCAATGTCAAATCGATGCAACTGAATGGAGTAAGAATACTTCTGTTGCATCCAGACTCTCCTCGGCACCCACATAATCCATTATATCTCTGTCACACTTTGAGAGCAGAGATTCATTGTTTATAAATTTAGCACCCATCAATTCGGAATTCCATATGGAAGGAGCATTGGTGACTGTTGCATGATCAACTCTGCGTAATTTCCCTTTGTGGTGACGAAGTACTACGGTCTTTTGTGATGGAGGTTCGCCCGGGGAAGTCGGTATGGGTTGATCTTGCTCTTGTCTAATTTGCTAACTGGAAACATTAACCTCAGAAGGTGGAGGAAGAGTAGTATTATCTGCAGGAACCTCCTTTGAAATTTCTTTCACCTTGGCAACCTCTGAAACTTTCAAATTCTCAACACCTTTAACCACTTGCTTGGATACATCCCGATTTGCTTGGCCGACCTCCAGAGTTGTTGGCTAAACCATCAGATGTTGCACATTTGCCACAGGTTGGTCACTTGATTGTGCCTTGTTACCCTTTTCGTCGTTTCTCTTTCTTTTTCTCGGCTTGGATAAGTTGGCATAAGCCAACAACACCTTTTCTTGCTCAGTCTCTGGAACCGTGTTCCTTAACTTTTTATAGTCATAACCTTTCATGATACTTGCACAACAAATATGCAATAAATAATGGTGGAAAATTGATAAAGTCACAAAAATAGTTGCACATAGTGGGTAATACTTTCTGCTAAGTTCCCTATCAAGATATACTAAAAGGGGAAGGTCTATAGCCTCTTTTATATTCATCTTCCGAGGAAAAGTAGCAATAGTCAATATATCTTTCTTGTCCTCGGGGTCAACAGATACTCGACCCTTGACTTGAACCCCACAGGATTTGATTGCCAATAAATGGGGAATTTCCTTATCCCGTCGGGCTTATAAAAGAGGGTCTTACGATCGGCATATGAAGGGTTAGGTTTTATTTTGAAGAAACGAGTCTTAAATTTTTTTCAAGACTGGTTAAAGAGGGTAAATAAACTACCATACTGAGCACCACACAAAGAAACCCAACTAGCCTTGTTACCCTCACCAATTTTGGTGCAATAAAAATACATAAGTTTGTTGATGATCGGAACAAGGTTTAAGTAGTAACAAAGGTTCTCAAACGCTTTTATGAAGGCCCAGCTATTGAGATGGAGCTGAGATGGAGCCACATTCATCTCGGAAAGCATTTGACACTCAAAATCAAAAAAGGGCAAGGTAATGCCTAAATCCTTAAAAATGTCCTCGTATACATAGGTATACTCAGTCTCGGTAAGGTAGGTATTGAGAAAAACTCTCTCGGTTGGAAGACAATGTTCAGCAATCACCCAATTAGGCTCATTGGTGTCGGTCAAGTCTATCTTATTTTTCAAATCAGTTATTGACTTCAAACTTTGGAAATGCGAAGCATACGCATTCACTTCACCACTCACCAAGTTATCTTCTCTTTTTTGGCGTCTCCCCCTCTTTTTCTCAAAAGGGCCCTCAACCTTTGGCATCTTTCTTTTTTGTTTGCGAGTCACTTTTAAAGGGATGGCAATTTCAACAATCTCATTGGTCTCGGAGGGGATGTCCCTGGCACCACCCTCAACATCTTCAACCCTCTCTTCTCTAACAACATTATTTCCCTCATCGTCTACAACTACAGCCGCAGCCTCATCGTTTGCACCAAAAACTATGGTTTCCTCCCTAGGACCCTCCATTAACTCTCTAAATACCTTAGAATAAGAAGAAGAAGAAAGTGAATCACCCTCAGAGCCTTCATGCATTTCTGGAACCTCTTTTCCTAAAAGAGATCTCCAAATCGGAGACTCATCTCCAGAACCCTCGCTTTCACCAGATTGAGAAGACATTGTAAAATGAAACAAATGTGAAAGGAGTGAACACGTACCTAGCAAGAAGAAGAAGGAAAATGCTCTACTCCTCTGGACGCGCCTTTATGAAGCAATATCAGGAGCGCTAGAAACAAGCAAAAACTCTCTCAATTTCTCAGTGGGAAAGATGAAATGAGAAAGAGTTGGGTGGAATAGAAAACCCCTTTTATAGACTCTGAAGGGACTCAATAAAGACTTTTCGGTAACCCCTCTGTGTTGGGTACAGAAATGCCAAAGAAATAATTACAAGCTTTCATTATGAAAATGCGCGAATCGAAACATCGTTTCATCAGGGTTCTTACCTTCTCATACATGCCGTCGTCACTGGTTTTAAGGCAACATTGAAACAACGCAAGACATTTAATACAATTATGGTTGTACGGTTGATGACACGTGGCAAAATCACATAGCTCTTCAGGACAAGAATGTCACCAAACAACTGACGTAATCAAAATATATGTTTGAAATCTTTGACTAGGTACTTTTTAATAATTCCTTATCTTATGGGTCACCTCATGCAGGTCGATCCTCGTTCTCTTTTCAAGCTCTTTTGTTCTCTTAGAACTCAGAGCTTGGGGGGCTTGTGGACCGTACGAGACACTAAGGCTAGTCTGATAGTTATCAACCTCATCCCATGACTTCTAGGCATGATCGATTGAGAGGAACTCAACAGTTACTTTAATTTATATATTATATTTAATTCATATAAAATGATACTATTAAAACTATTATATTTAATTTATATATTATAAAAATATTATATATTATAATCTTAATTATTTTGTCACCTCCAATTTTGTTTTCCAATGTCTACCCTTGAGTACTCAAAACTACTAAGGAAGATACTAGTATGCATGTACTGTTATTAGTAATGGATATGGATATGGATATGACCCTAGTTCAAGAAAAGTAACACATATTACTGTTGTCAGTTTTCCTGGTCATAGATATTAAGGGTTGATATATATTTTGAAATTGAAGTTTTGATCTTATGCTGGTATCTAGATTTTTGTAGGGAAGTAGCAAAGAAAGAAGTGTAACGACCCATCCTCATTACATATTTGTTATACTAAAATCCTGTGTTAAATATTATTATATAAATCTACCATGAAAATTTTGACATTTAACACACACATATATATACATCATCATATCATAAAAGTATAAGATATGGCTTTGCAAAACTTAAATATACATATACATACAATACCAAAAATAATCCTCGTGTAGAGGACATTTACAACAACCTAACATTTATACATATGTCCTAAGCTGGTCCCCATACTATATACATATATATGAGAACATATAAAAAAGGAGGGATCTCATCCCATCTTCAACATATACATCTACTTCAGTCACAAGCGGTCTGAGATCCTTCAGCATCACCACTATCTGTTCCCGTGCCAACCACACGATCATTGCAGTAATATAACACAAATACAAACACAAAAGGCAAGGGTAAGCTTATATATAAAAAGATCATAGATATACAAGGGTATAAGATTTACTTATAGGAAAATTAGAATCAATCAATAATAATAAATCAATCACATTGTTCAATAATACAAACATCAATCTCATATACAATTTCATTATGTAATGCCATGTTGACTCGACTCCATGGAGATTTCTACTACTTTTTGGGCAGTCCTCATAGGCCCCATCCCCTACCATAGTCTCACCTTTGACCATTCAGGGAATCCCTTGAGCTACCCTGTGGAGGAAGTGTGGATGTAGTCGAATATAGACAAGTGTGGGTATTGGCTTACCTTTGTAAGGCTTGCAAAACCTTACATCTATAGGAATTCGCCTACTTGGCTATTCTATAGGCCCACCATTGGCCACCACGAAAACCTCCAGCACTGGGTTGAGAGCCTACCTAGCACCCTCAACTTACGTGCCTACCCATATGCAATGTCATGTAACAAGCCAAACAATTTTGATTTCCACAAGTTCCCTCTATGTTATAAATTCACCATTTTCTCAAATCATGCTTATGAACCCATCCAGCAGTTCAATAAGCTCAAGTAAGGCATTCTCACACCTTGAATCCTTACTCACAACACAACACCAAATAATCTCAAGTAAGGTATTCTCTCACCTTGAATCCTTACTCATAACATAACACCAAAATTTTAACAAAAATGTGAATTTCCTAACATAGTTCTGGAACTTTTGTGGACATCTCCATCACATCCATACCATAGCAATAATTCAATTTAAAATAAATTTGAAAGCCATTTTATGGTGTAGAAAATGAATTCTCGCTTAAGCGCAACCTTACTCTCGCTTAAGCTAGAATTTAAGAAATTATTTACTCACTTCTAGGGTTCCTCGCTTAAGCTAGGAATTCTGGTGCTTAAGCTAGGACAGCTTCCTGACCAAAAATGCTCTCTGTCCCCTGTTTCGCTTAAGCGAGAACCACTCTGTTCTTAAGCGAAACAGGATTGTAGGACCTCAAAAATATACTTAAAACTTCTCAATGGCTACCAAATTCATTCCAATTCGAATTTTACATCAAACATAACATATATACATCATTCCACACTCAAAAACAACATTCCAAGCATAGAACATACAAATATGCATTCAATCATATTAAAGCTTCCCTTACCTAGAGTTCTTGTCTCAAAACCTTGAAGAAGTTAGGGAGGAGACTTGGTGATCCAAGAATGATCTCTACCTAAGTTTGGCTATGAAATCAACTAGAGGACACCTAAATCAATTCCAAAATAAGCTTCAATCAAAATTTTACCCACCAGCCAAGATTCAACTTGAAACCCATTTCTCAAGTTCTTGGTAGGAGTTGAGAAAGAAACTAAGAAATCAAGAATAGAAAGGAATTGAACTTACCAACTTAAATTCAACTAAGGAGGCTCTAGGGAGAAGAAATCAAGCTTCCAAGTGATGTAGAAATCAAACTTCCATTCAAGGGGAAGAGAGACTTCGGGAGAAAGGAGGAAGAATGAAGAAGAATAGAAGAAACATGAAGCTTGGCACGTTTAAGTTTTGAGATTTGAATGGGATTTTGCTACTTGTCTCCACACTTCCTATAAAGACACCCCCTTGTCTTATTATTTTTCTTTCTTACAACTCGCGAAACTCACGTAAAAGTCCCAAAAATCTCACAACACACACTCTAAGTCCAACAATTCATGAAAATCTAACAATAACACTATGGCACAAAATAAAACATAAAACTTAAGTTAATTATTATATCAATTAACATAATTTAAATTTATTTTGCTCTTTTATTATTAATCAAACACTTAATCATACAATTAGAAAAATCACAACGTTACAAGAAGCTCTTTCCTTCAGCAATATTCTTTACCACTTACTGGAACACCTTAAGTTGTGGTACTTTCCCTTCACTTTGGTATTCTTTTGAATATTGATCTATACATTAGCTTGTATTGTTAATGTGTCTTCATGTCATAAGTTCTTTTAAGTTGTATAGATGTCTAGGCCAGACAAGTGCTCCCCTACCTTGACTTCCTCAACCTTGCACTACAAACAAAAAGGAAAATAATTATTAGTTTCAAAAACTATATAGAAGCAAGATACTCCCGAGAGATTATTTACTTCATTTCAATTTATTTTATTTTAGTAGTGCCATATTTCTCTCTTTTTTCACACAATGAAAAAAGAGTAGTGATACACAGACTCCACACAGTAACATACCACCACCCAACACTCGCCTGCATGGCAATTTTTATTGACTCAACATTATTCTTCTTCTTTTCTTTTAAAAAATAAAAGGGAAACAAAAAATGAAAGACCTAAACTCTCGACACACTCATTGTGAAGGTTATTCCCAGACACTCCCATTCTGAGGCCTTGACACACCACTATAAAGGTTGTTCAATGTGAGTCACCAAAGGTGGTTGACATGAAGCTCTTATAACGGTTGTGTTTGTCTCTTCACAAGAATGTATGATTGTTCTTTTGTATGGAAATATCATTGGTCAAACCCTTAAACCCTTTCCCATGTAAAATTTGAGATTTTTAATCGTTTATTAATTTTGTGTTGGGTACGGATGCACTTCCTGGTCATACCATGTGTTCTCTTCACTGTTGTTTTCACTCAAAGAGATCATTACAAATAAGTCTATGCAAGTGAGGGAGATTGGGGATTTGAAAGGAGAACACCCTATAATAAACTTCAATTTACAAACTTTGACAAATTTGCTCACCATTTCTGATATATTATTTGAGTTGGGTTTCATAGGTTTCGTTTCTTAGCATTCCATGGTAAAAAAAACATCAAACCTTGATCTCTCAATGATCCCTACTTCAACAAAGAAGTAAGCACTTTACAAATGGGAATTATTATAAAAGTAAATAAACAATGCCTTACAAGACTGGGGACACTGCCTTGCAAGTTCTTTCTTTCTTCTTGTTTCTATGTATAACTAATTGCACATGTTTTATAAAGGATTTGGTCATACACAACAACACTTGTTTCTTTTTGGTTATCCATCATTTGATTTGAAATCTCTTTTCTGAATATTATAAATATATTTTATCAGATTGTTGTTATTTATTTAAAAAATATGCATAAATTCAATTGTCTGATTTGAATTTTTAGCCTTGCTACTTGTCTTTTGTCATTTTCTTATTTTTCCTTCAATAGCTTTGCTGGATGAGGTAGTTGATTGAACATTATTTCGCATTGATTAGTGATTCATTTTGTACATATTTGTCATGCTTTTATGGTTATTTTTTACCTCTTAGCTGAGTTGTGACATCGGGCTTCATTGGGCCCAAGTGTTAAGTTTTATTAATTTTCGCATTTTTTTTCTCATCTTAACATTGTTTCTTGTACAGGTCATAACCTTTTCCACAGAGCTGCGATTTGCGTGATTTTGGTCTTGTTTGAAAGCTAACGAGGAACTCTACATTTTTGTGTCTCACGTGCTTAAGCTGATTCGGACGATTCAGGGATCAAATTCGAGCTTCACAGTGGCTACCCTGCACTTGAATTTTTCTGTTTTAGCATTTTGGGCTTAGTTTGTAATTAGGTGCCCAAGTTGATTTTTTATTAGGTTTTTAGAGACTTAATTAAGTGGAATTTAGTGTATTTAGTGAGCGCACAAAATTAAGGCTCTCTCTCTCTTTTGTAATAAACATATTACTCTTTGTAGAGACTACATACTTTACACATTATTAATTTCATATTTAGGTTTTTGCTCTCTTCTCTCTCTTCTTCCCCCTTTCTCCTCTTTTCTTCATTTTTCTGAATGAGGCTCTCGATGAAAATATTCATGGAGACATAATTTTGTTTTCAATCCAAGGGTCCCAAGGCTTATGGTAAATTTGAGTTCTTCTATGCTTAATTTCGAATTTATGTTCTCTCCTTTCTCTGTTTTTCAGTTTTCTGAATTTAATGCATGGTTATGTTTAGATTTAGGAAATTGAATTCAGAATAGAAGTAGGATTAATTAATCCAGTGGTGATCACCTAAGCCAATACGAGAATGAGCTTGAATTCGAGTAAATTAGGGAATGCGATTATATTCTCAATTTTCACAAATACATATGAGATGATAATCTCATGAACTCGTATTGGATTGCATGATCATAGTTTCGTCCTTCAATTCTAGAATTGTTATAATTTAATCAAAAGCATTGGATCCTTGGGTTGATTTTTCTCTGAATTGTTTTTAGATTAATTATGTGTTGTTCTATTCTTGTTTTTAATTATGCAATTAAACAAAATCCCCCTTTTATGAATTAGAATCTGAATACTTGATGAATTGTCTCTTTGAGGAATGACCTAGGGTTGTGCCCTGTATTGCAAAATTATTAAGGGATCCTAGATACTAACCCAATTCTGTGTAGTGTTTTAGTTGTTTTCTGTTGATTTTCAGTTTTGTAGGCAGTTGCGACAACAAAAGATTTCATTGTGAAGTTAGGTGCTGCAACTTGGTGGCCAAAGTTTATCCCCTATTCTGAGTTAAATTAACCCCTATGGGGTTTTGTATGAGGTCCAAATCGCCAAATTCCTTCATCTGATAGGAGTTTTAAGCATAGGGGTATTGTGGTAATTTCCTTTATGACTAGCTCTGATAGGGCTGAAATTTTACCGGTAGCTTGGAAAAAAATCATTGGTCAATAGCCCCTTATAAAAGACTTACTATGGGGGTTTGGGGGTCCAAATTGCCACATTCCATCTCTAAGTGTCATTTTTTTGTGATTTTTAAAAATTACCAAAAAAATATAAAAAATCATAATCATTTTTAGAATTTTTCTGTGGTGTTCTGGTAATTTTTAAAAATTTGTTTCATAGGTTTTACATTTTCCATATCATTATCTCTTACATAGTTAGTAGTAGATTTTTATAGTTCACTTGGTTGTTGTTTAGCCATTATGCATAACTAGGTTTGATCCTGGTGAATTATGTCCTTTTGATTCTAAAATAGATACTAGATAACATTCCATAGGTTAGATAGACATTATAGAAATAGTGAGTTAATTAGTTGATCATAATAGTGTAGAAGCTAATAGTAGTTCTGTTTCCATTTCTGATTTTGAAATTGATTTTAGTATTGATAATATGGCTAACCAGGACAAGACTTTGAGGGAATTCGTTGCACTAGATGTTGCTTACCATCCTCTATGCATTCCGTATCTTGAGTTAGATGTGGATTGTGAGCTTAAGTTTTGACCAATTCCATTTGTTGCCTAAGTTTCATGGTCTTGCAGGAGAAGATCCTCACAGGCACCTTAAAGAGTTTCATGTGGTGTGCTCTACCCTGCGACCTTATTTAGTTCTTGAGGATTATAGCATTTCCTTTCTCTTTGGTAGACACAACAAAGGATTGGTTGTATTTTCAACCAATCCCCATTACCAACTGGAATGATATGAAAAGGCTATTTCTGGAGAAATTCTTCCCTGCATCCAGAGCAGCTACTATTAGAAAAGACATTAGTGGCATAAGGCAACTATCTGGAGAGACTATGTATGAGTACTGGTTGATGCAACTAGTGGTGGAGCATTGATAGACAAGACACTAGCTGTTGCAAGGGCATTATTTTCCAACATGGCAGAAAACTCTAAACAGTTCAATTCCAGAGCTTTACCATCCAGAGGAGTCCATGAAGTGTCCATTATTGCTAATAGTCATAGGCTAGAAAACAAGATAACGGAGATGACTTCTCTTGTTAGACAGCTAGCCATTGGACAACACCAACAACAAATGAATGTCTACCACCCAGAGCATGTGGCATACGCACCTCTGCAAAACATCCTACTGATGGATGCCCCACTCTCCAAGAGACTAAACCAAGTGTTGATGTTACTGGAATCATAACTAGCCAACAACATAGACCTCCACAACAGCAACAAAAATATGATCCATATTCTGAGAGGTATAATTCTGACTGGAGAGACCATCCTAACCTAAGATATGGTCCTCTGTAGGGTAATATGCAGCAGAAATATGCAGGACAACAATAGTAGTATGCAGTAGCAACAACAACAGAGGTTCCAACAACCAGCTGGTTCAAGCAATGTACCAGCCACCTCTATTTAGACAACAACAATAAGTACCTGCATCTATCCAACAACTTATCCAACCTATTCAGAATAGTGCAGGACCTTCATTGGAGGATTTAGTGAAGCAAATGGCCACAAGAAATATTCAATTCCATCAAAATGTGTTTGCCACCATTCAGGATTTGCAAACTCAGATTGGACAATTGGCCACCATTGTGAACCAATTGCAGTCACAAGGTTCTAGCAAACTTCCCTACCACACAGTTGTCAATCCAAAAGGGAATGTTAGTGTCATCACTTTGAGAAGTTGCAATTAAGGAGCTGCAACAAAAACATATTAGTTCAACAGATTCAAAATTAAAGAAACAAAGTGTCGCAGCAAGTTCAGAATCTCATAAAATAAGTGCAGATGCAACTATCCCAAAGCCTCCACTACCTTTTCCAACTAGAGCAACTTCACCAATGAGATTTAAGCCAGATAGTGAGATGGACACTTTCAACAAGGTAGAAATCAACACTCCTTTCCTTGTTGCCATCAAACAGATTCCCAATTATTCAAAGTTCCTCAAGGAGTTGTGCACACATAAAAGGAACCTGCCAGGTGATAAAAAAGTGAAGAAGATGGGAAGAAATGGTTCTACATTAATTCAGAGTAACAATGTTTCTGCAATCATTCAGCCCACCATGCCATAAAAGTGAAAAGATCCTGACACTTTCACTATCCCATGCACCATAGGCGAGTACACATTTACAGATGCCATGCTGGATTTAGGTGCTTCAATCAATGTCATGCCTACATCAGTGCAAATCATTGCAGCTTGGTGATTTGAAGCCAACTAGTGCTGTCATTCAGTTAGCAAACTGGAGCACCGCACATCCACTTGGAATTTTAGAAGATGTGCCTGTCCAAGTTAATAAGCTTGTATTCCTTATAGATTTCTACATCTTGGGTATGGAGGATGAGTCCTCTAGCCGTGGCTCCACATTAATCCTAGGGAGGCCATTCCTCATGACAACCAGGACCAAAATTGATGTGCAATTTCCATGGAGTTTGGTGATGATATTGTGCAGTTCAACATCTTTGAGGCCATGAAACATCCCACAGAAGGCCACTCACTTTTCTATTTAGACGTTATTGGTTTTAGGGTTGATAGTTACACTTATTTGCATTCTGAATTTTATAATTTTGATGATTTTGTTGAGTTTGTTGATTTTAATTGTATTTGTGATGATGCATTTGAGTGTGCCATTTGTGCAAAGATTAGTATTGCTATTGCTATAGGTGCAAAATTAAAGGAAGCTAATGTTGTAGCAAAAGATGTGGTGGTACCAACAAATATTGTGGTGGCTACAAAGAAGCTTCGATTGCCTTTAATTATGCAACCACCATCCATAGAGTTATAGCCTTTGCCTACACACTTGAAGTATGCTTACTTAGAGGCCAATAACCAGCTTCCAGTGATCATTTCAAGCACCCTCCAAGCTAACCAAGAGGAGAAGTTGCTGCAAGTTTTGAGAGGCCATAGGAGAGCCATTGGTGGACTCTAGCTAACCTTCCTGAAATTAATCCTGCCATCTGCATGCACGGGATATTATTAGAGGATGAGTTCAAACCAATGCCATTGCCACAGAGTTGACTTAACGCCACCATTCAGGATGTGTTAAGAAAGAAGTCATGAAGTTGCTTGCAGCGGGGATCATTTACCCCATTTCAGATAGCAAGTGGATTAGTCCTATACAAGTGGTTCCTAAGAAGTCTGGGATAACTGTGGTGAAGAACCAAGACAATGAATTGGTTCCAACTAGACAAAGAACCTAGCTTTATTATTATTATTTTATTCTATTACGTTTATTGGCAGTTAAAAACCGTTAGAAATTGCATGGAAAAAGTGTTTTTAAAAGGATTCACATCTTAATCAAAGAAGTATATCATTCAAACCAACAAAACAAATTAACCAAAATCAAAGATATAAATTATTCAAATATCAAATAATTTTCGATAACAAAGCATCCTTGTGATTTTCAAAAAGCCAAAAAAAAATCAACTCCATATCTATGAACTGGAACGCCATTCGAGTCGTCTCTGTCGCAAAAGAGAGGTTCGGCTGGGATGTCATTCAAGTCAGATCTGCTCTCATGGGCTTGTTCGTGTTGGACTCGAGCTTGAGCGGGTCTAAACTAGAACACTTGATTGCAGGCTCGACAATGGAGTCCGTGAGGGTTTTACGCGTCGGAGTACCAACAACAGCGTGACGAAGGGCTGTGGAGAGGTCAGAGAGGTGGGGACATTTTCGTGGAGGCAGGGCAGCTCGCAGCAGAGTATTTGGTTTACCAGGGGCTGCTGTCGTGTGCCCAACTCACTACCGTCGAAGTGGCAGAATCACAAGACTCCGACGGAGGGCGGCGGTTGACGCTGGTGCAACTGGGGAACGCTGATAGGAGGAGGAAATTGAGGTTTGATGAGTTTGGGCAGAAGAAGAGGAGGAGGGGGAGTTTCAGCGGGAGCAATGGGAGTCAAAGGTGAAAATAATAATGGTGGATTGTAGATCTGGTTTCTTAAACTGAATATGAATTGTGTGGTTTTCTTTGGTTTGTGTGGTTTCATATCAGGTTTCATTGATTTTTCATGTCAGTTTTTCAATCTCTAGCAGTTTTTAACCGCCAGAAAATGTAATAGAATAAAATAATAATAAAGTTAATGCCATGTCATCACTTAATGTCCAAAATAGACAGAAATGACTAAAACCGTGGGTGGAAAAAAAGTATGAGGACTTTGACCGGTCGTAAAAAAGTTTAGGGACCAAAACCATAAATGTGAAAAAGTTTAGGGACCAAAAACATAGTTTGCTCTTTAACAAAAGTAGTATCAACTGGATTCTTTAGCCAAGCCCTTATTGCAACACATATAATAATAACATCGATTATACTCAACACTTATTACTTTGAAGAAAACGTTAATATTAATTACCCATAGATAATCCATAATATGATAAACGTGCATAAGAGAAAGTGGTGCATATAGACTGTGTTCAAAGGTCAACAAAATTACAAATTCAAATAAAAAATATACAGAGATGAATACAATTTCTCACGGGGCTATACCCCAACTTTCAAGGATTAGCATACAATTAATAGAAGAGAAAACTTTCTATCTAGACTAGCAAGTGAATTGCTAATTTATTTCTCCATAATGAAGAAAGCTTTCCTTGTAAAATACAATTTTAGAATTATAATTTGGTCCTCTAATACTAATCTCCTTAGACATTTGAGTGCTTAAATCAAAGCAGCCAAGCTCACTGTCCTCTAGATCTTTTATGAATAATATATCACCCTTCTTTCCCACACCAATTGGCCTCCCAAAAGAAGGTAAAGGTCCAATGGTGAAAAGTTTGGTCCATGATTCCCTGACACCAAACTCCCCCAAAATTGATATGTCAAGGTAATTACTCCCGAAAGAGTTTGAAATCATTGCAATGGAGCCATTGAACACCGTCAAGTATCTATTCACATATTCAAAATTAGTACGCCAACCTATTGGTGTTGTGTGGAACACCTCATTGCTCATGTCAAATGATACCAACACGTCTTCCTCTACTGTTCCTTTGTCATGGCGATTGGTGCCCCACCAATGCAATGACCCATTCAAGTTCACCGCAGAACCAAATGGTTTCCATCTAACAGAAGCATAAGTCATATTAAGATCAAGTTTTTTCCATGAGTTTCGTTTCAAGCTATAAATTTGCCAAAACTCCTCTATATCCTGTGAATGATCTACAAAGCAAGTTGCATGCTGAAGCAACTTAAAATCATCATTCACATTATCATACCCAAAACCATGAATGTGCACCCAAAAGGCAGTACCCAACACTTGAGCAGAAGGAATAATCTTGAATTCCTTAGTTGCAGGGTTCCATAACATAACATCTTTATCTCCATGCCGGCGTTTGTATCGAACGACACCAATCGTACCGTTGTCACAAGAGTCGAGAAATTTGATGCTTATGACGTCCTCCTCGTGACAAGGAGATGGCAAATCTAATTCAACCTTTTTTTCAAACCTTTCACCGGAAACCAAAATCGGATTTGGAAGTTCTTCTGAGGTTTGTTGTCTTACAAGTAGCGATGAACCATTGTCATCTTTGAATAAGTAGTTTTGCATATACATTTGCTTGAATCGAGGGTTTTCAAGCAAATTTAACCAGGATTTCTGCACACCCCTGAATCGATTCAAAGACTTAATGGGCAATTTTGACAAAATAAGCAGTGCAACATCACTAGGCATGTAGATGTTGTGTTTAATGACCATTTCCTTCTTTGTGGTTGCTGCCGTTTTGTAAGTATTTATAACTGTGTAATGTTGCTTCCACTCAAAATGTATGAGTGGTTTGGATGTATAGAAAATTGGCTCAATGCAATTCTGTAATGAAAATGAATATATTTATCAAGGAGAATCTTTGTGTGTTTTAGGATAGACAAAAGGGTGAAGGAGAGAGAATGAGATGCGGAGAATGAGAGAACATAGTAATGAATGAGTGTTTAATATGAGAGGTAGGGAGGGACAAGAGATACAGCTAGTGGACAAATAATGGTCAGTTGAGAGAGTTGAGGTCAGGATTCACCTTGGGTTGTGCAATTTATAAGCAACGAGAATTTTAGTTTCTGTTTGCCATAACATTTCTCATTCCACCAATTTGCCTATGGATTGTTGACTGAATTAATGAGTTCCATATTAGTCACTTTTTTTTTTTGACTGGATCCATATTAGTCATTTTTAAAAATTAATTTTTTATTATTTTCAATTAATATGTTTTGGCTTACATATTTACAATTTAAAATTTTTGAGATATATACCTTTGATTAAATTTTTGCCCACTAAAATTAGTATTACCATTCATGAAATTCAAATCAATCAATGACATTCATTGACCACTTTAGATTTTGTGTTTACTATATTATAATGCAATTTTTTTTTGGTCCTGGGTCAGAGACCATAGGTGTCCCCCAACCCACTGGGTCAGAGACTAATATCGCTCGTAGTGCGTGGCTGCCACTGGCCCAAGGAAATTTTGCACACAGAGGGAATAGAACACGGGTTCTCCCGCTAAATAGATCGTTCCCCCTCATGTGAACGCAGCGGGGCCTTACACCACTGCGCCAACCCTTTGGGTTATATTATAATGAAAATGGGACTTTACAACAAATAGAAAGTGTTAAGTGCAAATATCATAAGTATTTAACACATGAGTTGATTTTCATATATAGTTAGGATAAAGATTATTTTTAGAATATTAATCAGTTAGAAATTATTTTAAGTATAATTTTAAAATAATTATGCAAAAGTCTAACAACATTGCCATTTATTATTAGATGATAATAATGTAAAATGTTATTTAATTTAAAATTTATTAAATATATTTAATATTTTTATTTTTATATGACTAGTACTATAGCATGTCCAATGCATTAGATAATACTTATTTTATATAAGTAATATTATAATAAATAAATGTTTTTAATATATAAATTATATTAAAAAATTGGCTCAATGAAATTTTAGAAATAATTAATTAGTCATTCAATTAAAAGATTTTGTACCTTTTCAGATTTTATATCTACTTATTAGAATTATGTCTTCTTATTTCAACAAAAAAAAAATTACTTTATAATTAGACTGGGTATTTCCTATCTTCCTTACATTTAATTATAAATGTCTTCTTTCTCAATGTCAATATATTTTTTAATTAGGTTATTTTTTTCCTTTTCCTTTCTTTTCTTATGTATTTGTAATCTATACATGTCCTATTTATTAAATGTCTTTCCTATTTATAAACCATTTTCTTAATATTTTATCCTTTTATTCTTTTTTCTATTTTATATTACCTTAATTCATCAATAATATTTAAAATTTCCATAACTCAAATTATTTTGTAAACACTCTTTCTTAATATTTTATTCATAATTCAAAACTGCATTATGTATTTACTATTATTATATTTTATTTCTGTTATTATTTGTGTTTGTTAATTTATCTTTTCTCTTAAGTATTTTTATAATTCATCAACAAAATTTGAATTTGTCATAACTTAATTTGACTTTTAATATTCTTTCCTAATATTTATTTATAATTCCAAATTAAATTTATTAATTTTGTGTGTTTTTCTATTTAGGGAATTAATAAAGATGTCAAAATTATTTAAGTCTTCTCCTTTTCCTCCGAGGTCAATGCCATGTTTCTCATCTTGAAAATGTGTTGAAGACTTTGTATTTACAAAAAGATTGGTTCAATACAAGTTTAGAAACCAGAATTAGTAAATGCCACAATGATTCAATCTTTAATTTTCGTAATCGAATTGCATGAAAGAGGTTCAAAAGATTCAATCTTTTACTATTCTTATGAATTTAGAAATCAATGTGTAATTGAATCATCATAAATTCATAATCAACATCAAGTACGAACCCTCGTCCAAGCATTAAAAAAAAGGAAAACTTTAAATCCTAATAATCAAACAAATGAAAACCTGCTCTTATACCACTTGTTGGAATTTAATCTTTATCCCTTACTTTAATATTGTTTATTTTTTATGTGGAAGCCAAAATTCATTGGTGCATGACCTAGAACAAAGGTCCTAGGATCTTCAACATGCCTGATTATTAAGGATTAGATAAAGTACCTGGATCCGTAGTTGGTTCCTGATCTAAGAGTTCTTCGACAATTATTGCAAAATCTTTGCGGCAATCTATCACGAACACAAACAATAACATTATGATTCTTCCTCAACCAGAGTCTCTTTATTCCTCAATGGGACCTTCGTAACTCTTCAGATGGGGAGAAGAGAAATTATGTGTGACGGCTTGGTATATTGGGGACCATAGCCTTCTTATAGTGTGTTAACCTAATAGGGTTCCCATTATCCCCTAATGGGCCAACAATGATGTTTGCTCATTTAAGCCCATATCACCTTATTTAGTAGTCTAACATGCTCACTTAATTTGACCACTTAAAATAAAGCCCACTAATGATAAATAGCTAATATAATTATCTTATAATATTAGCCCACATTAATTTTTGGAACATAAAATTCCAACAATCTCCCACTTGGGCTACATATTGTAACAATTATATCACAAATCCTTAGGCGTGCATCCGTACATTATTTATCTTTAGACTTCAACTTTAACAATGTGGTCCATCTCATGTATCAATAATGGAACCACTGCGGCTTTTGTCACTTTGGTAAATGTGACTAGACCCCAATGACCACCACATCAATACACTCAATGACATAGATCATTCCATTACACATATATCTCTGATACCTGTAGATGATTATGTATTTGTTTTCATCAAAATTTAGCTTTGTTTGTCATCATCAAAAAATGGGATATTGTTAGAGTCTAAGACTTTGGATGTTGTCCAACCCCTCAAACTTCGGTTTTGATGATAACAAATGAGATTAAATTTTGAAGTACCTAATGTTTTATGTTTGAGTATTACAGGTACTACACCATCCAATGCCTTCATGGTATTGTATTTCTTAAGCTCAAACTAAATATCGCTATGTGCTTATCGCGTCCAATATGTATATGGAAATTGTTTTTCTTAAGTATAAATCCAGCGTCCAATGCGCCGCCTTTAAAACAAGCGTCCAATGCTTTGTGAAAACTAGTGTGTAAACACTGTGTCCATTTGGGAAGTGTCCACTCGCTTATATACCTCACACAAACCATTTCTATCAAACAGTTATATAACACGCCCATTTTGTCAAGAAGTACACTTGTTCTTTTCGATGATGATTTCATTTCTAATGATCTGTTATTCCCTCTTTTTTCATACATGATATTTCATTTGAATATTCAAAAAGTGTTCCACAGTAGACAAGAAAGCTTCTCCCTGCAAAATCTTACAAGTAGTGGAGGCGCTGCACGTACTGTTGTCCCCTCTCTCTCTCCACCCCAAGCTAACATGTGGTAACGATCATATGATTGTAAGAGAATGGTTTTTGGCAAAGGCTCAGATCCCATAATGGATACCTTCACTCATAGGCCTATGTATAGAGGCTCAAGCTCATGAAGAAACCAACGAAGCATTCACGTCTTTTCAAAGAGCTGAAACTCTGCCAAAATATTTGGACAACCAACACTTGAGCGAAAAGAGCATTCTCTTAGCCTTGCTAAGTTATTCTGTGTAATCTATTTTATATTGTAATATCCTTTCTGTGAGAGTTGATCTTTTTCTGTAATCAAACTTTGTAGTTTGGAAAGCCAGGAGTGGCTTAGTGGCAAAGAATACTTGGGTGTTGCTTTAATCTCAGGGGGAGATTAAAGGTGTGCCAGAAGTGGCCTAAAGAATACTTATAGCCAGAAGTGGCAGGGTAGAAAATACTTGTTTGTAATCAAAGTTTTGCTTAGTGCAATCCTTCAAAAGGTTATTTTTGAAGGAGAATTGGACGTAGCTCGGGTTGAGTGAACTAGTATAAACCAACTATTTTTACTCTATTGTTTTTAGCTTACAAGTTATCTCTTGTGTTATTTCTTCGCATTAGACGTGCAAGTGTCCTTTATAAACATATTTGTGAAAGTACTTCATTTCTCGCTTGGACGATAACTTGAAAACGCAGTTCCATTGAACTGTTATACTGGATGATAGCTGTAACTCTATGTTTTATAAGTTCCTTGTAAAATCTAAGTTAAGATATCTCCATCTTTGCGAAAAGGTTTCAGTTTTATCTAACACGCTATTCAACCCCCCTTCTAGTGTGTTCTCTGCATTTCGATAGCCTAAGCGCTTATGCCATAGAGTGGTGAAATTCTCATTTAATTTACGTTTTGTACCACGTGAATCTGTTTGCAATAGGAACACCCAATATCAATTAAAGACCCATAACTAACAACATTTAAATCATAAGAGAGACTAACTTTATTATTTCCAAATGAACAAGAATAACCAGATTTGTCCAAAATAGAAATAGATAATAAATTTCGTCTAATAAATGGTGCGACATATGTCTCAACCAAATCCAAATGAAAACGAGTCTTTAAAAGCAACCTAAAAGTTCCTATAGCTTCAACTGCAACTTTATTGCCATTGCCCACATAGATGAATCTTTCAGCAACACTTGGCGGATGACTCCACAAGCAACTTTGTATATACATACTTATGGGAGTAGTTTTCCCTTTTTTCACAGACCAAGCAATGTACTTGGGACACTTTTACTTCATATGTCTCACCTTCTTAAAGAAGTAAGTAAATTCCACATTCTTGTGCTTCTGTTTCTTCTTAATTGAGAAGAACTTTATGCAGTATCCTCAACTCTCTTCCTTTCTTAGTCTAAGAACGACATGGTTTGATCCAGAGTCATGATAAAGAACAACTTAGTTTTTATCTAGCGTCATGATAAATAAAGCCCCATTAGAGTTTCTCATAGTTAGAATGAGTCAATTCATCCAATTCCATGCAATTGAGAAAATTCTCAACTGACTCCTTTCAAACTTTAAAGTTTGTATCATGCAGAAAAATTGAGTAGTTAAAATAGCAGTGGTAGCAGCAACAACTAAAGAGAGAACAACAAACATACAATGCACAAGTAATCTTTATGGTAAATTTAAAGACCCAAACAAGATACCTAGCGCACCATTAATCCTCAATCTTTGGATTGAAAGGACGAATTGCAAGTGGTACTCTCAACACAATGATCAGACATTGGTGATAAGTCCTGTCAAACAATGGCTGTATTTGGACACTCCATTGCTCACATGGAAAATTAATCTAGTGATAACTCCTGTCAAATAATGATTGTCTTTGAACACTCCATTATTCACATGGAAAATCAATCCTTATAATCACCACACATCTACCATCGCAGGCATATAATTATCCAACCAAAATGCGTCTTCCTTTGGCCCGAGCACAATTCGCATGAATAATTAAACGCAACATATTCAATCAAATTAACCTACACAACAAAGGTGTAGAGATGCAGAGAAGATTTTTAAAGTCTTCAGTCAGCTGCTTTGTGCTGAATCATCATTGGCATGTGCCTGAATCATTGTTGCAACGTCTCCCACAGCTGCGTGCAGCGATCTCTATTATCCCAGCTCCTTTGCATGATAGTCAGGAAATTGATCAACCTATCTGGTGTTCTTCTTCGGATGGGCTGCTATCCTTTAAAGCTGCTTTTAATCATTTTTCCACTCCGGGACAAAGTCTCCATTGGTCAAAGTTGTTATGGATTAACTCTGTTCCGCCTTCTAGAAGTTTTATTTTATGGCGCATTGCTCATGGCAAGATGCCTACTGATGATAGGCTTCGATCTCGGGGTTGTGTAGTTGTTTCAATGTGTGCATTATGTGGTAAATGAAACAACTGATCATCTTTTTCTGACATGCAGTTTTGCTAGTGATTTATGGAAGTGGATGCAGTCATTTCTTCCATTCACATTTGATTTTTCTTCTTGTATTGCTGTTCTGTTATCTGTGGATAAGCCGTGCAGTACCCAAGTGAAGGAAGTTCTGATTTCTGTAGTTGTGCATGTTTTTTTGGTTATATGGTGGTGCCGGAACAACTTAAGGTTCCGAGATGTTCGTATTCCTCTACGGCAAGCTTCGACTATGGTGATTTCAGCTGTCTCTCTCTCTGGTTTTCTTTCTAAGGGCAATGCATCAAATTCTATTTCAGAATTTTCCTTTCTTCAGAAGTTCTTAGTCTCGGCTAAGCCTCCAAAACCTGTTCAGATTAAGCAAGTGAATTGGTTCCCCCCTGCTTGTGGATATATCAAATGTAACACTGATGGTGCATCTAGAGGATCTCCCGGGCATGCTGCGGGAGGTGGTATTTTTCGAGATAGTTATGGGGTTTTTCGTGGCCGTTTTGCAGCTTATATTGGCATTAAATCAGCTCTGCATGCAGAGATTTTTGCTGCTGCTATTTTAGCTATTGAATATGCTCATTTTGTTGGTTGGGATAAGCTGTGGTTGGAGTGCGACTCCAAGCTGGTGCTAGCTGCGATTGATAAGGTTGATATTGTTCCTTGGGACCTCAGAAGCCGTTGGATTCGTTGTCTTAAATTATGCTCTCAAATGCATTTCTTGTATTCTCATATTTATAGAGAAGGTAATCAATGTGCAGACAGACTAGCCAATTATGGGGTAGATCATAGGGTTGATATAACCTGGTGGGATTATATTCCCTTGTTTATTAGGGATAGTTTTGCTCGCAATCATTGTGGATTGCCTTTTTTTCGCTTTTGCTGATTGTTCTCATGGGTTTTGGCCTAGTCCCCCCATACTTTATGTTGGTTTTTTTTTCTTTCTTTTAATAAAATGTGGTTTGCTGCCGATGATTAGTTGGCGTGGGGGTGCCAACGTTGTTGGGATGTCCTTGTCCAACTGTGAGGTTTGCTTTCTACAAATTTTATAAAAAAAACCTACACAACAAAGGTTACTTTGGCAAAATGTTATTTTAATTTATCAAATCAAAAATACTAGATAATTTAATAAAAATGGGAGGTCTTAAATTTACATAATTTTCGCACATAAACACAAAACCCAAAATTATGTGTATATCACTACCTAGCGATCACATGACCGCATAACAATCCTTGAGTGAGATAAGTATCTCAACAAAAAAAAATTCACCGCCAAATCTTTATGTACACTGATTGAAAATTTCAATCACTAGTGTGGTGACCCGTGCAATGCATGGGCCTGTATTATGTTTTAAAATTTTGATAATTTATGTTATTACATATTATTTAAGAGATGTAAACATAAAATTTAGAGTAGTGATTACAAATTAATAACTAATTTAATTTAAGTTTCAAAAAACTTCTTAGTACACCACATTTGACAATAAAAAATACTTTAAAAAAATAAGTTATTTGTGTTAAAATAAAAAAAATAATACATTTTAACCAAAATTTTTGTGATGAATTTTTTTCCTTCTCTTCATATGCATTTAAATTACATTTTATTAATTTCAAAATTATACTTTTTTTTTATAAAAACATAAATATATTACATTTTCATCTATGCAAATGTAGTAATAATACAAAATACTATAATGTGTGAATTTTTTCCATCATTTTTAGTGACATAAATAGTATAATTTTACATATCCTATTATTTTATTTAAGATTTAGTACGATAAAATGATTTTTTAAATGCACTACTTATCACAGAAATAAATGCTACTCAAAATTCATGCCTATCAAACTCTAATTTCGAAAGTGGTTATAATTTTAAAAAACATCTTTCGTCATGAATTTGTGACATTTAAACTAATCAGAATTTCAAAATACTTATTATTAAATTAGTGAAGTCCCAAAAAAATTTTAGCACTAAATATATTTATATTTTTTGAATTCTATGTGTTGTATGTGATTATAGACAACTACTAATAAGTATTTCTCTTTAGACAGAAATGTCAATGAAGATGATTAAGAGATAGTCTATATGTATGTATAAAATGTTTATAATAGATTCTATATGTCTATATAATAATTTTTAAACTTCCACCATTAAAGACAAATTATAATAGTTTACATGTCATAAAAACTACATACTACAAATTCTCTTACTATACACAGACTCAATTACATGGCACTTGTAATAAATAAAAAAGTGTTTGTCGAATTTCCATAGGCTTTTGCAAATTATATCATAGACCTGCAAAAATGAAAAAAAAAATAAGTTAAATATTTGGTGCATTTTTTTAAAGTAAATGCATAAATTAAGTGATAAGAAAATTGTTACTTTTATTTTCAATGAATCCCTTTCTCTCAAAACATAAAAAATGAACAATTCTATTATAATTTTAAACTTTCTTTCTTTTTAGCATTAATCAGAAGCAAAATTGGAGTCAAGAGATTTAAAGATTGAACCAAATAGGAAAGTTACAAGAAATTGAAGAAAAATGTTTACAGTATGAGCCCTCCATACTTTACAAATTAGTAAATGTTTAAAATAAAAAATGGTCAATTTTAATTATTAAATTGGTAGATTTTCAAACTTTTTAAAAAATGAGCAGTTTTAGTAAACAAAGATTAAAATCGTTTTAAAATTTTTAGTATTTTGTTAAAGGGAAACCTAAAAGCAAAACCACATAAAAATTTGTTTTAAAAACTGGAAAAAAAAAAATCAGTAAATGAAAACCATGATAAGAGTCATTCACTAGATGATAAAAAATTGGTGTAACATAATTACATAATTTTATAAATACACTACAAAAATGCTAAATAAAAGGAACACATAAAAAAAATATAAATTGAAAAATAAAAAAATAATTACATAATTATCAATAAAATAAATAAAATGTAACATAAAATCAAAATATAAATAAAAGTTAAAAAATGTTAAATCAAAATAGAAATAAAGAAAATGCTAACCTACGAAAAAAAGGAAATGCTAAAATAATAAAAATGCAATATTATACCAGCACCTATAGATCTTTAAAATGAAAAATAATAAAAATAAGAAACAAGCATTAGATTAGGATGAAAGAAACTTAGCTCCTTGATATCTTTTCTACTGCTCTTAAAGACTTCAACCAATTTGATGCAAAGGTCTTGGATGTAGACTCTCTGTAATGTGGTATATTAAACAACAATTGAGAAACAAAAAAATAATTATAATGAAAAACAATTAAAAATAAGATGTGAACATTACCAAGATAGGATGGGAACACATTAATTAACTTTTACAAGTAAACAAAAACAATTTCATAAGATCTTGCAAAACACCAAGTAAAACGCAAGAAATTTTTTTCTTCTTCCCTATAAAAATACGAAGAAATAGAAACACATAAAAAAATATAAATTAAAAAACAAAAAAAACACGAAGAAGAAGAAGAAAACATGTGTAAGCAAGAACAATTCCGTGCGTAAGGTTTGTTGAAATTTGATGAAAAGTGATTTTGTTAAGAGTAACAAATAATAAAGAGATTATGCTCAATAAATAGAAATAAAAATAAATTGAAAAAAATAAATATAAAAAATAAATAGAAAGATATAACATGTTATGTGGCATATTAATAGGTCAAAATAAATGTTGAAAATTAAATTGAAATACACAATAAATAGAAAGAATAAATAAAAAAATGTAACATATAATTTATGACAAACTACATCTCAATCCTTGATTGTAGAAGATAATTTGACTATTTACTCTAAATTTATTGTAATTAGGAAGTTGATCATAAAAATAGCCTTAATTGCTAAAATAATTTAATTATCAAATCATCCTTGGTTTGAACAAAAATAAAAGAAGTAAATTTAATAGAAGGAAAGTATTGTTCAAAAATTGTGCTCAACTATATAAGAGTTTCCGATCTTGACTTCTTTACGAATTAATATAAAGATAAAGATAAAGATTATACTACCTTTTAAAATTCATATAAATTCAAATACTCAATAGTGCATTGTAGTTATTCTTGTTAATTTAAAATTATACCTTATTATAAAATAATCTTAATTAACTTAATTAAAACATATATGTTGATAATAATTAATTTAATTATTCAGAATTTCAAATCAACATATATATATACTTATCATAATTATTTTAATTACTATATTTATATAGTTTTATGAATTAAAAATAGATAAAAAATTTCTCTAAAAATTTATTTGTGTTGATAATAATTAATTTAATTATTCAAAATTTCAAATTAGTATGTATATATATATATATACACACACACACACTTCTGATAATTACCTTAATTACTATATTTATATAGTTTTATGAATTAAAATAGATAAAAAGTTTCTCTAAAAATTTATGTGTTGATAATGATTAATTTAATTATTCAGAATTTCAAATCAGAATACATAGACTTATCATAATTATCTTAATTACTATATTTATATAAATTTATGAATTAAAAAATAGATAAAAATTTTCTCTAAAAATTTCCCGCTCAAATGTATAAGAATTCCCTCCAAAACTTCTTTACTTTTATTAATATAAAGATATCAACAATGTTCTAATAAACCATATAATTTAGACAACACAATAAATTATATAATATATATATATATATATATATAATTATATAATTTATATACAAAAGAAAAAGAGAAATGCTAGCAACACACTATCACACTCTTTTGAATACACTTTCCATGATTGGTTAAAATTTATTGGAAATCACAAATTTTTATGGGTCCCACTTATTATTTAATGACTCTCTCCTGATTTTATAGTTTTCAATAAACTCCAACCAATGATAGGGTGTGTGTTAGGAGGGGTGTGTTAGAGAGTGTGTTACTAGCACTCCTCAAAGGAAAATCTAAATTGCTTCACGGTGGAAAAAAAAAAAAAAAAAGAATTGCGATGCCAAAAGAAAACTGAGTCCAAATCAAAATCAAATGGCTTTAACCATTTGTAAAACAAGAAGGCTACAACTAGAAGACGTTAGTGGCTACGTAAGACTTTCGGGTTACCATCGCTCCTTCCACCTAAACCAATCTATCGAAAGGGCTACTAGACCAATTACTTCAAGTACCGAAACCAAAAAAAAAAATTACCGCTGGTCCAAAACAATATCAAAGTGAGTTCTACTAATTTAAAGTTCTTGCACAACAAACAATTACAAGTAATGATTACTCAAAAGACAAACATACACCCCACACACGCGTGTGTAGTTATTAAAAATCATTTATATTTTTATTTGTTACTAATAAGATTCTCTATAATATTTTTTAAAATTATTTATTCCTAAATTACTAATGATTTTAAGTTATAAACAAGTCTAGAGAATTTTAATTTGCAAAATTTTAACCATTGAAAGAGGGGAAAAAAAGGTAATTTTTAGTCATTTTCTTTATTATTATTTTTACGTTATATAAATTATTAAGTAGGTCCATAGACTATTTAGGAATTTTCAAATATGCTAATAATTTTTTAATTAGGTCCTTGCTCATGTAATTTTTTTAATTGAGTCTCTAGGACTTTTAATACCATCATGAATTGTCATTTTCTTTTCTTGTGAAACTAATAATTATTTTCCTTTTGGTTTGTAGTGCAAGGTTGAGGAAGTCAAGGTAGGGGAGCACTTGTCTGGCCTAGACATCTATACAACTTAAAAGAATTTATGACATGAAAACACATTAACAATACAAGCTAATGTATTGATCAATATTCAAAAGAATACCAATGTGAAGGGAAAGTACCACAACTTAAGGTGTTTCAATAAGTGGTAAAGAATATTGCTGAAGGAAAGAGCTTCTTGTAACGTTGTGATTTTCCTAATTGTATGATTAAGTGTTTGATTAATAATAAAAGAGTAAACTAAATTTAAATTATGTTAATTGATATAATAATTAACTTAAGTTTTATGTTTTGTTTTGTGCCATAGTGTTATTGTTAGATTTTCATGAGGTGTTGGACTTAGAGTGTGTTGTGAGATTTTTGGGACTTTTACGTGAGTTCTGTGAGTTGCAAGAAAGAAAAAAAAAATAAGAGAAGGGGGTGTCTTTATAGGAAGGGTGGAGAAAAATAGCAAAATCCCATGCAAATCTCAAAACTTAAACGTGCCAAGCTTCACGTTTCTTCCATTCTTTTTCATTCTTCCTCCTTTCTCCCGAAGTCTCTCTTCCCCTTGAATGGAAGTTTGATTTCTACATCACTTGGAAGCTTGATTTCTTCTCCCTAGAGCCTCCTTAGTTGAATTTAAGTTGGTAAGTTCAATTCCTTTCTATTCTTGATTTCTTAATTTCTTTCTCAACTCCTACCAAGAACTTGAGAAATAGGTTTCAGGTTGAATCTTGGTTGGTGGGTAAAATTTTGATTGAAGCTTATTTTGGGATTGATTTAGGTGTCCTCTAGTTGATTTCATAGCCAAACTTGGGTAGAGATCATTCTTGGATCACCAAGTCTCCTCCCTAACTTCTTCTTCAAGGTTTTGAGTCAAGAACTCTAGGTAAGGGAAGCTTTAATATGATTGAATGCGTATTTGTATGTTCTATGCTTGGAATATTGTTTTTGAGTGTGGAATGATGTATATATGTTATGTTTGATGTAAAATTCGAATTGGAATGAATTTGGTAGCCATTGAGAAGTTTTAAGTATGTTTTCGAGGTCCTACAACCCTGTTTCGCTTAAGAATAGAGTGGTTCTCGCTTAACCGAAACAGGGGACAAAGAGCATTTTTGGTCAGGAAGCTGTCCTAGCTTAAGCACCAGAATTCCTAGCTTAAGCGAGGAACCCTGGAAGTGAGTAAATAATTTATGGAATTCTAGCTTAAGCGAGAGTAAAGTGGCGCTTAAGCGAGAATGCATTTTCTACACCATAAAATTGCTTTCAAATTTATTTTAAATTAAATTATTGCTATGGTATGGATGTGATGGAGATGTCCACAAAAGTTCCAGAACTATTGTAGGAAATTCACATTTTTGTTAAAATTTTGGTGTTGTGTTATGAGTAAGGATTCAAGGTGAGAGAATACCTTACTTGAGATTGTTTGGTGTTGTGTTGTGAGTAAGGATTCAAGGTGTGAGAATGCCTTACTTGAGCTTATTGAACTACTGGATGGGTTCATAAGCATGATTTCAGAAAAATGGTGAATTTATAACATAGAGGGAACTTCTGGAAATCAAAATTGTTTGGCTTGTTACATGACATTGCATATGGCTAGGCACGTAAGTTGAGGGTGCTAGGTAGGCTCTCAACCTAGTGTCGGAGGTTTTCGTGGTGGCCAACGGTGGGCCTATAGAATAGTCAAGTGGGCGAATTCCTATAGATGTAAGGTTTTGCAAGCCTTACAGAGGTAAGCCAATACCCACACTTGTCTATATTCGATTACATCCAGACTTCCTCCACAAGGTAGCTCAAGGGACTCCCTGAATGGTCAAAGGTGAGACTATGGTAGGGGATGGGGCCTATGAGTACCGCCCAAAAAGTAGTAGAAATCTCCATGGAGTCGAGTCAGTATGGCATTACATAATGAAATTGTATATGAGATTGATGTATGTATTATTGAATGATGTGATTGATTTATTATTATTGATTGATTCTAATTTTCCTATAAGTAAATCTTATACCACTGTATATCTATGATATTTTTATAAATAAGCTTACCCTTGCCTTTTGTGTTTGTATTTGTGTTATATTACTACAATGATCGTGTGGTTGGCACGGGAGCAGATAGTGGTGATGTTGCAGGATCTCAGACCGCTCGTGACTGAAGCAGATGTATATGTTGAAGATGGGATGAGATCCCTCCTTTTGTATATGTTCTCATGTATATGTATATACTATGGGGACCAGCTTAGGACATATGTATAAATGTTAGGTTGTTGTAAATGTCCTCTACAAGTGGATTATTTTTGGTATTGTATGTATATGTATATTTAAGTTTTGCAAAGCCATATCTTATACTTTTATGATATGATGATGTATATATATATATATATATATATATATATATATATATATATATATGTGTGTGTGTATGTGTGTGTGTGTGTGTGTGTGTGTGTGTTAAATGTGAAAATTTTCATGGTAGATTTATATAATAATATTTAACACAGGGTTTTAGTATAACAAATCTGTAACGAGGATGGGTCGTTACACTTCTTTCTTTGCTACTTCCCTACAAAAATCTAGATACCAACATAAGATCAAAACTTCAATTTCAAAATATATATCAACCCTTAATATCTACGATCAGGCAAACTGACAACAGTAATATGCAGTACTTTTCTTGAACTAGGGTCATATCCATATCCATATCCATTACTAATAACAGTACATGCATACTAGTATCTTCCTTAGTAGTTTTGAGTACTCAAGGGTAGACATTGGAAAACAAAATTGGAGGTGACAAAATAATTAAGATTATAATATATAATATTTTTATAATATATAAATTAAATATAATGGTTTTAATTATATCATTTTATATGATTGATTTTAAACATTTTAGAAAATTTATTTGTAATTTTTTTAGTCAAAATATTTACAAGAAACATTAATTTTCTTTTATACAAAACAAAATTTATATAAGAACATGCAAAAAAAAATATATTAAAATTTATAGAAAAAATCCTAAGAAAACCACAAAATTAATAGAAAAATCTGCTTAAAAAATCTACAAAAGAAATTTGTACGCTCAAGTCATATTATGTAATTAAGCTTTCCTAGAATGGAATGAGGATGAAAAAGTCATGGAAAAAATAGGTTTAAAAAATGCAAGAAAAGAAAATTGAAATGACATTTAATTAATGAAATAGGTAATTATGAAAAGTGTTACTAAATTAGCCATAAGGGCTAATATTACAAAAACACAAGAACTTAAAGTGCAATATTTACATAAAATTGCCCATAAAAATAAGGTTAAATTACTAAGTAGGTCCCTAAACTATTTAATTTTTTTTAAAAAGGTCTTTAGACTATTTTTTGTTTGTTTGCGTTCCTAAATTAAAAAGCTAGGTCTCTGACCATGACAGTTTGAAACCACCAGAAAAGAAAATGACAATTCATTATGGTTTTAAAAGTCCTAGAGACTCAATTAAAAAAATTACATGAGCAAGGACCTAATTAAAAAATTATTAGCATATTTGAAAATTTCTAAATAGTTTATGGACCTACTTAATAATTTATATAACGTAAAAATAATAATAAAGAAAATGACTAAAAATTACCTTTTTTTCCCCTCTTTCAATGGTTAAAACTTTGCAAATTAAAATTCTCTAGACTTATTTATAACTTAAAATTAGTAATTTAGGAATAAATAATTTTAAAAAATATTATAGAGAATCTTATTAGTAACAAATAAAAATATAAATGATTTTTAATAACTACACACGCGTGTGTGGGGTGTATGTTTGTCTTTTGAGTAATCATTACTTGTAGTTGTTTGTTGTGTAAGAACTTTAAATTAGTAGAACTCACAAATAACTTAAATATTTTAACCAATTAAGTTCTTATAATATGAAATAATACAAATTTTTCCAAATCAAATATTTGATTGTAAACCGCAGGAAGGAAATACCTAGGATGATAGAAGCACAACCCAATTCCATTTGATTAATGAAATTGAAACACTGAGTCACGCAATTCCATTTGTTGAATGAAACTGTTATATGCCCAGATGCTTATTAGGCTGACCCCAAATCCTTTTAAAACATCCTGTGGTAGTATATGAGTTTCTGCATCACTGGTTTGTGCCTCCATTGTAACCTTGATTTTAAACCTTGCTTGATTTTTGGCTCTGCTATTTAGGAAGTCAGAACACCTTTGGCCGTACATCACACAAATGATATCTGATTCAATTATGTCATTCTAATGTTCATCTATGTACATTCTTACACTATCCTTTTTACCTTCACCGTCACCATCACTTATAGTGATGTTAACTTCAAATCTGTCAAGTGTGTCAATGAAGTCTTTGTACTCACCTAGGACAAAGCAGAAAATGAAGGCGAGGAGGGGGGAAGGTGGAGTAGAAGAGAGATCAATAATTATATAATCTTTTGTTGTCTTATACTCTAACCGCTATGGAATAATGCTTCCTAGATACACATAAACAGCTTCAGCTTCATAAGAATCATGATTATTATCATCATAATCATTGTAATTTTCAACATGATCATGATTTGGTGTAGATAGGTGTTGGTTTGTGGATTGTACAGGACACCATGGCTAGTTTGACAAGGCTAGTCTGACAGTTATCAACCTCATCCCACCACTTCTAGGCATGATCAATTGAGGGGAACTTGGCAGTTACTTCAACTCAGCAGTTACCCTAAAAATAGATAAACTATTATAGAGGGACTGGACACAACAGGTAGGTTGGTCTATACAGAATACAGATAGAACAATATACTAACTTAGGCATCGAAGTCCCTTTTGCAGGTACTTCCACCTCGCCCTAGCTAGAAGATCAGGAGCATCAAGCACATTCTTGCTGAGAGCTCGGTAATCAGAATAATAGGAAGTCCTCGTCTGAAGGTCTCGGTAAGAACATTTGGCGTCCACCGTGGGGCCCAGGAAATTTTTCTCCTACGACCACACATTTCATGGTAACCACAAGACAGCAGATCCAAGTCAGATAACCATGGCGGAAAACTCCATGATGCAAGAATTTCGTGCACAGTTAGAATCTTTACAAAAGAAGAATGCAGATGATCTCGTTGCACTTAGACAAAAACATGAAGCTGATCTCCGACCGCTACGTGACAAAAATGCTACCATCTGGGCACAGTTGTAGGAGTCTCACGTAGCAACAAATCGCACACCAACTCGTGATGAAGCCGAGTCCAAGCAACCACAAAATACAGGCACTCAATCACATCATTCCCATCATAGCACTCATCAATGAGGAGAAACTTTGGCACATTCCAGAGTCCAGTCCTTGTCTCAAGGACTTAACGGTCCTCGTGACACCCCTTCATTGATGGTATCATGGATGTACCTCTATCCTTGGGCTGGAAGCCTTTGAATATGGAACGATACAATGGCACCACAGATCTAGAGGAACACTTGGAAGTGTAAGTCATATAGGTAAACTTATATACTAATGACGATGCTATCTTGTGCAGGGTCTTTCCGATGTCCTTAAAAGGACCCGCGCTAAGCTGGTATACCCAACTTCCGCCGAGGTCCATAAACTCTTTTGAAACTTTGGCCCAACGGTTCGGTGCCCAATATGCAACAAGTCGGCCACATCGCACTACGTCTGTTGCCATAGTGAACTTAAGGCAAGCTGATGACGAACCCTTGTAAAAATTCATGGAGCGGTTCTTAGCCATATCTGTAGGAATCAGAGATCTCGACCCTAGAGTGGCCCTTCATTCCATGATAGCAGTGCTACGTCTCGGGCCGTTTGCTGATAGCCTATGCAAGAAATGACCAATCAATATGGATGAGTAACGACATTATGCAGCCGGTTACATCCAGATGGAGGAATTGTCCAAGTTCCATAACAAGATGCATCAAACCGATGCAAAAAAGAGTGACACTCAGAAGGAAAAGATAAAACCCACAAAAGATAGAGATTTCAAACCTAGAAGGCAGCCCCGCCAACCTAGGTATGCCACTTACACTTCCCTCAATGAGTCCAGGGCGAGAGTCCTAGAAGAAGCTTTCAACGCTGAAATTCGTTCCCTCCCTCCATCGTCCCACACGTCAGACAACATGGACAAAATGAAGCATTGTCGTTATCACCAATGCTTTGACCATTCAACTGAAGATTGCATTACTTTAAAGGATGCCATAGAAGAGTTAGTTCAGCGAGGTTGCTTGAATCAATACATTAAAGGATACCAACCTGGTCAAGGTGGTTATCAAGGTAGCGAATGCGGAGACTAAGGTGGTTCTCGAAGAGGCCGAGGTGGTCGCGGAGCACATGAACATGATAATCACTGGAACCAACAAGGGGGTGACTCTAAGCAGAACAAACAAAATAACCAAGGTGATGGCAGAGTATGAGGGGTGATAAATGCTATTGCTGGAGGTTTTGCAAGGGCAGTTGCAGTAACTCGACCAAGAAGAAACATCTCCGTGCCATACATAATGTAAATACAGTGGATCATATCCCAAGACGATCGTTGCCTCAGATTTCCTTCATTGATGATGATTTTGTTGACCCTAACCCAAAACAAGATGACCCCATGGTAATCATCGTGGTCATAGTAGATTGGGGAGTAAGGGAAACACTTATCGATCAGGGAAGTTCAGTCGATGTCCTATATTGGTCAACTTTCTTGAGGTTAGATATTTCTCATGACATTATCAAACCTTGAAACAGAGAAATACACTAGAAGGGGGGTTGAATAGTGTGTTTATAATTTCTTCAAAAAACTTTAACCAATGTGAAGATAGTATATCTTAAGTTTTACAAGAACTTAGTAAAACAGAAGATTATGTTGTCGTCTAGCGGTTCAAAAGAAACAGTCCAATGAAACTGCTTTTTCTCGCTTTTCGTTAGAACACACGTAAAATATTATCTTAGATAAAATGTGTAAAGAAACACTTCCGTAGTATGTTGAAGAGATAGTTTAAGAGATATGCAAATAAGCTGGAAAGCGAGAGAATAGAACACTTAGTTTTATACTGGTTCACTCAACTGAGCTACGTCCAGTTCTCCTTCAAAAACTTTTGAAGGGTTCTACTAATCAAGATCTGATTACTCTCAAGTATTCTAACCTTGCCACTTCTGGCTACAAGTATTCTCTAGGCCACTCCTGGCACACTTTTAATCTCCCCCTGAGATTAAAACAAACCCAAGTATTCTTTAACACTAAGCCACTCCTGGCTTTCCAAACAGAATTGTTTGAGTATAGAAGGAAAGAATAACTCTCTATAGAGAGGATATTACAATAAGTACGAATACACAGAACCGCTTAGCAAAGCTAAGTAGAAAGCTTGTTTTGCTTAAGTGTTGATCATCCAGTCGTTTTGACAAAGATTCAGCTCTTTATGAATTTTTTGTCAGTCTGATACATGAGCTCATTCCTCTATTTATAGGCAGCTTGGTGCAAAGTATCTGTTGTGGGATCTGTTCCTTTGCCAAGAGCGGTTCTCTCCAAAGCATATGATCGTTGTCACGTTTTGACTTAGGGTGGAGAGTTAGAGGAGACAACCGTACATGTAGTGCCTCTCCTACTTGTACTTTTTCTGCAGAGAGAAGCTTCTTTTTTCCTGTTCAATACTATTCAAAAAATCAAATAGAATGACATATTAGAATGAGAGAGAATAATCGTTGCATTACATAGAATCACCATTGAAAATGTATTGCCTTATTATATTATTTTTTGAGATAGAAACTACAGTGTGGGTTATATAGTCATTGGACGCTTGCTCTCACAAGAGCATTGGACGCTGACTGTAGTATTCTTACAAAACACATTTGGACGCTTTTCTTATTAAAACATAACATCGAGGTTTGAGAGATACAATACCATTGCGGCATTGGACGACATAAATCCTATAACACTTAAACAAGATCATTAGATACTTCAAAATTTATCCTTTAATTGTTATCATCAAAACCGAAATTCGAGGGGTTGGACATCGTCCAAGGTCTTAGAACCTAACAAACCTTACCATGAACCTTTGGTGGGTTTTGCAGGTGAGCACATTCACACTCGCAGTTACGTTGAACTACTAACAACCTTTGGAGTAGGCAAGTTATATCAAGCAGTCATGGTGAGATACATTCTCATCGATGCCGATACGTCCTATAACGTGCTTATCGGGCAACCGACTTTGAATGTGTTAGGAGCTATTGTTTCAATGCCACATCTAGACATAAAATTCCTATCATCTAACATAGACATCATCACTGTTAAGGCCAACCAGAAGGAAGCCCGCAAGTGTTACGCCAAAAGCCTCAAGATAGAGCCTTATAGTCTTAAAATTTCACAGGTAGCCAACGTCAACCACTCAAATTACTCGTGGAATGACTTTGACTAGAGGTCTGACTTTGAAGATACTCGACCAAGTCCCATCGAAGAGATATATTCTTTCCAGCTCGGTAAAGAAGCTAATTAGTGTACCAAACTTGGTCAACTGATGGATAACAAAATCAGAAGCAATATCCAGGAAGTACTCCAACAAAATGCAAACCTTTTTGCTTGGAGTGCCTCTGACATGCCCAACATAGATCCAAATTTCATTTTCCATAAACTAGCAATCTTCCCTGAAGCCAAACCAATTGCTTAGAAGAGGAGGAAGTTGGGTGAAGAAAGACGTAAGGTAGTAGAAGTTGAAACAGAGAGACTACTCAAAGCTAATTTCATTAGGGAGGTCGTCTACACAACCTAGCATGCCAATGTGGTGATGGTAAGAAAAAGCAATGGAAAATGGAGAATGTGTTTCGATTACACTGACCTCAACAAGGCTTGTCCGAAGGATGCTTATCCTTTACCCAGCATAGATCGGCTAGTGGATGGAGCCTGTGGTTACAAGCTGCTCAGCTTCTTAGGCGCTTATTCTGGCTATAACCAGATTAAAATGTACCTTCCTGATGAAGAGAACACAACCTTTATCACAGAAGGTGCTAACTATTACTATAAGGTGATGTCGTTTGGCCTTAAAAATGCTGGTGCTAATATCAGCGTTTGGTGGGAATGATCTTCAAAGAGCTGATTTGCAAGAACGTGGAGGTGTATGTGGACGATATGGTCATCAAATCCAAGATTCCAGAAGAACACAACAAGTACTTAGCTGAAGTCTTCTCTAAACTCAAATAACACAATATGAGACTAAACCCTGAGAAATGCACTTTTGGGGTAGGTGGAGGCAAGTTTTTGGGTTTTATGCTCACTTATAGGGGGATCGAAGCAAACCTAGATAAATGCAAAGCCAAAAAGTGTTAATGAAGTACACAAGAATTCCTTTGGGATGATGAATGTGACAGAATGTTTAGGGAGTTCAAGATGTTCCTTTCATCACCTCCAATTCTGACATAACTTACTCCAGGGACTGAGCTATTACTCTATCTATCCGTTTCTAACATGACCATTAGCTCGGTACTAATTTAGGAAGAAGGAAAGAAGCAACAACCTGTCTACTTCACTAGCTGAGTGTTACAGGGGGCAGAAGTGCGATACCAAATGATTGAGAAGCTAGCCTTGGCGTTGGTGAACTCAGCTAGGAGGATACGACCATACTTTCATTGTCATCAAGTCAAGGTAAAGACTGATCACCCTATCAAACAGGTACTTAGGAAACCTGAACTGGCGAGAAGAATGGTTGCATGGTCAGTTGAACTCCCCGAATTTGGCCTCAAATTTGAACCACGAGGACCAATTAAAGCCCAATGCTTGGCTGACTTCTTAGCTGAGCTCCCACCAAAAGACGATGATAAAGATGACTTGTGGCTTTTGTTTGTAGATGGAGCATCTAGCACCAAAGGAAGTGGAGCTGGGATCACTTTAGAAGGAGCAGAAGATGTGTCACTAGAACAATCCTTGAGGTTTGATTTCCAAGCCTCTAACAATCAAGCAGAATATGAAGCATTGATTGCATGGCTGAGATTGGCTAAGGAGATGGGAGTTAAAAATATCAGATGCAGAAATGATTCCAAGCTTGTCACTGGATAAGTGTTGGGAAATTTTCAAGCCAAGGATACGTAGATGCAGAAATACTATCATATAACAATGAGGTTACTTGACAGCTTTAATGAATATGAGATCAAAGATGTCTTTCGGGACGATAACGACAAGGAAGATATCTTGTCAAAATTGGCAAGCTCAAAGAAACATGGTCAGCACAGAACTATAATTTAATAAACTCTCAGGCTTCCGAGCACTGAAGCACCGGGGATTCTCGTCTTTGAGATCGGTCAAGAAGGATGGATGAGTCAGGTGTAGAACTACTTGACCAATGATACTCTGCCTCAGGATGAACATAAAGCTAAAAAAGTCAGGATGAAGTCTTCTCACTATTTAATCATCAATGGCGCGTTATTCAAGAAAGGAGTATAAACTCCGTTGTTGAAATGCGTAGATGGGGAACTGGCAAAATATGTACTCAATGAAGTTCACTGTGGTATATGTGGCATGCATACTGGTGGGAGAAATATGGTAGCTCGTGTCATTCGAGCTGGTTATTATTAGCCCATGATCTGAGCAGAATGTGCTGATTATGTCGAGAAGTGCAAGGAGTGCCAGGAGTTTGGCAATGTTCATCACGCCCCTCTAGAGAAGTTGCACAGTATATTTTCACCTTGGCCTTTTGCATTGTGAGGAATGGACATTTTAGGACCTTTTCCACTTGCGAAAGGTTAGGTAAAAATTTTACTCGTCACCATTGGCTACTTCACAAAGTGGATGGAAGCATAACCTTTAGTGAAGATCACAGCTTAGCAAGTGCAAAAATTCACATGGAGGACCTTGATATGCGAACATGGAATCCCATATGCCATAGTAACTGATAACGGAAAACAATTTACATACAATGGGTATGAAGAATTCTTGAAACAGCTCGGTATCAAGCATTTATTATGATCAGTAGAACATCCTCAGACAAACTGGCAGGCTGAAGCCACTAACAAGGTGATCCTAACTGAGTTGAAGAAAAGGTTGGGACAAGCAAAAGGTCAGTGGGCCGAGGAGTTACCCAGTATACTTTGGGCATACCACTGTATTCCTCAATCTACTACTAAAGAAATGCCTTTCAAGCTAACATACGGTGCTAACACAATGATCCCAGTTGAGGTTGGTGAACCCTCAGCTAGAAGAATACACTTCTCGGAATCTCACAATTTTGAGAATCTGGCAGTGGAGTTGGATATGATCGAAGACGTCAGAAAAGAAGAACAAATCCAAGAAGAAGCTTGTAAAAGAAAAGTAGCTCGGAGACATGATTCAATGTTTAAGAGAAGAGAATTCAAGGTTGGCGATTTGGTATGGAGAATATGTGGAGAAGCTCAGAAGGACCATTCTGCTGGTAACCTCGCCCCAAATTGGGAAGGACCATTCCAAGTTGTTGAATCCTTATAGAACAGAGCATATCGTCTTGAACAGCTAGCATGAAAGGCCATCCCGAGGACCTGGAATGCTACACATCTGAAGCCATATTATAGTTGAAAACCAGGTGTTGTACTCTTTTTCCTATTTCAGTCTTTTTTCCCAAGTATAAAAATAATGGGTTTTGGCTGAAGACGTTTTAACGAGGCACACCTCGTCGATGTAAAAGGAAACAAGTTTATTTCACCCCTCATTAATGAAATCCTTTTACTATTTTCTTAAACTTATTTATGCTTGCAAATACCTGATGTCTCTTTGTTACTGATGTTTTAATTTAACAAACTTCGTTTTAACTGTTATACACACATACAAGCATTGTGTATCTGGGCGTATTATATATCTTGATAAACTGACTATGAGTAAGGGTGAGATAAGGTGAAAGTTGTTATAAGGTCGGCCCTTCAGGTAAGGCCTGCTCCTTATCGTGCTTCGACATTTCCAGCCTAACACTACTTGGATGAGAAGTGGTTCTCACTCTAAATCAGTTTGTCAGCCCCTTCTCACTCCAAATCGGCTTTTTCAGCCCCACTGGAATATTAATAAGATTCCGATCTTATTATTTACATTGCAATCTTTTCTATTTACAAGGTAAATATTTGGTCGTATGAGTGAAGGTTGCTCTTTCCATTCAATTAGATTGCGCAAGAATCATGGTTAAGTACATACTAACTATTCGACTTTCCTACTAAGTTACGGCTTTGTTACCAATTTAGCAAGCCTTATTATCATGCAATCCAGAGTATAAACAAATTATGATCTTTATTACAATATCTCACTATTAGCATGTTTTTTCTAGTAAATACACTATTTTCCATTCACTCTCAAAGGAAAATATATAAGTAAGCAAATATAACTTCATTTCATTACTGATAACAATGTCATTACAAGTAACATCAATACTTAACACTAATACTAGCCAAAAGTAGTGTCAAGTCTTACATAATCACAACTCATATCAACTAATCTTATACTCAAATAGGGAGCTGTGAAGTTGCCTCCTATGCCCCAGTAGATGACTCGTCCCCTTCTGATTCCTTTGAAGTTTTGATTTGGGATTCTCTCATCAAAACTCCATCTTTTACATCCATATCAACATTAAGGTTTCTCAAGTCAAACTCAAGGAGGAATAGAGAAATCTGCCTCTTAGCTTTCTTGAACCCTTCTCTATGAGCATAAACGATCAATTTCTTCACTTCATCCATCTCGTTGCTAAATTTACGTTTACCTTCTTCAAGGTCAGCAATGGTCTTGGTTAACTCATCAATCTTTTTAAGTAAATCTCTATTATTATCTTCAACCAGCTTCTTCTCAGCTTCCAAGCCTTTTCTCTTGTCTTCCTCTTCCGTCAGTTGTGAGCTAAGTGTCTCAGCCAATCTCTTAGAATCCGCAGAATCCTTAACCAATTTGTCAACCTTATCAGACAATTCCTGGTTACTCTTTTGCAAAACCTCAACATCTCTTACTAGTTGACTGTTCTCTTTAACTTTCAAACTAAATGCATCCCCATGCCCCTCAATTGTTTGGTTCTTCTCTGCTAACGCAATTTCCAAGCTCTTAATCTTTTTTGCAGCCTCTTATTTCAAAACCCTCTTCTCCTCGTCAACAACTTTCAACTTGTTAACTTTGGCAAGTTTTGGCCTCCAATGTCAAATCGATGCAACTAAACGGAGTAAGAATACTTCTGTTGCATCCAAACTCTCCTCGGCACCCACATAATCCATTATATCTCTGTCACACTTTGAGAGCAGAGATTCATTCTTTATAAATTCAGCACCCATCAATTCGGAATTCCATATGGAAGGAGCATTGGTGACTGTTGCATGATCAACTCTGCGTAATTTCCCTTTGTGGTGGCGAAGTACTACGGTCTTTTGTGGTGGAGGTTCGCCCGGGGAAGTCGGTATGGGTTGATCTTGCTCTTGTCTAATTTGCTAACTGGAAACATTAACCTTAGAAGGTGGAGGAAGAGTAGTATTATCTGCAGGAACCTCCTTTGAAATTTCTTTCACCTTGGCAACCTCTGAAACTTTCAAATTCTCAACACCTTTAACCACTTGCTTGGATACATCCCGATTTGCTTGGCCGACCTCCAGAGTTGCTGGCTAAACCATCAGATGTTGCACATTCGCCACAGGTTGGTCACTTGATTGTGCCTTGTTACCCTTTTCGTCGTTTCTCTTTCTTTTTCTCGGCTTGGATAAGTTGGCATAAGCCAACAACACCTTTTCTTGCTCAGTCTCTGGAACCGTGTTCCTTAACTTTTTATAGTCATAACCTTTCATGATACTTGCACAACAAATATGCAATAAATAATGGTGGAATATTGATAAAGTCACAAAAATAGTTACACATAGTGGGTAATACTTTCTGCTAAGTGCCCTATCAAGATATACTAAAAGGGGAAGGTCTATAGCCTCTTTTATATTCATCTTCCAAGGAAAATTAGCAATAGTCAACATATCTTTCTTGTCCTCGGGGTCAACAGATACTCGGCCCTTGACTTGAACCCCATAGGATTTGATTGCCAATAAATGGGGAATTTCCTTATCCCGTCGGGCTTATAAAAGAGGGTCTTATGATCGGCATATGAAGGGTTAGGTTTTATTTTGAAGAAACGAGTCTTAAATTTTTTTCAAGACTGGTTAAAGAGGGTAAATAAACTACCATACTGAGCACCACACAAAGAAACCCAACTAGCCTTGTTACCCTCACCAATTTTGGTGCAATAAAAATACATAAGTTTGTTGATGATCGGAACAAGGTTTAAGTAGTAACAAAGGTTCTCAAACGCTTTTATGAAGGCCCAGCTATTGAGATGGAGCTGAGATGGAGCCACATTCATCTCGGAAAGCATTTGACACTCAAAATCAAAAAAGGGCAAGGTAATGCCTAAATCCTTAAAAATGTCCTCGTATACATAGGTATACTCAGTCTCGGTAAGGTAGGTATTGAGAAAAACTCTCTCGGTTGGAAGACAATGTTCAGCAATCACCCAATTAGGCTCATTGGTGTCGGTCAAGTCTATCTTATTTTTCAAATCAGTTATTGACTTCAAACTTTGGAAATGCGAAGCATACGCATTCACTTCACCACTCACCAAGTTATCTTCTCTTTTTTGGCGTCTCCCCCTCTTTTTCTCAAAAGGGCCCTCAACCTTTGGCATCTTTCTTTTTTGTTTGCGAGTCACTTTTAAAGGGATGGCAATTTCAACAATCTCATTGGTCTCGGAGGGGATGTCCCTGGCACCACCCTCAACATCTTCAACCCTCTCTTCTCTAACAACATTATTTCCCTCATCGTCTACAACTACAGCCGCAGCCTCATCGTTTGCACCAAAAACTATGGTTTCCTCCCTAGGACCCTCCATTAACTCTCTAAATACCTTAGAATCAGAAGAAGAAGAAAGTGAATCACCCTCAGAGCCTTCATGCATTTCTGGAACCTCTTTTCCTAAAAGAGATCTCCAAATCGGAGACTCATCTCCAGAACCCTCGCTTTCACCAGATTGAGAAGACATTGTAAAATGAAACAAATGTGAAAGGAGTGAACACGTACCTAGCAAGAAGAAGAAGGAAAATGCTCTACTCCTCTGGACGCGCCTTTATGAAGCAATATCAGGAGCGCTAGAAACAAGCAAAAACTCTCTCAATTTCTCAGTGGGAAAGATGAAATGAGAAAGAGTTGGGTGGAATAGAAAACCCCTTTTATAGACTCTGAAGGGACTCAATAAAGACTTTTCGGTAACCCCTTTGTGTTGGGTACAGAAATGCCAAAGAAATAATTACAAGCTTTCATTATGAAAATGCGCGAATGGAAACATCGTTTCATCAGGGTTCTTACCTTCTCATACATGCCGCCGTCACTGGTTTTAAGACAACATTGAAACAACGCAAGACATTTAATACAATTATGGTTGTACGGTTGATGACACATGGCAAAATCACATAGCTCTTCAGGACAAGAATGTCACCAAACAACTGACATAATCAAAATATATGTTTGAAATCTTTGACTAGGTATTTTTTAATAATTCCTTATCTTATGGGTCACCTCATGCAGGTCTATCCTCGTTCTCTTTTCAAGCTCTTTTGTTCTCTTAGAACTCAGAGCTTGGGGGGCTTGTGGACCGTACGAGACACCAAGGCTAGTCTGATAGTTATCAATCTCATCCCACGACTTCTAGGCATGATCAATTGAGAGGAACTCAGCAGTTACTTCAACTCAATAGTTACCCCAAAAATAGATTAACTATTATAGAGGGACTGGACACAACAGGTAGGTCGGTCTATACAAAATATAGATAGAACACAATACTAACTTAGGCATCGGAGTCTGTAACCCCCCCTTTTTAATTACTTAATTTCTATTTAAAATCCATAAACACGGAAATTTACTATTATTATAAATACATTCCATTAAGTTTAAAGTTTGTCTTTATAATTTACATTATTAAAATTTACAGAAAATACTATTACAAAATTATTTCTAATTAATACAAAAGTATCTAAAGCCAAAAACCCCTATTCCTATAGCTCTGGAGTATGTCTGCATCTGTGACTTCTAATTAATCTTCTGTATACCTGCAATCACACTCCCCTAGTATCTGGGGATAGCATTACCGGATCAGGCATTTAATTTCTCATACAATAAAACAATTTCAAACAAATACATATCATAACAAATTAATTAGTTACACACATAATTAAATGCAGTATGATTTATGCAAATGCAGTTTTTGACTCAAATTCATTTTTTTGACCCTGCTCCATGGAGACTTCCCCTTTGAGTGTTTAGTAAGTAACTGGCCTACCATTACGTACTGCAATTCAGCTATCAGCCCCTACTAAACGCAAATAAGCTAAACAGAATTAGGAGATCAGGATACCCGGAAGGCTACCACGACCGCAACTCAGTCCAGTTTCCAGCCACATGTGGAATTGCCAATATCCTTCACCCCACAGACTATATAATCACAGATTATATGGTCCTGTCTAACAAATTATACTCAACCCAAAAATCCTTTCTCAATCATTCTCATTTCACATGACTACCGAAATCTCGGTTAGTCAACAATTCATTTCTCAATCAATCTCATTTCACATGACTACCGCAGTCCCGGTTAGTCAACAAAAGTCATTTCTCATAGATCAACTCAATTCTCATGACTACCACAGTCCTGGTTAGTCAACATAATTCTTTCTCATTTGATACTTTTATAAATCCCCCAAAAAGACTCATGCTAATGAATTTTGTTCATGATCACAATCAAATAAATAATTTGTACACATTAACATACAAGGATACAAAGATTTAAGCAATTTACATTATAACATTAGTATTTTTAATAATTTCCGAAAATGCCCTCAATCTTTTTCCAAAATACCCAATGTGTCCCTACATGTAAAATGACCATTTTGCCCTTGGTTTTATAAAAATTTCCACATAATATCCCTTGCATTTAGGGCTGGCCGAATGGTCTACAAGCCATTCTCAACAATTCTTCCAAAGCTACAAACTCCAATTCCAACCAAAATTCAATCAAATCACAAATTCAATCAAAATTCAACAAACCAAATTTCAACCATTACAACACCTTAAAAATTCAATCAAACATCATTTCAATCCATGAATTTCAATCACAAGCATCAAAAACACAAAACCCCTAAATCAATTTCAAGTTTTCATGATTCTAGGCCAAAATTTTAATCTAACCCTACAACATGTTTTCTTCTAATTCCAAGGGTTCTAATTGAAATTAAATGCCTAGATCCTTACCTTAGACTCTTTAATTGAAGAAAAAGCCTTGAATTCCTTTCTCCCTCACTCCTTGGTCTTGTAGGAATTTTTGAGATTTTCTCCAATTTCTTTTCCTTTTTGCCGATTAGCTTAGGGTTTAGGAAGTTTGGATGGTTTAGTTTCTTAATTTGGGATGAGATGATGAAGTTAAGATGAAATGAAGTCAAGAGCTGCAGCTGCTGGGTAAGGAAGCTCACGGTTCTGTTTTGGAGAGAAAAATAGCTTTTGTGACTTTTTGCCTTTTTTTCTTAAGTTATTTGCTTCATTAAACCAAGAATTAACCAAATTGGATGTTTCCTTCACATCCAGCAGCTCCTGCACGTCCAGCAGCCCCTATTGGCCAAGGGAGATCAGTTCTCCAAGCTTCCCCATCCACTTGGACAGCCAAAGGAGTGCAGCAAGTGACTTGCCTTCCAAAAGGTCAAAAGTCAACATTTGTAGGTAATTTAATGGAATTTTCTAGAATAATTTAGGGCTGTTAATTATCTTACAAACTAATTAGAATTTGAAGAAAATAACACCACCATTGGATTCCTCACTATCAAAAACCTTGGGGTAGTGTCTTACTTATCTCTTAATCCAAGCCTAATTAGCTTAATTTAGTGATCTTAGAAAAGCCTAAGTTGTCACTTTTTGATTGATTAAGGTTCTAAATTAAATTTTACTTGGTTAAACATTTTTAATAATTATTCTAAGTATATTACAATTATTAGATAATTCTATAGATATCCTATGAATTTTCTCTAAATTTTCCGTCTTAAAATTTTACCGTAATGATTTCTCAAAGTTCTAACTTTCAGAAAATCCTAACAATTCTGAATAAGCATTTTAATTCTTTATCGGTAATCGGAATAATAGGAAGTCCTCGTCTGAAGGTCTCGGTAAGAACAATTTGCAAATTTGATAATGTTGATTTATGCATTCAGCCCAATAGCCGCTAAAGAATGTTCATCCAAGTTCAAGCAATTCCAGAACATAACTTGTTTTCTATTTTCCATTAATCGTTCAACCGCCATTGAAGCGAACAACAATATAGTCTTCAATGATCTACAATTTCTGGAATTTAGAGTTTTAAGGAACAGGGGAAGCTCTGGTAAAGCCTGAAGTGAAATGTAACTTTTGACATCTAGAGTTTCAAGGGATGAGGGAATCTCTGGTAAAATTTGAAGCATAGTGCAGGATTGGGCATATAGAGTTTTAAGGGACGGAGGAAGCTCTGGTAGAGTTTGAAGTGAAGTGCAACATTCCACATTTAATGTTTCAAGAGACAGGGGGAAGTTTTGGTAAAGATTAAAGTGAAATGCAACTTTTGACATCTAGAGTTTCAAGGGATAAGGGAATCTCTAGTAGAGTTTGAAGTAAAGTGCATGATTGGGCATATAGAGTTTTGAGGGTTGGGGGAAGTTTTGGTAGAGTTTGAAATGATGTACAGAAGCTGGCTTCTAGAGTTTTAAGGGGCAATGGCAGGTTTAGTAGAGTTTGAAGTGATGTGCAATAGCCAACTTTTAGAGTCTTAAGGGACGAGGAAAGCTTTGGTATAGTTTGAAGTGAAGAGCAGAGGTGGACATTTAGAGTTTCAAAGAATGGGGGAAGCTCTAGTAGAAATTGAAGTGATTCGCAAGTCCCCACGTTTATAGTTTTAATGTACTGGGGAGGTTCTAGTAAAGTCTGAAGTGAAGTGCAGAATCTTGTATTTAGAATTTCAAGGGATGGGGAAGCTCTGGTAAAGTTTGAAGTGATGTGCAATAGTTGGCATCTAGAGTTTTAAGGGATGAAGGAAGCTTTTGTATAGTTAAAAGTGAAGAGCAAAAAGTTGACATTTAGAGTTTCAAGGGATGGGGAAAGCTCTTGTAGAGTTTGAAGTGAAATTCAATCTTCCACATTCATAGTTTTAAAGGATGGGGGAAGCTTTGGTAGAGTCTAGAGTGAAGAGCAGGATTTTGCATTTAGAGTTTCAAGGGACAGGGGAAGCTCTAGTAGAGTTTGAAGTGAAGTGCATGATTATACATTTAGAGTTTCAAGGGATGGGGGAAGCTTTGGTAAGGTTTCAAGTGATGTACAAAAGTTGGCTTCTAGAGTTCCAAGGGATAGGGGAAGCTCTGGTAGAGATTGAAGTGAAGTGCAAGATTCAACATTTATAGTTTGAAAGGACTTGGGAAGGTGTGGTAGAGTTTGAAGTGAACTCATATCTCTAACATCTATAGTTTTAACGGACTGTGGAAGTTTTGGTAGAGTCTGAAGTGAAGTGCATAATCTTGTATTTAGAGTTACAAGGGATAGGGGAAGCTCTGGTAGAGTTTGAAGTGACATCTAGAGTTTTAAGGGACCGAGGAAGCTTTGGTAGGGTCTGATGTGAAGTACAACATGTGGCATTTAGAGTTTCAAGGAACGGGGGAAGGTCTATTATTGTTTGAAGTGAAGTCTTGTTTACCTTTAGACATAACAGTAGCATAATTTTTTTGAAGGATGAAGGTAACCTCTCAATGTCACTTTCTGTTAGATCTAGCAATCTAAGCTTGCTTTGAAGTTCAAATAATGAGGGAAGTTCTTTAACTTTCGTACGTTCTAATCTCAGTTCTTCCATATTCTTTGATATCACTGAGAATTCCATAAGACTCTTGCAATTATCAAGGTCAAGATAACTGAGGCTACATAAATAGGAATTGCTTGTGAGTATGGTAAGGGACTCGCAACCCCAAAGGTCTAGTTTCTCAAGTTTGTCCAAAGAGAAAATAGATGGATGCACACAAGTCAACATAGAATAACCCCCGAGATCTAGTACTTCAAGATTTATGGCTTTTGATAAATCTGGTAGCTCCTTTAACTTCTTAGAGCCATTAAGGTCAACTTCTATTAAATTCATTAGATTCTGTAATAAAATGAAACAAAATGAAGATACCAATTAGCTAAATTAATTAATTTCATATTCCTTGAATTAACATAAAATTATATCAATGAGACAAAAATATTTACCTTCACTCCATCCCAAAGTTTTTCCAAGCTGTCGTATGGCAATTTCAATATTACAAGTTTTTCAGTAGAAAAATTCTCTAGTAAGGATTTTAGAGGGCAACCAAGCCAACCAAGAAATCTTAGTTCAATTTCCAAAAATTGAAACCCCTCGGCAAGAATATGAGTTGATCTAAGCAATCATAATCATAATCCTCAGAAATTTCTAGAAATTGTAGTCGAGTCATCTTAGCAAATATGTGAGGGATTACCTTGAGCTCCTTAATTGTTGGCAAGTGAATTTTTATGCTTCTAATTGCCTCAGTTACCTACCACCAATGTGGAAGAAAAAATTAAAATAGTATCACAAGCCACATCTCACTCACACACACACAAAAAAGAAAAAGAAAATCAAATGTTATTCAAAATATATATTCATTTAGGCTTTAACCTTGCCACTTTTCAATGTTTCATAAATGTCATCAGGATCCCACAACCGACTGCGGCTTCCAATGTCTTCAGTAGACTCTCGACGAACAATCTGCCAAGCCATTTCTTGTAAACTATCATGCATAGATACAAAATTATCCTTAGATAAATAACATACGAATGCACGCCTAAGGAATTGTGATATAATTGTTACAATATGTAGCCCAAGTGGGAGATTGTTGGAATTTTATGTTCCAAAAATTAATGTGGGCTAATATTATAAGATAATTATATTAGCTATTTATCATTAGTGGGCTTTATTTTATGTGGTCAAATTATGTGAGCATGTTAGACTACTAAATAAGGTGATATGGGCTTAAATGAGCAAACGCCATTGTTGGCCCATTAGGGGATAATGGGAACCTTATTAGGTTAACACACTATAAGAAGGCTATGGTCCCCAATATACCAAGCCATCACACATAACTTCTCTTCTCCCCATCTGAAGAGTTACGAAGGTCCCATTGAGGAATAAAGAGACTCTGGTTGAGGAAGAATCATAATGTCATTGTTCGTGTTCGTGATAGATTGCCGCAAAGATTTTGCAATAATTGTCGAAGAACTCTTAGATCAGGAACCAACTAGGGATCCAGGTATTTTATCTAATCCTTAATAATCATGCATGTTGTAGATCCTAGGACCTTTGTTCTAGGTCGTGCACCAGTGAATTTTGGCTTCCGCATAAAAAATAAAGAATATTAAAGTAAGGGATAAATATTAAAATTCCAAAAAGTGGTATAAGAGCACGTTTTCATTTTTTTGACTATTAGGATTTAAAGTTTTCCCTTTTTTTAATGCTTGGACGAGGGTTCATTCTTGATGTTGATTATGAATTTATGATGATTCAATTACACGTTGATTTGTAAATTCATAAGAATAGTAAAAGATTGAATCTTTTGAACCTCTTTCATGCAATTCGATTACGAAAATCAAAGATTGAATCATTGTGGCTCTAAAGCGATATATGTATTTATATATGGATATAGATTTGTGAAACAACGAATGTTTCTTCGGAAATTCTAAATTACTGGATAAAGACCATGACATTCATAATCTCTGGAATAATGATTTGCGAATGGCATTGCTTCAACGAATCCATGTTTTATGAATTGAAAGGTGGTGGCGTCATTGGATTTGTTATTTGAATACAATGTTAATTATATATGTTTCAGGAATTAGTGATTTATTTTTATTTATGAATCACTGAATAAAGGAAATTGAATATGATTTGTGTCTATTCATTATATCGTATTATTTAAAAAAGGTTAATAAAGGAATTCAAAATGGTGCTTCCAATTAGCGTTAATCTAATAAACGCTACTAGTGTTGAGGCCAACGCTAATCCTTGGACTCTAATTCGAGCATTTATTGTTGTATTGAATATGTTATTTGACCAAATTCTGTATAATTTCTGTGTATTATTTATTTGTCCAAGATTTTGGCATAACACTTCCACAAAAAAAATTTACGAAAATTTAAACAAGTTAGCATCAGCCACACACTCTAAGGCAAACACTAAGTTGTTTACATTAATTTAAATATCAAAACAAAAAAAAAAAGTTAATATTGAATAAAATCATTTAAAAATTATAACAAAAGATATGACATAAATAGATTACAAATACATTTAAAATAACGTTTTTAAAAATATATTGGTTGTAAAAAAACATTTAAAATGTAAGAAAAATTAGGAAATACAAATCCAATTATAAAAAAAATATCCTTAAAATAAGAAGAAATGATTCTAATTTGAACAATTTTTTTGAAGGGGATTCTAATTCGAAACATATAAAAGCTGAAAAAGGGTAAAATCTTTAACTTAGAGAATAACTAATTCTGGTTTCTAAACTTGTATTGAACCAATCTTTTTGTAAATACAAAGTCTTCAACACATTTTCAAGATGAGAAACATGGCATTGACCTCGGAGGAAAAGGAGAAGACTTAAATAATTTTGACATCTTTATTAATTCCCTAAATAGAAAAACACACAAAATTAATAAATTTAATTTGGAATTATAAATAAATACTAGGAAAGAATATTAAAAGTCAAATTAAGTTATGACAAATTCAAATTTTGTTGACGAATTATAAAATTACTTAAGAGAAAAGATAAATTAACAAACACAAATAATAACAGAAATAAAATATAATAATAGTAAATACATAATTCAGTTTTGAATTATGAATAAAATATTAAGAAAGAGTGTTTACAAAATAATTTGAGTTATGGAAATTTTAAATATTATTGATGAATTAAGGTAATATAAAATAGAAAAAAGAATAAAAGGATAAAATATTAAGAAAATGGTTGATAAATAGGAAAGACATTTAATAAATAGGACATGTATAGATTACAAATACATAAGAAAAGAAAGGAAAAGGAAAACAATAACCTAATTAAAAAATATATTGATATTGAAAAAGAAGACATTTATAATTAAATGCAAGGAAGAGAGGAAATACCAAGTCTAATTGTAAAGTAGATTTTTTTTTTGTTGAAATAAGAAGACATAATTCTAATAACTAGATATAAAATCTGAAAAGGTACAAAATATTTTAATTGAATGACTAATTAATTATTTCTAAAATCTCATTGAGCCAATTTTTAATATAATTTATATATTAAAAACATTTATTTATTATAATTTTACTTATAGAAAATAAGTATTATCTAATGCATTGGACATGCTATAGTACTAGTCATATAAAAATAAAAATATTAAATATATTTAATAATTTTTAAATTAAATAACATTTTACATTATTATCATCAAATAATAAATTGTAATGTTGTTAGACTTTTGCATAATTATTTTAAAATTATACTTAAAATAATTTCTATCTGATTAATATTCTAAAAATAATCTTTATCCTGACTATATATGAAAATCAACTCATGTGTTAAATACTTATGATATTTGCACTTAACACTTTCTATTTGTTGTAAAGTCCCATTTTTATTATAATATAACCCAAAGGGTTGGCGCAGTGGTGTAAGGCCCCGCTGCGTTCACATGAGGGGGAACGATCTATTTAGCGGGAGAACCCGTGTTCGATTCCCTCTGTGTGCAAAATTTTCTTAGGCCAGTGGCAGCCACGCACTGCGAGCGAGATTAGTCTCTGACCCAGTGGGTTGGGGGACACCTGTGGTCTCTGACCCAGGACCAAAAAAAAATTGCATTATAATATAGTAAACACTAAATCTAAAGTGTTCATTGGTCAATGAATGTCATTGATTGATTTGAATTTCATGAATGGTAATACTAATTTTAGTGGGCAAAAATTTAATCAAAGGTATATATCTCAAAATTTTAAAATTGTAAATATGTAAGCCAAAACATATTAATTGAAAATAATAAAAAAATAATTTTTAAAAATGACTAATATGGATCCAGTAAAAAAAAAGACTGATATGGAACTCATTAATTTAGTCAATAATCCATGGGCAAATTGGTGGAATGAGAAATGTTATGGCAAACAGAAACTAAAATTCTCGTTGCTTATAAATTGCACAACCCCAAGGTGAATCCTGATCTCAACTCTCTCAACTGACCATTATTTGTCCACTAGTTGTATCTCTTGTCCCTCCCTACCTTTCATACTAAACATAAACACTCATTCATTACTATGTTCTCTCATTCTCCGCATCTCATTCTCTCTCCTTCACCCTTTCTCTATCCTAAAACACACAAAGATTCTCCTTGATAAATATAGTCATTTTCATTACAGAATTGCATTGAGCCAATTTTCTATACATCCAAACCACTCATACATTTTGAGTGGAAGCAACATTACACAGTTATATATACTTACAAAATGGCAGCAGCCACAAAGAAGGAAATGGTCATTAAACACAACATCTACATGCCTAGTGATGTTGCACTGCTTATTTTGTCAAAATTTCCCATTAAGTCTTTGTATCGATTCAGGGGTGTGCAGAAATCCTGGTTAAATTTGCTTGAAAACCCTCAATTCAAGCAAATGTATATGCAAAAGTACTTATTCAAAGATGACGATGGTTCATCGCTACTTGTAAGACAACAAACCTCAGAAGAATTTCCAAATCCGATTTTGGTTTCCGGTGAGAGGTTTGAAAAAAAGGTTGAATTAGATTTGCCATCTCCTTGTCACGAGGAGGACGACATAAGCATCAAATTTCTCGACTCTTGTGACAACGGTACGATTGGTGTCGTTCGATACAAACGCCGACATGGAGATAAAGATGTTATGTTATGGAACCCTGCAACTAAGGAATTCAAGATTATTCCTTCTGCTCAAGTGTTGGGTACTGCCTTTTGGGTCCACATTCATGGTTTTGGGTATGATATTGTGAATGATGATTTTAAGTTGCTTCAGCATGCAACTTGCTTTGTAGATCATTCACAGGATATAGAGGAGTTTTGGCAGATTTATAGCTTGAAACGAAACTCATGGAAAAAACTTGATCTTAATATGACTTATGCTTCTGTTAGATGGAAACCATTTGGTTCTGCGGTGAACTTGAATGGGTCATTGCATTGGTGGGGCACCAATCGCCATGACAAAGGAACAGCGGAGGAAGATGTGTTGGTATCATTTGACATGAGCAATGAGGTGTTCCACACAACACCAATAGGTTGGCGTACTAATTTTGAATATGTGAATAGATACTTGACGGTATTCAATGGCTCCATTGCAATGATTTCAAACTCTTTCGGGAGTAATTACCTTGACATATCAATTTTGGGGGAGTTTGGTGTTAGGGAATCATGGACCAAACTTTTCACCATTGGACCTTTACCTTCTTTTGGGAGGCCAATTGGTGTGGGAAAGAAGGGTGATATATTATTCATAAAAGATCTAGAGGACAGTGAGCTTGGCTGCTTTGGTTTAAGCACTCAAATGTCTAAGGAGATTAGTATTAGAGGACCAAATTATAATTCTAAAATTGTATTTTACAAGGAAAGCTTTCTTCATTTTGGAGAAATAAATTAGCAATTCACTTACTAGTCTAGATAGAAAGTTTTCTCTTCTATTAATTGTATGCTAATCCTTGAAAGTTGGGGTATAGCCCCGTGAGAAATTGTATTCATCTCTGTATATTTTTTATTTGAATTTGTAATTTTGTTGACCTTTGAACATAGTCTATATGCACCACTTTCTCTTATGCACGTTTATCATATTATGGATTATCTATGGATAATTAATATTAACGTTTTCTTCAAAGTGATAAGTGTTGAGTATAATCGGTGTTATCGTTATATGTGTTGCAAGAAAGGCTTGGCTAAAGAATCCAGTTGATACTACTTTTGTTAAAGAGCAAACTATGTTTTTGGTCCCTAAACTTTTTCACATTTATGGTTTTGGTCCCTAAACTTTTTTACGACCGGTCAAAGTCGTCATACTTTTTTTCCGTCCACGGTTTTAGTCATTTCTGTCTATTTTGGACATTAAGTGATGACATGGCGTTAACTTTATTATTATTTTATTCTATTACATTTTCTGGCGGTTAAAAACTGCTAGAGATTGAAAAACTCACATGAAAATTCAATGAAACCTGATATGAAACCACACAAACCAATGATAACCACACGATTCATATTCAGTTTAAGAAACCAGATCTACAACCCACCGTTATTATCTTCACCTTTGACTCCCAATGCTCCCGTTGAAACTCCCCCTCCTCCTCTTCTTCTGCCCAAACTCATCAAACCCCAATTTCCTCCTCCCATCAGCGCTCCCTAGTTGCACCAGCATCGACCGCCGCCCTCCGTCCTCCGTCGGAGTCTTGTGGTTCTGCCACTTCGACGACAGCGCGTTGGGTACACGACAGTAGCCCCTGGGAAACCAAATACTCCTCTGCGAGCCACCCTGCCTCCAAGAAAATGTCCCCACCTCTCTGACCTCTCCCTAGCCCTTCGTCATGCTGCTGTCAGTACTCCGACACGTAAAACCCTCGCGGACTCCATTGTCGAGCCTGCGATCAAGTGTTCTAGTTTAGACCCGATCAAGCTCGAGTCCAACACGAACAAGCCCATGAGAGCAGATCTGACTTGAATGGCATCCCAGCCGAACCTCTCTTCTACGACAGAGACGACTCGAATGGCGTTCCAGTTCATAGATCTGGAATTGATTTTTTTTTTAGCTTTTTGAAAATCACAAGGATGCTTTGTTATCGGAAATTATTTGATATTTGAATAATTTATATCTTTGATTTTGGTTAATTTGTTATGTTGGTTTGAATGATATACTTCTTTGATTAAGTTGTGAATCAGTTGAACAAGTTTATGTTTTTAGGTTCTTGCATTTTGTGGCGGCTATAAGCCCCCACAAATTATTAATCCTTTTAAAAACACTTTTTCCATGCAATTTCTAACAATTTTTAACTGCCAATAAACGTAATAGAATAAAATAATAATAATAAAGCTAGGTTCTTTGTCTAGTTGGAACCAATTCATTGTCTTGGTTCTTCACCACAGTTATCCCAGACTTCTTAGGAACCACTTGTATAGGACTAATCCACTTGCTATATGAAATGGGGTAAATGATTCCCGCTGCAAGCAACTTCATGACTTCTTTCTTAACCACATCTTGAATTGTGGCGTTAAGTCGACTTTGTGGCAGTGGCATTGGTTTAAACTCATCCTCTAATAATATCCTGTGCATGCAGATGGCAGGATTAATTCCAGGAAGGTCAGCTAGAGTCCACCAATGGCTCTCCTATGGCCTCTCAAAACTTGCAGCAACTTCTCCTCTTGGTTAGCTTGGAGGGTGCTTGAAATGATCATTGGAAGCTGGTTATTGGCCTCTAAGTAAGCATACTTCAAGTGTGCAGGCAAAGGCTACAACTCTATGGATGGTGGTTGCATAATTAAAGGCAATGGAAGCTTATTTGTAGCCACCACAATATTTGTTGGTACCACCACATCTTTTGCTACAACATCAGCTTCCTTTAATTCTGCACCTATAGCAATAGCAATACTAATCTTTGCACAAATGGCACACTTAAATGCATCATAACAAATACAATCAAAATCAACAAACTCAACAAAATCATCAAAATTATAAAATTCAGAATGTAAATATGTGTAACTATCAACCCTAAAACCAATAACGTCTAAATAGAAAAGTTAGTGGCCTTCTATGGGATGTTTCATGGCCTCAAAGATGTTGAACTGCACAATATCATCACCAAACTCCATGGAAAGGGTCCCTGCTTGCACATCAATTTTAGTCCTGGTTGTCTTGAGGAATGGCCTCCCTAGGATTAATGTGGAACCATGGCTAGAGGACTCATCCTCCATACCCAAGATGTAGAAATCTATAAGGAATACAAGCTCATTAACTTGGACTAGCACATCTTCTAAAATTCCAAGTGGATGTGCGGTGCTCTAGTTTACTAACTGAATGACAACACTAGTTGGCTTCAAATCACCAAGCTACAATGATTTGCACTGATGTAGGCATGACATTGATTGAAGCACCTAAATCCAATATGGCATCTGTAAATGTGTACTCGCCTATGGTGCATGGGATAGTGAAAGTGTCAGGATCTTTTCACTTTTATGGCATGGTGGGCTGAATGATTGCAAAAACATTGTTACCCTGAATTAATGTAGAACCATTTCTTCCCATCTTCTTCACTTGTTTATCACCTGGCAGGTTCCTTTTATATGTGCACAACTCCTGGAGGAAATTTGAATAATTGGGAATCTGTTTGATGGCATCAAGGAGAGGAGTGTTGATTTCTACCTTGTTGAAAGTGTCCATCTCACTATCTAGCTTAAATCTCATTGGTGAAGTTGCTCTAGTTGGAAAAGGTAGTGGAGGCTTTGGGACAGTTGCATCTGCACTTGTTTTATGAGATTCTGAACTTGCTGCAACACTTTGTTTCTTAAATTTTGAATATGTTGAACTATTATGTTTTTGTTGCAGCTCCTTAATTGCCACTTCTCAAAGTGATGACACTAACATTCCCTTTTGGATTGACAACTGTTTGGGAGGGAAGTTGGCCAGAACCTTGTGACTGCAATTGGTTCACAATGGTGGCTAATTGTCCAATCTGAGTTTGCAAATCCTGAATGGTGGCAAACACATTTTGTTGGAATTGAATATTTCTTATGGCCATTTGCTTCACTAAATCCTCCAATGAAGGTCCTGCACTATTCTGAATAGGTTGGATAAGTTGTTGGGCAGATGCGGGTACTTATTGTTGTTGTCTAAATAGAGGTGGCTGGTACATTGCTTGAACCAGCTGGTTGTTGGAACCTCTATTGTTGTTGCTACTGCATACTATTATTGTTGTCCTACATATTGCTACTACATATTACCCTGCAGAGGACCATATCTCAGGTTAGGATGGTCTCTCCAGTCAAAATTATACCTCTCAGAATATGGATCATATTTTTGTTGCTGTTGTGGAGATCTATATTGTTGGCTAGTTATGATTCCAGTAACATCAGCACTTGCTCTGGGTGGTAGACATTCATTTGTTGCCTGAACTTGTTGGTGTTGTCAAATGGCTAGCTGTCTAACAAGAGAAGTCATCTCCGTTATCTTGTTTTCTAGCATATGACTATTAGCAATAATGGTCACTTCATGGACTCCTCTGGCTAAAGCTCTGGAATTGAACTGTTTAGAGTTTTCTGCCATGTTGGAATATAATACCCTTGCAGCAGCTAGTGTCTTGTCCATCAATGCTCCACCACTAGTTGCATCAACCAGTACTCATACATAGTCTCTCTAGATAGTTGCCTTATGCCACTAATGTCTTTTCTAATAGTAGCTACTCTGGATGCAGGGAAGAATTTCTCCAGAAATAGCCTTTTCATATCATTCCAGTTGGTAATGGGGATTGGTTGAAAATACAACCAATCCTTTGTTATGTCTACCAAAGAGAAAGGAAATGCTATAATCCTCAAGAACTAAATAAGGTCGCATGGTAGAGCACACCACATGAAACTCTTTAAGGTGCCTGTTAGGATCTTCACCTGCAAGACCATGAAACTTAGGCAACAAATGGAATTAGTCAAAACTTAAGCTCACAATCCACATCTAACTCAAGATATTGAATGCACAGAGGTTGGTGAGCAACATCTAGTGCAACGAATTCCCTCAAAGTCTTGTCCTGGTTAGCCATATTATCAATACTAAAATCAATTTCAAAATCAGAAATGGAAACAGAACTACTATTAGCTTCTACACTATTATGATCAACTAATTAACTCACTATTTGTATAATGTCTATCTAACCTATGGAATGTTATCTAGTATCTATTTTAGAATCAAAAGGATATAAGTCACCAGGATCAAACCTAGTTATGCATAATGGCTAAACAACAAGCAAGTGAACAATAAAAATCTACTACTAACTATATAAGAGATAATGATATGGAAAATGTAAAACCTATGAAACAATTTTTTAAAAATTACCAGAACACCATAGAAAAATTCTAAAAATGATTATGATTTTTTATATTTTTTTGGTAATTTTTAAAAATCACAAAAAAAAAAATGACACTTAGAGATGGAATTTGGCAATTTGGACCCCCAAATCCTCATAGTAAGTCTTTTATAAGGGGCTATTGACCAATGATTTTTTTTCCAAGCTACCGGTAAAATTTCAGCCCTATCAGAGCTAGTCATAAAGGAAATTACCACAATACCCCTATGCTTAAAACTCTTATCAGATGAAGGAATTTGGCGATTTGGACCGCATACAAAACCCCATAGGGGTTAATTTTCATACAAAACCCCATAGGGGTTAATTTAACTCAGAATAGGGGATAAACTTTGGCCACCAAGTTGTAGCACCTAACTTCACAATGAAATCTTTTGTTGTCGCAACTACCTACAAAACTGAAAATCAACAGAAAACAACTAAAACACTACACAGAATTGGGTTAGTATCAACTAGACATATTCACAAACACTTTATGTACATGAATTAAAATCAAGACAAAATGAATTATGTTCACAACAATGACATCAGTTTTGACAACAATGTTAGGTTGCCATCAAAAGCTTCTAGGATCCCTTAATAATTTTGTAATACAGGGCACAACCCTAGGTCATTCCTCAAAGACACAATTCATCAAGTATTCATATTCTAATTCATAAAATGGGGATTTTGTTTAATTGCATAATTAAAAACAAGAATAGAACAACACACAATTAATCTAAAAATAATTCAGAGAAAAATCAACCCAAGGATCCAATGCTTTTGAGTAAATTATCACAATTCTAGAATTGAAGGACGAATCTATGATCATGCAATCCAATACGAGTTCATGAGATTATCATCTCATATGTATTCGTGAAAATGGAGAATATAATCGCATTCCCTAATTTACTCAAATTCAAGCTCATTCTCGTATTGGCTTAGGTGATCACCACTGGATTAATTAATCCTACTTCTATTCCGAATTCGATTTCCTAAATCTAAACATAATCATGCATTAAATTTAGAAAACTGAAAAATAGAGAAAGGAGAGAACATAAATTCAAAATTAAGCATAGAGGAACTCAAATTTACCATAAGCCTTGGGACCCTTGGATTGAAAACAAATTTAGCTCTCCATGAATATTTTCATCGAGAGCTTCAATCAGAAAAATGAAGAAAAGAGGAGAAAGGGAGAAGAAGAGAGAGAAGAGAGCAAAAACCTAAATATGAAATTAATAATGTGTAAAGTATGTAGTCTCTACAAAGAGTAATATGTTTATTACAAAAGAGAGAGAGAGAGACTTAATTTTCTGCTGCTCACTAAATACACTAAAGTCCACTTAATTATGTCTCTAAAAACCTAATAAAAAATCTACTTGGGTGCCTAATTACAAACTAAGCCCAAAATGCTAAAACAGAAAAATTCAAGTGCAGGGTAGCCACTGTGAAGCTCGAATTTGATCCCTGAATCGTCCGAATCAGCTTAAGCTCGTGAGACACAAATATGTACAGTTCCTCATTAGCTTTCCAACAAGACCAAAATTACGCAAATCAGAGCTCTGTGGAAAAGGTTATGACCTGTACAAGAAACAATGTTAAGATGAGAAAAAAAATGCAAAAATTAATAAAACTTAACACTTGGGCCCAATGAAGCTCGATGTCACAACTCAGCTAAGAGGTAAAAAATAACCATAAAAGCATGTCAAATATGTACAAAATGAATCACTAATCAATGCGAAATAATGTTCAATCAACTACCTCATCCAGCAAAGCTATTGAAGGAAAAATAAGAAAATGACAAAAGACAAGTAGCAAGGCTAAAAATTCAAATCAGACAATTGAATTTATGCATATTTTTTAAATAAATAACAACAATCTGATAAAATATATTTATAATATTAAGAAAACAGTTTTCAAATCAAATCATGGATAACCAAAAAGAAACAAGTGTTGATGTGTATGACCATATCCTTTATAAAACCTGTGCAATTAATTATACATAGAAACAAGAAGAAAGAAAGAACTTGCAAGGCGGTGTCCCCAGTCTTGTAAGGCAATGTTTATTTACTTTTATAATGATTCCCATTTGTAAAGTGCTTACTTCTTTGTTGAAGCAGGGATCATTGATAGATCAAGGTTTGATGTTTTTTTACCATGGAATGCTAAGAAACTAAACCTGTGAAACCCAACTCAAATAATATATTAGAAATGGTGAGCAAATTTGTCAAAGTTTGTAAATTGAAGTTTATTATAGGGTGTTCTCCTTTCAAATCCCCAATCTCCCTCACTTGCATAGACTTATTTGTAATGATCTCTTTGAGTGAAAACAACAGTGAAGAGAACACATGGTATGACCAGGAAGTGCATCCGTACCCCCACACAAAATTAATAAACGATTAAAAATCTCAAATTTTACATGGGAAAGGGTTTAAGGGTTTGACCAATGATATTTCCATACAAAAGAACAATCATACCTTCTGGTGAAGAGACAATCACAACTGTTATAAGAGCTTCATGTCAACCACCTTTGGTGACTCATATTGAACAACCTTTATAGTGGTGTGTCAAGGCCTCAGAATCGGAGTGTCTGGGAACAACCTTAACAATGAGTGTGTCGAGAGTTTAGGTCTTTCATTTTTTGTTTCCTTTTTATTTTTTAAAAGAAAAGAAGAAGAATGGGTGGTGGTATGTTACTGTGCAGAGTCTGTGTATCACTACTCTTTTTTCATTGTGTGAAAAAATGGAGAAATATGGCACTGCTAAAATAAAATAAGTTGAAATGAAGTAAATAATCTCTCATGAGTATCTTGCTTCTATATAGTTTTTGAAACTAATAATTATTTTCCTTTTTGTTTGTAGTGCAAGGTTGAGGAAGTCAAGGTAGGGGAGCACTTCTCTGGCCTAGACATCTATACAACTTAAAAGAATTTATGACATGAAGACACATTAACAATACAAGCTAATGTATAGATCAATACTCAAAAGAATACTAAAGTGAAAGGAAAGTACCACAACTTAAGGTGTTTCAATAAGTGGTAAAGAATATTGCTGAAGGAAAGAGCTTCTTGTAACGTTGTGATTTTCCTAATTGTATGATTAATTATTTGATTAATAATAAAAGAGCAAACTAAATTTAATTCCTAGCTTAAGCGAGGAAAATGCTAGCTTAAGCGAGGAACCCTGGAAGTGAGTAAATAATTTCTGAAATTCTAGCTTAAGCGAGAGTAAGGTGGCACCTAAGCGAAAATTCATTTTCTACACCATAAAATGGCTTTCAAAATTATTTTAAATTGAATTATTTCTATGGTATGGATGTGATGGAGATGTCTACAAAAGTTCCAGAACTATGTTAGGAAATTCACATTTTTGTTAAAATTTTGGTGTTGTGTTATGAGTAAGGATTCAAGGTGAGAGAATACCTTACTTGAGATTATTTGGTGTTGTGTTGTGAGTAAGGAGTCAAGGTGTGAGAATGACTTACTTGAGCTTATTGAACTGCTGGATGGGTTCATAAGCATGATTTGAGAAAAATGGTGAATTTATAACATAGAGGGAACTTGTGGAAATCAAAATTGTTTGGCTCGTTACATGACATTGCATATAGGTAGGCACGTAAGTTGAGGGTGCTAGGTAGGCTCTCAACCTAGTGCCGGAGGTTTTCGTGGTGGCCAACGGTGGGCCTATAGAATAGCCAAGTGGGCAAATTCCTATAGATGTAAGGTTTTACAAGCCTTACATATGTAAGCCAATACCCACACTTGTCTATATTCGATTACATCCACACTTCCTCCACAGGATAGCTCAAGGGACCCCCTGAATGGTCAAAGGTGAGACTATGGTAGGGGATAGGGCCTATGAGGACCACCCAAAAAGTAGTAGAAATCTCCATGGAGTCGAGTCAGCATGGCATTACATAATGAAATTGTATAAGAGATTGATGTATGTATTATTGAATGATGTGATTGATTTATTATTATTGATTGATTCTAATTTTCCTATAAGTAAATCTTATACCCCTGTATATCTATGATCTTTTTATAAATAAGCTTACCCTTGCCTTTTGTGTTTGTATTTGTGTTATATTACTACAATGATCGTGTGGTTGGCACGGGAGCAGATAGTGGTGATGTTGCAGGATCTCAGACCGCTCGTGACTGAAGCAGATGTATATGTTGAAGATGGGATGAGATCCCTCCTTTTGTATATGTTCTCATGTATATGTATATAGTATGGGGACCAGCTTAGGAAATATGTATAAATGTTAGGTTGTTGTAAATGTCCTCTACAAGTGGATTATTTTTGGTATTGTATGTATATGTATATTTAAGTTTTGCAAAGCCATATCTTAACTTTTATGATATGATGATGTATATATATATGTGTGTTAAATGTGAAAATTTTCATGGTAGATTTATATAATAATATTTAACACAGGGTTTTAGTATAACAAATCTGTAACGAGGATGGGTCGTTACACTTCTTTCTTTGCTACTTCCCTACAAAAATCTAGATACCAGCATAAGATCAAAACTTCAATTTCAAAATATATATCAACCCTTAATATCTACGATCAGGCAAACTGACAACAGTAATATGCGTTACTTTTCTTGAACTAGGGTCATATCCATATCCATATCCATTACTAATAACAGTACATGCATACTAGTATCTTCCTTAGTAGTTTTGAGTACTCAAGGTTAGACATTGGAAAACAAAATTGGAGGTGACAAAATAATTAAGATTATAATATATAATATTTTTATAATATATATATTAAATATAATGGTTTTAATAATATCATTTTATATGATTGATTTTAAACATTTTAGAAAATTTATTTGTAATTTTTTGGGTCAAAATATTTACAAGAAACATTAATTTTCTTTTATACAAAACAAAATTTATATAAGAATATGCAAAAAATATATATTAAAATTTATAGAAAAAATCCTAAGAAAACCACAAAATTAATAGAAAAATCTGCTTGAAAAATCTACAAAACAAATTTGTACGCTCAAGTCATATTATATAATTAAGCTTTCCTAGAGTGGAATGAGGATGAAAAAGTCATGGAAAAATACGTTTAAAAAATGCAAGAAAAGAAAATTGAAATGACATTTAATTAATGAAATAGGTAATTATAAAAAGTGTTACTAAATTAGTCATAAGGGCTGATATTATAAAAACACAAGAACTTAAAGTGCAGTATTTACATAAAATTGCCCATAAAATAAGGTTAAATTACTAAGTAGGTCCCTAAACTATTTAATTTTTTTTAAAAAGGTCTTTAGACTATTTTTTGTTTGTTTGCATTCCTAAACTAAAAAGCTAGGTCTCTGACCATGACAGTTTGAAACCACCGGAAAAGAAAATGACAATTCATGATGGTTTTAAAAATCCTAGAGACTCAATTAAAAAAAATTACATGAGCAAGGACCTAATTAAAAAATTATTAGCATATTTGAAAATTCCTAAATAGTTTATGGACCTACTTAATAATTTATATAACATAAAAATAATAATAAAGAAAATGACTAAAAATTACCTTTTTTCCCCCCTCTTTCAATGGTTAAAATTTTGCAAATTAAAATTCTCTAGACTTATTTATAACTTAAAATCATTAGTAATTTAGGAATAAATAATTTTAAAAAATATTATAGAGAATCTTATTAGTAACAAATAAAAATATAAATGATTTTTAATAACTACACACGCGTGTGTGGGGTGTATGTTTGTCTTTTGAGTAATCATTACTTGTAGTTGTTTGTTATGTAAGAACTTTAAATTAGTAGAACTCACAAATAACTTAAATGTTTTAACCAATTAAGTTCTTATAATATGAAATAATACAAAATTTTCCAAATCAAATATTTGATTGTAAACTGCAGGAAGGAAATACCTGGGATGATAGAAGCACAACCCAATTCCATTTGATTAATGAAATTGAAACATTGAGGCACGCAATTCCATTTGTTGAATGAAACTGTTATATGCCCAGATGCTTATTAGGCTGACCCCAAATCCTTTTAAAACATCATGTGGTAGTATATGAGTTTTTGCATCACTGGTTTGTGCCTCCATTGTAACCTTGATTTTAAACCTTGCTTGATTTTTGGCTCTGCTATTTAGGAAGTCAGAACATCTTTGGTCGTACATCACACAAATGATATCTGATTCAATTATGTCATTCTAATGTTCATCTATGTACATTCTTACACTATCCTCTTTACCTTCACCCTCACCATCACTTATAGTGATGTTAACTCCAAATCTGTCAAGTGTGTCAATGAAGTCTTTGTACTCACCTAGGACAAAGCAAAAAATGAAGGTGAGGAGGGGGGAAGGTGGAGTAGAAGAGAGATCAATAATTATATAATCTTTTGTTGTCTTATACTCTAAACGCTCTGGAACAATGCTTCCTAGATACACGTAAACAGCTTCAGCTTCATAAGAATCATGATTTTTATCATCATAATCATTGTAATTTTCAACATGATCGTGATTTGGTGTAGATAGGTGTTGGTTTGCGGATTGTACGGGACACCAAGGCTAGTCTGACAAGGCTAGTCTGACAGTTATCAACCTCATCCCACCACTTCTAGGCACGATCAATTGAGGGGAACTCGGCAGTTACTTCAACTCAGCAGTTACCCTAAAAATAGATCAACTATTATAGAGGGACTGGACACAACAGGTAGGTTGGTCTATACAGAATACAGATAGAACAATAGACTAACTTAGGCATCGGAGACCCTTTTGCAGGTACTTCCACCTTGCCCTAGCTAGAAGATCAGGAGCATCAAGCACATTCTTGCTGAGAGCTCAGTAATCAGAATAATAGGAAGTCCTCGTCTGAAGGTCTCGGTAAGAACATTTGGCGCCCACCGTGGGGCCTAGGAAATTTTTCTCCTACGACCACACATTTCATGGTAACCACAAGATTAGCATATCCAAGTCAAATAACCATGGCAGAAAACTCCATGATGCAAGAATTCCATGCGCAGTTAGAATCTTTACAAAAGAAGAATGCAGATGATCTCATTGCACTTATACAAAAACATGTAGCCGATCTCCAACCGCTACATGATGAAAATGCTACCATCCGGGCACAGTTACAGGAGTCTCACGTAGCAATAAATTGCACACCAACTTGTGATGAAGCCGAGTCCCAGCAACCACAAAATACAGGCACTCAATCACATCATTCCCATCATAGCATTCATCAATGAGGAGAAACTTTGGCACATTCTAGAGTCCAGTCCTTGTCTGAAGGACATAATGATCCTCGTTGACACCCCTTCATTGATGGTATCATGGATGTACCTCTACCCTTGGGTTGGAAGCCTTTTAATATGGAACGATACAATGGCACCACAGATCCAGATGAACACTTGGAAGTGTAAGTCACATAGGTAAACTTATATACTAATGACGATGCTATCTTGTGCAGGGTCTTTCCGACGTCCTTGAAAGGACCCGCGCTAAGTTGGTATACCCGACTTCCGCCGAGGTCCATAGACTCTTTTGAAACTTTTGCCCAACGGTTCGGTGCCCAATATGCAACAAGTCAGCCACATCACACTACGTTTGTTGCCATAGTGAACTTGAGGCAAGCTGATGACGAACCCTTGCGAACATTCATGGTGCGGTTCTCAGCAATATCTGTAAGAATCAGAGATCTCGACCCTGGAGTGGCCCTTCATTCCATGATAGCAGTGCTATGTCTCGGGCCATTTACTGATAGCCTATGCAAGAAATGACCAATCAATATGGATGAGTAACGACATTACGAAGCCGGTTACATCTAGATGGAGGAATTGTCCAAGTCCACAACAAGATGCATCAAACCGATGCAAAGAAGAGTGACACTCAGAAGGAAAAGATAAAACCCATAAAAGATAGAGATTTCAAACCTAGAGGGTAGCCCCGCCAACCTAGGTATGCCACTTACACTCCCCTCAACGAGTCCAGGACGAGAGTCCTTGAAGAAGCTTTCGACGCTGAAATTCTTTCCCTCCCCCCACCGTCCTACACGTCAGACAACATGGACAAAATGAAGCATTGTCGTTATCACCAATGCTTTGACCATTCAACTGAAGATTGCATTGCTCTAAAGGATGCCATAGAAGAGTTAGTTCAGCGAGGTTGCTTGAATCAATACATTAAAGGATACCAACCTGGTCGAGGTGGTTATCAAGGTAGCGAACACAGAGATCGAGGTGGTTCTCGAAGAGGTCGAGGTGGTCGCGGAGCACAAGAACATGATAATCACCAGAACCAATAAGGGGGTGACTCTGAGCATAACCAACAAAACAACCAAGGTGATGGCAGAGTATGAGGGGTGATAAATGCTATTGCTGGAGGTTTTGCAAGGGCGATTGCAGTAACTCGGCCAAGAAGAAGCATCTCCGAACCATACATAATGTAAATACAGTGGATCATATCCCAAGATGATCGTTGCCTCAGATTTCCTTCATTGATGATGATTTTGTTGACCCTAACCCGAAACAAGATGTCCCCATGGTGATCATCATGGTCATAGTAGATTTGGGAGTAAGGGAAACACTTATCGATCAGGGAAGTTTAGTCGATGTCCTGTATTGGTCAACTTTCTTGAGGTTAGATATTTCTCATGACATTATGCAACCTTACCATGAACCTTTGGTGGGTTTTGCAGGTGAGCGCATTCACACTCGCGGTTACGTTGAACTACTAAAAACCTTTGGAGTAGGCAAGTTATCTCAAGCAGTCATGGTGAGATACATTCTCATCGATGCCGATACGTCCTATAACGTGCTCATCAGGCAACAGACTTTGAATGCGTTAGGAGCTATTGTTTCAACGCCACATCTGGCCATGAAATTCCTATCATCCAACAGAGACATCATCACTGTTAAGGCTGACCAGAAGGACGCCCACAAGTGTTATGCCAAAAGCCTCAAGATAGAGCCTTATAGTCTTAAAAGTTCACAGGTAGCCAACGTCAACCACTCAAATTACTCGTGGAATTACTTTGACTAGAGGTCTGACTTTGAAGATACTCGACCAAGTCCTATCGAAGAGTTATATTCTTTCCAGCTCGGTAAAGAAGCTAATCAGTGTACCAAACTAGATCAACTGATGGATAACAAAATCAGAAGCAATATCCAGGAAGTACTCCAACAAAATGCAGACCTTTTTGCTTGGAGTGCCTCTGACATGCCCAACATAGATCCAAATTTCATTTGCCATAAACTGGGAATCTTCCCTGAAGCCAAACCGATTGCTTAGAAGAGGAGGAAGTTGGGTGAAGAAAGATGTAAGGTAGTAGAAGTTGAAACAGAGAAACTACTCAAAGCTAATTTCATTAGGGAGGTCGTCTACACAACCTGGCTTGCCAATGTGGTGATGGTAAGAAAAAGCAATGGAAAATGGAGAATGTGTTTCGATTACATTAACCTCAACAAGGCTTGTCCGAAGGATGCTTATCCTTTACCCAGCATAGATCGGCTAGTGGATGGAGCCTGTGGTTACAAGCTGCTTAGCTTCTTAGACGCTTATTCTGGCTATAACCAGATTAAAATGTACCTTTCTAGTGAAGAGAAGACAACTTTTATCGCAGAAGACACCTTATAGCAATAGTTAGCACCTTTTGTGATAAAGGTTGTCTTCTCTTCATCAGGAAGGTACATTTTAATATGGTTATACCCAGAATAAGCGTCTAAGAAGCTGAGCAGCTTGTAACCACAGGCTCCATCCACTAGCCGATCTATGCTGGGTAAAGGATAAGCATCCTTCAGACAAGCCTTGTTGAGGTCAGTGTAATCGAAACACATTCTCCATTTTCCATTACTTTTTCTTACCATCACCACATTGGGAAGCCAGGTTGTGTAGACGACCTCCCTAATGAAATTAGCTTTGAGTAGTTTCTCTGTTTCAACTTCTACTGCCTTACGTCTTTCTTCACCCAACTTCCTCCTCTTCTAAGCAATCAGTTTGGCTTCAGGGAAGATTTCCAGTTTATGGAAAATGAAATTTGGATCTATGTTGGGCATGTCAGAGGCACTCCAAGCAAAAAGGTCTGCATTTTGTTGGAGTACTTCCTGGATATTGCTTCTGATTTTGTTATCCATCAGTTGACCAAGTTTGGTACACTGATTAGCTTCTTTACCGAGCTGGAAAGAATATAACTCTGCGATGGGACTTGGTCGGGTATCTTCGAAGTCAGACCTCTGGTCAAAGTCATTCCACGAGTAATTTGAGTGGTTGACGTTGGCTACCTTTGAACTTTTAAGACTATAAGGCTCTATCTTGAGGCTTTTGGCGTAACACTTGTGGGCGTCCTTCTGGTCGACCTTAACAGTGATGATGTCTCTATTGGATGATAGGAATTTCATGGCCATATGTGGCATTGAAATAATAGCTCCTAACGCATTCAAAGTCGGTTGCCCGATGAGCACATTATAGGACGTATCGTAATCGATGAGAATGTATCTCACCATGACTGCTTGAGATAACTTGCCTACTCCAAAGGTTGTTAGTAGTTCAACGTAACCGCGAGTGAGAATGAGCTCACCTATAAAACCCACCAAAGGTTCATGGTAAGGTTTGATAATGTCATGAGAAATATCTAACCTTAAGAAAGTTGACCAATACAGGACATCGACTGAACTTCCCTGATCAATAAGTGTTTCCCTTACTCCGCAATCTACTATGACCACGATGATCACCATGAGGTCATCTCGTTTCGAGTTAAGGTCAACAAAATCATCATCAATGAAGGAAATCTGAGGCAACTATCATCTTGGGATATGATCCACTGTAGTTACATTATGTATGGCACGGAGATGTTTCTTCTTGGCCGAGTTACTGCAACCGGCCTTGCAAAACCTCCAGCAATAGCATTTATCACCCTCATACTCTGCCATCACCTAGGTTGTTTTGCTGGTTCTGCTCAGAGTCACCCCCTTATTGGTTCTGGTGATTATCATGTTCTTGTGCTTCGTGACCACCTCGGCCTCTTCGAGAACCACCTCGGTCTTCGCATTTGCTACCTTGATAACCACCTCGACCAGGTTGGTATCCTTTAATGTATTGATTCAAGCACCCTCGCTGAACTAACTCTTCTATGGCATCCTTTAGAGCAATGGAATCTTCAGTTGAATGGTCGAAGCATTGGTGATAACGACAATGCTTCATTTTGTCCATGTTGTCTGACGTGTGGGAGGGTGGGGGGAGGGAAAGAATTTCAGCGTTGAAAGCTTCTTCAAGGACTCTCGCCCTGGACTCGTTGAGGGGAGTGTAAGTGGCATACCTAGGTTGCCGGGGCTGCCTTCTAGGTTTGAAATCTCTATCTTTTATGGGTTTTATCTTTTCCTTCTGAGTGTCACTCTTCTTTGCATCGGTTTGACGCATCTTGTTGTGGAACTTGGATAATTCCTCCATCTGGATGTAACCGACTGCATAATGTCGTTACTCATCCATATTGATCGGTCATTTCTTGCATAGGCTATCAGCAAACGGCCCGAGACGTAGCGCTACTATCATGGAATGAAGCCACTCCAGGGTTGAGATCTCTGATTCTCATAGATATGGCTGAGAATCGCTCCATGAATTTTCGCAAGGGTTCGTCATCAGCTTGCCTCAAGTTCACTATGGCAACAGACGTAGTGTGATGTGGCCGACTTGTTGCATATTGGGCACCGAACCGTTGGGCCAAAGTTTCAAAAGAGTCTATGGACCTCGGCGAAAGTCGGGTATACCAGCTTAGCACGGGTCCTTTCAAGGATGTCGGAAAGACCCTGCACAAGATAGCATCGCCATTAGTATATAAGTTTACCTATGTGACTTACGCTTCCAAGTGTTCATCGGGATCTGTGGTGCCATTGTATCATTCCATATTCAAAGGCTTCCAGCCCAAGGGTAGAGGTACATCCATGATACCATCAATGAAGGGGTGTCGACGAGGACCGTTAAGTCCTTGAGACAAGGACTGGACTTTGGAACGTGCCAAAGTTTCTCCTCATTGATGAGTGCTATGATGGGAATGATGTGATTGAGTGCTTGTATTCTGTGGTTGGATCTGCTCGTCTTGTGGTTACCATGAAATGTGTTCGTCTTGTGGTTACCATGAAATGTGTGGTCGTTGGAAAAAAATTTCCTGGGCCCCACGGTGGGCGCCAAATGTTCTTACCGAGACCTTCAAACGAGGACATCCTATTATTCCGATTACCGAGCTCTCAAAAAGAATGTGCTTGATGCTCCTGATCTTCTAGCTAGGGCGAGGTGGAAGTACCTGCAAAAGGGACTCTGATGCCTTAGTTAGTATATTGTTCTATCTGTATTCTATATAGACCAACCTACCTGTTGTGTCTAGTCCCTCTATAATAGTTGATCTGTTTTTAGGGTAACTGTTGAGTTGAAGTAACTGTCGAGTTCCCCTCAATTGATCGTGCCTAGAAGTGGTGGGATGAGGTTGATAACTGTCAGACTAGCCTTGGTGTCCCGTACAATCCACAAACCAACACCTATCTACACCAAATCACAATCATGTTGAAAATTACAAAGATTATGATGATAATAATCATGATTCTTATGAAGCTGAAGCTGTTTATGGGTATCTAGGAAGCATTGTTCCAGAGCAGTTAGAGTATAAGACAACAAAAGATTATATAATTATTGATCTCTCTTCTACTCCACCTTCCCCCTCCTCGCCTTCATTTTCTGCTTTGTCCTAGGTGAGTACAAAGACTTCATTGACACACTTGATAGATTTGAAGTTAACATCACTATAAGTGATGGTGAGGGTGAAGGTAAAGAGGATAGTGTAAGAATGTACGTAGATGAACATTAGAATGGCATAATTGAATCAGATATCATTTGTGTGATGTACGACCAAAGATGTTCTGACTTCCTAACTAGCAGAGCCAAAAATCAAGCAAGGTTTAAAATCAAGGTTACAATGGAGGCACAAACCAGTGATGCAGAAACTCATATACTACCACAGGATGTTTTAAAAGGATTTGGGGTCAGCCTAATAAGCATCTGGGCATATAACAGTTTCATTCAACAAATGGAATTGCGTGACTCAATGTTTCAATTTCATTAATCAAATGGAATTGGGTTGTGCTTCTATCATCCCAGGTATTTCCTTCCTGCGGTTTACAATCAAATATTTGATTTGGAGAAATTTGTATTATTTCATATTATAAGAACTTAATTGGTTAAAACATTCAAGTTATTTGTGAGTTCTACTAATTTAAAGTTCTTACACAACAAACAACTACAAGTAATGATTACTCAAAAGACAAACATACACCCCACACACGCGTGTGTAGTTATTAAAAATCATTTATATTTTTATTTGTTACTAATAAGATTCTCTATAATATTTTTTAAAATTATTTATTCCTAAATTACTAATGATTTTAAGTTATAAACAAGTCTAGAGAATTTTAATTTGCAAAATTTTAACCATTGAAAGAGGAAAAAAAAAGGTAATTTTTAGTCATATTCATTATTATTATTTTTACGTTATATAAATTATTAAGTAGGTCCATAAACTGTTTAGGAATTTTCAAATATGCTAATAATTTTTTAATTAGGTCCTTGCTCATGTAATTTTTTTAATTGACTCTCTAGGACTTTTAAAACCATCATGAATTGTCATTTTTTTTCTGGTGGTTTCAAACTATCATGGTCAGAGACCTAGCTTTTTAGTTTAGGAACGCAAACAAACAAAAAATAGTCTAAAGACCTTTTTAAAAAATTTTAAATAGTTTAGGGACCTACTTAGTAATTTAACCTTATTTTTATGGGCAATTTTATGTAAATATTGCACTTTAAGTTCTTGTGTTTTTATAATATCAGCCCTTATGACGAATTTAGTAACACTTTTTATAATTACCTATTTCATTAATTAAATGCCATTTCAATATTCTTTTCTTGCATTTTTTAAACCTATTTTTTCCATGACTTTTTCATCCTCATTCCACTCTATGAAAGCTTAATTATATAATATGACTTGAGCGTACAAATTTCTTTTGTAGATTTTTCAAGCAGATTTTTCTATTAATTTTGTGGTTTTCTTAGGATTTTTTCTATAAATTTTAATATATATTTTTGTGTATTCTTATATAAATTTTGTTTTGTATAAAAGAAAATTAATGTTTCTTGTGAATATTTTGACCAAAAAAATTACAAATAAATTTTCTAAAATGTTTAAAATCAATCATATAAAATGATATTATTAAAACTATTATATTTAATTTATATATTATAAAAATATTATATATTATAATCTTAATTATTTTGTCACCTCCAATTTTGTTTTCCAATGTCTACCCTTGAGTACTCAAAACTACTAAGGAAGATACTAGTATGCATGTACTGTTATTAGTAATGGATATGGATATGGATATGACCCTAGTTCAAGAAAAGTAACGCATATTACTGTTGTCAGTTTGCCTGGTCGTAGATATTAAGGGTTGATATATATTTTGAAATTGAAGTTTTGATCTTATGCTGGTATCTAGATTTTTGTAGGGAAGTAGCAAAGAAAGATGTGTAACGACCCATCCTCGTTACAGATTTGTTATACTAAAATCCTGTGTTAAATATTATTATATAAATCTACCATGAAAATTTTGACATTTAACACACACATATATATACATCATCATATCATAAAAGTATAAGATATGGCTTTGCAAAACTTAAATATACATATACATACAATACCAAAAATAATCCTCTTGTAGAGGACATTTACAACAACCTAACATTTATACATATGTCCTAAGCTGGTCCCCATACTATATACATATATATGAGAACATATACAAAAGGAGGGATCTCATCCCATCTTCAACATATAGATCTACTTCAGTCACAAGCGGTTTGAGATCCTTCAACATCACCGCTATCTGTTCCCGTGCCAACCACATGATCATTGCAGTAATATAACACAAATACAAACACAAAAGGCAAGGGTAAGCTTATTTATAAAAAGATCATAGATATACAAGGGTATAAGATTTACTTATAGGAAAATTAGAATCAATCAATAATAATAAATCAATCACATTGTTCAATAATACATACATCAATCTCATATACAATTTCATTATGTAATGCCATGCTGACTCGACTCCATGGAGATTTCTACTACTTTTTGGGCAGTCCTCATAGGCCCCATCCCCTACCATAGTCTCACCTTTGACCATTCAGGGAATCCCTTGAGCTACCCTGTGGAGGAAGTGTGGATGTAGTCGAATATAGACAAGTGTGGGTATTGGCTTACCTTTGTAAGGCTTGCAAAACCTTACATCTATAGGAATTCGCCCACTTGGCTATTCTATAGGCCCACCATTGGCCACCACGAAAACCTCCAGCACTGGGTTGAGAGCCTACCTAGCACCCTCAACTTACGTGCCTACCCATATGCAATGTCATGTAACAAGCCAAACAATTTTGATTTCCACAAGTTCCCTCTATGTTATAAATTCACCATTTTTCTCAAATCATGCTTATGAACCCATCCAGCAGTTCAATAAGCTCAAGTAAGGCATTCTCACACCTTGAATCCTTACTCACAACACAACACCAAATAATCTCAAGTAAGGTATTCTCTCACCTTGAATCCTTACTCATAACACAACACCAAAATTTTAACAAAAATGTGAATTTCCTAACATAGTTCTGGAACTTTTGTGGACATCTCCATCACATCCATACCATAGCAATAATTCAATTTAAAATAAATTTGAAAGCCATTTTATGGTGTAGAAAATGAATTCTCGCTTAAGCCCCACCTTACTCTCGCTTAAGCTAGAATTTAAGAAATTATTTACTCACTTCTAGGGTTCCTCGCTTAAGCTAGGAATTCTGGCGCTTACGCTAGGACAGCTTCCTGACCAAAAATGCTCTCTGTCCCCTGTTTTGCTTAAGTGAGAACCACTCTGTTCTTAAGCGAAACAGGGTTGTAGGACCTCGAAAACATACTTAAAACTTCTCAATGGCTACCAAATTCATTCCAATTCGAATTTTACATCAAACATAACATATATACATCATTCCACACTAAAAAACAACATTCCAAGCATAGAACATACAAATACGCATTCAATCATATTAAAGCTTCCCTTACCTAGAGTTCTTGACTCAAAACCTTGAAGAAGAAGTTAGGGAGGAGACTTGGTGATCCAAGAATGATCTCTACCTAAGTTTGGCAATGAAATCAACTAGAGGACACCTAAATCAATCCCAAAATAAGCTTCAATCAAAATTTTACCCACCTGCCAAGATTCAACTTGAAACCCATTTCTCAAGTTCTTGGTAGGAGTTGAGAAAGAAACTAAGAAATCAAGAATAGAAAGGAATTGAACTTACCAACTTAAATTCAACTAAGGAGGCTCTAGGGAGAAGAAATCAAGCTTCCAAGTGATGTAGAAATCAAACTTCGTTTCAAGGGGAAGAGAGACTTCGGGAGAAAGGAGGAAGAATGAAGAAGAATAGAAGAAACGTGAAGCTTGGCACATTTAAGTTTTAAGATTTGAATGGGATTTTGCTACTTGTCTCCACCCTTTCTATAAAGACACCCCCTTCTCTTATTTTTTTTCTTTCTTACAACTCACGGAACTCACGTAAAAGTCCCAAAAATCTCACAACACACACTCTAAGTCCAACACCTCATGAAAATCTAACAATAACACTATGGCACAAAATAAAACATAAAACTTAAGTTAATTATTATATCAATTAACATAATTTAAATTTATTTTGCTCTTTTATTATTAATCAAACACTTAATCATACAATTAGAAAAATCACAACGTTACAAGAAGCTCTTTCCTTCAGCAATATTCTTTACCACTTACTGAAACACCTTAAGTTGTGGTACTTTCCCTTCACTTTGGTATTCTTTTGAATATTGATCTATACATTAGCTTGTATTGTTAATGTGTCTTCATGTCATAAATTCTTTTAAGTTGTATAGATGTCTAGGCCAGACAAGTGCTCCCCTACCTTGACTTCCTCAACCTTGCACTACAAACAAAAAGGAAAATAATTATTAGTTTAAAAAACTATATAGAAGCAAGATACTCCCGAGAGATTATTTACTTCATTTCAATTTATTTTATTTTAGTAGTACCATATTTCTCTCTTTTTTCACACAATGAAAAAAGAGTAGTGATACACAGACTCCACACAGTAACATACCACCACCCAACACTTGCCTGCATGGCAATTTTTATTGACTCAACATTATTCTTCTTCTTTTCTTTTAAAAAAATAAAAGGGAAACAAAAAATGAAAGACCTAAACTCTCGACACACTCATTGTGAAGGTTGTTCCCAGACACTCCCATTCTGAGGCCTTGACACACCACTATAAAGGTTGTTCAATGTGAGTCACCAAAGGTGGTTGACATGAAGCTCTTATAACAGTTGTGTTTGTCTCTTCACCAGAAGGTATGATTGTTCTTTTGTATGGAAATATCATTGGTCAAACCCTTAAACCATTTCCCATGTAAAATTTGAGATTTTTAATCGTTTATTAATTTTGTGTTGGGTACGGATGCACTTCCTGGTCATACCATGTGTTCTCTTCACTGTTGTTTTCACTCAAAGAGATCATTACAAATAAGTCTATGCAAGTGAGGGAGATTGGGGATTTGAAAGGAGAACACCCTATAATAAACTTCAATTTACAAACTTTGACAAATTTGCTCACCATTTCTGATATATTATTTGAGTTGGGTTTCACAGGTTTAGTTTCTTAGCATTCCATGGTAAAAAAAACATCAAACCTTGATCTATCAATGATCCCTGCTTCAACAAAGAAGTAAGCACTTTACAAATGGGAATTATTATAAAAGTAAATAAACTATGCCTTACAAGACTGGGGACACTGCCTTGCAAGTTCTTTCTTTCTTCTTGTTTCTATGTATAATTAATTGCACATGTTTTATAAAGGATTTGGTCATACACATCAACACTTGTTTCTTTTTGGTTATCCATCATTTGATTTGAAATCTCTTTTCTTAATATTATAAATATATTTTATCAGATTGTTGTTATTTATTTAAAAAATATGCATAAATTCAATTGTCTGATTTGAATTTTTAGCCTTGCTACTTGTCTTTTGTCATTTTCTTATTTTTCCTTCAATAGCTTTGCTGGATGAGGTAGTTGATTGAACATTATTTCACATTGATTAGTGATTCATTTTGTACATATTTGTCATGCTTTTATGGTTATTTTTTACCTCTTAGCTGAGTTGTGACATCGGGCTTCATTGGGCCCAAGTGTTAAGTTTTATTAATTTTCGCATTTTTTTTCTCATCTTAACATTGTTTCTTGTACAGGTCATAACCTTTTCCACAGAGCTCCGATTTGCGTGATTTTGGTGTTGTTTGAAAGCTAACGAGGAACTGTACATTTTTGTGTCTCATGAGCTTAAGCTGATTCGGACGATTCAGGGATCAAATTCGAGCTTCACAGTGGCTACCCTGCACTTGAATTTTTCTGTTTTAGCATTTTGGGCTTAGTTTGTAATTAGGTGCCCAAGTTGATTTTTTATTAGGTTTTTAGAGACTTAATTAAGTGGACTTTAGTGTATTTAGTGAGCGCACAAAATTAAGGCTCTCTCTCTCTTTTGTAATAAACATATTACTCTTTGTAGAGACTACATACTTTACACATTATTAATTTCATATTTAGGTTTTTGCTCTCTTCTCTCTCTTCTTCCCCCTCTCTCCTCTTTTCTTCATTTTTCTGAATGAAGCTCTCGATGAAAATATTCATGGAGAGATAAATTTGTTTTCAATCCAAGGGTCCCAAGGCTTATGGTAAATTTGAGTTCCTCTATGCTTAATTTCGAATTTATGTTCTCTCCTTTCTCTGGTTTTCAGTTTTCTGAATTTAATGCATGGTTATGTTTAGATTTAGGAAATTGAATTCAGAATAGAAGTAGGATTAATTAATCCAGTGGTGATCACCTAAGCCAATACGAGAATGAGCTTGAATTCGAGTAAATTAGGGAATGCGATTATATTCTCAATTTTCACGAATACATATGAGATGATAATCTCATGAACTCGTATTGGATTGCATGATCATAGATTCGTCCTTCAATTCTAGAATTGTGATAATTTAATCAAAAGCATTGGATCCTTGGGTTGATTTTTCTCTGAATTGTTTTTAGATTAATTATGTGTTGTTCTATTCTTGTTTTTAATTATGCAATTAAACAAAATCCCCCTTTTATGAATTAAAATCTGAATACTTGATGAATTGTGTCTTTGAGGAATGACCTAGGGTTGTGCCCTGTATTGCAAAATTGTTAAGGGATCCTAGATACTAACCCAATTCTGTGTAGTGTTTTAGTTGTTTTCTGTTGATTTTCAGTTTTGTAGGTAGTTGCGACAACAAAAGATTTCATTGTGAAGTTAGGTGCTGCAACTTGGTGGCCAAAGTTTATCCCCTATTCTGAGTTAAATTAACCCCTATGGGGTTTTGTATGAGGTCCAAATCGCCAAATTCCTTCATCTGATAGGAGTTTTAAGCATAGGGGTATTGTGGTAATTTCCTTTATGACTAGCTCTGATAGGGCTGAAATTTTACCGGTAGCTTGGAAAAAAATCATTGGTCAATAGCCCCTTATAAAAGACTTACTATGGGGGTTTGGGGGTCCAAATTGCCACATTCCATCTCTAAGTGTCATTTTTAAAAATTACCAAAAAAATATAAAAAATCATAATCATTTTTAGAATTTTTTTGTGGTGTTCTGGTAATTTTTAAAAATTTGTTTCATAGGTTTTACATTTTCCATATCATTATCTCTTATATAGTTAGTAGTAGATTTTTATAGTTCACTTGCTTGTTGTTTAGCCATTATGCATAACTAGGTTTGATCCTGGTGACTTATATCCTTTTGATTCTAAAATAGATACTAGATAACATTCCATAGGTTAGATAGACATTATAGAAATAGTGAGTTAATTAGTTGATCATAATAGTGTAGAAGCTAATAGTAGTTTTGTTTCCATTTCTGATTTTGAAATTGATTTTAGTATTGATAATATGGCTAACCAGGACAAGACTTTGAGGGAATTCGTTGCACTAGATGTTGCTCACCAACCTCTATGCATTCAATATCTTGAGTTAGATGTGGATTGTGAGCTTAAGTTTTGACCAATTCCATTTGTTGCCTAAGTTTCATGGTCTTGCAGGAGAAGATCCTCACAGGCACCTTAAAGAGTTTCATGTGGTGTGCTCTACCCTGCGACCTTATTTAGTTCTTGAGGATTATAGTATTTCCTTTCTCTTTGGTAGACACAACAAAGGATTGGTTGTATTTTCAACCAATCCCCATTACCAACTGGAATGATATGAAAAGGCTATTTCTGGAGAAATTCTTCCCTGCATCCAGAGCAGCTACTATTAGAAAAGACATTAGTGGCATAAGGCAACTATCTGGAGAGACTATGTATGAGTACTGGTTGATGCAACTAGTGGTGGAGCATTGATGGACAAGACACTAGCTGTTGCAAGGGCATTATTTTCCAACATGGCAGAAAACTCTAAACAATTCAATTCCAGAGCTTTACCATCCAGTGGAGTCCATGAAGTGTCCATTATTGCTAATAGTCATAGGCTAGAAAACAAGATAACGGAGATGACTTCTCTTGTTAGACAGCTAGCCATTGGACAACACCAACAACAAATGAATGTCTACCACCCAGAGCATGTGGCATACGCACCTCTGCAAAACATCCTACTGATGGATGCCCCACTCTCCAAGAGACTAAACCAAGTGTTGATGTTACTGGAATCATAACTAGCTAACAACATAGACCTCCACAACAGCAACAAAAATATGATCCATATTCTGAGAGGTATAATTCTGACTGGAGAGACCATCCTAACCTAAGATATGGTCCTCTGCAGGGTAATATGTAGCAGAAATATGCAGGACAACAATAGTAGTATGCAGTAGCAACAACAACAGAGGTTCCAACAACCAGCTGGTTCAAGCAATGTACCAGCCACCTCTATTTAGACAACAACAATAAGTACCTGCATCTATCCAACAACTTATCCAACCTATTCAGAATAGTGCAGGACCTTCATTGGAGGATTTAGTGAAGCAAATGGCCACAAGAAATATTCAATTCCATCAAAATGTGTTTGCCACCATTCAGGATTTGCAAACTCAGATTGGACAATTGGCCACCATTGTGAACAAATTGCAGTCACAAGGTTCTGGCCAACTTCCCTACCAAACAGTTGTCAATCCAAAAGGGAATGTTAGTGTCATCACTTTGAGAAGTTGCAATTAAGGAGCTGCAACAAAAACATAATAGTTCAACAGATTCAAAATTAAAGAAACAAAGTGTCGCAGCAAGTTCAGAATCTCATAAAACAAGTGCAGATGCAACAGTCCTAAAGCCTCCACTACCTTTTCCAACTAGAGCAACTTCACCAATGAGATTTAAGCCAGATAGTGAGATGGACACTTTCAACAAGGTAGAAATCAACACTCCTTTCCTTGTTGCCATCAAACAGATTCCCAATTATTCAAAGTTCCTCAAGGAGTTGTGCACACATAAAAGGAACCTGCCAGGTGATAAACAAGTCAAGAAGATTGGAAGAAATGGTTCTACATTAATTCAGAGTAATAATGTTTCTGCAATCATTCAGCCCACCATGCCATAAAAGTGAAAAGATCCTGACACTTTCACTATCCCATGCACCATAGGCGAGTACACATTTACAGATGCCATGCTGGATTTAGGTGCTTCAATCAATGTCATGCCTACATCAGTGCAAATCATTGCAGCTTGGTGATTTGAAGCCAACTAGTGCTGTCATTCAGTTAGCAAACTGGAGCACCGCACATCCACTTGGAATTTTAGAAGATGTGCCTGTCCAAGTTAATGAGCTTGTATTCCTTATAGATTTCTACATCTTGGTATGGAGGATGAGTCCTCTAGCCGTGGTTCCACATTAATCCTAGGGAGGCCATTCCTCATGACAACCAGGACCAAAATTGATGTGCAATTTCCATGGAGTTTGGTGATGATATTGTGCAGTTCAACATCTTTGAGGCCATGAAACATCCCACAGAAGGCCACTCACTTTTCTATTTAGACGTTATTGGCTTTAGGGTTGATAGTTACACTTATTTACATTCTGAATTTTATAATTTTGATGATTTTGTTGAGTTTGTTGATTTTAATTGTATTTGTGATGATGCATTTGAGTGTGCCATTTGTGCAAAGATTAGTATTGCTATTGCTATAGGTGCAGAATTAAAGGAAGCTGATGTTGTAGCAAAAGATGTGGTGGTACCAACAAATATTGTGGTGGCTACAAATAAGCTTCCATTGCCTTTAATTATGCAACCACCATCCATAGAGTTGTAGCCTTTGCCTGCACACTTGAAGTATGCTTACTTAGAGGCCAATAACCAGCTTCCAATGATCATTTCAAGCACCCTCCAAGCTAACCAAGAGGAGAAGTTGCTGCAAGTTTTGAGAGGCCATAGGAGAGCCATTGGTGGACTCTAGCTGACCTTCCTGAAATTAATCCTGCCATCTGCATGCACGGGATATTATTAGAGGATGAGTTCAAACCAATGCCATTGCCACAGAGTTGACTTAACGCCACCATTCCGGATGTGTTAAGAAAGAAGTGATGAAGTTGCTTGCAGCGGGGATCATTTACCCCATTTCAGATAGCAAGTGGATTAGTCCTATACAAGTGATTCCTAAGAAGTCTGGGATAACTGTGGTGAAGAACCAAGACAATGAATTGGTTCCAACTAGACAAAGAACCTAGCTTTATTATTATTATTTTATTCTATTACGTTTATTGGCAGTTAAAAACCGCTAGAAATTGCATGGAAAAAGTGTTTTTAAAAGGATTCACATCTTAATCAAAGAAGTATATCATTCAAACCAACAAAACAAATTAACCAAAATCAAAGATATAAATTATTCAAATATCAAATAATTTTTTATAACAAAGCATCCTTGTGATTTTCAAAAAGCCAAAAAAAATCAACTCCAGATCTATGAACTGGAACGCCATTCGAGTCGTCTCTGTCGCAGAAGAGAGGTTCGGCTGGGATGCCATTCAAGTCAGATCTGCTCTCATGGGCTTGTTCATGTTGGACTCGAGCTTGAGTGGGCCTAAACTAGAACACTTGATTGCAGGCTCGACAATGGAGTCCGTGAGGGTTTTACGCGTCGGAGTACCAACAACAGCGTGACGAAGGGCTGGGGAGAGGTCAGAGAGGTGGGGACATTTTCGTGGAGGCAGGGCAGCTCGCAGCGGAGTATTTGGTTTCCCAGGGGCTGCTGTCGTGTGCCCAACTCACTGCCGTCGAAGTGGCAGAACCACAAGACTCCGACGGAGGGCGGCGGTTGACGCTGGTGCAACTGGGGAACGCTGATAGGAGGAGGAAATTGGGGTTTGATGAGTTTGGGCAGAAGAAGAGGAGGAGGGGGAGTTTCAGCGGGAGCAATGGGAGTCAAAGGTGAAGATAATAATGGTGGATTGTAGATCTGGTTTCTTAAACTGAATATGAATTGTGTGGTTTTCTTTGGTTTGTGTGGTTTCATATCAGGTTTCATTGATTTTTCATGTCAGTTTTTCAATCTCTAGCAGTTTTTAACCGCCAGAAAATGTAATAGAATAAAATAATAATAAAGTTAATGCCATGTCATCACTTAATGTCCAAAATAGATAGAAATGACTAAAACCGTGGGTAGAAAAAAAGTATGAGGACTTTGACCGGTCGTAAAAAAGTTTAGGGACCAAAACCATAAATGTGAAAAAGTTTAGGGACCAAAAACATAGTTTGCTCTTTAACAAAAGTAGTATCAACTGGATTCTTTAGCCAAGCCTTTATTGCAACACATATAACGATAACACCGATTATACTCAACACTTATCACTTTGAAGAAAACGTTAACATTAATTAACCATAGATAATCCATAATATGATAAACGTGCATAAGAGAAAGTGGTGCATATAGACTGTGTTCAAAGGTCAACAAAATTACAAATTCAAATAAAATATATACAAAGATGAATTCAATTTCTCACGGGGCTATACCCCAACTTTCAAGGATTAGCATACAATTAATAGAAGAGAAAACTTTCTATCTAGACTAGCAAGTGAATTGCTAATTTATTTCTCCAAAATGAAGAAAGCTTTCCTTGTAAAATACAATTTTAGAATTATAATTTGGTCCTCTAATACTAATCTCCTTAGACATTTGAATGCTTAAATCAAAGCAGCCAAGCTCACTGTCCTCTAGATCTTTTATGAATAATATATCACCCTTCTTTCCCACACCAATTGGCCTCCCAAAAGAAGGTAAAGGTCCAATGGTGAAAAGTTTGGTCCATGATTCCCTGACACCAAACTCCCCCAAAATTGATATGTCAAGGTAATTACTCCCGAAAGAGTTTGAAATCATTGCAATGGAGCCATTGAACACTGTCAAGTATCTATTCACATATTCAAAATTAGTACGCCAACCTATTGGTGTTGTGTGGAACACCTCATTGCTCATGTCAAATGATACCAACACGTCTTCCTCTACTGTTCCTTTGTCATGGTGATTTGTGCCCCACCAATGCAATGACCCATTCAAGTTCACCGCAGAACCAAATGGTTTCCATCTAACAGAAGCATAAGTCATATTAAGATCAAGTTTTTTCCATGAGTTTCGTTTCAAGCTATAAATCTGCCAAAACTCCTCTATATCCTGTGAATGATCTACAAAGCAAGTTGCATGCTGAAGCAACTTAAAATCATCATTCACAATATCATACCCAAAACCATGAATGGGGACCCAAAAGGCAGTACCCAACACTTGAGCAGAAGGAATAATCTTGAATTCCTTAGTTGCAGGGTTCCATAACATAACATCTTTATCTCCATGTCGGCGAGGCCTTACACCACTGCGCCAACCCTTTGGGTTATATTATAATGGAAATGGGACTTTACAACAAATAGAAAGTGTTAAGTGCAAATATCATAAGTATTTAGCACATGAGTTGATTTTCATATATAGTCAGGATAAAGATTATTTTTAGAATATTAATCAGTTAGAAATTATTTTAAGTATAATTTTAAAATAATTATGCAAAAGTCTAACAACATTACAATTTATTATTAGATGATAATAATGTAAAATGTTATTTAATTTAAAATTTATTAAATATATTTAATATTTTTATTTTTATATGACTAGTACTATAGCATGTCCAATGCATTAGATAATACTTATTTTATATAAGTAATATTATAATAAATAAATGTTTTTAATATATAAATTATATTAAAAAATTGGCTCAATGAAATTTTAGAAATAATTAATTAGTCATTCAATTAAAAGATTTTGTACCTTTTCAGATTTTATATCTACTTATTAGAATTATGTCTTCTTATTTCAACAAAAAAAAATTACTTTATAATTAGACTGGGTATTTCCTATCTTCCTTACATTTAATTATAAATGTCTTCTTTTTCAATATCAATATATTTTTTAATTAGGTTATTTTTTTCCTTTTCCTTTCTTTTCTTATGTATTTGTAATCTATACATGTCCTATTTATTAAATGTCTTTCCTATTTATAAACCATTTTCTTAATATTTTATCCTTTTATTCTTTTTTTCTATTTTATATTACCTTAATTCATCAATAATATTTAAAATTTCCATAACTCAAATTATTTTGTAAACACTTTTTCTTAATATTTTATTCATAATTCAAAACTGGATTATGTATTTACTATTATTATATTTTATTTCTGTTATTATTTGTGTTTGTTAATTTATCTTTTCTCTTAAGTATTTTTATAATTCATCAACAAAATTTGAATTTGTCATAACTTAATTTGACTTTTAATATTCTTTCCTAATATTTATTTATAATTCCAAATTAAATTTATTAATTTTGTGTGTTTTTCTATTTAGGGAATTAATAAAGATGTCAAAATTATTTAAGCCTTCTCCTTTTCCTCCGAGGTCAATGCCATGTTTCTCATCTTGAAAATGTGTTGAAGACTTTGTATTTACAAAAAGATTGGTTCAATACAAGTTTAGAAACCAGAATTAGTCAATGCCACAATGATTCAATCTTTAATTTTCGTAATCGAATTGCATGAAAGAGGTTCAAAAGATTCAATCTTTTACCATTCTTATGAATTTAGAAATCAACGTGTAATTGAATCATCATAAATTCATAATCAACATCAAGTACGAACCCTCGTCCAAGCATTAAAAAAAAGGAAAACTTTAAATCCTAATAATCAAAAAATGAAAACCTGCTCTTATACCACTTGTTGGAATTTAATCTTTATCCCTTACTTTAATATTGTTTATTTTTTATTTGGAAGCCAAAATTCACTGGTGCATGACCTAGAACAAAGGTCCTAGGATCTACAACATGCCTGATTATTAAGGATTAGATAAAGTACCTGGATCCGTAGTTGGTTCCTGATCTAAGAGTTCTTCGACAATTATTGCAAAATCTTTGCGGCAATCTATCACGAACACGAACAATAACATTATGATTCTTCCTCAACCAGAGTCTCTTTATTCCTCAATGGGACCTTCGTAACTCTTCAGATGGGGAGAAGAGAAATTATGTGTGACGGCTTGGTATATTGGGGACCATAGCCTTCTTATAGTGTGTTAACCTAATAGGGTTCCCATTATCCCCTAATGGGCCAACAATGACGTTTGCTCATTTAAGCCCATATCACCTTATTTAGTAGTCTAACATGCTCACTTAATTTGACCACATAAAATAAAGCCCACTAATGATAAATAGCTAATATAATTATCTTATAATATTAGCCCACATTAATTTTTGGAACATAAAATTCCAACAATCTCCCACTTGGGCTACATATTGTAACAATTATATCACAATTCCTTAGGTGTGCATCCGTACATTATTTATCTTTAGACTTCAACTTTAACAATCTGGTCCATCTCATGTATCAATAATGGAACCACTACGGCGTTTGTCACTTTGGTAAATGTGACTAGACCCCAATGACCACCACATCAATACACTCAATGACATAGATCATTCCATTACACATATATCTCTGATACCTATAGATGATTATGTATTTGTTTTCATCAAAATTTAGCTTTGTTTGTCATCATCAAAAAATGGGATATTGTTAGAGTCTAAGACTTTGGATGTTGTCCAACCCCTCAAACTTCGGTTTTGATGATAACAAATGAGATTAAATTTTGAAGTACCTAATGTTTTATGTTTGAGTATTACAGGTACTACACCGTCCAATGCCTTCATGGTATTGTATTTCTTAAGCTTAAACTAAATATCGCTATGTGCTTATCGCGTCCAATATGTATATGGAAATTGTTTTTCTTAAGTATAAATCCAGCGTCCAATGCGCCGCCTTTAAAACAAGCGTCCAATGCTTTGTGAAAACTAGTGTGTAAACACTGTGTCCATTTGGGAAGTGTCCACTCGCTTATATACCTCACACAAACCATTTCTATCAAACAGTTATATAACACGTCCATTTTGTCAGGAAGTACACTTGTGCTTTTCGATGATGATTTCATTTCTAATGATCTGTTATTCCCTCTTTTTTCATACATGATATTTCATTTGAATATTCAAAAAGTGTTCCACAGGAGACAAGAAAGCTTCTCCCTGCAAAATCTTACAAGTAGTGGAGGCGCTGCATGTACTGTTGTCCCCTCTCTCTCTCCACCCCAAGCTAACACGTGGTAACGATCATATGATTGTAAGAGAATGGTTTTTGGCAAAGGCTCAGATCCCACAGCGGATACCTTCACTCATAGGCCTATATATAGAGGATCAAGCTCATGAAGAAACCAACGAAGCATTCATGTCTTTTCAAAGAGCTGAAACTCTGCCAAAATATTTGGACAACCAACACTTGAGCGAAAAGAGCATTCTCTTAGCCTTGCTAAGTTATTCTGTGTAATCTATTTTATACTGTAATATCCTTTCTGTGAGAGTTGATCTTTTTTTGTAATCAAACTTTGTAGTTTGGAAAGCCAGGAGTGGCTTAGTGGCAAAGAATACTTGGGTGTTGCTTTAATCTCAGGGGGAGATTAAAGGTGTGCCAGAAGTGGCCTAAAGAATACTTATAGCCAGAAGTGGCAGGGTAGAAAATACTTGTTTGTAATCAAAGTTTTGCTTAGTGCAATCCTTCAAAAGGTTATTTTTGAAGGAGAATTGGACATAGCTAGGGTTGAGTGAACCAGTATAAACCAACTATTTTTACTCTATTGTTTTTAGCTTACAAGTTATCTCTTGTGTTATTTCTTCGCATTAGACGCGCAAGTGTCCTTTATAAACATATTTGTGAAAGTACTTCATTTCTCGCTTGGACGATAACTTGAAAACGCAGTTCCATTGAACTGTTATACTGGATGATAGCTGTAACTCTATGTTTTACAAGTTCCTTGTAAAATCTAAGTTAAGATATCTCCATCTTTGCGAAAAGGTTTCAGTTTTATCTAACACGCTATTCAACCCCCCTTCTAGTGTGTTCTCTGCATTTCGATAGCCTAAGCGCTTATGCCATAGAGTGGTGAAATTCTCATTTAATTTACGTTTTGTACCACGTGAATCTGTTTGCAATAGGAACACCCAATATCAATTAAAGACCCATAACTAACAACATTTAAATCATAAGAGAGACTAACTTTATTATTTCCAAATGAACAAGAATAACCAGATTTGTCCAAAATAGAAATAGATAATAAATTTCGTCTAATAAATGGTGCGACATATGTCTCAACCAAATCCAAATGAAAACGAGTCTTTAAAAGCAACCTAAAAGTTCCTATAGCTTCAACTACAACTTTATTGCCATTGCCCACATAGATGAATCTTTCAGCAACACTTGGCGGATGACTCCACAAGCAACTTTGTATATACATACTTATGGGAGTAGTTTTCCCTTTTTCACACACCAAGCAATGTACTTGGGACACTTTTACTTCATATGTCTCACCTTCTTAAAGAAGTAAGTAAATTCAACATTCTTGTGCTTCTGTTTCTTCTTAATTGAGAAGAACTTTATGCAGTATCCTCAACTCTCTTCCTTTCTTAGTCTAAGAACGACATGGTTTGATCCAGGGTCATGATAAAGAACAACTTAGTTTTTATCTAGCGTCATGATAAATAAAGCCCCATTAGAGTTTCTCATAGTTAGAATGAGTCAATTCATCCAATTTCATGCAACTGAGAAAATTCTCAATTGACTCCTTTCAAACTTTAAAGTTTGTATCATGCAGCTTTGGGATTCCCAAAAATTGAGTAGTTAAAATAGCGGTGGTAGCAGCAACAACTAAAGAGAGAACAATAAACATACAATGCACAAGTAATCTTTATGGTAAATTTAAAGACCCAAACAAGATACCTAGCGCACCATTAATCCTCAATCTTTGGATTGAAATGACTAATTGCAAGTGGTACTCTCAACACAATGATCAGACATTGGTGATAAGTCCTGTCAAACAATGGCTGTCTTTGGACACTCCATTGCTCACATGGAAAATTAATCTAGTGATAACTCCTGTCAAATGATGATTGTCTTTGAACACTCCATTATTCACATAGAAAATCAATCCTTATAATCACCACACATCTACCATCGCAGGCATATAATTATCCAACCAAAATGCGTCTTCCTTTGGCCCGAGCACAATTCGCATGAATAATTAAACGAAACATATATGTAAATTCAATCAAATTAACCTACACAACAAAGGTTACTTTGGCAAAATGTTATTTTAATTTATCAAATCAAAAATACTAGATAATTTAATAAAAATGGGAGGTCTTAAATTTACATAATTTTCGCACATAAACACAAAACCCAAAATTATGTGTATATCACTACCTAGCGATCACATGACCGCATAACAATCCTTGAGTGAGATAAGTATCTCAACAAAAAAAAAATCACCACCAAATCTTTATGTACACTGATTGAAAATTTCAATCACTAGTGTGGTGACCCGTGCAATGCATGGGCCTGTATTATGTTTTAAAATTTTGATAATTTATGTTTATTACATATTATTTAAGAGATGTAAACATAAAATTTAGAGTAGTGATTACAAATTAATAACTAATTTAATTTAAGTTTCAAAAACCTTCTTAGTACACCACATTTGACAATAAAAAATACTTTAAAAAAATAAGTTTTTTGTGTTAAAATAAAAAAAATAATACATTTTAACCAAAATTTTTGTGATGAATTTTTTCCTTCTCTTCATATGCATTTAAATTACATTTTATTAATTTCAAAATTATACTTTTTTTTTATAAAAACATAAATATATTACATTTTCATCTATGCAAATGTAGTAATAATACAAAATACTATAATGTGTGAATTTTTTCCATCATTTTTAGTGACATAAATAGTATAATTTTACATATCCTATTATTTTATTTAAGATTTAGTACGATAAAATGATTTTTTAAATGCACTACTTATCACAGAAATAAATGCTACTCAAAATTCATGCCTATCAAACTCTAATTTCGAAAGTGGTTATAATTTTAAAAAACATCTTTCGTCATGAATTTGTGACATTTAAACTAATCAGAATTTCAAAATACTTATTATTAAATTAGTGAAGTCCCAAAAATTTTTTTGCACTAAATATATTTATATTTTTTGAATTCTATGTGTTGTACGCGATTATAGACAACTACTAATAAGTATTTCTCTTTAGACAGAAATGTCAATGAAGATGATTAAGAGATAGTCTATATGTATGTATAAAATGTTTATAATAGATTCTATATGTCTATATAATAATTTTTAAACTTCCACCATTAAAGACAAATTATAATAGTTTACATGTCATAAAAACTACATACTACAGATTCTCTTACTATACACAGACTCAATTACATGGCACTTGTAATAAATAAAAAAGTGTTTGTCGAATTTCCATAGGCTTTTGCAAATTATATCAGAGACCTGCAAAAATGAAAAAAAAAATAAGTTAAATATTTGGTGCATTTTTTTAAAATAAATGCATAAATTAAGTGATAAGAAAATTGTTACTTTTATTTTCAATGAATCCCTTTCTCTCAAAACATAAAAAATGAACAATTCAATTATAATTTTAAACTTTCTTTCTTTTTAGCATTAATCAGAAGCAAAATTGGAGTCAAGAGATTTAAAGATTGAACCAAATAGGAAAGTTACAAGAAATTGAAGAAAAATGTTTATAGTATGAGCCCTCCATACTTTACAAATTAGTAAATGTTTAAAATAAAAAATGGTCAATTTTAATTATTAAATTGGTAGATTTTCAAACTTTTTAAAAAATGAGCAGTTTTAGTAAACAAAGATTAAAATCGTTTTAAAAATTTTAGTATTTTGTTAAAGGGAAACCTAAAAGCAAAACCACATAAAAATTTGTTTTAAAAACTGGAAAAAAAAAATCAGTAAATGAAAACCATGATAAGAGTCATTCACTAGATGATAAAAAATTGGTGTAACATAATTTTATAAATACACAACAAAAATGCTAAATAAAAGGAACACATAAAAAAAATTGAAAAATAAAAAAATAATTACATAATTATCAATAAAATAAATAAAATGTAACATAAAATCAAAATATAAATAAAAGTTAAAAAATGTTAAATCAAAATAGAAATAAAGAAAATGCTAACCTACGAAAAAAAGGAAATGCTAAAATAATAAAAATGCAATATTATACCAGCACCTATAGATCTTTAAAATGAAAAATAATAAAAATAAGAAACAAGCATTAGATTAGGATGACAGAACTTAGCTCCTTGATATCTTTTCTACTGCTCTTAAAGACTTCAACCAATTTGATGCAAAGGTCTTGGATGTAGACTCTCTGTAATGTGGTATATTAAACAACAATTGAGAAACAAAAAAATAATTATAATGAAAAACAATTAAAAATAAGATGTGAACATTACCAAGATAGGATGGGAACACATTAATTAACTTTTACAAGTAAACAAAAACAATTTCATAAGATCTTGCAAAACACCAAGTAAAACGCAAGAAATTTTTTTCTTCTTCCCTATAAAAATACGAAGAAATAGAAACACATAAAAAAATATAAATTAAAAAACAAAAAAAACACGAAGAAGAAGAAGAAAACATGTGTAAGCAAGAACAATTCCGTGCATAAGGTTTGTTGAAATTTGATGAAAAGTGATTTTGTTAAGAGTAACAAATAATAAAGAGATTATGCTCAATAAATAGAAATAAAAATAAATTGAAAAAAATAAATATAAAAAATAAATAGAAAGATATAACATGTTATGTGGCATATTAATAGGTCAAAATAAATGTTGAAAATTAAATTGAAAAACACAATAAATAGAAAGAATAAATAAAAAAATGTAACATATAATTTATGACAAACTACATCTCAATCCTTGATTGTAGAAGATAATTTGACTATTTACTCTAAATTTATTGTAATTAGGAAGTTGATCATAAAAATATCCTTAATTGCTAAAGTAATTTAATTATTAAATCATCCTTGTTTTGAACAAAAATAAAAGAAGTAAATTTAATAGAAGGAAAGTATTGTTCAAAAATTGTGCTCAACTATATAAGAGTTTCCGATCTTGACTTCTTTACGAATTAATATAAAGATAAAGATAAAGATTATACTACCTTTTAAAATTCATATAAATTCAAATACTCAATAGTGCACCATAGTTATTCTAGTTAATTTAAAATTATACCTTATTATAAAATAATCTTAATTAACTTAATTAAAACATATATGTTGATAATAATTAATTTAATTATTCAGAATTTTAAATCAACATATATATATACTTATCATAATTATTTTAATTAGTATATTTATATAGTTTTATGAATTAAAAATAGATAAAAAATTTCTCTAAAAATTTATTTGTGTTGATAATAATTAATTTAATTATTCAAAATTTCAAATTAGTATGTATATATATATATACACACACACACACACTTCTGATAATTACCTTAATTACTATATTTATATAGTTTTATGAATTAAAATAGATAAAAAGTTTCTCTAAAAATTTATGTGTTGATAATGATTAATTTAATTATTCAGAATTTCAAATCAGAATACATAGACTTATCATAATTATCTTAATTACTATATTTATATAAATTTATGAATTAAAAAATAGATAAAAAATTTCTCTAAAAATTTCCCGCTCAAATGTATAAGAATTCCCTCCAAAACTTCTTTACTTTTATTAATATAAAGATATCAACAATGTTCTAATAAACCATATAATTTAGACAACACAATAAATTATATAATATATATATATATATATATATATATATATATATATATATATATAATTATATAATTTATATACAAAAAAAAAAAAAAATGCTAGCAACACACTATCACACCAATCTATCGAAAGGGCTACTAGACCAATTACTTCAAGTACCAAAACCAAAAAAAAAAATTACCACTGGTCCAAAACAATATCAAAGTGAGTTCTACTAATTTAAAGTTCTTGCACAACAAACAATTACAAGTAATGATTACTCAAAAGACAAACATACACCCCACACACGCGTGTGTAGTTATTAAAAGTCATTTATATTTTTATTTGTTACTAATAAGATTCTCTATAATATTTTTTAAAATTATTTATTCCTAAATTACTAATGATTTTAAGTTATAAACAAGTCTAGAGAATTTTAATTTGCAAAATTTTAACCATTGAAAGAGGGGAAAAAAAGGTAATTTTAGTCATTTTCTTTATTATTATTACGTTATATAAATTATTAAGTAGGTCCATAGACTATTTAGGAATTTTCAAATATGCTAATAATTTTTTAATTAGGTCCTTGCTCATGTAATTTTTTTAATTGAGTCTCTAGGACTTTTAATACCATCATGAATTGTCATTTTCTTTTCTTGTGAAACTAATAATTATTTTCCTTTTGGTTTGTAGTGCAAGGTTGAGGAAGTCAAGGTAGGGGAGCACTTGTCTGGCCTAGACATCTATACAACTTAAAAGAATTTATGACATGAAAACACATTAACAATACAAGCTAATGTATTGATCAATATTCAAAAGAATACCAATGTGAAGGGAAAGTACCACAACTTAAGGTGTTTCAATAAGTGGTAAAGAATATTGCTGAAGGAAAGAGCTTCTTGTAACGTTGTGATTTTCCTAATTGTATCATTAAGTGTTTGATTAATAATAAAAGAGTAAACTAAATTTAAATTATGTTAATTGGTATAATAATTAACTTAAGTTTTATGTTTTGTTTTGTGCCATAGTGTTATTGTTAGATTTTCATGAGGTGTTGGACTTAGAGTGTGTGTTGTGAGATTTTTGGGACTTTTACGTGAGTTCTGTGAGTTGCAAGAAAGAAAAAAAATAAGAGAAGGGGGTGCCTTTATAGGAAGGGTGGAGAAAAATAGCAAAATCCCATGCAAATCTCAAAACTTAAACGTGCCAAGCTTCACGTTTCTTCCATTCTTTTTCATTCTTCCTCCTTTCTCCCGAAGTCTCTCTTCCCCTTGAATGGAAGTTTGATTTCTACATCACTTGGAAGCTTCATTTCTTCTCCCTAGAGCCTCCTTAGTTGAATTTAAGTTGGTAAGTTCAATTCCTTTCTATTCTTGATTTCTTAATTTCTTTCTCAACTCCTACCAAGAACTTGAGAAATAGGTTTCAAGTTGAATCTTGGTTGGTGGGTAAAATTTTGATTGAAGCTTATTTTGGGATTGATTTAGGTGTCCTCTAGTTGATTTCATAGCCAAACTTGGGTAGAGATCATTCTTGGATCACCAAGTCTCCTCCCTAACTTCTTCTTCAAGGTTTTGAGTCAAGAACTCTAGGTAAGGGAAGCTTTAATATGATTGAATGCGTATTTGTATGTTCTATGCTTGGAATATTGTTTTTGAGTGTGGAATGATGTATATATGTTATGTTTGATGTAGAATTCGAATTGGAATGAATTTGGTAGCCATTGAGAAGTTTTAAGTATGTTTTCGAGGTCCTACAACCCTGTTTCGCTTAAGAATAGAGTGGTTCTCGCTTAACCGAAACAGGGGACAAAGAGCATTTTTGCTCAGGAAGCTGTCCTAGCTTAAGCGCCAGAATTCCTAGCTTAAGCGAGGAACCCTGGAAGTGAGTAAATAATTTCTGGAATTCTAGCTTAAGCGAGAGTAAAGTGGCGCTTAAGCGAGAATTCATTTTCTACACCATAAAATTGCTTTCAAATTTATTTTAAATTAAATTATTGCTATGGTATGGATGTGATGGAGATGTCCACAAAAGTTCCAGAACTATGTTAGGAAATTCACATTTTTGTTAAAATTTTGGTGTTGTGTTATGAGTAAGGATTCAAGGTGAGAGAATACCTTACTTGAGATTGTTTGGTGTTGTGTTGTGAGTAAGGATTCAAGGTGTGAGAATGCCTTACTTGAGCTTATTGAATTACTGGATGGGTTCATAAGCATGATTTCAGAAAAATGGTGAATTTATAACATAGAGGGAACTTGTGGAAATCAAAATTGTTTGGCTCGTTACATGACATTGCATATGGCTAGGCACGTAAGTTGAGGGTGCTAGGTAGGCTCTCAACTTAGTGCCGGAGGTTTTCGTGGTGGCCAACGGTGGGCCTATAGAATAGTCAAGTGGGCGAATTCCTATAGATGTAAGGTTTTGCAAGCCTTACAGAGGTAAGCCAATACCCACACTTGTCTATATTCGATTACATCCAGACTTCCTCCACAGGGTACCTCAAGGGACTCCCTGAATGGTCAAAGGTGAGACTATGGTAGGGGATGTGGCCTATGAGGACCGCCTAAAAAGTAGTAGAAATCTCCATGGAGTCGAGTCAGTATGGCATTACATAATGAAATTGTATATGGAGTCGAGTCAGTATGTATTATTGAATGATGTGATTGATTTATTATTATTGATTGATTCTAATTTTCCTATAAGTAAATCTTATACCCCTGTATATCTATGATCTTTTTATAAATAAGCTTACCCTTGCCTTTTGTGTTTGTATTTGTGTTATATTACTACAATGATCGTGTGGTTGGCACGGGAGCAGATAGTGGTGATGTTGCAGGATCTCAGACCTCTCGTGACTGAAGCTGATGTATATGTTGAAGATGGGATGAGATCCCTCCTTTTGTATATGTTCTCATGTATATGTATATAGTATGGGGACCAGCTTAGGAAATATGTATAAATGTTAGGTTGTTGTAAATGTCCTCTACAAGTGGATTATTTTTGGTATTGTATGTATATGTATATTTAAGTTTTGCAAAGCCATATCTTAACTTTTATGATATGATGATGTATATATATATGTGTGTTAAATGTGAAAATTTTCATGGTAGATTTATATAATAATATTTAACACAGGGTTTTAGTATAACAAATCTGTAACGAGGATGGGTCGTTACACTTCTTTCTTTGCTACTTCCCTACAAAAATCTAGATACCAGCATAAGATCAAAACTTCAATTTCAAAATATATATCAACCCTTAATATCTACGATCAGGCAAACTGACAACAGTAATATGCGTTACTTTTCTTGAACTAGGGTCATATCCATATCCATATCCATTACTAATAACAGTACATGCATACTAGTATCTTCCTTAGTAGTTTTGAGTACTCAAGGTTAGACATTGGAAAACAAAATTGGAGGTGACAAAATAATTAAGATTATAATATATAATATTTTTATAATATATAAATTAAATATAATAGTTTTAATAATATCATTTTATATGATTGATTTTAAACATTTTAGAAAATTTATTAGTAATTTTTTTAGTCAAAATATTTACAAGAAACATTAATTTTATTTTATAGAAAACAAAATTTATATAAGAATACGCAAAAAATATATATATTAAAATTTATAGAAAAAATCCTAAGAAAACCACAAAATTAATAGAAAAATCTGCTTAAAAAATCTACAAAAGAAATTTGTACGCTCAAGTCATATTATATAATTAAGCTTTCCTAGAATGGAATGAGGATGAAAAAGTCATGGAAAAAATAGGTTTAAAAAATGCAAGAAAAGAAAATTGAAATGACATTTAATTAATGAAATAGGTAATTATAAAAAGTGTTACTAAATTAGTCATAAGGGCTAATATTATAAAAACACAAGAACTTAAAGTGCAATATTTACATAAATTGCCCATAAAAATAAGGTTAAATTACTAAGTAGGTCCCTAAACTATTTATTTTTTTTAAAAAAGGTCTTTAGACTATTTTTTGTTTGTTTGCATTCCTAAATTAAAAAGCTAGGTCTCTGACCATGACAATTTGAAACCACCAGAAAAGAAAATGACAATTCATTATGGTTTTAAAAGTCCTAGAGACTCAATTAAAAAAATTATATGAGCAAGGACCTAATTAAAAAATTATTAGCATATTTGAAAATTCCTAAATAGTTTATGGACCTACTTAATAATTTATATAACGTAAAAATAATAATAAAGAAAATGACTAAAAATTACCTTTTTTTCCCCCTCTTTCAATGGTTAAAACTTTGCAAATTAAAATTCTCTAGACTTATTTATAACTTAAAATTAGTAATTTAGGAATAAATAATTTAAAAAAAATATTATAGAGAATCTTATTAGTAACAAATAAAAATATAAATGATTTTTAATAACTGCACAGCGTGTGTGGGGTGTATGTTTGTCTTTTGAGTAATCATTACTTGTAGTTGTTTGTTGTGTAAGAACTTTAATTTAGTAGAACTCACAAATAACTTAAATGTTTTAACCAATTAAGTTCTTATAATATGAAATAATACAAATTTTTCCAAATCAAATATTTGATTGTAAACCGCAGGAAGGAAATACCTGGGATGATAGAAGCACAACCCAATTCCATTTGATTAATGAAATTGAAACATTGAGTCACGCAATTCCATTTGTTGAATGAAACTGTTATATGCCCATATGCTTATTAGGCTGACCCCAAATCCTTTTAAAACATCCTGTGGTAGTATATGAGTTTCTGCATCACTGGTTTGTGCCTCCATTGTAACCTTGATGTTAAACCTTGCTTGATTTTTGGCTTTGCTATTTAGGAAGTCAGAACATCTTTGGTCGTACATCACACAAATGATATCTGATTCAATTATGTCATTCTAATGTTCATCTATGTACATTCTTACACTATCCTTTTTACCTTCACCCTCACCATCACTTATAGTGATGTTAACTTCAAATCTGTCAAGTGTGTCAATGAAGTCTTTGTACTCACCTAGGACAAAGCAGAAAATGAAGACGAGGAGGGGGGAAGGTGGAGTAGAAGAGAGATCAATAATTATATAATCTTTTGTTGTCTTATACTCTAACCGCTATGGAATAATGCTTCCTAGATACACGTAAACATCTTCAGCTTCATAAGAATCATGATTATTATCATCATAATCATTGTAATTTTCAACATGATCATGATTTGGTGTAGATAGGTGTTGGTTTGTGGATTGTACAGGACACCAAGGCTAGTTTAACAAGGCTAGTCTGACAGTTATCAACCTCATCCCACCACTTCTAGGCATGATCAATTGAGGGGAACTTGGCAGTTACTTCAACTCAGCAGTTACCCTAAAAATAGATCAACTATTATAGAGGGACTGGACACAACAGGTAGGTTGGTCTATACAGAATACAGATAGAACAATCTACTAACTTAGGCATCGAAGTCCCTTTTGCAGGTACTTCCACCTTGCCCTAGCTAGAAGATCAGGAGCATCAAGCACATTCTTGCTGAGAGCTCGGTAATCAGAATAATAGGAAGTCCTCGTCTGAAGGTCTCGGTAAGAACATTTGACGCCCACCGTGGGGCCCAGGAAAATTTTCTCCTACGACCACACATTTCATGGTAACCACAAGACGAGCATATCCAAGTCAGATAACCATGGCGGAAAACTCCATGATCCAAGAATTTCGTGCACAGTTAGAATCTTTACAAAAGAAGAATGCAGATGATCTCGTTGCACTTAGAGAAAAACATGAAGCCGATCTCCGACCGCTACGTGACAAAAATGCTACCATCTGGGCATAGTTGCAGGAGTCTCACGTAGCAACAAATCGCACACCAACTCGTGATGAAGCCGAGTCCAAGCAACCACAGAATACAGGCACTCAATCACATCATTCCCATCATAGCAGTCATCAATGAGGATAAACTTTGGCACATTCCAGAGTCTAGTCCTTGTCTCAAGGACTTAACGGTCCTCGTGACACCCCTTCATTGATGGTATCATGGATGTACCTCTACCCTTGGGCTGGAAGCCTTTGAATATGGAACGATACAATGGCACCACAGATCCAGATGAACACTTGGAAGTGTAAGTCACATAGGTAAACTTATATACTAATGACGATGCTATCTTGTGCAGGGTCTTTTCGATGTCCTTGAAAGGACCCGCGCTAAGCTGGTATACCCGACTTCCGTCGAGGTCCATAAACTCTTTTGAAACTTTGGCCCAACGGCTTGGTGCCCAATATGCAACAAATCGGCCACATCACACTACGTCCGTTGCCATAGTGAACTTAAGGCAAGCTAATGATGAACCCCTTGCAAAAATTCATGGAGCGGTTCTTAGCCATATCTGTAGGAATCAGAGATCTCGACCCTGGAGTGGCCCTTCATTCCATGGTAGTAGTGCTACGTCTCGGGTCGTTTACTGATAGCCTATGCAAGAAATGACCAATCAATATGGATGAGTAACGACATTATGCAGCCGGTTACATCCAGATGGAGGAATTGTCCAAGTTCCATAACAAGATGCATCAAACCGATGCAAAGAAGAGTGACACTCAGAAGGAAAAGATAAAACCACAAAAGATTGAGATTTCAAACCTAGAAGGCAGCCCCGCCAACCTAGGTATGCCACTTACACTCCCCTCAATGAGTCCATGGTGAGAGTCCTAGAAGAAGCTTTCAAAGCTGAAATTCTTTCCCTCCCTCCACCGTCCCACACGTCAGACAACATGGACAAAATGAAGCATTGTCGTTATCACCAATGCTTTGACCATTCAACTGAAGATTTCATTACTTTAAAGGATGCCATAGAAGAGTTAGTTCAGCGAGGTTGCTTGAATCAATACATTAAAGGATACCAACCTGGTCAAGGTGGTTATCAAGGTAGCGAATACGGAGACTAAGGTGGTTCTCGAAGAGGCCGAGGTGGTCGCGGAGCACATGAACATGATAATCACTGGAACCAACAAGGTGATGGCAGAGTATGAGGGGTGATAAATGCTATTGCTGGAAGTTTTGCAAGGGCAGTTGCAGTAACTCGACCAAGAAGAAACATCTCCGTGCCATACATAATGTAAATACAGTGGATCATATCCCAAGACGATCGTTGCCTCAGATTTCCTTCATTGATGATGATTTTGTTGACCCTAACCCAAAATAAGATGACCCCATGGTAATCATCGTGGTCATAGTAGATTGGGGAGTAAGGGAAACACTTATCGATCAGGGAAGTTCAGTCGATGTCCTGTATTGGTCAACTTTCTTGAGGTTAGATATTTCTCTTGACATTATCAACCCTTGAAACAGAGAAATACACTAGAAGGGGGGTTGAATAGTGTGTTTATAATTTCTTCAAAAAAGTTTAACCAATGTGAAGATAGTATTTCTTAAGTTTTACAAGAACTTAGGAAAACAGAAGATTATGTTGTCGTCCAGCGGTTCAAAAGAAACAATCCAATGAAACTGCTTTTTCTCGCTTTTCGTTAGAACACACGTAAAAGGTTATCTTAGATAAAATGTGTAAAGAAACACTTCCGTAGTATGTTGAAGAGATAGTTTAAGAGATGTGCAAATAAGCTGGAAAGCGAGAGAATAGAACACTTAGTTTTATACTGGTTCACTCAACTGAGCTACGTCCAGTTCTCCTTCAAAAACTTTTGAAGGGTTCTACTAATCAAGATCTGATTACTCTCAAGTATTCTAACCTTGCCACTTCTGGCTACAAGTATTCTCTAGGCCACTCCTGGCACACTTTTAATCTCCCCCTGAGATTAAAACAAACCCAAGTATTCTTTAACACTAAGCCACTCCTGGCTTTCCAAACAGAATTGTTTGAGTATAGAAGGAAAGAATAACTCTCTATAGAGAGGATATTACAATAAGTACGAATACATAAAATCGCTTAGCAAAGCTAAGTAGAAAGCTTGTTTTGCTTAAGTGTTGATCATCCAGTCGTTTTGACAGAGATTCAGCTCTTTATGAATTTTTCGTCTGTCTGATACATGAGCTCATTCCTCTTTTTAAAGACAGCTTGGTGCAAAGTATCCATTGTGGGATCTGTTCCTTTGCCCAGAGCGGTTCTCTCCAAAGCATATGATCATTGTCACGTTTTGACTTAGGGTGGAGAGTTAGAGGAGACAACCGTACATGTAGCGCCTCTCCTACTTGTACTTTTTCTGCAGAGAGAAGCTTCTTTTTTCTTGTTCAATACTATTCAAAAAATCAAATAGAATGACATATTAGAATGAGAGAGAATAATCGTTGCATTACATAGAATCACCACTCAAAACGTATTGCCTTATTATATTATTTTTTAAGATAGAAACTACAGTGTGGGTTATATAGTCATTGGACGCTTGCTCTCACAAGAGCATTGGACGCTGACTATAGTATTCTTACAAAACACATTTGGACGCTTTTTTTATTAAAACATAACATCGAGGTTTGAGAGATACAATACCATTGCGGCATTGGACGACGTAAATCCTATAACACTCAAACAAGATCATTAGATACTTCAAAATTTATCCTTTAATTGTTATCATCAAAATCGAAATTCGAGGGGTTGGACATCGTCCAAGGTCTTAGAACCTAACAAACCTTACCATGAACCTTTGGTGGGTTTTGCAGGTGAGCGCATTCACACTCGCAGTTACGTTGAACTACTAACAACCTTTGGAGTAGGCAAGTTATCTCAAGCAGTCATGGTGAGATACATTCTCATCGATGCCGATACATCCTATAACGTGCTTATCGGGCAACCGACTTTGAATGTGTTAGGAGCTATTGTTTTAATGCCACATCAGGCCATAAAATTCCTATCATCTAACATAGACATCATCACTATTAAGGCCGACCAGAAGGAAGCCCGCAAGTGTTACGCCAAAAGCCTCAAGATAGAGCCTTATAGTCTTAAAATTTCACAGGTAGCCAACGTCAACCACTCAAATTACTTGTGGAATGACTTTGACTAGAGGTTTGACTTTGAAGATACTCGACCAAGTCCCATCGAAGAGATATATTCTTTCCAGCTCGGTAAAGAAGCTAATCAGTGTACCAAACTTGGTCAACTGATGGATAACAAAATCAGAAGCAATATCCAGGAAGTACTCCAACAAAATGCAAACCTTTTTGCTTTGAGTGCCTCTGACATGGCCAACATAGATCCAAATTTCATTTGCCATAAACTAGCAATTTCCCTGAAGCCAAACCGATTGCTTAGAAGAGGAGGAAGTTAGGTGAAGAAAGACGTAAGGTAGTAGAAGTTGAAACAGAGAGACTACTCAAATCTAATTTCATCAGGGAGGTCGTCTACACAACCTAGCTTGCCAATGTGGTGATGGTAAGAAAAAGCAATGGAAAATGGAGAATGTGTTTCGATTACACTGACCTCAACAAGGCTTGTCCGAAGGATGCTTATCCTTTACCCAGCATAGATTGGCTAGTGGATGGAGCCTGTGGTTACAAGCTGCTCAGCTTCTTAGGCGCTTATTCTGGCTATAACCAGATTAAAATGTACCTTCCTGATGAAGAGAACACAACCTTTATCACAGAAGGTGCTAACTATTACTATAAGGTGATGCCGTTTGGCCTTAAAAATGCTGGTGCTAATATCAGTGTTTGGTGGGAATGATCTTCAAAGAGCTGATTTGCAAGAACGTGGAGGTGTATGTGGACGATATGGTCGTCAAATCCAAGATTCCAGAAGAACACAACAAGTACTTAGCTGAAGTCTTCTCTAAACTCAAACAACACAATATGAGACTAAACGCTGAGAAATGCACTTTTGGGGTAGGTGGAGGCAAGTTTTTGGGTTTTATGCTCACTTATAGGGGGATCGAAGCAAACCTAGATAAATGCAAAGCCAGAAAGTTTTAATGAAGTACAAAAGTTGACTGAAAGACTAGCCTCCCCATCCAGATTTCTACCAAAGATGGCTGAGAAGGCAAAACTATTCTTCAAACTACTAAAGAAGCCACAAGAATTCCTTTGGGATGATGAATGTGACAGAATGTTTAGGGAGTTCAAGACGTTCCTTGCATCACCTCCAATTCTGACACAACTTACTCCAGGGACTGAGCTATTACTCTATCTATCCGTTTCTAACACGACCATTAGCTAGGTACTAATTTAGGAAGAAGGAAAGAAGCAACAACCTGTCTACTTCACTAGCTGAGTGTTACAGGGGTCAGAAGTGCGATACCAAATGATTGAGAAGCTAGCCTTGGTGTTGGTGAACTCAGCTAGGAGTATACGACCATACTTTCATTGTCATCAAGTCAAGGTAAAGACTGATCACCCTATCAAACAGGTACTTAGGAAACCTAAACTGGCGAGAAAAATGGTTGCATGGTCAGTTGAACTCCCCGAATTTGGCCTCAAATTTGAACCACGAGGACCAATTAAAGCCCAATGCTTGGCTGACTTCTTAGCTGAGCTCCCACCAAAAGACAATGATAAAAATGACTTGTGGCTTTTGTTTGTAGATGGAGCATCTAGCACCAAAGGAAGTGGAGCTGGGATCACTTTAGAAGGACCAGAAGATGTGTCACTAGAACAATCCTTGAGGTTTGATTTCCAAGCCTCTAACAATCAAGCAGAATATGAAGCATTGATTGCATGGCTGAGATTGGCTAAGGAGATGGGAGTTAAAAATATCAGATGCAGAAATGATTCCAAGCTTGTCACTGGACAAGTGTTGGGAAATTTTCAAGCCAAGGATACGTAGATGCAGAAATACTATCATATAACAATGAGGTTACTTGACAGCTTTAATGAATATGAGATCAAAGATGTCTTTCGGGACGATAACGACAAGGAAGATATCTTGTCAAAATTGGCAAGCTCAAAGAAACATGGTCAGCACAGAACTATAATTCAAGAAACTCTCAGGCTTCCGAGCACTGAAGCACCCGGGATTCTCGTCTTTGAGATCGGTCAAGAAGGATGGATGAGTCAGGTGTAGAACTACTTGACCAATGATACTCTGCCTTAGGATGAACATAAAGCTAAAAAAATCAGGATGAAGTCTTCTCACTATTTAATAATCAATGGCGCGTTATTCAAGAAAAGAGTATCAACTCCGTTGTTGAAATGCGTAGATGGGGAACTGGCAAAATATGTACTCAATGAAGTTCACCGTGGTATATGTGGCATGCATATTGGTGGGAGAAATATGGTAGCTCGTGTCATTCGAGCTGGTTATTATTAGCCCACGATCTGAGCAGAATGTGCTGATTATGTCGAGAAATGCAAGGAGTGCCAGGAGTTTGGCAATGTTCATTACGCCCCTCTAGAGAAGTTGCACAGTATATTTTCACCTTGGCCTTTGCATTGTGAGGAATGGACATTTTAGGACCTTTTACACTTGCGAAAGGTTAGGTAAAATTTTTACTCGTCGCCATTGGCTACTTCACAAAGTGGATGGAAGCAGAACCTTTAGTGAAGATCACAGCTTAGCAAGTGCAAAAATTCACATGGAGGACCTTGATATGCAAACATGGAATCCCATATGCCATAGTAACTGATAACGGAAAACAATTTACAGACAATGGGTATGAAGAATTCTTGAAACAGCTCGGTATCAAGTATTTATTATGATCAGTAGAACATCCTCAGACAAACTGGCAGGCTGAAGCCACTAACAAGGTGATCCTAACTGAGTTGAAGAAAAGGTTGGGACGAGCAAAAGGTCAGTGGGTCGAGGAGTTACCCAGTTTACTTTGGGCATACCACTATATTCCTCAATCTACTACTAAAGAAATGCCTTTCAAGCTAACATACGGTGCTAACGCAATGATCCCAGTTGAGGTTGGTGAACCCTCAGCTAGAAGAATACACTTCTCGGAATCTCACAATTTTGAGAATCTGGCAGTAGAGTTGGATATGATCGAAGAAGTCAGAGAAGAAGAACAAATCCAAGAAGAAGCTTGTAAAAGAAAAGCAGCTCGGAGACATGATTCAATGTTTAAGAGAAGAGAATTCAAGGTTGGCGATTTGTTATGGAGAATATGTGGAGAAGCTCAGAAGGACCATTCTGCTGGTAAACTCGCCCCCAAATTGGGAAGGACCATTCCGAGTTGTTGAATCCTTACAGAACGGAGCATATCATCTTGAACAGCTAGCATGAAAGGCCATCCCGAGGACCTGGATGCTACACATCTGAAGCCATATTATAGTTGAAAACCAGGTGTTGTACTCTTTTTCCTACTTCAGTCTTTTTTCCCAAGTATAAAAATAATGGGTTTTGGCTGAAGACGTTTTAACGAGGCACACCTCGTCGATGTAAAAGGAAACAAGTTCATTTCACCCCTCATTAATGAAATCCTTTTACTATTTCCTTAAACTTATTTATATGCTTGCAAATACCTGATGTCTCTTTGTTACTGATGTTTTAATTTAACAAACTTCGTTTTAACTGTTATACACACATACATGCATTGTGTATCTGGGCGTATTATATATCTTGATAAACTGACTATGAGTAAGGGTGAGATAAGGTGAAAGTTGTTATAAGGTCGGCCCTTCAGGTAAGGCCTGCTCCTTATCGTGCTTCGACATTTCCAGCCTAACACTACTTGGATGAGAAGTGGTTCTCACTCTAAATCAGCTTGTCAGCCCCTTATCACTCCAAATCGGCTTTTCAGCCCCACTGGAATATTAATAAGATTCCGATCTTATTATTTACATTGCAATCTTTTCTATTTACAAGGTAAATATTTGGTCGTATGAGTGAAGGTTGCTCTTTCCATTCAATTAGATTGCGCAAGAATCATGGTTAAGTACATACTAACTATTCGACTTTCCTACCAAGTTAAGGCTTTGTTACCAATTTAGCAAGCCTTATTATCATGCAATCCGGAGTATAAACAAATTATGATCTTTATTTCAATATCTCACTATTAGCATGTTTTTTCTAGTAAATACACTATTTTCTATTCACTCTCAAAGGAAAATATATAAGTAAGCAAATATAACTTCATTTCATTACTGATAACAATGTCATTACAAGTAACATCAATACTTAACACTAATACTAGCCAAAAGTAGTGTCAACTCTTACATAATCACAACTCATATCAACTAATCTTATACTCAAATAGGGAGCTGTGAAGTTGCCTCATGTGCCCCAGTAGATGTTGACTCGTCCCCTTCTGATTCCTTTGAAGTTTTGATTTGGGATTCTCTCATCAAAACTCCATCTTTTACATCCATATCAACATTAAGGTTTCTCAAGTCAAACTCAGGGAGGAATAGAGAAATCTGCCTCTTAGCTTTCTTGAACCCTTCTCTATGAGCATAAACGATCAATTTCTTCACTTCATCCATCTCGTTGCTAAATTTACGTTTACCTTCTTCAAGGTCAGCAATCGTCTTGGTTAACTCATCAATCTTTTTAAGTAAATCTCTATTATTATCTTCAACAAGCTTCTTCTCGGCTTCCAACCCTTTTCTCTTGTCTTCCTCTTCCGTCAGTTGTGAGCTAAGTGTCTCAGCCAATCTCTTAGAATCCGCAGAATCCTTAACCAATTTGTCAACCTTATCAGACAATTCCTGGTTACTCTTTTGCAAAACCTCAACATCTCTTACTAGTTGGCTGTTCTCTTTAACTTTCAAACTAATTGCATCCCCATGCCCCTCAATTGTTTGGTTCTTCTCTGCTAACGTCATTTCCAAGCTCTAAATCTTTTTTGCAGCCTCTTATTTCAAAACCCTCTTCTCCTCGTCAACAACTTTCAACTTGTCAACTTTGGCAAGTTTTGGCCTCCAATGTCAAATCGATGCAACTGAACGGAGTAAGAATGCTTCTGTTGCATCCAAACTCTCCTCGGCACCCACATAATCCATTATATCTCTATCACACTTTGAGAGCAGAGATTCATTCTTTATAAATTCAGCACCCATCAATTCGGAATTCCATATGGAAGGAGCATTGGTGACTGTTGCATGATCAACTCTGCGTAATTTCCCTTTGTGGTGGCGAAGTACTACGGTCTTTTGTGGTGGAGGTTCGCCCGGGGAAGTCGGTATGGGTTGATCTTGCTCTTGTCTAATTTGCTAACTGGAAACATTAACCTCAGAAGGTGGAGGAAGAGAACCTCCTTTGAAATTTCTTTCACCTTAGCAACCTCTGAAACTTTCAAATTCTCAACACCTTTAACCACTTGCTTGGGTACATCCCGATTTGCTTGGCCGACCTCCAGAGTTGCTGGCTAAACCATCAGATGTTGCACATTCGCCACAGGTTGGTCACTTGATTGTGCCTTGTTACCCTTTTCGTCGTTTCTCTTTCTTTTCCTCGGCTTGGATAAGTTGGCATAAGCCAACAACACCTTTTCTTGCTCAGTCTCTGGAACCGTGTTCCTTAACTTTTTATAGTCATAACCTTTCATGATACTTGCACAACAAATATGCAATAAATAATGGTGGAATATTGATAAAGTCACAAAAATAGTTACACATAGTGGGTAATACTTTCTGCTAAGTGCCCTATCAAGATATACTAAAAGGGGAAGGTCTATAGCCTCTTTTATATTCATCTTCCGAGGAAAAGTAGCAATAGTCAATATATCTTTCTTGTCCTCGGGGTCAACAGATACTCGGCCCTTGACTTGAACCCCACAGGATTTGATTTCCAATAAATGGGGAATTTCCTTATCCCGTCGGGCTTATAAAAGAGGGTCTTATGATCGGCATATGAAGGGTTAGGTTTTATTTTGAAGAAACGAGTCTTAAATTTTTTTCAAGACTGGTTAAAGAGGGTAAATAAACTACCATACTGAGCACCACACAAAGAAACCCAACTAGCCTTGTTACCCTCACCAATTTTGGTGCAATAAAAATACATAAGTTTGTTGATGATCGGAACAAGGTTTAAGTAGTAACAAAGGTTCTCAAATGCTTTTATGAAGGCCCAGCTATTGAGATGGAGCTGAGATGGAGCCACATTCATCTCGAAAAGCATTTGACACTCAAAATCAAAAAAGGGCAAGGTAATGCCTAAATCCTTAAAATTGTCCTCGTATACATAGGTATACTCAGTCTCGGTAAGGTAGGTATTGAGAAAAACTCTCTCGGTTGGAAGACAATGTTCAGCAATCACCCAATTAGGCTCATTGGTGTCGGTCAAGTCTATCTTATTTTTCAAATTGGTTATTGACTTCAAACTTTGGAAATGGGAAGCATACGCATTCACTTCACCACTCACCAAGTTATCTTCTCTTTTTTGGCGTCTCCCCCTATTTTTCTCAAAAGGGCCCTCAACCTTTGGCATCTTTCTTTTTTGTTTGCGAGTCACTTTTAAAGGGATGGCAATTTCAACAATCTCATTGGTCTCGGAGGGGATGTCCCTGGCACCACCCTCAACATCTTCAACCCTATCTTCTGTAACAACATTATTTCCCTCATCGTCTACAACTACAGCTGCAGCCTCATCGTTTGCACCAAAAACTATGGTTTCCTCCCTAGGACCCTCCATTAACTCTCTAAATACCTTAGAATCAGAAGAAGAAGAAAGTGAATCACCCTCAGAGCCTTCATGCATTTCTGGAACCTCTTTTCCTAAAAGAGATCTCCAAATTAGAGACTCATCTCCAGAACCCTCGCTTTCACCAGATTGAGAAGACATTGTAAAATGAAACAAATGTGAAAGGGGTGAACACGTACCTAGCAAGAAGAAGAAGGAAAATGCTCTACTCCTCTGGACGCGCCTTTATGAAGCAATATCAGGAGCGCTAGAAACAATCAAAAACTCTCTCAATTTCTCAGTGGGAAAGATTAAATGAGAAAGAGTTGGGTGGAATAGAAAACCCCTTTTATAGACTCTGAAGGGACTCAATAAAGACTTTTCGGTAACCCCTCTGTGTTGGGTACAGAAACGCCAAAGAAATAATTACAAGCTTTCATTATGAAAATGTGCGAATTGAAACATCGTTTCATCAGGGTTCTTACCTTCTCATACATGCCGCCGTCACTGGTTTTAAGACAACATTGAAACAACGCAAGACATTTAATACAATTATGGTTGTACGGTTGATGACACGTGGCAAAATCACATAGCTCTTCAGGACAAGAATGTCACCAAAAAACTGACGTAATCAAATATATGTTTGAAATCTTTGACTAGGTACTTTTTAATAATTTCTTATCTTATGGGTCACCTCATGCAGGTCGATCCTCGTTCTCTTTTCAAGCTCTTTTGTTCTCTTAGAAATCGGAGCTTGGGGGGCTTGTGGACCGTACGAGACACCAAGGCTAGTCTGATAGTCATCAACCTCATCCCACGACTTCTAGCCATGATCAATTGAGAGGAACTCAGCAGTTACTTCAACTCAACAGTTACCCCAAAAATAGATCAACTATTATAGAGGGACTGGACACAACAGGTAGGTCGGTCTATACAAAATATAGATAGAACACAATACTAACTTAGGCATCAGAGTCCCTTTTGTAGGTACCTCCACCTCGCCCTAGCTAGAAGATTAAGAGCATCAAGCACATACTTGTTGAGAGCTCGGTAATCGGAATAATAGGAAGTCCTCGTCTGAAGGTCTCGGTAAGAACAATTTGCAAATTTGATAATGTTGATTTATGCATTCAGCCCAATAGCCGCTAAAGAATGTTCATCCAAGTTCAAGCAATTCCAGAACAGAACTTGTTTTCTATTTTCCATTAATCGTTCAACCGCCATTGAAGCGAACAACAATATAGTTTTCAATGATCTACAATTTCTGGCATTTAGAGTTTTAAGGAACAGGGAAAGCTCTGGTAAAGCCTAAAGTGAAATGTAACTTTCGACATCTAGAGTTTCAAGGGATGAGGGAATCTCTGGTAAAATTTGAAGCATAGTGCAGGATTGGGCATATAGAGTTTTAAGGGATGGAGGAAGCTCTGATAGAGTTTGAAGTGAAGTGCAACATTCCACATTTAATGTTTCAAGAGACAGGGGAAGTTTTGGTAAAGATTAAAGTGAAATGCAACTTTTGACATCTAGAGTTTCAAGGGATGGGGGAATCTCTGGTAGAGCTTGAAGTAAAGTGCATGATTGGGCATATAGAGTTTTGAGGGTTGGGGGAAGTTTTGGTAGAGTTTGAAATGATGTGCAGAAGCTGGCTTCTAGAGTTTTAAGGGGCAATGGCAGGTTTAGTAGAGTTTGAAGTGATGTGCAATAGCCAACTTTTAGAGTTTTAAGGGACGAGGGAAGCTTTGGTATAGTTTGAAGTGAAGAGCAGAGGTGGACATTTAGAGTTTCAAAGAATGGGGGAAGCTCTAGTAGAAATTGAAGTGATTCGCAAGTCCCCACGTTTATAGTTTTAATGTACTGGGGAGGTTCTGGTAAAGTCTGAAGTGAAGTGCAGAATCTTGTATTTAGAATTTCAAGGGATGGGGAAGCTCTGGTAAAGTTTGAAGTGATGTGCAATAGTTGGCATCTAGAGTTTTAAGGGATGAAGGAAGCTTTGGTATAGTTAAAAGTGAAGAGCAAAAAGTTGACATTTAGAGTTTCAAGGGATGGGGAAAGCTCTTGTAGAGTTTGAAGTGAAATTCAATCTTCCACATTCATAGTTTTAAAGGATGGGGGAAGCTTTGGTAGAGTCTAGAGTGAAGAGCAGGATTTTGCATTTAGAGTTTCAAGGGACAGGGGAAGCTCTGGTAGAGTTTGAAGTGAAGTGCATGATTATACATTTAGAGTTTCAAGGGATGGGGGAAGCTTTGGTAAGGTTTCAAGTGATGTACAAAAGTTGGCTTCTAGAGTTCCAAGGGATAGGGGAAGCTCTGGTAGAGATTGAAGTGAAGTGCAAGATTCAACATTTATAGTTTGAAAGGACTTGGGAAGGTGTGGTAGAGTTTGAAGTGAACTCATATATCTAACATCTATAGTTTTAATGGACTGTGGAAGTTTTGGTAGAGTCTGAAGTGAAGTGCATAATCTTGTATTTAGAGTTACAAGGGATAGGGGAAGCTCTGGTAGAGTTTGAAGTGACATCTAGAGTTTTAAGGGACCGAGGAAGCTTTGGTAGGGTCTGATGTGAAGTACAACATGTGGCATTTAGAGTTTCAAGGAACAGGGGAAGGTCTATTATTGTTTGAAGTGAAGTCTTGTTTACCTTTAGACATAGCAGTAGCATAAATTTTTTGAAGGATGAAGGTAACCTCTCAATGTCACTTTCTGTTAGATCTAGCAATCTAAGCTTGCTTTGAAGTTCAAATGATGAGGGAAGTTCTTTAACTTTCGTACGTTCTAATCTCAGTTCTTCCATATTCTTTGATATCACTGAGAATTCCATAAGACTCTTGCAATTATCAAGGTCAAGATAACTGAGGCTACATAAATAAGAATTGCTTGTGAGTATGGTAAGGGACTTGCAACCCCAAAGGTCCAGTTTCTCAAGTTTGTCCAAAGAGAAAATAGATGGATGCACACAAGTCAACATAGAACAACCCCCGAGATCTAGTACTTCAAGATTTATGGCTTTTGATAAATCTGGTAGCTCCTTTAACTTCTTAGAGCCATTAAGGTCAACTTCTATTAAATTCATTAGATTCTGTAATAAAATGAAACAAAATGAAGATACCAATTAGCTAAATTAAGTAATTTCATATTCCTTGAATTAACAAAAAATTATATCAATGAGACAAAAATATTTACCTTCACTCCATCCCAAAGTTTTTCCAAGCTGTCGTATGGCAATTTCAATATTACAAGTTTTTCAGCAGAAAAATTCTCTGGTAAGGATTTTATAGGGCATCCAAGCCAACCAAGAAATCTTAGTTCAGTTTCCAAAAATTGAAACCCCTCAGCAAGAATATGAGTTGATCTAAGCAATCATAATCATAATCCTCAGAAATTTCTAGAAATTGTAGTCGGGTCATCTTAGCAAATATGTGAGGGATTACCTTGAGCTCCTTAATTGTTGGCAAGTGAATTTTTATGTAATTGCCTCAGTTACCTACCATCAATGTAGAAGAAAAAATTAAAATAGTATCACAAGCCACATCTCACTCACACACACACAAAAGAAAAAAAAATCAAATGTTATTCAAAATATATATTCATTTAGGCTTTAACCTTGCCACTTTTCAATGTTTCATAAATGTCATCAGGATCCCAGAACCGACTGCGGCTTCCAATGTCTTCAGTAGACTCTCGACAAACAATCTGCCAAGCCATTTCTTGTAAACTATCATGCATAGATACAAAATTATCCTTAGATAAATAACATACGGATGCACGCCTAAGGAATTGTGATATAATTGTTACAATATGTAGCCCAAGTGGGAGATTGTTGGAATTTTATGTTCCAAAAATTAATGTGGGCTAATATTATAAGATAATTATATTAGCTATTTATCATTAGTGGGCTTTATTTTATGTGGTCAAATTAAGTGAGCATGTTAGACTACTAAATAAGGTGATATGGGCTTAAATGAGCAAACGTCATTGTTGGCCCATTAGGGGATAATGGGAACCTTATTAGGTTAACACACTATAAGAAGGCTATGGTCCCCAATATACCAAGCCATCACACATAACTTCTCTTCTCCCCATCTGAAGAGTTACGAAGGTCCCATTGAGGAATAAAGAGACTCTGGTTGAGGAAGAATCATAATGTCATTGTTCGTGTTCGTGATAGATTGCCGCAAAGATTTTGCAATAATTGTCGAAGAACTCTTAGATCAGGAACCAACTAGGGATCCAGGTATTTTATCTAATCCTTAATAATCATGCATGTTGTAGATCCTAGGACCTTTGTTCTAGGTCGTGCACCAGTGAATTTTGGCTTTTTCATAAAAAATAAAGAATATTAAAGTAAGGGATAAAGATTAAAATTCCAACAAGTGGTATAAGAGCACGTTTTCATTTGTTTGACTATTAGGATTTAAAGTTTTCCCTTTTTTTAATGCTTGGACGAGGGTTCGTTCTTGATGTTGATTATGAATTTATGATGATTCAATTACACGTTGATTTGTAAATTCATAAGAATAGTAAAAGATTGAATCTTTTGAACCTCTTTCATGCAATTCAATTACGAAAATCAAAGATTGAATCATTGTGGCTCTAAAGCGATATATGTATTTATATATGGATATAGATTTGTGAAACAACGAATGTTTCTTCGAAAATTCTAAATTACTGGATAAAGACCATGACATTCATAATCTCTGGAATAATGATTTGCGAATGGCATTGCTTCAACGAATCCATGTTTTATGAATTGAAAGGTGATGGTGTCATTGGATTTATTATTTGAATACAATGTTAATTATATATGTTTCAGGAATTAGTGATTTGTTTTTATTTATGAATCACTGAATAAAGGAAATTGAATATGATTTGTGTTTATTCATTATATCGTGTTATTTAAAAAAGGTTAATAAAGGAATTCAAAATGGTGCTTCCAATTAGCGTTAATCTAATAAACGCTACTAGTGTTGAGGCCAACGCTAATCCTTGGACTCTAATTCGAGCATTTATTGTTGTATTGAATATGTTATTTGACCAAATTCTGTATAATTTCTGTGTATTATTTATTTGTCCAAGATTTTGGCATAACACTTCCACAAAAAAAATTTACGAAAATTTAAACAAGTTAGCATCAGCCACACACTCTAAGGCAAACACTAAGTTGTTTACATTAATTTAAATATCAAAACAAACAAAAAAGTTAATATTGAATAAAATCATTTAAAAATTATAACAAAAGATATGACATAAATAGATTACAAATACATTTAAAATAACGTTTTTAAAAATATATTGGTTGTAAAAAAACATTTAAAATGTAAGAAAAATTAGGAAATACAAATCCAATTATAAAAAAAATATCCTTAAAATAAGAAGAAATGATTCTAATTCGAACATTTTTTTTTAAGGGGATTCTAATTCGAAACATATAAAAGCTGAAAAAGGGTAAAATCTTTAACTAAGAGAATAACTAATTCTGGTTTCTAAACTTGTATTGAACCAATCTTTTTGTAAATACAAAGTCTTCAACACATTTTCAAGATGAGAAACATGGCATTGACCTCGGAGGAATAGGAGAAGACTTAAATAATTTTGGCATCTTTATTAATTCCCTAAATAGAAAAACACACAAAATTAATAAATTTAATTTGGAATTATAAATAAATACTAGGAAAGAATATTAAAAGTCAAATTAAGTTATGACAAATTCAAATTTTGTTGACGAATTATAAAATTACTTAAGAGAAAAGATAAATTAACAAACACAAATAATAACAGAAATAAAATATAATAATAGTAAATACATAATTCAGTTTTGAATTATGAATAAAATATTAAGAAAGAGTGTTTACAAAATAATTTGAGTTATGGAAATTTTAAATATTATTGATGAATTAAGGTAATATAAAATAGAAAAAAGAATAAAAGGATAAAATATTAAGAAAATGGTTGATAAATAGGAAAGACATTTAATAAATAGGACATGTATAGATTACAAATACATAAGAAAAGAAAGGAAAAGGAAAACAATAACCTAATTAAAAAATATATTGATATTGAAAAAGAAGACATTTATAATTAAATGCAAGGAAGATAGGAAATACCAAGTCTAATTGTAAAGTAGATTTTTTTTTTGTTGAAATAAGAAGACATAATTCTAATAACTAGATAGAAAATCTGGAAAGGTACAAAATATTTTAATTGAATGACTAATTAATTATTTCTAAAATCTCATTGAGCCAATTTTTAATATAATTTATATATTAAAAACATTTATTTATTATAATTTTACTTATATAAAATAAGTATTATCTAATGCATTGGACATGCTATAGTACTAGTCATATAAAAATAAAAATATTAAATATATTTAATAATTTTTAAATTAAATAACATTTTACATTATTGTCATCTAATAATAAATTGTAATGTTGTTAGACTTTTGCATAATTATTTTAAAATTATACTTAAAATAATTTCTAACTGATTAATATTCTAATAATATTCTTTATCCTGACTATATATGAAAATCAACTCATGTGTTAAATACTTATGATATTTGCACTTAACACTTTCTATTTGTTGTAAAGTCCTATTTTCATTATAATATAACCCAAAGGGTTGGCGCAGTGGTGTAAGGCCCCGCTGCGTTCACATGAGGGGGAACGATCTATTTAGCGGGAGAACCCGTGTTCGATCCTTGGGCCAGTGGCAGCCACGCACTGCGAGCGAGATTAGTCTCTGACCCAGTGGGATGGGGGACACCTGTGGTCTCTGACCCAGGACAAAAAAAAAATTGCATTATAATATAGTAAACACTAAATCTAAAGTGTTCATTGGTCAATGAATGTCATTGATTGATTTGAATTTCATGAATGGTAATACTAATTTTAGTGGCCAAAAATTTAATCAAAGGTATATATCTCAAAATTTTAAAATTGTAAATATGTAAGCCAAAACATATTAATTGAAAATAATAAAAAAATAATTTTTAAAAATGACTAATATGGATCCAGTAAAAAAAAAATGACTGATATGGAACTCATTAATTCAGTCAATAATCCATGGGCAAATTGGTGGAATGAGAAATGTTATGGCAAACAGAAACTAAAATTCTCGTTGCTTATAAATTGCACAACCCAAGGTGAATCCTGATCTCAACTCTCTCAACTGACCATTATTTGTCCACTAGTTGTATCTCTTGTCCCTCCCTACCTTTCATACTAAACATAAACACTCATTCATTACTATGTTCTCTCATTCTCCGCATCTCATTCTCTCTCCTTCACCCTTTCTCTATCCTAAAACACACAAAGATTCTCCTTGATAAATATATTTATTTTCATTACAGAATTGCATTGAGCCAATTTTCTATACATCCAAACCACTCATACATTTTGAGTGGAAGCAACATTACACAGTTATATATACTTACAAAATGGCAGCAGCCACAAAGAAGGAAATGGTCATTAAACACAACATCTACATGCCTAGTGATGTTGCACTGCTTATTTTGTCAAAATTTCCCATTAAGTCTTTGTATCGATTCAGGGGTGTGCAAAAATCCTGGTTAAATTTGCTTGAAAACCCTCAATTCAAGCAAATGTATATGCAAAAGTACTTTTTCAAAGATGACGATGGTTCATCGCTACTTGTAAGACAACAAACCTCAGAAGAACTTCCAAATCCGATTTTGGTTTCCGGTGAGAGGTTTGAAAAAAAGGTTGAATTAGATTTGCCATCTCCTTGTCACGAGGAGGACGACATAAGCATCAAATTTCTCAACTCTTGTGACAACGGTACGATTGGTGTCATTCGATACAAACGCCGACATGGAGATAAAGATGTTATGTTATGGAACCCTGCAACTAAGGAATTCAAGATTATTCCTTCTGCTCAAGTGTTGGGTACTGCCTTTTGGGTCCACATTCATGGTTTTGGGTATGATATTGTGAATGATGATTTTAAGTTGCTTCAGCATGCAACTTGCTTTGTAGATCATTCACAGGATATAGAGGAGTTTTGGCAGATTTATAGCTTGAAACGAAACTCATGGAAAAAACTTGATCTTAATATGACTTATGCTTCTGTTAGATGGAAACCATTTGGTTCTGCGGTGAACTTGAATGGGTCATTGCATTGGTGGGGCACCAATCGCCATGACAAAGGAACAGCGGAGGAAGATGTGTTGGTATCATTTGACATGAGCAATGAGGTGTTCCACACAACACCAATAGGTTGGCGTACTAATTTTGAATATGTGAATAGATACTTGACGGTATTCAATGGCTCCATTGCAATGATTTCAAACTCTTTCGGGAGTAATTACCTTGACATATCAATTTTGGGGGAGTTTGGTGTTAGGGAATCATGGACCAAACTTTTCACCATTGGACCTTTACCTTCTTTTGGGAGGCCAATTGGTGTGGGAAAGAAGGGTGATATATTATTCATAAAAGATCTAGAGGACAGTGAGCTTGGCTGCTTTGGTTTAAGCACTCAAATGTCTAAGGAGATTAGTATTAGAGGACCAAATTATAATTCTAAAATTGTATTTTACAAGGAAAGCTTTCTTCATTTTGGAGAAATAAATTAGCAATTCACTTACTAGTCTAGATAGAAAGTTTTCTCTTCTATTAATTGTATGCTAATCCTTGAAAGTTGGGGTATAGCCCCGTGAGAAATTGTATTCATCTCTGTATATTTTTTATTTGAATTTGTAATTTTGTTGACCTTTGAACATAGTCTATATGCACCACTTTCTCTTATGCACGTTTATCATATTATGGATTATCTATGGATAATTAATATTAACGTTTTCTTCAAAGTGATAAGTGTTGAGTATAATCGGTGTTATCGTTATATGTGTTGCAAGAAAGGCTTGGCTAAAGAATCCAGTTGATACTACTTTTGTTAAAGAGCAAACTATGTTTTTGGTCCCTAAACTTTTTCACATTTATGGTTTTGGTCCCTAAACCTTTTTACGACCAGTCAAAGTCGTCATACTTTTTTTTCGTCCACGGTTTTAGTCATTTCTGTCTATTTTGGACATTAAGTGATGACATGGCGTTAACATTATTATTATTTTATTCTATTACATTTTCTGGCGGTTAAAAACTGCTAGAGATTGAAAAACTCACATGAAAAATCAATGAAACCTGATATGAAACCACACAAACCAAAGATAACCACATGATTCATATACAGTTTAAGAAACCAGATCTACAACCCACCGTTATTATCTTCACCTTTGACTCCCAATGCTCCCGTTGAAACTCCCCCTCCTCCTCTTCTTCTGCCCAAACTCATCAAACCCCATTTTCCTCCTCCCATCAGCGCTCCCTAGTTGCACCAGCATCGACCGCCGCCCTCCGCCCTCCGTCGGAGTCTTGTGGTTCTGCCACTTCAACGACAGAGCGTTGGGCACACGACAGCAGCCCCTGGGAAACCAAATACTCCGCTGCGAGCCGCCCTACCTCCAAGAAAATGTCCCCACCTCTCTGACCTCTCCCCAGCCCTTCATCATGCTGTTGTCAGTACTCCGACACGTAAAACCCTCGCGTACTCCATTGTCGAGCCTGCGATCAAGTGTTCTAGTTTAGACCCGATCAAGCTCGAGTCCAACACGAACAGGCCCATGAGAGAATATCTGACTTGAATGGCATCCCAGCCGAACCTCTCTTCTACGACAGAGACGACTCGAATGGTGTTCCAGTTCATAGATCTGGAATTGATTTTTTTTTAGTTTTTTGAAAATCACAAGGATGCTTTGTTATCGGAAATTATTTGATATTTGAATAATTTATATCTTTGATTTTGGTTAATTTGTTATGTTGGTTTGAATGATATACTTCTTTGATTAAGATGTGAATCAGTTGAACAAGTTTATGTTTTCAGGTTCTTGCATTTTGTGGCGGCTATAAGCCCCCACAAATTATTAATCCTTTTAAAAACACTTTTTCCATGCAATTTCTAATAATTTTTAACGGCCAATAAATGTAATAGAATAAAATAATAATAATAAAGCTAGGTTCTTTGTCTAGTTGGAACAAATTCATTGTCTTGGTTCTTCACCACAGTTATCCCAGACTTCTTAGGAACCACTTGTATAGGACTAATCCACTTGCTATATGAAATGGGGTAAATGACCCCCGCTGCAAGCAACTTCATGACTTCTTTCTTAACCACATCTTGAATTGTGGCGTTAAGTCGACTTTGTGGCAGTGGCATTGGTTTAAACTCATCCTCTAATAATATCCTGTGCATGCAGATGGCAGGATTAATTCCAGGAAGGTCAGCTAGAGTCCACCAATGGCTCTCCTATGGCCTCTCAAAACTTGCAGCAACTTCTCCTCTTGGTTAGCTTGGAGGGTGCTTGAAATGATCATTGGAAGCTGGTTATTGGCCTCTAAGTAAGCATACTTCAAGTGTGCAGGCAAAGGCTACAACTCTATGGATGGTGGTTGCATAATTAAAGGCAATGAAAGCTTATTTGTAGCCACCACAATATTTGTTGGTACCACCACATCTTTTGCTACAACATCAGCTTCCTTTAATTCTGCACCTATAGCAATAGCAATACTAATCTTTGCACAAATGGCACACTTAAATGCATCATAACAAATACAATCAAAATCAACAAACTCAACAAAATCATCAAAATTATAAAATTCAGAATGTAAATATGTGTAACTATCAACCCTAAAACCAATAACGTCTAAATAGAAAAGTTAGTGGCCTTCTATGGGATGTTTCATGGCCTCAAAGATGTTGAACTGCACAATATCATCACCAAACTCCATGGAAAGGGTCCCTGCTTGCACATCAATTTTAGTCCTGGTTGTCTTAAGGAATGGCCTCCCTAGGATTAATGTGGAACCATGGCTAGAGGACTCATCCTCCATACCCAAGATGTAGAAATCTATAAGGAATACAAGCTCATTAACTTGGACTAGCACATCTTCTAAAATTCCAAGTGGATGTACGGTGCTCCAGTTTGCTAACTGAATGACAACACTAGTTGGCTTCAAATCACCAAGCTGCAATGATTTGCACTGATGTAGGCATGACATTGATTGAAGCACCTAAATCCAACATGGCATCTGTAAATATGTACTCGCCTATGGTGCATGGGATAGTGAAAGTGTCAGGATCTTTTCACTTTTATGGCATGGTGGGCTGAATGATTGCAAAAACATTGTTACTCTGAATTAATGTAGAACCATTTCTTCCCATCTTCTACACTTGTTTATCACCTGGCAGGTTCCTTTTATATTGCACAACTCCTGGAGGAAATTTTAATAATTGGGAATCTATTTGATGGCATCAAGGAGAGGAGTGTTGATTTCTACCTTGTTGAAAGTGTCCATCTCACTATCTAGCTTAAATCTCATTGGTGAAGTTGCTCTAGTTGGAAAAGGTAGTGGAGGCTTTGGGACAGTTGCATTTGCACTTGTTTTATGAGATTCTGAACTTGCTGCAACACTTTGTTTCTTAAATTTTGAATCTGTTGAACTATTATGTTTTTGTTGCAGCTCCTTAATTGCCACTTCTCAAAGTGATGACACTAACATTCCCTTTTAGATTGACAACTGTTTGGGAGGGAAGTTGGCCAGAACCTTGTGACTGCAATTGGTTCACAATGGTGGCTAATTGTCCAATCTGAGTTTGCAAATCCTGAATGGTGGCAAACACATTTTGTTGGAATTGAATATTTCTTATGGCCATTTGCTTCACTAAATCCTCCAATGAAGGTCCTGCACTATTCTGAATAGGTTGGATAAGTTGTTGGACAGATGCAGGTACTTATTGTTGTTGTCTAAATAGAGGTGGCTGGTATATTGCTTGAACCAGCTGGTTGTTGGAACCTCTATTGTTGTTTCTACTACATACTATTATTGTTGTCCTACATATTGCTACTGCATATTACCCTACAGAGGACCATATCTCAGGTTAGGATGGTCTCTCCAGTCAAAATTATACCTCTCAGAATATGGATCATATTTTTGTTGCTGTTGTCGACATCTATATTGTTGGCTAGTTATGATTCCAGTAACATCAGCACTTGGTTTAGTCTCTTGGAGAGTGGGGCATCCATCAGTAGGATGTTTTGCAGAGGTGCGTATGCCACATGCTCTGGGTGGTAGACATTCATTTGTTGCCTGAACTTGTTGGTGTTGTCAAATGGCTAGCTGTCTAACAAGAGAAGTCATCTCCGTTATCTTGTTTTCTAGAATATGACTATTAGCAATAATGGTCACTTCATGGACTCCTCTGGCTAAAGCTCTGGAATTGAACTGTTTAGAGTTTTCTGCCATGTTGGAATATAATACCCTTGCAGCAGCTAGTGTCTTGTCCATCAATGCTCCACCACTAGTTGCATCAACCAGTACTCATACATAGTCTCTCCAAATAGTTGCCTTATGCCACTAATGTCTTTTCTAATAGTAGCTACTCTGGATGCAGGGAAGAATTTCTCCAAAAATAGCCTTTTCATATCATTCCAGTTGGTAATGGGGATTGGTTGAAAATACAACCAATCCTTTGTTGTGTCTGCCAAAGAGAAAGGAAATGCTATAATCCTCAAGAACTAAATAAGGTCGCACGGTAGAGCACACCACATGAAACTCTTTAAGGTGCCTGTTAGAATCTTCACCTGCAAGACCATGAAACTTAGGCAACAAATGGAATTAGTCAAAACTTAAGCTCACAATCCACATCTAACTCAAGATATTGAATGCACAGAGGTTGGTGAGCAACATCTAGTGCAACGAATTCCCTCAAAGTCTTGTCCTGGTTAGCCATATTATCAATACTAAAATCAATTTCAAAATCAGAAATGGAAACAGAACTACTATTAGCTTCTACACTATTATGATCAACTAATTAACTCACTATTTCTATAATGTCTATCTAACCTATGGAATGTTATCTAGTATCTATTTTAGAATCAAAAGGATATAAGTCTCCAGGATCAAACCTAGTTATGCATAATGGCTAAACAACAAGCAAGTGAACAATAAAAATCTACTACTAACTATATAAGAGATAATGATATGGAAAATGTAAAACCTATGAAACAATTTTTTAAAAATTACCTGAACACCACAGAAAAATTCTAAAAATGATTATGATTTTTTATATTTTTTTGGTAATTTTTAAAAATCACAAAAAAAAATGACACTTAGAGATGGAATTTGGCAATTTGGACCCCCAAATCCTCATAGTAAGTCTTTTATAAGGGGCTATTGACCAATGATTTTTTTCCAAGCTACCGGTAAAATTTCAGCCCTATCAGAGCTAGTCATAAAGGAAATTACCACAATACCCCTATCCTTAAAACTCTTATCAGATGAAGGAATTTGGCGATTTGGACCTCATACAAAACCCCATAGGGGTTAATTTAACTCAGAATAGGGGATAAACTTTGGCCACCAAGTTGTAGCACCTAACTTCACAATGAAATCTTTTGTTGTCGCAACTACCTACAAAACTGAAAATCAACAAAAAACAACTAAAACACTACACATAATTGGGTTAGTATCAACTAGACATATTCACAAACACTTTATGTACATGAATTAAAATCAAGACAAAATGAATTATGTTCACAACAACGACATCAGTTTTGACAAAAATGTTAGGTTGCCATCAAAAGCTTCTAGGATTCCTTAATAATTTTGTAATACAGGGCACAACCCTAGGTCATTCCTCAAAGACACAATTCATCAAGTATTCAGATTCTAATTCATAAAAGGGGGATTTTGTTTAATTGCATAATTAAAAACAAGAATAGAACAACACATAATTAATCTAAAAACAATTCAGAGAAAAATCAACCCAAGGATCCAATGCTTTTGAGTAAATTATCACAATTATAGAATTGAAGGACGAATCTATGATCATGCAATCCAATACGAGTTCATGAGATTATCATCTCATATGTATTCGTGAAAATGGAGAATATAATCGCATTCCCTAATTTACTCGAATTCAAGCTCATTCTCGTATTGGCTTAGGTGATCACCACTGGATTAATTAATCCTACTTCTATTCCGAATTCGATTTCCTAAATCTAAACATAATCATGCATTAAATTCAGAAAACTGAAAAATAGAGAAAGGAGAGAACATAAATTCAAAATTAAGCATAAAGGAACTCAAATTTACCATAAGCCTTGGGACCCTTGGATTGAAAACAAATTTAGCTCTCTATGAATATTTTCATCGAGAGCTTCAATCAGAAAAATGAAGAAAAGAGGAGAAAGGGAGAAGAAGAGAGAGAAGAGAGCAAAAACCTAAATATGAAATTAATAATGTGTAAAGTATGTAGTCTCTACAAAGAGTAATATGTTTATTACAAAAGAGAGAGAGAGAGACTTAATTTTCTGCTGCTCACTAAATCACTAAAGTCCACTTAATTATGTCTCTAAAAACCTAATAAAAAATCTACTTGGGTACCTAATTACAAACTAAGCCCAAAATGCTAAAACAGAAAAATTCAAGTGCAGGGTAGCCACTGTGAAGCTCGAATTTGTTCCCTGAATCGTCTGAATCAGCTTAAGCTCGTGAGACAAAAAAATGTACAATTCCTCATTAGCTTTCCAACAAGACCAAAATTACGCAAATCAGAGCTCTGTGGAAAAGGTTATGACCTGTACAAGAAACAATGTTAAGATGAGAAAAAAAATGCAAAAATTAATAAAACTTAACACTTGGGCCCAATGAAGCCCGATGTCACAACTCAGCTAAGAGGTAAAAAATAACCATAAAAGCATGTCAAATATGTACAAAATGAATCACTAATCAATGCGAAATAATGTTCAATCAACTACCTCATCCAGCAAAGCTATTGAAGGAAAAATAAGAAAATGACAAAAGACAAGTAGCAAGGCTAAAAATTCAAATCAGACAATTGAATTTATGCATATTTTTTAAATAAATAGCAACAATCTGATAAAATATATTTATAATATTAAGAAAAGAGTTTTCAAATCAAATGATGGATAACCAAAAAGAAACAAGTGTTGATGTGTATGACCATATCCTTTATAAAACCTGTGCAATTAATTATACATAGAAACAAGAAGAAAGAAAGAACTTGCAAGGCGGTGTCCCCAGTCTTGTAAGGCAATGTTTATTTACTTTTATAATGATTCCCATTTGTAAAGTGCTTACTTGTTTGTTGAAGCAGGGATCATTAATAGATCAAGGTTTGATGTTTTTTTACCATGGAATGCTAAGAAACTAAACCTGTGAAACCCAACTCAAATAATATATTAGAAATGGTGAGCAAATTTGTCAAAGTTTGTAAATTGAAGTTTATTATAGGGTGTTCTCCTTTCAAATCCCCAATCTCCCTCACTTGCATAGACTTATTTGTAATGATCTCTTTGAGTGAAAACAACAGTGAAGAGAACACATGGTATGACCAGGAAGTGCATCCGTACCCCACACAAAATTAATAAATGATTAAAAATCTCAAATTTTACATGGGAAAGGGTTTAAGGGTTTGACCAATGATATTTCCATACAAAAGAACAATCATACCTTTTGGTGAAGAGACAATCACAACTGTTATAAGAGCTTCATGTCAACCACCTTTGGTGACTCATACTGAACAACCTTTATAGTGGTGTGTCAAGGCCTCAGAATGGAAGTGTCTGGGAACAACCTTAACAATGAGTGTGTCGAGAGTTTAGGTCTTTCATTTTTTGTTTCCTTTTTATTTTTTAAAAGAAAAGAAGAAGAATAATGTTGAATCAATAAAAATTGCCATGCAGGCAAGTGTTGGGTGGTGGTATGTTACTGTGCGGAGTCTGTGTATCACTACTCTTTTTTCATTGTGTGAAAAAAGGGAGAAATATGGCACTGCTAAAATAAAATAAGTTGAAATGAAGTAAATAATCTCTCAGGAGTATCTTGCTTCTATATAGTTTTTGAAACTAATAATTATTTTCCTTTTTGTTTGTAGTGCAAGGTTGAGGAAGTCAAGGTAGGGGAGCACTTGTCTGGCCTAGACATCTATACAACTTAAAAGAATTTATGACATGAAGACACATTAACAATACAAGCTAATGTATAGATCAATATTCAAAAGAATACTAAAGTGAAAGGAAAGTACCACAACTTAAGGTGTTTCAGTAAGTGGTAAAGAATATTGCTGAAGGAAAGAGCTTCTTGTAACGTTGTGATTTTCCTAATTGTATGATTAATTGTTTGATTAATAATAAAAGAGAAAACTAAATTTAATTCCTAGCTTAAGCGAGGCCTAGCTTAAGCGAGGAACCCTGGAAGTGAGTAAATAATTTCTGAAATTCTAGCTTAAGCGAGAGTAAGGTGGCACTTAAGCGAGAATTCATTTTCTACACCATAAAATGGCTTTCAAAATTATTTTAAATTGAATTATTTCTATGGTATGGATGTGATGGAGATGTCTACAAAAGTTCCAGAACTATGTTAGGAAATTCACATTTTTGTTAAAATTTTGGTGTTGTGTTATGAGTAAGGATTCAAGGTGAGAGAATACCTTACTTAAGATTATTTGGTGTTGTGTTGTGAGTAAGGATTCAAGGTGTGAGAATGCCTTACTTGAGCTTATTGAACTGCTGGATGGGTTCATAAGCATGATTTGAGAAAAATGGTGAATTTATAACATAGAGGGAACTTGTGGAAATCAAAATTGTTTGGCTCGTTACATGACATTGCATATGGGTAGGCACGTAAGTTGAGGGTGCTAGGTAGGCTCTCAACCTAGTGCCGGAGGTTTTCGTGGTGGCCAACGGTGGGCCTATAGAATAGCCAAGTGGGCAAATTCCTATAGATGTAAGGTTTTGCAAGCCTTACAGAGGTAAGCCAATACCCACACTTGTCTATATTCGATTACATCCACACTTCCTCCACAGGGTAGCTCAAGGGACCCCCTGAATGGTCAAAGGTGAGACTATGGTAGGGGATAGGGCCTATGAGGACCGCCCAAAAAGTAGTAGAAATCTCCATGGAGTCGAGTCAGCATGGCATTACATAATGAAATTGTATAAGAGATTGATGTATGTATTATTGAATGATGTGATTGATTTATTATTATTGATTGATTCTAATTTTCCTATAAGTAAATCTTATACCCTTGTATATCTATGATCTTTTTTTATAAATAAGCTTACCCTTGCCTTTTGTGTTTGTATTTGTGTTATATTACTACATTGATCGTGTGGTTGGCACGGGACCAGATAGTGGTGATGATGCAAGATCTCAGACCGCTCGTGACTGAAGCAGATGTATATGGTGAAGATGGGATGAGATCCCTCCTTTTGTATATGTTCTCATATATATGTATATAGTATGGGGACCAGCTTAGGATATATGTATAAATGTTAGGTTGTTGTAAATGTCCTCTACAAGAGGATTATTTTTGGTATTGTATGTATATGTATATTTAAGTTTTGCAAAGCCATATCTTATACTTTTATGATATGATGATGTATATATATATGTGTGTTAAATGTGGAAATTTTCATGGTAGATTTATATAATAATATTTAACACAGGGTTTTAGTATAACAAATCTGTAATGAGGATGGGTCGTTACACTTCTTTCTTTGCTACTTCCCTACAAAAATCTAGATACCAGCATAAGATCAAAACTTCAATTTCAAAATATATATCAACCCTTAATAAGTACAATCAGGAAAACTGACAACAGTAATATGCGTTACTTTTCTTGAACTAGGGTCATATCCATATCCATATCCATTACTAATAACAATACATGCATACTAGTGTCTTCCTTAGTAGTTTTAAGTACTCAAGGGTAGACATTGGAAAACAAAATTGGAGGTGACAAAATAATTAAGATTATAATATATAATATTTTTATAATATATAAATTAAATATAATAGTTTTAATAATATCATTTTATATGATTGATTTTAAACATTTTAGAAAATTTATTTGTAATTTTTTTGGTCAAAATATTTAAAAGAAACATTAATTTTCTTTTATACAAAACAAAATTTATATAAGAACATGCAAAAAAATATATATATTAAAATTTATAGAAAAAATCCTAAGAAAACCACAAAATTAATAGAAAAATCTGCTTGAAAAATCTACAAAACAAATTTGTACGCTCAAGTCATATTATATAATTAAGCTTTCCTAGAGTGGAATGAGGATGAAAAAGTCATGGAAAAAATAGGTTTAAAAAATGCAAGAAAAGAAAATTGAAATGACATTTAATTAATGAAATAGGTAATTATAAAAAGTGTTACTAAATTAGTCATAAGGGCTGATATTATAAAAACACAAGAACTTAAAGTGCAGTATTTACATAAAATTGCCAATAAAATAAGGTTAAATTACTAAGTAGGTCCCTAAACTATTTAAATTTTTTTAAAAAGGTCTTTAGACTATTTTTTGTTTGTTTGCATTCCTAAACTAAAAAGCTAGGTCTCAGACCATGACAGTTTGAAACCACCGGAAAAGAAAATGACAATTCATGATGGTTTTAAAAGTCCTAGAGACTCAATTAAAAAAATTACATGAGCAAGGACCTAATTAAAAAATTATTAGCATATTTGAAAATTCCTAAATAGTTTATGGACCTACTTAATAATTTATATAACGTAAAAATAATAATAAAGAAAATGACTAAAAATTACATTTTTTTCCCCTCTTTCAATGGTTAAAATTTTGCAAATTAAAATTCTCTAGACTTATTTATAACTTAAAATCATTAGTAATTTAGGAATAAATAATTTTAAAAAATATTATAGAGAATCTTATTAGTAACAAATAAAAATATAAATGATTTTTAATAACTACACACGCGTGTGTGGGGTGTATGTTTGTCTTTTGAGTAATCATTACGTGTAGTTGTTTGTTGTGTAAGAACTTTAAATTAGTAGAACTCACAAATAACTTAAATGTTTTAACCAATTAAGTTCTTATAATATGAAATAATACAAATTTTTCCAAATCAAATATTTGATTGTAAACTGCAGGAAGGAAATACCTGGGATGATAGAAGCACAATCCAATTCCATTTGATTAATGAAATTGAAACATTGAGACATGCAATTCCATTTGTTGAATGAAACTGTTATATGCCCAGATGCTTATTAGGATGACCCCAAATCCTTTTAAAACATCATGTGGTAGTATATGAGTTTCTATATCACTGGTTTGTGCCTCCATTGTAACCTTGATTTTAAACCTTGCTTGATTTTTGGCTCTGCTGTTTAGGAAGTCAGAACATCTTTGGTCGTACATCACACAAATGATATCTGATTCAATTATGTCATTCTAATGTTCATCTATGTACATTCTTACACTATCCTCTTTACCTTCACCCTCACCATCACTTATAGTGATGTTAACTTCAAATCTGTCAAGTGTGTCAATGAAGTCTTTGTACTCACCTAGGACAAAGCAGAAAATGAAGGCGAGGAAGGGGGAAGGTGGAGTAGAAGAGAGATCAATAATTATATAATCTTTTGTTGGCTTATACTCTAACCGCTCTGGAACAATGCTTCCTAGATACACGTAAACAGCTTCAGCTTCATAAGAATCATGATTTTTATCATCATAATCATTGTAATTTTCAACATGATCGTGATTTGGTGTAGATAGGTGTTGGTTTGTGGATTGTACGAGACACCAAGGCTAGTCTGACAGTTATCAACCTCATCCCACCACTTCTAGGCACGATCAATTGAGGGGAACTCGGCAGTTACTTCAACTCAGCAGTTACCCTAAAAATAGATCAACTATTATAGAGGGACTGGACACAACAGGTAGGTTGGTCTACACAGAATATAGATAGAACAATATACTAACTTAGGCATCAGAGACCCTTTTGCAGGTGCTTCCACCTCCCCTAGCTAGAAGATCAGGAGCATCAAGCACATTCTTGCTGAGAGCTCGGTAATTAGAATAATAGGAAGTCCTCGTCTGAAGGTCTCGGTAAGAACATTTGGCGCCCACGTGGGGCCTAGGAAATTTTTCTCCTACGACCACACATTTCATGGTAACCACAAGATTAGCAGATCCAAGTCAGATAACCATGGCAGAAAACTCCATGATGCAAGAATTCCGTGCACTGTTAGAATCTTTACAAAAGAAAAATGCAGATGATCTCATTGCACTTAGACAAAAACATGAAGCCGATCTCCAACCGCTACATGACAAAAATGCTACCATCCGGGCAAAGTTGCAGGAGTCTCACGTAGCAATAAATTGCACACCAACTTGTGATGAAGCCGAGTCCCAGCAACCACAGAATACAGGCACTCAATCACATCATTCCCATCATAGCATTCATCAATGAGGAGAAACTTTGGCACATTCTAGAGTCCAATCCTTGTCTCAAGGACTTAATGATCCTCGTCGACACCCCTTCATTGATGGTATCATGGATGTACCCCTACCCTTGGGCTGGAAGCCTTTTAATATGGAACGATACAATGGCACCACAGATCCAGATGAACACTTGGAAGTGTAAGTCACATAGGTAAACTTATATACTAATGACGATGCTATCTTGTGCAGGGTCTTTCCGACGTCCTTGAAAGGACCCGCGCTAAGCTGGTATACCCGACTTCCGCTGAGGTCCATAGACTCTTTTGAAACTTTTGCCCAACGGTTCGGTGCCCAATATGCAACAAGTCAGCCACATCACACTACGTCTGTTGCCATAGTGAACTTGAGGCAAACTGATGACGAACCCTTGCGAAAATTCATGGTGCGGTTCTCAGCCATATCTGTAAGAATCAGAGATCTCGACCCTGGAGTGGCCCTTCATTCCATGATAGCAATGCTATGTCTCGGGCCGTTTACTGATAGCCTATGCAAGAAATGACCAATCAATATGGATGAGTAACGACATTACGCAGTCGGTTACATCTAGATGGAGGAATTGTCCAAGTCCACAACAAGATGCATCAAACCGATGCAAAGAAGAGTGACACTCAGAAGGAAAAGATAAAACCCATAAAAGATAGAGATTTCAAACCTAGAAGGTAGCCCCACCAACCTAGGTATGCCACTTACACTCCCCTCAACGAGTCCAGGACGAGAGTCCTTGAAGAAGCTTTCAACGCTGAAATTCTTTCCCTCCCCCCACCGTCCTACACGTCAGACAACATGGACAAAATGAAGCATTGTCGTTATCACCAATGCTTTGACCATTCAACTGAAGATTGCATTGCTCTAAAGGATGCCATAGAAGAGTTAGTTCAGCGAGGTTGCTTGAATCAATACATTAAAGGATACCAACCTGGTCGAGGTGGTTATCAAGGTAGCGAACATGGAGATCGAGGTGGTTCTCGAAGACACCGAGGTGGTCGCGGAGCATAAGAACATGATAATCACCAGAACCAACAAGGGGGTGACTCTGAGCTGAACCAACAAAACAACCAAGGTGATGGCAGAGTATGAGGGGTGATAAATGCTATTGCTGGAGGTTTTGCAAGGGCGGTTGCAGTAACTCGACCAAGAAGAAACATCTCCGTGCCATACATAATGTAAATACAGTGGATCATATCCCAAGATGATCGTTGCCTCAAATTTCCTTCATTGATGATGCTTTTGTTGACCCTAACCCGAAACAAGATGACCCCATGGTGATCATCATGGTCATAGTAGATTTGGGAGTAAGGGAAACACTTATCGATCAGGGAAGTTCAGTCGATGTCTTGTATTGGTCAACTTTCTTGAGGTTAGATATTTCTCATGACAATATGAAACCTTACCATGAACCTTTGGTGGGTTTTGCAGGTGAGCGCATTCACACTCGCGGTTACGTTGAACTACTAAAAACCTTTGGAGTAGGCAAGTTATCTCAAGCAGTCATGGTGAGATACATTCTCATCGATGCCGATACGTCCTATAACGTGCTCATCAGGAAACAAACTTTGAATGCGTTAGGAGCTATTGTTTCAACGCCACATCTGGCCATGAAATTCCTATCATCCAACAGAGACATCATCACTGTTAAGGCCGACCAGAAGGACGCCCATAAGTGTTATGCCAAAAGCCTCAAGCTAGAGCCTTATAGTCTTAAAAGTTCACAGGTAGCCAACGTCAACCACTCAAATTACTCGTGGAATGACTTTGACTAGAGGTCTGACTTTGAAGATACTCGACCAAGTCCCATCGAAGAGTTATATTCTTTCCAGCTCGGTAAAGAAGCTAATCAGTGTACCAAACTAGATCAACTGATGGATAACAAAATCAGAAGCAATATCCAGGAAGTACTCCAACAAAATGCAGACCTTTTTTGCTTGGAGTGCCTCTGACATGCCCAACATAGATCCAAATTTCATTTGCCATAAACTGGCAATCTTCCCTGAAGCCAAACCGATTGCTTAGAAGAGGAGGAAGTTGGGTGAAGAAAGATGTAAGGTAGTAGAAGTTGAAACAAAGAAACTACTCAAAGCTAATTTCGTTAGGGAGGTCGTCTACACAACCTGGCTTGCCAATGTGGTGATGGTAAGAAAAATTAATGGAAAATGGAGAATGTGTTTCGATTACACTAACCTCAACAAGGCTTGTCTGAAGGATGCTTATCCTTTACCCATCATAGATCGGCTAGTGGATGGAGCCTGTGGTTACAAGCTGCTCAGCTTCTTAGACGCTTATTCGGGCTATAACCAGATTAAAATGTACCTTCCTGGTGAAGAGAAGACAACCTTTATCACAGAAGACACCTTATAGCAATAGTTAGCACCTTTTGTGATAAAGGTTGTCTTCTCTTCATCAGGAAGGTACATTTTAATCTGGTTATAGCCAGAATAAGCGTCTAAGAAGCTGAGCAGCTTGTACCCACAGGCTCCATCCACTAGCCGATCTATGCTGGGTAAAGGATAAGCATCCTTCAGACAAGCCTTGTTGAGGTCAGTGTAATCGAAACACATTCTCAATTTTCCATTACTTTTTCTTACCATCACCACATTGGGAAGCCAGGTTGTGTAGATGACCTCCCTAATGAAATTAGGTTTGAGTAGTTTCTCTGTTTCAACTTCTACTGCCTTACGTCTTTCTTCACCCAACTTCCTCCTCTTCTAAGCAATCGGTTTGGCTTCAGAGAAGATTTCCAGTTTATGGAAAATGAAATTTGGATCTATGTTGGGCATGTCAGAGGCACTCCAAGCAAAAAGGTCTGCATTTTGTTGTAGTACTTCCTAGATATTGCTTCTGATTTTGTTATCCATCAGTTGACCAAGTTTGGTACACTGATTAGCCTCTTAACGAGCTAGAAAGAACATAACTCTGCGATGGGACTTGGTCGGGTATCTTCGAAGTCAGACCTCTAGTCAAAGTCATTCCACGAGTAATTTGAGTGGTTGACATTGGCTACCTGTGAACTTTTAACACTATAAGGCTCTATCTTGAGGCTTTTGGCGTAACACTTGTGGGCGTCCTTCTGGTCGTCCTTAACAGTGATGATGTCTCTGTTGGATGATAGGAATTTCATGGCCAGATGTGGCATTGAAATAATAGCTCCTAACGCATTCAAAGTCGGTTGCCCGATGAGCACATTATAGGACGTATCGTAATCGATGAGAATGTATCTCACCATGACTGCTTGAGATAACTTGCCTACTCCAAAGGTTGTTAGTAGTTCAACATAACCGCGAGTGTGAATGCGCTCACCTATAAAACCCACCAAAGGTTCATGGTAAGGTTTGATAATGTCATGAGAAATATCTAACCTCAAGAAAGTTGACCAATACAGGACATCGACTGAACTTCCCTGATCAATAAGTGTTTCCCTTACTCCGCAATCTACTATGACCACGATGATCACCATGAGGTCATCTCGTTTCGAGTTAAGGTCAACAAAATCATCATCAATGAAGGAAATCTGAGGCAACTATCATCTTGGGATATGATCCACTGTATTTACATTATGTATGGCGCGGAGATGTTTCTTCTTGGCCGAGTTACTGCAACCGGCCTTGCAAAACCTCCAGCAATAGCATTTATCACCCTCATACTCTGCCATCACCTGGGTTGTTTTGTTGGTTCTGCTCAGAGTCACCCCCTTATTGGTTCTGGTGATTATCATGTTCTTGTGCTTCGTGACCACCTCGGCCTCTTCGAGAACAACCTCACTCTTTGCATTTGCTACCTTGATAACCACCTCGACCAGGTTGGTATCCTTTAATGTATTGATTCAAGCACCCTCGCTAAACTAACTCTTCTATGGCATCCTTTAGAGCAATGGAATCTTCAGTTGAATGGTCGAAGCATTGGTAATAACGACAATGCTTCATTTTGTCCAACTTGTCTAACGTGTGGGAGGGTGGGGGGAGGTAAAGAATTTCAGCGTTGAAAGCTTCTTCAAGGACTCTCGCCCTGGACTCGTTGAGGGGAGTGTAAGTGGCATACCTAGGTTGCCGGGGATGCCTTCTAGGTTTGAAATCTCTATCTTTTATGGGTTTTATCTTTTCCTTCTGAGTGTCACTCTTCTTTGCATCGGTTTGATGCATCTTGTTGTGGAACTTGGACAATTCCTCCATCTGGATGTAACCGACTGCGTAATGTCGTTACTCATCCATATTGATTGGTCATTTCTTGCATAGGCTATCAGCAAACGGCCCCAGACGTAGCGCTGCTATCATGGAATGGAGGGCCACTCCAGGGTCGAGATCTCTAATTCTTATAGATATGGCTGAGAATCGCTCCATGAATTTTCGCAAGGGTTCGTCATCAGCTTGCCTCAAGTTCACTATGGCAACAGACGTAGTGTGATGTGGCCGACTTGTTGCATATTGGGCACCGAACCGTTGGGCCAAAGTTTCAAAAGAGTCTATAGACCTCGGCGGAAGTCGGGTATACCAGCTTAGCACAGGTCCTTTCAAGGATGTCGGAAAGACCCTACACAAGATAGCATCGCCATTAGTATATAAGTTTACCTATGTGACTTACGCTTCCAAGTGTTCATCGGGATCTGTGGTGCCATTGTATCATTCCATATTCAAAGGCTTCCAGCCCAAGGGTAGAGGTACATCCATGATACCATCAATGAAGGGGTGTCGACAAGGACCGTTAAGTCCTTGAGACAAGGACTGGACTTTGGAACGTGCCAAAGTTTCTCCTCATTGATGAGTGCTATGATGGGAATGATGTGATTGAGTGCTTGTATTCTGTGGTTGCTGGGACTCGGCTTCATCACGAGTTGGTGTGTGATTTGTTGCTACGTGAGACTCATGCAACTGTGCCCGGATGGTAGCATTTTCGTCACGTAACGCTTGGAGATCGGCTTCATGTTTTTGTCTAAGTGCAAGGAGATCATCTGCATTCTTCTTTTGTAAAGATTCTAACTGTGCACGAAATTCTTTCATCATGGAGTTTTCTGCCATGGTTATCTGACTTGGATCTGCTCGTCTTGTGGTTACCATGAAATGTGTGGTCGTTGGAAAAAAATTTCCTGGGCCCCACGGTGGGCGCCAAATGTTCTTACCGAGACCTTCAGACGAGGACATCCTATTATTCCGATTACCGAGCTCTCAGCAAGAATGTGCTTGATGCTCCTGATCTTCTAGCTAGGGCGAGGTGGAAGTACCTGCAAAAGGGACTCTGATGCCTAAGTTAGTATATTGTTCTATCTGTATTCTGTATAGACCAACCTACCTGTTGTGTCTAGTCCCTCTATAATAGTTGATCTGTTTTTAGGGTAACTTCTGAGTTGAAGTAACTGTCGAGTTCCCCTCAATTGATCGTGCCTAGAAGTGGTGGGATGAGGTTGATAAGTGTCAGACTAGCCTTGGTGTCTCGTACAATCCACAAACCAACACCTATCTACACCAAATCACAATCATGTTGAAAATTACAAAGATTATGATGATAATAATCATGATTCTTATGAAGCTGAAGCTGTTTATGGGTATCTAGGAAGCATTGTTCCAGAGCAGTTAGAGTATAAGACAACAAAAGATTATATAATTATTGATCTCTCTTCTACTCCACCTTCGCCCTCCTCGCCTTCATTTTCTGCTTTGTCCTAGGTGAGTACAAAGACTTCATTGACACACTTGATAGATTTGAAGTTAACATCACTATAAGTGATGGTGAGGGTGAAGGTAAAGAGGATAGTGTAAGAATGTACGTAGATGAACATTAGAATGACATAATTGAATCAGATATCATTTGTGTGATGTACGACCAAAGATGTTCTGACTTCCTAACTAGCAGAGCCAAAAATCAAGCAAGGTTTAAAATCAAGGTTACAATGGAGGCACAAACCAGTGATGCAGAAACTCATATACTACCACAGGATGTTTTAAAAGGATTCGGGGTCAGCCTAATAAGCATCTGGGCATATAACAGTTTCATTCAACAAATGGAATTGCGTGACTCAATGTTTCAATTTCATTAATCAAATGGAATTGGGTTGTGCTTCTATCATCCCAGGTATTTCCTTCCTGCGGTTTACAATCAAATATTTGATTTGGAAAATTTTGTATTATTTCATATTATAAGAACTTAATTGGTTAAAACATTCAAGTTATTTGTGAGTTCTACTAATTTAAAGTTCTTACACAACAAACAACTACAAGTAATGATTACTCAAAAGACAAACATACACCCCACACACGCGTGTGTAGTTATTAAAAATCATTTATATTTTTATTTGTTACTAATAAGATTCTCTATAATATTTTTTTAAATTATTTATTCCTAAATTACTAATGATTTTAAGTTATAAACAAGTCTAGAGAATTTTAATTTGCAAAATTTTAACCATTGAAAGAGGAAAAAAAAAGGTAATTTTAGTCATATTCATTATTATTATTTTTACGTTATATAAATTATTAAGTAGGTCCATAAACTATTTAGGAATTTTCAAATATGCTAATAATTTTTTAATTAGGTCCTTGCTCATGTAAATTTTTTAATTGAGTCTCTAGGACTTTTAAAACCATCATGAATTGTCATTTTTTTTTCTGGTGGTTTCAAACTATCATGGTCAGAGACCTAGCTTTTTAGTTTAGGAACGCAAACAAACAAAAAATAGTCTAAAGACCTTTTTAAAAAATTTTAAATAGTTTAGGGACCTACTTAGTAATTTAAGCTTTTTTTTATGGGCAATTTTATGTAAATGTTGCACTTTAAGTTCTTGTGTTTTTATAATATCAGCCCTTATGACTAATTTAGTAACACTTTTTATAATTACCTATTTCATTAATTAAATGCCATTTCAATATTCTTTTCTTGCATTTTTTTAACCTATTTTTTCCATGACTTTTTCATCCTCATTCCACTCTAGGAAAGCTTAATTATATAATATGACTTGAGCGTACAAATTTCTTTTGTAGATTTTTTAAGCAGATTTTTCTATTAATTTTTTGGTTTTCTTAGGATTTTTCTATAAATTTTAATATATATTTTTGCGTATTCTTATATAAATTTTGTTTTGTATAAAAGAAAATTAATGTTTCTTGTGAATATTTTGACCAAAAAAATTACAAATAAATTTTCTAAAATGTTTAAAATCAATCATATAAAATGATATTATTAAAACTATTATATTTAACTTATATATTATAAAAATATTATATATTATAATCTTAATTATTTTGTCACCTCCAATTTTGTTTTCCAATGTCTACTCTTGAGTACTCAAAACTACTAAGGAAGATACTAGTATGCATGTACTGTTATTAGTAATGGATATGGATATGGATATGACGCTAGTTCAAGAAAAGTAACGCATATTACTGTTGTCAGTTTGCCTGGTCGTAGATATTAAGGATTGATATATATTTTGAAATTGAAGTTTTGATCTTATGCTGGTATCTAGATTTTTGTACGGAAGTAGCAAAGAAAGAAGTGTAACGACCCATCCTCGTTACAGATTTGTTATACTAAAATCCTGTGTTAAATATTATTATATAAATCTACCATGAAAATTTTGACATTTAACACACACATATATATACATCATCATATCATAAAAGTATAAGATATGGCTTTGCAAAACTTAAATATACATATACATACAATACCAAAAATAATCCTCTTGTAGTGGACATTTACAACAACCTAACATTTATACATATGTCCTAAGCTGGTCCCCATACTATATACATATATATGAGAACATATACAAAAGGAGGGATCTCATCCCATCTTCAACATATAGATCTACTTCAGTCATAAGCGGTTTGAGATCCTTCAACATCACCACTATCTGTTCCCATGCCAACCACACGATCATTGCAGTAATATAACACAAATACAAACACAAAAGGCAAGGGTAAGCTTATTTATAAAAAGATCATAGATATACAAGGGTATAAGATTTACTTATAGGAAAATTAGAATCAATCAATAATAATAAATCAATCACATTGTTCAATAATACATACATCAATCTCATATACAATTTCATTATGTAATGCCATGCTGACTCGACTCCATGGAGATTTCTACTACTTTTTGGGCAGTCCTCATAGGCCCCATCCCCTACCATAGTCTCACCTTTGACCATTCAGGGAATCCCTTGAGCTACCCTGTGGAGGAAGTGTGGATGTAGTCGAATATAGACAAGTGTGGGTATTGGCTTACCTTTGTAAGGCTTGCAAAACCTTACATCTATAGCATTTCGCCCACTTGGCTATTCTATAGGCCCACCATTGACCACCACGAAAACCTCCAGCACTGGGTTGAGAGCCTACCTAGCACCCTCAACTTACGTGCCTACCCATATGCAGTGTCATGTAACAAGCCAAACAATTTTGATTTCCACAAGTTCCCTCTATGTTATAAATTCACCATTTTTCTCAAATCATGCTTATGAACCCATCCAGCAGTTCAATAAGCTCAAGTAAGGCATTCTCACACCTTGAATCCTTACTCACAACACAACACCAAATAATCTCAAGTAAGGTATTCTCTCACCTTGAATCCTTACTCATAACACAACACCAAAATTTTAACAAAAATGTGAATTTCCTAACATAGTTCTGGAACTTTTGTGGACATCTCCATCACATCCATACCATAGCAATAATTCAATTTAAAATAAATTTGAAAGCCATTTTATGGTGTAGAAAATGAATTCTCGCTTAAGCGCCACCTTACTCTCGCTTAAGCTAGAATTTAAGAAATTATTTACTCACTTCTAGGGTTCCTCGCTTAAGTTAGGAATTCTGGCGCTTAAGCTAGGACAGCTTCCTGACCAAAAATGCTCTCTGTCCCCTGTTTCGCTTAAGCGAGAACCACTCTGTTCTTAAGCGAAACAGGGTTGTAGGACCTCGAAAACACACTTAAAACTTCTCAATGGCTACCAAATTCATTCCAATTCGAATTTTACATCAAACATAACATATATACATCATTCCACACTAAAAAACAACATTCCAAGCATAGAACATACAAATACGCATTCAATCATATTAAAGCTTCCCTTATCTAGAGTTCTTGACTCAAAACCTTGAAGAAGAAGTTAGGGAGGAGACTTGGTGATCCAAGAATGATCTCTACCTAAGTTTGGCAATGAAATCAACTAGAGGACACCTAAATCAATCCCAAAATAAGCTTCAATCAAAATTTTACCCACCAGCCAAGATTCAACTTGAAACCCATTTCTCAAGTTCTTGGTAGGAGTTGAGAAAGAAACTAAGAAATCAAGAATAGAAAGGAATTGAACTTACCAACTTAAATTCAACTAAGGAGGCTCTAGGGAGAAGAAATCAAGCTTCCAAGTGATGTAGAAATCAAACTTCCATTCAAGGGGAAGAGAGACTTCGGGAGAAAGGAGGAAGAATGAAGAAGAATAGAAGAAACGTGAAGCTTGGCACGTTCAAGTTTTGAGATTTGAATGGGATTTTGCTACTTGTCTCCACCCTTCCTATAAAGACACCCCCTTCTCTTATTTTTTTTCTTTCTTACAACTCACGAAACTCACGTAAAAGTCCCAAAAATCTCACAACACACACTCTAAGTCCAACACCTCATGAAAATCTAACAATAACACTATGGCACAAAATAAAACATAAAACTTAAGTTAATTATTATATCAATTAACATAATTTAAATTTATTTTGCTCTTTTATTATTAATCAAACACTTAATCATACAATTAGGAAAATCACAACGTTACAAGAAGCTCTTTCCTTCAGCAATATTCTTTACCACTTACTGAAACACCTTAAGTTGTGGTACTTTCCCTTCACTTTGGTATTCTTTTGAATATTGATCTATACATTAGCTTGTATTGTTAATGTGTCTTCATGTCATAAATTCTTTTAAGTTGTATAGATGTCTAGGCCAGACAAGTGCTCCCCTACCTTGACTTCCTCAACCTTGCACTACAAACAAAAAGGAAAATAATTATTAGTTTCAAAAACTATATAGAAGCAAGATACTCCCGAGAGATTATTTACTTCATTTCAATTTATTTTATTTTAGTAGTACCATATTTCTCTCTTTTTTCACACAATGAAAAAAGAGTAGTGATACACAGACTCCACACAGTAACATACCACCACCCAACACTTGCCTGCATGGCAATTTTTATTGACTCAACATTATTCTTCTTCTTTTCTTTTAAAAAATAAAAGGGAAACAAAAAATGAAAGACCTAAACTCTCGACACACTCATTGTGAAGGTTGTTCCCAGACACTCCCATTCTGAGGCCTTGACACACCACTATAAAGGTTGTTCAATGTGGGTCACCAAAGGTGGTTGACATGAAGCTCTTATAACGGTTGTGTTTGTCTCTTCACCAGAAGGTATGATTGTTCTTTTTTATGGAAATATCATTGGTCAAACCCTTAAACCCTTTCCCATGTAAAATTTGAGATTTTTAATCGTTTATTAATTTTGTGTTGGGTACGGATGCACTTCCTGGTCATACCATGTGTTCTCTTCACTGTTGTTTCCACTCAAAGTGATCATTACAAATAAGTCTATGCAAGTGAGGGAGATTGGGGATTTGAAAGGAGAACACCCTATAATAAACTTCAATTTACAAACTTTGACAAATTTGCTCACCATTTCAGATATATTATTTGAGTTGGGTTTCACAGGTTTAGTTTCTTAGCATTCCATGGTAAAAAAAAACATCAAACCTTGATCTATCAATGATCCCTACTTCAACAAAGAAGTAAGCACTTTACAAATGGGAATTATTATAAAAGTAAATAAACAATGCCTTACAAGACTGGGGACACTGCCTTGCAAGTTCTTTCTTTCTTCTTGTTTCTATGTATAATTAATTGCACATGTTTTATAAAGGATTTGGTCATACACTTCAACACTTGTTTCTTTTTGGTTATCCATCATTTGATTTGAAATCTCTTTTCTTAATATTATAAATATATTTTATCAGATTGTTGTTATTTATTTAAAAAATATGCATAAATTCAATTGTCTGATTTGAATTTTTAGCCTTGCTACTTGTCTTTTGTCATTTTCTTATTTTTCCTTCAATAGCTTTGCTGGATGAGGTAGTTGATTGAACATTATTTCGCATTGATTAGTGATTCATTTTGTACATATTTGTCATGCATTTATGGTTATTTTTTACCTCTTAGCTGAGTTGTGACATCGGGCTTCATTGGGCCCAAGTGTTAAGTTTTATTAATTTTCGCATTTTTTTTCTCATCTTAACATTGTTTCTTGTACAGGTCATAACCTTTTCCACAGAGCTCCGATTTGCGTGATTTTGGTCTCTTTGAAAGCTAACGAGGAACTGTACATTTTTGTGTCTCACGAGCTTAAGCTGATTCGGACGATTCAGGGATCAAATTCGAGCTTCACAGTGGCTACCCTGCACTTGAATTTTTCTGTTTTAGCATTTTGGGCTTAGTTTGTAATTAGGTGCCCAAGTTGATTTTTTATCAGGTTTTTAGAGACTTAATTAAGTGGACTTTAGTGTATTTAGTGAGCACACAAAATTAAGGTTCTCTCTCTCTTTTGTAATAAACATATTACTCTTTGTAGAGACTACATACTTTACACATTATTAATTTCATATTTAGGTTTTTGCTCTCTTCTCTCTCTTCTTCCCCCTTTCTCCTCTTTTCTTCATTTTTCTGAATGAAGCTCTCGATGAAAATATTCATGGAGAGATAAATTTGTTTTCAATCCAAGGGTCCCAAGGCTTATGGTAAATTTGAGTTCCTCTATGCTTAATTTCGAATTTATGTTCTCTCCTTTCTCTGTTTTTCAGTTTTCTGAATTTAATGCATGGTTATGTTTAGATTTAGGAAATTGAATTCAGAATAGAAGTAGGATTAATTAATCCAGTGGTGATCACCTAAGCCAATACGAGAATGAGCTTTAATTCGAGTAAATTAGGGAATACGATTATATTCTCAATTTTCACGAATACATATGAGATGATAATCTCATGAACTCGTATTGGATTGCATGATCATAGATTCGTCCTTCAATTCTAGAATTGTGATAATTTAATCAAAAGCATTGGATCCTTGGGTTGATTTTTCTCTGAATTGTTTTTAGATTAATTATGTGTTGTTCTATTCTTGTTTTTAATTATGCAATTAAACAAAATCCCCCTTTTATGAATTAGAATATGAATACTTGATGAATTGTGTCTTTGAGGAATGACCTAGGGTTGTGCCCTGTATTGCAAAATTATTAAGGGATCCTAGATACTAACCCAGTTATGTGTAGTGTTTTAGTTGTTTTCTGTTGATTTTCAGTTTTGTAGGTAGTTGCAACAACAAAAGATTTCATTGTGAAGTTAGGTGCTGCAACTTGGTGGCCAAAGTTTATCCCCTATTCTGAGTTAAATTAACCCCTATGGGGTTTTGTATGAGGTCCAAATCGCCAAATTCCTTCATCTGATAGGAGTTTTAAGCATAGGGGTATTGTGGTAATTTCCTTTATGACTAGCTCTGATAGGGCTGAAATTTTACCGGTAGCTTGGAAAAAAATCATTGGTCAATAGCCCCTTATAAAAGACTTACTATGGGGGTTTGGGGGTCCAAATTGCCACATTCCATCTCTAAGTGTCATTTTTTTGTGATTTTTAAAAATTACCAAAAAAATATAAAAAATCATAATCATTTTTAGAATTTTTCTGTGGTGTTCTGGTAATTTTTAAAAATTTGTTTCATAGGTTTTACATTTTCCATATCATTATCTCTTATATAGTTAGTAGTAGATTTATAGTTCACTTGCTTGTTGTTTAGCCATTATGCATAACTAGGTTTGATCCTGGTGACTTATATCCTTTGATTCTAAAATAGATACTAGATAACATTCCATAGGTTAGATAGACATTATAGAAATAGTGAGTTAATTAGTTGATCATAATAATGTAGAAGCTAATAGTAGTTCTGTTTCCATTTCTGATTTTGAAATTGATTTTAGTATTGATAATATCGCTAACCAGGACAAGACTTTGAGGGAATTCGTTGCACTAGATGTTGCTCACCAACCTCTATGCATTCAATATCTTGAGTTAGATGTGGATTGTGAGCTTAAGTTTTGAGCAATTCCATTTGTTGCCTAAGTTTCATGGTCTTGCAGGAGAAGATCCTCACAAGCACCTTAAAGAGTTTCATGTGGTGTGCTCTACCCTGCGACCTTATTTAGTTCTTGAGGATTACAGCATTTCCTTTCTCTTTGGTAGACACAACAAAGGATTGGTTGTATTTTCAACCAATCCCCATTACCAACTGGAATGATATGAAAAGGCTATTTCTGGAGAAATTCTTCCCTGCATCCAGAGCAGCTACTATTAGAAAAGACATTAGTGGCATAAGGCAACTATCTGGAGAGACTATGTATGAGTACTGGTTGATGCAACTAGTGGTGGAGCATTGATGGATAAGACACTAGCTATTGCAAGGGCATTATTTTCCAACATGGCAGAAAACTCTAAACAGTTCAATTCCAGAGCTTTACCATCCAGAGGAGTCCATGAAGTGTCCATTATTGCTAATAGTCATAGGCTAGAAAACAAGATAACGGAGATGGCTTCTCTTGTTAGACAGCTAGCCATTGGACAACACCAACAACAAATGAATGTCTACCACCCAGAGCATGTGGCATACGCACCTCTGCAAAACATCCTACTGATGGATGCCCCACTCTCCAAGAGACTAAACCAAGTGTTGATGTTACTGGAATCATAACTAGCCAACAACATAGACCTCCACAACAGCAACAAAAAATATGATCCATATTCTGAGAGGTATAATTCTGACTGGAGAGACCATCCTAACCTAAGATATGGTCCTCTGCAGTGTAATATGCAGCAGAAATATGCAGGACAACAATAGTAGTATGCAGTAGCAACAACAACAGAGGTTCCAACAACCAGCTGGTTCAAGCAATGTACCAGCCACCTTTATTTAGACAACAACAATAAGTACCTGCATCTATCCAACAACTTATCCAACCTATTCAGAATAGTGCAGGACCTTCATCGGAGGATTTAGTGAAGCAAATGGCCACAAGAAATATTCAATTCCATCAAAATGTGTTTGCCACCATTCAGGATTTGCAAACTCAGATTGGACAATTGGCCACCATTGTGAACCAATTGCAGTCACAAGGTTCTGGCCAACCTCCCTACCAAACAGTTGTCAATCCAAAAGGGAATGTTAGTGTCATCACTTTGAGAAGTTGCAATTAAGGAGCTGCAACAAAAACATAATAGTTCAACGATTCAAAATTAAAGAAACAAAGTGTCGCAGCAAGTTCAGAATCTCATAAAACAAGTGCAGATGCAACTGTCCCAAAGCTTCCACTACCTTTTCCAACTAGAGCAACTTCACCAATGAGATTTAAGCCAGATAGTGAGATGGACACTTTCAACAAGGTAGAAATCAACACTTCTTTCCTTGTTGCCCTCAAACAGATTCCAAATTATTCAAAGTTCCTCAAGGAGTTGTGCACACATAAAAGGAACCTGCCAGGTGATTAACAAGTGAAGAAGATGGGAAGAAATGGTTCTACATTAATTCAGAGTAACAATGTTTCTGCAATCATTCAGCCCACCATGCCATAAAAGTGAAAAAATCCTGACACTTTCACTATCCCATGCACCATAGGCGAGTACACATTTACAGATGCCATGCTGGATTTAGGTGCTTCAATCAATGTCATGCCTACATCAGTGCAAATCATTGCAGCTTGGTGATTTGAAGCCAACTAGTGTTGTCATTCAGTTAGCAAACTGGAGCACCGCACATCCACTTGGAATTTTAGAAGATGTGCCTGTCCAAGTTAATGAGCTTGTATTCCTTATAGATTTCTACATCTTGGGTATGGAGGATGAGTCCTCTATGAAATGTAGAGAAATACACTAGAAGGGGGGTTGAATAGTGTATTTAAATTTTCTTTGGAAAACTTTAGCTAGTGTGAAGATAGTGTATCTTTTCGTTTTACAGAACTTAGTAAAACAAAAAAAAATAAGCTATCGTCCAGTCGATTAAAAACAACAGTCCAAAGAGACTACTCTTCTTCTTTTTCGTTTAAATACACGTAATGGATAAACTTGGATAAAAAGGTGTATAGAAACTTTTTCGTAGTATGTTGAAGAGATAGTTTGAAAGAAATGCAAGTAAGCTAGAAGGCGAGAGAATAGAATACGTAGTTTTATACTGGTTCACTCAACTGAGCTACGTCCAGTTCTCCTTCAAAAACTTTTGAAGGGTTCTACTAATCAAAACTGATTACACTCAAGTATTCTAACTTTGCCACTTCTGGCTACAAGTATTCTCTGGGCCACTTCTGGCACACCCTTAATCTCTCCTTGAGATTAAACACAAAAATCAAGTATTCTTTAACACTAAGCCACTCTTGGCTTTCCAAACAGAATTGTTTGATATTGTAAGTAAAATATAACTCTCAATGAGAGGATATTACAATAAGAAAGAGTATATAGACTCGCTTAGCAAAGCTAAGATGAATGCTCTTTTCGCTTATGATCGTCCAGTCGTTTTGACAGGGATTCAGCTCTTTTTCAATTTTCGTCGTCTCTTTTTAAATTTCGTCTTTTTGATATGTGAGCTCATTCTTCTATATATAGGAAGCTTGTTGAAAGATATCCGTTGAGGGATCAGTTCCTTTTCCAAGAGCGATTCTTTCTGTAGCATATGGTTGTTGTCACATTTTGACTCAGAGTGAAGTGATGGAAGTGACAGCCGTACTTGTAGCGTCTCTCCTACTCGTACTTTTTCTGCAGAGAGAAGCTTCTTCTTTTCCTGTTCAGCACTATTCGAAAAGATCAGACAGAATGGCATGTTAAAATATGAGAGAGAGAGAACGTTGCCTTATATCGTAGAAAACGTATTTTCAAGACAGTAACAACAGTGAGTGTTATTCAAGCGTTGGACGCTTGTTCTCACAGGAGCATTGGACGCTGCCTGTAGGTTTCTTATAAAACACATTTGGATGCTCACTTTATTAAAAACATAGAGTCCAGGTTTGAGAGATACAATACCATTGCGGGATTGGACGATGTAAATCCTATAACACTCAAACTAGATCATTAGATACTTCAAAATTTATCCTTTAGTTATTATCATCAAAACCGAAATTCGAAGGGTTTGGACATCGTCCAAGGTCTTAAAACCTAATAATCTCCCCCTTTTTGATGATGACAAATAATGGTAAATTTTGATGTTAAAAGATACATAATCATATAAGAATACAATGAGTCAAGTCAGAGATGATTATGTTATGCCAGAGTATAAAAGAGAAATAGAGTACTCCCCCTGAGTTCAACATTTCTTATGCATCTAATAACAGATATCAGAGTGAAAAACATATCAATGATATGGATGCGGAATATATGAAAATAAACACCTCATGTTTTGATAAAGGAGCCAATATATATATGCCAAAAAGAATTTTGAATACAAATTGTTTTAGCTATATATACTCATCAAAAATTCCAATTTCTCCCCCTTTGTCATTAACAAAAAGGTTTGAAAGATGGAAAAAAAGTCTAGCCATCATGGTCACCTTATGGCTGTGGAGGTGGTTCTTGTGGTGGTGGTGGTGGTTGTTCTGGTGGTGCTTGGATTGGTGGTGCTGGTGGTGGAGGTTGAGGTTGGACAGGTGGAACAGCATGAGCAACTTGGCCAAGTAAGGTGGCTGCTGTGTGTTGAATCTGATTCACAAGCGTCTGTGAGAGACTCACGAACTGCTCAGTGATTGCATTTTACAGCATTAGACGATGTTGTTCAGCTTCAGCCTGTTGTCTTTACTGAAAAGCTTGAAACGCGGCCTCAGTCTCCAGCTGTTGCTGCCTCAGAGCTTGTTGCACTATTTCGTGAACACGATCTTCTGAGACTCCTTGTGGTTCAGCAAATCGCAGGGGATTGATGCCCCTTGGACTTGAAGATCCAGTTGGAACCAGTTGATGTGTACCTGAATGTGCTTCAGGAGAAGCCTCAACAATGGGGAGGCTTGTGACATCTTCAGCAATAGTCTGTGCTGCAGAGGCTTCCATTTGCTTGGACGCTTCAACAACGAGCTCTCTATCATCCTCGGACCTATCAGACTGGACGGTAGGTTCTTCATGTGACGTGACAAAGTGTTCTACATCCACTGGTACTGATGAGTCTAGGTCAAGATGAGCTAGCACCTTTGTCACTTTGGCAGATGCTTCATCCAGTTCTGCCTGTGTAGCCTTTGACTTAGCAACCGTATCTTCCTTTTCCATGGTTGTTGTCTCAGCTTCCTCAAAAGCCAGCTGCTCAAGACGAGCTTGTTCCACTGCTGCGACGGCTTCTTCTGCTTGGTACTCCTCATGTAGAGTTTGGAGTTCCTCCACAAACTCCGTGCGATCCAGTGTTCTGAGGTCAAACACTTTGTTGCTTCTGATTGTTGGCAAAGTCTTCATCAACTCCAGATAATCATCTGAATCCTTCAGAAAGCAGGCAAATGTGTCTGAGAAATGGTGAGTCTTGACTGGACGCAGCACTTCTATACCATGAGGGGGATGAACAAAGTCATCCTTGGAACTGCCTGAGGATGAGGCTTGCTGGGAATCGTTCCATAGTATCTGGCGCCAAAAGGTTATGGTATCAAAGGTTCCAAGTTCACGCGTAAGCTTACCAGACTTATCAAATAAATGACCCCAGGTGTGAGAGGATTTTTGCAGGGTTTCAACTTTCTCTTCCCTGCTAGGCATCTCAATGCCGTAGAATTTGAAGCCTTTCTTGCGACCAGCATCATATACAGGTAGTCTAGGACATACTCTGTCTGGTACGAACTTTATTTCTGTCGCGCGGCTTATGTGAATGTTTGGTGGGTAGGCGATTGCTTGGTTTGGAATGTACATCTGTTGCAGAAGCTTTCCAAGATCATCAAAGTCGCCGGGCTGGAAGTTTAGCACTGGAGTTCCAGCTGGTAGAGGCAGGAACTTTGTGATTGGAGTCCAGATTTGAACATCCCTAACCCACCCTGCGTCTGGACACTGCTGCGTTACTGACGGGTCCAGACTTTCTTTCATTGCCAATTGCAATTCTGCATCCAGCTCAATGTCTTTGTTAGCAGAAGACTTCTTGGACAGTGCCTTCTTTTTCTTTGGAGCCTTCCCTTTCTGCTCTGCAACCGTCTTGGTGAAACGAGAGGCAACTTCCACCTCTGGCTTCTGCAGATTTTCCGCTGCTGGACGCACTCTCTGCTGAGTTCCAGTTAGACAGATGTAAGGATAGGGCATGCGTACTAAGTGTGGGTACACTTCTCTCGTCCAATTGGGTAGAGGATTGCTGATGATCGTTCCTTTGGGCATAGCATAATAAGCAGCTGACAAAGATTCAGTGCAATCATACCTCGTCCACTCAGGTGCTGAGGCAGATGTATAATGCCGCTGCAGAGGCTCTTGCAGAGGCCTCTGGATCATATCACCTTCTTTACAGAAGTTCTGCTCATTGCATGTGAGGAATGCAACTGGGAAGCATTCTCTGTCTTTCTCTTCTTTTGTTTTCTGCTTGGGGGGTATAGTCCATGGGGACCATGTATCCCTCCATGCATCTCTTGGACGCACAAACTTGGACAGGTCCAAGCGAAGAGGTGGTTGCTGGCTTGCTGAGGTGGATGGAGCACCTGATGTTGCTGGTGGAAGGGTGCTGGTGGATACATTGTCGGTGTCTTGAGAGGACGATGGTAGCACTGTAATCCTCTTTGGCCTTATAGCCTGAGTCTTTATCCGCCTTGGCACTTTGTCAAGAAAAGGAAGTGTTTTAGCAGGTTGTGCCTTCTGCTTCTTTTGCTGAGGACCCTCTATCTCCTCTGCCTGCTTCAAGATCTGACCAATTGGGATCTGGTCATCATCTTCAGAGTCGTCCAGTAATTGAAGCTTTCGTACCTTTTGCTTTTCTGGGGCAGCCTTCACTGGTGCTGCCTTTGGACGCTTCTCGTCTTGAACAGGCTTGGACGTATCAGTCCTTGGACGCTTCCCTGCTGGTGACTGAGCAACAGATGTCTCAGCATGCCTTTTCTTGGTTCTTCTTTCCTTCTCAGCATCTTCCTCATGCATCTGAGATGCTTGGCGTGTGATCTTTCTGCCCTGCTGTTCTTCCATCAGCCTTTTGATTTTTCTACCAATGCCCAAAAGATCAATCTCTTCTTCTTCATCATTAGAGATGATCTTGCTCTGTTCATGCCTTTGTTTGTTGATGGTGTCCTCGTCCAGGTCCCTTAAGACCTTGGCTGTTAGCTTGATCTTCATTGGCCTAATGTTGGGCTCACCAAACAACTGTTGTGTTGCCACTATTGGCCCTTTCTTCTCTATGGCTTCGTGGGCTTCTTCATCCAATTCATCAAAGAAGCGTTGATATATCTTCTGATCCCAGAAGATCCTGTTCAACAGGGCAGCGTAGAAAATGTCATCATTCCCGCCCACAGACTTCATCATCCTCACTATATTGACGTAGATTATGTGAGGGAGATTGAAGGGAATGCCTTCCATCAGATGGAATATCACAAACTTGTGTAAGTCTGTGACTGAGTCCTTAGACCCAGCTTTGTGCAGGATACTCTTGTTGCACACCTGCTGCCATATTTTAGCTTCCTCGCACAGATTCCTGTATTCAATCTTCATCGACTCAGGGGTTTTGGACTTGCAAAGCACAGTCGCAACGTTATTTCCGTACGGCTTGGCCCAGTTGGTTTTGTACTGGTTCTGCTCCCTGATGCAACCAGTTACCTTTGCTATGGCCTCGATAGACAGAGTCACTTTTCGTCCAAGAATCGTGGCCACGAGTTCCCTTGAGTTCTGGAACTTAGCATTCCTCCAGAACATTCTGATCAACTCGGGAAATATTTTCTGGTTCTCATTGAAGTGGCCTCTGATTCCACACTTCAGTAGGCTCTCATTCAGGTTTAATCCCAGCTTTTCAAGTTCTTCAATGTCAAAGAAGTGCTCAATGTGCACTGTAGCAGCTCCTTGACACACGACTGTAGTCTCAGGATAGGTGAGGACGTCGAGTTCTGAGTTGCTTGAGTTTGTAGAGATTGCCATTCTTGTAAAGTTTGGATTTTTAGGTTTTCTGAGAGGGTTTTTGGGGTTTCTGAGAGAGAGAGAGAGTTTAGGTTTTCTCCGGTGAGGATTTGATAAGTGTTTACCTAGGTTTTGTTTGGAGGATATGAAGCGGTTTTGGTTTTTTTTTTTTTTTTTTTTGAATATTTGAAAAGTAACTGACGCCATAAAAACCCGCCATGATGAGACGTGCAGAGGATGTGGGTAATTGTGTACGGTTACCGCCGTTTTGGTGACTCAGCATAGAGTATTAGCTCATACTTATCCTTAAAAATGACCCGTTTTGTTAATTTGAATCAGAAGAAAAGACTAAGATAAAAAGACATCGTCCATATATTGGACTTAAGTGAAAGATATGTAATGCATGTGCATGACTCTAGTGTTCCTTGGACGACATGTCCTTTGGACGCTATGGTTTTATTGGACGCACCATGTAGATGTTAATCATTCCTTTACAGAGGCCATGCCAAGTTTGTCCCTCAGAAGGATTAACTTGTCTTCAGTAAGGGGTTTGGTGAATATATCAGCAAGCTGATCATCTGTGGTTACAAAGTGTAATTCCACAGTTCCCTTTTGAACATGGTCTCTTATAAAGTGATGTTTAATTTCTATATGTTTGGCCCTTGAATGCAATATGGGATTTTTAGAAAGATTTATGGCAGCTTTACTATCACAGAAGATAGGAATGTTACTCTCATGTATGTTGTAGTCCTCAAGTTGATGCTTGATCCACAAGATTTGAGAACAGCATTTTGTAGCTGAGATATACTCTGCTTCAGCAGTGGACAGAGCAATAGTTCCTTGCTTCTTGCATGTCCAGGAGACTAGGTTACCACCGATGAAGTGACATCCTCCACTGGTGCTTTTTCTTTCAATGCGATCTCCAGCATAATCAGCATCACAATATCCTATTAGCCTGAAATCTTTCTCCCTTTTGAAATATAACCCAAGGTTAGTGGTTCCAGCAAGATATCGAAAGTTTCTTTTAACAGCAGTTAAGTGAACTTCCCTTGGGTCAGATTGAAATCTGCCACATAAATATACGCTGAACATGGTGTCAGGTCTGGACGCTGTGAGGTACAAGAGTGATCCTATCATACCTCTGTATAGAGTATTATCTACTTTCTTTGAGTTGTCGTCCAGTCCAAGAACTGTTGTTGGATGCATAGGAGTTTTCATTGGTTTTGCATCGTCCAACTTGTACTTCTTTAGCAGCTCTTTGACATACTTAGTCTGATGTATGTATATTCCCTTTTCAGTTTGTTTGATTTGGAGTCCAAGGAAGAATTTCAGCTCACCCATCATGCTCATCTCGAACTCTGTTTGCATTAATTTGGCAAAATCTTCACAGAGAGATTCATTAGTGACACCAAATATGATATCATCAACATATACTTGTGCAATAACAAAATCAGAAGAGTAGTCTTTGCGAAATAACGTAGTGTCTACTTTTCCTCTTGAAAAACCATTTTCTGACAGAAATGTGCTGAGTTTTTCATACCAAGCTCTAGGGGCTTGTTTCAAACCATATAATGCTTTGTTAAGTTTAAAAACATGGTTTGGAAAAACATCACTTTCAAATCCTGGGGGTTGTTCCACATAGACTTCTTCTTTTATCAGTCCATTGAGGAATGCACTTTTTACGTCCATTTGGTATAGCTTCATATTGCTATGAGCTGCAAATGACAGTAAAATGCGGATTGCCTCCAGACGAGCAACGGGAGCATAAGTTTCAATATAATCTATACCTTCTTGTTGTGAGTAACCTTTTGCTACCAACCTTGCTTTGTTTCTCACAACATTACCTTCTTCGTCCAGCTTGTTTCTGAACACCCACTTTGCTCCTACAGCTTCTTTGTCGTTGGGGAGTTCTATTAGCTTCCAGACATTGTTCTTTTGAAATTGGTCAAGTTCTTCTTGCATTGCTTTGACCCAGCCTTCATCTTCTAAGGCATCGTCCACAGTCTTAGGTTCTATTTGAGATATGAATGCTGCGTGACCTTACTGTCGTTGAAGTGAAGATCTGGTTTTGACTCTGTCTTTTGGATCCCCAATGATTTGCTCCTGTGGATGATGTTTCTTCATTTGCCAGTTGCGTCCAGTTGGTTCTCTTTGTTCTTCGACTGGACGGTCCAGTAGAGCATTTGATTCTTCAACTGAGACATCATGGTTGGACGAATCTGATGACTTACTTGCATCGTCCAGTCTGATATCTGCAAATGATTTGTCTAGCTCTGATAATTCCTTATCAGGCTTGTTGTCATTAAACTTCACATGGATAGCTTCTTCAACAACTAAGGTTCTAGAGTTATAGACTCTGTACGCCTTTGAAGTTTCAGAATATCCAAGCAATGTTCCTTCATCACACTTAGAATCAAATTTTCCCAGGTTATCCTTAGTGTTCAGAATGAAACATTGACATCCAAATGGATGGAAGTAGGATATGTTGGGTCTTCTACCCTTCCACAATTCATATGGAGTCTTTTTCAATATCGGCCTTATATAGATTCTGTTTTGTAAATAACAGGCAGTATTCACTGCTTCAGCCCAGAAGTGTTTAGGGGTTGAATTATCATTTAACATGGTTCTGGCCATCTCCTGAAGTGACCTATTTTTCCTCTCAACTACACCATTCTGTTGTGGTGTTCTAGGTGTTGAGAAGTTGTGAAGGATACCATTATCCTCACAGAACCTTTGAAAACTTTCGTTTTCGAATTCACCCCCGTGATCACTTCTGATTGAAGTAATGCATACTCCCTTTTCATTTTGAACTCTTTTGCAGAGATTATAAAAGGCCTTAAAGGACTCATCTTTGTGGGATAGGAATAAGACCCATGTCCATCTAGTATAGTCGTCCACTATAACTAATCCATATCTTTTACCACTTACCGAGGCTGTTCTTGTGGGTCCAAACAGATCAATATGTAACAGCTCAAGAGGTCTAGAAGTGGAAACAATGTTTTTACTTTGAAAAGAACTTTTTACTTGTTTCCCTTTCTGACAAGCTTCACAAAGAAGATCATCTTTATATGACATACTTGGTAGTCCTCTTACGAGGTTGTGCCTGTTCAGCTTTGAGATTAACCTCAAGCTTGCATGACCAAGTCTTTTATGCCATAACCAATGATTTTCTTGTACAGAAACTAGGCATGATACATTTTGACTTGATAGTTCCCCAAGTTTAATCTTATAAAGATTGCCTTGCCTCTTTGCAGTAAAGAGAAGGGACCCATCAGAGTTTTTGACTGTACATTCACCTTTGTTAAAGGCAACATCATATCCACTGTCACATAATTGACTTATGCTAAGTAGATTATGTTTAAGACCTTTAACATAAAGAACTTTATCAATACAAGGATAGGGTGGTATACCAATCTTACCTACGCCAGCTATCATCCCTTTCTGATTCCCTCCAAAAGTGACTGTCCCACCAGTCTTGGGTAGGAGGCTTTGGAACATACACCTTTCTCCCGTCATGTGATGTGAGCACCCACTATCCAGGTACCATGATTGGAGTTTCTTTCCTGCTGTTAAGCATGTCTGCAACAGGAACAATTTTATCCTTAGGTACCCAGATTGACTTGGGTCCTTTTTTGTTAGCTCGAAGGGTATTGAATACTCCCCTCTTAGGCAGGTGTCTGCATTTGGACGTTATATGTCCAGGTTTCCCACAGAAGTAGCAAACATCTGTTTCCTCATCATGAATATATTTCTTTCCCTTGTATCCATGTCCTGACCTGTCATTTGGTCTCTTACAACCTTCATATTTTAAAAGTTTTTTGAGGTTGTCAGAGCCCTTGACAAAGTTTGACAGATCCTTCTTTAGACTGTCAATTTCCTCATGAAGTTTTACAACATCATGTGGTTGACCTCTTAAGGAAGTATCTGCTTCAACTTTCAGAAGCTTCTCAACTAGCCTTTTGTTTTCTGCGTTGAGATTTCGAATCTCTATGGAAAGATTGCTTTCTCTATCCCTTGAATCCTTATAAGATTTATAGGCTTGAGCAGCATCATTCCAGAGAGTTCGCCTCTCCATATTTGTAGTTTCATTTTGCCTTGAAAGCTCTGCAAACTTTTTCTGTAAATCCTCCTTTTCACTTTCTAGTTGTCTAACGTTTTCTTCTAAAGCTTCTTTTTCTTTTGAAAGTGATTTGGATGATTTCTTTAAAGTTCTGTAGGCCTTTGACAAGATAGAAGAGTTTGAAAGTAGTTCATGATAAGCTTCTTGAATTGAATCTAAGTCATTAAAATCTACCTCATCTTCTTCTTCTGGCTCAGAGGAATCAGTTGAGGTGTCCGCCATCAGACATATGTGTGCTTCCTCCTCTTCTCCTTCGTCCGATGATGAGTCATCGTCCAGGTCTTCCCATGTGGACATCAGAACTTTCTTGCCCTTTCCTTTGCTGAAGAATTTCTTCTTCTTGTCTTTGCTTTTGTCAAGATCTGGGCACTCTGATTTGAAGTGTCCTGGCTTTTTGCATTCGTAGCATATAATTGGACTCTTCTCCTTCTTTTCTTTGAAGTCTTTCTTCTTCAGGTTTCTCCATCTGGATCCACCTTTCTTTTTCCACATAGAATGTATCCTTTTGGATATAAAGGATAGTTCATCATTCTCGTCTGAGTCATCATCTTCATATTGTTCGTCTGATGATGTTTCAGCTTGCATGGCTTTGGACGATGATGCTTTTGATCCGCTGTCGCGCACGGATCAAAAACGAGTGATTTTGAAAGTATAGTTACGGCAACGACAACTCGAGTATCGTTCTCAAGGATTCTTGTATTATTATCAATCAATACAGTAACGATTAATGGGGGGGTTTGATTATGATATCAAGAAAAAGGGATTAAAATAAATTATGATTATCAAGTAAGCTAAAGCGAATCAACCTACTGTATCGACTTCCAACTTATCATTGATCCCTATAAATTCCAATTCCCTAAACGGATCAGATCCTATTCGGCTATAATAACTACTGACAAGCGCAATAGAAATTATACAGCGTATGTTCCTGAATTCCGGATTAAGCAAACGGAAATATGATCAAACGCGATAATGCAAAAGCTACGTTAACGCGAAATTGATTCAAGATCAAACAACCAATCGAATTTAAGAATTATATCCTATAACAACAATCAAATTAAGCAATCAATTGAGATTATTGAAATAAATCAAAGGAAACAGATTGATATGGAATTTATAAAAGAACCTTAAAGTGGAATCCGATTACAGCAGATCGATTCTTCGGAACTTAGTTCTCCATTACAATTGTTCAAAACCTTCTAAAAGAATTTCGTGAACAGTGAATGAGAGTCTACAGTAAAAACGTGTACAGTACGCGGCCCTCTGTTCTATATTTATAAAGTTTTAAACTGCTAATGCGGATCACCACGGCCGTGCTGAGGAATTAACCACGGGTGTGGTCCTTGCATAGTCTGGAGGTCCAATCTACGTGCTTTCCGAGCACGGTCGTGGTAAATTAACCACGGCCGTGGTCCTTGCATAGTCTGGAGGTCCAATCAACGTGCTTTCCGAGCACGGTCGTGGTAAATTAACCACGGCTGTGCTCGGAAAGTTGACGCTGATGCAAAACTTTCACTGATTTCTGCTTGGCCGTGGTTATTTCACCACGGCTGTGGTGGCTTAGCACGGCCGTGCTTAGGCTACCACGGCCGTGGTATTCCAGCAGAGGTTTCCAACGAATATTAGAACGCCTCAATCTGATTCCTGTAGCTCCAGTTATGAATCTTCCATTGAAAGCTGCTAATGCTGAAAATAAAATACGAAAATTAAATAAAGCTAGAAACAAACTTAAATATGAAAACACACTAAAATGGTGAAACTAATGAAATAAACTAAGGAAATGCCTAAGAATAACAGTAGAAGAATGTGCATGAAAATGCACTGATCACTTTCCTTGGCTTCTGGACACTGAGCGCCAGAGACTTATTTTTCTTACCATCACTATCTTGATGCAGTTCTAGTTCATGCACCTTGAGGGTTCCCACGAGTTCTTCTAAGGACATATCGTCCAGTTCCTTCATTGTTCTCAAAGCTGTAACCTGTGGTCTCCATTTCCTAGGTAAACTTCTTAGAATTTTGTTAATATGTTCATAGTTATTATAATCTTTACCATGTGCTCTAAGTTCATTTAGTATGGTTTGAAACCGTCCAAACATACTTTGTATGTCCTCATTTTCTTCCATACTAAACAACTCATATTGACGAGTAAGGAGACTGAGTTTGTTACGTTTTACCTGAGTGGAACCCTCATATGTTAATGCAAGAGTGTCCCACATTTGTTTTGGGCTTTTGAGACTGTGCACCTTATTGTATTCCTGTTCGCTTAGTGCACACATGATGATGTTTCTGGCTCTGGAGTTGAGATAAAATCTTTGTTTTTGCTCTTCCGTCCATCTAGCCTTTGGGATTTCGTTGAGGCTTGCATCAAGCGGAATATAATCGCCCATCTCCACAACTTCCCACATGTCAATATGGCTAGATTCAAAGAATGCTATCATTCTTTGTTTCCAGTAGTCATATTTGACACCCTTGAAGAGTGGTGGTCTGTTCACAGCTTGTCCTTCGTTTTCCATCTTTCTCAGGATCTTTCCTCTGTTCTGTTAAGAACTCAACCCAAGAGGTCGAGCTCTGATACCAACTGAAATGTAGAGAAATACACTAGAAGGGGGGTTGAATAGTGTATTTAAATTTTCTTTGGAAAACTTTAGCTAGTGTGAAGATAGTGTATCTTTTCGTTTTACAGAACTTAGTAAAACAAAAAAAATAAGCTATCGTCCAGTCGATTAAAAACAATAGTCCAAAGAGACTACTCTTCTTCTTTTTCGTTTAAATACACGTAATGGATAAACTTGGATAAAAAGGTGTATAGAAACTTTTTCGTAGTATGTTGAAGAGATAGTTTGAAAGAAATGCAAGTAAGCTAGAAGGCGAGAGAATAGAATACGTGGTTTTATACTGGTTCACTCAACTGAGCTACGTCCAGTTCTCCTTCAAAAACTTTTGAAGGGTTCTACTAATCAAAACTGATTACACTCAAGTATTCTAACTTTGCCACTTCTGGCTACAAGTATTCTCTGGGCCACTTCTGGCACACCCTTAATCTCTCCTTGAGATTAAACACAAAAATCAAGTATTCTTTAACACTAAGCCACTCCTGGCTTTCCAAACATAATTGTTTGATATTGTAAGTAAAATATAACTCTCAATGAGAGGATATTACAATAAGAAAGAGTATATAGACTCGCTTAGCAAAGCTAAGATGAATGCTCTTTTCGCTTATGATCGTCCAGTCGTTTTGACAGGGATTCAGCTCTTTTTCAATTTTCGTCGTCTCTTTTTAAATTTCGTCTTTTTGATATGTGAGCTCATTCTTCTATATATAGGAAGCTTGTTGAAAGATATCCGTTGAGGGATCAGTTCCTTTTCCAAGAGCGATTCTTTCTGTAGCATATGGCCGTTGTCACATTTTGACTTAGAGTGAAGTGATGGAAGTGACAGCCGTACTTGTAGCGTCTCTCCTACTCGTACTTTTTCTGCAGAGAGAAGCTTCTTCTTTTCCTGTTCAGCACTATTCGAAAAGATCAGACAGAATGGCATGTTAAAATATGAGAGAGAGAACGTTGCCTTATATCGTAGAAAACGTATTTTCAAGACAGTAACAACAGTGAGTGTTATTCAAGCGTTGGACGCTTGTTCTCACAGGAGCATTGGACGCTGCCTGTAGGTTTCTTATAAAACACATTTGGACGCTCACTTTATTAAAAACATAGAGTCCAGGTTTGAGAGATACAATACCATTGCGGGATTGGACGATGTAAATCCTATAACACTCAAACTAGATCATTAGATACTTCAAAATTTATCCTTTAGTTATTATCATCAAAACCGAAATTTGATGGGTTTGGACATCGTCCAAGGTCTTAAAACCTAACACTCTAGCCGTGGTTCCACATTAATCCTAGGGAGGCCATTCCTCATGACAACCAGGACCAAAATTGATGTGCAATTTCCATGGAGTTTGGTGATGATATTATGCAGTTCAACATCTTTGAGGCCATGAAACATCCCACAGAAGGCCACTCACTTTTCTATTTAGACGTTATTGGTTTTAGGGTTGATAGTTACACTTATTTACATTCTGAATTTTATAATTTTGATGATTTTGTTGAGTTTGTTGATTTTAATTGTATTTGTGATGATGCATTTGAGTGTGCCATTTGTGCAAAGATTAGTATTGCTATTGCTATAGGTGCAGAATTAAAGGAAGCTGATGTTGTAGCAAAAGATGTGGTGGTACCAACAAATATTTTGGTGGCTACAAATAAGCTTCCATTGCCTTTAATTATGCAACCACCATCCATAGAGTTGTAGCCTTTGCCTGCACACTTGAAGTATGCTTACTTAGAGGCCAATAACCAGCTTCCAATGATCATTTCAAGCACCCTCCAAGCTAACCAAGAGGAGAAGTTGCTGCAAGTTTTGAGAGGCCATAGGAGAGCCATTGGTGGACTCTAGTTGACCTTCCTGAAATTAATCCTGCCATCTGCATGCACGGGATATTATTAGAGGATGAGTTCAAACCAATGCCATTGCCACAGAGTTGACTTAACGCCACCATTCAGGATGTGTTAAGAAAGAAGTCATGAAGTTGCTTGCAGCGGGGATCATTTACCCCATTTCAGATAGCAAGTGGATTAGTCGACAAGTGGTTCCTAAGAAGTCTGGGATAACTGTGGTGAAGAACCAAGACAATGAATTGGTTCCAACTAGACAAAGAACCTAGCTTTATTATTATTATTTTATTCTATTACGTTTATTGGCAGTTAAAAACCGTTAGAAATTGCATGGAAAAAGTGTTTTTAAAAGGATTCACATCTTAATCAAAGAAGTATATCATTCAAACCAACAAAACAAATTAACCAAAATCAAAGATATAAATTATTCAAATATCAAATAATTTTCGATAACAAAGCATCCTTGTGATTTTCAAAAAGCCAAAAAAAATCAACTCCAGATCTATGAACTGGAACGCCATTCGAGTCGTCTCTGTCGCAGAAGAGAGGTTCGGCTGGGATGCCATTCAAGTCAGATCTGCTCTCATGGGCTTGTTCGTGTTGGACTCGAGCTTGAGCGGGTCAAAACTAGAACACTTGATTGCAGGCTCGACAATGGAGTCCGTGAGGGTTTTACGCGTCGGAGTACCAACAGCAGCGTGACGAAGGGCTGGGGAGAGGTAAGAGAGGTGGAGACATTTTCATGGAGGCAGGGCAGCTCGTAGCGGAGTATTTGGTTTCCCAAGGGCTGCTGTCGTGTGCCCAACTCACTGCCGTCGAAGTGGCAGAACCACAAGACTCCAACAGAGGGTGGCGGTTGATGCTGGTGCAACTTGGGAACGCTGATAGGAGGAGGAAATTGGGGTTTGATGAGTTTGGGCAGAAGAAGAGGAGGAGGGGGAGTTTCAGCGAGAGCAATGGGAGTCAAAGGTGAAGATAATAATGGTGGATTGTAGATCTGGTTTCTTAAACTGAATATGAATTGTGTGGTTTTCTTTGGTTTGTGTGGTTTCATATCAGGTTTCATTGATTTTTCATGTCAGTTTTTCAATCTCTAGCAGTTTTTAACCGCTAGAAAATGTAATAGAATAAAATAATAATAAAGTTAATGCCATGTCATCACTTAATGTCCAAAATAGACAGAAATGACTAAAACTATGGGTGGAAAAAAAGTATGAGGACTTTTATCGGTCGTAAAATAGTTTAGGGACCAAAACCATAAATGTGAAAAAGTTTAGGGACCAAAAACATAGTTTTCTCTTTAACAAAAGTAGTATCAACTGGATTCTTTAGCCAAGCCTTTATTGCAACACATATAACGATAACACCGATTATACTCAACACTTATCACTTTGAAGAAAACATTAATATTAATTACCCATAGATAATCCATAATATGATAAACGTGCATAAGAGAAAGTGGTGCATATAGACTGTGTTCAAAGGTCAACAAAATTACAAATTCAAATAAAAAATATACAGAGATGAATACAATTTCTCACGGGGCTATACCCCAACTTTCAAGGATTAGCATACAATTAATAGAAGAGAAAACTTTCTATCTAGACTAGCAAGTGAATTGCTAATTTATTTCTCCAAAATGAAGAAAGCTTTCCTTGTAAAATACAATTTTAGAATTATAATTTTGTCCTCTAATACTAATCTCCTTAGACATTTGAGTGCTTAAATCAAAGCAGCCAAGCTCACTGTCCTCTAGATCTTTTATGAATAATATATCACCCTTCTTTCCCACACCAATTGGCCTCCCAAAAGAAGGTAAAGGTCCAATGGTGAAAAGTTTGGTCCATGATTCCCTGACACCAAACTCCCCCAAAATTGATATGTCAAGGTAATTACTCCCGAAAGAGTTTGAAATCATTGCAATGGAGCCATTGAACACCTTCAAGTATCTATTCACATATTCAAAATTAGTACGCCAACCTATTGGTGTTGTGTGGAACACCTCATTGCTCATGTCAAATGATACCAACACGTCTTCCTCTACTGTTCCTTTGTCATGGCGATTGGTGCCCCACCAATGCAATGACCCATTCAAGTTCACCGCAGAACCAAATGGTTTCCATCTAACAGAAGCATAAGTCATATTAAGATCAAGTTTTTTCCATGAGTTTCGTTTCAAGCTATAAATCTGCCAAAACTCCTCTATATCCTGTGAATGATCTACAAAGCAAGTTGCATGCTGAAGCAACTTAAAATCATCATTCACATTATCATACCCAAAACAATGAATGTGGACCCAAAAGGCAGTACCCAACACTTGAGCAGAAGGAATAATCTTGAATTCCTTAGTTGCAGGGTTCCATAACATAACATCTTTATCTCCATGCCGGCGTTTGTATCGAACGACACCAATCGTACCGTTGTCACAAGAGTCGAGAAATTTGATGCTTATGACGCCCTCCTCGTGACAAGGAGATGGCAAATCTAATTCAACCTTTTTTTCAAACCTCTCACCGGAAACCAAAATCGGATTTGGAAGTTCTTCTGAGGTTTGTTGTCTTACAAGTAGCGATGAACCATCGTCATCTTTGAATAAGTAGTTTTGCATATACATTTGCTTGAATCGAGGGTTTTCAAGCAAATTTAACCAGGATTTCTGCACACCCCTGAATCGATTCAAAGACTTAATGGGCAATTTTGACAAAATAAGCAGTGCAACATCACTAGGCATGTAGATGTTGTGTTTAATGACCATTTCCTTCTTTGTGGCTGCTGCCATTTTGTAAGTATATATAACTGTGTAATGTTGCTTCCACTCAAAATGTATGAGTGGTTTGGATGTATAGAAAATTGGCTCAATGCAATTCTGTAATGAAAATGAATATATTTATCAAGGAGAATCTTTGTGTGTTTTAGGATAGACAAAAGGGTGAAGGAGAGAGAATGAGATGCGGAGAATGAGAGAACATAGTAATGAATGAGTGTTTAGTATGAGAGGTAGGGAGGGACAAGAGATACAGCTAGTGGACAAATAATGGTCAGTTGAGAGAGTTGAGGTCAGGATTCACCTTGGGTTGTGCAATTTATAAGCAACGAGAATTTTAGTTTCTGTTTGCCATAACATTTCTCATTCCACCAATTTGCCCATGGATTGTTGACTGAATTAATGAGTTCCATATCAGTCACTTTTTTTTTTTACTGGATCCATATTAGTCATTTTTAAAAATTAATTTTTTATTATTTTCAATTAATATGTTTTGGCTTACATATTTACAATTTAAAATTTTTAAGATATATACCTTTGATTAAATTTTTGCCCACTAAAATTAGTATTACCATTCATGAAATTCAAATCAATCAATGACATTCATTGACCAATGACCACTTTAGATTTAGTGTTTACTATATTATAATGCAATTTTTTTTTTGGTCCTGGGTCAGAGACCATAGGTGTCCCGCAACCCACTGGGTCAGAGACTAATATCGCTCGTAGTGCGTGGCTGCCACTGGTCCAAGGAAATTTTGCACACAGAGGGAATCGAACATGGGTTCTCCCGCTAAATAGATCGTTCCCCCTCATGTGAACGCAGCGGGGCCTTACACCACTGCGCCAACCCTTTGGGTTATATTATAATGAAAATGGGACTTTACAACAAATAGAAAGTGTTAAGTGCAAATATCATAAGTATTTAACACATGAGTTGATTTTCATATATAGTCAGGATAAAGATTATTTTTAGAATATTAATCAGTTAGAAATTATTTTAAGTATAATTTTAAAATAATTATGCAAAAGTCTAACAACATTACAATTTATTATTAGATGATAATAATGTAAAATGTTATTTAATTTAAAATTTATTAAATATATTTAATATTTTTATTTTTATATGACTAGTACTATAGCATGTCCAATGCATTAGATAATACTTATTTTATATAAGTAATATTATAATAAATAAATGTTTTAAATATATAAATTATATTAAAAAATTGGCTCAATGAAATTTTAGAAATAATTAATTATTCATTCAATTAAAAGATTTTGTACCTTTTCAGATTTTATATCTACTTATTAGAATTATGTCTTCTTATTTCAACAAAAAAAAAATTACTTTATAATTAGACTGGGTATTTCCTATCTTCCTTACATTTAATTATAAATGTCTTCTTTTTCAATATCAATATATTTTTTAATTAGGTTATTTTTTTCCTTTTCCTTTCTTTTCTTATGTATTTGTAATGTATACATGTCCTATTTATTAAATGTCTTTCCTATTTATAAACCATTTTCTTAATATTTTATCCTTTTATTCTTTTTTCTATTTTATATTACCTTAATTCATCAATAATATTTAAAATTTCCATAACTCAAATTATTTTGTAAACACTCTTTCTTAATATTTTATTCATAATTCAAAACTGGATTATGTATTTACTATTATTATATTTTATTTCTGTTATTATTTGTGTTTGTTAATTTATCTTTTCTCTTAAGTATTTTTATAATTCATCAACAAAATTTGAATTTGTCATAACTTAATTTGACTTTTAATATTCTTTCCTAATATTTATTTATAATTCCAAATTAAATTTATTAATTTTGTGTGTTTTTCTATTTAGGGAATTAATAAAGATGTCAAAATTATTTAAGTCTTCTCCTTTTCCTCCGAGGTCAATGCCATGTTTCTCATCTTGAAAATGTGTTGAAGACTTTGTATTTACAAAAAGATTGGTTCAATACAAGTTTAGAAACCAGAATTAGTCAATGCCACAATGATTCAATCTTTAATTTTCGTAATCGAATTGCATGAAAGAGGTTCAAAAGATTCAATCTTTTACTATTCTTATGAATTTAGAAATCAACGTGTAATTGAATCATCATAAATTCATAATCAACATCAAGTACGAACCCTCGTCCAAGCATTAAAAAAAAAGGAAAACTTTAAATCCTAATAATCAAACAAATGAAAACCTGCTCTTATACCACTTGTTGGAATTTAATCTTTATCCCTTACTTTAATATTGTTTATTTTTTATGTGGAAGCCAAAATTCACTGGTGCATGACCTAGAATAAAGGTCCTAGGATCTACAACATGCCTGATTATTAAGGATTAGATAAAGTACCTGGTTCCGTAGTTGGTTCCTGATTTAAGAGTTCTTCGACAATTATTGCAAAATCTTTGCGGCAATCTATCACGAACACGAACAATAACATTATGATTCTTCCTCAACCAGAGTCTCTTTATTCCTCAATGGGACCTTCGTAACTCTTCAGATGGGGAGAAGAGAAATTATGTGTGACGGCTTGGTATATTGGGGACCATAGCCTTCTTATAGTGTGTTAACCTAATAGGGTTCCCATTATCCCCTAATGGGCCAACAATGACGTTTGCTCATTTAAGCCCATATCACCTTATTTAGTAGTCTAACATGCTCACTTAATTTGACCACATAAAATAAAGCCCACTAATGATAAATAGCTAATATAATTATCTTATAATATTAGCCCACATTAATTTTTGGAACATAAAATTCCAACAATCTCCCACTTGGGCTACATATTGTAACAATTATATCACAATTCCTTAGGCGTGCATCCGTACATTATTTATCTTTAGACTTCAACTTTAACAATATGGTCCATCTCATGTATCAATAATGGAACCACTGCGGCTTTTGTCACTTTGGTAAATGTGACTAGACCCCAATGACCACCACATCAATACACTCAATGACATAGATCATTCCATTACACATATATCTCTGATACCTGTAGATGATTATGTATTTGTTTTCATCAAAATTTAGCTTTGTTTGTCATCATCAAAAAATGGGATATTGTTAGAGTCTAAGACTTTGGATGTTGTCCAACCCCTCAAACTTCGGTTTTGATGATAACAAATGAGATTAAATTTTGAAGTACCTAATGTTTTATGTTTGAGTATTACAGGTACTACACCGTCCAATGCCTTCATGGTATTGTATTTCTTAAGCTCAAACTAAATATCGCTATGTGCTTATCGCGTCCAATATGTATATGGAAATTGTTTTTCTTAAGTATAAATCCAGCGTCCAATGCGCCGCCTGTAAAACAAGCGTCCAATGCTTTGTGAAAACTAGTGTGTAAACACTGTGTCCATTTGGGAAGTTTCCACTCGCTTATATACCTCACACAAACCATTTCTATCAAACAGTTATATAACACGTCCATTTTGTCAGGAAGTACACTTGTGCTTTTCGATGATGATTTCATTTCTAATGATCTGTTATTCCCTCTTTTTTCATACATGATATTTCATTTGAATATTCAAAAAGTGTTCCACAGGAGACAAGAAAGCTTCTCCCTGCAAAATCTTACAAGTAGTGGAGGCGCTGCACGTACTGTTGTCCCCTCTCTCTCTCCACCCCAAGCTAACATGTGGTAACGATCATATGATTGTAAGAGAATGGTTTTTGGCAAAGGCTCAGATCCCACAATGGATACCTTCACTCATAGGCCTATATATAGAGGATCAAGCTCATGAAGAAACCAACGAAGCATTCACGTCTTTTCAAAGAGCTGAAACTCTGCCAAAATATTTGGACAACCAACACTTGAGCGAAAAGAGCATTCTCTTAGCCTTGCTAAGTTATTCTGTGTAATCTATTTTATGTTGTAATATCCTTTCTGTGAGAGTTGATCTTTTTCTGTAATCAAACTTTGTAGTTTGGAAAGCCAGGAGTGGCTTGGTGGCAAAGAATACTTGGGTGTTGCTTTAATCTCAGGGGGAGATTAAAGGTGTGCCAGAAGTGACCTAAAGAATACTTATAGCTAGAAGTGGCAGGGTAGAAAATACTTGTTTGTAATCAAAGTTTTGCTTAGTGCAATCCTTCAAAAGGTTATTTTTGAAGGAGAATTGGACGTAGCTCAGGTTGAGTGAACCAGTATAAACCAACTATTTTTACTCTATTGTTTTTAGCTTACAAGTTATCTCTTGTGTTATTTCTTCGCATTAGACGCGCAAGTGTCCTTTATAAACATATTTGTGAAAGTACTTCATTTCTCGCTTGGACGATAACTTGAAAACGTAGTTCCATTGAACTGTTATACTGGATGATAGCTGTAACTCTATGTTTTACAAGTTCCTTGTAAAATCTAAGTTAAGATATCTCCATCTTTGCGAAAAGGTTTCAGTTTTATCTAACACGCTATTCAACCCCCCTTCTAGTGTGTTCTCTGCATTTCGATAGCCTAAGCGCTTATGCCATAGAGTGGTGAAATTCTCATTTAATTTACATTTTGTACCACGTGAATTTGTTTGCAATAGGAACACCCAATATCAATTAAAGACCCATAACTAACAACATTTAAATCATAAGAGAGACTAACTTTATTATTTCCAAATGAACAAGAATAACCAGATTTGTCCGAAATAGAAATAGATAATAAATTTCGTCTAATAAATGGTGCGACATATGTCTCAACCAAATCCAAATGAAAACGAGTCTTTAAAAGCAACCTAAAAGTTCCTATAGCTTCAACTGCAACTTTATTGCCATTGCCCACATAGATGAATCTTTCAGCAACACTTGGCGGATGACTCCACATGCAACTTTGTATATACATTCTTATGGGAGTAGTTTTCCCTTTTTCACACACCAAGCAATGTACTTGGGACACTTTTACTTCATATGTCTCACCTTCTTAAAGAAGTAAGTAAATTCCACATTCTTGTGCTTCTGTTTCTTCTTGATTGAGAAGAACTTTATGCAGTATCCTCAACTCTCTTCCTTTCTTAGTCTAAGAATGACATGGTTTGATCCAGAGTCATGATAAAGAACAACTTAGTTTTTATCTAGCGTCATGATAAATAAAGCCCCATTAGAGTTTCTCATAGTTAGAATGAGTCAATTCATCCAATTCCATGCAATTGAGAAAATTCTCAACTGACTCCTTTCAAACTTTAAAGTTTGTATCATGCAGCTTTGGGATTCCCAAAAATTGAGTAGTTAAAATAGCAGTGGTAGCAGCAACAACTAAAGAGAGAACAATAAACATACAATGCACAAGTAGTCTTTATGGTAAATTTAAAGACCCAAACAAGATACCTAGCGCACCATTAATCCTCAATCTTTGGATTGAAAGGACTAACTGCAAGTGGTACTCTCAACACAATGATCAGACATTGGTGATAAGTCCTGTCAAACAATGGCTGTCTTTGGATACTCCATTGCTCACATGGAAAATTAATCTAGTGATAACTCCTGTCAAATAATGATTGTCTTTGAACACTCCATTATTCACATAGAAAATCAATCCTTATAATCACCACACATCTACCATCGCAGGCACATAATTATCCAACCAAAATGCGTCTTCCTTTGGCCCGAGCACAATTCGCATGAATAATTAAACGCAACATATATGTAAATTCAATCAAATTAACCTACACAACAAAGGTTACTTTGGCAAAATGTTATTTTAATTTATCAAATCAAAAATACTAGATAATTTAATAAAAATGGGAGGTCTTAAATTTACATAATTTTCGCACATAAACACAAAACCCAAAATTATGTGTATATCACTACCTAGCGATCACATGACCGCATAACAATCCTTGAGTGAGATAAGTATCTCAACAAAAAAAAAAATTCACCGCCAAATCTTTATGTACACTGATTGAAAATTTCAATCACTAGTGTGGTGACCCGTGCAATGCATGGGCCTGTATTATGTTTTAAAATTTTGATAATTTATGTTTATTACATATTATTTAAGAGATGTAAACATAAAATTTAGAGTAGTGATTACAAATTAATAACTAATTTGATTTAAGTTTCAAAAAACTTCTTAGTACACCACATTTGACAATAAAAAATACTTTAAAAAAATAAGTTTTTTGTGTTAAAATAAAAAAAATAATACATTTTAACCAAAATTTTTGTGATGAATTTTTTCCTTCTCTTCATATGCATTTAAATTACATTTTATTAATTTCAAAATTATACTTTTTTTTTATAAAAACATAAATATATTACATTTTCATCTATGCAAATGTAGTAATAATACAAAATACTATAATGTGTGAATTTTTTTCCATCATTTTTAGTGACATAAATAGTATAATTTTACATATCCTATTATTTTATTTAAGATTTAGTACGATAAAATGATTTTTTAAATGCACTACTTATCACAGAAATAAATGCTACTCAAAATTCATGCCTATCAAACTCTAATTTCGAAAGTGGTTATAATTTTAAAAAACATCTTTCGTCATGAATTTGTGACATTTAAACTAATCAGAATTTCAAAATACTTATTATTAAATTAGTGAAGTCCCAAAAAATTTTTGGCACTAAATATATTTATATTTTTTGAATTCTATGTGTTGTATGCGATTATAGACAACTACTAATAAGTATTTCTCTTTAGACAGAAATGTCAATGAAGATGATTAAGAGATAGTATATATGTATGTATAAAATGTTTATAATAGATTCTATATGTCTATATAATAATTTTTAAACTTCCACCATTAAAGACAAATTATAATAGTTTACATGTCATAAAAACTACATACTACAGATTCTCTTACTATACACAGACTCAATTACATGGCACTTGTAATAAATAAAAAAGTGTTTGTCGAATTTCCATAGGCTTTTGCAAATTATATCAGAGACCTGCAAAAATGAAAAAAAAATAAGTTAAATATTTGGTGCATTTTTTTAAAGTAAATGCATAAATTAAGTGATAAGAAAATTGTTACTTTTATTTTCAATGAATCCCTTTCTCTCAAAACATAAAAAATGAACAATTCTATTATAATTTTAAACTTTCTTTCTTTTTAGCATTAATCAGAAGCAAAATTGGAGTCAAGAGATTTAAAGATTGAACCAAATAGGAAAGTTACAAGAAATTGAAGAAAAATGTTTACAGTATGAGCCCTCCATACTTTACAAATTAGTAAATGTTTAAAATAAAAAATGGTCAATTTTAATTATTAAATTGGTAGATTTTCAAACTTTTTAAAAAATGAGCAGTTTTAGTAAACAAAGATTAAAATCGTTTTAAAAATTTTAGTATTTTGTTAAAGGGAAACCTAAAAGCAAAACCACATAAAAATTTGTTTTAAAAACTGGAAAAAAAAATCAGTAAATGAAAACCATGATAAGAGTCATTCACTAGATGATAAAAAATTGGTGTAACATAATTACATAATTTTATAAATACACTACAAAAATGCTAAATAAAAGGAACACATAAAAAAAATTGAAAAATAAAAAAATAATTACATAATTATCAATAAAATAAATAAAATGTAACATAAAATCAAAATATAAATAAAAGTTAAAAAATGTTAAATCAAAATAGAAATAAAGAAAATGCTAACCTACGAAAAAAAGGAAATGCTAAAATAATAAAAATGCAATATTATACCAGCACCTATAGATCTTTAAAATGAAAAATAATAAAAATAAGAAACAAGCATTAGATTAGGATGACAGAACTTAGCTCCTTGAAATCTTTTCTACTGCTCTTAAAGACTTCAACCAATTTGATGCAAAGGTCTTGGATGTAGACTCTCTGTAATGTGGTATATTAAACAACAATTGAGAAACAAAAAAATAATTATAATGAAAAACAATTAAAAATAAGATGTGAACATTACCAAGATAGGATGGGAACACATTAATTAACTTTTACAAGTAAACAAAAACAATTTCATAAGATCTTGCAAAACACCAGGTAAAATGCAAGAATTTTTTTTCTTCTTCCCTATAAAAATACGAAGAAATAGAAACACATAAAAAAATATAAATTAAAAAACAAAAAAAAACACGAAGAAGAAGAAGAAAACATGTGTAAGCAAGAACAATTCCGTGCATAAGGTTTGTTGAAATTTGATGAAAAGTGATTTTGTTAAGAGTAACAAATAATAAAGAGATTATGCTCAATAAATAGAGATAAAAATAAATTGAAAAAATAAATAGAAAGATATAACATGTTATGTGGCATATTAATAGGTCAAAATAAATGTTGAAAATTAAATTGAAAAACACAATAAATAGAAAGAATAAATAAAAAAATGTAACATATAATTTATGACAAACTACATCTCAATCCTTGATTGTAGAAGATAATTTGACTATTTACTCTAAATTTATTGTAATTAGGAAGTTGATCATAAAAATATCCTTAATTGCTAAAATAATTTAATTATCAAATCATCCTTGTTTTGAACAAAAATAAAAGAAGTAAATTTAATAGAAGGAAAGTATTGTTCAAAAATTGTGCTCAACTATATAAGAGTTTTCGATCTTGACTTCTTTACGAATTAATATAAAGACAAAGATAAAGATTATACTACCTTTTAAAATTCATATAAATTCAAATACTCAATAGTGCACCATAGTTATTCTAGTTAATTTAAAATTATACCTTATTATAAAATAATCTTAATTAACTTAATTAAAACATATATGTTGATAATAATTAATTTAATTATTCAGAATTTCAAATCAACATATATATATACTTATCATAATTATTTTAATTACTATATTTATATAGTTTTATGAATTAAAAATAGATAAAAAATTTCTCTAAAAATTTATTTGTGTTGATAATAATTAATTTAATTATTCAAAATTTCAAATTAGTATGTATATATATATATATATATATATATATATATATATATACATATATATATACACACACACTTCTGATAATTACCTTAATTACTATATTTATATAGTTTTATGAATTAAAATAGATAAAAAGTTTCTCTAAAAATTTATGTGTTGATAATGATTAATTTAATTATTCAGAATTTCAAATCAGAATACATAGACTTATCATAATTATCTTAATTACTATATTTATATAAATTTATGAATTAAAAAATAGATAAAAATTTTCTCTAAAAATTTCCCGCTCAAATGTATAAGAATTCCCTCCAAAACTTCTTTACTTTTATTAATATAAAGATATCAACAATGTTCTAATAAACCATATAATTTAGACAACACAATAAATTATATAATATATATATATATATATATATATATATATATATATAATTATATAATTTATATACAAAAGAAAAAGAGAAATGCTAGCAACACACTATCACACTCTTTTGAATACACTTTCCATGATTGGTTAATATTTATTGGAAATCACAAATTTTTATGGGTCCCACCTATTATTTAATGACTCTCTCCTGATTTTGTAGTTTTCAATAAACTCCAACCAATGATAGGGTGTGTGTTAGGAGGGGTGTGTTAGAGAGTGTGTTACTAGCACTCCTCAAAGGAAAATCTAAATTGCTTCACGGTGGAAAAAAAAAAAAAGAATTGCGATGCCAAAAGAAAACTGAGTCCAAATCAAAATCAAATGGCTTTAACCATTTGTAAAACAAGATGGCTACAACTAGAAGACGTTAGCGGCTACGTAAGACTTTCGGGTTACCATCGCTCCTTCCACTTAAACCAATCTATCGAAAGGGCTACTAGACCAATTACTTCAAGTACCGAAACCAAAAAAAAAAAATTACCGCTGGTCCAAAACAATATCAAAGTGAGTTCTACTAATTTAAAGTTCTTGCACAACAAACAATTACAAGTAATGATTACTCAAAAGACAAACATACACCCCACACACGCGTGTGTAGTTATTAAAAATCATTTATATTTTTATTTGTTACTAATAAGATTCTCTATAATATTTTTTAAAATTATTTATTCCTAAATTACTAATTTTAAGTTATAAATAAGTCTAGAGAATTTTAATTTGCAAAGTTTTAACCATTGAAAGAGGGGAAAAAAAGGTAATTTTTAGTCATTTTCTTTATTATTATTTTTACGTTATATAAATTATTAAGTAGGTCCATAAACTATTTAGGAATTTTCAAATATGCTAATAATTTTTTAATTAGGTCCTTGCTCATATAATTTTTTTAATTGAGTCTCTAGGACTTTTAAAACCATCATGAATTGTCATTTTCTTTTCTGGTGGTTTCAAACTGTCATGGTCAGAGACCTAGCTTTTTAATTTAGGAACGCAAACAAACAAAAAATAGTCTAAAGACCTTTTTAAAAAAAAAAAATAGTTTAGGGACCTACTTAGTAATTTAACCTTATTTTTATGGGCAATTTTATGTAAATATTGCACTTTAAGTTCTTGTGTTTTTATAATATTAGCCCTTATGACTAATTTAGTAACACTTTTTATAATTACCTATTTCATTAATTAAATGTCATTTCAATTTTAGTAACACTAATTTAGTAACACTCTTGGAAGTGTAACTCACATAGGTAAACTTATATACTAATGACGATGCTATCTTGTGTAGGGTCTTTCTGATGTCCTTGAAAGGACCCGCGCTAAGCTGGTATACCCGACTTCCGCCGAGGTCCATAAACTCATTTGAAACTTTGGCCCAATGGTTCGTTTCCCAATATGCAACAAGTCGGCCACATCACACTACGTCTGTTGCCATAGTGAACTTAAGCCAAGCTGATGACGAACCCTTGCAAAAATTCATGGAGCGGTTCTTAGCCATATCTGTAGGAATCAGAGATCTCGACCCTGGAGTGGCCCTTCATTCCATGATAGCAGTGCTACGTCTCAGACCGTTTACTGATAGCCTATGCAAGAAATGAACAATCAATATGGATGAGTAACGACATTACGCAGCCGGTTACATCCAGATGGAGGAATTGTCCAAGTTCCATAACAAGATGCATCAAACCGATGCAAAGAAGAGTGACACTCAGAAGGAAAAGATAAAACCCACAAAAGATAGAGATTTCAAACCTAGAAGGATGCCCCGCCAACCTAGGTATGCCACTTACACTCCCCTCAATGAGTCCAGGCCGAGAGTCCTAGAAGAAGCTTTCAACGCTGAAATTCTTTCCCTCCCTCCACCGTCCCACACGACAGACAACATGGACAAAATGAAGCATTGTCGTTATCACCAATGCTTTGACCATTCAACTGAAGATTGCATTGCTTTAAAGGATGCCATAGAAGAGTTAGTTCAGCGAGGTTGCTTGAATCAATACATTAAAGGATACCAACCTGGTCAAGGTGGTTATCAAGGTAGCGAATGCGGAGACTAAGGTGGTTCTCGAAGAGGCCGAGGTGGTCGCGGAGCACATGAACATGATAATCACTGGAACCAACAAGGGGGGTGACTCTAAGCAGAACCAACAAAATAACCAAGGTGATGGCAGAGTATGAGGGGTGATAAATGCTATTGCTGGAGGTTTTGCAAGGGTAGTTGCAGTAACTCGACCAAGAAGAAACATCTCCGCGCCATACATAATGTAAATATAGTGGATCATATCCCAAGATGATCGTTGCCTCAGATTTCCTTCATTGATGATGATTTTGTTGACCCTAACCCAAAACAAGATGACCCCATGGTAATCATCGTGGTCATAGTAGATTGGGGAGTAAGGGAAACACTTATCGATTAGGGAAGTTCAGTCGATGTCCTGTATTGGTCAACTTTCTTGAGGTTAGATATTTCTCATGACATTATCAAACCTTGAAACAGAGAAATACACTAGAAGGGGGGTTGAATAGTGTGTTTATAATTTCTTCAAAAAACTTTAACCAATGTGAAGATAGTATATCTTAAGTTTTATAAGAACTTAGTAAAACAAAAGATTATGTTGTCGTCCAGCGGTTCAAAAGAAACAGTCCAATGAAACTGCTTTTTCTCGCTTTTCGTTAGAACACACGTAAAAGATTATCTTAGATAAAATGTGTAAAGAAACACTTCCGTAGTATGTTGAAGAGATAGTTTAAGAGATATGCAAATAAGCTGGAAAGCGAGAGAATAGAACACTTAGTTTTATACTGGTTCACTCAACTGAGCTACATCCAGTTCTCCTTCAAAAACTTTTGAAGGGTTCTACTAATCAAGATCTGATTACTCTCAAGTATTCTAAGCTTGCCACTTCTGGCTACAAGTATTCTTTAGGCCACTCCTGGCACACTTTTAATCTCCCCCTGAGATTAAAACAAACCCAAGTATTCTTTAACACTAAGCCACTCCTGGCTTTCCAAACAGAATTGTTTGAGTATAGAAGGAAAGAATAACTCTCTATAGAGAGGATATTACAATAAGTATGAATACACAGAATCGCTTAGCAAAGCTAAGTAGAAAGCTTGTTTTTCTTAAGTGTTGATCATCCAGTCGTTTTGACAGAGATTCAGCTCTTTATGAATTTTTCGTCAGTCTGATACATGAGCTCATTCCTCTATTTATAGGCAGCTTGGTGCAAAGTATCCGTTGTGGGATCTGTTCCTTTGCCAAGAGCGGTTCTCTCCAAAGCATATGATCGTTGTCACGTTTTGACTTAGGGTGGAGAGTTAGAGGAGACAACAGTACATGTAGCGCCTCTCCTACTTGTACTTTTTCTGCAGAGAGAAGCTTTTTTTTTCCTGTTCAATACTATTCGAAAAATCAAGTAGAATGACATATTAGAATGAGAGAGAATAATCGTTGCATTACATAGAATCACCATTCAAAACATATTGCCTTATTATATTATTTTTTAAGATAGAAACTACAGTGTGGGTTATATAGTCATTCGACGCTTGCTCTCACAAGAGCATTGGACACTGACTGTAGTATTCTTACAAAACACATTTGGACGATTTTCTTATTAAAACATAACATCGAGGTTTGAGAGATACAATACCATTGCGGCATTGGACGACGTAAATCCTATAACACTTAAACAAGATCATTAGATACTTCAAAATTTATCCTTTAATTGTTATCATCAAAACCGAAATTCGAGGGGTTGGACATCGTCCAAGGTCTTAGAACCTAACAAACCTTACGATGAACCTTTGGTGGGTTTTGCAGGTGAGCGCATTCACACTCGCAGTTATGTTGAACTACTAACAACCTTTGGAGTAGGCAAGTTATCTCAAGCAGTCATGGTGAGATACATTCTCATCGATGCCGATACGTCCTATAACGTGCTTATTGGGCAACCGACTTTGAATGTGTTAGGAGCTATTGTTTCAATGCCACATCTGGCCATAAAATTCCTATCATCTAACATAGACATCATCACTGTTAAGGCTGACCAGAAGGAAGCCCGCAAGTGTTACGCCAAAAGCCTCAAGATAGAGCCTTATAGTCTTAAAATTTCACAGGTAGCCAACGTCAACCACTCAAATTACTCGTGGAATGACTTTGACTAGAGGTCTGACTTTGAAGATACTCGACCAAGTCCCATCGAAGAGATATATTCTTTCCAGCTAGGTAAAGAAGCTAATCAGTGTACCAAACTTAGTCAACTGATGGATAACAAAATCAGAAGCAATATCCAGGAAGTACTCCAACAAAATGCAGACCTTTTTGCTTGGAGTGCCTCTGACATGCCCAACATAGATCCAAATTTCATTTGCCATAAACTAGCAATCTTCCCTGAAGCCAAACCGATTGCTTAGAAGAGGAGGAAGTTGGGTGAAGAAAGACGTAAGGTAGTAGAAGTTGAAACAGAGAGACTACTCAAAGCTAATTTCATCAGGGAGGTCGTCTACACAACCTAGCTTGCCAATGTGGTGATGGTAAGAAAAAGCAATGGAAAATGGAGAATGTGTTTCGATTACACTGACCTCAACAAGGCTTGTCCGAAGGATGCTTATCCTTTACCCAGCATAGATCGGCTAGTGGATGGAGCCTGTGGTTACAAGCTGCTCAGCTTCTTAGACGCTTATTCTGGCTATAACCAGATTAAAATGTACCTTCCTGATGAAGAGAACATAACCTTTATCACAAAAGGTGCTAACTATTACTATAAGGTGATGCCGTTTGGCCTTAAAAATGCTGGTGCTAATATCAGCGTTTGGTGGGAATGATCTTCAAAGAGCTGATTTGCAAGAACGTGGAGGTGTATGTGGACGATATGGTCATCAAATCCAAGATTCCAGAAGAATACAACAAGTACTTAGCTGAAGTCTTCTCTAAACTCAAACAACACAATATGAGACTAAACCCTGAGAAATGCACTTTTGGGGTAGGTGGAGGCAAGTTTTTGGGTTTTATGCTCACTTATAGGGGGATCGAAGCAAACCTAGATAAATGCAAAGCCAGAAAGTGTTAATGAAGTACAAAAGTTGACTGAAAGACTAGCCTCCCCATCCAGATTTCTACCAAAGATGGCTGAGAAGGCAAAACTATTCTTCAAACTGCTAAAGAAGCCACAAGAATTCCTTTGGGATGATGAATGTGACAGAATGCTTAGGGAGTTCAAGACGTTCCTTGCATCACCTCCAATTCTGACACAACTTACTCCAGGGACTGAGCTATTACTCTATCTATCCGTTTCTAACACGACCATTAGCTCGGTACTAATTTAGGAAGAAGGAAAGAAGCAACAACCTGTCTACTTCACTAGCTGAGTGTTACAGGGGGCAGAAGTGCGATACCAAATGATTGAGAAGCTAGCCTTAGCGTTGGTGAACTCAACTAGGATGATACGGCCATTCTTTCATTGTCATCAAGTCAAGGTAAAGACTGATCACCCTATCAAACAGGTACTTAGGAAACCTGAACTGGCGAGAAGAATGGTTGCATGGTCAGTTGAACTCCCCGAATTTGGCCTCAAATTTGAACCACGAGGACCAATTAAAGCCCAATGCTTGGCTGACTTCTTAGCTGAGCTCCCACCAAAAGATGATGATAAAGATGACTTGTGGCTTTTGTTTGTAGATGGAGCATCTAGCACCAAAGGAAGTGGAGCTGGGATCACTTTAGAAGGACCAGAAGATGTGTCACTAGAACAATCCTTGAGGTTTGATTTCCAAGCCTCTAACAATCAAGCAGAATATGAAGCATTGATTGCATGGCTGAGATTGGCTAAGGAGATGGGAGTTAAAAATATCAGATGCAGAAATGATTCCAAGCTTGTCACTGGACAAGTGTTGGGAAATTTTCAAGCCAAGGATACGTAGATGCAGAAATACTATCATATAACAATGAGGTTACTTGACAGCTTTAATGAATATGAGATCAAAGATGTCTTTCGTGAGGATAACAACAAGGAAGATATCTTGTCAAAATTGGCAAGCTCAAAGAAACATGGTCAGCACAAAACTATAATTCAAGAAACTCTCAGGCTTTCGAGCACTGAAGCACCCAGGATTCTCGTGTTTGAGATCGGTCAAGAAGGATGGATGAGTCAGGTGTAGAACTACTTGACCAACGATACTCTGCCTCAGGATGAACATAAAGCTAAAAAAGTCAGGATGAAGTCTTCTCACTATTTAATCATCAATGGCGCGTTATTCAAGAAAGGAGTATCAACTCCGTTGTTGAAATGCGTAGATGGGGAACTGGCAAAATATGTACTCAATGAAGTTCACCGTGGTATATGTGGCATGCATACTGGTGGGAGAAATATGGTAGCTCGTGTCATTCGAGCTGGTTATTATTAGCCCACGATCTGAGCAGAATGTGCTGATTATGTCGAGAAATGCAAGGAGTGCCAGGAGTTTGGCAATGTTCATCACGCCCCTCTAGAGAAGTTGCACAGTATATTTTCACCTTGGCCTTTTGCATTGTGAGGAATGGACATTTTAGGACCTTTTCCACTTGCGAAAGGTTAGGTAAAATTTTTACTCGTCGCCATTGGCTACTTCACAAAGTGGATGGAAGCAGAACCTTTAGTGAAGATCACAGCTTAGCAAGTGCAAAAATTCACATGGAGGACCTTGATATGCAAACATGGAATCCCATATGCCATAGTAACTGATAACGGCAAACAATTTACAGACAATGGGTATGAAGAATTCTTGAAACAGCTCGGTATCAAGCATTTATTATGATCAGTAGAACATCCTCAGACAAACTGGCAGGCTGAAGCCACTAACAAGGTGATCCTAACTGAGTTGAAGAAAAGGTTGGGACGAGCAAAAGGTCAGTGGGCCGAGGAGTTACCCAGTATACTTTGGGCATACCATTGTATTCCTCAATCTACTACTAAAGAAATGCCTTTCAAGCTAACATACGGTGCTGACGCAGTGATCCCAGTTGAGGTTGGTGAACCCTCAGCTAGAAGAATACACTTCTCGGAATCTCACAATTTTGAGAATCTGGCAGTAGAGTTGGATATGATCGAAGAAGTCAGAGAAGAAGAACAAATCCAAGAAGAAGCTTGTAAAAGAAAAGCAGCTCAGAGACATGATTCAATGTTTAAGAGAAGAGAATTCAAGGTTGGCGATTTGGTATGGAGAATATGTGGAGAAGCTCAGAAGGACCATTCTGCTGGTAAACTCGCCCCAAATTGGGAAGGACCATTCCGAGTTGTTGAATCCTTACAGAACGGAGCATATCGTCTTGAACAGCTAGCATGAAAGGCCATCCCGAGGACCTGGAATGCTACACATCTGAAGCCATATTATAGTTGAAAACCAGGTGTTGTACTCTTTTTCCTACTTTAGTCTTTTTTCCCAAGTATAAAAATAACGGGTTTTGGCTGAAGACGTTTTAACGAGGCACACCTCGTCGATGTAAAAGGAAACAAGTGCATTTCACCCCTCATTAATGAAATCCTTTTACTATTTTCTTAAACTTATTTATGCTTGCAAATACCTGATGTCTCTTTGTTACTGATGTTTTAATTTAACAAACTTCGTTTTAACTGTTATACACACATACAAGCATTGTGTATCTGGGCGTATTATATATCTTGATAAACTGACTATGAGTAAGGGTGAGATAAGGTGAAAGTTGTTATAAGGTCGGCCCTTCAGGTAAGGCCTGCTCCTTATTGTGCTTCGACATTTCCAGCCTAACACTACTTGGATGAGAAGTGGTTCTCACTCTAAATCAGCTTGTCAGCCCCTTCTCACTCCAAATCGGCTTTTCAGCCCCACTTGAATATTAATAAGATTCTGATCTTATTATTTACATTGCAATATTTTCTATTTACAAGGTAAATATTTGGTCGTATGAGTGAAGGTTGCTCTTTCCATTCAATTAGATTGCGCAAGAATCATGGTTAAGTACATACTAACTATTCGACTTTCCTACCAAGTTACGGCTTTGTTACCAATTTAGCAAGCCTTATTATCATGCAATCCGGAGTATAAACAAATTATGATCTTTATTTCAATATCTCACTATTAGCATGTTTTTTCTAGTAAATACACTATTTTCCATTCACTCTCAAAGGAAAATATATAAGTAAGCAAATATAACTTCATTTCATTACTAATAACAATGTCATTACAAGTAACATCAATACTTAACACTAATACTAGCCAAAAGTAGTGTCAAGTCTTACATAATCACAACTCATATCAACTAATCTTATACTCAAATAGGGAGCTGTGAAGTTGCCTCCTGTGCCCCAGTAGATGTTGACTCGTCCCCTTCTGATTCCTTTGAAGTTTTGATTTGGGATTCTCTCATCAAAACTCCATCTTTTACATCCATATCAATATTAAGATTTCTAAAGTCAAACTCAGGGAGGAATAGAGAAATCTGCCTCTTAGCTTTCTTGAACCCTTCTCTATGAGCATAAACAATCAATTTCTTCACTTCATCCATCTCGTTGCTAAATTTACGTTTACCTTCTTCAAGGTCAGCAATGGTCTTGGTTAACTCATCAATCTTTTTAAGTAAATCTCTATTATTATCTTCAACCAGCTTCTTCTCGGCTTCTAAGCCTTTTCTCTTGTCTTCCTCTTCCGTCAGTTGTGAGCTAAGTGTCTCAGCCAATCTCTTAGAATCCGCAGAATCCTTAACCAATTTGTCAACCTTATCAGACAATTCCTGGTTACTCTTTTGCAAAACCTCAACATCTCTTACTAGTTGATTGTTCTCTTTAACTTTCAAACTAAATGCATCCCCATGCCCCTCAATTGTTTGGTTCTTCTCTGCTAACACAATTTCCAAGCTCTTAATCTTTTTTGCAGCCTCTTATTTCAAAACCCTCTTCTCCTCGTCAACAACTTTCAACTTGTTGTCAACTTTGGCAAGTTTTGGCCTCCAATGTCAAATCGATGCAACTGAACGGAGTAAGAATACTTCTGTTGCATCCAGACTCTCCTCGGCACCCACATAATCCATTATATCTCTATCACACTTTGAGAGCAGAGATTCATTCTTTATAAATTCAGCACCCATCAATTCGGAATTCCATATGGAAGGAGCATTGGTGACTGTTGCATGATCAACTCTGCGTAATTTCCCTTTGTGGTGGCGAAGTACTACGGTCTTTTGTGGTGGAGGTTCGCCCAAGGAAGTCGGTATGGGTTGATCTTGCTCTTGTCTAATTTGCTAACTGGAAACATTAACCTCAGAAGGTGGAGGAAGAATAGTATTATCTGCAGGAACCTCCTTTGAAATTTCTTTCACCTTGGCAACCTCTGAAACTTTCAAATTCTCAACACCTTTAACCACTTGCTTGGATACATCCCGATTTGCTTGGCCGACCTCCAGAGTTGCTGGCTAAACCATCAGATGTTGCACATTCGCCACAGGTTGGTCTCTTGATTGTCCCTTGTTACCCTTTTCGTCATTTCTCTTTCTTTTTCTCGGCTTGGATAAGTTGGCATAAGCCAACAACACCTTTTCTTGCTCAGTCTCTGGAACCGTGTTCCTTAATTTTTTATAGTCATAACCTTTCATGATACTTGCACAACAAATATGCAATAAATAATGGTGGAATATTGACAAAGTCACAAAAATAGTTACACATAGTGGGTAATACTTTCTGCTAAGTGCCCTATCAAGATATACTAAAAGGGGAAGGTCTATAGCCTCTTTTATATTCATCTTCCGAGGAAAAGTAGCAATAGTCAATATATCTTTCTTGTCCTCGGGGTCAACAGATACTCGGCCCTTGACTTGAACCCCACAGGATTTGATTGCCAATAAATGGGGAATTTCCTTATCCCGTCGGGCTTATAAAAGAGGGTCTTATGATCGGCATATGAAGGGTTAGGTTTTATTTTGAAGAAACGAGTCTTAAATTTTTATCAAGACTGGTTAAAGAGGGTAAATAAACTACCATACTGAGCACCACACAAAGAAACCCAACTAGCCTTGTTACCCTCACCAATTTTGGTGCAATAAAAATACATAAGTTTGTTGATGATCGAAACAAGGTTTAAGTAGTAACAAAGGTTCTCAAACGCTTTTATGAAGGCCCAGCTATTGAGATGGAGCTGAGATGGAGCCACATTCATCTCGGAAAGCATTTGACACTCAAAATCAAAAAAGGGCAAGGTAATGCCTAAATCCTTAAAAATGTCCTCGTATACATAGGTATACTCAGTCTCAGTAAGGTAGGTATTGAGAAAAACTCTCTCGGTTGGAAGACAATGTTCAGCAATCACCCAATTAGGCTCGTTGGTGTCGGTCAAGTCTATCTTATTTTTCAAATTGGTTATTGACTTCAAACTTTGGAAATGGGAAGCATACGCATTCACTTCACCACTCACCAAGTTATCTTCTCTTTTTTGGCGTCTCCCCCTCTTTTTCTCAAAAGGGCCCTCAACCTTTGGCATCTTTCTTTTTTGTTTGCGAGTCACTTTTAAAGGGATGGAAATTTCAACAATCTCATTGGTCTCGGAGGGGATGTCCCTGGCACCACCCTCAACATCTTCAACCCTCTCTTCTGTAACAACATTATTTCCCTCATCGTTTACAACTACAGCCGCAGCCTCATCGTTTGCACCAAAAACTATGGTTTCCTCCCTAGGACCCTCCATTAACTCTCTAAATACCTTAGAATCAGAAGAAGAAGAAAGTGGATCACCCTCAGAGCCTTCATGCATTTCTGGAACCTCTTTTCCTAAAAGAGATCTCCAAATCGGAGACTCGTCTCCAGAACCCTCGCTTTCACCAGATTGAGAAGACATTGTAAAATGAAACAAATATGAAAGGAGTGAACACGTACCTAGCAAGAAGAAGAAGGAAAATGCTCTACTCCTCTGGACGCACCTCTATGAAGCAATATCAGGAGCGCTAGAAACAAGCAAAAACTCTCTCAATTTCTCAGTGGGAAAGATGAAATGAGAAAGAGTTGGGTGGAATAGAAAACCCCTTTTATAGACTCTGAAGGGACTCAATAAAGACTTTCGGTAACCCCTCTATGTTGGGTAGAAAAATGCCAAAGAAATAATTACAAGCTTTCATTATGAAAATGCACAAATTGAAACATCGTTTCATCAGGGTTCTTACCTTCTCATACATGTCGTCGTCACTGGTTTTAAGACAACATTGAAACAACGCAAGACATTTAATACAATTATGGTTGTACGGTTGATGACACGTGGCAAAATCACATAGCTCTTCAGGACAAGAATGTCACCAAACAACTGACGTAATCAAAATATATGTTTGAAATCTTTGACTAGGTACTTTTTAATAATTCCTTATCTTATGGGTCACCTCATGCAGGTCGATCCTCGTTCTCTTTTCAAGCTCTTTTGTTTTCTTAGAACTCGAAGCTTGGGGGGCTTGTGGACCGTACGAGACACCAAGGCTAGTCTGATAGTTATCAACCTCATCCCACGACTTCTAGGCATGATCAATTGAGAGGAACTCAGCAGTTACTTCAACACAACAGTTACCCCCAAAAATAGATCAACTATTATAGAGGGACTGGACACAACAGGTAGGTTGGTCTATACAAAATATAGATAGAACACAATACTAACTTAGGCATCGGAGTCCCTTTTGCAGGTACCTCCACCTCGCCCTAGCTAGAAGATCAAGAGCATCAAGCACATACTTGCTGAGAGCTCGGTAATCGGAATAATAGGAAGTCCTCATCTGAAGGTCTCGGTAAGAACAATTTGCAAATTTGATAATGTTGATTTATGCATTCAGCCCAATAGCCGCTAAAGAATGTTCATCCAAGTTCAAGCAATTCTAGAACAGAACTTGTTTTCTATTTTCCATTAATCGTTCAACTGCCATTGAAGCGAACAACAATATAGTCTTCAATGATCTATAATTTCTTGCATTTAGAGTTTTAAGGAACAGGGGAAGCTCTGGTAAAGCCTGAAGTGAAATGTAACTTTCGACATCTAGGGTTTCAAGGGATGGGGGAATCTCTGGTAAAATTTGAAGCATAGTGCAGGATTGGGCATATAGAGTTTTAAGGGACGAAGGAAGCTCTGGTAGAGTTTGAAGTGAAGTGCAACATTCCACATTTAATGTTTCAAGAGACAGGGTAAGTTTTTGTAAAGATTAAAGTGAAATGCAACTTTTGACATCTAGAGTTTCAAGGGATGGGGGAATCTCTGGTAGAGTTTGAAGTAAAGTGCATGATTAGGCATATAGAGTTTTGAGGGTTGGGGGAAGTTTTGGTAGAGTTTGAAATGATGTGCAGAAGCTGGCTTCTAGAGTTTTAAGGGGCAATGGCAGGTTTAGTAGAGTTTGAAGTGATGTGCAATAGCCAACTTTTAGAGTCTTAAGGGACGAGGGAAGCTTTGGTATAGTTTGAAGTGAAGAGCAGAGGTGGACATTTAGAGTTTCAAAGAATGGGGGAAGCTCTAGTAGAAATTGAAGTGATTCACAAGTCCCCACATTTATAGTTTTAATGTACTGGGGAGGTTCTGGTAAAGTCTGAAGTGAAGTGCAGAATCTTGTATTTAGAATTTCAAGGGATGGGGAAGCTCTGGTAAAGTTTGAAGTGATGTGCAATAGTTGGCATCTAGAGTTTTAAGGGATGAAGAAAGCTTTGGTATAGTTAAAAGTGAAGAGCAAAAAGTTGACATTTAGAGTTTCAAGGGATGGGGAAAGCTCTTGTAGAGTTTGAAGTGAAATTCAATCTTCCATATTCATAGTTTTAAAGGATGGGGGAAGCTTTGGTAGAGTCTGGAGTGAAGAGCAGGATTTTGCATTTAGAGTTTCAAGGGACAAGGGAAGCTCTGGTAGAGTTTGAAGTGAAGTGCATGATTATACATTTAGAGTTTCAAGGGATGGGGGAAGCTTTGGTAAGGTTTCAAGTGATGTACAAAAGTTGGCTTCTAGAGTTCCAAGGGATAGGGGAAGCTCTGGTAGAGATTGAAGTGAAGTGCAAGATTCAACATTTATAGTTTGAAAGGACTTGGGAAGGTGTGGTAGAGTTTGAAGTGAACTCATATCTCTAACATCTATAGTTTTAACGGACTGTGGAAGTTTTGGTAGAGTCTGAAGTGAAGTGCATAATCTTGTATTTAGAGTTACAAGGGATAGGGGAAGCTCTGGTAGAGTTTGAAGTGATTTGCAACCACTGACATCTAGAGTTTTAAGGGACCGAGGAAGCTTTGGTAGGGTCTGATGTGAAGTACAACATGTGGCATTTAGAGTTTCAAGGAACGGGGGAAGGTCTATTATTGTTTGAAGTGAAGTCTTGTTTACCTTTAGACATAGCAGTAGCATAAATTTTTTGAAGGATGAAGGTAACCTCTCAATGTCACTTTCTCTTAGATCTAGCAATCTAAGCTTGCTTTGAAGTTCAAATGATGAGGGAAGTTCTTTAACTTTCGTACGTTCTAATCTCAGTTCTTCCATATTCTTTAATATCACTGAGAATTCCATAAGACTCTTGCAATTATCAAGGTCAAGATAACTGAGGCTACATAAATAAGAATTGCTTGTGAGTATGGTAAGGGACTCGCAACCCCAAAGGTCCAGTTTATCAAGTTTGTCCAAAGAGAAAATACATGGATGCACACAAGTCAACATAGAACAACCCCCGAGATCTAGTACTTCAAGATTTATGGCTTTTGATAAATCTGGTAGCTCCTTTAACTTCTTAGAGCCATTAAGGTCAACTTCTATTAAATTCATTAGATTCTGTAATAAAATGAAACAAAATGAAGATACCAATTAGCTAAATTAATTAATTTCATATTCCTTGAATTAACAGAAAATTATATCAATGAGACAAAAATATTTACCTTCACTCCATCCCAAAGTTTTTTCAAGCTATCGTATTGCAATTTCAATATTACAAGTTTTTCAGCAGAAAAATTCTCTGGTAAGGATTTTATAGGGCATCCAAGCCAACCAAGAAATCTTAGTTCAGTTTCCAAAAATTGAAACCCCTCAGCAAGAATATGAGTTGATCTAAGCAATCATAATCATAATCCTCAGAAATTTCTAGAAATTGTAGTCGGGTCATCTTAGCAAATATGTGAGGGATTACCTTGAGCTCCTTAATTGTTGGCAAGTGAATTTTTATGCTTCTAATTGCCTCAGTTACCTACCATCAATGTAGAAGAAAAAATTAAAATAGTATCACAAGCCACATCTCACTCACACACACACAAAAAAGAAAAAAAAAATCAAATGTTATTCAAAATATATATTCATTTAGGCTTTAACCTTGCCACTTTTCAATGTTTCATAAATGTCATCAGGATCCCACAACCGACTGCGGCTTCCAATGTCTTCAGTAGACTCTCGACGAACAATCTGCCAAGCCATTTCTTGTAAACTATCATGCATAGATACAAAATTATCCTTAGATAAATAACATACGGATGCACGCCTAAGGAATTGTGATATAATTGTTACAATATGTAGCCCAAGTGGGAGATTGTTGGAATTTTATGTTCCAAAAATTAATGTGGGCTAATATTATAAGATAATTATATTAGCTATTTATCATTAGTGGGCTTTATTTTATGTGGTCAAATTAAGTGAGCATGTTAGACTACTAAATAAGGTGATATGGGCTTAAATGAGCAAACGTCATTGTTGGCCCATTAGGGGATAATGGGAACCTTATTAGGTTAACACACTATAAGAAGGCTATGGTCCCCAATATACCAAGCCATCACACATAACTTCTCTTCTCCCCATCTGAAGAGTTACGAAGGTCCCATTGAGGAATAAAGAGACTCTGGTTGAGGAAGAATCATAATGTCATTGTTCGTGTTCGTGATAGATTGTCGCAAAGATTTTGCAATAATTGTCGAAGAACTCTTAGATTAGGAACCAACTAGGGATCCATGTATTTTATCTAATTCTTAATAATCATGCATGTTGTAGATCCTAGGACCTTTGTTCTAGGTCGTGAACCAGTGAATTTTGGCTTCCGCATAAAAAATAAAGAATATTAAAGTAAGGGATAAAGATTAAAATTCCAACAAGTGGTATAAGAGCACGTTTTCATTTGTTTGACTATTAGGATTTAAAGTTTTCCCTTTTTTTAATGCTTGGACGAGGGTTCGTTCTTGATGTTGATTATGAATTTATGATGATTCAATTACACATTGATTTGTAAATTCATAAGAATAGTAAAAGATTGAATCTTTTGAACCTCTTTCATGCAATTCGATTACGAAAATCAAAGATTGAATCATTGTGGCTCTAAAGCGATATATGTATTTATATATGGATATAGATTTGTGAAACAACGAATGTTTCTTCGTAAATTCTAAATTACTGGATAAAGACCATGACATTCATAATCTCTGGAATAATGATTTGTGAATGGCATTGCTTCAACGAATCCATGTTTTATGAATTGAAAGGTGGTGGTGTCATTGGATTTATTATTTGAATACAATGTTAATTATATATGTTTCAGGAATTAGTGATTTGTTTTTATTTATGAATCACTGAATAAAGGAAATTGAATATGATTTGTGTTTATTCATTATATCGTGTTATTTAAAAAAGGTTAATAAAGGAATTTAAAATGGTGCTTCCAATTAGCGTTAATCTAATAAACGCTACTAGTGTTGAGGCCAATGCTAATCCTTGGACTCTAATTCGAGCATTTATTGTTGTATTGAATATGTTATTTGACCAAATTCTGTATAATTTCTGTGTATTATTTATTTGTCCAAGATTTTGGCATAACACTTCCACAAAAAAAAATTTACGAAAATTTAAACAAGTTAGCATCAGCCACACACTCTAAGGCAAACACTAAGTTGTTTACATTAATTTAAATATCAAAACAAAAAAAAAAGTTAATATTGAATAAAATCATTTAAAAATTATAACAAAAGATATGACATAAATAGATTACAAATACATTTAAAATAACGTTTTTAAAAATATATTGGTTGTAAAAAAACATTTAAAATGTAAGAAAAATTTGGAAATACAAATCCATTTATAAAAAAAATATCCTTAAAATAAGAAGAAATGATTCTAATTCGAACATTTTTTTTTGAAGGGGATTCTAATTCGAAACAAATAAAAGCTGAAAAAGGGTAAAATCTTTAACTAAGAGAATAACTAATTCTGGTTTCTAAACTTGTATTGAACCAATCTTTTTGTAAATACAAAGTCTTCAACACATTTTCAAGATGAGAAACATGGCATTGACCTCGGAGGAAAAGGAGAAGACTTAAATAATTTTGACATCTTTATTAATTCCCTAAATAGAAAAACACACAAAATTAATAAATTTAATTTGGAATTATAAATAAATACTAGGAAAGAATATTAAAAGTCAAATTAAGTTATGACAAATTCAAATTTTGTTGACGAATTATAAAATTACTTAAGAGAAAAGATAAATTAACAAACACAAATAATAACAGAAATAAAATATAATAATAGTAAATACATAATTCAGTTTTGAATTATGAATAAAATATTAAGAAAGAGTGTTTACAAAATAATTTGAGTTATGGAAATTTTAAATATTATTGATGAATTAAGGTAATATAAAATAGAAAAAAGAATAAAAGGATAAAATATTAAGAAAATGGTTGATAAATAGGAAAGACATTTAATAAATAGGACATGTATAGATTACAAATACATAAGAAAAGAAAGGAAAAGGAAAAAATAACCTAATTAAAAAATATATTGATATTGAAAAAGAAGACATTTATAATTAAATGCAAGGAAGATAGGAAATATCAAGTCTAATTGTAAAGTAGATTTTTTTTTTGTTGAAATAAGAAGACATAATTCTAATAACTAGATATAAAATCTGAAAAGGTACAAAATATTTTAATTGAATGACTAATTAATTATTTCTAAAATCTCATTGAGCCAATTTTTAATATAATTTATATATTAAAAACATTTATTTATTATAATTTTACTTATATAAAATAAGTATTATCTAATGCATTGGACATGCTATAGTACTAGTCATATAAAAATAAAAATATTAAATATATTTAATAATTTTTAAATTAAATAACATTTTACATTATTATCTTCTAATAATAAATTGTAATGTTGTTAGACTTTTGCATAATTATTTTAAAATTATACTTAAAATAATTTCTAACTGATTAATATTCTAAAAATAATCTTTATCCTGACTATATATGAAAATCAACTCATGTGTTAAATACTTATGATATTTGCACTTAACACTTTCTATTTGTTGTAAAGTCCCATTTTCATTATAATATAACCCAAAGGGTTGGCGCAGTGGTGTAAGGCCCCGCTGCGTTCACATGAGGGGGAACGGTCTATTTAGCAGGAGAACCCGTGTTCGATTCCCTCTGTGTGCAAAATTTCCTTGGGCCAGTGGCAGCCACGCACTGCGAGCGAGATTAGTCTCTGACCCAGTGGGTTGGGGGACACCTGTGGTCTCTGACCCAGGACCAAAAAAAAAATTGCATTATAATATAGTAAACACTAAATCTAAAGTATTCATTGGTCAATGAATGTCATTGATTGATTTGAATTTCATGAATGGTAATACTAATTTTAGTGGGCAAAAATTTAATCAAAGGTATATATCTCAAAATTTTAAAATTGTAAATATGTAAGCCAAAACATATTAATTGAAAATAATAAAAAAATAATTTTTAAAAATGACTAATATGGATCCAGTCAAACAAAAAGTGACTGATATGGCACTCATTAATTCAGTCAATAATCCATGGGCAAATTGGTGGAATGAGAAATGTTATGGTAAACAGAAACTAAAATTCTCGTTGCTTATAAATTGCACAACCCCAAGGTGAATCCTGATCTCAACTCTCTCAACTGACCATTATTTGTCCACTAGTTGTATCTCTTGTCCCTCCCTACCTTTCATACTAAACATAAACACTCATTCATTACTATGTTCTTTCATTCTCCGCATCTCATTCTCTCTCCTTCACCCTTTCTCTATCCTAAAACACACAAAGATTCTCCTTGATAAATATATTCATTTTCATTACAGAATTGCATTGAGCCAATTTTCTATACATCCAAACCACTCATACATTTTGAGTGGAAGCAACATTACACAGTTATATATACTTACAAAATGGCAGCAGCCACAAAGAAGGAAATGGTCATTAAACACAACATCTACATGCCTAGTGATGTTGCACTGCTTATTTTGTCAAAATTGCCCATTAAGTCTTTGAATCGATTCAGGGGTGTGCAGAAATCCTGGTTAAATTTGCTTGAAAACCCTCGATTCAAGCAAATCTATATGCAAAACTACTTATTCAAAGATGACGATGGTTCATCGCTACTTGTAAGACAACAAACCTCAAAAGAACTTCCAAATCCGATTTTGGTTTCCGGTGAGAGGTTTGAAAAAAAGGTTGAATTAGATTTGCCATCTCCTTGTCACGAGGAGGACGTCATAAGCATCAAATTTCTCGACTCTTGTGACAACGGTACGATTGGTGTCATTCGATACAAACGCCGGCATGGAGATAAAGATGTTATGTTATGGAACCCTGCAACTAAGGAATTCAAGATTATTCCTTCTGCTCAAGTGTTGGGTACTGCCTTTTGGGTCCACATTCATGGTTTTGGGTATGATAATGTGAATGATGATTTTAAGTTGCTTCAGCATGCAACTTGCTTTGTAGATCATTCACAGGATATAGAGGAGTTTTGGCAGATTTATAGCTTGAAACGAAACTCATGGAAAAAACTTGATCTTAATATGACTTATGCTTCTGTTAGATGGAAACCATTTGGTTCTGCGGTGAACTTGAATGGGTCATTGCATTGGTGGGGCACCAATCGCCATCACAAAGGAACAGCAGAGGAAGATGTGTTGGTATCATTTGACATGAGCAATGAGGTGTTCCACACAACACCAATAGGTTGGCGTACTAATTTTGAATATGTGAATAGATACTTGATGGTATTCAATGGCTCCATTGCAATGATTTCAAACTCTTTCGGGAGTAATTACCTTGACATATCAATTTTGGGGGAGTTTGGTGTCAGGGAATCATGGACCAAACTTTTCACCATTGGACCTTTACCTTCTTTTGGGAGGCCAATTGGTGTGGGAAAGAAGAGTGATATATTATTCATAAAAGATCTAGAGGACAGTGAGCTTGGCTGCTTTGGTTTAAGCACTCAAATGTCTAAGGAGATTAGTATTAGAGGACCAAATTATAATTCTAAAATTGTATTTTACAAGGAAAGCTTTCTTCATTTTGGAGAAATAAATTAGTAATTCACTTACTAGTCTAGATAGAAAGTTTTCTCTTCTATTAATTGTATGCGGATCCTTGAAAGTTGGGGTATAGCCCCGTGAGAAATTGTATTCATCTCTGTATATTTTTTATTTGAATTTGTAATTTTGTTGACCTTTGAACATAGTCTATATGCACCACTTTCTCTTATGCACGTTTATCATATTATGGATTATCTATGGATAATTAATATTAACGTTTTCTTCAAAGTGATAAGTGTTGAGTATAATCGGTGTTATCGTTATATGTGTTGCAAGAAAGGCTTGGCTAAAGAATCCAGTTGATACTACTTTTGTTAAAGAGAAAACTATGTTTTTGGTCCCTAAACTTTTTCACATTTATGGTTTTGGTCCCTAAACTTTTTTACGACCGGTCAAAGTCCTATACTTTTTTTTCGTCCACGGTTTTAGTCATTTCTGTCTATTTTGGACATTAAGTGATGACATGGCGTTAACTTTATTATTATTTTATTCTATTACATTTCTGGCGGTTAAAAACTGCTAGAGATTGAAAAACTCACATGAAAAATCAATGAAACCTGATATGAAACCACACAAACCAAAGATAACCACACGATTCATATTCAGTTTAAGAAACCAGATCTACAACCCACCGTTATTATCTTCACCTTTGACTCCCAATGCTCCCGTTGAAACTCCCCCTCCTCCTCTTCTTCTGCCCAAACTCATCAAACCCCAATTTCCTCCTCCCATCAGCGCTCCCTAGTTGCACCAGCATCGACCGCCGCCCTCCGCCCTCCGTCGGAGTCTTGTGGTTCTGCCACTTCGATGACAGCGCGTTGGGCACACGACAGTAGCCCCTGGGAAACCAAATACTCCGCTGCGAGTTGCCCTACCTCCAAGAAAATGTCCCCACCTCTCTGACCTCTCCCCAGCCCTTCGTCATGCTGCTGTCAGTACTTCGACATGTAAAACCCTCGCGGACTCCATTGTCGAGCCTGCGATCAAGGGTTCTAGTTTAGACCCGATCAAGCTCGAGTCCAACACGAACAGGCCCATGAGAGCATATCTGACTTGAATGGCATCCCAGCCGAACCTCTCTTCTATGACAGAGACGACTCGAATGGCGTTCCAGTTCATAGATCTGGAATTGATTTTTTTTTAGCTTTTTGAAAATCACAAGGATGCTTTGTTATCGGAAATTATTTGATATTTGAATAATTTATATCTTTGATTTTGGTTAATTTGTTATGTTGGTTTGAATGATATACTTCTTTGATTAAGATGTGAATCAGTTGAACAAGTTTATGTTTTCAGGTTCTTGCATTTTGTGGCGGCTATAAGCCCCCACAAATTATTAATCCTTTTAAAAACACTTTTTCCATGCAATTTCTAACAATTTTTAACTGCCAATAAACGTAATAGAATAAAATAATAATAATAATAAAGCTAGGTTCTTTGTCTAGTTGAAACCAATTCATTGTCTTGGTTCTTCACCACAGTTATCCCAGACTTCTTAGGAACCACTTGTATAGGACTAATCCACTTGCTATATGAAATGGGGTAAATGACCGCCGCTGCAAGCAACTTCATGACTTCTTTCTTAACCACATCTTGAATTGTGGCGTTAAGTCGACTTTGTGGCAGTGGCATTGGTTTAAACTCATCCTCTAATAATATCCTGTGCATGCAGATGGCAGGATTAATTCCAGGAAGGTCAGCTAGAGTCCACCAATGGCTCTCCTATGGCCTCTCAAAACTTGCAGCAACTTCTCCTCTTGGTTAGCTTGGAGGGTGCTTGAAATGATCATTGGAAGCTGGTTATTGGCCTCTAAGTAAGCATACTTCAAGTGTGCAGGCAAAGGCTACAACTCTATGGATGGTGGTTGCATAATTAAAGGCGATGGAAGCTTATTTGTAGCCACCACAATATTTGTTGGTACCACCACATCTTTTGCTACAACATCAGCTTCCTTTAATTCTGCACCTATAGCAATAGCAATACTAATCTTTGCACAAATGGCACACTTAAATGCATCATAACAAATACAATCAAAATCAACAAACTCAACAAAATCATCAAAGTTATAAAATTCAGAATGTAAATATGTGTAACTATCAACCCTAAAACCAATAACGTCTAAATAGAAAAGTTAGTGGCCTTCTATGGGATGTTTCATGGCCTCAAAGATGTTGAACTGCATAATATCATCACCAAACTCCATGGAAAGGGTCCCTGCTTGCACATCAATTTTAGTCCTGGTTGTCTTAAGGAATGGCCTCCCTAGGATTAATGTGGAACCATGGCTAGAGGACTCATCCTCCATACCCAAGATGTAGAAATCTATAAGGAATACAAGCTCATTAACTTGGACTAGCACATCTTCTAAAATTCCAAGTGGATGTGCGGTGCTCCAGTTTGCTAACTGAATGACAACACTAGTTGGCTTCAAATCACCAAGCTACAATGATTTGCACTGATGTAGGCATGACATTGATTGAAGCACCTAAATCCAACATGGCATCTGTAAATGTGTACTCGCCTATGGTGCATGGGATAGTGAAAGTGTCAGGATCTTTTGACTTTTATGGCATGGTGGGCTGAATGATTGCAAAAACATTGTTACTCTGAATTAATGTAGAACCATTTCTTCCCATCTTCTTCACTTGTTTATCACCTGGCAGGTTCCTTTTATATGTGCAGAACTCCTGGAGGAAATTTGAATAATTGGGAATCTGTTTGATGGCATCAAGGAGAGGAGTGTTGATTTCTACCTTGTTGAAAGTGTCCATCTCACTATCTAGCTTAAATCTCATTGGTGAAGTTGCTCTAGTTGGAAAAGGTAGTGGAGGCTTTGGGACAGTTGCATCTGCACTTGTTTTATGAGATTCTGAACTTGCTGCAACACTTTGTTTCTTAAATTTTGAATATGTTGAACTATTATGTTTTTGTTGCAGCTCCTTAATTGCCACTTCTCAAAGTGATGACACTAACATTCCCTTTTGGATTGACAACTATTTGGGAGGGAAGTTGGCCAGAACCTTGTGACTGCAATTGGTTCACAATGGTGGCTAATTGTCCAATCTGAGTTTGCAAATCCTGAATGGTGGCAAACACATTTTGTTGGAATTGAATATTTCTTATGGCCATTTGCCTCACTAAATCCTCCAATGAAGGTCCTGCACTATTCTGAATAGGTTGGATAAGTTGTTGGACAGATGCAGGTACTTATTGTTGTTGTCTAAATAGAGGTGGCTGGTACATTGCTTGAACCAGCTGGTTGTTGGAACCTCTATTGTTGTTGCTACTGCATACTATTATTGTTGTCCTACATATTGCTACTGCATATTACCCTGCAGAGGACCATATCTCAGGTTAGGATGGTCTCTCCAGTCAAAATTATACCTCTCAGAGTATGGATCATATTTTTGTTGCTGTTGTGGAGATCTATATTGTTGGCTAGTTATGATTCCAGTAACATCAGCACTTGGTTTAGTCTCTTGGAGAGTGGGGCATCCATCAGTAGGATGTTTTGCAGAGGTGCGTATGCCACATGCTCTGGGTGGTAGGCATTCATTTGTTGCCTGAACTTGTTGGTGTTGTCAAATGGCTAGCTGTCTAACAAGAGAAGTCATCTCCGTTATCTTGTTTTCTAGCCTATGACTATTAGCAATAATGGTCACTTCATGGACTCCTCTGGATAAAGCTCTGGAATTGAATTGTTTAGAGTTTTCTGCCATGTTGGAATATAATACCCTTGCAGTAGCTAGTGTCTTGTCCATCAATGCTCCACCACTAGTTGCATCAACCAGTACTCATACATAGTCTCTCCAGATAGTTGCCTTATGCCACTAATGTCTTTTCTAATAGTAGCTACTCTGGATGCAGGGAAGAATTTCTCCAGAAATATCCTTTTCATATCATTCCAGTTGGTAATGGGGATTGGTTGAAAATACAACCAATCCTTTGTTGTGTCTACCAAAGAGAAAGGAAATGCTATAATCCTCAAGAACTAAATAAGGTCGCATGGTAGAGCACACCACATGAAACTCTTTAAGGTGCCTGTTAGGATCTTCACCTGCAAGACCATGAAACTTAGGCAACAAATTGAATTAGTCAAAACTTAAGCTCACAATCCACATCTAACTCAAGATATTGAATGCACAGAGGTTGGTGAGCAACATCTAGTGCAACGAATTCCCTCAAAGTCTTGTCCTGGTTAGCCATATTATCAATACTAAAATCAATTTCAAAATCAGAAATGGAAACAGAACTACTATTAGCTTCTACACTATTATGATCAACTAATTAACTCACTATTTCTATAATGTCTATCTAACCTATGGAATGTTATCTAGTATCTATTTTAGAATCAAAAGGATATAAGTCACCAGGATCAAACCTAGTTATGCATAATGGCTAAACAATAAGCAAGTGAACAATAATAATCTACTACTAACTATATAAGAGATAATGATATGGAAAATGTAAAACCTATGAAACAAATTTTTAAAAATTACCAGAACACCACAGAAAAATTCTAAAAATGATTATGATTTTTTATATTTTTTTGGTAATTTTTAAAAATCACAAAAAAAAATGACACTTAGAGATGGAATTTGGCAATTTGGACCCCCAAATCCTCATAGTAAGTCTTTTATAAGGGGCTATTGACCAATGAATTTTTTTCCAAGCTACCGGTAAAATTTCAGCCCTATCAGAGCTAGTCATAAAGGAAATTACCATAATACCCCTATGCTTAAAACTCTTATCAGATGAAGGAATTTGGCGATTTGGACCTCATACAAAACCCCATAGGGGTTAATTTAACTCAGAATAGGGGATAAACTTTGGCCACCAAGTTGTAGCACCTAACTTCACAATGAAATCTTTTGTTGTCGCAACTACCTACAAAACTGAAAATCAACAGAAAACAACTAAAACACTACACATAATTGGGTTAGTATCAACTAGACATATTCACAAACACTTTATGTACATGAATTAAAATCAAGACAAAATGAATTATGTTCACAACAACGACATCAGTTTTGACAACAATGTTAGGTTGCCATCAAAAGCTTCTAGGATCCCTTAATAATTTTGTAATACAGGGCACAACCCTAGGTCATTCCTCAAAGACACAATTAATCAAGTATTCAGATTCTAATTCATAAAAGGGGGATTTTGTTTAATTGCATAATGAAAAATAAGAATAGAACAACACATAATTAATCTAAAAACAATTCAGAGAAAAATCAACCCAAGGATCCAATGCTTTTGAGTAAATTATCACAATTCTAGAATTGAAGGACGAGTTCATGAGATTATCATCTCATATGTATTCGTGAAAATTGAGAATATAATCGCATTCCCTAATTTACTCGAATTCAAGCTCATTCTCGTATTGGCTTAGGTGATCACCATTGGATTAATTAATCCTACTTCTATTCCGAATTCGATTTCGTAAATCTAAACATAATCGTGCATTAAATTCAGAAAACTGAAAAATAGAGAAAGGAGAGAACATAAATTCAAAATTAAGCATAGAGGAACTCAAATTTACCATAAGCCTTGGTACCCTTGGATTGAAAACAAATTTAGCTCTCCATGAATATTTTCATCGAGAGCTTCAATCAGAAAAATGAAGAAAAGAGGAGAAAGGGAGAAGAAGAGAGAGAAGAGAGCAAAAACCTAAATATGAAATTAATAATGTGTAAAGTATGTAGTCTCTACAAAGAGTAATATGTTTATTACAAAAGAGAGAGAGAGAGATTTAATTTTCTGCTGCTCACTAAATACACTAAAGTCCACTTAATTATGTCTCTAAAAACCTAATAAAACATCTACTTGGATACCTAATTACAAACTAAGCCCAAAATGCTAAAACAGAAAAATTCAAGTGCAGGGTAGCCACTGTGAAGCTCGAATTTGATCCCTGAATCGTCCGAATCAGCTTAAGCTCGTGAGACACAAAAATGTACAATTCCTCATTAGCTTTCCAACAAGACCAAAATTACGCAAATCAGAGCTCTGTGGAAAAGGTTATGACCTGTACAAGAAACAATGTTAAGATGAGAAAAAAAAATGCGAAAATTAATAAAACTTAACACTTGGGCCCAATGAAGCCCGATGTCACAACTCAGCTAAGAGGTAAAAAATAACCATAAAAGCATGTCAAATATGTACAAAATGAATCACTAATCAATGCGAAATAATGTTCAATCAACTACCTCATCCAGCAAAGCTATTGAAGGAAAAATAAGAAAATGACAAAAGACAAGTAGCAAGGCTAAAAATTCAAATCAGACAATTGAATTTATGCATATTTTTTAAATAAATAACAACAATCTGATAAAATATATTTATAATATTAAGAAAAGAGTTTTCAAATCAAATGATGGATAACCAAAAAGAAACAAGTGTTGATGTGTATGACCATATCCTTTATAAAACCTGTGCAATTAATTATACATAGAAACAAGAAGAAAGAAAGAACTTGCAAGGCGGTGTCCCCAGTCTTGTAAGGCAATGTTTATTTAGTTTTATAATGATTCCCATTTGTAAAGTGCTTACTTTTTTGTTGAAGCAGGGATCATTGATAGATCAAGGTTTGATGTTTTTTTTACCATGGAATGCTAAGAAACTAAACCTGTGAAACCCAACTCAAATAATATATTAGAAATGGTGAGCAAATTTGTCAAAGTTTGTAAATTGAAGTTTATTATAGGGTGTTCTCCTTTCAAATCCCCAATCTCCCTCACTTACATAGACTTATTTGTAATGATCTCTTTGAGTGAAAACAACAGTGAAGAGAACACATGGTATGACCAGGAAGTGCATCCGTACCCCACACAAAATTAATAAACGATTAAAAATCTCAAATTTTACATGGGAAAGGGTTTAAGGGTTTGACCAATGATATTTCCATACAAAAGAACAATCATACCTTCTGGTGAAGAGACAATCACAACTGTCATAAGAGCTTCATGTCAACCACCTTTGGTGACTCATATTGAACAACCTTTATAGTGGTGTGTCAAGGCCTCAGAATGGGAGTGTCTGGGAACAACCTTAACAATGAGTGTGTCGAGAGTTTAGGTCTTTCATTTTTTGTTTCCTTTTTATTTTTTAAAAGAAAAGAAGAAGAATAATGTTGAGTCAATAAAAATTGCCATGCAGGCAAGTGTTGGGTGGTGGTATGTTACTGTGCGGAGTCTATGTATCACTACTCTTTTTTCATTGTGTGAAAAAAGGGAGAAATATGGCACTGCTAAAATAAAATAAGTTGAAATGAAGTAAATAATCTCTCAGGAGTATCTTGCTTCTATATAGTTTTTGAAACTAATAATTATTTTCCTTTTTGTTTGTAGTGCAAGGTTGAGAAAGTCAAGGTAGGGGAGCACTTGTCTGGCCTAGACATCTATACAACTTAAAAGAATTTATGACATGAAGACACATTAACAATACAAGCTAATGTATAGATCAATATTCAAAAGAATACTAAAGTGAAAGGAAAGTACCACAACTTAAGGTGTTTCAATAAGTGGTAAAGAATATTGCTGAAGGAAAGAGCTTCTTGTAACGTTGTGATTTTCCTAATTGTATGATTAATTGTTTGATTAATAATAAAAGAGCAAACTAAATTTAATTCCTAGCTTAAGCGAGGCCTAGCTTAAGTGAGGAAAATGCTAGCTTAAGCGAGGAACCCTAGAAGTGAGTAAATAATTTCTGAAATTCTAGCTTAAGCGAGAGTAAGGTGGCACTTAAGCGAGAATTCATTTTCTACACCATAAAATGGCTTTCAAAATGATTTTAAATTGAATTATTTCTATGGTATGGATGTGGTGGAGATGTCTACAAAAGTTCCAGAACTATGTTAGGAAATTCACATTTTTGTTAAAATTTTGGTGTTGTGTTATGAGTAAGGATTCAAGGTGAGAGAATACCTTACTTGAGATTATTTGGTGTTGTGTTGTGAGTAAGGATTCAAGGTGTGAGAATGCCTTACTTGAGCTTATTGAACTGCCGGATGGGTTCATAAGCATGATTTGAGAAAAATGGTGAATTTATAACATAGAGGGAAATTGTGGAAATCAAAATTGTTTGGCTCGTTACATGACATTGCATATGGGTAGGCACGTAAGTTGAGGGTGCTAGGTAGGCTCTCAACCTAGTGCCGGAGGTTTTCGTGGTGGCCAACGGTGGGCCTATAGAATAGCCAAGTGGGCAAATTCCTATAGATGTAAGGTTTTGCAAGCCTTACAGAGGTAAGCCAATACCCACACTTGTCTATATTCGATTACATCCACACTTCCTCCACAGGGTAGCTCAAGGGACCCCCTGAATGGTCAAAGGTGAGACTATGGTAGGGGATAGGGCCTATGAGGACCGCCCAAAAAGTAGTAGAAATCTCCATGGAGTCGAGTCAGCATGGCATTACATAATGAAATTGTATAAGAGATTGATGTATGTATTATTGAATGATGTGATTGATTTATTATTATTGATTGATTCTAATTTTCCTATAAGTAAATCTTATACCCTTGTATATCTATGATCTTTTTTATAAATAAGCTTACCCTTGCCTTTTGTGTTTGTATTTGTGTTATATTACTACATTGATCGTGTGGTTGGCACGGGAACAGATAGTGGTGATGTTGCAAGATCTCAGACCGCTCGTGACTGAAGCAGATGTATATGTTGAAGATGGGATGAGATCCCTCCTTTTGTATATGTTCTCATATATATGTATATAGTATGGGGACCAGCTTAGGACATATGTATAAATGTTAGGTTGCTGTAAATGTCCTCTACAAGAGGATTATTTTTGGTATTGTATGTATATGTATATTTAAGTTTTGCAAAGCCATATCTTATACTTTTATGATATGATGATGTATATATATATGTGTGTTAAATGTGAAAATTTTCATGGTAGATTTATATAATAATATTTAACACAGGGTTTTAGTATAACAAATCTGTAACGAGGATGGGTCGTTACACTTCTTTCTTTTCTACTTCCCTACAAAAATCTAGATACCAGCATAAGATCAAAACTTCAATTTCAAAATATATATCAACCCTTAATAAGTACAATCAGGAAAACTGACAACAGTAATATGCGTTACTTTTCTTGAACTAGGGTCATATCCATATCGATATCCATTACTAATAACAATACATGCATACTAGTATCTTCCTTAGTAGTTTTAAGTACTCAAGGGTAGACATTGGAAAATAAAATTGGAGGTGACAAAATAATTAAGATTATAATATATAATATTTTTATAATATATAAATTAAATATAATAGTTTTAATAATATCATTTTATATGATTGATTTTAAACATTTTAGAAAATTTATTTGTAATTTTTTTGGTCAAAATATTTACAAGAAACATTAATTTTCTTTTATACAAAACAAAATTTATATAAGAATATGCAAAAAATATATATTAAAATTTATAGAAAAAATCCTAAGAAAACCACAAAATTAATAGAAAAATCTTGTTGAAAAATCTACAAAACAAATTTGTACGCTCAACTCATATTATATAATTAAGCTTTCCTAGAGTGGAATGAGGATGAAAAAGTCATGGAAAAAATAGGTTTAAAAAATGCAAGAAAAGAAAATTGAAATGACATTTAATTAATGAAATAGGTAATTATAAAAAGTGTTACTAAATTAGTCATAAGGGCTGATATTATAAAAACACAAGAACTTAAAGTGCAGTATTTACATAAAATTGCCCATAAAATAAGGCTAAATTACTAAGTAGGTCCCTAAACTATTTAAATTTTTTTAAAAAGGTCTTTAGACTATTTTTTGTTTGTTTGCATTCCTAAACTAAAAAGCTAGGTCTTTGACCATGATAGTTAGAAACCACCGGAAAAGAAAATGACAATTCATGATGGTTTTAAAAGTCCTAGAGACTCAATTAAAAAAATTACATGAGCAAGGACCTAATTAAAAAATTATTAGCATATTTGAAAATTCCTAAATAGTTTATGGACCTACTTAATAATTTATATAACGTAAAAATAATAATAAAGAAAATGACTAAAAATTACCTTTTTTTCCCCCTCTTTCAATGGTTAAAATTTTGCAAATTAAAATTCTCTAGACTTATTTATAACTTAAAATCATTAGTAATTTAGGAATAAATAATTTTAAAAAATATTATGGAGAATCTTATTAGTAACAAATAAAAATATAAATGATTTTTAATAACTACACACGCGTGTGTGGGGTGTATGTTTGTCTTTTGAGTAATCATTGCTTGTAGTTGTTTGTTGTGTAAGAACTTTAAATTAGTAGAACTCACAAATAACTTAAATGTTTTAACCAATTAAGTTCTTATAATATGAACTAATACAAATTTTTCCAAATCAAATATTTGATTGTAAACTGCAGGAAGGAAATACCTGGGATGATAGAAGCACAACCCAATTCCATTTGATTAATGAAATTGAAACATTGAGTCACGCAGTTCCATTTGTTGAATGAAACTGTTATATGCCCATATGCTTATTAGGCTGACCCCGAATCCTTTTAAAACATCCTGTGGTAGTATATGAGTTTCTGCATCACTGGTTTGTGCCTCCATTGTAACCTTGATTTTAAACCTTGCTTGATTTTTGGCTCTGCTATTTAGGAAGTCATAACATCTTTGGTCGTACATCACACAAATGATATCTGATTCAATTATGTCATTCTAATGTTCATCTATGTACATTCTTACACTATCCTCTTTACCTTTACCCTCACCATCACTTATAGTGATGTTAACTTCAAATCTGTCAAGTGTGTCAATGAAGTCTTTGTACTCACCTAGGACAAAGCAGACAATGAAGGCGAGGAGGGGGGAAGGTGGAGTAGAAGAGAGATCAATAATTATATAATCTATTGTTGTCTTATACTCTAACCGCTCTGGAACAATGCTTCCTAGATACACGTAAACAGCTTCAGCTTCATAAGAATCATGATTTTTATCATCATAATCATTGTAATTTTCAACATGATCGTGATTTGGTGTAGATAGGTGTTGGTTTGTGGATTGTACGGGACACCAAGGCTAGTCTGACAGTTATCAACCTCATCCCACCACTTCTAGGCACAATTAATTGAGGGGAACTCGGCAGTTACTTCAACTCAGCAGTTACCCTAAAAATAGATCAACTATTATAGAGGGACTGGACACAACAGGTAGGTTGGTCTATACAGAATACAGATAGAACAATATACTAACTTAGGCATCGGAGACCCTTTTGCAGGTACTTCCACCTCGCCCTAGCTAGAAGATCAGGAGCATCAAGCACATTTTTGCTGAGAGCTCGGTAATCAGAATAATAGGAAGTCCTCGTCTGAAGGTCTCGGTAAGAACATTTGGTGCCCACCGTGGGGCCTAGGAAAATTTTCTCCTATGACCACACATTTCATGGTAACCACAAGATTAGCAGATCCAAGTCAGATAACCATGGCAGAAAACTCCATGATGCAAGAATTCTGTGCACAGTTAGAATCTTTACAAAAGAATAATGCAGATGATCTCATTGCACTTAGACAAAAACATGAAGCCGGTCTCCAACCGCTACATGACGAAAATGCTACCATCCGGGCACAGTTGCAGGAGTCTCACGTAGCAATAAATTGCACACCAACTTGTGATGAAGCCGAGTCCCAGCAACCACAGAATACAGGCACTCAATCACATCATTCCCATCATAGCATTCATCAATGAGGAGAAACTTTGGCACATTCTAGAGTCCAGTCCTTGTCTCAAGGACTTAATGATCCTCGTCGACACCCCTTCATTGATGGTATCATGGATGTACCTTTACCCTTGGGCTGGAAGCCTTTGAATATGGAACGATACAATGGCACCACAGATCCAGATGAACACTTGGAAGTGTAAGTCACATAGGTAAACTTATATACTAATGATGATGCTATCTTGTGCAGGGTCTTTCCGACGTCCTTGAAAGGACCCGCGCTAAGCTGGTATACCCGACTTCCACCGAGGTCCATAGACTCTTTTGAAACTTTTGCCCAACGGTTCGGTGCCCAATATGCAACAAGTCAACCACATCACACTACGTCTGTTGCCATAGTGAACTTGAGGCAAGCTGATGACGAACCCTTGCAAAAATTCATGGTGCGGTTCTCATCCATATCTGTAAGAATCAGAGATCTCGACCCTGGAGTGGCCCTTCATTCCATGATAGCAGTGCTATGTATCGGGCCATTTACTAATAGCCTATGCAAGAAATGACCAATCAATATGGATGAGTAACGACATTACGCAGCGGGTTACATCTAGATGGAGGAATTGTCCAAGTCCACAACAAGATGCATCAAACCGATGCAAAGAAGAGTGACACTCAGAAGGAAAAGATAAAACCCATAAAAGATAGAGATTTCAAACCTAGAAGGTAGCCCCGCCAACCTAGGTATGCCACTTACACTCCCCTCAACGAGTCCAGGACGAGAGTCCTTGAAGAAGCTTTCAACGCTGAAATTCTTTCCCTCCCCCCACCGTCCTACACGTCAGACAACATGGACAAAATGAAGCATTGTCGTTAGCACCAATGCTTTGACCATTCAACTGAAGATTGCATTGCTCTAAAGGATGCCATAGAAGAGTTAGTTCAGCGAGGTTGCTTGAATCAATACATTAAAGGATACCAACCTGGTCGAGGTGGTTATCAAGGTAGCAAACACGGAGATCGAGGTGGTTCTCGAAGAGGCCGAGGTGGTCGCAGAGCACAAGAACATGAAAATCACCAGAACCAACAAGGGGTGACTCTGAACAGAACCAACAAAATAACCAAGGTGATGGCAGAGTATGAGGGGTGATAAATGCTATTGCTGGAGGTTTTGCAAGGGCGGTTGCAGTAACTCGGCCAAGAAGAAACATCTCCGCGCCATACATAATGTAAATACAGTGGATCATATCCCAAGATGATCGTTGCCTCAGATTTCCTTCATTGATGATGATTTTGTTGACCCTAACCCGAAACAAGATGACCCCATGGTGATCATCATGGTCATAGTAGATTTAGGAGTAAGGGAAACACTTATCGATCAGGGAAGTTCAGTCGATGTCCTGTATTGGTCAACTTTCTTGAGGTTAGATATTTCTCATGACATTATGAAACCTTACCATGAACCTTTGGTGGGTTTTGCAGGTGAGCGCATTCACACTCGTGGTTACGTTGAACTACTAAAAACCTTTGGAGTAGGCAAGTTATCTCAAGCAGTCATGGTGAGATACATTCTCATCGATGCCGATACGTCCTATAACGTGCTCATCAGGCAACAGACTTTGAATGCGTTAGGAGCTATTGTTTCAACGCCACATCTGGCCATGAAATTCCTATCATCCAACAGAGACATCATCACTGTTAAGGCCGACCAGAAGGACGCCCACAAGTGTTATGCCAAAAGCCTCAAGATAGAGCCTTATAGTCTTAAAAGTTCACAGGTAGCCAACGTCAACCACTCAAATTACTCGTGGAATGACTTTGACTAGAGGTCTGACTTTGAAGATACTCGACCAAGTCCCATCGAAGAGTTATATTCTTTCCAGCTCGGTAAAGAAGCTAATCAGTGTACCAAACTAGATCAACTGATGGATAACAAAATCAGAAGTAATATCCAGGAAGTACTCCAACAAAATGCAGACCTTTTTGCTTGGAGTGCCTCTGACATGCCCAACATAGATCCAAATTTCATTTGCCATAAACTGGCAATCTTCCCTGAAGCCAAACCGATTGCTTAGAAGAGGAGGAAGTTGGGTGAAGAAAGATGTAAGGTAGTAGAAGTTGAAACAGAGAAACTACTCAAAGCTAATTTCATTAGGGAGGTCATCTACACAACCTGGCTTGCCAATGTGGTGATGGTAAGAAAAAGCAATGGAAAATGGAGAATGTGTTTCGATTACACTAACCTCAACAAGGCTTGTCCGAAGGATGCTTATCCTTTACCCAGGATAGATCGGCTAGTGGATGGAGCCTATGGTTACAAGCTGCTCAGCTTCTTAGACGCTTATTCGGGCTATAACCAGATTAAAATGTACCTTCCTGGTGAAGAAAAGACAACCTTTATCACAGAAGACACCTTATAGCAATAGTTAGCACCTTTTGTGATAAAGTTTGTCTTCTCTTCATCAGGAAGGTACATTTTAATCTGGTTATAGCCAGAATAAGCGTCTAAGAAGCTGAGCAGCTTGTAACCACAGGCTCCATCCACTAGCCGATCTATGCTGGGTAAAGGATAAGCATCCTTCAGACAAGCCTTGTTGAGGTCAGTGTAATCGAAACACATTCTCCATTTTCCATTACTTTTTCTTACCATCACCACATTGGGAAGCCAGGTTGTGTAGACGACCTCCCTAATGAAATTAGCTTTGAGTAGTTTCTCTGTTTCAACTTCTACTGCCTTACGTCTTTCTTCACCCAACTTCCTCCTCTTCTAAGCAATCGGTTTGGCTTCAGAGAAGATTTCCAGTTTATGGAAAATGAAATTTGGATCTATGTTGGGCATGTCAGAGGCACTCCAAGCAAAAAGGTCTGCATTTTGTTGGAGTACTTCCTAGATATTGCTTCTGATTTTGTTATCCATCAGTTGACCAAGTTTGGTACACTTATTAGCTTCTTTACCGAGCTGGGAAGAATATAACTCTGCGATGGGACTTGGTCGGGTATCTTCGAAGTCAGACCTCTGGTCAAAGTCATTCCACGAGTAATTTGAGTGGTTGACGTTGGCTACCTGTGAACTTTTAAGACTATAAGGCTCTATCTTGAGGCTTTTGGCGTAACACTTGTGGGCGTCCTTCTGGTCGGCCTTAACAGTGATGATGTCTCTGTTGGATGATAGGAATTTCATGGCCAGATGTGGCGTTGAAATAATAGCTCCTAACGCATTCAAAGTCGGTTGCCCGATGAGCACATTATAGGACGTATCGTAATCGATGAGAATGTATCTCACCATGACTGCTTGAGATAACTTGCCTACTCCAAAGGTTGTTAGTAGTTCAACGTAACCGCGAGTGTGAATGCGCTCACCTATAAAACCCACCAAAGGTTCATGGTAAGGTTTGATAATGTCATGAGAAATATCTAACCTCAAGAAAGTTGACCAATACAGGACATCGACTGAACTTCCCTGATCAATAAGTGTTTTCCTTACTCCGGAATCTACTATGACCACGATGATCACCATGAGGTCATCTTGTTTCGAGTTAAGGTCAACAAAATCATCATCAATGAAGGAAATCTGAGGCAACTATCGTCTTGGGATATGATCCACTGTATTTACATTATGTATGGCGCGGAGATGTTTCTTCTTGGCCGAGATACTGCAACCGGCCTTGCAAAACCTCCAGCAATAGCATTTATCACCCTCATACTCTGCCATCACCTGGGTTGTTTTGTTGGTTCTGCTCAGAGTCACCCCCTTATTGGTTCTGGTGATTATCATGTTCTTGTTCTTCGAGACCACCTCGGCCTCTTTGAGAACCACCTCGGTCTTTGCATTTGCTACCTTGATAACCACCTCGACCGGGTTGGTATCCTTTAATGTATTGATTCAAGCACCCTCGCTGAACTAACTCTTCTATGGCATCCTTTAGAGCAATGGAATCTTCAGTTGAATGGTCGAAGCATTGGTGATAACGACAATGCTTCATTTTGTCCATGTTGTCTGACGTGTGGGAGGGTGGGGGGAGGGAAAGAATTTCAGCGTTGAAAGCTTCTTCAAGGACTCTCGCCCTGGACTCGTTGAGGGGAGTGTAAGTGGCATACCTAGGTTGCCGGGGCTGCCTTCTAGGTTTGAAATCTCTATCTTTTATGGGTTTTATCTTTTCCTTCTGAGTGTCACTCTTCTTTGCATCGGTTTGATGCATCTTGTTGAGGAACTTGGACAATTCCTCCATCTAGATGTAACTGACTGTGTAATGTCGTTACTCATCCATATTGATCGGTCATTTCTTGCATAGGCTATCAGCAAACGGCCCGAGACGTAGCGCTGCTATCATGGAATGAAGGGCCGCTCCAGGGTCGAGATCTCTAATTCTTATAGATATGGCTGAGAATCGCTCCATGAATTTTTGCAAGGGTTCGTCATCAGCTTGCCTCAAGTTCACTATCGCAACAGACGTAGTGTGATGTGGCCGACTTGTTGCATATTGGGCACCGAACCGTTGAGCCAAAGTTTCAAAAGAGTCTATGGACCTCGGCGGAAGTCGGGTATACCAGCTTAGCACGGGTCCTTTCAAGGACGTCGGAAAGACCCTGCACAAGATAGCATCGCCATTAGTATATAAGTTTACCTATGTGACTTACGCTTCCAAGTGTTCATCGGGATCTGTGGTGCCATTGTATCATTCCATATTCAAAGGCTTCCAGTCCAAGGGTAGAGGTACATCCATGATACCATCAATGAAGGGGTGTCGATGAGGACAGTTAAGTCCTTGAGACAAGGACTGGACTTTGGAACGTGCCAAAGTTTCTCCTCATTGATGAGTGCTATGATGGGAATGATGTGATTGAGTGCTTGTATTCTGTGGTTGCTGGGACTCAGCTTCATCATGAGTTGGTGTGTGATTTGTTGCTACGTGAGACTCATGCAACTGTGCCAGGGAGGTAGCATTTTCGTCACGTAGCGCTTGGAGATCGGCTTCATGTTTTTGTCTAAGTGCAACGAGATCATCTGCATTCTTCTTTTGTAAAGATTCTAACTGTGCACGGAATTCTTTCATCATGGAGTTTTCTGCCATGGTTATCTGACTTGGATCTGCTCGTCTTGTGGTTACCATGAAATGTGTGGTCGTTGGAAAAAAATTTCTTGGGCCCCACGGTGGGCGCCAAATGTTCTTACCGAGACCTTCAGACGAGGACATCTTATTATTCCGATTACCGAGCTCTCAGGAAGAATGTGCTTGATGCTCCTGATCTTCTAGCCAGGGCGAGGTGGAAGTACCTGCAAAAGGGACTCTGATGCCTAAGTTAATATATTGTTCTATCTGTATTCTATATAGACCAACCTACCTGTTGTATCTAGTCCCTCTATAATAGTTGATCTGTTTTTAGGGTAACTGTTGAGTTGAAGTAACTGTCGAGTTCCCCTCAATTGATCGTGCATAGAAGTGGTGGGATGACGTTGATAACTGTCAGACTAGCCTTGGTGTCCCGTACAATCCATAAACCAACACCTATCTACACCAAATCACAATCATGTTGAAAATTACAAAGATTATGATGATAATAATCATGATTCTTATGAAGCTGAAGCTGTTTATGGGTATCTAGGAAGCATTGTTCCAGAGCAGTTAGAGTATAAGACAACAAAAGATTATATAATTATTGATCTCTCTTCTACTCCACCTTCCCCCCTCCTCGCCTTCATTTTCTGCTTTGTCCTAGGTGAGTACAAAGACTTCATTGACACACTTGATAGATTTGAAGTTAACATCACTATAAGTGATGGTGAGGGTGAAGGTAAAGAGGATAGTGTAAGAATGTACGTAGATGAACATTAGAATGACATAATTGAATCAGATGTCATTTGTGTGATATACGACCAAAGATGTTCTGACTTCCTAAATAGCAGAGCCAAAAATCAAGCAAGGTTTAAAATCAAGGTTACAATGGAGGCACAAACCAGTGATGCAGAAACTCATATACTACCATACCACAGGATGTTTTAAAAGGATTTGGGGTCAGCCTAATAAGCATCTGGGCATATAACAGTTTCATTCAACAAATGGAATTGCGTGACTCAATGTTTCAATTTCATTAATCAAATGGAATTGGGTTGTGCTTCTATCATCCCAAGTATTTCCTTCCTGCGGTTTACAATCAAATATTTGATTTGGAAAAATTTGTATTTTTTCATATTATAAGAACTTAATTGGTTAAAACATTCAAGTTATTTGTGAGTTCTACTAATTTAAAGTTCTTACACAACAAACAACTACAAGTAATGATTACTCAAAAGACAAACATACACCCCACACACGCGTTTGTAGTTATTAAAAATCATTTATATTTTTATTTGTTACGAATAAGATTCTCTATAATATTTTTTAAAATTATTTATTCCTAAATTACTAATGATTTTAAGTTATAAACAAGTCTAGAGAATTTTAATTTGCAAAATTTTAACCATTGAAAGAGGAAAAAAAAAAGGTAATTTTTAGTCATATTCATTATTATTATTTTTACGTTATATAAATTATTAAGTAGGTCCATAAACTATTTAGGAATTTCCAAATATGCTAATATTTTTTTTAATTAGGTCCTTGCTCATGTAATTTTTTTAATTGAGTCTCTATGACTTTTAAAACCATCATGAATTGTCATTTTTTTTTCTGGTGGTTTCAAACTATCATGGTCAGAGACCTAGCTTTTTAGTTTAGGAACGCAAACAAACAAAAAATAGTCTAAAGACCTTTTTAAAATTTTTTAAATAGTTTAGGGACCTACTTAGTAATTTAACCTTATTTTTATGGGCAATTTTATGTAAATATTGCACTTTAAATTCTTGTGTTTTTATAATATCAGCCCTTATGACTAATTTAGTAACACTTTTTATAATTACCTATTTCATTAATTAAATGCCATTTCAATATTCTTTTCTTGCATTTTTTAAACCTATTTTTTCCATGACTTTTTCATCCTCATTCCACTCTAGGAAAGCTTAATTATATAATATGACTTGAGCGTACAAATATCTTTTGTAGATTTTTTAAGCAGATTTTTCTATTAATTTTGTGGTTTTCTTAGGATTTTTTCTATAAATTTTAATATATATTTTTGCGTATTCTTATATAAATTTTGTTTTGTATAAAAGAAAATTAATGTTTCTTGTGAATATTTTGACCAAAAAAATTACAAATCAATTTTCTAAAATGTTTAAAATCAATCATATAAAATGATATTATTAAAACTATTATATTTAATTTATATATTATAAAAATATTATATATTATAATCTTAATTATTTTGTCACCTCCAATTTTGTTTTCCAATGTCTACCCTTGAGTACTCAAAACTACTAAGGAAGATACTAGTACGCATGTACTGTTATTAGTAATGGATATGGATATGGATATGACCCTAGTTCAAGAAAAGTAACGCATATTACTGTTGTCAATTTGCCTGGTCGTAGATATTAAGGGTTGATATATATTTTGAAATTGAAGTTTTGATCTTATGCTGGTATCTAGATTTTTGTAGGGAAGTAGCAAAGAAAGAAGTGTAACGACCCATCCTCGTTACAGATTTGTTATACTAAAATCCTGTGTTAAATATTATTATATAAATCTACCATGAAAATTTTCACATTTAACACACACATATATATACATCATCATATCATAAAAGTATAAGATATGGCTTTGCAAAACTTAAATATACATATACATACAATACCAAAAATAATCCTCTTGTAGAGGACATTTACAACAACCTAACATTTATATATATGTCCTAAGCTGGTCCCCATACTATATACATATATATATATGAGAACATATACAAAAGGATGGATCTCATCCCATCTTCAACATATACATCTACTTCAGTCACAAGCGGTCTGAGATCCTTCAACATCACCACTATCTGTTCTCGTGCCAACCACACGATCATTGCAGTAATATAGAACAAATACAAACACAAAAGGCAAGGGTAAGCTTATTTATAAAAAGATCATAGATATACAAGGGTATAAGATTTACTTATAGGAAAATTAGAATCAATCAATAATAATAAATCAATCACATTGTTCAATAATACATACATCAATCTCATATACAGTTTCATTATGTAATGCCATGCTGACTCGACTCCATGGAGATTTCTACTACTTTTTGGGCAGTCCTCATAGGCCCCATCCCCTACCATAGTCTCACCTTTGACCATTCAGGGAATCCCTTGAGCTACCCTGTGGAGGAAGTGTGGATGTAGTCGAATATAGACAAGTGTGGGTATTGGGTTACCTTTGTAAGGCTTGCAAAACCTTACATCTATAGGAATTCGCCCACTTGGCTATTCTATAGGCCCACCATTGGCCACCACGAAAACCTCCAGCACTGGGTTGAGAGCCTACCTAGCACCCTCAACTTACGTTCCTACCCATATGCAATGTCATGTAACAAGCCAAAAAATTTTGATTTCCACAAGTTCCCTCTATGTTATAAATTCACCATTTTTCTCAAATCATGCTTATGAACCCATCCAGTAGTTCAATAAGCTCAAGTAAGGCATTCTCACACCTTGAATCCTTACTCACAACACAACACCAAATAATCTCTAGTAAGGTATTCTCTCACCTTGAATCCTTACTCATAACACAACACCAAAATTTTAACAAAAATGTGAATTTCCTAACATAGTTCTGGAACTTTTGTGGACATCTCCATCACATCCATACCATAGCAATAATTCAATTTAAAATAAATTTGAAAGCCATTTTATGGTGTAGAAAATGAATTCTCGCTTAAGCGCCACCTTACTCTCGCTTAAGCTAGAATTTAAGAAATTATTTACTCACTTCTAGGGTTCCTCGCTTAAGCTAGGAATTCTGGCGCTTAAGCTAGGACAGCTTCCTGACCAAAAATGTTCTCTGTCCCCTGTTTCGCTTAAGCGAGAACCACTATGTTCTTAAGCGAAACAGGGTTGTAGGACCTCGAAAACATACTTAAAACTTCTCAATGGCTACCAAATTCATTCCAATTCGAATTTTACATCAAACATAACATATATACATCATTCCACACTAAAAAACAACATTCCAAGCATAGAACATACAAATACGCATTCAATCATATTAAAGCTTCCCTTACCTAGAGTTCTTGACTCAAAACCTTGAAGAAGAAGTTAGGGAGGAGACTTGGTGATCAAAGAATGATCTCTACCTAAGTTTGGCTATGAAATCAACTAGAGGACACCTAAATCAATCCCAAAATAAGCTTCAATCAAAATTTTACCCACCAGCCAAGATTCAACTTGAAACCCATTTCTCAAGTTCTTGGTAGGAGTTGAGAAAGAATCTAAGAAATCAAGAATATAAAGGAATTGAACTTACCAACTTAAATTCAACTAAGGAGGCTCTAGGGAGAAGAAATCAAGCTTCCAAGTGATGTAGAAATTAAACTTCCATTCAAGGGGAAGAGAGACTTCGGGAGAAAGGAGGAAGAATGAAGAAGAATAGAAGAAACGTGAAGCTTGGCACGTTTAAGTTTTGAGATTTGAATGGGATTTTGCTACTTGTCTCCACCCTTCCTATAAAGACACCCCCTTCTCTTATTTTTTTTCTTTCTTACAACTCACGGAACTCACGTAAAAGTCCCAAAAATCTCACAACACACACTCTAAGTCCAACACCTCATGAAAATCTAACAATAACACTATGGCACAAAATAAAACATAAAACTTAAGTTAATTATTATATCAATTAACATAATTTAAATTTATTTTGCTCTTTTATTATTAATCAAACACTTCATCATACAATTAGGAAAATCACAACATTACAAGAAGCTCTTTCCTTCAGCAATATTCTTTACCACTTACTGAAACACCTTAAGTTGTGGTACTTTCCCTTCACTTTGGTATTCTTTTGAATATTGATCTATACATTAGCTTGTATTGTTAATGTGTCTTCATGTCATAAATTCTTTTAAGTTGTATAGATGTCTAGGCCAGACAAGTGCTCCCCTACCTTGACTTCCTCAACTTTGCACTACAAACAAAAAGGAAAATAATTATTAGTTTCAAAAACTATATAGAAGCAAGATACTCCCGAGAGACTATTTACTTCATTTCAATTTATTTTATTTTAGTAGTGCCATATTTCTCTCTTTTTTCACACAATGAAAAAAGAGTAGTGATACACAGACTCCACACAGTAACATACCACCACCCAACACTTGCCTGCATGGCAATTTTTATTGACTCAACATTCTTCTTCTTCTTTTCTTTTAAAAAATAAAAGGGAAACAAAAAATGAAAGACCTAAACTCTCGACACACTCATTGTGAAGGTTGTTCCCAGACACTCCCATTCTGAGGCCTTGACACACCACTATAAAGGTTGTTCAATGTGAGTCACCAAAGGTGGTTGACATGAAGCTCTTATAACGGTTGTGTTTGTCTCTTCACCAGAAGGTATGATTGTTCTTTTGTATGGAAATATCATTGGTCAAACCCTTAAACCCTTTCCCATGTAAAATTTGAGATTTTTAATCGTTTATTAATTTTGTGTTGGGTACGGATGCACTTCCTGGTCATACCATGTGTTCTCTTCACTGTTGTTTTCACTCAAAGTGATCATTACAAATAAGTCTATGCAAGTGAGGGAGATTGGGGATTTGAAAGAAGAACACCCTATAATAAACTTCAATTTACAAACTTTGACAAATTTGCTCACCATTTCTGATATATTATTTGAGTTGGGTTTCACAGGTTTAGTTTCTTAGCATTCCATGGTAAAAAAAACATCAAACCTTGATCTATCAATGATCCCTGCTTCAACAAAGAAGTAAGCACTTTACAAATGGGAATGATTATAAAAGTAAATAAACATTTCCTTACAAGACTGGGGACACTGCCTTGCAAGTTCTTTCTTTCTTCTTGTTTCTATGTATAATTAATTGCACATGTTTTATAAAGGATTTGGTCATACACATCAACACTTGTTTCTTTTTGGTTATCCATCATTTGATTTGAAATCTCTTTTCTTAATATTATAAATATATTTTATCATATTGTTGTTATTTATTTAAAAAATATGCATAAATTCAATTGTCTGATTTGAATTTTTAGCCTTGCTACTTGTCTTTTGTCATTTTCTTATTTTTCCTTCAATAGCTTTGCTGGATGAGGTAGTTGATTGAACATTATTTCGCATTGATTAGTGATTCATTTTGTACATATTTGTGATGTATTTATGGTTATTTTTTACCTCTTAGCTGAGTTGTGACATCGGGCTTCATTGGGCCCAAGTGTTAAGTTTTATTAATTTTCGCATTTTTTTTCTCATCTTAACATTGTTTCTTGTACAGGTCATAACCTTTTCCACAGAGCTCCGATTTGCGTGATTTTGGTCTTGTTTGAAAGCTAACGAGGAACTGTACATTTTTGTGTCTCACGAGCTTAAGCTGATTCGGACGATTCAGGGATCAAAGTCGAGCTTCACAGTGGCTACCCTGCACTTGAATTTTTCTGTTTTAGCATTTTGGGCTTAGTTTGTAATTAGGTGCCCAAGTTGATTTTTTATTAGGTTTTTAGAGACTTAATTAAGTGGACTTTAGTGTATTTAGTGAGCGCACAAAATTAAGGCTCTCTCTCTCTTTTGTAATAAACATATTACTCTTTGTAGAGACTACATACTTTACACATTATTAATTTCATATTTAGGTTTTTGCTCTCTTCTCTCTCTTCTTCCCCCTTTCTCCTCTTTTCTTCATTTTTCTGAATGAAGCTCTCGATGAAAATATTCATGGAGAGATAAATTTGTTTTCAATCCAAGGGTCCCAAGGCTTATGGTAAATTTGAGTTCCTCTATGCTTAATTTCAAATTTATGTTCTCTCCTTTCTCTGTTTTTCAGTTTTCTGAATTTAATGCATGGTTATGTTTAGATTTAGGAAATTGAATTCAGAATAGAAGTAGGATTAATTAATCCAGCGGTGATCACCTAAGCCAATACGAGAATGAGCTTGAATTTGAGTAAATTAGGGAATGCGATTATATTCTCAATTTTCAAGAATACATATGAGATGATAATCTCATGAACTCGTATTGGATTGCATGATCATAGATTCGTCCTTCAATTCTAGAATTGTGATAATTTAATCAAAAGCATTGGATCCTTGGGTTGATTTTTCTCTGAATTGTTTTTAGATTAATTGTGTGTTGTTCTATTCTTGTTTTTAATTATGCAATTAAACAAAATCCCCCTTTTATGAATTAGAATCTGAATACTTGATGAATTGTGTCTTTGAGGAATGACCTAGGGTTGTGCCCTGTATTGCAAAATTATTAAGGGATCCTAGATACTAACCCAATTCTGTGTAGTGTTTTAGTTGTTTTCTGTTGATTTTCAGTTTTGTAGGTAGTTGCGACAACAAGATTTCATTGTGAAGTTAGGTGCTGCAACTTGGTGGCCAAAGTTTATCCCCTATTCTGAGTTAAATTAACCCCTATGGGGTTTTGTATGAGGTCCAAATCGCCAAATTCCTTCAACTGATAGGAGTTTTAAGCATAGGGGTATTGTGGTAATTTCCTTTATGACTAGCTCTGATAGGGCTGAAATTTTACCGGTAGCTTGGAAAAAAATCATTGGTCAATAGCCCCTTATAAAAGACTTACTATGGGGGTTTGGGGGTCCAAATTGCCACATTCCATCTCTAAGTGTCATTTTTTTGTGATTTTTAAAAATTACCAAAAAAATATAAAAAATCATAATCATTTTTAGAATTCTTCTGTGGTGTTCTGGTAATTTTTAAAAATTTCTTTCATAGGTTTTACATTTTCCATATCATTATCTCTTATATAGTTAGTAGTAGATTTATAGTTCACTTGCTTGTTGTTTAGCCATTATGCATAACTAGGTTTGATCCTGGTGACTTATATCCTTTGATTCTAAAATAGATACTAGATAACATTCCATAGGTTAGATAGACATTATAGAAATAGTGAGTTAATTAGTTGATCATAATAATGTAGAAGCTAATAGTAGTTCTGTTTCCATTTCTGATTTTGAAATTGATTTTAGTATTGATAATATCGCTAACCAGGACAAGACTTTGAGGGAATTCGTTGCACTAGATGTTGCTCACCAACCTCTATGCATTCAATATCTTGAGTTAGATGTGGATTGTGAGCTTAAGTTTTGAGCAATTCCATTTGTTGCCTAAGTTTCATGGTCTTGCAGGAGAAGATCCTCACAGGCACCTTAAAGAGTTTCATGTGGTGTGCTCTACCCTGCGACCTTATTTAGTTCTTGAGGATTATAGCATTTCCTTTCTCTTTGGTAGACACAACAAAGGATTGGTTGTATTTTCAACCAATCCCTATTACCAACTGGAATGATATGAAAAGGCTATTTCTGGAGAAATTCTTCCCTGCATCCAGAGCAGCTACTATTAGAAAAGACATTAGTGGCATAAGGCAACTATCTGGAGAGACTATGTATGAGTACTGGTTGATGCAACTAGTGGTGGAGCATTGATGGACAAGACACTAGCTGTTGCAAGGGCATTATTTTCCAACATGGCAGAAAACTCTAAACAGTTCAATTCCAGAGCTTTACCATCCAGAGGAGTCCATGAAGTGTCCATTATTGCTAATAGTCATAGGCTAGAAAACAAGATAACGGAGATGGCTTCTCTTGTTAGACAGCTAGCCATTGGACAACACCAACAATAAATGAATATCTACCACCCAGAGCATGTGGCATACACACCTCTGCAAAACATCCTACTTATGGATGCCCCACTCTCCAAGAGACTAAACCAAGTGTTGATGTTACTGGAATCATAACTAGCCAACAACATAGACCTCCACAACAGCAACAAAAAATATGATCCATATTCTGAGAGGTATAATTCTGACCGGAGAGACCATCCTAACCTAAGATATGGTCCTCTGCAATGTAATATGCAGCAGAAATATGCAGGACAACAATAGTAGTATGCAGTAGCAACATCAACAGAGGTTCCAACAACCAGCTGGTTCAAGCAATGTACCAGCCACCTCTATTTAGACAACAACAATAAGTACCTGCATCTATCCAACAACTTATCCAACCTATTCAGAATAGTGCAGGACCTTCATTGGAGGATTTCGTGAAGCAAATGGCCACAAGAAATATTCAATTCCATCAAAATGTGTTTGCCACCATTCAGGATTTGCAAACTCAGATTGGACAATTGGCCACCATTGTGAACCAATTGCAGTCACAAGGTTCTGGCCAACTTCCCTACCAAACAGTTGTCAATCCAAAAGGGAATGTTAGTGTCATCACTTTGAGAAGTTGCAATTAAGGAGCTGCAACAAAAACATAATAGTTCAACAGATTCAAAATTAAAGAAACAAAGTGTCGCAACAAGTTCAGAATCTCATAAAACAAGTGCAGATGCAACTGTCCCAAAGCCTCCACTACCTTTTCCAATTAGAGCAACTTCACCAATGAGATTTAAGCCAGATAGTGAGATGGACACTTTCAAGAAGGTAGAAATCAACACTCCTTTCCTTGTTGCCATCAAACAGATTCCCAATTATTCAAAGTTCCTCAAGGAGTTGTGCACACATAAAAGGAACCTGCCAGGTGATAAACAAGTGAAGAAGATGGGAAGAATGGTTCTACATTAATTCAGAGTAACAATGTTTCTGCAATCATTCAGCCCACCATGCCATAAAAGTGAAAAGATGCCGACACTTTCACTATCCCATGCACCATAGGCGAGTACACATTTACAGATGCCATGCTGGATTTAGGTGCTTCAATCAATGTCATGCCTACATCAGTGTAAATCATTGCAGCTTGGTGATTTGAAGCCAACTAGTGCTATCATTCAGTTAGCAAACTGGAGCACCGCACATCCACTTGGAATTTTAGAAGATGTGCCTGTCCAAGTTAATGAGCTTGTATTCCTTATAGATTTCTACATTTTGGGTATGTAGGATGATTCCTCTAGCCGTGGTTCCACATTAATCCTAGGGAGGCCATTCCTCATGACAACCAGGACCAAAATTGATGTGCAATTTCCATGGAGTTTGGTGATGATATTGTGCAGTTCAACATATTTGAGGCCATGAAACATCCCACAGAAGGCCACTCACTTTTCTATTTAGACGTTATTGGCTTTAGGGTTGATAGTTACACTTATTTACATTCTGAATTTTATAATTTTGATGATTTTGTTGAGTTTGTTGATTTTAATTGTATTTGTGATGATGCATTTGAGTGTGCCATTTGTGCAAAGATTAGTATTGCTATTGCTATAGGTGCAGAATTAAAGGAAGCTGATGTTGTGGCAAAAGATGTGGTGGTACCAACAAATATTGTGGTGGCTACAAATAAGCTTCCATTGCCTTTAATTATGCAACCACCATCCATAGAGTTGTAGCCTTTTCCTGCACACTTGAAGTATGCTTACTTAGAGGCCAATAACCAGCTTCCAATGATCATTTCAAGCACCCTCCAAGCTAACCAAGAGGAGAAGTTGCTGCAAGTTTTGAGAGGCCATAGGAGAGCCATTGGTGGACTCTAGCTGACCTTCCTGAAATTAATCCTGCCATCTGCATGCACGGGATATTATTAGAGGATGAGTTCAAACCAATGCCATTGCCACAGAGTTGACTTAACGCCACCATTCAGGATGTGTTAAGAAAGAAGTCATGAAGTTGCTTGCAGCGGGGATCATTTACCCCATTTCAGATAGCAAGTGGATTAGTCGACAAGTGGTTCCTAAGAAGTCTGGGATAACTGTGGTGAAGAACCAAGACAATGAATTGGTTCCAACTAGACAAAGAACCTAGCTTTATTATTTTTATTTTATTCTATTACGTTTATTGGCAGTTAAAAATCGTTAGAAATTGCATGGAAAAAGTGTTTTTAAAAGGATTCACATCTTAATCAAAGAAGTATATCATTCAAACCAACAAAACAAATTAACCAAAATCAAAGATATAAATTATTCAAATATCAAATAATTTTCGATAACAAAGCATCCTTGTGATTTTCAAAAAGCCAAAAAAAATCAACTCCAGATCTATGAACTGGAACGCCATTCGAGTCGTCTCTGTCGCAGAAGAGAGGTTCGGCTGGGATGCCATTCAAGTCATATCTGCTCTCATGGGCATGTTCGTGTTGGACTCGAGCTTGAGCGGGTTAAAACTAGAACACTTGATTGCAGGCTCGACAATGGAGTCCGTGAGGGTTTTACGCGTCGGAGTACCAACAGCAGCGTGATGAAGGGCTGGGGAGAGGTCAGAGAGGTGGGGCCATTTTCATGGAGCCAGGGCAGCTCGCAGCGGAGTATTTGGTTTCCCAGGGGCTGCTGTCGTGTGCCCAACTCACTGTCGTCGAAGTGGCAGAACCACAAGACTCCGACGGAGGGCGGCGGTTGATGCTGGTGCAACTGGGGAACGCTGATAGGAGGAGGAAATTGGGGTTTGATGAGTTTGGGCAGAAGAAGAGGAGGAGGGGGAGTTTCAGTGAGAGCAATGGGAGTCAAAGGTGAAGATAATAATGGTGGATTGTAGATCTGGTTTCTTAAACTGAATATGAATTGTGTGGTTTTCTTTAGTTTGTGTGGTTTCATATCAGGTTTCATTGATTTTTCATGTCAGTTTTTCAATCTCTAGCAGTTTTTAACCGCCAGAAAATGTAATAGAATAAAATAATAATAAAGTTAATGCCATGTCATCACTTAATGTCCAAAATAGACAGAAATGACTAAAACCGTGGGTGGAAAAAAAGTATGAGGACTTTGACCGGTCGTCAAATAGTTTAGGGACCAAAACCATAAATGTGAAAAAGTTTAGGGACCAAAAACATAGTTTTCTCTTTAACAAAAGTAGTATCAACTGGATTCTTTAGCCAAGCCTTTATTGCAACACATATAACGATAACACCGATTATACTCAACACTTATCACTTTGAAGAAAACGTTAATATTAATTACCCATAGATAATCCATAATATGATAAACGTGCATAAGAGAAAGTGGTGCATATAGACTGTGTTCAAAGGTCAACAAAATTACAAATTCAAATAAAAAATATACAGAGATGAATACAATTTCTCACGGGGCTATACCCCAACTTTCAAGGATTAGCATACAATTAATAGAAGAGAAAACTTTTTATCTAGACTAGCAAGTGAATTGCTAATTTATTTCTCCAAAATGAAGAAAGCTTTCCTTGTAAAATACAATTTTAGAATTATAATTTTGTCCTCTAATACTAATCTCCTTAGACATTTGAGTGCTTAAATCAAAGCAGCCAAGCTCACTGTCCTCTAGATCTTTTATGAATAATATATCACCCTTCTTTCCCACACCAATTGGCCTCCCAAAAGAAGGTAAAGGTCCAATGGTGAAAAGTTTGGTCCATGATTCCCTGACACCAAACTCCCCCAAAATTGATATGTCAAGGTAATTACTCCCGAAAGAGTTTGAAATCATTGCAATGGAGCCATTGAACACCGTCAAGTATCTATTCACATATTCAAAATTAGTACGCCAACCTATTGGTGTTGTGTGGAACACCTCATTGCTCATGTCAAATGATACCAACATGTCTTCCTCTACTGTTCCTTTGTCATGGCGATTGGTGCCCCACCAATGCAATGACCCATTCAAGTTCACCGCAGAACCAAATGGTTTCCATCTAACAGAAGCATAAGTCATATTAAGATCAAGTTTTTTCCATGAGTTTCGTTTCAAGCTATAAATCTGCCAAAACTCCTCTATATCCTGTGAATGATCTACAAAGCAAGTTGCATGCTGAAGCAACTTAAAATCATCATTCACATTATCATACCCAAAACCATGAATGTGCACCCAAAAGGCAGTACCCAACACTTGAGCAGAAGGAATAATCTTGAATTCCTTAGTTGCAGGGTTCCATAACATAACATCTTTATCTCCATGCCGGCGTTTGTATCGAACGACACCAATCGTACCGTTGTCACAAGAGTCGAGAAATTTGATGCTTATGACGTCCTCCTCGTGACAAGGAGATGGCAAATCTAATTCAACCTTTTTTTCAAACCTCTCACCGGAAACCAAAATCGGATTTGGAAGTTCTTCTGAGGTTTGTTGTCTTACAAGTAGCGATGAACCATCGTCATCTTTGAATAAGTAGTTTTGCATATACATTTGCTTGAATCGAGGGTTTTCAAGCAAATTTAACCAGGATTTCTGCACACCCCTGAATCGATTCAAAGACTTAATGGGCAATTTTGACAAAATAAGCAGTGCAACATCACTAGGCATGTAGATGTTGTGTTTAATGACCATTTCCTTCTTTGTGGTTGCTGCCGTTTTGTAAGTATATATAACTGTGTAATGTTGCTTCCACTCAAAATGTATGAGTGGTTTGGATGTATAGAAAATTGGCTCAATGCAATTCTGTAATGAAAATGAATATATTTATCAAGGAGAATCTTTGTGTGTTTTAGGATAGACAAAAGGGTGAAGGAGAGAGAATGAGATGCGGAGAATGAGAGAACATAGTAATGAATGAGTGTTTAGTATGAGAGGTAGGGAGGGACAAGAGATACAGCTAGTGGACAAATAATGGTCAGTTGAGAGAGTTGAGGTCAGGATTCACCTTGGGTTGTGCAATTTATAAGCAACGAGAATTTTAGTTTCTGTTTGCCATAACATTTCTCATTCCACCAATTTGCCCATGGATTGTTGACTGAATTAATGAGTTCCATATCAGTCACTTTTTTTTTTTGACTGGATCCATATTAGTCATTTTTAAAAATTAATTTTTTATTATTTTCAATTAATATGTTTTGGCTTACGTATTTACAATTTAAAATTTTTGAGATATATACCTTTGATTAAATTTTTGCCCACTAAAATTAGTATTACCATTCATGAAATTCAAATCAATCAATGACATTCATTGACCAATGACCACTTTAGATTTTGTGTTTACTATATTATAATGCAATTTTTTTTTGGTCCTGGGTCAGAGACCATAGGTGTCCCCCAACCCACTGGGTCAGAGACTAATATCGCTCGTAGTGCGTGGCTGCCACTGGCCCAAGGAAATTTTGCACACAGAGGGAATCGAACACGGGTTCTCCCGCTAAATAGATCGTTCCCCCTCATGTGAACGCAGCGGGGCCTTACACTACTGCGCCAACCCTTTGGGTTATATTATAATGAAAATGGGACTTTACAACAAATAGAAAGTGTTAAGTGCAAATATCATAAGTATTTAACACATGAGTTGATTTTCATATATAGTCAGGATAAAGATTATTTTTAGAATATTAATCAGTTAGAAATTATTTTAAGTATAATCTTAAAATAATTATGCAAAAGTCTAACAACATTACAATTTATTATTAGATGATAATAATGTAAAATGTTATTTAATTTAAAATTTATTAAATATATTTAATATTTTTATTTTTATATGACTAGTACTATAGCATGTCCAATGCATTAGATAATACTTATTTTATATAAGTAATATTATAATAAATAAATGTTTTTAATATATAAATTATATTAAAAAATTGGCTCAATGAAATTTTAGAAATAATTAATTAGTCATTCAATTAAAAGATTTTGTACCTTTTCAGATTTTATATCTACTTATTAGAATTATGTCTTCTTATTTCAACAAAAAAAAAAAAAATACTTTATAATTAGACTGGGTATTTCCTATCTTCCTTACATTTAATTATAAATGTCTTCTTTCTCAATATCAATATATTTTTTAATTAGGTTATTTTTTTCCTTTTCCTTTCTTTTCTTATGTATTTGTAATCTATACATGTCCTATTTATTAAATGTCTTTCCTATTTATAAACCATTTTCTTAATATTTTATCCTTTTATTCTTTTTTCTATTTTATATTACCTTAATTCATCAATAATATTTAAAATTTCCATAACTCAAATTATTTTGTAAACACTCTTTCTTAATATTTTATTCATAATTCAAAACTGGATTATGTATTTACTATTATTATATTTTATTTCTGTTATTATTTGTGTTTGTTAATTTATCTTTTCTCTTAAGTATTTTTATAATTCATCAACAAAATTTGAATTTGTCATAACTTAATTTGACTTTTAATATTCTTTCCTAATATTTATTTATAATTCCAAATTAAATTTATTAATTTTGTGTGTTTTTCTATTTAAGGAATTAATAAAGATGTCAAAATTATTTAAGTCTTCTCCTTTTCCTCCGAGGTCAATGCCATGTTTCTCATCTTGAAAATGTGTTGAAGACTTTCTATTTACAAAAAGATTGGTTCAATACAAGTTTAGAAACCAGAATTAGTCAATGCCACAATGATTCAATCTTTAATTTTCGTAATCGAATTGCATGAAAGAGGTTCAAAAGATTCAATCTTTTACTATTCTTATGAATTTAGAAATCAATGTGTAATTGAATCATCATAAATTCATAATCAACATCAAGTACGAACCCTCGTCCAAGCATTAAAAAAAAGGAAAACTTTAAATCCTAATAATCAAACAAATGAAAACCTGCTCTTATACCACTTGTTGGAATTTAATCTTTATCCCTTACTTTAATATTGTTTATTTTTTATGTGGAAGCCAAAATTCACTGGTGCATGACCTAGAACAAAGGTCCTAGGATCTACAACATGCCTGATTATTAAGGATTAGATAAAGTACCTGGATCCGTAGTTGGTTCCTGATCTAAGAGTTCTTCGACAATTATTGCAAAATCTTTGCGGCAATCTATCACGAACACGAACAATAACATTATGATTCTTCCTCAACCAGAGTCTCTTTATTCCTCAATGGGACCTTCGTAACTCTTCAGATGGGGAGAAGAGAAATTATGTGTGACGGCTTGGTATATTGGGGACCATAGCCTTCTTATAGTGTGTTAACCTAATAGGGTTCCCATTATCCCCTAATGGGCCAACAATGACGTTTGCTCATTTAAGCCCATATCACCTTATTTAGTAGTCTAACATGCTCACTTAATTTGACCACTTAAAATAAAGCCCACTAATGATAAATAGCTAATATAATTATCTTATAATATCAGCCCACATTAATTTTTGGAACATAAAATTCCAACAATCTCCCACTTGGGCTACATATTGTAACAATTATATCACAATTCCTTAGGCGTGCATCCGTACATTATTTATCTTTAGACTTCAACTTTAACAATGTGGTCCATCTCATGTATCAATAATGGAACCACTGCGGCTTTTGTCACTTTGGTAAATGTGACTAGACCCCAATGACCACCACATCAATACACTCAATGACATAGATCATTCCATTACACATATATCTCTGATACCTGTAGATGATTATGTATTTGTTTTCATCAAAATTTAGCTTTGTTTGTCATCATCAAAAAATGGGATATTGTTAGAGTCTAAGACTTTGGATGTTGTCCAACCCCTCAAACTTCGGTTTTGATGATAACAAATGAGATTAAATTTTGAAGTACCTAATGTTTTATGTTTGAGTATTACAGGTACTACACCATCCAATGCCTTCATGGTATTGTATTTCTTAAGCTCAAACTAAATATCGCTATGTGCTTATCGCGTCCAATATGTATATGGAAATTGTTTTTCTTAAGTATAAATCCAGCGTCCAATGCGCCGCCTTTAAAACAAGCGTCCAATGCTTTGTGAAAACTAGTGTCTAAACACTGTGTCCATTTGGGAAGTGTCCACTCGCTTATATACCTCACACAAACCATTTCTATCAAACAGTTATATAACACTCCCATTTTGTCAGGAAGTACACTTGTGCTTTTCGATGATGATTTCATTTCTAATGATCTGTTATTCCCTCTTTTTTCATACATGATATTTCATTTGAATATTCAAAAAGTGTTCCACAGGAGACAAGAAAGCTTCTCCCTGCAAAATCTTACAAGTAGTGGAGGCGCTGCACGTACTGTTGTCCCCTCTCTCTCTCCACCCCAAGCTAACATGTGGTAACGATCATATGATTGTAAGAGAATGGTTTTTGGCAAAGGCTCAGATCCCACAATGGATACCTTCACTCATAGGCCTATGTATAGAGGCTCAAGCTCATGAAGAAACCAACGAAGCATTCACGTCTTTTCAAAGAGCTGAAACTCTGCCAAAATATTTGGACAACCAACACTTGAGCGAAAAGAGCATTCTCTTAGCCTTGCTAAGTTATTCTGTGTAATCTATTTTATATTGTAATATCCTTTCTGTGAGAGTTGATCTTTTTCTGTAATCAAACTTTGTAGTTTGGAAAGCCAGGAGTGGCTTAGTGGCAAAGAATACTTGGGTGTTGCTTTAATCTCAGGGGGAGATTAAAGGTGTGCCAGAAGTGGCCTAAAGAATACTTATAGCCAGAAGTGGCAGGGTAGAAAATACTTGTTTGTAATCAAAGTTTTGCTTAGTGCAATCCTTCAAAAGGTTATTTTTGAAGGAGAATTGGACGTAGCTCGGGTTGAGTGAACCAGTATAAACCAACTATTTTTACTCTATTGTTTTTAGCTTACAAGTTATCTCTTGTGTTATTTCTTCGCATTAGACGTGCAAGTGTCCTTTATAAACATATTTGTGAAAGTACTTCATTTCTCGCTTGGACGATAACTTGAAAACGCAGTTCCATTGAACTGTTATATTGGATGATAGCTGTAACTCTATGTTTTACAAGTTCCTTGTAAAATCTAAGTTAAGATATCTTCATCTTTGCGAAAAGGTTTCAGTTTTATCTAACACGCTATTCAACCCCCCTTCTATTGTGTTCTCTGCATTTCGATAGCCTAAGCGCTTATGCCATAGAGTGGTGAAATTCTCATTTAATTTACGTTTTGTACCACGTGAATCTGTTTGCAATAGGAACACCCAATATCAATTAAAGACCCATAACTAACAACATTTAAATCATAAGAGAGACTAACTTTATTATTTCCAAATGAACAAGAATAACCAGATTTGTCCAAAATAGAAATAGATAATAAATTTCGTCTAATAAATGGTGCGACATATGTCTCAACCAAATCCAAATGAAAACGAGTCTTTAAAAGCAACCTAAAAGTTCCTATAGCTTCAACTGCAACTTTATTGCCATTGCCCACATAGATGAATCTTTCAGCAACACTTGGCGGATGACTCCACAAGCAACTTTGTATATACATACTTATGGGAGTAGTTTTCCCTTTTTCACACACCAAGCAATGTACTTGGGACACTTTTACTTCATATGTCTCACCTTCTTAAAGAAGAAAGTAAATTCCACATTCTTGTGCTTCTGTTTCTTCTTAATTGAGAAGAACTTTATGCAGTATCCTCAACTCTCTTCCTTTCCTAGTCTAAGAACGACATGGTTTGATCCAGAGTCATGATAAAGAACAACTTAGTTTTTATCTAGCATCATGATAAATAAAGCCCCATTAGAGTTTCTCATAGTTAGAATGAGTCAATCCATCCAATTCCATGCAATTGAGAAAATTCTCAACTGACTCCTTTCAAACTTTAAAGTTTGTATCATGCAGCTTTGGGATTCCCAAAAATTGAGTAGTTAAAATAGCAGTGGTAGCAGCAACAACTAAAGAGAGAACAATAAACATACAATGCACAAGTAAACTTTATGGTAAATTTAAAGACCCAAACAAGATACCTAGCGCATCATTAATCCTCAATCTTTGGATTGAAAGGACTAACTGCAAGTGGTACTCTCAACACAATGATCAGACATTGGTGATAAGTCCTGTCAAACAATGGCTGTCTTTGGACACTCCATTGCTCACATGGAAAATTAATCTAGTGATAACTCCTGTCAAATAATGATTGTCTTTGAACACTCCATTATTCACATAGAAAATCAATCCTTATAATCACCACACATCTACCATCGCAGGCATATAATTATCCAACCAAAATGCGTCTTCCTTTGGCCCGAGCACAATTCGCATGAATAATTAAACGCAACATATATGTAAATTCAATCAAATTAACCTACACAACAAAGGTTACTTTGGCAAAATGTTATTTTAATTTATCAAATAAAAAATACTAGGTAATTTAATAAAAATGGGAGGTCTTAAATTTACATAACTTTCGCACATAAACACAAAACCCAAAATTATGTGCATATCACTACCTAGCGATCACATGACCGCATAACAATCCTTGAGTGAGATAAGTATCTCAACAAAAAAAAAAATTCACCGCCAAATCTTTATGTACACTGATTGAAAATTTCAATCACTAGTGTGGTGACCCGTGCAATGCATGGGCCTGTATTATGTTTTAAAATTTTGATAATTTATGTTTATTACATATTATTTAAGAGATGTAAACATAAAATTTAGAGTAGTGATTACAAATTAATAACTAATTTAATTTAAGTTTCAAAAAACTTCTTAGTACACCACATTTGACAATAAAAAATACTTTAAAAAAATAAGTTTTTTGTGTTAAAATAAAAAAAACAATACATTTTAACCAAAATTTTTGTGATGAATTTTTTCCTTCTCTTCATATGCATTTAAATTACATTTTATTAATTTCAAAATTATACTTTTTTTTTTTTATAAAAACATAAATATATTACATTTTCATCTATGCAAATGTAGTAATAATACAAAATACTATAATGTGTGAATTTTTTCCATCATTTTTAGTGACATAAATAGTATAATTTTACATATCCTATTATTTTATTTAAGATTTAGTACAATAAAATGATTTTTTAAATGCACTACTTATCACAGAAATAAATGCTACTCAAAATTCATGCCTATCAAACTCTAATTTCGAAAGTGGTTATAATTTTAAAAAACATCTTTCGTCATGAATTTGTGACATTTAAACTAATGAGAATTTCAAAATACTTATTATTAAATTAGTGAAGTCCCAAAAAAATTTTGGCACTAAATATATTTATATTTTTTGAATTCTATGTGTTGTATGCGATTATAGACAACTACTAATAAGTATTTCTCTTTAGACAGAAATGTCAATGAAGATGATTAAGAGATAGTCTATATGTATGTATAAAATGTTTATAATAGATTCTATATGTCTATATAATAATTTTTAAACTTCCACCATTAAAGACAAATTATAATAGTTTACATGTCATAAAAACTACATACTACAAATTCTCTTACTATACACAGACTCAATTACATGGCACTTGTAATAAATAAAAAAGTGTTTGTCGAATTTCCATAGGCTTTTGCAAATTATATCATAGACCTGCAAAAATGAAAAAAAAAATAAGTTAAATATTTGGTGCATTTTTTTAAAGTAAATGCATTAATTAAGTGATAAGAAAATTGTTACTTTTATTTTCAATGAATCCCTTTCTCTCAAAACATAAAAAATGAACAATTCTATTATAATTTTAAACTTTCTTTCTTTTTAGCATTAATCAGAAGCAAAATTGGAGTCAAGAGATTTAAAGATTGAACCAAATAGGAAAGTTACAAGAAATTGAAGAAAAATGTTTACAGTATGAGCCCTCCATACTTTACAAATTAGTAAATGTTTAAAATAAAAAATGGTCAATTTTAATTATTAAATTGGTAGATTTTCAAAATTTTTAAAAAATGAGCAGTTTTAGTAAACAAAGATTAAAATCGTTTTAAAAATTTTAGTATTTTGTTAAAGGGAAACCTAAAAGCAAAACCACATAAAAATTTGTTTTAAAAACTGGAAAAAATAATCAGTAAATGAAAACCATGATAAGAGTCATTCACTAGATGATAAAAAATTGGTGTAACATAATTACATAATTTTATAAATACACTACAAAAATGCTAAATAAAAGGAACACATAAAAAAAATTGAAAAATAAAAAAATAATTACATAATTATCAATAAAATAAATAAAATGTAACATAAAATCAAAATATAAATAAAAGTTAAAAAATGTTAAATCAAAATAGAAATAAAGAAAATGCTAACCTACGAAAAAAAGGAAATGCTAAAATAATAAAAATGCAATATTATACCAGCAGCTATAGATCTTTAAAATGAAAAATAATAAAAATAAGAAACAAGCTTTAGATTAGGATGACAGAACTTAGCTCCTTGATATCTTTTCTACCGCTCTTAAAGACTTCAACCAATTTGATGCAAAGGTCTTGGATGTAGACTCTATATTAAACAACAATTGAGAAACAAAAAAATAATTATAATGAAAAACAATTAAAAATAAGATGTGAACATTACCAAGATAGGATGGGAACACATTAATTAACTTTTACAAGTAAACAAAAACAATTTCATAAGATCTTGCAAAACACCAAGTAAAACGCAAGAAATTTTTTTCTTCTTCCCTATAAAAATACGAAGAAATAGAAACACATAAAAAAATATAAATTAAAAAACAAAAAAAACACGAAGAAGAAGAAGAAAACATGTGTAAGCAAGAACAATTCCGTGCATAAGGTTTGTTGAAATTTGATGAAAAGTGATTTTGTTAAGAGTAACAAATAATAAAGAGATTATGCTCAATAAATAGAAATAAAAATAAATTGAAAAAAATAAATAGAAAGATATAACATGTTATGTGGCATATTAATAGGTCAAAATAAATGTTGAAAATTAAATTGAAAAACACAATAAATAGAAAGAATAAATAAAAAAATGTAACATATAATTTATGACAAACTACATCTCAATCCTTGATTGTAGAAGATAATTTGACTATTTACTCTAAATTTATTGTAATTAGGAAGTTGATCATAAAAATATCCTTAACTTCTAAAATAATTTAATTATCAAATCATCCTTGTTTTGAACAAAAATAAAAGAAGTAAATTTAATAGAAGGAAAGTATTGTTCAAAAATTGTGCTCAACTATATAAGAGTTTCCGATCTTGACTTCTTTACGAATTAATATAAAGATAAAGATAAAGATTATACTACCTTTTAAAATTCATATAAATTCAAATACTCAATAGTGCACCGTAGTTATTCTAGTTAATTTAAAATTATACCTTATTATAAAATAATCTTAATTAACTTAATTAAAACATATATGTTGATAATAATTAATTTAATTATTCAGAATTTCAAATCAACATATATATATATACTTATCATAATTATTTTAATTACTATATTTATATAGTTTTATGAATTAAAAATAGATAAAAAATTTCTCTAAAAAATTATTTGTGTTGATAATAATTAATTTAATTATTCAAAATTTCAAATTAGTATGTATATATATATATATATATATATATATATATATATATATATACACACACACACTTCTGATAATTACCTTAATTACTATATTTATATAGTTTTATGAATTAAAATAGATAAAAAGTTTCTCTAAAAATTTATGTGTTGATAATGATTAATTTAATTATTCAGAATTTCAAATCAGAATACATAGACTTATCATAATTATCTTAATTACTATATTTATATAAATTTATGAATTAAAAAATAGATAAAAATTTTCTCTAAAAATTTCCCGCTCAAATGTATAAGAATTCCCTCCAAAACTTCTTTACTTTTATTAATATAAAGATATCAACAATGTTCTAATAAACCATATAATTTAGACAACACAATAAATTATATAATATATATATATATATATATATATATATATATAATTATATAATTTATATACAAAAGAAAAAGAGAAATGCTAGCAACACACTATCACATTCTTTTGAATACACTTTCCATGATTGGTTAAAATTTATTGGAAATCACAAATTTTTATGGGTCCCACTTATTATTTAATGACTCTCTCCTGATTTTGTAGTTTTCAATAAACTCCAACCAATGATAGGGTGTGTGTTAGGAGGGGTGTGTTAGAGAGTGTGTTACTAGCACTCCTCAAAGGAAAATCTAAATTGCTTCACGGTGGAAAAAAAAAAAAGAATTGCGATGCCAAAAGAAAACTGAGTCCAAATCAAAATCAAATGGCTTTAACCATTTGTAAAACAAGATGGCTACAACTAGAAGACGTTAGCGGCTACGTAAGACTTTCGGGTTACCATCGCTCCTTCCACCTAAACCAATCTATCGAAAGGGCTACTAGACCAATTACTTCAAGTACCGAAACCAAAAAAAAAAAAATTACCGCTGGTCCAAAACAATATCAAAGTGAGTTCTACTAATTTAAAGTTCTTGCACAACAAACAATTACAAGTAATGATTACTCAAAAGACAAACATACACGCCACACACGCGTGTGTAGTTATTAAAAATCATTTATATTTTTATTTGTTACTAATAAGATTCTCTATAATATTTTTTAAAATTATTTATTCCTAAATTACTAATGATTTTAAGTTATAAACAAGTCTAGAGAATTTTAATTTGCAAAATTTTAACCATTGAAAGAGGGGAAAAAAAGGTAAATTTTAGTCATTTTCTTTATTATTATTTTTACGTTATATAAATTATTAAGTAGGTCCATAGACTATTTAGGAATTTTCAAATATGCTAATAATTTTTTAATTAGGTCCTTGCTCATGTAATTTTTTTAATTGAGTCTCTAGGACTTTTAAAACCATCATGAATTGTCATTTTCTTTTCTTGTGAAACTAATAATTATTTTCCTTTTGGTTTGTAGTGCAAGGTTGAGGAAGTCAAGGTAGGGGAGCACTTGTCTGGCCTAGACATCTATACAACTTAAAAGAATTTATGACATTAAAACACATTAACAATACAAGCTAATGTATTGATCAATATTCAAAAGAATACCAAAGTGAAGGGAAAGTACCACAACTGAAGGTGTTTCAATAAGTGGTAAAGAATATTGCTGAAGGAAAGAGCTTCTTGTAACGTTGTGATTTTCCTAATTGTATGATTAAGTGTTTGATTAATAATAAAAGAGTAAACTAAATTTAAATTATGTTAATTGATATAATAATTAACTTAAGTTTTATGTTTTGTTTTGTGCCATAGTGTTATTGTTAGATTTTCATGAGGTGTTGGACTTAGAGTGTGTGTTGTGAGATTTTTGGGACTTTTACGTGAGTTCTGTGAGTTGCAAGAAAGAAAAAAAATAAGAGAAGGGGGTGTCTTTATAGGAAGGGTGGAGAAAAATAGCAAAATCCCATGCAAATCTCAAAACCTAAACGTGCCAAGCTTCACGTTTCTTCCATTCTTTTTCATTCTTCCTCCTTTCTCCCGAAGTCTCTCTTCCCCTTGAATGGAAGTTTGATTTCTACATCACTTGGAAGCTTGATTTCTTCTCCCTAGAGCCTCCTTAGTTGAATTTAAGTTGGTAAGTTCAATTCCTTTCTATTCTTGATTTCTTAATTTCTTTCTCAACTCCTACCAAGAACTTGAGAAATAGGTTTCAAGTTGAATCTTGGTTGGTGGGTAAAATTTTGATTGAAGCTTATTTTGGGATTGATTAAGGTGTCCTATAGTTGATTTCATAGCCAAACTCGGGTAGAGATCATTCTTGGATCACCAAGTCTCCTCCCTAACTTCTTCTTCAAGGTTTTGAGTCAAGAACTCTAGGTAAGGGAAGCTTTAATATGATTGAATGCATATTTGTATGTTCTATGCTTGGAATATTGTTTTTGAGTGTGGAATGATGTATATATGTTATGTTTGATGTAAAATTCAAATTGGAATGAATTTGGTAGCCATTGAGAAGTTTTAAGTATGTTTTCAAGGTCCTACAACCCTGTTTCGCTTAAGAACAGAGTGGTTCTCACTTAACCGAAACAGGGGACAAAGAGTATTTTCGGTCAGGAAGCTGTCCTAGCTTAAGCACCAGAATTCCTAGCTTAAGCGAGGAACCCTGGAAGTGAGTAAATAATTTCTGAAATTCTAGCTTAAGCGAGAGTAAAGTGGCGCTTAAGCGAGAATTCATTTTCTACACCATAAAATTGCTTTCAAATTTATTTTAAATTAAATTATTGCTATGGTATGGATGTGATGGAGATGTCCACAAAAGTTCCAGAACTATGTTAGGAAATTCACATTTTTGTTAAAATTTTGGTGTTGTGTTATGAGTAAGGATTCAAGGTGAGAGAATACCTTACTTGAGATTGTTTGGTGTTGTGTTGTGAGTAAGGATTCAAGGTGTGAGAATGCTTTACTTGAGCTTATTGAACTGCTGGATGGGTTCATAAGCATGATTTCAGAAAAATGGTGAATTTATAACATAGAGGGAACTTGTGGAAATCAAAATTGTTTGGCTCGTTACATGACTTTGCATATGGCTAGGCACATAAGTTGAGGGTGCTAGGTAGGCTCTCAACCTAGTGCCGGAGGTTTTCGTGGTGGCCAACGGTGGGCCTATAGAATAGTCAAGTGGGCGAATTCCTATAGATGTAAGGTTTTGCAAGCCTTACAGAGGTAAGCCAATACCCGCACTTGTCTATATTCGATTACATCCAGACTTCCTCCACAGGGTAGCTCAAGGGACTCCCTGAATGGTCAAAGGTGAGACTATGGTAGGGGATGGGGCCTATAAGGACCGCCCAAAAAGTAGTAGAAATCTCCATGGAGTCGAGTCAGTATGGCATTACATAATGAAATTGTATATGAGATTGATGTATGTATTATTGAATGATGTGATTGATTTATTATTATTGATTGATTCTAATTTTCCTATAAGTAAATCTTATACCCCTGTATATCTATGATCTTTTTATAAATAAGCTTACCCTTTCCTTTTGTGTTTGTATTTGTGTTATATTACTACAATGATCGTGTGGTTGGCACGGGAGCAGATAGTGGTGATGTTGAAGGATCTCAGACCGCTCGTGACTGAAGCAGATGTATATGTTGAAGATGGGATGAGATCCCTCCTTTTGTATATGTTCTCACATATATGTATATAGTATGGGGACCAGCTTAGGACATATGTATAAATGTTAGGTTGTTGTAAATGTCCTCTACAAGTGGATTATTTTTGGTATTGTATGTATATGTATATTTAAGTTTTGCAAAGCCATATCTTATACTTTTATGATATGATGATGTATATATATATGTGTGTTAAATGTGAAAATTTTCATGGTAGATTTGTATAATAATATTTAACACAGGGTTTTAGTATAACAAATCTGTAATGAGGATGGGTCGTTACACTTCTTTCTTTGCTACTTCCCTACAAAAATCTAGATACCAGCATAAGATCAAAACTTCAATTTCAAAATATATATCAACCCTTAATATCTACCATCAGGCAAACTGACAACAGTAATATGCGTTACTTTTCTTGAACTAGGGTCATATCCATATCCATATCCATTACTAATAACAGTACATGCATACTAGTATCTTCCTTAGTAGTTTTGAGTACTCAAGGGTAGACATTGGAAAACAAAATTGGAGGTGACAAAATAATTAAGATTATAATATATAATATTTTTATAATATATAAATTAAATATAATGGTTTTAATAATATCGTTTTATATGATTGATTTTAAACATTTTAGAAAATTTATTTGTAATTTTTTTAGTCAAAATATTTACAAGAAACATTAATTTTCTTTTATACAAAACAAAATTTATATAAGAATACGCAAAAAAATATATATTAAAATTTATAGAAAAAATCCTAAGAAAACCACAAAATTAATAGAAAAATCTGCTTAAGAAATCTACAAAAGAAATTTGTACGCTCAAGTCATATTATATAATTAAGCTTTCCTAGAATGGAATGAGGATGAAAAAGTCATGGAAAAAATAGGTTTAAAAATGCAAGAAAAGAAAATTGAAATGACATTTAATTAATGAAATAGGTAATTATAAAAAGTGTTACTAAATTAGTCATAAGGGCTAATATTATAAAAACACAAGAACTTAAAGTGCAATATTTACATAAAATTGCCCATAAAAATAAGGTTAAATTACTAAGTAGGTCCCTAAACTATTTAATTTTTTTAAAAAAGGTCTTTAGACTATTTTTTGTTTGTTTGCGTTCCTAAATTAAAAAGCTAGGTCTCTGACCATGATAGTTTGAAACCACCAGAAAAGAAAATGACAATTCATTATGGTTTTAAAAGTCCTAGAGACTCAATTAAAAAAATTATATGAGCAAGGACCTAATTAAAAAATTATTAGCATATTTGAAAATTCCTAAATAGTTTATGGACCTACTTAATAATTTATATAACGTAAAAATAATAATAAAGAAAATGACTAAAAATTACCTTTTTTTCCCCTCTTTCAATGGTTAAAACTTTGCAAATTAAAATTCTCTAGACTTATTTATAACTTAAAATTAGTAATTTAGGAATAAATAATTTTAAAAAATATTATAGAGAATCTTATTAGTAACAAATAAAAATATAAATGATTTTTAATAACTACAGACGCGTGTGTGGGGTGTATGTTTGTCTTTTGAGTAATCATTACTTGTAGTTGTTTGTTGTGTAAGAACTTTAAATTAGTAGAACTCACAAATAACTTAAATGTTTTAACCAATTAAGTTCTTATAATATGAAATAATACAAATTTTTCCAAATCAAATATTTGATTGTAAACCGCAGGAAGGAAATACCTAGGATGATAGAAGCACAACCCAATTCCATTTGATTAATGAAATTGAAACATTGAGTCACGCAATTCCATTTGTTGAATGAAACTGTTATATGCCCAGATGCTTATTAGGCTGACCCCAAATCCTTTTAAAACATCGTGTGGTAGTATATGAGTTTCTGCATCACTGGTTTGTGCCTCCATTGTAACCTTGATTTTAAACCTTGCTTGATTTTTGGCTCTGCTATTTAGGAAGTCAGAACATCTTTGGTCGTACATCAAACAAATGATATCTGATTCAATTATGTCATTCTAATGTTCATCTATGTACATTCTTACACTATCCTTTTTACCTTCACCCTCACCATCACTTATAGTGATGTTAACTTCAAATCTGTCAAGTGTGTCAATGAAGTCTTTGTACTCACCTAGGACAAAGCAGAAAATGAAGGCGAGGAGGGGGGAAGGTGGAGTAGAAGAGAGATCAATAATTATATAATCTTTTGTTGTCTTATACTCTAACCGCTCTGGAATAATGCTTCCTAGATACACGTAAACAGCTTCAGCTTCATAAGAATCATGATTATTATCATCATAATCATTGTAATTTTCAACATGATCATGATTTGGTGTAGATAGGTGTTGGTTTGTGGATTGTACAGGACACCAAGGCTAGTTTGACAAGGCTAGTCTGACAGTTATCAACCTCATCCCACCACTTCTAGGCATGATCAATTGAGGGGAACTCGGCAGTTACTTTAACTCAGCAGTTACCCTAAAAATAGATCAACTATTATAGAGGGACTGGACACAACAGGTAGGTTGGTCTATACAGAATACAGATAGAACAATATACTAACTTAGGCATCGAAGTCCCTTTTGCAGGTACTTCCACCTCGCCCTAGCTAGAAGATCAGGAGCATCAAGCACATTCTTGCTGAGAGCTCGGTAATCAGAATAATAGGAAGTCCTCGTCTGAAGGTCTCGGTAAGAACATTTGGCGCCCATCGTGGGGCCCAGGAAATTTTTCTCCTACGACCACACATTTCATGGTAACCACAAGACGAGCAGATCCAAGTCAGATAACCATGGCTGAAAACTCCATGATGCAAGAATTTTGTGCACAGTTAGAATCTTTACAAAAGAAGAATGCAGATGATCTCGTTGCACTTAGACAAAAACATGAAGCCGATCTCCGACCACTACGTGAAAAAAATGCTACCATCTGGTCACAGTTACAAGAGTCTCACGTAGCAACAAATCGCACACCAACTCGTGATGAAGCCGAGTCCAAGCAACCACAGAATACAGGCACTCAATCACATCATTCCCATCATAGCACTCATCAATTAGGAGAAACTTTGGCACATTCCAGAGTCCAGTCCTTGTCTCAAGGACTTAACGGTCCTCGTGACACCCCTTCATTGATGGTATCATGGATGTACCTCTACCCTTGGGCTGGAAGCCTTTGAATATGGAACGATACAATGGCACCATAGATCCAGATGAACACTTGGAAGTGTAACTCACATAGGTAAACTTATATACTAATGACGATGCTATCTTGTGCAGGGTCTTTCTGATGTCCTTGAAAGGACCCGCGCTAAGCTGGTATACCCGACTTCCGTCGAGGTCCATAAACTCTTTTGAAACTTTGGCCCAACGGTTCGGTGCCCAATATGCAACAAGTCGGCCACATCACACTACGTCTGTTGCCATAGTGAACTTAAGGCAAGCTGATGACGAACCCTTGCAAAAATTCATGGAGCGATTCTTAGCCATATCTGTAGGAATCAGAGATCTCGTCCCTGGAGTGGCCTTTCATTCCATGATAGCAGTGCTACATCTTGGGCCGTTTGCTGATAGCCTATGCAAGAAATGACCAATCAATATGGATGAGTAACGACATTACGCAGCCGGTTACATCCAGATGGAGGAATTGTCCAAGTTCCATAACAAGATGCATCAAACCGATGCAAAGAAGAGTGACACTCAGAAGGAAAAGATAAAACCCACAAAAGATAGAGATTTCAAACCTAGAAGGAAGCCCCGCCAACCTAGGTATGCCACTTACACTCCCCTCAATGAGTCCAGGGCGAGAGTCCTAGAAGAAGCTTTCAACGCTGAAATTCTTTCCCTCCCTCCACCGTCCCACACGTCAGACAACATGGAGAAAATGAAGCATTGTCGTTATCACCAATGCTTTGACCATTCAATTGAAGATTACATTGCTTTAAAGGATGCCATAGAAGAGTTAGTTCAGCGAGGTTGCTTGAATCAGTACATTAAAGGATACCAACCTGGTCAAGGTGGTTATCAAGGTAGCGAATGCGGAGACTAAGGTGGTTCTCGAAGAGGCCGAGGTGGTCGAGGAGCACATGAATATGATAATCACTGGAACCAACAAGGGGGTGACTCTAAGCAGAACCAACAAAATAACCAAGGTGATGGCAGAGTATGAGGGGTGATAAATGCTATTGTTGGAGGTTTTGCAAGGGCAGTTGCAGTAACTCGACCAAGAAGAAACATCTCCGCGCCATACATAATGTAAATACAGTGGATCATATCCCAAGATGATCGTTGCCTCAAATTTCCTTCATTGATGATGATTTTGTTGACCCTAACCCAAAACAAGATGACCCCATGGTAATCATCGTGGTCATAGTAGATTGGGGAGTAAGGAAAACACTTATCGATCAGGGAAGTTCAGTCAATGTCCTGTATTGGTCAACTTTCTTGAGGTTAGATATTTCTCATGACATTATCAAACCTTGAAACAGAGAAATACACTAGAAGGGGGGTTGAATAGTGTGTTTATAATTTCTTCAAAAAACTTTAACCAATGTGAAGATAGTATATCTTAAGTTTTACAAGAACTTAGTAAAATAGAAGATTATGTTGTCGTCCAGCGGTTCAAAAGAAACAGTCCAATGAAACTGCTTTTTCTCGCTTTTCGTTAGAACACACGTAAAAGATTATCTTAGATAAAATGTGTAAAGAAACACTTCCGTAGTATGTTGAAGAGATAGTTTAAGAGATATGCAAATAAGCTAGAAAGCGAGAGAATAGAACACTTAGTTTTATACTGGTTCACTCAACTGAGCTACGTCCAGTTCTCCTTCAAAAACTTTTGAAGGGTTCTAGTAATCAAGATCTGATTACTCTCAAGTATTCTAACCTTGCCACTTCTGGCTACAAGTATTCTCTAGGCCACTCCTGGCACACTTTTAATCTCCCCCTGAGATTAAAACAAACCCAAGTATTCTTTAACACTAAGCCACTCCTGGCTTTCCAAACAGAATTATTTGAGTATGGAAGGAAAGAATAACTCTCTATAGAGAGGATATTACAATAAGTATGAATACACAGAATCGCTTAGCAAAGCTAAGTAGAAAGCTTGTTTTGCTTAAGTGTTGATCATCCAGTCATTTGGACAGAGATTCAGCTCTTTATGAATTTTTCGTCAGTCTGATACATGAGCTCATTCCTCTATTTATAGGCAGCTTGGTGCAAAGTATCCGTTGTGGGATCTGTTCCTTTGCCAAGAGCGGTTCTCTCCAAAGCATATGATCATTGTCACGTTTTGACTTAGGGTGGAGAGTTAGAGGAGACAACCGTACATGTAGCGCCTCTCCTACTTGTACTTTTTCTGCAGAGAGAAGCTTCTTTTTTCCTGTTCAATACTATTCAAAAAATCAAATAGAATGACATATTAGAATGAGAGAGAATAATCGTTGCATTACATAGAATCACCATTCAAAACGTATTGCCTTATTATATTATTTTTTAAGATAGAAACTACAGTGTGGGTTATATAGTCATTGGACGCTTGCTCTCACAAGAGCATTGGACGCTGACTGTAGTATTCTTACAAAACACATTGGACACTTTTCTTATTAAAACATAACATCGAGGTTTGAGAGATGCAATACCATTGCGGCATTGGACGACGTAAATCCTATAACACTCAAACAAGATCATTAGATACTTCAAAATTTATCCTTTAATTGTTATCATCAAAACCGAAATTCGAGGGGTTGGACATCGTCCAAGGTCTTAGAACCTAACAAACCTTACCATGAACCTTTGGTGGGTTTTGCAGGTGAGCGCATTCACACTCGCAGTTACGTTGAACTACTAACAACCTTTGGAGTAGGCAAGTTATCTCAAGCAGTCATGGTGAGATACATTCTCATCGATGCCGATACGTCCTATAACGTGCTTATCGGGCAACCGACTTTGAATGTGTTAGGAGCTATTGTTTCAACGCCACATCTGGCCATAAAATTCCTATCATCTAACATAGACATCATCACTGTTAAGGCCGACCAGAAGGAAGCCCGCAAGTGTTACGCCAAAAGCCTCAAGATAGAGCCTTATAGTCTTAAAATTTCACAGGTAGCCAACGTCAACCACTCAAATTACTCGTGGAATGACTTTGACTAGAGGTCTGACTTTGAAGATACTCGACCAAGTCCCATCGAAGAGATATATTCTTTCCAGCTCGGTAAAGAAGCTAATCAGTGTACCAAACTTGGTCAACTGATGGATAACAAAATCAAAAGCAATATCCAGGAAGTACTCCAACAAAATGCAGACCTTTTTGCTTGGAGTGCCTCTGACATGCCCAACATAGATCCAAATTTCATTTGCCATAAACTAGCAATCTTCCCTGAAGCCAAACCGATTGCTTAGAAGAGGAGGAAGTTGGGTGAAGAAAGACATAAGGTAGTAGAAGTTGAAACAGAGAGACTACTCAAAGCTAATTTCATCAGGGAGGTCATCTACACAACCTAGCTTGCCAATGTGGTGATGGTAAGAAAAAGCAATGGAAAATGGAGAATGTGTTTCGATTACACTGACCTCAACAAGGCTTGTCCGAAGGATGCTTATCCTTTACCCAGCATAGATCGGCTAGTGGATGGAGCCTGTGGTTACAAGCTGCTCAGCTTCTTAGACGCTTATTCGAGCTATAATTAGATTAAAATGTACCTTCCTGATGAAGAGAACACAACCTTTATCACAAAAGGTGCTAACTATTACTATAAGGTGATGCCGTTTGGCCTTAAAAATGCTGGTGCTAATATCAGCGTTTGGTGGGAATGATCTTCAAAGAGCTGATTTGCAAGAACGTGGAGGTGTATGTGGATGATATGGTCATCAAATCCAAGATTCCAGAAGAACACAACAAGTACTTAGCTTAAGTCTTCTCTAAACTCAAACAACACAATATGAGACTAAACCCTGAGAAATGCACTTTTGGGGTAGGTGGAGGCAAGTTTTTGGGTTTTATGCTCACTTATAGGGGGATCGAAGCAAACCTAGATAAATGCAAAGCCAGAAAGTGTTAATGAAGTACAAAAGTTGACTGAAAGACTAGCCTCCCCATCCAGATTTCTACCAAAGATAGCTGAGAAGGCAAAACTATTCTTCAAACTGCTAAAGAAGCCACAAGAATTCCTTTGGGATGATGAATGTGACAGAATGTTTAGGGAGTTCAAGACGTTCCTTGCATCACCTCCAATTCTGACACAACTTACTCCAGCGATTGAGCTATTACTCTATCTATCCGTTTCTAACACGACCATTAGCTCGGTACTAATTTAGGAAGAAGGAAAGAAGCAACAACCTGTCTACTTCACTAGCTAAGTGTTACAGGGGGCAGAAGTGCGATACCAAATGATTGAGAAGCTAGCCTTGGCGTTGGTGAACTCAGCTAGGAGGATACGGCCATACTTTCATTGTCATCAAGTCAAGGTAAAGACTGATTACCCTATCAAACAGGTACTTAGGAAACCTGAACTGGCGAGAAGAATGGTTGCATAGTCAGTTGAACTCCCCGAATTTGGCCTCAAATTTGAACCACGAGGACCAATTAAAGCCCAATGCTTGGCTGACTTCTTAGCTGAGCTCCCACCAAAAGATGATGATAAAGATGACTTGTGGCTTTTGTTTGTAGATGGAGCATCTAGCACCAAAGGAAGTGGAGCTGGGATCACTTTAGAAGGACAAGAAGATGTGTCACTTGAACAATCCTTGAGGTTTGATTTCCAAGCCTCTAACAATCAAGCAGAATATGAAGCATTGATTGCATGGCTGAGATTGGCTAAGGAGATGGGAGTTAAAAATATCAGATGCAGAAATGATTCCAAGCTTGTCACTGGACAAGTATTGGGAAATTTTCAAGCCAAGGATACGTAGATGCAGAAATACTATCATATAACAATGAGGTTACTTGAAAGCTTTAATGAATATGAGATCAAAGATGTCTTTCGGGACGATAACGACAAGGAAGATATCTTGTCAAAATTGGCAAGCTCAAAGAAACATGGTCAGCACAGAACTATAATTCAAGAAACTCTCAGGCTTCCGAGCACTGAAGCACCCGGGATTCTCGTCTTTGAGATCGGTCAAGAAGGATGGATGAGTCAGGTGTAGAACTACTTGACCAACAATACTCTGCCTCAGGATGAACATAAAGCTAAAAAAGTCAGGATGAAGTCTTCTCACTATTTAATCATCAATGGTGCGTTATTCAAGAAGGGAGTATCAACTCCGTTGTTGAAATGCGTAGATGGGGAACTGGCAAAATATGTACTCAATGAAGTTCACCGTGGTATATGTGGCATGCATACTGGTGGGAGAAATATGGTAGCTCGTGTCATTCGAGCTGGTTATTATTAGCCCACGATCTGAGCAGAATGTGCTGATTATGTTGAGAAATGCAAGGAGTGCCAGGAGTTTGGCAATGTTCATCACGCCCCTCTAGAGAAGTTGCACAGTATATTTTCACCTTGGCCTTTTGCATTGTGAGGAATGGACATTTTAGGACCTTTTCCACTTGCGAAAGGTTAGGTAAAATTTTTACTCGTCGCCATTGGCTACTTCACAAAGTGGATGGAAGCAGAACCTTTAGTGAAGATCACAGCTTAGCAAAAATTCACATGGAGGACCTTGATATGCAAACATGGAATCCCATATGCCATAGTAACTGATAACGGCAAAGAATTTACAGACAATGGGTGTGAAGAATTCTTGAAACAGCTCAGTATCAAGCATTTATTATGATCAGTAGAACATCCTCAGACAAACTGGCAGGCTGAAGCCACTAACAAGGTGATCCTAACTGAGTTGAAGAAAAGGTTGGGACGAGCAAAAGGTCAGTGGGCCGAGGAGTTACCCAGTATACTTTGGGCATACCACTGTATTCCTCAATCTACTACTAAAGAAATGCCTTTCAAGCTAACATACGGTGCTGACGCAATGATCCCAGTTGAGGTTGGTGAACCCTCAACTAGAAGAATACACTTCTCGGAATCTCACAATTTTGAGAATCTGGCAGTAGAGTTGGATATGATCGAAGAAGTCAGAGAAGAAGAACAAATCCAAGAAGAAGCTTGTAAAAGAAAAGCAGCTTGGAGACATGATTCAATGTTTAAGAGAAGAGAATTCAAGGTTGGCGATTTGGTATGGAGAATATGTGGAGAAGCTCAGAAGGACCATTCTGTTGGTAAACTCGCCCCAAATTGGGAAGGACCATTCCGAGTTGTTGAATCATTACAGAACGGAGCATATCGTCTTGAACAGCTAGCATGAAAGGCCATCCCGAGGACCTGGAATGCTACACATCTGAAGCCATATTATAGTTGAAAACCAGGTGTTGTACTCTTTTTCCTACTTCAGTCTTTTTTCCCAAGTATAAAAATAATGGGTTTTGGCTGAAGACGTTTTAACGAGGCACACCTCGTCGATGTAAAAGGAAACAAGTTCATTTCACCCCTAATTAATGAAATCCTTTTACTATTTCCTTAAACTTATTTATGCTTGCAAATACCTGATGTCTCTTTGTTACTGATGTTTTAATTTAACAAACTTCATTTTAACTGTTATACACACATACAAGCATTGTGTATCTGGGCGTATTATATATCTTGATAAACTGACTATGAGTAAGGGTGAGATAAGGTGAAAGTTGTTATAAGGTCGGCCCTTCAGGTAAGGCCTGCTCCTTATCGTGCTTCGACATTTCCAGCCTAACACTACTTGGATGAGAAGTGGTTCTCACTCTAAATCAGCTTGTCAGCCCCTTCTCACTCCAAATCGGCTTTTCAGCCCCACTGGAATATTAATAAGATTCCGATCTTATTATTTACATTGCAATCTTTTCTATTTACAAGGTAAATATTTGGTCGTATGAGTGAAGGTTGCTCTTTCCATTCAATTAGATTGCGCAAGAATCATGGTTAAGTACATACTAACTATTCGACTTTCCTACCAAGTTACAGCTTTGTTACCAATTTAGCAAGCCTTATTATCATGCAATCTGGAGTATAAACAAATTATGATCTTTATTTCAATATCTCACTATTAGCATGTTTTTTCTAGTAAATACACTATTTTCCATTCACTCTCAAAGGAAAATATATAAGTAAGCAAATATAACTTCATTTCATTACTGATAACAATGTCATTACAAATAACATCAATACTTAACACTAATACTAGCCAAAAGTAGTGTCAACTCTTACATAATCACAACTCATATCAACTAATCTTATACTCAAATAGGGAGCTGTGAAGTTGCCTCCTGTGCCCCAGTAGATGTTGACTCGTCCCCTTCTGATTCCTTTGAAGTTTTGATTTGGGATTCTCTCATCAAAACTCCATCTTTTACATCCATATCAACATTAAGGTTTCTCAAGTCAAACTCAGGGAGGAATAGAGAAATCTGCCTCTTAGCCTTCTTGAACCCTTCTCTATGAGCATAAACGATCAATTTCTTCACTTCATCCATCTCGTTGCTAAATTTATGTTTACCTTCTTCAAGGTCAGCAATGGTCTTGGTTAACTCATCAATCTTTTTAAGTAAATCTCTATTATTATCTTCAACCAGCTTCTTCTCAGCTTCCAAGCCTTTTCTCTTGTCTTCCTCTTCCGTCAGTTGTGAGCTAAGTGTCTTAGCCAATCTCTTAGAATCCGCAGAATCCTTAACCAATTTGTCAACCTTATCAGACAATTCCTGGTTACTCTTTTGCAAAACCTCAACATCTCTTACTAGTTGATTGTTCTCTTTAACTTTCAAACTAAATGCATCCCCATGCCCCTCAATTGTTTGGTTCTTCTCTGCTAACGCAATTTCCAAGCTCTTAATCTTTTTTGCAGCCTCTTATTTCAAAACCCTCTTCTCCTCGTCAACAACTTTCAACTTGTTGTCAACTTTGGCAAGTTTTGGCCTCCAATGTCAAATCGATGCAACTGAACGGAGTAAGAATACTTCTGTTGCATCCAGACTCTCCTCGGCACCCACATAATCCATTATATCTCTGTCACACTTTGAGAGCAGAGATTCATTCTTTATAAATTCAGCACCCATCAATTCGGAATTCCATATGGAAGGAGCATTGGTGACTGTTGCATGATCAACTCTGCGTAATCTCCCTTTGTGGTGGCGAAGTACTACGGTCTTTTGTGGTGGAGGTTCGCCCAGGGAAGTCGGTATGGGTTGATCTTGCTCTTGTCTAATTTGCTAACTGGAAACATTAACCTCAGAAGGTGGAGGAAGAATAGTATTATCTGCAGGAACCTCCTTTGAAATTTCTTTCACCTTGGCAACCTCTGAAACTTTCAAATTCTCAACACCTTTAACCACTTGCTTGGATACATCCCGATTTGCTTGGCCGACCTCCAGAGTTGCTGGCTAAACCATCAGATGTTGCACATTCGCCACAGGTTGGTCACTTGATTGTGCCTTGTTACCCTTTTCGTCGTTTCTCTTTCTTTTTCTCGGCTTGGATAAGTTGGCATAAGCCAACAACACCTTTTCTTGCTCAGTCTCTGGAACCGTGTTCCTTAACTTTTTATAGTCATAACCTTTCATGATACTTGCACAACAAATATGCAATAAATAATGGTGGAATATTGATAAAGTCACAAAAATAGTTACACATAGTGGGTAATACTTTCTGCTAAGTGCCCTATCAAGATATACTAGAAGGGGAAGGTCTATAGCCTCTTTTATATTCATCTTCCGAGGAAAAGTAGCAATAGTCAATATATCTTTCTTGTCCTCGGGGTCAACAGATACTCGGCCCTTGACTTGAACCCCACAGGATTTGATTGCCAATAAATGGGGAATTTCCTTATCCCGTCGGGCTTATAAAAGAGGGTCTTATGATCGGCATATGAAGGGTTAGGTTTTATTTTGAAGAAACGAGTCTTAAATTTTTTTCAAGACTGGTTAAAGAGGGTAAATAAACTACCATACTGAGCACCACACAAAGAAACCCAACTAGCCTTGTTACCCTCACCAATTTTGGTGCAATAAAAATACATAAGTTTGTTGATGATCGGAACAAGGTTTAAGTAGTAACAAAGGTTCTCAAACGCTTTTATGAAGGCCCAGCTATTGAGATGGAGCTGAGATGGAGCCACATTCATCTCGGAAAGCATTTGACACTTAAAATAAAAAAAGGGCAAGGTAATGCCTAAATCCTTAAAAATGTCCTCGTATACATAGGTATACTCAGTCTCAGTAAGGTAGGTATTGAGAAAAACTCTCTCGGTTGGAAGACAATGTTCAGCAATCACCCAATTAGGCTCGTTGGTGTCGGTCAAGTCTATCTTATTTTTCAAATCGGTTATTGACTTCAAACTTTGGAAATGGGAAGCATACGCATTCACTTCACCACTCACCAAGTTATCTTCCCTTTTTTGGCGTCTCCCCCTCTTTTTCTCAAAAGGGCCCTCAACCTTTGGCATCTTTCTTTTTTGTTTGCGAGTCACTTTTAAAGGGATGGAAATTTCAACAATCTCATTGGTCTCGGAGGGGATGTCCCTAGCACCACCCTCAACATCTTCAACCCTCTCTTCTGTAACAACATTATTTCCCTCATCGTCTACAACTACAGCCGCAGCCTCATCGTTTGCACCAAAAGCTATGGTTTCCTCCCTAGGACCCTCCATTAACTCTCTAAATACCTTAGAATCAGAAGAAGAAGAAAGTGGATCACCCTCAGAGCCTTCATGCATTTTTGGAACCTCTTTTCCTAAAAGAGATCTCCAAATCGGAGACTCATCTCCAGAACCCTCGCTTTCACCAGATTGAGAAGACATTGTAAAATGAAACAAATGTGAAAGGAGTGAACACGTACCTAGCAAGAAGAAGAAGGAAAATGCTCTACTCCTCTGGACGCGCCTTTATGAAGCAATATCAGGAGCGCTAGAAACAAGCAAAAACTCTCTCAATTTCTCAGTGGGAAAGATGAAATGAGAAAGAGTTGGGTGGAATAGAAAACCCCTTTTATAGACTCTAAAGGGACTCAATAAAGACTTTTCGGTAACCCCTCTGTGTTGGGTACAAAAATGCCAAAGAAATAATTACAAGCTTTCATTATGAAAATGCGCGAATCGAAACATCGTTTCATCAGGGTTCTTACCTTCTCATACATGTCGCCGTCACTGGTTTTAAGACAACATTGAAACAACGCAAGACATTTAATACAATTATAGTTGTAGGTTGATGACACGTGGCAAAATCACATAGCTCTTCAGGACAAGAATGTCACCAAACAACTGACGTAATCAAAATATATGTTTGAGATCTTTGACTAGGTACTTTTTAATAATTCCTTATCTTATGGGTCACCTCATGCAGGTCGATCCTCGTTCTCTTTTCAAGCTCTTTTGTTCTCTTAGAACTCGGAGCTTGGGGGGCTTGTGGACCGTACGAGACACCAAGGCTAGTCTGATAGTTATCAACCTCATCCCACGACTTCTAGGCATGATCAATTGAGAGGAACTCAGCAGTTACTTCAACACAACAGTTACCCCCAAAAATAGATCAACTATTATAGAGGGACTGGACACAACAGGTAGGTCGGTCTATACAAAATATAGATAGAACACAATACTAACTTAGGCATCGGAGTCCCTTTTGCAGGTACCTCCACCTCGCCCTAGCTAGAAGATCAAGAGCATCAAGCACATACTTGCTGAGAGCTCGGTAATCGGAATAATAGGAAGTCCTCGTCTGAAGGTCTCGGTAAGAACAATTTGCAAATTTGATAATGTTGATTTATGCATTCAGCCCAATAGCCGCTAAAGAATGTTCATCCAAGTTCAAGCAATTCTAGAACAGAACTTGTTTTCTATTTTCCATTAATCGTTCAACCGCCATTGAAGCGAACAACAATATAGTCTTCAATTATCTATAATTTCTTGCATTTAGAGTTTTAAGGAACAGGGGAAGCTCTGGTAAAGCCTGAAGTGAAATGTAACTTTCGACATCTAGAGTTTCAAGGGATGAGGGAATCTCTGGTAAAATTTGAAGCATAGTGCAGATTGGGCATATAGAGTTTTAAGGGACGGAGGAAGCTCTGGTAGAGTTTGAAGTGAAGTGCAACATTCCACATTTAATGTTTCAAGAGACAGGGGAAGTTTTAGTAAAGACTAAAGTGAAATGCAACTTTTGACATCTAGAGTTTCAAGGGATGGGGGAATCTCTGGTAGAGTTTGAAGTAAAGTGCATGATTGGGCATATAGAGTTTTGAGGGTTGGGGGAAGTTTTGGTAGAGTTTGAAATGATGTGCAGAAGCTGGCTTCTAGAGTTTTAAGGGGCAATGGCAGGTTTAGTAGAGTTTGAAGTGATGTGCAATAGCCAACTTTTAGAGTCTTAAGGGACGAGGAAAGCTTTGGTATAGTTTGAAGTGAAGAGCAGAGGTGGACATTTAGAGTTTCAAAGAATGGGAGAAGCTCTAGTAGAAATTGAAGTGATTTGCAAGTCCCCACATTTATAGTTTTAATGTACTGGGGAGGTTCTGGTAAAGTCTGAAGTGAAGTACAGAATCTTGTATTTAGAATTTCAAGGGATGGGGAAGCTCTGGTAAAGTTTGAAGTGATGTGCAATAGTTGGCATCTAGAGTTTTAAGGGATGAAGGAAGCTTTGGTATAGTTAAAAGTGAAGAGCAAAAAGTTGACATTTAGAGTTTCAAGGGATGGGGAAAGCTCTTGTAGAGTTTGAAGTGAAATTCAATCTTCCACATTCATAGTTTTAAAGGATGGGGGAAGCTTTGGTAGAGTCTGGAGTGAAGAGCAGGATTTTGCATTTAGAGTTTCAAGGGACAGGGGAAGCTCTGGTAGAGTTTGAAGTGAAGTGCATGATTATACATTTAGAGTTTCAAGGGATGGGGGAAGCTTTGGTAAGGTTTCAAGTGATGTACAAAAGTTGGCTTCTAGAGTTCCAAGGGATAGGGGAAGCTCTGGTAGAGATTGAAGTGAAGTGCAAGATTCAACATTTATAGTTTGAAAGGACTTGGGAAGGTGTGGTAGAGTTTGAAGTGAACTCATATCTCTAACATCTATAGTTTTAACGGACTGTGGAAGTTTTGGTAGAGTCTGAAGTGAAGTGCATAATCTTGTATTTAGAGTTACAGGGGATAGGGGAAGCTCTGGTAGAGTTTGAAGTGATTTGCAACCACTGACATCTAGAGTTTTAAGGGACCGAGGAAGCTTTGGTAGGGTCTGATGTGAAGTACAACATGTGGCATTTAGAGTTTCAAGGAACGGGGGAAGGTCTATTATTGTTTGAAGTGAAGTCTTGTTTACCTTTAGACATAGCAGTAGCATAAATTTTTTGAAGGATGAAGGTAACCTCTCAATGTCACTTTCTGTTAGATCTAGCAATCTAAGCTTGCTTTGAAGTTCAAATGATGAGGGAAGTTCTTTAACTTTCGTACGTTCTAATCTCAGTTCTTCCATATTCTTTGATATCACTGAGAATTCCATAAGACTCTTGCAATTATCAAGGTCAAGATAACTGAGGCTACATAAATAAGAATTGCTTGTGAGTATGGTAAGGGACTCGCAACCCCAAAGGTCCAGTTTCTCAAGTTTGTCCAAAGAGAAAATAGATGGATGCACACAAGTCAACATAGAACAACCCCCGAGATCTAGTACTTCAAGATTTATGGCTTTTGATAAATCTGGTAGCTCCTTTAACTTCTTAGAGCCATTAAGGTCAACTTCTATTAAATTCATTAGATTTTGTAATAAAATGAAACAAAATGAAGATACCAATTAGCTAAATTAATTAATTTCATATTCCTTGAATTAACAGAAAATTATATCAATGAGACAAAAATATTTACCTTCACTCCATCCCAAAGTTTTTCCAAGCTGTCGTATGGCAATTTCAATATTACAAGTTTTTCAGTAGAAAAATTCTCTGGTAAGGATTTTATAGGGCATCCAAGCCAACCAAGAAATCTTAGTTCAGTTTCCAAAAATTGAATCCCCTAAGCAAGAATATGAGTTGATCTAAGCAATCATAATCATAATCCTCAGAAATTTCTAGAAATTGTAGTTGGGTCATCTTAGCAAATATGTGAGGGATTACCTTGAGCTCCTTAATTGTTGGCAAGTGAATTTTTATGCTTCTAATTGCCTCAGTTACCTACCATCAATGTAGAAGAAAAAATCAAAATAGTATCACAAGCCACATCTCACTCACACACACACAAAAAAGAAAAAAAAAATCAAATGTTATTCAAAATATATATTCATTTAGGCTTTAACCTTGCCACTTTTCAATGTTTCATAAATGTCATCAGGATCCCACAACCGACTGCGGCTTCCAATGTCTTCAGTAGACTCTCGACGAACAATCTGCCAAGCCATTTCTTGTAAACAATCATGCATAGATACAAAAGTATCCTTAGATAAATAACATACGGATGCACGCCTAAGGAATTGTGATATAATTGTTACAATATGTAGCCCAAGTGGGAGATTGTTGGAATTTTATGTTCCAAAAATTAATGTGGGCTAATATTATAAGATAATTATATTAGCTATTTATCATTAGTGGGCTTTATTTTATGTGGTCAAATTAAGTGAGCATGTTAGACTACTAAATAAGGTGATATGGGCTTAAATGAGCAAACGTCATTGTTGGCCCATTAGGGGATAATGGGAACCTTATTAGGTTAACACACTATAAGAAGGCTATGGTCCCCAATATACCAAGCCATCACACATAACTTCTCTTCTCCCCATCTGAAGAGTTACGAAGGTCCCATTGAGGAATAAAGAGACTCTGGTTGAGGAAGAATCATAATGTCATTGTTCGTGTTCGTGATAGATTGCCGCAAAGATTTTGCAATAATTGTCGAAGAACTCTTAGATCAGGAACGAACTAGGGATCCATGTATTTTATCTAATCCTTAATAATCATGCATGTTGTAGATCCTAGGACCTTTGTTCTAGGTCGTGCACCAGTGAATTTTGGCTTCCGCATAAAAAATAAAGAATATTAAAGTAAGGGATAAAGATTAAAATTCCAACAAGTGGTATAAGAGCACGTTTTCATTTGTTTGACTATTAGGATTTAAGGTTTTCCCTTTTTTTAATGCTTGGACGAGGGTTCGTTCTTGATGTTGATTATGAATTTATGATGATTCAATTACACGTTGATTTGTAAATTCATAAGAATAGTAAAAGATTGAATCTTTTGAACCTCTTTCATGCAATTCGATTACGAAAATTAAAGATTGAATCATTGTGGCTCTAAAGCGATATATGTATTTATATATGGTATAGATTTGTGAAACAACGAATGTTTCTTCGTAAATTCTAAATTACTGGATAAAGACCATGACATTCATAATCTCTGAAATAATGATTTGCGAATGGCATTGCTTCAACGAATCCATGTTTTATGAATTGAAAGGTGGTGGTGTCATTGGATTTATTATTTGAATACAATGTTAATTATATATGTTTCAGGAATTAGTGATTTGTTTTTATTTATGAATCACTGAATAAAGGAAATTGAATATGATTTGTGTTTATTCATTATATCGTGTTATTTAAAAAAGGTTAATAAAGGAATTCAAAATGGTGCTTCCAATTAGCATTAATCTAATAAACGCTACTAGTGTTGAGGCCAACGCTAATCCTTGGACTCTAATTCGAGCATTTATTGTTGTATTGAATATGTTATTTGAGCAAATTCTGTATAATTTCTGTGTATTATTTATTTGTCCAAGATTTTGGCATAACACTTCCACAAAAAAAATTTACGAAAATTTAAACAAGTTAGCATCAGTCACACACTCTAAGGCAAACACTAAGTTGTTTACATTAATTTAAATATCAAAACAAAAAAAAAAGTTAATATTGAATAAAATCATTTAAAAATTATAACAAAAGATATGACATAAATAGATTACAAATACATTTAAAATAACGTTTTTAAAAATATATTGGTTGTAAAAAAACATTTAAAATGTAAGAAAAATTAGGAAATACAAATCCATTTATAAAAAAAAAATCCTTAAAATAAGAAGAAATGATTCTAATTCGAACATTTTTTTTTGAAGGGGATTCTAATTCGAAACATATAAAAGCTGAAAAAAGGTAAAATCTTTAACTAAGAGAATAACTAATTCTGGTTTCTAAACTTGTATTGAACCAATCTTTTTGTAAATACAAAGTCTTCAACACATTTTCAAGATGAGAAACATGGCATTGACCTCGGAGGAAAAGGAGAAGACTTAAATAATTTTGACATCTTTATTAATTCCCTAAATAGAAAAACACACAAAATTAATAAAGTTAATTTGGAATTATAAATAAATACTAGGAAAGAATATTAAAACTCAAATTAAGTTATGACAAATTCAAATTTTGTTGACGAATTATAAAATTACTTAAGAGAAAAGATAAATTAACAAACACAAATAATAACAGAAATAAAATATAATAATAGTAAATACATAATTCAGTTTTGAATTATGAATAAAATATTAAGAAAGAGTGTTTTCAAAATAATTTGAGTTATGGAAATTTTAAATATTATTGATGAATTAAGGTAATATAAAAAAGAAAAAAGAATAAAAGGATAAAATATTAAGAAAATGGTTGATAAATAGGAAAGACATTTAATAAATAGGACATGTATAGATTACAAATACATAAGAAAAGAAAGGAAAAGGAAAACAATAACCTAATTAAAAAATATATTGATATTGAAAAAGAAGACATTTATAATTAAATGCAAGGAAGATAGGAAATACCAAGTCTAATTGGAAGACATAATTCTAATAACTAGATATAAAATCTGAAAAGGTACAAAATATTTTAATGGAATGACTAATTAATTATTTCTAAAATCTCATTGAGCCAATTTTTAATATAATTTATATATTAAAAACATTTATTTATTATAATTTTACTTATATAAAATAAGTATTATCTAATGCATTGGACATGCTATAGTACTAGTCATATAAAAATAAAAATATTTAATATATTTAATAATTTTTAAATTAAATAACATTTTACATTATTATCATCTAATAATATATTGTAATGCTGTTAGACTTTTGCATAATTATTTTAAAATTATACTTAAAATAATTTCTAACTGATTAATATTCTAAAAATAATCTTTATCCTGACTATATATGAAAATCAACTCATGTGTTAAATACTTATGATATTTGCACTTAACACTTTCTATTTGTTGTAAAGTCCCATTTTCATTATAATATAACCCAAAGGGTTGGCGCAGTGGTGTAAGGCCCCGCTGCGTTCACATGAGGGGGAACGATCTATTTAGCGGGAGAACCCGTGTTCGATTCCCTCTGTGTGCAAAATTTTCTTGGGCCAGTGGCAGCCACGCACTGCGAGCGAGATTAGTCTCTGACCCAGTGGGTTAGGGGACACCTGTGGTCTCTGACCCAGGACCAAAAAAAAATTGCATTATAATATAGTAAACACTAAATCTAAAGTGTTCATTGGTCAATGAATGTCATTGATTGATTTGAATTTCATGAATGGTAATACTAATTTTAGTGGGCAAAAATTTAATCAAAGGTATATATCTCAAAATTTTAAAATTGTAAATATGTAAGCCAAAACATATTAATTGAAAATAATAAAAAAATAATTTTTAAAAATGACTAATATGGATCCAGTAAAAAAAAAAATGACTGATATGGAACTCATTAATTTAGTCAATAATCCATGGGCAAATTGGTGGAATGAGAAATGTTATGGCAAACAGAAACTAAAATTCTCATTGCTTATAAATTGCACAACCCCAAGGTGAATCCTGATCTCAACTCTCTCAACTGACCATTATTTGTCCACTAGTTGTATCTCTTGTCCCTCCCTACCTTTCATACTAAACATAAACACTCATTCATTACTATGTTCTCTCATTCTCCGCATCTCATTCTCTCTCCTTCACCCTTTCTCTATCCTAAAACACACAAAGATTCTCCTTGATAAATATATTCATTTTCATTACAGAATTGCATTGAGCCAATTTTCTATACATCCAAACCACTCATACATTTTGAGTGGAAGCAACATTACACAGTTATATATACTTACAAAATGGCAGCAGCCACAAAGAAGGAAATGGTCATTAAACATAACATCTACATGCCTAGTGATGTTGCACTGCTTATTTTGTCAAAATTTCCCATTAAGTCTTTGTATCGATTCAGGGGTGTGCATAAATCCTGGTTAAATTTGCTTGAAAACCCTCAATTCAAGAATATGTATATGCAAAACTACTTATTCAAAGATGGCGATGGTTCATCGCTACTTGTAAGACAACAAACCTCAGAAGAACTTCCAAATCCGATTTTGGTTTCCGGTGAGAGGTTTGAAAAAAAGGTTGAATTAGATTTGCCATCTCCTTGTCACGAGGAGGATGTCATAAGCATCAAATTTCTCGACTCTTGTGACAACGGTACGATTGGTGTCATTCGATACAAACGCCAACATGGAGATAAAGATGTTATGTTATGGAACCCTGCAACTAAGGAATTCAAGATTATTCCTTCTGCTCAAGTGTTGGGTACTGCCTTTTGGGTCCACATTCATGGTTTTGGGTATGATATTGTGAATGATGATTTTAAGTTGCTTCAACATGCAACTTGCTTTGTAGATCATTCACAGGATATAGAGGAGTTTTGGCAGATTTATAGCTTGAAACGAAACTCATGGAAAAAACTTGATCTTAATATGACTTATGCTTCTGTTAGATGGAAACCATTTGGTTCTGCGGTGAACTTGAATGGGTCATTGCATTGGTGGGGCACCAATCGCCATGACAAAGGAACAGCAGAGGAAGATGTGTTGGTATCATTTGACATGAGCAATGAGGTGTTCCACACAACACCAATAGGTTGGCGTACTAATTTTGAATATGTGAATAGATACTTGACGGTATTCAATGGCTCCATTGCAATGATTTCAAACTATTTCGAGAGTAATTACCTTGACATATCAATTTTGGGGAAGTTTGGTGTCAGGGAATCATGGACCAAACTTTTCACCATTGGACCTTTACCTTCTTTTGGGAGGCCAATTGGTGTGGGAAAGAAGGGTGATATATTATTCATAAAAGATCTAGAGGACAGTAAGCTTGGCTGCTTTGGTTTAAGCACTCAAATGTCTAAGGAGATTAGTATTAGAGGACCAAATTATAATTCTAAAATTGTATTTTACAAGGAAAGCTTTCTTCATTTTGGAGAAATAAATTAGCAATTCACTTACTAGTCTAGATAGAAAGTTTTCTCTTCTATTAATTGTATGATAATCCTTGAAAGTTGGGGTATAGCCCCGTGAGAAATTGTATTCATCTCTGTATATTTTTTATTTGAATTTGTAATTTTGTTGACCTTTGAACATAGTCTATATGCACCACTTTCTCTTATGCACGTTTATCATATTATGGATTATCTATGGATAATTAATATTAACGTTTTCTTCAAAGTGATAAGTGTTGAGTATAATCGGTGTTATCGTTATATGTGTTGCAAGAAAGGCTTGGCTAAAGAATCCAGTTGATACTACTTTTGTTAAAGAGCAAACTATATTTTTGGTCCCTAAACTTTTTCACATTTATGGTTTTGGTCCCTAAACTTTTTTACGACCGGTCAAAGTCGTCATACTTTTTTTTCGTCCACGGTTTTAGTCATTTCTGTCTATTTTGGACATTAAGTGATGACATGGTGCTAACTTTATTATTATTTTATTCTATTACATTTTCTAGCGGTTAAAAACTGCAAGAGATTGAAAAACTCACATGAAAAATCAATGAAACCTTATATGAAACCACACAAACCAAAGATAACCACAAGATTCATATTCAGTTTAAGAAACCAGATCTATAACCCACCGTTATTATCTTTACCTTTGACTCCCAATGCTCCCGTTTAAACTCCCCCTCCTCCTCTTCTTCTGCCCAAACTCATCAAACCCCAATTTCCTCCTCCCATCAGCGCTCCCTAGTTGCACCAGCATCGACCGCCGCCCTCCGTCGGAGTCTTGTGGTTCTGCCAGTTCGACGACAACGCGTTGGGCACATGACAGCAGCCCCTGGGAAACCAAATACTCTGCTGCGAGCCGCCCTGCCTCCAAGAAAATGTCCCCACCTCTCTGACCTCTCCCCAGCCCTTCGTCATGCTGCTGTCAGTACTCCGACAAGTAAAACCCTCACGGACTCCATTGTCGAGCCTGCGATCAAGTGTTCTAGTTTAGACCCGATCAAGCTCGAGTCCAACACGAGCAGGCCCATGAGAGCATATCTGACTTGAATGGCATCCCAGCTGAACCTCTCTTCTATGACAGAGACGACTCGAATAGCGTTCCAGTTCATAGATCTGGAATTGATTTTTTTTAGCTTTTTGAAAATCACAAGGATGCTTTGTTATCATAAATTATTTGATATTTGAATAATTTATATCTTTGATTTTGGTTAATTTGTTATGTTGGTTTGAATGATATACTTCTTTGATTAAGATGTGAATCAGTTGAACAAGTTTATGTTTTTAGGTTCTTGCATTTTGTGGCGGCTATAAGCCCCCACAAATTATTAATCCTTTTAAAAACACTTTTTCCATGCAATTTCTAACAATTTTTAACTGCCAATAAACGTAATAGAATAAAATAATAATAATAAAGCTAGGTTCTTTGTCTAGTTGGAACCAATTCATTGTCTTGGTTCTTCACCACAGTTATCCCAGACTTCTTAGGAACCACTTGTATAGGACTAATCCACTTGCTATATGAAATGGGGTAAATGACCCCCGCTGCAAGCAACTTCATGACTTCTTTCTTAACCACATCTTGAATTGTGGCGTTAAGTCGACTTTGTGGCAGTGGCATTGGTTTAAACTCATCCTCTAATAATATCCTGTGCATGCAGATGGCAGGATTAACTCCAGGAAGGTCAGCTAGAGTCCACCAATGGCTCTCCTATGGCCTCTCAAAACTTGTAGCAACTTCTCCTCTTGGTTAGCTTGGAGGGTGCTTGAAATGATCATTGGAAGCTGGTTATTGGCCTCTAAGTAAGCATACTTCAAGTGTGCAGGCAAAGGCTACAACTCTATGGATGGTGGTTGCATAATTAAAGGCAATGGAAGCTTATTTGTAGCCACCACAATATTTGTTGGTACCACCACATCTTTTGCTACAACATCAACTACCTTTAATTCTGCACCTATAGCAATAGCAATACTAATCTTTGCACAAATGGCACACTTAAATGCATCATAACAAATACAATCAAAATCAACAAACTCAACAAAATCATCAAAATTATAAAATTCAGAATGTAAATATGTGTAACTATCAACCCTAAAACCAATAACGTCTAAATAGAAAAGTTAGTGGCCTTCTATGGGATGTTTCATGGCCTCAAAGATGTTGAACTGCACAATATCATCACCAAACTCCATGGAAAGGGTCCCTGCTTGCACATCAATTTTAGTCCTGGTTGTCTTGAGGAATGGCCTCCCTAGGATTAATGTGGAACCATGGCTAGAGGACTCATCCTCCATACCCAAGATGTAGAAATCTATAAGGAATACAAGCTCATTAACTTGGACTAGCACATCTTCTAAAATTCCAAGTGGATGTGCGGTGCTCCAGTTTGCTAACTGAATGACAACACTAGTTGGCTTCAAATCACCAAGCTGCAATGATTTGCACTGATGTAGGCATGACATTGATTGAAGCACCTAAATCCAACATGGCATCTGTAAATGTGTACTCGCCTATGGTGCATGGGATAGTGAAAGTGTCAGGATCTTTTCACTTTTATGGCATGGTGGGCTGAATGATTGCAAAAACATTGTTACTCTGAATTAATGTAGAACCATTTCTTCCCATCTTCTTCACTTGTTTATCACCTGGCAGGTTCCTTTTATATGTGCACAACTCCTGGAGGAAATTTGAATAATTGGGAATCTGTTTGATGGCATCAAGGAGAGGAGTGTTGATTTCTACCTTGTTGAAAGTGTCCATCTCACTATCTATCTTAAATCTCATTGGTGAAGTTGCTCTAGTTGGAAAAGGTAGTGGAGGCTTTGGGACAGTTGCATCTGCACTTGTTTTATGAGATTCTGAACTTGCTGCAACACTTTGTTTCTTAAATTTTGAATCTGTTGAACTATTATGTTTTTGTTGCAGCTCCTTAATTGCCACTTCTCAAAGTGATGACACTAACATTCCCTTTTGGATTGACAACTGTTTGGGAGGGAAGTTGGCCAGAACCTTGTGACTGCAATTGGTTCACAATGGTGGCTAATTATCCAATCTGAGTTTGCAAATCCTGAATGGTGGCAAACACATTTTGTTGGAATTGAATATTTCTTATGGCCATTTGCTTCACTAAATCCTCCAATGAAGGTCCTGCACTATTCTGAATAGGTTGGATAAGTTGTTGGACAGATGCGGGTACTTATTGTTGTTGTCTAAATAGAGGTGGCTGGTACATTGCTTGAACTAGCTGGTTGTTGGAACCTCTATTGTTGTTGCTACTACATACTATTATTGTTGTCCTACATATTGCTACTGCATATTACCCTGCAGAGGACCATATCTCTGGTTAGGATGGTCTCTCCAGTCAAAATTATACCTCTCAGAATATGGATCATATTTTTGTTGCTGTTGTGGAGATCTATATTGTTGGCTAGTTATGATTCCAGTAACATCAACACTTGGTTTAGTCTCTTGGAGAGTGGGGCATCCATCAATAGGATGTTTTGCAGAGGTGCGTATGCCACATGCTCTGGGTGGTAGACATTCATTTGTTGCCTGAACTTGTTGGTGTTGTCAAATGGCTAGCTGTCTAACAAGAGAAGTCATCTCCGTTATCTTGTTTTCTAGCCTATGACTATTAGCAATAATGGTCACTTCATGGACTCCTCTGGCTAAAGCTCTGGAATTGAACTGTTTAGAGTTTTCTGCCATGTTGGAATATAATACCCTTGCAGCAGCTAGTGTCTTGTCCATCAATGCTCCACCACTAGTTGCATCAACCAGTACTCATACATAGTCTCTCCAGATAGTTGCCTTATGCCACTAATGTCTTTTCTAATAGTAGCTACTCTGGATGCAGGGAAGAATTTCTCCAGAAATAGCCTTTTCATATCATTCCAATTGGTAATGGGGATTGGTTGAAAATACAACCAATCCTTTGTTGTGTCTACCAAAGAGAAAGGAAATGCTATAATCCTCAAGAACTAAATAAGGTCGCATGGTAGAGCACACCACATGAAACTCTTTAAGGTGCCTGTTAGGATCTTCACCTGCAAGACCATGAAACTTAGGCAACAAATGGAATTAGTCAAAACTTAAGCTCACAATCCACATCTAACTCAAGATATTGAATGCACAGAGGTTGGTGAGCAACATCTAGTGCAACGAATTCCCTCAAAGTCTTGTCCTGGTTAGCCATATTATCAATACTAAAATCAATTTCAAAATCAGAAATGGAAACAGAACTACTATTAGCTTCTACACTATTATGATCAACTAATTAACTCACTATTTCTATAATGTCTATCTAACCTATGGAATGTTATCTAGTATCTATTTCAGAATCAAAAGGATATAAGTCACTAGGATCAAACCTAGTTATGCATAATGGCTAAACAACAAGCAAGTGAACAATAAAAATCTACTACTAACTATATAAGAGATAATGATATGGAAAATGTAAAACCTATGAAACAAATTTTTAAAAATTACCAGAACACCACAGAAAAATTCTAAAAATGATTATGATTTTTTATATTTTTTTGGTAATTTTTAAAAATCACAAAAAAAATGACACTTAGAGATGGAATTTGGCAATTTGGACCCCCAAATCCACATAGTAAGTCTTTTATAAGGGGCTATTGACCAATGATTTTTTTTCCAAGCTACCGATAAAATTTCAGCCCTATCAGAGCTAGTCATAAAGGAAATTACCACAATACCCCTATGCTTAAAACTCTTATCAGATGAAGGAATTTGGCGATTTGGACCTCATACAAAACCCCATAGGGGTTAATTTAACTCAGAATAGGGGATAAACTTTGGCCACCAAGTTGTAGCACCTAACTTCACAATGAAATCTTTTGTTGTCGTAACTACCTACAAAACTAAAAATCAACAGAAAACAACTAAAACACTACACAGAATTGGGTTAGTATCAACTAGACATATTCACAAACACTTTATGTACATGAATTAAAATCAAGACAAAATGAATTATGTTCACAACAACGACATCAGTTTTGACAACAATGTTAGGTTGCCATCAAAAGCTTCTAGGATCCCTTAATAATTTTGTAATACAGGGCACAACCCTAGGTCATTCCTCAAAGACACAATTCATCAAGTATTCAGATTCTAATTCATAAAAGGGGGATTTTGTTTAATTGCATAATTAAAAACAAGAATAGAACAACACATAATTAATCTAAAAACAATTCAGAGAAAAATCAACCCAAGGATCCAATGCTTTTGAGTAAATTATCACAATTCTAGAATTGAAGGACGAATCTATGATCATGCAATCCAATACGAGTTCATGAGATTATCATCTCATATGTATTCGTGAAAATTGAGAATATAATCGCATTCCCTAATTTACTCGAATTCAAGCTCATTCTCGTATTGGCTTAGGTGATCACCACTGGATTAATTAATCCTACTTCTATTCCGAATTCAATTTCCTAAATCTAAACATAATCATGCATTAAATTCAGAAAACTGAAAAATAGAGAAAGGAGAGAACATAAATTCAAAATTAAGCATAGAGGAACTCAAATTTACCATAAGCCTTGGGACCCTTGGATTGAAAACAAATTTAGCTCTCCATGAATATTTTCATCGAGAGCTTCAATCAGAAAAATGAAGAAAAGAGGAGAAAGGGAGAAGAAGAGAGAGAAGAGAGCAAAAACCTAAATATGAAATTAATAATGTGTAAAGTATGTAGTCTCTACAAAGAGTAATATGTTTATTACAAAAGAGAGAGAGAGACTTAATTTTCTGCTGCTCACTAAATACACTAAAGTCCACTTAATTATGTCTCTAAAAACCTAATAAAAAAATGCTTGGGTACCTAATTACAAACTAAAGTCCACTTGGGTACCTAATTACAAACTAAGCCCAAAATGCTAAAACAGAAAAATTCAAGTGCAGGGTAGCCACTGTGAAGCTCGAATTTGATCCCTGAATCGTCCGAATCAGCTTAAGCTCGTGAGACACAAAAATGTATAGTTCCTCATTAGCTTTCCAACAAGACCAAAATTACGCAAATCAGAGCTCTGTGGAAAAGGTTATGACCTGTACAAGAAACAATGTTAAGATGAGAAAAAATGCGAAAATTAATAAAACTTAACACTTGGGCCCAATGAAGCCCGATGTCACAACTCAGCTAAGAGGTAAAAAATAACCATAAAAGCATGTCAAATATGTACAAAATGAATCACTAATCAATGCAAAATAATGTTCAATCAACTACCTCATCCAGCAAAGCTATTGAAGGAAAAATAAGAAAATGACAAAAGACAAGTAGCAAGGCTAAAAATTCAAATCAGACAATTGAATTTATGCATATTTTTTAAATAAATAACAACAATCTGATAAAATATATTTATAATATTAAGAAAAGAGTTTTCAAATCAAATGATGGATAACCAAAAAGAAACAAGTGTTGATGTGTATGACCATATCCTTTACAAAACCTGTGCAATTAATTATACATAGAAACAAGAAGAAAGAAAGAACTTGCAAGGCGGTGTCCCCAGTCTTGTAAGGCAATGTTTATTTAGTTTTATAATGATTCCCATTTGTAAAGTGCTTACTTGTTTGTTGAAGCAGGGATCATTGATAGATCAAGGTTTGATGTTTTTTTACCATGGAATGCTAAGAAACTAAACCTGTGAAACCCAACTCAAATAATATATTAGAAATGGTGAGCAAATTTGTCAAAGTTTGTAAATTGAAGTTTATTATAGGGTGTTCTCCTTTCAAATCCCCAATCTCCCTCACTTGCATAGACTTATTTGTAATGATCTCTTTGAGTGAAAACAACAGTGAAGAGAACACATGGTATGACCAGGAAGTGCATCCGTACCCCACACAAAATTAATAAACGATTAAAAATCTCAAATTTTACATGGGAAAGGGTTTAAGGGTTTGACCAATGATATTTCCATACAAAAGAACAATCATACCTTCTGGTGAAGAGACAATCACAACTGTTATAAGAGCTTCATGTCAACCACCTTTGGTGACTCATATTGAACAACCTTTATAGTGGTGTGTCAAGGCCTCAGAATGGGAGTGTCTGGGAACAACCTTAACAATGAGTGTGTCGAGAGTTTAGGTCTTTCATTTTTTGTTTCCTTTTTATTTTTTAAAAGAAAAGAAGAAGAATAATGTTGAGTCAATAAAAATTGCCATGCAGGCAAGTGTTGGGTGGTGGTATGTTACTGTGCGGAGTCTGTGTATCACTACTCTTTTTTCATTGTGTGAAAAAAGGGAGAAATATGGCACTGCTAAAATAAAATAAGTTGAAATGAAGTAAATAATCTCTCAGGAGTATCTTGCTTCTATATAGTTTTTGAAACTAATAATTATTTTCCTTTTTGTTTGTAGTGCAAGGTTGAGGAAGTCAAGGTAGGGGAGCACTTGTCTGGCCTAGACATCTATACAACTTAAAAGAATTTATGACATGAAGACACATTAACAATACAAGCTAATGTATAGATCAATATTCAAAAGAATACTAAAGTGAAAGGAAAGTACCACAAATTAAGGTGTTTCAATAAGTGGTAAAGAATATTGCTGAAGGAAAGAGCTTCTTGTAACGTTGTGATTTTCCTAATTGTATGATTAATTGTTTGATTAATAATAAAAGAGCAAACTAAATTTAATTCCTAGCTTAAGCGAGGCCTAGCTTAAGCGAGGAAAATGCTAGCTTAAGCGAGGAACCCTGGAAGTGAGTAAATAATTTCTGAAATTCTAGCTTAAGCGAGAGTAAGGTGGCACTTAAGCCAGAATTCATTTTCTACACCATAAAATGGCTTTCAAAATTATTTTAAATTGAATTATTTCGATGGTATGGATGTGGTGGAGATGTCTACAAAAGTTCCAGAACTATGTTAGGAAATCTCCATGGAGTCGAGTCAGCATGGCATTACATAATGAAATTGTATAAGAGATTGATGTATGTATTATTGAATGATGTGATTGATTTATTATTATTGATTGATTCTAATTTTCCTATAAGTAAATCTTATACCCTTGTATATCTATGATCTTTTTTATAAATAAGCTTACCCTTGCCTTTTGTGTTTGTATTTGTGTTATATTACTACATTGATCGTGTGGTTGGCACGGGAGCAGATAGTGGTGATGTTGCAAGATCTCAGACCGCTCGTGACTGAAGCAGATGTATATGTTGAAGATGGGATGAGATCCCTCCTTTTGTATATGTTCTCATATATATGTATATAGTATCGGGACCAGCTTAGGACATATGTATAAATGTTAGGTTGTTGTAAATGTCCTCTACAAGAGGATTATTTTTGGTATTGTATGTATATGTATATTTAAGTTTTGCAAAGCCATATCTTATACTTTTATGATATGATGATGTATATATATATGTGTGTTAAATGTGAAAATTTTCATGGTAGATTTATATAATAATATTTAACACAGGGTTTTAGTATAACAAATCTGTAACGAGGATGGGTCGTTACACTTCTTTCTTTGCTACTTCCCTACAAAAATCTAGATACCAGCATAAGATCAAAACTTCAATTTCAAAATATATATCAACCCTTAATAAGTACAATCAGGAAAACTGACAACAGTAATATGCGTTACTTTTCTTGAACTAGGGTCATATCCATATCGATATCCATTACTAATAACAATACATGCATACTAGTATCTTCCTTAGTAGTTTTAAGTACTCAAGGGTAGACATTGGAAAACAAAATTGGAGGTGACAAAATAATTAAGATTATAATATATAATATTTTTATAATATATACATTAAATATAATAGTTTTAATAATATCATTTTATATGATTGATTTTAAACATTTTAGAAAATTTATTTGTAATTTTTTTGGTCAAAATATTTACAAGAAACATTAATTTTCTTTTATACAAAACAAAATTTATATAAGAATATGCAAAAAATATATATTAAAATTTATAGAAAAAATCCTAAGAAAACCACAAATTAATAGAAAAATCTGGTTGAAAAATCTACAAAACAAATTTGTACGCTCAAGTCATATTATATAATTAAGCTTTCCTAGAGTGGAATGAGGATGAAAGAGTCATGGAAAAAATAGGTTTAAAAAATGCAAGAAAAGAAAATTGAAATGACATTTAATTAATGAAATAGGTAATTATAAAAAGTGTTATTAAATTAGTCATAAGGGCTGATATTATAAAAACACAAGAACTTAAAGTGCAGTATTTACATAAAATTGCCCATAAAATAAGGTTAAATTACTAAGTAGGTCCCTAAACTATTTAAATTTTTTTAAAAAGGTCTTTAGACTTTTTTTTGTTTGTTTGCTTTCCTAAACTAAAAAGCTAGGTCTTTGACCATGACAGTTTGAAACCACCGGAAAAGAAAATGACAATTCATGATGGTTTTAAAAGTCCTAGAGACTCAATTAAAAAAATTACATGAGCAAGGACCTAATTAAAAAATTATTAGCATATTTGAAAATTCCTAAATAGTTTATGGACCTACTTAATAATTTATATAACGTAAAAATAATAATAAAGAAAATGACTAAAAATTACCTTTTTTCCCCCCTCTTTCAATGGTTAAAATTTTGCAAATTAAAATTCTCTAGACTTATTTATAACTTAAAATCATTAGTAATTTAGGAATAAATAATTTTAAAAAATATTATAGAGAATCTTATTAGTAACAAATAAAAATATAAATGATTTTTAATAACTACACACGCGTGTGTGGGGTGTATGTTTGTCTTTTGAGTAATCATTGCTTGTAGTTGTTTGTTGTGTAAGAACTTTAAATTAGTAGAACTCACAAATAACTTAAATGTTTTAACCAATTAACTTCTTATAATATGAAATAATACAAATTTTTCCAAATCAAATATTTGATTGTAAACTGCAGGAAGGAAATACCTGGGATGATAGAAGCACAACCCAATTCCATTTGATTAATGAAATTGAAACATTGAGACACGCAATTCCATTTGTTGAATGAAACTGTTATATGCCCAGATGCTTATTAGGCTGACCCCAAATCCTTTTAAAACATCCTATTGTAGTATATGAGTTTCTGCATCACTGGTTTGTGCCTCCATTGTAACCTTGATTTTAAACCTTGCTTGATTTTTGGCTCTGCTATTTAGGAAGTCATAACATCTTTGGTCCTACATCACACAAATGATATCTGATTCAATTATGTCATTCTAATGTTCATCTATGTACATTCTTACACTATCCTCTTTACCTTTACCCTCACCATCACTTATAGTGATGTTAACTTCAAATCTGTCAAGTGTGTCAATGAAGTCTTTGTACTCACCTAGGACAAAACAGAAAATGAAGGCGAGGAGGGGGGAAGGTGGAGTAGAAGAGAGATCAATAATTATATAATCTTTTGTTGTCTTATACTCTAACCGCTCTGGAACAATGCTTCCTAGATACACGTAAACAGCTTTAGCTTCATAAGAATCATGATTTTTATCATCATAATCATTGTAATTTTCAACATGATCGTGATTTGGTGTAGATAGGTGTTGGTTTGTGGATTGTACGGGACACCAAGGCTAGTTTGACAGTTATCAACCTCATCCCACCACTTCTAGGCACGATTAGTTGAGGGGAACTCGGCAGTTACTTCAACTCAGTAGTTACCCTAAAAATAGATCAACTATTATAGAGGGACTGGACACAACAGGTAGGTTGGTCTATACAGAATACAGATAGAACAATATACTAACTTAGGCATCGGAGACCCTTTTGCAGGTACTTCCACCTCGCCCTAGCTAGAAGATCAGGAGCATCAAGCACATTTTTGCTGAGAGCTCGGTAATCAGAATAATAGGAAGTCCTCGTCTGAAGGTCTCGGTAAGAACATTTGGTGCCCACCGTGGGGCCTAGGAAAATTTTCTCCTACGACCACACATTTCATGGTAACCACAAGATTAGCAGATCCAAGTCAGATAACCATGGCAGAAAACTCCATGATGCAAGAATTATGTGCACAGTTAGAATCTTTACAAAAGAATAATGCAGATGATCTCATTGCACTTAGACAAAAACATGAAGCCGATCTCCAACCGCTACATGACGAAAATGCTACCATCCGGGCACAGTTGCAGGAGTTTCACGTAGCAATAAATTGCACACCAACTTGTGATGAAGCCGAGTCCCAGCAACCATAGAATACAGGCACTCAATCACATCATTCCCATCATAGCATTCATCAATGAGGAGAAACTTTGGCACATTCTAGAGTCCAGTCCTTGTCTCAAGGACTTAATGATCCTCATCGACACCCCTTCATTGATGGTATCATGGATGTACCTTTACCCTTGGGCTGGAAGCCTTTTAATATGGAACGATACAATGGCACCACAGATCCAGATGAACACTTGGAAGTGTAAGTCACATAGGTAAACTTATATACTAATGACGATGCTATCTTGTGCAGGGTCTTTCCGACGTCCTTGAAAGGACCCGCGCTAAGCTGGTATACCTGACGTCCACCGAGGTCCATAGACTCTTTTGAAACTTTTGCCCAACGGTTCGGTGCCCAATATGCAACAAGTCAGCCACATCACACTACGTCTGTTGCCATAGTGAACTTGAGGCAAGCTGATGACGAACCCTTGCAAAAATTCGTGGTGCGGTTCTCAGCCATATCTGTAAGAATCAGAGATCTCGACCCTGGAGTGGCCCTTCATTCCATGATAGCAGTGCTATGTCTCGGACCATTTACTAATAGCCTATGCAAGAAATGACCAATCAATATGGATGAGTAACGACATTACGCAGCGGGTTACATCTAGATGGAGGAATTGTCCAAGTCCACAACAAGATGCATCAAACCGATGCAAAGAAGAGTGACACTCAGAAGGAAAAGATAAAACCCATAAAAGATAGAGATTTCAAACCTAGAAGGTAGCCCCGCCAACCTAGGTATGCCACTTGCACTCCCCTCAACGAGTCCAGGACGAGAGTCCTTGAAGAAGCTTTCAACGCTGAAATTCTTTCCCTCCCCCCACCGTCCTACACGTCAGACAACATGGACAAAATGAAGCATTGTCGTTATCACCAATGCTTTGACCATTCAACTGAAGATTGCATTGCTCTAAAGGATGCCATAGAAGAGTTAGTTCAGCGAGGTTGCTTGAATCAATACATTAAAGGATACCAACCTGGTCGAGGTGGTTATCAAGGTAGCGAACACGGAGATCGAGGTGGTTCTCGAAGAGGCCGAGGTGGTCGCAGAGCACAAGAACATGAAAATCACCAGAACCAACAAGGGGTGACTCTGAGCAGAACCAACAAAACAACCAAGGTGATGGCAGAGTATGAGGGGTGATAAATGCTATTGCTGGAGGTTTTGCAAGGGCGGTTGCAGTAACTCGGCCAAGAAGAAACATCTCCGCGCCATACATAATGTAAATACAGTGGATCATATCCCAAGATGATCGTTGCCTCAGATTTCCTTCATTGATGATGATTTTGTTGACCCTAACCCGAAACAAGATGACCCCATGGTGATCATCATGGTCATAGTAGATTTGGGAGTAAGGGAAACACTTATCGATCAGGGAAGTTCAGTCGATGTCCTGTATTGGTCAACTTTCTTGAGGTTAGATATTTCTCATGACATTATGAAACCTTACCATGAACCTTTGGTGGGTTTTGCAGGTGAGCGCATTCACACTCGCGGTTACGTTGAACTACTAAAAACCTTTGGAGTAGGCAAGTTATCTCAAGCAGTCATGGTGAGATACATTCTCATCGATGCCGATACGTCCTATAACGTGCTCATCAGGCAACAGACTTTGAATGCGTTAGGAGCTATTGTTTCAACGCCACATCTGGCCATGAAATTCCTATCATCCAACAGAGACATCATCACTATTAAGGCCGACCAGAAGGACGCCCACAAGTGTTATGCCAAAAGCCTCAAGATAGAGCCTTATAGTCTTAAAAGTTCACAGGTAGCCAATGTCAACCACTCAAATTACTCGTGGAATGACTTTGACTAGAGGTCTGACTTTGAAGATACTCGACCAAGTCCCATCGAAGAGTTATATTCTTTCCAGCTCGGTAAAGAAGCTAATCAGTGTACCAAACTAGATCAACTGATGGATAACAAAATCAGAAGCAATATCCAGGAAGTACTCCAATAAAATGCAGACCTTTTTGCTTGGAGTCCCTCTGACATGCCCAACATAGATCCAAATTTCATTTGCCATAAACTGGCAATCTTCCCTGAAGCCAAACCGATTGCTTAGAAGAGGAGGAAGTTGGGTGAAGAAAGATGTAAGGTAGTAGAAGTTGAAATAGAGAAACTACTCAAAGCTAATTTCATTAGGGAGGTCATCTACACCACCTGGCTTGCCAATGTGGTGATGGTAAGAAAAAGTAATGGAAAATGGAGAATGTGTTTCGATTACACTAACCTCAACAAGGCTTGTCCGAAGGATGCTTATCCTTTACCCAGCACAGATCGGCTAGTGGATGGAGCCTGTGGTTACAAGCTGCTCAGCTTCTTAGACGCTTATTCGGGCTATAACCAGATTAAAATGTACCTTCCTGGTGAAGAGAAGACAACCTTTATCACAGAAGACACCTTATAGCAATAGTTAGCACCTTTTGTGATAAAGGTTGTCGTCTCTTCATCAGGAAGGTACATTTTAATCTGGTTATAGCCAGAATAAGCGTCTAAGAAGCTGAGCAGCTTGTAACCACAGGCTCCATCCACTAGCCAATCTATGCTGGGTAAAGGATAAGCATCCTTCAGACAAGCCTTGTTGAGGTCAGTGTAATCGAAACACATTATCCATTTTCCATTACTTTTTCTTACCATCACCACATTGGGAAGCCAGGTTATGTAGATGACCTCCCTAATGAAATTAGCTTTGAGTAGTTTCTCTGTTTCAACTTCTACTCCCTTACGTCTTTCTTCACCCAACTTCCTCCTCTTCTAATCAATCGGTTTGGCTTCAGAGAAGATTTCCAGTTTATGGAAAATGAAATTTGGATCTATGTTGGGCATGTCAGAGGCACTCCAAGCAAAAAGGTCTGCATTTTGTTGGAGTACTTCCTAGATATTGCTTCTGATTTTGTTATCCATTAGTTGACCAAGTTTGGTACACTGATTAGCTTCTTTACCGAGCTGGAAAGAATATAACTCTGCGATGGGACTTGGTCGGGTATCTTCGAAGTCAGACCTCTGGTCAAAGTCATTCCACGAGTAATTTGAGTGGTTGACGTTGGCTACCTGTGAACTTTTAAGACTATAAGGCTCTATCTTGAGGCTTTTGGCGTAACACTTGTGGGCGTCCTTCTGGTCGGCCTTAACAGTGATGATGTCTCTGTTGGATGATAGGAATTTCATGGCCATATGTGGCGTTGAAATAATAGCTCCTAACGCATTCAAAGTCGATTGCCCGATGAGCACATTATAGGACGTATCGTAATCGATGAGAATGTATCTCACCATGACTGCTTGAGATAACTTGCCTACTCCAAAGGTTGTTAGTAGTTCAACGTAACCGCGAGTGTGAATGCGCTCACCTATAAAACCCACCAAAGGTTCATGGTAAGGTTTGATAATGTCATGAGAAATATCTAACCTCAAGAAAGTTGACCAATACAGGACATTGACTGAACTTCCCTGATCAATAATTGTTTCCCTTACTTCGGAATCTACTATGACCACGATGATCACCATGAGTTCATCTTGTTTCGAGTTAAGGTCAATAAAATCATCATCAATGAAGGAAATCTGAGGCAACTATCGTCTTGGGATATGATCCACTGTATTTACATTATGTATGGCTCGGAGATGTTTCTTCTTGGCCGAGTTACTGCAACCGGCCTTGCAAAACCTCCAGCAATAGCATTTATCACCCTCATACTCTGCCATCACCTGGGTTGTTTTGTTGGTTCTGCTCAGAGTCACCCCCTTATTGGTTCTGGTGATTATCATGTTCTTGTGCTTTGTGACCACCTCGGCCTCTTTGAGAACCACCTCGGTCTTCGCATTTGCTACCTTGATAACCACCTCGACCAGGTTGGTATCCTTTAATGTATTGATTCAAGCACCCTCGCTGAACTAACTCTTCTATGGCATCCTTTAGAGCAATGGAATCTTCAGTTGAATGGTCGAAGCATTGGTGATAACGACAATGCTTCATTTTGTCCATGTTGTCTGACGTGTGGGAGGGTGGGGGGAGGGAAAGAATTTCAGCGTTGAAAGCTTCTTCAAGGACTCTCGCGCTGGACTCGTTGAGGGGAGTGTAAGTGGCATACCTAGGTTGCCGGGGCTGCCTTCTAGGTTTGAAATCTCTATCTTTTATGGGTTTTATCTTTTCCTTCTGAGTGTCACTCTTCTTTGCATCGGTTTGATGCATCTTGTTGTGGAACTTGGACAATTCCTCCATCTAGATGTAACCGACTGCGTAATGTCGTTACTCATCCATATTGATCGGTCATTTCTTGCATAGGCTATCAGCAAACGGCCCGAGACGTAGCGCTGCTATCATGGAATGAAGGGCCACTCCAGGGTCGAGATCTCTAATTCTTATAGATATGGCTGAGAATCGCTCCATGAATTTTCGCAAGGGTTCGTCATCAGCTTGCCTCAAGTTCACTATGGCAACAGACGTAGTGTGATGTGGCCAACTTGTTGCATATTGGGCACCAAACCGTTGGGCCAAAGTTTCAAAAGAGTCTATGGACCTCGGCGAAAGTCGGGTATACCAGCTTAGCACGAGTCCTTTCAAGGACGTCGGAAAGACCCTGCACAAGATAGCATCGCCATTAGTATATAAGTTTACCTATGTGACTTACGCTTCCAAGTGTTCATCGGGATCTGTGGTGCCATTGTATCATTCCATATTCAAAGGCTTCCAGCCCAAGGGTAGAGGTACATCCATGATACCAGCAATGAAGGGGTGTCGATGAGGACAGTTAAGTCCTTGAGACAAGGACTGGACTTTGGAACGTGCCAAAGTTTCTCCTCATTGATGAGTGCTATGATGGGAATGATGTGATTGAGTGCTTGTATTCTGTGGTTGCTGGGACTCGGCTTCATCATGAGTTGGTGTGCGATTTGTTGCTACGTGAGACTCATGCAACTGTGCCCGGAAGGTAGCATTTTCGTCACGTAGCGCTTGGAGATCGGCTTCATGTTTTTGTCTAAGTGCAACGAGATCATCTGCATTCTTCTTTTGTAAAGATTCTAACTGTGCACGGAATTCTTTCATCATGGAGTTTTCTGCCATGGTTATCTGACTTGGATATGCTCGTCTTGTGGTTACCATGAAATGTGTGGTCGTTGGAAAAAAATTTCCTGGGCCCCACGGTGGGCGCCAAATGTTCTTACCGAGACCTTCAGACGAGGACATCCCATTATTCCGATTACCGAGCTCTCAGGAAGAATGTGCTTGATGCTCCTGATCTTCTAGCTAGGGCGAGGTGGAAGTACCTGCAAAAGGGACTCTGATGCCTAAGTTAGTATATTGTTCTATTTGTATTCTGTATAGACCAACCTACCTGTTGTATCTAGTCCCTCTATAATAGTTGATCTGTTTTTAGGGTAACTGTTGAGTTGAAGTAACTGTCGAGTTCCCCTCAATTGATCGTGCCTAGAAGTGGTGGGATGAGGTTGATAATTGTCAGACTAGCCTTGTCAAACTAGCCTTGGTGTCCTGTACAATCCACAAACCAACACCTATCTACACCAAATCATGATCATGTTGAAAATTACAATGATTATGATGATAATAATCATGATTCTTATGAAGCTGAAGCTGTTTACGTGTATCTAGGAAGCATTGTTCCAGAGCAGTTAGAGCATAAGACAACAAAAGATTATATAATTATTGATCTCTCTTCTACTCCACCTTCCCACCTCCTCGCCTTCATTTTCTGCTTTGTCCTAGGTGAGTACAAAGACTTCATTGACACACTTGATAGATTTGAAGTTAACATCACTATAAGTAATGGTGAGGGTGAAGGTAAAGAGGATAGTGTAAGAATGTACGTAGATGAACATTAGAATGACATAATTGAATCAGATGTCATTTGTGTGATGTACGACCAAAGATGTTCTGACTTCCTAAATAGCAGAGCCAAAAATCAAGCAAGGTTTAAAATCAAGGTTACAATGGAGGCACAAACCAGTGATGCAGAAACTCAAATACTACCACAGGATGTTTTAAAAGGATTTGGGGTCAGCCTAATAAGCATCTGGGCATATAACAGTTTCATTCAACAAATGGGATTGCGTGACTCAATGTTTCAATTTCATTAATCAAATGGAATTGGGTTGTGCTTCTATCATCCCAAGTATTTCCTTCCTGCGGTTTACAATCAAATATTTGATTTGGAAAAATTTGTATTTTTTCATATTATAAGAACTTAATTGGTTAAAACATTCAAGTTATTTGTGAGTTCTACTAATTTAAAGTTCTTACACAACAAACAACTACAAGTAATGATTACTCAAAAGACAAACATACACCCCACACACGCGTTTGTAGTTATTAAAAATCATTTATAATTTTATTTGTTACTAATAAGATTCTCTATAATATTTTTTAAAATTACTTATTCCTAAATTACTAATGATTTTAAGTTATAAACAAGTCTAGAGAATTTTAATTTGCAAAATTTTAACCATTGAAAAAGGAAAAAAAAAAGGTAATTTTTAGTCATATTCATTATTATTATTTTTACGTTATATAAATTATTAAGTAGGTCCATAAACTATTTAGGAATTTTCAAATATGCTAATAATTTTTTAATTAGGTCCTTGCTCATGTAATTTTTTTAATTGAGTCTCTAGGACTTTTAAAACCATCATGAATTGTCATTTTTTTTTTCTGGTGGTTTCAAACTATCATGGTCAGAGACCTAGCTTTTTAGTTTAGGAACGCAAACAAACAAAAAATAGTCTAAAGACCTTTTTAAAAAATTTTAAATAGTTTAGGGACCTACTTAGTAATTTAACCTTATTTTTATGGGCAATTTGATGTAAATATTGCACTTTAAGTTCTTGTGTTTTTATAATATCAGCCCTTATGACTAATTTAGTAACACTTTTTATAATTACCTATTTCATTAATTAAATGCCATTTCAATATTCTTTTCTTGCATTTTTTAAACCTATTTTTTCCATGACTTTTTCATCCTCATTCCACTCTAGGAAAGCTTAATTATATAATATGACTTGAGCGTACAAATTTCTTTTGTAGATTTTTTAAGCAGATTTTTCTATTAATTTTGTGGTTTTCTTAGGATTTTTTCTATAAATTTTAATATATATTTTTGCATATTCTTATATAAATTTTGTTTTGTATAAAAGAAAATTAATGTTTCTTGTGAATATTTTGACCAAAAAAATTACAAATCAATTTTCTAAAATGTTTAAAATCAATCATATAAAATGATATTATTAAAACTATTATATTTAATTTATATATTATAAAAATATTATATATTATAATCTTAATTATTTTGTCACCTCCAATTTTGTTTTCCAATGTCTACCCTTGAGTACTCAAAACTACTAAGGAAGATACTAGTACGCATGTACTGTTATTAGTAATGGATATGGATATGGATATGACCCTAGTTCAAGAAAAGTAACGCATATTACTGTTGTCAGTTTGCCTGGTCGTAGATATTAAGGGTTGATATATATTTTGAAATTGAAGTTTTGATCTTATGCTGGTATCTAGATTTTTGTAGGGAAGTAGCAAAGAAAGAAGTGTAACGACCCATCCTCGTTACAGATTTGTTATACTAAAATCCTGTGTTAAATATTATTATATAAATCTACCATGAAAATTTTCACATTTAACACACACATATATATACATCATCATATCATAAAAGTATAAGACATGGCTTTGCAAAACTTAAATATACATATACATACAATACCAAAAATAATCCTCTTGTAGAGGACATTTACAACAACCTAACATTTATATATATGTCCTAAGCTGGTCCCCATACTATATACATATATATGAGAACATATACAAAAGGAGGGATCTCATCCCATCTTCAACATATACATCTACTTCAGTCACAAGCGGTCTGAGATCCTTCAACATCACCACTATCTGTTCCCGTGCCAACCACACGATCATTGCAGTAATATAACACAAATACAAACACAAAAGGCAAGGGTAAGCTTATTTATAAAAGATCATAGATATACAAGGGTATAAGATTTACTTATAGGAAAATTAGAATCAATCAATAATAATAAATCAATCACATTGTTCAATAATACATACATCAATCTCATATACAATTTCATTATGTAATGCCATGCTGACTCGACTCCATGGAGATTTCTACTACTTTTTGGGCAGTCCTCATAGGCCCCATCCCCTACCATAGTCTCACCTTTGACCATTCAGGGAATCCCTTGAGCTACCCTGTGGAGGAAGTGTGGATGTAGTCGAATATAGACAAGTGTGGGTATTGGCTTACCTTTGTAAGGCTTGCAAAACCTTACATCTATAGGAATTCGCCCACTTGGCTATTCTATAGGCCCACCATTGGCCACCACGAAAACCTCCAGCACTGGGTTGAGAGCCTACCTAGCACCCTCAACTTACGTGCCTACCCATATGCAATGTCATGTAACAAGCCAAAAAATTTTGATTTCCACAAGTTCCCTCTATGTTATAAATTCACCATTTTTCTCAAATCATGCTTATGAACCCATCCAGTAGTTCAATAAGCTCAAGTAAGGCATTCTCACACCTTGAATCCTTACTCACAACACAACACCAAATAATCTCAAGTAAGGTATTCTCTCACCTTGAATCCTTACTCATAACACAACACCAAAATTTTAACAAAAATGTGAATTTCCTAACATAGTTCTGGAACTTTTGTGGACATCTCCATCACATCCATACCATAGCAATAATTCAATTTAAAATAAATTTGAAAGCCATTTTATGGTGTAGAAAATGAATTCTCGCTTAAGTGCCACCTTACTCTCGCTTAAGCTAGAATTTAAGAAATTATTTACTCACTTCTAGGGTTCCTCGCTTAAGCTAGGAATTCTGGCGCTTAAGCTAGGACAGCTTCCTGACCAAAAATGTTCTCTGTCCCCTGTTTCGCTTAAGCGAGAACCACTCTGTTCTTAAGCGAAACAGGGTTGTAGGACCTCGAAAACATACTTAAAACTTCTCAATGGCTACCAAATTCATTCCAATTCGAATTTTACATCAAACATAACATATATACATCATTCCACACTAAAAAACAACATTCCAAGCATAGAACATACAAATACGCATTCAATCATATTAAAGCTTCCCTTACCTAGAGTTCTTGACTCAAAACCTTGAAGAAGAAGTTAGGGAGGAGACTTGGTGATCAAAGAATGATCTCTACCTAAGTTTGGCTATGAAATCAACTAGAGGACACCAAAATCAATCCCAAAATAAGCTTCAATCAAAATTTTACCCACCAGCCAAGATTCAACTTGAAACCCATTTCTCAAGTTCTTGGTAGGAGTTGAGAAAGAAACTAAGAAATCAAGAATAGAAAGGAATTGAACTTACCAACTTAAATTCAACTAAGGAGGCTCTAGGGAGAAGAAATCAAGCTTCCAAGTGATGTAGAAATCAAACTTCCATTCAAGGGGAAGAGAGACTTCGGGAGAAAGGAGGAAGAATGAAGAAGAATAGAAGAAACGTGAAGCTTGGCACGTTTAAGTTTTGAGATTTGAATGGGATTTTGCTACTTGTCTCCACCCTTCCTATAAAGACACCCCCTTCTCTTATTTTTTTTCTTTCTTACAACTCACGGAACTCACGTAAAAGTCCCAAAAATCTCACAACACACACTCTAAGTCCAACACCTCATGAAAATCTAACAATAACACTATGGCACAAAATAAAACATAAAACTTAAGTTAATTATTATATCAATTAACATAATTTAAATTTATTTTGCTCTTTTATTATTAATCAAACACTTAATCATACAATTAGGAAAATCACAACGTTACAAGAAGCTCTTTCCTTCAGCAATATTCTTTACCACTTACTGAAACACCTTAAGTTGTGGTACTTTCCCTTCACTTTGGTATTCTTTTGAATATTGATCTATACATTAGCTTGTATTGTTAATGTGTCTTCATGTCATAAATTCTTATAAGTTGTATAGATGTCTAGGCCAGACAAGCGCTCCCCTACCTTGACTTCCTCAACTTTGCACTACAAACAAAAAGGAAAATAATTATTAGTTTCAAAAACTATATAGAAGCAAGATACTCCCGAGAGATTATTTACTTCATTTCAATTTATTTTATTTTAGTAGTGCCATATTTCTCTCTTTTTTCACACAATGAAAAAAGAGTAGTGATACACAGACTCCACACAGTAACATACCACCACCCAACACTTGCCTGCATGGCAATTTTTATTGACTCAACTTTATTCTTCTTCTTTTCTTTTAAAAAATAAAAGGGAAACAAAAAATGAAAGACCTAAACTCTCGAAACACTCATTGTGAAGGTTGTTCCCAGACACTCCCATTCTGAGGCCTTGACACACCACTATAAAGGTTGTTCAATGTGAGTCACCAAAGGTGGTTGACATGAAGCTCTTATAACGGTTGTGTTTGTCTCTTCACCAGAAGGTATGATTGTTCTTTTGTATGGAAATATCATTGGTCAAACCCTTAAACCCTTTCCCATGTAAAATTTGAGATTTTTAATCGTTTATTAATTTTGTGTTGGGTACGGATGCACTTCCTGGTCATACCATGTGTTCTCTTCACTGTTGTTTTCACTCAAAGTGATCATTACAAATAAGTCTATGCAAGTGAGGGAGATTGGGGATTTGAAAGGAGAACACCCTATAATAAACTTCAATTTACAAACTTTGACAAATTTGCTCACCATTTCTGATATATTATTTGAGTTGGGTTTCACAGGTTTAGTTTCTTAGCATTCCATGGTAAAAAAAACATCAAACCTTGATCTATCAATGATCCCTGCTTCAACAAAGAAGTAAGCACTTTACAAATGGGAATTATTATAAAAGTAAATAAACAATGCCTTACAAGACTGGGGACACTGCCTTGCAAGTTCTTTCTTTCTTCTTGTTTCTATGTATAATTAATTGCACATGTTTTATAAAGGATTTGATCATACACATCAACACTTGTTTCTTTTTGGTTATCCATCATTTGATTTGAAATCTCTTTTCTTAATATTATAAATATATTTTATCAGATTGTTGTTATTTATTTAAAAAATATGCATAAATTCAATTGTCTGATTTGAATTTTTAGCCTTGCTACTTGTCTTTTGTCATTTTCTTATTTTTCCTTCAATAGCTTTGCTGGATGAGGTAGTTGATTGAACATTATTTCGCATTGATTAGTGATTCATTTTGTACATATTTGTCATGTATTTATGGTTATTTTTTACCTCTTAGCTGAGTTGTGACATCGGGCTTCATTGGGCCCAAGTGTTAAGTTTTATTAATTTTCGCATTTTTTTTCTCATCTTAACATTGTTTCTTGTACAGGTCATAACCTATTCCACAGAGCTCTGATTTGCGTGATTTTGGTCTTGTTTGAAAGCTAACGAGGAACTGTACATTTTTGTGTCTCACGAGCTTAAGCTGATTCGGACAATTCAGGGATCAAATTCGAGCTTCATAGTGGCTACCCTGCATTTGAATTTTTCTGTTTTAGCATTTTGGGCTTAGTTTGTAATTAGGTGCCCAAGTTGATTTTTTATTAGGTTTTTAGAGACTTAATTAAGTGGACTTTAGTGTATTTAGTGAGCGCACAAAATTAAGGCTCTCTCTCTCTCTTGTAATAAACATATTACTCTTTGTAGAGACTACATACTTTACACATTATTAATTTCATATTTAGGTTTTTGCTCTCTTCTCTCTCTTCTCCCCCCTTTCTCCTCTTTTCTTCATTTTTCTGAATGAAGCTCTCGATGAAAATATTCATGGAGAGATAAATTTGTTTTCAATCCAAGGGTCCCAAGGCTTATGGTAAATTTGAGTTCCTCTATGCTTAATTTCGAATTTATGTTCTCTCCTTTCTCTGTTTTTCAGTTTTTTTAATTTAATGCATGGTTATGTTTAGATTTAGGAAATTGAATTCAGAATAGAAGTAGGATTAATTAATCCAGTGGTGATCACCTAAGCCAATACGAGAATGAGCTTGAATTCGAGTAAATTAGGGAATGCGATTATATTCTCAATTTTCACGAATACATATGAGATGATAATCTCATGAACTCGTATTGGATTGCATGATCATAGATTCGTCCTTCAATTCTAGAATTGTGATAATTTAATCAAAAGCATTGGATCCTTGGGTTGATTTTTCTCTGAATTGTTTTTAGATTAATTATGTGTTGTTCTATTCTTGTTTTTAATTATGCAATTAAACAAAATCCCCCTTTTATGAATTAGAATCTGAATACTTGATGAATTGTGTCTTTGAGGAATGACCTAGGGTTGTGCCCTGTATTGCAAAATTATTAAGGGATCCTAGATACTAACCCAATTCTATGTAGTGTTTTAGTTGTTTTCTGTTGATTTTCAGTTTTGTAGGTAGTTGCGACAACAAAAGATTTCATTGTGAAGTTAGGTGCTGCAACTTGGTGGCCAAAGTTTATCCCCTATTCTGAGTTAAATTAACCCCTATGGGGTTTTGTATGAGGTCCAAATCGCCAAATTCCTTCATCTGATAGGAGTTTTAAGCATAGGGGTATTGTGGTAATTTCCTTTATGACTAGCTCTGATAGGGCTGAAATTTTACCGGTAGCTTGGAAAAAAATCATTGGTCAATAGCCCCTTATAAAAGACTTACTATGGGGGTTTGGGGGTCCAAATTGCCACATTCCATCTCTAAGTGTCATTTTTTTGTGATTTTTAAAAATTACCAAAAAAATATAAAAAATTTCATAATCATTTTTAGAATTTTTCTGTGGTGTTCTGGTAATTTTTAAAAATTTGTTTCATAGGTTTTACATTTTCCATATCATTATCTCTTATATAGTTAGTAGTAGATTTATAGTTCACTTGCTTGTTGTTTAGCCATTATGCATAACTAGGTTTGATCCTGGTGACTTATATCCTTTGATTCTAAAATAGATACTAGATAACACAAATGATATCTGATTCAATTATGTCATTCTAATGTTCATCTATGTACATTCTTACACTATCCTTTTTACCTTCACCCTCACCATCACTTATAGTGATGTTAACTTCAAATCTGTCAAGTGTGTCAATGAAGTCTTTGTACTCACCTAGGACAAAGCAGAAAATGAAGGCGAGGAGGGGGGAAGGTGGAGTAGAAGAGAGATCAATAATTATATAATCTTTTGTTGTCTTATACTCTAACCGCTCTGGAATAATGCTTCCTAGATACACGTAAACAGCTTCAGCTTCATAAGAATCATGATTATTATCATCATAATCATTGTAATTTTCAACATGATCATGATTTGGTGTAGATAGGTGTTGGTTTGTGGATTGTACAGGACACCAAGGCTAGTTTGACAAGGCTAGTCTGACAGTTATCAACCTCATCCCACCACTTCTAGGCATGATCAATTGAGGGGAACTCGGCAGTTACTTTAACTCAGCAGTTACCCTAAAAATAGATCAACTATTATAGAGGGATTGGACACAACAGGTAGGTTGGTCTATACAGAATACAGATAGAACAATATACTAACTTAGGCATCGAAGTCCCTTTTGCAGGTACTTCCACCTCGCCCTAGCTAGAAGATCAGGAGCATCAAGCACATTCTTGCTGAGAGCTCGGTAATCAGAATAATAGGAAGTCCTCGTCTGAAGGTCTCGGTAAGAACATTTGGCGCCCATCGTGGGGCCCAGGAAATTTTTCTCCTACGACCACACATTTCATGGTAACCACAAGACGAGCAGATCCAAGTCAGATAACCATGGCTGAAAACTCCATGATGCAAGAATTTTGTGCACAGTTAGAATCTTTACAAAAGAAGAATGCAGATGATCTCGTTGCACTTAGACAAAAACATGAAGCCGATCTCCGACCACTACGTGAAAAAAATGCTACCAACTGGTCACAGTTGCAAGAGTCTCACGTAGCAACAAATCGGACACCAACTCGTGATGAAGCCGAGTCCAAGCAACCACAGAATACAGGCACTCAATCACATCATTCCCATCATAGCACTCATCAATTAGGAGAAACTTTGGCACATTCCAGAGTCCAGTCCTTGTCTCAAGGACTTAACGGTCCTCGTGACACCCCTTCATTGATGGTATCATGGATGTACCTCTACCCTTGGGCTGGAAGCCTTTGAATATGGAATGATACAATGGCACCACAGATCCAGATGAACACTTGGAAGTGTAACTCACATAGGTAAACTTATATACTAATGACGATGCTATCTTGTGCAGGGTCTTTCTGATGTCCTTGAAAGGACCCGCGCTAAGCTGGTATACCCGACTTCCACCGAGGTCCATAAACTCTTTTGAAACTTTGGCCCAATGGTTCGGTGCCCAATATGCAACAAGTCAGCCACATCACACTACGTCTGTTGCCATAGTGAACTTAAGGCAAGCTGATGACGAACCCTTGCAAAAATTCATGGAGCGATTCTTAGCCATATCTGTAGGAATCAGAGATCTCGACCCTGGAGTGGCCCTTCATTCCATGATAGCAGTGCTACGTCTCGGGCCGTTTGCTGATAGCCTATGCAAGAAATGACCAATCAATATGGATGAGTAACGACATTACGCAGCCGGTTACATCCAGATGGAGGAATTGTCCAAGTTCCATAACAAGATGCATCAAACCAATGCAAAGAAGAGTGACACTCAGAAGGAAAAGATAAAACCCACAAAAGATAGAGATTTCAAACCTAGAAGGAAGCCCCGCCAACCTAGGTATGCCACTTACACTCCCCTCAATGAGTCCAGGGCGAGAGTCCTAGAAGAAGCTTTCAACGCTGAAATTCTTTCCCTCCCTCCACCATCCCACACGTCAGACAACATGGAGAAAATGAAGCATTGTCGTTATCACCAATGCTTTGACCATTCAACTGAAGATTGCATTGCTTTAAAGGATGCCATAGAAGAGTTAGTTCAGTGAGGTTGCTTGAATCAATACATTAAAGGATACCAACCTGGTCAAGGTGGTTATCAAGGTAGCGAATGCGGAGACTAAGGTGGTTCTCGAAGAGGCCGAGGTGGTCGCGGAGCACATGAATATGATAATCACTGGAACCAACAAGGGGGTGACTCTAAGCAGAACCAACAAAATAACCAAGGTGATGGCAGAGTATGAGGGGTGATAAATGCTATTGTTGGAGGTTTTGCAAGGGCAGTTGCAGTAACTCGACCAAGAAGAAACATCTCCGCGCCATACATAATGTAAATACAGTGGATCATATCCCAAGATGATCGTTGCCTCAAATTTCCTTCATTGATGATGATTTTGTTGACCCTAACCCAAAACAAGATGACCCCATGGTAATCATCGTGGTCATAGTAGATTGGGGAGTAAGGGAAACACTTATCGATCAGGGAAGTTCAGTCGATGTCCTGTATTGGTCAACTTTCTTGAGGTTAGATATTTCTCATGACATTATCAAACCTTGAAACAGAGAAATACACTAGAAGGGGGGTTGAATAGTGTGTTTATAATTTCTTCAAAAAACTTTAACCAATGTGAAGATAGTATATCTTAAGTTTTACAAGAACTTAGTAAAACAGAAGATTATGTTGTCGTCCAGCGGTTCAAAAGAAACAGTCCAATGAAACTGCTTTTTCTCGCTTTTCGTTAGAACACACGTAAAAGATTATCTTAGATAAAATGTGTAAAGAAACACTTCCGTAGTATGTTGAAGAGATAGTTTAAGAGATATGCAAATAAGCTAGAAAGCGAGAGAATAGAACACTTAGTTTTATACTGGTTCACTCAACTGAGCTACGTCCAGTTCTCCTTCAAAAACTTTTGAAGGGTTCTAGTAATCAAGATCTGATTACTCTCAAGTATTCTAACCTTGCCACTTCTGGCTACAAGTATTCTCTAGGCCACTCCTGGCACACTTTTAATCTCCCCCTGAGATTAAAACAAACCCAAGTATTCTTTAACACTAAGCCACTCCTGGCTTTCCAAACAGAATTATTTGAGTATGGAAGGAAAGAATAACTCTCTATAGAGAGGATATTACAATAAGTATGAATACACAGAATCGCTTAGCAAAGCTAAGTAGAAAGCTTGTTTTGCTTAAGTGTTGATCATCCAGTCGTTTTGACAGAGATTCAGCTCTTTATGAATTTTTCGTCAGTCTGATACATGAGCTCATTCCTCTATTTATAGGCAGCTTGGTGCAAAGTATCCGTTGTGGGATCTGTTCCTTTGCCAAGAGCGGTTCTCTCCAAAGCATATGATCATTGTCACGTTTTGACTTAGGGTGGAGAGTTAGAAGAGACAACCGTACATGTAGCGCCTCTCCTACTTGTACTTTTTCTGCAGAGAGAAGCGTCTTTTTTCCTGTTCAATACTATTCGAAAAATCAAATAGAATGACATATTAGAATGAGAGAGAATAATCGTTGCATTACATAGAATCACCATTCAAAACGTATTGCCTTATTATATTATTTTTTAAGATAGAAACTACAGTGTGGGTTATATAGTCATTGGACGCTTGCTCTCACAAGAGCATTGGACGCTGACTGTAGTATTCTTACAAAACACATTTGGACACTTTTCTTATTAAAACATAACATCGAGGTTTGAGAGATGCAATACCATTGCGGCATTGGATGACGTAAATCCTATAACACTCAAACAAGATCATTAGATACTTCAAAATTTATCCTTTAATTGTTATCATCAAAACCGAAATTCAAGGGGTTGGACATCGTCCAAGGTCTTAGAACCTAACAAACCTTACCATGAACCTTTGGTGGGTTTTGCAGGTGAGCGCATTCACACTCGCAGTTACGTTGAACTACTAACAACCTTTGGAGTAGGCAAGTTATCTCAAGCAGTCATGGTGAGATACATTCTCATCGATGCCGATACGTCCTATAACGTGCTTATCGGGCAACCGACTTTGAATGTGTTAGGAGCTATTGTTTCAACGCCACATCTGGCCATAAAATTCCTATCATCTAACATAGACATCATCACTGTTAAGGCCGACCAGAAGGAAGCCCGCAAGTGTTACGCCAAAAGCCTCAAGATAGAGCCTTATAGTCTTAAAATTTCACAGGTAGCCAACGTCAACCACTCAAATTACTCGTGGAATGACTTTGACTAGAGGTCTGACTTTGAAGATACTCGACCAAGTCCCATCGAAGAGATATATTCTTTCCAGCTCGGTAAAGAAGCTAATCAGTGTACCAAACTTGGTCAACTGATGGATAACAAAATCAGAAGCAATATCCAGGAAGTACTCCAACAAAATGCAGACCTTTTTGCTTGGAGTGCCTCTGACATGCCCAACATAGATCCAAATTTCATTTGCCATAAACTAGCAATCTTCCCTGAAGCCAAACTGATTGCTTAGAAGAGGAGGAAGTTGGGTGAAGAAAGACGTAAGGTAGTAGAAGTTGAAACAGAGAGACTACTCAAAGCTAATTTCATCAGGGAGGTCGTCTACATAACCTAGCTTGCCAATGTGGTGATGGTAAGAAAAAGCAATGGAAAATGGAGAATGTGTTTCGATTACACTGACCTCAACAAGGCTTGTCCGAAGGATGCTTATCCTTTACCCAGCATAGATCGGCTAGTGGATGGAGCCTGTGGTTACCAGCTGCTCAGCTTCTTAGATGCTTATTCGAGCTATAACCAGATTAAAATGTACCTTCCTGATGAAGAGAACACAACCTTTATCACAAAAGGTGCTAACTATTACTATAAGGTGATGCCGTTTGGCCTTAAAAATGCTGGTGCTAATATCAGCGTTTGGTGGGAATGATCTTCAAAGAGCTGATTTGCAAGAACGTGGAGGTGTATGTGGACGATATGGTCATCAAATCCAAGATTCCAGAAGAACACAACAAGTACTTAGCTTAAGTCTTCTCTAAACTCAAACAACACAATATGAGACTAAACCCTGAGAAATGCACTTTTGGGGTAGATGGAGGCAAGTTTTTGGGTTTTATGCTCACTTATAGGGGGATCGAAGCAAACCTAGATAAATGCAAAGCCAGAAAGTGTTAATGAAGTACAAAAGTTGACTGAAAGACTAGCCTCCCCATCCAGATTTCTACCAAAGATAGCTGAGAAGGCAAAACTATTCTTCAAACTGCTAAAGAAGCCACAAGAATTCCTTTGGGATGATGAATGTGACAGAATGTTTAGGGAGTTCAAGACGTTCCTTGCATCACCTCCAATTCTGACACAACTTACTCCAGCGATTGAGCTATTACTCTATCTATCCGTTTCTAACACGACCATTAGCTCGGTACTAATTTAGGAAGAAGGAAAGAAGCAACAACCTGTCTACTTCACTAGCTAAGTGTTACAGGGGGCAGAAGTGCGATACCAAATGATTGAGAAGCTAGCCTTGGCGTTGGTGAACTCAACTAGGAGGATACGGCCATACTTTCATTGTCATCAAGTCAAGGTAAAGACTGATTACCCTATCAAACAGGTACTTAGGAAACCTGAACTGGCGAGAAGAATGGTTGCATGGTCAGTTGAACTCCCCGAATTTGGCCTCAAATTTGAACCACGAGGACCAATTAAAGCCCAATGCTTGGCTGACTTCTTAGCTGAGCTCCCACCAAAAGACGATGATAAAGATGACTTGTGGCTTTTGTTTGTAGATGGAGCATCTAGCACCAAAGGAAGTGGAGCTGGGATCACTTTAGAAGGACAAGAAGATGTGTCACTAGAACAATCCTTGAGGTTTGATTTCCAAGCCTCTAACAATCAAGCAGAATATGAAGCATTGATTGCATGGCTGAGATTGGCTAAGGAGATGGGAGTTAAAAATATCAGATGCAGAAATGATTCCAAGCTTGTCACTGGACAAGTATTGGGAAATTTTCAAGCCAAGGATACGTAGATGCAGAAATACTATCATATAACAATGAGGTTACTTGAAAGCTTTAATGAATATGAGATCAAAGATGTCTTTCGGGACGATAACGACAAGGAAGATATCTTGTCAAAATTGGCAAGCTCAAAGAAACATGGTCAGCACAGAACTATAATTCAAGAAACTCTCAGGCTTCCGAGCACTGAAGCACCCAGGATTCTCGTCTTTGAGATCGGTCAAGAAGGATGGATGAGTCAGGTGTAAAACTACTTGACCAACAATACTCTGCCTCAGGATTAACATAAAGCTAAAAAAGTCAGGATGAAGTCTTCTCACTATTTAATCATCAATGGTGCGTTATTCAAGAAGGGAGTATCAACTCCGTTGTTGAAATGCGTAGATGGGGAACTGGCAAAATATGTACTCAATGAAGTTCACCGTGGTATATGTGGCATGCATACTGGTGGGAGAAATATGGTAGCTCGTGTCATTCGAGCTGGTTATTATTAGCCCACGATCTGAGCAGAATGTGCTGATTATGTTGAGAAATGCAAGGAGTGCCAGGAGTTTGGCAATGTTCATCACGCCCCTCTAGAGAAGTTGCACAGTATATTTTCACCTTGGCCTTTTGCATTGTGAGGAATGGACATTTTAGGACCTTTTCCACTTACGAAAGGTTAGGTAAAATTTTTACTCGTCGCCATTGGCTACTTCACAAAGTGGATGGAAGCAGAACCTTTAGTGAAGATCACAGCTTAGCAAGTGCAAAAATTCACATGGAGGACCTTGATATGCAAACATGGAATCCCATATGCCATAGTAACTGATAACGGCAAAGAATTTACAGACAATGGGTGTGAAGAATTCTTGAAACAGCTCAGTATCAAGCATTTATTATGATCAGTAGAACATCCTCAGACAAATTGGCAGGCTGAAGCCACTAACAAGGTGATCCTAACTGAGTTGAAGAAAAGGTTGGGACGAGCAAAAGGTCAGTGGGCCGAGGAGTTACCTAGTATACTTTGGGCATACCACTGTATTCCTCAATCTACTACTAAAGAAATGCCTTTCAAGCTAACATACGGTGCTGACGCAATGATCCCAGTTGAGGTTGGTGAACCCTCAACTAGAAGAATACACTTCTCGGAATCTCACAATTTTGAGAATCTGGCAGTAGAGTTGGATATGATCGAAGAAGTCAGAGAAGAAGAACAAATCCAAGAAGAAGCTTGTAAAAGAAAAGCAGCTCGGAGACATGATTCAATGTTTAAGAGAAGAGAATTCAAGGTTGGCGATTTGGTATGGAGAATATGTGGAGAAGCTCAGAAGGACCATTCTGTTGGTAAACTCGCCCCAAATTGGGAAGGACCATTCCGAGTTGTTGAATCATTACAGAATGGAGCATATCGTCTTGAACAGCTAGCATGAAAGGCCATCCCGAGGACCTGGAATGCTACACATCTGAAGCCATATTATAGTTGAAAACCAGGTGTTGTACTCTTTTTCCTACTTCAGTCTTTTTTCCCAAGTATAAAAATAATGGGTTTTGGCTGAAGACGTTTTAACGAGGCACACCTCGTCGATGTAAAAGGAAACAAGTTCATTTCACCCCTAATTAATGAAATCCTTTTACTATTTCCTTAAACTTATTTATGCTTGCAAATACCTGATGTCTCTTTGTTACTGATGTTTTAATTTAACAAACTTCATTTTAACTGTTATACACACATACAAGCATTGTGTATCTGGGCGTATTATATATCTTGATAAACTGACTATGAGTAAGGGTGAGATAAGGTGAAAGTTGTTATAAGGTCGGCCCTTCAGGTAAGGCCTGCTCCTTATCGTGCTTTGACATTTCCAGCCTAACACTACTTGGATGAGAAGTGGTTCTCACTCTAAATCAGCTTGTCAGCCCCTTCTCACTCCAAATCGGCTTTTCAGCCCCACTGGAATATTAATAAGATTTCGATCTTATTATTTACATTGCAATCTTTTCTATTTACAAGGTAAATATTTGGTCGTATGAGTGAAGGTTGCTCTTTCCATTCAATTAGATTGCGCAAGAATCATGGTTAAGTACATACTAACTATTCGACTTTCCTACCAAGTTACAGCTTTGTTACCAATTTAGCAAGCCTTATTATCATGCAATCTGGAGTATAAACAAATTATGATCTTTATTTCAATATCTCACTATTAGCATGTTTTTTCTAGTAAATACACTATTTTCCATTCACTCTCAAAGGAAAATATATAAGTAAGCAAATATAACTTCATTTCATTACTGATAACAATGTCATTACAAGTAACATCAATACTTAACACTAATACTAGCCAAAAGTAGTGTCAACTCTTACATAATCACAACTCATATCAACTAATCTTATACTCAAATAGGGAGCTGTGAAGTTGCCTCCTGTGCCCCAGTAGATGTTGACTCGTCCCCTTCTGATTCCTTTGAAGTTTTGATTTGGGATTCTCTCATCAAAACTCCATCTTTTACATCCATATCAACATTAAGGTTTCTCAAGTCAAACTCAGGGAGGAATAGAGAAATCTGCCTCTTAGCCTTCTTGAACCCTTCTCTATGAGCATAAACGATCAATTTCTTCACTTCATCCATCTCGTTGCTAAATTTATGTTTACCTTCTTCAAGGTCAGCAATGGTCTTGGTTAACTCATCAATCTTTTTAAGTAAATCTCTATTATTATCTTCAACCAGCTTCTTCTCAGCTTCCAAGCCTTTTCTCTTGTCTTCCTCTTCCGTCAGTTGTGAGCTAAGTGTCTTAGCCAATCTCTTAGAATCCGCAGAATCCTTAACCAATTTGTCAACCTTATCAGACAATTCCTGGTTACTCTTTTGCAAAACCTCAACATCTCTTACTAGTTGATTGTTCTCTTTAACTTTCAAACTAAATGCATCCCCATGCCCCTCAATTGTTTGGTTCTTCTCTGCTAACGCAATTTCCAAGCTCTTAATCTTTTTTGCAGCCTCTTATTTCAAAACCCTCTTCTCCTCGTCAACAACTTTCAACTTGTTGTCAACTTTGGCAAGTTTTGGCCTCCAATGTCAAATCGATGCAACTGAACGGAGTAAGAATACTTCTGTTGCATCCAGACTCTCCTCGGCACCCACATAATCCATTATATCTCTGTCACACTTTGAGAGCAGAGATTCATTCTTTATAAATTCAGCACCCATCAATTCGGAATTCCATATGGAAGGAGCATTGGTGACTGTTGCATGATCAACTCTGCGTAATCTCCCTTTGTGGTGGCGAAGTACTACGGTCTTTTGTGGTGGAGGTTCGCCCAGGGAAGTCGGTATGGGTTGATCTTGCTCTTGTCTAATTTGCTAACTGGAAACATTAACCTCAGAAGGTGGAGGAAGAATAGTATTATCTGCAGGAACCTCCTTTGAAATTTCTTTCACCTTGGCAACCTCTGAAACTTTCAAATTCTCAACACCTTTAACCACTTGCTTGGATACATCCCGATTTGCTTGGCCGACCTCCAGAGTTGCTGGCTAAACCATCAGATGTTGCACATTCGCCACAGGTTGGTCACTTGATTGTGCCTTGTTACCCTTTTCGTCGTTTCTCTTTCTTTTTCTCGGCTTGGATAAGTTGGCATAAGCCAACAACACCTTTTCTTGCTCAATCTCTGGAACCGTGTTCCTTAACTTTTTATAGTCATAACCTTTCATGATACTTGCACAACAAATATGCAATAAATAATGGTGGAATATTGATAAAGTCACAAAAATAGTTACACATAGTGGGTAATACTTTCTGCTAAGTGCCCTATCAAGATATACTAGAAGGGGAAGGTCTATAGCCTCTTTTATATTCATCTTCCGAGGAAAAGTAGCAATAGTCAATATATCTTTCTTGTCCTCGGGGTCAACAGATACTCGGCCCTTGACTTGAACCCCACAGGATTTGATTGCCAATAAATGGGGAATTTCCTTATCCCGTCGGGCTTATAAAAGAGGGTCTTATGATCGGCATATGAAGGGTTAGGTTTTATTTTGAAGAAACGAGTCTTAAATTTTTTTCAAGACTGGTTAAAGAGGGTAAATAAACTACCATACTGAGCACCACACAAAGAAACCCAACTAGCCTTGTTACCCTCACCAATTTTGGTGCAATAAAAATACATAAGTTTGTTGATGATTGGAGCAAGGTTTAAGTAGTAACAAAGGTTCTCAAACGCTTTTATGAAGGCCCAGCTATTGAGATGGAGCTGAGATGGAGCCACATTCATCTCGGAAAGCATTTGACACTTAAAATAAAAAAAGGGCAAGGTAATGCCTAAATCCTTAAAAATGTCCTCGTATACATAGGTATACTCAGTCTCAGTAAGGTAGGTATTGAGAAAAACTCTCTCGGTTGGAAGACAATGTTCAGCAATCACCCAATTAGGCTCGTTGGTGTCGGTCAAGTCTATCTTATTTTTCAAATCGGTTATTGACTTCAAACTTTGGAAATGGGAAGCATACGCATTCACTTCACCACTCACCAAGTTATCTTCCCTTTTTTGGCGTCTCCCCCTCTTTTTCTCAAAAGGGCCCTCAACCTTTGGCATCTTTCTTTTTTGTTTGCGAGTCACTTTTAAAGGGATGGAAATTTCAACAATCTCATTGGTCTCGGAGGGGATGTCCCTGGCACCACCCTCAACATCTTCAACCCTCTCTTCTGTAACAACATTATTTCCCTCATCGTCTACAACTACAGCCGCAGCCTCATCGTTTGCACCAAAAGCTATGGTTTCCTCCCTAGGACCCTCCATTAACTCTCTAAATACCTTAGAATCAGAAGAAGAACAAAGTGGATCACCCTCAGAGCCTTCATGCATTTTTGGAACCTCTTTTCCTAAAAGAGATCTCCAAATCGGAGACTCATCTCCAGAACCCTCGCTTTCACCAGATTGAGAAGACATTGTAAAATGAAACAAATGTGAAAGGAGTGAACACGTACCTAGCAAGAAGAAGAAGGAAAATGCTCTACTCCTCTGGACGCGCCTTTATGAAGCAATATCAGGAGCGCTAGAAACAAGCAAAAACTCTCTCAATTTCTCAGTGGGAAAGATGAAATGAGAAAGAGTTGGGTGGAATAGAAAACCCCTTTTATAGACTCTAAAGGGACTCAATAAAGACTTTTCGGTAACCCCTCTGTGTTGGGTACAAAAATGCCAAAGAAATAATTACAAGCTTTCATTATGAAAATGCGCGAATCGAAACATCGTTTCATCAGGGTTCTTACCTTCTCATACATGTCGCCGTCACTGGTTTTAAGACAACATTGAAACAACGCAAGACATTTAATACAATTATAGTTGTAGGTTGATGACACGTGGCAAAATCACATAGCTCTTCAGGACAAGAATGTCACCAAACAACTGACGTAATCAAAATATATGTTTGAGATCTTTGACTAGGTACTTTTTAATAATTCCTTATCTTATGGGTCACCTCATGCAGGTCGATCCTCGTTCTCTTTTCAAGCTCTTTTGTTCTCTTAGAACTCGGAGCTTGGGGGGCTTGTGGACCGTACGAGACACCAAGGCTAGTCTGATAGTTATCAACCTCATCCCACGACTTCTAGGCATGATCAATTGAGAGGAACTCAGCAGTTACTTCAACACAACAGTTACCCCCAAAAATAGATCAACTATTATAGAGGGACTGGACACAACAGGTAGGTCGGTCTATACAAAATATAGATAGAACACAATACTAACTTAGGCATCGGAGTCCCTTTTGCAGGTACCTCCACCTCGCCCTAGCTAGAAGATCAAGAGCATCAAGCACATACTTGCTGAGAGCTCGGTAATCAGAATAATAGGAAGTCCTCGTCTGAAGGTCTCGGTAAGAACAATTTGCAAATTTGATAATGTTGATTTATGCATTCAGCCCAATAGCCGCTAAAGAATGTTCATCCAAGTTCAAGCAATTCTAGAACAGAACTTGTTTTCTATTTTCCATTAATCGTTCAACCGCCATTGAAGCGAACAACAAAATAGTCTTCAATTATCTATAATTTCTTGCATTTAGAGTTTTAAGGAACAGGGGAAGCTCTGGTAAAGCCTGAAGTGAAATGTAACTTTCGACATCTAGAGTTTCAAGGGATGAGGGAATCTCTGGTAAAATTTGAAGCATAGTGCAGATTGGGCATATAGAGTTTTAAGGGACGGAGGAAGCTCTGGTAGAGTTTGAAGTGAAGTGCAACATTCCACATTTAATGTTTCAAGAGACAGGGGAAGTTTTGGTAAAGACTAAAGTGAAATGCAACTTTTGACATCTAGAGTTTCAAGGGATGGGGGAATCTCTGGTAGAGTTTGAAGTAAAGTGCATGATTGGGCATATAGAGTTTTGAGGGTTGGGGGAAGTTTTGGTAGAGTTTGAAATGATGTGCAGAAGCTGGCTTCTAGAGTTTTAAGGGGCAATGGCAGGTTTAGTAGAGTTTGAAGTGATGTGCAATAGCCAACTTTTAGAGTCTTAAGGGACGAGGAAAGCTTTGGTATAGTTTAAAGTGAAGAGCAGAGGTGGACATTTAGAGTTTCAAAGAATGGGAGAAGCTCTAGTAGAAATTGAAGTGATTCGCAAGTCCCCACATTTATAGTTTTAATGTACTGGGGAGGTTCTGGTAAAGTCTGAAGTGAAGTACAGAATCTTGTATTTAGAATTTCAAGGGATGGGGAAGCTCTGGTAAAGTTTGAAGTGATGTGCAATAGTTGGCATCTAGAGTTTTAAGGGATGAAGGAAGCTTTGGTATAGTTAAAAGTGAAGAGCAAAAAGTTGACATTTAGAGTTTCAAGGGATGGGGAAAGCTCTTGTAGAGTTTGAAGTGAAATTCAATCTTCCACATTCATAGTTTTAAAGGATGGGGGAAGCTTTGGTAGAGTCTGGAGTGAAGAGCAGGATTTTGCATTTAGAGTTTCAAGGGACAGGGGAAGCTCTGGTAGAGTTTGAAGTGAAGTGCATGATTATACATTTAGAGTTTCAAGGGATGGGGGAAGCTTTGGTAAGGTTTCAAGTGATGTACAAAAGTTGGCTTCTAGAGTTCCAAGGGATAGGGGAAGCTCTGGTAGAGATTGAAGTGAAGTGCAAGATTCAACATTTATAGTTTGAAAGGACTTGGGAAGGTGTGGTAGAGTTTGAAGTGAACTCATATCTCTAACATCTATAGTTTTAACGGACTGTGGAAGTTTCGGTAGAGTCTGAAGTGAAGTGCATAATCTTGTATTTAGAGTTACAGGGGATAGGGGAAGCTTTGGTAGAGTTTGAAGTGATTTGCAACCACTGACATCTAGAGTTTTAAGGGACCGAGGAAGCTTTGGTAGGGTCTGATGTGAAGTACAACATGTGGCATTTAGAGTTTCAAGGAACGGGGGAAGGTCTATTATTGTTTGAAGTGAAGTCTTGTTTACCTTTAGACATAGCAGTAGCATAAATTTTTTGAAGGATGAAGGTAACCTCTCAATGTCACTTTCTGTTAGATCTAGCAATCTAAGCTTGCTTTGAAGTTCAAATGATGAGGGAAGTTCTTTAACTTTCGTACGTTCTAATCTCAGTTCTTCCATATTCTTTGATATCACTGAGAATTCCATAAGACTCTTGCAATTATCAAGGTCAAGATAACTGAGGCTACATAAATAAGAATTGCTTGTGAGTATGGTAAGGGACTCGCAACCCCAAAGGTCCAGTTTCTCAAGTTTATCCAAAGAGAAAATAGATGGATGCACACAAGTCAACATAGAACAACCCCCGAGATCTAGTACTTCAAGATTTATGGCTTTTGATAAATCTGGTAGCTCCTTTAACTTCTTAGAGCCATTAAGGTCAACTTCTATTAATTTCATTAGATTCTGTAATAAAATGAAACAAAATGAAGATACCAATTAGCTAAATTAATTAATTTCATATTCCTTGAATTAACAGAAAATTATATCAATGAGACAAAAATATTTACCTTCACTCCATCCCAAAGTTTTTCCAAGCTGTCGTATGGCAATTTCAATATTACAAGTTTTTCAGTAGAAAAATTCTCTGGTAAGGATTTTATAGGGCATCCAAGCCAACCAAGAAATCTTAGTTCAGTTTCCAAAAATTGAAACCCCTCAGCAAGAATATGAGTTGATCTAAGCAATCATAATCATAATCCTCAGAAATTTCTAGAAATTGTAGTCGGGTCATCTTAGCAAATATGTGAGGGATTACCTTTAGTTCCTTAATTGTTGGCAAGTGAATTTTTATGCTTCTAATTGCCTCAGTTACCTACCATCAATGTAGAAGAAAAAATTAAAATAGTATCACAAGCCACATCTCACTCACACACACACAAAAAAGAAAAAAAAAATCAAATGTTATTCAAAATATATATTCATTTAGGCTTTAACCTTGCCACTTTTCAATGTTTCATAAATGTCATCAGGATCCCACAACCGACTGCGGCTTCCAATGTCTTCAGTAGACTCTCGACGAACAATCTGCTAAGCCATTTCTTGTAAACAATCATGCATAGATACAAAATTATCCTTAGATAAATAACATACGGATGCACGCCTAAGGAATTGTGATATAATTGTTACAATATGTAGCCCAAGTGGGAGATTGTTGGAATTTTATGTTCCAAAAATTAATGTGGGCTAATATTATAAGATAATTATATTAGCTATTTATCATTAGTGGGCTTTATTTTATGTGGTCAAATTAAGTGAGCATGTTAGACTACTAAATAAGGTGATATGGGCTTAAATGAGCAAACGTCATTGTTGGCCCATTAGGGGATAATGGGAACCTTATTAGGTTAACACACTATAAGAAGGCTATGGTCCCCAATATACCAAGCCATCACACATAACTTCTCTTCTCCCCATCTGAAGAGTTACGGAGGTCCCATTGAGGAATAAAGAGACTCTGGTTGAGGAAGAATCATAATGTCATTGTTCGTGTTCGTGATAGATTGCCGCAAAGATTTTGCAATAATTGTCGATGAACTCTTAGATCAGGAACCAACTAGGGATCCATGTATTTTATCTAATCCTTAATAATCATGCATGTTGTAGATCCTAGGACCTTTGTTCTAGGTCGTGCACCAGTGAATTTTGGCTTCCGCGTAAAAAATAAAGAATATTAAAGTAAGGGATAAAGATTAAAATTCCAACAAGTGGTATAAGAGCACGTTTTCATTTGTTTGACTATTAGGATTTAAAGTTTTCCCTTTTTTTAATGCTTGGACGAGGGTTCGTTCTTGATGTTGATTATGAATTTATGATGATTCAATTACACGTTGATTTGTAAATTCATAAGAATAGTAAAAGATTGAATCTTTTGAACCTCTTTCATGCAATTCGATTACGAAAATTAAAGATTGAATCATTGTGCCTCTAAAGCGATATATGTATTTATATATGGTATAGATTTGTGAAACAACGAATGTTTCTTCGTAAATTCTAAATTACTGGATAAAGACCATGACATTCATAATCTCTGGAATAATGATTTGCGAATGGCATTGCTTCAACGAATCCATGTTTTATGAATTGAAAGGTGGTGGTGTCATTGGATTTATTATTTGAATACAATGTTAATTATATATGTTTCAGGAATTAGTGATTTGTTTTTATTTATGAATCACTGAATAAAGGAAATTGAATATGATTTGTGTTTATTCATTATATCGTGTTATTTAAAAAAGGTTAATAAAGGAATTCAAAATGGTGCTTCCAATTAGCGTTAATCTAATAAACGCTACTAGTGTTGAGGCCAACGCTAATCCTTGGACTCTAATTCGAGCATTTATTGTTGTATTGAATATGTTATTTGACCAAATTCTGTATAATTTCTGTGTATTATTTATTTGTCCAAGATTTTGGCATAACACTTCCACAAAAAAAATTTACGAAAATTTAAACAAGTTAGCATCAGCCACACACTCTAAGGCAAACACTAAGTTGTTTACATTAATTTAAATATCAAAACAAAACAAAAGTTAATATTGAATAAAATCATTTAAAAATTATAACAAAAGATATGACATAAATAGATTACAAATACATTTAAAATAACGTTTTTAAAAATATATTGGTTGTAAAAAAACATTTAAAATGTAAGAAAAATTAGGAAATACAAATCCATTTATAAAAAAAAATCCTTAAAATAAGAAGAAATGATTCTAATTCGAACATTTTTTTTTTTGAAGGGGATTCTAATTCGAAACATATAAAAGCTGAAAAAGGGTAAAATCTTTAACTAAGAGAATAACTAATTCTGGTTTCTAAACTTGTATTGAACCAATCTTTTTGTAAATACAAAGTCTTCAACACATTTTCAAGATGAGAAACATGGCATTGACCTCGGAGGAAAAGGAGAAGACTTAAATTATTTTGACATCTTTATTAATTCCCTAAATAGAAAAACACACAAAATTAATAAATTTAATTTGGAATTATAAATAAATACTAGGAAAGAATATTAAAAGTCAAATTAAGTTATGACAAATTCAAATTTTGTTGACGAATTATAAAATTACTTAAGAGAAAAGATAAATTAACAAACACAAATAATAACAGAAATAAAATATAATAATAGTAAATACATAATTCAGTTTTGAATTATGAATAAAATATTAAGAAAGAGTGTTTACAAAATAATTTGAGTTATGGAAATTTTAAATATTATTGATGAATTAAGGTAATATAAAATAGAAAAAAGAATAAAAGGATAAAATATTAAGAAAATGGTTGATAAATAGGAAAGACATTTAATAAATAGGACATGTATAGATTACAAATACATAAGAAAAGAAAGGAAAAGGAAAACAATAACCTAATTAAAAAATATATTGATATTGAAAAAGAAGAAATTTATAATTAAATGCAAGGAAGATAGGAAATACCAAGTCTAATTGTAAAGTAGATTTTTTTTTTTTGTTGAAATAAGAAGACATAATTCTAATAACTAGATATAAAATCTGAAAAGGTGCAAAATATTTTAATTTAATGACTAATTAATTATTTCTAAAATCTCATTGAGCCAATTTTTAATATAATTTATATATTAAAAACATTTATTTATTATAATTTTACTTATATAAAATAAGTATTATCTAATGCATTGGACATGCTATAGTACTAGTCATATAAAAATAAAAATATTAAATATATTTAATAATTTTTAAATTAAATAACATTTTACATTATTATCTTCTAATAATAAATTGTAATGTTGTTAGACTTTTGCATAATTATTTTAAAATTATACTTAAAATAATTTCTAACTGATTAATATTCTAAAAATAATCTTTATCCTGACTATATATGAAAATCAACTCATGTGTTAAATACTTATGATATTTGCACTTAACACTTTCTATTTGTTGTAAAGTCCCATTTTCATTATAATATAACCCAAAGGGTTGGCGCAGTGGTGTAAGGCCCCGCTACGTTCACATGAGGGGGAACGACCTATTTAGCGGGAGAACCCGTGTTCGATTCCCTCTGTGTGCAAAATTTCCTTGGGCCAGTGGTAGCCACGCACTGCGAGCGAGATTAGTCTCTGACCCAGTGGGTTGGGGGACACCTGTGGTCTCTGACCCAGGACCAAAAATAAATTGCATTATAATATAGTAAACACTAAATCTAAAGTGTTCATTGGTCAATGAATGTCATTGATTGATTTGAATTTCATGAATGGTAATACTAATTTTAGTGGGCAAAAATTTAATCAAAGGCATATATCTCAAAATTTTAAAATTGTAAATATGTAAGCCAAAACATTTTAATTGAAAATAATAAAAAAATAATTTTTAAAAATTACTAATATGGATCCAGTAAAAAAAAATGACTGATATGGAACTTATTAATTCAGTCAATAATCCATGGGCAAATTGGTGGAATGAGAAATGTTATGGCAAACAGAAACTAAAATTCTCATTGCTTATAAATTGCACAACCCCAAGGTGAATCCTGATCTCAACTCTCTCAACTGACCATTATTTGTCCACTAGTTGTATCTCTTGTCCCTCCCCACCTTTCATACTAAACATAAACACTCATTCATTACTATGTTCTCTCATTCTCCGCATCTCATTCTCTCTCCTTCACCCTTTTGTCTATCCTAAAACACACAAAGATTCTCCTTGATAAATATATTCATTTTCATTACAGAATTGCATTGAGCCAATTTTCTATACATCCAAGCCACTCATACATTTTGAGTGGAAGCAACATTACACAGTTATATATACTTACAAAATGGCAGCAGCCACAAAGAAGGAAAAGGTCATTAAACACAACATCTACATGCCTAGTGATGTTGCACTGCTTATTTTGTCAAAATTGCCCATTAAGTCTTTGAATCGATTCACGGGTGTGCAGAAATCCTGGTTAAATTTGCTTGAAAACCCTCGATTCAAGCAAATGTATATGCAAAACTACTTATTCAAAGATGACGATGGTTCATCGCTACTTGTAAGACAACAAACCTCAGAAGAACTTCCAAATCTGATTTTGGTTTCCGGTGAGAGGTTTGAAAAAAAGGTTGAATTAGATTTTTCATCTCCTTGTCACGAGGAGGACGTCATAAGCATCAAATTTCTTGACTCTTGTGACAACGGTACGATTGGTGTCGTTCGATACAAACGTCGACATGGAGATAAAGATGTTATGTTATGGAACCCTGCAACTAAGGAATTCAAGATTATTCCTTCTGCTCAAGTGTTGGGTACTGCCTTTTGGGTCCACATTCATGGTTTTGGGTATGATATTGTGAATGATGATTTTAAGTTGCTTCAGCATGCAACTTGCTTTGTAGATCATTCACAGGATATAGAGGAGTTTTGGCAGATTTAAAGCTTGAAACGAAACTCATGGAAAAAACTTGATCTTAATATGACTTATGCTTCTGTTAGATGGAAACCATTTGGTTCTGCGGTGAACTTGAATGGGTCATTGCATTGGTGGGGCACCAATCGCCATGACAAAGGAACAGCAGAGGAAGATGTGTTGGTATCATTTGACATGAGCAATGAGGTGTTCGACACAACACCAATAGGTTGGCGTACTAATTTTGAATATGTGAATAGATACTTGACGATATTCAATGGATGCATTGCAATGATTTCAAACTCTTTCGGGAGTAATTACCTTGACATATCAATTTTGGGGGAGTTTGGTGTCAGGGAATCATGGACCAAACTTTTCACCATTGGACCTTTACCTTCTTTTGGGAGGCCAATTGGTGTGGGAAAGAAGGGTGATATATTATTCATAAAAGATCTAGAGGACAGTGAACTTGGTTGCTTTGGTTTAAGCACTCAAATGTCTAAGGAGATTAGTATTAGAGGACCAAATTATAATTCTAAAATTGTATTTTACAAGGAAAGCTTTCTTCATTTTGGAGAAATAAATTAGTAATTCACTTACTAGTCTAGATAGAAAGTTTTCTCTTCTATTAATTGTATGCGAATCCTTGAAAGTTGGGGTATAGCCCCGTGAGAAATTGTATTCATCTCTGTATATTTTTTATTTGAATTTGTAATTTTGTTGACCTTTGAACATAGTATATATGCACCACTTTCTCTTATGCACGTTTATCATATTATGGATTATCTATGGATAAATAATATTAACGTTTTCTTCAAAGTGATAAGTGTTGAGTATAATCGGTGTTATCGTTATATGTGTTGCAAGAAAGGCTTGGCTAAAGAATCCAGTTGATACTACTTTTGTTAAAGAGCAAACTATGTTTTTGGTCCCCAAACTTTTTCACATTTATGGTTTTGGTCCCTAAACTTTTTTACGACCGGTCAAAGTCCTCATACTTTTTTTCCGTCCACGGTTTTAGTCATTTCTGTCTATTTTGGACATTAAGTGATGACATGGTGTTAACTTTATTATTATTTTATTCTATTACATTTCTGGTGGTTAAAAACTGCTAGAGATTGAAAAACTCACATGAAAAATCAATGAAACCTGATATGAAACCACACAAACCAAAGATAACCACACGATTCATATTCAGTTTAAGAAACCAGATCTACAACCCACCATTATTATCTTCACCTTTGACTCCCAATGCTCCCATTGAAACTCCCCCTCCTCCTATTCTTCTGCCCAAACTCATCAAACCCCAATTTCCTCCTCCCATCAGCGCTCCCTAGTTGCACCAGCATCGACCGCCGCCCTCCGCCCTCCGTCGGAGTCTTGTGGTTCTGCCACTTCGATGACAGCGCGTTGGGCATACGACAGCAGCCCCTGGGAAACCAAATACTCCGCTGCGAGCCGCCCTACCTCCAAGAAAATGTCCTCACCTCTCTGACCTCTCCCCAGCCCTTCGTCATGCTGCTGTCAGTACTCCGACACGTAAAACCCTCGCGGACTCCATTGTCGAGCCTGCGATCAAGTGTTCTAGTTTAGACCCGATCAAGCTCGAGTCCAACACGAACAGGCCCATGAGAGCATATCTGACTTGAATGGCATCCCAGCCGAACCTCTCTTCTACGACAGAGACGACTCGAATAGCGTTCCAGGTCATAGATCTGGAATTCATTTTTTTTAGCTTTTTGAAAATCACAAGGATGCTTTGTTATCGGAAATTATTTGATATTTGAATAATTTTTATCTTTGATTTTGGTTAATTTGTTATGTTGGTTTGAATGATATACTTCTTTGATTAAGATGTGAATCAGTTGAACAAGTTTATGTTTTTAGGTTCTTGCATTTTGTGGCGGCTATAAGCCCCCACAAATTATTAATCCTTTTAAAAACACTTTTTCCATGCAATTTCTAACAATTTTTAACTGCCAATAAACGTAATAGAATAAAATAATAATAATAAAGCTAGGTTCTTTGTCTAGTTGGCACCTTTTGTGATAAAGGTTGTCTTCTCTTCATCAGGAAGGTACATTTTAATCTGGTTATAGCCAGAATAAGTGTCTAAGAAGCTGAGCAGCTTGTAACCACAGGCTCCATCCACTAGCCGATCTATGCTGGGTAAAGGATAAGCATCCTTCAGACAAGCCTTGTTGAGGTCAGTGTAATCGAAACACATTCTCCATTTTCCATTACTTTTTCTTACCATCACCACATTGGGAAGCCAGGTTGTGTAGACGACCTCCCTAATGAAATTAGCTTTGAGTAGTTTCTCTATTTCAACTTCTACTGCCTTACGTCTTTCTTCACCCAACTTCCTCCTCTTCTAAGCAATCGGTTTGGCTTCAGAGAAGATTTCCAGTTTATGGAAAATGAAATTTGGATCTATGTTGGGCATGTCAGAGGCACTCCAAGCAAAAAGGTCTGCATTTTGTTGGAGTACTTCCTAGATATTGCTTCTGATTTTGTTATCCATTAGTTGACCAAGTTTGGTACACTGATTAGCTTCTTTACCGAGCTGGAAAGAATATAACTCTGCGATGGGACTTGGTCGGGTATCTTCGAAGTCAGACCTCTGGTCAAAGTCATTCCACGAGTAATTTGAGTGGTTGACGTTGGCTACCTGTGAACTTTTAAGACTATAAGGCTCTATCTTGAGGCTTTTGGCATAACACTTGTGGGCGTCCTTCTGGTCAGCCTTAACAGTGATGATGTCTCTGTTGGATGAAAGGAATTTCATGGCCAGATGTGGCGTTGAAATAATAGCTCCTAACGCATTCAAAGTCGGTTGCCCGATGAGCACATTATAGGACGTATCGTAATCGATGAGAATGTATCTCACCATGACTGCTTGAGATAACTTGCCTACTCCAAAGGTTGTTAGTAGTTCAACGTAACCGCGAGTGTGAATGCGCTCACCTATAAAACCCACCAAAGGTTCATGGTAAGGTTTGATAATGTCATGAGAAATATCTAACCTCAAGAAAGTTGACCAATACAGGACATCGACTGAACTTCCCTGATCAATAATTGTTTCCCTTACTCCGGAATCTACTATGACCACGATGATCACCATGAGGTCATCTTGTTTCGAGTTAAGGTCAACAAAATCATCATCAATGAAGGAAATCTGAGGCAACTATCGTCTTGGGATATGATCCACTGTATTTACATTATGTATGGCGCGGAGATGTTTCTTCTTGGCCGAGTTACTGCAACCGGCCTTGCAAAACCTCCAGCAATAGCATTTATCACCCTCATACTCTGCCATCACCTGGGTTGTTTTGTTGGTTCTGCTCAGAGTCACCCCCTTATTGGTTCTGGTGGTTATCATGTTCTTGTGCTTCGTGACCACCTCGGCCTCTTTGAGAACCACCTCGGTCTTCGCATTTGCTACCTTGATAACCACCTCGACCAGGTTGGTATCCTTTAATGTATTGATTCAAGTACCCTCGCTGAACTAACTCTTCTATGGCATCCTTTAGAGCAATGGAATCTTCAGTTGAATGGTCGAAGCATTGGTGATAACGACAATGCTTCATTTTGTCCATGTTGTCTGACGTGTGGGAGGGTGGGGGGAGGGAAAGAATTTCAGCGTTGAAAGCTTCTTCAAGGACTCTCGCGCTGGACTCATTGAGGGGAGTGTAAGTGGCATACCTAGGTTGCCGGGGCTGCCTTCTAGGTTTGAAATCTCTATCTTTTATGGGTTTTATCTTTTCCTTCTGAGTGTCACTCTTCTTTGCATCGGTTTGATGCATCTTGTTGTGGAACTTGGACAATTCCTCCATCTAGATGTAACCGACTGCGTAATGTCGTTACTCATCCATATTGATCGGTCATTTCTTGCATAGCCTATCAGCAAACGGCCCGAGACGTAGCGCTGCTATCATGGAATGAAGGGCCACTCCAGGGTCGAGATCTCTAATTCTTATAGATATGGCTGAGAATCGCTCCATGAATTTTCGCAAGGGTTCGTCATCAGCTTGCCTCAAGTTCACTATGGCAACAGACGTAGTGTGATGTGGCCAACTTGTTGCATATTGGGCACCGAACCGTTGGCCCAAAGTTTCAAAAGAGTCTATGGACCTCGGCGGAAGTCGGGTATACCAGCTTAGCACAGGTCCTTTCAAGGACGTCGGAAAGACCCTACACAAGATAGCATCGCCATTAGTATATAAGTTTACCTATGTGACTTATGCTTCCAAGTGTTCATCGGGATCTGTGGTGCCATTGTATCATTCCATATTCAAAGGCTTCCAGCCCAAGGGTAGAGGTACATCCATGATACCAGCAATGAAGGGGTGTCGATGAGGACAGTTAAGTCCTTGAGACAAGGACTGGACTTTGGAACGTGCCAAAGTTTCTCCTCATTGATGAGTGCTATGATGGGAATGATGTGATTGAGTGCTTGTATTCTGTGGTTGCTGGGACTCGGCTTCATCACGAGTTGGTGTGCGATTTGTTGCTACGTGAGACTCATGCAACTGTGCCCGGAAGGTAGCATTTTCGTCACGTAGCGCTTGGAGATCGGCTTCATGTTTTTGTCTAAGTGCAACGAGATCATCTGCATTCTTCTTTTGTAAAGATTCTAACCGTGCACGAAATTCTTTCATCATGGAGTTTTCTGCCATGGTTATCTGACTTGGATCTGCTCGTCTTGTGGTTACCATGAAATGTGTGGTCGTTAGAAAAAAATTTCCTGGGCCCCACGGTGGGCGCCAAATGTTCTTACCGAGACCTTCAGACGAGGACATCCCATTATTCCGATTACCGAGCTCTCAGGAAGAATGTGCTTGATGCTCCTGATCTTCTAGCTAGGGCGAGGTGGAAGTACCTGCAAAAGGGACTCTGATGCCTAAGTTAGTATATTGTTCTATCTGTATTCTGTATAGACCAACCTACCTATTGTATCTAGTCCCTCTATAATAGTTGATCTGTTTTTAGGGTAACTGTTGAGTTGAAGTAACTGTCGAGTTCCCCTCAATTGATCGTGCCTAGAAGTGGTGGGATGAGGTTGATAATTGTCAGACTAGCCTTGGTGTCCCGTACAATCCATAAACCAACACCTATCTACACCAAATCATAATCATGTTGAAAATTACAAAGATTATGATGATAATAATCATGATTCTTATGAAGCTGAAGTTGTTTATGGGTATCTAGGAAGCATTGTTCCAGAGCAGTTAGAGCATAAGACAACAAAAGATTATATAATTATTGATCTCTCTTCTACTCCACCTTCCCCCCTCCTCGCCTTCATTTTCTGCTTTGTCCTAGGTGAGTACAAAGACTTCATTGACACACTTGATAGATTTGAAGTTAACATCACTATAAGTAATGGTGAGGGTGAAGGTAAAGAGGATAGTGTAAGAATGTACGTAGATGAACATTAGAATGACATAATTGAATCATATGTCATTTGTGTGATGTACGACCAAAGATGTTCTGACTTCCTAAATAGCAGAGCCAAAAATCAAGCAAGGTTTAAAATCAATGTTACAATGGAGGCACAAACCAGTGATGCAGAAACTCATATACTACCACAGGATGTTTTAAAAGGATTTGGGGTCAGCCTAATAAGCATCTGGGCATATAACAGTTTCATTCAACAGATGGGATTGCGTGACTCAATGTTTCAATTTCATTAATCAAATGGAATTGGGTTGTGCTTCTATCATCCCAAGTATTCCCTTCCTGCGGTTTACAATCAAATATTTGATTTGGAAAAATTTGTATTTTTTCATATTATAAGAACTTAATTGGTTAAAACATTCAAGTTATTTGTGAGTTCTACTAATTTAAAGTTCTTACACAACAAACAACTACAAGTAATGATTACTCAAAAGACAAACATACACCCCACACACGCGTTTGTAGTTATTAAAAATCATTTATATTTTTATTTGTTACTAATAAGATTCTCTATAATATTTTTTAAAATTATTTATTCCTAGATTACTAATGATTTTAAGTTATAAACAAGTCTAGAGAATTTTAATTTGCAAAATTTTAACCATTGAAAGAGGAAAAAAAAAAGGTAATTTTTAGTCATATTCATTATTATTATTTTTACGTTATATAAATTATTAAGTAGGTCCATAAACTATTTAGGAATTTTCAAATATGCTAATAATTTTTTAATTAGGTCCTTGCTCATGTAATTTTTTTAATTGAGTCTCTAGGACTTTTAAAACCATCATGAATTGTCATTTTTTTTTTCTGGTGGTTTCAAACTATCATGGTCAGAGACCTAGCTTTTTAGTTTAGGAACGCAAACAAACAAAAAATAGTCTAAAGACCTTTTTAAAAAATTTTAAATAGTTTAGGGACCTACTTAGTAATTTAACCTTATTTTTATGGGCAATTTGATGTAAATATTGCACTTTAAGTTCTTGTGTTTTTATAATATCAGCCCTTATGACTAATTTAGTAACACTTTTTATAATTACCTATTTCATTAATTAAATGCCATTTCAATATTCTTTTCTTGCATTTTTTAAACCTATTTTTTCCATGACTTTTTCATCCTCATTCCACTCTAGGAAAGCTTAATTATATAATATGACTTGAGCGTACAAATTTCTTTTGTAGATTTTTTAAGCAGATTTTTCTATTAATTTTGTGGTTTTCTTAGGATTTTTTCTATAAATTTTAATATATATTTTTGCATATTCTTATATAAATTTTGTTTTGTATAAAAGAAAATTAATGTTTCTTGTGAATATTTTGACCAAAAAAATTACAAATCAATTTTCTAAAATGTTTAAAATCAATCATATAAAATGATATTATTAAAACTATTATATTTAATTTATATATTATAAAAATATTATATATTATAATCTTAATTATTTTGTCACCTCCAATTTTGTTTTCCAATGTCTACCCTCGAGTACTCAAAACTACTAAGGAAGATACTAGTACGCATGTACTGTTATTAGTAATGGATATGGATATGGATATGACCCTAGTTCAAGAAAAGTAACGCATATTACTGTTGTCAGTTTGCCTGGTCGTAGATATTAAGGGTTGATATATATTTTGAAATTGAAGTTTTGATCTTATGCTGGTATCTAGATTTTTGTAGGGAAGTAGCAAAGAAAGAAGTGTAACGACCCATCCTCGTTACAGATTTGTTATACTAAAATCCTGTGTTAAATATTATTATATAAATCTACCATGAAAATTTTCACATTTAACACACACATATATATACATCATCATATCATAAAAGTATAAGACATGGCTTTGCAAAACTTAAATATACATATACATACAATACCAAAAATAATCCTCTTGTGGAGGACATTTACAACAACCTAACATTTATATATATGTCCTAAGCTGGTCCCCATACTATATACATATATATGAGAACATATACAAAAGGAGGGATCTCATCCCATCTTCAACATATACATCTACTTCAGTCACAAGCGGTCTGAGATCCTTCAACATCACCACTATCTGTTCCCGTGCCAACCACACGATCATTGCAGTAATATAACATAAATACAAACACAAAAGGCAAGGGTAAGCTTATTTATAAAAAGATCATAGATATACAAGGGTATAAGATTTACTTATAGGAAAATTAGAATCAATCAATAATAATAAATCAATCACATTGTTCAATAATACATACATCAATCTCATATACAATTTCATTATGTAATGCCATGCTAACTCGACTCCATGGAGATTTCTACTACTTTTTGGGCAGTCCTCATAAGCCCCATCCCCTACCATAGTCTCACCTTTGACCATTCAGGGAATCCCTTGAGCTACCCTGTGGAGGAAGTGTGGATGTAGTCGAATATAGACAAGTGTGGGTATTGGCTTACCTTTGTAAGGCTTGCAAAACCTTACATCTATAGGAATTCGCCCACTTGGCTATTCTATAGGCCCACCATTGGCCACCACGAAAACCTCCAGCACTGGGTTGAGAGCCTACCTAGCACCCTCAACTTACGTGCCTACCCATATGCAATGTCATGTAACAAGCCAAAAAATTTTGATTTCCACAAGTTCCCTCTATGTTATAAATTCACCATTTTTCTCAAATCATGCTTATGAACCCATCCAGTAGTTCAATAAGCTCAAGTAAGGCATTCTCACACCTTGAATCCTTACTCATAACACAACACCAAATAATCTCAAGTAAGGTATTCTCTCACCTTGAATCCTTACTCATAACACAACACCAAAATTTTAACAAAAATGTGAATTTCCTAACATAGTTCTGGAACTTTTGTGGACATCTCCATCACATCCATACCATAGCAATAATTCAATTTAAAATAAATTTGAAAGCCATTTTATGGTGTAGAAAATGAATTCTCGCTTAAGCGCCACCTTACTCTCGCTTAAGCTAGAATTTAAGAAATTATTTACTCACTTCTAGGGTTCCTCGCTTAAGCTAGGAATTCTAGCACTTAAGCTAGGACAGCTTCCTGACCAAAAATGTTCTCTATCCCCTGTTTCGCTTAAGCGAGAACCACTCTGTTCTTAAGCGAAACAGGGTTGTAGGACCTCGAAAACATACTTAAAACTTCTCAATGGCTACCAAATTCATTCCAATTTGAATTTTACATCAAACATAACATATATACATCATTCCACACTAAAAAACAACATTCCAAGCATAGAACATACAAATACGCATTCAATCATATTAAAGCTTCCCTTACCTAGAGTTCTTGACTCAAAACCTTGAAGAAGAAGTTAGGGAGGAGACTTGGTGATCAAAGAATGATCTCTACCTAAGTTTGGCTATGAAATCAACTAGAGGACACCAAAATCAATCCCAAAATAAGCTTCAATCAAAATTTTACCCACCAGCCAAGATTCAACTTGAAACCCATTTCTCAAGTTCTTGGTAGGAGTTGAGAAAGAAACTAAGAAATCAAGAATAGAAAGGAATTGAACTTACCAACTTAAATTCAACTAAGGAGGCTCTAGGGAGAAGAAATCAAGCTTCCAAGTGATGTAGAAATCAAACTTCCATTCAAGGGGAAGAGAGACTTCGGGAGAAAGGAGGAAGAATGAAGAAGAATAGAAGAAACGTGAAGCTTGGCACGTTTAAGTTTTGAGATTTGAATGGGATTTTGCTACTTGTCTCCACCCTTCCTATAAAGACACCCCCTTCTCTTGTTTTTTTTCTTTCTTACAACTCACGGAACTCACGTAAAAGTCCTAAAAATCTCACAACACACACTCTAAGTCCAACACCTCATGAAAATCTAACAATAACACTATGGCACAAAATAAAACATAAAACTTAAGTTAATTATTATATCAATTAACATAATTTAAATTTATTTTGCTCTTTTATTATTAATCAAACACTTAATCATACAATTAGGAAAATCACAACATTACAAGAAGCTCTTTCCTTCAGCAATATTCTTTACCACTTACTGAAACACCTTAAGTTGTGGTACTTTCCCTTCACTTTGGTATTCTTTTGAATATTGATCTATACATTAGCTTGTATTGTTAATGTGTCTTCATGTCATAAATTCTTATAAGTTGTATAGATGTCTAGGCCAGACAAGCGCTCCCCTACCTTGACTTCCTCAACTTTGCACTACAAACAAAAAGGAAAATAATTATTAGTTTCAAAAACTATATAGAAGCAAGATACTCCCGAGAGATTATTTACTTCATTTCAATTTATTTTATTTTAGTAGTGCCATATTTCTCTCTTTTTTCACACAATGAAAAAAGAGTAGTGATACACAGACTCCACACAGTAACATACCACCACCCAACACTTGCCTGCATGGCAATTTTTATTGACTCAACTTTATTCTTCTTCTTTTCTTTTAAAAAATAAAAGGGAAACAAAAAATGAAAGACCTAAACTCTCGAAACACTCATTGTGAAGGTTGTTCCCAGACACTCCCATTCTGAGGCCTTGACACACCACTATAAAGGTTGTTCAATGTGAGTCACCAAAGGTGGTTGACATGAAGCTCTTATAACGGTTGTGTTTGTCTCTTCACCAGAAGGTATGATTGTTCTTTTGTATGGAAATATCATTGGTCAAACCCTTAAACCCTTTCCCATGTAAAATTTGAGATTTTTAATCGTTTATTAATTTTGTGTTGGGTACGGATGCACTTCCTGGTCATACCATGTGTTCTCTTCACTGTTGTTTTCACTCAAAGTGATCATTACAAATAAGTCTATGCAAGTGAGGGAGATTGGGGATTTGAAAGGATAACACCCTATAATAAACTTCAATTTACAAACTTTGACAAATTTGCTCACCATTTCTGATATATTATTTGAGTTGGGTTTCACAGGTTTAGTTTCTTAGCATTCCATGGTAAAAAAAACATCAAACCTTGATCTATCAATGATCCCTGCTTCAACAAAGAAGTAAGCACTTTACAAATGGGAATTATTACAAAAGTAAATAAACAATGCCTTACAAGACTGGGGACACTGCCTTGCAAGTTCTTTCTTTCTTCTTGTTTCTATGTATAATTAATTGCACATGTTTTATAAAGGATTTGGTCATACACATCAACACTTGTTTCTTTTTGGTTATCCATCATTTGATTTGAAATATCTTTTCTTAATATTATAAATATATTTTATCAGATTGTTGTTATTTATTTAAAAAATATGCATAAATTCAATTGTCTGATTTGAATTTTTAGCCTTGCTACTTGTCTTTTGTCATTTTCTTATTTTTCCTTCAATAGCTTTGTTGGATGAGGTAGTTGATTGAACATTATTTCGCATTGATTAGTGATTCATTTTGTACATATTTGTCATGTATTTATGGTTATTTTTTTACCTCTTAGCTGAGTTGTGACATCGGGCTTCATTGGGCCCAAGTGTTAAGTTTTATTAATTTTCGCATTTTTTTTCTCATCTTAACATTGTTTCTTGTACAGGTCATAACCTTTTCCACAGAGCTCCGATTTGCGTGATTTTGGTCTTGTTTGAAAGCTAACGAGGAACTGTACATTTTTGTGTCTCACGAGCTTAAGCTGATTCGGACAATTCAGGGATCAAATTCGAGCTTCACAGTGGCTACCCTGCACTTGAATTTTTCTGTTTTAGCATTTTGGGCTTAGTTTGTAATTAGGTGCCCAAGTTGATTTTTTATTAGGTTTTTAGAGACTTTAGTGAGCGCACAAAATTAAGGCTCTCTCTCTCTTTTGTAATAAACATATTACTCTTTGTAGAGACTACATACTTTACACATTATTAATTTCATATTTAGGTTTTTGCTCTCTTCTCTCTCTTCTCCCCCCTTTCTCCTCTTTTCTTCATTTTTCTGAATGAAGCTCTCGATGAAAATATTCATGGAGAGATAAATTTGTTTTCAATCCAAGGGTCCCAAGGCTTATGGTAAATTTGAGTTCCTCTATGCTTAATTTCGAATTTATGTTCTCTCATTTCTCTGTTTTTCAGTTTTCTGAATTTAATGCATGGTTATGTTTAGATTTAGGAAATTGAATTCAGAATAGAAGTAGGATTAATTAATCCAGTGGTGATCACCTAAGCCAATACGAGAATGAGCTTGAATTCGAGTAAATTAGGGAATGCGATTATATTCTCAATTTTCACGAATACATATGAGATGATAATCTCATGAACTCGTATTGGATTGCATGATCATAGATTCGTCCTTCAATTCTACAATTGTGATAATTTAATCAAAAGCATTGGATCCTTGGGTTGATTTTTCTCTGAATTGTTTTTAGATTAATTATGTGTTGTTCTATTCTTGTTTTTAATTATGCAATTAAACAAAATCCCCCTTTTATGAATTAGAATCTGAATACTTGATGAATTGTGTCTTTGAGGAATGACCTAGGGTTGTGCCCTATATTGCAAAATTATTAAGGGATCCTAGATACTAACCCAATTCTGTGTAGTGTTTTAGTTGTTTTCTGTTGATTTTCAGTTTTGTAGGTAGTTGCGACAACAAAAGATTTCATTGTGAAGTTAGGTGCTGCAACTTGGTGGCCAAAGTTTATCCCCTATTCTGAGTTAAATTAACCCCTATGGGGTTTTGTATGAGGTCCAAATCGCCAAATTCCTTCATCTGATAGGAGTTTTAAGCATAGGGGTATTGTGGTAATTTCCTTTATGACTAGCTCTGATAGGGCTTAAATTTTACCGGTAGCTTGGAAAAAAATCATTGGTCAATAGCCCCTTATAAAAGACTTACTATGGGGGTTTGGGGGTCCAAATTGCCACATTCCATCTCTAAGTGTCATTTTTTTGTGATTTTTAAAAATTACCAAAAAAATATAAAAAATTTCATAATCATTTTTAGAATTTTTCTATGGTGTTCTGGTAATTTTTAAAAATTTGTTTCATAGGTTTTACATTTTCCATATCATTATCTCTTATATAGTTAGTAGTAGATTTATAGTTCACTTGCTTGTTGTTTAGCCATTATGCATAACTAGGTTTGATCCTGGTGACTTATATCCTTTGATTCTAAAATAGATACTAGATAACATTCCATAGGTTAGATAGACATTATAGAAATAGTGAGTTAATTAGTTGATCATAATAGTGTAGAAGCTAATAGTAGTTCTGTTTCCATTTCTGATTTTGAAATTGATTTTAGTATTGATAATATGGCTAACCAGGACAAGACTTTGAGGGAATTCGTTGCACTAGATGTTGCTCACCAACCTCTATGCATTCAATATCTTGAGTTAGATGTGGATTGTGAGCTTAAGTTTTGAGCAATTCCATTTGTTGCCTAAGTTTCATGGTCTTGCAGGAGAAGATCCTCACAAGCACCTTAAAGAGTTTCATGTGGTGTGCTCTACCCTGCGACCTTATTTAGTTCTTGAGGATTATAGCATTTCCTTTCTCTTTGGTAGACACAACAAAGGATTGGTTGTATTTTCAACCAATCCCTATTACCAACTGGAATGATATGAAAAGGCTATTTCTGGAGAAATTCTTCCCTGCATCCAGAGCAGCTACTATTAGAAAAGACATTAGTGGCATAAGGCAACTATCTGGAGAGACTATGTATGAGTACTGGTTGATGCAACTAGTGGTGGAGCATTGATGGACAAGACACTAGCTGTTGCAAGGGCATTATTTTCTAACATGGCAGAAAACTCTAAACAGTTCAATTCCAGAGCTTTACCATCCAGAGGAGTCCATGAAGTGTCCATTATTGCTAATAGTCATAGGCTAGAAAACAAGATAACGGAGATGGCTTCTCTTGTTAGACAGCTAGCCATTGGACAACACCAACAACAAATGAATGTCTACCACCCAGAGCATATGGCATACGCACCTCTGCAAAACATCCTACTGATGGATGCCCCACTCTCCAAGAGACTAAACCAAGTGTTGATGTTACTGGAATCATAACTAGCCAACAACATAGACCTCCACAACAGCAACAAAAAATATGATCCATATTCTGAGAGGTATAATTCTAACTAGAGAGACCATCCTAACCTTAGATATGGTCCTCTGCAGTGTAATATGCAGCAGAAATATGCAGGACAATAATAGTAGTATGCAGTAGCAACAACAACAGAGGTTCCAACAACCAGCTAGTTCAAGCAATGTACCAGCCACCTCTATTTAGACAACAACAATAAGTACCTGCATCTATCCAACAACTTATCCAACCTATTCAGAATAGTGCAGGACCTTCATTGGAGGATTTAGTGAAGCAAATGGCCACAAGAAATATTCAATTCCATCAAAATGTGTTTGCCACCATTCAGGATTTGCAAACTCAGATTGGACAATTGGCCACCATTGTGAACCAATTGCAGTCACAAGGTTCTGGCCAACTTCCCTACCAAACAGTTGTCAATCCAAAAGGGAATGTTAGTGTCATCACTTTGAGAAGTTGCAATTAAGGAGCTGCAACAAAAACATAATAGTTCAACATATTCAAAATTAAAGAAACAAAGTGTCGCAGCAAGTTTAGAATCTCATAAAACAAGTGCAGATGCAACTGTCCCAAAGCCTCCACTACCTTTTCCAATTAGAGCAACTTCACCAATGAGATTTAAGCCAGATAGTGAGATGGACACTTTCAACAAGGTAGAAATAAACACTCCTTTCCTTGTTGCAATCAAACAGATTCCCAATTATTCAAAGTTCCTCAAGGAGTTGTGCACACATAAAAGGAACCTGCCAGGTGATAAACAAGTGAAGAAGATGGGAAGAAATGGTTCTACATTAATTCAGAGTAGCAATGTTTCTGCAATCATTCAGCCCACCATGCCATAAAAGTGAAAAGATCCCGACACTTTCACTATCCCATGCACCATAGGCGAGTACACATTTACAGATGCCATGCTGGATTTAGGTGCTTCAATCAATGTCATGCCTACATCAGTGCAAATCATTGCAGCTTGGTGATTTGAAGCCAACTAGTGCTATCATTCAGTTAGCAAACTGGAGCACCGCACATCCACTTGGAATTTTAGAAGATGTGCCTGTCCAAGTTAATGAGCTTGTATTCCTTATAGATTTCTACATTTTGGGTATGGAGGATGATTCCTCTAGCCGTGGTTCCACATTAATCCTAGGGAGGCCATTCCTCATGACAACCAAGACCAAAATTGATGTGCAATTTCCATGGAGTTTGGTGATGATATTGTGCAGTTCAACATATTTGAGGCCATGAAACATCCAACAGAAGGCCACTCACTTTTCTATTTAGACGTTATTGGCTTTAGGGTTGATAGTTACACTTATTTACATTCTGAATTTTATAATTTTGATGATTTTGTTGAGTTTGTTGATTTTAATTGTATTTGTGATGATGCATTTGAGTGTGCCATTTGTGCAAAGATTAGTATTGCTATTGCTATAGGTGCAGAATTAAAGGAAGCTGATGTTGTGGCAAAAGATGTGGTGGTACCAACAAATATTGTGGTGGCTACAAATAAGCTTCCATTGCCTTTAATTATGCAACCACCATCCATAGAGTTGTAGCCTTTGCCTGCACACTTGAAGTATGCTTACTTAGAGGCCAATAACCAGCTTCCAATGATCATTTCAAGCACCCTCCAAGCTAACCAAGAGGAGAAGTTGCTGCAAGTTTTGAGAGGCCATAGGAGAGCCATTGGTGGACTCTAGCTGACCTTCCTGAAATTAATCCTGCCATCTGCATGCACGGGATATTATTAGAGGATGAGTTCAAACCAATGCCATTGCCACAGAGTTGACTTAACGCCACCATTCAGGATGTGTTAAGAAAGAAGTCATGAAGTTGCTTGCAGCGGGGATCATTTACCCCATTTCAGATAGCAAGTGGATTAGTCGACAAGTGGTTCCTAAGAAGTCTGGGATAACTGTGGTGAAGAACCAAGACAATGAATTGGTTCCAACTAGACAAAGAACCTAGCTTTATTATTATTATTTTATTCTATTACGTTTATTAGCAGTTAAAAATCGTTAGAAATTGCATGGAAAAAGTGTTTTTAAAATAATTCACATCTTAATCAAAGAAGTATATCATTCAAACCAACAAAACAAATTAACCAAAATCAAAGATATAAATTATTCAAATATCAAATAATTTTCGATAACAAAGCATCCTTGTGATTTTCAAAAAGCCAAAAAAAATCAACTCCAGATCTATGAACTGGAACGCCATTCAAGTCGTCTCTGTCGCAGAAGAGAGGTTCGGCTGGGATGCCATTCAAGTCAGATCTGCTCTCATGGGCTTGTTCATGTTGGACTCAAGCTTGAGCGGGTTAAAACTAGAACACTTGATTGCAGGCTCAAAAATGGAGTCCGTGAGGGTTTTACGCGTCGGAGTACCAACAGCAGCGTGACGAAGGGCTGGGGAGAGGTCAGAGAGGTGGGGACATTTTCATGGAGGCAGGGCAGCTCGCAGCGGAGTATTTGGTTTCCCAGGGGCTGCTGTCGTGTGCCCAACTCACTGCCGTCGAAGTGGCAGAACCACAAGACTCCAACGGAGGGCGGCAGTTGATGCTGGTGCAACTGGGGAATGCTGATAGGAAGAGGAAATTGGGGTTTGATGAGTTTGGGCAGAAGAAGAGGAGGAGGGGGAGTTTCAGCGAGAGCAATGGGAGTCAAAGGTGAAGATAATAATGGTGGATTGTAGATCTGGTTTCTTAAACTGAATATGAATTGTGTGGTTTTCTTTGGTTTGTGTGGTTTCATATCAGGTTTCATTGATTTTTCATGTCAGTTTTTCAATCTCTTGCAGTTTTTAACCGCCAGAAAATGTAATAGAATAAAATAATAATAAATTTAATGCCATGTCATCACTTAATGTCCAAAATAGACAGAAATGACTAAAACCGTGGGTGGAAAAAAAGTATGAGGACTTTGACCGGTCGAAAAATAGTTTAGGGACCAAAACCATAAATGTGAAAAAGTTTAGGGACCAAAAACATAGTTTTCTCTTTAACAAAAGTAGTATCAACTGGATTCTTTAGCCAAGCCTTTATTGCAACACATATAACGATAACACCGATTATACTCAACGCTTATCACTTTGAAGAAAACGTTAATATTAATTACCCATAGATAATCCATAATATGATAAACGTGCATAAGAGAAAGTGGTGCATATAGACTGTGTTCAAAGGTCAACAAAATTACAAATTCAAATAAAAAATATACAGAGATGAATACAATTTCTCATGGGGCTATACCCCAACTTTCAAGGATTAGCATACAATTAATAGAAGAGAAAACTTTCTATCTAGACTAGCAAGTGAATTGCTAATTTATTTCTCCAAAATGAAGAAAGCTTTCCTTGTAAAATACAATTTTAGAATTATAATTTGGTCCTCTAATACTAATCTCCTTAGACATTTGAGTGCTTAAATCAAAGCAGCCAAGCTCACTGTCCTCTAGATCTTTTATGAATAATATATCACCCTTCTTTCCCACACCAATTGGCCTCCCAAAAGAAGGTAAAGGTCCAATGGTGAAAAGTTTGGTCCATGATTCCCTGACACCAAACTCCCCCAAAATTGATATGTCAAGGTAATTACTCCCGAAAGAGTTTGAAATCATTGCAATGGAGCCATTGAACACCGTCAAGTATCTATTCACATATTCAAAATTAGTACGCCAACCTATTGGTGTTGTGTGGAACACCTCATTGCTCATGTCAAATGATACCAACACGTCTTCCTCTACTGTTCCTTTGTCATGGCGATTGGTGCCCCACCAATGCAATGACCCATTCAAGTTCACCGCAGAACCAAATGGTTTCCATCTAACAGAAGCATAAGTCATATTAAGATCAAGTTTTTTCCATGAGTTTCGTTTCAAGCTATAAATCTGCCAAAACTCCTCTATATCCTGTGAATGATCTACAAAGCAAGTTGCATGCTGAAGCAACTTAAAATCATCATTCACATTATCATACCCAAAACCATGAATGTGGACCCAAAAGGCAGTACCCAACACTTGAGCAGAAGGAATAATCTTGAATTCCTTAGTTGCAGGGTTCCATAACATAACATCTTTATCTCCATGCCGGCGTTTGTATCGAACGACACCAATTGTACCATTGTCACTAGAGTTGAGAAATTTGATGCTTATGACGTCCTCCTCGTGACAAGGAGATGGCAAATCTAATTCAACCTTTTTTTCAAACCTCTCACCGGAAACCAAAATCGGATTTGGAAGTTCTTCTGAGGTTTGTTGTCTTACAAGTAGCGATGAACCATCGTCATCTTTGAATAAGTAGTTTTGCATATACATTTGCTTAAATCGAGGGTTTTCAAGCAAATTTAACCAGGATTTCTGCACACCCCTGAATCGATTCAAAGACTTAATGGGCAATTTTGACAAAATAAGCAGTGCAACATCACTAGGCATGTAGATGTTGTGTTTAATGACCATTTCCTTCTTTGTGGTTGCTGCCATTTTGTAAGTATATATAACTGTGTAATGTTGCTTCCACTCAAAATGTATGAGTGGTTTGGATGTATAGAAAATTGGCTCAATGCAATTCTGTAATGAAAATGAATATATTTATCAAGGAGAATCTTTGTGTGTTTTAGGATAGACAAAAGGGTGAAGGAGAGAGAATGAGATGCGGAGAATGAGAGAACATAGTAATGAATGAGTGTTTAGTATGAGAGGTAGGGAGGGACAAGAGATACAGCTAGTGGACAAATAATGGTCAGTTGAGAGAGTTGAGTTCAGGATTCACCTTGGGTTGTGCAATTTATAAGCAACGAGAATTTTAGTTTCTGTTTGCCATAACATTTCTCATTCCACCAATTTGCCCATGGATTGTTGACTGAATTAATGAGTTCCATATCAGTCACTTTTTTTTTTTGACTGGATCCATATTAGTCATTTTTAAAAATTAATTTTTTATTATTTTCAATTAATATGTTTTGGCTTACATATTTACAATTTAAAATTTTTGAGATATATACCTTTGATTAAATTTTTGCCCACTAAAATTAGTATTACCATTCATGAAATTCAAATCAATCAATGACATTCATTGACCAATGACCACTTTAGATTTTGTGTTTACTATATTATAATGCAATTTTTTTTTGGTCCTGGGTCAGAGACCATAGGTGTCCCCCAACCCACTGGGTCAGAGACTAATATCGCTCGTAGTGCGTGGCTGCCACTGGCCCAAGGAAATTTTGCACACAGAGGGAATCGAACACGGGTTCTCCCACTAAATAGATCGTTCCCCCTCATGTGAACGCAGCGGGGCCTTACACAACTGCGCCAACCCTTTGGGTTATATTATAATGAAAATGGGACTTTACAACAAATAGAAAGTGTTAAGTGCAAATATCATAAGTATTTAACACATGAGTTGATTTTCATATATAGTCAGGATAAAGATTATTTTTAGAATATTAATCAGTTAGAAATTATTTTAAGTATAATTTTAAAATAATTATGCAAAAGTCTAACAACATTACAATTTATTATTAGATGATAATAATGTAAAATGTTATTTAATTTAAAATTTATTAAATATATTTAATATTTTTATTTTTATATGACTAGCACTATAGCATGTCCAATGCATTAGATAATACTTATTTTATATAAGTAATATTATAATAAATAAATGTTTTTAATATATAAATTATATTAAAAAATTGGCTCAATGAAATTTTAGAAATAATTAATTAGTCATTCAATTAAAAGATTTTGTACCTTTTCAGATTTTATATCTACTTATTAGAATTATGTCTTCTTATTTCAACAAAAAAAAAATTACTTTATAATTAGACTGGGTATTTCCTATCTTCCTTACATTTAATTATAAATGTCTTCTTTCTCAATATCAATATATTTTTTAATTAGGTTATTTTTTTCCTTTTCCTTTCTTTTCTTATGTATTTGTAATCTACACATGTCCTATTTATTAAATGTCTTTCCTATTTATAAACCATTTTCTTAATATTTTATCCTTTTATTCTTTTTTCTATTTTATATTACCTTAATTCATCAATAATATTTAAAATTTCCATAACTCAAATTATTTTGTAAACACTCTTTCTTAATATTTTATTCATAATTCAAAACTGGATTATGTATTTACTATTATTATATTTTATTTCTATTATTATTTGTGTTTGTTAATTTATCTTTTCTCTTAAGTATTTTTATAATTCATCAACAAAATTTGAATTTGCATAACTTAATTTGACTTTTAATATTCTTTCCTAATATTTATTTATAATTCCAAATTAAATTTATTAATTTTGTGTGTTTTTCTATTTAGGGAATTAATAAAGATGTCAAAATTATTTAAGTCTTCTCCTTTTCCTCCGAGGTCAATGCCATGTATCTCATCTTGAAAATGTGTTGAAGACTTTGTATTTACAAAAAGATTGGTTCAATACAAGTTTAGAAACCAGAATTAGTCAATGCCACAATGATTCAATCTTTAATTTTCATAATCGAATTGCATGAAAGAGGTTCAAAAGATTCAATCTTTTACTATTCTTATGAATTTAGAAATCAATGTGTAATTGAATCATCATAAATTCATAATCAACATCAAGTACGAACCCTCGTCCAAGCATTAAAAAAAAGGAAAACTTTAAATCCTAATAATCAAACAAATGAAAACCTGCTCTTATACCACTTGTTGGAATTTAATCTTTATCCCTTACTTTAATATTGTTTATTTTTTATGTGGAAGCCAAAATTCACTGGTGCATGACCTAGAACAAAGGTCCTAGGATCTACAACATGCCTGATTATTAAGGATTAGATAAAGTACCTGGATCCGTAGTTGGTTCCTGATCTAAGAGTTCTTCGACAATTATTGCAAAATCTTTGCGGCAATCTATCACGAACACGAACAACAACATTATGATTCTTCCTCAACCAGAGTCTCTTTATTCCTCAATGGGACCTTCGTAACTCTTCAGATGGGGAGAAGAGAAATTATGTGTGATGGCTTGGTATATTGGGGACCATAGCCTTCTTATAGTGTGTTAACCTAATAGGGTTCCCATTATCCCCTAATGGGCCAACAATGACGTTTGCTCATTTAAGCCCATATCACCTTATTTAGTAGTCTAACATGCTCACTTAATTTGACCACATAAAATAAAGCCCACTAATGATAAATAGCTAATATAATTATCTTATAATATTAGCCCACATTAATTTTTGGAACATAAAATTCCAACAATCTCCCACTTGGGCTACATATTGTAACAATTATATCACAATTCCTTAGGCGTGCATCCGTACATTATTTATCTTTAGACTTCAACTTTAACAATCTGGTCCATCTCATGTATCAATAATGGAACCACTGCGGCTTTTGTCACTTTGGTAAATGTGACTAGACCCCAATGACCACCACATCAATACACTCAATGACATAGATCATTCCATTACACATATATCTCTGATACCTGTAGATGATTATGTATTTGTTTTCATCAAAATTTAGCTTTGTTTGTCATCATCAAAAAATGGGATATTGTTAGAGTCTAAGACTTTGGATGTTGTCCAACCCCTCAAACTTCGGTTTTGATGATAACAAATGAGATTAAATTTTGAAGTACCTAATGTTTTATGTTTGAGTATTACAGGTACTACACCGTCCAATGCCTTCATGGTATTGTATTTCTTAAGCTCAAACTAAATATCGCTATGTGCTTATCGCGTCCAATATGTATATGGAAATTGTTTTTCTTAAGTATAAATCCAGCGTCCAATGCGCCGCCTTTAAAACAAGCGTCCAATGCTTTGTGAAAACTAGTATGTAAACACTGTGTCCATTTGGGAAGTGTCCACTCGCTTATATACCTCACACAAACCATTTCTATCAAACAGTTATATAACACGTCCATTTTGTCAGGAAGTACACTTGTGCTTTTCGATGATGATTTCATTTCTAATGATCTGTTATTCCCTCTTTTTTCATACATGATATTTCATTTGAATATTCAAAAAGTGTTCCACATGAGACAATAAAGCTTCTCCCTGCAAAATCTTACAAGTAGTGGAGGCGCTGAACGTACTGTTGTCCCCTCTCTCTCTCCACCCCAAGCTAACATGTGGTAACGATCATATGATTGTAAGAGAATGGTTTTTGGCAAAGGCTCAGATCCCACAATGGATACCTTCACTCATAGGCCTATATATAGAGGCTCAAGCTCATGAAGAAACCAACGAAGCATTCACGTCTTTTCAAAGAGCTGAAACTCTGCCAAAATATTTGGACAACCAACACTTGAGCGAAAAGAGCATTCTCTTAGCCTTGCTAAGTTATTCTGTGTAATCTATTTTATATTGTAATATCCTTTCTGTGAGAGTTGATCTTTTTCTGTAATCAAACTTTGTAGTTTGGAAAGCCAGGAGTGGCTTAGTGGCAAAGAATACTTGGGTGTTGCTTTAATCTCAGGGGGAGATTAAACGTGTGCCAGAAGTGGCCTAAAGAATACTTATAGCCAGAAGTGGCAGGGTAGAAAATACTTGTTTGTAATCAAGGTTTTGCTTAGTGCAATCCTTCAAAAGGTTATTTTTGAAGGAGAATTGGACGTAGCTCGGGTTGAGTGAACCAGTATAAACCAACTATTTTTACTCTATTGGTTTTAGCTTACAAGTTATCTCTTGTGTTATTTCTTCGCATTAGACGCGCAAGTGTCCTTTATAAACATATTTGTGAAAGTACTTCATTTCTCGCTTGGACGATAACTTGAAAATGCAGTTCCATTGAACTGTTATACTGGATGATAGCTGTAACTCTATGTTTTACAAGTTCCTTGTAAAATCTAAGTTAAGATATCTCCATCTTTGCGAAAAGGTTTCAGTTTTATCTAACACGCTATTCAACCCCCCTTCTAGTGTGTTCTCTGCATTTCGATAGCCTAAGCGCTTATGCCATAGAGTGGTGAAATTCTCATTTAATTTACGTTTTGTACCACGTGAATCTGTTTGCAATAGGAACACCCAATATCAATTAAAGACCCATAACTAACAACATTTAAATCATAAGAGAGACTAACTTTATTATTTCCAAATGAACAAGAATAACCAGATTTGTCCAAAATAGAAATAGATAATAAATTTCGTCTAAAAAATGGTGCAACATATGTCTCAACCAAATCCAAATGAAAACGAGTCTTTAAAAGCAACCTAAAAGTTCCTATAGCTTCAACTGCAACTTTATTGCCATTGCCCACATAGATGAATCTTTCAGCAACACTTGGCTGATGACTCCACAAGCAACTTTGTATATACATACTTATGGGAGTAGTTTTCCCTTTTTCACACACCAAGCAATGTACTTGGGACACTTTTACTTCATATGTCTCACCTTCTTAAAGAAGTAAGTAAATTCCACATTCTTGTGCTTCTGTTTCTTCTTAATTGAGAAGAACTTTATGCAGTATCCTCAACTCTCTTCCTTTCCTAGTCTAAGAACGACATGGTTTGATCCAGAGTCATGATAAAGAACAACTTAGTTTTTATCTAGCGTCATGATAAATAAAGCCCCATTAGAGTTTCTCATAGATAGAATGAGTCAATTCATCCAATTCCATGCAATTGAGAAAATTCTCAACTGACTCCTTTCAAACTTTAAAGTTTGTATCATGCAGCTTTGGGATTCCCAAAAATTGAGTAGTTAAAATAGCAGTGGTAGCAGCAACAACTAAAGAGAGAACAATAAACATACAATGCACAAGTAATCTTTATGGTAAATTTAAAGACCCAAACAAGATACCTAGCGCACCATTAATCCTTAATCTTTGGATTGAAAGGACTAACTGCAAGTGGTACTCTCAACACAATGATCAAACATTGGTGATAAGTCCTGTCAAACAATGGCTGTCTTTGGACACTCCATTGCTCACATGGAAAATTAATCTAGTGATAACTCCTGTCAAATAATGATTGTCTTTGAACACTCCATTATTCACATAGAAAATCAATCCTTATAATCACCACACATCTACCATCGCAGGCATATAATTATCCAACCAAAATGCGTCTTCCTTTGGCCCAAGCACAATTCGCATGAATAATTAAACGCAACATATATGTAAATTCAATCAAATTAACCTACACAACAAAGGTTACTTTGGCAAAATGTTATTTTAATTTATCAAATCAAAAATACTAGATAATTTAATAAAAATGGGAGGTCTTAAATTTACATAATTTTCGCACATAAACACAAAACCCAAAATTATGTGTATATCACTACCTAGCGGTCACATGACCGCATAACAATCCTTGAGTGAGATAAGTATCTCAACAAAAAAAAAAATTCACCGCCAAATCTTTATGTACACTGATTGAAAATTTCAATCACTAGTGTGGTGACCCGTGCAATGCATGGGCCTGTATTATGTTTTAAAATTTTGATAATTTATGTTTATTACATATTATTTAAGAGATGTAAACATAAAATTTAGAGTAGTGATTACAAATTAATAACTAATTTAATTTAAGTTTCAAAAAACTTCTTAGTACACCACATTTGACAATAAAAAATACTTTAAAAAAATAAGTTTTTTGTGTTAAAATAAAAAAAATAATACATTTTAACCAAAATTTTTGTGATGAATTTTTTCCTTCTCTTCATATGCATTTAAATTACATTTTATTAATTTCAAAATTATACTTTTTTTTATAAAAACATAAATATATTACATTTTCATCTATGCAAATGTAGTAATAATACAAAATACTATAATGTGTGAATTTTTTCCATCATTTTTAGTGACATAAATAGTATAATTTTACATATCCTATTATTTTATTTAAGATTTAGTACGATAAAATGATTTTTTAAATGCACTACTTATCACAGAAATAAATGCTACTCAAAATTCATGCCTATCAAACTCTAATTTCGAAAGTGGTTATAATTTTAAAAAACATCTTTCGTCATGAATTTGTGACATTTAAACTAATCAGAATTTCAAAATACTTATTATTAAATTAGTGAAGTCCCAAAAAAATTTTGGCACTAAATATATTTATATTTTTTGAATTCTATGTGTTGTATGCGATTATAGACAACTACTAATAAGTATTTCTCTTTAGACAGAAATGTCAATGAAGATGATTAAGAGATAGTCTATATGTATGTATAAAATGTTTATAATAGATTCTATATGTCTATATAATAATTTTTAAACTTCCACCATTAAAGACAAATTATAATAGTTTACATGTCATAAAAACTACATACTACAGATTCTCTTACTATACACAGACTCAATTACATGGCACTTGTAATAAATAAAAAAGTGTTTGTCGAATTTCCATAGGCTTTTGCAAATTATATCAGAGACCTGCAAAAATGAAAAAAAAATAAGTTAAATATTTGGTGCATTTTTTTAAAGTAAATGCATAAATTAAGTGACAAGAAAATTGTTACTTTTATTTTCAATGAATCCCTTTCTCTCAATACATAAAAAATGAACAATTCTATTATAATTTTAAACTTTCTTTCTTTTTAGCATTAATCAGAAGCAAAATTGGAGTCAAGAGATTTAAAGATTGAACCAAATAGGAAAGTTACAACAAATTGAAGAAAAATGTTTACAGTATGAGCCCTCCATACTTTACAAATTAGTAAATGTTTAAAATAAAAAATGGTCAATTTTAATTATTAAATTGGTAGATTTTCAAACTTTTTAAAAAATGAGCAGTTTTAGTAAACAAAGATTAAAATTGTTTTAAAAATTTTAGTATTTTGTTAAAGGGAAACCTAAAAGCAAAACCACATAAAAATTTGTTTTAAAAACTGGAAAAAAAAAATCAGTAAATGAAAACCATGATAAGAGTCATTCACTAGATGATAAAAAATTGGTGTAACATAATTACATAATTTTATAAATACACTACAAAAATGCTAAATAAAAGGAACACATAAAAAAAAATTGAAAAATAAAAAAATAATTACATAATTATCAATAAAATAAATAAAATGTAACATAAAATCAAAATATAAATAAAAGTTAAAAAATGTTAAATCAAAATAGAAATAAAGAAAATGCTAACCTACGAAAAAAAGGAAATGCTAAAATAATACAAATGCAATATTATACCAGCACCTATAGATCTTTAAAATGAAAAATAATAAAAATAAGAAACAAGCATTAGATTAGGATGACAGAACTTAGCTCCTTGATATCTTTTCTACTGCTCTTAAAGACTTCAACCAATTTGATGCAAAGGTCTTGGATGTAGACTCTCTGTAATGTGGTATATTAAACAACAATTGAGAAACAAAAAAATAATTATAATGAAAAACAATTAAAAATAAGATGTGAACATTACCAAGATAGGATGGGAACACATTAATTAACTTTTACAAGTAAACAAAAACAATTTCATAAGATCTTGCAAAACACCAAGTAAAACGCAAAAAAAAATTTTCTTCTTCCCTATAAAAATACGAAGAAATAGAAACACATAAAAAAATATAAATTAAAAAACAAAAAAAACACGAAGAAGAAGAAGAAAACATGTGTAAGCAAGAACAATTCCGTGCATAAGGTTTGTTGAAATTTGATGAAAAGTGATTTTGTTAAGAGTAACAAATAATAAAGAGATTATGCTCAATAAATAGAAATAAAAATAAATTGAAAAAAATAAATAGAAAGATATAACATGTTATGTGGCATATTAATAGGTCAAAATAAATGTTGAAAATTAAATTGAAAAACACAATAAATAGAAAGAATAAATAAAAAAATGTAACATATAATTTATGACAAACTACATCTCAACCCTTGATTGTAGAAGATAATTTGACTATTTACTCTAAATTTATTGTAATTAGGAAGTTGATCATAAAAATATCCTTAATTGCTAAAATAATTTAATTATCAAATCATCCTTGTTTTGAACAAAAATAAAAGAAGTAAATTTAATAGAAGGAAAGTATTGTTCAAAAATTGTGCTCAACTATATAAGAGTTTCCGATCTTGACTTCTTTACGAATTAATATAAAGATAAAGATAAAGATTATACTACCTTTTAAAATTCATATAAATTCAAATACTCAATAGTGCACCGTAGTTATTCTAGTTAATTTAAAATTATACCTTATTATAAAATAATCTTAATTAACTTAATTAAAACATATATGTTGATAATAATTAATTTAATTATTCAGAATTTCAAATCAACATATATATATACTTATCATAATTATTTTAATTACTATATTTATATAGTTTTATGAATTAAAAATAGATAAAAAAATTCTCTAAAAATTTATTTGTGTTGATAATAATTAATTTAATTATTCAAAATTTCAAATTAGTATGTATATATATATATATACACACACACACACACACACACTTCTGATAAGTTGGTAGGTTCAATTCCTTTCTATTCTTGATTTCTTAATTTCTTTCTCAACTCCTACCAAGAACTTGAGAAATAGGTTTCAAGTTGAATCTTGGTTGGTGGGTAAAATTTTGATTGAAACTTATTTTGGGATTGATTTAGGTGTCCTATAGTTGATTTCATAGCCAAACTCGGGTAGAGATCATTCTTGGATCACCAAGTCTCCTCCCTAACTTCTTCTTCAAGGTTTTGAGTCAAGAACTCTAGGTAAGGGAAGCTTTAATATGATTGATTGCGTATTTGTATGTTCTATGCTTGGAATATTGTTTTTGAGTGTGGAATGATGTATATATGTTATGTTTGATGTAAAATTCGAATTGGAATGAATTTGGTAGCCATTGAGAAGTTTTAAGTATGTTTTCAAGGTCCTACACCCCTGTTTCGCTTAAGAACAGAGTGGTTCTCGCTTAATCGAAACAGGGGACAAAGAGCATTTTTGGTCAGGAAGCTGTCCTAGCTTAAGCGCCAGAATTCCTAGCTTAAGCGAGGAACCCTGGAAGTGAGTAAATAATTTCTGAAATTCTAGCTTAAGCGAGAGTAAAGTGGCGCTTAAGCGAGAATTCATTTTCTACACCATAAAATTGCTTTCAAATTTATTTTAAATTAAATTATTGCTATGGTATGGATGTGATGGAGATGTCCACAAAAGTTCCAGAACTATGTTAGGAAATTCACATTTTTGTTAAAATTTTGGTGTTGTGTTATGAGTAAGGATTCAAGGTGAGAGAATACCTTACTTGAGATTGTTTGGTGTTGTGTTGTGAGTAAGGATTCAAGGTGTGAGAATGCTTTACTTGAGCTTATTGAACTGCTGGATGGGTTCATAAGCATGATTTCAGAAAAATGGTGAATTTATAACATAGAGGGAACTTATGGAAATCAAAATTGTTTGGTTCGTTACATGACTTTGCATATGGCTGGGCACGTAAGTTGAGGGTGCTAGGTAGGCTCTCAACCTAGTGTCGAAGGTTTTCGTGGTGGCCAACGGTGGGCCTATAGAATAGTCAAGTGGGCGAATTCCTATAGATGTAAGGTTTTGCAAGCCTTACAGAGGTAAGCCAATACCCACACTTGTCTATATTCGATTACATCCAGACTTCCTCCACAGGGTAGCTCAAGGGACTCCCTGAATGGTCAAAGGTGAGACTATGGTAGGGGATGGGGCCTATAAGGACCGCCCAAAAAGTAGTAGAAATCTCCATGGAGTCGAGTCAGTATGGCATTACATAATGAAATTGTATATGAGATTGATGTATGTATTATTGAATGATGTGATTTATTTATTATTATTGATTGATTCTAATTTTCCTATAAGTAAATCTTATACCCCTGTATATCTAGGATCTTTTTATAAATAAGCTTACCCTTGCCTTTTGTGTTTGTATTTGTGTTATATTACTACAATGATCGTGTGGTTGGCACGGGAGCAGATAGTGGTGATGTTGAAGGATCTCAAACCGCTCGTGACTGAAGCAGATGTATATGTTGAAGATGGGATGAGATCCCTCCTTTTGTATATGTTCTCATATATATGTATATAGTATGGGGACCAGCTTAGGACATATGTATAAATGTTAGGTTGTTGTAAATGTCCTCTACAAGTGGATTATTTTTGGTATTGTATGTATATGTATATTTAAGTTTGGCAAAGCCATATCTTATACTTTTATGATATGATGATGTATATATATATATGTGTGTTAAATGTGAAAATTTTCATGGTAGATTTATATAATAATATTTAACACAGGGTTTTAGTATAACAAATCTGTAATGAGGATGGGTCGTTACACTTCTTTCTTTGCTACTTCCCTACAAAAATCTAGATACCAGCATAAGATCAAAACTTCAATTTCAAAATATATATCAACCCTTAATATCTACGATCAGGCAAACTGACAACAGTAATATGCGTTACTTTTCTTGAACTAGGGTCATATCCATATCCATATCCATTACTAATAACAGTACATGCATACTAGTATCTTCCTTAGTAGTTTTGAGTACTCAAGGGTAGACATTGGAAAACAAAATTGGAGGTGACAAAATAATTAAGATTATAATATATAATATTTTTATAATATATAAATTAAATATAATGGTTTTAATAATATCATTTTATATGATTGATTTTAAACATTTTAGAAAATTTATTTGTAATTTTTTTAGTCAAAATATTTACAAGAAACATTAATTTTCTTTTATACAAAACAAAATTTATATAAGAATATGCAAAAAAAATATATATTAAAATTTATAGAAAAAATCCTAAGAAAACCACAAAATTAATAGAAAAATCTGCTTAAAAAATCTACAAAAGAAATTTGTACGCTCAAGTCATATTATATAATTAAGCTTTCCTAGAATGGAATGAGGATGAAAAAGTCATGGAAAAAATAGGTTTAAAAATGCAAGAAAAGAAAATTGAAATGACATTTAATTAATGAAATAGGTAATTATAAAAAGTGTTACTAAATTAGTCATAAGGGCTAATATTATAAAAACACAAGAACTTAAAGTGCAATATTTACATAAAATTGCCCATAAAAATAAGGTTAAATTACTAAGTAGGTCCCTAAACTATTTAATTTTTTTTAAAAAGGTCTTTAGACTATTTTTTGTTTGTTTGCGTTCCTAAATTAAAAAGCTAGGTCTCTGACCATGACAGTTTGAAACCACCAGAAAAGAAAATGACAATTCATTATGGTTTTAAAAGTCCTAGAGACTCAATTAAAAAAATTATATGAGCAAGGACCTAATTAAAAAATTATTAGCATATTTGAAAATTCCTAAATAGTTTATGGACCTACTTAATAATTTATATAACGTAAAAATAATAATAAAGAAAATGACTAAAAATTACCTTTTTTTCCCCCTCTTTCAATGGTTAAAACTTTGCAAATTAAAATTCTCTAGACTTATTTATAACTTAAAATTAGTAATTTAGGAATAAATAATTTTAAAAAATATTATAGAGAATCTTATTAGTAACAAATAAAAATATAAATGATTTTTAATAACTTCACACGTGTGTGTGGGGTGTATGTTTGTCTTTTGAGTAATCATTACTTGTAGTTGTTTGTTGTGTAAGAACTTTAAATTAGTAGAACTCACAAATAACTTAAATGTTTTAACCAATTAAGTTCTTATAATATGAAATAATACAAATTTTTCCAAATCAAATATTTGATTGTAAACCGCTGGAAGGAAATACCTAGGATGATAGAAGCACAACCCAATTCCATTTGATTAATGAAATTGAAACATTGAGTCACGCAATTCCATTTGTTGAATGAAATTGCTATATGTCCATATGCTTATTAGGCTGACCCCAAATCCTTTTAAAACATCCTGTGGTAGTATATGAGTTTCTGCATCACTGGTTTGTGCCTCCATTGTAACCTTGATTTTAAACCTTGCTTGATTTTTGGCTCTGCTATTTACGAAGTCAGAACATCTTTGGTCGTACATCACACAAATGATATCTGATTCAATTATGTCATTCTAATGTTCATCTATGTACATTCTTACACTATCCTTTTTACCTTCACCCTCACCATCACTTATAGTGATGTTAACTTCAAATCTGTCAAGTGTGTCAATGAAGTCTTTGTACTCACCTAGGACAAAGCAGAAAATGAAGGCGAGGAGGGGGGAAGGTGGAGTAGAAGAGAGATCAATAATTATATAATCTTTTGTTGTTTTATACTCTAACCGCTCTGGAATAATGCTTCCTAGATACACGTAAACAGCTTCAGCTTCATAAGAATCATGATTATTATCATCATAATCATTGTAATTTTCAACATGATCATGATTTGGTGTAGATAGGTGTTGGTTTGTGGATTGTACAGGACACCAAGGCTAGTTTGACAAGGCTAGTCTGACAGTTATCAACCTCATCCCACCACTTCTAGGCATGATCAATTGAGGGGAACTCGGCAGTTACTTCAACTCAGCAGTTACCCTAAAAATAGATCAACTATTATAGAGGGACTGGACACAACAGGTAGGTTGGTCTATACAGAATACAGATAGAACAATATACTAACTTAGGCATCGAAGTCCCTTTTGCAGGTACTTCCACCTCGCCCTAGCTAGAAGATCAGGAGCATCAAGCACATTCTTGCTGAGAGCTTGGTAATCAGAATAATAGGAAGTCCTCGTCTGAAGGTCTCGGTAAGAACATTTGGCGCCCATCGTGGGGCCCAGGAAATTTTTCTCCTACGACCACACATTTCATGGTAACCACAAGACGAGCAGATCCAAGTCAGATAACCATGGCGGAAAACTCCATGATGCAAGAATTTCGTGCACAGTTAGAATCTTTACAAAAGAAGAATGCAGATGATCTCGTTGCACTTAGACAAAAACATGAAGCCGATCTCCGACCGCTACGTGACAAAAATGCTACCATCTGGGCACAGTTGCAGGAGTCTCACGTAGCAACAAATCGCACACCAACTCGTGATGAAGCCGAGTCCAAGCAACCACAGAATACAGGCAGTCAATCACATCATTCCCATCATAGAACTCATCAATGAGGAGAAACTTTGGCACATTCCAGAGTCCAGTCCTTGTCTCAAGGACTTAATGGTCCTCGTGACACCCCTTCATTGATGGTATCATGGATGTACCTCTACCCTTGGGCTGGAAGCCTTTGAATATGGAACGATACAATGGCACCACAGATCCAGATGAACACTTGGAAGTGTAACTCACATAGGTAAACTTATATACTAATGACGATGCTATCTTGTGCAGGGTCTTTCTGATATCCTTGAAAGGACCCGCGCTAAGCTGGTATACCCGACTTCCGCCGAGGTCCATAAACTCTTTTGAAACTTTGGCCCAACGGTTCGGTGCCCAATATGCAACAAGTCGGCCACATCACACTACGTCTGTTGCCATAGTGAACTTAAGGCAAGATGATGACGAACCCTTGCAAAAATTCTTGGAGCAATTCTTAGCCATATCTGTAGGAATCAGAGATCTCGACCCTGGAGTGGCCCTTCATTCCATGATAGTAGTGCTACGTCTCGGGCCGTTTGCTGATAGCCTATGCAAGAAATGACCAATCAATATGGATGAGCAACGACATTACGCAGCCGGTTACATCCAGATGGAGGAATTGTCCAAGTTCCATAACAAGATGCATCAAACTGATGCAAAGAAGAGTGACACTCAGAAGGAAAAGATAAAACCCATAAAAGATAAAGATTTCAAACCTAGAAGGAAGCCCCGCCAACCTAGGTATGCCACTTACACTCCCCTCAATGAGTCCAGGGCGAGAGTCCTAGAAGAAGCTTTCAACGCTGAAATTCTTTCCCTCCCTCCACCGTCCCACACGTCAGACAACATGGAGAAAATGAAGCATTGTCGTTATCACCAATGCTTTGACCATTCAACTGAAGATTGCATTGCTTTAAAGGATGCCATAGAAGAGTTAGTTCAGCGAGGTTCCTTGAATCAATACATTAAAGGATACCAACCTGGTCAAGGTGGTTATCAAGGTAGCGAATGCGGAGACTAAGGTGGTTCTCGAAGAGGCCGAGGTGGTCGCGGAGCACATGAACATGATAATCACTGGAACCAACAAGGGGGGTGACTCTAAGCAGAACCAACAAAATAACCAAGGTGATGGCAGAGTATGAGGGGTGATAAATGCTATTGCTGGAGGTTTTCCAAGGGCAGTTGCAGTAACTCGACCAAGAAGAAACATCTCCGCGCCATACATAATGTAAATACAGTGGATCATATCCCAAGATGATCGTTGCCTCAGATTTCCTTCATTGATGATGATTTTGTTGACCCTAACCCAAAACAAGATGACCCCATGGTAATCATCGTGGTCATAGTAGATTGGGGAGTAAGGGAAACACTTATCGATCAGGGAAGTTCAGTCAATGTCCTGTATTGGTCAACTTTCTTGAGGTTAGATATTTCTCATGACATTATAAAACCTTGAAACAGAGAAATACACTAGAAGGGGGGTTGAATAGTGTGTTTATAATTTCTTCAAAAACCTTTAACCAATGTGAAGATAGTATATCTTAAGTTTTACAAGAACTTAGTAAAACAGAAGATTATGTTGTCGTCCAGCGGTTCAAAAGAAACAGTCCAATGAAACTGCTTTTTCTCGCTTTTCGTTAGAACACACGTAAAAGATTATCTTACATAAAATGTGTAAAGAAACACTTCCGTAGTATGTTGAAGAGATAGTTTAAGAGATATGCAAATAAGCTGGAAAGCGAGAGAATAGAACACTTAGTTTTATACTGGTTCACTCAACTGAGCTACGTCCAGTTCTCCTTCAAAAACTTTTGAAGGGTTCTAGTAATCAAGATCTGATTACTCTCAAGTATTCTAACCTTGCCACTTCTGGCTACAAGTATTCTCTAGGCCACTCCTGGCACACTTTTAATCTCCTCCTGAGATTAAAACAAACCCAAGTATTCTTTAACACTAAGCCACTCCTGGCTTTCCAAACAGAATTGTTTGAGTATGGAAGGAAAGAATAACTCTCTATAGAGAGGATATTACAATAAGTATGAATACACAGAATCGCTTAGCAAAGCTAAGTAGAAAGCTTGTTTTGCTTAAGTGTTGATCATCCAGTCGTTTTGACAGAGATTCAGCTCTTTATGAATTTTTCGTCAGTCTGATACATGAGCTCATTCCTCTATTTATAGGCAGCTTGGTGCAAAGTATCCGTTGTGGGATCTGTTCCTTTGCCAAGAGCGGTTCTCTCCAAAGCATATGATCATTGTCACGTTTTGACTTAGGGTGGAGAGTTAGAGGAGACAACTGTACATGTAGCGCCTCTCCTACTTGTACTTTTTCTGCAGAGAGAAGCTTCTTTTTTCCTGTTCAATACTATTCAAAAAATCAAATAGAATGACATATTAGAATGAGAGAGAATAATCGTTGCATTACATAGAATCACCATTCAAAATGTATTGCCTTATTATATTATTTTTTAAGATAGAAACTACAGTGTGGGTTATATAGTCATTGGACGCTTGTTCTCACAAGAGCATTGGACGCTGACTATAGTATTCTTACAAAACACATTTGGACGCTTTTCTTATTAAAACATAACATCGAGGTTTGATAGATACAATACCATTGCGGCATTGGATGACGTAAATCCTATAACACTCAAACAAAATCATTAGATACTTCAAAATTTATCCTTTAATTGTTATCATCAAAACCGAAATTCGAGGGGTTGGACATCGTCCAAGGTCTTAGAACCTAACAAACCTTACCATGAACCTTTGGTGGGTTTTGCAGGTGAGCGCATTCACACTCGCAGTTACGTTGAACTACTAACAACCTTTGGAGTAGGCAAGTTATCTCAAGCAGTCATGGTGAGATACATTCTCATCGATGCCGATACGTCCTATAACGTGCTTATCGGGCAACCGACTTTGAATGTGTTAGGAGCTATTGTTTCAACGCCACATCTGGCCATAAAATTCCTATCATCTAACATAGACATCATCACTATTAAGGCCGACCAGAAGGAAGCCCGCAAGTGTTACGCCAAAAGCCTCAAGATAGAGCCTTATAGTCTTAAAATTTCACAGGTAGCCAACGTCAACCACTCAAATTACTCGTGGAATGACTTTGACTAGAGGTCTGACTTTGAAGATACTCGACCAAGTCCCATCGAAGAGATATATTCTTTCCAGCTCGGTAAAGAAGCTAATCAGTGTACCAAACTTGGTCAACTGATGGATAACAAAATCAGAAGCAATATCCAGGAAGTACTCCAACAAAATGTAGACCTTTTTGCTTGGAGTGCCTCTGACATGCCCAACATAGATCCAAATTTCATTTGCCATAAACTAGCAATCTTCCCTGAAGCCAAACCGATTGCTTAGAAGAGGAGGAAGTTGGGTGAAGAAAGACATAAGGTAGTAGAAGTTGAAACAGAGAGACTACTCAGAGCTAATTTCATCAGGGAGGTCGTCTACACAACCTAGCTTGCCAATGTGGTGATGGTAAGAAAAAGCAATGGAAAATGGAGAATGTGTTTCGATTACACTGACCTCAACAAGGCTTGTCCGAAGGATGCTTATCCTTTACCCAGCATAGATCGGCTAGTGGATGGAGCCTGTGGTTACAAGCTGCTCAGCTTCTTAGACGCTTATTCTGGCTATAACCAGATTAAAATGTACCTTCCTGATGAAGAGAACACAACCTTTATCACAAAAGGTGCTAACTATTACTATAAGGTGATGCCGTTTGGCCTTAAAAATGCTGGTGCTAATATCAGCGTTTGGTGGGAATGATCTTCAAAGAGCTGATTTGCAAGAACGTGGAGGTGTATGTGGACAATATGGTCATCAAATCCAAGATTCCAGAAGAACACAACAAGTACTTAGCTTAAGTCTTCTCTAAACTCAAACAACACAATATGAGACTAAACCCTGAGAAATGCACTTTTGGGGTAGGTGGAGGCAAGTTTTTGGGTTTTATGGTCACTTATAGGGGGATCGAAGCAAACCTAGATAAATGCAAAGCCAGAAAGTGTTAATGAAGTACAAAAGTTGACTGAAAGACTAGCCTCCCCATCCAAATTTCTACCAAAGATGGCTGAGAAGGCAAAACTATTCTTCAAACTGCTAAAGAAGCCACAAGAATTCCTTTGGGATGATGAATGTGACAGAATGTTTAGGGAGTTCAAGACGTTCCTTGCATAGCCTCCAATTCTGACACAACTTACTCCAGGGATTGAGCTATTACTCTATCTATCCATTTCTAACACGACCATTAGCTCGGTACTAATTTAGGAAGAAGGAAAGAAGCAACAACCTGTCTACTTCACTAGATGAGTGTTACAGGGGGCAGAAGTGCGATACCAAATGATTGAGAAGCTAGCCTTGGCGTTGGTGAACTCAGCTAGGAGGATACGGCCATACTTTCATTGTCATCAAGTCAAGGTAAAGACTGATTACCCTATCAAACAGGTACTTAGGAAACCTGAACTGGCGAGAAGAATGGTTGCATGGTCAGTTGAACTCCCCGAATTTGGCCTCAAATTTGAACCACGAGGACCAATTAAAGCCCAATGCTTGGCTGACTTCTTAGCTGAGCTCCCACCAAAAGACGATGATAACGATGACTTGTGGCTTATGTTTGTAGATGGAGCATCTAGCACCAAAGGAAGTGGAGCTGGGATCACTTTAGAAGGACCAGAAGATGTGTCACTAGAACAATCCTTGAGGTTTGATTTCCAAGCCTCTAACAATCAAGCAGAATATGAAGCATTGATTGCATGGCTGAGATTGGCTAAGGAGATGGGAGTTAAAAATATCATATGCAGAAATGATTCCAAGCTTGTCACTGGACAAGTGTTGGGAAATTTTCAAGCCAAGGATGCGTAGATGCAGAAATACTATCATATAACAATGAGGTTACTTGACAACTTTAATGAATATGAGATCAAAGATGTCTTTCGGGACGATAACGACAAGGAAGATATCTTGTCAAAATTGGCAAGCTCAAAGAAACATGGTTAGCACAGAACTATAATTCAAGAAACTCTCAGGCTTCCGAGCACTGAAGCACAAGGGATTCTCGTCTTTGAGATCGGTCAAGAAGGATGGATGAGTCAGGTGTAGAACTACTTGACCAATGATACTCTGCCTCAGGATGAACATAAAGCTAAAAAAGTCAGGATGAAGTCTTCTCACTATTTAATCATCAATGGCGCGTTATTCAAGAAAGGAGTATCAACTCCGTTGTTGAAATGCGTAGATGGGGAACTGGCAAAATATGTACTCAATGAAGTTCATCGTGGTATATGTGGCATGCATACTGGTGGGAGAAATATGGTAGCTCGTGTCATTCGAGCTGGTTATTATTAGCCCACGATCTGAGCAGAATGTGCTGATTATGTCGAGAAATGCAAGGAGTGCCAGGAGTTTGGCAATGTTCATCACGCCCCTCTAGAGAAGTTGCACAGTATATTTTCACCTTGGCCTTTTACATTGTGAGGAATGGACATTTTAGGACCTTTTCCACTTGCGAAAGGTTAGGTAACATTTTTACTCGTCGCCATTGGCTACTTCACAAAGTGGATGGAAGCAGAACCTTTAGTGAAGATCACAGCTTAGCAAGTGCAAAAATTCACATGGAGGACCTTGATATGCAAACATGGAATCCTATATGCCATAGTAACTGATAACGGCAAACAATTTACAGACAATGGGTATGAAGAATTCTTGAAACAGCTTGGTATCAAGCATTTATTATGATTAGTAGAACATCCTCAGACAAACTGGCAGGCTGAAGCCACTAACAAGGTGATCCTAACTGAGTTGAAGAAAAGGTTGGGACGAGCAAAAGGTCAGTGGGCCGAGGAGTTACCCAGTATACTTTGGGCATACCACTGTATTCCTCAATCTACTACTAAAGAAATGCCTTTCAAGCTAACATACGGTGTTGACGCAATGATCCCAGTTGAGGTTGGTGAACCCTCAGCTAGAAGAATACACTTCTCGAAATCTCACAATTTTGAGAATCTGGCAGTAGAGTTGGATATGATCGAAGAAGTCAGAGAAGAAGAACAAATCCAAGAAGAAGCTTGTAAAAGAAAAGCAGCTCGGAGACATGATTCAATGTTTAAGAGAAGAGAATTCAAGGTTGGGGATTTGGTATGGAGAATAGGTGGAGAAGCTCAGAAGGACCATTCTGCTGGTAAACTCGCCCCAAATTGGGAAGGACCATTCCGAGTTGTTGAATCCTTACAGAACGGAGCATATCGTCTTGAACAGCTAGCATGAAAGGCCATCCCGAGGACCTGGAATGCTACACATCTGAAGCCATATTATAGTTGAAAACCAGGTGTTGTACTCTTTTTCCTACTTCAGTCTTTTTTTCCAAGTATAAAAATAATGGGTTTTGGCTGAAGATGTTTTAACGAGGCACACCTCGTCGATGTAAAAGAAACAAGTTCATTTCACCCCTCATTAATGAAATCCTTTTACTATTTCCTTAAACTTATTTATGCTTGCAAATACCTGATGTCTCTTTGTTACTGATGTTTTAATTTAACAAACTTCGTTTTAACTGTTATACACACATACAAGCATTGTGTATCTGGGCGTATTATATATCTTGATAAACTAACTATGAGTAAGGGTGAGATAAGGTGAAAGTTGTTATAAGGTCGGCCCTTCAGGCAAGGCCTGCTCCTTATCGTGCTTCGACATTTCCAGCCTAACACTACTTGGATGAGAAGTGGTTCTCACTCTAAATCAGCTTGTCAACCCCTTCTCACTCCAAATCGGCTTTTCAGCCCCACTGGAATATTAATAAGATTCCGATCTTATTATTTATATTGCAATCTTTTCTATTTACAAGGTAAATATTTGGTCGTATGAGTGAAGGTTGCTCTTTCCATTCAACTAGATTGCGCAAGAATCATGGTTAAGTACATACTAACTATTCGACTTTCCTACCAAGTTACGGCTTTGTTACCAATTTAGCAAGCCTTATTATCATGCAATCCGGAGTATAAACAAATTATGATCTTTATTTCAATATCTCACTATTAGCATGTTTTTTCTAGTAAATACACTATTTTCCATTCACTCTCAAAGGAAAATATATAAGTAAGCAAATATAACTTCATTTCATTACTGATAACAATGTCATTACAAGTAACATCAATACTTAACACTAATACTAGCCAAAAGTAGTGTCAACTCTTACATAATCACAACTCATATCAACTAATCTTATACTCAAATAGGGAGCTGTGAAGTTGCCTCATGTGCCCCAGTAGATGTTGACTCGTCCCCTTCTGATTCCTTTGAAGTTTTGATTTGGGATTCTCTCATCAAAACTCCATCTTTTACATCCATATCAAAATTAAGGTTTCTCAAGTCAAACTCAGGGAGGAATAGAGAAATCTGCCTCTTAGCTTTCTTGAACCCTTCTTTATGAGCATAAATGATCAATTTCTTCACTTCATCCATCTCGTTGCTAAATTTATGTTTACCTTCTTCAAGGTCAGCAATGGTCTTGGTTAACTCATCAATCTTTTTAAGTAAATCTCTATTATTATCTTCAACCAGCTTCTTCTCGGCTTCCAAGCCTTTTCTATTGTCTTCCTCTTCCGTCAGTTGTGAGCTAAGTGTCTCAGCCAATCTCTTAGAATCCGCAGAATCCTTAACCAATTTGTCAACCTTATCAGACAATTCCTGGTTACTCTTTTGCAAAACCTCAACATCTCTTACTAGTTGATTGTTCTCTTTAACTTTTAAACTAAATGCATCCACATGCCCCTCAATTGTTTGGTTCTTCTCTGCTAACGCAATTTCCAAGCTCTTAATCTTTTTTGCAGCCTCTTATTTCAAAACCTTCTTCTCCTCGTCATCAACTTTCAACTTGTTGTCAACTTTGGCAAGTTTTGGCCTCCAATGTCAAATCGATGCAACTGAACGGAGTAAGAATACTTCTGTTACATCCAAACTCTCCTCGGCACCCACATAATCCATTATATCTCTGTCACACTTTGAGAGCAGAGATTCATTCTTTATAAATTCAGCACCCATCAATTCGGAATTCCATATGGAAGGAGCATTGGTGACTGTTGCATGATCAACTCTGCATAATTTCCCTTTGTGGTGGCGAAGTACTACAGTCTTTTGTGGTGGAGGTTCGTCCAGGGAAGTCGGTATGGGTTGATCTTGCTCTTGTCTAATTTGCTAACTGGAAACATTAACCTCAGAAGGTGGAGGAAGAATAGTATTATCTGCAGGAACCTCCTTTGAAATTTCTTTCACCTTGTCAACCTCTGAAACTTTCAAATTCTCAACACCTTTAACCACTTGCTTGGATACATCCCGATTTGCTTGGCCGACCTCCAGAGTTGCTGGCTAAACCATCAGATGTTGCACATTCGCCACAGGTTGGTCACTTGATTGTGCCTTGTTACCGTTTTCATCGTTTCTCTTTCTTTTACTCGGCTTGGATAAGTTGGCATAAGCCAACAACACATTTTCTTGCTCAGTCTCTGGAACCGTGTTCCTTAACTTTTTATAGTCATAACCTTTCATGATACTTGCACAACAAATATGCAATAAATAATGGTGGAATATTGATGAAGTCACAAAAATAGTTACACATAGTGAGTAATACTTTCTGCTAAGTGCCCTATCAAGATATACTAAAAGGGGAAGGTCTGTAGCCTCTTTTATATTCATCTTCCGAGGAAAAGTAGCAATAGTCAATATATCTTTCTTGTCCTCGGGGTCAACAGATACTCGGCCCTTGACTTGAACCCCACAGGATTTGATTGCCAATAAATGGGGAATTTCCTTATCCCGTCGGGCTTATAAAAGAGGGTCTTATGATCGGCATATGAAGGGTTAGGTTTTATTTTGAAGAAACGAGTCTTAAATTTTTTTCAAGACTGGTTAAAGAGGGTAAATAAACTACCATACTGAGCACCACCCAAAGAAACCCAACTAGCCTTGTTACCCTCACCAATTTTGGTGCAATAAAAATACATAAGTTTGTTGATGATCGGAACAAGGTTTAAGTAGTAACAAAGGTTCTCAAACGCTTTTATGAAGGCCCAGCTATTGAGATGGAGCTGAGATGGAGCCACATTCATCTCGGAAAGCATTTGACACTCAAAATCAAAAAAGGGCAAGGTAATGCCTAAATCCTTAAAAATGTCCTCGTATACATAGGTATACTCAGTCTCGGTAAGGTAGGTATTGAGAAAAACTCTCTCGGTTGGAAGACAATGTTCAGCAATCACCCAATTAGGCTCATTGGTGTCGGTCAAGTCTATCTTATTTTTCAAATCGGTTATTGACTTCAAACTTTGGAAATGGGAAGCATACGCATTCACTTCACCACTCACCAAGTTATCTTCTCTTTTTTGGCGTCTCCCCCTCTTTTTCTCAAAAGGGCCCTCAACCTTTGGCATCTTTCTTTTTTGTTTGCGAGTCACTTTTAAAGGGATGGAAATTTCAACAATCTCATTGTTCTCGGAGGGGATGTCCCTGGCACCACCCTCAACATCTTCAACCCTCTCTTCTGTAACAACATTATTTCCCTCATCGTCTACAACTACAGCCGCAGCCTCATCGTTTGCACCAAAAACTATGGTTTCCTCCCTAGGACCCTCCATTAACTCTCTAAATACCTTAGAATCAGAAGAAGAAGAAGAAGAAAGTGGATCACCCTCAGAGCCTTCATGCATTTCTGGAACCTCTTTTCCTAAAAGAGATCTCCAAATCAGAGACTCATCTCCAGAACCCTCGCTTTCACCAGATTGAGAAGACATTGTAAAATGAAACAAATGTGAAAGGAGTGAACACGTACCTAGCAAGAAGAAGAAGGAAAATGCTCTACTCCTCTGGACGCGCCTTTATGAAGCAATATCAGGAGCGCTAGAAACAAGCAAAAACTCTCTCAATTTCTCAGTGGGAAAGATGAAATGAGAAAGAGTTGGGTGGAATAGAAAACCCCTTTTATAGACTCTAAAGGGACTCAATAAAGACTTTTCAGTAACCCCTCTGTGTTGGGTACAAAAATGCCAAAGAAATAATTACAAGCTTTCATTATGAAAATGCGCGAATCGAAACATCGTTTCATCAGGGTTCTTACCTTCTCATACATGCCGTTGTCACTGGTTTTAAGACAACATTGAAACAACGCAAGACATTTAATACAATTATGGTTGTACGGTTGATGACACGTGGCAAAATCACATAGCTCTTCAGGACAAGAATGTCACCAAACAACTGACGTAATCAAAATATATGTTTGAAATCTTTGACTAGGTACTTTTTAATAATTCCTTATCTTATGGGTCACCTCATGCAGGTCGATCCTCGTTCTCTTTTCAAGCTCTTTTGTTCTCTTAGAACTCGGAGCTTGGGGGGCTTGTGGACCGTACGAGACACCAAGGCTAGTCTGATAGTTATCAACCTCATCCCACGACTTCTAGGCATGATCAATTGAGAGGAACTCAGCAGTTACTTCAACACAACAATTACCCCCAAAAATAGATCAACTATTATAGAGGGACTGGACACAACAGGTAGGTCGGTCTATACAAAATATAGATAGAACACAATACTAACTTAGGCATCGGAGTCCCTTTTGCAGGTACCTCCACCTCGCCCTAGCTAGAAGATCAAGAGCATCAAGCACATACTTGCTGAGAGCTCGGTAATCGGAATAATAGGAAGTCCTCGTCTGAAGGTCTCGGTAAGAACAATTTGCAAATTTGATAATGTTGATTTATGCATTCAGCCCAATAGCCACTAAAGAATGTTCATCCAAGTTCAAGCAATTCTAGAACAGAACTTGTTTTCTATTTTCCATTAATCGTTCAACCGCCATTGAAGCGAACAACAATATAGTCTTCAATGATCTATAATTTCTTGCATTTAGAGTTTTAAGGAACAGGGGAAGCTCTGGTAAAGCCTGAAGTGAAATGTAACTTTCGACATCTAGAGTTTCAAGGGATGAGGGAATCTCTGGTAAAATTTGAAGCATAGTGCAGGATTGGGCATATAGAGTTTTAAGGGACGGAGGAAGCTCTGGTAGAGTTTGAAGTGAAGTGCAACATTCCACATTTAATGTTTCAAGAGACAGGGGAAGTTTTGGTAAAGATTAAAGTGAAATGCAACTTTTGACATCTAGAGTTTCAAGGGATGGGGGAATCTCTGGTAGAGTTTGAAGTAAAGTGCATGATTGGGCATATAGAGTTTTGAGGGTTGGGGGAAGTTTTGGTAGAGTTTGAAATGATGTGCAGAAGCTGGCTTCTAGAGTTTTAAGGGGCAATGGCAGGTTTAGTAGAGTTTGAAGTGATGTGCAATAGCCAACTTTTAGAGTCTTAAGGGACGAGGGAAGCTTTGGTATAGTTTGAAGGGAAGAGTAGAGGTGGACATTTAGAGTTTCAAAGAATGGGGGAAGCTCTAGTAGAAATTGAAGTGATTCGTAAGTCCCCACATTTATAGTTTTAATGTACTGGGGAGGTTCTGGTAAAGTCTGAAGTGAAGTGCAGAATCTTGTATTTAGAATTTCAAGGGATGGGGAAGCTCTGGTAAAGTTTGAAGTGATGTGCAATAGTTGGCATCTAGAGTTTTAAGGGATGAAGGAAGCTTTGGTATAGTTAAAAGTGAAGAGCAAAAAGTTGACATTTAGAGTTTCAAGGGATGGGGAAAGCTCTTGTAGAGTTTGAAGTGAAATTCAATCTTCCACATTCATAGTTTTAAAGGATGGGGGAAGCTTTGGTAGAGTCTGGAGTGAAGAGCAGGATTTTGCATTTAGAGTTTCAAGGGACAGGGGAAGCTCTGGTAGAGTTTGAAGTGAAGTGCATGATTATACATTTAGAGTTTCAAGGGATGGGGGAAGCTTTGGTAAGGTTTCAAGTGATGTACAAAAGTTGGCTTCTAGAGTTCCAAGGGATAGGGGAAGCTCTGGTAGAGATTGAAGTGAAGTGCAAGATTCAACATTTATAGTTTGAAAGGACTTGGGAAGGTGTGGTAGAGTTTGAAGTGAACTCATATCTCTAACATCTATAGTTTTAACGGACTGTGGAAGTTTTGGTAGAGTCTGAAGTGAAGTGCATAATCTTGTATTTAGAGTTACAGGGGATAGGGGAAGCTCTGGTAGAGTTTGAAGTGATTTGCAACCACTGACATCTAGAGTTTTAAGGGACCGAGGAAGCTTTGGTAGGGTCTGATGTGAAGTACAACATGTGGCATTTAGAGTTTCAAGGAACGGGGGAAGGTCTATTATTGTTTGAAGTGAAGTCTTGTTTACCTTTAGACATAGCAGTAGCATAAATTTTTTGAAGGATGAAGGTAACCTCTCAATGTCACTTTCTGTTAGATCTAGCAATCTAAGCTTGCTTTGAAGTTCAAATGATGAGGGAAGTTCTTTAACTTTCGTACGTTCTAATCTCAGTTCTTCCATATTCTTTGATATCACTGAGAATTCCATAAGACTCTTGCAATTATCAAGGTCAAGATAACTGAGGCTACATAAATAAGAATTGCTTGTGAGTATGGTAAGGGACTCGCAACCCCAAAGGTCCAGTTTTCAAGTTTGTCCAAAGAGAAAATAGATGGATGCATACAAGTCAACATAGAACAACCCCCGAGATCTAGTACTTCAAGATTTATGGCTTTTGATAAATCTGGTAGCTCCTTTAACTTCTTAGAGCCATTAAGGTCAACTTCTATTAAATTCATTAGATTATGTAATAAAATGAAACAAAATGAAGATACCAATTAGCTAAATTAATTAATTTCATATTCCTTGAATTAACAGAAAATTATATCAATGAGACAAAAATATTTACCTTCACTCCATCCCAAAGTTTTTCCAAGCTGTCGTGTGGCAATTTCAATATTACAAGTTTTTTAGCAGAAAAATTCTCTGGTAAGGATTTTATAGGGCATCCAAGCCAACCAAGAAATCTTAGTTCAGTTTCCAAAAATTGAAACCCCTCAGCAAGAATATGAGTTGATCTAAGCAATCATAATCATAATCCTCAGAAATTTCTAGAAATTGTAGTCGGGTCATCTTAGCAAATATGTGAGGGATTACCTTGAGCTCCTTAATTGTTGGCAAGTGAATTTTTATGCTTCTAATTGCCTCAGTTACCTACCATCAATGTAGAAGAAAAAATTAAAATAGTATCACAAGCCACATCTCACTCACACACACACAAAAAAGAAAAAAAAATCAAATGTTATTCAAAATATATATTCATTTAGGCTTTAACCTTGCCACTTTTCAATGTTTCATAAATGTCATCAGGATCCCACAACCGACTGCGGCTTCCAATGTCTTCAGTAGACTCTCGACGAACAATCTGCCAAGCCATTTCTTGTAAACTATCATGCATAGATACAAAATTATCCTTAGATAAATAACATACGGATGCACGCCTAAGGAATTGTGATATAATTGTTACAATATGTAGCCCAAGTGGGAGATTTTTGGAATTTTATGTTCCAAAAATTAATGTGGGCTAATATTATAAGATAATTATATTAGCTATTTATCATTAGTGGGCTTTATTTTATGTGGTCAAATTAAGTGAGCATGTTAGACTACTAAATAAGGTGATATGGGCTTAAATGAGCAAATGTCATTGTTGGCCCATTAGGGGATAATGGGAACCTTATTAGGTTAACACACTATAAGAAGGCTATGGTCCCCAATATACCAAGCCATCACACATAACTTCTCTTCTCCCCATCTGAAGAGTTACGAAGGTCCCATTGAGGAATAAAGAGACTCTGGTTGAGGAAGAATCATAATGTCATTGTTCGTGTTCGTGATAGATTGCCGCAAAGATTTTGCAATAATTGTCGAAGAACTCTTAGATCAGGAACCAACTAGGGATCCAGGTGTTTTATCTAATCCTTAATAATCATGCATGTTGTAGATCCTAGGACCTTTGTTCTAGGTCGTGCACCAGTGAATTTTGGCTTCCGCGTAAAAAATAAAGAATATTAAAGTAAGGGATAAAGATTAAAATTCCAACAAGTGGTATAAGAGCACGTTTTCATTTGTTTGACTATTAGGATTTAAAGTTTTCCCTTTTTTTAATGCTTGGACAAGGGTTCGTTCTTGATGTTGATTATGAATTTATGATGATTCAATTACACGTTGATTTGTAAATTCATATGAATAGTAAAAGATTGAATCTTTTGAACCTCTTTCATGCAATTCAATTGCGAAAATCAAAGATTGAATCATTGTGGCTCTAAAGCGATATATGTATTTATATATGGATATAGATTTGTGAAACAACGAATGTTTCTTCGTAAATTCTAAATTACTGGATAAAGACCATAACATTCATAATCTCTGGAATAATGATTTACGAATGGCATTGCTTCAACGAATCCATGTTTTATGAATTGAAAGGTGGTGGTGTCATTGTTTTTATTTATGAATCACTGAATAAAGGAAATTGAATATGATTTGTGTTTATTCATTATATCGTGTTATTTAAAAAAGGTTAATAAAGGAATTCAAAATGGTGCTTCCAATTAGCGTTAATCTAATAAACGCTACTAGTGTTGAGGCCAACGCTAATCCTTGGACTCTAATTCGAGCATTTATTGTTGTATTGAATATGTTATTTGACCAAATTCTGTATAATTTCTGTGTATTATTTATTTGTCCAAGATTTTGGCATAACACTTCCACAAAAAAATTTACGAAAATTTAAACAAGTTAGCATCAGCCACACACTCTAAGGCAAACACTAAGTTGTTTACATTAATTTAAATATCAAAACAAAAAAAAAGTTAATATTGAATAAAATCATTTAAAAATTATAACAAAAGATATGACATAAATAGATTACAAATACATTTAAAATAACGTTTTTAAAAAGATATTGGTTGTAAAAAAACATTTAAAATGTAAGAAAAATTAGGAAATACAAATCCATTTATAAAAAAAATATCCTTAAAATAAGAAGAAATGATTCTAATTCGAACATTTTTTTTTTGAAGGGGATTCTAATTCGAAACATATAAAAGCTGAAAAAGGGTAAAATCTTTAACTAAGAGAATAACTAATTCTGGTTTCTAAACTTGTATTGAACCAATCTTTTTGTAAATACAAAGTCTTCAACACATTTTCAAGATGAGAAACATGGCATTGACCTCGGAGGAAAAGGAGAAGACTTAAATAATTTTGACATCTTTATTAATTCCCTAAATAGAAAAACACACAAAATTAATAAATTTAATTTGGAATTATAAATAAATACTAGGAAAGAATATTAAAAGTCAAATTAAGTTATGACAAATTCAAATTTTGTTGACGAATTATAAAATTACTTAAGAGAAAAGATAAATTAACAAACACAAATAATAACAGAAATAAAATATAATAATAGTAAATACATAATTCAGTTTTGGATTATGAATAAAATATTAAGAAAGAGTGTTTACAAAATAATTTGAGTTATGGAAATTTTAAATATTATTGATGAATTAAGGTAATATAAAATAGAAAAAAGAATAAAAGGATAAAATATTAAGAAAATGGTTGATAAATAGGAAAGACATTTAATAAATAGGACATGTATAGATTACAAATACATAAGAAAAGAAAGGAAAAGGAAAACAATAACCTAATTAAAAAATATATTGATATTGAAAAAGAAGACATTTATAATTAAATGCAAGGAAGATAGGAAATACCAAGTCTAATTGTAAAGTAGATTTTTTTTTTTTTTTTGTTGAAATAAGAAGACATAATTCTAATAACTAGATATAAAATCTGAAAAGGTACAAAATATTTTAATTTAATGACTAATTAATTATTTCTAAAATCTCATTGAGCCAATTTTTAATATAATTTATATATTAAAAACATTTATTTATTATAATTTTACTTATATAAAATAAGTATTATCTAATGCATTGGACATGCTATAGTACTAGTCATATAAAAATAAAAATATTAAATATATTTAATAATTTTTAAATTAAATAACATTTTACATTATTATCATCTAATAATAAATTGTAATGTTGTTAGACTTTTGCATAATTATTTTAAAATTATACTTAAAATAATTTCTAACTGATTAATATTCTAAAAATAATCTTTATCCTGACTATATATGAAAATGAACTCATGTGTTAAATACTTATGATATTTGCACTTAACACTTTCTATTTGTTGTAAAGTCCCATTTTCATTATAATATAACCCAAAGGGTTGGCGCAGTGGTGTAAGGCCTCGCTGCGTTCACATGAGGGGGAACGATCTATTTAGCGGGAGAACCCGTGTTCGATTCCCTCTGTGTGCAAAATTTCCTTGGGCCAGTGGCAGCCACGCACTGCGAGCGAGATTAGTCTCTGACCCAATGGGTTGGGGGACACCTGTGGTCTCTGACCCAGGACCAAAAAAAAATTGCATTATAATATAGTAAACACTAAATCTAAAGTGTTCATTGGTCAATGAATGTCATTGATTGATTTGAATTTCATGAATGGTAATACTAATTTTAGTGGGCAAAAATTTAATCAAAGGTATATATCTCAAAATTTTAAAATTGTAAATATGTAAGCCAAAACATATTAATTGAAAATAATAAAAAAATAATTTTTAAAAATGACTAATATGGATCCAGTCAAAAAAAAAATGACTGATATGGAACTCATTAATTCAGTCAATAATCCATGGGCAAATTGGTGGAATGAGAAATGTTATGGCAAACAGAAACTAAAATTCTCGTTGCTTATAAATTGCACAACCCCAAGGTGAATCCTGATCTCAACTCTCTCAACTAACCATTATTTGTCCACTAGTTGTATCTCTTGTCCCTCCCTACCTTTCATACTAAACATAAACACTCATTCATTACTATGTTCTCTCATTCTCCGCATCTCATTCTCTCTCCTTCACCCTTTTGTCTATCCTAAAACACACAAAGATTCTCCTTGATAAATATATTCATTTTCATTACAGAATTGCATTGAGCCAATTTTCTATACATCCAAACCACTCATACATTTTGAGTGGAAGCAACATTACACAGTTATATATACTTACAAAATGGCAGCAGCCACAAAGAAGGAAATGGTCATTAAACACAACATCTACATGCCTAGTGATGTTGCACTGCTTATTTTGTCAAAATTTCCCATTAAGTCTTTGTATCGATTCAGGGGTGTGCAGAAATCCTGGTTAAATTTGCTTCAAAACCCTCAATTCAAGCAAATGTATATGCAAAACTACTTATTCAAAGATGACGATGGTTCATCGCTACTTGTAAGACAACAAACCTCAGAAGAACTTCCAAATCTGATTTTGGTTTCCGGTGAGAGGTTTGAAAAAAAGGTTGAATTAGATTTGCCATCTCCTTGTCACGAGGAGGGCGTCATAAGCATCAAATTTCTCGACTCTTGTGACAACGGTACGATTGGTGTCGTTCGATACAAACGCCGACATGGAGATAAAGATGTTATGTTATGGAACCCTGCAACTAAGGAATTCAAGATTATTCCTTCTGCTCAAGTGTTGGGTACTGCCTTTTGGGTCCACATTCATGGTTTTGGGTATGATATTGTGAATGATGATTTTAAGTTGCTTCAGAATGCAACTTGCTTTGTAGATCATTCACAGGATATAGAGGAGTTTTGGCAGATTTATAGCTTGAAACGAAACTCATGGAAAAAACTTGATCTTAATATGACTTATGCTTCTGTTAGATGGAAACCATTTGGTTCTACGGTGAACTTGAATGGGTCATTGCATTGGTGGGGCACCAATCGCCATGACAAAGGAACAGCAGAGGAAGATGTGTTGGTATCATTTGACATGAGCAATGAGGTGTTCCACACAACACCAATAGGTTAGCGTACTAATTTTGAATATGTGAATAGATACTTGACGGTATTCAATGGCTCCATTGCAATGATGTCAAACTCTTTCGAGAGTAATTACCTTGACATATCAATTTTGGGGGAGTTTGGTGTCAGGGAATCATGGACCAAACTTTTCACCATTGGACCTTTACCTTCTTTTGGGAGGCCAATTGGTGTGGGAAAGAAGGGTGATATATTATTCATAAAAGATCTAGAGGACAGTGAGCTTGGCTGCTTTGGTTTAAGCACTCAAATGTCTAAGGAGATTAGAATTAGAGGACCAAATTATAATTCTAAAATTGTATTTTACAAGGAAAGCTTTCTTCATTTTGGAGAAATAAATTAGTAATTCACTTACTAGTCTAGATAGAAAGTTTTCTCTTCTATTAATTGTATGCGAATCCTTGAAAGTTGGGGTATAGCCCCGTGAGAAATTGTATTCATCTCTGTATATTTTTTATTTGAATTTGTAATTTTGTTGACCTTTGAACATAGTCTATATGCACCACTTTCTCTTATGCACGTTTATCATATTATGGATTATCTATGGATAATTAATATTAACGTTTTCTTCAAAGTGATAAGTGTTGAGTATAATCGGTGTTATCGTTATATGTGTTGCAAGAAAGGCTTGGCTAAAGAATCCAGTTGATACTACTTTTGTTAAAGAGCAAACTATGTTTTTGGTCCCTAAACTTTTTCACATTTATGGTTTTGGTCCCTAAACTTTTTTACGACCGGTCAAAGTCCTCATACTTTTTTTCCGTCCAAGGTTTTAGTCATTTCTGTCTATTTTGGACATTAAGTGATGACATGGCGTTAACTTTGTTATTATTTTATTCTATTACATTTCTGGCGGTTAAAAACTGCTAGAGATTGAAAAACTCACATGAAAAATCAATGAAACCTGATATGAAACCACACAAACCAAAGATAACCACACGATTCATATTCAGTTTAAGAAACCAGATCTACAACCCACCATTATTATCTTCACCTTTGACTCCCAATGCTCCCGTTGAAACTCCCCCTCCTCCTCTTCTTCTGCCCAAACTCATCAAACCCCAATTTCCTCCACCCATCAGCGCTCCCTAGTTGCACCAGCATCGACCGCCGGCCTCCGCCCTCCGTCGGAGTCTTGTGGTTCTGCCACTTCGATGACAGCGCGTTGGACACACGACAATAGCCCCTAGGAAACCAAATACTTCGCTGCAAGCCACCCTGCCTCCAAGAAAATGTCCCCACCTCTCTGACCTCTCCCCAGCCCTTCGTCATGCTGCTGTCAGTACTCCGACACGTAAAACCCTCGTGGACTCCATTGTCGAGCCTGTGATCAAGTGTTCTAGTTTAGACCCGATCAAGCTCGAGTCCAACACGAACAGGCCCATGAGAGCATATCTGACTTGAATGGCATCCCAGCCGAACCTCTCTTCTACGACAGAGACGACTCGAATGGCATTCCAGTTCATAGATCTGGAATTGATTTTTTTTTAGCTTTTTGAAAATCACAAGGATGCTTTGTTATCGGAAATTATTTGATATTTGAATAATTTATATCTTTGATTTTGGTTAATTTGTTATGTTGGTTTGAATGATATACTTCTTTGATTAAGATGTGAATCAGTTGAACAAGTTTATGTTTTTAGGTTCTTGCATTTTGTGGCGGCTATAAGCCCCCACAAATTATTAATCCTTTTAAAAACACTTTTTCCATGCAATTTCTAACAATTTTTAACTGCCAATAAACGTAATAGAATAAAATAATAATAATAAAGCTAGGTTCTTTGTCTAGTTGGAACCAATTCATTGTCTTGGTTCTTCACCACAGTTATCCCAGACTTCTTAGGAACCACTTGTATAGGACTAATCCACTTGCTATATGAAATGGGGTAAATGACCCTCGCTGCAAGCAACTTCATGACTTCTTTCTTAACCACATCTTGAATTGTGGCGTTAAGTCGACTTTGTGGCAGTGGCATTGGTTTAAACTCATCCTCTAATAATATCCTGTGCATGCAGATGGCAGGATTAACTCCAGGAAGGTCAGCTAGAGTCCACCAATGGCTCTCCTATGGCCTCTCAAAACTTGTAGCAACTTCTCCTCTTGGTTAGCTTGGAGGGTGCTTGAAATGATCATTGGAAGCTGGTTATTAGCCTCTAAGTAAGCATACTTCAAGTGTGCAGGCAAAGGCTACAACTCTATGGATGGTGGTTGCATAATTAAAGGCAATGGAAGCTTATTTGTAGCCACCACAATATTTGTTGGTACCACCACATATTTTGCTACAACATCAGCTACCTTTAATTCTGTACCTATAGCAATAGCAATACTAATCTTTGCACAAATGGCACACTTAAATGCATCATAACAAATACAATCAAAATCAACAAACTCAACAAAATCATCAAAATTATAAAATTCAGAATGTAAATATGTGTAACTATCAACCCTAAAACCAATAACGTCTAAATAGAAAAGTTAGTGGCCTTCTATGGGATGTTTCATGGCCTCAAAGATGTTGAACTGCACAATATCGTAACCAAACTCCATGGAAAGGGTCCCTGCTTGCACATCAATTTTAGTCCTGGTTGTCTTAAGGAATGGCCTCCCTAGGATTAATGTGGAACCATGGCTAGAGGACTCATCCTCCATACCCAAGATGTAGAAATCTATAAGGAATACAAGCTCATTAACTTGGACTAGCACATCTTCTAAAATTCCAAGTGGATGTGCGGTGCTCCAGTTTGCTAACTGAATGACAACACTAGTTGGCTTCAAATCACCAAGCTGCAATGATTTGCACTGATGTAGGCATGACATTGATTGAAGCACCTAAATCCAACATGGCATCTGTAAATGTGTACTCGCCTATGGTGCATGGGATAGTGAAAGTGTCAGGATCTTTTCACTTTTATGGCATGGTGGGCTGAATGATTGCAAAAACATTGTTACTCTGAATTAATGTAGAACCATTTCTTCCCATCTTCTTCACTTGTTTATCACCTGGCAGGTTCCTTTTATATATGCACAACTCCTGGAGGAAATTTGAATAATTGGGAATCTGTTTGATGGCATCAAGGAGAGGAGTGTTGATTTCTACCTTGTTGAAAGTGTCCATCTCACTATCTAGCTTAAATCTCATTGGTGAAGTTGCTCTAGTTGGAAAAGGTAGTGGAGGCTTTGGGACAGTTGCATCTGCACTTGTTTTATGAGATTCTGAACTTGCTGCAACACTTTGTTTCTTAAATTTTGAATCTGTTGAACTATTATGTTTTTGTTGCAGCTCCTTAATTGCCACTTCTCAATGTGATGACACTAACATTCCCTTTTGGATTGACAACTATTTGGGAGGGAAGTTGGCCAGAACCTTGTGACTGCAATTGGTTCACAATGGTGGCTAATTGTCCAATCTGAGTTTGCAAATCTTGAATGGTGGCAAACACATTTTGTTGGAATTGAATATTTCTTATGGCCATTTGCTTCACTAAATCCTCCAATGAAGGTCCTACACTATTCTGAATAGGTTGGATAAGTTGTTGGATAGATGCGGGTACTTATTGTTGTTGTCTAAATAGAGGTGGCTGGTACATTGCTTGAACCAGCTGGTTGTTGGAACCTCTATTGTTGTTGCTACTGCATACTATTATTGTTGTCCTACATATTGCTACTGCATATTACCCTGCAGAGGACCATATCTCAGGTTAGGATGGTCTGTCCAGTCAAAATTATACCTCTCAGAATATGGATCATATTTTTGTTGCTGTTGTGGAGATCTATATTGTTGGCTAGTTATGATTCCAGTAACATCAGCACTTGGTTTAGTCTCTTGGAGAGTGGGGCATCCATCAGTAGGATGTTTTGCAGAGGTGCGTATGCCACATGCTCTGGGTGGTAGACATTCATTTGTTGCCTGAACTTGTTGGTGTTGTCAAATGGCTAGCTGTCTAACAAGAGAAGTCATCTCCGTTATCTTGTTTTCTAGCCTATGACTATTAGCAATAATGGTCACTTCATGGACTCCTCTGGCTAAAGCTCTGGAATTGAACTGTTTAGAGTTTTCTGCCATGTTGGAATTTAATACCCTTGCAGCAGCTAGTGTCTTGTCCATCAATGCTCCACCACTAGTTGCATCAACCAGTACTCATACATAGTCTCTCCAGATAGTTGCCTTATGCCACTAATGTCTTTTCTAATCTAATAGTAGCTACTCTGGATGCAGGGAAGAATTTCTCCAGAAATAGCCTTTTCATATCATTCCAGTTGGTAATGGGGATTGGTTGAAAATACAACCAATCCTTTGTTGTGTCTACCAAAGAGAAAGGAAATGCTATAATCCTCAAGAACTAAATAAGGTCGCATGGTAGAGCACACCACATGAAACTCTTTAAGGTGCCTGTTAGGATCTTCACCTGCAAGACCATGAAACTTAGGCAACAAATGGAATTAGTCAAAACTTAAGCTCACAATCCACATCTAACTCAAGATATTGAATGCACAGAGGTTGGTGAGCAACATCTAGTGCAATGAATTCCCTCAAAGTCTTGTCCTGGTTAGCCATATTATCAATACTAAAATCAATTTCAAAACCAGAAATGGAAACAAAACTACTATTAGCTTCTACACTATTATGATCAACTAATTAACTCACTATTTCTATAATGTCTATCTAACCTATGGAATGTTATCTAGTATCTATTTTAGAATCAAAAGGATATAAGTCACCAGGATCAAACCTAGTTATGCATAATAGCTAACCAACAAGCAAGTGAACAATAAAAATCTACTACTAACTATATAAGAGATAATGATATGGAAAATGTAAAACCTATGAAACAAATTTTTAAAAATTACCAGAACACCACAGAAAAATTCTAAAAATGATTATGATTTTTTATATTTTTTTGGTAATTTTTAAAAATCACAAAAAAAAAATGACACTTAGAGATGGAATTTGGCAATTTGGACCCCAAAATCCTCATAGTAAGTCTTTTATAAGGGGCTATTGACCAATGATTTTTTTTCCAAGCTACCGGTAAGCATCTTGCGAAGCTGGAAGCCTCCAAGATTGCCTTACATACACTTGAATGTTCGGTTCCCTCTAATATGAAGCTAAGCTTCTATATTGACAAGGATGGTACCTCAGTTGTTGTAGAAGCCAAACGTAGACTCCATCAACTTTGTCAGATTAAAAGATGGCCTAAACCAGAGTACATGTACGTACTTATTCTTTAAGATGATATATTCAAGGCTAAATTGCAATTTTGGTCCCCTTAGTTTTCCAAATTCACGATTTTGGTCCCCTAGTTTTTAATTGTAGCATTTGGTCCCCCTAGTTTTATAAATTGACGATTTTGGTTCATATGTTAAATTATCAACTAATAATTGTGATTAATAGAGTTATTAAGTTAAATATAAATGTTTTATTAAATTTTTTAATAATTAATGATTTTTAATTAATTTATAATTAACTTAATAACTCTACTAATCAAAATTATTAGTTAATAATCTAACAGATGAACCAAAATCGCCAATTTGTAAAACTAGGGGGATCAAATGTTACATTTAAAAACTAGGGGGACCAAAATCGTGGATTTTAGAAAATAGGGGGACCAAAATTGCAATTTAGCCTATATTCAATGAATAAAATTTATTTTCTTTCAGTTCACTTGCATGTTTGAAACTTTTGATCTTCCTTGTTGACTAACTCATTAATTGCTCCTTTGCAATGGCTCACAGGGTTGTCAAGAATTCAGGTCTAGCTCATCAAGAGAGAAATGTCTGCACCGTTTGGCTAACAACTGAAGATGGTATCCTTCAAACGTCAAGGTATGAAAAATCTCAGGTGACAGATGCGGAGAATTCTGCTACTTCCTTGATGCTTTTGTCCTTAAAGGAGCACAATCAACTAATCATCTTTAAGTGAGAATGGTGTTATTAGGGTGTCTCCCATCTCTTGTTTTAATTGGTTATTGTTTAGAGAGTAGTGCAAATTGGCATATCAAATTACAATGCCTATTTGATTACTTTGGCAATTTGTTCATGAAATTGAGAGACATCATCTTGTATGTAAAATGTATCAGAATATAAAAAATAATTATAAAAGAGATTCCAAAGTTACTTCAATCCTACTTTCAATTTGTTGCAAGCAAATGAACCTGTCTAGAGCTTAAAAGCATATATAAAACTTATTAGAAAGCATCCCTCGATATCAAGTAAAATTTGTTGACATGTAAATTACCAATTAGAGTAATTAGGATCGATGTACTTTGTAATATTCAATTTATAGTCAAATCATAAGATAATTTTATAAAACATGTATTCAAGAATTTGTGCATAATCAAACATTAAAGTATCTCCCATGCATTTTTCCTTGTCATAATAACTATAAACTCCTATTACATACATGTAATCAAGTGTTAAGTAGACCAAATCTAAAAAATACTGTATTAAAAGAATTTTCTTATCTAAAAAAAGTCAACCTTGCACCAAGCCTTGGTTCTTGTTTATATTCTTTTTTTTTTAAATTAAAAGTGTTTTCCTTAACTAAGGATAATTGTCTTAGCATATTTTTTCAATATATCCGCATATAAGTTGTTTTATGTCTAACCTGAGGAACATTCTTATGTGAGATAAGCCATCATTTGATTATTCCCCTAAGTTTCAGAAAAGGATTTTAAGCAAAGTTATAGTTTCATGAAAGGTTTTTAGTAAAAGATATCCCCTCAGTGACATAGGGTGGAACCTTCCCCGGTACCAGTCACGTCCGAGAGCCGCACGCTCGGCGTACAACGGTTTGCAAAGGGCTAAGGATCCTTTATGTCACTAAGGAGTGATGAGTTTCAGAAAAGGATTCTTTATGAAAAAGTTTTATGAAAGAGTTTTCAAAGGAAAGTTATGATCCCAATAAAGGGGATAAGTATACAACTCATGAGGAGTTGTAAGAGTAAAGGGCTAAGAGGCCCCCCTAGTGGTGAGCGAAGGGACCGTCACCCAGACACCCATGGGGGAAAGCAACCTTCTTCACAGGGACAAGGGGTTCTTCCTAGGGAAGAACAACTCATTCTTCAGAAAGGGAAGAATGTTTTAGAGGAACATGCCTTCGGACAACGAAAGGTGGTTCACCCACTTGGACCGGTGGGGTTAATTAAAGGTTGTATCAAGAGGGACGCCTCTTGTTGGCGAGAGCTCAGCCAATTAAAGTAATGACGAAACTCAAGATATAACTTAAATAAAAGAACAGTACCAACCACACAGTTATAGAAACAAGCTATGATATGTTGATGTGCTTGATGTATGTATGTTCTATGTTAGAACATGAGAGGAGTCATAAGCCTAGTTAGTAGGCGAGTGATGTAAGATAAGTCTATACATTAGATGAGGACGTGTGTAGCTATATACTACCCTTAGAGGTAGGAAGGGGTTACAGTTAAACCCTAGAGAGCTAATGTAAGCTACCCAGAGAGATATGCTAGATTTTATGCCTCACAGAGAGAGGTGATGTAAGCCCAAGTTGGGTAAGTTAGAGAAAAAGAAAGGTTACCCATGTTCCCATCCAATGTTATAGAAAAGTGAGACCATAGTGAGTGGTCAAGAGTAAATGAATGATGTTTAGGTGCCTTAGTGCACCGGTGGCCCTAGATTTGGCATAGGAGGCCAACTCTATATGCCTCAGCAAGGGTCAAAGTATGATCCTAAGAAATAGTAACATAGAGATTATAAGGTAATAACTGTGAGTGTGAGTATCAAAGAAAGAAAAGAGAAGTCATGAGAGTTAAGCAAGAGGTCTCTAAAGTAGAGAGTCAGCCTAGAATCCTCAGAGCACTCACTGAGACATTATGTCTCATTCCTTTAGTTTCCATGTTTTTACAGGTTAGCAGGTGGACACCTTGTGAGAGGAGCTCGGAGCATGGAGCTGCTTTCCAGGAGGAAGATGTTATTAGTATAGTTTTGTATAATTCCCAATGTATGGGAATTTAGTTTATGTTTTATGTACCCATCTTATGTCTTGTACGGCACATAAGTGGCAAGAGCTTTGTACTAGACTTATTTTATGTAATATAAGTTTAAGTTTTAGTTTCCGCATAGTAAACTCTGATATTCTTATATGCTAATTTCTATTAATTTAGCAATATAAGGAGACAAAGGTAATATCCTCTAGGGTGTTATAGACTAGACGTAGCCCAGGTGGGGTAAAGCAGGATAAATTCCTCTATATGCTTTATCCTTCTTACTGCTTCTGATCTGCATGTTTTTGTATCTTTATCTCGAGTAGCTTGATTTTTAACTGTTATATCTTTGATATAAGATCTTTCTAAGCTACTCAAACTATTTTAAAAAGTCCAAAAGCATACATGTACTTATTGTTCTTAATTGATAAAACAATTTCTACCTACCCTGAATATGATATTTTAAGAGTAGCTTTTGAAGCAGTATATGAAAGTATTTATGTATGATTATTATTGAAAATCTATTTTATACAAAATACTATCAAAGGATATCGATTTCTCTCAATAAAGCTTCTTGAAGTTGTCCTTTGGACATACCCAAAACTTCAAAAGCTAAGTGTTCTTTTGCAGAAAAGCCATACTCAGTTAAGTGTCACTATTCAACCCCCGTTCTAGTGACCTTCTGATCCACTTCAATTTGCTCAGTCAAGGACGTCAAGCCGATTATGTGATTCCCTCATGCCTAGAAGTCTCACAGCTCAACACCTTATCTCCCCCCAAGATCGCATCCGACAAATATATTTGTAGGTACCTTCTATAGTCAAGCCAATCCTCTTATTCGAATACTCATCTTACTCGTCACTCCTCAATAGTGTGTGTGTGTGTGTGTGTGTGTGTGTGTGTGTGTGTGTGTGTGTATGCAACTTCATAATGAAATTAAATAACCATTCTTTAAAATTGAATTATTTTTGTGTTTACATTTAGTTAGTCCAATATGACGTGGCGTGACAGGACTTTACATTTTATGCTATCATAGTTGATCATGTCTTTTAGGAATAAACCTATAGAGAATATGTTCGTTGTGTCTTTTGTTTATGCGTAGTGTTATTATTTCTGCAAGGAAATGATTATCGTATGGTAGACTATGTGCTAGTGTATATCTATTTTCCTTAATGAGTTATGATCAGTTTACAATGTTAGGAACTTATAGCTAGATGTACGCCCCATCTAAAATGGATATCTTGATGGTGTCAACTCAAACTATGAGATATGGCTACCAAAGTGACTTAGCAAGTTGTTGTCATAAAGCAATTAACTACTATAATCATTTCATAAATGCATTAAAAAGGATGGAAAAGGAAATTGAAAATCCCTTATTTTGCTACAAGATTGTAGAGGTCATACCATTAAAGTGCATTTGTGACTCCCTTGCAACAAGCAATAGTTGTAGAGCAGTAAAATGAACTAAGAAGGAACATACACCATCAACTTGCTAACTTATTGATGTATTAGCAAACTTGTTGGTTATTAATTAATATCAAACTAAACTTGTTGGTTATGCATAAGTTGTGAAAACATGTTTAAAGCATGAATATGATCTTATGAATACAAAAAAAAAAAGAATAAAAAAAGGACACAAGGATTTTTTATGATTAGGATTTTGTAGTTTGGATTTTAATGGATTTATAAAATATGAATTCATAAGATTTGAAAGGACTTTATGGATTTACAAGACTTTAAAGGATTCCAAATTTAAATAAAAAACATTCAAAATTAACCGAGTCGATGAAAAAGATAACAAATAAATGATAAGATTTAGATAAAAATAAATAAAACCAATTCAATTTTTTTCAATCTTTCTCTATCTCTTTCTCTTTTTTTAAAATCGACTGCAATAGTCTCAATGCCAATAGAAAGGTCTTCTAATACTTTGGCTTGATTGTTGGTTCTGATGAGCTAGAACTCTCTCCATGCTTAGATCTATTCCTCTTATGATGACTTAATTTTTTAGCGGAACCTCCGGACCTAAAGGGGAATGGGATGGTGGACTTGATAAAAGGTGATTTATAATGATTTGGCCGTATAAACGCATCACTGTTAGAATCATATGAAGAACGTGTGTAGGATTAGAAGAAAGAGATGACCAATTACTTTACCGCCATCAAGGAAGAGAGAAAAATATGTGTGATGATAGAAAAAGGAAAAAGTCTGGAATGGAAGAGTAGAAAAATCCCAAGAGTTTGGGCATGATTGTTTGATGTGTGTGGTATTTATACATATAACTGAAAAGTCACACAAAATCCATCAAAATTCAATTTATAAAACAATCCATTGAAATCTATAGGATTTTGAATACCAGATGACTTTTTTTAAGTTGTAAAAAATTTTGATTGAATACCACCGGATTTTGTTGTCATGAAAAAAAAAATCTTGAAAGTCTTGATTGAATACCATAAGACTTTTTTATCTTTTTTTTAAAAATTCTTATTGAATACCACAAAACTTTTTTTATAAAAATAAAAAGTCTTTTAAAATCTTTTCAAATCTTAATTGAATACACACCTTTAGAATTTGGTTATGATGTTTTTGTTCTAAATATATAGCCAAAAGGTTAATGAACAATGCTCTTATGTCCTATTGCAAGATAAGTGTATGCTTTGATTCTAATTATAACTGACTTTAATAATAATCAATTATATTTATATATATATATATAATTAACTTATTAAAATAATTTAATTTTTACAGCTATTTTAAACACACTTTAAATTGTAGATATTATGGTGCATGCTTGGATTTATGTTGAATTATTTGAAATTATCTTGAAATACTAGTTAATGTATTTTTAGATAAATATTCGCATGTTTTTAATTCTATGTTAAAAAATTGATGCATAAAAAAAATATGAATGCATAAAAAAAATGTTAAGAAATTGATTCTAAGTCTAAAATTAAGTTTGAGTTGAAGTATTTTAAGTGACTTTTTCATTTGATAAAAAAAATCTATATTGAGTTTTTTTTTAATTTACTTTTAAAATAAAAAAAATCAATTATATAAAATTAACTTTGTAAATAATCACCCAAACACAAAACCTGAGGCGATTGCTTCCTGCACCCCATGAATTACTTCCTGCACCCTATATCATTTTAAAAATTAAAACAAAATCCAATTCTCCAAAATACTCGAGATTTGCTTCAACGTTTATCCTGGTGGTATTAATATTTCAAGTAAAACACCTTCACAACCACCACAGGTCCTGAAGTTAAACGTTGTGGGTTCAAATGGCTACGATGTTGTACAAACTTTTTAGAAATCAAGGGCATACAGGTTTAATTTGAAAAAAAAAAGTTTTTGTCCGATCATGTGAAGCAATTGCTTCTCAAATTCATCAGATGGTTACTACACTGTAGAAATTTGCTTCATCAAACATTTAATTTAATTCCTTCTTCGGTTATATATAAACATTGCGTGATGCAATTATCAAAATTGTCAATTATTGAAATACTAAAGCTGCCTTTGATAAGCTGAACCTCGGTATGGGTGCCAATGAAACCAACACCACTGGTCACCAGAATCATTTGGGATGAAGACACCATTTTGGAGACACCACCAGGATAAACTTCCGGATTAACAAATCCGTAAGGCAAATTATAAAGTAGATTTTCAAAAATGTAAATCGAGAACTTTTTTTATTTATATTCCGAATTAAGTAATCCAGAAAACATATGTTTTCTAGATTACTCAATACGAAATATTAATGCATAACTTACGAATTAATGAATCTGTAACACATAAGTATTGGTGAACCTTTCTTGATTTGTAAATTTGGATTTAGTTTTTGTTAATTTCGGATTGAGTAATTGGAATTAACAGAAACTAATTCGATATTTATGAATCCAGAAAGGTTCACCAATATTTATGTGTTATAAATTAGGTATTCAAAAAAATAACCAAATACCTAGAAAGAAAAAAACTTACCTCGGACACGTAGAGGAGAACGACCTCTAAACTTATAAAATGGAAAGGATAATGTTGGAATATTAGAAATTACAAAGGTGCAGGAGACAATTCATAGAGTGCAGGAAGCAATTGGCTAAACTTGACCATAGAGGATTGTAAAATTTAATGTAATTGTTAGGCTCTTGCTATTTCCACTCCATTTTTTTGCTAAGTACACTCCTCTTTCCTTTTTTAAAATTAAATTACGTAAATAACCTCTCCCTTACAAACCTTCTTCTCTCCCTCGCACACTCCCTTTTTCAACGCAACAACACACTCCCTGTTTCATAACAACAACACCCCCTCTCTTTCACTCCCTTCACCCCCTACAATCTATTGCTCTGGTCTTCCTTTACTCATTCCTTACACAATCTTTTACTTTAGCATTAGGGTTTTTTCATGCTCCAAACTTTAATGTAGTATGTTTATGCTCCCAACTACTTTCCTTTACTCCTTCCTGGCTCAATCTTAGTATGTTTATTTAAGTTGTTGCAACAGAATGTCTCTTAGAGTAGTCCAGATTGAATGACCAATATCAATTATATGTTTTATCCACTTCAATTATTCACTATTGTACAATTTTCCCTTTATATGGTGTTTTTAATGGTCTTAATGTTGTACTTGAATTTTTCCAGATGTTAGTCTTAACATTCCAAAAAGTACTTTCCAGAACACAAAATAGTATTTCGGAAAGTAATTTCTGGAATACAGCTTTATGTTTTAACATTCCAGAAGTACTTTCTGGTACACAAAATAGTATTTCGGAAAGTATAATCTGGAACATAGTTTTATTTTTTAACATTTTGGAAAGTACTTTCCGGAACACGAAATAGTATTCTGGAAAGTACATTCCGAAATAATAATTATATATGCTATGGGTATAAAAGGTATATATGATAATAACAATTAGAAGAAGAAAAACAAATGAGAGTGTAATTAGCAAAAGAGAGAAGTGGATATAGAAAAGCCTAATTGTTAACTTCGATGTCCAGCCCAATTGTATGATCCAAAATAACAGCGGATTAGGCTTATAACCTATTTAGTAATAGGCCTAGGTTTTGTTCGTCAATTTTCTTTTTTGCGTGAGCATATGATAAATGTTGGTACCGATAGTGAGTTCTTTTTACAAATGATTGTCTCCGGACCATGAGCGCACACCAAGGAGGGTATTTCCCTCCCAACATGATTTATTTCATACCCAAAATGACATTACCAGGATTCGAATCCTGGACCTCTTGGTCAAGGAACACAAATGATTGTCTTTATTATAAGCATTGTGTACCACACATTATTTTGCTTGAATCTCCTAGGAGCAGTTCTTTAGTACTATACATGAATTATTTTCTCCAACTCCAAAGCTCAATAGTAGCATTTAGTTGAGTGCCTCTTCGAGGAGCCCATAAGAAACCTATTACACGACCATGATATTGGTATATTTCATTGTCTTAGGGAAATTATTAGGTGGTTTCATAATCCCATATGTTTACGATTTCAATTAATTTTTATATGATACATATTTAAAATTTTTAATTACCAAAAAAATTATTACAGTCCATGTGGTTTCTTAATTGCGTGTGTTTACGATTTCAATTATCTTTTATATGATACATATTTAAATTTTTTAGTTACCAAAAAAAAAGTACATTCCATGTGGTTTCATAATTCCACGTGTTTACGATTTCAATTAATTTTTACATGATGCATTTTTAAATTTTTTAATTACCAAAAAAAAGTTACAATCCATTGTATATAGAGATTAATGAAGATTATAATAATTTTAGACTATCTAATAATTTCTCTTATATTCAAGTAAACATGACCATTTAAAGAGGAATGTAAAAAATGCTAGGAATACACTCTCTAACACTCTTTTGAGCACATTTTTATTAGTTGAAATTTATTGAAAATTAGACAATTTTGTAAATCTCACTTCATATTTAACAAATCTCTCATGATGTGTAATTTTTAATAAATTCTAGGCTTAATTGCATTTTTGATTCCCCGAGTTTAGCATACATGCAATTTGGATCCTTGTATTTTAAGATGAGCTAACTTAAAGTTTACTCAATGTTAAAAAGTTAACGAAATTTACTTATGTGGCATTGGATGTTGACATGGCAACTGATGTGTCTTAATGATGTGGCATGCAAAAGATGAAAATTCCATAAATTTTGCAACAAGTGAGGATCAAACCCATTACGCTATACTCCAAAACCCAACATGCTTCAATAATATATAAGCAAAAATTATAATATACTAATGAATAATGTTTGCTTAGCAGTTTAGTGTTGTGTTTTGGAGCAAGGGGTAAGGGGTTTAATTTGCACTCATTGCAAAATTCAAATTTTTTCTCTTACTTTCACAAGTCACCTCATCATAACACGTCAACTACCACATTAATATCCAATGACACATAAACAAATTTCATTAAATTTTTAACTAAAGAATGACAGATGGATTTGATTGTAAAATTGAGTGAACTTTAGGACCCAATTAACTCATTTTAAAATATAGGGACTCAAATTACACATATCAAACTTAAGAGATTAAAAGTGCAATTAAGACTAAATTTTAACAAAGAAAGTGTGTTAAAAATTGTGTTCATATCACTGCTTTTATTTAAAATGGAACTATATAGTGTTATGCATCACAAGGATAAGGCCTAAAGTACAATAGTTTTGTAGCTCTATATATTCAAGTGGAAGATAGAAATTACGTTAGAAAATAGAACACAAAACTATAATTTTTTTTTAAAAAAAATTCTTTGTATATAAACTCGCTACAGACATCTAAGAGGCCCTTGAAATTGAATTTGTAAGAGGTACTCTAGTGTGCTCATGCATCTATATATGTTTAGACCAGTCCCACACAAGTACTCTTGTTATGTTATTCTCTTTTCTTAAAGTGAGAAATGATGACCAATGCATATAAGGCAGTGTTGAGAAAGAGATTTTGGAATGACAATGAACAAGTCTCCAAGGAAAGGTCTGAGAGGATGAACATTGTTCTATTGAAATGCCAGCGTCTGTCTAAAAATGAAGCTTCAACTTCAAATTCTGGCCAAGAGGAATCCTTGGAAGGAGAATGCTATTACTATGATCTTGTGTTGGAAGAGTTGTTGAGTAGGATAGAGCAGGATGCTATGAGGTTGAACAAATCTTATAGGAAGATGAAGGCGTCTATTGTTCTTTATCAGGATCATGAACTGGTTTCTAACGAATATCTGAGGGAAAATGCAAAAGAAAAATAGTTGGTAATGTTGGGAGCTGCAATGTTCATGTTCACAGGACAAGGAAGTTCAGGATTGGAATGGCCATTATTGCCAATGTTGAGGTTGGGCATGTCAGGATTGAGGGCTAATTTCAAGAAGACACCTTATGGGAAGTTAAGGGTGGAGGACAATGCTCAAAGGACTTCTACTCAGAAGTAGAATGAGTCGAGGGTGAAACATGATGATTCACAAACTACTCAGAAGCAGAGTGAAAAGCAGCATGAGTTGAGGAACTCTCAGTGCATTACTCAAATTCAAGAGGAGTTGGGTTGGAGTGAGATTCTTATTAGGTGGATTCTGTGCTGGTGTACCCCTAGGTGATATAACACCTAAATGCATTACATCTATCATGTAAATGTGGTAAAGTTCCGTTAGATGGAATTTTATTATAAATGGGTCTTCAATTTCTTGGTTTGTTTTGAGTGGGGATTTTGTGATTTATTGAAAGTTTTGTTTAAATGGACTCTTTGAGGTTCCCAGCTAAATATGGACAACCTATGTATGAGGCAACTGAATTACTTATTTTAGGCCTAAAAAATATTACTGATAGTTAAATTTTTTTTTTTTTGTAATTCATCAATTGTATTTGAATGTGATTTTATGGATAAAATGACTAGGATGCATGAAAGATTTTGATTGTGTTGGTGTATGCTATTTTCCAACACAAATATCTTTCTTGTTTGAATGCATGATTTTAATCAACAGGCAACCTTGGCTTGTGACTGCTGTGTACGAGAATCCCCATCACCACCATCGTATGGCTCTTTGGGAGGATGCGGTATCCATAAGCTAGTGTTCACCACCTTCCAAAGCTTGATTCATCTATTGAGTTGACATCCAATGTTTAATGGAAAGGCTAACATGACACTGTATTGTCACATCAGTATTTTCGTTAAATATTATATGACAAATTAAGAAATGGACTAAAATATCAGACAATTACAATAGTGGGACCAAGGGAATCTAGCTAAGTTGGTTGAGCAATGTGCGTGAGTTATTGTAAACTCTTTGTATCCAAGTTTGATTCCTATAAATAAAAAAATTGAAGGCATCTATTGTTCCGGTTAATATGATGATGGATTTGTTTATGAGAAATATTCGTTGGAAGCATTATTCTTGAGGGGAAGAGAAAACTTGGAAGATAGAAAATGGGGCCCGACAACAATACAATTGGGATTAGCAGTGACTACATTGTTAATTCACAGAGTTAACCCATCGGGTTTGTTTGGAACTAAGTTTAAGAGGATGCCCTACGGGATGTTAAGGGAGGACCATCATGATGATTGGCACTGGAATTTATTGGGCCATTTAGTTAACCTTATTCCATCATTTAAATATTTATTTTATTTTATTTTGAAATGGATAGTACGGGTCTCATGGTTGTATTTAATATATCTAGCTATTGTTAAATTCGTTAAATGGTCCCTAAATAATTTTGGATCACCAATGGGTTACTTGGTTTATGCTGTTATTTATTATTTGGTTCTTAGGTTGATTAAAGTACTAATTTTTAATCTCTAGGGATGTGGAGACAGGGGTTAGTTTTTTTTTTTTTTTCTTTTATCAATTAGTCGCCACATTGTAGGCCATGTAAAATGTGGTTTTGTTATTATTTTTGTTTTCTATCTTGTAAGTCTATAAATCCAACACTTGTTTTTTAATTCAATAATACATTCTCTCTTGAAAATTTATGTCGCATTGTTTTGTTCGTGTCTTATGCAATTAGTAGTAGAGAATTGTCCTTCAAGGCAGTTTTAAATGACTGTTTTAGAAATTGTGCACATGTTGTGTTGACTATTTTAGAAATTATATGGGTACTATGGTATTAATAAGGGCGTTGGAGTTGTTGGTAAATTTTTCTAAGTTTAGAAGATCGATAATGATTTTTGATAATTAATGTGTTTCATTAAGGAAGACTTAAAAATATTGAAAAGTATTTTCAATACAGAGAAAGGGTGTTTGGTAATAGTGACATGATGTTTTATAGAAAAATGATACTATTTGGCTGGAGATGTTAGGTATTTCGAGAAGATCGACTTTTCGACAAAAGTAGCTTAAAAAAACTAAATATCGAAATAGTTATGTTTTAAAACTATTTACATTTGATGGGTGATTTTTGTCACGTCGGACATACAGGAGGCACTAGTCCAAGTGATGTTTCGCGATCTTCGTTTGCTATTGAATAGGAGGCGCCACTCCATTCATAGTCTCACATTGCTTTTTTCAGAATAGGACGCACCACTCCAGTTGTAGCCAACAGGAGGCACTAGGCTGGTGACCATCCCCTGCTTCTTGTACGTCCTGCATCATGGCAACACGGGTGGTAATTGGTGTCATAAATTTTGCATCTTTAGAGACTTTTGTGTGTGCGGTAAAATGTGCAATGAACTATTATTCATGTCAACGTATCCAACAGTACCTTTACGAGTCTTGAATCGGTGTAAAAAAGGTTGTAATTGGAGCCTGAAGAAGGGCGAAACTTACATATAGTACCTATGGTACTGTTTTTACTGTTGCCCTGTTATATCTTAACCCTTGTACTAATTTTCCACGTCATCAAACTAACCCTTGACACCGTGAATCCTTCTCCTTCGATCTGACCCCTTTCATCACAAAACCTCCGCATCCCCTCCGCCTGCAACTACTGCAACCTCAACGAGGCCCTCTTCCGCATACGCACTGGCGCCATGATGATCTGCATCAAGGGCGAGTCAAACACCAGAAACATCATTCAGGTCTTCCGCCACATCTGTGAAAGCAACTTGGCACAGGTCATCCACTCCGTTGGCGGTGTCACCACCTTCGCCGACGCCGCCCTCATTATGCATAGTAGTTGCGACAATGTCTTCATTAACTATGACGTTTTCAACAGCGGTGACCTAGGGTGAATTTGCAATTGAGAGGTTGCTGAATGATTCTTCTTGGATTTGTTGCTTCCCATGCTTTCCCACTGTTGAATCTGGATTGAGGGTTTCCAGGAGAGAATTTCCCAAAATGAAATTTGGGAAAAGTGGTATAGTTACTGGATTCAGGAATTTGGATGGGTAGAGGATGAACTGACGGTGTTAAAAGTTAGTTTGATGACATGGAAAAATAATACACGTCTTATAATATAACTAGACAACAGTATAAACAATACCTATGGTACTGTAGGTAAGTTTTGCCCCCTGAAGAATGAAAAAACAATTTAATTTTCTTCTAAAAAGTTTATCACGAGGGTGACTTGTGGCATAAATTTTGCATCTTTAGATACTTTTGTTTGCACAGTAAAATGTGTAGTGAATTATTATTCATGTCAATGTATCCAATGATACCCTTTTACAAGTCTTAAATCGGTGTAAAAAATGTTGCCATGTTGCAAGACGTACAAGAAGCAGGAGATGGTCACCAGCCTAGTGCCTCCTGTTTGCTACAACTGGAGTGGCACCTCCTATTCTGAAAAAAGCAACACGAGACTACAAACAGAGTGGCGCCTCCTGTATGTCTGATGTGACAAAAATCACCCATCAAATGTAAATAGTTTTAAAACATAGTTATTTCGGTATTTAGTTTTTTTATTAAGCTACTTTCGTCGAAAAGTCGAGAAGATATGTCGAGAAGAAGACTTTTTGACAAAAATGGGTGAAAAAAAAATTACCCCAATAGTGTAGTAGTAAAACAATTTACATGGCAAGAGTGATTTTTGCTATGTAGGATTCACAAGGCCCCACTCAGGAAGTAGTTTCATGCACTGCATGTTGTCAGCACAGGTGGTGCCACCCTGAGTGTGTAGCCTACAGGAGGTCCCAGCTGAATTGTAGCCACCAATATAATTATTATAATTTGAGACACATGTCTAAATCAAGTTACTTTTATGTTATTTGTAGTTTCTATAAATAGGTAACAACTTGTAATTATTTTATGGTTTTTGAACACTACATACTTCTTGTACACCATTACATCGTATTCATGACACTCCAGTTTTATGGAAACATGTTTTCCTTTACATTTTCAACAAACATTTTTCTTATATAATTCTTTCTTTATTCTGTTTATGATTCGTTTGATTTCATGATAAAGTTAATAACAAGTAAAATCAAAACGAGTTATAAATTATTTCTGATCAAAACGAGTTAATGCAAGTACCGATGCTTGCTGATCAAAGTGAATTATTTCTGTTTATTTGAATTCGATAGTTAAAAAAAACAACAAATACTTTAATTAAGATTAAAGCAATCATTAAAATTAAATTTTGAAGTAAGCTTTCTTAAATTGAAAACATACCACACGTTGCTAGTTTGATTAAAGAACCATGTGAAGTTCTATTTTAAATATCTTATTTGTTGAAGTTATAATTTCGAACCTTTAACCAAAGTTCTCATATTGTTTCTTTAAAAAATGAGAGAGCTTCTACAAATTAACTTATGCATAAGTTGATTTTAACTTAGAGAAGCTCATTTTTTTTTCTTCCTCAAAAGTTCTTCTGGATAAGCTTACCCAAACATGCCTTATATGTATAGTCATTTCTAAATAACAAGTCTGACCTAGAATTGGTATGGAAATTTGTGGTCCCCAATTCTTGTCACACCAATAAGAGAATGCCACATCAGTTAAATTGCCATGTCACTTTAATTTAAGATTAAATAGAAATCAACAGAGTTTCTTTCATGTGGTTCCTTGCTTTCACATTTGTTAGTCTCTGGTTATTGTAATTGATGGGTGAACCATAGAAGTGAATCATTCACTCCCAATAGTCCCTATGATTAGAAAAATTTATCACTGTACTTGAGCAAATTAAATAAATCGCTACACAAATAAAATTGTTGGATCAAACAACACTTAAGCAAATCATAATCAATCAAACAAAAGCCTATAAATGTTGAAACTTAAACCAATCATTGATACACTATCCAATCTAGCCTCTAGAGTGTTTTGTTGCGAAACAATTTAATTTTTTAATTTCAAATCTCTAGAATATTGTTTAAATTTAAAAAGATATTATCTTATTGCTAGGATTTGTTTAAATTTAAAGATATTATCTGTAAATTAGGGATTTGCTTCCTCTTTTAGGATTAGGATGCTAGGTCTATAAATAGAGGTTCTTGAGATGAGAAGAACCACCCAGCTTGAAGAGGGGGTCACCACCTTAAGTGAGAGAGGGGGGTCATGTGAAGGGAGGGTTTACATGTTTGTCCAAAAAACTTGTTGTGGATGTAGGGATGAGGGCCCGAACCACATTAAACAAAGTTGTGTCTTGGATGTAGGGATGATGGCCTGAACCACGTTAAACAAATTTGAGGTCGTGGATGTAGGGATGAGGGCCTGAACCACGTTAACAAAATAAATTGTGTTGATGAAGGCTTGAGGGGCCGAACCACATTAAATAAATTTATGATTGTTCTTATTTTATTCATGGTGTTGCATTTTTCTTAAGCTGCATGTTTTTTCTCATTGTGATTAATGATGAGGTGTGTGTTTTCCACCACAAGTGGTATTAGAGCCGATTGATCATGCAGCCTGGTGACCACAGAAAAGAAGAGTATTAATGGCGGTAGCTAATGGCAATACAATTCGAGAAGTGGCATCATCGATACTCATGGAGCATATGAGGGAAACATACCAAATTTGTGCAGAGCGGAAGAGTTGTGACTAGCATCCAGAAGCTGAAGATGAAATTAGAAACATTTAATCGAGGGAGGGATTGTTGGGAAAAAAATTAATTTGTTAATTTCAAATCTCTAGAATATTGTTTAGATTTAAAAATATATTATCTTATCTTTATGATTTGTTTAAATTTAAAGATATTATTTATAAATTAAGGATTTGCTTCCTCTTTTAGGATTGGGATGTTAGGTCTATAAACAGAGGTTCTTGATATGAGAAAAACCACCCAGTCTGAAGAGGGATTCACCACCCTAAGTGAGAGAGGGGGGTCATGTGAAAGGAGGGTTTAAAAGTTCGTCTAGAAAACTTGTTGTGGATGTAGGGATAAGGACCCAAATCACATTAAACAAAGTTGTGCCATGGATGAAGGAATGAGGGCCCAAACCACGTTAAACAAATTCGAGGTTGTGGATGTAGAGACGATGGTCTGAACCACATTAGCAAAATAAACTGTGTGGATGTAGGCATGAGGGGCTGAACCACATTAAATAATTTTGTGATTATTCTTATTTTATTTATGGTGTTGCATTTTTCTTTAGTGGTATGTTTTTTCTCATTGTGATTAATGAAGAGGTGTGCATTTTCCCCAACAAGTGGTATCAGAGCTGATTGATCATGTGGTCTGGTGACCAGAGAAGAGAAGATTATTTATGGTGGTAGCTAATGGCAATACAATTCGAGAAGTGGCACCATCGATACTCATGGAGCATATGAGGAAAACATACCAAATTTGTGTGGAGCAGAAGAGTTTTGACTAGCATCCAAAAGCTAAAGTTCACAACTATAAATCAAATCCCTTAGATTTAAATAATCTATTTGATTCAACCAGTATAGTCGAAATGCATTTTAAGGTAAATATGTCTTCTAGTTTAGTGTCCTATACAACACCAAATTAAAGAAAATATAAATTAATGATGTATTTTTTGTCTTTAACCGTTAATTTTAGTATTGTGTATTGAAATGTAAAATTAATGAATTTAGTCATATATTTTTATAAGCAAAAAGCGATTAATGGAAATTAAAGAGGATGAGAATAAATAATAGAATGAAACTTTTGTTCTTCATCAGGTTATAAGATCTAGATTCCTCTGTACTGCAAAGTACTCAACCCAAGAGGCTGAGCTCTGACGCCAATTGAAATAAATGGAACACACTAGAAAGGGGTTGAATAGTTGTTAGTGTAAACTTTAAAACTTTTTCGCAAATATGGAGATTTCCTCAAAACAGATTTCACAAGGGATTTGTTAAACAAAGATCTTAAAGGATAGTCCAATGTTGAAAAACACATTTTCATAGAAACTAAGTTTTAGCAGATATCGTCTAATAGATAAAAGTAGTTTTCTCAAAAGGTTTTAAGCCAAGAACTTGCGCGTCCAAGTTGTGTAGAATGAACACAAGAGGAAACAAGTTAAGGCTTTAAGAGAGAGTATAAACACTTGATTTTATACTTGTTCACTTAAACTTTTGAAGGGTTCCACTAATCAAAATTGATTACTAAAACAAGTATTCTACCCTGCCACTTCTGGCTACAACAAGTATTCTTTAGGCCACTTCTAGCACACCTTTAATCTCCCTATGAGATTAAAAACACCCGAGTATTCTTTGATCATTAAGCCACTCCTGGCTTTCCAAACAACATTTTGAATGGAAATACAATTCAGAATCAACTTTCACAGAGAGGATATACAATGAAGAACATAATACAAAACTTTGAAAAACAAAGGAATAACTCTCTAAGCACAAGTATTGATCATCCAGAGATTTCAACAGAGTTTCAACACTTGGAAATTTCAGAATTCTTCGTTGTTGATTTATGTGCTTAATGCTCCTTTTATAGGCTACAGCAAAGATCCATTGTGAATTCTAGAGCCTTCGAAAAAAGTGTCTGTTGTCTCACATATCTGTAGCTTGCTACGTGGCAGCTTGGGGTGGAGAAAGAAAGGGGACAAAGGTACTATCCTTTCCTTGACATGTTTCACTACCTGTACCACTACAAATTTCGCAAGGAATATTCGTTATTTACTTAGCTATTTTTGTACACACTAGAATTCAAATGATTAACATTCAAATCATACGAGGGAAACAAAGAATATTCAGAGCTTCTAGAATATGTTTTAGCATCGTGATGTGTATATGTGTACGGACATGCATATGGACGTTAACTAACTTGGATAGAAATATTTATGTAAGTTATTTAGCTCCTTTTGGATGCTCAAATAGACTTAGTATATTGCATACTGGTTTCACGATACTTTGGACGATTGTTTGTTTACAGCACGTTAGACGCTGGATGGTCTATTTTAAAAACAAGTTCCATGTATATGGGATGCTTAGAGATGTGTTCTATATAAAGCTTAAGTACTGAAATTACAATACCATAGGTACGTTGGATGGTGTGTTTCCTGTAATACTCAAGTAAACTCATTAGCTTATACAAAATTTAATATCATTTGTTATAATCAAAATCATAGATTTTGAGGGGTTAGACATCGTCCAATGTCTTTGGTTCTAATAATGAAGGCCTCTTTACAATCTTCATGAGGACAACCATATCCTTTAGTTTTTTATCAAATAAAAGTTGCATAACATTATTGAATGGATCTTGTGAAACATAGTTTAATATTAATCTTAAAAAATAATCTTCCTGTAAACAATATTATGTAGATAATATAATAGATAACATTAAAATAATACCTCACACTCATCATAAAGTTTAGCACAAGATTTTCCAAGTAGATGTTGAACATCAACATTAGGGGTACTCAAAGGAAATTATTCTACTCCATCATTAAAATACTTCAAACTTGGTCATAATTGGTGTCATGTGTAACATCCTTATTTTATTTTACTGACAGTAAAATAAAATAAGGATGTTACACATGACTTTCTGTACATATTTTCATAATAAAATTTATACAATTCTATTCAAAAAAAATTTCAGAATCTTTTGATATTTTTGTTTTTGTTTGAATTTCTTGTTGACTGGACAGTTTTGTCAGACAGCTGTCCAGGATAAATTTTTCCAGTGTAGCATTTTGGAGTAAACTGTAACCTAATAAAAATATAATTGAATGTAGATTAAGAAAATATACAGTTGAGAAATTAAAATGCTAATTTCATAGTTTTTAGAATTTTCTGAAAGTTAGAACTCTGAGAAATTATTACGATAAAATTTTAAGGTAGAAAATTAAGATAAAATTTGTATGACATCTATGGAATTTCCTATTAATTGTAGTATGTCTAGAATAATTATTAACATTGTTTAACTAAGAAAAATAAAAATGAAAGCATTAGCCAATCAAAACTTGACAACTCAATATTTCTAATGTAATTAAATTAAGCTAATTAGACTTTGATTAAGAGATAATTAAGACACTACCCCAAGGTTTTTGATAGTGAGGAATTTAATGGTGGTGCTAGTTTCTTAAAATTCTAATTAGTTTGTAAGATAATTAAGAAGCCCTAAAACCTTCTAGAATTATCTATAATTATCTACACTTTTGACTTTTGACCACACAATTGGAAACTCCTTTAAGGAAGCAATTTTGGCCATCCAAGTGGGCTGGAATTTCAGCCAAATTGACTGCCTTTGGACCCAGGGCAGCAGCTGCACGTATAAAAAAAATTGGGTGGAGAAAAATTATTTAAAAACATAAGAAACAAAAGCAAAAGAGAAACTTAAAAAGCTAGCTCTCAAAATAACCCAAAAATGTGAGCTTTGGGCAGCTGTTACCTCCTCCATTAAACTTCATCCATGCTTCCAAAATTAAGAGAGAAACCAATCCAAACCTCACAAATCGTAGAAGATGCTCAGCCAAAGAGAAGAGATTTGAAAGAAAAACTCAAAAATTTCAAAAGACAAGAGAGAAAGGGAGAAAAAGGGATTCAAGGTTTCTTCATCAAATTAAGGATCTAAGGTAAGGATCTTGGCATTTAATTTCAAATTTAGATAACTTGGAAGTAGGAGAAACATGTATTGAGGTTTAAATTCAATAATTGATCAATAGCCATGAAATTGATTTAGGACTTATATAAATTTGATGTTAGAAGTGTGAAATTGGTGTTTGATGTAATGTTTGGTTGATTTTATGTTGTGTTATGATTGATTGAACTTTGATTGAATTGTTTTTTTATTGTAATTACATGGTTGATTTTGGAAATTGGTTGGAAAATTTTTTGGAAGCCATTCACGGCCATGAAGAGATTTAAGGGGTACTATGTGAAAATTTATTCAAAAACCAAGGGCAAAATAGTCATTTCACATGTAGGGACATATTGGGAATTTTATAAAAAGTTTAAGGGCAATTTTGTAAATTATAAAAATATTAAGGGGTAAAATGGTAATTTATAGGTTCTAGAAAGTTTAAGGGTAAAATGGGAATTTTATAAAAAGATCAAGGGCAATTTTGGAAATAATAGAAAAGTATAAGGGTAAAATGGTAAATTCATATGCTCTATAAAGTTTAAGGATAATTTTGGAATTTTGAGAAAAGATCAAGGGCAAAATCAGAAATAACAGGAAAGAATAAGGGTAATTTGGTAATTTTACAATTGAGAGTAAAAGTGCAAATTCAGAAAAAGAGCAAGGGTAGTTTAGTAACTTTCTATAGTAGTGACCTAATTCATATTTTAGTAATTTACCAATGTTATGATGATAATTGTTAAATTTTATATTTCTTTATGTGATTGTTTAATGTTAATTATTTACTTATGATCATTTTCATATTGCATAAGCATGAGTCTTTTTGGGGGAAACACAAAGATTTCAAATGAGAAATGATTTTGATATTTAAAATAAGAAATGATTGATGTTGGCTAACCGGGATTGTGGTAGCCATGAACTTTTAAAATAGAAATATTGTTGACACCGGGTCTGCGGTAGTCATGTGAAATGATAAATGTTGACACCAGAACTGCGGTAGTCATGAGTAATAAAATTGGGTAAGCAGAGTAAGTTAGACAGGACTGTATAGTCTGTGATTATATAGTCTGCGGGGATGAAGGATATTGGCAATCCCATAAGTGGCCGGAATCTGGACTGAGATGCGGCCGTGGTGTCCTTCCTAGATATCCTGATCTCCTAATTCTATTTAGCTTATTCGTGTTTAGTAGGGGCTGATAGCTGAATTGCAGTGCGTAATGGTAGGCCAGTTACTTACTAAACACTCAAAGGGGAAGTCTCCATGGAGCAGGGTCAAAATGATTTTGAGTCAAAAACTGCATTTGCATAAATCACATTGCATTTATTTTAATTATGCGATATATATGAATTTTATCTGATTGATATAGTTTTTCTTTGTATGAGAAATTAAATGCCTGATCCGGTAAATTTTGTCCCTAGATTTTAGGGAAGTTAAAATTGCAGGTGACTTGAGATTAGTTAGAAGAAAAAGATGCAGATATTACCAGAGTTGTAGGATGGAAATTTTGGGTAGATAATAGTTCTAGACAGTACTTAAAGAAGGATCATTTTGTAATAGTAATTTTGTATATTTCTTAAATGTAAAATTTGGATATATTTTGGATATTAATTGAATGTGTTAATACTTTTATATATAATATAAATTATATACTTAAATTAAATTTAATTAGAAGGAGGGTTACATCATGCAGTCACAAGCCAAATACCACCCATGTCCAGTGAAGTCAACTTTAGAAAATTTCCCCAAAACAACATATGTCTCAGCCTAAAAAGATAAAGAATATAGTTTTAAAATCTTACATATGAATTCCTAATTAACACTAGTTTTATAAATAATACTAATAAAAATCATACCTCTAGTTTATAATTAAGTTCACTGACTTTCTTCCTATGCATACCTAATTACGACCATCCTAGCAAGGCATATAATAATAAAAGAAGGAAGCTAAAAACATCAAGTAAACATTTATTCATTCTCCTCTGCCCCTTCCCCAATATAATCATCATTCTCATTGTTTGATAATGATGCTTATTCTTCAACTTCTTCTCCTTATGAGTCCTCAAAATCAATGCCTTTTAACTCCTTTTTAGATTATTCCAAGTTTTATTATCTTCAACTTCAATCATTTGCTCTTTTTCTCTAAAGTAAGAAAATGCTCTTATTTGACCTTTCTTTTTGTCTTAGGTTCAACATCTACAACACTAAGGGGTTCCTTTCTTTTTTTAGTCTTCTACCTAGTATATGTTATTGGTTGTCTAATCCTGAAGCCTAAAAAACAACATACCAATTAAGGAGATCATCATTTTCATCCTTAAACACCCTTCCATTCCCAACATTGTCATCACCATCCATTTACTCCACAAGCTAGTCATTGCATTCATCAATGTCATTGGGTGAAATTGGATCAATTTCATCTCTATAATTATATCTTTTAATCAATGTTTGATTATATTTGACATACACCAAGTTGTGTAGTCTTTTATGCTCAAGTCTATTCCTTTATTAGAATGAATTTGTAACAAATAGTATAGATAAAAAATTATAAGTCACTAAGAGTAAAAAGTATACTAATAACAATTATTAAAATTATTAATTAATAAATTACTTGGTCAAAGACACTATTTGCGTTCACATCTCGACACACTACATGTCAAACTCAAAATCTATATAGCTAATTGTTGCAAATTTGGAGTTGACAATCCATATGATAGCCACCATTGCACTAAATGTAACAAGTCCACTAAAACTGTTATGCAATTGCAGTAATGGATATAACACAAAAAAGTTAGAAGAATTGAGAAAACTTTTCTCACTTAGTAAAAATAGTGTTCCTTTGTTGAATTATAAATTTACTTCCAAACATACCACCACTAATTTTATAAGTGGGTAGCTCTTCAAAAATCTTGTCTTACCACTAGATTAGAGATTAATCTCTCAATCCATGCATACAGTTTGTTTACCACCTCAAAATCACATTCCATAGAAGGATTGGTGAAGAACAACTCCAAGTTTAAAAAGTGACTAGCTGCATGCAAGGGGCAATAAAGTTGGCAAGTCCCCCCCATTGTAAATAATTTCAAAAACTTCCTTGCATTTGCTTTCATTGTTTTCAAATGAATTCATTATAACTTCTTTAGTCTTTTCCAATGTAACACCCTAATGGGTACTACCATCTAACTTACATTTTAGTCATCAACCTGGATAATATAAACATATATGGTATTATTACTCAAGAGTATAACTGTTCAGGGGCCTACATCATTCTTAAGTAATTACATCATATACATAAAAGGTAATCCCTATACATGGGATCCTATGCCAAAAGAATACATAAAGAGTTCTTTTAACAAAAACTAGCCTATAAAGATATTGCTACATAAACATAATATCTTCTAGGCCTCTTGTCTCCAAACTTCAAACTATTTAATCTGGAACATAAACACTAACCTGATGAGAGAGGGTCTCAGTGAGTGTTAAAGACATGCATCATAATCTTTTATCATTCATAAAAGTACTATAAATCACTATCGTATGCTACTTTTACATCACTATTGACATAATCTTAACATTTACTTTGCATGCTTTAAGTTAACTTTCTTTATTCTTTTTCCGTCCTACGACATCTATTGAGCTCAATATATTGAAAGGCGTCCCTTTCCTTTTATGCCTTGGGCTCGTATTATTCTCCTCCGGCCCGAGGAGCTATGCCACATCTTCGGAAGGTAGGAAGTGACGGAAGATCCTGCCTACCTTCTAAAGTGGGCAATTCATTTCTTTTGCTTGCTTAACTTATCAATATATATATATATATATATATATATATATATATATATATATATATATATATCACTTTCTTTGATCCCCAAAGGAATCCCCTCTTTCATTTATTACATATCATTATCCTCATAGATCATATAAACGTACAAAATGTATTAAGGAAATTAACTTGGAAAGGATAGAACTAAACATATTGTTCCAGGGGTCAGTCGCTTAAGCATGAATTTTGAGCTTAACCCATCCTGACCTTGGCACCTCACGCTTAAGCATCAAATCCTAGCGCTTAAGCGCCACAGTGCCACGCTTAAGCGCCAAACACTTGCGCTTATGCGTCAGAGTACTGCAATTGGACCTGGTCCCTGGAGCTTTGCACTTAAGTGCCAGACCCTCGTGCTTAAGCACTAGAACACCTCGTTTAAGCGCCAGAAACTCACACTTAAGCGAGAATTGCAGAGAGTACTTCCCACTCCAGGGGCTCCTCACTTAAGCGCCATGCAGAGCTCGCTTAAGCGAGAGTTCGCGACTCTGCAGGTCATAGGGTTCGTGATTGTGCATAACCCCTTTTACCATAAATGCTACCCAACTACCCAAATCCTCACAATAATGAAAATTAATGATGAATCTTATGCCAAACAAGCCAGACAACTATGATTTATACATCTCTTACACTAAACCCAAGGATTGGGGGTTGAAGCTCCTCTCCCACGGAGAGAAACCGAACCCTCTTTGAATCTCTGCCCAAGCCTCAAATGGAAGGATAGAGAAGGATACATAACCACTCACCAAAGACCTCTGGACTAAGGATGATGAGTGAGGTGTTGTGGATTCCCTAGCTTCTTCCTCCTTCTTCTCTTTTCTCCTCCTTCTCTCTTCTTTCTCTCTTTAAATTCTATTTGTGTGTATGTTAAGTGTGGGAGGGAAGGGTTTGGGGTATATATATATATATATATATATATATATATATATATATATATATATATATATATAGCATTAGGTCCTTACTCTACATGTTACTCTAATGCTCACACTGCACTAAAAGACCGAAAAGGCAATTATAAGGATATTATAAAGAAATTAGACATTATCTTATTTTATTATTATCATCATAATTATTATTATGATTTATGGGGATGTTACATTTTCCATTGCCTCATAAATCTAACCCATGGATGGTTTTGTCTCACTATTAACAAGGTAAAACACCCTCGCAAGTGGAGCCATCAAGTTAAGTATATATGCCACATCATTCCAAAAAGCTGACATGAGTACAAATTTGGTTGCTTCCTTCCCTTTGGCTTCCTTAGACAATTTCTTATTTGTCCAATCATTTGATATGAATATCTTTCTAAGTTTCCTTTCCCCTTTTGGATCCTTTTTAATGCGAAGAAGTAGCAAACCTAGTAATTGCATGCCTCACCAATTCCCTTTTGTTGGTGAAGAATCTTAACAAGCTCAAAGTACTTAAATGACTATAGATGAACCAAACAATAGATATTTCTATTTCAATTGTTTCCTTTATCAATGACAACTTATTAATGTCTTCCAACATAAAATGAAATAAAAAATGAATAATAAAACTAAATAAATGAAATTAAACAAGACAAAATAAAATCAAAATGATGGTATATAACTATATGAGGAGAAAATGAAACAAGACAAAAATCAAAGGAGACAAATTAGGGAAAAAATTTACAAAAATATAAAGGAAAAATGTTTGGAATGAATAAATCTTTATAGAATAAAAGAATGAGAAGAAAAAAAACAAAAAAAACAAAACTTATAATTAGGAAACATGGGTAAAAAAAGAAAAAATAGAGATAAAAAAATTACAAAAGGTCATAAGAAAAATTTAGAAAGAACATTTTTTCACAAAAGAAAGATAATGACAATGAAAGAACAAAAAACCCTTAAAATTTAAAAGAAACAGGGTTAAAAAGGAAGAAAAAAGAGAAAGATTAAAAAAGAAAAGGAAAGTTTAATTAAAAGAAACCCTGGTGCATTCTTATGCATAAAAAACCATAATGCTCGGAACACTTTTCAGTCTTGAGGTTCGTGTTGCACAGTGGTCCAATTTTGGTGTCGGGTGTGCATTTTCGGCCTTTTGTGCAATTTTCGTGCGAAAATAAGACTTTTGGGTTTTGGTGCCCCGTGATCCTTGGTGCAACGAACAATTTTCAGTATTGACGTTCGTGGTGCCCCGTGTTCCAATTTTGGTGCCAGGGGTGCATTTTCGGCCATTTGTACAATTTTCCTGCGAAACTAAGGCTGTTGATTTTTGCTGCCTCCGTGATCCCTGGGGCATTCTTATTCATAAAAAACCTGAAGGCTCGGAGAACTATTCAGTTTTGAGGTCCGAGGTGCCCCGTGGTCCAATTTTGGTGCTCATAGTGCATTTTCGGCATATTGTGCAACCTTCGTGCGAAAATAAGACTTTTGGGTTTTGGTGCCTCGTGATCCTTGGTGCATGCTTATGCATAAAAAACCATAATGCTCATAACAGTTTTCAGTTTTGAGCTCCGTGGTGTCCCGTGGTCCAATTTTGGTGCCTGTGGTGCATTTTTGGCCATTTGTGAAATTTTCGTGCGAAAATAAGACTGTTGGGTTTTGGTGCCGTGATCCCTGGTGCATTCTTATGCATAAAAAATCATAATGCTCGGAGCTCTTTTCAGTTTTGAGGTCCGAGGTGCCCCGTGGTCCAATTTTGTTTTCCGTGGTGCATTTTCGGCCCTTTGTGCAATTTTCATGCGAAAATCAGACTTTTGGGTTTTGGTGCCCTGTGTTCCTTGGTGCATTCTTATGGATAAAAAACCATAATGCTCGGAGAACTTTTCCATTTTGAGGTCCGTGGTGCCTCGTGATCAAATTTTGGTGCTGGTGGTGCATTTTCGGCCATTTGTGCAATTTTTGTGTGAAAATAAGACTTTTGGATTTTGGTGCCCCGTGATCCCTGGTGCAATTTTTTGTGTGAAAATAAAAACCATAATGCTCGGATCACTTTTCACTTTTGAGGTCTGACTTGTCCCGTGGTCCAATAAAGGTGCCCGTGGAGCATTTTTGGCCCATTGTGCAATTTTCATGCGAGAATAAGACTTTTGGGATTTGGTGCCCCGTGATTCCTGGTGCATTCTTATGCATAAAAAACCATAATCCTCAGAGCACTTTTAAGTATTGAGGTCCGAGGTGCCCCGTGGTCCAATTTTGGTGCCCGTGGTGCATTTATTGGCCATTGTGCAATTTTTGTGCGAAAATAAGACTTTTGGGTTTTGGTGCCCATGGTGCATTTTTGGCCCATTGTGCAACTTTTGTGCGAAAATAAGACTTTCGGATTTTGGTCTCCCGTGATACCTGGTGCATTCTTATGCATAAAAATCATAATGCTTGAAGCACTTTTCAGCTTTGAGGCACATGGTGCCCAATGGTCCAATTTTGGTGCCTGTGGTGCATTTTCGGCCATTTGTGCAATTTTTGTGCGAAAATAAGAATTTTGGGATTTGGTGCCCCATGATCCTTGGTGAATTCTTATGCTTAAAAAACCATAATGCTCGCAATAATTTTCAGTTTTGAGGTTCGTTGTGCCCCGTGGTCCTATTTTGGTGCCCGTGGTGCATTTATTGGCCATTGTACAATTTTCGTGCGAAAATAAGACTTTTGGATTTTTGTGCCCCATGATCCCCGATGCATTCTTATGCATAAAAAATGATAATGCTCGGGGTTCTTTTCAATTTTGAGATCCAAGGGGCCCTGTGGTCCAATTTCGGTGCCCGTGGTGCATTTTCGGCCCATTGGGTAACTTTCGTGCGAAAATAAGACTTTTGGGTTTTGGTGGCCCGTGATCCCTGTGCATTCTTATGCATAAAAAACCATGATCTTTGAAGCACTTTTCAGTTTTGAGGTCTGTGGTGCCCAATGGTCCAATTTTGGTGCCTGTGGTGCATTTTCGACCATTTGTGCAATTTTTGTGTGAAAATAAGACTTTTGGGTTTTGGTGCCCCGTGATCCCTGGGGCATTCCTATGTATAAAAAACCATAATGCTCGAAGACTTTTCAGTTTTGAGGTCCGTGGTGCCCCGTGGTCCAATTTTGGTGCCAGTGGTGCATTTATTGGCCATTGTGCATTTTTCGTACGAAAATAAGACTCTTGGATTTTGGTGCCCCGTGATCCCTGGTGCATTCTTATGCATAAAAAATGAGAATGCTCAGGGTACTTTTCAGTTTTGAGGTCCAAGGTGCCCTATGGTCCAATTTCGGTGCCCATGGTGCATTGTCGACCCATTGGGTAACTTTCGTGCGAAAATAAGATTTTTGGGTTTTGGTGGCACGTGATCCCTGGTGCATTATTATGCATAAAAAACCATGATCTTTGAAGCACTTTTCAGTTTTGAGGTCTGTGGTGCCCAGTGGTCCAATTTTGGTGCCTGTGGTGCATTTTCGGCCATTTGTGTTATTTTCGTGCGAAAATAAGAATTTTGGATTTTGGTGCCCCATGATCCCTGGTGCATTCTTATGCAAAAAAAACCATAATTCTTGGAACACTTTTCAGTTTTGAGGTCCGTGGTGTCCCGTGGTCCAATTTTGGTGCCCGTGGTCATTTTCGGCCATTTGTGTAATTTTCGCTCTAAAATAAGACTTTTGGGTTTTGGTGCCCCGTGATCCCTGGTGCATTCTTATGCATAAAAAATGAGAATGCTCAGGGTACTTTTCAGTTTTGAGGTCCAAGGTGCCCTATGGTCCAATTTCGGTGCCCATGGTGCATTGTCGACCCATTGGGTAACTTTCGTGCGAAAATAAGATTTTTGGGTTTTGGTGGCCCGTGATCCCTGGTGCATTATTATGCATAAAAAACCATGATCTTTGAAGCACTTTTCAGTTTTGAGGTCTGTGGTGCCCAGTGGTCCAATTTTGGTGCCTGTGGTGCATTTTCGGCCATTTGTGTTATTTTCGTGCGAAAATAAGAATTTTGGGTTTTGGTGCCCCATGATCCCTGGTGCATTCTTATGCAAAAAAAAACCATAATGCTTGGAACACTTTTCAGTTTTGAGGTCCGTGGTGTCCCGTGGTCCAATTTTGGTGCCCGTGGTCATTTTCGGCCATTTGTGTAATTTTCGCTCTAAAATAACACTTTTGGGTTTTGGGGCCCCGTGATCCCTAGTGCATTCTTATGCATAAAAAACTATAATGCTCGAAGCAATTTTCAGTTTTTAGGTCCGAGGTGCCCCGTGGTCCAATTTTGGTGCCCATGGTGCATTTTCGTCCCATTATTCAATTTTCGTGTGAAAATAAGACTTTTAGGTTTTGGTGTCCCGTCATCCCTACTGCATTCTTATGCATAAAAAACCATATTGCTTGGAACAATTTTCAGTTTTGAGGTGCGTGGGGCCTCGTGGTCCAATTTTGGTGCCGGTGGTGCATTTCCAACCATTTGTACAATTTTCGTGTGAAAATAGGACTTTTAGGTTTTAGTGCCCCGTGATCCCTGGTACATTCTTATGCATAAAAAACCATAATGCTCGGAGCACTTTTAGGTATTGAGGTCCGAGATTCCCCGTGGTCCAATTTTGGTGCCCGTGGTGAATTTTCTGCCCATGTGCAATTTTCGTACGAAAATTAGACTTTTGGGTTTTGGTGCCCTGTGATCCCTGGTGCATTCTTATGCATAAAAAAACATAATGCTTGGAGCACTTTTAAGTTTTGAGGTCCGAGGTACCCTCTGGTACAATTTTGGTGTCCGTGGTGCATTTTCGGCCCATTATAAGACTTTTGGGTTTTGGAGCCCTGTGATCCTTGGTGCATTCTTATGCATAAAAAATGATAATGCTCGGAACAGTTTTCAGTCTTGAGATTCGTGGTGCCCAGTTTTCCAATTTTGGTGTTGGGGGTGCATTTTCGACCATTTATGCAATTTTTGTGCGAAAATAAGACTTTTGCGTTTTGGTGCCCCATGATCCCTGGTGCATTCTTATGCATAAAAACCCATAATGCTCGAAACACTTTTCAGTTTTGAGGTCTGTGGTTCCCGGTGGTCCAATATTGTTGCCCGTGGTACATTTTCGGCCATTTGTGCAATTTCGTTCTAAAATAAGACTTCTAGGTTTTGGGGTCCTGTGATCCCTGGTGCATTCTTATGCATAAAAAACTATAATGCTCAGACCACTTTTCAGTTTTGAGGTCTGAGGTGCCTCGTGGTCCAATTTTGGTGCACGTGGTGCATTTTCGGCCCATTGTGAAACTTTCGTGCGAAAATAAGACTTTTGGGTTTTGGTGGCCCGTGATCCCTGGTGCATTCTTATGCATGGAAAACCATAATGCTCGGAGCACTTTTCAGTTTTGAGGTCCGAGGTGCCCCGCGGTCCAATTTTTGTCCTCGGGGTGCATTTTCGGCCCGTTGTGCAATTTTCATGGGGAAATAAGACTTTTGGGTTTTGGTGCCCCGTTCTCCCTGGTGCATTCTTATGTATAAAAAACCATAATGCTCGGAGGACTTTTAAGTATTGAGGTCCGAGGTGTCCCATGGTCCAATTTTGGCGCCCGTGGTGTATTTTCGGCCCATTGTGGAATTTTCGTGCGAAAATAAGACTTTTGGGTTTTGGAGCTCCATGATCCTTGGTGGATTCTTATGCATAAAAAACGATAATGCTCGGAAGAGTTTTCAGTCTTGAGATTCATGGTGCCCGATGAATTTTGGTGTCGGGGGTCCATTTTCGGCCATTTGTACTATTTTTGTTCCAAAATAAGACTTTTGGGTTTTGGTGCCCTATGAACCCTGGTGCATTCTTATGCATAAAAAACCATAATGCTTGGAGCACTTTTCAATTCTGAGGTCCGAGGTGCCCCGTGGTCCAATTTTGGTGCACGTGGTGCATTTTACGCCCTTTGTCCAATTTTTGTGCGAAAATAAGACTTTTTGGGTTTTGGTGCCCCGTGATCCTTGGTGCATTCTTCTAAATAAAAAACCATAATGCTCAGAACAGTTTTCAGTCTTCGGGTTCGTGGTGCCCCATAGTCCAATTTTGGTGCTGGGGGTGCATTTACGGCCATTTGTGCAATTTTGGTGCGAAAATAAGACTTTTGGGTTTTGGTGTCCTGTGACCCCTGGAGCATTCTTTAGTATAAAAAACCATAATTCTCAAAGCACTTTTCAGTTTTGAGGTCCGAGGTGCCCCCCAAGTTTGGTGCCTGTGGTGTATTTTCGTCCCACTGTGCAATTTTCGTGCGAAAATAAGACTTTTGGGTTTTGGTGCCGTGTGATCCCTGGTGCATTCTTATATATAAAAAACCATAACGCTCGGAACACTTTTCAGTTTTGAGGTCCGTGGTGCCCCGTGGTCCAATTTTGGTGCCCGTGGTGCATTTTCCGCCATTTGTGAAATTTTCGTGCGAAAATAAGACTTTTAGGTTTTGGTTGCTCATGATCCCTGGTGCATTCTTATGCTTAGAAAACCATAATGCTTGGAGCACTTTTAAGTATTGAGGTCCGAGGTGCCCCGTGGTCCAATTTTGACGACCGTGGTGTATTTTCGGCCCATTGTGGAATTTTCGTGCGAAAATAAGACTTTTGGGTTTTGGAGCTCCATGATCCTTGGTGGATTCTTATGCATAAAAAACGATAATGCTCGGAAGAGTTTTCAGTCTTGAGATTCATGGTGCCCGATGAATTTTGGTGTCGGGGGTCCATTTTCGGCCATTTGTACTATTTTTGTTCCAAAATAAGACTTTTGGGTTTTGGTGCCCTATGAACCCTGGTGCATTCTTATGCATAAAAAACCATAATGCTTGGAGCACTTTTCAATTCTGAGGTCCGAGGTGCCCCGTGGTCCAATTTTGGTGCACGTGGTGCATTTTAGGCCCTTTGTCCAATTTTTGTGCGAAAATAAGACTTTTTGGGTTTTGGTGCCCCGTGATCCTTGGTGCATTCTTCTAAATAAAAAACCATAATGCTCAGAACAGTTTTCAGTCTTCGGGTTCGTGGTGCCCCATAGTCCAATTTTGGTGCTGGGGGTGCATTTACGGCCATTTGTGCAATTTTGGTGCGAAAATAAGACTTTTGGGTTTTGGTGTCCTGTGATCCCTGGAGCATTCTTTAGTATAAAAAACCGTAATTCTCAAAGCACTTTTCAATTTTGAGGTCCGAGGTGCCCCCCAATTTTGGTGCCTATGGTGTATTTTCGTCCCACTGTGCAATTTTCGTGCGAAAATAAGACTTTTGGTTTTTGGTGCCATGTGATCCCTGGTGCATTCTTATATATAAAAACCATAACGCTCGGAACACTTTTCAGTTTTGAGGTCCGTGGTGCCCCGTGGTCCAATTTTGGTGCCCGTGGTGTATTTTCCGCCATTTGTGAAATTTTCGTGCGAAAATAAGACTTTTAGGTTTTGGTTGCTCATGATCCCTGGTGCATTCTTATGCTTAGAAAACCATAATGGTCGGAGCACTTTTAAGTTTTGAGGTCCGAGGTGCCCCGTGGTCCAATTTTGGTGCCCGTGATGCATTTTCAGCCCATTGTGCAATTTTCGTGCTAATACAAGACTGTTGGGTTTTTGGTACCCCGTGATCCCTAGTGCAATCTTTTGCATAAAAAAGCATGATGCTCGGAACACTTTTCAGTTTTGAGATCTTTGGTGTCTCGTGTTCCAATTTTGCTGTCGGTAATGCATTTTCGGCCATTTGTGCAATTTTCGTGTGAAAATAAGACTTTTGGGTTTTCGTGCCCGTGAACCCTGGTGCATTCTTATGTACAAAAAACCATAATGCTTGGAGCACTTTTCAGTTTTGAGGTCCGTGGTGCCCCGTGGTCCAATTTTAGTGCTGGGTGGTGCGTTTTTGGCCATTTGTGAAATTTTCGTGCGAAAATAAGACCTTTAGGTTTTAGAGCCCCGTGATCCTTGGTGCATTCTTATGCATAAAAAACCATAATGCTCGGAGCACTTTTCAGTTTTGAGGTACATGGTGCCGTGTGGTCCAATTTTGGTGCCGGTGGTGCATTTTCGGCCATTTGTGAAATTTTCGTGCGAAAATAAGACTTTTAGGTTTTGGTGCCTCGTGATCCCTTGTGCATTCTTATGCTTAAAAAACCATCATGCTCATAGCACTTTTGAGTTTTGAGGTCCGAGGTTCCCCGTGGTCCAATATTGGTGCCCGTGATGCATTTTCGGCCATTGTGTAATTTTCGTGCAAAATTAAGACTTTTGGGTTTTGGTGCCCCGTGATCCCTGGTGTATTCTTATATATAAAAAACCATAATGCTCAGAACACTTTTCAGTTTTGAGGTCCGAGGTGCCCGTGGTCCAATTTTCGTGCCCGAGGTGCATTTTCGGCCCACTGTGCATTTTTCAAGTGAAAATAAGACTTTTGGGTTTTGGTGCCCTGGGATCCCTGGTGCATTCCTATGCATAAAAAAACACAATGCTTTGAGCAATTTTCAGGTTTGAGGTTCGTGGTGCCCTGTGGTCCAATTTTGGTGCCGGTGTTGCATTTTCGACCATTTGTGCAATTTTCGTGCGAAAATAAGACTTTTAGGTTTTGGTTGCCCGTGATCCCTGGTGCATTCTTATGCTTAGAAAACCATAATGCTTGGAGCACTTTTAAGTTTTGAGGTCCGAGGTGCCCCGTGGTCCAATTTTGGTGCCCGTGATGCATTTTCGGCCCATTGTGCAATTTTCATGCGAAAATAAGACTTTTGGGTTTTGGTGCCCCGTGATCCTTGGTGCATTCTTATGCATAAAAAACCATAATGCTTGGAACACTTTTCCGTTATGAGGTCCGTGGTGCCCCATGGTCCAATTTTTGTGCCCGTGGTGCATTTTCGGCCCATTGTGCAATTTTCGTGCAAAAATAAGACTTTTGGGTTTTGGTGCCCCATGATCCCTGGTGCATTGTTATGCATAAAAAACCTTAATTCTTGGAGTACTTTTCAGTTTTGAGGTCTGAGGTTCCCCGTGGTCCAATTTTGGTGCGCGTGGCTCATTTTCGGCCTATTGTGCAATTTTCATGCGAAAATAAGACTTTTGGGTTTTGGTGCCCCATGATCCCTGGTGCATTCTTATGCATAAAATACCATAAGGCTTTGAGTACTTTTCAGTTTTGAGGTCCGTGGAGCCCCGTGGTCCAATTTTTGTGCATGTGGTGCATTTTCGGCCCGTTGTCCAATTTCGTGCGAAAATAAGACTTTTAGGTTTTGGTGCCCCATGATCACTGGTGCATTCTTATGCATAAAAAACCTTAATTCTTAGAGCACTTTCAAATTTTGAGGTCTGAGGTGCCCCGTGGTCCAATTTTGGTGCGCGTGGTGCATTTTCGGCCCATTGTGCAATTTTCATGCGAAAATAAGACTTTTGGCTTTTGGTACCCCCATGATCCCTGGTGCATTCTTATGCATAAAATACCATAATTCTTGGAGCACTTTTCAGTTTTGAGGTCTGTGGTGCCCCGTTGTCCAATTTTGGTGTCGGTGGTGCATTTTCGGCCATTGTTCAATTTTCGTGCAAAAATAAGACTTTGGGGTTTGGTGCCCTGTGAACCCTGGTGCATTCTTATGCGTAAAAAAGCATAATGCTCATAGCACTTTTCAGTTTTGAGGTCCGAGGTGCCCCGTGGTCCAATTTTGGTGCCCGTCGTGCATTTTCGGTCCATTGTGCAATTTTCGTCCGAAAAAAAGGCTTTTCGATTTCGATGTCCCGTGATCGCTGGTGCATTCTTATGCATAAAAAACCATAATTATTGGAGCACTTTTCCGTTTTGAGGTTCGTGGTGCCCCGTGGTCCAATTTTGGTGCCCGTGGTGCATTTTCGGCCCTTTGTGCAATTTTCGTGCAAAAATAAGACTTTTGGGTTTTGGTTCCCGAACCCCGGGGCATTATTATGCATAAAAAAGCATAATGCTTGAAGCAGCTTGAAGTCTTAAGGTTCGTGAAACCCCGTGGTCCAATTTTGGTGCCAGTAGTGCATTTTCGGCCCATTGTGCAATTTTCGTGCGACAATAAGACTTTTGGGTTTTGGTGCCCCGTGATCCCTAGTGCATTCTTATCCATAAAAAACCATAATGCTCAGAACACTTTCAACTTTTGAGGTCCGAGGTGCCCCGTGGTCCAATTTTGGTGTCCGTGGTGCATTTTCTGCCCATTGTGCATTTTTCGTGCGAAAATAAGACTTTTGGGATTTCGTGCCCCGTGATCCCTTGTGCTTTCTTATGCATAAAAAACCATAATGCTCATAGAACTTTTCAGTTTTGAGGTCCGACGTGCCCGGTGGTCCAATTTTGGTCCCCGTCGTGCATTTTCGGCCCATTGTGCAATTTTCGTCCGAAAAAAAGACTTTTGGGTTTTGGTGCCCCGTAATCCCTAGTGCATTCTTATGCATAAAAAACCATAATGCTCGGAGCACTTTTCAATTTTGGGTACGAGGTGCCCATGGTTCAATTTTGGTGCCTGTGATGCATTTTCGGCCCATTGTGCAATTTTTGAGCGAAAATAACACTTCTGGGTTTTGGTGCCACGTGATCTATGGTGCATTCTTATGCATAAAAAACCATAATGCTTTGAGCACTTTTCAGTTTTGAGGTCCGTGGTGCCAATTGGTCCAATTTTTGTGCCGGGGGTGCATTTTCGGCCATTTGTGCAATTTTCGTGCGAAAATAAGACTTTTGGGTTTTGGTGCCCCGTGATCCCTAGTGCATTCTTAAGCATAAAAAACTATAATGCTCAGAGCACTTTTTAGTTTTGAGGTCCGTGGTGCCCCGTGTTCCAATTTTGGTGCCGAAGGTGCATTTTCGGCCATTTCTTCAATTTTCGTACGAAAATAAGACTTTTGGGTTTTGGTGCCCCGTGATCCTTGGAGAATTCTTATGCATAAAAAATCATAATGCTCGGAACACTTTTCAGTCTTGAGGTTCGTGGTGTCCCGTGGTCCAATTTTGGTGTCTGTGGTGCATTTTCCTCCCATTGTGCAATTTTCGTGCAAAAATAAGACTTTTGGATTTTGGTGCCCCGTGATCCCAGGTGCATTCTTATGCATAAAAAACCAGAATGCTCCAAACACTTTTCAGTTTTGAGGTCCGTGGTGCCCCGTGGTCCAAATTTGGTGCCGGTGGTGCATTTTTGGCCATTTGTACAATTTTCGTGGGAAAATAAGACTTTTGCATTTTGGTGCCCCATGATTCTTGGTGCATTCATATGCATAAAAAACAATAATGCTCGAAACACTTTTCAGTCTTGAGGTTCGTGGTGCCCCTTGGTCCAATTGTAATACGGGGTGTGCAATTTCGGCCTTTTGTGCAATTTTCGTGCGAAACTAAGACTATTGGATTTTGGTGCCCCGTGATCCCTGTGCATTCTTATGCATAAAAAACCTTAATGCTTGAAGCACTTTTCAGTTTTGAGATCCGAGGTGCGCCGTGGTCCAATTTTGGTGTCCGTGGTGCATTTTTGTCCAATTGTGCAATTTTCGTGCGAAAATAAGACTTTTAGCGTTTGGTGCCCCACGATCCCTGGTGCATTCTTATGTATAAAAAACCATAATGCTCGGAGCACATTCAGTTTTGAGATTCATGTTGCCCCGTGGTCGAATTTTGGTGCCAGTGGTGCATTTTCGGGCATTTGTGCAATTGTCGTGCGAAAATAAGACTTTTGCATTTTGGTGCCCCATGATTCTTGGTGCATTCATATTCCTAAAAAATAATAATGCTCGAAACACTTTTCGGTCTTGAGGTTCGTGGTGCCCCGTGGTCCAATTTTAATGCGGGGTGAGCAATTTTGGCCTTTTGTGCAATTTTCGTGCGAAACTAAGACTATTGGGTTTTGGTGCCCCATGATCCCTGCTGCATTCCTATGCATAAAAAACCTTAATGCTCGGAGCACTTTTCAGTTTTGAGATCCGAGGTGCCCCGTGGTCCAATTTTGGTGTCGGTGGTGCATTTTCGACCATTTGTGCCATTTCTGTGGGAAAATAAGACTTTTGCATTTTGGTGCCCCATGATTCTTGGTGCATTCATATGCATGAAAAATAATAATGCTTGAAACACTTTTCAGTCTTGAGGTTCGTGGTGCCCCGTGGTCCAATTTTAATGCGGGGTGTGCAATTTCGGCCTTTTGTGCAATTTTCGTGCGAAACTAAGACTATTGGGTTTTGGTGCCCCATGATCCCTGGTGCATTCTTATGCATAAAAAACCATAATGCTTGGAGCACATTCAGTTTTGAGGTTCGTGGTGCCCCGTGGTCGAATTTTGGTGCCGTGGTGCATTTTCGGGCATTTGTGCAATTTTCGTGCGAAAATAAGACTTTCGGGTTTTCGTGCCCCATGATCCTTGGTGCATTGTTATGCATAAAAAACCATAATGCTCAGAACACTTTTCAGTTTTGGGGTTCGTGGTGACCCGTGGTCCAATTTTGGTGCCGGTGGTGCAGCTTTGGCCATTTGTGCAATTTTCGTGCGAAAACAAGACTTTTGGGTTTTTGTGCCCCATTCCCTGGTGCATTCTTATGCATAAAAAACCTTAATGCTTGGAGCACTTTTCAGTTTTGAGGTCTGACGTGCCACGTGGTCCAATTTTGGTGCCCGTGGTGCATTTTCGGCCCATTGTGCAATTTTTGTGTGAAAATAAGACTTTTGGGTTTTAGGGCCCCGTGATCCCTGGTGCATTCTTATGCATAGTAAACCATAATGCTCACAGAACTTTTAAGTATTAAGGTCTGAGGTGCCCTGTGGTCAAATTTTGGGGCCCGTGGTGCATTTTCCGCCCAGGTGCAATTTTCGTGCAAAAATAAGACTTTTGGGTTTTGGTTCCCCGTGATCCCCGATGCATTCTTATGCATAAAAAACCATAATGCTTAAAACACTTTTCGGTTTTGAGGTCCATCATGCTTCGTGGTCAAATTTTGGTGCCGGTGGTGACTTTTCGGCCATTTGAGCAATTTTCGTGCGAAACTAGGATTTTTTGGTTTTGCTGCCCCGTGATTCCTGGTGCATTCTTATGAATAAAAAACCAACATGCTCGGGGCACTTTTAAGTATTGAGGTCCGAGGTGCCCGTGGTGCATTTATTGGCCATTGTGCAATTTTCGTGCGAAAATAAGACTTTTGGGTTTTGGTGCCCCATGATCCCTGGTGCATTCTGATGCATAAATAACGATAATTCTCAGAACACTTTTCAGTTTTGAGGTCCGTGGTGCCCCGTGATCCAATTTTCGTGCCCATGGTGCATTTTCGGCCATTTGTGCAATTTTCGTGCGAAACTAGGACTTTTGGGTTTCGGTGCCCCGTGATCCCTGGTGCTTTCTTATGCATTAAAAACTATAATGCTCGGAACCCCTTTTAGTCTTGAGGTTCATGGTTCCCCGTGGTCCAATGTTGCTGACAGTAATGCATTTTCGGCCATTTGTGCAATTTTCATGTGAAAATAAGGCTTTTGGGTTTTGGTGCCCTGTGATCCATGGTGCATTCTTATGCATTAAAAACCTTAATGATTGGAGCACTATTCAGTTTTGAGATCCGAGGTGCCCCGTGGTCCAATTTTGGTTCCCATGGTGCATTTTCGGCCCATTGTACAATTTTCGTGCGAAAATAAGACTTTTGGGTTTTGGTGCCCCGTGATCCCAGGTGCATTCTTATGCTTAAAAACCCATAATGCTCGGAACACTTTTCAGTTTTGAGGTTCGTGGTGCCCCGTGGTCCAATTTTGGTGCCGGTGGTGCATTTTCGTGCATTGGTGCAATTTTCGTGCAAGAATAAGACTTTTGGGTTTTTGTGCCCCATGATCCTCAGTGAATTCTTATGCATAAAAAACCATAATCCTCGGAAACCTTTTCAGTTTTGAGGTCGGTGGTGCCACGTCGTCCAATTTTGGTGCCAGTGGTGCATTTTCGGCCATTTGTGCAATTTTCGTGCGAAATTAAGACTTTTGGGATTCGGTGCCCCGTGATCCCTGGTGCATGCTTATGCATAAAAAACCATAATACTCGGAGCACTTTTCAGTTTTGAGGTCCGACGTGCCCCGGAGTCCAATTTTGGTGCCCGTGGTGCATTTTCGGCCCATTGTGCAATTTTCGTGCGAAAAGAAGAATTTTGGGTTTCGGTGCCCCCGTGATCCCTGGTGCATGCATATGCATAAAAAACCATAATGCTCGGAGCACTTTTCAGTTTTGAGGTCCGACGTGCCCCGTGGTCCAATGTTGGTGCCCATGGCGCATTTTCGTCCCATGTGCAATTTTCATGCGAAAATAAGACTTTTGGGTTTTGGTGCCTCGTGATCCCTGGTGCATTCTTATGCATAAAAAACGTTAATGCTCGGAGCACTTTTTAGTTTTGAGGTCTGAGGTGCCCGTGGTGCATTTTAGGCCCATTATGCAATTTTCGTGCGAAAATAAGACTTTTGGGTTTTGGTACCCCGTGATCCCTGGTGCATTCTTATGCATAAAAAACCATCATGCTCAGAGCACTTTTCAGTTTTGAGGTCCGACATGCCCCGTGGTCCAATTTTGGTGCCCGTGGTGCATTTTCGGCCCATTGTGCAATTTTCGTGCCAAAAGAAGACTTTTGGGTTTCGGGGCCCCGTGATCCTTGGTGCATTCTTATGCATAATGCTCGGAACACTTTTCAGTTTTGAAGTCTGTGTTGCCCCGTCGTCCAATTTGGGTGCCGGTAATGCATTTTCGGTCATTTGAGCAATTTTCGTGGGAAAATAAGACTTTTGGATTTTGGTGCCCCATGATCCCTGGTGCATTCTTATGCATAGAAAACTATAATGCTCGGAGCACTTTTCATTTTTGAGGTACGAGGTGCCTCGAGGTCCCATTTTGGTGCCCGTCGTGCATTTTTGGCCCATTGTGCAATTTTCGTGCGAAAATAAGACTTTTAGGTTATGGTGCCCCGTGATCCCTGGTGCATTCTTATGCATAAAAAACCATAACGCTCGAAACACTTTAAAGTTTTGACCTTCGTGGGTCCCTGTGGTCCAATTTTGGTGTTGGTGGTGCATTTCCTGCCATTTGTTCAATTTTCGTGCAAAAATAGGACTTTTGGGTTTTGGTGCCCCGTGATCCCTGGTGCATTCTTATGCATAAAAAAACATAATGCTCGGAGCACTATTAAGTATTGAGGTCCGAGGTACCCCGTGGTCCAATTTTGGTGCCTGTGGTGCATTTTGTGCCCTTTTTGCAATTTTCGTACGAAAATAAGACTTTTTGGTTTTGGTGCACCATGATCCTTGGTGCCTTCTTCTGCATAAAAAACCATAAAGGTCGAAACACTTTTCAGTTTTGAGGTTCGTGGGTCCCCGTGGTCCAATTTTGGTGCTAGTGGTACATTTCCTGCCATTTGTGCAATTTTCGTGCGAAATTAAGACTTTTGGGTTTCGGTGCCCCGTGATCCCTGGTGCATGCTTATGCATAAAAAACCATAATGCTCGGAGCACTTTTCAGTTTTGAGGTCCGACGTGCCCCGGGTTCCAATTTTGGTGCCCATTATGCAATTTTCGTGTGAAAAGAAGACTTTTGGGTTTTGGAGCCCCGTGATCCCTGGTTCATTGTTATGCATAAAAAACCATAATGCTCGGAGCACTTTTAAGTATTGAGGTCCGAGGTTCCTCGTGGTCCAATTTTGGTGCCCGTGGTGCACTATCGTCCCAGGTACAATTTTCATGCGAAAGTAAGACTTTTGGCTTTTGGTGCCCCATGATCCCTGGTGCATTCTTATGCATAAAAAACCATAATGCTCAGAACACTTTTCAGTTTTGAGGTCTGTGGTGCCTCGTGGTCAAATTTTTGTGCCGGTGGTGGATTTTCGGCCATTTGTGAAATTTTCATGCGAAACTAAGACTTTTGGGTTTTGGTGCCCCGTGATCCCTGGTGCATTCTTATGCATAAAAACCATAATGCTCAGAGCACTTTGAAGTATTGAGGTCCGAGGCGCCCCATGGTTCAATTTTGGTGCCCGTGTTGCATTTATTGGCCATTATTCAATTTTCGTGCGAAAATAAGACTTTTGGGTTTTGGTGCCCCGTGATCCCTGGTGCATTCTTATGCACAAAAAACCATAATGTTCGAGCACTTTTCAGTTTTGAGGTTCGAGGTGCCCTGTGGTCCAATTTTGGTGCCCGTGTTGCATTTTAGGCCCATTGTGCAATTTTCGTGCGAAAATAAGACTTTTGGGTTGTGGTACCCCGTGATCCCTGGTGCATTCTTATGCATAAAAAACCATAATGCTCAGAGCACTTTTCAGTTTTGAGGTCCGACGTGCCCCGTGGTCCAATTTTGGTGCCCGTGGTGCATTTTCGGCCCATTGTGTAATTTTCGTGCGAAAATAAGACTTTTGGGTTTCGGGGGCCCATGATCCCTAGTGCATTCTTATGCATAATGCTCGGAACACTTTTCAGTTTTGAAGTCCGTGTTGCCCCGTGGTCCAATTTTGGTGTCGGTAATGCATTTTTGGTCATTTGTGCAATTTTCGTGTGAAAATAAGACTTTTGGGTTTTGGTGCCCCATGATCCCTGGTGCATTCTTATGCGTAGAAAACTATAATGCTCAGAGCGCTTTTCAGTTTTGAGGTGCGAGGTGCCCTGTTGTCCAATTTTGGTGCCCATGGTGCAATTTAGGCCCATTGTGCAATTTTCATGCGAAAATAAGACTTTTGGGTTTTGGTACCCCGTGATCCCTGGTGCATTCATATGCATAAAAAACCATAATGCTCAGAGCACTTTTCAGTTTTGGGGTCCGACGTGCCCCGTGGTCCAATTTTGGTGCTCGTGGTGCATTTTCGGCCCATTGTGTAATTTTCGTGTGAAAATAAGACTTTTGGGTTTCGGGGCCCCGTGATCCCTGGTGCATTCTTATGCATAATGCTCGAAACACTTTTCAGTTTTGAAGTTCGTGTTGTCCCGTGGTCCAATTTTGGTGCCGGTAATGCATTTTCGGTCATTTGTGGAATTTTCGTGTGAAAATAAGACTTTGGGTTTTGGTGCCCCATGATCCCTAGTGCATTCTTATGCATAGAAAACTATAATGCTCGGAGTGGTTTTCAGTTTTGAGGTACGAGGTGCCCCATGGTCCCATTTTGGTGCCCGTCGTGCATTTTTGGCCCATTGTGCAATTTTTGTGCGAAAAGAAGACTTTTAGGTTTTGGTGCCCTGTGATCCCTGGTGCATTCTTATGCATAAAGAACCATAACCCTCGAAACACTTTTCAGTTTTGAGGTTCGTGGGTCCCCGTGGTCCAATTTTGGTGTTGGTGATGCATTTCCTACCATTTGTTCAATTTTCATGCAAAAATAGGACTTTTGGGTTTTAGTGCCCCGTGATCCCTGGTGCATTCTTGTGCATAAAACACCATAATGCTCAGAGCACTTTTCAGTTTTAAAGTACGAAGTGCCTCGTGGTCCAATTTTGGTGCCCGTGGTTCGTTTTGGCCCATTGTGCAATTTTCGTGCGAAAATAACACTTTTGGGTTTTGGGGTCCCGTGATCCCTGGTGCACTCTTATGCATAAAAAATCATAATGCTCGAACACTTTTCAGTTTTGAGGTTAGACATGCCCCGTGGTCCAATTTCGGTGCCCGTGGTGCATTTTCTGCCCATTGTGCAATTTTCATGCGAAAATAAGACTTTTGGGTTTTGGGGCCCCGGGATCCCTGGTGCATTCTTATGCACAAAAAACTATAATGGTCAGAGAACTTTTCAGTTTTGGGGTCCAAGGTGACCTGTGGTCCAATTTTGGTGCCCGTGGTGCATTTTCGACCCATTGTGCAATTTTCGTGCGAAAATAAGACTTTTAGGATTTGGTGACCTATGATCCCTGGTGCATTCTTATGCACAAAAAACCATGATGCTCAGAACACTTTTCAGTTTTCGGGTTCGTGGGGTCCCGTGGTCCAATTTTGGTGCCGGTGGTGCATTTCCGGCTATTTGTGCAATTTTCGTGAAAAAATAGGGCTTTTGGGTTTTAGTGCCCCGTGATCCCTAGTGCATTCTTATGCATAAGAAACCATAATTCTCATAGCACTTTTAAGTATTGAGGTCCGAGGTGTCCCGTGGTCCAATTTTGGTGCCCGTGGTGCATTTTCTCCCCATATGCAATTTTCGTGGGAAAATAAGACTTTTGGGTTTTGGTAAACCATGATTCCTGGTGCATTCTTATGCATAAAAAACCATAATGCTAGGATCACTTTTCAGTTTTGAGGTCCGTGGTGCCCCGTGGTCCAATTTTGGTGCCGGTGGTGCATTTTCGGCCATTTGTGCAATTTACGTGCTAAAATAAGACTTTTGGGTTTTGGTGCCCCATGATCCTTGGTGCATTCTTATGCTTAAAAACAATAATGCTCGGGACAGTATTTACTCTTGAGGTTCGTGGAGCCAAGTGGTCCAATTTTGGTGCTAGGGGTGCATTTTCGGCCATTTGTGCAATTTTCGTGCAAAAATAAGACTTTTGGGTTTTGTTGCCCCGTGATCCCTGGTGCATTCTTATGCATAAAAAACCATAATGCTCGGAACACTTTTCAGTTTTGAGGTCTGTGGTGTCCCGTGGTCCAATTTTGGTGCCGGTGGTGCATTTTCGGCCATTTGTGCAATTTTTGTGCGAAAATAAGACTTTTGGATTTTGGTGCCTCGTGATCCTTGGTACATTCTTATGCATAAAAACCCATAATCCTCGGAACACTTTTGGTGCCCGTGGTGCATTTTCGGCCCATGTGCAATTTTCTTGCGAAAATAAGACTTTTAGATTTTGGTGCCCCGAGATCCCTGGTGCATTCTTATGCATAAAAAACCATATTGCTCGGAACACTTTTCAGTTTGCAGATCCATGGTGCCGCGTGGTCAAATTTTGGTGTCAGTGGTGAATTTTCGGCTATTTGTGCATTTTTCGTGCAAAAATAAGACTTTTGGGTGTTGGTGCCCTATGATCCCTGTAGCATTCTTATGCATAAAAAACCATAATGCTCGGAGCTCTTTTAAGTATTGAGGTCCGAGGTGCCCCGTAGTCCAACTTTGGTGCTAGTGGTGCATTTTCGGCCCATTGTGCAATTTTCGTTCGGAAATAAGACTTTTGGGTATTGGTGCCCCATGATCCCTGGTGCATTCTTATGCATGAAAAACCATGATGCTCGGAGCACTTTTAAGTATTGAGGTCTAAGGTGCCCCGTGGTCCTATTTTGGTGCCCGTGCTGCATTTTCAGCCCATGTGCAAATTTCGTGCGAAAATAAGACTTTTGGGTTTTGGTGCCCCGTGATCCCTGGTGCATTCTTATCCATGGTGCACCGTGGTCCAATTTTGGTGCCCGTGGAGCATTTTCGGCCCATTGTTCAATTTTCGTGCGCAAATAAGACTTTTGGGTTTTGGCACCAGGGATCACGGAGCACCAAAACCCAAAAGTTTTATTTTCGCACGAAAATTGCACAAATGGCCGAAAATGCACCCCCGACACCAAAATTGGACCACGAGGCACCACGGGCCTTGAAACTTAAAAGTCTTCTAAGCTTTATGATTTTTTATGCATAAGAATGCACCAGGGATCACGGTGCACCAAAACCCAAAAGTCTTATTTTCGCATGGAAATTGCACAATAAGCCAAAAAGGCACCACGAGGACCAAAATTGGACCACGAGGCACCTCGAACCTCAAAACTTAATAGTTCTCCAAGAATTATGGTTTTTTATGCATAAGAATGCACCAGGGATCACGGAGCACCAAAACCCAAAAGTCTTATTTTCGCACGAAAATTGCACAAATGGCCGAAAATGCATCACCGGCACCAAAATTGGACCACGAGGCACCACGGACCTCAAAATTGAAAAGTCTTCTGAGCTTTATGATTTTTTATGCATAAGAATGCACCATGGATCACGGTGCACCAAAACCCAAAAGTCTTATTTTTGCACGAAAATTGCACAATAGGCCAAAAAGGCACCACGAGGACCAAAATTGGACCACGGGGCACCTCGGACCTCAAAACTTAATAGTTCTCTGAGAATTATGGATTTTTATGCATAAGAATGCACCAGGGATCATGGGGCGCCAAAATCCAAAAGTCTTATTTTCGCACAAAAATTTCACAAATGGCCGAAAATGCACCACCGACACCAAAATTGGCCCGCGGGGCACCATGGACGTCAAAACTGAAAAGTGTTCCGAGCATTATGGTTTTTTATGCATAGGAATGCACCACGAATCACGGGGCATCAAATCCCACAAGTCTTACTTTCGCACGATAATTGCACAATAGGCGAAAAATGCACCACGGGTACCAGAATTGGACCACGGGCCACCTCGAACCTCAAAACTGAAAAGTTTTCTGAGCATTATGGTTTCTTATGCATAAGAATGCACCAGGGATCACGGAGCACCAAAATCCAAAAGTCTTATTTTCGCACGAAAATTGGACAAATGGCCGAAAATGCAACACCGGCACCAAAATTGGACCACGAGGCACCACGGACCTCAAAACTGAAAAGTGTTCAAAGTATTATGGTTTTTTATGCATAGGAATGCACCAGGAATCATGGGGCATCAAATCCCAAATATCTTACTTTCGCACGAAAATTGCACAATAGGCGGAAAATGCACCACGGGTACCAAAATTGGACCACGGGCCACCTCGGACCTCAAAACTGAAAAGTTTTCTGAGCATTATGGGTTTTTATGCATAATAATGCACCAGGGATCACGGGGCACCAAAACCCAAAAGTCTTATTTTCGCACGAAAATTGCACGACTGGCCGAAAATGCAATAGAGGCACCAAAATTGGACCAGGAGGCACCACGGACCTCAAAACTGAAAAGTGATCAGAGTATTTATGGTTTTTTCTGCATAGGAATGCACAAGGAATCATGGGGCATCAAATCCCAAAAGTCTTACTTTCGCACGAAAATTGTACAATAGGCAGAAAATGCACTACCATTACCAAAATTGGACCACGGGCCACCTCAGACCTCAAAACTGAAAAGTTTTCCGAGCATTATGGTTTTTTATGCATAAGAATGCACCAGGGATCAAGGGGCACCAAAACCCAATAGTCTTATTTTCGCACGAAAATTGCACAATTGGCCGAAAATGCACCACCAACACCAAAATTGGCCCACGGGGCACCATGGACCTCAAAACTGAAAAGTGTTCCGAGTATTATGGTTGTTTATGCATAGGAATGCACCAGGAATCACGGGGCATCAAATCCCAAAAGACTTACTTTCGCACAAAAATTGCACAATAGGCGGAAAATGCACCACGGGTACCAGAATTGGACCACGGGCCACCTCGGACCTCAAAATTGAAAAGCTTTCCGAGCATTTTGTTTTTTATGCATAAGAATGCACTAGGGATCACGAGGCACCAAAACCCAAAAGTCTTATTTTCGCATGAAAATTGCACAAATGGCCGAATATGCACCACCGACACCAAAATTGGACCACGAGGCACCACAGACCTCAAAACTGAAAAGTCTTCTTCGCTTTACGATTTTTTATGCATAAGAATGCACCGGGGATAATGGGGCACCAAAACCCAAAAGTCTTATTTTCGCATGAAAATTGCACAATAGGCTGAAAAGGCACCACAAGAACCAAAATTGGACCACGGGGCACCTCGGACCTCAAAACTTAATAGTTCTCCGAGCATTATGGTTTTTTATGCATAAGAATGCACCAGGGATCACGGGGCACCAAAACCCAAAAGTATTATTTTCGCACGAAAATTTCAAAAATAGACGAAAATGCACCACCGGCACCAGAATTGGACCACGGGCCTCAAAACTGAAAAGTGTTCCAAGCATTATTGTATTTTATTCATAAGAAGGCACCAGGGATGACGGGGCACCAAAACCTAAAAGTCTTAATTTCACACGAAAATTGCACAAATGACGGAAAATGCACCACCGGCACCCAAATTGGACCACGGGGAACCACATACCTCAAAACTGAAAAGTGGTCCAACCATTATGGTTTTTTATGCATAAGAATGCACCAGGGATCACGTGGTGCCAAAATCCAAAAGTCTTATTTTCGCACGAAAATTGCACAATGGGCCGAAAATACACCACGCGCACCAAATTTGGACAACGGGGCACCTCAGACCTCAAAACTTAAAAGTTCTCCTAGCATTATGATTTTTTATGCATAAGAATGCACCAGGGATCATAGGGCACCAAAACCCAAAAGTCTTATTTTTGCACAAAAAATTTCACAAATGGCCGAAAATGCACCACCGGCCCCAAAATTGAAAAGTGTTCAGAGTATTATGGTTTTTCATGCATAAAAATGCACCAGGAATCATGGGGCATCAAATCCCAAAAGTCTTACTTTCGCACGAAAATTGCACAATAGGCGGAAAATGCACCACGGGTACCAAAATTGGACCACGGGCCACCTCAGACTTCAAAACTAAAAAGTTTTCTGAGTATTATGATTTTTTATACATAAGAATGTACCAGGGATCACGGGGCACCAAAACCCAAAAGTCTTATTTTCGCACGAAAATTGTACAACTGGCCGCAAATGCACCACCAGCACCAAAATTGGACCACGAGGCACCACAGACCTCAAAACTGAAAAGTCTTATGAGCTTTATGATTTTTTATGCATAAAAATGCACCAGGATCATGGTGCACCAAAACCCAAAAGTCTTATTTTCGCACGAAAATTGCACAATAGGCCGAAAAGGCACCACGAGGACCAAAATTGGACCTCGGGGCACCTCGGACCTCAAAACTTAATAGTTCTCCAAGAATTATGGTTTTTTATGCATAAGAATGCACCAGGGATCACGGGACGCCAAAACCCAAAAGTCTTATTTTCGCACGAAAATTGCACAATGTTCGAAAATGCTCCACGGGCACCAAAATTGGACCACGGTGCACCTCGGACCTCAAAACAGAAAAGCTCTCCTAGAATTATGATTTTTTATGCATAAGAATGCACCAGAGATCATAGGGCACCAAAACCCAAAAGTCTTATTTTCGCACAAAAATTTCACAGTTGGTCGAAAATGCACCACAGGCACAAAAATTGGACCACGGGGATCCTCGGACCTCAAAAATTAAAAGTTCTCCTAGCATTATGGTTTTTTATGCATAAAAATGCACCTGGGATCACGAGGCACCAAAACCCAAAAGTCTTCTTTTCACACGAAAATTGTAGAATAGGCCGAAAATGGACCACGAGCACCAAAATTGGACCACGGGGCAGCTCAGACCGCAAAACTGAAAAGTGCTCTGAGCATTTTGGTTTTTTATGCATAAGAATGCACCAGGGATCACGGGGCACCTAAACCCAAAAGTCTTATTTTCACACAAAGATTGAACAAATGGTCGAAAATGCATTACCGGCTCCAAAATTGGACAACGGGGCACCATAAACCTCAAAATTGAAAAGTATTCCTAGCATTATGGTTTTTTATGCATAAGAATGCACCAGGGATCACAGGGCACCAAAACCCAAAAGTCTTATTTTCACACGAGAATTTCACAAATAGCCGAAAATGCACCACTGGCACCAAAATTGGACCACAGAGCACCACAGACCTCAAAACTGAAAAGTGCTCCAAGCATTACGGTTTTTTCTACATAAGAATGCACCAGGGATCACGGGGCACCAAAACCCAAAAGTCTTATTTTCGCACGAAAATTTCACAAATGGCAGAAAATGCATCACCGGCACAAAAATTGGACCATAGGGCACCACAAACCTCTAAATTGAAAAGTGTTCCAACCATTATGGTTTTTTATGTATATGAATGCACCAGTGATCACGGGGCACCAAAATCCAAAAGTCTTATTTTTGCACAAAAATTGCACAATGGGTCGTAAATGCACCACGTGCACCAAAATTGGACCACGGGGAACCTCGGACCTCAAAACTTAAAAGTAATCCGAACTTTATGGTTTTTTATGCATAAGAATGCACCAGGGATCATAGGGCACCAAAACCCGAAAGTCTTATTTTCGCAAGAAAATTTCACAAATGGCCGAAAATGCACCACAGGAACCAAAGTTGGAAGACTAGGCACCACGGACCTCAAAACTGAAAAGTGCTTCAAGCATTTTTGTTTTTTATGCATAAGAATGCTCCAGGGATCATGGGGCACCAAAACCCAAAACTCTTATTTTCGCACGAAAATTGCACAATGGGCCGGAAATGCACCACGGGCACAAAAATTGGACCGCAGGGCACCTCAGACCTCAAAAATTAAAAGTGCTCCGAGCATTATGATTTTTATGCATAAGAATGCACCAGGGATCACAGGGCACCACAAGCCAAAAGTCTTATTTTCGCATGAAAATTGCACAATGGGCCGAAAATGCACCACGGGCACCAAAATTGGACCACGGGGCAACTCGGACCTCAAAATTGAAAAGTCCTTCGAGAATTACGGTTTTTAATGCATAAGAATGAACCAAGGTTCACGGGGCACCATAACCCAAAAGTCTTATTTTCGCACGAAAATTGCACAAATTACCGAAAATGCACCACCGACACCAAAATTGGATCACGAGGCACCACGGACCTGAAAATTGAAAAGTCTTCTGAGCTTTATGATTATTTATGCATAAGAATGCAACAGGGATCACGGTGCACAAAAACCCAAAAGTCTTATTTTCGCACGAAAATTGCACAATAGGCCGAAAAGGCACCACGAGGACCAAAATTGGACCACGGGGCACCTCGGACCTCAAAAATTAATAGTTCTCCGAACATTATGGTTTCTTATGAGTAAGAATGCACCAGGGATCATGAGGCACCAAAACAAAAAAGTCTTTTTTTTGCACGAAAATTGCACAATAGGCCGAAAATGCAACACCGACACCAAAATTGGACCACGAGGCACCACAGACCTCAAAACTGAAAAGTCTTCTGAGTTTTATGATTTTTTTTGCATAAGAATGCACCAGGGATCACGGTGTACCAAAACCCAAAAGTCTTATTTTCACACGAAAATTGCACAATGGGCCGAAAATGCACCACGGGCACCAAAATTGGACCACGGCGCACCTCGAACCTCAAAACTGAAAAGTGCTCCGAGCATTATGGTTTTTTATGCATAAGAACGAACCAAGGATCACGGGGCACCATAACCCAAAAGTCTTATTTTCGCACGAAAATTGCACAAATGGCCGAAAATGCATTTCCGGCACCAAAATTGGACCATGCGGCACCATAGACCTCAAAATTGAATAGTGTTATGAGCATTATGGTTTTTCTATGCAGAAGAATGCACCTGGGATCACGGGGCACCAAAACCCAAAAGTCTTATTTTCACACGAAAATTGCACAAATGGCCAAAAATGCATTACAGGCACCAACATTGGACCACGGGGCACCATAAATCTGAAAACTGAAAAGTGTTCCGAGCATTATGGGTTTTTATGCATAAGAATGCACCAGGGATCACAGGGCACGAAAACCCAAAATGAAAAGTGTTCCAGGCATTATGGTTTTTAATGCATAACAATGCACAAGGGATCACGGGGCACCAAAGCCAAAAAGTCTTATTTTCTCACGAAAACAATGGGCCGAAAATGCAGCACGGCCACAAAAATTGGACCACGGGGCACCTCGAACCTCAAAACTTAAAAGTGTTCTGACCTTTATGGTTTTTTATACATAAGAATGCACCAGAGATCGTGGGGCACCAAAACCCAAAAGTCTTATTTTCGCACGAAAATTGCACAACGGGCCGAAAATGCACCACGGGCACCAAAATTGGACCACGGGGCACCTCGGACCTCAAAACTGAAAAGTCCTCATAGCATTATAGTTTTTTTATGCATAAAAATTGCACAAGGGATCACGAGGCACAAAATCCCAAAAACCTTATTTTCGCAGGAAAATTTCACAAAGGGCTGAAAATGCACCACCGGCACCAAAATTGGACCACGAGGCACCAAGGACCTCAAAACTGAAAAGTCTTTTGAGCGTTATGATTTTTAATGCACAAGAATGCACCAGGGATCACGGTGCACCAAAACCCAAAAGTGTTATTTTTGCACGAAAATTGCACAATAGGCTGAAAATGCACCACGGGTACCAAAATGGACCAAGGGGCAGCTCACACCCCAAAACTGAAAAGTACTTCGAGCATTATCATTTTTTATGCATAAGAATGCACCAGGGATGATGGGGCACCAAAACCCAAAAGTCTTATTTTCACACGAAAATTGCACAAATGGCCGAAAATGCATTACTGCCACCAACATTGGACCACAAGGCACCATGAACCTCAAAACTGAAAGGTGTTCCAAGCATTATCATTTTTTATGCATAAGAATGCACCAGGGATCACGGGGCACCAAAACCCAAAAGTCTTATTTTCGCACGAAAATTGCACAATCGGCCGAAAATGCACCACGTGCACCAAAGTTGGACCACGGGGCACCTCGGACCTCAAAACTTAAAAGTGTTCTGAACATTATTGTTTTTTATGCATAAGAATGCACCAGGGATCATGTGGCACCAAAACCCAAAAGTCTTATTTTCGCACAAAAATTGCACAATGGCACGAAATTGCACGACGTGCACCAAAATTAGGCCACGGGGCACCCCGGACCTCAAAATTGAAATGTACTCCAAGCATTATGGTTTTTTATGCATAAGAATGCACCAGGGATGACAGGGCGCCAAAACCAAAAAGTCTTATTTTCGCACGAAAATTGCACAAATGGCCGAAAATGCACCACGGGCCCCAAAATTGGACCACGGGGCACCTCAGACCTCAAAATTGAAAAGTGCTACGAGCATTATGGTTTTTTATGCATAAGAATGCACCAGGTATCACGGGGCACCAAAAGTCTTATTTTTGCACGAAAATTGCACAATGGGCCGAAAATGCTGCACGGGCACCAAAATTAGACGACGGGGCTCCTCGGACCTCAAAACTGAAAAGTGCTCCGAGCATTATGGTTTTTTTATGCATAAGAATGCACCTGGGATCATGGGGCACCAAAACCCAAAAGTCTTATTTTCACACGAAAATTGCACAAATGGCCAAAAATGCATTACTGGCACCAACATTGGACCACGGGGCACCATAAACCTGAAAATTGAAAAGTGTTCCGAGCATTATGGGTTTTTATGCATAAGAATGCACCAAGGATCACAGGGCACGAAAACCCAAAAGTCTTATTTTCGCACGAAAATTGCACAATGGCTCGACAATGCACCACGGGCACAAAAATTTGAGCACAGGGCATCTCGGACCTCAAAACTGAAAAGTGGTTCGAATATTATGGTTTTTTATGCATAAGAATGCACCAAGGATCACAGGCCACCAAAACCCAAAAGTTTTATTTTCGCACGAAAATTGCACAATGGGCCGAAATTGTGCACCACAGGCACCAAAATTGGACCACGAGGCACCTCGGACCTAAAAAACGAAAAGTGTTCCAGGCATTATGGTTTTTAATGCATAACAATGCACAAGGGATCATGGGGCACCAAAGCCAAAAAGTCTTATTTTCTCACGAAAACAATGGGCCGAAAATGCAGCACGGCCACAAAAATTGGACCACGGGGCACCTCGAACCTCAAAACTTAAAAGTGTTCTGACCTTTATGGTTTTTTATACATAAGAATGCACCAGAGATCGTGGGGCACCAAAACCCAAAAGTCTTATTTTCGCACGAAAATTGCACAACGGGCCGAAAATGCACCACGGGCACCAAAATTGGACCACGGGGCACCTCGGACCTCAAAACTGAAAAGTCCTCATAGCATTATAGTTTTTTTATGCATAAAAATTGCACAAGGGATCACGAGGCACAAAATCCCAAAAACCTTATTTTCGCAGGAAAATTTCACAAAGGGCTGAAAATGCACCACCGGCACCAAAATTGGACCACGAGGCACCAAGGACCTCAAAACTGAAAAGTCTTCTGAGCGTTATGATTTTTAATGCACAAGAATGCACCAGGGATCACGGTGCACCAAAACCCAAAAGTGTTATTTTTGCACGAAAATTGCACAATAGGCTGAAAATGCACCACGGGTACCAAAATGGACCAAGGGGCAGCTCACACCCCAAAACTGAAAAGTACTTCGAGCATTATCATTTTTTATGCATAAGAATGCACCAGGGATGATGGGGCACCAAAACCCAAAAGTCTTATTTTCACACGAAAATTGCACAAATGGCCGAAAATGCATTACTGCCACCAACATTGGACCACAAGGCACCATGAACCTCAAAACTGAAAGGTGTTCCAAGCATTATCATTTTTTATGCATAAGAATGCACCAGGGATCACGGGGCACCAAAACCCAAAAGTCTTATTTTCGCACGAAAATTGCACAATCGGCCGAAAATGCACCACGTGCACCAAAGTTGGACCACGGGGCACCTCGGACCTCAAAACTTAAAAGTGTTCTGAACATTATTGTTTTTTATGCATAAGAATGCACCAGGGATCATGTGGCACCAAAACCCAAAAGTCTTATTTTCGCACAAAAATTGCACAATGGCACGAAATTGCACGACGTGCACCAAAATTAGGCCACGGGGCACCCCGGACCTCAAAATTGAAATGTACTCCAAGCATTATGGTTTTTTATGCATAAGAATGCACCAGGGATGACAGGGCGCCAAAACCAAAAAGTCTTATTTTCGCACGAAAATTGCACAAATGGCCGAAAATGCACCACGGGCCCCAAAATTGGACCACGGGGCACCTCAGACCTCAAAATTGAAAAGTGCTACGAGCATTATGGTTTTTTATGCATAAGAATGCACCAGGTATCACGGGGCACCAAAAGTCTTATTTTTGCACGAAAATTGCACAATGGGCCGAAAATGCTGCACGGGCACCAAAATTAGACGACGGGGCTCCTCGGACCTCAAAACTGAAAAGTGCTCCGAGCATTATGGTTTTTTTATGCATAAGAATGCACCTGGGATCATGGGGCACCAAAACCCAAAAGTCTTATTTTCACACGAAAATTGCACAAATGGCCAAAAATGCATTACTGGCACCAACATTGGACCACGGGGCACCATAAACCTGAAAATTGAAAAGTGTTCCGAGCATTATGGGTTTTTATGCATAAGAATGCACCAGGGATCACAGGGCACGAAAACCCAAAAGTCTTATTTTCGCACGAAAATTGCACAATGGCCCGACAATGCACCACGGGCACAAAAATTGGACCATAGGGCATCTCGGACCTCAAAACTGAAAAGTGGTTCGAATATTATGGTTTTTTATGCATAAGAATGCACCAAGGATCACAGGCCACCAAAACCCAAAAGTTTTATTTTCGCACGAAAATTGCACAATGGGCCGAAATTGTGCACCACAGGCACCAAAATTGGACCACGGGGCACCTCGGACCTAAAAAACAAAAAGTGTTCCAGGCATTATGGTTTTTAATGCACAATGCATAAGGGATCACGGGGCACCAAAGCCCAAAAGTCTTATTTTCTCAATAAAATTGCACAATGGGCTGAAAATGCAGCACGGCCACAAAAATTGGACCACGGGGCACCTCGAACCTCAAAACTTAAAAGTGTTCTGACCTTTATGGTTTTTTATACATAAGAATGCACCAGAGATCGTGGGGCACCAAAACCCAAAAGTCTTATTTTCGCACGAAAATTGCACAACAGGCCGAAAATGCACCACGGGCACCAAAATTGGACCACGGGGCACCTCGGACCTCAAAACTGAAAAGTCCTCATAGCATTATAGTTTTTTTATGCATAAAAATTGCCCAAGGGATCACGGGGCACATAAACCCAAAAACCTTATTTTCGCAGGAAAATTTCACAAAGGGCTGAAAATGCACCACCGGCACCAAAATTGGACCACGAGGCACCAAGGACCTCAAAACTGAAAAGTCTTTTGAGCGTTATGATTTTTAATGCATAAGAATGCACCAGGGATCACGGTGCACCAAAACCCAAAAGTGTTATTTTCGCACGAAAATTGCACAATAGGCTGAAAATGCACCACGGGCACCAAAATGGACCAAGGGGCAGCTCAAACCCCAAAACTGAAAAGTACTTCGAGCATTATCATTTTTTATGCATAAGAATGCACCAGGGATGATGGGGCACCAAAACCCAAAAGTCTTATTTTCGCACGAAAATTGCACAATGGCCCGACAATGCACCACGGGCACAAAAATTGGACCATAGGGCATCTCGGACCTCAAAACTGAAAAGTGGTTCGAATATTATGGTTTTTTATGCATAAGAATGCACCAAGGATCACAGGCCACCAAAACCCAAAAGTTTTATTTTCGCACAAAAATTGCACAATGGGGCGAAATTGTGCACCACAGGCACCAAAATTGGACAACGGGTCACCTCGGACCTAAAAAACGAAAAGTGTTCCAGGCATTATGGTTTTTAATGCATAACAATGCACAAGGGATCACGTGGCACCATAGCCCAAAAGTCTTATTTTCTCACGAAAATTGCACAATGGGCCGAAAATGCACCACGGCCACAAAAATTGTACCACCGGGCACCTCGAACCTCAAAACTTAAAAGTGTTCTGACCTTTATGGTTTTTTATACATAAGAATGCACCAGAGATCGTGGGGCACCAAAACCCAAAAGTCTTATTTTCGCACGAAAATTGCACAATGGGCCGAAAATGCACCACGGGCACCAAAATTGGACCACGGGGCACCTCGGACCTCAAAACTGAAAGGTCCTCATAGCATTATAGTTTTTTATGCATAAAAATTGCACAAGGGATCACGGGGCACAAAATCCCAAAAACCTTATTTTCGCAGCAAATTTCACAAAGGGCTGAAAATGCACCACCGGCACCAAAATTGGACCACGAGGCACCAAGGACCTCAAAACTGAAAAGTCTTCTGAGCGTTATGATTTTTAATGCACAAGAATGCACCAGGGATCACGGTGCACCAAAACCCAAAAGTGTTATTTTCGCACGAAAATTGCATAATAGGCTGAAAATGCACCACGGGCACCAAAATGGACCAAGGGGCAGCTCAAACCCCAAAACTGAAAAGTACTTCGAGCATTATCATTTTTTATGCATAAGAATGCACCAGGGATGATGGGGCACCAAAACCCAAAAGTCTTATTTTCACACGAAAATTGCACAAATGGCCGAAAATGCATTACTGCCCCCAACATTGGACCACAAGGCACCATGAACCTCAAAATCGGAAGGTGGTCCAAGCATTATCATTTTTTATGCATAAGAATGCACCAGGGATCACGGGGCACCAAAACCCAAAAGTCTTATTTTCGTACGAAAATTGCACAATGGGCCAAAAATGCACCACGTGCACCAAAGTTGGACCACGGGGCACCTCGGACCTCAAAACTTAAAAGTGTTTTGAACATTATTATTTTTTATGCATAAGAATGCACCAGGGATCATGTGGCACCAAAACCCAAAAGTCTTAGTTTCGCACAAAAATTGCAGAATGGCACGAAAATGCACGACGTGCACCAAAATTAGACCACGGGGCACCCCGGACCTCAAAATTGAAATGTACTCCAAGAATTATGGTTCTTTATGCATAAGAATGCACCAGGGATGACAGGGCACCAAAACCAAAAAGTCTTATTTTCGCATGAAAATTGCACAAATGGCCGAAAATGCACCACGGGCCCCAAAATTGGACCACGGGGCACCTCAGACCTCAAAATTGAAAAGTGCTACGAGCATTATGGTTTTTTATGCATAAGAATAAACCAGGTATCACGGGGCACCAAAACCCAAAAGTCTTATTTTTGCACGAAAATTGCACGATGGGCCAAAAATGCTGCACCGGCACCAAAATTAGACGACGGGGCACCTCGGACCTCAAACCTGAAAAGTGCTATGAGCATAATGGTTTTTTTTATGCATAAGAATGCACCTGGGATCACGGGGCACCAAAACCCAAAAGTCTTATTTTCACACGAAAATTGCACAAATGGCCAAAAATGGATTACTGGCACCAACATTGGACCACGGGGCACCATAAACCTGAAAACTGAAAAGTGTTCCGAGCATTATGGGTTTTTATGCATAAGAATGCACCAGGGATCACAGGGCACGAAAACCCAAAATCTTATTTTCGCACGAAAATTGCACAATGGCTCGACAATGCACCACGGGCACAGAAATTGGACCACAGGGCATCTCGGACCTCAAAACTGAAAAGTGGTTCGAATATTATGGTTTTTTATGCATAAGAATGCACCAAGGATCACAGGCCACCAAAACCCAAAAGTTTTATTTTCGCACGAAAATTGCACAATGGGCCGAAAATGTGCACAACTGGTACCAAAATTGGACCACGGGGCACCTCGGACCTAAAAAATGAAAAGTGTTCCAGGCATTATGGTTTTTAATGCATAACAATGCACAAGGGATCACGGGGCACCAAAGCGCAAAAGTCTTATTTTCTCACGAAAATTGCACAATGGGCCCAAAATGCACCACGGCCACAAAAATTGGACCACGGGGCACCTCGAACCTCAAAAATTAAAAGTGTTCTGACCTTTATGGTTTTTTATACATAAGAATGCACCAGAGATCGTGGGGCACCAAAACCCAAAAGTCTTATTTTCGCACGAAAATTGCACAATGGGCCGAAAATGCACCACGGGCACCAAAATTGGACCACGGGGCACCTCGGACCTCAAAACTGAAAAGTCCTCATAGCATTATAGTTTTTTATGCATAAAAATTGCACAAGGGATCACGGGGTACAAAAACCCAAAAACCTTATTTTCGCAGGAAAATTTCACAAAGGGCTGAAAATGCACCACCGGCACCAAAATTGGACCACGAGGCACCAAGGACCTCAAAACTGAAAAGTCTTCTGAGCGTTATGATTTTTAATGCACAAGAATGCACCAAGGATCACGGTGCACCAAAACCCAAAAGTGTTATTTTCGCACCAAAATTCCACAATAGGCTGAAAATGCACCACGGGCACCAAAATGGACCAAGGGGCAGCTCAGACCCCAAAACTGAAAAGTACTTCGACCATTATCATTTTTTATGCATAAGAATGCACCAGGGATGATGGGGCACCAAAACCCAAAAGTCTTATTTTCACACGAAAATTGGACAAATGGCCGAAAATGCATTACTGCCACCAACATTGGACCACAAGGCACCATGAACCTCAAAACTGAAAGGTGTTCCAAGAATGATCATTTTTTATGCATAAGAATGCACCGGGGATTACGGGGCACCAAAACCCAAAAGTCTTATTTTCGCACGAAAATTGCACAATCGGCCGAAAATGCACCACGTGCACCAAAGTTGGACCACGGGGCACCTCGGACCTCAAAACTTAAAAGTGTTCTGAACATTATTGTTTTTTATGCATAAGAATGCACCAGGGATCATGTGGCACCAAAACCCAAAAGTCTTATTTTCGCAAAAAAATTGCACAATGGCACGAAAATGCACGACGTGCACCAAAATTAGACCACGGGGCACCCCGGACCTCAAAATTGAAATGTACTCCAAGCATTATGGTTTTTTATGCATAAGAATGCACCAGGTATCACAGGGTACCAAAATCCAAAAGTCTTATTTTCGCACGAAAATTGCATAATGGGCCGAAAATGCTGCACCGGCACCAAAATTAGACAACGGGGCACCTCGAACCTCAAAACTGAAAAGTGCTCCGAGCATTATGGTATTTTTTGCATCAGAATGCACCAGTGATCACGGGGCACCAAAACAAAAAAGTCATATTTTCTTACAAAATTGTACAATGGGCCAAAAATGCACCACGAGCACCAAAATTGAACCACGGGGCACCACGCACATCAAAACTGAAAAGTTTTCCTAGCATTAAGGTTTTTTATGTGTAAGAATGCACCAGGGATCACGGGGAACCAAAACCCATAAGTCTTATTTTCGCAGGAGAATTGTACAAATGGCTGAAATTGCACCACGGGCACCAAAATTGCACCACGGGGCACCACGCACCTCAAAACTGAAAAGTTTTCCGAGCATTATGGTTTTTTATGCATAAGAATGAACCAGGGATCACGGGGCACCAAAACCCAAAAGTCTTATTTTCGCACGAAAATTGCACAAATGGCTGAAAATGCACCACCGGCACCAAAATTGGACCACGGGGCACCACGCACCTCAAAACTGAAAAATGTTCCAAGCATTATGGTTTTTTATGCATAAGAATGCAACAGGGATCACGGGGCATCAAAACCCAAAAGTCTTATTTTTGCACAAAAATTGCACAATGGGCCGAAAATGCACCACGGGCACAAAAATTGGACCACGGGGCACCTCGGACCTTAAAACTGAAAAGTTCTCCAAGCATTGTGGTTTTTTATGCATAAGAATGCACCAGGGATCACGGGGCACCAAAAACCAAATGTCTTTTTTTTGCACGAGAATTGTACAAATGCCCGAAAATTCACCACCGGCACCAAAATCGATCTACAGGGCACCCCGGACCTCAAAACTGAAAAGTGTTCTGAGCATTAAGGTTTTTTATGCATAAGAATGCACCAGGGATCACGTGGAACCAAAACCCAATAGTCTTATTTTCGAACGAAAATTGCACAAATGGCCGAAAATGCACCACAGGCTCAAAAATTGGACCATGGGGCACCACGGACCTCAAAATTGAAAGTGTTCCAAGCATTATGTTTTTTTATGCATAACAATGCACCACGGATCATGGGGCACCAAAACCCAAAAGTCTTATTTTCGCACGAAAACTGCACATTGGGCCAAAAATACACCACGGGCACCAAAATTGGACCACGGGGCACCTCGGACCTCATTACTTAAAAGTGCTCTCAGCATTTTGGCTTTTTATGCATAAGAATTCACCACGGATCACGGGGCACCAAAACCCAAAAGTCTTATTTTTCACACGAAAATTGCACAAATGGTCGAGAATGCACCACCGATACCAAAATTGGACCATGGGGCACCACGTACCTCAAAACTGAAAAATGTTCGAAGCATTATGGTTTTTTATGCATAAGAATGCAACAGGGATCACGGGGCACGAAAACCCAAAAGTCATATTTTTGCACGAAAATTGCACAATGGGCCGAAAATGCACCACGGACACAAAAATTGGACCACGGGGCACCTCGGACCTCAAAACTGAAAAGTTCTCCGAGCATTGTGGTTTTTTATGCATAAGAATGCACTAGGGATGACGGGGCGCCAAAACCCAAATGTCTTATTTTCGCACGAAAATTGCACAAATGGCTGAAAATGCACCACCGGCACCAAAATTGGACCACGGGGCACCACGCACCTCAAAACTGAAAAATGTTCCAAGCATTATGCTTTTTTATGCATAAGAATGCAACAGGGATCACGGGGCACGAAAACCCAAAAGTCATATTTTTGCACGAAAATTGCACAATGGGCCGAAAATGCACCACGGGCACAAAAATTGGACCACGGGGCACCTCGGACCTCAAAACTGAAAAGTTCTCCGAGCATTGTGGTTTTTTATGCATAAGAATGCACTAGGGATCACGGGGCGCCAAAACCCAAATGTCTTATTTTCGCACGAAAATTGCACAAATGGCTGAAAATGCACCACCGGCACCAAAATTGGACCACGGGGCACCACGCACCTCAAAACTGAAAAATGTTCCAAGCATTATGCTTTTTTATGCATAAGAATGCAACAGGGATCACGGGGCACCAAAACCCAAAAGTCTTATTTTTGCACGAAAATTGCACAATGGGCCGAAAATGCCCCACGGGCACAAAAATTGGACCACGGGGCACCTCGGACCTTAAAACTGAAAAGTTCTCCAAGCATTGTGGTTTTTTATGCATAAGAATGCACCAGGGATCACGGGGCACCAAAACCCAAATGTCTTTTTTTTGCACGAGAATTGTACAAATGCCCGAAAATGCACCACCGGCACCAAAATCGATCTACAGGGCACCCCGGACCTCAAAACTGAAAAGTGTTCTGAGCATTAAGGTTTTTTATGCATAAGAATACACCAGGGATCACGTGGAACCAAAACCCAATAGTCTTATTTTCGAACGAAAATTGCACAAATGGCCGAAAATGCACCACAGGCTCAAAAATTGGACCATGGGGCACCACGGACCTCAAAATTGAAAGTGTTCCAAGCATTATGTTTTTTTATGCATAACAATGCACCACGGATCATGGGGCACCAAAACCCAAAAGTCTTATTTTCGCACGAAAACTGCACATTGGGCCAAAAATACACCACGGGCACCAAAATTGGACCATGGGGCACCTCGGACCTCATTACTTAAAAGTGCTCTGAGCATTTTGGCTTTTTATGCATAAGAATGCACCACGGATCACGGGGCACCAAAATCCAAAAGTCTTAGTTTCACACGAAAATTGCACAAATGGTCAAGAATGCACCACCGATACCAAAATTGGACCATGGGGCACCACGGACCTCAAAACTGAAAAATGTTCGAAGCATTATGGTTTTTTATGCATAAGAATGCAACACGAATCACGGGGCACCAAAACCCAAAAGTCATATTTTTGCACGAAAATTGCACAATGGGCCGAAAATGCACCACGGGCACAAAAATTGGACCACGGGGCACCTTGGACCTCAAAACTGAAAATTTCTCTGAGCATTGTGGTTTTTTATGCATAAGAATGCAGCAGGGATCACGGGGCATCAAAACCCAAATGTCTTATTTTTGCACGAAAATTTCACAAATGGCCGAAAATGCACCACCGGCACCAAAATCGAACTACAGGGCACCCCGTACCTCAAAACTGAAAAGTGTTCTGAGCATTATGATTTTTTATACATAAGAATGCACCAGGGATCACGTGGGACCAAAACCCAAAAGTCTTAGTTTCGCACGAAAATTGCACAAATGGCCGAAAATGCTCCACCGTCACCAAAATTGGACCACGGGGCACCAAGCACCTCAAAACTGAAAAGTCGTCCGAGCATTATAGTTTTTTAAGCATAAGAATACACCAGGAATCATGGGGCACCAAATCCCAAAAGTCTTATTTTCGCACGAAAATTGAAGAATGGGCCGAAAATGCACCACGGGCACCAAAATTGGACCACGGCGCACCACGCACCTCAAAACAGAAAGGTGTTCCGAGCATTATGGTTTTTTATGCATAAGAATGCACCAGGGATGACACTACACCAAAAACCTAACAGTCTTATTTCCGCACGAGAATTGCACAAATGGCTTAAAATGTACCACTGGCACAAAAATTGGAGCACGAGGCACCACGCACCTCAAAACTGAAAGTGTTCCGAGCATTATGGTTTCTTATGCATAAGAATGCACCAGGGATCACGGGGCACCGAAACCCAAAAATCTTATTTTCTCACGATAATTGCAGAATGGGCCGAAAATGCTGCACCGGCACCAAAATTAGACCACGGGGCATCTCGGACCTCAAAACTAAAAAGTGCTCCGAGGATCATTGTTTTTTGTGCATCAGAATGCACCATTGATCACGGGGCACCAAAACACAAAAGTCATATTTTCGCACGAAATTGCACAATGGGCCGACAATGAACCACGGGCACCAAAATTGGACCAAGGGGCACCACGGACCTCAAAACAGAAAAGTGTTCTTAGCATTATGGTTTTTTATGCATAAGAATGCACCAAGGATCACGGGGCACCAAAACCCAAAAGTCTTATTTTCGCACGAAAATTGCACAAATGGTCGAAAATTCACCACCGGCACCAAATTTGGACCACGGGGCACCATGTACCTCAAAACTGAAAAGTCGTTCGAGCATTATAAATTTTTTATGCATAAGAGTCCACCAGGAATCACGGGGCACCAAATCCCAAAAGTGATATTTTCGCACAAAAATTGCAGAATGGGCCGAAAATGTGTTCCGAGCATTACGGTCTTTTATGCATAAGAATGCACCAGGGATGATGGGTCACCAACACCAAAAAGACTTATTTTCGAACGAAAATTGCACATTGAGCCAAAAATGCACCACGTGCACCAAAATTGGACCACGGAGCACCTCGGACCTCATTGCTTAAAAGTGCTCTGAGCATTATGGCTTTTTATGCATAAGAATGCACCACGGATCACGGGGCACCAAAACCCAAGAGTCTAATTTTCAAACGAAAATTGCACAAATGACCGAAAATGCACCACAGACACAAAAATTGGACCATGGGGCACCACGGACCTCAAAACTGAAAAGTGTTCCAAGCATTAAGTTTTTTTATACATAAGAATGCACCTTGGATCACGGGGCACCAAAACCCAAAAGTCTTATTTTCGTACGAAAACTTCACATTGGGCCAAAAATGCACCACGGGCACCAAAATTGGACCACGGGACACCTCGGACCTCATTACTTAAAAGTGCTCTGAGCATTAAGGCTTTTTATGCATAAGAATGCACCACGGATCACAGGGCACCAAAACCAAAAAGTCTCATTTTCACACGAAAATTGCACAAATGGTCGAAAATGCACCACCGATACCAAAATTGTACCATGGGGCACCACGGACCTCAAAACTGAAAAATGTTCGAAGCATTATGGTTTTTTATGCATAAGAATGCAACAGGGATCACGGGGCACCGAAACCCAAAAGTCTTATTTTTGCACGAAAATTGCACAATGGGCCGAAAATGCACCACGGCCACAAAAATTGGACCACGGGGCACCTCGGACCTCAAAACTGAAAAGTTCTCCGAGCATTGTGGTTTTTTATGCATAAGAATTCACTAGGGATCACGGGGCGCCAAAACCCAAATGTCTTATTTTTGCACGAAAATTTCACAAATGGCCGAAAATGCACCACCGGCACCAAAATCGAACTACAGTGCACGCCGAACCTCAAAACTGAAAAGTGTACCCTACCACGCAACGGCCGTCGTGTGGGACGTCTGTTTGCGTTGGGGTAACGATGTGTGACACCCAGGCAGGCGTGCCCTCTGCCTAAATGGCTTCGGGCGCAACTTGCAGAGCATTATGGTTTTTTATGCATAAGAATGCACCAGGGATCACGTGGGACCAAAACCCAAAACTCTTATTTTGGCACGAAAATTGCACAAATGGCCGAAAATGCACCACCGGCACCAAAATTGGACCACGGGGCACCACGGACCTCAAAACTGAAAAATGTTCGAAGCATTATGGTTTTTTATGCATAATAATGCACCAGGGATTACGGGGCACCAAAACCCAAAAGTCTTATTTTTGCACGAAAATTGCACAATGGGCCGAAAATGCACCACGTGCACAAAAATTGGACCACGGGGCACCTCGGACCTCAATACTTAAAAGTACTCTAAGCATTATGGCTTTTTATGCATAAGAATGCACCACGGATCACGGGGCACCAATACCCAAAAGTCTCATTTTCGCACGAAAATTCCACAATGGGCCAAAAATGCATCACAGGCACCAAAATCGTACCACGGGGCACCACAGACCTCAAAACTGAAAAGTGTTACAAGAATTATGGTTTTTTATGCATAAGAATGTACCAGGGATGACGGGGCACCAAAATCCAAAAGCCTTATTTTCGCAAGAAAGTTTCTCCGAGCATTGTGGTATTTTCACAAATGGTCGAAAATGCACCATCGGCCCCAAAATCGAACTACAGTGCACGCCGGACCTCAAAACTGAAAAGTGTTCCAAGCATTATGGTTTTTTATGCATAAGAGTGCACCAGGGATCACGTGGGACCAAAACCCAAAAGTCTTATTTTCGCACGAAAATTGCACAAATGGCCGAAAATGCACCACCGGCACCAAAATTGGACCACGGGACACCACGGACCTCAAAATAGAAAAGTGTTCTTAGCATTATGGTTTTTTATGGATAAGAATGCACCAGGGATCACGTGGGACCAAAACCCAAAACTCTTATTTTCGCACGAAAATTGCACAAATGGCCGAAAATGCACCACCGACACCAAAATTGGACCACGGGGCACCAAAACCCAAAAGTCTTATTTTTGCACGAAAATTGCACAATGGGCCGAAAATGCACCACGGGCACAAAAATTGGACCACGGGGCACCTCAGACCTCAATACTTAAAAGTACTCTAAGCATTATGGCTTTTTATGCATAAGAATGCACCACGGATCACGGGGCACCAATACCCAAAAGTCTCATTTTCGCACGAAAATTCCACAATGGGCCAAAAATGCACCACAGGCACGAAAATTGGACCACGAGGCACCACAGACCTCAAAACTGAAAAGTGTTACAAGAATTATGGTCTTTTATGCATAAGAATGTATCAGGGATGACAGGGCACCAAAATCCAAAAGCCTTATTTTCGCAAGAAAATTTCTCCGAGTATTGTGGTTTTTTCACAAATGGCCGAAAATGCACCACCGGCACCAAAATCGAACTACAGGGCACCACGGACCTCAAAATTGAAAAGTGTTCAAAGCATGATGGTTTTTCATGTATAAGCATGCACCAGGAATCACAGGGCACCAAAACCGAAAAGTATTATTTTCGCAAGAAAACTACACATTGGGCCTAAAATCCTCCACGGGCACCAAAATTGGACCATGGGGCACCTCGGAACTCACCACTTAAAAGTACTCTAAGCATTATGGCTTTTTATGCATAAGAATGCACCACGGATCACAGGGCACCAATACCCAAAAGTCTCATTTTCGCACGAAAATTCCACAATGGGCCAAAAATGCACCACAGGCACCAAAATTGGACGACAGGGCACCACAGACCTCAAAACTGAAAAGTGTTACAAGAATTACAGTTTTTTATGCATAAGAATGTACCAGCGATGACGGGGCACAAAAATCCAAAAGCCTTATTTTTGCAAGAAAATTTCTCCGAGCATTGTGGTTTTTTCACAAATGGCCGAAAATGCACCACCGGCACCAAAATCGAACTACAGGGCACCCCGGACCTCAAAACTGAAAAGTGTTCCGAGCATTATGGTTTTTTATGCATAAGAATGCACTAGGGATCACGTGGGACCCAAACCCAAAAGTCTTATTTTCGCACGAAAATTGCACAAATGGCCGAAAATGCACCACCGGCACCAAAATTGGACCACGGGGCACCAAGCACCTCAAAACTGAAAAGTCATCCGAGCATTATAGTGTTTTATACATAAGAATGCACCAGGAATCACGTGGCACTAAATCCCAAAAGTCTTATTTTTGCACGAAAAATGAAGAATGGGCCGAAAATGCACCACGGGCACCAAAATTGGACCACGGCGCACCATGGACCTCAAAACAGAAAAATGTTCCGAGCATTATGGTTTTTTATGCATAAGAAAGCACCAGAATTGGACCAATCGCTTATTTCCGCACGAGAATTGCACAAATCGCTTAAAATGTACCACTGGCACAAAAATTGGACCACGAGGCACCACACACCTCAAAACTGAAAGTGTTCCGAGCATTATGGTTCTTATGCATAAGAATGCACCAGGGATCATGGGGCACCAAAACCCAAAAATCTTATTTTCTCACGAAAATTGTAGAATGGGCCGAAAATGCTGCACCGGCACCAAAATTAGACCACGGGGCACCTCGGACCTCAAAACTGAAAAGTGCTCCGAGGATCATTGTTTTTTGTGAATCAGAATGCACCATTGATCACGGGGCACCAAAACACAAAAGTCATATTTTCGCACGAAATTGCACAATGGGCCGAAAATGCACCACGAGCACCAAAATTGGACCAAGGGGCACCACGAACCTCAAAACAGAAAAGTGTTCTGAGCATTATGGTTTTTTATACGTAAGAATGCACCAAGGATCACGGAGCACCAAAACCCAAAAGTCTTATTTTTGCACGAAAATGCACGAAAATTGCACAAATGGCTGAAAATTCAGCACCGGCACCAAAATTGGACCACGGGGCACCACGCACCTTAAAACTGAAAAGTCGTTCGAGCATTATAGTTTTTTATGCATAAGAATGCACCAGGAATCACGGGGCACCAAATCCCAAAAGTGATATTTTCGCACAAAAATTGCAGAATGGGCCGAAAATGCACCACGGGCACCAAAATAGGACCACGGGGCACCACAGACCTCAAAACAGAAAAGTGTTCCGAGCATTATGGTTTTTTATGCATAAGAATGCACCAGGGATGATGGGTCACCAACATCAAAAAGACTTATTTTCGAACGAAAATTCCACAAATGGCCGAAAATGCACCACCGGCACCAAAATCGAACTACAGTGCAAGCCGGACCTCAAAACTGAAAAGTGTTCCGAGCATTATGGTATTTTATGCATAAGAATGCAACAGGGATCACGTGGGACTAAAACCCAAAAGTCTTATTTTCGCACGAAAATTGCACAAATGGCCGAAAATGCACCACCGGCACCAAAATTGGATCACGGGGCACCAAGCACCTCAAAACTGAAAAGTCGTCCGAGCATTATAGTTTTTTATACATAAGAATGCACCAGGAATCATGTGGCACCAAATCCCAAAAGTCTTATTTTCGCACGAAAATTGAAGAATGGGCCGAAAATGCACCACGGGCACCAAAATTGGACCACGGCGCCCCACGGACCTCAAAACATAAAAGTGTTCCGAGCATTATGGTTTTTTATGCATAAGAATGCACCAGGGATGACACGACACCAAAATCTAACAGTCTTATTTCCGCACGAGAATTGCACAAATGGCCTAAAATGTACCACTGGCACAAAAATTAGACCACGAGACACCACGCACCTCAAAACTGAAAGTATTCCGAGCATTATGGTTTCTTATGCAGAAGAATGCACCAGGGATCACGAGGCACCAAAACCCAAAAATCTTATTTTCTCACGAAAATTGCAGAATGGGCCGAAAATGCTGCACCGACACCAAAATTAGACCAAGGGGCACCTCGGACCTCAAAACTAAAAAGTGCTCCGAGGATTATTGTTTTTTGTGCATCAGAATGCACCAGGGATCACGGGGCACCAAAACCTAAAAGTCTAACTTTCGCACGAAAATTCCCCAATGGGCTGAAAATGCACCACAGGCACCAAAATTGGACCACTGGGCACCACAGACCTCTAAGCTGAAATGTGTTTCGAACATTATGGTTTTCTATGCATATGAATGCACCAGGGATCATGGGGTACCAAAATCCAAAAGTCTTATTTTCGCACGAAAATGCACCACTGGCACTAAAATTGGGCCACGGGGCACCACGAACCTCAAAACTGAAAAGTGTTCCAAGAGTTATGGGTATTTATGCACAAGAATGCACCAGGGATGACGGGGCACCAAAACCCAAAAGTCTTATTTCCGCACGAAAATTTCACAAATGGCCGGAAATGCACCACGGGCACCAAATTTGGACCACGAGGCACCACAAACCTCAAAACTGAAAAGTGTTTCGAGCATTATGGTTTTTTATACATAAAACTGCACAAGGGATCACGGCACACCAAAACCCAAATGTGTTATTTTCGCACAAAAATTGCACAAATGGCCAAAAATGCACCATCGGCACCAAAATTGGACCACGGGGCACCAGGGACCTAAAAATTGAAAAGTGTTCCAAGCATTACGATTTTTATGCATAAGAATGCACCAGGGATCATGGGGCACCAAAACCCAAAAGTCTGATTTTTGCACGAAAACTGCACATTGGGCCTAAAATGCACCACGCACACCAAAATTGGACCACGGGGCACCTCGGACCTCAATACTTAAAAGTGCTCCCAGCATTATGCTTTTTAATGCATAAGACTGCACCATGGACCACGGGACACCAAAACCCAAAAGTCTTATTTTCACACGAAAATTGCACAAATGGCCGAAAATGCATCGCTGGCACAAAAATTGGACCGTGGGGTACCACGGACCTCAAAACAGAAAAGTGTTCCAAGCATTATGGTTTTTTGTGCATAAGAATGCACCAGGGATCACGGGGCACAAAAACCCAAAAGTCTTATTTTCACACGAAAATTTTACAAATGACCTAAAATGCACCACCGGCACCAAAATTGGACCACGGGGTACCACGGACCTCAAAACTGAAAAGTGTTCCGAGCATTATGGTTTTTATGCATAAGAAAGCACCAGGGATGACGGGGTACCAAAACCGAAAAGTCTTATTTTTCGCACGAAAATTCCACAAATGGCCGATAAGGCAACACTGGCACCAAAATTGGACCACGGGGAATCACAGACCTGAAAATTGAAAAGTGTTCCGAGCATGACGGTTTTGTATGCATAAGACTGCACCAGGGATCACGGGGCACCAAAACCCTAAAGTCTTATTTTCGCACGAAAATTGTACAATGGGCCAAAATTGCACCATGGGTACCAAAATTGGAGCACGGGGCACCTCGAACCTCAAAACTGAAAAGTGCTTCGAGCATTATGGTTTTTTATGCATAAGATTGCACCCGGGATCACGGGGCACCAAAACCCAAAAGTCTTATTTTCGCACGAAAATTGCACAAATGGACGAAAATGCACCACCAGCACAAAATTGGACCATGGGGCACTACGTACCTAAAAACTAAAAAGTATTCCAAGCATTATGGATTTTTATGCCTAAGAATGCACCAGGTATCATGGGGCACCAAAAGCCAAAAGTCTTATTTTTGCACGAAAACTGCACATTGGGCCTAAAATGCTCTACGAGCACCGAAATTGGAGCACGGGGCACCACTGACCTCAAGACTGAAAAGTGTTCCGAGCATTATCGATTGTTATGCATAATAATGCACCAGGGATCATGGGGCACCAAAACCCAAACGTATTATTTTTGCACGAAAATTGCACAAATACCCGAAAATGCACCAGCGGCACCAAAATTGGACCACGAGCTCCACGGATCTCAAAACTGAAAAGTGTTTCGAGAATTATGGTTTTTTATGCATAAGAATGCACCAGGGATCACGGGGCACCAAAACCCAAAAGTCTTACTTTCGTGCAAAAATTGCACAATGGGCCGAAAATGCACCACCGCCACCAAAATTGGACCACGGTACCCACGGATCTCAAAACTGAAAAGTGTTCCGAGCATTATGGTTTTTTATGCATAATAATGCACCAGGGATCACGGGGCGCCAAAACCCTAAAGTCTTATTTTCGCACGAAAATTGCACAAATGGCCGAAAATGCCTCACCGGCACAAAAAATGGACCACGGGGCACCCCGGACCTCAAAACTGAAAAGTGTTTGGAGCATTTTTTTTTTTTGCATAACAATGCACCAGGGATCACGGGGCACCAAAACCCAAAAGTCTTATTTTCGCACGAAAATTGCACAATGGGCCAAAATTGCACCACAAACACCAAAATTGGACCACGGGGCACCTCAAACCTCAATACTTAAAAGTGGTCCGAGCATTATGTTTTTTTATGCATATGAATGCACTAGGGATCACGGGGCACCAAAATCCAAAAGTCTTATTTTCACACGAAAATTGCACAAATGGTCGAAAATGCACCACCGGCACCAAAATTGGACCACGGGGCACCACGGACCACAAAACTGAAAAGAGTTCCAAGCATTATGGTTTTTTATGCATGAGAATGCACCAGGGATGACGGGGCACCAAAACCCAAAAGTCTTATTTTCGCCCGAAATTGCACAATGTCGTCGAAAATGCACCACGGGCACAAAAATTGGACCACGGAGCTCCTCGGATCTCAAAACTGAAAAGTGTTTTGAGCATTATGGTTTTTTATGCATAAGAATGCACTAGGGATCACAGGGCACCAAAACCCAAATGTCTTGTTTTAGCACGAAAATTGTACATATGGCCGAAAATGCATCCCTAACACGTAAATTGGACCATGGGGCACCACAGACATAAAGATTGAAAAGTGTTTCGTGTATTATAGTTTTTTATGCATAAGAATGCACCAAGGATCAGGGGCACCAAGGCCCAAAAGTCTTATTTTCGCACGAAAATTGCACAAATGCCCGAAAATGCATCGCCGGTACCAAAATGGAACCACGGAGCACCACAGACCTCAAAACTGAAAAGTGTTATGAGCATTATGGTTTTTTATGCATAAGAATGCACCACGGATCACGGGGTACCAAAACCCAAAAGTCTTATTTTTGCATGAAAATTGCACAATGGGCCGGAAATGCACCACATGCACGAAAATTGGACCACGGGGCACCTCAGACCTCAAAACTGAAAGGTTCTCCAAGCATTAAGGTTTTTAATGCATAAGAATGCACAATGGATCACGTGGCACCAAAACCCAAAAGTCTTATCTTGGCACAAAAATTGCACAATGTCGCCGAAAATGCACCACGGGCACCAAAATTGGACCACGGAGCACCTCGGATCTCAAAACTGAAAAGTGCTCCGAGCATTATGGTTTTTTATGCATAAGAATGCACCAGGGATCACGGGGCACCAAAACCCAAAAGTCTTATTTTCGCACAAAAATTGCACAAATAGCTGAAAATGCATCCCCGGCACCAAAATTGGACCACGGGGCACAACGGACCTCAAGACTGAAAGGTGTTCCGAGCATTATAGTTTTTTATGCATAAGAATGCACCAAGGATCACGGGGCACCAAAACCCAAAAGTCTTATTTTCGCATGAAAATTGCACAAATGCCCGAAAATGTACCACCGGCACCAAAATTGGACCACGGTCCCCACGGATCTCAAAACTGAAAGTGTTTCGAGCATTGTGGTTTTTTATGCAGAAGAATGGACCAGGGATCATGGGGCACCAAAACCCAAAAGTCTTATTTTCGCACGAAAATTGCACAATGGGCCGAAAATGCGCCACAGGCACCAAAGTTGGACCACGGGGCACCTCAGACCTCAAAACTGAAAAGTGCTCTGAGCATTATGGTTTTTTATGCATAAGAATGCACCAGGATTCACGGGGCATCAAAACCCAAAAGTCTTATTTTCGTACGAAAATTGCACAAATGGCCGAAAATGCACCCCCGACACCAAAGTTGGACCACGGGGCTCCAGGAACCTCAAGATAGAATAGTGTTCTGAGCATTATTATTTTTAAGCATAAGAATGCACCAAGGATCATGGGGCACCAAAACCCAAAAGTCTTATTTTTGCTTGAAAATTGCACAATAGGGCGAAAATGTAGCACATGCACAAAAATAGGACCATGGGGCACCTTACACCTCAATACTTAAAAGTTCTCCGAGCATTATGGTTTTTATGCATAAGAATGCAACAAGGATCATGGGGCACCAAAACCCAAAAGTCTTATTTTTGCACCAAAACTGCATATGGGCAGAAAATGCACCATGGGCACCAAAATTGGACCACAGGGCACCTCGGACTTCAATACCTAAAATTGCTCCAAGCATTATGGTTGTTTATGTATAAGAATGCACCAGGGATCACGGGGCACCAAAACCCAAAAGTCCTATTTTCGAACGAACATTGCACAATGGGCCGAAAATGTACCACCGGCACCAAAATTGGACCACGGGGCGCCACGTACATCAAAACTGAAAAGTGTTCCAAGCATTATGGTTTTTTATGCATAAGAATGCACCAGGGATCACGGGGCCCCAAAACCCAAAAGTCTTATTTTCGCACGAAAATTGCACAAAGGGTCGAAAATGCACCACAGGCACCAAAATTGGACCACGGGGCACGTCCGACCTCAAAATTGAAAAGTGCTCCGAGCATTATGGTTTTTTATGCATAAGAATGCACCAGGGATCACGGGTTACCAAAACCGAAAAGTCTTATTTTCGCACGAAAATTGTACAAATGGACGAAAATGCGCCCCCGGTACCAAAATTGGACCACGGGACACCACGAACCTCAAGACTGAAAAGTGTTATGAGCAGTATTGTTTTTTATGCACAAGAATGCACCATCGATGATGGGGCACCGCAACCCAAAAGTCTTATTTTCGCACGAAACTTGCACAAATGGCCGAAAATGCACCACCGGCACCAAAATTGGACCACGGGGCAGCACGGACCTCAAAATTGAAAAGTGTTCCAAGAATTATGGTTTTTTTATGCATAAGAATGCACCAAGGATCACGGGGCAGCAAAACCCAAAAGTCTTATTTTCGCAAGAAAATTGCACAAATGCCCGAAAACGCACCACCGGCAACAAAATTGGACCATGGGCCCCACGGATCTCAAAACTGAAAAGTGTTTAGAGCATTATGGTTTTTTATGCATAAGAATGCACCAGGGATCATAGGGCACCAAAACCCAAAAGTCTTATTTTCGCACGAATATTGCACAATGGGTCGAAAATACACCACGGGCACCAAAGTTGGACCACAGGGAACCTCATACCTCAAAACTAAAAAGTCCTCCGAGCATCATGGATTTTTATGCATAAGAATGCACCAGGGATCATGGGGCACCAAAACCTAAAAGTCTTATTTTCGCATGAAAATTGCACAAATGGCCGAAAATGCACCCACGGCACAAAAATTGGACCACGGGGCACCACGAACCTCAAGACTGGATAATGTTCCAAGAATTATTGTTTTTAAGCATAAGAATGCACCAAGGATCATGGGGCACCAAAACCCAAAAGTCTTATTTTAGCTCGAAAATTGCACAAATGGCCGAAAATGCACCACCGGCACCAAAATTGGACCACGGGGCACCACGGACTTCAAAACTGAAAATTGTTCCGAGCATTATGGTTTTTTATGCATAAGAATGCACCAGGGATCCCGGGGCACAAAAACCCAAAAGTCTTATTTTCGCACGAAAATTGTACATTGGCTGAAAATGCAGCACGAGCACCAAAATTGGACCACGGGGCACCTCAGACTTCAGTACTTAAAAGTGCTCCGAGCATTATGGTTTTTTATGCATAAGAATGTACCAGGATCACAGGGCACCAAAACCCAAATGTCTTATTTTCGCACGAAAATTGCACAAATGGCCGAAAATGCACCACCGGCACCAAAATTTGACCATGGGGCCCCACGAACCTCAAAACTGAAATGTGTTTTGAGCATTATGGTTTTTTATGCATAAGAATGAACCAGGGATCATGGGGCATCAAAACCTAAAAGTCATATTTTCGCACGAAAATTGAACAATCGGCCGAAAATGCACCATGGGCACAAAAATTGGACCATGGGGCACCTTGGACCTCAAAACTGAAATGTACTCCGAGTATTATAGTTTTTTATGCATAAGAATGCACCAGGGATCCCGGGGCCCTAAAACCCAAAAGTCTTATTTTCGCACGAAAGTTGCACAATGGGCCGAAAATGCACCACGGGCACCAAAATTGGACCACGGGGCACGTCGAACTTTAAAACTGAAAAGTGTTCTGAGCATTATGGTTTTTATGCATAAGAATGCATCAGGGATCACGGGGCCCCAAAAACCAAAAGTCTTATTTTCGCACGAAGATTGCACAAAGGGTCGAAAATGCACCACGAGCACAAAATTGGACCACGGGACACCACGAACCTCAAGACTGAAAAGTGTTCTGAGCAGTATTGTTTTTTATGCATAAGAATGCACCTTGGATGACAGGGTACCAAAACCCAAAAGTCTTATTTTCGAACGAAACTTGCACAAATGGCCGAAAATGCACCACTGGCACCAAAATTGGACCACGAGGCACCATGGACATCAAAACTGAAAAGTGTTACGAGCATTATGATTTTTTATGCATCAGAATGCACCAGTGATCACGGGGCACGAAAACCCAAAGTCTTATTCTCGCACGACATTGTACGTGGGCCGAAAATACACCACAGGCACCAAAATTGGACCAAGGGGCACCTCAGACCTCAATACTTAAAAGTGATCCAAGCATTATGGTAATTTATGCATAAGAATGCACAAGGGATCAAGGGAACCAAAACCCAAAAGTCCTATTTTCGCATGAAAATTGCACAATTTGCTGAAAATGCACCGCGGGCACCAAAATTGGACCACGGGGCATCTTGGACCTCAAAACTGAAAAGTAATCTGAGCATTAAGGTTTTTTATGCATAAGAATGCACCAGGGGTCACGGGGCAGCAAAACCCAAAAGTCTTATTTTCGCCCGAAAATTGCACAAATGGCCGAAAATGCACCACAGGCTCCAATATTGGACCACGGGGCACTACGGACCTCAAAACTTTAAATTCTTCCGAGCATTATAGTTTTTTATGCATAAGAATGCACCAGCGATAACGGGGCACCAAAACCCGAAAGTCTTATTTTCGCACGAAAATTGCACAAATACTCGAAAATGCACCACCGGCACCAAAATTGAACCATGGTCCCCACGGATCTCAAAACTGAAAAAGTGTTTTGAGCATCATGGTTTCTTATGCATAAGAATGCACAAAGGATCACGGGGCACCAAAACCCAAAAGTCTTATTTTCGCATGAAAATTGCACAATGGGCCGAAATTGCACCATGGGCACCAAAATTGGACCAAAGGGCACCTCGGACCTTAATTCTTAAAAGTGCTCCAAGAATTATGGTTTTTTATGAGGGATCATTGGGCACCAAAACCCAAAAGTCTTATTTTCGCATGAAAATTACACAAATGGCCAAAAATGCATGACGGCACCAAAACTGGACCATGGGGCACCACAAATCTAAAAACTGAAAAGTCCTATGAGCATTCTGGTTTTTTATGCATAAGAATGCACCAAGAATCACGGGGCACCAAAACCCAAAAGTCTTATTTTCGCACGGAAATTGCACAAATGGCTGAATATGCACCCCCGACACCGAAATTGGACCACGGGGCTCGACGAACATCAACATTGAAAACTTTTCTGAGTAATATGGTTGTTTATGCATAAGTATGCACAAAGGATCACGGGGCACCAAAACCAAAAAGTCTTATTTTCGCACGAAAATTGCACAATGGACCGAAAATGCACCACTGGAACCAAAATTGGACCACAGGGCACCTCGGACCTCAAACCTAAAAAGTGCTATGAGCATTATAGTTTTTTATGCATGAGAATGTACCAGGGATCACGGGGCACCAAAACCCAAAAGTCTTATTTTCGCACGAAAATTGCACAAATGGCCGAAAATGCACTACCGGCACCAAAATTGGACCACGGCGCACCATGGACCTCAAAATTGGACCACGGCGCACCATGGACCTCAAAATTGAAAATTGTTCCAAGCATTATGGTTTTTTATCCATAAGAATGCACAAAGGATCACTGGGCACCAAAACCCAAAAGTCTTTTTTTCGTACGAAAATTGCAAAATGGGCCAAAATTGCACCATGGGCACCAAAATTTGACCAAAGGGCACCTCGGACCTCAATACTTAAAAGTGCTCCAAGCATTATGGTTTTTTATGCATAAGAATGCACCAGGGATCATGGGGCACCAAAACCCAAAAGTCTTATTTTCGCACGAAAATTGCCCAAATGGCCGAAAATGCATGACGGCACCAAAACTGGACCACGGGGCACCACGGACCTAAAAACTGAAAAGTGCTCCGAGCATTATGGTTTTTTATGCTTAAGAATGCACCAAGGATCACGGGGCACCAAAATCCAAAAGTCTTATTTTCGCACGAAATTTGCACAAATGGCCGAATATGCACCCCGACAACAAAATTGGACCACTGGGCTCCCCGAACATCAAGATTCAAAACTGTCCTGAGTATTATGGTTGTTTATGCATAAGTATGCACAAAGGATCACGGGGCACCAAAACCCAAAAGTCTTATTTTCGCACGAAAATTGCACAATGGGCCGAAAATGCACCACTGGAACCAAAATTGGACCACAGGGCATCTCGAACCTCAAAATTAAAAAGTCCTCTGAGCATTATGGTTTTTTATGCATGAGAATGCAGCAGGAATCACGGGGCACCAAAATCCAAAAGTCTTATTTTCGCACGAAAATTGTAAAATGGACCGAAAATGCACCACGAGCACCAAAATTGGACCACGGGGCACCTCGGACCTTCATATTTAGAAGTGGTCCGAGCATTATGGTTTTTCATGCATAAGAATGCGCAAAGGATCATGGGGCACCAAAATCCAAAAATCTAATTTTTGCACGAAAATTGCAAAATGGGCCGAAAATGCACCATGGGCACAAAAATTGGACCAAGGGGCACCTCGGACCTCAATACTTAAAAGTGCTCCAAGCATTATGGTTTTTTATGTATAAGAATGCAACAGGGTTCAAAGGGCACAAAAACCCAAAAGTCATATTTTCGAACGAAAATTGCACAATGGGCCGAAAATGCACGACCAGTACGAAAATTGCACAATGGGCCGAAATGCACCACGGGCACCAAAATTGGACCATGGAGCATCTCGGACCTCAAAACTGAAAAGTGATATGAGCATTAAGGTTTTTTATGCATAAGAATGCACCAGGGGTCACGGGGCAGCAAAACCCAAAAGTCTTATTTTCGCCCGAAAATTACACAAATGGCCGAAAATGCACCACAGGCTCCAATATTGGACCACGGGGCACTACGGACCTCAAAACTTTAAATTTATCGGAGCATTATAGTTTTTTATGCATAAGAATGCACTAGGGATCACGGGGCACCAAAACCCGAAAGTCTTATTTTCGCACGAAAATTGCACAAATGCCCGAAAATGCACCACCGACACCAAAATTGTCCCCCGGATCTCAAAATTGAAAAGTGTTTCGAGCATCATGGTTTTTTATGAATAAGAATGCACAAAGGATCATGGGGCACCAAAACCCAAAAGTCTTATTTTCGCATGAAAATTGCACAATGGGCCGAAATTGCACCATGGGTACCAAAATTGGACCAAAGGGCACCTCGGAACTCAATTCTTAAAAGTGCTCCAAGAATTATGGTTTTTTATGCATAACAATGCACTAGGGATCATGGGACACCAAAACCCAAAAGTCTTATTTTCGCACGAAAATTACATAAATGGCCGAAAATGCATGACGACCCCATAACTAGACCACGGGGCACCACGGATCTAAAAACTGAAAAGTGCTCCGAGCATTATGGTTTTTTATGCATAAGAATGCACCAAGAATCACGGGGCACCAAAACCCAAAAGTCTTATTTTCGCACGGAAATTGCACAAATGGCTGAATATGCACCCCCGACACCGAAATTGGACCACGGGGCTCGACGAACATCACCATTGAAAACTGTTCTGAGCAATATGGTTGTTTATGCATAAGTATGCACAAAGGATCACGGGGCACCAAAACCCAAAAGTCTTATTTTCGCACGAAAATTGCACAATGGGCCGAAAATGCACCACTGGAACCAAAATTGGACCACAGGGCACCTCGGACCTCAAACCTAAAAAGTGCTCTGAGCATTATCATTTTTTATGCATGAGAATGTACCAGGGATCACAGGGCACCAAAACCCAAAAGTCTTATTTTCGCACGAAAATTGCACAAATGGCCGAAAATGCACTACCGGCACCAAAATTGGACCATGGCGCACCATGGACCTCAAAATTGAAAAGTCTTCCAAGCATTATGGTTTTTTATGCATAAGAATGCACAAAGGATCACGGGGCACCAAAATCCAAAAGTCTTTTTTTCGTACGAAAATTGCAAAATGGGCCAAAATTGCACCATGGGCACCAAAATTTGACCAAAGGGCACCTCAGACCTCAATACATAAAAGTGCTCCAAGCATTATGATTTTTTATACATAAGAATGCACCAGGGATCATGGGGACCCAAAATCCAAAAGTCTTATTTTCGTACGAAAATTGCACAAATGGCCGGAAATGCATGACGGCACCAAAACTGGACCACGGGGCACCACGGACCTAAAAACTGAAAAGTGCTCCGAGCATTATGTTTTTTTATGCTTAAGAATGCACCAAGGATCACGGGGCACCAAAACCCAAAAGTCTTATTTTCGCACGAAAATTGCACAAATGGCCGAAAATGCACCCCGGCAACAAAATTGTACAATGGGCTGAAAATGCACCACAGGCACAAAAATTGGACCACGGGGCACGTCGAACCTCAAAACTTAAAAATTCTCTGAGCCTTATGGATTTTTATGCATAATAATGCCCCAGGGATCATTGGACACCAAAACCCAAAAGTCTTATTTTCGCACGAAAATTGCACAAATGGTAGAAAATGCACTACCGGCTCCAAAATTGGACAACAAGGCTCCACGAACGTCAAAGCTGAAAAGTGTTCCGAGCATTATGGGTTTTTATGCATAAGAATGCACCAGGGATCACGGGGCAGCAAAATCCAAAAGTTTTATATTGGCACGAAAATTGCTCAATGGGCCGAAAATACACGACGGGGCACCTCGGACCTCAATACGTAAAAGTGGTCCGAGCATTATGATTTTTATGCATAAGAATGCACCAGGGATCATGGGAAACCAAAACCCAAAGGTTTTATTTTCGCACGAAAATTGCACAAATTGTCGAAAATGCACCCCCGGCACCAAAATTGGACCACGGGGCACCACGAACCTCAAGACTGAAAACTGTTCTGAGCATTATGGTTTTTTATGCAGAAGAATGCACCAGGGATCACCACGCACCAAAACCCAAAAGTCTTATTTTCGTACGAAAATTGCACAATGGGCCGAAAATGCACCACGGGCACCAAAATTGGACCACGGGGCACCATGGACCTCAAAACTGAAAAGTGTTCCAAGCATTATCGTTCTTTATGCATAAGAATGCACCAGGGATCACGGGGCACCAAAACCCAAAAGTTTTATTTTTGCACGAAAATTGCACAAAATGCCGAAAATGCACCCCCAGCACCAAAATTGGACCACAGGGCACCACGAACCTCAAGACTGAAAACTGTTCCGAGCATTATGGTTTTTTATGCATTAGAATGCACCAGGGATCACTAAGCACCAAAAACCCAAAAGTTTTATTTTCGCACGAAAATTGCACAAAGGGCCGAAAATGTACCACGGGGACCAAAATTGGAACACGGTGTACCTCGGACCTCAATACTGAAAGTTGCTCTGAGAATTATGATTTTTTATGCATAAGAATGCACCAGAGATCAAGGGGCACAAAAACCCAAAAGTCTTATTTTTGCACGAAAATTGCACAAAGGGCCGAAAATGCACCACTGGGACCAAAATTGGACCACGGGGTACTTCAGACCTCAATACTGAAAATTGTCTGAGCATTATACTTTTTATGCATAAGAATGCACCAGGGATCATGGGGCACGAAAACCCAAAAGTCTTATTTTCGCACGAAAATTGCACAAATGGCCGAAAATGCACCATGGGGACCAAAATTGGACCACGGGGTACCTCAGACCTCAATACTGAAAATTGATCTGAGCATTATGGTTTTATGCATAAGAATGCACCAGCAATCACGGGACACCAAAACCTAAAAGTCTTATTTTGGCCTGAAATTTGTACAAATGGCCGAAAATGCACTACCGGCACCATAATTGGACCACGGGGCACCATGGACCTTAAAACTGAAAAGTGTTCCAAGCATTACGATTTTTTATGCATAAGAATGCACCAAGGATCAGGCAGCACCAAAACCCGAAAGTCTTTTTTTCGCACGAAAATTGCACAATGGGCCAAAAATGCACAACGGGCACCAAAATTGGACCATAGGACACGTCGGAGGTCAAAATTGAAAATTTCTCTGATCATTATGGTTTTTTAAGCATAAGAATGCACCAGGGATCACGGTGCATCAAAACCTAAAAGTCTTATTTTCGCACAAAAATTGTACAAATGGCCGAAAATGAACCACCGGCACCAAAATTGGACCAACAGGCACCACGGACTTCAAAACTGAAAAGTGTTCCTAGCATTATGGTTTTTTATGCATAAGAATGCACCAGGGATCACGGGGCACAAAACCCAAAAGGGTAATTTTCACACAAAAATTGCACAACGGCCGAAAATGCAACCACAGGCACCAAAATTGGACCATGGGGCACCTCGGAGCTCAAAACTGAAAAGTGCTCCGAGCATTATGGTTTTTTAAGCATAAGAATGCACCAGGGTTCTTGGAGCACCCAAACCAAAAAGTCTTATTTTCGCAAGAAAATTGCACAAATGGCAGAAAATGCACCACCGGCACCAAAATTGGACTAGGAGGCACCACGGACGTCAAAACTGTAAAGTGTTCTGATCATTGTCGTTTATTATGCATAAGAATGCTCTAGGGATCACGGGGCACCAACACCCAAAAATCTTATTTTTGTATGAAAATTGCACAAATGGCCGAAAATGCACCACCGGCACCATAATTTGCCCACAGAGCACCACGGACCTCAAAACTAAAATGTGTTCTGAGCATTATTGTTTTTTATGCAGAAGAATGCCCTAGGGATCTCGGCACACCAAAACCCAAAAGTCTTATTTTTGCACGAAAATTGCACAATGGGCCGAAAATGCACCACGGGCACCAAAATTGGACCACGGGGCACCTCGGACCTCAATACTTAAAAGTGCTCTGAGCATTATGGTTTTTTTATGCATAAGAATGCACCAGGGAACACGGGGCACCAAAACCCAAAAGTCCCTAGCCTATCTCTTCCAAATGGCTCTCTAATAAAATGTGGAATTAAATCCCACCAGTTAAAACCACTAGAAGTGATACCAAAGTTTGCAAGACGATCCGTACACATGTTGCCTTCGCGATAAATATGAGAAATTACAAATTTCAGAGAGCGTGTAGAAGCACAACAATTTTCCCAACGAACCTGTAGTCACCAAGGCACAAGTAAAGAAGAGTGATAGGCCTGAACCACCAATGATGAATCACATTCAATCCAGAGGCAAAGCCATCCTTTATCCAAAGCAAGATCAACAACTTGAATAACCGCATTCAACTCAGCACAAAACGCAGTGGAAATGCCTAAATGATTGGCAAAGCAGCCTAAAAGATTCCCTTGCCAATCCTTGAATATTCCCCCACAGGCAGCAGTCCCTGGGGTCCCTCTGGCAGCCCCATCTGTGTTACATTTAATCCACCCTCAAAGAGGGGGATTCCAAATTACCTCTTTAATTCTGGGAGCTTTGCTAACGTGACCTGTAATGGGAAAAGATTTAAACAAAGTAAACTCCTCTAGTGAAGAGTGCATAGTACCATGAGAATGATTGCCCGAAAGAGAAACTGAAGATATGATGTTATTACAAATACATTGCATAGATCGGCTTCCTGTCTTAAATCGAGCATGGTTCCTACTGCACCACAAGAACCAAACTGCATTGATAGTTGTAGAAATTACCACATCCAATGCTTGCTTATTCATTGGACTGGAAGCAACAAAAAGAAGAGAACTTGCAGAAGATAAATCCCATGGTCTTTTAAATAAACCACTAAGCCATTGCCATAAGCTGATAGCAAAAGGACAAGAGAGAAAAAGATGCTCCGCTGTTTCTACGTGAGCCCCACAATGTTCACATCTTGAAACAATAGTCATACCTCTGTTTAGAAGATTGTCATCAGTAGGGACTTTACCATGCAAAAATCTCCAAAATAAGAAAGTCCTGAAAGGAGGAATCACTGCCCGCCAAATAATTTTACTCCAAGCCACTCTGTCAAGCCGTGGCCTTAAAAAATCAAACGCAGACTTAAAAGTCATTAGCCCCGAAGAAGAGGAGCACCAAAGAAGCTGGTCTTTTTGAGGAACTAGAGGAATAGTCATATTATGTATTTCTTGTGTCAGGTTTGGAATTGCCTCTGTAACACTGAAGGAATTCGCCAAGTACCATGATTAAGAAAATCAACAACATTGGCTGTGAGCCTTTTTCTCAAATGTAGGGGAATATTAAGAATATCAACTATTGGTCTAGAAATCCATTTGTCTTCCCAAAATGCTATTCTCCTACCATCACCAAGCTGCCAGCTAGAATTCTCTTTAACCACATCAAAAAAAGGAGAAATGCCACTCCAAAGAGAAGAAGAAACATAGAAAGAGACACGATGAACACCTCTAAAAAATCTAGCTCGAACTAACAAAGCCCAAGAAGCTTCAGCAGCAACCACTTCCCAGCTAACCTTCAACATAGCTGCTTGATTAAGGAGGCGAAGAGGTCTGATGCTAAGACCCCCTTCCTCCAGAGGAGAACACATTTTATGCCAAGCTACTGCCACTATTTTTCTTTTAAAAATATCACCTGACCATACAAAATTGCGTATACATTTGTCAATTGATTTTAACAAAGAGATAGGCCACGCATATACTTGAATGCTGTAAAGCAAAGCTCCCTGAATTATTGACTTTACAAGCTCAACTCGACCCATACAAGAGAACAACGATCCTTTCCACAATGCCAACTTAGATTTGATACGATCAGTAATAGGCGCCAAATGAATTTTCTTAGGTTTTCCTAAAAAAATAGGCACTCCTAAGTATGTAAAAGGGATAGTTCCAGGACCAAAGCCTAGAGTGTTATGAATAGATGCCAAGCAAATAGATGAATCTTGACAAACCATAAATCTGCACTTTCCAAGGTTGAGGCGTTGACCAGATTCATCTCCATATTCCTCAAATAAACTCATAAGGCTAGAAAGTCCCCTCTTCGTACCTCTACAATAAACCATAATATCATCAGCAAAAAGTGAATGGCTTGGAGTGTTTATACCTTTAGGACCAGCAATAGGAAGAAGATTTCCATCCTCAACAAGCTTAGATATATCGCTACTTAGCACGTCTTCTGCAATACAAAAAAGCAAAGGGGAGAAGGGGTCTCCCTGTCTAACTCCTCTTTTACAAGACAAAAATCCCACTGCTTTTCCATTAATAAAAAAAGAAAGCTTAGTAGATTCAAGAATCACTTGAATCCATTTACAGAAGGTAGGGTGAAAGCCAGACGCTTTTAGAACTCGAATCAAAAAGCCCCAATCAAGTGTATCAAATGCTTTTCGAACATCAAACTTCAGCACTAAATTACTTCCAAATGCTTTGTAGCGTAACATATTAACAGCCTCTGATGCTGTACAAATACAATCAATAATATTACGACCCTTAACAAAGCCATGTTGTTGCTGGGAAATAATCTTGGGAGCTATAATGGCTAAACGATCTGCCAAAACTTTCGTGATAATTTTAAACTGAAAGTTGGCAAGTGCTATAGGACGAAAGTTCTCGATGACATCTGCACCAGGCACCTTAGGAAGAAGAGCAACAATATTAGAGTTCAGATTTGGTAAGAGCCATCCTTGCTTAAAAAATTGTAATACTGTCCTAAACACATCACCACCCATAATGTCCCAAATTTTTTTAAAGCAACACCCTCCAAAGCCGTCAGGCCCTGGAGCACCATCACCATTCATATTAAACACAACATTCTTAACCTCATCATGAGTAGGTATATTGGTTAATAAAGCATTGTCCTCAGGAGTCACCAAGCTAGGAACAGTCCTCCCAATCAGCCCATGGTCAGTTGTTGTGTTGGCAGAAGCATATATATTAGAAAAGTAATCAAGCACAATCTGCTCTATATCATTTTGATCATCCAAAAGCCTTCCATCTTGCTTAAGAAAAGAAAGACGATTTGATACATGCCGAATCTTAGCAACCTTATGAAAAAAATCAGAATTTCTATCCCCAAAACAATGCCATTTTACCCTTGATTTTTGCTGCCAAAACAATTCATGGGAGTGGATTGCTTGCGGTAATACAAGTTGAGCGTTAAGTTCCTAATCTTGCAGACTATCATTATCAGGATCATTTTGAATTGCAAGCTGAATGGAATCCACATCTGCCATGGCCTTTTTAAGATTCTCATGAACATTTCCAAACACAGTTTTATTCCAAGACTTTAACTCCATTTTAAGAGCCTTTAATTTTTGAGATAGAATATACATTGGGCAACCATAGACCTGCTTACTCCAAACCTCAGTTACCACACGCAGGCAATTGGGATGATCCAACCACATTTTGAGGAATTTAAAAGATGATGCAAAAGAATTAGTACCACTTCTAAAATGAATAAGGAGAGGATAATGATCTGAGTGCATTCTAGTGAGTGTGCATAGGCTATATAACTCCAGAAAGAAAAGCTCTCATCATTACAAAGTGTACGATCCAATCTCATATCAATTCTATTGGCACCTCTCCTCCCATTAGACCAAGTGTATGTTGCGCCAGTAGTTGGCAAATGAGTCAACAAACAACTTTCTGACCAAGAGCGAAACTCATTACAAGATATCTGCAAAGGATTTTGACCACCATGTTTCTCATGCATGCCAATCACAACATTGAAATCTCCTATAAAGCACCATGGCCCTTGATAAGCTTGTTGAAGAGTGGCTAAGTCCTCCCACAGCTCCCGACGACGCAAGTATGTAGTGCTTGCATGTACCACTGCAAAAGAACATAACTGACCACTAACATTAATAGAAAAAGAAATAAATTGCGGGGATAACCCCAACAAAGCTGGCATGATAGAATCATTACAAAAAACCCAAAGATTGGGTTTAGAACTTCCTCTGTCATTAACAAAGCATAGCCGAAGCTTTAAAGATTTCCAAAAAGAAGCATTAATAGAAGAGAAAGTTATCCTTGGCTCCGCAATAGTAAGGAGGTCAGGATGATGAGAAGAACAAAGGTTTTTAAGGAATTCTTGAGTAGGCTGGTTAGCCATACCCCGAGCATTCCAAAATAACACCTTCATCATGCAAAATTATTGGGACCCGCCCTGGACCAGGTTGTTGGACCCTGCAACATGCAATGCTGCTTCTTCTTGAGCTTCTTTCTTTGTGACTTTGATAGAACTAAAGTAAAGTCTGCTTCCCGCTCTTGCTCAGTACCAACAGCAGCAAGAGATGGACTAGAGTGCTCTTCCTCATCTACTATGTTCCCCCAAGACTTGTTTAAAATACGAAAGTCTTGTTGTACGTTGAGAGGATAGGTAGAAATTGGTGAATCAGCTACAACCTCTTCCATGCTATGGACAGAATCTGGATGAAGAGATTCATAACATGAAGAAAGATCATCCCCTTGCTCTCCTTCCACAGCCAACTCTGCATTCACCTGTTTAACACCAAGATTTGGTTGAGAGCCAGTAAAGTCATCTCCTCTCAAAATAGGAGTTGTTTCTTGCTGCAACAGTAATGGTTCCTGCAAAACTCTAACTGATATAGGTTAGTTTTCCATAATAGTATCAAGATTCTGCGCTTTCTTCTGAAAGTTACTAGCTAATTTAGAATAGCTAGGCCTTGCTTTATCCCCAGGGGACACTATCACCACACTCTTACCTTTAGGAACATAAATAGTAGATTGCTCCCCAACTTCATGAGAAGGCTCCCTATTCCGCTCCTTTCTTGCAATTCTCATCAGAGTGGCCAATAATTTTGCAAGAGGAGCAAAATGAAGGCAATCTTTCATACATTAAATCCACGAAGAATGCAAAACCAGCACGCTCAATGAGTATTTGATCTCTTAGAGGCACTGTTAAATCAATATCCACCAAAACACGAGCAAAATGCCCAAAAGTTCTATTAACCGTTGCGTCATCCAAGGAAAGAGGAACACCAATCCCTCTCGCAATTGAGAACAAGATCTTAGGATGCCAATAATTCCTGTGGGAGTCCATAGATTCTGACCCAACATTTTGCATCAAAGAAACCCTTACCAATTGGAATCATTCTCCATTGCCCTAAAGGCTGCCATTGCTTGGTCAGCTGAGCATGTAAATCATGATATTTCGGTGGAGTATCTCCTTTCGCAAGAACTAATCTCCCATGGAGATTATTTTTACAACCTTCAATCCCTGCTCTATATTCATCCTCAGGTATTGTGACTGCAAGAGCATCTCCCTTCAAACATGTAGTAGGCAATTGACTCAGTGGAATATCGCAAGCATTGTGGATCACCTGCGCAAACGTCTTTTGCTTTGGATGAGAGGGAAGCTTAGGCGAGGGACGTGAAACATCAGAAACATCCAGAAAACTCCATGGGACAATGGGTGTAGCCATGATCACCATGCAACGTAAAACTGCAAGCGTTCAAAACCCTAGGAGAACCCTAGCAGAGCCATCCTCCTTTGCTTATATTCCTAAATGAATGTACTTGACCTAATTCCAATATATTATAATAGTCAATATTTGAATTTTTCTCTTTTTTATTTGACTGGTGTTTGAATTTTTTTGTTTTATAAAATATATTGTCTAAAGTATTTTTTTTTTAAAATTTTCATTAATTAACAAAAATGTTTTATTATATAAAATAAAAAGTCTATTCATGTATATATTTATATTATAATTTATTATACAAGTTATTAATTATATGTTTTCAAAGTGTATATATTGTTTTAATGTACATTTTAATTTTAGTCTTTTCAAACATGTTTTATAAAGTAATTTTTTTTAAAATTTTAATTAATTATAAACAATGTTTCATACTGAATAAGTAAGTTATTTATTTTTTACTTCTATTAGAATTGACTTATGCAATTTTGTCAAATCATACTTTGAAAGTTTTTTCAAAATGGACTTTGGTAATTAATTTTTTTTTTAGAAGCTTATAAAAGTGTTGTTCCTCACTCGTAGTGATACATTGTTAGTGTTTGAGGCACATAGAACATCATACAACAAAAACAAAGTGTTGAAATATTTTCACCACTACATATCAACTGCATCTGCCAAGATGAAACTGCATTTGGTTGAGCAAGTAGAGAATATAATAGGCTACGTATTCCTCAACAAATGGCTTCTAGTACAAGCCCTCACTCACTCCTCCTTCATGGAGGGTGACTCCTATAAGCGTCTTGACTTCATTGGAGACTCCATTCTGAGTCTCGCCATCACCACCCACCTCTTCCTCATTTACCCTAATCTCCAGCCTGGCCAACTCTCTCTTCTACGTGCCACTAACACCAACACCGAGAAGCTGACCCACGTCGTCGTCCGCTACAACCTCCACCACTTCGTTCGCCACAATGCCCATCCCCTTGTTGATCAAGTGGGATGCTTTGTGGATGCCATCGCCAAAGAGAATCACCCCGTCGTGCATGGTAGATCTCTTAAATATACCCCAGCAGGTTCATAATTCTCTGGTCTCTAAGGTTAGTGACTTTTTTACAAATTGGTCTTGGCATATTCCCCCAAGTTTATTCCAACGGCTGCCAAGCTTAGAATAAGAGTTGAAAGTAATTTCCATTCCTTCACAGCCTGCTCAGGATATGTTAATGTGGTTCGCATATAATTCTGGCTCTCTTTCGTTGAAGGAAGCTTTTCTCTTCTCAAATTCGCCAAGTCAATTTATCACTTGGGCAAAGTTTATTTGGACCAATTTCATTCCCCCTTCCAAATCTTTCCTCATTTGGAGAATATTGCATAACAGAATGCCCACAGATGAAGGTCTATGTAAGCGTGGTTGAATAGTTGTCTCTATGTGCAATCTTTGCAAAAAAGTTGTTGAATCTACTGATCACTTGTTCTTGCATTGCAGTTATGTGTCACAGTTATGGTCTTGGTTCTAATCTATTCTTAATCAGCAAATTAACTCCAACTCTTTGCTTGATGTCCTATCCATTTATAGGAAATCTTGGAGCTCCCAAATCTGAGACATAATAATAGCTGGTATAACTTATAATGTCTCTATCATTTGGTACTATCAGAATCAAGCCAGGTTCCACGACAGGTCCATCAATCTTACAACAACAACAAATTTGGTGTTGGCACAAGTTCGCTTGGCAAGAAAGATTAGCAAAGGAACCATGTACTCTGATATCAATGAATTTAAAATCTTGAAAGGTTTTAAATTAGATGTGCGTCCAGGAAAAGCCCTTGTTGTCACCCAAGTTGATTGGATCCACCTAAGTGTAGTTGGGTTAAATGTAACACTGATGGGGATGCTAAATGAGCACTTGGAGCTGCTGCTTGTGGGGGTATATTCAGAGATAGCAGTGCTGCTATTATGGGTTGTTTCTCTGTCAACCTTGGTATCAACTTTGCTCTTAATGCTGAACTGATTGGCGCTATGACAGCTATAGAACTTGCCAACCAGAAAGGTTGGCTTAACCTTTGGTTAGAATGTGATTCTTTGCTTGTTATAAAGGCTTTTAAATCTCCTAGTCTAGTTCCTTGGAGAATTAGAAATAGGTGGTTAAATGTATAGACATCACTAGTAGGATGAACTTTTGATACTCCTATATATAACGTGAATGCAACTTTTGTGCTGATAGACTGGCTTCTCATGGTCTTAGGATACAGGGTTTTTTTTGGTGGGATCTTCTCCCGAATTTTATCCGGGTAGATTTCTTTCGGAATAGGTTCGGTCTTCCATACTTTAGGTTCAAATGATTGAACTCTCATGGGTTTGGTTGATGCCCCCATGTTTTGTAACTCTTTTCTTTCTTTATTTTATGAATTCCAAGTGTGTGGCATAAGATTGATATTGGTTGTAGTGTCAACCTAGTTGGGATTGCAAATAGTATTGGTTCCTTTGCTCACCTTTCCACTAAAAAAATGAATAATAACTATTACAAATTATTATATTTTATTCAGCATGACCATAATGAATGATAATTTTTATAAATGATTATTATATAAGGTTTTAAATTGTACTCCCCATTGCAGTGACTCCAAAATCCTTGAAGTTGTTGTTAAAATTGCAGTAGTTGACAATTTTTAACATCTTTGTACAATTCAACATGACAAAAAAAATCCTGAAAAAAAAATATGACAAAAAATTGCTTTGCCAATTGTGATTGTGGTAGGTAATTAGGCATGTTTTTAAGCCGATGGTGACACTAGATGATTTGGAGCAACAGCCTCAACCGGTAATGGCATTGTTTCATATATGCCAAAAGAAAGGAATGCATGTTGATATAAAATAATGGAGGAATAGTGACATAAGTATTGCTAATGTCTTTATAGATGGACAATTTGTTGCCTCTGCCTCCTCTGCTCAGAAGCATCTTGCGAAGCTGGAAGCCTCCAAGATTGCCTTACATAAACTTGAATGTTTGGTTCCCTCTAATATGAAGTCTCCCACTAATATGTAGCTAAACTTCTATACTGACGAGGATGGTACCTCAGTTGTTGTAGAAGCCAAACGTAGACTCCATCAACTTTGTCAGATTAAAAGATGGCCTAAACTAGAGTACATGTACGTACCTATTCTTTAAGATGATATATTCAAGGCTAAATTGCAATTTTGGTCCCCTTAGTTTCCCAAATTCACGATTTTGGTCCCCTAATTTTTCATTGTAACATTTGGTCCCCCTAGTTTTATAATTGACGATTTTGGTTCATCTGTTAGATTATTAAATAATAATTGTGATTTGTAGAGTTATTAAGTTAATTATAAATGTTTGATTAAATTTTTTTAATAATTAGTGATTTTTAATTAATTTATAATTAACTTAATAACTCTACGTGCTAATCATAATTATTAGTTAATAATCTAATAGATGAACCAAAATTGCCAATTTGTAAAACTAGAGGGACCAAATGTTACAATTAAAAATTAGGGGGACCAAAATTGCAATTTAGCCTATATTCAATGAATAAAATTGATTTTCTTTCAGTTCACTTGCATGTGTGAAACTTTTGATCTTCCTTGTTGACCAACTCGTTAATTGCTCCTCGACGATGGCTCACAGGGTTGTCAAGCATTCAGGTCCCGTTCATCAAAGGAGATATGTCTGCACCGTTCGGATAACAACTGAAGATGGTATCCTTCAAATGTTAGGGTACGAAAAATCCCAGGTGACGGATGCAGAGAATTTTGCTGCTTCCTTGATGCTTTTGTCCTTATAGGAGCGCAATTAACTAATCATTTGTGAGTGAGAATGGTGTTATTAGGGTGTCTCTCATATCCTATTTTAATTGGTTATTGTTTAGAGAGTAGTGCAAATTGGCATATCAAATCACAATGCCTATTTGATTACTTTGGCAATTTGTTCGTGAAATTGAGAGAGGTCATCTTGTATGTAAAATGTATCATAATATAAAAAACAATTATAAAAGAGATTCCAAAGTTACTTCAATCCTACGTTCAATTTCTTGCAAGCAAATGACTCTGTCTAGAGCTTTAAAACATATATAAAACTTATTAGAGAGCATCGCTTGATATCAAGTAAAATATGTTGACATGTAAATTACCAATTAGAGTACTTTGGATCGATGGACACATTTAAGTTCTTTGTAATATTCAATTTATTATAGTCAAGTCTTAAGACAATTTTATAAAAAACATGTATTCAAGAATTTGTGCATAATCAAACATTAAAGTATCTCCCACACATTTTCCCCTATCATAATAACTATAAACTCCTATTACATACATGTAATCAAGTGTTAAGTAGACCAAATCTAAAAAATATTGTAATAAAAGAATTTTCATATCTCAAAAAAATCAACCTTGCACCAAGCCTTTGTTCTTATTTATATTCTTTTCTTTTTTAAAAAAAATTAAAAGTGTTTTCCTTAACTAAGGATAACTGTCTTAGCATATTTTTTCAATATTCACATATAAGTCATTTTATGTCTGACCTGAGGAACATTATTATGTGAGATAAGTCATCATTTGATTATTCTTACTATGATACATCAATAGTAATTAAGTCCTCACCATACATCAATAGCATAATTTATGCATAATCAAACATTAAAGTATCTCCCATACATTTTCCCTTGTCATAATAACTATAAACTCAAAATGAATAATAAAACTAAATAAAATCAATGAATAATAAAAATAAATAGATGAAAGTAAACAAGACAAAATAAAATCAAAATGATGGTATATAACTATATGAGGAGAAAATGAAACAAGACAAAAATCAAAGGAGAAAAATTAGGGAAAAATTTACAAAAATAGAAAGGAAACATGTTTCGAATGAATAAATCTTTATAGAATAAAAGAATGAGAAGAAAAAAAAAAAGAAAACTTAGTATTTGGAAACATGGGTTAAAAAAAGAAAAAATAAAGACAAAAAATTACAAAAGGTCATAAGAAAAATTTAGAAAGAACAATTTTTCACAAAAGAAAGATAATGACAAGGAAAGAAAAGAAAAAACCCTTCAAATTTAAAAGAAACAGGGTTAAAAAGGAAGAAAAAAGAGAAGGATTAAAAAAGAAAAGTCAAGAAAAGGAAAGTTTAAGTAGAAGTAAGAAAAAAGTAAAAAAAAAAAAACCACTATTACGTATTAGCTTGAAATAACACATTGAGTTGATGGAAAACAAAGGAAAAACTCATTGAGTTGGTGGAGAACAAAGGATTTTTTTAGTGTTACATAAAGGAATTGGAAACGTGAAGAATAATAGAAGTGTAGCATGGAAAAAGAATGACTATCTGTTGGGCTTTTTAGTTTAAAATTGCAACCTAATTGATTGTTCAAACCAAACAAAATAAAAAAACAATAATAAATGGAAGAGGAGTTTTGAAAACTCATGTGATGGAAGTGGAGTTTTGAAAACTCATGTGACACAACTTAACCATTTTCACACATTTTTTTTTTAAAATAGCCGTATAAATTTTGAAGGGAACCCACAATGCCTATACTTAAAGGCAACATTTCACACGATTTTCTTTGCTTTCCTTTCTTCTCGAAGGCTGAACCTTAAACTCTGCCTTTTGTCTTTGACCTACTTGCCAAATTCAACCTCTTCAACACATTGAAAAACTTCGTGATTATGTTGCACCTGATCGGTGATGCAACACCTACAATGTGACACAAACCTATATTTGCCTTTATTGTGGACTAATGCGTAAAATATGTTCGCTTAAGGGCAAGCGTACCCTATGCAATAGTGACAGTAGACTTTAAGTCAGGATATCGAACCCAAAGGAATTAGTCATTTTAATGTTTCTCGAGTCTCGATCTGGATAAAGTATTAAAAATATAAATTAAATAAAACTCATTAATTTGAACGTAATCATGGGGATCAAAATTTTCAGATTTCCATATGATTCTCCAAAATAAAATACTGAATAAATAAAAAAAAGTAGTTCAATAACTAAAATTAGGGGTGTTACATTTTGGAAAATAGACTTTCAGAACTTCAAAATGGTATTTGGCTTATTTTCAACAAAAACAATTCAAATGTCTGAATTTGCTTTTCAATCTAGTTGTGAAATAGATAAGATTTTTAGCTTAAGTTCCTTATTTTCTAAAAGATCTAAATAAAAATTTAATGGTTTTTAGTTCAAAATGGTTTTGAAATTTTTTTCAAAAATTTCTAAGGACTTGAAATTGATTACTAAGCATAAAATAAACTTTTTAGAATTTAATTTATTTAATATAAAATTCCAAAGTTTATTTAATATCAATGGGAAATTAAGGGCATTTTAATAATTTACTTACCTTTTATAAATGAATTTTTGTACTTAAGTTTGAAAAGAATTTTTTTTTAGTCTAATTTAAAATATTCAAGTAAAACTAATTGAAATAATTTTAGGCAATTGCACACAAAAATGGTAGTAGTACAAAGATTTCAATCATACAAAAGATGTTGTAGTAATTAAATAACCACAATTTACACAAAACTAGGAATTGCATGAAACTAGTGGCATTTTAAAGAGGACGCACAAGTCTCTAAGACCACAAAAGGATTTTAGCTAATTCAAACCATAGTGTTGTAGCCAATGCAAATAGTACAAGTCTCATGCAACTAATACAACTCAACATCTCATGCACAGGTTTCAAGAATAACCGTGCATACACTTGGGCATGACTTAATGTTGGTTCTACGTAAGGATTAACCATTTTAACTCATGTTAAATTAGGGGAGGACAACTAGTGATCATTTCTCAAGTCTTCCAAGTCCTAAAATGACACATACAATGCGAACACCAAATTTGTCTTGCCTTATAGACTCACCCAACCAGTTTTAATAGTAAATTCACTAAATTTTTTTGGAAAAATATAAATGATGTGAGTCCGGTTGGATTTGAAATTTAATATCAAGAACTACCAGACTAACAAAGGGTTTTGGCTAATTCATTCTACATCAATACCAGTTTCAAAATTAAGACATGTCTTTACACAAAACCAATTCCAAAACACATGTTTATTTAGTTTCAAATTCTCTAACTTCTCACACACTTGGTTGTGAGGACTTATTTTATGCCTCACTTAGACACCTCTAGGGCAGGTTCAAATAGGGGAAGGCCCCTAGGGTCTATGGTGAGGACTTAATTACTATTGATGTATCATAGTAAGAATAATCAAATGATGGCTTATCTCACATAATAATGTTCCTCAGGTTAGACATAAAACAACTTATATGCGGATATATTGAAAAAATATGCTAAGACAATTATCCTTAGTTAAGGAAAACACTTTTAATTTTTTTTAAAAAAGAAAAGAATATAAACAAGAACCAAGGCTTGGTGCAAGGTTGACTTTTTTTAGATAAGAAAATTCTTTTAATACAGTATTTTTTAGATTTGGTCTACTTAACACTTGATTACATGTATGTAATAGGAGTTTATAGTTATTATGACAAGGAAAAATGCATGGGAGATACTTTAATGTTTGATTATGCACAAATTATTTAATACATGTTTCATAAAATTATCTTATGATTTGACTATAAATTGAATATTACAAAGTACATCGATCCTAATTACTCTAATTGGTAATTTACATGTCAACATATTTTACTTGATATCGAGGGATGCTTTCTAATAAGTTTTATATATGTTTTTAAGCTCTAGACAGGTTCATTTGCTTGCAACAAATTGAAAGTAGGATTGAAGTAACTTTGGAATCTCTTTTATAATTTTTTTTTATATTCTGATACATTTTACATACAAGATGACCTCTCTCAATTTCACGAACAAATTGCCAAAGTAATCAAATAGGCATTGTAATTTGATATGCCAATTTGCACTACTCTCTAAACAATAACCAATTAAAATAGGAGATCGGAGACACCCTAATAACACCATTCTCACTCAAAGATGATTAGTTGATTGCGCTCCTTTAAGGACAAAAGCATCAAGGAAGCAGCAGAATTCTCCGCATCCGTCACCTGAGATTTTTCATACCCTGACATTTGAAGGATACCATCTTCAGTTGTTAGCTGAACGGTGCAGACATTTCTCTTTTGATAAGCTGGACCTGAATTCTTGACAACCCTGTGAGCCATTGCAAAGGAGCAATTAATGAGTTAGTCAACAAGGAAGATGAAAAGTTTCAAACATGCAAGTGAACTAAAAGAAAATCTATTTTATTCATTGAATATAGGCTAAATTGAAATTTTGGTCCCCCTAGTTTCTAAAATCCACGATTTTGGTGCCCCTAGCTTTTAAATGTAACATTTGATCCCCCCTAGTTTTACAAATTGGCGATTTTGGTTCATCTGTTAGATTATTAACTAATAATTTTGATTAGTAGAGTTATTAAGTTAATTATAAATTAATTAAAAATCATTAATTGTTAAAAAATTTAATAAAACATCTATAATTAACTTAATAACTCTATTAATCACAATTATTAGTTGATAATTTAACATATGAACCAAAATCGTCAATTTATAAAACTAGGGGACCAAATGCTACAATTAAAAACTAGGGGACCAAAATCGTGAATTTGGGAAACTAAGGGGACCAAAATTACAATTTAGCCTTGAATATATCATCTTAAAGAATAGGTACGTACATGTACTCTGGTTTAGGCCATCTTTTAATCTGACATAGTTGATGGAGTCTACGTTTGGCTTCTACAACAACTGAGGTACCATCCTTGTCAATATAGAAGCTTAGCTTCATATTAGTGGGAGACTTCATATTAGAGGGAATTGAACATTCAAGTTTATGTAAGGCAATCTTGGAGGCTTCCAGCTTCGCAAGATGCTTCTGAGCAGAGGAGGCAGAGGCAAAAAATTGTCCATCTATAAAGACATTAGCAATACTTACGTCTCCATTCCTCCACTATTTTATATCACGTGCATTCCTTTCTTTTGGCATATATGAAACAACGTCGTTACCGGTTGAGGTTGTTGCTCCAAATCATCTAGTGTCACCATCGGCTCAAAAACATGCCTAATTACCTGCCATAATCACAATTAGCAAAGCAATTTTTTTTATCAGGATTTTTTTTTGTCATATTGAATTATATAAAGATGTTAAAAATTGTCAACTACCACAATTTTAACAACAACTTCAAGGATTTTGGAGTCACCACAACGAGGAGTACAATTCAAAACCTTATCTAATAATCATTTATAATAGTTATCATTCATTATGGTCATGCTAAATAAAAAATAATCATTTATAATAGTTATTATTCATTGTCATTCATTTATAGTGAATAGATTGAGACACACTAAATAATAATTTATAATTGTTATGATTTATTATCATCCCAATGGATTTACTAGTGTGGTGATGAATTGATAAACATACGCACCATCCTTGTTGTTTCAAGGTCAAACTTGAGGTCGACATAGATAGCGCCGATGATGGACTTGATGATGTCGGCAAGGACCTTGGTTGCCTTCACTGATCCACCATGCACGACAGGGTGATTCTCTTTGGCGATGGCATCCACAAAGCGTCCCACTTGATCAATAAGGGGACGGGTAATGTGGCGGATGAAGTGGTGGAGGCTGTAGCGGACGGCAACGCGGGCCAGCTTCTCGGTATTGGTGTTAGCGGCACGTAGAAGAGAGAGTTGGCTAGGCTGGAGATTAGGCTAAATGAGGAAGAGGTGGGTGGTGATGGCGAGACTCAGAATGGAGTCTCCAATGAAGTTAAGATGCTTATAGGAGACACCCTCCGTGAAGGAGGAGTGAGTAAGTGCTTGTTCGAAAAGACACTTGTCGAGGAATACGTAGCCTATTATATTCTCCACTTGCTCAACCAAATGCTGCTCCATCTTGGCAGATGCAGTAGTGATGTAGTGGTGCAAATGTTTCAACACTTTGTGTTTGTGTATGTTTTTCTATGTGCCTCCATATCACTGCAAGTGAGGAGCAACGCTTTTTATAAGCTTCTCAATTTTTTTTTAATTACCAAAGTCCATTTTGAAAAAAAAATTCAAAGTATGATTTGACAAAATTGCATAAGTCAATTCTAATAGAAGTAAAAAATAAATAACTTATTTATATAGTATGAAACATGTTTTTTATAATTAATTAAATTTTATAAAAAAAATTACTTTATAAAACATGTTGAAAAGACTAAAATTAAAATGTACATTAAAACAATATATAGACTTTGAAAACATATAATTAATAACTTGTATAAAAAAATATAATATAAATATATAAATAAATAGACTTTTTATTTTATATAATAATTTTTTTTGTTAATTATTGAACATTTTAAAAAAAATACTTTAGACAATATATTTTATAAAACAAAGAAATTCAAACACCAGTCAAATGAAAAAGAGAAAAATTCAAACATTGACTATTATAATATATAGGAATTAAGAATAATAATTGTAGCACCCCTTGTTACAGTTTACAATTCTTGTTATTATTTTTGAAATTTGTGGAATAAATAATAATTGACTATTAAAAATGACCTTTCTTATTTTAGGTTTTTTTTTTGTAACTTTAAGACTAGAAACACCAACATGGATCATCTTTTCTGATTAACACTTGTTTAAAAGCATCCATGAATGAAATATTGTTCGTCACAAAAACAACTCGTTTTATAAAGTGTCAAGCCCACAGCAAACCATAGTAAAATTCAAAATTCATATTTACACATAAACAATTTATCAATAAGGAAATCCAAATACTACAAATATAAATACACACTTATAACTTTCAATTTGGACTTATTACAATTGAGTCAACTGAATAAAATGATACATTATAATATTAATCCCTAGTCTACACACATATTTACAGGAAAATGACTAGGACCCAGACCAATGACATCAATATATACCCACCCCTAAACAGATCCATGAGGTGTCTTTGAGAGGACCCCCCTCTTTCTCCACCACGTCCATTGTATCTACGACACTTGTAGTAGCATTCTCGTTCCATCTTCCTCGTCTGTGCAAGGCCATCCATCATCCTCAATTGTAGGAAAAATAAGCATGGGAGTGAGTTCCTCCACTTGTAACACCCTCATTTTTATTTTACTGTTTGTAAATATTTTTCTATAAATATTATGAGAAATTATGTACTGTATTTTATAGACAACTTTCTGTACATATTTTTATAATAAAATTAAAATAGTTCTATTCAGAATTTTTTTTTTGAATATATTGATATCTTTGTTTTTGTTTGAATTGCTTGTTGACTCGACAGTTGTGTCAGACAGCTGTCCAGGATAAATTTTTCCAGTGTAGCATTTTGGAGTAAACTATAATCTAACAAATAGATAATTGAATGTAGGGTTAAAATATATACAGTTGAGAAATTAAAATGCTAAATTCGAATTATTAGAATTTTCTGAAAGTTAGAACTCTGAGAAATTATTATGATAAAATTCTAAGGTATAAAATTAAGATAAAATTTGTATGACACCTATGGAATTTTCTATTAATTGTAACATACTTAGAATAATTATTAACATTGTTTAACTAAGAAAAATAAAAATAAAAGTATTAGCCAATTAAAATTTGACAACTCAATATTTTAACTTAATTAAATTAAGCTAATTAGACTTTGAGTGAGAGATAATTAAGACACTACCCTAAGGTTTTTGATAGTGAGGAATTTAATGGTGGTGTTAGTTTCTTAAAATTCTAATTAGTTTGTAAGATAATTAAAAAGCCCTAAAACCTTCTAGAATAATCTTCAATTTTCTACATACTTTGACCAATTACCAACACAATTAGCAACTCACTTAAGCAAGTATTTTTGGCCATCCAAGTGGCTGGAATTCTTGGCCAAATTGAATGCCCTTGGACCAATGGGCTGGACGTGTATATAACAAATTGGGTGGGGAGAAATTTCTTTAAAAAGTGAGAAACCAAAGCAAAAGAAAAACTCACAAAAACCTAGCTCTCTAAAACCCAAAACCGTGAGACTTGCAGCAGCTACCCCTCCATAAAATCTTCATCCTTTCTTCCAAAACCAAGAGAGAAACCAACCTAAACCTCACCAACTATAACCTATATTCGGCCAAAGAGAAGAAATTTGGGAGAAAAGCTCTAAAATTTCAAGAAGACAAGAGAGAAAGGGAGAAAGGGTTCAAGGGTTCTTCATCAAACTAAGGACCCTAGGTAAGGATCTTGGCATTTAATTTCAATCTAGACAACTTCGAAGTAGGAGAAACATGTCTTTAGGTTTAGATTCAAAATTTGATCAAGAACCAAGAAAAGATGAAATTTGTAACACCCTAACGAGTACTACCCTCTAAGGTACTTTTTTAGTCATCAACATGGATAATATAAACATATATGATATTATTACCCAAGAGTATAACTATTCAAGGGCCTACATCATTCTCAAGTAATTACATCATATACATAAAAGGAAATCCCCATATATGAGATTCTATGCCAAAAGAATATACATATAGTTCTTTTAACAAAACTAGCCTATAAAGATATTGCTATATAGAAATATGTTAGGTTCTAAGACCTTGGACGATGTCCAACCCCTCGGATTTCGGTTTTGATGATAACAATTAAAGGATAAATTTTGAAGTATCTAATGGTCTTGTTTGAGTGTTATAGGATCTACGTCGTCCAATGCCGCAATGGTATTGTATCTCTCAAACCTCGACTTTATGTTTCAATAAGGAAAGTGTCCAGATGTGTTTTGTAAAAGCAAGCGTCCAATGCTTTTGTAAAAGCGAGCGTCCAATGCTTTTGTAAAAGCGAGCGTCCAATGCTCTTGTAAAAGTGAGCGTCCAATATCTGTATAAGCTACACACTATGTTTTCTATCTTAAAATTAATATAATATAACAATACGTTTTCGATGAAGATTCTCTGCTATGCAACGAATATTCTCTCTCATTATAACATGAAAATCTATTTGAACTTTCGAATAGTATTGAATAGGAACATAGAAGCTTCTGACTGCAGAAAAAGTACAAGTAGCAGAGGCGCTACATGTACGGCTGTCTCCTCTATCTCTCCACCCCAAGTCAAAACGTGACAACGGTCACATGGTTTGGAGAGAACCGCTTTTGGCAAAGGAAAAGATCCCACAACGGATACTTTACACCAAGCTTCCTATATATAGAGGAACCAACTCTTGCATCAAAGTGACGAAAATGTTGAAAAAGAGCCGAAACTCTGTCAAAACGACTGGACGATCAACACTTAAGAAAAAAAGAGCTTTCTACTTAGCTTTGCTAAGCGATTCTGTGTATTCGTGTTTATTGTAATATCCTCTCTGTGAGAGTTACTCTTTCTTTCTATACTCAAACATTTCTGTTTGGAAAGCCAGGAGTGGCTTAGTGTTAAAGAATACTTGGGTTTGTTTTAATCTCAGGGGGAGATTAAAGGTGTGCCAGGAATGGCCTAGAGAATACTTGTAGCCAGAAGTGGCAAGGTTAGAATACTTGAGAGTAATCAGAGCTTGATTAGTAGAACCCTTTAAAAGTTTTTGAAGGAGAACTGGACGTAGCTCAATTGAGTGAACCAGTATAAAACTAAGTGTTCTATTCTCTCGCTTTCTAGCTTACTTTCATATCTCTTAAACTATCTCTTCAACATACTACGAAAGTGTTTCTTTACACATTTTATCTACGATAATCTTTTACGTGTGTTCGAACGAAAAACGAGAAAAAGCAGTTTCATTGGACTGTTGCATTTGAACCGCTAGACGATAGCATAATCTTCTATTTTACTAAGTTCTTGTAAAACTTAAGATATACTATCTTCATATTTGTTAAAGATTTTCGAAGAAATTATAAACACACTATTCAACCCCCCTTCTAGTGTATTTCTCTGTATTTCAGTTGGTATCAGAGCTCGGCCTCTTGGGTTGAGTACTTAGCAGTACAGAGGAAAAATCCTAAGAAAGATGGAAAACGAGGGACAAGCTGTGAACAAACTACCATTCTTCAAGGGTGTCAAATATGATTACTGGAAACAAAGAATGATAGCATTCTTTGAATCTAGCCATATTGACATGTGGGACGTTGTGGAGATGGGCGACTATATTCCACTTGATGCGAACCTCATTGAAATCCCAAAGGCTATATGGACGGAGGAGCAGAAACAAAGATTTCATCTCAACTCCTGAGCTAGAAATATCATCATGTGTGCACTAAGCGAGCAAGAATACAATAAGGTACACAGTCTCAAAAGCGCAAAACAAATGTGGGACACTCTTGCGTTAACGTATGAGGGTTCCACCCAGGTAAAACGTAACAAACTCAGTCTTCTCACTCGTCAATATGAATTGTTTAGTATGGAAGAAAACGAGGACATACAAGGTATGTTTGGACGGTTTCAAACCATACTGAATGAACTTAAAGCACATGGTAAAGATTATAATAACTATGAACACATTGACAAAATTCTAAGAAGTTTGCCTAGGAAATGGAGACCACAGGTTACAGCCTTGAGAACAAAAAAGGAACTGGACGATATGTCCCTAGAAGAACTCGTGGGAACTCTCAAAGTGCATGAACTAGAACTGCATCAAGATGGTGATAGCAAGAAAAACAAGTCTCTGGCGCTCAGCATCCAGAAGCAAAGGAAAGCATCATCGTCCAAAGCCATGCAAGCTGAAACATCATCAGACGAACAATATGAAGATGATGACTCAGACGAGAATGATGAACTATCCTTTATATCCAAAAGGATTCATGCTATGTGGAAGAAGAAAGGTGGATCCAGATGGAGAAACCTAAACAGGAAAGGCTTCAAAGAAAAGAAGGAGAAGAGTTCAATCGTATGCTACGAATGCAAAAAGCCAGGACACTTCAAATCAGAATGCCCAGATCTCGACAAGAGCAAGGATAAGAAGAAGAAATTCTTCAGCAAATGAAAGGGCAAGAAAGTTCTGATGTCCACATGGGAAGACCTGGACGATGACTCATCATCGGACGATGAAGAAGAAAAGGAAGCACATATATGTCTGATGGCAGACACTTCAACAGATTCTTCTGAACCAGAAAAAGAAGATGAGGTAGACTTTAATGACATAGATTCACTTCAAGAAGCTTGTCATGGGCTACTTTCAAACTCTTCTATTCTGTCAAAGGCCTACAGAACTTTAAAGAAATCGTCCAAATCTCTTTCAAAAGAAAAAGAAGTTTTAGAGAAAAATGTCAAACAACTTGAAAGTGAAAAGGAGGATTTACAGAAAAAGTTTACAGAGCTCTCAGAGCAAAATGAATTTACAAATGCAGAGAGGCGAACTCTCTGGAATGATGCTACTCGAGCCCATAAATCCTGTGATGATTCAAGGACTAGAGAAAGGAATCTTTCCATAGAGATTCAAAATCTCAATGCAGAAAACAAAAGGCTAGTTGAGAAGCTTCTGAAAGTTGAAACAGATACTTCCTTAAGAGGTCAACCACATGATGTTGTAAAACTTCATGAAGAAATTGACAGCCTAAAGAAGGATCTGTCAAACTTTGTTAAGGGCTCTGACAACCTCAAAAAGCTTTTAAAATATGAAGGTTGTAAGAGACCAAATGACAGGTCAGGATATGGATATAAGGGAAAGAAGTATATTCATGACGAGTAAACAAATGTTTGCTACTTCTGTGGGAAACCTGGACATATAACGTCCAAATGCAGACACCTGCCTAAGAAGGGAGCATCCAATGCCCTTCAAGCTAACAAAAAAAGGACCCAAGTCAATCTGGGTATCTAAAGATAAAATGGTTCCTATTGCAGACATGCTTAACAGCAGGAAAGAAACTCCAATCATGGTACCTGGACAGTGGGTGCTCACATCACATGACAGGAGAAAGGTGTATGTTCCAAAGCCTCCTACCCAAGACTGGTGGGACAGTCACTTTTGGAGGGAATCAGAAAGGGACGATAGCTGGCGTAGGTAAGATTGGTATACCACCCTATCATTCTGTTGATAAAGTTCTTTATGTTAAAGGTCTTAAACACAATCTACTTAGCATAAGCCAATTATGTGACAGTGGATATGATGTTGCCTTTAACAAAGGTGAATGTACAGTCAAAAACTCTGATGGATCCTCTCTCTTTACTGCAAAGAGGCAAGGTAATCTGTATAAGATTAAACTTGGGGAATTATCAAGTCAAAATGTATCATGCCTAGTTTCAGTACAAGAGAATCATTGGTTATGGCATAAAAGACTTGGTCATGCAAGCTTGAGGTTAATCTCAAAGCTAAATAGGCACAACCTCGTAAGAGGACTACCAAGTATGTCATATAAAGATGATCTTCTTTGTGAAGCTTGTCAGAAAGGGAAACAAGTGAAAAGTTCTTTTCAAAGTAAAAACATTGTTTCCACTTCTAGATCTCTTGAGCTGTTACATATTTATCTGTTTGGACCCACAAGAACAGCCTCAGTAAGTGGTAAAAGATACAGATTGGTTATAGTGGACGACTATACTAGATGGACATGGGTTATGTTCCTATCTCACAAAGATGAGTCCTTCAAGGTTTTTAATAAATTCTGTAAAAGGATTCAAAATGAAAAAGGAGTATGCATTACTTCTATCCGAGGTGATCATGGGGGAGAATTCGAAAATGAAAGTTTTCAAAGGTTCTGTGAGGATAATGGTATCCTTCACAACTTCTCAACACCCAGAATGCCACAACAAAATGGTGTTGTTGAGAGGAAAAACAGGTCTCTCCAGGAGATGGCCAAAACCATGTTGAATGACAATTCAACCCCTAAACACTTCTGGGCTGACGCAGTGAATACTGCCTGTTATTTACAAAACAGAATCTATATAAGGCCAATATTGAAAAAGACTCCATATGAATTGTGGAAGGGAAAAGGACCCAACATATCCTACTTCCATCCATTTGGATGTCAATGTTTCATTCTGAACACTAAGGATAACTTAGGAAATTTGATTCTAAGTGTGATGAAGGAATATTGCTTGGATATTCTGAAACTTCCAAGGCATGCAGAGTTTACAACTCTAGAACCTTAGTTGTTGAAGAAGCTATCCATGTGAAGTTCAATGACAACAAGCCTGATAAGGAATTATCAGAGCTAGACAAATCATTCGCAGATCTTAGGCTGGACGATGCAAGTAAGTCATCAGATACGTCCAGTCAAGATGTCTCTGTTGAAGAGTCCATTGCATCACTGGACGGTCCAGTAGCCGAACAAAGAGAACCTATTGGACGCAACTGGCAAATGAAGAAACATCATCCAGAGGAGCAAATCATCGAAGATCGAAAAGATAGAGTCAAAATCTGATCATCACTTCAACGACAACATGGTCACACAGTACTCATATCTCAAATAGAACCTAATACTGTGGACGATGCCTTAGAAGATGAAAGCTGGGTCAAATCAATGCAGGAAGAACTTGACCAATTTCAAAAGAACAATGTCTGGAAGCTAGTAGAACTCCCCAACGACAAAGAAGTTGTAGGAGCAAAGTGGGTGTTCAGAAACAAGCTGGACGAAGCAGGTAATGTTGTGAGAAACAAAGCAAGGTTGGAAGCAAAAGGTTACTCACAACAGGAAGGTATAAATTATACTGAAACTTATGCTCCTGTTGCACGTCTAGAGGCAATTCGTATTTTACTATCATTTGCAGCTCATAGCAATATGAAGCTATATCAAATGGACTTAAAAAGTGCATTCCTCAATGGACTCATAAAGGAAGAAGTCTATGTGGAACAACCCCCAGGATTTGAAAGTGATGCTTTTCCAAATCATGTTTTCAAACTTAACAAAACTTTATATGGGTTGAAACAAGCTCTTAGAGCTTGGTATGAAAAACTCAGCTCATTTCTGTCAGAAAATGGTTTCTCTAGAGGAAAAGTAGCCACTACATTATTTCGCAAAGACTACTCTTCTGATTTCATTATCGCACAAATATATGTTGATGATATCATTTTTGGTGCCACTAGTGAGTCTCTCTGTGAAGAATTTGCCAAACTAATGCAAAAAGAATTTGAGATGAGCATGATGAGAGAGCTGAGATTCTTCCTTGGACTTCAAATCAAACAAACTGAAAAGGGCATATACATACATCAAACTAAGTATGTAAAAGAGCTACTAAAGAAGTACAAGATGGACGACGCAAAACCTATGAGAACACCTATGCATCCAACAACTGTACTTGGACTGGACGACAACTCAAAGAAAGTAGATAACACTCTTTACAGAGGAATGATAGGATCACTCCTATACCTCACAGCGTCCAGACCTGACACCATGTTCAGTGTATGCTTATGTGGCAGATTTCAATCTGACCCAAGGGAAGTTCATATAACTACTGTTAAAAGAATTTTTCGATATCTTGCTGGAACCACTGATCTTGGTTTATTTTTCAAAAGGTAGAAAGATTTCAGGCTAATTGGATACTGTGACGCTAATTATGCTGGAGATAGAATTGAAAGAAAAAGCACTAGTGGAGGGTGTCACTTCATTGGTGGTAATCTAGTCTCCTGGATATGCAAGAAGCAAGGAACCATTGCTCTTTCCACTGCTGAAGTAGAGTATATCTCAGCTGCAAAATGTTGTTCTCAAATCTTATGGATCAAACATCAACTTGAGGACTACAACATATATGAGAGTAACATTCCTATCTTCTGTGATAGTAAAGCTGCCATAGATCTCTCTAAAAATCCCATATTGCATTCAAGGGCAAAGCATATAGAGATTAAGCATCACTTTATAAGAGATCATGTTCAGAAGGGTACTGTGGAACTACATTTTGTAACCATAGATAATCAGCTTGCTGATATATTCACTAAACCCCTTACTGAAGATAAGTTAACCCTTCTAAGGAATAAACTTGGTATGGACTCTGTAAAGGAATGATTATCATCTACATGGTGCGTCCAATAAAACCTTAGTGTCCAAATGGACATATCGTCCAAAGAACACTAAGGCTTGCACGTGCATTTCATATGTCACACGTAAGTCCAATATCTGGACGATGTTTTTATCTTAGCTTTTCGGTTTTGTTCAAATGGCCAAAACGGTTCGTTTCAGAGTAAGTATGAGTTAATACTCTATGCTGAGTCACCAAAATGTTAGTAACCATACACAGTTACCCACATCCTTCGCACGCCTCATCATGGCGGGTTTTATGGCAAAATCCTCTTTTCAAATATTCAAAAAGCCCAAAACCGTTTCACTTTCTCCAAACAAAGCTCAGATATAAAATTATCAAAACATCTCAGAAAATCCCTACCATACATTTTCTCTCTGAGTTTATCATCACCCTCAAGCACACACACTCTCTCTCTCAAGAACCCAAAACCCTCTCAGAAAACCTAAAAATCCAAACTTTTCCACCATGTCAAGCTCTGCAAGCTCAAGCAACTCTGAACTCGACGTCCACACCTACCCTGAGACCACATTGGTGTGTCAAGGTGCTGCTACAGTGCACATTGAGCACTTATTCGACATCGAAAAGCTGGAGAAGCTGGGCCTGAATCTGCACGAGAGCCTTCTAAAGTGTGGAATCAAAGGCTACTTCAACGAAAACCAGAAGATATTCCCTGAGTTGATCAGGATGTTCTGGAGAAACGCCAGATTCCAGAACCCAAGGGAGCTAGTGGCCACTGTTCTTGGACGAGAAGTGACAATGTCCATCGAGTCCATTGCAAAGGTAACTGGTTGCATTAGGGAGCAGAACCAGTACAGAATAAACTGGGCCACGCAATACGGCAATCACGTTGCAAACGTGCTTTGCAAGACCAAATCCACAGCCTCAATAAAGATTGAGTACAAGAACCTGTGTGAAGAAGCAAAAATCTGGTAGCAGGTGTGCAACAAAAGTATCCTGCATAAAGCTGGGTCTAAGGACTTAGTCACAGACTTACACAAGTTCGTGATATTCCACATCATGGAAGGTCTATCAATGCTTCTTTGATGAACTGGACGAAGCCTCTTACGAAGATATTGTGAAAAAAGGGCAAATGGTGGCAACACAACAACCATTTGGCGAGTCCAACATAAAGCCCATGAAGATCAAACTGACAGCCAAGGTCCTAAGGGATCTGGATGAAGATAGCATCAACAAGAAACGACATGAACAAAGCAAGATAATCTCCAATGATGATGAGGAGGAGATTGATCTTCTTGGAATAGGCAGGAAAATCAAAAGGATGATGGAGGAATAGGGGAGCAAAAAAGTTACATGACAAATGTCTCAGATGCATGAGGAAGATGCTGAAAGGGAGAAAAGAACCAATAAAAGACATGCTGACACCTCCACTGCTCAGTCTCCAGCAGAGAAGCGTCCAAGGACTGATGCGTCCAAAACTGCTCAAGCTGAGCAGCGTCCAAAGGCAGCTCCAGTGAAGCCTGTTCCAGAAAAGCCAAAGGTTAGGAAGCTTCAAATACTGGACGACTCTGACGATGATGACCAGATTCCAATTGGTCAAATCATGAAGAAAGCAGAGGAGAAGGAGGACTCTCAGCAAAAGAAGCAGAAGGTACAACATGCTAAACCAATTTCCTTTCCTTCTAATGTGCCGCGATGAGTCAAGACTCAGGCAGCAAGGCCAAGGAGAATTGCAGTTCTACCACCTTCCTCTCAAGACACCGACAACATATCCACCAGCACCCTACTACCAGCAACATCCAGTGCTCCATCTACAACAAGAACCCAGCATCCACATCTTCGCTTGGACCTGTCCAAGTTTGTGCGTCCAAGGGATGCATGGAGGGATACCTGGTCCCCATGGACTATACCCCCCAAGCAGAAAACCAAAGAAGAAGAAGACAGGGAACACTTCCCTATTGCATTCCTTAAACGGAATGAACAAAATTACTGTAAGAGAAGCGATGTGATCCGGAGGCCTCTATAAGAGCCCTTGAAGAGGCATTTGACTACTGTCTCAGCACCAGAATGGACGAGACATGATTATACTCATGATCCTTCAGCTGACTATGCTGCACTGCCAGAAGGAGCAATAATCAGCAACCTTCTACCCACTTGGACAAGAGAAGTGTATCCATACTTGATCAGCATGCTTCATCCCTACTCCTGTCCAACTGGAACTCAACAAAGAGTGCGTCCAGTAGCAGCAAACCTGCCTGAACCAGATGTAGATGTTGCGTCTCGATTCATAAAGACGATTACGGAGCAAAAAAGGAAGGCTCCAAGAAAGAAGAAGGCATCGTCCAAGAAGCCCCCTGTTAGCAGGGATATTGAACTGGCCGCAAAATTGCAGTTGGCCATTAAAGAAAGCCTGGACCCTTCCAAGACGAAGCAGCGTCCAGATGTAGAGTGGGTCAAGGATGTTCGCATCTGGACTCCCATCACAAAGTTCCTGCCTCTACCTGCTGGGACTCCAATCCTAAACTTCCAGCCAGGCGACTATGATGAACTTGGTAAACTTCTTCAACAAATGTATATACCAAACCAAGCCATCGTCTACCCACCAAACCTTCACACAAGCCGCGCCACAGAAATAAAGTTTGTACCAGACAGGGTGTGTCCCAGACTACCCTTATATGATGCTGGTCGCAAGAAAGGCTACAAGTTCTACGGCATTGAGATGCCAAGCAGGGAAGAGAAAGTTGAAACCCTACAAAAATCCTCTCATACCTAGGGTCATTTGTTTGACAAGACTGGTAAGCTTACGCGTCCACTCGGAACCTTTGATTCCACCATCTTTTGGCGCCAGATCTTATGGAACGACTCCCAGGAGGCCTCCTCCTCCGGCAGCTCCAAGAGTGATTTTGTTCACCCCCTTCATGGTCTTGAGGTGTTGTGTCCAGTGAAGTCTCACCACTTCTCAGACACATTTTCCTGCTTTCTGAAAGATTCAGATGACTATTTGGAGTTCATGAAGAAATTGCCTATCATCAGAAGCAACATAGTGTTTGATCTTCGAACACTGGATCGCACAGAGTTTGTGGAGGAACTCCAAACTCTACATGAGGAGTACAAAGCAGAAGAAGCCAGAGCAACAGATCAAGCTCGTCTAGAGCAGCTGGTTCTTGAGCAAGCTGAGACTGCAACCACAGAAAAGGAAGATCAGGTTGCCAAGTCGAAAGCTACACAAGCAGAGTTGGATGAAGCATCTGCCAAAGTAACAAAGGTGCTATCTCATATTGACTTGGACCCATCCGAACCAGTAGACGTAGAGCACTTTGTCACTTCACATGAAGAACCTCACATCCAATCTGAAGAGTTCAAGGATGATAGAGAGCCCATTATTGACACATCCAAGCCTATGGAATCAACTGCAGCAAAGCCTCCTGCTGAAGATATAACCAGCTTCCCCATTGTTGATGCATCTATTGAAGCTCACTCGGGTACACGTCAACTGGTTCCCACAGGATCTTCAAGTCCAAGGGGCATCCATCCCTTGCGATTTGCTGAACCTCAAGGGGTCTCAGAAGATCGTGTTCACGAGATAGTGCAACAGGCTCTGAGGCAACAACAGCTGGAAACCGAAGTAGCTCTTCAAGCATTTCAGCAAAGGCAACAGGCTGAGGCTGCTCAACATCGGATGTTACTGCAGAATGCCATCACTGAACAATTCATGAGCCTCTCCCAAACGCCTGTGAATCAAATTCAAAATACTGCAGCCAACCTGCTTGGACAAGTTGCTCATGCTGTTCCACCCGTCCAACTGCAACCTCATCAACCAGCACCACCTACCCAAGCACCACCAGAGCAACCACCACCACCATCACAAGAACCACCTCCACAGCCATAGGTGACCATGATGGTCAAGTCATCTTTCCATCTTTCAAACCCTTTTTTGTTTATGACAAAGGGGGAGAAATTGGAATTTTGATGTCAACAGAAGTATATACTCTACACTCTGTGAATATACTGGCTATTTTATGAAAACGTCTTTAATACATAAAGTGTTTATTTCGTATATATTCCGCATCCATATCCTTGATATGTTTTACACTCTGATATCTATTATATCTGATATATTCTTACTGTATATTATATACTGTTATAAGATGCATAAGAAATATTGAACTCAGGGGGAGTACTTCATGTCAACATATACATTTTCTCTGTCAACATACACTGGCATAACATAATCATCTCTTACATGTTTTATAATAGTCATATATGATTATGTGCCTGTTAACATCAAAATTTAATATTATTTGTCATCATCAGAAAGGGGGAGATTCTTAGGTTCTAAGACCTTGGACGATGTCCAACCCCTCGGATTTCGGTTTTGAAGATAACAATTAAAGGATAAATTTTGAAGTATCTAATGGTCTTGTTTGAGTGTTATAGGATCTACGTCGTCCAATGCCGCAATGGTATTGTATCTCTCAAACCTCGACTTTATGTTTCAATAAGGAAAGTGTCCAAATATGTTTTATAAAAGCAAGCGTCCAATGCTTTTGTAAAAGTGAGCGTCCAATGCTCTTGTAAAAGCGAGCGTCCAATATCTGTGTAAGCTATACACTATCTTTTCTATCTTAAAATTAATATAATATAACAATACATTTTCGATGAAGATTCTATGCTATGCAACGAATATTCTCTCTCATTATAACATGAAAATCTATTTGAACTTTCGAATAGTATTGAACAGGAACATAGAAGCTTCTGACTACAGAAAAAGTACAAGTAGCAGAGGCGCTACATGTACGGCTATCTCCTCTATCTCTCCACCCCAAGTCAAAATGTGACAATGGTCACATGCTTTGGAGAGAACCGCTTTTGGCAAAGGAACAGATCCCACAACGGATACTTTACACCAAGCTTCCTATATATAGAGGAACCAGCTCCTGCATCAAAGTGACGAAAACATTGAAAAAGAGTCAAAACTCTGTCAAAACGACTGGACGATCAACACTTAAGAAAAAAGAGCTTTCTACTTATCTTTGCTAAGCGATTCTGCGTATTCGTGTTTATTGTAATAACCTCTCTGTGAGAGTTACTCTTTCTTTCTATACTCAAACATTTCTGTTTGGAAAGCCAGGAGTGGCTTAGTGTTAAAGAATACTTGGGTTTGTTCTAATCTCAATGGGAGATTAAAGGTGCGCCAGGAGTGGCCTAGAGAATACTTGTAGCCAGAAGTAGCAAGGTTAGAATACTTGAGAGTAATCAGATCTTGATTAGTAGAACCCTTCAAAAGTTTTTGAAGGAGAACTGGACGTAGCTCAGTTGAGTGAACCAGTATAAAACTAAGTGTTCTATTCTCTCGCTTTCTAGCTTACTTTCATATCTCTTAAACTATCTCTTCAACATACTACGAAAGTGTTTCTTTACACATTTTATCTACAATAATCTTTTACGTGTGTTCTAACAAAAAACGAGAAAAAGCAGTTTCATTAGACTATTGCATTTGAACCGTTGGACGATAGCATAATCTTCTGTTTTACTAAGTTCTTGTAAAACTTAAGATATACTATCTTCATATTTGTTAAAGATTTTTGAAGAAATTATAAACACACTATTCAACCCCCCTTCTAGTGTATTTCTCTGTATTTCAAAATAATATCTTTTGGGCCTCTCCTTTCCATACTTCAACATGTTTAATCTGGAACATAAACATTAAACTAATGAGACATGGTCTTAGTGAGTGTTAAAGACATGCATTATAATCTTTCATCATTTATAAACTTACTATAAAGTAATATAATATGCTACTTTTACATCTCTATTACCATAATCTTAACATTTACTTTGCATGCTTTACATTAACTTTCTTTACTTTTCTTTCATCCTACGAAAGGCATCCCTTTCCTTTTATGCCTTGGCCTCGTATTATTCTTCTCCGGCTCGAGGAGCTATGCCACATCTTCGGAAAGTAGGAAGTGACAGAAGGGGTCCCGCCTACCTTCTAAAGAGGGCAAATCTTTTCATTTGCATGCTTAACTTATCAAAACATTATACTTTCTTTGATCCTCAAAGGAATCTCCTCTTTCTTTAATTAAACATATCATTATCTTTATAAGGTATGTAAACATATTAAACATATTAAAGAATTTAACTTAAAAAGGATAGCACTCAACAAATGTTTCAGGGGTCAATCGTTTAAGCCCAAATCCTGTGCTTAAGCCAACCTGACCCTGGCACCTTGCGCTTAAGCGCCAAATCCTGGCGCTTAAGCTCCAGAGCGCCACGCTTAAGCGCCAAAAACTTGTGCTTAAGCATCAGGGTCCTGCACTTAATCTTGATCCCTGGAGCTTTTTGCTTAAGCACCAAACTCCCACGCTTAAGCGCCAAAATACTTCGCTTAAGCGCCAGGAATCCTCGCTTAAGCGAAAATTACAGCCCATACTTCCCACTCTAGGGGATCTTCGCTTAAGCGCCATGCAGAGCTCGCTTAAGCGAGAGTCCGCGACTCTGCAGGTCATAGGGTTCGTAATTATGCTTAACCCCTTTACCATAAATGCTACCCAACAACCAAAATCCTCACAATAATGCAAATTAATGATGAATCTCATACCAAACAAGCAAGACAACTATGATTTATGCATCTCTCACACTAAACCCATGGATTGGGGGTTGAGGCTTCTCTCCCATGGAGAGAAACCTAACCCTCCTTGAATCTCTGCCCAAACCTCAAATGGAGAGATAGAGAAGGATACATAAACACTCACCAAGGACCTTTGAACTAAGGATGATAGGTGAGGTGGTGTGGGTTATCCTAGCTTCTTCCTCCTTCTCCTTCCTTTCCTTTCTCCTTCTTCTCTTTTCTCCTCCTTCTCTCTTCTTTCTCTCTCTAAATTTCTAAGTGTGTGTGTTAAGTGTGGGAGGGAAGGGATTTGGGTAAATATATACATATGGCTAGTATTTGGTTTAATGGTTCCTTACTCTACAAGTTACTCTAATGCACACATGCACTGAAACACCGAAAGACAATTATGAGGATGTTACAATGTAAATAAACATTTTCTTATTTTATTATTATCATAATTATTATTATTTATGGGGATGTTATATTACTCCCCCCATCAACAAATTTTCGTCCTAAAAAATTGTAACTAAAACATACCTTACTCAAAAAGGTGGGGGTGTAACAATCTTATCTCGTCCTCCTTTTCCCAAGTGGCTTCCTCCGATACAAGCCCCTCCCAAACAACCTTAACTAAAGGAATAGTCTTATTCCTTAGTGTTTTCACACTACAATCAACAACCCAAATAGGCTTTGATTTGAAGGTAAGATCGAGTCTCAACTGAACTGACTCTGTTTCTATGACATGAGAGGGATCTTGGACATATTTTTTGAGTTGAGACACATAGAAAGCATCATGAAGGTTGGACAAAGAAGGGGGTAAAGTAATCTTATAGGCTACAAGCCCGATTCTTTCTAAAATTTGAAAAGGACCAACATAACGAGGATTCAACTTTCTTGCCTTGATAGCTCTTCCAATGCCAGTGGTAGGGGATACTTTTAAAAACACATGGTCACCTTCCTCAAACTCTAGAGCTTTTCTCCTCTTGTCAACATAACTCTTTTGTCTACTTTGAGCCACTTGCAACTTCTTCCTAATCATTTGAATTTTCTGGGTGGTTTCCTGAACTATGTCTAGTCCAATAAGGCTTCTCTCTCCTACCTCACACCAACACAAAGGGGTCCTACACTTTCTACCATACAAGGCCTCATAAGGTGCCATACCTATGGTAGAGTGAAAACTATTGTTGTAGGAAAACTCTATCAAAGGTAGGTACCTATCCCAACTGCCCTTCTCTTCCAGGACACAGGCCCTAAGCATGTCCTCTTAGGTCTGTATGGTTCTCTCACTATGCCCATCAATCTGGGGATGGTAAGCTGCGCTAAAACTAAGCTTGGTGCCTAAAGCCTTATGTAATACCTTCCAAAATCTCGAAGTGAATCTAGGGTCTCTATCTGAAACTATGTTGACTGGAACCCCATGCAATCTCACTATTTCTCGAATGTATAACTTGGCCAACTTCTCCAATGGAAAAGTGGCCTTAATGGGTAAAAAGTGAGTAGACTTGGTAAGTCTATCCACTATCACCCATATGGCATCATACCCTGTTTGGGCCCGAGGTAGACCCATGACAAAGTCCATGGAAATGCTCTCCCACTTCCACTCTGGAATGTTTAAGGGTTGTTTCAAGCCAAATGTCTTTTGGTGTTCAATCTTGACTTGTTGGCAAATAAGGCACTTAGCCACAAACTCGGCTGTGTCCTTTTTCATGCCTGACCACCAAAACATCTTCTTTAGATCCTGATACATCTTGGTAGTTCCAGGATGTACCGAGAATCCACTCCTATGGGCCTCTCTCAAAATTTGATCCTTTAGATCATCATCCTTAGGGATACAAAGCCTTCCTTGGAAGAGAATGGTCCCATCTTCTGCTTCAGAGAACCCTAGGTGGTTCTTCTGAGCTTGCAACTCTATGTTCCACTTTTGAGCCTCTTTAATCCATCCCCTTAAGTCACAGGAAACTTCTATCCTATACCAACCCAAACTATGGTCATGCAAGGTAATCTCTAGGTTGAGGTTCCTAAAATCCTCTAATAAATGCATCTCATGCACCATCATAGAAGATATGTGCAAGGATTTCTTACTTAAAGCATCCGCCACTACATTGGCTTTGCCCGGATGGTACTTCAATTCGAAGTCATAGTCCTTTAAGAACTCCATCCATCTCATTTGCCTCATGTTGAGCTCTTTTTGGTCAAACAGGTATTTTAGACTCTTATGGTCACTAAACACCACAAATCTAACACCAGATAGATGATGTCTCCAAATCTTAAGGGCAAAGACCACAGCCGCCAATTCAAGGTCATGTGTTGGGTAATTCTCTTCATGTGGTTTCAATTGCCTAGAAGCATAGGCTACCACTTTTCTTTCCTGCATCAACACACAACCAACACCTTTACTTGAAGCGTCACAATACACTTCAAAGTCCCCTAAGGGGTTAGGTATGGCTAATACTGGAGTAGAAGTTAATCTCTCTTTCAATTCGTGAAAACTTTTCTCACACCTCTCATCCCAAACAAAGGGTTGTCCCTTTCTAGTCAACCTAGTCAGGGGCAATGCTAACTGGGAGAAACCTTTGATGAATCTCCTGTAGTACCCTGCTAGACCTATGAAACTCCTAATCCGAGCTACAGTCTGGGGTCTATACCACTCTAGCACTTCTCCTATTTTACTAGGGTCTACAGCTACCCCTTCTTAGGATATAACATGTCCCAAGAAGTTCCCTTCTCTCTTCCAGAACTCACACTTCTCTGGTTTTGCATAGATTTTCTTCTCCCTAAGGACTTGCAAAACCGTCCTAAGATGTTCCTCATGTTCCTCCAAGGTGTGGGAATATACCAAGATGTCATCAATGAAGACAACAACAAATTTGTCTAGGAAAGGTTGGAAGATCCTATTCATGTAATCCATGAACACTGTCGAAGCATTGGTTAGTCCAAATGGCATCACCAAATACTTGTAGTGCCCATATCTAGTTCAAAAGGTGGTCTTAGGGATATCTTCTGACTTGATCCTAATCTGGTGGTATCTTGATCTAAGGTCAATTTTAGAGAAAACCGAAGCCCCTCTAAGTTGATCCAAAAGGTCATCTATCCTAGGGAGAGGGTACTTGTTCTTAACAGTTACTCGGTTGAGTTGTCTATAGTCTACACATAACCTCATGCTCCCATCTTTCTTCTTTACCAAAAGAACAGACGCACCCCAAGGAGAGACACTAGGCCTAATGAACTGTTGGGATATTAACTCTTCTATTTGGTTCTTAAGCTCACTAAGCTCTAGAGGTGACATTCTATAAGGTGCTATAGAAATTGGTCCCGCCCCGGGAACCAATTCTATGGAGAACTCAACTTCTCTTTCTGGGGGTAAGGTAGTAACCTCTTTCAGAAACACATCCACAAATTCCTTGACAATAGGAATAGTTGCAAGTTCTAACTTAACCTCCATCTTTGAGGAAAGTAACAAAAGAAAAACTTGGCTTCCCTCCACTAGGCTTTGGAAAACTTGCGTGGAACTAGAGAACAACAAGGGATGAGACTTTGGGATAGGGGTAACATCGGAAGGAAACTCTACAATGTGATTAAAACAATTTAACACAACATGATTAGCAGAAATCCAATCCATACCCAGAATAATATCCAAACCACTTAAAGGTAAGCATATTAAATTCACAACAAAACTCTTATCTTGTATTTCAATAGGACACTCTACACAAACATGTGAGGCAGGAATATTGCCTTCAACTGGGGTGGAGACATTTAAAATAATAGGTAAAGGTGTAACTGACAACTTCAAACGACGCACACATTCATAAGCAATAAAAGAATGGGTCGCCCCCGAGTCATATAAGACAACTAAGGCTTTTTGGTTTAGAAAACATATACCTTTAATCAGGTTGTCAACCCCTTTTGCTTTTTCTCCACTTAAGGTGAAGACCCTTCCTTTAGTTTGAGTTATCTGGTTAGGAGCTCCCTGCTTCTTCCAAAGTGGACAATCCATGGAAAAGTGTCCCGGTTGGTGGCACTTAAAATAGACATTTTGACCCATCTTACATACTCCTCGATGAGACTTCCCACATTTAGGGCATGCCTCCACATTGGGAGTTCCATATATTGCTACCCTTTTGCCCTTAAAACCCTCCTTCCTATATTTGGCATTTGGGTTGAACTTCACTTTTTCATTCTTCCTCTTGTGGGTTTGTCGTTGCTCCACCTCTAGCTTATTCAAATTTCCTTCCACAATGAGACACTTGTTTACTAGGAGTGGGTAACTCCTAATCTCCAAGGTCCCTACTTGACTAAGGATGTCAAACCTCAAACCTTGCTCAAATTGGATGGACTTCCATTCCTCATCCGGTTGATTGCGAAGGTAGCGTGAGTATTTAGCCAACTCTTCAAACTTAGCCACATATTGGCCCACTGTCATACTCCCTTGCTTAAGTTGTAAGAATTCAGTCTCCTTCTGAATCCTAACACTATTGGGGAAATACTTATCCAGAAATGTGATCTTGAAGTTCTCCAAAGTAAGAGGAGTCCTCAAAGTCATCATTCCCTCCTTAGCACCCTTCCACCAATTCTTTGCCTCATCCTTCAACATGAACGTGGCATAAACCACTTTTTGCTCCTCTGTGGATGGAACCACTTCGAAAATACTCTCTATTTCTTGGAGCCAGAATTCTGCAGCCGATGGGTCATCTTCCCCCTTAAAGGTGGGTGGGTCGTTCTTCCGGAAATCAGAGAATCTAACATGTTGGTTTCCACCCCCTTGGTTATTTTCATTTGAGGAACCTCCAGGTGATCCCCTCAACACTTGGTTGACAAGGTTGGTGGTGGCTGCCGCTTGTTCTCTCATGGTAGCAGCCATTGCCTCTATGGCTGCTAACTCAGAAGTACGAGTACCCAAAAGTGGTCTTCCTCTTCCCACCATTATCTCTACTTACTCTGCACCACATATTGAGTTGATCAGGCTCAATATACAATAACTCAAATAAGGTAGAATTCATGGTAAGACTAATAAGACAACCATAATCTACTAATATATTATCCACAGTCTAAAGGATTGAACTGCTCTGATACCAAAATGTAACACCCTAACGGGTACTACCCTCTAAGGTACATTTTTAGTCATCAACATGGATAATATAAACATATATGATATTATTACCCAAGAGTATAACTGTTCAAGGGCCTACATCATTCTGAAGTAATTACATCATATACATAAAAGGAAATCCCCATATATGAGATTCTATGCCAAAAGAATATACATAGAGTTCTTTTAACAAAACTAGCCTATAAAGATATTGCTATATAGAAATAATATCTTCTAGGCCTCTCCTTTCCATACTTCAATCTGTTTAATCTGGAACATAAACATTAAACTAATGAGACAGGGTCTAAGTGAGTGTTAAAGACATGCATTATAATCTTTCATCATTTATAAACTTACTATAAAGTAATATAATATGCTACTTTTACATCTCTATTACCATAATCTTAACATTTACTTTGCATGCTTTACATTAACTTTCTTTACTTTTCTTCCATCCTACGGCATCTATTGAGCTCAATATATCGAAAGGCATCCCTTTCCTTTTATGCCTTAGCCTCGTATTATTCTCCTCCGGCCCGAGGAGCTATGCCACATCTTCGGAAAGTAGGAAGTGACGGAAGGGGTCCCGCCTACCTTCTAAAGAGGGCAAATCTTTTCATTTGCATGCTTAACTTATCAAAACATTATACTTTCTTTGATCCCCAAAGGAATCTCCTCTTTATTTAATTAAACATATCATTATCTTTATAAGGTATGTAAACACACTAAACATATTAAAGAATTTAACTTAAAAAGGATAGCACTCAACAAATGTTCCAGGGGTCAGTCGTTTAAGCCTGAATCATGTGCTTAAGCCAACCTGACCCTGGCACCTTGCGCTTAAGCGCCAAAAACCATTGCTTAAGTGTCAGGGTCCTGCACTTAATCTTGATCCCTGGAGCTTCTCGCTTAAGCGCCAAACTCCCACACTTAAGCGCCAAAATACTTCGCTTAAGCGCCAGGAATCCTCACTTAAGCGAGAATTACAGCCCATACATCCCACTCCAGGGGCTCCTCGCTTAAGCGCCATGCAGAGCTCGCTTAAGCCAGAGTCCGCGACTCTGCAGATCGTAGGGTTTGTAATTATGCTTAACCCCTTTACCATAAATGGTACCCAACAACCCAAATCCTCACAATAATGCAAATTAATGATGAATCTCATACCAAACAAGCAAGACAACTATGATTTATGCATCTCTCACACTAAACCCTTGGATTGGGGGTTGAGGCTCCTCTCCCATGGAGAGAAACCTAACCCTCCTTGAATCTCTGCCCAAACCTCAAATGGAGAGATAGAGAAGGATACATAAACACTCACCAAGGACCTTTGAACTAAGGATGATAGGTGAGGTGGTGTGGGTTGTCCTAGCTTCTTCCTCCTTCTCCTTCCTTTCCTTTCTCCTTCTTCTCTTTTCTCCTCCTTCTCTCTTCTTTCTCTCTCTAAATTTCTAAGTGTGTGTGTTAAGTGTGGGAGGGAAGGGATTTGGGTAAATATATACATATGGCTAGTATTTGGTTTTATGGTTCCTTACTCTACAAGTTACTCTAATGCACACATGCACTGAAACACCGAAAGACAATTATGAGGATGTTACAAAGTAAATAAACATTATCTTGTTTTATTATTATCATAATTATTATTATTTGTGGGGATGTTACAAAATTGATTTAGGGATTTCATATATTTGATGTTAGAAGTTGGAAATAGGTGTTTGAATCAATGTGTTGTTGATTTCATGATGTGTTGTGATGGATTGAACTTTGTTTGGTTTGATCTTGATTGACAAATGCATGGTGGTTTTGGAAATGATGATGGAAACATGATGGAGGCCATTCGGCCATGGTGAGAATGAAGAGGTAGTAGGTGAAAATTTTTAAAATAACCAAGGACAAAATGGTCATTTCACATGTAGGGACACATTGGAATTTTATAAAAAGATTAAGGGCAAATTAGTAAATTGTAAAATATTAAAGGGCAAAATGGTAATTTCATATATTCTAGAACATTTAGGGGTAATTTCAGAATTTTATAAAAAGATCAAGGGCAAAATTGGGAATTTTAGAAAATAGTAAGGGTAATTTGGTAATTTCACATTTTGAGGACATAATTGGAATTTTAGAAAAGATTAGGGGTAGTTTAGTAATTTTACATAGTAAGGAACTAATAGGTATTTTAGTAAAATGTTAAAGTTATAATGTAAATTGTTAAATTTTTATATTTCTTTACGTGATGGTTTGATATTGTTTATTTGCTTATGATCATTTTCATATTGCATAAACATGAGTCTTTTGGGGGAATAAATAGATTTCAAATGAAGAGTGATTGATGTTGGCTAACCGGGATTGCGGTAGCCATGAAATTTAAAAGATAGTTGATGTTGACTAACCGGGACTGCGATAGTCATGAGAAATGATTTTGATATATGAGAAATGATTTTTGGGGTGAGCAGAATCTGTTAAACATGACTGTATAGTCTGTGATTATATAGTCTGTGGGGTGAAGGATATTGGCAATCCCACAAGTGGCCGGAATCTGGACTGAGATGTGGTTATTCTGATCTCCTAATTCTGTTTAGCTTATTCGCGTTTAGTAGAGGCTGTTAGCTGAATTGCAGTGCGTAATGGTAGGCCTGTCTTTACTAAACACTCGTAAGGGGAAGTCTCCATAGAGCAGGGTCAAAAATGATTTTGAGTCAAAACTGCATTTGCATAAATCATACTGCATTTACTTTATGTGAATTATTATGTAATGTATGAAATGTATCTGTTTGAAATTTTTTTCAATTGTTTGAGAAATTAAATGCCTGATCCAGAAATTTTTGTCCCTAGCTTCTAGGGAAGTTTAATTGCAAGTGAACGAGGAATAGTTAGAGGAAAAAGATGCAGATGTTACCAGAGTTATAGGATGGGAAAGATTTGGGTAGATAATAGTTCTAGACAATACTTAAAGAAAGATCATTTTGTAATAGTGTTTTTGTGTATTTTCTAAATGTAAAATTGGATATATTTTGGATATTAATAGAATGTGTTAGTACTTCTATATATAATATAAATTATATACTTAAATTAACTTTTATTAGAAGGGGGTTACACCACCCTTCTACGAGACGCAAGCAAAATGAACCTTTTGGTTCAACATACAAAATCAATCACTTTACTATGATCAAACATGGATACCACTTATAATGTTGCCCTAATTCTCCATCTAGGTTTCATTCACACTTGGGCTCCTACTGCCCCTAGACCTCCCAGGTCACAAAGGTCTTACATGATAATCATTGGGTCACGATATGGGAATACATGTCCTGCTGGTACAACACAGAACATTCTCAACCATAACTTATCAAGAAGCATGGAGAACTTGGTGTGAAGAATTTGCCTATAGCCTTGGCGTCCAAAATCTGAAGTCCATCCAACTTCAGAAGCAAGAAACCAGAAGTTGGAGAGGAAGTACTACTTTTCGGGTCAAAATGCATATATCAGAAGCTCTATATGATTAGAGGCATTAAGTTGGGGATAATTTAAGTGAAGGGGTAGATATCAGAAGCTACGCATGACTTAAGGATCATCAGAAGATGCATTGCTTAGACAACTCGTGAGGACAAACGTGTCTACATAGTTAAGAAGCACACACCATGAGTTGTAACGTCAACTCTATGCAGCAGTGTACTGACTCACTACCTTGATGAAAGCTCTCTTGATCCAACAGATCTATTCAAAAGAAGAGAGAGAGCTAAGTTCTACTTTAACAAGGCAACCATTGTTAGGAAAAGTAGTCACACACATACCGCAATGGTCAAGAATGAATCTACACCATTCTGTAGAAGACTTACTTTTCTGAAGTAGCAAAACCTCATGGCTGAGTTGGAATAAAAGAGAAGCCATGAGCTGTGGAAAGAGCAGCAAGCACCATTGAATAGAATTCAAAATTCAAAGCTGGTGCAAGCTGTTCCAGCTAAGAAAGGTGGAGGATCCAATTGTGCAATTGAGACAACACACAACGGATCTCCTTGGCCTCCAAGTCTCTTGAGTTTAGGAGTAACCAATCTCCTTGGCTTCCAAGAAAATGAGCAACGGTCAACTTGAAGGTAGTCTATATAAGGACATTGAAGTGCTACTAAAGTTCCTTGCTAGGAAGGAAACAACTCAGAGAGTTAATAAGTCAGAAGCCTCATCAACTTCTGATACTAGACTTCCTTAGCCCGAGCTCTCTTGATTTGTATAGCCAAATCTATCTAGCCATAGAGAGTCTGTAAACATCTTCTCATAGGAGCTTATTGATAGATTTCTCCCTGTGAGATGTAATAGGTACCTATCCAAATAGAACTTTTTAGGATAGGGAACCTCAAAAAAGTAATCAGGGAATTGCTGCTTCTGAAGGTTGTGAGTGACCACAACAGGTTGCTATGAGAGTCAAGTAATAGTTAAAAGTATCCAATCTTTGAACCCAGATTCGCTACTCTGGGTTCAAAGCCTGGATAGGCTTTTAGAAAGAATACCTGGGTAGATAGCCTGCAAAGGCTTAGAGAATATTGGGGTTAAGCCTGGAGAGGCTTGTTAAAAGAATACTCAGGGGAGCCTGCAAAGGTTTAGAGAATACTGAGGTGTAGGAGCCTAGAGAGGCTTCAAAAAAGAAAGAATACACGGTTGGAGTTTGTATCAGTGGAAAGCCTATAGTTGTAGGGACTGGACGTAGCCCTGGTGGGGTAAAGTAGGATAAATTCCTCTATATGCTTTATCCTTCTTACTGCTTCTGATCTGTGTGCTTCTGTATCTTTATCTCGAGTAGCTTGATTTTTAATTGTTATATCTTTGATATAAAATCTTTCTAAGCTACTCAAACTATTTTAAAAAGTCCAAAAGCATACATCTACTTATTGTTCTTAATTGATAAAACAAATTCTACCTACCCTGAATCTGATATTTTAATAGTAGCTTTTGAAACAATATATGAAAGTATTTCTGTATGATTATTATTGAAAATCTATTTTATACAAAATATTGTCAAAGGATATCGATTTCTCTCAATAAAGCTTCTTGAAGTTGTCCTTTGGACATATCCAAAACTTCAAAAGCTAAGTGTTCTTTCGCAGAAAAGCCATACTCGGTTAAGTGTCACTATTCAACCCCCATTCTAGTGACCTTCTGATCCACTTCAATTCGCTCAATCAGGGACATCAAGCCAATTATGTGATTCCCTCATGCCCAGAAGTCTCACAGCTCAACACCTTATCTCCCCCCAAGATCACATCCGACAAATATATTTGTAGGTACCTTCTATAGTCAAGCCAATCCTCTTATTCGAATACTCATCTTACTCATCACTCCTCAATTGTGTGTGTGTGTGTATGCAACTTCATAATGAAACTAAATAACCATTCTTTAAAATTGAATTATTTTTGTGCTTACATTTAGTTAGTCCAATATGACGTGGCATGACAGGACTTTACATTTTATGCTATCATAGTTGATCATGTCTTTTAGGAATAAACCTATAGAGAATATGTTCGTTGTGTCTTTTGTTTATGCTTAGTGTTATTATTTCTGCAAGGAAACGGTTATCGTATGGTAGACTATGTGCTAGTGTATATCTATTTTCCTTAATGAGTTATGATCAGTTTACAATGTTAGGAACTTATAGCTAGATGTACACCCCATCTAATATGGATATCTTGATGGTGACAACTCAAACTATGAGACATGGCTACCAAAGTGACTTAGCAAGTTGTTGTCATAAAGCAATTAACTACTATAATCATTTCATAAATGCATTAAAAAGGATGGAAAAGGAAATTGAAAATCCCTTATTTTGCTACAAGATTGTAGAGGTCATACCATTAAAGTGCATTTGTGACTCCCTTGCAACAAGCAATAGTTGCAGAGTAGTAAAATGAACTAAGAAGGAACGTACACCATCAACTTGCTAACTTATTGATGTATTAGCAAACTTGTTGGTTATTCATTAATATCAAACTATAAATGCATAAGTTGTGAAAACATGTTTAAAGCATGAATATGATCTTATGAATACAAAAAAAAAAAAAAAGAATAAAAAAAGGACACAAGGATTTTATCCTAGTCCACCTAAACAATCGTTGGGTTATATTTAATTCCTACGCCAGGTTAGATTTTTCCACTACTTTAACCCCAAACTAGTATTTTTTTAAGCAACTTTTGTAGGCTTTCTCAACAACAACCAAGATAGCCACACACTATGGTAAACACCCAAAAGTAGTATTGTTTCTATAGTAGTCTCTCTAAGTTCTTTCACAACCACAATACTCTCAAACCAAAACTAGCAACCTAATCAGCTTGGGAGAAAATAAAACAAGGACAGGATAATGGATCTTTCTTTCTTTCTTTCATTTGTTTGTTATCTTCTAAAGGCTCCTCAATTTTCTAACTAAGGATAGTATCATAGGGTTAACCCAAGGGTAAAGCAATTAAAGCTCAAGCTTTAAGCCCACTAATAAAAAATTATTTGTTGTTAGTTTTTTCAAGAAAAAAGGGCCACACATATGTTGGCAAAAAGGCCCAACATACAACTCTCTTATTTAAAGTAGAAAAAGTCTTTCTCAAAATTTTCTTTAGGTCTCACTTAGTGTTAGGTTGGCCCTAGATAGACATGAAGTTTTGGAGCTAGCTAGAACACCTTCCTAGAATGTGATACAATGTTAGACACATAATCTTATTATGGGTGTTATGGAAAACATAAAAATAGATGTAGAAGATGAAGAAAAAATGAACTCATATATGTTGTAGAACAATTCCCCCTACATCTTTGATGTTTAGAAGCTTGTAGGGTGGAAGGAAGAGGAAAATATATATTTAAAACATATCAACACATTGTATTCTCTCTTCTTTAAGGTTTTTTCATCTTACTTTTGTGCTTATATAGAACTATTTCATTTTTGAGTGTTGATATAAGAATTCTAATCTATGATTGGTAGCTTTCTAATGGGAAACTTCATTTCTTTAGATGTTCAAAATATGATGCCCTATAGATTTCTTATTGTAGATAAGGTGTTTTCTAATCAAGGTTCAATAGATTTTTTATTCACCATAGGCAACTTTTTAATATTTTTTTATTGAATGACTAGCTTTTTGAGCAAAGTGAAGACATCTTTCTAACAAAGCTTTCTAATTGTTATAACTACTTTCTGAGGAGTTTATTTTCTTTTACATGTCCTCTTTTACTCAAAACATACTTTTTAGATTAAGAAAAAATAGTTGAGTAGAAGTGAATCTATTTAGAAAGCAAACTTAAATGTTTAGCATGAATTGTTGAATTTTTGGACTTCATTAAGATAGACATTTTGTTTCTTACATTTTGTTATGTAAATTATTATTGAATTTGTTTTAGAGCACATTTTCATGGATTCAATTAGCCTCTGATATTTCTTCATTTTCTTTGTTGATGTGCCACATGCTTTCTAAGCCATTATTCCTTGCATTTTGAACATATATACAACTTTTCTTTTTCAAGTACTAGTTCTTTCATTTTGATTTATGTCTTGCATCATATAGATTGTAGTTTTTTTGCATGATGATGCTAAATCCTTGTGTCCATCAAGAAACCAATTCTTTTCAAGATTCATCAATATCAACCATTCATAAAGCTTATATTTTAGTTTAAAAGGTTTGTTGTCATTAAAACCACATATTAGAAGGGATTTGAACCTTTTTTTTTTTTTTATAGAAAGGAGGGATTTGAACCTTACACCTATTCCTTTCAATTTACTTTTTTTATCTCCATCTTTAAATTGAATCATTGGAGGAACAATACATAAACCTACGACATGCAATAATCTTTTTGATTACTCATTCAAGACTAGCAATCTTTACTTGTGGATTCATAAGGAAGCTTAATTGGACAAAATCATAGTTTTTTTATTCAACGATTGATTAGCATAAACATCAACAACAGTGAATTAGATCAAATTTTCCTTAACAAATCAGAGTTTCGGCAAAAAAAAAAAAAACAAATCCTACCTAATGGGGAGATAGTTAGGGAGGTAACAAAACTTTATACTTTTTATTACTAAACAAAAAACAAATAAACCTAAAAAGATTGATTATTTTGTGAAACAATTTTTGGACCTATAAAAGTGGGATTTGTTCTTGTGAAAATTACTTGAGTAATTAAAGATAAAAAGGATAACTCAAAATTTTGTAAACAATGAAGAGTAGAATTTATTGATTCTTGGATATTTCATTAGTTTTTTTTAAATAAATTGTTAATAGCTAAAAATAACCTTATATTACAATTTAAATTGTTCAATGAAAATATAAAATATAATTTACATATTAAAAATATTTATTTATTATAAATTTTAATTATGATATAATATATGTATTTAAAATTATTTATTTATTATAATTTTTTAATTATATCATTATGAACATTTATCTAGTACAATGCACAAGTTAAAATACTAATTTTATTATAAAATAAAGTAATTCTTTATTTACTGTAAAAAAAATTAGATTGTCTTAAAATTAATTTTTATCTAACATATATCTTGTTCCTGTCGTGGTATAAGGGGAGGCCTTCGGTCGTCTCTTTGTGTTCTAAGATCTTTTTGTAACTTGTCCGAAAGGTGGGGTACCTGCAAGAAACACTCCAACGTTCAAGTTAGGGTTCGGCGCAGAGTATTTAATGTGTGTAATAAATGAGAATTCAGACCCCCCTACCTTGGGGAGCGGATCCCCTTTTTATACTCATCTTATTGGGCTTGGGCCCTCATGGGCCTTGGCCCTTTTCTTAATCATATGTCTGTGGTAGTTAAGAATACTTAATTACCTTTTAGCCTTATGTTTACGTTGCCATGAGTTGCTAATGGTGTATATACCTCTACCGGTGTTTGGCCTGCATGTGCCGAATACTACAATTTAGGCCCGAGGTGAGGGGTTAGGGGTCTTCGGCTTTATAGATGTCGAATACTCCTGTCTGCCGAACGGACCGTACGGCGTTTGGGGTGTTCGACTATGCTTTGGACACCGAACACCTATTCATACTGTCGGGGGGGTATTCGGTTTATATGGTTTGTCGAAAACCCCAACTAGTACACATGCCCCCCAGCCTCAAGTGAAGGAGGATAGCGAAGAGGTTTATTGTTGGTACTGGTGTTTTATTGTTGTGTCGTTTGAAATTACTGCCATTTATGGCAGAATAAAGCCGTTGGGTTGGAAGGATCGAAGCGTTGCGCTATGTGGACCGTTAGATCTTAGTGGATCTAACGGTTGGGGGGTTTTGGACTGTTATGGGCCTGGGCCCTATAAATAGGGTGAAGGATGTCGTCCTCGTTCCCCATATTTACGATTTCACGAAAATCTTCTTCTCTTGCTCTCGGCCGAATAGTCACTTCTAGCTTCATTCTTCTCGTCTTAATTAAGGTACGAGAGTTCGGCTATTTCTTTTTCTTTTTATCATTATGAGTTCGACTAGCCTTGAGCTTTCTGGGGGAACCGAGGTAGTTGACATTCCGTCCGCTTCCTCAAGTAGTGGGGATTCTAGCGAGGGGTCTTCGACTGCCTCGTCGTCTTCGTCCTTTCATTCTTCTTCAGTGTCCCCTTCTTCGTCTCCTGTCCGAGAGGGGGTGGGTGAGAGTGTCATGGGTCCTTCGGCCCCTTCTGCCTCTTCGGCGGGGGAGGCATCTGGAGCAAAACCGAAGCGTAAACCCCGGGTTGCTCAAGCGAAAAGGGTTTTTCCACCCATTACCCTAGAAGGGTATACTTGGGTTGCTGGAGAAGTTGGGGCCTATTGGTCTCGGTATGACGATAGGAATAGCATATGTAACTTTGTAAATTATGTAGATGTGTCTTCTATTGTCGAAGATGAATTTTGTCCCGTAGGGTTACAGTGCTGTCGGCGAGAGCCGAATCCCGAATTCGTTTTCATGGGGAAAGGCAACTCGACAAGGGACTTCTTTTATATGTATGATTGCGTATTTCATGATCTACATGTGAAAGTTCCTTTTGACAACTTCACTATGGGGGTGCTTCGGGTTTTAAACGTGGCACCCTCGCAGTTGCATCCGAATGGGTGGGCTGCTATCCAAGCATTCTGAGCTCTCTGTATTTTTAACTTTATAGAGCCTTCGATAAGCGTGTTTTTGTATTATTTTTGTACTCGGCCCAAAGACGGTTTATGGGTTTCCTTGATCAGAAAACCGAAGAGGCCTCTTTTCCAGTCTTTTACTACCTCCTATAAAAATTTCAAAACTGGTTTCTTTAAGGTAGTTGTTAGGTCGAACATAGGGACTAACCATCTTTATGATACGAGTGGAAAGTCCCTATTTCCGTTCTATTGGGAGCAAAACCCTCGGCGTTATGACAAGTTTCCAAAATCCATGATGACCGAAACGGAACGCGAGGATCTCCTTTTTCTTGAGTCTCTCCCCCGAAAGCTCCCTGCTAGGCAGCTTGTGGCCTTGTTAAATTCTTCCACTGTTTTAGCCGACATGTGTGGTAAGATTTTTGTTCTTTCTTTCCTAATGTTTCAAAGTTTAGCTTCTGTCACTGACTAAGTGTTTTTTGTGTAGGTATTATGGCCGATGCTGGAGGAGATGTGCTTTCATTCCGGAATGCTCGGAGGAATCGGGCTCAAGCTGCGGGGAACAAATCTGGAATCGCTTCAGTGCCCCCCATTCCCAAACAACCGACTCCTCGGCCAACCCCAGTAGATACTGTGCCTCCTCCGGCGGGAGAAAAGAAAAGCAAAGATAGAGATCACAAGAAAAGGCACCGAAGTCGTGAGGCTTCGGAGGAGGAAAGGGTTAAGAAACTGAAGCAACAGACCTTAGGTTTTCCTGCTTCGGCTTCTTTATCTTCTATCAATGCCTTGACCGCCGAAAGATTTTTTGCCAAAGACTTTAGGCCGAAGAAGATGGTGAGCTCCAACGATATTTCGGATACTGGGAAGGCCATCCTTAACAAGGCCGATGCTGCTGCCAACTGGTAGTCCTATTGCGAATTTCAGGCAAGGGCTTCGGCCATTGCGTATCATATGTTTGCAAATCCTTTGAAGGAGGCCGATAAGTTGAAGGAGAGTTTGGAGGAGGCCCAGGCATCTAATAAACAAGTGTTGGAGGCCAACATGGTTTTGGCCGACGAGAATGGGCATTTAAAGGATGAAGTTAAGGACCTCTCGGTCAATGTGCATGATTTAAATACCAAAGTAATAATGGCCGAGAAGGATTCCAAGCTTCAATCTGATGAGATCGAGCGGCTAAGGGCTCTGTTGGCCGAGGCCCGGGAAGAGCGGGACGCGGAGCGTGCTGCCAAGGAGAGGATTCTTTCTTCGGCCGAAGATAAGATTCTAGCCGAACACAAGGCTGGTTTCCTCCATGGATTGCGGCAAATAACACATTACTATAATGTTCGTGACCGCAACTTTTTTGACATGGAGAAGGATGTTTATCAAGGGCAGCTGGTGCCTATTGATGACATTCCGGAGGATGCCATTCTAGAGAATCCTCTCTATGGTTCGGCTGTTGATGGTGGTGCGGATCCAGGGGCCGCTGACGACGGGGGGGATGATGATGAAGCTGCTGACGCCGAGGTTCGTGAGGACTAGGCAGAATATAGAGCCTTTTGATGTTTTGTATATGGACTTGACCCTTTTTTTTGATAATCAATGAAATATACATTCTTCTAGTTCGCGTTTTTACTCTTGTCTTGTAATACTTGCGTTTTTATTTTTGGGCGAAGTAGAACTGTATGTGTTCTTCTAGGAAGCGCTTTCGAGTGATACATCGACGCTTGTCATAAAAGTGGGTGTGGGGAACCGAATGGTGCATCCTTAGCCGAGTGGGAGCACTCGGGAGGGAAACCATTTTGCAGGAAATCCGAATGGTGCATCCTTAGCCGAGTGGGAGCACTCAGGAGGGAAACCATTTTGAAGAAAATCCGAATGGTGCATCCTTAGCCGAGTGGGAGCACTCGGGAGGGAAACCATTTTGAAGGAAATCCGAATGGTGCATCCTTAGCCGAGTGGGAGCACTCGGGAGGGAAACAACTTTGAAGAAAATCCGAATGGTGCATCCTTAGCCGAGTGGGAGCACTCGGGAGGGAAACCATTTTGAAGAAAATCCGAATGGTGCATCCTTAGCCGAGTGGGAGCACTCGGGAGGGAAACCATTTTGAAGGAAATCCGAATGGTGCATCCTTAGCCGAGTGGGAGCACTCGGGAGGAAAACCACTTTGAAGGAAATCCGAATGGTGCATCCTTAGCCGAGTGGGAGCACTCGGGAGGGAAACCATTTTGAAGGAAATTCGAATGGTGCATCCTTAGCCGAGTGGGAGCACTCGGGAGGGAAACCACTTTGAAGAAAATCCGAATGGTGCATCCTTAGCCGAGTGGGAGCACTCGGGAGGGAAACCATTTTGAAGAAAATCCGAATGGTGCATCCTTAGCCGAGTGGGAGAACTCGGGAGGGAAACCACTTTGAAGGAAATCCGAATGGTGCATCCTTAGTCGAGTGGGAGCACTCGGGAGAGAAACCATTTTGAAGAAAATCCAAATGGTGCATCCTTAGTCGAGTGGGAGAACTCGGGAGGGAAACCACTTTGAAGGAAATCCGAATGGTGTGCTCAAATAATAATGGCGAATTGTAAGCCGTTCTTATTAGAATTCTTTTGGAGGTATGCCTCATAAAAACCTTACCCGAAAACACCCTTCTACATTTTTTTAGGGATTAAAAAATAAAGAGGGAAGAGAGTACAACATTTTAAATACATAGTGAAAATACATCAGCTGAAGTAATATTTAAGATGAGTGGAATTCCAGGTTCTTGGTATTGTTTTTCCCGACAGTTCTTCCAACCTGTACGCCCCATTGTTGAGGTTTTGCCGAACTCTGAATGGGCCGTCCCAATTGGCTGCCAATTTTCCTTCCTTGGAGTCTCTTCGGGCGTCGCCTTGCACCCTAAGGACTAGGTCTCCTTCTTTAAAGTCTCGTGGCTTCAGCTTTGAGTTGAATCTTCTAGTCATTCTCTGTCTGCATGCTTCGGCATTGAGACGTGCTCGGTCACGTATTTCTTCAACCAAGTCTAGTTCGCATCTCATGGAACTTTCGTTTTCGGAAGTCTCGAAGTTTTGTCTTCGGAATGAGGGTTCTCCTACTTCGACTGGGATCATTGCTTCGGTCCCATAAACCATTCTGAAGGGTGTTTCTTTGATGGTTGATTGTGGGGCGCACCTGTATGCCCACAATATTTTGGGTATCTCCTCGGCCCAAGCCCCTTTGGCTGTTCCCAACCTTCTTTTCAGTTCTCCCAGGATGACTTTGTTTGCGGCCTCTGCTTGCCCGTTTGTTTGGGGGTGCTTGAAATGTAGAGAAATACACTAGAAGGGGGGTTGAATAGTGTATGTAAATTTTCTTTGGAAAGCTTTATCCAATGTGAAGATAGTGTATCTTTACGTTTTACATAAACTTAGTAAAACAGTAAGAACGAGCTATCGTCCAGCCGATTAAAACAACAGACCAAAGAAACTACTCTTCTTCTTTTTCATTTAAATACACGTAATAGATAAACTTAGATAAAAAGGTGTATAGAAACTTTTTCGTAGTATGTTGAAGAGATAGCTTAAAAGAAATGCAAGTGAGCTAGAAGCCGAGAGAATAGAATACGTAGTTTTATACTGGTTCACTCAACTGAGCTACGTCCAGTTCTCCTTCAAAAACTTTTGAAGGGTTCTACTAATCAAAATCTGATTACTCTCAAGTATTCTAACCTTGCCACTTCTGGCTACAAGTATTCTCTAGGCCACTTCTGGCACACCCTTAATCTCCCCTTGAGATTAAACACAAAAACCAAGTATTCTTTAACACTAAGCCACTCCTGGCTTTCCAAACAGAATTGTTTGATATTGTATATAAAATTTAACTCTCAATGAGAGGATATTACAATAAGAGTGAGTATATAGACTCGCTTAGCAAAGCTAAGATGAATGCTCTTTTCGCTTATGATCGTCCAGTCGTTTTGACAGGGATTTCAAAAAATCGTCGTTTGATATGTGAGTTCATTCTTCTATATATAGGAAGCTTGTTGAAAGATATCCGTTGAGGGATCTGTTCCTTTTCCAAGAGCGATTCTTTCTGTAGCATATGGCCATTGTCACATTTTGACTTAGAGTGAAGTGATGGAAGTGACAGCCGTACTTGTAGTGCCTCTCTCCTACTTGTACTTTCTCTGCAGAGAGAAGCTTCTTCTTTCCCTGTTCAGCACTATTCGAAAAGATCAAAATAGAATGGCATGTTAAAATATGAGAGAGTGAACGTTGCCTTATATTATAGAAAGCGTATTTTAAAGATAGTAACAACAGTGAGTGTTATTCAAGCGTTGGACGCTTGCTCTCACAGGAGCATTGGACGCTGCCTGTAGGTTTCTTATAAAACACAATTGGACGCTCATTTTATTAAAACATAGAGTCCAGGTTTGAGAGATACAATACCATTGCGGGATTGGACGATGTAAATCCTATAACACTCAAACTAGATCATTAGATACTTCAAAATTTATCCTTTAGTTATTATCATCAAAACCGAAATAGGAGTGGTTGGACATCGTCCAAGGTCTTAGAACCTAACAGTGCTCGACCGAGGTAACTTTATGCTTTATTCCCAAACCTTCAAGGAAAACGTTTAACTTCTTGTCCGTGAATTGTAGGCCGTTATCTGTGACGATTGCATACGGAATGCCGAAGCGAGTGATGACATTTTTCCACAAAAATTTCTGTACGTTCTGAGCTGAGATGATTGCCAAAGGCTCGGCTTCTATCCATTTTGTGAAGTAGTCGACAGCTACTATCAAGAATTTGCACTGTCCTGTGGCTATAGGGAAAGGACCTAAGATGTCGGTTCCCCATACAGCAAAAGGCCAAGGTGACGAGATGGAGTGCATTTTATCCGCTGGTTGGTGGATAAGGTTGGCATGTTTTTGGCACTGGCTACACCTTTTTACATGCTCGGCGCAGTCAGTTTTGAGGGTCGGCCAGTAATATCCTGCTCGCAGAACCCGCGTTGCCATCGTTCGTGCTCCAGAGTGCATGCCACAGATTCCTTCATGCAGCTCTTTCATCACGTATTCTGCTTGCTCTTTCTCAAGACACTTTAATAAGAGTGTGGAAAATCCCCTTCTGTATAACTCTTCGGCTATCATAATGTACCTTGAAGCATTGATTCGTAATCTTTTGGCTTTTTCTTTATTCTCCGGAAGGATTCCTTGTGCCAAATACTGTTGTATTTCGGTTGTCCACGTACTTCTGGCTACCGAAAGCTGCATGCATTCTTCAGCGGTTACACTTGGTTCGGGCAACGTCTCCTGGATGAAGGTTCTCAACTGTCCGGGTTTTTGGGTAGTAGCTAATTTAGCGAGTCTATCTGCCCTGTCGTTGTGTTCTCGGGCTAAATGATTTACCCGAATTTCCTCGAACTCTTGTTTCACCTGTATGAAAGTATGATAATACTTCAGCAATTGAGGGTCTTTGACTTGGAAACCACCGTTGATCTGCTCGGCTGCTACTTGCGAATCACTCCAACATTGTACCTTTCGGGCTCCCATCTCTCTTGCCAGTCTGAGCCCAGCTAATAAGGCCTTGTACTCGGCCTGATTGTTGGATGCTTTAAAGCCGAATCGTAATGACTGTTCCAACCGTATTTGGTTAGGTCCTTCCAGTATGATGCCTGCACCACTTCCCCTTCGGTTTGACGATCCATCTACATGTACTACCCACCATTCTTCTTCAAAGGTTTCAGCCGGGTGTAGTTCATTGATAAAATCTGCCAGACACTGTGCCTTGACTGGGCCTCTTGATTCGTACTTTAAATCGAACTCGGAGAGTTCTACTAACCATGCCATCATTCTCCCTGCTAATTCTGGTTTCCTTAATACCTTTGCAATTGGGCAATCGGTTTTTACAATCTCCCGATGTCCTTGAAAGTATTGTCTCAGGCGTCTTGCAGCATTCACTAATGCTAGGGCGGCCTTCTCAATCGTCTGGTACCTGGTCTCGGTTTCCTGTAGTACTCGGCTAGTGAAGTATATGGGTGCCTGGCCTTCTTCATGTTCCTGCACTAAAACCGCACTTATGGCTGCTTGGGAAACCGAGATGTAAAGCACTAGATCTTTTGTAGGTGGGCGGGGCCGAGAGGGTCTTTTTTAGCTCTTGAAATGCCTCTTCACATTGTTGGTTCCATGAAAAGTTCTTGGCTGTTTTTAGCAAACGCATGATGGGTTTTACCTTCTCGGCGATTATAGGCAGGAATCGTGATAGAGAGGCAATTCTCCCTGTGAGTCTCTAGGCATCCTTTGGGGTTCTTGGGCTTTTCATACGAATAACCGCTTCGCATTTATCAGGGTTGGCTTCTATGCCTCGGCATGTTAACATGAAGCCCAAGAATTTTCCCTCTTGGACGCCGAAGACACATTTTTCGGGGTTTAGGCACATGTTATGTTTCCTGAGTTCGGTGAAGATCTCTTCGAGGTCCCTTGCGTGTTCGTCGGGCATGGAAGACTTAACAACCATGTCGTCAACATACACCTCTAGGTTTCGTCCTAGCTATTTTTGAAAAACTTTGTCCATCAATCTTTGATAAGTGGCTCCCGCATTTTTCAGGCCGAAGGGCATTACTCGGTAGCAAAAATTGGCTGATTCGGTTATGAAAGCGGTCTTGTCTTCATCGGGAGGGTGCATTCGGATTTGGTTGTACCCTGAATAAGCATCCAAAAAACTAAGACAAAGATGTCCAGCTGCCCCATCGACCAATCTGTCAATGTTTGGTAGCGGGTAGGCATCTTTTGGGCAAGCTTTATTCAAATCCGTGTAGTCTGTACACATCCTCCATCTTCCATTTGCCTTCTTCACCATGACCACATTGGCTAACCAAGTGGAATACTTAACTTCTCGGATAAAATTAGCGACTAGCAACTTGAACACTTCTTCTTCTACTGCTCTCCTCCTATCCTCCCCCATCTTCCTTTTCTTTTGCGAAATTGGTCTTGCTTCTCAGCATATTGCCAATTTATGGCAATGGAATTTTGGGTCAATGCCAGGCATGTCGGCGGCCTTCCAGGCAAAGAGATCGGCATTTCGTTCTACTACTCTTTGAATCCGAAACCTGCCCTCTTCGGACAGGTTGTTTCCGAGGTATGTAATTTGAGTTTTTTCTTGCCCAATTTGAAATGCATGGACTTCCTCATTCGGCTTTACCCGCTTGTCCTCGATTCTGGGATCAAGATCCAAAGTTTGGTGCGAGGGTTCAGCCACCGAGACCATGTGTACTGACTTGCAGTCGTCTTCCTTTAGTTGAGTAACCTTGAGACTGGCTAAGTAGCATTCTCTGGCCGCCTTTTGGTCCGCGTGGACAGTAACGACCATGCCTCGGTTTGATGGAAATTTCATGGCTAGATGTGGAGTGGAGACTACGGCTCCAAGAGTGTTCAACGACGGTCGTCCGAGTAGTATGTTGTACGAGGTGTTGGCGTGCACCACAATGTATCTCACTCTTATGGTCTTGTACTCCTTTCCCTCATACCCAAAGGTCGCGTCCAACTCTATACATCCTCTGGTGTTAACCCTCTCGCCAGAGAATCCGACTAAGGATTCGTCATACGGCATGAGCTTCTTCTCTGGTATGTCCAGTTGTTTGAAGGTGTTCCAGTATATGATGTCGGGCGAGCTTCCTTGATCTATCAGGGTCTTCCGGACTATGCAATCGGCCACATCTACACTAATGACCATTGGATCATCTTGCATTGGGTCGGACCCCTGAAAGTCCGCATCTGTGAAAGTGATGGGTGGCATTTTGAGCTTGTTTGCAGTCGAAGTCATGTTGACTGACCGGACTAGCCGGAGGTGCTTTTTTCGGGCCGACGAAGTACTTCCTCCTCCCGCAAATCCCCCGACAATCGTGTTGATGTCCCTTCGGGGATTAGAGGGTTTTATGTCTTGCCGTTCCCTGGACCTACTCCTTTGTCTTTCGTCCCTCCTGCCGTGGCTAAGGTCCATTCTATAGGTTCTGTCATTGTCTTTATTTTTCCAAAATTGAGACTTTTCGGTCCTCGGATCATGGACGAAGTCTCTAAGGTGCCCCCTTTTGATGAGGTCCTCGATTTTGTCTTTAAGGGCGGCGCATTCTTCAGTGGAGTGACCTTTATTGCGGTGGTATCGGCATTGTTTGCTGTAGTCGGCCTTAGGAGGAGTATTGGCCCTTTTTGGCATGGCCAATATTTCTGTAGCCAGGGCCTGTTCGAGTATTCGGGATCGACTAGCGTTGAGTGGCGTGTAAGTCGTATACCTGGAGCCACGATACTCCTTCTCCTTGCTGATCTTGTCTTTTCCCTTTCCTTGGTAATCCTTTTCTTGTTCCCTCTTCCTTAGGTTAGCCTCTGCTTGGACCTGGTTTCTGTATTCGGACAATTCTTCCATTTGCATGTACCTTGTTGCTTGTCATCGGAGGTTATCCATGTCAAGAGCCGGCTTTTTGCAGAGACTGTTGATGAAGGCTCCTGGCCTAAGAGCCGTCACTAACTGGTGCATGGCCACCGCCGAGTCTAGGTTTCGGATGTTTAAAGCAGTCCTACCAAACCTTTCTATGAACACTCTTAGAGATTCCCCTTTTTCCTGCCGAATATTGACTAGTGCCACTGAAGTTAGATAATGAGGCCTGCTAGTTGCAAATTGATTGTCGAATCTTGTTACCAACGTCTCGAAACTGTCGATGGAGTTAGGTGGTAGGCGGGTAAACCAACTGAGGGCGTGTCCTTTGAGGGAGGTGGGGAACACCCTACATAGAACGACATCTTCGGTGGTGTATAAACTGATTTGGGTTACATACACATCTACATGTTCGTCTGGATCTGTGCTACCATCGTATCGGTCCAGACTAAGGTTCTTCCAATTTGGAGGAAGGGGAGTTTCCATAATCCCTGAGACAAAAGGGTGCCTACAGGGGCGTGACTGAGTGTTGAAGGTAGAAAAGGAAGGCCGATTCGTCGTACCCTGCATGCTAAGGTTGATGATCGACTCGTCTTTGTGATGTTTGTCTGGTTGCTGATTTTCATGTCTCCTGGATCGGTTCAAGTCTCTCAAATCGACATTTTCTTGGCGGAGGGCCGACAACTCCTGAGCGTGCTGCTGCCTTATTGCCGAAATGTCGGCTCGCAGCTGTCTTAACTCTGACGAAAGATTTGTTTGATCTTCCACCAGGTTTTCGTTGACGAGACATCGTTCTTCCATGTGCGCGTGACTTTGAGTAGTAACCATTCCTTGTGAGGCTGCGGGGAAAGTTTTACCGGGCCCCACGGTGGGCGCCAAAATGTTCCTGTCGTGGTATAAGGGGAGGCCTTCGGTCGTCTCTTTGTGTTCTAAGATCTTTTTGTAACTTGTCCGAAAGGTGGGGTACCTGCAAGAAACACTCCAACGTTCAAGTTAGGGTTCGGCGCAGAGTATTTAATGTGTGTAATAAATGAGAATTCAGACCCCCCTACCTTGGGGAGCGGATCCCCTTTTTATACTCATCTTATTGGGCTTGGGCCCTCATGGGCCTTGGCCCTTTTCCTTTTCTTAATCATATGTCTGTGGTAGTTAAGAATACTTAATTACCTTTTAACCTTATGTTTACGTTGCCATGAGTTGCTAATGGTGTATATACCTCTACCGGTGTTCGGCCTGCATGTGCCGAATACTACAATTTAGGCCCGAGGTGAGGGGTTAGGGGTCTTCGGCTTTATAGATGTCGAATACTCCTGTCTGCCGAACGGACCGTACGGCGTTTGGGGTGTTCGGCTATGCTTCAGACACCGAACACCTATTCATACTGTCGGGGGGGTATTCGGTTTATATGGTTTGTCGAATACCCCAACTAGTACATATCTAAGTACAAAACTTATTTCTTAAAATTGATTATAACGATAATCGTTGAATTATTGAAATAATATTTTTTTGTTTACTTAAAAACACGCTAAATCTACTAAAAAATATGAATTTTTATTTATCTTAAAAACTATTCTATTTTTTACATGAATAATTTTCAGAATATAAAATTTTATTAATACAATTGTTATTATACAATGGCAGATTGATTGGGTTAAACATTATTTTGATTGTTAAACAAAGTCACCAAAATAGGTAAGAAATAGGAGGTAGAATCTAGGAATCACATTTCTTCCTCTATTTATATCTCTACTCAGCTTTGAGCATTTGGTCAGCTATTTAGGGGGTGTATTCAATTAGAATTTTCACAGACATTTTTTGCATAAAAAATTCTTGTAGATTTTAAAAGATTTTGTAGGAATATAATGACTTTTAAGATTTTTTTTTAAAAGACTTTTATGATTAGGATTTTGTAGTTTGGATTTTAATGGATTTATAAAATATGAATTCATAAGATTTGAAAGGACTTTATGGATTTATAAGATTTAAAAGGATTCCATTAATTTTTTAAAAACATTCAAAATTAACTGAGTCGATGAAAAAGATAACAAATAAATGATACGATTTAGATAAAAAAAATAAAACCAATACAATTTTTTTCAATCTTTCTCTATCTCTTTCTCTTTTTTTAAAATTGACTGCAATAGTCTCAATGCCAATAGAAAGGTCTTCTAATACTTTGGCTTGATTGTTGGTCCTGATGAGCTAGAACTCCCTCCATGCTTAGATCTATTCCTCTTATGACGGCTTAATTTTTTAGTGGAACCTCCGAACCTAAAGGGGAATGGGATGGTGGACTTGATAAGGTGATGTAGGTAAGGTGATTTATAATGATTTGGCCATATAAGCGCATCACTATTAGAATCATATGAAGAACGTGCGTAGGATTAGAAGAAAGAGATGACCAATTACTTTACCGCCATCAAGGAAGAGAGAAAAATATGTGTGATGATAGAAAAAGGAAAAAGTCTGGAATGAAAGAGTAGAAAAATCCCAAGAGTTTGGGCATGATTGTTTGATATGTGTGGTATTTATACATATAACTGAAAAGTCACACAAAATCCATCAAAATCCAATTTATAAAACAATCCATCGAAATCTATAGGATTTTGAATACCAGATGAGTTTTTTTAACTTGTAAAAAATTTTGATTGAATACCACCGGATTTTGTTGTCATGAAAAAAAAATCTTGAAAGTCTTGATTGAATACCATAAGACTTTTTTTTTTATCTTTTTTAAAAATTCTGATTGAATACCACAAGACTTTTTTTATAAAAAAAAAAAAGTCTTTTAAAATCTTTCCAAATCTTAATTGAATACACCCCTTTAGAATTTGGTCATGATGTTCTTGTTCTAAATATATAGCCAAAAGGTTAATGAACAATGCTCTTATGTCCTATCGCAAGATAAGTATATGCTTTGATTCTGATTATAATTGACTATAATAATAATCAATTATATATATATATATATATATATATATAATTAAATTATTAAAATAATTTAATTTTTAAAACTATTTTAAACACACTTTAAATTGTAGATATTATGGTGCATGCTTGAATTTATGTTGAATTATTTAAAATTATGTTGAAATACTAGTTAATGTATTTTTAGATAAATATTCACATGTTTTTAATTTTATGTTAAGAAATTGATGCATAAAAAAAAATGAATGCATAAGAAAATGTTAAGAAATTGAGTCTAAGTCTAAAATTAATTTTGAGTTGAAGTATTTTAAGTGACTTTTGCATTTGATAAAAAAATCCATATTGAGTTTTTTTATTTTACTTTTAAAATAAAAAAATAAATATAAATCAATTATATAAAATTAACTTTGTAAATAATCACCCAAACACAAAACCTGAGGCGATTGCTTCCTACACCCCATGAATTACTTCTTGCACCCTATATCATTTTAAAAATTAAAACAAAATCAAATTCTCCAAAATACCCGAGATTTGCTTCGACGTTTATCCTGGTGGTATTAATATTTCAACTAAAACACCTTCACAACCATCACAGGTCCTGAAGTTAAACATTGTGGGTTCAGATGGCTACGATGTTGTACAAACCTTTTAGAAATCAAGGGCATACAGGTTTAATTTGAAAAAAAAAGTTTTTAACTGATCATGTGAAGCAATTGCTTCTCAAATTCACCAGATGGTTACTACACTGTAGAAATTTGCTTCATCAGACATTTAATTGTTAGGCTCTTGCTATTTCCACTCCCTTTTTTTTGCTAAGTACACTCCTCTTTCCCTTTTTAAAATTAAATTACTTAAATAACCTCTCCCTTACAAACCTTCTTCTCTCCCTCGCACACTCCCTTTTTCAGCGCAACAACACCCCCTCTCTTTCACTCCCTTCACCCCCTCCAATCTCTTGCTCTGGTCTTCCTTTACTCATTCCTTGCTCAATCTTATGCTTTATGGCATTAGGGTTTTTCATGCTCCAAACTTTAATGCAGTATGTTTATGCTCCCAACTACTTTCCTTTACTCCTCCCTTGCTCAATCTCAGTATGTTTATTTAAGTTGTTGCAATGGAATGTCTCTTAGAGTAGTCCAGATTGAATGACCAATATCAATTATATGTTTTCTCCACTTCAATTGTTCACTATTGTACAATTTCCCTTTATATGGTGTTTTTAATGGCCTTAATGTTGTACTTGAATTTTTCTAGATGTTATTCTTAACATTCCAAAAAGTACTTTCCATAACACAAAACAGTATTCCAGAAAGTAATTTATTGAATACAGCTTTATGTTTTAACATTCCAGAAGTACTTTCTGGAACACAAAACAATATTCTGGAAAGTATAATCTGGAACATAGTTTTATTTTTTAACATTTTGGAAAGTACTTTCTGGAACACAAAACTGTATGCTAGAAAGTATATTCCGGAACATAGTTTTATTTTTTAACATTCCGGAAAGTACTTTCTGGAACACAAAATAGTATTCTGGAAAGTACATTCCAGAATAATAATTATATATGTTATGGGTATAAAAGGTATATATGATAATAACAATTAGAAGAAGAAAAACAAATGAGAGTGTAATTAGCAAAAGAGAGAAGTGGATATAGAAAAGCCTAATTGTTAACTTCGATGTCCAGCCCAATTGTATGATCCAAAATAACAGCGGATTAGGCTTATAACCTATTTAGTAATAGCCCAGGTTTTGTTCGTCAATTTTATTTTTTGCTTGAGCATATGACAAATGTTGGTACCGATAGTGAGTTCTTTTTACAAATGATTGTCTCCGGACCATGAGCGCACACCAAGGAGGGTATTTCCCTCCCAACATGATTTATTTCATACCCAAAGTGACATCACCAGGATTCAAATCCTGCGCCACTTGGTTAAGGAACACAAATGATTGTCTTTATTATAAGCATTGTGTACCACACATTATTTTGCTTGCATATCCTAGGAACAGTTCTGTAGTACTATACATCAATTATTTTCTCCAACTCCAAAGCTCAATAGTAGCAATTAGTTGAGTGCCTCTTCGAGGAGCCTATAAGAAACCTATTACACGACCATGATATTGGTATATTTCATTGTCTTAGGGAAATTATTAGGTGGTTTCATAATCCCATATGTTTACGATTTCAATTAATTTTTATATGTTACATATTTAAAATTTTTAATTACCAAAAAAATAATTACAGTCCATGTGGTTTCATAATCCCATGTGTTTACGATTTCAATTAACTTTTATATGATACATATTTAAATTTTTTAGTTACCAAAAAAAAATTACATTCCATGTGGTTTCATAATTCCATGTGTTTACGATTTCAATTAATTTTTACATGATGCATATTTAAATTTTTTAATTACCAAAAAAAAAGTTACAATCCATTGTATATAGAGATTAATGAGGATTATAATAATTTCAGACTATCTAATAATTTCTCTTATATCCAAGTAAACATGATCATTTAAAGAGGAATGTAAAAAATGCTAGGAATACACTCTCTAACACTCTTTTGAGCACATTTTTATTAGTTGAAATTTATTGAAAATCAGAAAATTTTGTAAATCTCACTTCATATTTAACAAATCTCTCATGATGTGTAATTTTCAATAAATTCTAGGCTTAATTGCATTTTTGATTCCCCGAGTTTAGCATACATGCAATTTGGATCCCTGTATTTTAAGATGAGCTAACTTAAAGTTTACTCAATGTTACAATTGATTCCTTCTGTCGGTCTTATGTTAAAAACTTAACAAAATTTACTTATGTCGCATTGGATGTTGACGTGGTAACTGATGTGTCATAATGATGTGGCATGCAAAAGATGAAAATTCCATAAATTTTGCAACAAGTGAGGATCAAACCCATTGCGTCATACTCCAAAACCCAACATGCTTCAATAATATATAAGCGAAAATTATAATATACTAATGAATAATGTTTGTTTAGCAGTTTAGTGTTGTGTCTTGGAGCAAGGGGTAAGGGGTTTGATTTGCACTCATTGCAAAATTCATGAATTTTTTTCTCTTACTTTCGCAAGTCACCTCATCATAACACGTCAACTGCCACATTAATATCCAATGACACATAAACAAATTTCATTAAATTTTTAACTAAAGAATGACAGATGGATTTGATTGTAAAATTGAGTGAACTTTACGACCCAATTAACTCATTTTAAAATATAGGGACTCAAATTACACATATATCAAACTTAAGAGATTAAAAGTGCAATTAAGACTAAATTTTAACAAAGAAAGTGTTTTAAAAATTGTGTTCATATCACTGCTTTTATTTAAAATGGAACTATATAGTGTTATGCATCACAAGGATAAGGGCTAAAGTACAATAGTTTTGCAGCTCTATATATTGAAGTGGAAGATAGAAATTATGTTAGAAAATAGAACACGAAACTATAATTTTTTTTTTAAAAAAAATTCTATGTATATAAACTCGCTACAGACATCTAAGAGGCCCTTGAAATTGAATTTGTAGGAGGTACTCCAGTGTGCTCATGCATCTATATATGTTTAGACCAGTCCCACATAAGTACTCTTGTTATGTTATTCTTTTTTCTTAAAGTGAGAAATGATGAGCAATGCATATAAGGCATTGTTTAGAAAGAGATTTTGGAATGACAATGAACAAGTCTCCAAGGAGAGGTCCGAGAGGATGAACATTGTTCTATTGAAATGCCAGCATCTGTCTACAATGAAGCTTCACCAATGGGTTACTTGGTTTATGCTGTTATTTATTATTTGGTTCTTGGGTTTATTAAAGTACTAATTTTTAATCTCTAAGGATGTGGAGACAGGGGTTAGTTTTTTTTTATTTTTTCTTTTATCAATTAGTCACCACATTGTAGGCCATGTAAAATGTGGTTTTGTTATAGTTTTTGTTTTCTATCTTGTAAGGCTATAAAGCCAACACTTGTTTTTTAATTCAATAATACATTCTCTCTTGAAAATTTATGTCGCATTGTTTTGTTCGTGTCTTAGGCAATTAGTAGTAGAGAATTGTCCTTCAAGGCAGTTTTAAATGACTATTTTAGAAATTGTGCACATGTTGTGTTGACTCTTTTAGAAATTATATGGGTACTATGGTATTAATAAGGGTGTTGGAATTGTTGGTAAATTTTTCTAAGTTTAGAAGATCGATAATGATTTTTGATAATTAATGTGTTTCATTAAGGAAGACTTAAATATCGAAAAGTATTTTCAATACGGAGAAAGGGTGTTTGGTAATAGTGACATGATGTTTTATCAAAAAATGATACTATTTGGCTGGAGATGTTAGGTATTTCGCGAAGATCGACTTTTCGACAAAAGTAGCTTAAAAAAAACTAGATATCGAAATAGTTATGTTTTAAAACTATTTACATTTGATAGGTGATTTTTGTCACGTCGGACATGCAGGAGGCACTAGTCCAAGTGATGTTTCGCGGTCTTCGTTTTCTATTGAACAGGAGGTGCCACTCCATTCATAGTCTCGCATTGCTTTTTTTAGAATAGGAGGCGCCACTCCAGTTGTAGCCAACAGGAGGCGCTAGGCTGGTGGCCATCCCCTGCTTCTTGTACGTCCTGCAACAAGGCAACACAGGTGGTAATTGGTGGCATAAATTTTGCATCTTTAGAGACTTTTGTTTGTGTGGTAAAATGTGCAATGAACTATTATTCATGTCAATGTATCCAACAGTACCTTTACGAGTCTTGAATCAGTGTAAAAAAGGTTGTAATTGGAGTCTGAAGAAGGACGAAACTTACATATAGTACCTATGGTACTATTTTTACTGTTGCCCTGTTATATCTTAACACTTGTACTAATTTTTCACATCATCAAATTAACCCTTGACACCGAGAATCCCTTCTCCTTTGATCTGACCCATTTCATCACAAAACCTCTGCATCCCCTCCGCCTGCAACTACTGCAACCTCGGCGAGGCTCTCTTCCGCATGCACACTGGCGCCATCATGGCCTGCATCAAGGGCGAGTCAAACACCGGAAACATCATCGAGGTCATTCACCACGTCCGTGAAAGAAACTTGGCACAGGACGTCCACTCTGTTGACGGCGTCACCACCTTCGCCGACGCCGCCCTCGTTATGCATAGTAGTTGCGACAATGTCTTCATTGACTACCAGTGGCTACCTAGGGTGAATTTGCAATTGAGAGATTGCTGAATGATTCTTCTTGGATTCGTTGCTTCCCATGCTTTCCCACTGTTGAATCTGGATTAAGGGTTTCCAAGAGAGAATTTCCCAAAATGAAATTTGGGAAAAGTGGTATAGTTACTGGATTTAGGAATTTGGATGGGTAGAGGATGAACTGACGGTGTTAAAGGTTAGTTTGATGACATGGAAAAATAATAAACGTGTTATAATATAACTGGACAACAGTAAAAACAGTACCTATGGTACTGTAGGTAAGTTTTGCCCCCTGAAGAATTAAAAAAAAATACTTTTCTTCTAAAAAGTTTATCACGAGGGTGACTTGTGGCATAAATTTTGCATCTTTAGATACTTTTGTTTGCACAGTAAAATGTGCAGTGAACTATTATTCATGTCAACGTATCCAACGATACCCTTTTACAAGTCTTGAATCGATGTAAAAAATGTTGCCATGTTGCAAGACGTACAAGAAGCAGGAGATGGTCACCAGCCTGGCGCCTCCTGTTGGCTACAACTAGAGTGGCGCCTCCTATTCTGAAAAAAGCAACGCGAGACTACAAACAGAGTGGCGCCTCCTGTATGTCTGAAGTGACAAAAATTACCCATCAAATGTAAATAGTTTTAAAACATAGTTATTTCGGTATTTAGTTTTTTTATTAAGCTACTTTCGTCGAAAAGTCGAGAAGATATTTCGAGAAGACTTTTTGACAAAAATGGGTGAAAAAAAAATTACCCCAATAGTGTAGTAGTAAAACAATTTACACGGCAAGAGTGATCTTTGCCATGTAGGATTCACAAGGCGCCACTCAGGAAGTAGTTTCGTGCACTGCATATTGTCAGCACAGGTGGCGCCACCCTGAGTGTAGCCTACAGGAGGTGCCAGGTGAATTGTAACCACCAATATAATAGGAGGCGCCACCCTGTCCTTTGCCTTCTGTTAATAATTAATATTTAAATTGTTTCATGGGACGTGTGGTCAAGTGGTTGCATGGGAGGCGCCACATTGACCTTTGCCTTGTGTACAATGGTTGTTTTGTTTCAAAGCACTTTAATTAAAAAGACGAAAATGAATATAGGCTAGTGCAAATGACTAGGAGGCAACAAACAAGCTGGCGCCTCTTGTAGGCTACACTCAGGGTGGCTCCTTATGAATCCTATGTGGCAAAAATCACACCTGCCATGTAAATTGTTTTACTACTACACTATTTGGGTAATTAGTTTCTATTTTCACCTATTTTTGTCAAAAGTCTGAGAAGAATATTTTGAGAAGAGGAAGAAGGATTACCTAATACCCCCTCCGTCCCACAATGACTGATGGTTATTTCACACAGATTAAGAAATCAAGTATTCCAAGAAAATAGTATTTATTTGGGGACAATTTTACTAAAATATCCTTAATCTCTTTCTTAATTTCAATAAATGCATTATTAAGTCTTTCAAGACAATATTATTTATTAGACGGCAAAATTGAAATAGATGTTTAAATATCTCATTGAAAAGTGAGAACATCAATCAATTTGGAATTTTTTTCAAAAGCGAAACTGCAGTTATTTCGAGACAGAGGGAGTATGTGAATGGAATGTTTTTCAATTTCAATATTGTCGATATATCAATAAAGATTAAGCAGTTATTGAGGCGGTAAAAGGTATTTAACAGTGCAAGGATGAGACAGGTGTCAAAATCATATATATGCACAATTATTATAATTTGAGACACATGTCTAAATCAAGTTACTTTTATGTTATTTGTAGTTTCTATAAATAGGTAACAACTTGTAATTATTTTATGGTTTTTGAACACTACATACTTCTTGTACACCATTACGTCGTACTCATGACGCTCCAGTTTTATGCAAACATGTTTTCCTTTACATTTTCAACAAACATTTTTCTTATATAATTCTTTCTTTATTCTATTTATGATTCGTTTGATTTCATGATCACGTTAATAACAAGTAAAATCAAAACGAGTTATAAATGTTCTGAATGCAAGTACCTATGCTTGCTGATTAAAGTGAATTATTTCTATTTATTTGAATTCGATAGTTAAAGAAAACACAAATACTTTAATTAAGACTAAAGTAATCATTAAAATTAAATTTTGAAGTAAGCTTTCTTAAATTGAAAACATACAACACATTGCTAGTTCAATTAAAGAACCATGTGAAGTTCTATTTTAAATATCTTATTTGTTGAAGTTATAATTTTGAACCTTTAACCAAAGTTCTCATATTGTTTCTTTAAAAAATGAGAGAGCTTCTACAAATTAACTTATGCATAAGTTGATTTTAACTTAGAGAAGCTAATTTTTTTTTTCTTTCTCAAAAGTTCTTCTGGATAAGCTTACCCAAACATGCCTTATATGTATAGTCATTTCTAAATAACAAGTCTGACCTAGAATTGGTACGAAAATTTGCTGTCCCCAATTCTTGTCACACCAATAAGAGAATTCCACCTTAGTTAAATTGCCACGTCACTTTAATTTAAGATTAAATAGAAATCAACGGAGTTTCTTTCATGTGGTTCCTTGCTTTCACATTTGTTAGTCTCTGGTTATTGTAATTGATGGGTGAACCATAGAAGTGAATCATCCACTCCTAATAGTCCCTATGATTAGAAAATTTTATCACTGCACTTGAGCAAATTAAATAAATCGCTACACAAATAAAATCGTTGGATCAAACAACACTTAAGCAAATCATAATCAATCAAACAAAAGCCTATAAATGTTGAAACTTAAACCAATCATTGATACACTATAGCAATCTAGCCTCTAGAGTGTTTTGTTGGGAAACAATTTAATTTTTTAATTTCAAATCTCTAGAATATTGTTTAAATTTAAAAAGATCTTATCGCTAGGATTTGTTTAAATTTAAAGATATTATCTGTAAATTAGGGATTATCTTCCTCTTATAGGATTAGCATGCTAGGTCTATAAATAGAGGTTCTTGAGATGAGAAGAACCACCCAGCTTGAAGAGGGGGTCACCACCCTAAGTGAGAGAGGGGGTCATGTGAAGGGAGGGTTTACATGTTTGTCCAAAAGACTTTTTTTCAATGTAGGGATGAGGGCCCAAACCACATTAAACAAAGTTGTGTCTTGGATGTAGGGATGATGGCCTGAACCACGTTAAACAAATTCGAGGTCCTGGATGTAGGGACGAGGGCCTGAACCACCTTAACAAAATAAATTGTGTTGATGTAGGCATGAGGGGCCGAACCACGTTAAACAAATTTGTGATTGTTCTTATTTTATTTATGGTGTTGCACTTTTCTTTAGCGGTATGTTTTTTCTCATTATGATTAATGATGAGGTGTGCATTTTCTACCACAAGTGGTATCAGAGCTGATTGATCATGCGGCCTGGTGACCACAGAAGAGAAGAGTATTAATGGTGGTAGCTAATGGCAATACAATTCGAGAAGTGGTACCATCGATACTCATGGAGCATATGAGGGAAACATACCAAATTTGTGCGGAGCGGAAGAGTTGTGACTAGCATCCAGAAGCTGAAGATGAAATTAGAAATATTTAATCGAGGGAGGGATTGTTGGGAAACAATTTAACTTTTTAATTTCAAATCTCTAGAATATTGTTTAGATTTAAAAAGATATTATCTTATCTTTAGGATTTGTTTAAATTTAAAGATATTATTTATAAATTAAGGATTTGCTTCCTATTTTAGGATTAGGATGTTAGGTCTATAAACAGAGGTTCTTGATATGAGAAAAACCACCCAGTCTGAAGAGGGAGTCACCCCCCTAAGTGAGAGAGGGGGTCATGTGAAAGGAGGGGTTAAAAGTTCGTCTAGAAAACTTGTTGTGGATGTAGGGATGAGGGCCCGAATCACATTAAACAAAGTTGTATTGTGGATGTACGAATGAGGGCCCAAACCACGTTAAACAAATTTGAGGTTGTGGATGTAGGGACGATGGCCTGGACCACATTAACAAAATAAACTGTGTGGATGTTGGCATGAGGGGCCGAACCACGTTAAATAAATTTGTGATTGTTCTTATTTTATTTATGGTGTTGCATTTTTCTTTAGTGGTATGTTTTTTCTCATTGTGATCAATGAAGAGGTGTGCTTTTTCCCCCAACAAGTGGTATTAGAGCTGATTGATCCTATGGTCTGGTGACCAGAGAAGAGAAGATTATTAATGGCGGTAGCTAATGGTGTAACACCCTCATTTTTATTTTACTGTTTGTAAATGTTTTTCTATAAATATTATGAGAAATTATGTACTGTATTTTATAGACATCTTTCTGTACATATTTTCATAATAAAATTAATACAGTTCTATTCAGAAAAATTTTCTGAATCTATTGACATCTTTGTTTTTGTTTGAATTGCTTGTGGACTGGACACTTGTGTCAGACAGCTGTCCAGGATAAATTTTTCCAGTGTAGCATTTTGGAGTAAACTATAATCTAATAAATAGATATTTGAATGTAGAGTTAAAATATATACAGTTGAGAAATTAAAATGCTAAATTTGAATTATTAGAATTTTCTAAAAGTTAGAACTCTGAGAAATTATTACGATAAAATTCTAAGGTATAAAAGTAAGATAAAATTTGTATGACACCTATGGAATTTTCTATTAATTGTAACATACTTAGAATAATTATTAACATTGTTTAACTAAGAAAAATAAAAATAAAAGTATTAGCCAATTAAAATTTGACAACTCAATATTTTAACTTAATTAAATTAAGCTAATTAGACTTTGAGTGAGAGATAATTAAGACACTACCCCAAGGCTTTTGATAGTGAGGAATCTAATGGTGGTGTTAGTTTCTTAAAATTCTAATTAGTTTGTAAGATAATTAAAAAGCCCTAAAACATTCTAGAATAATCTATAAATATCTATACTTTTGACTAATTAACCAAAACACTTAGCAAGTCACCTAAGTAACTTGTGTGGGACGTCCAAGTGGCTGCAAAATCTCAAGCTTTTGACTTCCATAGGGCCAAGGGGGCTGGACGTGTATGTATAAAAAAATTTGGGTGGAAATTTTTAAAAACAAGAGAAACCAAAGCATAAACCAAAGTTCCCAAAACCTAGCTCTCCAAAACCCAAAATCGTGAGTTGTGTTGCAGCTGCCCACTCCATAAATCTTCATCATTTCTTCCAAAATCAAGAGAGAAACCAACCAAAACCTCACAAATTTCAACATATATTCGGCCAAAAGAGAAGAAATTGAGAGAAAAACTCTTAAAATTCAATAATACATGAGAGAAAAGGAGAAAAAGGGAGTCAAGGGTTTCTTCATCAAACTAAGGATTTAAGGTAAGGATCTTGGCATTTAATTTCAATTTAGAGAACTTGGAAGTAGGAGAAACATGTCTTTAGGTTTAGATTTAAAGATTTGATCAAGAACCATGAAAAGATGAAATTGATTTAGGGCTTTTATAAATTTGATGTTAGAAGTTTGAAATAGATGATTGAAACAATGTTTTTATTGATTTCTTGATGTGTTATGATGGATTGAAACTTGGTTGAATTGTTATTGATTGATATTGCTTGGTTGTTGTTGAAATGATGTTGGAAAACTTGAAGAGGTCATTCGGCCATGGTGAAGATGGAGGGGTACCGTGTGAAAATTTTAAAATAACCAAGGGCAAAATGGTCATTTCACATGTAGGGACACATTGGAATTTTATAAAAATATTGAGGGCAAATTAGTAAATTATAAAATATTAAAGGGAAAAATGGTAATTTCATATATTCTAGAACATTTAGGGGTAATTTCAAAATTTTATAAAAAGATCAAGGGTAAAATTAGGAATTTTAGAAAATAGTAAGGGTAATTTGGTAATTTCACATTTTGAGGACATAATTGGAATTTTAGAAAAGATTACGGGTAGTTTAGTAATTTTACATAGTAAGGAACTCATAGGTATTTTAGTAAAATGTTAAAGTTATAATGTAAAAATATTGTTTGATATTGTTTATTTGCTTATGATCATTTTCATATTGCATAAACATGAGTCTTTTGGGGAAATAAAAATATTTCAAATGAAGAGTGATTGATGTTGGCTAACCGGGATTGCGGTAGCAATGAAATTTAAAAGATAATTGATGTTGACTAACCGGGACTGCGGTAGTCATGAGAAATGATTTTGATATATGAGAAATGATTTATGGGGTGAGCAGAATTTGTTAAACAGGACTGTATAGTCTATGATTATATAGTTTGTGGGGTGAAGGATATTGGCAATCCCACAAGTGGCCGGAATCTGGACTGAGATGCGGTCGTGGTGGCCTTCCTGGGTATCCTGATCTCCTAATTCTGTTTAGCTTATTCGCGTTTAGTAGGGGCTGTTAGCTGAATTGCAGTGCGTAATGGTAGGCCTGTCTTTACTAAACACTCATAAGGGAAAGTCTCCATGGAGCAGGGTCAAAAATGATTTTGAGTCAAAAACTGCATTTGCATAAATCATACTGCATTTACTTTATGTGAATTATTATGTAATGTATGAAATGTATCTGTTTGAAAAATTTTCAATTGTATGAGAAATTAAATGCCTGATCCGTTAATTTTTGTCCCTAGCTTCTAGGGAAGTTTAATTGCAGGTGAAAGAGGAATAGTTAGAGGAAGAAGATGCAGATGTTACCAGAGCTATAAGATGGGAAGTTTTTGGGTAGACAATAGTTCTAGATAGTATTTTAAAGAAGAATCATTTTGTAATAGTGTTTCTGTGTATTTTTATAATGTAAATTTTAGATATATTTTGGATTTTAATAGAATGTGTTAGTACTTATATATATATAATATAAATTATATACTTAAATTAAATTTTATTAGAAGGGGGGTTACATTAGTGGTATCAGAGCTCTGGTTATGGATCTCTAGGACTTGTGAGTAATTGGTCTATTATGTGTTTTGCTGTGTTACCCTAATTGAAATTGTTTGTTTTATATGAATTGTCTGTTTAGTTTGTTTGTTAAGAATATTATGGAAAAAAAAAGGTAGTAACTAAATCTGAGATTTTAAGACAGGTAGAGATGGCAGGAAGGGGAAGAGGAAGGCCAGTTACAAATCCCATAGTTGAAACTGATAGTATAGCTGAGATGGCAAGAGCCATGAGGGAGATGGCTAATGCAGTAACTCGTCAGACTGAGATATTGGCTACTCAGGCAATAGCTCGGCAGCAACCACCTGTTGACATAACCACTTTGACAGATTTTAAAAAGCATGATCCACCTTACTTTAAAGTAGAATATGATCCAGAAAAAGCTGAAGAGTGGATTCAGAATTTGGAAGATATTTTTGTAGCTATGGAATGTCCAGATGATAGGAAAGTATCACATGCAGCTTTCCATTTGCTTGGTGATGCTAGATTGTGGTGGAAAGCTACTCAGAGAATGCTGGAGAATAGAGGAGAAGTGATCAACTGGGAAATTTTCAAGACCCTGTTTCTTGAGAAATATTTTCCAGAAACGGTTAGACAGGCTAAAGAGGAAGAATTTATCAGTTTAACTCAGGGAAGTGTGACTATTCCTGAGTATACTGCTAAGTTTGAATCTTTGGCAAAATATTCTAAATATTTGCAGATCACTAGAGATGAGCAATGGAAGTGCAGGAGGTATGAGAAAGGATTAAAATATGAAATTAAAGAGGCAATGGTGCCATTGAGGATTTCTGTATTTCCTGAATTAATGGATCAATGTAAGGTAATACAAGATATGAAAAGGGAGCAAAGATTCAAGATGGTTGGATATGCAAGTAGGGGTAATTTAGGAAAAGGAGGTCCTATGCAGAAAGGAAAAAGTATTCAACCACATAAACCATATAGTAGGCCCCCACAATCTAGAGGAGGAGGTACAGGTGGTTTTAGAACTATTGGAGGAGTAAGTGGATCTGGGAGTTCTCAAAAATCCCAGTTAGCAATTAGATGTTGGAAATGTGGAAAAGGACACTTGGCAAAGGATTGTACTATATCTGGTCCAGTTTGTTTTAACTGTGGAAAACCAGGTCATGTATCTAAAGAATGTTATGCTCCTAGAAGGGATCAGGCTGGGAGAGTTTTACAGACCCAGAAACCTACAGCCAGTGGAAGAGTTTTTACCTTGAGTGGTGCTGAGGCTTCACAGTCTAAAGATCTAATACAGGACCAGGGACAAATGGAAGGTAAGTCCTTAACTGTATTGTTTGATTCAGGTGCTACACATTCATTTATATCTGATGACTGTGTTAGGAATCTGAGTTTAGTTGTGTCACCATTACCCTATACTTTGTTTGTTTCTGTACCTACTTCTAAACCCACCCTAACCTCTAAAATATGTTTGAATTGTGTGATAACCATCAGAAATAGACCATTTGTTGTGAACTTGATTTGTTTGCCTTTGATTGACCTTGATGTAATATTAGGAATGGATTGGTTGGCAGCCAACCGTATCCTAATAGATTGTGCCTCTAAAACTTTGATTTTTCCTAAACCTGATGTTCCTAGACTTAAGCCTATCAAACCTAAAGAAATATCATTTAAAAGTGAAATTCAAAAATACATGTTATCATCTCTTGGAACTAAGGAAGATAAAAAGGAAATAAACTCTGTGCCAGTTGTAAATGAGTATCCTGAGGTTTTTCCTGATGATGTTCCTGGCTTGCCTCCTGATGGTTTGATATTGTTTATTTGCTTATGATCATTTTCATATTGCATAAACATGAGTCTTTTGGGGAAATAAAAAGATTTCAAATGAAGAGTGATTGATGTTGGCTAACCGGGATTGCGGTAGCCATGAAATTTAAAAGATAATTGATGTTGACTAACCGGGACTGCGGTAGTCATGACAAATTATTTTGATATATGAGAAATGATTTTTGGGGTGAGCAGAATCTGTTAAACAGGACTGTATAGTCTATGATTATATAGTCTGTGGGGTGAAGGATATTGGCAATCCCACAAGTGGCCGAAATCTGGACTGAGATGCGGTCGTGGTGGCCTTCCTGGGTATCCTGATCTCCTAATTTTGTTTAGCATATTCGCGTTTAGTAGGGGCTGTTAGCTGAATTGCAGTGCGTAATGGTAGGCCTGTCTTTACTAAACACTCATAAGGGAAAGTCTCCATGGAGCAGGGTCAAAAATGATTTTGAGTCAAAAACTGCATTTTCATAAATCATACTGCATTTACTTTATGTGAATTATTATGTAATGTATGAAATGTATCTGTTTGAAAATTTTTCAATTGTATGAGAAATTAAATGCCTGATCTGGTAATTTTTGTCCCTAGCTTCTAGGGAAGTTTAATTGCAGGTGAAAGAGGAATAGTTAGAGGAAGAAGATGCAGATGTTACTAGAGCTGTAGGATGGGAAGTTTTTGGATAGACAAAAGTTCTAGATAGTATTTTAAAGAAGAATCATTTTGTAATAGTGTTTTTGTGTATTTTTATAATGTAAATTTTAGATATATTTTGGATTTTAATAGAATGTGTTAGTACTTTTATATATATAATATAAATTATATACTTAAGTTAAATTTTATTAGAAGGGGGGTTACAAATGGTAATACAATTCGAGAAGTGGCACTATCAATACTCATGGAGCATATGAGCATACCAAATTTGTGCAGAGCGGAAGAGTTTTGACTAGCATCCAGAAGCTAAAGTTGAAATTAGAAATATTTAATCGAGGGAGGGATTGTTGGGAAACAATTTAATTTTTTAATTTCAAATCTCTAGAATATTGTTTAGATTTAAAAAGATATTATCTTATCTTTAGGATTTGGTTAAATTTAAAGATATTATTTATAAATTAAGGATTTGCTTCCCCTTTTAGGATTAGGATGTTAGGTCTATAAACAGAGGTTCTTGATATGAGAAAAACCACCCAGTCTGAAGAGGGAGTCACCACCCTAAGTGAGAGAGGGGGGTCATGTGAAAGGAGGGGTTAAAAGTTCGTCTAGAAAACTTGTTGTGGATGTAGGGATGAGGGCCCGAATCACATTAAACAAAGTTGTGTTGTGGATGTAGGAATGAGGGCCCAAACCACGTTAAACAAATTCGAGGTTGTGGATGTAGGGACGATGGCCTGAACCACATTGGCAAAATAAATTGTGTGAATGTTGGCACGAGGGGCCGAACCACGTTAAATAAATTTGTGATTGTTCTTATTTTATTTATGGTGTTGCATTTTTCTTTAGTGGTATGTTTTTTCTCATTGTGATTAATGAAGAGGTGTGCTTTTTCCCCAACAAGTGGTATTAGAGCTGATTGATCTTGTGGTCTGGTGACCAGAGAATAGAAGATTATTAATGGCGGTAGCTAATGGCAATACAATTCGAGAAGTGGCACTATCGATACTCATGGAGCATATGAGGAAAACATACCAAATTTGTGCGGAGCGGAAGAGTTTTGACTAGCATCCAGAAGCTAAAGTTCAAATTAGAAAATTTTAATCGAGGGAGGGATTGTTCATAAAAATGGTTCATGGTGTACCACTAAAAATACTGGTGTAACGACCCGTCTACGTTACATAGCTATTAAAGCTAAGGTTCTTTGATTTCCTTTTCGTTTAGAAACTCTTTCGTTAGTTTACTTTATGAAAATATTGCCTGAACTTTTCGCATTTCCATAAGTAATAATTAAAGTTCAAAACTAAAAGAAAATATAATTTTAACTACAAACAACTCTTGGAGCTTATACATGAGACAAACCTAAGCTGGTCATCTCTATACATATAACTATATAGACCAAACAAAGAAAAGAGAGAACGCAGCTTCAATCTCGTGCTCACTCCATCTACCAAGCCTCCAAGAGGAAGAATCCACCTAGAAAGCCATCTATTCCCCCGAACACGATGTCCGAGATCATCACAGGCACAAACCACAAGTGCAAACAGCGCAAGGGTAAGCTTACCAAACAAAACTATACATATAACTAAAAAAGTTATACAAAACTTAGTTCATAAACTCAAAACTCAATTCATCAAACCAATAAACAACAATATCATGGCTCAACCATCTCAAATAGTTCATACAACATAAACCATCACCGCTCATCATCATGAGCCATAACCATCACAAATTCTCAATCACTATAGTACATCAACTATAACAAAATCTAATCATAAATCAATCATCACAATTGTCATACACCAACACCCACTAGGTAACCTTAAACCTCAGACACTGACTCTACTCCATGGAGTTTCAACATCATATGAGCGGTCCCTCATAGGCCCCATCCCCTACCATAGTCTCACCTTTTGACCATTCAGGGAGTCCCTTGAGCTGACCCTGTGGAGGAAGTGTGGTTTTAATCGAATATAGACAAATGTGGGTATTGGCTTACCTCTATAAGGTTTGCAAAACCTTACATCTATAGGAATTCGTCCACTTGGCTATTCTATAGGCCCACTGTTGGCCACCACGAAAACCTCCGACACTAGGTTGAGAGCCTACCTAGCACCCTCAACTTACGTGCCTACCCATATGTCTGTGCACCAACTGTGCACACTTATGCACCAACTGTGCAAATACAACATTCAAAATATTTCTGTGCATCAACTATGCACACACCGTATTCCAGAGGCAAAACATATTTGGAACCCCTTACAGTCTTAGATACGGCACACCCGCCATCTCTAATGGCTAGACTTACGAGTCCAAATACATTTCAACAATCCACAACCATGATAACAATCCATCCCCTATACACTAAAAGGGTCACTAAACCTCTTGGGAAGTAGTTCTCAACACTCCAACACGCCATTCAGAGTCAAAATATAGGGGTTGTACTTGGGAAGATATCACACTAGGCGAGACCCCCGGGTCGCTTTAATGGATCGGAGTTCTGGCGTGAAACTCACCCTCCCAAGTATACCATTTTTTTTCCTATAAAAATCTTCTCAAAGGACATAGCTAACTCCTCTTTAACATATAGGAATGGTTCCAACACACAATTCACATATATCATCATATCTCATCAACATTCCATTTCAATTTCTCAATAAAACACATACACCTCAATAATAAATAATAATCTCAACGAATTATATCCCATCAACCATAGTATACCAACCCCAACAACAAAGTCATGTAACAAGCCAAAAAATTTTGATTTCCACAAGTTCCCTCTATGTTATAAATTCACCATTTTTCTCAAATTATGCTTATGAACCCATCCAGCAGTTCAATAAGCTCAAGTAAGGTATTCTCACACCTTGAATCCTTACTCACAACACAACACCAACTTTAACAAAAAGGTGAATTTCCTAACGTAGTTCTAGAACTTTTGTGGACATCTTCACCACACCCATACCATAGACATAATTCAATTTAAAATAAATTTGAAAGCCATTTTATAGTGTAGAGAATGAATTCTCGCTTAAGCGCCACCTTACTCTCGCTTAAGCTAGAATTTCAAGAATAAATTGTTCACTTCCAGAGTTCCTCGCTTAAGCTAGAATTTTCCTTGCTTAAGCTAGACCTCGCTTAAGCTACGATTTCTGGTGCTTAAGCTAGGACAGCTTTCAGACCAAAAATGTTCTCTGTCCCCTGTCTCGCTTAAGCGAGAACCACTCCGTTCTTAAGCGAAATAGGGTTGTAGAAACCTCGAAAACATGCTTAAAACTCTTCAATGGCTACCAAATTCATTCCAATTCGAATTTTCCATCAAGCATAACATATATACATCATTCCACACTCAAAAACAACATTCCAATTATAGAATATACAAACCAAGCATTCAATCATATTAAAGCTTCCCTTACCTAAAATTCTTGACCCAAAACCTTGAAGAAGAAGCTAGGGAGGAGACTTGGTGATTCAAGAATGATCTCTACCCAACTTTGGCTATGAAATCAACTAGAGGACACCTAAATCAATCCCAAAATAAGCTTCAATCAAATTTTCACCCACCAACCAAGATTTTACATGAAACCCATTTGAGAACTCCATGAGGAAGAGAAAAGATGAACTTTAAGAGACCAAAGGAGAGAAAAGAGTGGCTTATCCACTTGAAATCAACTAAGGAGGCTCTAGAGAAGAAGAAATCAAGCTCCAAAATGATATAGGAATCAAACCTCAATTCAAGGGGAAGAGAGACTTCGGGAGGAAGGAAGAAGAATGAAGGAAATTGGAAGAAACATGAAGTTTTGAACGTTTAAGATTGGGATAAATTTGAAATTTTGCTAATAACACCTATGTTTCCTCTAAAGGCACCCCCATTCTCTTATTAATTTTTTTTTCCTACAACTCATGGAACTCACGTAAAAGTCCCAAAAATCTCACAACCCACACTCTAAGTCCAACCATTCATAAAAATCTATCAATAACACTATGGCACATAATAAAATCAATCTATTTATTAATTCCTTTATAATATATCATGAATGTAAATTTAATTTCCTCTTGCGGTATTTATCAAGCACTTATCATACATTACGAAAAACCACAGTGTTACAACTGGTCCACCTTAGACTCAGTAAAAAATAATTTTGTAAAATATATTTAAATTTTCACATACATAAAATATAAAAAAAAATACTTCCTTTAGTGTCTTTTTTATAAGAAAATATGCAATCATTTGTTTCTTAAAAAACCGGAGGAATTATAATATATATATATATATATATATATATATATATATATATATATATATATATAGCACTACAAAAAAATACTATATGATAAATAAATTAATTAGTTGGATAAATATTTTTAGATAATTATTTGTGAACACCTTAACATTACAAACACTTCATTATCACCTATAATTTTTCTTTATCTATATTTTTCTATCATATTATGTTACTTATCTTAATATTTCTCTTTCTCTCCTTAAGCTTCAACTAACATAAAATTTCTAGATATTATTTTTCCAATAATTTCTTATAAATTTAAGGAATCAAAAAAATATTTGGCCCTTCTAGGTCCCCTTCCCTCTACCCCTGACGATGTTGATGGAGAATTTTCTCCGCTCCAAAAAATATTGGGGTCTTGTTTAGTATGGAATATTAGTGGTGGCCGATGGAGTGGAGCCTAAAATATCTAAAATCATGTTTTAGCTTATACCGAGATCAGAGCTAATTTTAGAGCTTTACTTGGTCCATAATAAATGTAACACAACATTTGAAAAGATGGGGCAATATATAGACGTTTGTATTACTTATTCATTTTTTAAAGAGACGTATTAAGGTTTTCAGCTCGTAGAAAACTCGTCATCCAAAAATAAAAGGATAGTATTCTTTATAAAAGCATTTATGATAGAAACAGAGTGGGTGCTTTATGAGCGAATGAATGCTTAAGTTATATTGGACCCTTATCTAGAAAAACATTGGACAAGTTGTTGTAAACAACTATTGGATGCTCGAATACACAATATAAATATTTCTAAGTTAACACAAAGCGATTTGAAAGTGCGTCATATGGACGCTTTTTAGTCCAAAAAACACTTAAGTCTGACAAAATAAAACTAATTAGGATTTCATAAATTTTAATACTTTTGTTATTATCAAAAGATTTTTAGGGACCAAAAGCTTCATATGTCTTTGATTTTAATAAATTCTTTACAATTAAAGATTGAGCGCAAAACATTTTCAAAAGAACTCAATTCACCACTCTTGAATTATTGAAAGCCACTTAATTTATATATATATATAAAAAATTGACGACTACTGTTGCCACCCACCACCATTCTCGATACATATATTTTCTCTAAGTTTGGTACATTAGTATTTAGGCTATGTTCGGCAAAACTAGCTGAAAAGCTAGCTGGAAACTGAAAAGCTAGCTGAAAGCTGAAAAGCTAGCTGGTAGCTAAAATCTAGTATTTGAAAGCTGTTAAGCTAGCTTATTAAATGATAAGTGTTCGGTAAAACTACCGGTTGAAGTAGCTGAAAAATGTAAAATGACATAAATAGACATATTTATTTATATGATATTTTTATATAAATTTAATTCTTATTTTATTGATAAAAATATATTTTGAGGTGTTATAATTTAAATTTTTTAATTAATTTACTATTGCAATTATTTATTTTTAGATAAATTATTTTCATTACATTTTTAGTCTTAATTATTACATTTTTTTCATATTAAATATTCTACTATTAACCTTATACTATATCTTAAAATAGTTTTAATCAAGTTTAAAATAAAGTACGTACACTTAAGTAGACATTATATTTTTATTATGTTAATTAGTGTAATAGTTAAAATAAATCATCAAACATAAAATTATTCAAAAAATAAAACAAAACAAAAATCTAACATAAAGTATAATGTTGAAATAATAAACTAAATATCATAAATAGTACAATGGTTAAAATAAATAGTGTAACATAAAAATGTATAATATAATAACAAAAATAAAATAAAACAAATAAATAATAAAATTCTGTTTTATTTAAAAAGGATAATAAGGAAATTTAATAAATTTTTTAAGTATAAAAAGGGAATAAAATATAAAAAGCTAGAAGCTAGCGTATTAAAAAACGCTACTTCAAGTAGCGTTTCCAAAAAACGCTAGAAGCTACTAAAAAAAACTTGTTTACTGAACAGTCAGACAAGTTTTTCAGCTAGTATTACCTACATGTTCACACTCTTTATAATATTGCTTTCAATATTATATTTATTCAGACAAAATGCAGTGGATCGATGATATTTAAACTACCAAAATTATCATTCTTTCTGCATTACTTTTTTTTGACTGATTCTTTCTGCATTACTTGTTCTTTTGGTCATCTCACTTTCCAAATTGTATATATATACCAATAATGGCCCAAGGCTCCCGTGGACCAATGAAAAGTAATTTTTTTTTATTGAATTATTTTTAAACGAAGTTAATGAATTTTACTCTTTTGGCCTTTAGTTAAATTACTCAATTAAGCTGGTTGTTTATGGTTCCTATCTGTAAGTAGCCAACGGCCATTCCTTATGAGTGTGTTGTGAGTGGTTTTTCGGAAACCCACTGGTACTGCAGTGTATGGTGTGGGATTTTCGTTGAGTATTGATGAACATGTTCCAGTGGTAAACACGATTTTTGGTGTGATAGTGGTATTGGGTTTTCCTTGAGATTGAAGTGTTTAACAAATTGCAGTTTTAAATAATGGTTAATCGTTGAAATGGATTTGTTGGACCTGAAGCAGCACTTTGAGTGTGGGTACAACAAATGTTTGGAGAAGATGTGGCTATGTATGGCATGCGAGACGACGTCAATGCGAACAAAGTGATTGTTTTTAGGTTGCTAAATTTGTGAGATTGGTTGTGAATAGTAGAATACAAAGCTAGTGTAAGGTAGATTAGATAGATTAGCATTGCTGCCCAGGAGGAATTGAAGTCCATTTGACATGTAAGGTCATTGACGACCAACCTTTTGTAATTGGTTGTGTAGTAAAGATGATGTACTTTACCTTAATAAAATATTCATTGCAGAAAAATAAAAAATAAAAAGGCAACCAGCACAACCCACTATAACATGTTCTACCACATGGTCCATTTTGGACCATTTAAATTAATGGTCCACTAAAGCAATGGCCCCAATAATGATTAACAAAATTTGCAAGCAATTGATTAAAGCAACCAAACTATCATACTTTCCGCCACAACATTGTCTTTTGGTCTTCTCACTCTCAGTGTTATATTACCACTGGATAACATTTTGCAACCAATCGATGTAAGCAATCATTATAATATAACATACTACTTTATCTTATGGTCTTTTTATATTACTTTCAATATCTACTTTCTATTTATGCATTCTTTAGACTAGGAAAATTACTAACCTAACCCTTTCTATCTACTTCCTGTTTATGCATTCTTTAGGCTAGAAAAATTGCTAACCTAACCCTTCCTAATTTTTGACAGTTGTGAAATCTATGGATAAATTGGTCCATTCACTTAATACTTTTTATTTATTTAAAAAAAAAAGCAAGATATGAAGGCAGTATGCAGAGCTCACGTGATGCAACCAACTCCCTCCCTCTTTTTTCTCTTTCTTTAGCCCAACTCCCTTCCTCTTTTTTCCCTCTCATTTGTTTTTCTTTTATTTTATAAAAACATACATATAATATTTTCTCTCTCTTCTGCCCAACTTCCTTCCTCTTTTTTCTCTCTCACTTTCTTTTTTCATTTTTTTTTAATTTTTTTACTTACACACAGATTTTTATAATTATTTTTAAATATTTAATTGAATGATAAATTTATATAATTACTTGATGCTTATTAATTTCTATAATTTGATGTTATTATTGTATAATTTCTCTAACTTTCTTTCTTTTATTTAATTTATGAGATATAATTTATTTATAAATTTATTTATATATTTATTTATAAAATGATATATTAAAATTTCATATATAATGAGAAATATTAAAATTTATTTATAAAATATATTTTAAATTGATTCATTAATAATATTATAAATTAAATTAGTTTTAATTTTTTTATGGGAGAGACCACAATTATCATTCACGAAAAACAATCCTATTCGAGTAAGGTAGATGTGGGTGACCAAGCACTTTTTCTAAGTATTTAACACAACTTCATACCAAAGACTCAAAATATTTATATTTACTTTGAGAGAAAATAGAATATGCACTGACAATATAAAACAATTTTACACCGTTATCCAATCACAACTCACCATGTATAGTAAGTTTGTTGACTTTTATGATAATCACTTTAAAAATCATATCAATGGTAATTTGTAATTAGATGATAATGTAAGACTACTTTAAACTGTCAGCGTATGACCATTAAACTCATAAAATTATTTTTACTTAGAAATCGTATAAAATAATTTTAAATAACTTCTTAAATAAATATTTTGTTGAAAGTATTACACTAAAAATTAATTTAAATCTAATTAGTTAATATATTTATTACAAAATAATATTTTTACTCTAGGTTTAATAACATTATAAATGAAAATTTTGTTGATTTATATTTATATAATAATGTTAAGTTCTTTACAAAATATATAATAAATTAATTTATCAATATATTTTTATTACAAAATAGTGTTAAATTAATTCATTAATAATATCATAAATTAAATTAGTTTTAATTTTTTTTATTATAGAGATAACAAATATCATTCACGAGAGACAATACTGCTTGAGTTAGGTAAGACAATTATGAGCAACAAACTTTTTTTAAAATATTTAATAGAACCTCATACTAAATACTCAACAATATTTATTTTTACTTTCAAATCCTATAAAAAAATTTACTTATAAATCGTATAAAATATTTTTAAATAATTTTATAAATAAATATTTTGTTAAATAATATTTATATAATAAGGTTGAAAGTTTTACATAAATATATAATAAATTAACTTCTTAAATATATTTTTATTACAAAATAGTTTTAAATTACTTCATCAATAATATCATAAATTAAATTAGTTTTAATTTTTTTATTGTATAGATCACAAAATTCTTGAGTCAGGTAGAACCATTATAGATGACAAAATTCTTTTTTCGAGTATTTTAATACAACTGCATACCAAAGACTCAATAATATTTTTTTTTACTTTGAAATCCTATAAAATTATGTTTACTTAGAAATCATATAAAATTTTAAATAATTTCATAAATAAATATTTTGTTAAATAATATTTACATTATGATGTTGAAAGTTTTATACTAAAATTTAATTTAAATCTAATTAGTTGATATATTTATTACAAAATAAAATATTGACTCTATGATTAATAACATCATAAATGAAAATTTTGTTAATTAATATTTATATAATAATGTTAAGTATTTAATATGTAAATATATAATAAATTAATTTATTAAATATATTTTTATTACAAAATAGTTTTACATTACTTCATCAATAATATCATAAATTAAATTAGTTTTAATTTTTTATTATAAATACCAAAATATCATTCACGGGAGACAATCATGCTTGAGTTAAGACCACTATTGGTGATAAAACTCTTTTTTTGAGTATTTAATACAATTGCATACTAAAGACTCAACAATATTTATTTTTACTCTGAAATTCTATAAAATTATTTTTACTTAGAAATCATATGAATATTTTGTTGAATAATATTTATATACTAAATTTGAAAGTCTTATACTAAAATTTAATTTAAATCTAATTAGATAATATATTTATTACAAAATAATATTTTGATTATGTGTTTAATAACAACATAAATGAAAATTTTGTTCATTTATATTTATATAATAATGTGATTTTTTAACATAAATATATAACAAATTATTTTATTAAATATATTTTTATTACAAAATAGTTTTAAATTACTTCAACAATAATATCAGAAATTAAATTTGTGTTAATTTTTTTTATTATAAAGACCACAAGTATGCGACAATCACGCTTGAGTCAAGTAGTACCATTATGATACATCAATAGTAATTAAGTCCTCACCATAGACCCTAGGGCCTTCCCCTATTTGAACCTGCCCTAGAGGTGCTAAGTGTGGCATAAAATAATACCTCATCATAACCAAGTGTGTGACAAATTAGAGAATTTGAAACTAAATAAACATGCGTGCTGGAATTGGTTTTGTGTAAAGACATGTCTTAATTTCGAAACTGGTATTGATATAGAATGAATTAGCCAAAACCCTTTGTTAGTCTGGTAGTTCTTGATATTAAATTTCAAATCCAATTGGTCTCACATCATTTATATTTTTCCAAAAAAATTTAGTGAATTTACTATTAAATCTAGTTGGGTGAGTCTATAAGGCAAGACAAATTTAGTGTACCCATTGTATGTATCATTTTAGGACTTGAAAGACTTGAGAAATGGTCATTAGTTGTCCTCCCCTATTTTAACATGAGTTAAAATGGCTAATCCTTACGTAGAACCAACATTGAGTCATACCCAAGTGTCTGTACAAGTATTCTTGAAACTGGCGCATGAGATGTTGAATTGTATTAGTTGCATGAGACTTGTACTATTTGCATTGGCTAGAACACTATGGTTTGAATTAGCTAAAATCCTTTTGTTGGCTTAGAGACTTGTGTGTCCTCTTTAAAATGCCACTGGTTTCACGCCATTCCTAGTTTAGTGTAAATTGTGGTTATTTAATTACTACAACATCATTTGTATGCTTGAAATCTTTGTACTACTAACATTTTTGTGTGCAATTGCCTAAAATTATTTCAATTAGTTTTACTTGAATATTTTAAATTAGACTAAAAATAATTTTCTTTTCACACTTAAGTACAAAAATTCATTTATATATAAAAGGTAAGTAAATTATTAAAATGCCCTTAATTTCCAATTATTTTTTTTTTGGCAAGAAGAAAGAGCTACTAAGGTGTCCATAGAACCTCTAATCCCAACTATGTTGGCACCAGAGGACCTACTCCTCACCTGAAGCAGACTCCAAATTTATTAAACGAAAGGAAAAAGAGAGTACAAGAAGAAACATAGGGAAAACATCGAACCCCATGAATAAGAAACATCAAAAGCTAAAGCTAAGACTAGAAACATCAAAACTAGTCAAAAAGCCTAGAATCACAGTACAAAAAAGACTAACAAAATCTGTAATTTGGAAGACTAAGTCTATCTCTCCACAAAGTATCTCGGATAAAGCTTGGAGATGAATCCCACCAAGTGAAGCCATGAACTTGAAGTGCATAATTTGCCAAATTGTCAGCACAACCATTTCCCTCTCTATAGATATGGGATATACGGAAGGACATTAAACGGGAAAGAGCAATACAATTCCTCCAACGGGCTCTAAATTTCCAGGGCACCATATCCACAGCATCAAAGGCTTGAACTACTGCTAATGAGTCACACTCAAGCCATAATTTCGACCAACCTTTTTCAAAAGCAATTTCAATTGCTGTCATAGCAGCATGTAACTCTGCATGAAAAGCAATGAAAATGGGAAGGGAAAGTGCAAAGCAGCCCAACAGATCACCAACATGATTTCTAAAAATACCACCACAAGCAGCCGGGCCAGGACATCCCTTCGCTGCCCCATCCACATTACATTTTATCCATTCAGGCAAAGGAGGATACCAATTCACTGTGATAATTTTAGGAGCGCATTTAGTATGACCGGTAACATGAATTTTTTTAAATAAAACAAACTCCTCCATAGAATTAGACATGGTCCCAACTGAGAAGTTACCGGATAAAGAAGCAGCAGCAATTGACTTGTTCAAAATGAAAGTTTTCGATAAAGGGCCATTATGGAATCTACTGTGATTTCTGCTAAACCAAATAAGATCAGCCAAATGTATCATTAAGGAGATAAAAACATCAAGAGCCTGAGAGCTCGTTGCTGTTTGGGCAGTTTCCAGAAGCTGCAGAGGGGATGAAAGATCAATATTCCGCTGAATAAGGTGCCCCAAAGACGTCCAAAGATCACAAGCAAAAGAGCACTCCAAGAACAGATGAGCTGCTGTTTCGGCAAAAGCACCACAGTGAGAGCAAATGGAAGCAAATGAGATGCCACATTTCTGGAGATTGTCATCCGTAGGCAATCTATTATAGATCCAGCGCCAAAAGAAAAAAGCTTTTGAGGGAGGAATCCCAGCATGCCAAACCAGCTTACTCCATGCTACTGGCTGTGTATGGGGTTGAAAAAACTTGATTGCATCTTTAAAAAGCAAAAGCCCCGAATCAGATGGGCACCACACCTGAACGTCTTCAACTGCCTCCAAAGGAATGGTAACACCTTTAATTTGTTGAACCAATTGGGGGAAAAGATGCTCAAACAAAGGCGGAAAAACCCATTGCTTGTTAAAGATAAAGTCAACCACCGATGCTGTCAAAAGTCTATTTGTATCCAAAGGAATATTCAATAATTCAGATATTGTACTAGAAAGCCAAGTATCCGTCCAGAACGAAATGTGCTTACCATTTCCAAGTTGCCAAGCAGAATTATTCAGAATGATTGGAATGTAAGGCTTTATTCCAATCCAAATGGAGGAGGGAACATGAGATGTTCTAGGGACGCCCTTCTTAAAGAACCTACTGCGCCCCATACAGGCCCAGTGGCAATTAGAAGTGAGCAAAGACCAACCAAGTCTAAGAATGGCACCTTTATTAACTATCTTTAGGGGACGAATACCAAGACCACCCAACTCCACCGGCAAACAGATTTTCTTCCAAGCAACAGTGACTAATTTAGATTTGTCTGCATCCCCAGTCCAAATAAATTTTCGAATCCAAGAGTCAAGCGTATTTAGCATAGCCACAGGCCATGCATAGATGTGAAAGGAGTATAAAAGCAAGCTTTGTATGACAGATTTAATGAGTTGAACTCTTCCCATAAAGGAAAGAAGCTTACCTCTCCAAGATCCCAATTTGTACCGAACTTTATCCATAATTGGTTGCAGATATATTTTCTTTGGACGTCCAACAAATAGGGGAACCCCAAGGTATGTAAAAGGAAGGGACCCCTTAGAGAATCCCAAAATTTCTTTGATAGTCTGTAATCTATTACCCTCATGCAGAGAATAAAATTTGCATTTGGAGGGATTAAAAAATTGACCTAATGCTTCCCCATAGTCACAGAAAAGAGACATAAGATGTTGTAAGCTGCGTTTAGTGCCTTTGCCAAAAACAAGGATGTCATCAGCGAAAAATGCATGGCTGGGAGTATAGATGCCATTTGGACCACTCATAGGCTGGAATAAACCCCTATCTACCAAGGAAGAAATACCACGACTAAGCACTTCCTCCGCGAGACAAAATAAGAGAGGAGACAGAGGGTCTCCTTGGCGAACACCCCTCTTGCAGGAAAAGAATCCAATTGGCTTACCATTGATGGAAAAGGAGAGCTTTGCAGACAAAAGAATGACATGAATCCAATTAACAAATTTATCCTCGAAACCAAAAGATCGCAGAACATCAAGAACAAAATTCCAGTCCAAAGTGTCAAAAGCTTTGCGAATATCAAATTTCATGATTAAATTTCCCCCAACAGTGCGATGCTTAAGCAGATTGACCGCTTCAGAAGCAACACAAATACAATCACTGATTTGCCTATCCTTGATAAAACCTCTTTGGTGAGGAGAGATGATTTTGGGAGCTATAACTGCAAGTCTATCAGCTAGTACTTTGGAAATGATTTTGAACTGGAAATTTGCCAAAGCAATTAGGCGAAAATTATCCACTGTGTCAGCCTCAGGAAATTTTGGAATCAGAACAACAAGATTGGAATTCATGCTAGGAAGAATCCAACCCTGTCGAAAAAAATTGAAGAACAGCTTGGAAAACATCTTCTCCAACGATATTCCAAAAATGTTGGAAAAAACAGCCCCCAAAACCATCCGGTCCTAGAGCACCGTCACCATTCATATTGAAAACTGCTCTTCTCACTTCTTCCTTGGTTGGGATGTTAGCAAGGAAACAATTATCCTCACTAGAAACTAATGCGGGAATGGTGCAACTAATCAAATCATTGGGCCTGCAATCATTCTCACCAGCATAAATACTAGAGAAAAAGTTTAGAACCTCCCTCTCGATGTCCACCTGATTGACAAGTAATTGCTCACCACTCCGAAGTAGAGATAGCTTGTTAAAAGCATTACAGACTCGAGCAATTCTGTGAAAATAGGCAATGTTGCGATCTCCCTGACAGTGCCACTTAATCCTCGCTTTCCCTTTCCAAAAAGATTCCTGCATGGATAGAGCTTTTTCAAGATTAATCTGAGCTTGCATCTCCTGATCTTTAAGAACATCAGAATATCCCTTATAAGAAATATCATGCTATATAGCTGAAACAGCCTCTTGACAAGATTTGACAATGTCATGAATATTCCCAAAGCTACTTTTGTTCCAAGCACGAAGTACATTCTTTAAGTGCCTCAATTTACTTCCCAGGATAAACATGGGACAGCCAACAAAGTTCTGCTTCCAAGAGGTTTCAACTATAGAGTAATAATCATTATGCTCAAGCCACATCTTCTGGAATCGAAAAGGGGAGGGACCAGATTTCTTCTCTAGCTGGAGAGACAGTAATAATGGGGCATGATCAGAATGCATCCTAGTAAGAACATTACAAGAAATCGAATTCCAAAAAGAAAGACTATCCTCATTGCAAAAAGCACGATCCAGTCTCATATCTATATGATTGGTACAACGTCTTCCATTAGACCAAGTAAAACTTGCTCCCTTTGATGGCAGGTCTGTGAGATTACAAGAGTCAGCCCAAGCACGAAATTCAGAGCAAGATAAAGACAAAGGCAAACGCCCTCCACGTTTCTCATGAGATCCCATTACAGCATTAAATTCTCCTATATAGCACCATGGGCCAACACTGTTTTGCGGAATCTGACCCAATTCTGTCCATAAATGTCTACGAAGAACATAAGATGTACTAGCATAGACCACGGAGAAAGAGACCGAGCCAGAAGCCCCATTAGAAGCTATAGAGAAAGAAATTTGTTGCTGGGAAGAAGAAGTAATCACTGAAAGGAGTGAATCCTCACAAAGAGCCCAAAGATTAGGCTTAAGATTGCCACGATCATTGACAACAAAAAGTCTAAAATTAAGATGCTTCCAGAAAGATGAAGGAATATCTGAGGGAGAAACCCATGGCTCTGCAATAAACAAAAAATCTGGTTTATAAACTGAACATAAATGTTTTAAATATAGAAGTGTGGCTTGATTAGCCACACCCCTAGCATTCCAATAAATAGACTTCATCATGCATGGAATTGAACGCCTTCCCTATAACGGGATCGAGTAACTGCAGGAGAAGTTTTCTTGTTCTTTTTCTTCAGTCTTTTCTGTTGAGACTTGGAAATAACAAGAGTAAAATCTTCCTCGCCCTGAGAAGGAATCGAGTCAGGTACAAAAGGACTAGAATGATGCACAGTGTCAAGGATAGGACTTGAACGCTCTTCCTCTTCCATAATATCTCCCCACCTACTCATAATATTGTGAATATCATTCAAAATCCGTTTTTGAGCATCAACAACAACTTCTCTATCCAAAGGTGATTCTGGAAGTAAAGACTCATCACATGAGTCTGAGGCTGCGTCGTTGACCAGGGCTACCCCCACAGGGCTTTGTCTGCTGTCTCTATGACTCAGGTCATTCTCGTTAGGATTCAACTCAGCATCTTGGACTTGTTGATCTGTTTGCTGATCAAGATGAGCATGTTGTTGCTCATCTACAATCGCTGCCTTATCTTTGACATGACTAGGGCCAACTCGAAGACCCTCGTCTGGAACGACCAATTCTTTATTATTCTGCTTGGGAACATAAACCTTCTTCATCTTGGGATCATTCTTGGAATAACTCTTTTGATCGGAAGAAGACTTCTTTTTACAGTCTGCTAAAGAATGTCCCACTATTTTGCAAAAAGAACAGAACTGTGGTAGTCTTTCATATACTATGTCGACGAAGAAAGCGTATCCAGTCCTTTCCACCAGAATTTGATCACAAAGATCACTGGTCAAATCTAAATCCACAAGAACCCGTGCATAATGGCCAAAGGTTTTGTTACTAATTGCATCATCTAGTGATAAGGGAATACCAATTCCTCTAGCAATAGAGAATAAGATTTTAGGTCGCCAGTATTCTTGTGGCAAACCAAAAATCCGAATCCAACATTGAGAGTTAGTTTGCTTCACTGAATTTGGATTAAAATCCAGCGTCCAAGAAAAAAGACGCAGGACTCCGGGATCAATGTTCCACGCTCCCACTGTCAGCACTCGACGTAGGTCCTCTATAGAAGAGAAGGAAAATTCAAAGAATCCTTTTCCTATAGGAACCAAATGCCAATTACCCAACGGCTGCCAAAGCTTACCCAATTTGGATCGCAGGTCCGCAACCTTGGGGGGAACATCTCCTTTGGAAAGAAGCAGCTTGCCATGAAGATTGTTACGAGAACCCTCCAAGCCCGCTTGGTATTCTTCTTCTGGGATAGAGACTGCTAAAGCATCTCCCTTCAAACAAGGGGTAGGCATTTGGCTTAACGGAATATTGCAAGCATGATTAAGCGCTTGAACAAAAGTCTTTCTAATCGGAGGCTGATTTGTCGAAAAAACATCTTTCTTTCTGGCGTTGTCATCATCAACCAAGAAGTTCCAAGGCACAAACATATTCATGGCTATCATGAAGTGCATGCAAGAGGTAGAAGATCACCCAAGGAACCCTAACCCTAGAAGAGCAAACATTTTGTTTCTTATGATAACTAAACGATTTCTCTTTCTTTCTTAATGAATAGTTTCTTTGCTCTTAATTTCCAATTGATATTAAAGAAACTTTGGAATTTTATATTAAATAAAATAAATTCTAAAAAGTTTATTTTATGCTTAGTAATCAATTTCAAGTCCTTAGAAATTTTTGAAAAAGTTTTCAAAACCATTTTTGAACAAAAAACAATTAAACTTTTATTTAGATCTTTTAGAAAATAAGGAACTTAAGCTAAAAATCTTCTCTATTTCACAGCTAGATTGAAAAGCAAATTTAGACATTTAAATTGTTTTTTGTTGAAAATAAGCCAAATAGCATTTTGAAGTTCTGAAAGTCTATTTTCCAAAATGTAACACCCCTACTTTTAGTTATTGAACTGCTTTTTTTATTTATTTATTTATTCAGTATTTTATTTTGGAGAATCATATGGAAATCTGAAAATTTTGATCCCCATGATTACGTTCAAATTAATGAGTTTTATTTAATTTATATTTTTAATATTTAATCCAGACCGAGACTCGAGAAACATTAAAATGACTAATTCATCCCTGCTTAGCGACATAATAGGATGAAATGGTAAAAATAGTTAAAGAGCTTTAAAAATTATTTTTAAGTCATAAATATGCTTGAAATAATTTATAATAATTTTAAAGATTTTCTGGAAATTGAAAATTATTTTTCTAAAAAGACAAAAATGCCTTCAAGAGACAATAGAAAGCCAGACAATGTTTGAAGGCCAAAAATATTTTGAAAAATTTTATTGAGTCTATTTTATTTGAAAATATTTTATTCCAGAGGAAAAAAATTAAAAATATTGAAAATTTGAGTTATTTAGCAACAATTTGATTTATTAGCTAATTGATTAGCATGTTTAGTAAAACTAGATAATGGACCCTTGTGATGCATAGGATAGAAATTTATGAGAATATAATATAATGTTGTATTTTAATGAAATAATATTTTTTTTGTAATTAAAAATTGTAAGATGATACATTTGAGTTCTAAAGTTATTTTATAATAATACTAAACAACATCATATTTGATGCATCTTCACAACTATAAATCAAATCCCTTAGATTTAAATAATCTATTTGATTCAACCAATATAGTTGAAATGCATTTTAAGGTAAATATGTATTCAAGTTTAGTGTCCTATACAACACCAAATTAAAGAAAATATAAATTAATGATGTATTTTTTTGTCTTTAACTGTTAATTTTAGTATTGTGTATTGAACTGTAAAATTAATTAATTTAGTCATACATTTTTATAAGCAAAAAGCGATTTATGGAAATTAAAGAGGATGAGAATAAATAATAGAATGAAACTTTTGTTCTTCATCTGGTTATAGGATCTAGTTTCCTCTGTACTGCAAAGTGCTCAACCCAAGAGGCTAAGCTCTGACGCCAATTGAAATAAATGGAACACACTAGAAAGGGGTAGAATAGTTGTTAGTGTAAATGTTAAAACTTATTCGCAAATATGGAGATTTCCTCAAAACAGATTTCACAAGGGATTTGTTAAACAAAGATCTTAAAGGATAGTCCAATGTTCAAAAACACATTTTCATAGAAACTAAGTTTTAGCAGATATCGTCTAATAGATAAAAGTAGTTTTCTCAAAAGGTTTTAAGCCAAGAACTTGTGCATCCAAGGTGTGTAGAATGAACACAAGAGGAAACAAGTTAAGGCTTTAAGAGACAGTATAAACACTTGATTTTATACTGGTTCACTCAAACTTTTGAAGGGTTCCACTAATCAAAATTGATTACAAAAACAAGTATTCTACCTTGCCACTTTTGGCTACAACAAGTATTCTCTAGGCCACTTCTAGCACACCTTTAATCTCCCTCTGAGATTAAAAACACCCGAGTATTCTTTGATCATTAAGCCACTCCTGGCTTTCCAAACAACATTTTGAATGGAAATACAATTCAGAATCAACTTTCACAGAGAGGATATACAATGAAGAAAATAATACAAAACTTTAAAAAACAAAGGAATAACTCTCTAAGCACAAGTATTGATCATCCAGAGATTTCAACTGAGTTTCAACACTTGGAATTTTAGAATTCTTCATTTTTGATTTCTGTGCTTAATGCTCCTTTTATAAGCTTCAACAAAGATCCGTTGTGAATTCTAGAGCCTTCGAAAAAAGTGTTTGTTGTCTCACATATCTGTAGCTTGCTACGTGGCAGCTTGGGGTGGAGAAAGAAAGGGGACAAAGGTACTATCCTTTCCATGACATGTTTCACTACCTGTACCACTACAAATTTTTGTACACACTAGAATTCAAATGATTAACATTCAAATCATATGAGGGAAACAAAGAATATTCAGAGCTTCTAGAATATGTATTAGCCTCGTGATGTGTATATGTGTACGGACATGCATATGGACGTTAACTAACTTGGATAGAAATATTTATGTAAGTTATTTAGCTCCTTTTGGACGCTCAAATAGACTTAGTATATTGCATACTGGTTTCATGATACTTTGGACGATTGTTTGTTTACAGCACGTTAGATGCTGGATGGTCTATTTTAAAAACAAGTTCCATGTATATGGGATGCTTAGATATGTGTTCTATATAAAGCTTAAGTACTGAAATTACAATACCATAGGTATGTTGGATGGTGTGTTTCCTGTAATATCATTTGTTATAATCAAAATCATAGATTTTGAGGGGTTAGATATCGTCCAATGTCTTTGGTTCTAATAATGAAGGCCTCTTTACAATCTTCATGAGGACAACCATATCCTTTAGTTTTTTTATCAAATAAAAGTGGCATAACATTATTGAATGGATCTTGTGAAACATAGTTTAATATTAATCTTAAAAAACAATCTTCCTGTAAACAATATTATGTAGATAATATAATAGATAACATTAAAATAATACCTCACACTCATCATAAAGTTTAGCACAAGATTTTCCAAGTAGATGTTGAACATCAAGATTAGGGATACTCAAAGGAAATTATTCTACTCCATCATTAATTAGGAACTCAACAGTGTATCTGTTTATGGTAAAAAAAAAATTGAAAACAATCAAACCATATGATAATACTAATATACAACATTTATACAAAGTTTGACAACTATAAATATAATACAAATCATACCAAACATCATAGTATATACCATATAACATACCTAAGAGTAGGTATACCACGAGGTTTACAACAACTAACACAATAAAATACTTCAAACTTGATCATAATTGGTGTCATGCAGTCACAAGCCAAATACCACCCATGTCCAGTGAAGTCAACTTTAGAAAATTTCCCCAAAACAACATATGTCTCAGCCTAAAAAGATAAAGAATATATTTTTAAAATCTTACATATGAATTCCTAATTAACACTAGTTTTATAAATAATACTAATAAAAATCATACCTCTAGTTTATAATTAAGTTCACTGACTTTCTTCCTATACATACCTAATTACAACCATCCTAGCAAGGCATATAATAAGAAAAGAAGGAAGCTAAAAACATCAAGTAAACATTTATTCATTCTCCTCTACCCCTTCCCCGATATAATCATCATTCTCATTGTTTGATAATGAGGCTTATTCTTCAACTTCTTCTCCTTACGAGTCCTCAAAATCAATGCCTTTTAACTCCTTTTTAGATTATTTTTAGTTTTATTATCTTCAACTTCAATCATTTGCTCTTTTTCTCTAAAGTAAGAAAATGCTCTTATTTGATCTTTCTTTTTGTCTTAGGTTCAACATCTACAACACTAAGGGGTTCCTTTCTTTTTTTAGTCTTCTACCTAGTATATGTTATTGGTTGTCTAATCCTAAAGCCTAAAAAACAACATACCAATTAAGGAGATCATCATTTTCATCCTTAAACACCCTTCCATTCCCAACATCGTCATCACCATCCATTTACTCCACAAGCCAGTCATTGCATTCATCAATGTCATTGGGTGAAATTGGATCAATTTCATCTCTATAATTATATCTTTTAATCAATGTTTGATTATATTTGACATACACCAAGTTGTGTAGTCTTTTATGCTCAAGTCTATTCCTTTATTAGAATGAATTTGTAACAAATAATATAGGTAAAAAATTATAAGTGACTTAGAGTAAAAAGTATTAACTAATAACAATCATTAAAATTATTAATTAATAAATTACTTGGTCAAAGACACTAGTTGCATTCACATCTCGACACACTACATGTCAAACTCAAAATCTATATAGCTAATTGTTGCAAATTTGGAGTTGGCAATCCATATGATAGCCGATATTGCACTAAATGTAACAAGTCCGTTAAAACTGTTATGTAATTGCAGTAATGGATATAACACAAAAAGTTAGAAGAATTGAGAAAAACTTTTCTCACTTAGTAAAAATAGTGTTCCTTTGTTGAATTATAAATTTACTTCCAAACATACCACCACTGATTTTATAAGTGGGTAGCTCTTAAAAAATCTTGTCTTGCCTCTAGATTAGAGATTAATCTCTCAATGCATGCATACAGTTTGTTTACCACCTCAAAATCACATTCCATAGAAGGATTGGTGAAGAACAACGCCAAGTTTAAAAAGTGACTATCTGCATGCAAGGGGCAATAAAGTTGGCAAGTCCCCCCCATTGTAAATAATTTCAAAAACTTCCTTGCATTTGCTTTCATTGTTTTCAAATGAATTCATTATAACTTCTTTAGTCTTTTCCAATGTAACACCCTAATGGGTACTACCATCTAACTTACATTTTAGTCATCAACCTGGATAATATAAACATATATGATATTATTACTCAAGAGTATAACTGTTCAAGGGCCTACATCATTCTTAAGTAATTACATCATACACATAAAAGGTAATCCCTATACATGGGATCCTATGCCAAAAGAATACATAAAGAGTTCTTTTAACAAAAACTAGCCTATAAAGATATTGCTACATAAACATAATATCTTCTAGGCCTCTTGTCTCCATACTTCAAACCTGTTTAATATGGAACATAAACACTAAACTGATGAGATAGGGTCTCAGTGAGTGTTAAAGACATGCATCATAATCTTTTATCATTCATAAAAGTACTATAAATCGCTATCATATGCTACTTTTACATCACTATTGACATAATCTTAACTTACTTTGCATGCTTTAAGTTAACTTTCTTTATTCTTTTTCCATCCTACGACATCTATTGAGCTCAATATATTGAAAGGCATCCCTTTCCTTTTATGCCTTGGCCTCATATTATTCTCCTCCGGCCCGAGGAGCTATGCCACATCTTCGGAAGGTGGGAAGTGACGGAAGTTCCCGCCTACCTTCTAAAGCGGGCAATTCATTTCATTTGCATGCTTAACTTATCAATATATATATCACTTTCTTTGATCCCTAAAGGAATCCCCTCTTTCATTTATTACATATCATTATCCTCATAGATCATGTAAACGTACAAAATATATTAAGGAAGATAACCTGGAAAGGATAGAACTCAACATAATGTTCCAGGGGTCAGTCGCTTAAGCATGAATTTTGTGCTTAAGCCATCCTGGCCCTGGCACCTCATGCTTAAGCATCAAATCCTGGGGCTTAAGCGCTATAGTGCCATGCTTAAGCGCCAAACACTTGCGCTTAAGCGTCATAGTACTGCAATTGGACCTGGTCCCTAGAGCTTTGCGCTTAAGAGCCAGACCCTCGCGCTTAAGTGCCAAAACACCACACTTAAGCGCCAGAAACTCACACTTAAGCGAGAATTACAGAGAGTACTTCCCACTCCAGGGGCTCCTCGCTTAAGCGCCATGCAGAGCTCACTTAAGCGAGAGTCTGCGACTCTGCAGGTCATAGGGTTCGTGATTGTGCGTAACCCCTTTACCATAAATGCTACCCAACAACCCAAATCCTCACAATAATGCAAATTAATGATGAATCTTATGCCAAAAAAGCAAGATAACTATGATTTATGCATCTCTTACACTAAACCCAAGGATTGGGGGTTGGAGCTCCTCTCCCATGGAGAGAAACCTAACCCTCTTTGAATCTCTGCCCAAGCCTCAAATGGAGGGATAGAGAAGGATACATAAGCACTCACCAAAGACCTCTGGACTAAGGATGATGAGTGGGGTGTTGTGGATTCCCTAGCTTCTTCCTCCTTCTTCTTCCCTTCCTTTCTCCTTCTCCTCTCTTCTTTCTCTCTCTAAATTCTATTTGTGTGTATGTTAAGTGTAGGAGGGAAGGGCTTGGGGTATATATATATATAGCATTAGGTCCTTACTCTATAAGTTACTCTAATGCACACACTGCACTAAAAGATCGAAAAGGCAATTATAAGGATATTATAAAGCAATTAGACATTATCTTATTTTATTATTATCATCATAATTATTATTATGATTTATGGGGATGTTACATTTTCCATTGCCTTATAAATCTAACCCATGGATGGTTTTTTCTCACTATTAACAAGGTAAAGCACCCTCGCAAGTGGAGCCATCAACTTAAGTATTATGCCACATCATTCCAAAAAGCTGACATGAGTACAAATTTTGTTGCTTCCTTCCCTTTGGCTTCCTTAGACAATTTCTTATTTGTCCTATCATTTTATATGAATATCTTTCTAAGTTTCCTTTCCCCTTTTGGATCCTTTCTAATGCGAAGAAGTAGCAAACCTAGTAATTGCATGCCTCACCAATTCCCTTTTGTTGGTGAAGAATCTTAACAAGCTCAAAGTACTTAAATGACTATAGATGAACCAAACAAGGGATATTGCTATTTCAATTGTTTTCTTTATCAATGACAACTCATTAATGTCTTCCAACATAAAATGAAATAAAAAATGAATAATAAAACTAAATAAATGAAATTAAACAAGACAAAATAAAATCAAAATGATGGTATATAACTATATGAGGAGAAAATGAAACAAGACAAAAATCAAAGGAGACAAATTAGGGAAAAAATTTACAAAAATATAAAGGAAAAATGTTTGGAATGAATAAATCTTTATAGAATAAAAGAATGAGAAGAAAAAAAAACAAAACTTATAATTAGGAAACATGGGTAAAAAAAGAAAAAATAAAGATAAAAAATTACAAAAGGTCATAAGAAAAATTTAGAAAGAACAATTTTTCACAAAAGAAAGATAATGACAATGAAAGAAAAGAAAAAAAAAACCCTTAAAATTTAAAAGAAACAGGGTTAAAAAGGAAGAAAAAAGAGAAAGATTAAAAAAGAAAAGTCAAGAAAAGGAAAGTTTAAGTAGAAGTAAGAAAAAAAATAAAAAACCACTATTACGTGTTAGCTTGAAATAACACATTGAGTTGATGGAAAACAAAGGAAAAACTCATTGAGTTGGTGGAGAAAAAAGGATTTTTTTTAGTGTTACATGAAGGAATTGGAAACGTGAAGAATAATAGAAGTGTAGCATGGAAAAATGAACGACTATCTGTTGGGATTTTTAGTTTAAAATTGCAACCCAATTGATTGTTCAAACGAAACAAAATAAATAATAATAATAAATGGAAGAGGAGTTTTGAAAACTCATGTGACACAACTTAACCATTTTCACGCATTTTTTTAAATAGCCGTATAAATTTTGAAGGGAACCCGCAATGCCTATACTTAAAACCAACATTTCACACAATTTTCTTTGCTTTCCTTTCTTCTCGAAGGCTGAACCTTAAACTCTGCCTTCTGTCCCTGACCTACTCGCGAAATTCGACCTCTTCAACACATTGAAAAGCTTCGTGATTATGTTGCACATGATCGGTGATGCAACACCTACAATGTGACACAAACCTATAATTGCCTTTATTGTGGACTAGTGCATAAAATATGTTCGCTTAAGGGCAAGCGTACCCTACGCAATAGTGACAGTAGATTTTAAGTCCGGATATCGAACCCAAAGGACTAGAGGCAGTTCCAAAACAATATATTTTTTAATAAATTAAGTTTAAAATATACTACATTCGTTCGTATATATAAGAAACAAATAATTGTAATTTTTTGTTTCTAATTATAAGAAACATTGACCACTTTCAAATATATTAATTGCAAAGTTCCTTTTATACCATTAAATTATTGTAAAGTCTATTAATGACATATCACTCATTTCCCATGAAAGTGGATACATTTATATGCTAAAATGAATTTTTGGTTCCCCTATAATTCTTAATCTACAATTTTAGTCCCTCTATTTTAAAATCAAGACATTTAGTCCCCCAAAATTTTAAAATCAGCAATTTTAGTCCTCCTATTTTAAAATTAGGTTAAATTACTGTTTTGGTCCTCTAATTTATTTTTGATATTCGATTTGGTCCTCTAATTATTAAATGGTTCAATTTGGTCCTCTAATTCTTTAAAATGGTTCAATTTGGTCCTGCCATCTAAATTGACTTAACGGCGTTAGGAAATTTTAACGTTAATGCACTTTGTGGCGGTTTAAAACCGCCACTAAGTGATTTGCACATAGTGGCGGTTTTGAAACCGCCACTATAATAATTTAAATACATTTAGTGGCGGTTTTAAACCGCCACAAAATGCGATGACGGAGCATGACACGTGCATTCACTAACACCGTTAGTTCAATTTAACGGCAAGACCAAATTGAACCATTTTAAAGAATTAGAGGACCAAATTGAACCATTTAATAATTAGATGACCAAATCGAATATCGAAAATAAATTAGAGGACCAAAACAGTACTTTAGCCTTAAAATTAAGACATTTAGTCCCCCCAAATTTTCAAAATCAGCAATTTTAGTCCTTCCTTGGATTGATGCGGCAATGTAAGCTGCTGACATGATGCTTATGTAGCAATAGATTAAATAGTATGAAAAATAAAGTGCCCTAGTGGGAATTGAACCCAAGACCCCCTTTCACAAAAACTAAACAATGAACAACTAGGCTACAAAGTTTCTTTAACTAATATTGAAAACAATATTTGTTATATATCATTATTGCATGAGTTATTATTTTTTTCTTATTTTATACTCAATAAAAAAATTAATTAAATTATGTAAATAGTATGTAAATTATTTACATAAATTATTTTATGTAATTTGCACAAACTACATAAATTTATATCAATATGTAGCTTTGTTTATTTTTCTTACCGCACCAAAAAAAATTATAAAAAAATAAATATTAAAATTTTATTAATTTGTATAATTTCAATAAAAATAATTTACATAAAAATAAATTTATGTATTTTGTATAAAATACCTAAAATGATTTATATAAATATTTTATATATTAATTTTCGTAATGATATTGATTTATATTTATATAATTAGAATAAAAATAATTTATAAATTAAATAAATTAAATTATTTTATTTTATTTATACAAAATGTTTAATAATTTACACATTATAATTATATAGAATTATTTTGAGTAATCTACATATTTTAATTACACAAATTTATTTAACGTATTAATATATATTTTAATTAGAAGATTTAATTAATATATAAATTATTTTTATTCTAGAATTGTATAATTAAAATAATTTATATATTAATTAAATTTTATAATTAATATATATATATATATATATATATATTTATTGATACATAAAACAAATTTGTATAATTAAAATATGTAATTACTCAAAATAATTTTTTATAATGGTAATATGTAAATTATTTAAAAAATTGTATAAATAAAAAAAAATATTTGATTTATTTCATGTATAAATTGTTTTTATTCTAATTATATGAATCATTTTATGTAATTTAAATTACATAAATTTGTTTTTATGTAAATTATTTTTGTTGAAATTATACAAATTAATAAAATTTTATTTTATTTTATAATTTACATATTAGTATAAATTTATGTAAATTACATATAATAATTTATGTAAATAATTTACATACTAATTTGCATAATTTAATTAATTTTAATAATTAGAATAAAGTAAGAAAAGTAATAAAAACCTGTATAGTTATGATATATGACAAATATTGTTTACAATATTAACTAAAGAAACTTTGTAGCCTAGTGGTTCATTGTGTAGCTTTTGTGTAAGAGGTCTCAGGTTCAATTTCCACTAGGACACTTTATTTTTAATACTATTTAATTTCTTGCCACTTAAGCATCAAGTCAACATAAGTGCCATGGATGGTCAACTTTGGAAGGACCAAAATTGCTAATTTTGAAAAATTGGGGGACTAAATGTCTTGACACTAGTGCAGAAAACGCTTTTTACATCGGTTAAAAATGACTTTTTACATTGGTTGTACGGCCGTTATGGATGCAGGCGATATAGAAAGTGATAACTTTTTATATCGGTCGTGAACTTAGATATAAAAAAACATTTTACATCAGTTCTTTTGATGACCGATGTAAAAAATTAACTTTTACATCAGTTCTTTTTATAACCGATGTAAAAAGTTATTTTTTTTACATCGGTTCTAATTATAACCGATATAAAATGTGAACTTTCAATATCAGCTATCATTGCAATTGATGTAAAAAAAAAAGAGCTTTCTATATCAGTTATAATTATAATCGATGTAAAAAGTCAATTTCCATATAGCTTATTTATTTTTGGATAATAATTTCAATCCATTCAATATTATATAAAATTTAAAATTTAAAACAATCATAAATAATTAAAATAAATTTCATCAATAAAGTCATAAATAAATATATTAGAATTTAACATAAAATTTAAAACAATGATAAATAATTAAAATATATTATTTTGGGCCTTTGCCCCTGTAAGTAGTGAAGGAAGAAAACAATAAACAGTAGAGCCAAATACCTATCACACTGCAATTAGAATTTAACATGAAGCTATTTGACAACAAACTGAAATGTTTAATACAAGGATACAAGACAGAAAGAAAATGAAAATTCCCTACTCTTGCTACTCAGCTTCAGCTCAAGTGGATCACTGAGTGGACAAAAACCAATAATTGATAATAGAAACACGAGGTGTCATGAAGATCTGAGAACACTTATTAGAAGACTAAACAAACAACTTTGAAGACACAAACTCAGTCTCAGAAACAAGATGAATCAAAGCTTGAAAACAAAGAAGAAATCATCATATATCAATGAAAAACATGAAATGAATAAATAGGAATTAAGAAAAGTGATGAACCTGTCATGCCTTTTGGCCTTAAGGTTGCAACTGATGTTAGGGTCGAGCGTCGACGAACAGGGAACAAGATTATGCCACTAGAAAAACAACATTGCATTAAGGAAAAATAGAGTGAGAAAGTGAGTGACAGTGAGAATGATGATTTGAAGAAACTTACAGCCCTTTGCACAGTTTCGGGAGGACCATCGAGAATTTTAACATGATTGGGACGAGGAAGAGGTACAGTTTTGGGTTGCGGAGAAAGAAGAAAGTGACTTGCGAGAGTAGAGATAAAAAAAGAGAAGAATGGAAGGAGTTCACTGCCTCCGATGACCCCAATGTCGTCGAATGCGCCTCGGAGCCATCAGATCTGCCACCGAAGCCAGCAAATCTGCCAGCGGAACCACCAAATCTGCCATCGGAGCCACCAGATTTGCCACTGGAACAACCAAATCTGCTTCCTTCCTCTCATTTCTTATCCCTCTTCTCCTTCTCTCATTTTCAATGTAACCCTTGGATGTCAAATGGAGGCTCCATGGTGGCAGCAAAAGGAGTTATAATGTCGTGGTTTAGGGTTTTGTTATCATCAAAGTCGCGCTCGCGATGGAAGGAATATGCGGCGTAGATCTGTGCGAAGAGCGTCTTTGAGCCAGAACAAGACGAGTTGGGGGGAGAGTTTCGTAAAGCCACAGAGAAGATATTTGTTGCTTTAAATGATATAACATGTATCTACATCAGTCATTAAAATAATCGATGTAAAAAATAGTTTTTACATTGATTATTTTAACAACTGATGTAGAAATGCATCAATTATTTAAAAAAATGCCACCGCACCACTTTTTACATTGTTTGTTAAACAATTGATGTAGAAATGATGATATAAAATGTCATTTTTGTAGCAGTGTGATTTTAAAATAGGGGGACTAAAATTTCGGATTGAGAATTATAAAGGGACCAAAAATGCATTTTAGCCTTATATCTAACACGACTTACATCAATAAACTCTACGGGTATTTTTGGAATAAAATTCAAATTTGTGACCATATTAATTAAAATGAACTAATTTAACTACTTTTATTGGTCTTGATGAATTAGGTATTTGTTTCTTATATATAGGAATAGAGGTAGTATTACTTTTGTGGATGGATTGGATATCCATCCATAAATCAAGTGTTAATGGATGGATTTGATGAATTTTTATCAAATGGATCGGATTTTTTAAATAATTTTTTAATGGATCAAAATGGATGAATGAATTATTTTGATCCGATTCATTATGATTCAGATTAAAATTTATCCAATCCATCCATTTTGCCATCCCTAGTTCCAGCAATAAAACTCACTAATCTCTCTCTGCACATGGAGGCTTGCAGCATCGGGGCCGCAAGAAAAGTCTACCCCTGCGTGAGCGTGAGCTGCAGCCTTGGCTTTTAGCAGCTAGGTTACCTATTTTTAATAAGTTTGGACTGGCCCACTACTCTTTTTTTTAGTTTCTTTGTTTTTTTTAATGTTAATTCAGTTGTTCTATTTTTTTTAAAGTCAATTGGTGTTGTTTTTGGTTATTTTGAGCTATTAAAGCAAGCCTAAAAATTATATTTTTATGTATATATTTTAACATTTTTTTGTAAACTTATTATTTTTAATTTATAATATTAGCAACAATTTTTTTTAAAAAAGAGTAATAATATATTAATATACTTAAAAACAATAAAATAAAGGCTAAATTACAATTTTGGTCCCCCTAGTTTTACAAATTCGCGATTTTGGTTAGGGATGGCAAAACGGGTCAACCCGCCCCTCCCCCCGTTGACCCGCCAAAAACGGGTTGCCCCGTCCCGCCACGCATAAGAAAAGTGGGTTGTAAATCTGAGCACGCCTGTTATGCCCCGCCAACCCGCCAAAAACCAAAAAATTTAAAAAATATATATATTTTTAATTGATTTAAATTGATTTTTATCTTTTAAAATATTAAATAATAAATACTCATTAAAAATATTAAATATATTACCTTAAATTTTGAATACCAATTAAATAAATATTAATAACATATGTATAAAATAAAAAATAAATATTAAATTTATTTATTTATTATAAAAACAGGTTGGCTTAGTTATTATAAAAACAGGTTGGCGGGTTGACCCACCCTCATCCCGTCTTTTTGGCGGGTCAAAACTGGTTGACGGGTTGAAAATCTCAACCTGGCCTGCCATAAAAAGGGTCAAAACGGGTTGACCCGACGGGTCCAACCCGTATTGCCACCCCTAATTTTGGTCCCCCTGTTAGATTATTAACTAATAATTGTGATTAGTAGAGTTATTAATTTAATTATAAATTAATTAAAAATCATTAATTATTAAAAAAACTTTAATCAAAGATTATTAACCCTAACCTCTTCTCCTCAACCTCTCTTCTCCTCAACCTCTCTTCCCCAAGCCCTCTTCCTCAACATAAACTTTAATTATAAAGTTTTTAATAATTAATATTTTAATTAATTTATAATTAACTTAATAACTCTACTAATAACAATTATTAGTTAATAATCTAACAGGGGGACCAATATCACCAATTTGTAAAACTAGGGAGACCAAATGTTACAATTAAAACCTAGGGGGGCTAAAATCATGAATTTAGGAAACTAGGGGGACCAAAATTGCAATTTAGCCTAAAATAAATAACATCAATATCACATTATAAAATCTATACCCATTTGAGTAATTGTACATTTGAAAGTACTTTTGATTAATATATCCAAACAAGTTTCATTTTGATAAAAGTACGTTTAGAATAAAAGTATCCAAACATAAATCAAGTTATATTAATTTTTTTTTTAAACTAAACTTAGGTTTACAAAGTTAAGTTCAGTTGAACTTAATTTTCTAACTGTAATCCAAACACACACTAAATAGCTCCACCACGGCAACGAGTTGAAGCCATCAAGACGAAATTGTGGAGCGCCTTTACGCAGCGAGTTCGATGTAGCCGCAGTGCTGGAGCTGCAACAAGGGATGTGCACGCCGCTGCACAAAGGGAAGTAGGAAAGAATGGTGGGGGCGCTAGGATTTGAGACAAAAAGGGTATTTTTATCCTTTTAGTTTCCTATGGGGGTGCAAGAAACAAATAATGGGGTGTAGGAAGCAATGATCCATCTCATTATACAATCTTTTAAGGTCGAGTTTAGGCAATTGCTTCCTGCATTTCATGAATTGTTTCCTGTACGCCCATAATTTCTAATATCCCAACATTATCTTTTCCATTTTATAAGTTCTTGTTTGATCTTTTTTCTCCCTCCATCATTCTCTCCCTCCATTTTGTATGAAGTAGAAAGAAAGCAAAGTTGTAGATCAAAGGTTGTTCTCCTCTGTGTTCGAGGTAATTTTTTTAATATTTGGTTATTTTCTAGAATGCCTAATCTGTCACACATAAACATTGGTGAACCTTTCCAGATTTGTAAATCTGGAATTAGTTTTTGTTAATTCCAGATTACTCAATCCAGAATTAACAAAAACTAATTCCAAATTTACAAATCTAGATAGGTTCACCAATGTTTATGTGTTATAGATTCGTTAATTAGTAAGTTATTCATTAATATTCCGTATTGAGTAATCCAGAAAACCTATCTTTTTTGGATTACTTAATTCGGAATATTAAAAACAAAAGTTCTGGATTTACATTTTTGAAAATCTACGTTATAATATGCCTTACGGATTTGTTAATCCGGAAGTTTATCCTAGTGGTGTCTCCAAAATGGTGTCTTCATCCCAAATGATTCTAGTGACCAGTGGTGTCGATTTCATTGGCACCCATACCGTGGTTCAACTTATCAAAGGCAGCTTCAGTGTTTCAATAATCGACAATTTTGATAATTCCATCATGCAATGTTTATATATAACCGAAGAAGGAATTAAATCTCTGATGAAGCAAATTTCTACAATGTAGTAACTATCTAGTGAACTTGAGAAGCAATTGCTTCCCATGATCGGTTAAATTTTTTTTTTCAAATTAAACCTTCATGCCCTTGATTTCTAAAAAGTTTGTACAATGCCGTAGCCATCTGAACCCACAACATTTAACTTCGGAACCTGTGGTGGCTGTCAAGGTGTTTTAGTTGAAATATTACAAATCTGTCAGGATAAAATGTCGAAGCAAATCTCAGGGTATTTTGGAGAATTCGATTTTGTTTAAAATGATATAAGGTGCAAGAGGCAATTCATGGGGTGCAAGAAGCAATCACTTCGAGTTTATATGCTGTTATTTTTTTTTTCGAAGTAGAGCTCCAACTTGGTTTTGTGTTTGGGTGAGTATTTACAAAGTTAATTTTATATTATTGATTTTGATTAAAATTTTAATGTGAAGTGATTTATATTTAGATTTTTTATTTCAATAGTAAATTAATAATAAAACTCAATATAAATTTTTTATCAAATGAAAAAAGTCACTTAAAATACTTCAACTCAAAATCAATTTTAGACTTGTCAATTTCTTAACATAAAACTAAAAACATGTCAATTTCTTACTAGTATTTCAACATAATTTTAAATAATTCAACATAAATTCAAGCATGCATCATAATCATAATATCTACAATTTAAAGTGTGTTTAAAATAGCCGTAAAAATTAAATTATTTTGATAATTAATTATATATATAATTGATTATTATTATAGTCAATTATAATCAGAATCAAAGCATACACTTATCTTGCAATAGGACATAAAAGCATTGTTCATTAACCTTTTGGCTATATATTTAGAACAAGAACATCATGACCAAATTCTAAATAGCTGACCAAATGCTCAAAGCTGAGTAGAGGTATAAACATAGGAAGAAATGTGATTCCTAGATTCTACCTCCTCTTTCTTATCTATTTTGGTGACTTTGTTTAGCAATCAAAAGAATGTTTGGCCCAAATAATCTGCCATTGTATAATAACAATTGTATTAATAAAATTTTATATTCTCAAAATTATTCATGTAAAAAATAGAATAAATTTTAAGATAAATAAAAATTCATATTTTTTTAGTAGATTTAGCATTTTCTTAAATAAACAAAAAAAGATTATTTCAATAATTCAACTATTATCGTTATAATCAATTTTAAGAAATAAGTTTTGTACTTAGATATATGTTAGATAAAAATTAATTTTAAGACAATCTATTTTTTTTTACAATAAATAAAGAATTACTTTCTTTTATAATAAAATTAGTATTTTAACTTGTGCATTGCAGTAGATAAATGTTCAAATTGATATAATTAAAATTTATAATAAATAAATATTTTTAATATGTAAATTATATTTTATATTTTCACTGAACAATTTAAATTGTAATATAAGGTTATTTTTAGCTATTAACAATTTCTTAAAAAAAACTAATGAAATATCCAAGAATCAATAAATTATACTCTTCATTGTTTACAAAATTTTGAGTTATTCTTTTTATCTTTAATTACTCAAGTAATTTTCACAAGAACAAATCCCACTTTTATAGGTCCAAAAATTCTTTCACAAAATAATCAATCTTTTTAGGTTTATTTGTGTTTTGTTTAGTAATGAAAAGTATACAATTTTGTTACCTCCCTAACTGTCTCTCCAATAGGTATGATTTTTTTTCCCAAACTCTGATTTGTTAAGGAAAATTTGATCTAATTCACCGTTGTTGATGTTTATACTAATCAATCGTAAAATAAAAAAACTATGATTTTGTCCAATTAAGCTTCCTTATGAATTTAGAAGTTTTTCTTAAGTACAAGGAAATAATTCAGTTCCACAAGTAAGGATTGGTAGTCTCGAATGAGTAATAAAAAAGATTATTGCATGTCGTATGTTTAGGTATTGTTCCTCCAATGATTCAATTTAAAGATGGAGATAAAAATAGTAAATTGAAAGGAATAGGTGTTAGGTTCAAATCCCTTCTAATATGTGGTTTTAATGACAACAAACCTTTTAAACTAAAATTTAAGCTTTATGAATGGTTGATATTAATGAATCTTGATAAGAATTGGTTTCTTGATGTATACGAGGATTTAGCATCATCATGGAAAAAAACTACAATCTATATGATGCAAGACTTAATCAAAATGAAAGAACTAGTATATATGTTCAAAATGCAAGGAATAATTGCTTAGAAAGTATGTGGCACATCAATAAAGAAAATAAAGAAATATCAAAGGCTAATTGAATCCATGAAAATGTTCTCTAAAACAAATTCAATAATAATTTACATCACAAAATGTAAGAAACAAATTGTCTATCTTAATTAAGTCCAAAAATTCAACAATTCTTGCTAAACATTTATGTTTGCTTTCTAAATAGATTCACTTCTACTCAACTATTTTCTCATAATCTAAAAAGTATGTTTTGAGTAAGAGAGGACATGTAAAAGAAAATAAACTCCTCAGAAAGTAGTTATAAAAATTAGAAAGCTTTGTTAGAAAGTTATCTTCACTTTGCTCAAAAAGCTAGTCATTCAATCAAAAAACAAGTATTAAAAAGATGCCTATGGTGAATCAAAAATCTATTGAGCCTTGATTAGAAAACAACTTATCTACAATAAGAAATCTATAGGGCATCATATTCTGAACATCTTAAGAAATAAATTTTTCCATCAAAAAGTTACTGATCATAGATTAGAATTCTTATATCAACACTAAAAAATTTAATATACCCCAACCTTTTGAAGACATCAAGTTCTAATATTTCACTTTCTGTTGAGTCATAAGACGAATCAGGACCCTCAATAATTTTGATTTAATGCAAAACAAATATTAAGTAAAAAGACTGCGTCTTATAAATGCTAACAGACAAAATGTTGTATCTGCATCTGAAGAATACAGATGATACGCAGACAGACGCTTAAGTCTGAAGAAGCATTTAAAGACATAGTAAATGCATTATCGTCTTGAAGTCTATTTTGCAGAGATTCTTTTTAAGACATCATCCTAGGATTTGTTGAAGTGCATAAAGGGAACAAAGAAAAGAGTCAAAGTCTCAGAAGTTTCCCTTACCTCAAAAGACGTGCTACAACTAGCTATGAGTACTTGTCTGAGCAAGCGATGTGACCTCTGCAATAGAAAGATATGGAGTGTTCTTAAGAAAGATAAGCAGAATGCTTTATCAGCACAAAATGACTAGTTGGTGACAAGCATTTAATGCTCGCATTAAATGCTCTCGACCACCTTCTTTCAGACGCAAGTCAGACGCAAGAAAGAAGACCGTTTAGAGACAACGGTTACTTCCTCAATAAGTGTATATATAGAAGAAGATTTGAAGTGCTAAACACGACACACATTGGCACTAAATTAAAATTCAAGCATTCTTTCTAGCCTTCATTCTTTGTTTTGTAAAAGCTCTCAAACCACTTTGTGTATCCAGAGAGAAGAAGACTTAGCTTTAAATCTTGTATATCTATCTGTAAGACGATAGCTCTAAAAGTCTATGCGCCCTTTATAAAACAAATCTAGTGATTTGTTTTAGAGCCAGAAGTGGCTTGGTAGCAAAGAATACTTGGGTTTTAACTTGGAGAGGCTAAGTGTTAAATACTACTTGGGTGAGCCAGAAGTGGTAGTGAAAAATACTTGTAACTTGTGATAAGTTATTGGAACTTGGTGGTTTGCCAAGAACTGGACGTAGTCTTGGGGTGAGATGAACCAGTATAAACTCCTATGCTATCTTTCTTTGTCTTACATCTCTTATAACTACTTTGAACTGACTTTGGGTTGTGATTAAAACCTGTTTCTTTTAAAAGGCTTTCATCTGTTAAGTTTTCATCTTTCGAAACGTTTTCTCAAAACTTCTATATCTGATCAGATGCTACACTCTGTTTATAAATATTTACAAATTTTTTTATAAATCACAATTCGACCCCCTTCTTGTGAGTTTTGCCTTTATAGTTTGGTATCAGAGCTCAGCCTCTAAGGGTTGAGCACCTGACTGTGTCTAGAGGAAAAGATCCAGATGGCCAGTCACGACAATCAGCTCATTCCTGAGTGAGCTTCTCTAATAAGGCCTCAAGCCTTCCTTGGAGATGACAATCCCTACTGGAAAGACCGCATGGAGATGTACATCAAGTCCAATCAATATCAACTATGGAACATCATCATAAATGGAGATATTCCCATCACAAGGCCTGAAGATTAATGGACCCAAGATGACTACAACATTCTTCAACTCAATAACAAGGCCAGATATACTTTGACCTGCACTTTAACCCGAAATGAGTACAAGAAGATACGTAGGCTGAGATCGGCTAAGGAGATATAGGATTCCCCCTCTGCACCAACTATGAGGGTACAAAAGATGTTCAACTTAGGAAAGCTGCCACTCTGACCAGACACTATGAGAGCTTCTCCATGAAAGAGGGAGAAAGTGTCGACAACACGTTTAGAAGTCTTCAGGTCTTTCTCTCAAACCTGGAATCTCTTGGGCACACATATACTAAAGCTCAGATTAATCTAAAAGTGCTTGATAGTATGCCCAAGGTGTGGGAACCAAAGACCACAACTATCCAAGAAGCAAGGAACATGAGAACCTTGTCTTGGGATGAGCTGTTAGGAGTCCTTAGAGTACATGAAGTACATCTGCAGAATCGTGATCAATTACCTGCAAACAAAACTAACAATTCTGCTACTCTTAAAGTTGGTGAAACCAGCACCATCAAAGAAGAAAAGAAAAGAGCCCCCAAGGCCCTGAAGGTTCAAACAGAAGAATCAGACGAAAGCACTGCTGAATCTACAGATGATGAAATCGCTCTCATGGAAAGAAAATTCAAGCAGATGCTGAAAAAGAAAAACAAGTTCAGACAGTCCTCTAGAAAGAAAGATTCCAGATTCAAGAAGAAAGATAAGGAGGACAGTCAAGAGATCATCTGCTTCGAGTGCAGAAAGCCTGGACACATGAAATCTGAATGTCCAAGGCTAAAGAAAAAGAAGTCGTACAGTGGTAAGAAAAAGAAGAAAAGTCTGATGGCCACATGGGATGACTCAGATAGTGAGCAAAGCAGTAGCTCAGATGATGAACAAGCAAATGTATGTCTAATGGCAAAGACAGAAGAAAAGTTAAGGTAAAAACTTGTTCTGAATCTGAAAGCTCATTTGGTTCTTCATCAGATGATGAAGAAGAGATGCCTTATGACGTTTTACTTCAGAACTATCATATGATTTCTTAGCAATGTAAAAAATTTAAACAAAAACTCAAACAATCTGTTTGTGAAATAGAATTGCTGAAGAAATCAAATGCAGAACTAGAAGAAAAAGTCAAGACTCTGGAAGAGAGCCTAAGTCAAACCAGCACCCCTAGTCAAATAGACGATTCATCCATAGTTGAAAAACTAAAGGAAGAAGTAGCCTATTTAACTAAGGACTATGGGAAGTTTCTGGAGAGTTCTAACACTCTCACTATGCTTTTAAAATGTCATCAACATCCCCATGATAAATCTTATTTAGGCTTAGAAAAAGATGCATCTACTTCTACTCAGTCTAATCTAGACAAATGTAACTTCTGTGGAAAATCTAGGCACTCCAAGTTTAGGTTCATACACAAGAAGAAGCAAATGTCTAAGGGCACTAATGCTGCTGGACCCAAAAAGATTTGGGTACCAAAGTATCAGATTATTCCCATTTCAGATATCCTTGGTAGGAAAAGGCAAGGGTTTGAGCTGGTACCTGGACAGTGGTTGCTCACAACACATGACGGGAGAAAGGTCTATGTTCCTAGACCTAAAGCCAGTTGATGGCGGAGCAGTTGCCTTTGGAGGCATGGGAAAAGGACGCATTTCAGGAGTAGGTAAAATTGGTATGTCCTCCCTAACCTCCATAGACAATGTCCTATATGTTGAAGGTCAGAAGTATAACCTACTGAGCATAAGCCAATTGTGTGACAGTGGTTATTAGTCTCCTTCAACAAGGACAAATGCATAGTCAAAACAGATGATGGCAAGTCTATCTTTTCTGCCAGACGACACAACAATCTGTATGAAATTGATCTTATAGATCTAAGAAAGCAGAAGGTAACGTGTCTGCTATCTAGAGAAGATGAAAGATGGATTTGGCATAAAAAGCTTGGGCATGTGAATCTGAAACACATTTCAAAAATCTCGAAAAAGGGTTTAGTAAGAGGATTGCCCGAGATCTCTTGGAAAACTCATCTTCTCTGTGAAGCATGTCAAAAAGGGAAACAAATTAAAACTTCTTTTAAATCTAAAAATGTTGTTTCCACCTCCAGACCATTGCAACTCTTGCATATGGATTTATTTGGTCCTACTAGAACGTTGAGTCTGGGTGGAAAGAAATATGGCTTAGTTATTGTTGATGACTATTCAAGATATACGTGGGTATACTTCCTAGGCCATAAACATGAGTCTTTCAAAGTCTTTGAAATATTCTGTAAACGTATTCAAAATGAAAAAGGTTTTTGCATTTCTAGCATCAGAAGTGATCATGGAATAGAGTTTGAAAATGCTGAGTTCAGATGTTTTTGCGAAAAGAATGGTATTTTTTCTCTTCACCGAGAACACCTCAGCAAAATGGGGTAGTTGAAAGGAAAAACCGAAACTCTGCAAGAGATGGCAAGAACCATGCTCTGTGAGAACTCTCTTGCTAAACACTTCTGGGCAGAAGCTGTAAACACTACTTGTTATGTTCAAAACAGAGTATTGATTAGACCTATGATTGAAAAGACTCCTTATGAACTATGGAGAGGAAGAAGACCCAACATTGCTTACTTTCATCCCTTCGTATGTGAGTGTTTTATCTTAAACACCAAAGATCAATTAGGAAAATTTGATTCTAAGGTGGATAAATGAGTCTTTCTAGGATATTCTGATACATCTAAAGCTTACAGAGTTTTCAATACGAGAACCTTAGTTGTAGAAGAATCTATCCATGTTAAGTTCAATGATGGACTAATGTCTGATAGGAGACTATTAGATCTTGAGGATGATTTTACAGATATGCAGATAGGCCTGTCTGTAGCACCAAAGTCAGACGAAGCTCAACCTACTCAGGAAATTCTTCCTCAGATTGTAGGAACGTCTGACTCTCAACCACAGACTAAAGACTGGAAATTCATAACCTATCATCCCCAAGAACAGATCATAGGAGATCAGAAAGAAGGTGTAAAGACCAGATCATCCTTCAGAGACCAAGCATCTTATGCCTTCGTATCAGAATTAGAGCCAAAAACAATAGATGAAGCCCTGACAGATGATGACTGGATCGTAGCCATGGAAGAAGAATTGAACCATTTTTCCAGAAACGACGTCTGGACCCTAGTTCCCAGACCAAAGAACAAAAGCATTAGTGGAACAAGATGGTCTTCAGAAACAAACTAGATGAACAAGGAAAGGTGGTAAGTAACAAAGCTAGATTAGTAGCTCAAGGCTATAATCAGCAGGAAGGTATAGACTTCACAGAAACATTTGCTCCTGTAGCTAGACTAGAAGCTATTAGAATCATGCTTGCTTTTGCTGCTCATAAAAACATTAAACTTTTTCAAATGGATGTCAATATTGCCTTCTTAAATGGTTTTATTGAAGAAGAGGTTTATGTTAAACAACCTCCTGGTTTTGAAGATTCCACTCTGACAGAACATGTTTTCAAACTCAAAAAGGCTCTGTATGGTCTGAAACAAGCACCTCGCGCTTGGTATGACAGACTGAGCTCTTTTCTCTTAAAAATGGATTTATGAGAGGAAAAGTAGACACTACTCTTTTCAGAAAAGAAGTGGAGAAAGATTTCATTATAGTTCAAATTTATGTAGATGATATTATCTTTGGAGCTACTAATGAATTTTTATGCAAGGATTTCTTTGACTTGATGAAAAGCAAGTTTGAAATGAGTATGATGGGAGAACTTAAGTTCTTCTTAGGACTTCAGATCAAACAAGATGCCAAAGGGATTTATATTCATCCACAAAAATATACAAGGGAGCTTCTTAAGAAGTTCAAAATGGAAGACGCTAAACCAATGAAAACACCTATGCATGCTTCCAGTCCCTTGAGTAGAGATGAATCAGGTAAACCAGTAGATCAGACGATCTACAGAGGTATGATTGGCTCACTTCTTTATCTTATAGCCAGTAGACCTGATATTATGCATAGCGTCTGTCTATGTGCTAGATTTCAGTCAGATCCTAGAGAGTCTCATCTTAAAGCTGTTAAAAGGATTTTACGATATCTAGTTGGTACCACTAACCTTAGTCTGTTCTATAAGAGAAATCAAGATTTCAGGTTAATTGGATACTGCGACGCAGATTATGTAGGAGACAGAGTTGAATGAAAAAGTACAAGTGGAGGCTGCCACTTTATAGGATCATGTCTCATCTCATGGGCAAGTAAGAAGCAAAACTCTATTGCTTTATCTACTGCAGAAGCAGAATATGTGTCTACTGCAAGTTGCTGCTTACAACTGCTATGGGTAAAATATCAATTAGAAGATTACTCAAGTTATGAAAATAATATACTTGTATATTGTGACAATACTAGTGCAATCAATTTATCTAAAAATCCCATACAACATTCTAAGGCAAAGCATATTGAAATCAGATATCATTTCATTCGTGATTATGTTCAAAAAGGTGTTTTTGATATTAAGTTTGTACATACAGATCACCAATGGGCTGATATCTTTACAAAACCTTTGTTTGAAGATCGTTTCGTCTGTATAAGGAATCATCTGCATATGCACATGCTTTCAGATTAAACATTTGCATTCCATTAGATGATACCCTTCGTCTTACTTTCTCTTCATTAATCTGTTGGAACTAATGTGTGTTCAAGTATACAGACGTTAAGGTGCCCATGTTCTCAACGGTTATAAGTCTTTTCATTTTTCTCTCAAAACGTGTGCCGCCCTTTTCGCCATGATGAGATAGTTTTAGAGAAAAAAAAAGGTTTTTAATGATATTAAAACCGCTTCTTTTATGTGTTCCCTCTCCTTTCTCATCTCTGGTATAAAAGGATGAAGTGCCTAAAGAAGAAGGTTCTTTTGATCTTTCTTATCTCTCTGAAAAACTCGGAGTTTCACAAAGATTTCAAAGATAAAAACTTTCTCATCTTTTCTTTCTAAAAATCTAAAATCTTTCTGAGAACAATGGCACCAAGGAAGCAAATCGCATCTTCTGCTACTCCATTCATCCGCAACGTGGATGACGCAGTTGCAACTTTTCCAGAGGAGATTTTCATTCCTGGAAAGGAGGGCTTTGACGTTCAGGACATGTTCACCAGGGCTGGGTGGACCAACTTTGTTGGTAAACACAGTGTCTGGTACCATGGTCCCTATGCCCTCTTCTGGGGGACAACGAAGATGGAAGACGACCAATGCATCAAGGGGAAGATTGGTTAGACGAAAATGGAGATCAGCCCTACAACCATAGCTAAGGCTATTGGTTGTACTGAAGAGGGTTTGGTCTTTGACAAAGATTGGGAGAAGACCATCACCCAAGAAACGGTAGACAAGCTTCTCTATGATGGGGTAAGGCCCCAAGAAGAAAGCTGTAGCGCTGAAGAGCTTTCTTAGGTCTGCCAACATGACTCATATGTGCAGACTCCTTCACAACATACTGTTCAAGATTGTGCTCCCAAGGACAGGGTCAAGGGACCACGTGAGTGAAAGGGACAGATTTTGCATCTACAACATTGTTATAGGAGAGAAGATCAACCTTCCAGATCTGATCTTCTATCATCTGGAGCAGGCTTTCAAGGATAGATTCTCCACAAAGAAGTAGAAGAACCCCATCCCTTACTGTATGTTGTTCACTTAACTCATGAGGGATGCTGGTGTTAATCTGTCTGAGTTCGAAGCATCTGGAGGAGTTACCCAAGTGACAGGAACAACGTTTGTGAGAATAGGAATAGCTCACGAGTTTCTTGAATGGGTAAAGAAGCAAGGCACCAAAGTAAAGAAGGAGCCTATGGAATAATCAACAGATGAACCTACGTCTGTTACAAAGGAATAGACACTACCTAAGCCCAAACCCCCACAGACTAAACCAACCACCAGACACACCCAACCTCCCTCTGACCAACCCGAAAAGCCAAAACAACCATCCTCAGACCCTCCCTCATCTTTAAAGAGAAAGGCTTTAGACACTCCATCTAAACCATTTCCTAAACCACCTCTCAAAAAGCCCTTCACCAGAGCTACAAAAATTTGCATCATCACCAAAGCCAAACTAACCACCTCACTTGAACCATCACAAACAACACCTCAAACCGAAACTCAACCTGCCCTTTCCCAGACTCAAGAATCAGATGTTGAGATTCATGATGCACCTACCTTTGAGCCCCAAATCTCTCCTTCACCCAAACCTCACACCTCTCCCAAACCCAAGCCTTTACCTAAACCTAAAACTTCATCTTTTCCTCCTCCAGTCGATAAGAAGGAAGCAGCAGCCATAAGAAAAGCTCAAGAGCTTTCAAGGAAAGAAGCTTCCAAAAAGGCTAAGTTGGACAAAAGCCTTGAAGCAAAAGAACAGATTGAGTTAGAGTAATCTGTAGTAGAGTCTGTGAAGACTTTATTAGTTGAAGAGCTGAAAAGAAAGGCTGATGAAGAAGCTTCAATTCCTGCAGACGAAGCTAAGGAAGACGCTGACATGGCAGAAGCTGTTCTTGAGTCTATTAAGACTCTTTTTGAGGAAGAACAAAATAGAGCAGCCATGGAGGATTTATGGCGTATTGAATCTGCCCTAGTTCAAATAGCTGAAATTGCATCTGCAGAAGAGGCCAACAAACATCTGACGCTTCAGGTGCTCATCGTTGATGACGATGCAGAAGAAGCTGAAATTGAAGAGCTAAATGAAGCCCTTCTACAATCTGCACTAGAAGTAAGTGCACAAGGTCTGAATATTGGAGAAGATCTTGTAGAGACTGATGATTTTGGCCCACGTGCCATCTACAGACCGATCACTGAAGAAGATGAATGATGAGTAGATGAGCACTTAGCACAATCAGACGCAGACCGCGCCTCAAGGCAGATGATCATCTATGGTGGCTCATCATCTGAACCCTCCTTTGTACCTCAGACTCAAATAGGTGAAGAGTTACAGACTCTAACTGAAGATGAGCTGTTCAGACGCAGAAGGTATGCTACAAAGGCCATTCTCTCACTGGGGTACATTTATGGAAGTCTGGCCCAAGACCTTGCTCCAAAGTACAGAGGCTATGACTGGATTATCAGACGCAGCCGCAACATTCCTCTTCCTCCAGTACAACCACCATCAAACCCCAATGTTAATGTTCACTACTATCGTGGGTGGAAGCGTCCCAGAGTCAATGAATGGGAACGTTGTAATAGGGAATGGAGACAAAAGGGGATCTGCACAGATGAGGATCAAGCCTTCCTACTTGATTCCATCAACTTCGCTGAGTTATGGAATAAGGGCATCCCTGGAATCAATCCTTTCAATCTTCCCAACTACGAAGTCCTACCAGAGGAGGAATTGCCTGTGCTCTCATGCTATCAGGAGGAGCCTCAATTCAAAATTTTCCCTCCTCGACAGACGGTCGCTCCAAACCCCAACTCTCTCATCTTTGAGCATAATTCGCGTGGTAGACGCACTTATCCGGCTGGAGAAGACTCTCAGTGCTCACAGACGAGGTTCCCTTCTATGAGCCTATTAATCTACAACAGATTATGGGTCTGCTTGAATACCTCAACGTGATTCTTCCCTGGAAGCTTGCTGGGGCAGGTCGCTCTGTCTACTCTGAAGATATCAATTTGGACGACCCTGAAGCAAGTCCAACCTTTAGTCTTTGGGAATCCTCAGACTACTCTGCAGAGCTAAGGATGCAGTTGCAGACGTACAAGGAAGAAATCAAAAAGAGGCAAAACTCTTTAAGGCAGATTCAGCGTCGAGCACAGACGATGCCTAACTTCCTAGGAACACAGTTTCGCTGTGTGGCGTCCTCTCTGACACAATTCAAGCTTGCTATGGATAAGGTTATTCCCATTATTCCCATCTTGAATTATAAGGGTAAAGAGAAAATTGAAGAAGATGATGACTCTCCTCAGAAGAATATTCGAGTATGCAGAGGCAGGCCCTTCAGATGGGAGATTGAAGCCATCTATAAGAAGCTTGCTGCTGCAAGCACATATGAAGATCTACAAACTATCAGACGCATAAGGAAGTTTGATGATTTCTGCTCCGATCTCGAACCTGAGGACAAGCCTCCTGCAGACGGGTACCACCTAAAGATAGGCAGATGCTACCAATGCATTGGACATAAAGGCTTTATCTCTATATTCAGTGCCTCCGAGCTCATGCCATGGAAGACCAAGTTCCACTATCAATCTGACAAGGACTTTTCCTTCATTGTGGAACTTCCTTTTTCCACTTTCTTCTTTGATAAGCTTATTCTGGGTATCGTGGAAGACCTAGACGAGGTTATTGAACCATTAAGACCCTCCATCTCAGAAGAACAAGTTCATGATCTATACGCTGAATTGTGGGCAACCCGACAAGCCCTTCATGAAGCTCTGGAGGATAGGAAAGCACTGGAGGCTGAGCTAAAGAAATGGATCAACATCGATGCCTTCTTCAAAACACACCGCCGTAGACGTACTCCCACTCCACCAGGGTCCCCTATGGTACTTTCCTCAGACTCTGACACCGACTCTTCTGCCTCTGATGGTCCCATTCCTGGGGAATCGGGTTTTGCTGATCGCCATGCAAAAGGGGGAGAAGGGACAAGTAAAAAGAAATGAAGATAAGGCTCTAAGGGGGAGTATACTAAAAGGAAAAGTATTTTCTCTCTTTTTACTTTCACCTGTTAAAACACATCATCTTGATATGAAAATTATTTCAATAAAATGAGTTGTTTGATTGCTCATCAAACCTGAGTCTTTTTTCTCTGTGTCTCTGTTTAAAAAAAATTCTCATTTATAGTTAATTGTTTTGTAGCATTGATATATCTTTTTACAATATTTGTTTGTCATCATCAAAAAGGGGGAGATTGTTGAGTCATAAGACGAATCAGGACCCTCAATAATTTTGATTTAATGCAAAACAAATATTAAGTAAAAAGACTGTGTCTTATAAATGCTAACAGACCAAACGTTGTATCTGCGTCTGAAGAATACAGATGATACGCAGACAGACGCTTAAGTCTGAAGAAGCATTTAAAGACATAGTAAATGCACTATTGTCTTGAAGTCTGTTTTGCAGAGATTATTTTTAAGACATCCTCCTAGGATCTGCCAAAGTGCATAAAGGGAACAGAGAAAATAGTCAAAGTCTTAGAAGTTTTCCTCACCTCAAAAGATGCGCTACAACTAGCTATGAGTACTTGTTTGAGCAAGTGATGTGACCTCTGTAACAGAAAGATATGGAGTCTTCTCAAGAAAGATAAGCAGAATGCTTTATCAGCTTAAAATGACTAGTTGGTGACAAGCATTTAATGCTTGCATTAAATGCTCTTAACCACCTTCTTTCAGACGCAAGAAAGAAGACCATTTAGAGACAACGGTTACTTCCTTAGCAAGTGTATATATAGAAGAAGATTTGAAGTGCTAAACATGACACACACAGGCACTAAATTAAAATTCAAGCATTCTTTCTAGCCTTCATTCTTTGTTTTGTAAAAGCTCTCAAACCACTTTGTGTATCCTGAAAGAAAAAGACTTAGCTTTAAATCTTGTATATCCGTCTGTAAGACAATAGCTCTAAAAGTCTATGCGCCCTTTATAAAACAAATCTAGTGATTTGTTTTAGAGTCAGAAGTGGCTTGGTAGTAAAGAATACTTGGGTTTTAGCTTGGAGAGGCTAAGTGTGAAATACTACTTGGGTGAGCCAGGAGTGGCAGTGAAAAATACTTGTAACTTGTGATAAGTTATTGGAACTTGGTGGTTTGCCAAGAACTGGACGTAGTCTCGGGGTGAGACGAACCAGTATAAACTCCTGTGTTGTCTTTCTTTATCTTACATCACTTATAACTGCTTTGAACTGACTTTGGGTTGTGATTAAAACCTGTTTCTTTTAAAAGGCTTTCGTTATCGTCTGTCGAAACATTTTCTCAAAACTTCTATATCTGATCAGACACTACACTCTGTTTATAAATATTTACAATTTTTTTTATAATTCACAATTCAACCCCCCTTCTTGTGACTTTTGCCTTTACAGTTTGGTATCAGAGCTCAGCCTCTAAGGGTTAAGCACCTGACCATGTATAGAGGAAAAGATCCATATGGCCAGTCAAGACAATCAGTTCATTCCTGAGGGAGCTTCTCTAACAAGGCCTCCAGCCTTCCTAAGACATGACAGATCCTACTGGAAAGACCGCATGGAGATGTACATCAAGTCCAATCAATATCAACTATGGAGACGCTACACTCTGTTTATAAATATTTACAAATTTTTTTATAAATCACAATTCAACCCCCCTTCTTGTGACTTTTGCCTTTACACTTTCTAATTGATGAACAAATGTTTTTGTACTATCAAGGTTACACACTCAAAATTTAAGCTTCAAAACACTTAAGGAAAGGCAATACAAACTTAAAGAATGAGCATTAAAAAGATGATAAGCGAGACCATCAGAATGATTCCTTAGAAAGTTTGAATCTAACTAAATAAATAGTAACAATGTGACTACATCTTTGAAAAATATGTAGATGATAGTTGTATATGACCAAGAACAATTCAAAATCACAAGGACACAAGCCCCGATGACCATAAACAGATAATAAAAATGAAATAGTTCTATATAAGCACAAAAGTAAGATGAAAAAACCTTAAAGAAGAGAGAATACAATGTGTTGATATGTTTTAAATATAGATTTTCCTCTTCCTTCCACCATACAAGCTTCTAAACATCAAAGATGTAGGGGGAATTGTTCTACAACATATATAAGTTCATTTTTTCTTCATTTTCTACATTTATTTTTATGTTTTCCATAACCCCGTAACTATATTATGTGTCTAACATTGTATCACATTCTAGGAAGGTGTTCTAGCTAGCTCCAAAACTTCATGTCTATCTAGGGTCAACCTAACACTAAGTGAGACCTAAAGCAAATTTTGAGAAAGACTTTTTCTACTTTAAATAAGAGAGTTGTATGTTGGGCCTTTTTGCCAACATATGTGTGGCCTTTTTTGCTTGGAAAAACAACAAATAATTTTTTATTGGTGGGCTTAAAGCTTGAGCTTTAGTTGCTTTACCATTGGGTTGACCCTGTGATACTATCCTTAGTTAGAGAGTTGAGGAGCCTTTAGAAGATAACAAAAAAATGAAAGAAAGAAAGATCCATTATCTTGTCCTTGTTTTATTTTCTCGCAAGCTGACTAGGTTGCTAGTTTTGGTTTGAGAATATTGTGGTTGTGAAAGAACTTAGAGAGACTGCTATAGAAATAATACTTCTTTTGGGTGTTTACCATAGTGTGTGGCTATCTTTGTTGTTGTTGAGAAAGCCTACAAAAGGTGCTTAAAAAAATACTAGTTTGGGGTTAAAGTAGTGGAAAAAACTAACCCAGTGTAGGAATTAAATATAACCCAAGGATTGTTTAGGTGGACTAGAATAAAATCCTTGTGTCCTTTTTTTATTCTTTTTTTTTTTGTATTCATAAGATCATATTCATGCTTTAAACATGTTTTCACAACTTATGCATTTATAGTTTGATATCAATGAATAACCCACAAGTTTGCTAATACATCAACAAGTTAGCAAGTTGATGGTGTATGTTCCTTCTTAGTTCATTTTGCTGCTCTACAACTATTGCTTGTTGCAAGGAAGTCACAAATGCACTTTAATGGTATGGCCTCTACAATCTTGTAGCAAACTAAGGGATTTTCAACTTCCTTTTCCATCCTTTTTAATGCATTTATCAAATGATTATAGTAGTTAATTGCTTTATGACAACAACTTGCTAAGTCACTATGGTAGCCACACCTCTTGTAGTTTGAGTTGTCACCATCAAGATATCCATTTTAGATGGGGCATACATCTAGCTATAAGTTCCTAACATTGTAAACTGGTCATAACTCATTAAGGAAAACAGATATACACTAGCATATAGTCTACCATACAATAATCGTTTCCTTGCAAAAATAATAACACTACGCATAAACAAAAGACACAACGAACATATTCTCTATAGTTTATTCCTAAAAGACATGATCAACTATGATAGCATAAAATGTAAAGTCTTGTCACATCACGTCATATTGGACTAACTAAATGTAAACACAAAAATAATTCAATTTTAAAGAATGGTTATTTAGTTTCATTATGAAGTTGCATACACACACACACACACACACACTAGTGAGGAGTGATGAGTAAGATAAGTATCCAAATAAGAGGATTGGCTTAACTATAGAAGGTACCTACAAATATATTTGTTAGATGCAATCTTCGGGGGAGATAAGGCGTTGAGCTATGAGACATCTGGGCATAAGGGAATCACATAATCGCCTTGACATCCCCGACTGAGCGAATTGAATGGATCAGAAGGTCACTAGAATGGGGGTTAAATAGTAACACTTAACCGAGTATGGCTTTTCTGCAAATGAACACTTAGCTTTTGAAGTTTTGGATGTGTCCAAAGGACAACTTCCAGAAGCTTTATTGAGAGCAATCGATATCCTTTGATATTATTTTGTATAAAATAGATTTTCAATAATAATCATACAGAAATACTTTCATATACTGCTCAAAAGCTACTATTAAAATATCAAATTTAGGGTAGGTAGAATTTGTTTTATCAGTTAAGAACAATAAGTAGATGTATGCTTTTGGACTTTTTAAAATACTTTGAGTAGCTTAGAAAGATTTTATATATAAGATATAATAGTTAAAAATCAAGCTACTCAAGGTAAAGATACATAAACACACAGATCAGAAGTAGTTAGAAGGATAAAGCATACAGAGGAATTTATCCTAGTTTACCCCACCTGGGATACGTCCAGTCCCTACAACTGTAGGCTTTCCACTAATACAAACTCCAACCGGGTATTCTTTCTTTTCTGAAGCCTCTCTAGGCTCCTACACCTCAGTATTCTCTAAGCCTTTACAGGCTCCCTCGAGTATTCTTTCAACAAGCCTCTCCAGGCTTAACCCCAGTATTCTCTAAGCCTTTGCAGGCTATCTACCCAAGTATTCTTTCTAAAAGCCTCTCCAGGCTTTAAACCCAAATTAGCAACTGTTACTTGACCCCCATAGCAACCTATTATGGTCACTCACAACCTTCAGAAGCAGCAATTCCTTGATTACTTTTTTGAGGTTCCCTATCCTAAACGAGTTCTATTAGGATAGGTACCTAATACATCTCACAATGAGAAACCTATCAATAAGCTCCCCCTGAGAAGATGTTTACAGACTCTCTATGGCTAGATAGATTTGGCTATACAAATCAAGAGAGTCTGGGCTAAGGAAGTCTATAATCAAAAATTGATGAGGCTTCTGCCCAATGAATTCTCTAAGTTGTTTCCTTCCTAGCAAGGAACTTCAGAAGCACTTCAATTTCCTTGTATAGACTACCTTGAAGCTGAAAGTTGCTCATTTTCTTAGAAGCCAAGAAGATTGGTTACTCCTAGACTCAAGAGACTTGGAGGCCAAGGAGATCCGTTATGTGTTGTCTCAATTGCACAATTAGATCCTCCACCTTTCTTAGCTAGAATAGCTTGCACCAGCTTTGAATTTTGAATTCTATTCAATGGTGTTTGCTGCTCTATCCACAGTTCATGGCATCTCCTTTATTCCAACTCAGCCATGAGGTTTTGCTACTTCAGAAAAGTAAGTCTTCTACAAAATGGTGCAGATTCATTCTTGACCGTTGCAGTGTGTGTGAGTGACTACTTTTCCTTACAATGGTTGCCTTGTTAAAGTAAAATTTAGCTCTCTCTCTTCTTTCAAATAGATCTATTGGATCAAGAGAGCTTTAATCAAGGTAGTACATCAATACACTGCTGCATAGAGTTGACTTTACAACTCATGGTGTGTGCTTCTTAACTGTGTAGACACGTCTGTCCTCATGAGTTGTCTAAACAATGCATCTTTTGATGATCTTTAAGTCATGTGTAGCTTCTAATATCTACCCTTTGACTTAAATTATCCCCAAATTCATGCCTCTAATCATATACAGATTTTGATATCTGCACTTTGACCCAGAAAACATTACTGGCTTTCCAGCTTCTGGTTTCTTGCTTCTGATGTTGGATGGACTTTAGATTTTGGACCTGAAAAACATCACACCAAGTTCTCCATGCTTCTTGATAAGTTCTATTTCTTTGAAAGCACTTTAAGGCAAACCATTAGTAGCAAAAAGTCTATCATACTTAAAATCTGCTTCTTAAAAGTTTGTTGTCATTAAAACATTCATCCCATAGAGGATTCTGCTTCAACACGAATGATGTCCATGTTATGGTTGAGAATGTTATGTGTTGTACCATAGGACATGTACTCCCATATCATCTCCCAATGATTATCATGTAAGACCTTTGTAACCTGGGAGGTCTAGGGGCAGTAGGGGCCCAAGTGTGAATAAAACCTAGATGGAGAATTAGGGTAACCCTATGAGTGGTGTCCATGTTCGATCATAGTAAAGTGATTGATTTTGTATGTTGAATCCAAAGGTTCATTTTGCTTGCGTCTCATAGAAGGGTGGAGGAACTTACTCCCATGCTTATTTTTCCTACGATTGAGGATGATGGATGGCCTTACACAGACGAGGAAGATGGAACAGGAATGCTACTACAAGTGTTGTAGATACAACGGACGTGGTGGAGAAAGAGGAGGGTCCTCTCAAAGATACCTCATGGATCTATTTGGGGGTCGGTATACATTGATGTCATTGGTCTAGGTTGCAATAATTTTCTTGTAAATATGTGTGTAGACTAGGGATTAATATTATAATGTATCATTTTATTCAGTTGACTCAATTGTAATATGTCCAAATTGAAAGTTATAAGTGTGTATTTATATTTGTAGTATTTTGATTTCCTTATTGATAAATTGTTTATGTGTAAAAATGAATTGTGAATTGTTTACTATGGTTTGCTGTGGACTTGATGCTTTATAAAACGAGTTGTTTTTGTGACGAACTATATTTCATTAATGGATGCTTTTAAACAAGTGTTAATCGAAAAGGATGATCGATGTTGGTGTTTCTAGTTTTAAAGTTACAAAAAAAACTAAAAAAAGAAAGGTCGTTTTTAATAATCAATTATTATTTATTCCACAAATTTTAAAAATAATAACAAGAATTGTAAATTGTAATAAGGGGTGTTACAATTATTATTATTAATTCCTATATATTATAATAGTCAATATTTGAATTTTTCTCTTTTTTATTTGACTAGTGTTTGAATTTTTTTGTTTTATAAAATATATTGTCTAAAGTATTTTTTTTAAATTTTCAGTAATTAACAAAAATGTTTTATTATATAAAATAAAAAGTCTATTCATGTATATATTTATATTATAATTTATTACACAAGTTATTAATTATATGTTTTCAAAGTCTATATATTGTTTTAATGTACATTTTAATTTTAGTCTTTTCAAACATGTTTTATAAAGTAATTTTTTTTATAAAATTTTAATTAATTATAAACAATGTTTCATACTGTATAAGTAAGTTATTTATTTTTTACTTCTATTAGAATTGACTTATGCAATTTTGTCAAATCATACTTTGAAAGTTTTTTCAAAATGGACTTTGGTAATTAAATTTTTTTTTTGAGAACCTTATAAAAAGTGTTGTTCCTCACTCGTAGTGATACATTGTTAGTGTTTGAGGCACGATAGATCGGTGAAGGCACCCAAGGTCCTCGCTGACATCGTCAAGTCCATCATCGGCGCTATCTATGTTGACCTCAAGTTTGACCTTGAAACAACATGGATGGTGCGTATGTTTATCAATTCATCACCACACTAGTAAATCCATTGGGATGATAATAAATCATAACAATTATAAATTATTTAGTGTGTTGCAATCTATTCACTATAAATGAATGATAATGAATAATAAGCCAATAAATTAGGTTTGGTATAAAGCTCTTTATTCCTTCTATTCTAGACAACTCCACTTGGCAAATTGGTGATGGTAGGGATATCAATTTCTGGACGGACAAGTGGCTTTCTAGCACATTGGTTGATCTCTTAAATATACCCCTGCAGGTTCATAATTCTCTGGTCTCTAAGGTTAGTGACTTTTTTACAAATGGGTCTTGGCATATTCCCCCTCATTTATTCCAACGGCTGCCAAGCTTAGAAGAAGAGCTGAAAGCAATTTCCATTCCTTCACAGCCTGCTCAGGATATGTTAATGTGGTCCACATATAATTCTGGCTCTCTTTCGTTGAAGGAAGCCTTTCTCTTATCAAATTCGCCAGGTCAATTTATCCCATGGGCAAAGCTTATTTGGACCAATTTCATTCCCCCTTCCAAATCTTTCCTCATTTGGAGAATATTGCATAATAGAATGCCCACAGATGAGGGTCTATGTAATCATGGTTTCATAGTTGTCTCTATGTGCAATCTTTACAAAAAAAGTTGTTGAATCTACTGATCACTTGTTCTTGCATTGCAGTTATGTATCACAGTTATGGTCTTGGTTCCAATCTATTCTTAATCAGCAAATTAACACCAACTCTTTGCTTAATATCCTATCCATTTGTAGGAAATCTTGGAGCTCCCAAATCAGAGACATAATAATAGCTGGTATAACTTATATTGTCTCTATCATTTGGTACTGTCGAAATCAAGCCAGGTTCCACAACAGGTCCATCAATCCTACAACAGCAACAAATTTGGTGTTGGCACAAGTTCGCTTGGCAGGAAAGATTAGCAAAGGAACCATGTACTCTGATATCAATGAATTTAAAATCTTGAAAGGTTTTAAATTAGATGTGCGTCCAGGAAAAGTCCCTGTTGTCACCCAAGTTGATTGGCATCCACCTAAGTGTAGTTGGGTTAAATGTAACACTGATAGGGCTGCTAAAGGAGCGCTAGGAGCTGCTGCTTGTGGGGGTATATTCAGAGATAGCAGTGCTACTATTATGGGTTGTTTCTCTGTCAACCTTGGTATCAAGTTTGCTCTTAATGCTGAACTGATTGGCGCTATGACAGCTATAGAACTTGCCAACCAGAAAGGTTGGTTTAACCTTTGGTTAGAATGTGATTCTTTGCTTGTTATAAAGGCTTTTAAATCTCCTAGTCTAGTTCCTCGGAGAATTAGAAATAGGTGGTTAAATTGTATAGACATCACTAGTAGGATGAACTTTCGATACTCCCATATATACCGTCAATGCAACTTTTGTGCAGATAGACTGGCTTCTCATGGTCTTAGGATACACGATTTTTTTTGGTGGGATCTTCTCCCAAATTTTATCCTGGTAGATTTCTTTCGGAATAGGTTCGGTCTTCCGTACTTTAGGATCAAATGATTGAACTCTCATGGGTTTGGTTGATGCCCCCCATGTTTTGTAACTCTTTTCTTTCTTTATTTTATGAATTCCAAGTGTGTGGCATAGGATTGATATTGGTTGTAGTGCCAACCTAGTTGGGATTGCAAATAGTATTGGTTCCTTTGCTCACCTTTCCACTAAAAAAATGAATAATTATTATTATAAATTATTATTTTTTATTTAGCATGACCATAATGAATGATAATTATTATAAATGATTATTATATAAGGTTTTAAATTGTACTCCCTATTGTGGTGACTCCAAAATCCTTGTTGTTGTTAAAATTGTAGTAGTTGACAATTTTTAACATCTTTGTATAATTCAATATCACAAAAAAAATCCTGATAAAAAAAATATGACAAAAAATTGCTTTGCCAATTGTGATTATGGTAGGTAATTAGGCATGTTTTTAAGCTGATGGTGACACTAGATGATTTGGAGCAACAACCTCAACCGGTAATGGCGTTGTTTCATATATGCCAAAAGAAAGGAATGCATGTTGATACAAAATAGTGGAGGAATAGAGACATAAGTATTGCTAATGTCTTTATAGATGGACAATTTGTTGCCTCTGCCTCCTCTGCTTAGGAGCATCTTGCGAAGCTGGAAGCCTCCAAGATTGCCTTACATAAACTTGAATGTTCGATTCCCTCTAATATGAAGTCTCCCATTAATATGAAGCTAAACTTCTATACTGACGAGGATGGTACCTCAGTTGTTGTAGAAGTCAAACATAGACTCCATCAACTTTGTCAGATTAAAAGATAGCCTAAACCAGAGTACATGTACGTACCTATTATTTAAGATGATATATTCAAGGCTAAATTGCAATTTTAGTACCCTTACTTTCCCAAATTCACGATTTTGGTCCCCTAATTTTTCATTGTAACATTTGGTCCCCCTAGTTTTATAAAGTGACGATTTTGGTTCATCTGCTAGATTATTAAATAATAATTGTGATTTGTGGAGTTATTAAGTTAATTATAAATGTTTGATTAAATTTTTTTAATAATTAGTGATTTTTAATTAATTTATAATTAACTTAATAACTCTACGTACTAATCATAATTATTAGTTAATAATCTAACAGATGAACCAAAATCGCCAATTTGTAAAACTAGAGGGACCAAATGTTACAATTAAAAATTAGGGGGACCAAAATTTTAATTTAGCCTATATTCAATGAATAAAATTGATTTTCTTTCAGTTCACTTGCATGTGTGAAACTTTTGATCTTCCTTGTTGACCAACTCGTTAATTGCTCCTCAACGATGGCTCACTGGGTTGTCAAGCATTCAGGTCCCGTTCATCAAAGAAGATATGTCTGCACCGTTTGGATAACAACTAAAGATGGTATCCTTCAAATGTTAGGGTATGAAAAATCTCAGGTGACGAATGCGGAGAATTTTGCTGTTTCCTTGATGCTTTTGTCCTTATAGGAGCGCAATCAACTAATCATTTGTGAGTGAGAATGGTGTTATTAGGGTGTCTCTCATCTCCTATTTTAATTGGTTATTGTTTAGAGAGTAGTGCAAATTGGCATATCAAATCACAATGCCTATTTGATTACTTTGGCAATTTGTTCGTGAAATTGAGAGAGGTCATCTTGTATGTAAAATGTATCATAATATAAAAAAACAATTATAAAAGAGATTCCAAAGTTACTTCAATCCTACGTTCAATTTCTTGCAAGCAAATGAATCTGTCTAGAGCTTTAAAACATATATAAAACTTATTAGAGAGCATCCCTTGATATCGAGTAAAATATGTTGACATGTAAATTACCAATTAGAGTAATTTGGATCGATGGACAAATTTAAGTACTTTGTAATATTCAATTTATTATAGTCAAGTCTTAAGACAATTTTATAAAAACATGTATTCAAGAATTTCTGCATAATCAAACATTAAAGTATCTCCCGCACATTTTCCCTTATCATAATAACTATAAACTCCTATTACATACATGTAATCAAGTGTTAAGTAGACCAAATCTAAAAAATATTGTAATAAAATAATTTTCTTATCTCAAAAAAATCAACCTTGAACCAAGCATTGGTTCTTGTTTATATTCTTTTCTTTTTTAAAAAAAAAATTAAAAGTGTTTTCCTTAACTAAGGATAATTGTCTTAGCATATTTTTTCAATATATTCACATATAAGTCATTTTATGTCTGACCTGAGGAACATTATTATGTGAGATAAGTCATCATTTGATTATTCTTACTATGATACATCAATAGTAATTAAGTCCTCAGCATACATCAATAGTAGAATTTGTGCATAATCAAACATTAAAGTATCTCCCATACATTTTCCCTTGTCATAATAACTATAAACTCAAAATGAATAATAAAACTAAATAAAATCAATGAATAATAAAACTAAATAGATGAAATTAAACAAGACAAAATAAAATCAAAATGACGGTATATAACTATATGAGGAGAAAATGAAACAAGACAAAAATCAAAGGAGAAAAATTAGGGAAAAAATTTACAAAAATATAAAGGAAACATGTTTCGAATGAATAAATCCTTATAGAATAAAAGAATGAGAAGAAAAAAAAGAAAAAAAAAAGATAACTTATAATTTGGAAACATGGGTTAAATAAAGAAAAAATAAAGATAAAAATTACAAAAGGTCATAAGAAAAATTTAGAAAGAACAATTTTTCACAAAAGAAAGATAATGACAAGGAAAGAAAAGAAAAAACCCTTCAAATTTAAAAGAAACAGGGTTAAAAAGGAAGAAAAAAGAGAACGATTAAAAAAGAAAAGTCAAGAAAAGGAAAGTTTAAGTAGAAGTAAGAAAAAAGTAAAAAAAAAAAAAAAACCACTATTACGTATTAGCTTGAAATAACACATTGAGTTGATGGAAAACAAAGGAAAAACTCATTGAGTTGGTGGAGAACAAAGGATTTTTTAGTGTTACATGAAGGAATTGGAAACGTGAAGAATAATAGAAGTGTAGCATGGAAAAATGAATGACTATCTGTTGGGTTTTTTAGTTCAACCTAATTGATTGTTCAAACCAATCAAAATAAAAAAAATTATAATAAATGGAAGAGGAGTTTTGAAAACTAATGTGACACAACTTAACCATTTTCACGCATTTTTTTTAAAATAGCCGTATAAATTTTGAAGGGAACCCGCAATGCCTATACTTAAAGGAAACATTTCACATGATTTTCTTTGCTTTCCTTTCTTCTCGAAGGCTGAACCTTAAACTCTACCTTTTGTCTTTGACCTACTTGCCAAATTCGACCTCTTCAACACATTGAAAAACTTCGTGATTATGTTGCACCTGATCGGTGATGCAACACCTACAATGTGACACAAACCTATATTTGCCTTTATTGTGGACTAATGCGTAAAATATGTTCACTTAAGGGCAAGCGTACCCTACGCAATAGTGACAGTAGACTTTAAGTCAGGATATCGAACCCAAAGGAATTAGTCATTTTAATGTTTCTCAAGTCTCGGTCTGGATAAAATATTAAAAATATAAATTAAATAAAACTCATTAATTTGAATGTAATCATGGGGATCAAAATTTTCAGATTTCCATTTGATTCTCCAAAATAAAATACTGAATAAAAAATAAGTAGTTCAATAACTAAAATTAGGGGTGTTACATTTTGGAAAATAGACTTTTAGAACTTCAAAATGGTATTTGGCTTATTTTCAACAAAAACAATTCAAATGTCTAAATTTACTTTTCAATCTAGCTATGAAATAGATAAGATTTTTAGCTTAAGCTCCTTATTTTCTAAAAGATCTAAATAAAAATTTAATGGTTTTTAGTTCAAAATGGCTTTGAAATTTTTTTCAAAAATTTCTAAGGACTTGAAATTGATTACTAAGCATAAAATAAACTTTTTAGAATTTAATTTATTTAATATAAAATTCCAAAGTTTATTTAATATCAATGGGAAATTAAGGGCATTTTAATAATTTACTTACCTTTTATATATAAATGAATTTTAGTACTTAAGTGTGAAAAGAAAATTATTTTTAGTCTAATTTAAAATATTCAAGTAAAACTAATTGAAATAATTTTAGGCAATTGCACACAAAAATGGTAGTAGTACAGAGATTTCAATCATACAAAAGATGTTGTAGTAATTAAATAACCCCAATTTACACAAAACTAGGAATTGCATGAAACCAGTGGCATTTTAAAGAGGACACACAAGTCTCTAAGCCCACAAAAGGATTTTAGCTAATTCAAACCATAGTGTTCTAGCTAATGCAAATAGTACAAGTCTCATGCAACTAATACAACTCAACATCTCATGCACAGCTTTCAAGAATAATTGTGCATACACTTGGGCATGACTTAATGTTGGTTCTACATAGGGATTAGCCATTTTAACTCATGTTAAATTAGGGGAGGACAACTAGTGATCATTTCTCTAGTCTTTCAAGTCCTAAAATGACACATACAATGCGAACACCAAATTTGTCTTGCCTTATAGACTCACCCAACCAGTTTTAATAGTAAATTCACTAAATTTTTTTGGAAAAATATAAATGATGTGAGTCTAGTTGGATTTGAAATTTAATATCAAGAACTACCAGACTAACAAAGGGTTTTGGCTAATTCATTCTACATCAATACTAGTTTCGAAATTAAGACATGTCTTTACACAAAACCAATTCCAGTACACATGTTTATTTAGTTTCAAATTCCCTAACTTCTCACACACTTGGTTGTGAGGACTTATTTTATGCCACACTTAGACACCTCTAGGGCAGGTTCAAATAGGGGAAGGCCCTAGGGTCTATGGTGAGGACTTAATTACTATTGATGTATCATAGTAAGAATAATCAAATGATGGCTTATCTCACATAATAATGTTCCTCAGGTCAGACATAAAACAACTTATATGCGGATATATTGAAAAAATATGCTAAGACAATTATCCTTAGTTAAGGAAAACACTTTTAATTTAAAAAAAAAAAAAAGAATATAAACAAGAACCAAGGCTAGGTGCAAGGTTGACTTTTTTGAGATAAGAAAATTCTTTTAATACAGTATTTTTTAGATTTGGTCTACTTAACACTTGATTACATGTATGTAATAGGAGTTTATAGTTATTATGACAAGGAAAAATGCATGGGAGATACTTTAATGCTTGATTATGCACAAATTCTTGAATACATGTTTTATAAAATTATCTTATGATTTGACTATAAATTTAATATTACAAAGTACATCGATCCTAATTACTCTAATTGGTAATTTACATGTCAACATATTTTACTTGATATCGAGGGATGCTTTCTAATAAGTTTTGTATATGTTTTTAAGCTCTAGACAGGTTCATTTGCTTGCAACAAATTGAAAGTAGGATTGAAGTAACTTTGGAATCTCTTTTATAATTGTTTTTTATATTCTGATACATTTTTCATACAAGATGACCTCTCTCAATTTCACAAACAAAATGCCAAAGTAATCAAATAGGCATTGTAATTTGATATGCCAATTTGCACTACTCTCTAAACAATAACCAATTAAAACAGGAGATGGGAGACACCCTAATCACACCATTCTCACTCAAGAATGATTAGTTGATTGCGCTCCTTTAAGGACAAAAGCATCAAGGAAGCAACAGAATTCTCCGCATCCGTCACCTGAGATTTTTCATACCCTGACATTTGAAGGATACCATCTTTAGTTGTTAGCCGAACGGTGCAGACATTTCTCTTTTGATGAGCTGGACCTGAATTCTTGACAACCTTGTGAGCCATTGCAAAGGAGCAATTAATGAGTTAGTCAACAAGGAAGATCAAAAGTTTCAAACATGCAAGTGAACTGAAAGAAAATCAATTTTATTCATTGAATATAGGCTAAATTGCAATTTTGGTCCCCCTAGTTTCTAAAATCCACGATTTTGGTCCCCTAGTTTTTAAATGTAACATTTGATCCCCCTAGTTTTACAAATTGGCAATTTTTGTTCATCTGTTAGATTATTAACTAATAATTTTGATTAGTAGAGTTATTAAGTTAATTATAAATTAATTAAAAATCATTAATTATTAAAAAATTTAATAAAACATTTATAATTAACATAATAACTCTACTAATCAAAATTATTAGTTAATAATCTAACAGATGAACCCAAATTGCCAATTTGTAAAACTAGGGGGATCAAATGTTACATTTAAAAACTAGGGGGACCAAAATCATGGATTTTAGAAACTAGGGGGACTAAAATTGCAATTTAGCCTTGAATATATCATCTTAAAGAATAGGTACATACATGTACTCTGGTTTAGGCCATCTTTTAATCTGACAAAGTTGATGGAGTCTACGGTTGGCTTCTACAACAACTAAGGTACCATCCTTGTCAATATAGAAGCTTAGCTTCATATTAGAGGGAACCGAACATTCAAGTTTATGTAAGGCAATCTTGGAGGCTTCCAACTTCGCAAGATGCTTCTGAGCAGAGGAGGCAGAGGCAACAAATTGTCCATCTATAAAGACATTAGCAATACTTACGTCTCCATTCCTCCAGTGTTTTATATCAACATGCATTCCTTTCTTTTGGCATATATGAAACAACGTCGTTACCGGTTGAGGTTGTTGCTCCAAATCATTTAGTGTCACCATCGGCTCAAAAACATGCCTAATTACCTGCCACAATCACAATTGGCAAAGCAATTTTTATCATATTTTATTTATCAGGATTTTTTTTGTCATATTGAATTATACAAAGATGTTAAAAATTGTCAACTACCACAATTTTAACAACAACTTCAAGGATTTTGGAGTCACCACAACGAGAAGTACAATTCAAAACCTTATCTAATATTCATTTATAATAGTTATCATTCATTATGGTCATGCTGAATAAAAAATAATCATTTATAATAGTTATTATTCATTATCATTCATTTATAGTGAATAGATTGAGGCACACTAAATAATAATTTATAATTGTTATGATTTATTATCATCCCAATGGATTTACTAGTGTGGTGATGAATTGATAAACATACGCACCATCCTTGTTGTTTCAAGGTCAAACTTGAGGTCGACATAGATAGCGCCGATGATGGACTTGATGATGTCGGCAAGGACCTTGGGTGCCTTCACTGATCCACCTGCATGACGGGGTGATTCTCTTTGGCGATGGCATCCACAAAGCGCCCCACTTGATCAATAAAGGGACAGGTATTGTGGCGGATGAAGTGGTGGAGGCTGTAGCGGACGGCAACGTGGGCCAGCTTCTCGGTGTTGGTGTTAGCGGCACGTAGAAGAGAGAGTTGGCCAGGCTGGAGATTAGGGTAAATGAGGAAGAGGTGGGTGGTGATGTCGAGACTCAGAATGGAGTCTCCAATGAAGTTAAGACGCTTATAGGAGACACCCTCCATGAAGGAGGAGTGAGTAAGTGCTTGTTCTAGAAGACACTTGTCGAGGAATACGTAGCCAATTATATTCTCCACTTGCTTAACCAAACGTTGCTCCATCTTGGGAGATGCAGTAGTGATGTAGCGGTGCAAATATTTCAACACTTTATGTTTGTGTATGTTTTTCTATGTGCCTCTATATCACTGCAAGTGAGGAGCAACGCTTTTTATAAGCTTCTCAATTTTTTTTTAATTACCAAAGTCCATTTTGAAAAAAAAAATTCAAAGTATGATTTGACAAAATTGAATAAGTCAATTCTAATAGAAGTAAAAAATAAATAACTTACTTATATAGTATGAAACATTTTTTATAATTAATTAAATTTTATAAAAAAAAATTACTTTATAAAACATGTTGAAAAGACTAAAATTAAAATGTACATTAAAACAATATATAGACTTTGAAAACATATAATTAATAACTTGTATAAAAAAATATAATATAAATTTATAAATAAATAGACTTTTTATTTTATATAATAATTTTTTTTTGTTAATTACTGAACATTTTAAAAAAATACTTTAGACAATATAAAACAAAAAAATTGAAACACCGGTCAAATAAGAAAGAGAAAATTTCAAACATTGACTATTATAATATATAGGAATTAAGAATAATAATTGTAGCACCCCTTGTTACGGTTTACAATTCTTGTTATTATTTTTGAAATTTGTGGAATAAATAATAATTGATTATTAAAAATGACCTTTCTTATTTTAGGGGTTTTTTTTGTAACTTTAAGACTAGAAACACCAACATCGATCATCCTTTCCGATTAACACTTTTTTTTAAAAGCATCCATGAATGAAATATCGTTCGTCACAAAAACAACTCATTTTATAAAGTGTCAAGTCCATAGCAAACCATAGTAAACAATTCACAATTCATATTTACACATAAACAATTTATCAATAAGGAAATCCAAATACTACAAATATAAATACACACTTATAACTTTCAATTTGGACATATTACAATTGAGACAACTGAATAAAATGATACCTTATAATATTAATCCCTAGTCTACACACATATTTATAGGAAAATGACTAGGACCTAGACCAATGACATCAATATATACCCACCCCTAAATAGATCCATGAGGTGTCTTTGAGACCCTCCTCTTTCTCCACCACGTCCGTTGTATCTACGACACTTGTAGTAGCATTCCCGTTCCATCTTCCTCGTCCGTGCAAGGCCATCCATCATCCTCAATTGTAGGAAAAATAAGCATGGGAGTGAGTTTCTCCACCCTTCTATGAGACGCAAGCAAAATGAACCTTTCCGTTCAACATACAAAATCAATCACTTTTCTATGATCGAACATGGACACCACTCATAATGTTGCCCTAATTCTCCATCTAGGTTTCATTCACACTTGGGCTCCTACTGCCCCTAGACCTCCCAGGTCACAAAGGTCTTACATGATAATCATTGGGTGACAATATGGGAATACATGTCCTGCTAGTAGAACACAGAACATTCTCAACCATAACTTATCAAGAAGCATGGAGAAATTTGTGTGAAGAATTTCCCTACAGCCTTGGCATCCAAAATCTGAAGTCCATCCAACTTCAGAAGCAAGAAACCAGAAGTTGGAAAGCCAGTACTGTTTTCCGGGTCAAAGTGAAGATATCAGAAGCTCTATATGATTAGAGGCATGAAGTTGGGGATAATTTAAGTGAAAGGGTAGATATTAGAAGCTATGTATGACTTAAGGATCATTAGAAGATGCATTGCTTAGACAACTCGTGAGGACAAACGTGTCTACATAGTTAAGAAGCACACACCATGAGTTGTAACGTCAACTCTATGCAGTAGTGTACTGATTCACTACCTTGATGAAAGCTCTCTTGATCCAATAGATCTATTCAAAAGAAGAGAGAGAGCTAAGTTCTACTTTAACAAGGCAACCATTGATAGGAAAAGTAGTCACACACATACTGCAATGGTTAAGAATGAATCTACACCATTCTGTAGAAGACTTACATTTCTGAAGTAGCAAAACCTCATGGCTGAGTTGGAATAAAAGAGAAGCCATGAGTTGTGGATAGAGCAGCAAGCACCATTGAATAGAATTTAAAAATCAAAGCTGGTGCAAGCTGTTCCAACTAAGGAAGGTAGAGGATCCAATTGTGCAATTGAGACAACACACAATGGATCTCATTGGCCTCCAAGTCTTTTGAGTTTAGGAGTAACCAATCTCCTTGGCTTCCAAGAAAATGAGCAACGGTCAACTTCAAGGTAGTCTATATAAGGACATTGAAGTGCTACTAAAGTTCCTTGCTAGGAAGGAAACAACTTAGAGAGTTAATAGGTCAGAAGCCTCATCAACTTGTGATACTAGACTTCCTTAGCCCAAGCTCTCTTGATTTGTATAGCCAAATCTATCTAGCCATAGAGAGTCTATAAACATCTTCTCATAGGAGCTTATTGATAGGTTTCTCCCTGTGAGATGTAATAGGTACCTATCCAAATAGAACTTGTTTAGGATAAGGAACCTCAAAAAAGTAATCAGGGAACTGTTGCTTCTGAAGGTTGTGAGTGACCACAACAGGTTGCTATGAGAGTCAAGTAATAGTTAAAAGTATCCAGTCTTTGAACCCAGAGTTGCTACTATGGGTTCAAAGCCTGGATAGGCTATTAGAAAGAATACCTGGGTAGATAGCCTACAAAGGCTTAGAGAATACTGGGGTTAAGCCTGGAGAGGCTTGTTAAAATAATACTTGGGGAGCCTGGAAAGGCTTAGAGAATACTAAGGTGTAGGAGCCTAGAGAGGCTTCAAAAAAGAAAGAATACCTGGTTGGAATTTGTATTAGTGGAAAGCCTATAGTTGTAGGGACTAGACGTAGCTCGGGTGGGGTAAAGCAGGATAAATTCTCTCTATATGCTTTATCCTTCTTACTGCTTCTGATCTGTGTGTTTCTGTATCTTTATCTCGAGTAGCTTGATTTTTAACTGTTATATCTTTGATATAAAATCTTTCTAAGCTACTCAAACTATTTTAAAAAGTCCAAAAGCATGCATCTACTTATTGTTCTTAATTGATAAAACAAATTCTACCTACCCTGAATCGGATATTTCAAGAGTAGCTTTTGAAGCAGTATATGAAAGTATTTATGTATGATTATTATTGAAAATCTATTTTATACAAAATACTGTCAAAGGATATCGATTTCTCTCAATAAAGCTTCTTGAAGTTGTCCTTTGGACATATCCAAAACTTCAAAAGCCAAGTTTTCTTTTGCAGAAAAGCCATACTCGGTTAAGTGTCACTATTCAACCCCCGTTCTAGTGACCTTCTGATCCACTTCAATTCGCTTAGTCAGGGACGTCAAGCCGATTATGTGATTCCCTCATGCCCAGAAGTCTCACAGCTCAATACCTTATCTCCCCCCAAGATCGCATTTGACAAATATATTTGTAGGTACCTTCTATAGTCAAGCCAATCCTCTTATTCGAATACTCATCTTACTCGTCACTCCTCAATAGTGTGTGTGTGTGTGTATGCAACTTCATAATGAAACTAAATAACCATTCTTTAAAATTGAATTATTTTTGTGTTTACATTTAGTTAGTCCAATATGACGTGGCGTGACAGGACTTTACATTTTATGCTATCATAGTTGATCATGTCTTTTAGGAATAAACCTATAGAGAATATGTTCGTTGTGTCTTTTGTTTATGCTTAGTGTTATTATTTCTGCAAGGAAACGATTATCTTATGGTAGACTATGTGCTAGTGTATATCTATTTTCCTTAATGAGTTATGATCAATTTACAATGTTAGGAACTTATAGCTAGATGTACGCCCCATCTAAAATGGATATCTTGATGGTGACAACGCAAACTATGAGATATGGTTACCAAAGTGACTTAGCAAGTTGTTGTCATAAAGCAATTAACTACTATAATCATTTCATAAATGCATTAAAAAGGATGGAAAAGGAAATTGAAAATCCCTTATTTTGCTACAAGATTGTAGAGGTCATACCATTAAATTGCATTTGTGACTCCCTTGCAACAAGCAATAGTTGTAGAGCAGTAAAATGAACTAAGAAGGAACATACACCATCAACTTGCTAACTTATTGATGTATTAGCAAACTTGTTGGTTATTCATTAATATCAAACTATAAATGCATAAGTTGTGAAAACATGTTTAAAGCATGAATATGATCTTATGAATACAAAAAAAAAAAAAAGAATAAAAAAAGGACACAAGGATTTTATCCTAGTCCACCTAAACAACCGTTGGGTTATATTTAATTCCTACGCTAGGTTAGATTTTTCCACTACTTTAACCCCAAACTAGTATTTTTTTAAAGCAACTTTTGTAGGCTTTCTCAACAACAACAAAGATAGCCACACACTATGGTAAACACCCAAAAGTAGTATTGTTTCTATAGTAGTCTCTCTAAGTTCTTTCACAACCACAATACTCTCAAACCAAAACTAGCAACCTAGTCAGCTTGGGAGAAAATAAAACAAGGACAGGATAATGGATCTTTCTTTCTTTCTTTCATTTTTTTGTTATCTTATAAAGGCTCCTCAATTTTCTAACTAAGGATAGTATCACAGGGTTAACCCAAGGGTAAAGCAAATAAAGCTCAAGCTTTAAGCCCACTAATAAAAAATTATTTGTTATTAGTTTTTTCAAGCAAAAAGGGCCACACATATGTTGGCAAAAAGGCCCAACATACAACTCTCTTATTTAAAGTAGAAAAAGTCTTTCTCAAAATTTGCTTTAGGTCTCACTTAGTGTTAGGTTGACCCTAGATAGACATGAAGTTTTGGAGCTAGCTAGAACACCTTCCTAGAATGTGATACAATGTTAGACACATAATCTAATTATGGGTGTTATGGAAAACATAAAAATAGATCTAGAAGATGAAGAAAAAATGAACTCATATATGTTGTAGAACAATTCCCCCTACATCTTTGATGTTTAGAAGCTTGTAGGGTGGAAGGAAGAGGAAAATATATATTTAAAACATATCAACACATTGTATTCTCTCTTCTTTAAGGTTTTTTCATCTTACTTTTGTGCTTATATAGAACTATTTCATTTTTTAGTGTTGATATAAGAATTCTAATCTATGATTGGTAGCTTTCTGATAGGAAACTTCATTTCTTTAGATGTTCAAAATATGACGCCCTATAGATTTCTTATTGTAGATAAGTTGTTTTCTAATCAAGGTTCAATAGATTTTTTATTCACCATAGGCAACTTTTTAATATTTTTTTATTGAATGACTAGCTTTTTGAGCAAAGTGAAGACATCTTTCTAACAAAGCTTTCTAATTGTTATAACTACTTTCTGGGGAGTTTATTTTCTTTTACATGTCCTCTTTTACTCAAAACATACGTTTTAGATTAAGAAAAAATAGTTGAGTAGAAGTGAATCTATTTAGAAAGCAAACTTAAATGTTTAGCATGAATTGTTGAATTTTTTGGACTTAATTAAGATAGACAATTTGTTTCTTACATTTTGTTATGTAAATTATTATTGAATTTGTTTTAGAGCACATTTTCATGGATTCAATTAGCCTTTGATATTTCTTCATTTTCTTTGTTGATGTGCCACATGCTTTCTAAGCCATTATTCCTTTCATTTTGAACATATATACAACTTTTCTTTTTCGAGTACTAGTTCTTTCATTTTGATTTATGTCTTGCATCATATAGATTGTAGTTTTTTTGCATGATGATGCTAAATCCTTGTGTCCATGTCCATCAAGAAACCAATTCTTATCAAGATTCATCAATATCAACCATTCATAAAGCTTAAATTTTAGTTTAAAAGTTTTGTTGTCATTAAAACCACATATTAGAAGGGATTTGAACCCCTTTTTTTATATAGAAAGGAGGGATTTGAACCTTACACCTATTCCTTTCAATTTACTTTTTTTATCTCCATCTTTAAATTGAATCATTGGAGGAACAATACCTAAACCTACGACATGCAATAATCTTTTTGATTACTCATTCAAGACTAGCAATCTTTACTTGTGGATTCATAAGGAAGCTTAATTGGACAAAATCATAGTTTTTTATTCGACGATTGATTAGCATAAACATCAACAACGGTGGATTAGATCAAATTTTCCTTAACAAATCAGAGTTTCAGCAAAAAAAAAAAAAACAATTCCTACCTAATGGAGAGATAGTTAGGGAGGTAACAAAACTTTATACTTTTTATTACTAAACAAAAAGCAAATAAACCTAAAAAGATTGATTATTTTGTGAAAGAATTTTTGGACCTATAAAAGTGGGATTCGTTCTTGTGAAAATTATTTGACTAATTAAAGATAAAAAGGATAACTCAATTTTGTAAACAATGAAGAGTAGAATTTATTGATTCTTGGATATTTCGTTAGTTTTTTTTAAAAGAAATTGTTAATAGCTAAAAATAACCTTATATTACAATTTAAATTGTTCAATGAAAATATAAAATATAATTTACATATTAAAAATATTTATTTATTATAAATTTTAATTATGATATAATATATGTATTTAAAATTATTTATTTATTATAATTTTTAATTATATCATTATGAACATTTATCTAGTACAATGCACAAGTTAAAATACTAATTTTATTATAAAATAAAGTAATTCTTTATTTACTGTAAAAAAATTAGATTGACTTAAAATTAATTTTTATCTAACATATATCTAAGTACAAAACTTATTTCTTAAAATTGAATATAACGATAATCGTTGAATTATTGAAATAATCTTTTTTTGTTTAGTTAAAAACACGCTAAATCTACTAAAAACATATGAATTTTTATTTATCTTGAAAACTATTCTATTTTTTACATGAATAATTTTGAGAATATAAAATTTTATTAATACAATTGTTATTATACAGTGGCAGATTGATTGGGTTAAACATTGTTTTGATTGTAAAACAAAGTCACCAAAATAGGTAAGAAATAGGAGGTAGAATCTAGGAATCACATTTCTTCCTCTATTTATACCTCTACTCAACTTTGAGCATTTAGTCAGCTATTTAGGGGGTGTATTCAATTAGAATTTTCACAGACATTTTTTGCATAAAAAATTCCTGTAGATTTTAAAAGATTTCGTAGGAATATAATGACTTTTAAGATTTTTTTAAAAGACTTTTATGATTAGGATTTTGTAGTTTGGATTTTAATGGATTTATAAAATATGAATTCATAAGATTTGAAAGGACTTTATGGATTTACAAGATTTTAAAGGATTCCATTAATTTTTAAAAAATATTCAAAATTAACTGAGTCGATGAAAAAGATAACAAATAAATGATAAGATTTAGATAAAAAAAAAATAAAACCAATACAATTTTTTTCAATCTTTCTCTATCTCTTTCTCTTTTTTTAAAATTGACTGCAATAGTCTCAATGCCAATAGAAAGGTCTTCTAATACTTTGGCTTGATTGTTGGTCCTGATGAGCTAGAACTCCCTCCATGCTTAGATCTATTCCTCTTATGATGGCTTAATTTTTTAGTGGAACCTCCAGACCTAAAGGGGAACGGGATGGTGGACTTGATAAGGTGATGTAGGTAAAGTGATTTATAATGATTTGGCCGTATAAACACATCACTGTTAGAATCATATGAAGAACGTGTGTAGGATTAGAAGAAAGAGATGACCAATTACTTTACCGCCATCAAGGAAGAGAGAAAAATATGTGTAATGATAGAAAAAGGAAAAAGTCAGTAGAAAAATCCCAAGAGTTTGGGCATGATTGTTTGATGTGTGTGGTATTTATACATATAACTAAAAAGTCCATCAAAATCCAATTTATAAAACAATCCATCGAAATCTATAGGATTTTGAATACCAGATGACTTTTTTTAAGTTGTAAAAAATTTGATTGAATACCACCGGATTTTGTTGTCATGAAAAAAAAAATCTTGAAAGTCTTGATTGAATACCATAAGACTTTTTTTTATCATTTTTTAAAAATTTTGATTGAATACCACAAGACTTTTTTTACAAAAAAAAAATTCTTTTAAAATATTTCCAAATCTTAATTGAATACACCCCTTTAGAATTTGGTCATGATGTTCTTGTTCTAAATATATAGCCAAAAGGTTAATGAACAATGCTCTTATGTCCTATCGCAAGATAAGTGTATGCTTTGATTCTGATTATAATTGACTATAATAATAATCAATTATACACACACACACACACACACACACACACACACACACATATATATATATATATATATATATATATATAATTAACTTATTAAAATAATTTAATTTTTACAACTATTTTAAACACACTTTAAATTGTAGATATTATGGTGCATGCTTGAATTTATTTTGAATTATTTAAAACTATGTTGAAATACTAGTTAATGTATTTTTAGATAAATATTCGTATGTTTTTAATTTTATGTTAAGAAATTGATGCATAAAAAAAATATGAATGCATCAAAAAAATGTTAAGAAATTGAGTCTAAGTCTAAAATTAATTTTGAGTTGAAGTATTTTAAGTGACTTTTGCATTTGATAAAAAATCTATATTGAGTATTTTTTAATTTACTTTTAAAATAAAAAATATATATAAATCAATTATATAAAATTAACTTTGTAAATAATCACCCAAACACAAAACCTGAGGCGATTGCTTCCTGCACCCCATGAATTACTTCTTGCACCCTATATCATTTTAAAAATTAATACAAAATCCAATTCTCCAAAATACTCGAGATTTGCTTCGACATTTATCCTGGTGGTATTAATATTTCAACTAAAACACCTTCACAACCACCACAGGTCCTGAAGTTAAACGTTGTGGGTTTAGATGGCTACGATGTTGTACAAACTTTTTAGAAATCAAGGGCATACAGGTTTAATTTGAAAAAAAAATGTTTTTAACCGATCATGTGAAGCAATTGCTTCTCAAATTCACCAGATGGTTACTACACTGTAGAAATTTGCTTCATCAGACATTTAATTCCTTCTTCAATTATATATAAACATTGCGTGATGCAATTATCAAAATTGTCAATTATTGAAATACTAAAGTTGCCTTTGATAAGCTGAACCACGATATGGGTGCCAATGAAACCAACACCACTGGTCACCAGAATCATTTGGGATGAAGACACCATTTAGGAGACACCACCAGGATAAACTTCCGGATTAACAAATCCGTAAGGCAAATTATAAAGTAGATTTTCAAAAATGTAAATTGAGAAATTTTTTATTTATATTCCGAATTAAGTAATCCAGAAAACATATGTTTTCTGGATTACTCAATACGAAATATTAATGCATAACTTACGAATTAATAAATCTGTAACACATAAATATTGGTGAACCTTTCTGGATTTGTAAATTTGGAATTAGTTTTTGTTAATTTCGGATTGAGTAATTGGAATTAACATAAACTAATTCCAAATTTACGAATCCATAAAGGTTCACCAATATTTATGTGTTATAAATTAGTTATTCTAGAAAATAACCAAATACCTAGAAAGAAAAAAACTTACCCCGGACACGTAGAGGAGAATGACCTCTAAACTTATAAAATGGAAAGGATAATGTTGGAATGTTAGAAATTACGAAGGTGCAGGAAACAATTCATGGAGTGCAGGAAGCAATTGGCTAAACTTGACCATAAAGGATTGTAAAATTTAATGTAATTGTTAGCTCTTGCTATTTCCACTCCCTTTTTTTTGCTAAGTACACTCCTCTTTTCCTTTTTAAAATTAAATTACTTAAATAACCTCTCCCTTACAAACCTTCTTCTCTCCCTCGCACACTCCCTTTTTCAGCGTAACAACACCCCCCTCTCTTTCACTCCCGTCACCCCCTCCAATCTCTTGCTCTGGTCTTCCTTTACTCATTCCTTGCTCAATCTCTTGCTTTAGCATTAGGGTTTTCTCATGCTCCAAACTTTAATGCAGTATGTTTATGCTCCCAACTACTTTCCTTTACTCATCCCTTGCTCATTCTCAATATGTTTATTTAAGTTATTGCAACGGAATGTCTCTTAGAGTAGTCCAGATTGAATGACCAATATCAATTATATGTTTTCTCCACTTCAATTGTTCACTATTCTACAATTTTCCCTTTATATGGTGTTTTTAATGGTCTTAATGTTGTACTAGAATTTTTCCAGATGTTATTCTTAACATTCCAAAAAGTACTTTCCAGAACACAAAATAGTATTTCGAAAAGTAATTTCTGGAATACAGCTTTATGTTTTAACATTCCAGAAGTACTTTCTGGAACACAAAATAGTATTCCGGAAGTATAATCTGCAACATAGTTTTATTTTTTAACATTTTGGAAAGTACTTTCCGGAACACAAAATAGTATTCTAGAAAGTACATTCCGGAACATAGTTTTATTTTTTAACATTTCGGAAAGTACTTTCTGGAACACAAAATAGTATTATGGAAAGTACATTCCGAAATAATAATTATATATGTTATGGGTATAAAAGGTATATGTGATAATAACAATTAGAAGAAGAAAAACAAATGAGAGTGTAATTAGCAAAAGAGAGAAGTGGATATAGAAAAGCCTAATTGTTAACTTCGATGTCCAGCCCAATTATATGATCCAAAATAACAGCGGATTAGGCTTATAACCTATTTAGTAATAGGCCCAGGTTTTGTTCGTCAATTTTCTTTTTTGCGTGAGCATATGATAAATGTTGGTACCGATAGTGAGTTATTTTTACAAATGATTGTCTCCGAACCATGAACGCACACCAAGGAGGGTATTTCCCTCCCAATATGATTTATTTCATACCCAAAGTGACATAACCAGGATTCAAATCCTGGACCACTTGGTTAAGGAACACAAATGATTGTCTTTATTATAAGCATTGTGTACCACACATTATTTTGCCTGAATCTCCTAGGAACAGTTCTGTAGTACTATACATCAATTATTTTCTCCAACTCCAAAGCTCAATAGTAGCAATTAGTTGAGTGCCTCTTCGAGGAGCCTATAAGAAACCTATTACATGACCATGATATTGGTATATCTCATTGTCTTAGGGAAATTATTAGGTGGTTTCATAATCCCATATGTTTACGATTTCAATTATTTTTTATATGATACATATTTAAAATTTTTAATTACCAAAAAAATAATTACAGTCCATGTGGTTTCATAATCCCATGTGTTTACGATTTCAATTAACTTTTATATGATACATATTTAAATTTTTTAGTTACCAAAAAAAAATTACATTCCATGTGGTTTCATAATTCCACGTCTTTACGATTTCAATTAATTTTTACATGAAGCATATTTAAATTTTTTAATTACCAAAAAAAAGTTACAGTCCATTGTATATAGAGATTAATGAGGATTATAATAATTTCAGACTATCTAATAATTTCTCTTATATTCAAGTAAACATGATCATTTAAAGAGGAATGTAAAAAATGCTAGGAATACACTCTCTAACACTCTTTTGAGCACATTTTTATTAGTAGAAATTTATTGAAAATCAGACAATTTTGTAAATCTCACTTCATATTTAACAAATCTCTCATGATGTGTAATTTTCAATAAATTCTAGGCATAATTGCATTTTTGATTCCCCGAGTTTAGCATACATGCAATTTGGATCCCTGTATTTTAAGATGAGCTAACTTAAAGTTTACTCAATGTTACAATTGATTCCTTCCGTCGGTCTTATGTTAAAAACTTAACGAAATTTACTTATGTGGCATTGGATGTTGACATGGCAACTGATGTGCCATAATGATGTGGCATGCAAAAAGATGAAAATTCCATAAATTTTGCAACAAGTGAGGATCAAACCCATTACGCCATACTCCAAAACCCAACATGCTTCAATAATATATAAGCGAAAATTATAATATACTAATGAATAATGTTTGCTTAGCAGTTTAGTGTTGTGTTTTGGAGCAAGGGGTAAGGGGTTTGATTTGCACTCATTGCAAAATTCATGAATTTTTATCTCTTACTTTCACAAGTCACCTCATCATAACACATCAACTGCCACATTAATATTCAATGACACATAAACAAATTTCATTAAATTTTTAACTAAAGAATGACAGATGGATTTGATTGTAAAATTGAGTGAACTTTAGGACCCAATTAACTCATTTTAAAATATCGGGACTCAAATTACACATATATAAAACTTAAGAGATTAAAAGTGCAATTAAGACTAAATTTTAACAAAGAAAGTGTGTTAAAAATTGTGTTCATATCACTGCTTTTATTTAAAAAGGAACTATATAGTGTTATGCATCACAAGGATAAGGCCTAAAGTACAATAGTTTTACAGCTCTATATATTGTAGTGGAAGATAGAAATTATGTTAGAAAATAGAACACGAAACTATAATTTTTAAAAAAAAAATTCTATGTATATAAACTCGCTACAGACATCTAAGAGGCCCTTGAAATTGAATTTGTAGGAGGTACTCCAGTGTGCTCATGCATCTATATATGTTTAGACTAGTCCCACACAAGTACTCTTGTTATGTTATTCTCTTTTCTTAAAGTGAGAAATGATGAGCAATGCATATAAGGCAGTGTTGAGAAAGAGATTTTGGAATGACAATGAACAAGTCTCCAAGGAGAGGTCCGAGAGGATGAACATTGTTCTATTGAAATGCCAATGTCTGTCTACAAATGAAGCTTCAACTTCAAATTTTGGCCAAGAGGAATCCTTGGAAGGAGAATGCTATTACTATGATCTTGTGTTGGAAGAGTTGTTGAGTAGGATAGAAGAGGATGCTATGAGGTTGAACAAATCTTATGGGAAGATGAAGGTGTCTATTGTTCTGTGTCAGGATCATGAACTGGTTTCTAATGAATATCTGAGGGAAACTACAAAAGAAAAATAGTTAGCAATGTTGGGAGCTGCAATGTTCATGTTCAAAGGACAAGGAAGTTCAGGATTGGAATGGCCACTATTGCCAATGTTGGGGTTGGGCATGTCAGGATTAAGGGCTAATTTCAAGAAGACACCTTATGGGAAGTTAAGGGTGGAGGACAATGCTCAAAGGACTTCTACTCAGAAGCAGAGTGAGTCGAGGGTGAAACATGATGATTCACAAACTACTCAGAAGCAGAGTGAAAACAGCATGAGTTGAGGGACTCTCAGTGCATTACTCAAATTCAGGAGGAGTTGGGCCGGAGTGAGATTCTTATTAGGTGGATTCTGTACTGGTGTACCCCTAGGTGATATCACACCTAAATGCATTACATCTATCATGTAAATGTGGTAAAGTTATGTTAGATGGAATTTTATTATAGATGGGTCTTCAATTTCTTGGTTTGTTTTGAGTGGGGATTTTGTTATTTATTAAAAGTTCTGTTTAAATGGACTCTTTGAGGTTCCCAGCTAAATATGGACCACCCATGTATGAGGCAACTGAATTTCTTATTTTAGGCCTAAAAAATATTACTGATAGTTAAATATTTTTTTTTGTAATTTATCAATTGTATTTGAATGTGATTTTATGTATAGGATGACTAGGATGCATGAAAGATTTTGATTGTGTTGGTGTATGCTATTTTCCAACACAAATATCTTTCTTGTTTGAATGCATGATTTTAATCAACAGGCAACCTTGGCTTGTGATTGCTGTGTACGGGAGTCCCCATCACCACCATCGTATGGCTCTTTGGGAGGATGCGGTATCCATAAGCTAGTGTTCACCACCTTCCAAAGCTTGATTCATCTGTTGAGTTGACATCCAATGTTTAATGGAAAGGCTAACATGACACTGTAATGTCACAGCAGTATTTTCTTTAAATTTTATATGACAAATTAAGAAATGGACTAAAATATCGGACAATTACAATAGTGGGACCAAGGGAATCTAGCTAAGTTGGTTGAGCAATGTGCGTGAGTTATTATAAACTCTTTGTATCCAAGTTTGATTCCTATAAATTAAAAAATTGAAGGCATCTTTTGTTCTGGTTTCGTATGATGATGGATTTGTTTTTGAGAACATTCGTTGGAAGCATTATTCTTGAGGGGAAGAGAAAACTTGGAAGATAGAAAATAGGGCCCGACAACAATACAATTGGGACTGGCAGTGACTACATTGTTAATTAATGGAGTTAACCCACTGGGATTGTTTGGAACTAAGTTTAAGAAGATGCCCTACAGGATGTTAAGGGAGGACTATCATGATGATTGGTGCTGGAATTTATTGGGCCATTTAGTTAACCTTATTCCATCATTTAAATATTTTTTTATTTTATTTTGAAATTGATAGTACGGGTCTCATGGCGGTATTTAATATATCTAGCTATTGTTAAATTCGTTAAATGGTCCCTAAATTATTTTGGATCACCAATGGGTTACTTGGTTTATACTGTTATTTATTATTTGGTTCTTGGGTTTATTAAAGTACTAATTTTTAATCTCTAGGGATGTGGAGACAGGGGTTAGTTTTTTTTTCTTTTTTCTTTTATCAATTAGTCGCCACATTGTAGGCCATGTAAAATGTGGTTTTGTTATTGTTTTTGTTTTCTATCTTGTAAGGCTATAAAGCCAACACTTGTTTTTTAATTCAATAATACATTCTCTCTTGAAAATTTATGTTGCATTGTTTTGTTCGTGTCTTATGCAATTAGTAGTAGAGAATTGTCCTTCAAGGCTGTTTTAAATGACTGTTTTAGAAATTGTGCACATGTTGTGTTGACTATTTTAGAAATTATATGGGTACTATGGTATTAATAGGGGTGTTGGAGTTGTTGGTAAATTTTTCTAAGTTTAGAAGATCGATAATGATTTTTGATAATTAATGTGTTTCATTAAGGAAGACTTAAAAATATCGAAAAGTATTTTCAATACGGAGAAAGGGTGTTTGGTAATAGTGACATGATGTTTTATCGAAAAAAGATACTATTCATCTAGAGATGTTAGGTATTTCAAGAAGATCGACTTTTCGACAAAAGTAGCTTAAAAAAACTAAATATCGAAATAGTTATGTTTTAAAACTATTTACATTTGATGGGTGATTTTTGTCACGTCGGACATACAGGAGGCACTAGTCCAAGTGATGTTTCACGGTCTTCGTTTGCTATTGAACAGGAGGTGCCACTCCGTTCATAGTCTCACATTGCTTTTTTCAGAATAGGAGGCGCCACTCCAGTTGTAGCCAACAGGAGGCGCTAAGTTGGTGACCATCCCCCGCTTCTTCTACGTCCTGCAACATGGCAACACGGGTGGTAATTGGTGGCATAAATTTTGCGTCTTTAGAGACTTTTTTTTGTGTGGTAAAATGTGCAATGAACTATTATTCATGTCAATGTATCCAACAGTACCTTTACGAGTCTTGAATCGGTGTAAAAAAGGTTGTAATTGGAGTCTGAAGAAGGGTGAAACTTACATATAGTAACTATGGTACTGTTTTTACTGTTGCCCTGTTATATCTTAACACTTGTACTAATTTTCCACATCATCAAACTAACCCTTGACACCGTGAATCCCTTCTCCTTCAATCTGACCCCTTTCATCACAAAACCTCTGCATCCCCTCCGCCTGCAACTACTGCAACCTCGGTGAGGCCCTCTTCCGTATGCGCACTGACGCCATCATGATCTGCATCAAGGGCGAGTCAAACATCGAAAACATCATCGATGTCATTCACAACATCCGTGAAAGCAACTTGGTACAGGTCATCCACTCCGTTGGCGGTGTCACCACCTTTGCCGACGTCGCCCTCATTATGCATAGTAGTTGCGACAATGTCTTCATTGACTACGACGTTTTCAACAGCGACGACCTAGGGTTAATTTGCAATTGAGAGATTGCTGAATGATTCTTCTTGGATTCGTTGCTTCCCATGCTTTCCCATTGTTGAATCTGGATTAAGGGTTTCCAGGAGAGAATTTCCCAAAATGAAATTTGGGAAAAGTGGTATAGTTACTGGATTTAGGAATTTGGATGGGTAGAGGATGAACTGATGGTGTTAAAGGTTAGTTTGATGACATGGAAAAATAATACACGTGTTATAATATAACTGGACAACAGTAAAAACAATACCTATGGTACTGTAGGTAAGTTTTGCCCCCTGAAGAATGAAAAAAAATTTACTTTTCTTCTACAAAGTTTATCACGAGGGTGACTTGTGGCATAAATTTTGCATCTTTAGATACTTTTGTTTGCACAGTAAAATGTGAAGTGAACTATTATTCATGTTAATGTATCAAGACGTACAAGAAGCAGGAGATGGTCACCAGCCTGGTGCCTCCTGTTGGCTACAACTGGAGTAGCGCCTCCTATTCTGAAAAAAGCAACGCGAGACTACAAACAGAGTGGCGCCTCCTGTATGTCCGACGTGACAAAAATCACCCATCAAATGTAAATAGTTTTAAAACATAGTTATTTCGGTATTTAGTTTTTTTATTAAGCTACTTTCATCGAAAAGTCGAGAAGATATGTCGAGAAGAAGACTTTTTGACAAAAATGGGTGAAAAAAAATTACCCCAATAGTGTAGTAGTAAAACAATTTACTTGGCAAGAGTGAGTTTTGCCATGTAGGATTCACAAGGCGCCACTCAGGAAGTAGTTTCATGCACTGCATGTTGTCAGCACAGGTGGCGCCACCCTGAGTGTAGCCTACAGGAGGTGCCAGCCGAATTGCAGCCACCAATATAACAGGAGGCGCCACCCTGTCCTTTGCCTTCTGTTAATAATTAATATTTAAATTGCTTCATGGGACGTGTGGTCAAGTGGTTGCATGGGAGGCGCCACATTGACATTTGCCTTGTGTACAATGGTTGTTTTGTTTCAAAGCACTTTAATTAAAAAGACGAAAATGAATATAGGCTGGTGCAAACGACTAGGAGGAAACAAACAAGCTAGCACCTCTTGTAGGCTACACTCAGGGTGGCTCCTTATGAATCCTAAGTGGCAAAAATCACACCTGCCATGTAAATTGTTTTACTACTACACTATTTGGGTAATTAGTTTCTTTTTTCACCCATTTTTGTCAAAAGTCTGAGAAGAATATTTGGAGAAGAGGAAGAAGGATTACCTAATACCCCCTCCGTCCCACAATGACTGATGTTTAAAGTTATTTCACACAGATTAAGAAATCAAGTATTCCAAGAAAATAGTATTTATTAGGGGACAATTTTACTAAAATATCCTTAATCTCTTTCTTAATTTCAATAAATACATTATTAAGTCTTTCAAGACAATATTATTTATTAGAGGGCAAAATTAAGAAATCAAGTATTCCAAGAAAATAGTATTTATTAGGGGACAATTTTACTAAAATATCCTTAATCTCTTTCTTAATTTCAATAAATACATTATTAAGTCTTTCAAGACAATATTATTTATTAGAGGGCAAAATTGAAATCGATGTTTAAATATCTCATTGAAAAGTGAGAACATCAATCAATTTGGATTTTTTTTCAAAAGCGAAACTGCAGTTATTTTGGGACAGAGGGAGTATGTGAATGGAATGTTTTTCAATTTCAATATTATCGATATATCAATAAAGATTAAGCAGTTATTGAGGCGGTAAAAGGTATTTAACAGTGCAAGGACGAGACAGGTGTCAAAATCATATATATGCACAATTATTATAATTTGAGACACATGTCTAAATCAAGTTACTTTTTCTGTTATTTGTAGTTTCTATAAATAGGTAACAACTTGTAATTATTTTATGGTTTTTGAACACTACATACTTCTTGTACACCATTACGTCATACTCATGACACTCCAGTTTTATGGAAACATGTTTTCCTTTACATTTTCAACAAACATTTTTCTTATATAATTCTTTCTTTATTCTGTTTATGATTCGTTTGATTTCATGATCACGTTAATAACAAGTAAAATCAAAACGAGTTATAAAAGTTCTTAATGCAAGTACCGATGCTTGCTGATGAAAGTGAATTATTTTTGTTTATTTGAATTCGATAGTTAAAGAAAACAACAAATACTTTAATTATGATTAAAGTAATCATTAAAATTAAATTTTGAAGTAAGCTTTCTTAAATTGAAAACATCCCAGACTTTGCTAGTTCGATTAAAGAACCATGTGAAGTTCTATTTTAAATATCTTATTTGTTGAAGTTATAATTTCGAACCTTTAACCAAAGTTCTCATATTGTTTCTTTAAAAAATGAGAGAGCTTCTACAAATTAACTTATGCATTAGTTGATTTTAACTTAGAGAAGCTAATTTTTTTTCTTTCTCAAAAGTTCTTCTGGATAAGCTTACCCAAACATGCCTTATATGTATAGTCATTTCTAAATAACAAGTCTGACCTAGAATTGGTACGGAAATTTGTTTTTCCCAATTCTTGTCACACCAATAAGAGAATGCCACCTCAGTTAAATTGCCACGTCACTTTAATTTAAGATTAAATAGAAATCAACGGAATTTCTTTCATGTGGTTCCTTGCTTTCACATTTGTTAGTCTCTCGTTATTGTAATTGATGGATGAACCATAGAAGTGAATCATCCACTCCTAATAGTCCTTATGATTAGAAAAATTTATCACTGCACTTGAGAAAATTAAATAAATCACTACACAAATAAAATCGTTGGATCAAACAACACTTAAGCAAATCATAATCAATCAAACAAAAGCCTATAAATGTTGAAACTTAAACCAATCATTGATACACTATCGCAATCTAGCCTCTAGAGTGTTTTGTTGGGAAACAATTTAATTTTTTAATTTCAAATCTCTAGAATATTGTTTAAATTTAAAAAGATATTATCTTATCGCTAGGATTTGTTTAAATTTAAAGATATTATCTGTAAATCAGGGATTTGCTTCCTCTTTTAGGATTAGGATGCTAGGTCTATAAATAGAGGTTCTTGAGATGAGAAGAACCACCCAGCTTGAAGAGGGGGTCACCACCCTAAGTGAGAGAGGGGGGTCATGTGAAGGGAGGGTTTACATGTTTGTCCAAAAAACTTGTTGTGGATGTAGGGATGAGGGCCCAAACCACATTGAACAAAGTTGTGTCTTAGATGTAGGGATGATGGCCTGAACCACGTTAAATAAATTCGAGGTCGTGGATGTAGGGACGAGGGCCTGAACCACGTTAACAAAATAAATTGTGTTGATGTAGGCATGAGGGGCCGAACCACGTTAAATAAATTTGTGATTGTTCTTATTTTATTTATGGTGTCGTATTTTTCTTTAGCGGTATGTTTTTTCTCATTGTGATTAATGATGAGGTGTGCATTTTCCACCACAAGTGATATCAGAGCTGATTGATCATGTGGCCTGGTGACCACAGAAGAGAAGAGTATGAATGGCGGTAGCTAACGGCAATACAATTCGAGAAGTGGCACCATCGATACTCATGGAGCATATGAGGGAAACATACCAAATTTGTGCAGAGCGGAAGAGTTGTGACTAGCATCCAGAAGCTGAAGATGAAATTAGAAATATTTAATCGAGGGAGCGATTGTTCAGAAACAATTTAATTTTTTAATTTCAAATCTCTAGAATATTATTTATATTTAAAAAGATATTATCTTATCTTTAGGATTTGTTTAAATTTAAAGATATTATTTATAAATTAAGGATTTGCTTTCTCTTTTAGGATTAGGATGTTAGGTCTATAAACAGAGATTCTTGATATGAGAAAAACCACCCAGTCTGAAGAGGGAGTCACCACCATAAGTGAGAGAGGGGGGTCATGTGAAAGGAGGGTTTAAAAGTTCATCTAGAAAACTTGTTGTGGATGTAGGGATGAGGACCTGAATCACATTAAACAAAGTTATGTCGTGGATGTAGGAATGAGGGTCCAAACCACATTAAACAAATTTGAGGTTGTGGATGTAGGGACGATGGCCTGAACCACATTAACAAAATAAACTGTGTGGATGTTGGCATGAGGGGCCGAACCACGTTAAATAAATTTGTGATTGTTCTTATTTTATTTATGGTGTTGCATTTTTCTTTAGTGGTATGTTTTTTCTCATTGTGATTAATGAAAAGGTGTGCTTTCCCCCCCCCCCCCCCCCCCCCAACAAGTGGTATTAGAGCTGATTGATCCTGTGGTATGGTGACCAGAGAAGAGAAGATTATTAATGGTGGTAGCTAATGGCAATACAATTCAAAAAGTGGCACTATCGATACTCATGGAGCATATGAGGAAAACATACCAAATTTGTGCGGAGCGGAAGAGTTTTGACTAGCATCCAGAAGCTAAAGTTGAAATTATAAAATTTTAATCGAGGGAGGGATTGTTCATAAAAATGGTTCATGGTGTACCACTAAAAATACTGGTGCAATGACCCGTCTACGTTACATAACTATTAAAGCTAAGGTTCTTTGATTTCCTTTTCATTTAGAAACTCTTTCATTAGTTTACTTTATGAAAATATTGCATGAACTTTTCGCATTTCCATAAGTAATAATTAAAGTTCAAAACTAAAAGAAAATATAATTTTAACTACAAACAACTCTTGGAGCTTATACATAAGACAAACCTAAGCTGGTCATCTCTATACATATAACTATATAGACCAAACAAAGAAAAGAGAGAACGCAACTTCAATCTCGTGCTCGCTCCATCTACCAAGCCTCCAAGAGGAAGAATCCACCTAGAAAGCCATCTATTCCCCCGAACACGACATCCGAGATCATCACAGGCACAAACCACAAGTGCAAACATCGCAAGGGTAAGCTTACCAAACAAAACTAAACATATAACTGAAACAGTTATACAAAACATAGTTCATAAAATCAAAACTCAATTCATCAATAAACACCAACAAACAACAATATCATGGCTCAACCATTTCAAATAGTTCATACAATATAAATCATCACCGTTCATCATCATAAATCATCACTATAGTACATCAACTATAACAAAATCTCATCATAAATCAATCATGACAATTGTCATACACCAACATCCACTAGGCAACCTTAAACCTCAGACACTGACTCTACTCCATGCAGCTTCAACATCATATGAGCGGTCCTTCATAGGCCCCATCCCCTACCATAGTTTGACCTTTTCACCATTCAGGGAGTCCCTTGAGCTGACCCTGTGGAGGAAGTGTGGTTTTAATCGAATTTAGACAAGTGTGGGTATTGGATTACCTCTGTATGGTTTGCAAAACCTTAAATCTATAGGAATTCACCACTTGGCTATTCCATAGGCCCACTGTTGGCCACCACGAAAACCTCCGGCACTAGGTTGAGAGCCTACCTAGCACCCTCAACTTACTTGCCTACCCATATGTCTGTGCACCAACTGTGCACACTTATACACCAACTGTGTAAATATAACATTCGGAATATTTATGTGCATCAACTATGCACACACCATATTCCAACGGCAAAACATATTTGGAACCCCTTACAATCTTAGATACGGCATGTAACACCCTAGGGGATATTACCTTTTGTCTCCTTATATTGCTAAATTATAAGAAATTAGCATATAAGAATATCAGAGTTTACTGTGCGGAAACTAAAACTTAAACATATATTACATCAAATGTATCTAGTACAAAGTTATTGGCACCTATGTGCCTTACAAGGCATAAGCAGGATACAATAAACATAAACTAAATTCCCTTACATTGGGAATTTTACTAAACTATACTAATAACATCTTCCTTCTGGAAAGCAGCTCCATGCTCCGAGTTCCTCTCACAAGGTGTCCACCTACTAACCTTCTAAAAGATGGAAACTAAAGGGATGAGACATAATGTCTCAGTGAGTGCTCTGAGGACTCTAGGCTGACTCTCTATTCTAGAGACCTCTTGCTTAACTCTCATGACTTCTCTTTTCTTTCTTTGATACTCGCACTCAACGCTTTTACCTCATCACCTCTACGTTACTATTTCTTAGGATCATATATTGACCCTTACTGAGGCACATAGAGTTGGCCTCCTATGCCAAATCTAAAGCCACTAGTACACTAAGGCACTTTACATCATTCTGTTACTCTTGACCACTCCCGAGGGTCTCACTTTTCTATAACATTGGATGGGAACATGTGTAATATTTTCTTTCTCTGACTTGCCCAACTTGGGCTTTCATCACCTCTCTTGTGAGGCATAACATCTGCATACCTCTCGAGGCAGCTTACATTAACCTTCTAGGTTTTAACTGTAAACCCTTTCCTACCTCTAAGGGTAGAATCTAGCTACACACATCCTCATCTAATGTATAGACTTATCTTACATCTCTCACCTAACAACTAGGCTCAAGACTCCTCTCATGTTCTAATATAGAACATACATACATCAAGCACATCAACATATCATAGCTTTTTTCTACAAATGTGTCATTGGTATTATTCTTTTATTTAAGTTATATCTTGAGTTTCGTCATTACTTTAATTGGCTGAGCTTTTAGCCATCAAGAGGCGTTCCTCTTGCTACAACCTTTAATTAACCCACCGGTCCAAGTTGGTGGACTGTCAACTCCGTTATAAGGAAGAGTCTCCTAACTAACTTGATCTTCTCTATGAAGAACTCCTTCTCCCTGTGAAGAAGGTTGGTTTTCCCCCATGGGTGCCTGGGTGACGGTCCATTCGCTCACCACTAGGGGGGCCTCTTAGCCCTTTACTCTTACAACTCCTCATGAGTTGGATAACTTATTCCTTTTATTGGGATCATAACTTCCTTTGAAAACTCTTTCATAAAACCTTTTAATAAAGAATCCTTTTCATAACCTTTCTGAAACTCATCACTCCTTGGTGACATAGAGGATCCTTAGCCCTTTACACATCGTTGTACGCAGAGTGTGCGGCTCTCGGACATGACTGGTACCGGGGAAGGTTCCACCCTATGTCACTGAGGGGATATCTTTTACTAAAAACCTTTCATGAAACTGTAAACTTTGCTTAAAAGCCTTTTCTGAAACTTAGGGGAAACTCCCCACCTTTTTACTAAGAGGCATAGGTATAGTCTTAAGTATTTTAGGTGTCTTTTATTAAGAGGGTTTATCATTACATACAATCAATCCTAAGCATAAGGCATAACCACACGAATACCACTACCATTATCATTAACATCAACATCACATAGCATCAAACAATCATACATAAACATGGATAAGAGTTTAGGAAGAAACTATATATCTATATCTCCTATATTCTTCCAAAGGTCCCCTTGGAAAGGGTTCCCAAACTGCTCTCTTATCATACCCATGCTTAAGCTAGAACCTGATCTCGCTTAAGCTAGACTGACAATCCTATTCCATGGAGTCTCACGCTTAAGCGCCAGAGTGCCTCGCTTAAGCGCCAAAGCCACGCTTAAGCGCCAGAACTCTGCACTTAAGTTCCACAGCCTCGCTTAAGCGCCAGATCTCTGCGCTTAAGCGCCAACATCTCGCTTAAGCGCCAGATATCTACGCTTATGCACCATTTCCAGGTGACTCCTCGCTTAAGCGATGAACATAGCTCGCTTAAGCGAGAGTCTACGACTCGGCTGAACCGCAAACCTTCGCGTTTCCGCTCTCATGGTCATCCATGGCCTCCCAACCTCTTCCAATCATGCGGGATCGAGTCTAAAACATATCTACATCAAAACCCAGCCCTTAAACAAGCTTAAACATTCCCCAATCAAGCTCAACTCATCAAACCCATCAAAAACCTAACTAAGAGCTAGTAAGGGGAAAAAGAGGGGAAAGGGATTCAAAACACAAACAACAGAACATAGAAGGGTGAAGGGGAAGCACTCACACTGTGGGGTCTCTGATCTGAGCTCCGAGGTACTGGGTCTTGGATCTCTGCTCCGCTTCTCTTCTCTTCCTCTTCTTCTTCTTCTTCTCCTCCTTCTCTCTAACTCCCTTTCTTTCTTCCACTTTCTCCCTCTCCTCTTCTATTTAAACCGTGGGGTGTGTGTGTGGCTTAGTGAGCCTTGGCCCACCTTGGGTCTTGGCTCCCCATCAGGGTCCTATTATCTTATTTATGTTATATCCTATTATAAGGTAACTATTATTAATAATGCTTAAGGGTATCCTTAAACCATTAAATATAAAAGCTACTCCATAAAGATATCTCTTTATTATTTCTAAGGTCCGTAAATTGGGGATGTTACATTTCTCCCCACCTTCAAAAAGATTTTCGTCCTCGAAAATTGAAACTCCATTATATCCTCATATCTCCATAAATCTCTACTTCCAACATCCTAAGGAATCCATCCTGAGGGTTTGGCAAACTAAGACCTCTCTCAACTTAACGGTCAATCTCTTACTCCAATCCCTCCCAGGGAAATCACATCCCTGTGACTATTATAGGTTCTTAGGGTATTCTACTACATCGGTTTCAAACTATCTTAAGAAACACCTACTATCCTCTCTTAGGTATAAGGCTTTCCTATCTCTAATCTTCTTATAACACTTTTAGGCAACTACTTTTCCTCCATTGGTCCATCCTAGGCCTATACTCCTCAAAAGGTCATAGGATTTTCTATTAACTTTTATTGAGAAAGTTCTCTCCTTAAGGTCCATCTGATGCGTTATCCAAACTTAGAGTTCTACTCTCCTATGATTGTGACCACTATATTTCTCTAACCCAAATAGTAGGCTTCCTCCAAACTACTTGTCCATTGACAATTCTCCATTCTCATATTCTCATCCTATGTCTTCTGTCCTTATCTCAACTCTTAGGTGGTCTATCTCTCAATAACTCAAGAAAATCCTATTCTTGAAGTCTCCCAAAAGTTCTTTCACTATTTTACTTCCTTCACCGTATTTAATGTCATCTTACTAAAGGTTTCTATAACTAAGTTCAACCTTAAAAGGATCTCTGACTCTTTCTTATCTCCTTTTCGGGAAAACTACTTCCTTTTCACTAAAGGAGTTCTAGGCTCTTTTACTCTTACTCTAGGCTATAACTAGGTTGGTATCTATTGGGTAAATACTTGCCATTATCACTCTACTCCTTCACCAATCATACCTCTTAGGTACTCACTTGAGCTAAAAGGGTTTTCCACTCCCTTCTAGTTCTCTTGGTTTCTCCAAGCTTACCTTAACTATGGTTTTCTAGCTTAACCTCAACTATATAAGGTTTAGATAACTTCCTCTTTAACTCCACCTTGGTTTCTATTCCTTAAGACCTCTAAAGGCCCCTCAAGTTCTTACACTAGACTGATTCTATCTACTAGTTACCTAATACAACTTTATTTCTCTATTATATGTTTAACCCTTAAACCTAACTCTCGATTAAGGTGATTCTCTTAGCTTAGGTATCTGCCTAAGAGATAGGTGTTACTAGGAAAATCTATTACTATAGGCTTCTACTCTATGCAACTTCTTAAGGTTCATCTCTTCTAAGCAGCTCTACCTTTTCCCATTCCAAACACTACTTAGGTTGGAGATTCTATCTATATCTTCTATCCTTATCTTAAGGTATAGGTAGGGATTTCTAATATGTAGGGCTCACTATTATCTTATGAGGTTTGGCTATCTGAAACTAGGTTGCTACTTATCTGCCTGAGGTCACTACATTCTACTTCCCATTCCTAGGGTAAAAGTGTAGCTAACTCTATGTCCTCTCCCTGACAAGTTCACCTAAAACTCAGAAACTCACCAGGCAAACAAAACAACAAAACTATCTATCACATCATAAACTTAACTTGGTTGGTCTTGGAACAAGCCACACCAAGTGCAACAACATCACATCAATCGCAGGAAAATAGAAGAAAAACATACATTACAAAACATAGAGAAACATGCTACACATCCAAGGAAAACAAGAAGCACTCTATTTTCCAGGATGTTCAAACAACCAAAGAAAACATACCACTCCAAAACATAAGGCGAACATAGGTTGGTTAGGGAAACACATACCTAGAGTAGGTCCATCATCTTGGTTTGTCCTCCTAACACATGGGGTAGAAGGCCAAACTGTGGCTAAGGGTGTTGGCTCATTTGACTCTTTCCTCTTCCCTCTGGGACATTGTTTTGAAATGTGTCCTGGCATCTGACACTTGTAGCACACATCTTGTCCCTTCAAATAAACTCCCTTGTGGCTCTTACCACATTTGGGACATCCTTCAACTCTTGGGTTTCTCGAAGGTTGCGCTCCCTTACCCTTAAACTTATTTTTCTTTGGTCTCTAAGGTTGGTGGGGTCCTGAACCCTCTCTATCATCAGAAGTACGCTTTCGCTGCGCACTCTAAACTTCCTCTTGTGGTCTCTCACTACCTATGATGTACATTTCCAAAAATACTGCCTTGAAGTTCTCCCACTCCAAGGGTATTCCAGAAAAAGCCATCTTGTCTTTTACACCTCTCCACCAAAGCTCGGCCTCATCCTCTAGCATGAATGAGGCATAAGCCACCCTCTGCTCAGATGAGCAAGATACTACCTCAAGGATCCTCTCTATCTCCCTCAACCATAGTCTTGCCTCTGCAGGACTATAGCCTCTAAAGGATGGTGGTCTCCTACTTTGGAATTCCACAAATCCTGAACTTTGGTTTCCAACAGTTGGCCTACTATGGGTACACTCTGCTCTCTCAAAGCTTTTCCATCTCAGGTTAGCTTGATTTGGTGGGGTTGGTCCTAAAGGATTCAAGAACGGTTGTCCTAGGCTTCGGTTTCTACCTGCCATAATTCCTACCTGCAGTGCACAAAGTATTGAGGTGATCAGTCTCAATATCCCTTGTCAAGGTAAATAAGGATCTATAGCATGATAGACAACCATCTCACTCAAACAAATATGACTATCTTGTCAGAACATACAATCTAATCTAACGACACTAACCACAATCCGATTTGAATCGAACTGCTCTGATACCAAAATGTAACACCCTAGAGGATATTACCTTTTGTCTCCTTATATTGCTAAATTATAAGAAATTAGCATATAAGAATATCAAAGTTTACTGTGCGAAAACTAAAACATAAACATATATTACATGAAATGTATCTAGTACAAAGTTATTGGCACTTATGTGCCTTACAAGACATAAGCAGGATACAATAAACATAAACTAAATTCCCTTATATTGGGAATTTTACTAAACTATACTAATAACATCTTCCTTCTGGAAAGCAGTTCCATGCTCCGAGTTCCTCTCACAAGGTGTCCACCTGCTAACTTGTAAAAACATGGAAACTAAAGGGATGAGACATAATGTCTCAGTGAGTGCTCTGAGGACTCTAGGATGACTCTCTATTCTAGAGACCTCTTGCTTAACTCTCATGACTTCTCTTTTCTTTCTTTGATACTCGCACTCACCGCTTTTACCTCATCACCTCTACGTTACTGTTTCTTAGGATCATATATTGACCCTTGCTGAGGCACATAGAGTTGGCCTCCTATGCCAAATCTAAAGCCACTAGTACATTAGGGCACTTTACATCATTCTGTTACTCTTGACCACTCCCGAGGGTCTCACTTTTCTATAACATTGGATGGGAACATGTGTAACCTTTTCTTTCTCTAACTTGCCCAACTTGGGCTTCCATCACCTCTCTTGTGAGGCATAACATCTGCATACCTCTTGGGGTAGCTTAGATTAACCTTCTAGGTTTTAACTGTAACCCCTTTCCTACCTCTAAGGGAAGAATCTAGCTACACATGTCCTCATCTAATGTATAGACTTATCTTACATCTCTCACCTAACAACTAGGCTCAAGACTCCTTTCATGTTCTAATATAGAACATGCATACATCAAGCACATCAACATATCATAGCTTGTTTCTACAACTGTGTGGTTGGTATTATTCTTTTATTTAAGTTATATCTTGAGTTTCGTCATTACTTTAATTGGCTGAGCTCTTAGCCATCAAGAGGCGTCCCTCTTGCTACAACCTTTAATTAACCCACCGGTCCAAGTGGGTGGACTGTCAACTCTGTTATAAGGAAGAGTCTCCTAACTATCTTGATCTTCTCTATGAAGAACCCCTTCTCCCTGTGAAGAAGGTTGGTTTTCCCCCATGGATGTCTGGGTGACGGTCCCTTCGCTCACCACTAGGGGGGCCTCTTAGCCCTTTTCTCTTACAACTCCTCTGAGTTGGATAACTTATTCCCTTTATTGGGATCATAATTTCCTTTGAAAACTCTTTCATAAAACCTAACTAAGAGCTAATAAGGGGAAAAGAGGGGAAAGGGATTCAAAACACAAACAACAAAACATAGAAGGGTGAAGGGGAAGCACTCACACTGTGGGGTCTCTGATCTGAGCTCCGGGGCACTGGGTCTCGGATCTCTGCTCCGCTTCTCTTCTCCTCCTCTTCTTCTTCTTCTCCTCCTTCTCTCTAACTCCCTTTCTTTCTTCCACTTTTTCTCTCTAACTCTCCCTCTCCTCTTCTATTTAAACCGTGGGGTGTGTGTGTGGCTTAGTGAGCCTTGGCCCACCTTGGGTCTTGGCTCCCCATCAGGGTCCTATTATCTTATTTATGTTATATCCTATTATAAGGTAACTATTATTAATAATGCTTAAGGGTATCCTTAAACCATTAAATATAAAAGCTACTCTATAAAGATATCTCTTTATTATTTCTAAGGTCCGTAAACTGGGGATGTTAGATGGCACCTCCGTACCCGCCATCTCCAATGGCCAGACTTACGGGTCCAAATACATTTCAACAATCCACAACCGTGATAACAATCCATCCCCTATACACTAAAAGGATCACTAAACCTCTTGGGAAGTAGTTCTCAACACTCCAACACGCCATTCGGAGTCAAAACATAGGGGTGGTACTTGGGAAGATATCCCACTAAGCGAGACCCCCTGGTCGCTTTAGTGGGTTGGAGTTCTGGCATGCAACTCACCCTCCCAAGTATACCATTTTTTTTCCTATAAAAATCTTCTCAAAGGACATAGTTAACTCCTCTTTAACATGTAGGAATGGTTCCAACACACAGTTCACATATATCACCATATCTCATCAACATTCCATTTCAATTTCTCAATAAAACACATACACCTCAATAATAAATAATAATGTCAATGAATTATATCCCATCAACCATAGTATACCAACCCCAACAACAAAGTCATGTAACAAGCCAAACAATTTTGATTCCACAAGTTCCCTCTATGTTATAAATTCACCATTTTTCTCAAATTATGCTTATGAACCCATCCAGCAGTTCAATAAGCTCAAGTAAGGTATTCTCACACCTTGAATCCTTACTCACAACACAACACCAACTTTAACAAAAAGGTGAATTTCCTAACATAGTTCTAGAACTTTTGTGGACATCTTCACCACACCCATATCATAGACATAATTCAATTTAAAATAAATTTGAAAGACATTTTATAGTGTAGAGAATGAATTCTCGCTTAAGCGCCACCTTACTCTCGCTTAAGCTAGAATTTTAGGAATAAATTGTTCACTTCCAGAGTTCCTCGCTTAAGCTAGAATTTTCCTCGCTTAAGCTAGGACAGCTTTCAGACCAAAAATGTTCTCTGTCCCCTGTCTCGCTTAAGCGAGAACCACTCTGTTCGTAAGCGAAACAGGGTTGTAGAACCTCGAAAACATGCTTAAAACTCTTCAATGGTTACCAAATTCATTCCAATTCGAATTTTCCATCAAACATAACATATATACATCATTCCACACTCAAAAACAACATTCCAATTATAGAATATACAAACCAAGCATTCAATCATATTTCCCTTACCTAAAATTCTTGACTCAAAACCTTGAAGAAGAAGCTAGGGAGGAGACTTGGTGATTCAAGAATGATCTCTACCCAACTTTGGCTATGAAATCAACTAGAGGACACCTAAATCAATCCCAAAATAAGCTTCAATCAAAATTTCACCCACCAACCAAGATTTTACATGAAACCCATTTGAGAACTCCATGAGGAAGAGAAAAGATGAACTTTAAAAGACCAAAGGAGAGAAAAGAGTGGTTTACCAACTTGAAATCAACTAAGGAGGCTCTAGAGAAGAAGAAATCAAGATCCAAAATGATATAGGAATCAAACCTCAATTCAAGGGGAAGAGAGACTTCGGGAGGAAGGAAGAAGAATGAAGGAAATTGGAAGAAACATGAAGTTTTGAACGTTTAAGATTGGGATAAATTTGAAATTTTGCTAATAACACCTATGTTTCCTCTAAAGGCACCCCCATTCTCTTATTATTATTTTTTTTCCTACAACTCACAGAACTCACGTAAAAGTCCCAAAAATCTCACAACCCACACTCTAAGTCCAACCATTCATAAAAATCTATCAATAACACTATGGCACATAATAAAATCAATCTATTTATTAATTCTTTTATAATATATCATGAATGTAAATTTAATTTCCTCTTGCGGTATTTATCAAGCACTTATCATACATTACGAAAAACCATAGTGTTACAACTGGTCCACCTTAGACTCAATAAAAAATAATTTTGTAAAATATATTTAAATTTTCACATACATAAAATATAAAAAAAAAAAATACTTCCTTTAGTGTCTTTTTTATAAGAAAATATGCAATCATTTGTTTCTTATATATATATATATATATATATATATATATATATATATATATATATATATATATATAGCACTACAAAAAAATACTATATGATAAATAAATTAATTAGATGGATAAAATATTTTTAGATAATTATTTGTGAACACCTTAACATTACAAACACTTCATTATCACCTATAATTTTTCTTTATCTATATTTTTCTATCATATTATGTTACTTATCTTAACATTTCTATTTCTCTCCTTAAGCTTCAACTAACATAAAATTTCTAGATATTATTTTTCCAATAATTTCTTATAAATTTAAGGGATCAAAAAAATATTTGGCCCCTCTAGGTCCCCTTCCCTCTACCCCTGACGATGTTGATGGAGAATTTTCTCCACTCCAAAAAATATTGGGGTCTTGTTGAGTATGGAATATTATTGGTGGCCGATGGAGTGGAGCCTAAAATATCTAAAATCATGTTTTAGCTTATACCGAGATCAGAGCTAATTTTAGAGCTTCACTTGTTCCATAATAAATGTAACACAACATTTGAAAAGACGGGGCAATATATAGACATTTGTATTACTTAGTCAGTTTTTAAAGAGACGTATTAAGGTTTTCAGCTCATAGAAAACTCGTCATCCAAGAAATAAAAGAGATAGTATATATATGATTCTTTATAAAAGCATTTATGATAGAAACAGAGTGGGTGCTTTATGAGCGAATGAATGCTTAAGTTATATTGGACCCTTATCTAGAAAAACATTGGACAAGTTGTTGTAAACAACTATTGGATGCTCGAATACACAATATAAATATTTCTAAGTTAACACAAAGCGATTTGAAAGTGCGTCTTATGGATTCTTTTTAGTCCAAAAAACACTTAAGTCTGACAAAAGAAAACTAATTAGGATTTCATAAATTTTAATACTTTTGTTATTATCAAAAGATTTTTAGGAACCAAAAGTTTCATATGTCTTTGATTTTAATAAATTCTTTACAATTAAAGATTGAGTGCAAAACATTTTCAAAAGAACTCAATTCACCACTCTTGAATTATTGAAAGCCACTTAATTTATATATATATAAAAAATCGACGACTACTGTTGCCACCCACCACCATTTTCGATACATATATTTTCTCTAAGTTTGGTACATTAGTATTTAGGCTATGTTCGGCAAAACTAGTTGAAAAGCTAGCTGGAAACTGAAAAGCTAGCCGGTAGCTAAAAGCTAAAATCTAGTATTTGAAAGTTGTTAAGCTAGCTTATTAAATGATAAGTGTTCGGTAAAACTACCGGTTGAAGTAGCTGAAAAATGTAAAATGACATAAATAGAAATATTTATATGATATTTTTATATAAATTTAAATCTTATTTTATGGATAAAAATATTTTTTGAGGTGTTATAATTTTTAATTAATTTTAAACTATTGCAATTATTTATTTTTAGATAAATTATTTTCATTAAATTTTTAGTTTCAATTATTACATTTTTTCATATTAAATATTCTACTATTAATCTTATACTATATCTTAAAATAGTTTTAATCAAGTTTAAAATAAAGTACGTACACTTAAGTAGACATTATATTTTTATTATGTTAATTAGTGTAATAGTTAAAATAAATCATCTAACATAAAATTATTCAAAAAATATAACAAAACAAAAATCTAACATAAAGTATAATGTTGAAATAATAAATTAAATATTATAAATAGTACAATGGTTAAAATAAATAGTGTAATATAAAAATGTATAATATAATAACAAAAATAAAATAAAACAAATAAATAATAAAATTCTATTTTATTTAAAAAGGATAATAAGGAAATTTAATAAATTTTTAAGTATAAAAGGGGAATAAAATATAAAAAGCTAGAAGCTAGAAGCTAGCGTATTAAAAAACGCTACTTCAAGTAGTGTTTCCAAAAAATGCTAGAAGCTACTAAAAAAACTTGTTTACTGAACAGTCAAACAAGTTTTTCAGCTAGTATTACCTACATTTTCACACTCTTTATAATATTGCTTTCAATATTATATTTACTCAGACAAAATGCAGTGGATTGATGATATTTAAACTACCAAAATTATCATTCTTTCCGCATTACTTTTTTTTTACTGATTCTTTCTGCATTACTTGTTCTTTTGGTCATCTCACTTTCCAAATTGTATATATACCAATAATGGCCCAAGGCTCCCATGGAACAGTGAAAAGTAATTTTTTATTGAATTATTTTTAAACAAAGTTAATGAATTTTACTCTTTTGGCCTTTAGTTAAATTACTCAGTTAAGCTGGTTGTTTATGGTTCCTATCTATAAGTAGCCAGCGGCCATTCGTTATGAGTGTGTTGTGAGTGGTTTTTCGGAAACCCACTGGTGCTGCAGTGTATGGTGTGGGATTTCCGTTGAGTATTGATGAACACGTTCCGATGGTAAACACGATTTTTGGTGTGAGACTGGTATTGGGTTTTCCTTGAGATCGAACTGTTTAACAGATTGTGGTTTTAAATAATGGCTAATCGTTGAAATGGATTTGTTGGACCTGAAGCAGCACTTTGAGTGTGGGTACAACAAATGTTTGGAGAAGATGTGGCTATGTATGGCATGCGAGACGATGTCAATGCGAACAAAGTGATTGTTTTTCGGTTGCTAAATTTGTGAGATTGGTTGTGAATAGTAGAATACAAAGCTAGTGTAAGGTAGATTAGATAGATTAGCATTGTTGCCCAGGAGGAATTGAAGTCCATTTGACATGTAACGTCGTTGAAGACCAACCTTTTTGTAATTGGTTGTGTAGTAAAGATGATGTACTTTACCTTAATAAAATATTCATTGCAGAAAAATAAAAAATAAAAAGGTAACAAGCACAACCCACTATAACAGTTAAATTAATGGTCCACTGAAGCAATGGCCCCAATAATGATTAACAAACTTTGCAAGCAATCGATTAAAGCAACCAGACCATACCTTCCGCCATAACATTGTCTTTTGGTCTTCTCACTCTCAGTGTTATATTACCACTGGATAACATTTTGCAATCAATCGATGTAAGCAATCATTATAATATAACATACTACATTATCTTGTGGTCTTTATATTACTTTCAATATCTACTTTCTATTTATGCATTCTTTAGACTAGGAAAATTACTAACCTAACCCTTTCTATCTACTTTCTATTTATCCATTCTTTAGGCTAGAAAAATTGCTAACCTAACCCTTCCTAATTTTTGATAGTTGTGAAATCTATGGATAAATTGGTCCATTCACTTAATACTTTTTATTTATTTAAAAAAAAAAAATAAAAGCAAGATATGAAGGCAGTATGTAGAGCTCACGTGATGCAACCAACTCCCTCCCTCTTTTTTCTCTTTCTTTAGCCCAACTCCCTTCCTCTTTTTTCCCTCTCATTTGTTTTTCTTTTATTTTATAAAAACACACATATAATATTTTCTCTCTCTTCTGCCCAACTTCCTTCCTCTTTTTTCTCTCTCACTTTCTTTTTTCATTTTTTTTTATTTTGTTACTTACACACAGATTTTTAAATTTTTTTTAAATATTTAATTGAATGATAAATTTGTATGATTACTTGATGCTTATTAATTTCTATAATTTGATGTTATTATTGTATAATTTCTCTAACTTTCTTTTTTTTATTTAATTTATGACATATAATTTATTTATAAATTTATTTATAAAATGATATATTAAAATTTCATATATAATGAGAAATATTAAAATTTATTTATAAAATATATTTTAAATTGATTCATTAATAATATTATAAATTAAATTAGTTTTAGTTTTTTTATGGGAGAGACCACAATTATCATTCACGAAAAACAATCCTATTTGAGTAAGGTAGATGTGGGTGACCAAGCTCTTTTTCTAAGTATTTAACACAATTTTATACCAAAGACTCAACAATATTTATATTTACTTTGAGAGAAAATAGAATATGCACTGACAATATAAAACAATTGTACATCGTCATCCAATCACAACTCACCATGTATAGTAAGTTTGTTGACTTTTATGATAATCACTTTAAAAATCATATCAATGGTAATTTGTAATTAGATGATAATGTAAAACTACTTTACACTGTCAGTGTATGACCATTAAACTCATAAAATTATTTTTACTTAGAAATCGTATAAAATAATTTTAAATAACTTCTTAAATAAATATTTTGTTGAAAGTATTACATAAAAATTAATTTAAATCTAATTAGTTAATATATTTATTACAAAATAATATTTTTACTCTAGGTTTAATAACATTATAAATGACAATTTTGTTGATTTATATTTATATAATAATGTTAAGTTCTTTACTAAATATATAATAAATTAATTCATCAATATATTTTTATTACAAAAGAGTGTTAAATTAATTCATTAATAATATCATAAATTAAATTAGTTTTAATAATTTTTATTATAGAGATAACAAATTTCATTCATGAGAGACAATATTGCTTGAGTTAGGTAGGACAATATGAGCAACAAAACTTCTTTTTTTTTTAAATATTTAATAGAACCTCATACTAAATACTAAACAATATTTTTTTTTTACTTTCAAATCCTATAAAAAAATTACTTATAAATCGTATAAAATATTTTTAAATAATTTTATTAATAAATATTTTGTTAAATAATATTTATATAATAAGGTTGAAAGTTTTACATAAATATATAATAAATTAATTTCTTAAATATATTTTTATTACAAAATAGTTTTAAATTACTTCATCAATAATATCACAAATTAAATTAGTTTTAATTTTTTTATTGTATAGATCAAAAATGTCATTTACGGGAAACAATCATGCTTGAGTCGGGTAGAACCATTATAGACGACAAAAATCTTTTTTTGAGTATTTTAATACAACTGCATACCAAAGACTCAATAATATTTTTTTTTTTACTTTGAAATCCTATAAAATTATGTTTACTTAGAAATCATATAAATTTTTAAATAATTTGATAAATAAATATTTTGTTAAATAATATTTACATTATGATGTTGAAAGTTTTATACTAAAATTTAATTTAAATCTAATTAGTTGGTATATTTATTACAAAATAAAATATTGACTCTATGATTAATAACATCATAAATGAAAATTTTGTTAATTAATATTTATATAATAATGTTAAGTATTTATTATGGAAATATATAATAAATTAATTTATTAAATATATTTTTATTACAAAATAGTTTTAAATTACTTCATCAATAATATCATAAATTAAATTAGTCTTAATTTTTTATCATAAATACCAAAGTATCATTCACGGGAGGCAATCATGCTTGAGTTAGGACCATTATTGGTGATAAAACTCTTTTTTCGAGTATTTAATACAATTGCATACTAAAGACTCAATAATATTTATTTTTACTCTAAAATTCTATAAAATTATTTGTTAAGTTCTAAGACTTTGGACGATGTCCAACCCCTCAAATTTCGGTTTTGATGATAACAAATAAAGGATAAATTTTGAAGTATCTAATGGTCTTGTTTGAGTGTTATAGGATCTACGTCGTCCAATGCCGCAATGGTATTGTATCTCTCAAACTTAGACTTTATATTTCGATAAGCAATGCGTGCAAATATGTTTTGTAAAGTACAACATCCAGCGTCCAATGTTTCTGCGAAGCAAGTGTCCAATGACTATATAACCTACACTCTGTTTTCTATCTTAAAAGTTATATAATGTGACAATACGTTTTCGATGATGATTCTCTGGAATGTTCGATTATTCCCTCTCATTCTAACATGACATTCTATTTGAATTTTTGAAAAGTATTGTACAGGGATAGAAAAGCATTTCTCTGTAGAAAAAGTACAAGTAGCGGAGGCGCTACATGTACGGTTGTCTCCTCTATCTCTCCACCCCAGGTCGACGGTCACATGATTTGGAGAGAACTGATTTTGGCAAAAGTACAGATCCCACAACGGATACTTTACACCAAGCTGCCTATAAATAGAGGAACAAGCTCATGCATCAAAAAGTAGAAGATTGATTAAGAGCTGAAACTCTGTCAAAGCGACTGGACGATCCACACTTGAGCGAAAAAGAGCTTTCTACTTAGCTTTGCTAAGCGATTCTGTGTATTTGTTTTTATTGTAATATCCTCTCTGTGAGAGTTATTCATTCTTTCGATACTCAAACAATTTCTGTTTGGAAAGCTAGGAATGGCTTAGTGTTAAAAAATACTTGGGTTTGCTTTAATCTTAGGGGGAGATTAAAGGTGTGCCAGGAGTGGCCTAGAGAATACTTGTAGCCAGAAGTGGCAGGGTTAAAATACTTGTTAGTAATCAGATTCTGATTAGTAGAACCCTTCAAAGGTTTTGAAGGAGAACTGCACGTAGCTCAGTTTGAGTGAACCAGTATAAAACTAAGTGTTCTACTCTTTTGCTTTCTAGCTTACTCGCAAATCTCTTAAGTTATCTCTTCACATACCACGAAAGTGTTTCTTTACACTTTTTATTTACGAAAATATTTTACGTGTGTTCTGACTAAAAATGAGAAAATGCAGTTTCATTGAACTATTGTATTTGAACCACTGGACGATAGCATAGTCTTCGATTTCACAAGGTTCTTGTAAAACTTAAGATACACTATCTTCTTTTTTGCTAAAGGATTTCGAAGAAAATATAAACACACTATTCAACCCCCCTTCTAGTGTGTTTCTCTGTATTTCAGTTGGCATCAGAGCTCGACCTTTTGGGTTGAGTACTTAGCAGTACAGAGGAAGGATCCTAAGAAAGATGGAAAATGAAGGACAAGCTGTGAACAGACCACCACTCTTCAAAGGTGTCAAATATGATTACTGGAAACAAAGAATGATAGCATTCTTTGAATCTAATCATATTGACATGTGGGTCATTGTGGAGATGGGCGAACAAGAATACAACAAGGTGCACAGTCTCAAAAGCGCGAAACAAATGTGGGACACTCTTGCGTTAACGTATGAGGGTTCCACCCAGGTAAAACGTAACAAACTCAGTCTCCTTACTCGTCAATATGAATTGTTTAGTATGGAAGAAAACGAGGACATACAAGGTATGTTTGGACGGTTTCAAACCATACTAAATGAACTTAGAGCACATGGTAAAGATTACAATAACTATGAACATATTGACAAAATTTTGAGAAGTTTGCCTAGGCAATGGAGACCACAGGTTACAGCCTTGAGAGCAACCAAAGGACTGGATGGCATGTCCTTAGAAGAGCTTGTGGGAATCCTTAAGGTGCATGAGCTAGAACTGCAACAAGATGGTGATGGCAAGAAAAGCAAGTCTCTGGCACTCAGTGTCCAGAAGCCAAAGAAAGCATCATCATCCAAAGCCATGCAAGCTGAAGCATCATCAGACGAACAATCTGAAGATGATGACTCAGACGAGGATGATGAGCTATCCTTCATATCCAAGAGAATCCACTCTATGTGGAAGAAGAAAGGTGGATCCATATGGAGAAACCTAAACAAGAAAGGTCTCAAAGAAAGGAAGGAGAAGAGTCCAATCGTATGCTACGAATGCAAAAAGCCCGGACACTTCAAATCAGAATGCCCAGATCTTGACAAGAGCAAGGACAAGAAGAAGAAAATCTTCAACAAACAGAAGGGCAAAAAGGTTCTGATGTCCACATGGGAAGATCTGGACGACGACTCATCATCGAACGATGAAGAGGAAGAGGAAGCACACATATGTCTGATGGCAGATACTACATCAGATTCTTCAGAACCAGAAGAGGAAGATGAGGTAAACTTTAACGATCTAAATTCACTTCAAGAAGCTTATCATGATTTACTTTCAAATTCTTCTATTCTGTCAAAGGCCTACAAAACTTTGAAGAAATCATCCAAATCACTTTCAAGAGAAAAAGAAGATTTAGAAAATAGTCTCAAACAACTTGAAAGTGAAAAGGAAGATTTACAAAAAAAGTTAACAGAGCTCTCAAAAGAACATGAAGCCTTAAATGAGGATAGACGAACTCTCTGGAATGATACTGCTCGAGCCTATAAATCCTATGAGGATTCAAGGACTAGAGAAATGAATCTTTCGATAGAGATTCGAAATCTCAAAGCAAAAAACAAAAGGCTAGTTGAGAAGCTTCTGAAAGTTGAAGCAGATACTTCCTTAAGAGGTCAACCACATGATGTTGTAAAACTTCATGAAGAAATTGACAGCCTAAAGAAGGATCTGTCAAACTTTGTTAAGGGCTCTGACAACCTTAAAATGCTTTTAAAACATGAAGGTTGTAAGAGACCAAATGACAGGTCAGGACATGGATATAAGGGAAAGAAATATATTCATGACGAGGAAATAGATGTTTGCTACTTCTGTGGGAAACCTGGACATATAATGTCCAAATGCAGACACCTGCCTAAGAAGGGAGCGTCCAATGCCCTTCAAACTAACAAAAAAGGACCCAAGTCAATTTGGGTACCTAAGGATAAAATTGTCCCTGTTGCAGACATGCTTAACAGTAGGAAAGAAACTCCAATCATGGTACCTAGACAGTGGGTGCTCACATCACATGACAGGAGAAAGGTGTATGTTCCAAAGCCTCCTACCCAAAGCTGGTGGGACAGTGACTTTTGGAGGGAATCAGAAAGGGATGATAGCTGGCGTAGGTAAGATTGGTATACCACCCTATCCTTGTATTGATAAATTTCTTTATGTTAAAGGTCTTAAACACAATCTACTTAGCATAAGCCAATTATGTGACAGTGGATATGATGTTGCCTTTAACAAAGGTGAATGTACAATCAGAAACTCTGATGGATCCCCTCTCTTTACTGCAAAGAGGCAAGGTAATCTATACAAGATTAAACTTGGGGAATTATCAAGTCAAAATGTATCATGCCTAGTTTCAGTATAAGAAAATCATTGGCTATGGCATAAAAGACTTGGTCATGCAAGCTTGAGGTTAATCTCAAAGCTGAATAGGCACAATCTCGTAAGAGGACTACCAAGTATGTCATACAAAGATTATCTTCTTTGTGAAGCTTGTCAGAAAGGGAAACAAGTGAAAAGTTCTTTTCAAAGTAAAAATATTGTTTCCACTTCTAGACCTCTTGAGCTGTTACATATTGATCTGTTTGGACCCACAAGAACAGCCTCAGTAAGTGGTAAGAGATACAGATTGGTTATAGTGGATGACTATACTAGATGGACATGGGTCATGTTCCTATCCCACAAAGATGAGTCCTTCAAGGCTTTTTATAAATTCTGCAAAAGAGTTCAAAATGAAAAAGGAGTATGCATTACTTCTATCCGAAGTGATCATGGGGGAGAATTCAAAAACAAAAGTTTTCAAAGGTTCTATGAGGATAATGGTATCCTTCACAACTTCTCAACACCCAGAACAACACAACAGAATGGTGTTGTTGAGAGGAAAAATAGGTCACTCCAGGAGATGGCCAAAACCATGTTGAATGACAATTCAACCCCTAAACACTTCTGGGTTGAAGCAGTGAATACTGCCTGTTATTTACAAAACAGAATCTATATAAGGCCGATATTGAAAAAGACTCCATATGAATTGTGGAAGGGAAGAAGACCCAACATATCCTACTTCCATCCATTTGGATGCCAATGTTTCATTCTGAACACTAAGGATAACTTGGGAAAATTTGATTCTAAGTGTGATGAAGGAATATTGCTTGGATATTCTGAAACTTCAAAGGCATACAGAGTTTATAACTCTAGAACCTTAGTTGTTGAAGAAGCTATCCATGTGAAGTTCAATGACAACAAGCCTGATAAGGAATTATCAGAGCTGGACAAATCATTTGCAGATCTCAGATTGGACGATGCAAGTAAGTCATCAGATATGTCCAACCATGATGTCTCAATTGATAAGTCCAATGCACCACTGGACGGTCCAGTAGCAGAACAAAGAGAACCAACTGGACGCAACTGGCAAATGAAGAAACATCATCCAGGGGAGCAAATCATAGGAGATCCAAAAGATAGAGTCAAAACCAGATCTTCACTTCAACGACAGCAAGGTCACACAGCACTCATATCGTAAATAAAACCTAAGACTGTGGATGATGCCTTAGAAGATGAAAGCTGGGTCAAAGCAATGCAAGAAGAACTTGACCAGTTTCAAAAGAACAATGTCTGGAAGCTAGTAGAACTCCCCAATGACAAAGAAGCTGTAGAAGCAAAGTGGGTGTTCAGAAACAAGCTGGACGAAGTAGGTAATGTCGTGAGAAACAAGGCGAGGTTGGTAGCAAAAGGTTACTCACAACAGGAAGGTATATATTATACTGAAACTTATGCTCTTGTTGCACGTCTAGAGGCAATTTGCATTTTACTATCATTTGCAACTCATAGCAATATGAAGCTATATCAAATGGACGTAAAAAGTGCATTCCTCAATGGACTCATAAAGGAAGAAGTCTATGTGGAGCAACCCCCAGGATTTGAAAGTGATGCTTTTTCAAATCATGTTTTCAAACTTAACAAAGCTTTATATGGGTTGAAACAAGCACCTAGAGCTTGGTTTGAAAAACTCAGCTCATTTCTGTCAGAAAATGGTTTTTCAAGAGGAAAAGTAGACACTACATTGTTTCGCAAAGACTACTCTTTTGATTTTATTATTGCACAAATATATGTTGATGATATCATATTTGGTGCCACTAATGAGTCTCTTTGTGAAGAATTTGCCAAACTAATGCAAACAGAGTTTGAGATGAGCATGATGGGTGAGCTAAAATTCTTCCTTGGACTTCAAATCAAACAAACTGAAAAGGGCATATACATACATCAAACTAAGTATGTCAAAGAGCTACTGAAGAAGTACAAGATGGACGATGCAAAACCAATGAAAACTCCTATGCATCCAACAACAATACTTGGACTGGACGATAACTCAAAGAAGGTGGATAACACTCTATACAGAGGAATGGTAGGATCACTCCTATATCTCACAGTATCCAGACCTGACACCATGTTCAGTATATGCTTATGTGGCAGATTTCAATCTAACCCAAGGGAAGTTCATTTAATTGCTGTTAAGAGAATATTCCGATATCTTGCTGGAACCACTAATCTTGGTCTATATTTCAAAAGGCAGAAAGATTTCAGGTTAGTTGGATACTGTGATGCTGATTATGCTGGAGACAGAATTGAAAGAAAAAGCACTAGTGGAGGATGTCACTTCACTGGTGGAAACATAGTCTCCTGGATATGCAAGAAGCAAGGAACCATTGCACTGTCCACTGCTGAAGCAGAGTATATTTTAGCTGCAAAATGTTGTTCTCAAATCTTATGGATCAAACATCAACTTGAGGACAACAACATATATGAGAGTAACATTCCTATCTTCTGTGATAGTAAAGCTGCCATAGATCTCTCTAAGAATCCCATATTGCATTCAAGGGCTAAACATATAGAGATTAAACATCACTTTATAAGAGACCATGTTCAGAAGGGTACTGTGGAACTACACTTTGTAACCACAGATAATCAGCTTGCTGATATATTTACCAAACCCCTTACTGAAGACAAGTTAATCCTTCTGAGGAACAAACCTTGGTATGGACTCTGTAAAGGAATGATTAACATCTACATGGTGCGTCCAATAAAACCTTAGTGTCCAATGGACATGTCGTCCAAAGATCACTAAGTCATGCACGTGCATTGCATATGTTACACTTAAGTCCAACATCTGGACGATGTTTTTAACTTAGCATTTTTTTTAACATTGTTCAAATGGCCAAAACCATTCGTTTCAGAGTAAGTATGAGTTAATGCTCTATGCTGAGTCACCTAACTGTTGGTAACCGTACACAGTTACCCACATTCTTCGCACGCCTCACCGTGGCAGGCTTTATGGCATAACTCCCATTTCAAATATTCAAAAAGCCCAAAACCATTTCACATTCTCCGAACAAAGCCCATATATATAATCTGTCAAATCGTCTCAGAAAAGCTTTACCGTACCTATCTTCTCTGAGCTTATCTTCAACCTTAAGCATTCTCTCTCTCTCAAAAACCCAAAACCCTCTCAGAAAACCTAAAAATCCTAACTTTTCTATAATGTTGAACCCTGCAAGCTCAAACAACTCTGAACTCGACATTCACACCTACCCTGAGACCACAGTTGTGTGTCAAGGTGCTGCGACAGTGCACGTTGAGCACTTCTTCGACATTGAAAAGCTGGAGAAGCTGGGCCTGAACCTGAACGAAAGTCTTCTGAAGTGTGAAATCAGAGGCTACTTCAACAAAAACCAGAAGATATTCCCTGAGTTAATCAGGATCTTCTGGAGGAATGCCAAATTCCAAAGCACAAGGCAGCCCGTGGCCACTGTTCTTGGACGAGAGGTGACTCCGTCCACTGAGTCCATCGCAAAAGTAACTGGTTGCATCAAGGAGCAGAACCAGTACAGAGCAGACTGGGCCAAGCAGTACGGCAATCACGTTGCAAACGTGCTTTGCAAGACCAAATCTGCAGACTCAATGAAGATTGAGTATAAGAACCTGTGTGAGGAAGCGAAAATCTGGCAGCAGGTGTGCAACAAGAGTATCCTGCACAAAGCTGGGTCTAAGGACTCAGTCACGGACTTACACAAGTTTGTGATATTCCACATTATTGAAGGTATCCCCTTCAACCTTCCTCACACCATTTACATCAATATTGTGAGAATGATGAAGACTGTTGGTGGCAATGATGACATCTTCTACGCTGCCCTGCTGAACAAGATCTTTTGGGACCAAAAGGTCTATCAATGCTTCTTTGATGAACTGGATGAAGCTAATTATGAAGCTATCATGAAGAAAGGGCAAATGGTGGCAACACAACAACCATTTGGCGAGTCCAACATAAAGCATATGAAGATTAAGCTGACAGCCAAGGTCCTAAGGGACTTGGATGAAGATAGCATCAACAAGCGACGACATGAACAAAGGAAGATTATCTCCAATGATAATGAGGAGGAGATTGATCTTCTTGGTATTGGCAGGAAGATCAAAAGGTTATAGAGGAACAGGGGAGCAGAAAGGTAACACGTCACATGTCTCAGAAGCATGAGGAAGATGCTGAAAAGGAGAGAAGAACCAAGAAAAGACATGCTGACACCTCCATTGCTCAGTCCCTGGTAGAGAAGCGTCCAAGGACTGATGCATCCAAACTTGCTCAAGCTGAGCAGCGTCCAAAGGCAGCTTCAGTGAAGCCTGCTCCAGAAAAGCCAAAGGTTCAGAAGCTTCAAATACTGGACGACTCTGATGATGATGACCAGATCCCAATTGGTCAAATCAAGAAGAAAGCAGAGGAGAAGGAGGCCCCTCAGCAAAAGAAGCAGAAGATAAAACCTGCTGAACCAACTTCCTTTCCTTCTAACGTGCCTCGACGAGTTAGGACTCAGGCAGCTAGGCCAAGGAGAGTTGCACTTCCACCACCTTCCTCCCAAGACACCGACAACATATCCACCAATGCCCCACTACCAGCTCCATCCAGTGCTCCATCCACATCAATAACCCAGCATCCACATCTTCACTTGCACATGTCCAAGTTTGTGCGTCCAAGGGATGCATGGAGGGATGCCTGGTCCCATAGACCATACCCCCCAAGCAGAAAACCAAAGAAGAAGAAGACAGAGAATGCTTCCCTATTGCATTCCTTACACGGAATGACCAGAATTACTGTAAGAGGCGCGATGTGATCTGGAGGACTCTATAAGAACCTTTGGAGAGGCATCTGACTACTGCCTTAGCACCAGAGTGGACGAGGTATGATTATGCTCATAATCCTTCAGCTGACTATGCTGTAATGCCAGAAGGAGCAATAATCAGCAACCCTTTGCCCACTTAGACGAGAGAAGTGTACCCACACTTGATCCGAATGACTCATCCTTACTCTTGTCCTACCGGAACCCAACAAAGGGTGCGTTCAGCAGCAGCAGAACTGCCTGAACCAGAGGTGGAGGTTGCTTCTCAATTCACAAAGACGGTTGCGGAGCAGAAAGGGAAGGCTCCAAGAAAGAAGAAGGCACCGTCCAAGAAGCCCCCTATTCGCATGTGTAACCCCCCTCTAATAAAACATTTTATTTAAATATATAATTTATATGATACGTAAAAGTTCTAATTTATAAAATTTTCTTATACAATCTATTAAAATTAAAGTATTTCAAAATTTACATCACTAAAATTTATATAAACACTGCTACAAAATAATTCTAAGTACTACAAATATTGTCTACCCAAATATTTCCCATCCTACAGCTCTGGTGATCTCTGCATCTTTTCTTTTCACTATTCTTCATTCACCTGCATTTACACTTCCCTTAGAATCTAGGGACAAAATTTATCGGATCAGGCATTTAATTTCTCATACAATTTAAAACATATACATATCATGTAATAATTAATTATTCACATAAATAAGTAAATGTAGTATGATTTATGCAAATGCAGTTTTGACTCAAATTCATTTTTGACCATGCACCATGGAGACTTCCCCTTTGAGTGTTTAGTAAGAAACTGGCCTACCATTACGTACTGTAATTCAGCTATCAGCCCCTACTAAACGCGAATAAACTAAACAAAATTAGGAGATCAGGATACCTAGGAAGGCCACCACGACCGCAACTCAGTCCAGTTTCCAGCCACATATGGAATTGCCAATATCCTTCACCCCACAGACTATATAATTACAGACTATACAGCCCTGTCTAACTTATTCTGCTCACCCCAAAGATTCAATTCTCATCTGTCAAATCATTCTTCATATGTCAAATCATTACTCATCTGTCAAATCATTTCTCATCTGTCAAATCATTTGTTCATGACTACCGCAGTCCCGGTTAGTTAACATTTATTCTTTCTTTTCTTTTCTTTCTTTTCTTTTTTTTTCTTCTTCTTCATTTTCATGGCTACCACAGTCCCGGTTAGCCAACATCAATTATTTTTCACTTGAATCTTTATAAATCCCCCAAAAAGACTCATGCATATGCAATATGTTAATAATCACAATTAAATAAGTAATTTTAAACAATCACCTACAAAATATAAACATTCAACAATTTCCAACATCATTCACAACACAATCAAGCCAAATCAAGCAATTTCAATCCAACAACAAACCAACCAATCAATTTCAATCCATCACAACACATCATCCAATCAATCAAACATGGTTCCAAACAATTATTTCAAGCTTCTAATATCAATTATATAAAAACCCTAAATCAATTTCATCTTTTCATGGTTCTTGATCAAATCTTGAATCTAAACCTAACAACATGTTTTTCTACATTCCAAATGGTCTAAAATGAAATTAAATGCCATGATCCTTACCTAGAATCCTTAGTTTGATGGAGAAACCTTTGAATCCCTTTTCTCCCTTTCTCCTTTGTCTTCTTGAAATTTTAGGGTTTTTCTCCCAAATATTTCTCTTTGACAGTACTAAATATGAGCTCTCGCTGATACAAGCAAATGATCTCAGAATTTAAAACTTTTTATATCAAATTGAAGCTCTTGAAATATATTTTATAGAAAGGTATCCTACTTCTAAAATAAACATCTAGAAAATTTTATAAAAATTTTCTAAGTCAGTATCCCTGAATTTTGAGTGCTCACTGAACATAGCTCAAAGAAATGTAAATTTCTACCACTTTCCAAACTTGTTTTGAGCTGAACTTTTTACAGTAGAAAGGTAACATCTTTATATTTCTAAAAAATAATCCTTTTCCCCAAATTTCTTTCCCTATTGTTCCCAGTAATTTTTTTTCTAACAGCCTAAGTTTCAGACTCAAAACAGAGCTCAAAAACCCTTGTCCTGTTTCTTTTCCAAATGTTAATTTAGAAATTGGACATGAAATTTTTTGTAATTTATATGTTTAAAAAGCTTGTTTTGTCTAGTTTTTAATGATTCAAAAAAGAAAAATAAAAATTAATTACACAAGTGGGAATTTGAGAAAAACCGAGACATGTTCCCGGGGAAACTCGAAAATCGAACAACCATTTTGGGAGTCATGGATGAACCCCGAGATGAGGTTTTGTCTCCAAGTTGTAAAAATGAAAGTTGTTCCATTTCGTGTCTATTTTCATTCAAAACAAATTTTGTGAAAAACCAACAGTTAGATCTTCTAAAAATAACAAAATCGTGGGGACTGTCCAGAGCTGGACGAACCAACAGCCACTGCCACTTTTATTTTTTTGGGTGAATCTCACATTGAAAACCTTGTCAAACAATTTTAATAAAATTTGGGCATGGTCTCTTCTGTTTTAGGATCCTTCCCAAGTAATTTAGAGAGTCAAAACAAAAGCAATCAATCCATACACACTCACACAGCCACTGCCAGGAGTTTCAACCCATTTCATCAACTTTTCACATTCATGCATTCAAACAAAATACACAAAACAGTCCAGATGAGAGGCATTCATGCTGTGTGTGATTGAGTCCCCTAACTCTCAACCACTCTTAAACTGAAAATAAAGAAGCTTCCCTTACCTTTGGGGTTTACTTTCAGCTGAGAGAGGAAGGGATGAAGAGGAAAAAGAAACTTGGTTGGGATGATGAAGAGATGATACTTTGGCTTGCATACAAAGCTTAAAGCAACTAATAAAAATGGCTTCTTTTGCCCCTTGAGTGCCACGACCAAGCTTGGAAGGAGGAGAGAGAACAGAGCTTCGGGAGGAAGAAATGAAGAATGAAGAAAAATGAGCGAAATTGGAAGCATCACCAACATTTGAACGTTGAAATTTGGGATAATTTTTCAATTTTACTATTGACACCTGTTTTCCTCTCAAGGCACCCCCCTTCTCTTTTTTTTCCCCTTTTTCTACAACTTACGGAGCTTACGTAAAAGTTCCAAAAATCTCACAATAAGACTATGACACATAACAAAACATAGAACTTAAGTTAATTATTATATCAATCAACATAATTTAAATTTAGTTTGCTCTTTCATTATTAATCAATCACTTAATCATACAATTAGGAAAATCACAACGTTACAATTCTCCCCAACAAGAAAATTTTCTAATTAAATCTCTCACATTCATACTTATTGGGTTGTAGTTTTCGGGGTGTTACAGCAGGGATACTGAACTGGCCGTAGAATTAAAGTTGGCCATTAAAGAAAGCCTGGACCCTTGCAAGTCGAAGCAGCGTCCAAATGTACAATGGGTCAATGATGTTTGCATCTGGTCCCCTATTACAAAGTTCCTGCCTCTACCTACTGGAACTCCAGTGCTTGATTTCTAGCCAACCGACTATGATGATCTTGGCAAACTTCTTCAACAGATGTATATACCAAACCAAGCCATTGCCTACCCACCAAACCTTCACATCAGCCGCGCCACAGAAATCAAGTTTGTACCAGACAGGGTGTGTCCTAGACTACCCTTATATGATGCTGGTCGAAAGAAAGGTTACAAGTTCTATGGCATTGAGATACCAAGCAGGGAAGAAAAAGTTGAAGCCCTGCATCAATCCTCTCATACCTGGGGTCACCTGTTTGACAAGACTGGTAAGCTTACATGTCCACTTGGAACTTTCGATTCCATGACCTTTTAGTGCCAGATCTTATGGAACGACTCCCAGAAAGCCTCCTCCTCCGGCAGCTCCAAGAATGATTTCGTTCACCCCCCCTCATGGTCTTGAGGTGCTGCGTCTAGTGAAGACTCATCACTTCACAGACACCTTTGCTTGCTTTCTGACAGATTCAAATGACTACCTGGATTTAATGAAGACATTGCCTATCACTAGAAGCAACAAAGTGTTTGATCTTCGGACATTGGATCGCACAAAGTTTGTGGAGGAACTCCAAACTTTGCATAAGGAGTACAAGGCAGAAGAGGCCAGAGCAGCAAAATAAGCTCGTCTAGAGCAGATGCCTCTTGAGCAAGCCGAGGCTGCAACCATAGAAAAGGAAGATCAGGTTGCCAAGCCGAAAGCTACACAAGCAGAGTTGGATGAAGCATATGCCAAGGTAACAAAGGTGCTAGCTCATCTTGACTTGGACCCATCTGTACCAGTAGACGTGGAGCACTTTGTCGCTTCCCATGAAGAACCCACCGTCCAATCTGGAAGTCCAAGGATGATGGAGAGCCTATTGTTGAAGCATCCAAGCCCATGGAATCAACTGCAGAAAAGCCTCCTGCTAAAGATATAACCAGCTTCCCCATTGTTGATGCGTCTACTGAAGCTCACTCAGGTACACGTCAATTGGTTCCCACAGGATCTTCAACTCCAAGGGGCATCCTTCCCTTACGATTTGCTGAACCTCAAGGGTTCTCAGAAGATCGTGCTCACGAGATTGTGCAACAGGCTCTGAGGCAACAACAACAAGAAATCGATGCAGCTCTTCAAGCATTTCAGCAAAGGCAGCAGGTTGAGGCTGCTCAACATCATTTGCTACTACAGAATGCTATCACTGAACAGTTCATGAGTCTCTCCCAGACGCTTGTGAATCAAATTCAAAATACTGCAGCAAACCTGCTTGGACAAGTTGCTCATGCCATTCCACCAGTCCAACCACAACAACTCCAATAACCAGCACCACCCGTCCAACCACAACCTCCTCAACCAGCACCACCTACCCAAGCACCACTAGAACTACCACCACCACCACCACAAGAACCACCTTCACAGCCATAGGTGACCATGATGGTCAAGTCATTTTTCCATCTTTCAAACCCATTTTTGTTAATGACAAAGGGGGAGAAATTGGAATTTTGATGTCATAGAAGTATATAGCTATATAGCTAACACTCTGTGAATATTTTGGTTGTTTCATCAATACGTTTTTAATACATGAGGTGTTTATATCACATATTCCGCATTGATATCCTTCATATGTTTCTTACACTCTAATATCTGTTATATCTAATATATTCTTGCTGTTTATTATACACTGTTATCAGATGCATAAGAAATGTTGAACTCAGGGGGAGTACTTCATTTCATATATATTAACCCTGTCAACATACACTGGCATAACATAATCATCTCTTATATGCTTTATTGTATTCATATATGATTATGTGCCTGTTAACATCAAAATTTAACATTATTTGTCATTGTCAAAAAGGGGGAGATTGTTAAGTTCTAAGACTTTGGACGATGTCCAACCCCTCAAATTTCGGTTTTGATGATAACAAATAAAGGATAAATTTTGAAGTATCTAATGGTCTTGTTTGAGTGTTATAGGATCTATGTCGTCCAATGCCGCAATGGTATTGTAATTCCCAAACTTAGACTTTATATTTCGATAAGCAATGCGTCCAAATATGTTTTGTAAAGTACAACATCCAACGTCCAATGTTTCTGCGAAGCAAGCGTCCAATGCCTATATAACCTACACTCTTTTTTCTATCTTAAAAGTTATATAATGTGACAATACATTTTCAATGATGATTCTCTGGAATGTTCGATTATTCCCTCTCATTCTAACATGACATTCTATTTGAATTTTCAAAAAGTATTGTACAGGGACAGAAAAGCATTTCTCTGTAGGAAAAGTACAAGTAGCGGAGGCGCTACATGTACGGTTGTCTCCTCTATCTCTCCACCCCAGGCCGATGGTCACATGATTTGGAGAGAACCGATTTTGGCAAAAGTACAGATCCCACAACGGATACTTTACACCAAGCTGCCTATAAATAGAGGAACAAGCTCATGCATCAAAAAGTAGAAGATTGATTAAGAGCTGAAACTCTGTCAAAGCGACTGGACGATCCACACTTGAGCGAAAAAGAGCTTTCTACTTAGCTTTGCTAAGCGATTCTGTGTATTCATTTTTATTGTAATATCCTCTCTGTGAGAGTTACTCATTCTTTTGATACTCAAACAATTTCTGTTTGGAAAGCCAGGAGTGGCTTAGTGTTAAAAAATACTTGGGTTTGCTTTAATCTCAGGGGGAGATTAAAGGTGTGCCAGGAGTGGCCTAGAGAATACTTGTAGCCAGAAGTGGCAGGGTTAAAATACTTGTTAGTAATCAGATTCTGATTAGTAGAACCCTTCAAAGTTTTTGAAGGAGAACTGGACGTAGCTCAGCTTGAGTGAACCAGTATAAAACTAAGTGTTCTACTCTTTTCCTTTCTAGCTTACTCGCAAATCTCTTAAGTTATCTCTTCACATACCACGAAAGTGTTTCTTTAAACTTTTTATTTACGAAAATATTTTACGTGTGTTCTAACTAAAAATGAGAAAATGCAGTTTCATTGAACTGTTGTATTTGAACCACTGGACGATAGCATAGTCTTCGGTTTCACAAGGTTCTTGTAAAACTTAAGCTACACTATCTTCTTTTTTGCTAAAGGATTTCGAAGAAAATATAACCACACTATTCAACCACCCTTCTATTATGTTTCTCTGTATTTCATTATTTTTACTTAGAAATCAAATAAATATTTTTATATAATTTTATAAATAAATATTTTGTTGAATAATATTTATATACTAAAGTTGAAAGTCTTATACTAAAATTTAATTTAAATCTAATTAGATAATATATTTATTACAAAATAATATTTTGATTCTGTGTTTAATAACAACATAAATGAAAATTTTGTTGATTTACATTTATATAATAATGTGATTTTTTTAACATAAATATATAACAAATTATTTTATTAAATATATTTTATTACAAAATAGTTTTAAATTACTTCAACAATAATATCAGAAATTAAATTTGTGTTAATATTTTTTTATTATAAAGACCACAAGTATGCGACAATCACGCTTGAGTCAAGTAGTACCATTATGATACATCAATAGTAATTAAGTCCTCACCATAGACCCTAGGGCCTTCCCCTATTTGAACCTGCCCTAGAGGTGTCTAAGTGTGGCATAAAATAAGACCTCATCATAACCAAGTGTGTGACAAGTTAGAGAATTTGAAACTAAATAAACATGAGTGCTTGAATTGGTTTTGTGTAAAGACATGTCTTAATTTCGAAACTGGTATTGATGTAGAATGAATTAGCCAAAACCCTTTGTTAGTCTGGTAGTTCTTGATATTAATTTTCAAATCCAATTGGTCTCACATCATTTATATTTTTCCAAAAAAATTTAGTAAATTTACTATTAAATCTGGTTGGGTGAGTCTATAAGGCAAGACAAATTTGGTGTTCCCATTGTATGTATCATTTTAGGACTCGAAAGACTTGAGAAATGGTCACTAGTTATCCTCCCCTAATTTAACATGGGTTAAAATGGCTAATCCTTACGTAGAACCAACATTAAGTCATGCACAATTATTCTTGAAACCGGTGCATGAGATGTTGAATTGTATTAGTTGCATGAGACTTGTACTATTTGCATTGGCTAGAACACTATGGTTTGAATTAGCTAAAATCCTTTTGTGGGCTTAAAGACTTGTGTGTCCCCTTTAAAATGCCACTGGTTTCATGCCATTCCTAGTTTAGTGTAAATTGTGGTTATTTAATTACTACAACATCATTTGTATGCTTGAAATCTTTGTACTACTATTATTTTTGTGTGCAATTGCCTAAAATTATTTCAATTAGTTTTACTTGAATATTTTAAATTAGACTAAAAATAATTTGCTTTTCACACTTAAGTACAAAAATTCATTTATATATAAAAGGCAAGTAAATTATTAAAATGCCCTTAATTTCCAAATGATATTAAATAAACTTTGGAATTTTATATTAAATAAAATAAATTCTAAAAAGTTTATTTTATGCTTAGTAATCAATTTCAAGTCCTTAGAAATTTTTGAAAAAAATTTCAAAACCATTTTTGAACCAAAAACAATTAAACTTTTATTTAGATCTTTTAGAAAATAAGGAACTTAAGCTAAAAATATTCTCTATTTCACAGCTAGATTGAAAAGAAAATTTAGACATTTAAATTGTTTTTTGTTGAAAATAAGCCAAATACCATTTTGAAGTTCTGAAAGTCTATTTTCCAAAATGTAACACCCCTACTTTTAGTTATTGAACTGCTTTTTTTTATTTATTCAGTATTTTATTTTGGAGAATCATATGGAAATCTGACAATTTTGATCCCCATGATTACGTTCAAATTAATGAGTTTTATTTAATTTATGTTTTTAATATTTTATCCAGACCGAGACTCGAGAAACATTAAAATGACTAATTCATCCCTGCTTAGCCACATAATAGGATGAAATGGTAAAAATAGTTAAAGAGGTTTAAAAATTATTTTTAAGTCATAAATATGCTTGAAATAATTTATAATAATTTTAAAGATTTTCTGGAAATTGAAAATTATTTTTCTAAAAAGACGAAAATGCCTTCAAGACACAATAGAAAGCCAGACAATGTTTTAAGGCCAAAAATATTTTGAAAAATTTTATTGAGTCTATTTTATTTTAAAATATTTTATTTCAGAGGAAAAAAATTAAAAATATTGAAATTTTCAGTTATTTAGCAACAATTTGATTTATTAGCTAATTTTTTTTTATATAAATTTGTAGAAAGCAAACCTCACAGTTGGACGAGGACATCCCAACAACGTTGGCACCCCCACGCCAACTAATCATTGGAAGCAAACCACATTTTATTAAAAGAAAGAAGAAAGAAAACCAACATAAAGCATGGGGGGACTAGACCAAAACCCATGAGAACAATCAGCAAAAGCGAAAAAAAGGCAATCCACAATGATTGCGAGCAAAACTATCCCTAATAAACAAGGGAATATAATCCCACCAGGTTATATCAACCCTATGATCTACCCCATAATTGGCTAGTCTGTCTGCACATTGATTACCTTCTCTATAAATATGAGAATACAAAAAATGCATTTGAGAGCATAATTTGAGACAACTGTAATTTGAGACAAAAAATGCAAAGCCAATTACATTAATAAGCCCCTGTAAGTAGTGAAGGAAGAAAACAATAAACAGTAGAGCCAAATACCTATCACACTGCAATTAGAATTTAACATGAAGCTATTTGACAACAAACTGAAATGTTTAATACAACGATACAATACAGAAAGAAAATGAAAATTCCCTACTCTTTAGAAGTCCTTTGAACATTGTCCTCCACCCTTAACTTCCCATAAGGTGTCTTCTTGAAATTAGCCTCAATCCTGACATGCCCAACCCCAACATTGGCAATAGTAGCCATTCCAATCCTGAACTTCCTTGTCTTGTGAACATGAACATTGCAGCTCCCAACATTGCCAACTATTTTTCTTTTGCAGTTTCCCTCAGATATTCGTTAGAAACCAGTTCATGATCCTAACAGAGAACAATAGATGCCTTCATCTTCCCATAAGATTTTTTCAACCTCATAGCATCCTCCTCTATCCTACTCAACAACTCTTCCAACACAAGATCATAGTAATAGCATTCTCCTTCCAAGGATTCCTCTTGGCCAGAATTTGAAGTTGAAGCTTCATTTATAGACAGACGCTGGCATTTCAATAGAACAATGTTCATCCTCTTGGACCTCTCCTTGGAGACTTGTTCATTGTGATTCCAAAATCTCTTCTCAACACTGCCTTATATGCATTGCTCATCATTTCTCACTTTAAGAAAAGAGAATAACATAACAAGTGTACTTGTGTGGGACTGGTCTAAACATATATAGATGCATGAGCACAGTGGAGTACCTCCTACAAATTCAATTTGAAGGGCCTCTTAGATGTCTGTAGCGAGTTTATATACATAGAATTTTTTTTAAAACAAAAATTTATAGTTTCGTGTTCTATTTTCTAACGTAATTTCTATCTTCCACTTGAATATATAGAGCTGCAAAACTATTGTACTTTAGGCCTTATCCTTGTGATGCATAACACTATATAATTCCATTTAAAATAAAAGTAGTGATATGAACACAATTTTTAACACACTTTCTTTGTTAAAATTTAGTCTTAATTGCACTTTTAATCTCTCAAGTTTGATATATGTGTAATTTGAGTCCCTATATTTTAAAATGAGTTAATTGGGTCCTAAAGTTCACTCAATTTTACAATCAAATCCATCTGTCATTCTTTAGTTAAAAATTTAATGAAATTTGTTTATGTGTCATTGGATATTAATGTGGCAGTTGACGTGTTATGATGAGGTGACTTGTGAAAGTAAGAGAAAAAATTCATGAATTTTGCAATGAGTGCAAATCAAACCCCTTACCCCTTGCTCCAAAACACAACACTAAACTGCTAAGCAAACATTATTCATTAGTATATTATAATTTTTGCTTATATATTATTGAAGCATGTTGGGTTTTGGAGTATGGTGTAATGGGTTTGATCCTCACTTGTTGCAAAATTTATGGAATTTTCATCTTTTGCATGCCACATCATTATGACACATCAGTTGCCATGTCAACATCCAATGCCACATAAGTAAATTTTGTTAAGTTTTTAACATAAGACCGATGGAAGGAATCAATTGTAACATTGAGTAAACTTTAAGTTAGCTAATCTTAAAATACAGGGATCCAAATTGCATGTATGCTAAAGTCGGGGAATAAAAAATGCAATTAAGCCTAGAATTTATTGAAAATTACACATCATGAGAGATTTGTTAAATATGAAGTGAGATTTACAAAATTGTCTGATTTTCAATAAATTTCAACTAATAAAAATGTGCTCAAAAGAGTGTTAGAGAGTGTATTCCTAGCATCTTTTACATTCCTCTTTAAATGATCATGTTTACTTGAATATAAGAGAAATTATTAGATAGTTTAAAATTATTATAATCCTCATTAATCTCTATATACAATGGACTGTAACTTTTTTTTTGGTAATTAAATTTTTTAAATATGCATCATGTAAAAATTAATTGAAATCGTAAACACGTGGAATTATGAAACCGCATGGAATGTAATTTTTTTTGGTAACTAAAAAATTTAAATAAGTATCATATAAAAGTTAATTGAAATCATAAACACATGGGATTATGAAACCACATGGACTGTAATTATTTTTTTGGTAATTAAAAATTTTAAATATATATCATAAAAAAATTAATTGAAATCGTAAACAAATGGGATTATGAAACCACCTAATAATTTCCCTAAGACAGTGAAATATACCAATATCATGGTCATGTAATAGGTTTCTTATAGGCTCCTCGAAGAGGCACTCAACTAATTGCTACTATTGAGCTTTGGAGTTGGAGAAAATAATTGATGTATAGTACTTCAGAACTGTTCCTATGAGATTCAAGCAAAATAATGTGTGGTACACAATGCTTATAATAAAGACAATCATTTGTGTTCCTTAACCAAGTGGTCCAGGATTCGAATCCTGGTAATGTCACTTTGGGTATGAAATAAATCATGTTGGGAGGGAAATACCCTCCTTAGTGTGCGCTCATGGTCTGGAGACAATCATTTGTAAAAAGAACTCACTATCAGTACCAACATTTATCATATGCTCACGCAAAAAAGAAAATTGACGAACAAAACCTGGGCCTATTACTAAATAGGTTATAAGCCTAATCCGCTGTTATTTTGGATCATACAATTGGGCTGGACATCGAAGTTAACAATTAGGCTTTTCTATATCCACTTCTCTCTTTTGCTAATTACACTCTCATTTGTTTTTCTTCTTCTAATTGTTATTATCATATATACCTTTTATACCCATAACATATATAATTATTATTCCGGAATGTACTTTCCAGAATACTATTTTGTGTTCTAGAAAGTACTTTCCGGAATGTTAAAAAATAAAACTATGTTCCGGAATGTACGTTCTAGAATACTATTTTGTGTTCTGGAAAGTAATTTTCCAAAATGTTAAAAAATAAAACTATGTTCCAGATTATACTTTCCGGAATATTGTTTTGTGTTCCAGAAAGTACTTCTGGAATGTAAAACATAAAGTTGTATTCTAGAAATTACTTTCCGGAATACTGTTTTATGTTCTGGAAAGTAGTTTTTGGAATGTTAAGAATAATATATGGAAAAATTCAAGTACAACATTAAGACCATTAAAAACACCATATAAAGGGAAAAATGTACAATAGTGAACAATTGAAGTGGAGAAAACATATAATTGATATTGGTCATTCAATCTGGACTACTCTAAGAGACATTCCATTGCAACAACTTAAATAAACATACTGAGATTGAGCAAGGGAGGAGTAAAGGAAAGTAGTTGGGAGCATAAACATACTTCATTAAAGTTTGGAGCATGAAAAAACCCTAATGCTAAAGCAGGAGATTGGGCAAGGAATGAGTAAAGGAAGACCAGAGCAAGAGATTGGAGTGGGTGAAGGGAGTGAAAGAGAGGGGGTGTTATTGCTATGAAACAGGGAGTGTGTTGTTGCGCTGAAAAAGGGAGTGTGCGAGGGAGAGGTTATTTAAGTAATTTAATTTTAAAAAGGGAAAGAGGAGTGTACTTAGCAAAAAAAGGAAGTGGAAATAGCAAGAGCCTAACAATTACATTAAATTTTACAATCCTCTATGGTCAAGTTTAGCCAATTGATTCCTGCACTCCATGAATTGTTTCCTGCACCTTTGTAATTTCTAATATTCCAACATTTTCCTTTCCATTTTATAAGTTTAGAGGTCGTTCTCCTCTACGTGTCCGAGGTAAGTTTTTTTCTTTCTAGGTATTTGGTTATTTTCTGGAATACCTAATTTATAACAAATAAATATTGGTGAACCTTTATGGATTCATAAATTTGGAATTAGTGTTTGTTAATTCCAATTACTCAATCCGAAATTAACAAAAACTAATTCCAAATTTACAAATCCAGAAAGGTTCACCATTATTTATGTGTTACAGCTAGCTCCAAAACTTCATGTCTATCTAGGGCTAACCTAACACTAAGTGAGACCTAAAGCAAATTTTGAGAAAGAATTTTTCTACTTTAAATAAGAGAGTTGTATGTTGGGCCTTTTTGCCAACGTATGTGTGGCCTTTTTTGCTTGAAAAAACTAATAACAAATAATTTTTTATTAGTGGGCTTAAAGCTTGAGCTTTATTTGCTTTACCCTTGGGTTAACCCTGTGATACTATCCTTAGTTAGAAAATTGAGGAGCCTTTAGAAGATAACAAAAAAATGAAAGAAGGAAAGAAAGATCCATTATCCTGTTCTTGTTTTATTTTCTCCCAAGCTGAATAGGTTGCTAGTTTTGGTTTGAGAGTATTGTGGTTGTGAAAGAACTTAGAGAGACTACTATATAAAGAATACTACTTTTGGGTGTTTACCATAGTGTGTGGCTATCTTTGTTGTTGTTGAGAAAGCCTACAAAAGTTGCTTAAAAAAAATACTAGTTTGGGGTTAAAGTAGTGGAAAAATCTAACCTAGCGTAGGAATTAAATATAACCCAACGATTGTTTAGGTGGACTAGGATAAAATCCTTGTGTCCTTTTTTTTATTGTTTTTTTTTTTTTTGTATTCATAAGATCATATTCATGCTTTAAACATGTTTTCACAACTTATGCATTTATAGTTTGATATTAAAAAATAACCAACAACTTTGCTAATACATAAATAAGTTAGCAAGTTGATGGTGTACCTTCTTAGTTCATTTTACTGCTCTACAACTATTGCTTGTTGCAAGGGAGTCACAAATGCACTTTAATGGTATGACCTCTAAAATCTTGTAGCAAAATAAGGGATTTTCAATTTCCTTTTCCATCCTTTTTAATGCATTTATGAAATGATTATAGTAGTTAATTGCTTTATGACAACAACTTGCTAAGTCACTTTGGTAGCCATATCTCATAGTTTGAGTTGTCACCATCAAGATATCCATTTTAGATGGGGCATACATCTAGCTATAAGTTCCTAACATTGTAAACTGATCATAACTCATTAAGGAAAATAGATATACACTAGCACATAGTCTACCATACGATAATCGTTTCCTTGTAGAAATAATAACACTAAGCATAAACAAAAGACGCAACGAACATATTCTCTATAGGTTTATTCCTAAAAGATATGATCAACTATGATAGCATAAAATGTAAAGTCCTGTCATGCCACGTCATATTGGACTAACTAAATGTACACACAAAAATAATTCAATTTTAAAGAATGGTTATTTAGTTTCATTATGAAGTTGCATACACACACACTCACACACTATTGAGGAGTGACGAGTAAGATGAGTATTTGAATAAGAGGATTGGCTTGACTATAGAAGGTACCTACAAATATATTTGTCGGATGCGATCTTGGGGGGAGATAAGGTGTTGAGCTGTGAGACTTTTGGGCATGAGAGAATCACATAATCGGCTTGACGTCCCTGACTAAGTGAATTGAAGTGGATCAGAAGGTCACTAGAATGGGGGTTGAAAAGTGACACTTAACCGAGTATGGCTTTTCTACAAAAGAACACTTAGCTTTTGAAGTTTTGGATATGTCCAAAGGACAACTTCAAGAAGCTTTATTGAGAGAAATCGATATCCTTTGACAGTATTTTGTATAAAATAGATTTTCAATAATAATCATACAAAAATACTTTCATATACTGCTTCAAAAGCTACTCTTAAAATATCATATTCAGGGTAGGTAGAATTTGTTTTATCAATTAAGAACAATAAGTAGATGTATGCTTTTGGACTTTTTAAAACAGTTTGAGTAGCTTAGAAAGATTTTATATCAAAGATATAACAGTTAAAAATCAAGCTACTCGATATAAAGATACATAAACACACAAATCAGAAGCAGTAAGAAGGATAAAAGCATATAGAGGAATTTATCCTGCTTTACCCCACCTGGGCTACGTCCAGTCCCTACAACTATAGGCTTTCCACTAATACAAACTCCAACCTGGTATTCTTTCTTTTTTGAAGCCTCTCTAGGCTCCTACACCTCAGTATTCTCTATGTAACACCCCGAAAATTACAACCCAATAAGTATGAACGTGAGAGATTTAATTAGAAAATTTTCTTGTTGGGGAGAATTGTAACACTGTGATTTTTCATAATGTATAATAAGTTATTTAATTAATAATGTAAGAGGAAATTAAATTTAAATTCATGATATGTATAAAAGAATTTAATAAATAGATTGTTTTGTTATGTGCCAGTATTATTGTGAAAATTTTGGAACTTTTATGTGTGTTTCGTAAGTTCCGTGAGTTGTAAAAAATAAAATAAATAAAAAAGAGAGAAGGGGGTGCCTTGAGAGGAAAACAGGTGTCAATAGTAAAATTGCAAAATTATTCCAAATTTCAACGTTCATTTTTCTTCATTCTTCATTTCTTCCTCCCGAAGCTCTGTTCTCTCTCCTCCTTCCAAGCTTGGCCGTGGCACTTAAGGGGCAAAAGAAGCCATTTTTATTGGTTGCTTTAAGCTTTGTATGCAAGCCAAAGTATCATCTCTTCATCATCCCAACCAAGTTTCCTTTTCCTCTTCATCCCTTCCTCTCTCAGCTGGAAGTAAACCCCAAAGGTAAGGGAAGCTTCTTTATTTTCAATTTAAGTGTGGTTGAGAGTTAGGGGACTCAATCACACACAACATGAATGCCTCTCATCTGGACTGTTGTGTGTATCTCATCTTGAATGTGAAAAGTTGATGAAATGGGTTGAAACTCCTGGAAGTGGCTGTGTGAGTGTGTATGGATTGATTGCTTTTGTTTTGACTCTCTAAATTACTTGGGAAGGATCCTAAAACAAAGGAGACCATGCCCAAATTTTATAAAAAATGTTTGACAAGGTTTTCAATGTGAAATTCACCCCAAAAATAACTGTGGCAATGGCTGTTGGTTCGTCCAGCTCTGGACATCCCCCACAATTTTGTGATTTTTAGAAGATCTAACCGTTGGTTTTTCATAAAATTTGTTTCGAATGAAAATAGACACGAAATTCAACAACTTTCATTTTTACAACTTGGACAGAAAACCTAATGTCGGGGTTCATCCATGGCTCTCAAAATGGTTGTTCTGTTTTCGAGTTTCCCCTGGAACATGTCTCGGTTTTTCTCAAATTCCCACTTGTGTGCTTAATGTTTCTTTTTTGTTTTTGAACCATTAAAAACTAGACAAAACAATATTTTTAAACATATAAATTAAAAAAATGTTCATGTCCAATTTCAAAATTAAATTTTTGAAAAGAAACAGGGCAAGGGTTTTTGAGCTCTGTTTTGAGTCTGAAACTTAGGCTGTTAGAAACAAATTTACTGGGAACAATAGGGAAAGAATTTGGGGGAAAAGGTTATCTTTTTAGAAAGATACAGATGTTACCTTTCTATTGTAAAAATTTTAGCTCAAAACAAGTTTTGGAAGTGGGAGAAATTTACATTTCTTTGAGCTATGTTCAGTGAGCACTCAAAATTCAGGGCTGCTGACTTAGAAAATACCCTTAATCTTCCTATAAAATTCTCAACGTATCCCTACATGTGAAATGACTGTTTTGCCGTTGGTTATTTGAAAATTTCCACGTGGTACCCCTTGTTTCTAGCCATGGCCGAATGGCCCTCATTGAATTCCAACAACATTTCAACAAATTCAACCCAACAATTCCAATCAACAACAAATCAAACCAAGTCTCAATCAAGCTCAAATACATCAACCAAAGTTCAGTCCATCACACATATCATAAAATCAACCAAACATTTGTTTCAATCATTTATTTTAAGCTTCAAACATCAAATCATATAAAATGACCAATGTATGGGTAATTACTATTTTACCCTGATACTTTTCTATTATTTCCGAAAATGCCCTTGATCTTCCTTTAAAATTCCCAATGTATCCCTACATTTGAAATGACTGTTTTGAACTTGGTTACATGGTACCCCTGTTTCTAGCCATGGCCGAATGACCCTCATTCAATTCCAACAACATTTCAACAAATTCAACCCAACAATTCCAATCAATAACAAATCAAACCAGGTCTCAATCAAGCTCAAATACATCGACCAAAGTTCAATCCGTCACACATATCATAAAATCAACCAAACATTTGTTTCAATCATTTATTTTAACCTTCAAACATCAAAACATATAAAATGCCCGATGTATGGGTAATTACTATTTTACCCTTATACTTTTCTATTATTTCCGAAAAAGCCCTTGATCTTCCTATAAAATTCCCAATGTATCCCTACAAGTGAAATGATTGTTTTTTGGTTGGTTATTTGAAAATTTCCACATGGTACCGCTTGTTTCTAGCCATGGCCGAATGGCCCTCATTCAATTCCAACAACATTTCAACAAATTCAACCCAACAATTCCAATCAATAACAAATCAAACCAAGTCTCAATCAAGCTCAAATACATCAACCAAAGTTCAATCCATCACACATATCATAAAATAAACCAAAATTTTGTTTCAATTTTTTATTTTAAGCTTCAAACATCAAAACATATAAAATGCCCGATGTATGGGTAATTACTATTTTACCCTTATACTTTTCTATTATTCTTTGAAAAGGCCCTTGATCTTCCTATAAAATTCCAAATGTATCCCTACATGTGAAATGACTGTTTTGCCCTTGGTTATTTGAAAATTTCCACATGGTACCCCTTGTTTCTAGCCATGGCCGAATAGCCCTCATTCAATTCCAACAACATTTAAACAAATTCAACACAACAATTCCAATCAATAACAAATCAAACCAGGTCTCAATCAAGCTCAAATACATCGACCAAAGTTCAATCCGTCACACATATCATAAAATCAACCAAACATTTGTTCCAATCATTTATTTTAAGCTTCAAACATCAAAACATATAAAATGCCCGATGTATGGGTAATTACTATTTTACCCTTATACTTTTCTATTATTTCCGAACAAGCCCTTGATCTTCCTATAAAATTCCCAATGTATCCCTACATGTGAAATGACTGTTTTGCCCTTAGTTATTTGAAAATTTCCACATGGTACCCCTTGTTTATAGCCAGGGCCGAATGGCCCTCATTCAATTCCAACAACATTTCAACAAATTCAACCCAACAATTCCAATCAATAACAAATCAAACCAAGTCTCAATCAAGCTCAAGTACATCAACCAAAGTTCAGTCCATCACACATATCATAAAATCAACCAAACATTTGTTTCAATCATTTATTTTAAGCTTCAAACATCAAAACATATGAAATGCCCGATTTATGGGTAATTACTATTTTTACCCTTATACTTTTCTATTATTTCCGAAAATGCCCTTGATCTTCCTATAAAATTCCCAACTTAGCCCTACATGTGAAATGACTGTTTTGCCCTTGGTTATTTGAAAATTTTCACATAGTACCGCTTGTTTCTAGCCATGGCCGAATGGCCCTCATTCAATTCCAACAACATGTCAACAAAGTCAACCCAACAATTCCAATCAATAACAAATCAAACCAAGTCTCAATCAAGCTCAAATACATCAACGAAAGTTCAATCCATCACACATATCATAAAATAAACCAAACATTTGTTTCAATCTTTTATTTTAAGCTTCAAACATCAAAACATATAAAATGCCCGATGTATGGGTAATTACAATTTTACCCTTATACTTTTCTATTATTTTCGAAAATGCCCTTGATCTTCCTATAAAATTCCCAATGTATCCCTACATGTGAAATGACTGTTTTGGCATTGGTTATTTGAAAATTTTCACATAGTACCCCTTGTTTCTAGCCATGGTGAATGACCCTCATTCAATTCCAACAACATGTCAACAAATTCAACCCAACAATTCCAATCAATAACAAATCAAACCAAGTCTCAATCAAGCTCAAATGCATCAACCAAAGTTCAATCCGTCACACATATCATAAAATTAACCAAACATTTGTTTCAATCATTTATTTTAAGCTTCAAACATCAAAACATGTAAAATGCCCGATGTATGGATAATTACTTTTTTACCCTTATACTTTTCTATTATTTCCAAAAATGCCCTTGATCTTCCTATAAAATTCCCAATGTATCCCTACGTGTGAAATGACTGTTTTGGCATTGGTTATTTGAAAATTTTCACATAGTACCCCTTGTTTCTAGCCATGGCCGAATGGCCCTCATTCAATTCCAACAACATGTCAACAAAGTCAACCCAACAATTCCAATCAATAACAAATCAAACCAAGTCTCAATCAAGCTTAAATACATCAACCAAAGTTCAATCCATCACACATATCATAAAATCAACCAAACATTTGTTTCAATAATTTATTTTATGCTTCAAACATCAAAACATATAAAATGTCCGATGTATGGGTAATTACTATTTTACCCTTATACTTTTCTATTATTTCCAATAATGCCCTTGATCTTCTGATAAAATTCCCAATGTATCCCTACATGTGAAATGAATGTTTTGCCCTTGGTTATTTGAAAATTTCCACTTGGTACCCCTTGTTTCTAGCCATGGCCGAATGGCCGTCATTCAATTCCAACAACATTTCAACAAATTCAACCCAACAATTCCAATCAATAACAAATAAAACCAAGTCTCAATCAAGCTCAAATACATCAACCAAAGTTCAATCCATCACACATATCATAAAATCAACCAAACATTTATTTCAATCATTTATTTTAAGCTTCAAACATCAAAACATATAAAATGCCCGATGTATGGGTAATTACTATTTTACCCTTACACTTTTCTATTATTTCTGATAATGCCCTTGATCTTCCTATAAAATTCCCAACGTATCCCTACATGTGAAATGACAGTTTTGCCCTTGGTTATTTGAAAATTTGCCACACAGTACCCCTTATTTCTAGCCATTGCCGAATGACCCTCATTCAATTCCAACAACATTTCGACAAATTCAACCCAACAATTCCAATCAACAACAAATCAAACCAAGTCTCAATCAAGCTCAAATACATCAACGAAAGTTCAATCCATCACACATATCATAAAATAAACCAAACATTTGTTTCAATCTTTTATTTTAAGCTTCAAACATCAAAACATATAAAATGCCCGATGTATGGGTAATTACTATTTTACCCTTATACTTTTCTATTATTTTCGAAAATGCCCTTGATCTTCCTATAAAATTCTCAATGTATCCCTACATGTGAAATGACTGTTTTGGCATTGGTTATTTGAAAATTTTCACATAGTACCCCTTGTTTCTAGCCATGGTGAATGACCCTCATTCAATTCCAACAACATGTCAACAAATTCAACCCAACAATTCCAATCAATAACAAATCAAACCAAGTCTCAATCAAGCTCAAATGCATCAACCAAAGTTCAATCCGTCACACATATCATAAAATTAACCAAACATTTGTTTCAATCATTTATTTTAAGCTTCAAACATCAAAACATGTAAAATGCCCGATGTATGGATAATTACTTTTTTACCCTTATACTTTTCTATTATTTCCAAAAATGCCCTTGATCTTCCTATAAAATTCCCAATGTATCCCTACGTGTGAAATGACTGTTTTGGCATTGGTTATTTGAAAATTTTCACATAGTACCCCTTGTTTCTAGCCATGGCCGAATGGCCCTCATTCAATTCCAACAACATGTCAACAAAGTCAACCCAACAATTCCAATCAATAACAAATCAAACCAAGTCTCAATCAAGCTTAAATACATCAACCAAAGTTCAATCCATCACACATATCATAAAATCAACCAAACATTTGTTTCAATAATTTATTTTATGCTTCAAACATCAAAACATATAAAATGTCCGATGTATGGGTAATTACTATTTTACCCTTATACTTTTCTATTATTTCCAATAATGCCCTTGATCTTCTGATAAAATTCCCAATGTATCCCTACATGTGAAATGAATGTTTTGCCCTTGGTTATTTGAAAATTTCCACTTGGTACCCCTTGTTTCTAGCCATGGCCGAATGGCCGTCATTCAATTCCAACAACATTTCAACAAATTCAACCCAACAATTCCAATCAATAACAAATAAAACCAAGTCTCAATCAAGCTCAAATACATCAACCAAAGTTCAATCCATCACACATATCATAAAATCAACCAAACATTTATTTCAATCATTTATTTTAAGCTTCAAACATCAAAACATATAAAATGCCCGATGTATGGGTAATTACTATTTTACCCTTACACTTTTCTATTATTTCTGATAATGCCCTTGATCTTCCTATAAAATTCCCAACGTATCCCTACATGTGAAATGACAGTTTTGCCCTTGGTTATTTGAAAATTTGCCACACAGTACCCCTTATTTCTAGCCATTGCCGAATGACCCTCATTCAATTCCAACAACATTTCGACAAATTCAACCCAACAATTCCAATCAACAACAAATCAAACCAAGTCTCAATCAAGCTCAAATACATCAACGAAAGTTCAATCCATCACACATATCATAAAATAAACCAAACATTTGTTTCAATCTTTTATTTTAAGCTTCAAACATCAAAACATATAAAATGCCCGATGTATGGGTAATTACTATTTTACCCTTATACTTTTCTATTATTTTCGAAAATGCCCTTGATCTTCCTATAAAATTCCCAATGTATCCCTACATGTGAAATGACTGTTTTGGCATTGGTTATTTGAAAATTTTCACATAGTACCCCTTGTTTCTAACCATGGTGAATGACCCTCATTCAATTCCAACAACATGTCAACAAATTCAACCCAACAATTCCAATCAATAACAAATCAAACCAAGTCTCAATCAAGCTTAAATACATCAACCAAAGTTCAATCCATCACACATATCATAAAATCAACCAAACATTTGTTTCAATAATTTATTTTAAGCTTCAAACATCAAAACATATAAAATGCCCGATGTATGGGTAATTACTATTTTACCCTTATACTTTTCTATTATTTCCAATAATGCCCTTGATCTTCCGATAAAATTCCCAATGTATCCCTACATGTGAAATGACTGCTTTGCCCTTGGTTATTTAAAAATTTCCACATGGTACCCCTTGTTTCTAGCCATGGCCGAATGGCCGTCATTCAATTCCAACAACATTTCAACAAATTCAACCCAACAATTCCAATCAATAACAAATAAAACCAAGTCTCAATCAAGCTCAAATACATCAACCAAAGTTCAATCCATCACACATATCATAAAATCAACCAAACATTTATTTCAATCATTTATATTAAGCTTCAAACATCAAAACATATAAAATGCCCGATGTATTGGTAATTACTATTTTACCCTTACACTTTTCTATTATTTCTGATAATGCCCTTGATCTTCCTATAAAATTTCCAACGTATCCCTACATGTGAAATGACAAATTTGCCCTTGGTTATTTGAAATTTGCCACAAAGTACCCCTTATTTCTAGCCATGGCCTAATGACCCTCATTCAATTCCAACAACATTTCGACAAATTCAACCCAACAATTCCAATCAATAACAAATCAAACCAAGTCTCAATCAAGCTCAAATACATCAACGAAAGTTCAATCCATCACACATCATAAAATCAACCAAACATTTGTTTCAATCATTTATTTTAAGCTTCAAACATCAAAACATATAAAATGCCCGATGTATGGGTAATTACTATTTTACCCCTATACTTTTCTATTATTTTCGAAAATGCCCTTGATCTTCCTATAAAATTCCCAATGTATCCCTACATGTGAAATGACTGTTTTGGCATTGGTTATTTGAAAATTTTCACATAGTACCCCTTGTTTCTAGCCATGGCCGAATGCCCCTCATTCAATTCCAACAACATGTCAACAAATTCAACCCAACAATTCCAATCAATAACAAATCAAACCAAGTCTCAATCAAGCTTAAATACATCAACCAAAGGTCAATCCATCACACATATCATAAAATCAACCAAACATTTGTTTCAATAATTTATTTTAAGCTTCAAACATCAAAACATATAAAATGCCCGATGTATGGGTAATTACTATTTTACCCTTATACTTTTCTATTATTTCCAATAATGCCCTTGATCTTCTGATAAAATTCCCAATGTATCCCTACGTGTGAAATGACTGTTTTGCCCTTGGTTATTTAAAAATTTCCACATGGTACCCCTTGTTTCTAGCCATGGCCGAATGGCCGTCATTCAATTCCAACAACATTTCAACAAATTCAACCCAACAATTCCAATCAATAACAAATAAAACCAAGTCTCAATCAAGCTCAAATACATCAACCAAAGTTCAATCCATCACACATATCATAAAATCAACCAAACATTTATTTCAATCATTTATTTTAAGCTTCAAACATCAAAACATATAAAATGCACGATGTATTGGTAATTACTATTTTACCCTTCCACTTTTCTATTATTTCTGATAATGCCCTTGATCTTCGTATAAAATTTCCAACGTATCCCTACATGTGAAATGACAGTTTTGCCCTTGGTTATTTGAAAATTTGCCACACAGTACCCCTTATTTCTAGCCATGGCCTAATGACACTCATTCAATTCCAACAACATTTCGACAAATTCAACCCAACAATTCCAATCAATAACAAATCAAACCAAGTCTCAATCAAGCTCAAATACATCAACGAAAGTTCAATCCATCACACATCATAAAATCAACCAAACATTTGTTTCAATCATTTATTTTAAGCTTCAAACATCAAAACATATAAAATGCCCGATGTATGGGTAATTACTATTTTACCCCTATACTTTTCTATTATTTTCGAAAATGCCCTTGATCTACCTATAAAATTCCCAATGTATCCCTACATGTGAAATGACTGTTTTGGCATTGGTTATTTGAAAATTTTCACATAGTACCCCTTGTTTCTAGCCATGGCCGAATGCCCCTCATTCAATTCCAACAACATGTCAACAAATTCAACCCAACAATTCCAATCAATAACAAATCAAACCAAGTCTCAATCAAGCTCAAATGCATCAACCAAAGTTCAATCCATCACACATATCATAAAATCAACCAAACATTTGTTTCAATCATTTATTTTAAGCTTCAAACATCAAAACATGTAAAATGCCCGATGTATGGGTAATTACTTTTTTACCCTTATACTTTTCTATTATTTCCAAAAATGCCCTTGATCTTCCTATAAAATTCCCAATGTATCCCTACGTGTGAAATGACTGTTTTGGCATTGGTTATTTGAAAATTTTCACATAGTACCCCTTGTTTCTAGCCATGGCCGAATGGCCCTCATTCAATTCCAACAACATGTCAACAAAGTCAACCCAACAATTCCAATCAATAACAAATCAAACCAAGTCTCAATCAAGCTCAAATACATCAACGAAAGTTCAATCCATCACACATCATAAAATCAACCAAACATTTGTTTCAATCATTTATTTTATGCTTCAAACATCAAAACATATAAAATGCCCGATGTATGGGTAATTACTATTTTACCCCTATAATTTTCTATTATTTTCGAAAATGCCCTTGATCTACCTATAAAATTCCCAATGTATCCCTACATGTGAAATGACTGTTTTGGCATTGGTTATTTGAAAATTTTCACATAGTACCCCTTGTTTCTAGCCATGGCCGAATGCCCCTCATTCAATTCCAACAACATGTCAACAAATTCAACCCAACAATTCCAATCAATAACAAATCAAACCAAGTCTCAATCAAGCTCAAATGCATCAACCAAAGTTCAATCCATCACACATATCATAAAATCAACCAAACATTTGTTTCAATCATTTATTTTAAGCTTCAAACATCAAAACATGTAAAATGCCCGATGTATGGGTAATTACTTTTTTACCCTTATACTTTTCTATTATTTCCAAAAATGCCCTTGATCTTCCTATAAAATTCCCAATGTATCCCTACGTGTGAAATGACTGTTTTGGCATTGGTTATTTGAAAATTTTCACATAGTACCCCTTGTTTCTAGCCATGGCCGAATGGCCCTCATTCAATTCCAACAACATGTCAACAAAGTCAACCTAAAAATTCCAATCAATAACAAATCAAACCAAGTCTCAATCAAGCTCAAATGCATCAACCAAAGTTCAATCTATCACACATATCATAAAATCAACCAAACATTTGTTTCAATAATTTATTTTAAGCTTCAAACATCAAAACATATAAAATGCCCGATGTATGGGTAATTACTTTTTTACCCTTGTACTTTTCTATTATTTCCAAAGATGCCCTTGATCTTCCTATAAAATTCCCAATGTATCCGTACATGTGAAATGACAGTTTTGCCCTTAGTTATTTGAAAATTTGCCACACAGTACCCCTTGTTTCTAGGCATGGCCGAATGACCCTCATTCAATTCCAACAACATTTCGACAAATTCAACACAACAATTCCAATCAATAACAAATCAAACCAAGTTTCAATCAAGCTCAAATACATCAACCAAAATTCAATCCATTACACATATCATAAAATCAACCAAACATTTGTTTCAATCATTTATTTTAAGCTTCAAACATCAAAACATATAAAATGCCCGATGTATGGGTAATTACTATTTTACCCTTATACTTTTCTAATATTTTCGAAAATGCCCTAGATCTTCCTATAAAATTCCCAATGTTTCCCTACATGTGAAATGACTATTTTGCCTTTGGCTATTTGAAAATTTCCACATCCTTCCCCTTGTTTCTAGCCATGGTCGAATGGCCGTCATTTAATTCCAACAACATTTCAACAAATTCAACCAAGCAATTCCAATCAATAACAAATAAAATCAAGGCTCAATCAATCTCAAATACATCAACCAAAGTTCAATCCATCACACATATCATAAAATCAACCAAACATTTATTTCAATCATTTATTTTAAGCTTCAAACATCAAAACATAAAAAATGCCCGATGTATGGGTAATTACTATTTTACCCTTATACTTTTCTATTATTTTTGAAAATGCCCTTGATCTTCCTATAAAATTCCCAATGTATCCCTACATGTGAAATGACTGTTTTGCCCTTGTTTATTTGAAAATTTTCCACACAGTACCGCTTGTTTCTAGCCATGGCCGAATGACCCTCATTCAATTCCAACAACATTTCAACAAATTCAACCCAACAATTCCAATCAATAACAAATCAAACCAAGTCTCAATCAAGCTCAAATACATCAACCAAAGTGCAATCCATCACACATATCATAAAATCAACCAAACATTTGTTTCAATCATTCATTTTAAGCTTCAAACATCAAAACATATAAAATGCCTGATGTATGGGTAATTACTATTTTACCCTTATATTTTTCTATTATTTCCGAAAATGCCCTTGATCTTCCTATAAAATTCCCAACGTATCCCTACATGTGAAATGACAGTTTTGCCCTTGGTTATTCGAAAATTTTCCACACAGTACCCCTTGTTTCTAGCCATGGCCGAATGACCCTCATTCAATTCCAACAACATTTCAACAAATTCAACCCAACAATTCCAATCAATAACAAATAAAACCAAGTCTCAATCAGGCTCAAATACATCAACCAAAGTTCAATCAATCACACATATCATAAAATCAACCAAATATTTGTTTCAATCTTTCATTTTAAGCTTCAAACATCAAAACATATAAAATGCCCGATGTATGGGTAATTACTATTTTACATTTATACTTTTGTATCATTTCCAAAAATGCCCTTGATCTTCCTATAAAATTCCCAACGTATCCCTACATGTGAAATGACAATTTTGAGCTTGGTTATTTGAAAACTTTCCACACAGTACCCCTTGTTTCTAGCCAAGGACGAATGGCACTCATTCAATTCCAACAACATTTCAGCAAATTCAACCCAACAATTCCAATCAATAACAAATCAAACCAAGTCTCAATCAAGCTCAAATACATCACCAAAGTGCAATCCATCACACATATCATAAAATCAGCCAAACATTTGTTTCAATCATTCATTTTAAGTTTCAATCATCAAAACATATAAAATGCCGTATGTATGGGTAATTACTATTTTACCCTTATACTTTTCTATTATTTCCAATAATGCCCTTGATCCTCTGATAAAATTCCCAATGTATCCCTACATGTGAAATGACTGTTTTGCACTTGGTTTGAAAATTTCCACACGGTACCCCTTGTTTCTAGCCTTGGCCGAATGGCCCTCATTCAATTCCAACAATATTTCAACAAATTCAATCCAAGAATTCCAATCAATAACACATCAAACCAAGTCTCAATCAAGCTCAAATGCATCAACCAAAGTTCAATCCATCACACATATCATAAAATCAACCAAACATTTGTTTCAATCATTTATTTTAAGCTTCAAACATCAAAACAAGTAAAATGCCCGATGTATGGGTAATTACTTTTTTACCCTTATACTTTTCTATTATTTCCGAAAATGCCCTTGATCTTCCTATAAAATTCCCAACGTATCCCTACATGTGAAATGACAGTTTTGCCCTTGGTTATTTGAAAATTTGCCACACAGTACCCCTTGTTTCTAGCCATGGCCGAATGACCCTCATTCAATTCCATCAACATTTCGACAAATTCAACTCAACAATTCCAATCAATAACAAATCAAACCAAGTCTCAATCAAGCTCAAATACATCAACGAAAGTTCAATACATCACACATTATAAAATCAACCAAACATTTGTTTCAATCATTTATTTTAAGCTTCAAACATCAAAACATATAAAATGCCCGATGTATGGGTAATTACTATTTTACCCTTATACTTTTCTATTATTTCCGAAAATGCCCTTGATCTTCCTATAAAATTCCCAATGTATCCCTACATGTGAAATGACAGTTTTGCCCTTGGTTATTTGAAAATTTGCCACACAGTACCCCTTGTTTCTAGCCATGGCCGAATGACCCTCATTCAATTCCGACAACATTTCGACAACTTCAACCCAACAATTCCAATCAATAACAAATCAAACCAAGTCTCAATCAAGCTCAAATACATCAACCAAAGTTCAATCCATCACACATATCATAAAATCAACCAAACATTTGCTTAAATCATTTATTTTAAGCTTCAAACATCAAAACATATAAAATGCCCGATGTGTGGGTAATTACTATTTTACCCTTATACTTTTCTATTATTTCTAATAATGCCCTTGATCTTCCCATAAAATTCCCAATGTATCCCTACATTTGAAATGGCTGTTTTGCCCTTGGTTATTTGAAAATTTCCACATAGTACCCCTTGTTTCTAGCCATGGCCGAATGGCCGTCATTCAATTCCAACAACATTTGAACAAATTCAACCAAACAATTCCAATCAATAACAAATAAAACCAAGTCTCAATCAAGCTCAAATACATCAACCAAAGTTCAATCCATCACACATATCATAAAATCAACCAAACATTTGTATCAATAATTTATTTTAAGCTTCAAACATCAAAACATATAAAATGCCCGACGTATGGGTAATTACTATTTTACCCTTATACTTTTCTATTATTTCCAATAATGCCCTTGATCTTCCTATAAAATTCCCAATGTATCCCTACATGTGAAATGACTGTTTTGCCCTTGGTTATTTGAAAATTTCCACCTAGTACCCCTTGTTTCTAGCCATGGCCGAATGGCCGTCATTCAATTCCAACAACATTTCAACTAATTCAACCCAACAATTCCAATCAATAACAAATAAAACCAAGTCTCAATCAAGCTCAAATACATCAACCAAAGTTTGATCCATCACACATATCATAAAATCAACCAAACATTTGTTTCAATAATTTATTTTAAGCTTCAAACATCAAAACATATAAAATGCCCGATGTATGGGTAATTGCTATTTTACCCTTACACTTTTCTATTATTTTTCGAAAAGGTCCTTGATCTTCCTATAAAATTCCCAATGTATCCCTACATGTGAAATGACTATTTTGCCCTTGCTTATTTGAAAATTTCCACATGGTACCCCTTGTTTCTAGCCATTGCCGAATGGTCCTCATTGAATTCCAACAACTTTTCAACAAATTCAACCCAACAATTCCAATCAATAACAAATCAAACCAAGTCTCAATCAAGCTCAAATACATCAACCAAAGTTCAATCCATCACACATATCATAAAATCAACCAAATTTTTGTTTCAATAATTTATTTTAAGCTTCAAACATTAAAACATATAAAATGCCCGATGTATGGGTAATTACTATTTTACCCTTATACTTTTCTATTATTTTTCGAAAAGGCCCTTGATCTTCCTGTATAATTCCCAATGTATGCCTACATGTTAAATGACTGTTTTGCCCTTGGTTATTTGAAAATTTTCACATTGTGCCCCTTGTTTCTAGCCATGGCCGAATGGTCCTCATTGAATTCCAACAACTTTTCAACAAATTCAACCCAACAATTCCAATCAATAACAAATCAAACCAAGTCTTAATCAAGCTCAAATACATCAACCAAAGTTCAATCCATCACACATATCATAAAGTCAACCAAATTTTTGTTTCAATAATTTATTTTAAACTTCAAACATTAAAACATATAAAATGCCCGATGTATGGGTAATTACTATTTTACCCTTATACTTTTCTATTATTTTTCGAAAAGGCCCTTGATCATCCTGTATAATTCCCAATGTATCCCTACATGTGAAATGACTATTTTGCCCTTGGTTATTTGAAAATTTCCACGTGGTACCCCTTGTTTCTAGCCATGGCCGAATGGCCCTTATTCAATTCCAACAACATTTCAACAAATTCAACCCAACAATTCCAATCAATAACAAATCAAACCAAGTCTCAATCAAGCTCAAATACATCAACCAAAGTTCGATCCATCACACATATCATAAAATCAACCAAACATTTGTTTCAATCATTTATTTTAAGCTTCAAACATCAAAACATATAAAATGCCCGATGTGTGGGTAATTACTATTTTACCCTTATATTTTTCTATTATTTCCGAAAATGCCCTTGATCTTCCTATAAAATTCCCAACGTATCCCTACATGTGAAATCACTGTTTTGCGCTTGGTTATTTGAAAATTTCCACATGGTACCCCTTGCTTCTAGCCATAGCCGAATGGCCCTCATTGAATTCCAACAACATTTCAACAAATTCAACCCAACAATTCCAATCAATAACAAATCAAACAAAGTCTCAATCAAGCTCAAATACATCAACCAAAATTCAATCCATCACACATACCATAAAATAAACCAAAAATTTGTTTCAATGTATGGGTAATTACTATTTTACCCTTATACTTTTCTATTATTTCCGAAAATGCCCTTGATCTTCCCATAAAATTCCCAATGTAAAAATTTAGAGAAAATTCATAGGATATCTATAGAATTATCTAATAATTGTAATATACTTAGAATAATTATTAAAAATGTTTAACCAAGAAAATTTTAATTTAGAACCTTAACCAATCAAAAAGTGACAACTTAGGCTTTTCTAAGATCACTAAATTAAGCTAATTAGGCTTGGATTAAGAGATAAGTAAGACACTACCCCAAGGTTTTTGATAGTAAGGAATCCAATGGTGATGTTATTTTCTTCAAATTCTAATCACATTGTAAAATAATTAGCAGCCCTAATTACCTTCTAGAATTTTCTACAAAGTTCTTGAAATGTTGACTTTTGGGGTAGGCAAGTGACTTGGAACTCCTTGGCTGTCCAAGTGGGCTGGAAAGGCTTGGCAAGTGGACTGCCCTTGGTCCAATAGAGCTGCTGGACGTGCAGGGCAGCAGCTGGACTTGAAGGCAAAGTCCAATTTGGTTAATTCCTTGTTTAATGAAGCAAATGACTTAAGAAAAAGGCAAAAAGTCACCAAAAAGCTAGACTTGGCAAAACAGAACCGTGAGCTCTCCAAAACCCAGCAACTGCAGTTTTTCATTCAATTTCATCTTAACTTCATCATCTCATCTCAAATTAAGAAACCAAACAATCCAAACTTCCTAAATCCTAAGCTAATTGGCAAAAAGGAAAAGAAATTGGAGGAAATCCCAAAAAATTCCTACAAGACCAAGGAGTGAGGGAGAAAGGAATTCAAGGCTTTTTCTTCAATTAAAGAGTTTAAGGTAAGGATCTAGGCATTTAATTTCAATTAGAACCCTTGGAATTAGAAGAAAACATGTTGTAGGGTTAGATTGAATTTGTGACCTAGAATCATGAAAACTTGAAATTGATTTAGGGGTTTTGTGTTTTTGATGCTTGTGATTGTAATTCATGGATTGGAATGAGGTGAGATTGAATTTTGATGTGTTGTGATGATTGAAATTTTGGTTGCTTGATTTTGATTGAAGTGTGATTTGGTTAATGTTGGATTGGAATTGAGCTTGGTTGCTTTGGAAAGAATTGTTGAGAATGGCTTGTAGACCATTCGGCCAGCCCAAAATGCAAGGGATATTATGTGGAAATTTTTGCAAAATCAAGGGCAAAATGGTCATTTTACATGTAGGGACAAAATGGGAATTTTTGAAAAAGAGCAAGGGTAATTTGGTCATTTCAAAATTTAGGACATAGATGGAATTTTAGAAAAGGTTAAGGGTATTTTAGTAACTTTACCTAATAGTGAATTTTTATAATTTTTATGTGATTGCTTAATATTAATTATGTGTTTATTAGCATCATTGTCATATTGCATAAGCTTGAGTTCTTGGAAAATACAAAGATTTCAAATGAGAAATGAGTATTTATGGGGGAATTGATTTCCAGGACTGTGTTGACTGACCGGACTGCAGTAGTCATGTATTTGAAAAGATGATTGAGATTATGAACAGAGAATATGATAGTCCTGAGAAATGGGTGAGCAGAGTAAGTTAGACAGGACTGTATAGTCGGTGATTATATAGTCTGTGGGGTGAGGGATATTGGCAATTCCACATGTGGCTGTAATTTGGACAGAGATGCTGCCGTGGTGGCCTTCCGGGTATCCTAACCTCCTAATTCTGTTTAGTTTATTCGCGTTTAGTAGGGGCTGATAGCTGAATTACATGAGGTAATGGTAGGCCAGTCACTTACTAAACACTCAAAGGGGAAGTCTCCATAGAGCAGGGTCAAGAATGAATTTGAGTCAAAAACTGCATTTGCATAAATCATACTGCATTTAATTATGTGTGTAACTAATTAATTTGTTATGATATGTATTTGTTTGAAATTGTTTTATTGTATGAGAAATTAAATGCCTGATCCGGTAATGCTGTCCCCAGATTCTAGGGGAGTGTGAATTGCAGGTATTTTGAAGATTAATTAGAAGTTAAAGATGCAGATATTTTCCAGAGCTATAGGAATGGGTGTTTTTGGCTTTAGATACTTTTGTATTAATTAGAAAAAATGAAATTGGTAGTAGTATTTTTCTGTAAATTTTAATAATGTAAATTATAATGACAAACTTTAAACTTAATGGAGTGAATTTATTTTATTTGTAAATTTCGTGTTTATGGATTTTAGATGGAAATTAATTAATTAGAAGGGGGTTACATTAGTGGTATCAGAGCTCTGGTTATGCATCTCTAGGACTTGCGAGTAATGGGTCTATTAGGTGTTTTGCTGTGTTACCCTGATTAGAATTGTTTGTTTGTTAAGAATATTATGGGGAATAGGGTAGTAACTAGATCTGAGATTCTAAGAAAGGAAGGGATGGCAGAAAGGAAGAAAGGAAATCTTGATAGAGTTGTGAGGGTGCACACTCAGGACTCAATCGAGATGACTTTTCCCTCCTAATGCTAAATTTTAATATTGTTCAAGTTGTGTTATTTTCCATGTTCCTTGTATTGTGAAGTTACGAGTTATACCCTTGAGTTAGTTGAGGAAGGAGATCTAAAGATCTGAGTTAGTAGATCAAGGTTGAGAATAGAGGTCTAAATATTTGAGTTTATAGGATAATGGATGAGTTTGACAAAGGAAAGAAAACAAAGTTTTGAAGGTACCTTGATGTTTGGAATATGATGAGATGTTGAGAGTATGGTTATTGCCATATTGTTCTAATGGATGTTTTCACGTGTTTTGAAGGCTGAAATAGTGTATTGTAGTATAAATTTGTCGCAAGATTGATATCTTAACTATTAGGACTTGAAATTTTGTGTTTTGGACATGATTTAGAATCAAAATAGTGCATTTTTTTGGTGCAGTAAAATAGCCTGCGGGTTTAACATTGTTTAATTACATTACCATGGTGTAAGTGGTGATTAAGAGAGTAGAATGGGACTCAAATGCTAAGTTAGTAGTAGTGGTCCTAAGAATTTTTTTTTAGTTGAAAGAGTAAGTGAGTGGAAGGCCTAAGGGTGTGTGTTTTGATGTTGGAAATTAAGCCCAAGTAACAATGAAATTGGTAGTAGTGAATTTGAGTAATTTAAAGTACTTTGAAAGTCATTCTAATGGGGATTTGTTGGAATTATGGTTTTGAAATACCGCTGTAAGTTGAGGATGTTAATTATGTTTAAAATACCCTATACTATGTTTGTTTCTGTGCCTACTTTTAAATCAACCCTAACCTCTAAATTATGTTTGAATTGTGTTATAACCATCAGAGATAGAACATTTGTTGTGAACTTGATTTGTTTGCCTTTGATTGACTTTGATGTGATATTGGGAATGGATGGGTTAGCAGTCAACCATATTATGATAGATTGTGCCTTTAAGACTCTGATTTTTCCTGAACCTAATGTTTCTAGACTTAAGCCTATCAAACCTAAAGAAATAGCATTTAAAAGTGAAATTCAAAAATACATGTTATCATCTCTTGGAACTAAGGAAGATAAAATGGAAATAGAATCTGTGCCAGTTGTAAATGAGTATCCTGAAATTTTCCTGATGATGTTTCTGGTTTACCTCCTGAAAGAGAAATAGAATTTAGTATAGATTTGATGCTTGGTACTAGACCAATTTCTATGCAACCATATAGAATGTCATTATTGAAATTAATTGAGTTAAAGAAACAATTGGAAGAATTATTAGAAAAACAATTTGTAAGGCCTAGTGTGTCCCTATGGTGAGCCCCAGTATTATTAGTTAAAAAGAAAGATGGAGGATCTAGGTTATGTATAGATTATAGACAATTAAATAAAGTAACTATAAAGAATAAATATCCTTGATCTAGAATAGATGATATATTAATATATTCTAAAAATAAAGAAGAACATGAAAATCATCTTAGAATAACACTAGAAACTTTAAAAGATAGAAAATTATATGCTAAATTGTCTAAGTGTGAATTTTGGTTGGAGGAAGTAAAATTTTTGGGACATGTAATTTCTAAAGATGGAATAAGTGTAGACCCTTCTAAGGTAGAAGCGGTTTTGGAATGAGAGAGACCTAAAATAGTAACTGAAATTATGAGTTTCTTAGGATTAGTTGGGTATTATAGAAGATTTATTGAAGGGTTTTCTAAGATAGCTGGACCATTAACAGAATTAACTAGGAAAAATCAACCTTTTGTTTGGAGTGGAAGTTGTGAGAAAAGTTTTCAAGAATTGAAAAATAAATTGACTACTTCACCAGTTTTAATTCTACCTGACCCAAATGAACCCTATGATGCATATTGTGATGCTTCTTATCAAGGGTTAGGATGTGTGTTGATGCAAAACAGGAAAGTGGTAGCATATGTGTCTAGGCAGTTGAGACTACATGAGAGAAATTATCCTACACATGATTTAGAATTAGCTGCTATAGTTTTTGCTTTGAAAATGTGGAGACATTATTTATATGGATCTAGATTTGATGTGTATAGTGATCATAAGAGTTTAAAATACTTGTTTGACAAAAAGGAATTGAATATGAGACAAAGAAGATGGATGGAGTTTATTAAAGATTATGATTTTCAGTTAATGTATCATCCAGGAAAAGCTAATGTAGTAGCAGATGCTCTAAGTAGGAAAATTGTACATATGTCAACTATGATGACTAAAGAATTAGAATTAATAAAACAATTTAGAGATTTGAATTTATGTACAGTTAGGAAAAAGGATAAAATTCAATTAGGAATGATTACCATCACTAATGAATTTTTGGAAGAAATTAGGAAGAAACAAGATGTAGATGAATGTATTCCAGAAAAGAAAGGATTAATGGGAGTAGGTAAGGAAAAAGAATTTAATTTAGGAATGGATAGAATTATTAGGTTTAAAATAGAATTTGTGTACCTAATGATCAAGAATTTAAGGAATTAATTTTGGAGGAAGGGCACAAAAGTAAACTTAGTATTCATCCTGGAACAACAAAAATATATAAAGATTTAAAGGGAATGTTTTGGTGGCCAAGGATGAAGAGAGATGTAGCAGAATATGTGGCTAGATGTTTAATATGTTAGAAAGCAAAAATTGAATATCAGAAACCCTTTGATCTGTTACAACCTTTAGAGATACCTGTATGGAAATGGGATAGTATATCAATGGATTTTGTGGTAGGATTACCTAAAACTAATAGGAATTTTGATACAATTTGGGTAATTGTAGATAGATTAACTAAATTAGCGCATTTTCTTTCAATAAATATTAGGTATTCTTTAGAAAAATTATCTCAATTGTACATAAAAGAAATAGTTAAATTACATGGAGTACCTACTAGTATAGTGTCAGATAAGGACCCTAGATTTGTTTCTAAATTTTGGAGAGAATTTCATAAAACTTTAAGAAGTAAATTATATCTCAATTTAGTATAACACCCTAAGATTGATGGTCAAACAGAAAGGACTATTCGGACATTAGAAGATCTCTTAAGAGCCTATACATTAGAAGAGAAAGGAAACTAGGAAGATATATTACCTTTAGTAGAATTTACATATAATAATAGTTACCATTCTAGTATAGGTATGGCCCTATGAAGTTTTGTATGGCATAAAATGTAGGATACCACTGGTATGGTATCAGGATAGTGAAAATCTGTGATAGAACCAGACATCATTCAGCAAACAACTGGAAAAAAAAATTTATTAAGGAGAAAAAAATGAGAACTGCACAGAGCATACAGAAAAGTTATGTAGATAAAAGAAGAAAACCTTTAAAATTTCAAGAAGGTGATCAGGTATTTTTGAAAGTAACATTAATAACTGATAATGGAAAACCTAACATTTGAAACAAAGCCTGTTAAGATTGAGGACAGAAGGATTAAGTACCTGAGAGGTAAAGAAATTTCTCTGGTTAAGGTTATTTGGGATGATATCAGAGGTGATGCTACATGGGAGTTAGAGGAGAAAATGCGAGAAGCATATCCTTATTTGTTTGTATAGTTATTTAGTTGTATAGTTGTATGGTTGTATATTTGTATTAGAAATTTCGAGGATGAAATTTTTATTAGTAGGGGAGAATTGTAACATCCTCATTTTACTATTTGTACGCATTTATATATGTACATTATGAACACATTAGCACTGTATTTTATAGAACTTTATGAACATATTTTCTTAATGAAATTAATACAGTTCTACTCAGAAGAATTTTCTGAATTTCCAAATGTCTTTGTTTTTGCCGAAATTGATTGTTGACTGGACTGCTATGTCAGACAGCTGTCCAGGTTAAATTTTCAAGTATAGAATTTTGAACTCATTTATAACTTAAAAGAAAGGTAATAGAATATAGATTAAAAATATATACAGATAAAGAATTAAAATGCTTATTCATAATTGTTAGGATTTTCTGAAAGTTAGAACTTTGAGAAATTATTACGGTAAAATTCTAAGACAGAAAATTTAGAGAAAATTCATAGGATATCTATAGAATTATCTAATAATTGTAATATACTTAGAATAATTATTAAAAATGTTTAACCAAGAAAATTTTAATTTAGAACCTTAACCAATCAAAAAGTGACAACTTAGGCTTTTCTAAGATCACTAAATTAAGCTAATTAGGCTTGGATTAAGAGATAAGTAAGACACTACCCCAAGGTTTTTGATAGTAAGGAATCCAATGGTGATGTTATTTTCTTCAAATTCTAATCACATTGTAAAATAATTAGCAGCCCTAATTACCTTCTAGAATTTTCTACAAAGTTCTTGAAATGTTGACTTTTGGGGTAGGCAAGTGACTTGGAACTCCTTGGCTGTCCAAGTGGGCTGGAAAGGCTTGGCAAGTGGACTGCCCTTGGTCCAATAGAGCTGCTGGACGTGCAGGGCAGCAGCTGGACTTGAAGGCAAAGTCCAATTTGGTTAATTCCTTGTTTAATGAAGCAAATGACTTAAGAAAAAGGCAAAAAGTCACCAAAAAGCTAGACTTGGCAAAACAGAACCGTGAGCTCTCCAAAACCCAGCAACTGCAGTTTTTCATTCAATTTCATCTTAACTTCATCATCTCATCTCAAATTAAGAAACCAAACCATCCAAACTTCCTAAATCCTAAGCTAATCGGCAAAAAGGAAAAGAAATTGGAGGAAATCCCAAAAAATTCCTACAAGACCAAGGAGTGAGGGAGAAAGGAATTCAAGGCTTTTTCTTCAATTAAAGAGTTTAAGGTAAGGATCTAGGCATTTAATTTCAATTAGAACCCTTGGAATTAGAAGAAAACATGTTGTAGGGTTAGATTGAATTTGTGACCTAGAATCATGAAAACTTGAAATTGATTTAGGGGTTTTATGTTTTTGATGCTTGTGATTGTAATTCATGGATTGGAATGAGGTGAGATTTTATTTTGATGTGTTGTGATGATTGAAATTTTGGTTGCTTGATTTTGATTGAAGTGCGATTTAGTTAATGTTGGATTGGAATTGAGCTTGGTTGCTTTGGAAAGAATTGTTGAGAATGGCTTGTAGACCATTCGGCCAGCCCAAAATGCAAGGGATATTATGTGGAAATTTTTGTAAAATCAAGGGCAAAATGGTCATTTTACATGTAGGGACAAAATGGGAATTTTTGAAAAAGAGCAAGGGTAATTTGGTCATTTCAAAATTTAGGACATAGATGGAATTTTAGAAAAGGTTAAGGGTATTTTAGTAACTTTACCTAATAGTGAATTTTTATAATTTTTATGTGATTGCTTAATATTAATTATGTGTTTATTAGCATCATTGTCATATTGCATAAGCTTGAGTTCTTGGAAAATACAAAGATTTCAAATGAGAAATGAGTATTTATGGGGGAATTGATTTCCAGGACTGTGTTGACTGACCGGACTGCAGTAGTCATGTATTTGAAAAGATGATTGAGATTATGAACAGAGAATATGATAGTCCTGAGAAATGGGTGAGCAGAGTAAGTTAGACAGGACTGTATGTCGGTGATTATATAGTCTGTGGGGTGAGGGATATTGGCAATTTCACATGTGGCTGTAATTTGGACAGAGATGCTGCCGTGGTGGCCTTCCGGGTATCCTGACCTCCTAATTCTGTTTAGTTTATTCGTGTTTAGTAGGGGCTGATAGCTGAATTACATGAGGTAATGGTAGGCCAGTTACTTACTAAACACTCAAAGGGGAAGTCTCCATGGAGCAGGGTCAAAAATGAATTTGAGTCAAAAACTGCATTTGCATAAATCATACTGCATTTAATTATGTGTGTAACTAATTAATTTGTTATGATATGTATTTGTTTGAAATTGTTTTATTGTATGAGAAATTAAATGCCTGATCCGGTAATGTTGTCCCCAGATTCTAGGGGAGTGTGAATTGCAGGTATTTTGAAGATTAATTAGAAGTTAAAGATGCAGATATTTTCCAGAGCTATAGGAATGGGTGTTTTTGGATTTAGATACTTTTGTATTAATTAGAAAAAATGAAATTGGTAGTAGTATTTTTCTGTAAATTTTAATAATGTAAATTATAATGACAAACTTTAAACTTAATGGAGTGAATTTATTTTATTTGTAAATTTCGTGTTTATGGATTTTAGATGGAAATTAATTAATTAGAAGGGGGGTTACGAAGCTCAAATACATCAACCAAAGTTTAATCCATCACACATATCATAAAATCAACCAAACATTTGTTTCAATAATTTATTTTAAGCTTCAAACCTCAAAACATATAAAATACCCGATGTATGGGTAATTACTATTTTACCCTTATACTTTTCTATTATTTTCGAAAATGCCCTTGATCTTCCTATAAAATTTCCAATGTATCCCTACATGTGAAATGTGTAACGCCCTAGTTCTAACTAGGAAAATATGCCATATTTAATTCAATTAATTATTTTCTAAAGCTCTTTAATAAATTTGTACTTGTGAAAACGAGTGAAGTTAAAATGTAGTAGGTGGAATTTTAGTGAATTTTTTAAAAAAAAAAAATTTAATTGAACTATGCACTTCAAATTTTTAAACTTTAATTTCGAAAGTTATCATTTGTTTTAGCATTTATTAACGCGTCATTTTAATGGGAGAAGATCTTAACGTGTTTATCATTGCAAAAGATCACTTTGAATTCTCAAATATGTGGAATAGATAAATAAGGTAATAATTAAAGACATAAATGAATAACTGAAAGATACACTGCATAAATATATATATATATAAAGAGTCTAATAAGCATCACGAGGTTCCCAGTAACTGTGTGTAGCAAATACCTAATGTGGTACGCAAGATGACTGAAACATATATAACAAAACATCTGAATGCCTAGATCTACCCAACAAAATACATGGTAAAGATAAAAGAAGATCCTAACATTCAGAGCAGTCATCTACCATCTACCCCAAGAAACCCCGCCCACACCTACGGGAACTGTCGACCAACGGAGGACTAAGTGTGCGACTCACGAGAAGAGACCTCGAAGGAATCCTCAGAAAGATCGTCCTCTGGATCCTCCTCGGGATCCTCCTCGGGGTCCTCCTCGGGATCCTCCTCGGGATCCTCCTCGGGGTCATCCTCGTCCTCTGCTGGTAACCAACCAGCTCCCTCGGCAGGAGCCTCTGCCACCTCCTCTACAGCAGCTGCTGCTGGCTCCTCCCCATCAACCTCCATCGCCACTGGAGCAGCCTCATCATCCTCCCCTACTGCCTCATACTCCGGCTGGGGTATGTAGTCAGGCACCGCAGAGGAACTCCCCTCAGTAGGAGTTTCCTCCGTGTCGGAGTCATCTAACTCCTCTAACTGAACTCCTGAAGAATGAGGAGCAGTCTCTGTGCGCTCGGACAAAAGAAGGGATGAGGAGATCATCACTACGTCGACGGGCTCCGCATGACGGTAGTATGGCGGCGTCGGTTGCGTCCACCATGCAAAGTATTCTGCTACTACTGGGTGCGCTCCTATAGGCTCGTCAATGGGCGTCCGAGTAAATCGTATGTAGCCGGTAAAGTGGTCTACGCCCGCAACCACGTCGGCTATCCATCTTCCAAAATAGCAGTCAACCTCCCAATGGAGGGCTGGTTCCTCGTCCGCCATCTGGACCTAAAGAAAATAAACACACAAAAAGGGTAAACTCTTTGCTTCATCAAGCCAATCACACAGAAACGACTGTAGAAGTCACACACAATCCTGCCAACCACTACGGGGTGGTTCTCTAACGTTCACTCTCGAAACCTACTCACTTTCATGACTAAAATCTGTAAACTATAACATACTGGCCAGCTGCCACTTGGAACTCCCAGAACTCAGTGGTCTTACATATATTGAGTGGAATGACTGCTGGGAGTACACCATCACCCTGGTATAAGGTGGGCTCTCACCAACTGAGATTTTCTCGTGGTTATTGTCAGGGTCGCCAAGTCGGTTTGTGTGAACGAAGTCACAACTCGACGCCTACCCTCCAAGGTCGTAATGCCTCACGATCATCTCCCAGGTACCAATCTGTGGTCATTCATACTCCGAGGACTTATTCCTCGCACACTCTCTCACGGAGATTTTCTTTGCCCGTCGCCGTGGGTTTCCGCTACAGGGGGTATTAGACGGATCGAAATTGACGTCAAGCTCAAGACCTTGTCTTGGCTCCACAAAATTATACCATATGAGAATATGCTCTCCATCACCTATTGGTGAACACGTCGTTCGATCTCTGTTAACATCGTAACAACTTTCGCTCATCCGGAATCATCCCACGCGACTTCCTTCATGAGTCTGCCATACACGCGTTTTTCCTCGTTGCACGACTCTCAAGGCGTATATCGCCCTCACGTATCAAAGTCCTTTATTACATTTTATTTGTGCCTTACCCTCTCAAATTTTTTTTTTTTAAGTTTTTAATAATTCATACTTACCGACGGTTCCTCCACGCAAGGGTCCTAGTATATTTATCTAAGTCCAAAGCACAAATTAAAGAGTTAATTTATTATTATTAAGCCTAGAAAAATAAATAAATTCTTCAGTCTAAATTAGTTGTTCTCACTGTTGGAATTTATATTATTATTACTGGTATAATTTTCCCGGATCACTAGGACAATGTCCTAGTCCACATAAGCACTCACGATCGAGTCTTATGCTCACAAATCACAGACATCACAGAGAAATTTAAATCACACTACAGTCCACATGACTGTATCATAGAGCATTTCAAAATGCACAATCACACAAACACAGGTGCCCTAGGTTCACATTCCAAGGGTCTTACAATCACATGAGGCAAGAGTAAATTTTTACCCACTGCCTTGCACATACATATTTAAAATTAATTCACACACTCAAACATATCATAGTTCAAATATCATATATCAAGACAATTTTAAGAACAGAATTCCTCTCTGGCAGCACCCAATATCTGTCCAAAAATTAATTTAGTAAACGATTTTTGTTTGGTGAAATTCTTATATCAAATTAAAGATCTAAAAACCTATTTTACAAAAAGGTAATCCACATTCTCAGATTAAATCTACAAAAATTTATGAAAATTTCTAAATGTTCGCAGGTCAGCATGCTCCTCACAGTAAGCATACCTTAAAGATGTGAAATTTTCTCAACCTTCCCAAAGGATATTTTCTCTCAATTTTTTATGGTAAAAAGCTAACATTTATACCTTTTAGAAAAAGTAAAACTTGATTTCTAATTCCTCCTACATTTTTCCCAGTAATTTATTTTCTAAGACCTATGTCTCAGGTTCGAAATTTGGGATCCATGTATGAGATCTGTCTAAACCAAATTAATTAACTTAGCTATTGTGGGTGAAAATTTTCAAAAATTACATCATTTTAAAGATCTTTTTGTCTAGTTTTATGAACAAAAATTATATTTTAAAAAAAGTCATTATTTTGTTTAAAAAGGTCAAAAACCGAACCTTGCCCGAACCAGTTTTCACAAGCAGAATAGTCCCATTGAATGTCACGGATGAACCTTCATTTGAGGTTATCTAACAATGGTCTCAAAATCAAAGTTGGTGCATTTTGAGTCTACTTTAACTGAGAACAAGTTTCATCCAAATCCAACGGTTAGATTAAAAGTTATGTTCAAAAACGTAAACGTTATCCATGGCTTCTACGTGAAACAGCCACTGCCCAACCAGTTTCCGAAAGTAGAACGGTCCCATTGAAGGTCATCGATGAACCTTCATTTGAGGTCATCTCGCAATGGTCTCAAAAGCAAAGTTAGTGCATTTTGAGTCTACTTCAACTGAGGACAAGTTTCATCAAAATCCATCGGTTAGATAAAAAGTTATGGTCGAAAACATAGCCACTGTCCAGGGCTTCTACCATGAGACAGCCACTGTCAGCATCACTTTTTTTCGAAATTTCTTGAAAGTGCATAAGTTTCTAACAAATTTTGGGCATGGTCTCCTTTGTATTGGAGCCACCCCACGATTTTTAGGCAAGAAGAAGATGAGGAGAAAAGTTTTGACAAAGACACAGCCACTGCCAAAGAGAAATAAAAGAAAACAAAACAGTCACACACATACAACTACACATTTCATGCAACCAGTTCACATGGGAGGCATTTAGGGTGAGAGTGGCTGGATCCTCCACCTCCAGCCACTTGAATCCATCAAAGAGTCCCCTTACAGTGATGAAGATCTTGCTGGATAGAGGAGAAGAAGCTGGTTAGCTTCCTTCAAAGGAGTAATGGCTGTAGGACACTCCAACTAGAGGATGCAAGAGGAAGAAGAAGCTGAAAAAAATGGTGTTTGTGAGGGAGAGAGAGAGGGCTGCGACCAGATGAGGGAATAGAGAGAGCTGAGCAGTTTTAGTCTTCTCCTTGGACAGATTTGGCTGAAGTTAAGTGAGTGAGTGGTTGAGTGAGTGTAGGTGAGTGTTAGCCTTAAGTGTGATTTGAGTGATGCTTAGCTAGGGAGGCTGAAAAGTGTGATAGGGCTGGCTGTTGGCTGCTGGCAGCAGTGAGGCTGTCTCTACATGAGGTGCAAGTGGCCAATGGTCACTTGATTGGATGGTTGAGGGTCATGTCAATTTACACAGTGTAGAAATACACTGTGTAATTTAACCCAGAACGCGGTTTTTACAACAAAAACTAATCGATAACTATCTAGTTTAAATTTTAAAAATTCTTTACAATTGAAAAACTTTTTTTTTTTTTTAAACAACATAAAGACACAAACTACAAATAAACACAGACAAATTTTTTTTTCTACTGGCAGATGAATTCACATCTGTTTCATTAGATACTTCAAACAGAGAAATTATCTATTTTTTTTTTACTGATGAATTTAAACACTGAAATTTAAATTTTCATTACACCACACATCATCAACCTAAATAAAATAACACAGGTTATTTTATTTTCATCGAAACCTAAAATCAAACTAACAGTCAATTACACAGAAAAGCAACTATAGAGAATTTATTCTAGCGAATTAATTTCTATCAGTTACTTGCAGAGATTTATATACAGATAAATATAATTATGCATATTTATATATCTAATCGAGTTGATATTTTCAGGGTGTTACAAAATGACTGTTTTGCCCTTGGTTATTTGAAAATTTCCACATGGTACCCCTTGTTTCTAGCCATGGCCGAATGGCCCTCATTGAATTCCAACAACATTTCAACAAATTCAACCCAAGAATTCCAATCAATAACAAATCAAACCAAGTTTCAATTAAGCTCAAATACATCAACCAAAGTTCAATCCATCACACATATCATCAAATCAACAAAACATTTGTTTCAATCATTTATTTTAAGCTTCAAACATCAAAACATATAAAATGCCTGATGTATGGGTAATTACTATTTTACCCTTATACTTTTCTATTATTTCCGAAAACGCCCTTGATCTTCCTATAAAATTGCCAACGTATCCCTACATGTGAAATGACTCTTTTGTCCTTGGTTATTTGAAAATTTCCACAAGGTACCCCTTGTTTCTAGCCATGGCCGAATGGCCCTCATTGAATTCCAACAACTTTTCAACAAATTCAACCCAACAATTCCAATCAATAACAAATCAAACCAAGTCTCAATCAAGCTCAACTACATCAACCAAAGTTCAATCCATCACACATATCATAAAATCAACCAAATTTTTGTTTCAATAATTTATTTTAAGCTTTAAACATCAAAACATATAAAATGCCCGATGTATGGGTAATTACTATTTTACCCTTATACTTTTCTATTATTTTTTGAAAAGGCCTTTGATCTTCCTGTATAATTCCCAATGTATCCCTACATGTGAAATGACTGTTTTGCCCTTGGTTATTTGAAAATTTCCACATGGTACCCCTTGTTTCTAGCCATGGCCGAATGGCCCTCATTCAATTCCAACAACATTTAAACAAATTCAACCCAACAATTCCAATCAATAACAAATCAAACCATGTCTCAATCAAGCTCCAATACATCAACCAAAGTTCAGTCCATCACACATATCATAAAATCAACCAAACATTTGTTTCAATCATTTATTTTTTAAGCTTCAAACATCAAAACATATAAAATGCCCGATGTATGGGTAATTACTATTTTACCCTTATACTTTTCTATTATTTCCGAAAATGCCCTTGATCGTCTTATAAAATTTCCAATGTATCCCTACATGTGAAATGACTGTTTTGCCCTTGGTTATTTGAAAATTTCCGCATGGTACCCCTTGTTTCTAGCCATGGCCGAATGGCCCTCATTGAATTCCAACAACATTTCAACAAATTCAACACAACAATTCCAATCAATAACAAATCAAACCAAGTTTCAATCAAGCTCAAATACATCAACCAAAGTTCAATCCATCACACATATCATAAAATCAACCAAATTTTTGTTTCTATAATTTATTTTAAGCTTCAAACATCAAAACATATAAAATGCCCGATGTATGGGTAATTACTAATTTTCCCTTATACTTTTCTATTATTTTCGAAAATGCCCTTGAACTTCCTATAAAATTCCCAACGTATCCCTACATGTGAAATGACTGTTTTGCCCTGGGTTATTTGAAAATTTCCACATGGTACCCCTTGTTTCTAGCCATGGCCGAATGGCCCTCATTCAATTCCAACAACATTTCAACAAATTTAACCCAACAATTCCAATCAATAACAAATCAAACCATGTCTCAATCAAGCTCAAATACATCAACCAAAGTTCATTCCATCACACATATCATAAAATCAACCAAACATTTGTTTCAATCATTTCTTTTAAGCTTCAAACATCAAAACATATAAAATGCCCGATGTATGGGTAATTACTATTTTACCCTTATACTTTTCTATTATTTCTGAAAATGCCCTTGATTGTCCTATAAAATTCCCAATGTATCCCTACATGTGAAATATTGTTTTTCCCATGGTTATTTGAAAATTTCCACATGGTACCCCTTGTTTCTAGCCAGGGCCGAATGGCCCTCATTCAATTCCAACAACATTTCAACAAATTCAACCCAACAATTCCAATCAATAACAAATCAACCCATGTCTCAATCGAGCTCAAATACATCAACCAAAGTTCGATCCATCACACATATCATAAAATCAACCAAACATTTGTTTCAACAATTTATTTTTTCTTCAAGCCTCAAAACATATAAAATACCCAATGTATGGGTAATTACTATTTTACCCTTATACTTTTCTATTATTTTCGAAAATGCCGTTGATCTTCCTATAAAATTTCCAATGTATCTCTACATGTGAAATGACTGTTTTGCCCTTGGTTATTTGAAAATTTCCACATGGTACCCCTTGTTTCTAGCCATGGCCGAATGGCCCTCATTGAATTCCGACAACATTTCAACAAATTCAACCCAACAATTCCAATCAATAACAAATCAAAACAAGTTTCAATTAAGCTCAAATACATCAACCAAAGTTCAGTCCATCACACAAATCATAAAATCAACCAAACATTTGTTTCAATCATTTATTTAAAGCTTCAAACATCAAAACCTATAAAATGCCCGATGTGTGGGTAATTATTATTTTACCCTTATACTTTTCTATTATTTCCGAAAATGCCCTTAATCTTCCTATAAAATTACCAATGTATCTCTACATGTGAAATGACTGTTTTGGCCTTGGTTATTTTAAAATTTTCACATAGTACCCCTTGTTTCTAGCCATGGCCGAATGGCCCTCATTCAATTCCAACAACATGTCAACAAATTCAACCCAACAATTCCAATCAATAACAAATCAAACCAAGTCTCATTCAAGCTCAAATACATCAACCAAAGTTCAATCCATCACACATATCATAAAATCAACCAAACATTTTTTTCAATCATTTATTTTAAGCTTCAAACATCAAAACATATAAAACGCCCGATGTATGGGTAATTACTATTTTACCCTGATACTTTTCTCTTATTTCTGAAAATGCCCTTTATATTCCTATAAAATTCCCAACGTATCCCTACATGTGAAATGACAGTTTTGCCCTAGGTTATTTGAAAATTTCGACATGGTACCCCTTGTTTCTAGCCAAGGCCGAATGGCCCTCATTGAATTCCAACAACATTTCAACAAATTCAACACAACAATTCCAATCAATAACAAATCAAACCAAGTTTCAATCAAGCTCAAATACATAAACCAAAGTTCAATCCATCACACATATCATAAAATCAACCAAATTTTTGTTTCTATAATTTATTTTAAGCTTCAAGCATCAAAACATATAAAATGCCCGATGTATGGGTAATTACTAATTTTCCCTTATACTTTTCTATTATTTCCAAAAATGCCCTTGATCTTCCTATAAAATTCCCAACGTATCCCTACATGTGAAATGACTGTTTTGCCCTGGGTTATTTAAAAATTTCCACATGGTACCCCTTGATTCTAGCCATGGCCGAATGGCCCTCATTGAATTCCATCAACTTTTCAACAAATTCAACCCAACAATTCCAATCGATAACAAATCAAACCAAGTCTCAATCAAGCTCAAGTACATCAACCAAAGTTCAATCCATCACACATATCATAAAATCAACCAAATTTTTGTTTCAATAATTTATTTTAAGCTTCAAACATCAAAACATATAAAATGCCCGATGTATGGGTAATTACTATTTTACCCTTATACTTTTGTATTATTTTCGAAAATGCCCTTGATATTCGTATAAAATTCCCAACGTATCCCTACATTTGAAATGACTGTTTTGCCCATGGTTATTTGAAAATTTCCACATGGTACCCCTTGTTTCTAGCCATGGCCGAATGGCCCTCATTGAATTCCAACAACATTTCAACAAATTCAACCCAACAATTCCAATCAATAACAAATCAAACCAAGTCTCAATCAAGCTCAAATACATCAACCAAAGTTCAGTCCATCACACATATCATAAAATCAACCAAACATTTGTTTCAATCATTTATTTAAACCTTCAAACATCAAAACATATAAAATGCCCGATGTGTGGGTAATTACTATTTTACCCTTATACTTTTCTATTATTTCTGAAAATGTCCTTGATCTTCCTATAAAATTCCCAATGTATCCCTACATGTGAAATGACTGTTTTGGCCTTGGTTATTTGAAAATTTTCACATAGTACCCCTTGTTTCTAGCCATGGCCGAATGGCCCTCATTCAATTCCAACAACATGTCAACAAATTCAACCCAACAATTCCAATCAATAACAAATCAAACCAAGTCTAAATCAAGCTCAAATACATCAACCAAAGTTCAATCCATCACACATATCATAAAATCAACCAAACATTTTTTTCAATCATTTATTTTAAGCTTCAAACATCAAAACATATAAAACGCCCGATGTATGGGTAATTACTATTTTACCCTGATACTTTTCTCTTATTTCCGAAAATGCCCTTGATCTTCCTATAAAATTCCCAACGTATACCTACATGTGAAATGACAGTTTTGCCCTTGGTTATTTGAAAATTTCCACATGGTACCCCTTGTTTGTAGCGATGGCCGAATGGCCTTCATTCAATTCCAACAACATTTCAAGAAATTCAACCCAACAATTCCAACCAATAACAGATCAAACCAAGTCTCAATCAAGCTCAAATACATCAACCAAAGTTCAATCCATCACGCATATCATAAAATCAATCAAATTTTTGTTTCAATATTTTATTTTAAGATTCAAACATTAAAACATATAAAATGCCCGATGTATAGGTAATTACTATTTTACCCTTATACTTTTCTATTATTTTTCGAAAAGGCCCTTGATCTTCCTATAAAATTCCCAATTTATCCCTACATGTGAAATGACTGTTTTGCGCTTGGTTATTTGAAAATTTCCACATGGTACCCCTTGTTTCTAGCCATGGCAGAATGGCCCTCATTCAATTCCAACAACATTTCAACAAATTCAACCCAACAATTCCAATCAATAACAAATCAAACCAAGTCTCAATCAAGCTCCAATACATCAACTAAAGTTCAGTCCATCACACATATCATAAAATCAACCAATCATTTGTTTCAATCATTTATCTTAAGCTTCAAACATCAAAACATATAAAATGCCTGATGTATGGGTAATTACTATTTTACCCTTATACTTTTCTATTATTTCCGAAAATGCCCTTGATCGTCCTATAAAATTCCCAATGTATCCCTACATGTGAAATGACTGTTTTGCCCTTTTTTTATTTGAAAATTTCCACACGGTACCCCATGTTTCTAGCCAGGGCCGAATGGCCCTCATTCAATTCCAACAACATTTCAACAAATTCAACCTAACAATTCCAATCAATAACAAATCAAACCAAGTCTCAATCAAGCTCAAATACATCAACCAAAGTTCAATCCATCACACATATCATAAAATCAACCAAACATTTATTTCAATAATTTATTTTAAGCTTCAAACCTCAATACATATAAAATGCCCGATGTATGGGTAATTACTATTTTACCCTGATACTTTTCTATTAATTCCGAAAATGCCCTTGATCTTCCTATAAAATATTCGATGTATCCCTACATCTGAAATGACTATTTTGCCCTTGGTGATTTGAAAATTTCCACATAGTAGCCCTTGTTTCTAGCCATGGCCGAATGGCCCTCGTTCAATTCCAACAATATTTCAACAAATTCAACCCAACAATTCCAATCAATAACAAATCAAGCGAAGTTTCAATTAAGCTCAAATACATCAACCAAAGTTCAATCCATCACACATATCATAAAATCAACCAAACATTTGTTTCAATAATTTATTTTAGGCTTCAAACATCAAAACATATAAAATGCCCGATGTATGGGTAATTACTATTTTACCCTTATACTTTTCTATTATTTTCGAAAATTGTAACCCCCCTTTCTTATAAAACATAATTTAACTATTTAATTTATTTTATATATTTATTTCAAAGTTCTGATACGTTCTATTACAATCCAAAATATGTTCTGTAATTTACATCATTAAAATGTATATAAACACTGCTACAAAATAATTCTAACTACTACAACATTATTGTCTACCCAAAATAGTCCCCATCCTATAGCTCTGGACCATGTCTGCATCTATAACTTCTAATTAATCTTCCAAATACCTGCAATCACACTCCCCTAGAATCTGGGGACAGCATTACCGGATCAGGCATTTAATTTCTCATAGAATTAAAACAATTTCAAACAATTACACATCATAACAATTTAATTAATTACACACATAATTAAATGCAGTATGATTTATGCAAATGCAATTTTTTGACTCAAATTCATTTTTGACCCTGCTCCATGGAGACTTCCCCTTTGAGTGTTTAGTAAGAAACTGGCCTACCATTACGATCTGTAATTCAGCTATCAGCCCCTACTAAACGCGAATAAACTAAACAGAATTAGGAGGTCAGGATACCCGGAAGGCCACCACGGCAGCATCTCTGTCCAAATTACAGCCATATGTGGAATTGCCAATATCCCTCACCCCACAGACTATATAATCACAGACTATACAGTCCTGTCTAACTTACTCTGCTCACCCATTTCTCAGGACTATCATATTCTCTGTTCATAATCTCAATCATATTTTCAAATACATGACTACCGCAGTCCGGTCAGTCAACACAGTTCTCTGTTCATAATCTCAATCATATTTTCAAATACATGACTACCGCAGTCCGGTCAGTCAACACAGTCCTGGAAATCAATTCCCCCATAAATACTCATTTCTCATTTGAAATCTTTGTATTTTCCAAGAACTCAAGCTTATGCAATATGACAATGATGCTAATAAACAAACAATTAATATTAAGCAATCACATAAAAATTATAAAAATTCACTATTAGGTAAAGTTACTAAAATACCCTTAATCTTTTCTAAAATTCCATCTATGTCCTAAATTTTGAAATGACCAAATTACCCTTGCTCTTTTTCAAAAATTCCCATTTTGTCCCTACATGTAAAATGACCATTTTGCCCTTGATTTTACAAAAATTTCCACATAATATCCCTTGCATTTAGGGCTGGCCGAATGGTCTCACTACCATTCTCAACATATTTTCCAAAGTAACAACTTCCAATTCCAACCAAAAATCAACCAAATCACAAATTCAATCAAAATTCAACAAACCAAATTTCAACCATCACAACACATCAAAAATTCAATCAAACATCATTCCACTCCATGAATTACAATCACAAGCATCAAAAACACAAAACCCCTAAATCAATTTCAAGTTTTCATGATTCTAGGTCAAAATTTTAATCTAAGCCTACAACATGTTTTCTTCTAATTCCAAGGGTTCTAATTGAAATTAAATGCCTAGATCCTTACCTTAAACTCTTTAATTGAAGAAAAAGCCTTGAATTCCTTTCTCCCTCACTCCTTGGTCTTGTAGGAATTTTTTAGATTTCCTCCAATTTCTTTTCCTTTTTGCCGATTAGCTTAGGGTTTAGGGAGTTTGGATGGTTTGGTTTCTTAATTTGAGATGAGATGATGAAGTTAAGATGAAATTGAAATGAAAACTGCAGCTGCTGGGTTTGGAGACTCATGGTTCTGTTTTTGAGTTTTTGGTGATTTTTTTTTCTCCTTTTACTTAAGTTAAATGCTTCTAAAAAATTTTATTAACCAAATTGGACTTTGCCTTCAAGTCCAGCTGCTGCCTGTAACATCCTCATTTTATTAATTGTACGCATTTATATATGTATATTATTAACATTTATGCACTATATTTTATAGAAACCTTATGTACATATTCTCTTAATGAAATTAATACAGTTCTACTCAAAAGAATTTTCTGAATTTCCAAATGTCTTTATTTTTGCCGAAATTAATAGTTGACTGGACTGCTATGTCAGACAGCTGTCCAGGATAAATTTTCAAGTATAGAATTTTGAACTCAATTATAACTTAAAAGAAAGGTAATAGAATATAGATTAAAAATATATACAGATAAAGAATTAAAATGCTTATTCAGAATTGTTAGGATTTTCTGAAAGTTAGAACTTTGAGGAAATATTACGGTAAAATTCTAAGACAGAAAATTAAGTGAAAATTTGTAGGGCATCTATAAAATTATTTAATAATTGTAATATACTTAGAATAATTATTAAAAATGTTTAACCAAGAAAATTTTAATTTAGAACCTTAACCAATCAAAAAGTGACAACTTAGGCTTTTCTAAGATCACTAAATTAAGCTAATTAGGCTTGGATTAAGAGATAAGTAAGACACTACCCCAAGGTTTTTGATAGTGAGGAATCCAATGGTGATGTTATTTTATTCAAATTCTAATCACATTGTAAAATAATTAGCAGCCCTAATTACCTTCTAGAACTTTCTACAAAGTGCTTGAAATGTTGACTTTTGGGGTAGGCAAGTGACTTGGAACTCCTTGGCTGTCCAAGTGGGCTGGAAAGGCTTGGCAAGTGGACTTCCCTTGGTCCAAATGAGCTGCTGGACGTGCAGGGCAGCAGCTGGACTTGAAGGCAAAGTCCAATTTAGTTAATAATTTGTTTTAAGAAGCATTTAACTTAAGTAAAAGGAGAAAAAGTCACAAAAAGCTATTTTCTCTCAAAACAGAACCTTGAGCTCTCCAAACCCAGCAGCTGCAGTTTTCATTTCAATTTCATCTTCACTTCATCATCTCATCCCAAATTAAGAAACCAAACCATCCAAACTTCCTAAACCCTAAGCTAATCGGCAAAAAGGAAAAGAAATTGGAGGAAATCTCAAAAATTCATACAAGACCAAGGAGTGAGGGAGAAAGGAATTCAAGGCTTTTTCTTCAATTAAAGAGTTTAAGGTAAGGATCTAGGCATTTAATTTCAATTAGAACCCTTGGAATTAGAAGAAAACATGTTGTAGGCTTAGATTAAAATTTTGACCTAGAATCATGAAAACTTGAAATTGATTTAGGGGTTTTGTGTTTTTGATGCTTGTGATTGTAATTCATGGATTGGAATGATGTTTGATTGAATTTTTGATGTGTTGTGATGGTTGAAATTTGGTTTGTTGAATTTTGATTGAATTTGTGATTTGGTTGATTTTTGGTTGGAATTGGAAGTTGTTACTTTGGAAAATATGTTGAGAATGGTAGTGAGACCATTCGGCCAGCCCTAAATGCAAGGGATATTATGTGGAAATTTTTGTAAAATCAAGGGCAAAATGGTCATTTTACATGTAGGGACAAAATGGGAATTTTTGAAAAAGAGCAAGGGTAATTTGGTCATTTCAAAATTTAGGACATAGATGGAATTCTAGAAAAGATTAAGGGTATTTTAGTAACTTTACCTAATAGTGAATTTTTATAATTTTTATGTGATTGCTTAATATTAATTATTTGTTTATTAGCATCATTGTCATATTGCATAAGCTTGAGTTCTTAGAAAATACAAAGATTTCAAATGAGAAATGAGTATTTATGGGGGAATTGATTTCCAGGACTGTGTTGACTGACCGGACTGCGGTAGTCATGTATTTGAAAATATGATTGAGATTATGAACAGAGAACTGTGTTGACTGACCGGACTGCGGTAGTCATGTATTTGAAAATATGATTGAGATTATGAACAGAGAATATGATAGTCCTGAGAAATGGGTGAGCAGAGTAAGTTAGACAGGACTGTATAGTCTGTGATTATATAGTCTGTGGGGTGAGGGATATTGGCAATTCCACATGTGGCTGTAATTTGGACAGAGATGCTGCCGTGGTGGCCTTCCGGGTATCCTGACCTCCTAATTCTGTTTAGTTTATTCGCGTTTAGTAGGGGCTGATAGCTGAATTACAGATCGTAATGGTAGGCCAGTTTCTTACTAAACACTCAAAGGGGAAGTCTCCATGGAGCAGGGTCAAAACGAATTTGAGTCAAAAAAAAAAATTGCATTGCATAAATCATACTGCATTTAATTATGTGTGTAACTAATTAAATTGTTATGATATGTATTTGTTTGAAATTGTTTTAATTCTATGAGAAATTAAATGCCTGATCCTGTAATGCTGTCCCCAGATTCTAGGGGAGTGTGAATTGCAGGTGCTTGAAGATATAGTTAAATGATGAAGATGCAGAAATTCCAGAGCATATAGGATGGGACTATTTTGGGTAGACAATAATTTGTAGTAGTTAGAATTATTTTGTAGCAGTGTTTATATAAATTTTAATGATGTAAATTACAGAACATATTTTGGATTGTAAGAGATCGTATCAGAACTTTGAAATAAATATATAAAATGAATTAAATAGTTAAATTATGTTTTATAAAAAAAAGGGGGGTTACACTGCCTGCACGTCCAGCAGCTCAATTGGACCAAGGGAAGTCCACTTGCCAAGCCTTTCCAGCCCACTTGGACAGCCAAGGAGTTCCAAGTCACTTGCCTACCCCAAAAGTCAACATTTCAAGCACTTTGTAGAAAATTCTAGAAGGTAATTAGGGCTGCTAATTATTTTACAATGTGATTAGAATTTGAAGAAGATAACATCACCAATGGATTCCTCACTATCAAAAACCTTGGGGTAGTGTCTTACTTATCTCTTAATCCAAGCCTAATTAGCTTAATTTAGTGACATTAGAAAAACCTAAGTTGTCACTTTTTGATTGGTTAAGGTTCTAATTTAAATTTTTCTTGGTTAAACATTTTTAATAATTATTCTAAGTATATTACAATTATTAGATAATTCTATAGATATCCTATGAATTTTCTCTAAATTTTCTGTCTTAAAATTTTACCGTAATAATTTCTCAAAGTTCTAACTTTCAGAAAATCCTAACAATTCTGAATAAGCATTTTAATTCTTTATCTGTATATATTTTTAATCTATATTCTATTACCTTTCTTTTAAGTTATAAATGAGTTCAAAATTCTATACTTGAAATTTTATCCTGGACAGCTGTCTGACATAGCAGTCCAGTCAACTATCAATTTCAGCAAAAACAGAGACATTTACAAATTCAGAAAATTCTTCTGAGTAGAACTGTATTAATTTCATTAAGAGAATATGTACATAAGGTTTCTATAAAATATAGTGCATAAATGTTAATAATATACATATATAAATGCGTACAATTAATAAAATGAGGATGTTACAAAAATGCCATTGATCGTCCTATAAAATTCCCAACGTATCCCTACATGTGAAATTACTAGTTTTGCCCTTGGTTATTTGAAAATTTCCACATGGTAGCCGTTGTTTCTAGCCATGGCCTAATGGCCCTCATTGAATTCCAACAACATTTCAACAAATTCAACCCAACAATTCCAACCAATAAAAAATCAAACCAAGTCTCAATCAAGCTCAAATACATCAACCAAAGTTCAATCCATCACACATATCATAAAATCAACCAAACATTTATTTCAATAATTTATTTTAAGCTTCAAACCTCAAAACATATAAAATGCACGATGTATGGATAATTACTATTTTACCCTTATACTTTTCTATTATTTCCGAAAATGCCCTTGATCTTCGTATAAAATTCCCAACGTATCCCTACATGTGAAATGACTGTTTTGCCCATGCTTATTTGAAAATTTCCACATGGTAGCCCTTGTTTCTAGCCATGGCCGAATGACCCTCATTCAATTCCAACAACATTTCAACAAATTCAACCCAACAGTTCCAATCAATAACAAATCAAACCAAGTCTCAATCAAGCTCAAATACATCAACCAAAGTTCAATCCATCACACATATCATAAAATCAACCAAACATTTATTTCAATAATTTATTTTAAGCTTCAAACCTCAAAACATATAAAATGCCCGATGTATGGGTAATTACTATTTTACCCTTATACTTTTCTATTAATTCCGAAAATGCCCTTGATCTTCCTATAAAATTCCCAACGTATCCCTACATGTGAAATGACTAGTTTTGCCCTTGGTTATTTGAAAATTTCCACATGGTACCCCTTGTTTCTAGCCATGGCCGAATGGCCCTCATTCAATTCCAACAATATTTCAACAAATTCAACCCAACAATTCCAATCAATAACAAATCAAACCAAGTCTCAATCAAGCTCAAATACATCAACCAAAGTTCAATCCATCACACATATCATAAAATCAACGAAACATTTATTTCAATAATTTATTTTAAGCTTCAAACCTCAAAACATATAAAATGCCCGATGTATGGGTAATTACTATTTTACCCTTATACTTTTCAATTATTTCCGAAAATGCCCTTGATCGTCCTATAAAATTCCCAACGTATCCCTACATGTGAAATGACTGTTTTGCCCTTGGTTATTTGAAAATTTCCACACAGTACCCCTTGTTTCTAGCCATGGCCGAATGGCCCTCGTTCTATTCCAACAACATTTTAACAAATTAAACCCAAGAATTTCAATCAATAACAAATCAAACAAAGTATCTATCCAGCTCAAATACATCAACCAAAGTTCAATCCATCACACATATCATAAAATCAACCAAACATTTGTTTCAATAATTTATTTTATGCTTCAAACCTCAAAACATATAAAATGCCCGATGTATGGGTAATTACTATTTTACCCTTATACTTTTCTATTATTTGCGAAAATTCCCTTGATCTTCCTATTAAACTTCCAATGTATCCCTACATGTGAAATGACTGTTTTGCCCTTGGTTATTTGAGAAATTCGACATAGTACCCCTTGTTTCTAGCCATGGCCGAATGGCCCTCATTGAATTCCAACAACATTTCAACAAATTCAACCCAACAATTCCAATCAATAACAAATCAAACCAAGTTTCAATTAAGCTCAAATACATCAACCAAAGTTCAATCCATGACACATATCATAAAATCAACCAAACATTTTTTTCAATATTTTATTTTAAGCGTCAAACATCAAAACATGTAAAATGCCCGATGTATGGGTAATTACTATTTTACCCTTATACTTTTCTATTATTTCCGAAAATGCCCTTGATCTTCCTATAAAATTCCCAACGTATCCCTACATGTGAAATGACTGTTTTGCCCATGGTTATTTGAAAATTTCCACATGGTACCCCTTGTTTCTAGCCATGGCCGAATGGCCCTCATTGAATTCCAACAACATTTCAACAAATTCAACCCAACAATTCCAATCAATAACAAATCAAACCAAGTCTCAATCAAGTTGAAATACATCAACCAAAGTTCAATCCATCACACATATCATAAAATCAACCAAACATTTTTTTCAATCATTTATTTAAAGCTTCAAACATCAAAACATATAAAATGCCCGATGTGTGGGTAATTACTATTTTACCCTTATACTTTTCTATTATTTCCGAAAATCCCTTGATCTTCCTATAAAATTCCTAATGTATCCCTACATGTGAAATGACAGTTTTGCCCATGGTTATTTGAAAATTTCCACATGGTACCCCTTGTTTCTAGCCATGGCGGAATGGCCCTCATTGAATTCCAACAACATTTCAACAAATTCAACCCAGCAATTCCAATCAATAACAAATCAAACCAAGTCTCAATCAAGTTGAAATACATCAACCAAAGTTCAATCCATCACACATATCATAAAATCAACCAAACATTTTTTTCAATCATTTATTTTAAGCTTCAAACATCAAAACATATAAAATGCGTGATGTATGGGTAATTACTATTTTAGCCTTATACTTTTCTATTATTTCGGAAAATGCCCTTGATCGTCCTATAAAATTCCCAATGTATCCCTACATGTGAAATGACTGTTTTGCCTTTGGTTATTTGAAATTTTCCACACGGTACTCCTTGTTTCTAGCCAGGGCCGAATGGCCCTCATTCAATTCCAACAACATTTCAACAAATTCAACTCAACAATTCCAATAAATAACAAATCAAACCAAGTCTCAATCAATCTCAAATACGTCAACCAAAGTTCAATCCATCACACATATCATAAAATCAACCAAACATTTATTTCAATAATTTATTTTAAGCTTCAAACCTCAAAACATATAAAATGCCCGATGTATGGGTAATTACTATTTTACCCTTATACTTTTCTATTAATTTCGAAAATGCCCTTGATCTTCCTATAAAAATTCCAATGTATCCCTACATGTGAAATGACTGTTTTGCCCTTGGTGATTTGAAAATTTCCACATAGTACCCCTTCTTTCTAGCCATGGCCGAATGGCCCTCATTCAATTCCAACAACATTTCAACAAATTCAACCCAACGATTCCAATCAATAACAAATCAAACCAAGTCTCAATCAAGCTCAAATACATCAACCAAAGTTCAGTCCATCACACATATCATAAAATCAACCAAACATTTGTTTCAATCATTTATTTAAAGCTTCAAACATCAAAACATATAAAATGCCCGATGTATCGGTAATTACTATTTTACCTTTATACTTTTCTAGTATTTCTGAAAATGCCCTTGATCTTCCTATAAATTTCCCAATGTATCCCCACATGTGAAATGACTGTTTTGCCCTTGGTTATTTGAAAATTTCCACATGGTACCCCTTGTTTCTAGCCATGGCCGAATGGCCCTCATTCAATTCCAACAACATTTCAACAAATTCAACCCAACAATTCCAATCAATAACAAATCAAACCAAGTTTCAATTAAGCTCAAATACATCAACCAAAGTTCAATCCATTACATATATCATAAAATCAACCAAACATTTGTTTCAATATTTTATTTTAAGCGTCAAACATCAAAACATATAAAATGCCCGATGTATGGGTAATTACTATTTGACCCTTATACTTTTCTATTATTTTCGAAAATGCCCTTGATCTTCCTATAAAATTTCCAAAGTATCCTTACATGTGAAATGACTGTTTTGCCCTTGGTGATTTGAAAATTTCCACATAGTAGCCCTTGTTTCTAGCCATGGCCGAATGGCCCTCATTCAATTCCAACAATATTTCAACAAATTCAACCCAACAATTCCAATAAATACCAAATCAAACCAAGTCTCAATCAAGTTGAAATACATCAACCAAAGTTCAATCCATCACACATATCATAAAATCAACCAAACATTTATTTCAATAATTTATTTTAAGCTTCAAACCTCAAAACATATAAAATGCACGATGTATGGATAATTACTATTTTACCCTTATACTTTTCTATTATTTCCGAAAATGCCCTTGATCTTCGTATAAAATTCCCAACGTATCCCTACATGTGAAATGACTGTTTTGCCCATGCTTATTTGAAAATTTCCACATGGTACCCCTTGTTTCTAGCCATGGCCGAATGACCCTCATTCAATTCCAACAACATTTCAACAAATTCAACCCAACAGTTCCAATCAATAACAAATCAAACCAAGTCTCAATCAAGCTCAAATACATCAACCAAAGTTCAATCCATCACACATATCATAAAATCAACCAAACATTTATTTCAATAATTTATTTTAAGCTTCAAACCTCAAAACATATAAAATGCCCGATGTATGGGTAATTACTATTTTACCCTTATACTTTTCTATTAATTCCGAAAATGCCCTTGATCTTCCTATAAAATTCCCAACGTATCCCTACATGTGAAATGACTAGTTTTGCCCTTGGTTATTTGAAAATTTCCACATGGTACCCCTTGTTTCTAGCCATGGCCGAATGGCCCTCATTCAATTCCAACAATATTTCAACAAATTCAACCCAACAATTCCAATCAATAACAAATCAAACCAAGTCTCAATCAAGCTCAAATACATCAACCAAAGTTCAATCCATCACACATATCATAAAATCAACGAAACATTTATTTCAATAATTTATTTTAAGCTTCAAACCTCAAAACATATAAAATGCCCGATGTATGGGTAATTACTATTTTACCCTTATACTTTTCAATTATTTCCGAAAATGCCCTTGATCGTCCTATAAAATTCCCAACGTATCCCTACATGTGAAATGACTGTTTTGCCCTTGGTTATTTGAAAATTTCCACACAGTACCCCTTGTTTCTAGCCATGGCCGAATGGCCCTCGTTCTATTCCAACAACATTTTAACAAATTAAACCCAAGAATTTCAATCAATAACAAATCAAACAAAGTATCTATCCAGCTCAAATACATCAACCAAATTTCAATCCATCACACATATCATAAAATCAACCAAACATTTGTTTCAATAATTTATTTTATGCTTCAAACCTCAAAACATATAAAATGGCCGATGTATGGGTAATTACTATTTTACCCTTATACTTTTCTATTATTTGCGAAAATTCCCTTGATCTTCCTATTAAACTTCCAATGTATCCCTACATGTGAAATGACTGTTTTGCCCTTGGTTATTTGAGAAATTCGACATAGTACCCCTTGTTTCTAGCCATGGCCGAATGGCCCTCATTGAATTCCAACAACATTTCAACAAATTCAACCCAACAATTCCAATCAATAACAAATCAAACCAAGTTTCAATTAAGCTCAAATACATCAACCAAAGTTCAATCCATGACACATATCATAAAATCAACCAAACATTTTTTTCAATATTTTATTTTAAGCGTCAAACATCAAAACATGTAAAATGCCCGATGTATGGGTAATTACTATTTTACCCTTATACTTTTCTATTATTTCCGAAAATGCCCTTGATCTTCCTATAAAATTCCCAACGTATCCCTACATGTGAAATGACTGTTTTGCCCATGGTTATTTGAAAATTTCCACATGGTACCCCTTGTTTCTAGCCATGGCCGAATGGCCCTCATTGAATTCCAACAACATTTCAACAAATTCAACCCAACAATTCCAATCAATAACAAATCAAACCAAGTCTCAATCAAGTTGAAATACATCAACCAAAGTTCAATCCATCACACATATCATAAAATCAACCAAACATTTTTTTCAATCATTTATTTAAAGCTTCAAACATCAAAACATATAAAATGCCCGATGTGTGGGTAATTACTATTTTACCCTTATACTTTTCTATTATTTCCGAAAATCCCTTGATCTTCCTATAAAATTCCTAATGTATCCCTACATGTGAAATGACAGTTTTGCCCATGGTTATTTGAAAATTTCCACATGGTACCCCTTGTTTCTAGCCATGGCGGAATGGCCCTCATTGAATTCCAACAACATTTCAACAAATTCAACCCAGCAATTCCAATCAATAACAAATCAAACCAAGTCTCAATCAAGTTGAAATACATCAACCAAAGTTCAATCCATCACACATATCATAAAATCAACCAAACATTTTTTTCAATCATTTATTTTAAGCTTCAAACATCAAAACATATAAAATGCGTGATGTATGGGTAATTACTATTTTAGCCTTATACTTTTCTATTATTTCGGAAAATGCCCTTGATCGTCCTATAAAATTCCCAATGTATCCCTACATGTGAAATGACTGTTTTGCCTTTGGTTATTTGAAATTTTCCACACGGTACTCCTTGTTTCTAGCCAGGGCCGAATGGCCCTCATTCAATTCCAACAACATTTCAACAAATTCAACTCAACAATTCCAATAAATAACAAATCAAACCAAGTCTCAATCAATCTCAAATACGTCAACCAAAGTTCAATCCATCACACATATCATAAAATCAACCAAACATTTATTTCAATAATTTATTTTAAGCTTCAAACCTCAAAACATATAAAATGCCCGATGTATGGGTAATTACTATTTTACCCTTATACTTTTCTATTAATTTCGAAAATGCCCTTGATCTTCCTATAAAAATTCCAATGTATCCCTACATGTGAAATGACTGTTTTGCCCTTGGTGATTTGAAAATTTCCACATAGTACCCCTTCTTTCTAGCCATGGCCGAATGGCCCTCATTCAATTCCAACAACATTTCAACAAATTCAACCCAACGATTCCAATCAATAACAAATCAAACCAAGTCTCAATCAAGCTCAAATACATCAACCAAAGTTCAGTCCATCACACATATCATAAAATCAACCAAACATTTGTTTCAATCATTTATTTAAAGCTTCAAACATCAAAACATATAAAATGCCCGATGTATCGGTAATTACTATTTTACCTTTATACTTTTCTAGTATTTCTGAAAATGCCCTTGATCTTCCTATAAATTTCCCAATGTATCCCCACATGTGAAATGACTGTTTTGCCCTTGGTTATTTGAAAATTTCCACATGGTACCCCTTGTTTCTAGCCATGGCCGAATGGCCCTCATTCAATTCCAACAACATTTCAACAAATTCAACCCAACAATTCCAATCAATAACAAATCAAACCAAGTTTCAATTAAGCTCAAATACATCAACCAAAGTTCAATCCATTACATATATCATAAAATCAACCAAACATTTGTTTCAATATTTTATTTTAAGCGTCAAACATCAAAACATATAAAATGCCCGATGTATGGGTAATTACTATTTGACCCTTATACTTTTCTATTATTTTCGAAAATGCCCTTGATCTTCCTATAAAATTTCCAAAGTATCCTTACATGTGAAATGACTGTTTTGCCCTTGGTGATTTGAAAATTTCCACATAGTAGCCCTTGTTTCTAGCCATGGCCGAATGGCCCTCATTCAATTCCAACAATATTTCAACAAATTCAACCCAACAATTCCAATAAATACCAAATCAAACCAAGTCTCAATCAAGTTGAAATACATCAACCAAAGTTCAATCCATCACACATATCATAAAATCAACCAAACATTTATTTCAATAATTTATTTTAAGCTTCAAACCTCAAAACATATAAAATGCACGATGTATGGATAATTACTATTTTACCCTTATACTTTTCTATTATTTCCGAAAATGCCCTTGATCTTCGTATAAAATTCCCAACGTATCCCTACATGTGAAATGACTGTTTTGCCCATGCTTATTTGAAAATTTCCACATGGTAGCCCTTGTTTCTAGCCATGGCCGAATGACCCTCATTCAATTCCAACAACATTTCAACAAATTCAACCCAACAGTTCCAATCAATAACAAATCAAACCAAGTCTCAATCAAGCTCAAATACATCAACCAAAGTTCAATCCATCACACATATCATAAAATCAACCAAACATTTATTTCAATAATTTATTTTAAGCTTCAAACCTCAAAACATATAAAATGCCCGATGTATGGGTAATTACTATTTTACCCTTATACTTTTCTATTAATTCCGAAAATGCCCTTGATCTTCCTATAAAATTCCCAACGTATCCCTACATGTGAAATGACTAGTTTTGCCCTTGGTTATTTGAAAATTTCCACATGGTACCCCTTGTTTCTAGCCATGGCCGAATGGCCCTCATTCAATTCCAACAATATTTCAACAAATTCAACCCAACAATTCCAATCAATAACAAATCAAACCAAGTCTCAATCAAGCTCAAATACATCAACCAAAGTTCAATCCATCACACATATCATAAAATCAACGAAACATTTATTTCAATAATTTATTTTAAGCTTCAAACCTCAAAACATATAAAATGCCCGATGTATGGGTAATTACTATTTTACCCTTATACTTTTCAATTATTTCCGAAAATGCCCTTGATCGTCCTATAAAATTCCCAACGTATCCCTACATGTGAAATGACTGTTTTGCCCTTGGTTATTTGAAAATTTCCACACAGTACCCCTTGTTTCTAGCCATGGCCGAATGGCCCTCGTTCTATTCCAACAACATTTTAACAAATTAAACCCAAGAATTTCAATCAATAACAAATCAAACAAAGTATCTATCCAGCTCAAATACATCAACCAAATTTCAATCCATCACACATATCATAAAATCAACCAAACATTTGTTTCAATAATTTATTTTATGCTTCAAACCTCAAAACATATAAAATGGCCGATGTATGGGTAATTACTATTTTACCCTTATACTTTTCTATTATTTGCGAAAATTCCCTTGATCTTCCTATTAAACTTCCAATGTATCCCTACATGTGAAATGACTGTTTTGCCCTTGGTTATTTGAGAAATTCGACATAGTACCCCTTGTTTCTAGCCATGGCCGAATGGCCCTCATTGAATTCCAACAACATTTCAACAAATTCAACCCAACAATTCCAATCAATAACAAATCAAACCAAGTTTCAATTAAGCTCAAATACATCAACCAAAGTTCAATCCATGACACATATCATAAAATCAACCAAACATTTTTTTCAATATTTTATTTTAAGCGTCAAACATCAAAACATGTAAAATGCCCGATGTATGGGTAATTACTATTTTACCCTTATACTTTTCTATTATTTCCGAAAATGCCCTTGATCTTCCTATAAAATTCCCAACGTATCCCTACATGTGAAATGACTGTTTTGCCCATGGTTATTTGAAAATTTCCACATGGTACCCCTTGTTTCTAGCCATGGCCGAATGGCCCTCATTGAATTCCAACAACATTTCAACAAATTCAACCCAACAATTCCAATCAATAACAAATCAAACCAAGTCTCAATCAAGTTGAAATACATCAACCAAAGTTCAATCCATCACACATATCATAAAATCAACCAAACATTTTTTTCAATCATTTATTTAAAGCTTCAAACATCAAAACATATAAAATGCCCGATGTGTGGGTAATTACTATTTTACCCTTATACTTTTCTATTATTTCCGAAAATCCCTTGATCTTCCTATAAAATTCCTAATGTATCCCTACATGTGAAATGACAGTTTTGCCCATGGTTATTTGAAAATTTCCACATGGTACCCCTTGTTTCTAGCCATGGCGGAATGGCCCTCATTGAATTCCAACAACATTTCAACAAATTCAACCCAGCAATTCCAATCAATAACAAATCAAACCAAGTCTCAATCAAGTTGAAATACATCAACCAAAGTTCAATCCATCACACATATCATAAAATCAACCAAACATTTTTTTCAATCATTTATTTTAAGCTTCAAACATCAAAACATATAAAATGCGTGATGTATGGGTAATTACTATTTTAGCCTTATACTTTTCTATTATTTCGGAAAATGCCCTTGATCGTCCTATAAAATTCCCAATGTATCCCTACATGTGAAATGACTGTTTTGCCTTTGGTTATTTGAAATTTTCCACACGGTACTCCTTGTTTCTAGCCAGGGCCGAATGGCCCTCATTCAATTCCAACAACATTTCAACAAATTCAACTCAACAATTCCAATAAATAACAAATCAAACCAAGTCTCAATCAATCTCAAATACGTCAACCAAAGTTCAATCCATCACACATATCATAAAATCAACCAAACATTTATTTCAATAATTTATTTTAAGCTTCAAACCTCAAAACATATAAAATGCCCGATGTATGGGTAATTACTATTTTACCCTTATACTTTTCTATTAATTTCGAAAATGCCCTTGATCTTCCTATAAAAATTCCAATGTATCCCTACATGTGAAATGACTGTTTTGCCCTTGGTGATTTGAAAATTTCCACATAGTACCCCTTCTTTCTAGCCATGGCCGAATGGCCCTCATTCAATTCCAACAACATTTCAACAAATTCAACCCAACGATTCCAATCAATAACAAATCAAACCAAGTCTCAATCAAGCTCAAATACATCAACCAAAGTTCAGTCCATCACACATATCATAAAATCAACCAAACATTTGTTTCAATCATTTATTTAAAGCTTCAAACATCAAAACATATAAAATGCCCGATGTATCGGTAATTACTATTTTACCTTTATACTTTTCTAGTATTTCTGAAAATGCCCTTGATCTTCCTATAAATTTCCCAATGTATCCCCACATGTGAAATGACTGTTTTGCCCTTGGTTATTTGAAAATTTCCACATGGTACCCCTTGTTTCTAGCCATGGCCGAATGGCCCTCATTCAATTCCAACAACATTTCAACAAATTCAACCCAACAATTCCAATCAATAACAAATCAAACCAAGTTTCAATTAAGCTCAAATACATCAACCAAAGTTCAATCGATTACATATATCATAAAATCAACCAAACATTTGTTTCAATATTTTATTTTAAGCGTCAAACATCAAAACATATAAAATGCCCGATGTATGGGTAATTACCATTTGACCCTTATACTTTTCTATTATTTTCGAAAATGCCCTTGATCTTCCTATAAAATTTCCAAAGTATCCTTACATGTGAAATGACTGTTTTGCCCTTGGTGATTTGAAAATTTCCACATAGTAGCCCTTGTTTCTAGCCATGGCCGAATGGCCCTCATTCAATTCCAACAATATTTCAACAAATTCAACCCAACAATTCCAATAAATACCAAATCAAACCAAGTCTCAATCAAGTTGAAATACATCAACCAAAGTTCAATCCATCACACATATCATAAAATCAACCAAACATTTATTTCAATAATTTATTTTAAGCTTCAAACCTCAAAACATATAAAATGCACGATGTATGGATAATTACTATTTTACCCTTATACTTTTCTATTATTTCCGAAAATGCCCTTGATCTTCGTATAAAATTCCCAACGTATCCCTACATGTGAAATGACTGTTTTGCCCATGCTTATTTGAAAATTTCCACATGGTACCCCTTGTTTCTAGCCATGGCCGAATGACCCTCATTCAATTCCAACAACATTTCAACAAATTCAACCCAACAGTTCCAATCAATAACAAATCAAACCAAGTCTCAATCAAGCTCAAATACATCAACCAAAGTTCAATCCATCACACATATCATAAAATCAACCAAACATTTATTTCAATAATTTATTTTAAGCTTCAAACCTCAAAACATATAAAATGCCCGATGTATGGGTAATTACTATTTTACCCTTATACTTTTCTATTAATTCCGAAAATGCCCTTGATCTTCCTATAAAATTCCCAACGTATCCCTACATGTGAAATGACTAGTTTTGCCCTTGGTTATTTGAAAATTTCCACATGGTACCCCTTGTTTCTAGCCATGGCCGAATGGCCCTCATTCAATTCCAACAATATTTCAACAAATTCAACCCAACAATTCCAATCAATAACAAATCAAACCAAGTCTCAATCAAGCTCAAATACATCAACCAAAGTTCAATCCATCACACATATCATAAAATCAACGAAACATTTATTTCAATAATTTATTTTAAGCTTCAAACCTCAAAACATATAAAATGCCCGATGTATGGGTAATTACTATTTTACCCTTATACTTTTCAATTATTTCCGAAAATGCCCTTGATCGTCCTATAAAATTCCCAACGTATCCCTACATGTGAAATGACTGTTTTGCCCTTGGTTATTTGAAAATTTCCACACAGTACCCCTTGTTTCTAGCCATGGCCGAATGGCCCTCGTTCTATTCCAACAACATTTTAACAAATTAAACCCAAGAATTTCAATCAATAACAAATCAAACAAAGTATCTATCCAGCTCAAATACATCAACCAAAGTTCAATCCATCACACATATCATAAAATCAACCAAACATTTGTTTCAATAATTTATTTTATGCTTCAAACCTCAAAACATATAAAATGCCCGATGTATGGGTAATTACTATTTTACCCTTATACTTTTCTATTATTTGCGAAAATTCCCTTGATCTTCCTATTAAACTTCCAATGTATCCCTACATGTGAAATGACTGTTTTGCCCTTGGTTATTTGAGAAATTCGACATAGTACCCCTTGTTTCTAGCCATGGCCGAATGGCCCTCATTGAATTCCAACAACATTTCAACAAATTCAACCCAACAATTCCAATCAATAACAAATCAAACCAAGTTTCAATTAAGCTCAAATACATCAACCAAAGTTCAATCCATGACACATATCATAAAATCAACCAAACATTTTTTTCAATATTTTATTTTAAGCGTCAAACATCAAAACATGTAAAATGCCCGATGTATGGGTAATTACTATTTTACCCTTATACTTTTCTATTATTTCCGAAAATGCCCTTGATCTTCCTATAAAATTCCCAACGTATCCCTACATGTGAAATGACTGTTTTGCCCATGGTTATTTGAAAATTTCCACATGGTACCCCTTGTTTCTAGCCATGGCCGAATGGCCCTCATTGAATTCCAACAACATTTCAACAAATTCAACCCAACAATTCCAATCAATAACAAATCAAACCAAGTCTCAATCAAGTTGAAATACATCAACCAAAGTTCAATCCATCACACATATCATAAAATCAACCAAACATTTTTTTCAATCATTTATTTAAAGCTTCAAACATCAAAACATATAAAATGCCCGATGTGTGGGTAATTACTATTTTACCCTTATACTTTTCTATTATTTCCGAAAATCCCTTGATCTTCCTATAAAATTCCTAATGTATCCCTACATGTGAAATGACAGTTTTGCCCATGGTTATTTGAAAATTTCCACATGGTACCCCTTGTTTCTAGCCATGGCGGAATGGCCCTCATTGAATTCCAACAACATTTCAACAAATTCAACCCAGCAATTCCAATCAATAACAAATCAAACCAAGTCTCAATCAAGTTGAAATACATCAACCAAAGTTCAATCCATCACACATATCATAAAATCAACCAAACATTTTTTTCAATCATTTATTTTAAGCTTCAAACATCAAAACATATAAAATGCGTGATGTATGGGTAATTACTATTTTAGCCTTATACTTTTCTATTATTTCGGAAAATGCCCTTGATCGTCCTATAAAATTCCCAATGTATCCCTACATGTGAAATGACTGTTTTGCCTTTGGTTATTTGAAATTTTCCACACGGTACTCCTTGTTTCTAGCCAGGGCCGAATGGCCCTCATTCAATTCCAACAACATTTCAACAAATTCAACTCAACAATTCCAATAAATAACAAATCAAACCAAGTCTCAATCAATCTCAAATACGTCAACCAAAGTTCAATCCATCACACATATCATAAAATCAACCAAACATTTATTTCAATAATTTATTTTAAGCTTCAAACCTCAAAACATATAAAATGCCCGATGTATGGGTAATTACTATTTTACCCTTATACTTTTCTATTAATTTCGAAAATGCCCTTGATCTTCCTATAAAAATTCCAATGTATCCCTACATGTGAAATGACTGTTTTGCCCTTGGTGATTTGAAAATTTCCACATAGTACCCCTTCTTTCTAGCCATGGCCGAATGGCCCTCATTCAATTCCAACAACATTTCAACAAATTCAACCCAACGATTCCAATCAATAACAAATCAAACCAAGTCTCAATCAAGCTCAAATACATCAACCAAAGTTCAGTCCATCACACATATCATAAAATCAACCAAACATTTGTTTCAATCATTTATTTAAAGCTTCAAACATCAAAACATATAAAATGCCCGATGTATCGGTAATTACTATTTTACCTTTATACTTTTCTAGTATTTCTGAAAATGCCCTTGATCTTCCTATAAATTTCCCAATGTATCCCCACATGTGAAATGACTGTTTTGCCCTTGGTTATTTGAAAATTTCCACATGGTACCCCTTGTTTCTAGCCATGGCCGAATGGCCCTCATTCAATTCCAACAACATTTCAACAAATTCAACCCAACAATTCCAATCAATAACAAATCAAACCAAGTTTCAATTAAGCTCAAATACATCAACCAAAGTTCAATCCATTACATATATCATAAAATCAACCAAACATTTGTTTCAATATTTTATTTTAAGCGTCAAACATCAAAACATATAAAATGCCCGATGTATGGGTAATTACTATTTGACCCTTATACTTTTCTATTATTTTCGAAAATGCCCTTGATCTTCCTATAAAATTTCCAAAGTATCCTTACATGTGAAATGACTGTTTTGCCCTTGGTGATTTGAAAATTTCCACATAGTAGCCCTTGTTTCTAGCCATGGCCGAATGGCCCTCATTCAATTCCAACAATATTTCAACAAATTCAACCCAACAATTCCAATAAATACCAAATCAAACCAAGTCTCAATCAAGTTGAAATACATCAACCAAAGTTCAATCCATCACACATATCATAAAATCAACCAAACATTTATTTCAATAATTTATTTTAAGCTTCAAACCTCAAAACATATAAAATGCACGATGTATGGATAATTACTATTTTACCCTTATACTTTTCTATTATTTCCGAAAATGCCCTTGATCTTCGTATAAAATTCCCAACGTATCCCTACATGTGAAATGACTGTTTTGCCCATGCTTATTTGAAAATTTCCACATGGTACCCCTTGTTTCTAGCCATGGCCGAATGACCCTCATTCAATTCCAACAACATTTCAACAAATTCAACCCAACAGTTCCAATCAATAACAAATCAAACCAAGTCTCAATCAAGCTCAAATACATCAACCAAAGTTCAATCCATCACACATATCATAAAATCAACCAAACATTTATTTCAATAATTTATTTTAAGCTTCAAACCTCAAAACATATAAAATGCCCGATGTATGGGTAATTACTATTTTACCCTTATACTTTTCTATTAATTCCGAAAATGCCCTTGATCTTCCTATAAAATTCCCAACGTATCCCTACATGTGAAATGACTAGTTTTGCCCTTGGTTATTTGAAAATTTCCACATGGTACCCCTTGTTTCTAGCCATGGCCGAATGGCCCTCATTCAATTCCAACAATATTTCAACAAATTCAACCCAACAATTCCAATCAATAACAAATCAAACCAAGTCTCAATCAAGCTCAAATACATCAACCAAAGTTCAATCCATCACACATATCATAAAATCAACGAAACATTTATTTCAATAATTTATTTTAAGCTTCAAACCTCAAAACATATAAAATGCCCGATGTATGGGTAATTACTATTTTACCCTTATACTTTTCAATTATTTCCGAAAATGCCCTTGATCGTCCTATAAAATTCCCAACGTATCCCTACATGTGAAATGACTGTTTTGCCCTTGGTTATTTGAAAATTTCCACACAGTACCCCTTGTTTCTAGCCATGGCCGAATGGCCCTCGTTCTATTCCAACAACATTTTAACAAATTAAACCCAAGAATTTCAATCAATAACAAATCAAACAAAGTATCTATCCAGCTCAAATACATCAACCAAAGTTCAATCCATCACACATATCATAAAATCAACCAAACATTTGTTTCAATAATTTATTTTATGCTTCAAACCTCAAAACATATAAAATGCCCGATGTATGGGTAATTACTATTTTACCCTTATACTTTTCTATTATTTGCGAAAATTCCCTTGATCTTCCTATTAAACTTCCAATGTATCCCTACATGTGAAATGACTGTTTTGCCCTTGGTTATTTGAGAAATTCGACATAGTACCCCTTGTTTCTAGCCATGGCCGAATGGCCCTCATTGAATTCCAACAACATTTCAACAAATTCAACCCAACAATTCCAATCAATAACAAATCAAACCAAGTTTCAATTAAGCTCAAATACATCAACCAAAGTTCAATCCATGACACATATCATAAAATCAACCAAACATTTTTTTCAATATTTTATTTTAAGCGTCAAACATCAAAACATGTAAAATGCCCGATGTATGGGTAATTACTATTTTACCCTTATACTTTTCTATTATTTCCGAAAATGCCCTTGATCTTCCTATAAAATTCCCAACGTATCCCTACATGTGAAATGACTGTTTTGCCCATGGTTATTTGAAAATTTCCACATGGTACCCCTTGTTTCTAGCCATGGCCGAATGGCCCTCATTGAATTCCAACAACATTTCAACAAATTCAACCCAACAATTCCAATCAATAACAAATCAAACCAAGTCTCAATCAAGTTGAAATACATCAACCAAAGTTCAATCCATCACACATATCATAAAATCAACCAAACATTTTTTTCAATCATTTATTTAAAGCTTCAAACATCAAAACATATAAAATGCCCGATGTGTGGGTAATTACTATTTTACCCTTATACTTTTCTATTATTTCCGAAAATCCCTTGATCTTCCTATAAAATTCCTAATGTATCCCTACATGTGAAATGACAGTTTTGCCCATGGTTATTTGAAAATTTCCACATGGTACCCCTTGTTTCTAGCCATGGCGGAATGGCCCTCATTGAATTCCAACAACATTTCAACAAATTCAACCCAGCAATTCCAATCAATAACAAATCAAACCAAGTCTCAATCAAGTTGAAATACATCAACCAAAGTTCAATCCATCACACATATCATAAAATCAACCAAACATTTTTTTCAATCATTTATTTTAAGCTTCAAACATCAAAACATATAAAATGCGTGATGTATGGGTAATTACTATTTTAGCCTTATACTTTTCTATTATTTCGGAAAATGCCCTTGATCGTCCTATAAAATTCCCAATGTATCCCTACATGTGAAATGACTGTTTTGCCTTTGGTTATTTGAAATTTTCCACACGGTACTCCTTGTTTCTAGCCAGGGCCGAATGGCCCTCATTCAATTCCAACAACATTTCAACAAATTCAACTCAACAATTCCAATAAATAACAAATCAAACCAAGTCTCAATCAATCTCAAATACGTCAACCAAAGTTCAATCCATCACACATATCATAAAATCAACCAAACATTTATTTCAATAATTTATTTTAAGCTTCAAACCTCAAAACATATAAAATGCCCGATGTATGGATAATTACTATTTTACCCTTATACTTTTCTATTATTTCCGAAAATCCCTTGATCTTCCTATAAAATTCCCAACGTATCCCTACATGTGAAATGACAGTTTTGCCCTTGGTTATTTGAAAATTTCCACATGGTACTCGTTGTTTCAAGCCATGGTCGAATGACCGTCATTGAATTCCAACAACGTTTCAACAAATTCAACACAACAATTCCAATCAATAACAAATCAAACCAAGTTTCATTTAAGGTCAAGTACATCAACCAAAGTTCAATCCATCACACATATCATAAAATCAACCAAACATTTGTTTCAATCATTTATTTTAAGCGTCAAACATCAAAACATATAAAATGCCCGATGTATGGATAATTACTATTTTACCCTTATACTTTTCTATTAATTTCGAAAATGCCCTTGATCTTCCTATAAAATTTCCAAAGTATCCCTACATGTGAAATGACTATTTTGCCCTTGGTGATTTCAAAATTTCCACATAGTACCCCTTGTTTCTAGCCATGGCCGGATGACCCTCATTCAATTCCAACAATATTTCAACAAATTCAACCCAACAATTCCAATCAATAACAAATCAAACCAAGTCTCAATCAAGCTCAAATACATCAACCAAAGTTCAATCCATCACACATATCATAAAATCAACGAAACATTTATTTTAATATTTTATTTTAAGCTTCAAACCTCAAAACATATAAAATGCCTGATGTATGGGTAATTACTATTTTACCCTTATACTTTTCTATTATTTCCGAAAATGCCCTTGATCGTCCTATAAAATTCCCAATGTATCCCTACATGTGAAATGACTGTTTTGCCTTTGGTTATTTGAAATTTTCCACACGGTACTCCTTGTTTCTAGCCAGGGCCGAATGGCCCTCATTCAATTCCAACAACATTTCAACAAATTCAACCCAACAATTCCAATAAATAACAAATCAAACCAAATCTCAATCAATCTCCAATACATCAACCAAAGTTCAATCCATCACACATATCATGAAATCAACCAAACATTTATTTCAATAATTTATTTTAAGCTTCAAACCTCAAAACATATAAAATGCCCGATGTATGGGTAATTACTATTTTACCCTTATACTTTTCTATTATTTCCGAAAATGCCCTTGATCTTCGTATAAAATTCCCAACGTATCCCTACATGTGAAATGACAGCTTTGCCCTTGGTTATTTGAAAATTTCCACATGGTACCCGTTGTTTCAAGCCAAGGCCGAATGACCGTCATTGAATTCCAACAACGTTTCAACAAATTCAACACAACAATTGCAATCAATAACAAATCAAACCAAGTTTCATTTAAGGTCAAGTACATCAACCAAAGTTCAATCCATCACACATATCATAAAATCAACCAAACATTTGTTTCAATCATTTATTTTAAGCGTCAAACATCAAAACATATAAAATACCCGATGTATGGGTAATTACTATTTTACCCTTATACTTTTCTATTATTTCCGAAAATGCCCTTGATCTTCCTATAAAATTCCCAACGTATCCCTACATGTGAAATGACTGTTTTGCCCATGGTTATTTGAAAATTTCCACATGGTACCCCTTGTTTCTAGCCATGGCCGAATGGCCCTCATTGAATTCCAACAACATTTCAACAAATTCAACCCAACAATTCCAATCAATAACAAATCAAACCAAGTCTCAATCAAGTTGAAATACATCAACCAAAGTTCAATCCATCACACATATCATAAAATCAACCAAACATTTTTTTCAATCATTTATTTAAAGCTTCAAACATCAAAACATATAAAATGCCCGATGTGTGGGTAATTACTATTTTACCCTTATACTTTTCTATTATTTCCGAAAATCCCTTGATCTTCCTATAAAATTCCTAATGTATCCCTACATGTGAAATGACAGTTTTGCCCATGGTTATTTGAAAATTTCCACATGGTACCCCTTGTTTCTAGCCATGGCCGAATGACCCTCATTCAATTCCAACAACATTTCAACAAATTCAACCCAACAGTTCCAATCAATAACAAATCAAACCAAGTCTCAATCAAGCTCAAATACATCAACCAAAGTTCAATCCATCACACATATCATAAAATCAACCAAACATTTATTTCAATAATTTATTTTAAGCTTCAAACCTCAAAACATATAAAATGCCCGATGTATGGGTAATTACTATTTTACCCTTATACTTTTCTATTAATTCCGAAAATGCCCTTGATCTTCCTATAAAATTCCCAACGTATCCCTACATGTGAAATGACTAGTTTTGCCCTTGGTTATTTGAAAATTTCCACATGGTACCCCTTGTTTCTAGCCATGGCCGAATGGCCCTCATTCAATTCCAACAATATTTCAACAAATTCAACCCAACAATTCCAATCAATAACAAATCAAACCAAGTCTCAATCAAGCTCAAATACATCAACCAAAGTTCAATCCATCACACATATCATAAAATCAACGAAACATTTATTTCAATAATTTATTTTAAGCTTCAAACCTCAAAACATATAAAATGCCCGATGTATGGGTAATTACTATTTTACCCTTATACTTTTCAATTATTTCCGAAAATGCCCTTGATCGTCCTATAAAATTCCCAACGTATCCCTACATGTGAAATGACTGTTTTGCCCTTGGTTATTTGAAAATTTCCACACAGTACCCCTTGTTTCTAGCCATGGCCGAATGGCCCTCGTTCTATTCCAACAACATTTTAACAAATTAAACCCAAGAATTTCAATCAATAACAAATCAAACAAAGTATCTATCCAGCTCAAATACATCAACCAAAGTTCAATCCATCACACATATCATAAAATCAACCAAACATTTGTTTCAATAATTTATTTTATGCTTCAAACCTCAAAACATATAAAATGCCCGATGTATGGGTAATTACTATTTTACCCTTATACTTTTCTATTATTTGCGAAAATTCCCTTGATCTTCCTATTAAACTTCCAATGTATCCCTACATGTGAAATGACTGTTTTGCCCTTGGTTATTTGAGAAATTCGACATAGTACCCCTTGTTTCTAGCCATGGCCGAATGGCCCTCATTGAATTCCAACAACATTTCAACAAATTCAACCCAACAATTCCAATCAATAACAAATCAAACCAAGTTTCAATTAAGCTCAAATACATCAACCAAAGTTCAATCCATGACACATATCATAAAATCAACCAAACATTTTTTTCAATATTTTATTTTAAGCGTCAAACATCAAAACATGTAAAATGCCCGATGTATGGGTAATTACTATTTTACCCTTATACTTTTCTATTATTTCCGAAAATGCCCTTGATCTTCCTATAAAATTCCCAACGTATCCCTACATGTGAAATGACTGTTTTGCCCATGGTTATTTGAAAATTTCCACATGGTACCCCTTGTTTCTAGCCATGGCCGAATGGCCCTCATTGAATTCCAACAACATTTCAACAAATTCAACCCAACAATTCCAATCAATAACAAATCAAACCAAGTCTCAATCAAGTTGAAATACATCAACCAAAGTTCAATCCATCACACATATCATAAAATCAACCAAACATTTTTTTCAATCATTTATTTAAAGCTTCAAACATCAAAACATATAAAATGCCCGATGTGTGGGTAATTACTATTTTACCCTTATACTTTTCTATTATTTCCGAAAATCCCTTGATCTTCCTATAAAATTCCTAATGTATCCCTACATGTGAAATGACAGTTTTGCCCATGGTTATTTGAAAATTTCCACATGGTACCCCTTGTTTCTAGCCATGGCGGAATGGCCCTCATTGAATTCCAACAACATTTCAACAAATTCAACCCAGCAATTCCAATCAATAACAAATCAAACCAAGTCTCAATCAAGTTGAAATACATCAACCAAAGTTCAATCCATCACACATATCATAAAATCAACCAAACATTTTTTTCAATCATTTATTTTAAGCTTCAAACATCAAAACATATAAAATGCGTGATGTATGGGTAATTACTATTTTAGCCTTATACTTTTCTATTATTTCGGAAAATGCCCTTGATCGTCCTATAAAATTCCCAATGTATCCCTACATGTGAAATGACTGTTTTGCCTTTGGTTATTTGAAATTTTCCACACGGTACTCCTTGTTTCTAGCCAGGGCCGAATGGCCCTCATTCAATTCCAACAACATTTCAACAAATTCAACTCAACAATTCCAATAAATAACAAATCAAACCAAGTCTCAATCAATCTCAAATACGTCAACCAAAGTTCAATCCATCACACATATCATAAAATCAACCAAACATTTATTTCAATAATTTATTTTAAGCTTCAAACCTCAAAACATATAAAATGCCCGATGTATGGATAATTACTATTTTACCCTTATACTTTTCTATTATTTCCGAAAATCCCTTGATCTTCCTATAAAATTCCCAACGTATCCCTACATGTGAAATGACAGTTTTGCCCTTGGTTATTTGAAAATTTCCACATGGTACTCGTTGTTTCAAGCCATGGTCGAATGACCGTCATTGAATTCCAACAACGTTTCAACAAATTCAACACAACAATTCCAATCAATAACAAATCAAACCAAGTTTCATTTAAGGTCAAGTACATCAACCAAAGTTCAATCCATCACACATATCATAAAATCAACCAAACATTTGTTTCAATCATTTATTTTAAGCGTCAAACATCAAAACATATAAAATGCCCGATGTATGGATAATTACTATTTTACCCTTATACTTTTCTATTAATTTCGAAAATGCCCTTGATCTTCCTATAAAATTTCCAAAGTATCCCTACATGTGAAATGACTATTTTGCCCTTGGTGATTTCAAAATTTCCACATAGTACCCCTTGTTTCTAGCCATGGCCGGATGACCCTCATTCAATTCCAACAATATTTCAACAAATTCAACCCAACAATTCCAATCAATAACAAATCAAACCAAGTCTCAATCAAGCTCAAATACATCAACCAAAGTTCAATCCATCACACATATCATAAAATCAACGAAACATTTATTTTAATATTTTATTTTAAGCTTCAAACCTCAAAACATATAAAATGCCTGATGTATGGGTAATTACTATTTTACCCTTATACTTTTCTATTATTTCCGAAAATGCCCTTGATCGTCCTATAAAATTCCCAATGTATCCCTACATGTGAAATGACTGTTTTGCCTTTGGTTATTTGAAATTTTCCACACGGTACTCCTTGTTTCTAGCCAGGGCCGAATGGCCCTCATTCAATTCCAACAACATTTCAACAAATTCAACCCAACAATTCCAATAAATAACAAATCAAACCAAATCTCAATCAATCTCCAATACATCAACCAAAGTTCAATCCATCACACATATCATGAAATCAACCAAACATTTATTTCAATAATTTATTTTAAGCTTCAAACCTCAAAACATATAAAATGCCCGATGTATGGGTAATTACTATTTTACCCTTATACTTTTCTATTATTTCCGAAAATGCCCTTGATCTTCGTATAAAATTCCCAACGTATCCCTACATGTGAAATGACAGCTTTGCCCTTGGTTATTTGAAAATTTCCACATGGTACCCGTTGTTTCAAGCCAAGGCCGAATGACCGTCATTGAATTCCAACAACGTTTCAACAAATTCAACACAACAATTGCAATCAATAACAAATCAAACCAAGTTTCATTTAAGGTCAAGTACATCAACCAAAGTTCAATCCATCACACATATCATAAAATCAACCAAACATTTGTTTCAATCATTTATTTTAAGCGTCAAACATCAAAACATATAAAATACCCGATGTATGGGTAATTACTATTTCACCCTTATCCTTTTCTATTAATTCCGAAAATGCCCTTGATCTTCCTATAAAATTTCCAATGTATCCGTACATGTGAAATGACTGTTTTGCCCTTGGTGATTTGAAAATTTCCACATAGTACCCCTTGTTTCTAGCCATGGCCGAATGGCCCTCATTCAATTCCAACAACATTTCCACAAATTCAACCCAACAATTCCAATCAATAACAAATCAAACAAAGTATCTTTCAAGCTCAAATACATCAACCAAAGTTCAATCCATCACACATATCATAAAATCAACCAAACATTTGTTTCAATCATTTATTTTAAGCGTCAAACATCAAAACATATAAAATGCCCGATGTATGGATAATTACTATTTTACCCTTATACTTTTCTATTATTTCCGAAAATGCCCTTGATCTTCGTATAAAATTCCCAACGTATCCCTACATGTGAAATGACTGTTTTGCCCATGGTTATTTGAAAATTTCCACATGGTACCCCTTGTTTCTAGCCATGGCCGAATGGCCCTCATTGAATTCCAACAACATTTCAACAAATTCAACCCAACAATTCCAATCAATAACAAATCAAACCAAGTCTCAATCAAGTTGAAATACATCAACCAAAGTTCAATCCATCACACATATCATAAAATCAACCAAACATTTATTTCAATCGTTTATTTTAAGCTTCAAACATCAAAACATATAAAATGCCCGATGTAACACCCTCATTTTTATTTTACTATTTATGAATATTTTTCTATAAATATTATAAGAAATTACGTACTGTATTTAGAGAATATTTTCTGTACATATTTTCATATTAAAAATTATACAGTTCTACTCAGCAAAATTTTCTAAGTCTTTTGATACATTTGTTTAGGTCTCAAGTTCTTGTTGACCGGATAGTAGAAATTATGTACTGTATTTTATAGAAACTTTTTGTACATATTTTCATAACAAAATTAGTACAGTTCTATTCAGTAAAATTTTCTGAGTCTTTTAATACTTTTGTTTATGCCTAAATTTCTTGTTGACTGGACAGTGTGTCAGACGGCTGTCCAGGATAAATTTTCAAGTGTAAAATTTTGGACTAATCTGTAACTTAATAAAAAGGTAAGTGAATATAGATTAAAAATATATACAGTTAAAGAATTAAAATACTAATTCCGAATTGTTAGAATTTTCTGAATGTTAGAACTTTGAGAAATTATTACGGTAAAATTCTAAGGCAGAAAATTAAGATAAAATCTATATGACATCTATTGAATTATCTATAAATTATAACATACTTAGAATAATTATTAACATTGTTTAACTAAGAAAAATAGAAATACAAATTATTAGCCAATCAAAACTTGACAAATTGACATTTCTAATCCAATTAAATTAAGTTAATTAGGCTTTGATTTAGAGATAATTAAGACACTACCCCAAGGTTTTTGATAGTGAGGAATCTAATGGCGGTGCTAGTTTCTTCAAATTCTAATTAGTTTTTAAGATAATTAAAAGGTGCCAAAACTTTCTAGAAAAGTCTACAAAAATTCCATAAACTTTGACTTAATTGACACAAGCTTAGCAACTCACGTAGGAGACTTTCTTTGGCTGTCCAAGTGGTTGGAAAAGCTTGACAAATTGGACTGCCTTAAGTCCTGCAGCTGGACGTGTAGGCACAATTAAAATTGATGGAGAAATTTTTTTAAACGTAAGACACCAAAAGCCAAAAGAAAAATACAAAACTAGCTTTCTTCACCACCCAAACCGTGAGCTTCCCAAACTGCAGCCCTCCATTTCTTCTTCATCCTTTCTTCTAAAATTAAGAAATAAACCAACCAAAACCTTTCAAATTTCAATATAGCTTAGGCCAAAGAGAAGAGAATTAGGAGAAAAAGCTCAAAATTTCAAGAAGCCAAGGAAAAAGAGAGAAAAGGGGGAAAAGGAAATTCAAGAGTTCTCCATCAAATTAAGGATCTAAGGTAAGGATCTTGGCATTTAATTTCAATTTAAACCAATTGGAGTTAATAGAAACATGTTCTTAGGTCTAATTTCAAGATTTGATCAAGATTCAATAAAAGATGAAATTGATTTAGGGCTTTTAGATGATTGATGTTAGAAGCTTGAAATTGTTGTTTGAATCCATGTTTGATTGAATTCATGATGTGTTGTGATGGATTGGAATTAATTGATTGGCTTGTTCTTGATTGGAAATTGAAATTTGTTCTTGATTGAGATTTCTTGATTTGGTTGATTATTGATTGGAAAGTTGCTTGGTTGTTTTGGAAATGTTGTTGGAAATGTGAAGGAGGCCATACGGCCATGATGAGAATGATAGGGATATCATGTGGAATTTTTCAAATGACCAAGGGTAAAATAGTCATTTCACATGTAGGGACACATTGGGAATTTTAGAAAAAATTTAAGGGCATTTTCGGAAATAATTAAAAAGTATAAGGGTAATTAGGTAATTTCACATTTAGAGGATACAATTGGAATTGTATAAAAAGATTGAGGTTAATTAGGTAATTTCACATTTAGAGGATACAATTGGAATTGTATAAAAAGATTGAGGTTAATTAGGTAATTTCACATGTAGAGGATACAATTGGAATTTTATAAAAAGATTGAGGTTAATTAGGTAATTTCATAGATTCTAGAAGAATTAGGGACACATTCGGAAATTTATAAAAAGATCAAGGGTAAAATGGGAAATTTTAGAAAATAGTAAGGGTAATTTAGTAATTTCACCTTTGAGGGCAAAATTGGAAATTTATAAAAAGATAGGGGTATTTTAGTAATTTTCCATATTAAAGACTTAATTGGTATTTTAGTAAAAGTTTAGTAATTTTCATAGTAAATACATAATTATTATTTTAGTAAAAGTTTAGTAATTTTACCTAGTAAAGGACTAGTTAGTAATTTATTAAGGTATTGATGTTATAATGTTAATTAGTGAATTTTATAATTTTAATGTGATTGATTAATATTAATTATTTGTTTATTAGCATCATTATCATATTGCATAAGTCTGAGTTCTTGGAAAATACAAAGATTTCAAATGAGAAATGAGTTTTTAAATGAGAAATGATTTTGTTGACTAACCGGGACTGCGGTAGTCATGAAAAATGAGTATGTTTGGGGGAATTGATTTCCAGGACTGTGTTGACTGACCGGACTGCGGTAGTCATGTATTTGAAAAGATGATTGAGATTATGAACAGAGAACTGTGTTGACTGACCGGAATGCGGTAGTCATGTATTTGAAAAGATGATTGATAATATGAATAGAGAATATGATAGTCCTGAGAAATGGGTGAGCAGAGTAAGTTAGACAGGACTGTATAGTCTGTGATTATATAGTCTGTGGGGTGAAGGATATTGGCAATTCCACATGTGGCTGGAAACTGGACTGAGTTGCGGTCGTGGTGGCCTTCCGGGTATCCTGATCTTCTAATTCTGTCTAGTTTATTCGCGTTTAGTAGGGGCTGATAGCTGAATTGCAGTGCGTAATGGTAGGCCAGTTACTTACTAAACACTCAAAAGGGAAGTCTCCATGGAGCACGGGTCAAAATGATTTTGAGTCAAAAGGATTTTGTGTCAAAACTGCGTCTGCTTTATAAACTTGCATTTTCATAAAGCATACTGCAATTGCATTATTTATGTGAATTCTTAATTATGAAATGAAATGTCATTGATTGTGGTTGTTTTTCTATGTGTTAGAAATTAAATGCCTGATCCGGTAATGCTGTCCCCAGATTCTAGGGGAGTGTGAATTGCAGGTATTTTGAAGATTAATTAGAAGTTAAAGATGCAGATATTTTCCAGAGCTATAGGAATGGGTGTTTTTGGCTTTAGATACTTTTGTATTAATTAGAAATAAATTGGTAGTAGTATTTTCTGTAAATTTTAATAATGTAAGTTATAATGACAAACTTTAAATTTTAATGGAATGTATTTATTTTAATGGTAAATTCTTTTTATGGATTTTAGATGGAAATTAATTAATTAGAAAGGGGGTTACACCCGATGTATGGATAATTACTATTTTACCCTTATACTTTTCTATTATTTCCGAAAATGCCCTTGATCTTCGTATAAAATTCCCAACGTATCCCTACATGTGAAATGACTGTTTTGCCCATGCTTATTTGAAAATTTCCACATGGTACCCCTTGTTTCTAGCCATGGCCGAATGACCCTCATTCAATTCCAACAACATTTCAACAAATTCAACCCAACAGTTCCAATCAATAACAAATCAAACCAAGTCTCAATCAAGCTCAAATACATCAACCAAAGTTCAATCCATCACACATATCATAAAATCAACCAAACATTTATTTCAATAATTTATTTTAAGCTTCAAACCTCAAAACATATAAAATGCCCGATGTATGGGTAATTACTATTTTACCCTTATACTTTTCTATTAATTCCGAAAATGCCCTTGATCTTCCTATAAAATTCCCAACGTATCCCTACATGTGAAATGACTAGTTTTGCCCTTGGTTATTTGAAAATTTCCACATGGTACCCCTTGTTTCTAGCCATGGCCGAATGGCCCTCATTCAATTCCAACAATATTTCAACAAATTCAACCCAACAATTCCAATCAATAACAAATCAAACCAAGTCTCAATCAAGCTCAAATACATCAACCAAAGTTCAATCCATCACACATATCATAAAATCAACGAAACATTTATTTCAATAATTTATTTTAAGCTTCAAACCTCAAAACATATAAAATGCCCGATGTATGGGTAATTACTATTTTACCCTTATACTTTTCAATTATTTCCGAAAATGCCCTTGATCGTCCTATAAAATTCCCAACGTATCCCTACATGTGAAATGACTGTTTTGCCCTTGGTTATTTGAAAATTTCCACACAGTACCCCTTGTTTCTAGCCATGGCCGAATGGCCCTCGTTCTATTCCAACAACATTTTAACAAATTAAACCCAAGAATTTCAATCAATAACAAATCAAACAAAGTATCTATCCAGCTCAAATACATCAACCAAAGTTCAATCCATCACACATATCATAAAATCAACCAAACATTTGTTTCAATAATTTATTTTATGCTTCAAACCTCAAAACATATAAAATGCCCGATGTATGGGTAATTACTATTTTACCCTTATACTTTTCTATTATTTGCGAAAATTCCCTTGATCTTCCTATTAAACTTCCAATGTATCCCTACATGTGAAATGACTGTTTTGCCCTTGGTTATTTGAAAAATTCGACATAGTACCCCTTGTTTCTAGCCATGGCCGAATGGCCCTCATTGAATTCCAACAACATTTCCACAAATTCAACCCAACAATTCCAATCAATAACAAATCAAACCAAGTTTCAATTAAGCTCAAATACATCAACCAAAGTTCAATCCATGACACATATCATAAAATCAACCAAACATTTTTTTCAATATTTTATTTTAAGCGTCAAACATCAAAACATGTAAAATGCCCGATGTATGGGTAATTACTATTTTACCCTTATACTTTTCTATTATTTCCGAAAATGCCCTTGATCTTCCTATAAAATTCCCAACGTATCCCTACATGTGAAATGACTGTTTTGCCCATGGTTATTTGAAAATTTCCACATGGTACCCCTTGTTTCTAGCCATGGCCGAATGGCCCTCATTGAATTCCAACAACATTTCAACAAATTCAACCCAACAATTCCAATCAATAACAAATCAAACCAAGTCTCAATCAAGTTGAAATACATCAACCAAAGTTCAATCCATCACACATATCATAAAATCAACCAAACATTTTTTTCAATCATTTATTTAAAGCTTCAAACATCAAAACATATAAAATGCCCGATGTGTGGGTAATTACTATTTTACCCTTATACTTTTCTATTATTTCCGAAAATCCCTTGATCTTCCTATAAAATTCCTAATGTATCCCTACATGTGAAATGACAGTTTTGCCCATGGTTATTTGAAAATTTCCACATGGTACCCCTTGTTTCTAGCCATGGCGGAATGGCCCTCATTGAATTCCAACAACATTTCAACAAATTCAACCCAGCAATTCCAATCAATAACAAATCAAACCAAGTCTCAATCAAGTTGAAATACATCAACCAAAGTTCAATCCATCACACATATCATAAAATCAACCAAACATTTTTTTCAATCATTTATTTTAAGCTTCAAACATCAAAACATATAAAATGCGTGATGTATGGGTAATTACTATTTTAGCCTTATACTTTTCTATTACTTCGGAAAATGCCCTTGATCGTCCTATAAAATTCCCAATGTATCCCTACATGTGAAATGACTGTTTTGCCTTTGGTTATTTGAAATTTTCCACACGGTACTCCTTGTTTCTAGCCAGGGCCGAATGGCCCTCATTCAATTCCAACAACATTTCAACAAATTCAACTCAACAATTCCAATAAATAACAAATCAAACCAAGTCTCAATCAATCTCAAATACGTCAACCAAAGTTCAATCCATCACACATATCATAAAATCAACCAAACATTTATTTCAATAATTTATTTTAAGCTTCAAACCTCAAAACATATAAAATGCCCGATGTATGGGTAATTACTATTTTACCCTTATACTTTTCTATTAATTCCGAAAATGCCCTTGATCTTCCTATAAAATTCCCAACGTATCCCTACATGTGAAATGACTAGTTTTGCCCTTGGTTATTTGAAAATTTCCACACAGTACCCCTTGTTTCTAGCCATGGCCGAATGGCCCTCGTTCTATTCCAACAACATTTTAACAAATTAAACCCAAGAATTTCAATCAATAACAAATCAAACAAAGTATCTATCCAGCTCAAATACATCAACCAAAGTTCAATCCATCACACATATCATAAAATCAACCAAACATTTGTTTCAATAATTTATTTTATGCTTCAAACCTCAAAACATATAAAATGCCCGATGTATGGGTAATTACTATTTTACCCTTATACTTTTCTATTATTTGCGAAAATTCCCTTGATCTTCCTATTAAACTTCCAATGTATCCCTACATGTGAAATGACTGTTTTGCCCTTGGTTATTTGAGAAATTCGACATAGTACCCCTTGTTTCTTGTAACATCCTCATTTTACTATTTGTACGCATTTATATATGTACATTATGAACACTTATGCACTGTATTTTATAAAACTCTATGATCATATTTTCTTAATGAAATTAATACAGTTCTACTCAGAAGATTTTTCTGAATTTCTAAATGTCTTCGTTTTTGCTGAAATTGATAGTTGACTGGACTGCTATGTCAGACAGCTGTCCAGGATTAAATTTAAAGTATAGAATTTTGAACTCATTTATAACTTAAAAGAAAGGTAATAGAATATAGATTAAAAATATATACAGATAAAGAATTAAAATGCTTATTCAGAATTGTTAGGATTTTCTGAAAGTTAGAACTTTGAGAAATTATTACGGTAAAATTTTAAGACAGAAAATTTAGAGAAAATTCATAGGATATCTATAGAATTATCTAATAATTGTAATATACTTAGAATAATTATTAAAAATGTTTAACCAAGAAAAATTTAATTTAGAACCTTAACCAATCAAAAAGTGACAACTTAGGCTTTTCTAAGATCACTAAATTAAGCTAATTAGGCTTGGATTAAGAGATAAGTAAGACACTACCCCAAGGTTTTTGATAGTGAGGAATCCAATGGTGGTGTTATTTTCTTCAAATTCTAATTAGTTTGTAAGATAATTAACAGCCCTAAATTATTCTAGAAAATTCCATTAAATTACCTACAAATGTTGACTTTTGACCTTTTGGAAGGCAAGTCACTTGCTGCACTCCTTTGGCTGTCCAAGTGGATGGGGAAGCTTGGAGAACTGATCTCCCTTGGCCAATAGGGGCTGCTGGACGTGCAGGAGCTGCTGGATGTGAAGGAAACATCCAATTTGGTTAATTCTTGGTTTAATGAAGCAAATAACTTAAGAAAAAAGGCAAAAAGTCACAAAAGCTATTTTTCTCTCCAAAACAGAACCGTGAGCTTCCTTACCCAGCAGCTGCAACTCTTGACTTCATTTCATCTTAACTTCATCATCTCATCCCAAATTAAGAAACCAAACCATCCAAACTTCCAAAACACAAAGCTTATTCGGCTAGTAGAGAAAGAATTGGAGAAAATCTCAAAAATTCCTACAAGACCAAGGAGTGAGGGAGAAAGGAATTCAAGGCTTTTTCTTCAATTAAAGAGTCTAAGGTAAGGATCTAGGCATTTAATTTCAATTAGAACCCTTGGAATTAGAAGAAAACATGTTGTAGGGTTAGATTAAATTTGTGACCTAGAATCATGAAAACTTGAAATTGATTTAGGGGTTTTGTGTTTTTGATGCTTGTGATTGTAATTCATGGATTGGAATGATGTGTGATTGAATTTTTAATGTGTTGTGATGGTTGAAATTTGAGTTGCTTGAATTTAATTGAATTGAGATTTGGTTGAATTTTGGTTGAAATTGGAGTTTGTTGCTTTGGAAAATATGTTGAGAATGGTAGTGAGACCATTCGGGCAGCCCTAATTGCAAGGGATATTATGTGGAAATTTTTATAAAACCAAGGGCAAAATGGTCATTTTACATGTAGGGACACATTGGGTATTTTGGAAAAAGATTGAGGGCATTTTCGGAAATTATTAAAAATACTAAGGTTATAATGTAAATTGCTTAAAATTTTGTATCCTTGTATGTTAAGGTGTACAAATTATTTGTTTGATTGTGATCATGAACAAAATCCATTAGCATGAGTCTTTTTGGGGGATTTATAAAAGTATCAAATGAGAAAGAATTATGTTGACTAACCAGGACTGTGGTAGTCATGAGAATTGAGTTGATTTATGAGTAATGACTTTTGTTGACTGACCGGGACTGCGGTAGTCATGTGAAATGAAACTGATTGAGAAATGAATTGTTGACTGACCGGGACTGCGGTAGTCATGTGAAATGAAACTGATTGAGAAATGAATTGTTGACTAACCGGGACTGCGGTAGTCATGTGAAATGAAAATGATTGAGAAAGGATTTTTGGGGTGAGTAGAATTTGTTAAACAGGACCGTATAATCAGTGATTATATAGTCTGTGGGGATAAGGATATTGGCAATTCCATATGTGGCTGTAATCTGGACAGAGATGCTGCCGTGGTGGCCTTCCTGGATATCCTGATCTCCTAATTCTGTTTAGTTTATTCGCGTTTAGTAGGGGCTGATGGCTGAATTGCTGTACGTAATGGTAGGCCAGTTACTTACTAAACACTCAAAGGGGAAGTCTCCATGGAGCAGGGTCAAAATGAATTTGAGTCAAAAACTGCATTGCATAAATCATACTACATTTAATTATGTGTGTAACTAATTATATTGTTATGATATGTATTTGTTTGAAATTGTTTTAATTCTATGAGAAATTAAATGCCTGATCCTGTAATGCTGTCCCCAGATTCTAGGGGAGTGTGAATTGAAGGTGCTTGAAGATATAGTTAAATGATGAAGATGCAGAAATTCCAGAGCATATAGGATGGGACTATTTTGGGTAGACAATAATTTGTAGTAGTTAGAATTATTTTGTAGCAGTGTTTATATAAATTTTAATGATGTAAATTACAGAACATATTTTGGATTGTAAGAGATCGTATCAGAACTTTGAAATAAATATATAAAATGAATTAAATAGTTAAATTATGTTTTATAAAAAAAAAAAGGGGGTTACATTTCTAGCCATGGCCGAATGGCCCTCATTGAATTCCAACAACATTTCAACAAATTCAACCCAACAATTCCAATCAATAACAAATCAAACCAAGTTTCAATTAAGCTCAAATACATCAACCAAAGTTCAATCCATGACACATATCATAAAATCAACCAAACATTTTTTTCAATATTTTATTTTAAGCGTCAAACATCAAAACATGTAAAATGCCCGATGTATGGGTAATTACTATTTTACCCTTATACTTTTCTATTATTTCCGAAAATGCCCTTGATCTTCCTATAAAATTCCCAACGTATCCCTACATGTGAAATGACTGTTTTGCCCATGGTTATTTGAAAATTTCCACATGGTACCCCTTGTTTCTAGCCATGGCCGAATGGCCCTCATTGAATTCCAACAACATTTCAACAAATTCAACCCAACAATTCCAATCAATAACAAATCAAACCAAGTCTCAATCAAGTTGAAATACATCAACCAAAGTTCAATCCATCACACATATCATAAAATCAACCAAACATTTTTTTCAATCATTTATTTAAAGCTTCAAACATCAAAACATATAAAATGCCCGATGTGTGGGTAATTACTATTTTACCCTTATACTTTTCTATTATTTCCGAAAATCCCTTGATCTTCCTATAAAATTCCTAATGTATCCCTACATGTGAAATGACAGTTTTGCCCATGGTTATTTGGAAATTTCCACATGGTACCCCTTGTTTCTAGCCATGGCGGAATGGCCCTCATTGAATTCCAACAACATTTCAACAAATTCAACCCAGCAATTCCAATCAATAACAAATCAAACCAAGTCTCAATCAAGTTGAAATACATCAACCAAAGTTCAATCCATCACACATATCATAAAATCAACCAAACATTTTTTTCAATCATTTATTTTAAGCTTCAAACATCAAAACATATAAAATGCCCGATGTGTGGGTAATTACTATTTTACCCTTATACGTTTCTATTATTTCCGAAAATCCCTTGATCTTCCTATAAAATTCCCAATGTATCCCTACATGTGAAATGACAGTTTTGCCTATGGTTATTTGAAACTTTCCACATGGTACCCCTTGTTTCTAGCCAAGGCTGAATGACCCTCATTGAATTCCAACAACATTTCAACAAATTCAACACAACAATTCCAATCAATAACAAATCAAACCAAGTTTCATTTAAGCTCAAATACATCAACCAAAGTTCTATCCATCACACATATCATAAAATCAACCAAACATTTGTTTCAATCATTTATTTTAAGCTTCAAACATCAAAACATATAAAATGCCCGATGTATGGATAATTACTATTTTACCCTTATACTTTTCTATTATTTCCGAAAATCCCTTGATCTTCCTATAAAATTCCCAACGTATCCCTACATGTGAAATGACAGTTTTGCCCTTGGTTATTTGAAAATTTCCACATGGTACTCGTTGTTTCAAGCCATGGTCGAATGACCGTCATTGAATTCCAACAACGTTTCAACAAATTCAACACAACAATTCCAATCAATAACAAATCAAACCAAGTTTCATTTAAGGTCAAGTACATCAACCAAAGTTCAATCCATCACACATATCATAAAATCAACCAAACATTTGTTTCAATCATTTATTTTAAGCGTCAAACATCAAAACATATAAAATGCCCGATGTATGGATAATTACTATTTTACCCTTATACTTTTCTATTAATTTCGAAAATGCCCTTGATCTTCCTATAAAATTTCCAAAGTATCCCTACATGTGAAATGACTATTTTGCCCTTGGTGATTTCAAAATTTCCACATAGTACCCCTTGTTTCTAGCCATGGCCGGATGACCCTCATTCAATTCCAACAATATTTCAACAAATTCAACCCAACAATTCCAATCAATAACAAATCAAACCAAGTCTCAATCAAGCTCAAATACATCAACCAAAGTTCAATCCATCACACATATCATAAAATCAACGAAACATTTATTTTAATATTTTATTTTAAGCTTCAAACCTCAAAACATATAAAATGCCTGATGTATGGGTAATTACTATTTTACCCTTATACTTTTCTATTATTTCCGAAAATGCCCTTGATCGTCCTATAAAATTCCCAATGTATCCCTACATGTGAAATGACTGTTTTGCCTTTGGTTATTTGAAATTTTCCACACGGTACTCCTTGTTTCTAGCCAGGGCCGAATGGCCCTCATTCAATTCCAACAACATTTCAACAAATTCAACCCAACAATTCCAATAAATAACAAATCAAACCAAATCTCAATCAATCTCCAATACATCAACCAAAGTTCAATCCATGACACATATCATGAAATCAACCAAACATTTATTTCAATAATTTATTTTAAGCTTCAAACCTCAAAACATATAAAATGCCCGATGTATGGGTAATTACTATTTTACCCTTATACTTTTCTATTATTTCCGAAAATGCCCTTGATCTTCGTATAAAATTCCCAACGTATCCCTACATGTGAAATGACAGCTTTGCCCTTGGTTATTTGAAAATTTCCACATGGTACCCGTTGTTTCAAGCCAAGGCCGAATGACCGTCATTGAATTCCAACAACGTTTCAACAAATTCAACACAACAATTGCAATCAATAACAAATCAAACCAAGTTTCATTTAAGGTCAAGTACATCAACCAAAGTTCAATCCATCACACATATCATAAAATCAACCAAACATTTGTTTCAATCATTTATTTTAAGCGTCAAACATCAAAACATATAAAATACCCGATGTATGGGTAATTACTATTTCACCCTTATCCTTTTCTATTAATTCCGAAAATGCCCTTGATCTTCCTATAAAATTTCCAATGTATCCGTACATGTGAAATGACTGTTTTGCCCTTGGTGATTTGAAAATTTCCACATAGTACCCCTTGTTTCTAGCCATGGCCGAATGGCCCTCATTCAATTCCAACAACATTTCCACAAATTCAACCCAACAATTCCAATCAATAACAAATCAAACAAAGTATCTTTCAAGCTCAAATACATCAACCAAAGTTCAATCCATCACACATATCATAAAATCAACCAAACATTTGTTTCAATCATTTATTTTAAGCGTCAAACATCAAAACATATAAAATGCCCGATGTATGGATAATTACTATTTTACCCTTATACTTTTCTATTATTTCCGAAAATGCCCTTGATCTTCGTATAAAATTCCCAACGTATCCCTACATGTGAAATGACTGTTTTGCCCATGGTTATTTGAAAATTTCCACATGGTACCCCTTGTTTCTAGCCATGGCCGAATGGCCCTCATTGAATTCCAACAACATTTCAACAAATTCAACCCAACAATTCCAATCAATAACAAATCAAACCAAGTCTCAATCAAGTTGAAATACATCAACCAAAGTTCAATCCATCACACATATCATAAAATCAACCAAACATTTATTTCAATCGTTTATTTTAAGCTTCAAACATCAAAACATATAAAATGCCCGATGTAACACCCTCATTTTTATTTTACTATTTATGAATATTTTTCTATAAATATTATAAGAAATTACGTACTGTATTTAGAGAATATTTTCTGTACATATTTTCATATTAAAAATTATACAGTTCTACTCAGCAAAATTTTCTAAGTCTTTTGATACATTTGTTTAGGTCTCAAGTTCTTGTTGACCGGATAGTAGAAATTATGTACTGTATTTTATAGAAACTTTTTGTACATATTTTCATAACAAAATTAGTACAGTTCTATTCAGTAAAATTTTCTGAGTCTTTTAATACTTTTGTTTATGCCTAAATTTCTTGTTGACTGGACAGTGTGTCAGACGGCTGTCCAGGATAAATTTTCAAGTGTAAAATTTTGGACTAATCTGTAACTTAATAAAAAGGTAAGTGAATATAGATTAAAAATATATACAGTTAAAGAATTAAAATACTAATTCCGAATTGTTAGAATTTTCTGAATGTTAGAACTTTGAGAAATTATTACGGTAAAATTCTAAGGCAGAAAATTAAGATAAAATCTATATGACATCTATTGAATTATCTATAAATTATAACATACTTAGAATAATTATTAACATTGTTTAACTAAGAAAAATAGAAATACAAATTATTAGCCAATCAAAACTTGACAAATTGACATTTCTAATCCAATTAAATTAAGTTAATTAGGCTTTGATTTAGAGATAATTAAGACACTACCCCAAGGTTTTTGATAGTGAGGAATCTAATGGCGGTGCTAGTTTCTTCAAATTCTAATTAGTTTTTAAGATAATTAAAAGGTGCCAAAACTTTCTAGAAAAGTCTACAAAAATTCCATAAACTTTGACTTAATTGACACAAGCTTAGCAACTCACGTAGGAGACTTTCTTTGGCTGTCCAAGTGGTTGGAAAAGCTTGACAAATTGGACTGCCTTAAGTCCTGCAGCTGGACGTGTAGGCACAATTAAAATTGATGGAGAAATTTTTTTAAACGTAAGACACCAAAAGCCAAAAGAAAAATACAAAACTAGCTTTCTTCACCACCCAAACCGTGAGCTTCCCAAACTGCAGCCCTCCATTTCTTCTTCATCCTTTCTTCTAAAATTAAGAAATAAACCAACCAAAACCTTTCAAATTTCAATATAGCTTAGGCCAAAGAGAAGAGAATTAGGAGAAAAAGCTCAAAATTTCAAGAAGCCAAGGAAAAAGAGAGAAAAGGGGGAAAAGGAAATTCAAGAGTTCTCCATCAAATTAAGGATCTAAGGTAAGGATATTGGCATTTAATTTCAATTTAAACCAATTGGAGTTAATAGAAACATGTTCTTAGGTCTAATTTCAAGATTTGATCAAGATTCAATAAAAGATGAAATTGATTTAGGGCTTTTAGATGATTGATGTTAGAAGCTTGAAATTGTTGTTTGAATCCATGTTTGATTGAATTCATGATGTGTTGTGATGGATTGGAATTAATTGATTGGCTTGTTCTTGATTGGAAATTGAAATTTGTTCTTGATTGAGATTTCTTGATTTGGTTGATTATTGATTGGAAAGTTGCTTGGTTGTTTTGGAAATGTTGTTGGAAATGTGAAGGAGGCCATACGGCCATGATGAGAATGATAGGGATATCATGTGGAATTTTTCAAATGACCAAGGGTAAAATAGTCATTTCACATGTAGGGACACATTGGGAATTTTAGAAAAAATTTAAGGGCATTTTCGGAAATAATTAAAAAGTATAAGGGTAATTAGGTAATTTCACATTTAGAGGATACAATTGGAATTGTATAAAAAGATTGAGGTTAATTAGGTAATTTCACATTTAGAGGATACAATTGGAATTGTATAAAAAGATTGAGGTTAATTAGGTAATTTCACATGTAGAGGATACAATTGGAATTTTATAAAAAGATTGAGGTTAATTAGGTAATTTCATAGATTCTAGAAGAATTAGGGACACATTCGGAAATTTATAAAAAGATCAAGGGTAAAATGGGAAATTTTAGAAAATAGTAAGGGTAATTTAGTAATTTCACCTTTGAGGGCAAAATTGGAAATTTATAAAAAGATAGGGGTATTTTAGTAATTTTCCATATTAAAGACTTAATTGGTATTTTAGTAAAAGTTTAGTAATTTTCATAGTAAATACATAATTATTATTTTAGTAAAAGTTTAGTAATTTTACCTAGTAAAGGACTAGTTAGTAATTTATTAAGGTATTGATGTTATAATGTTAATTAGTGAATTTTATAATTTTAATGTGATTGATTAATATTAATTATTTGTTTATTAGCATCATTATCATATTGCATAAGTCTGAGTTCTTGGAAAATACAAAGATTTCAAATGAGAAATGAGTTTTTAAATGAGAAATGATTTTGTTGACTAACCGGGACTGCGGTAGTCATGAAAAATGAGTATGTTTGGGGGAATTGATTTCCAGGACTGTGTTGACTGACCGGACTGCGGTAGTCATGTATTTGAAAAGATGATTGAGATTATGAACAGAGAACTGTGTTGACTGACCGGAATGCGGTAGTCATGTATTTGAAAAGATGATTGATAATATGAATAGAGAATATGATAGTCCTGAGAAATGGGTGAGCAGAGTAAGTTAGACAGGACTGTATAGTCTGTGATTATATAGTCTGTGGGGTGAAGGATATTGGCAATTCCACATGTGGCTGGAAACTGGACTGAGTTGCGGTCGTGGTGGCCTTCCGGGTATCCTGATCTTCTAATTCTGTCTAGTTTATTCGCGTTTAGTAGGGGCTGATAGCTGAATTGCAGTGCGTAATGGTAGGCCAGTTACTTACTAAACACTCAAAAGGGAAGTCTCCATGGAGCACGGGTCAAAATGATTTTGAGTCAAAAGGATTTTGTGTCAAAACTGCGTCTGCTTTATAAACTTGCATTTTCATAAAGCATACTGCAATTGCATTATTTATGTGAATTCTTAATTATGAAATGAAATGTCATTGATTGTGGTTGTTTTTCTATGTGTTAGAAATTAAATGCCTGATCCGGTAATGCTGTCCCCAGATTCTAGGGGAGTGTGAATTGCAGGTATTTTGAAGATTAATTAGTGTAACCCCCATTCTAATTAATTAATTTCCATCTAAAATCCATAAACACGAAATTTACAATTAAAATAAATACATTCCATTAAAATTTAAAGTTTGTCATTATAATTTACATTATTAAAATTTACAGAAAATACTACTTCCAAATTATTTCTAATTAATACAAAAGTATCTAAAGCCAAAAACCCCTATTCCTATAGCTCTGGAACATGTCTGCATCTGTAACTTCTAATTAATCTTCCAAATACCTGCAATCACACTCCCCTAGAATCTGGGGACAGCATTACCGGATCAGGCATTTAATTTCTAATACATAGAAAAACAATCACAACCAATGACATTTCATTTCATAACTAAGAATTCACATAAATAATGCAAATGCAATATGCTTTATGAAAATGCAAGTTTATAAAGCAGATGCAGTTTTTGACTCAAAATCCTTTTGACTCAAAATCATTTCGACCATAAAATCATTTTGACCCTGCTCCATGGAGACTTCCCCTTTGAGTGTTTAGTAAGTAACTGGCCTACCATTACGCTCTGTAATTCAGCTATCAGCCCCTACTAAACGCGAATAAGCTAGCAGAATTAGGAGATCAGGATACCCGGAAGGCCACCACGGCAGCATCTCTGTCCAGATTACAGCCACATGTGGAATTGCCAATATCCCTCACCCCACAGACTATATAATCACAGACTATACAGTCCTGTCTAACTTACTCTGCTCACCCATTTCTCAGGACTATTATATTCTCTGTTCATAATCTCAATCATCTTTTCAAATACATGACTACCGCAGTCCGGTCAGTCAACACAGTTCTCTGTTCATAATCTCAATCATATTTTCAAATACATGACTACCGCAGTCCGGTCAGTCAACACAGTCCTGGAGATCAATTCCCCCATAAATACTCAATTCTCATTTATCAAACTCGTTTAAAAATCTTTATTTTTCGCTCAAAAGACTCATGATCATGCACTATGATAATGATGTCAATAAGTAAATAATTATTATTAAACAATCACATAATAATTATAGAAATTCAATAATTAACATTATAACATTAACACTTTAATAAAATACCAACTAGTTCATTACTATGTAAAATTTCTAAATTCTCCTTGATATTTTCTAAAATTCCAATTTTGCCCTTGATCTTTTTATGAAATTCCGAATATGTCCCTAATTGTTCTAGAATCTATGAAATTACCTAATTACCCTCAATCTTTTGATAAAATTCCAATTGTATCCTTTAAATGTGAAATTACCTAATTAACCTCAATCTTTTTATAAAATTCCAATTGTATCCTCTAAATGTGAAATTACCTAATTACCCTTATACTTTTTAATTATTGCCGAAAATGCCCTTAAACTTTTTCTAAAATTCCCAATGTGTCCCGACATGTGAAATGACTATTTTACCCTTGGTCATTTGAAAAATTCCACATGATATCCCTATCATTCTCATCATGGCCGTATGGCCTCCTTCACATTTCCAACAATTTTCTCAAAACAACCAATCCAAATTCCAATCAAAATCAAATCAATTCAAGAAATCTCAATCAAGAACAAATTTCAATTTCCAATCAAGAACAAGCCAATCAATCAATTCCAATCCATCACAACACATCATGAATTCAATCAAACATGGATTCAAACAACAATTTCAAGCTTCTAACATCAATCATCTAAAAGCCCTAAATCAATTTCATCTTTTATTGAATCTTGATCAAATCTTGAAATTAGACCTAAGAACATGTTTCTATTAACTCCAATTGGTTTAAATTGAAATTAAATGCCAAGATCCTTACCTTAGATCCTTAATTTGATGGAGAACTCTTGAATTTCTTTTCTCCCTTTCTCCCTTGGTTTATTGAAATTTTGGGGTTTTCCTCCTAAATCTTTCTCTTTGGCCAAAGGTATATTGAAATTTGAGAGGTTTTGGTTGGTTTAATTCTTGGAATTGGAAGAAATGATGAAGAAGAAATGGAGGGGCTGCAGCTGTACCAAGCTCACGGTTTTGGAGCTTGGAGAGTTAGTGTTTAAAGCTTTTTCTTTTGTTTTATTAATTATCAATATTTAAAGAGATTTCTTCTCCACCAAATTTAATTCAACATTCACGTCCAGCTGCATGGTCTCCAAGGCAGTCCATTTGATGAGATTGGCAGCCACTTGGACGGACAAGGCAAGTGCCTTACGTTAGTTGCTAAATGCTTTTGTTACTTGGTCAAAATTGTAGAAAAAGTAAATTATTCTAGAATCTTAGAGAGCTTTTAATTTATCTTACAAACTAATTAGAATTTGAAGAAACTAACACCACCATTAAATTCCTCACTATCAAAAACCTTGGGGTAGTGTCTTAACTATCTCTTAATCAAGGTCTAATTAGCTTAATTTAATTACATTAGAAATGTCAATTTGTCAAATTTTGATTGGTTAATACTTTTATTTTTCTTTTTCTTAGTTAAACAATTTTAATAATTATTCTAAGTATGTTATAATTAATAGATAATTCTATAGATGTCATATAGATTTTATCTTAATTTTCTACCTTAAAATTTTACCGTAATAATTCCTCAGAGTCCTAATTCTCAGAAAATTCTAATAATTCGAAACTAGCATTTTGATTCTTCAATTGTATATATATTTCATCTATATTCAATTACCTTTTTATTAAGTTACAGATTAGTCCAAAATTTTACACTTGAAAATTTATCCTGGACAGCCGTCAGACACAACAGTCCAGTCAACAAGTAATTCATTTCTCAACTGTATATATTTTAAATCTACATTAATTTCTTGATTTATTAGAGTACAGTTTAATCCAAAATGTTATACTAGAAAATCTTATCCTGGACAGCTGTCTGACACAACTGTCCGGTCAACAAGAAATTTAGGTATAAACAAAAGTATTAAAAGACTTAGAAAATTTTACTGAATAGCACTGTATTAATTTTATTATGAAAATAGGTACAGAAAGTTTCTATAAAATACAGTACATCATTTCTCATAATATTTATATAAAAATATTTACAAATGGTAAAATAATAAAATTGAGGGTGTTACAATTAGAAGTTAAAGATGCAGATATTTTCCAGAGCTATAGGAATGGGTGTTTTTGGCTTTAGATACTTTTGTATTAATTAGAAATAAATTGGTAGTAGTATTTTCTGTAAATTTTAATAATGTAAGTTATAATGACAAACTTTAAATTTTAATGGAATGTATTTATTTTAATGGTAAATTCTTTTTATGGATTTTAGATGGAAATTAATTAATTAGAAAGGGGGTTACACCCGATGTATGGGTAATTACTATTTTACCCTTATACTTTTCTATTATTTTCGAAAATGCCCTTGATCGTCCTATAAAATTCCCAATGTATCCCTACATGTGAAATGACTGTTTTGCCCTTGGTTATTTGAAAATTTCAACACGGTACCCCTTGTTTCTAGCCAGGGCCGAATGGCCCTCATTCAATTCCAACAACATTTCAACAAATTCAACCCAACAGTTCCAATCAATAACAAATCAAACCAAGTCTCAATCAAGCTCAAATACATCAACCAAAGTTCAATCCATCACACATATCATAAAATCAACCAAACATTTACTTCAATAATTTATTTTAAGCTTCAAACCTCAAAACATATAAAATGCCCGATGTATGGGTAATTACTATTTTACCCTTATACTTTTCTATTAATTCCGAAAATGCCCTTGATCTTCCTATAAAATTCCCAACGTATCCCTACATGTGAAATGACTAGTTTTGCCCTTGGTTATTTGAAAATTTCCACATGGTACCCCTTGTTTCTAGCCATGGCCGAATGGCCCTCATTCAATTCCAACAATATTTCAACAAATTCAACCCAACAATTCCAATCAATAACAAATCAAACCAAGTCTCAATTAAGCTCAAATACATCAACCAAAGTTCAATCCATCACACATATCATAAAATCAACGAAATATTTATTTCAATAATTTATTTTAAGCGTCAAACCTCAAAACATATAAAATGCCCGATGTATGGGTAATTACTATTTTACCCTTATACTTTTCTATTATTTTCGAAAATGCCCTTGATTGTCGTATAAAATTCCCAACGTATCCCTACATGTGAAATGACTGTTTTGCCCTTGGTTATTTGAAAATTTCCACACAGTACCCCTTATTTCTAGCCATGGCCGAATGGCCCTCATTCAATTCCAACAACATTTCAACAAATTCAACCCAACAATTCCAATCAATAACAAATCAAACCAAGTCTCAATCAATCTCCAATACATCAACCAAAGTTCAATCCATCACACATATCATAAAATCAACCAAACATTTGTTTCAATCAATTATTTTAAGCTTCAAACATCAAAACATATAAAATGCCCGATGTATGGGTAATTACTATTTTACCCTTATACTTTTCTATTATTTCCGAAAATCCCTTGATCTTCCTATAAAATTCCCAACGTATCCCTACATGTGAAATGACAGTTTTGCCCTTGGTTATTTGAAAATTTCCACATGGTACCCCTTGTTTCTAGCCATGGCCGAATGACCCTCATTCAATTCCAACAATATTTCAACAAATTCAACCCCACAATTCTAATCAATAACAAATCAAACCAAGTTTCAATTAAGCTCAAATACATCAACCAAAGTTAAATCCATTACACATATCATAAAATCAACCAAACATTTTTTTCAATATTTTATTTTAAGCGTCAAACATCAAAACATATAAAATGCCCGATGTATGGGTAATTACTATTTTACCCTTATACTTTTCTATTATTTCCGAAAATCCCTTGATCTTCCTATAAAATTCCCAATGTATCCCTACATGTGAAATGACAGTTTTGCCCATGGTTATTTGAAAATTTCCACATGGTACCCCTTGTTTCTAGCCAAGGCTGAATGACCCTCATTGAATTCCAACAACATTTCAACAAATTCAACACAACAATTCCAATCAATAACAAATCAAACCAAGTTTCATTTAAGCTCAACTACATCGACCAAAGTTCAATCCATCACACATATCATAAAATCAACCAAACATTTGTTTCAATCATTTATTTTAAGCTTCAAACATCAAAACATATAAAATGCCCGATGTATGGATAATTACTATTTTACCCGTATACTTTCTATTATTTCCGAAAATCCCTTGATCTTCCTATAAAATTCCCAACGTATCCCTACATGTGAAATGACAGTTTTGCCCTTGGTTATTTGAAAATTTCCACATGGTACCCCTTGTTGCTAGCCAAGGCCGAATGGGCGTCATTGAATTCCAACATCATTTCAGCAAATTCAACATAACAATTCCAATCAATAACAAATCAAACCAAGTTTCATTTAAGCTCAAATACATCAACCAAAGTTCAATCCATCACACATATCATAAAATCAACCAAACATTTGTTTCGATCATTTATTTCAGGCTTCAAACATCAAAACATATAAAATGCCCGATGTATGGGTAATTACTATTCTACCCTTATACTTTTCTATTAATTTCGAAAATGCCCTTGATCTTCCTATAAAATTTCCAAAGCATCCCTACATGTGAAATGACTGTTTTGCCCTTGGTGATTTGAAAATTTCAACATAGTACCCCTTCTTTCTAGCCATGCCCGAATGACCCTCATTCAATTCCAACAATATTTCAACAAATTCAACCCAACAATTCCAATCAATAACAAATCAAACCAAGTCTCAATCAATCTCAAATACATAAACCAAAGTTCAATCCATCACACATATCATAAAATCAACCAAACATTTATTTCAATAATTTATTTTAAGCTTCAAACCTCAAAACATATAAAATGCCCGATGTATGGGTAATTACTATTTCACCCTTATCCTTTTCTATTAATTCCGAAAATGCCCTTGATCTTCCTATAAAATTTCCAATGTATCCCTACATGTGAAATGACTGTTTTGCCCTTGGTGATTTGAAAATTTCCACATAGTACCCCTTGTTTCTAGCCATGGCCGAATGGCCCTCATTCAATTCCAACAATATTTCAACAAATACAACCCAACAATTCCAATAAATAACAAATCAAACCAAGTCTCAATCAATCTCAAATACATAAACCAAAGTTCAATTCATCACACATATCATAAAATCAACCAAACATTTATTTCAATAATTTATTTTAAGCTTCAAACCTCAAAACATATAAAATGCCCGATGTATGGGTAATTACTATTTTACCCTTATACTTTTCTATTAATTCCAAAAATGCCCTTGATCTTCGTATAAAATTTCCAATGTATCCCTACATGTGAAATGACGGTTTTGCCCTTGGTGATTTGAAAATTTCCACATAGTACCCCTTGTTTCTAGCCATGGCAGAATGGCCCTCATTCAATTCCAACAATATTTCAAGAAATTCAACCCAACAATTCCAATCAATAACAAATCAAACCAAGTCTCAATCAAGCTCAAATACATCAACCAAAGTTCAATCCATCACACATATCATAAAATCAACGAAACATTTATTTTAATATTTTCTTTTAAGCTACAAACCTCAAAACATATAAAATGCGTGATATATAGGTAATTACTATTTTACCCTTATACTTTTCTATTATTTCCGAAAATGCCCTTGATCGTCCTATAAAATTCCCAATGTATCCCTACATGTGAAATGACTGTTTTGCCTTTGGTTATTTGAAATTTTCCACACGGTACCCCTTGTTTCTAGCCAGGGCCGAATGGCCCTCATTCAATTCCAACAACATTTCAACAAATTCAACCCAACAATTCCAATAAATAACAAATCAAACCAAGTCTCAATCAATCTCAAATACATCAACCAAAGTTCAATCCATCACACATATCATAAAATCAACCAAACATTTATTTCAATAATTTATTTTAAGCTTCAAACCTCAAAACATATAAAATGCCCGATGTATGGGTAATTACTATTTTACCCTTATACTTTTCTATTAATTCCGAAAATGCCCTTGATCTTCCTATAAAATTTCCAATGTATCCCTACATGTGAAATGACTGTTTTGGCCTTGGTGATTGGAAAATTTCCACATAGTACCCCTTGTTTTTAGCCATGGCCGAATGGCCCTCATTCAATTCCAACAATATTTCAACAAATTGAACCCAACAATTCCAATCAATAACAAATCAAACCAAGTCTCAATCAAGCTGAAATACATCAACCAAAGTTCAATCCATCACACATATCATAAAATCAACCAAACATTTTTTTCAATCATTTATTTTAAGCTTCAAACATCAAAACATATAAAATGCCCGATGTATGGGTAATTACTATTTTACCCTTATACTTTTCTATTATTTCCGAAAATCCCTTGATCTTCCTATAAAATTCCCAACGTATCCCTACATGTGAAATGACAGTTTTGCCCTTGGTTATTTGAAAATTTCCAAATGGTACCCCTTGTTTCTAGCCAAGGCCGAATGGCCCTCATTGAATTCCAACAACGTTTCAACAAATTCAACAACAATGCCAATCAATAGCAAATCAAACCAACTTTCATTTAAACTCAAATACATGAACCAAAGTTCAATCCATCACACATATCATAAAATCAACCAAACATTTGTTTCAATCATTTATTTTAAGCTTCAAACATCAAAACATATAAAATGCCCGATGTATGGGTAATTACTATTTTACCCTTATACTTTTCTATTATTTCCGAAAATCCCTTGATCTTGCTATAAAATTCCCAACGTATCCCTGCATGTGAAATGACAGTTTTGCCCTTGGTTATTTGAAAATTTCCACATGGTAACCCTTGTTTCTAGCCATGGCCGAATGGCCCTCATTGAATTCCAACAATATTTCAACAAATTCAACCTCACAATTCTAATCAATAACAAATCAAACCAAGTTTCTTTTAAGCTCAAATACATCAACCAAAGTTCAATCCATCACACATATCATAAAATCAACCAAACATTTATTTCAATCATTTATTTTAAGCTTCAAACATCAAAACATATAAAATGCCCGATGTATGGGTAATTACTATTTTACCCTTATACTTTTCTATTAATTTCGAAAATGCCCTTGATCTTCCTATAAAATTTCCAAGGTATCCCTACATGTGAAATGACTGTTTTGCCCTTGGTGATTGGAAAATTTCCAAATAGTACGCCTTGTTTTTTGCCATGGCCGAATGGCCCTCATTCAATTCCAACAATATTTCAACAAATTCAACCCAACAATTCCAATCAATAACAAATCAAACCAAGTCTCAATCAAGCTCAAATACATCAACCAAAGTTCAATCCATCACACATATCATAAAATCAACGAAACATTTATTTCAATAATTTATTTTAAGCTTCAAACCTCAAAACATATAAAATGCCCGATGTATGGGTAATTACTATTTTACCCTTATACTTTTCTATTAATTCCAAAAATGCCCTTGATCTTCCTATAAAATTTCCAATGTATCCCTACATGTGAAATGACGGTTTTGCCCTTGGTGATTTGAAAATTTCCACATAGTACCCCTTGTTTCTAGCCATGGCAGAATGGCCCTCATTCAATTCCAACAATATTTCAAGAAATTCAACCCAACAATTCCAATCAATAACAAATCAAACCAAGTCTCAATCAAGCTCAAATACATCAACCAAAGTTCAATCCATCACACATATCATAAAATCAACGAAACATTTATTTTAATATTTTCTTTTAAGCTACAAACCTCAAAACATATAAAATGCGTGATATATAGGTAATTACTATTTTACCCTTATACTTTTCTATTATTTCCGAAAATGCCCTTGATCGTCCTATAAAATTCCCAATGTATCCCTACATGTGAAATGACTGTTTTGCCTTTGGTTATTTGAAATTTTCCACACGGTACCCCTTGTTTCTAGCCAGGGCCGAATGGCCCTCATTCAATTCCAACAACATTTCAACAAATTCAACCCAACAATTCCAATAAATAACAAATCAAACCAAGTCTCAATCAATCTCAAATACATCAACCAAAGTTCAATCCATCACACATATCATAAAATCAACCAAACATTTATTTCAATAATTTATTTTAAGCTTCAAACCTCAAAACATATAAAATGCCCGATGTATGGGTAATTACTATTTTACCCTTATACTTTTCTATTAATTCCGAAAATGCCCTTGATCTTCCTATAAAATTTCCAATGTATCCCTACATGTGAAATGACTGTTTTGGCCTTGGTGATTGGAAAATTTCCACATAGTACCCCTTGTTTTTAGCCATGGCCGAATGGCCCTCATTCAATTCCAACAATATTTCAACAAATTGAACCCAACAATTCCAATCAATAACAAATCAAACCAAGTCTCAATCAAGCTGAAATACATCAACCAAAGTTCAATCCATCACACATATCATAAAATCAACCAAACATTTTTTTCAATCATTTATTTTAAGCTTCAAACATCAAAACATATAAAATGCCCGATGTATGGGTAATTACTATTTTACCCTTATACTTTTCTATTATTTCCGAAAATCCCTTGATCTTCCTATAAAATTCCCAACGTATCCCTACATGTGAAATGACAGTTTTGCCCTTGGTTATTTGAAAATTTCCAAATGGTACCCCTTGTTTCTAGCCAAGGCCGAATGGCCCTCATTGAATTCCAACAACGTTTCAACAAATTCAACAACAATGCCAATCAATAGCAAATCAAACCAACTTTCATTTAAACTCAAATACATGAACCAAAGTTCAATCCATCACACATATCATAAAATCAACCAAACATTTGTTTCAATCATTTATTTTAAGCTTCAAACATCAAAACATATAAAATGCCCGATGTATGGGTAATTACTATTTTACCCTTATACTTTTCTATTATTTCCGAAAATCCCTTGATCTTGCTATAAAATTCCCAACGTATCCCTGCATGTGAAATGACAGTTTTGCCCTTGGTTATTTGAAAATTTCCACATGGTAACCCTTGTTTCTAGCCATGGCCGAATGGCCCTCATTGAATTCCAACAATATTTCAACAAATTCAACCTCACAATTCTAATCAATAACAAATCAAACCAAGTTTCTTTTAAGCTCAAATACATCAACCAAAGTTCAATCCATCACACATATCATAAAATCAACCAAACATTTATTTCAATCATTTATTTTAAGCTTCAAACATCAAAACATATAAAATGCCCGATGTATGGGTAATTACTATTTTACCCTTATACTTTTCTATTAATTTCGAAAATGCCCTTGATCTTCCTATAAAATTTCCAAGGTATCCCTACATGTGAAATGACTGTTTTGCCCTTGGTGATTGGAAAATTTCCAAATAGTACGCCTTGTTTTTTGCCATGGCCGAATGGCCCTCATTCAATTCCAACAATATTTCAACAAATTCAACCCAACAATTCCAATCAATAACAAATCAAACCAAGTCTCAATCAAGCTCAAATACATCAACCAAAGTTCAATCCATCACACATATCATAAAATCAACGAAACATTTATTTCAATAATTTATTTTAAGCTTCAAACCTCAAAACATATAAAATGCCCGATGTATGGGTAATTACTATTTTACCCTTATACTTTTCTATTATTTCCGTAAATGCCCTTGATCTTCCTATAAAATTCCCAATGTATCACTACATGTGAAATGACAGTTTTGCCCATGGTTATTTGAAAATTTCCACATGGTACCCCTTGTTTCTAGCCAAGGCTGAATGACCCTCATTGAATTCCAACAACATTTCAACAAATTCAACACAACAATTCCAATCAATAACAAATCAAACCAAGTTTCATTTAAGCTCAACTACATCGACCAAAGTTCAATCCATCACACATATCATAAAATCAACCAAACATTTGTTTCAATCATTTATTTTAAGCTTCAAACATCAAAACATATAAAATGCCCGATGTATGGATAATTACTATTTTACCCGTATACTTTTCTATTATTTCCGAAAATCCCTTGATCTTCCTATAAAATTCCCAACGTATCCCTACATGTGAAATGACAGTTTTGCCCTTGGTTATTTGAAAATTTCCACATGGTACCCCTTGTTTCTAGCCAAGGCCGAATGGGCGTCATTGAATTCCAACAACATTTCAGCAAATTCAACATAACAATTCCAATCAATAACAAATCAAACCAAGTTTCATTTAAGCTCAAATACATCAACCAAAGTTCAATCCATCACACATATCATAAAATCAACCAAACATTTGTTTCGATCATTTATTTCAGGCTTCAAACATCAAAACATATAAAATGCCTGATGTATGGGTAATTACTATTCTACCCTTATACTTTTCTATTAATTTCGAAAATGCCTTTGATCTTCCTATAAAATTTCCAAAGCATCCCTACATGTGAAATGACTGTTTTGCCCTTGGTGATTTGAAAATTTCAACATAGTACCCCTTCTTTCTAGCCATGCCCGAATGACCCTCATTCAATTCCAACAATATTTCAACAAATTCAACCCAACAATTCCAATCAATAACAAATCAAACCAAGTCTCAATCAATCTCAAATACATAAACCAAAGTTCAATCCATCACACATATCATAACATCAACCAAACATTTATTTCAATAATTTATTTTAAGCTTCAAACCTCAAAACATATAAAATGCCCGATGTATGGGTATTTACTATTTCACCCTTATCCTTTTCTATTAATTCCGAAAATGCCCTTGATCTTCCTATAAAATTTCCAATGTATCCCTACATGTGAAATGACTGTTTTGCCCTTGGTGATTTGAAAATTTCCACATAGTACCCCTTGTTTCTAGCCATGGCCGAATGGCCCTCATTCAATTCCAACAATATTTCAACAAATTCAACCCAACAATTCCAATAAATAACAAATCAAACCAAGTCTCAATCAATCTCAAATACATAAACCAAAGTTCAATTCATCACACATATCATAAAATCAACCAAACATTTATTTCAATAATTTATTTTAAGCTTCAAACCTCAAAACATATAAAATGCCCGATGTATGGGTAATTACTATTTTACCCTTATACTTTTCTATTAATTCCAAAAATGCCCTTGATCTTCCTATAAAATTTCCAATGTATCCCTACATGTGAAATGACGGTTTTGCCTTTGGTGATTTGAAAATTTCCACATAGTACCCCTTGTTTCTAGCCATGGCAGAATGGCCCTCATTCAATTCCAACAATATTTCAAGAAATTCAACCCAACAATTCCAATCAATAACAAATCAAACCAAGTCTCAATCAAGCTCAAATACATCAACCAAAGTTCAATCCATCACACATATCATAAAATCAACGAAACATTTATTTTAATATTTTCTTTTAAGCTACAAACCTCAAAACATATAAAATGCGTGATATATAGGTAATTACTATTTTACCCTTATACTTTTCTATTATTTCCGAAAATGCCCTTGATCGTCCTATAAAATTCCCAATGTATCCCTACATGTGAAATGACTGTTTTGCCTTTGGTTATTTGAAATTTTCCACACGGTACCCCTTGTTTCTAGCCAGGGCCGAATGGCCTTCATTCAATTCCAACAACATTTCAACAAATTCAACCCAACAATTCCAATAAATAACAAATCAAACCAAGTCTCAATCAATCTCAAATACATCAACCAAAGTTCAATCCATCACACATATCATAAAATCAACCAAACATTTATTTCAATAATTTATTTTAAGCTTCAAACCTCAAAACATATAAAATGCCTGATGTATGGGTAATTACTATTTTACCCTTATACTTTTCTATTAATTCCGAAAATGCCCTTGATCTTCCTATAAACTTTCCAATGTATCCCTACATGTGAAATGACTGTTTTGGCCTTGGTGATTGGAAAATTTCCACATAGTACCCCTTGTTTTTAGCCATGGCCGAATGGCCCTCATTCAATTCCAACAATATTTCAACAAATTGAACCCAACAATTCCAATCAATAACAAATCAAACCAAGTCTCAATCAAGCTGAAATACATCAACCAAAGTTCAATCCATCACACATATCATAAAATCAACCAAACATTTTTTTCAATCATTTATTTTAAGCTTCAAACATCAAAACATATAAAATGCCCGATGTATGGGTAATTACTATTTTACCCTTATACTTTTCTATTATTTCCGAAAATCCCTTGATCTTCCTATAAAATTCCCAACGTATCCCTACATGTGAAATGACAGTTTTGCCTTTGGTTATTTGAAAATTTCCAAATGGTACCCCTTGTTTCTAGCCAAGGCCGAATGGCCCTCATTGAATTCCAACAACGTTTCAACAAATTCAACAACAATGCCAATGAATAACAAATCAAACCAACTTTCATTTAAACTCAAATACATGAACCAAAGTTCAATCCATCACACATATCATAAAATCAACCAAACATTTGTTTCAATCATTTATTTTAAGCTTCAAACATCAAAACATATAAAATGCCCGATGTATGGGTAATTACTATTTTACCCTTATACTTTTCTATTATTTCCGAAAATCCCTTGATCTTGCTATAAAATTCCCAACGTATCCCTGCATGTGAAATGACAGTTTTGCCCTTGGTTATTTGAAAATTTCCACATGGTAACCCTTGTTTCTAGCCATGGCCGAATGGCCCTCATTGAATTCCAACAATATTTCAACAAATTCAACCTCACAATTCTAATCAATAACAAATCAAACCAAGTTTCTTTTAAGCTCAAATACATCAACCAAAGTTCAATCCATCACACATATCATAAAATCAACCAAACATTTGTTTCGATCATTTATTTCAGGCTTCAAACATCAAAACATATAAAATGCCCGATGTATGGGTAATTACTATTCTACCCTTATACTTTTCTATTAATTTCGAAAATGCCCTTGATCTTCCTATAAAATTTCCAATGTATCCCTACATGTGAAATGACTGTTTTGCCCTTGGTGATTGGAAAATTTCCAAATAGTACGCCTTGTTTTTTGCCATGGCCGAATGGCCCTCATTCAATTCCAACAATATTTCAACAAATTCAACCCAACAATTCCAATCAATAACAAATCAAACCAAGTCTCAATCAAGCTCAAATACATCAACCAAAGTTCAATCCATCACACATATCATAAAATCAACGAAACATTTATTTCAATAATTTATTTTAAGCTTCAAACCTCAAAACATATAAAATGCCCGATGTATGGGTAATTACTATCTTACCCTTATACTTTTCTATTATTTCCGTAAATGCCCTTGATCTTCCTATAAAATTTCCAATGTATCCCTACATGTGAAATGACTGTTTTGCCCTTGGTGATTGGAAAATTTCCAAATAGTACGCCTTGTTTTTAGCCATGGCCGAATGGCCCTCATTCAATTCCAACAATATTTCAACAAATTGAACCCAACAATTCCAATCAATAACAAATCAAACCAAGTCTCAATCAAGCTGAAATACATCAACCAAAGTTCAATCCATCGCACATATCATAAAATCAACCAAACATTTTTTTCAATCATTTATTTTAAGCTTCAAACATCAAAACATATAAAATGCCCGATGTATGGGTAATTACTATTTTACCCTTATACTTTTCTATTATTTCCGAAAATCCCTTGATCTTCCTATAAAATTCCCAACGTATCCCTACATGTGAAATGACAGTTTTGCCTTTGGTTATTTGAAAATTTCCAAATGGTACCCCTTGTTTCTAGCCAAGGCCGAATGGCCCTCATTGAATTCCAACAACGTTTCAACAAATTCAACAACAATGCCAATCAATAACAAATCAAACCAACTTTCATTTAAACTCAAATACATGAACCAAAGTTCAATCCATCACACATATCATAAAATCAACCAAACATTTGTTTCAATCATTTATTTTAAGCTTCAAACATCAAAACATATAAAATGCCCGATGTATGGGTAATTACTATTTTACCCTTATAATTTTCTATTATTTCCGAAATCCCTTGATCTTGCTATAAAATTCCCAACGTATCCCTGCATGTGAAATGACAATTCTGCCCTTGGTTATTTGAAAATTTCCACATGGTAACCCTTGTTTCTAGCCATGGCCGAATGGCCCTCATTGAATTCCAACAATATTTCAACAAATTCAACCTCACAATTCTAATCAATAACAAATCAAACCAAGTTTCTTTTAAGCTCAAATACATCAACCAAAGTTCAATCCATCACTCATATCATAAAATCAACCAAACATTTGTTTCGATCATTTATTTCAGGCTTCAAACATCAAAACATATAAAATGCCCGATGTATGGGTAATTACTATTCTACCCTTATACTTTTCTATTAATTTCGAAAATGCCCTTGATCTTCCTATAAAATTTCCAATGTATCCCTACATGTGAAATGACTGTTTTGCCCTTGGTGATTGGAAAATTTCCAAATAGTACGCCTTGTTTTTTGCCATGGCCGAATGGCCCTTATTCAATTCCAACAATATTTCAACAAATTCAACCCAACAATTCCAATCAATAACAAATCAAACCAAGTCTCAATCAAGCTCAAATACATCAACCAAAGTTCAATCCATCACACGTATCATAAAATCAACGAAACATTTATTTCAACAATTTATTTTAAGCTTCAAACCTCAAAACATATAAAATGCCCGATGTATGGGTAATTACTATCTTACCCTTATACTTTTCTATTATTTCCGTAAATGCCCTTGATCTTCCTATAAAATTTCCAATGTATCCCTACATGTGAAATGACTGTTTTGCCCTTGGTGATTGGAAAATTTCCAAATAGTACGCCTTGTTTTTAGCCATGGCCGAATGGCCCTCATTCAATTCCAACAACATTTCAACAAATTCAACCCAACAATTCCAATCAATAACAAATCAAACCAAGTCTCAATCAATCTCAAATACATCAACCAAAGTTCAATCCATCACACATATCATAAAATCAACCAAACATTTGTTTCAATCATTTATTTTAAGCTTCAAACATCAAAACATATAAAATGCCCGATGTATGGGTAATTCCTACTTTACCCTTATACTTTTCTATTATTTCTGAAAATCCCTTGATCTTCCTATAAAATTCCCAACGTATCCCTACATGTGAAATGACAGTTTTGCCCTTGGTTATTTGAAAATTTCCACATGGTACCCCTTGTTTCTAGCCATGGCCGAATGGCCCTCATTGAATTCCAACAATATTTCAACAAATTCAACCCCACAATTCTAGTCAATAACAAATCAAACCAAGTTTCAATTAAGCTCAAATACATCAACCAAAGTTCAATCCATCACACATCATAAAATCAACCAAACATTTGTTTCAATCATTTATTTTAAGCTTCAAACATCAAAACATATAAAATGCCCGATGTATGGGTAATTACTATTTTACCCTTATACTTTTCTATTATTTCCGAAAATGCCTTTGATCTTCCTATAAAATTTCCAATGTATCCCTACATGTGAAATGACTGTTTTGCCCTTGGTGATTTGAAATTTTCCACATAGTACCCCTTGTTTCTAGCCGTGGCTGAATGGCCCTCATTCAATTCCAACAATATTTCAACAAATTCAACCCAACAATTCCAATCAATAACAAATAAAACCAAGTCTCAATTAAGCTCAAATACATCAACCAAAGTTTAATCCATCACACATATCATAAAATCAACCAAACATTTGTTTCAATCATTTATTCTAAGCTTCAAACATCAAAACATATAAAATGCCCGATGTATGGGTAATTACTGTTTTACCCTATTACTTTTCTATTATTTCCGAAAATGCCCTTGATCTTCCTATAAAATTCCCAATGTATCCCTACATGTGAAATGACTGTTTTGCCCTTGGTGATTGGAAAATTTCCAAATAGTACAACTTGTTTTTTGCCATGGCCGAATGGCCCTTATTCAATTCCAACAATATTTCAACAAATTCAACCCAACAATTCCAATCAATAACAAATCAAACCAAGTCTCAATCAAGCTCAAATACATCAACCAAAGTTCAATCCATCACACGTATCATAAAATCAACGAAATATTTATTTCAACAATTTATTTTAAGCTTCAAACCTCAAAACATATAAAATGCCCGATGTATGGGTAATTACTATCTTACCCTTATACTTTTCTATTATTTCCGTAAATGCCCTTGATCTTCCTATAAAATTTCCAATGTATCCCTACATGTGAAATGACTGTTTTGCCCTTGGTGATTGGAAAATTTCCAAATAGTACGCCTTGTTTTTAGCCATGGCCGAATGGCCCTCATTCAATTCCAACAACATTTCAACAAATTCAACACAACAATTCCAATCAATAACAAATCAAACCAAGTCTCAATCAATCTCAAATACATCAACCAAAGTTCAATCCATCACACATATCATAAAATCAACCAAACATTTGTTTCAATCATTTATTTTAAGCTTCAAACATCAAAACATATAAAATGCCCGATGTATGGGTAATTACTATTTTACCCTTATACTTTTCTATTATTTCCGAAAATCCCTTGATCTTGCTATAAAATTCCCAACGTATCCCTGCATGTGAAATGACAGTTTTGCCCTTGGTTATTTGAAAATTTCCACATGGTAACCCTTGTTTCTAGCCATGGCCGAATGGCCCTCATTGAATTCCAACAATATTTCAACAAATTCAACCCCACAATTCTAGTCAATAACAAATCAAACCAAGTTTCAATTAAGCTCAAATACATCAACCAAAGTTCAATCCATCACACATCATAAAATCAACCAAACATTTGTTTCAATCATTTATTTTAAGCTTCAAACATCAAAACATATAAAATGCCCGATGTATGGGTAATTACTATTTTACCCTTATACTTTTCTATTATTTCCGAAAATGCCTTTGATCTTCCTATAAAATTTCCAATGTATCCCTACATGTGAAATGACTGTTTTGCCCTTGGTGATTTGAAATTTTCCACATAGTACCCCTTGTTTCTAGCCGTGGCTGAATGGCCCTCATTCAATTCCAACAATATTTCAACAAATTCAACCCAACAATTCCAATCAATAACAAATCAAACCAAGTCTCAATTAAGCTCAAATACATCAACCAAAGTTTAATCCATCACACATATCATAAAATCAACCAAACATTTGTTTCAATCATTTATTTTAAGCTTCAAACATCAAAACATATAAAATGCCCGATGTATGGGTAATTCCTACTTTACCCTTATACTTTTCTATTATTTCTGAAAATCCCTTGATCTTCCTATAAAATTCCCAACGTATCCCTACATGTGAAATGACAGTTTTGCCCTTGGTTATTTGAAAATTTCCACATGGTACCCCTTGTTTCTAGCCATGGCCGAATGGCCCTCATTGAATTCCAACAATATTTCAACAAATTCAACCCCACAATTCTAGTCAATAACAAATCAAACCAAGTTTCAATTAAGCTCAAATACATCAACCAAAGTTCAATCCATCACACATCATAAAATCAACCAAACATTTGTTTCAATCATTTATTTTAAGCTTCAAACATCAAAACATATAAAATGCCCGATGTATGGGTAATTCCTACTTTACCCTTATACTTTTCTATTATTTCTGAAAATCCCTTGATCTTCCTATAAAATTCCCAACGTATCCCTACATGTGAAATGACAGTTTTGCCCTTGGTTATTTGAAAATTTCCACATGGTACCCCTTGTTTCTAGCCATGGCCGAATGGCCCTCATTGAATTCCAACAATATTTCAACAAATTCAACCCCACAATTCTAGTCAATAACAAATCAAACCAAGTTTCAATTAAGCTCAAATACATCAACCAAAGTTCAATCCATCACACATCATAAAATCAACCAAACATTTGTTTCAATCATTTATTTTAAGCTTCAAACATCAAAACATATAAAATGCCCGATGTATGGGTAATTACTATTTTACCCTTATACTTTTCTATTATTTCCGAAAATGCCTTTGATCTTCCTATAAAATTTCCAATGTATCCCTACATGTGAAATGACTGTTTTGCCCTTGGTGATTTGAAATTTTCCACATAGTACCCCTTGTTTCTAGCCGTGGCTGAATGGCCCTCATTCAATTCCAACAATATTTCAACAAATTCAACCCAACAATTCCAATCAATAACAAATAAAACCAAGTCTCAATTAAGCTCAAATACATCAACCAAAGTTTAATCCATCACACATATCATAAAATCAACCAAACATTTGTTTCAATCATTTATTCTAAGCTTCAAACATCAAAACATATAAAATGCCCGATGTATGGGTAATTACTGTTTTACCCTATTACTTTTCTATTATTTCCGAAAATGCCCTTGATCTTCCTATAAAATTCCCAATGTATCCCTACATGTGAAATGACTGTTTTGCCCTTGGTGATTGGAAAATTTAAAAATAGTACGCCTTGTTTTTTGCCATGGCCGAATGGCCCTTATTCAATTCCAACAATATTTCAACAAATTCAACCCAACAATTCCAATCAATAACAAATCAAACCAAGTCTCAATCAAGCTCAAATACATCAACCAAAGTTCAATCCATCACACGTATCATAAAATCAACGAAATATTTATTTCAACAATTTATTTTAAGCTTCAAACCTCAAAACATATAAAATGCCCGATGTATGGGTAATTACTATCTTACCCTTATACTTTTCTATTATTTCCGTAAATGCCCTTGATCTTCCTATAAAATTTCCAATGTATCCCTACATGTGAAATGACTGTTTTGCCCTTGGTGATTGGAAAATTTCCAAATAGTACGCCTTGTTTTTAGCCATGGCCGAATGGCCCTCATTCAATTCCAACAACATTTCAACAAATTCAACACAACAATTCCAATCAATAACAAATCAAACCAAGTCTCAATCAATCTCAAATACATCAACCAAAGTTCAATCCATCACACATATCATAAAATCAACCAAACATTTGTTTCAATCATTTATTTTAAGCTTCAAACATCAAAACATATAAAATGCCCGATGTATGGGTAATTACTATTTTACCCTTATACTTTTCTATTATTTCCGAAAATCCCTTGATCTTGCTATAAAATTCCCAACGTATCCCTGCATGTGAAATGACAGTTTTGCCCTTGGTTATTTGAAAATTTCCACATGGTAACCCTTGTTTCTAGCCATGGCCGAATGGCCCTCATTGAATTCCAACAATATTTCAACAAATTCAACCCCACAATTCTAGTCAATAACAAATCAAACCAAGTTTCAATTAAGCTCAAATACATCAACCAAAGTTCAATCCATCACACATCATAAAATCAACCAAACATTTGTTTCAATCATTTATTTTAAGCTTCAAACATCAAAACATATAAAATGCCCGATGTATGGGTAATTACTATTTTACCCTTATACTTTTCTATTATTTCCGAAAATGCCTTTGATCTTCCTATAAAATTTCCAATGTATCCCTACATTTGAAATGACTGTTTTGCCCTTGGTGATTTGAAATTTTCCACATAGTACCCCTTGTTTCTAGCCGTGGCTGAATGGCCCTCATTCAATTCCAACAATATTTCAACAAATTCAACCCAACAATTCCAATCAATAACAAATAAAACCAAGTCTCAATTAAGCTCAAATACATCAACCAAAGTTTAATCCATCACACATATCATAAAATCAACCAAACATTTGTTTCAATCATTTATTCTAAGCTTCAAACATCAAAACATATAAAATGCCCGTTGTATGGGTAATTACTGTTTTACCCTATTACTTTTCTATTATTTCCGAAAATGCCCTTGATCTTCCTATAAAATTCCCAATGTATCCCTACATGTGAAATGACTGTTTTGCCCTTGGTTATTTGAAAATTTTCCACACAGTACCCCTTATTTCTAGCCATGGCCGAATGACCCTCATTCAATTCCAACAACATTTCAACAAATTCAACCCAACAATTCCAATCAATAACAAATAAAACCAAGTCTCAATTAAGCTCAAATACATCAACCAAAGTTCAATCCACCACACATATCATAAAATCAACCAAACATTTGTTTTGAATCATTTATTTTAAGCTCCAAACATCAAAACATATAAAATGCCCGATGTATGGGTAATTACTATTTTACCCTTATACTTTTCTATTATTTTTTGAAAAGGACCTTGATCTTCCTATAAAATTTCCAATGTATCCCTACATGTGAAACGACTGTTTTACCCTTGGATATTTGAAAATTTCCACATAGTACCCCTTGTTTCTAGCCATGGCCGAATGGCCCTCATTCAATTCCAACAATATTTCAACAAATTCAACCCAATAATTCCAATCAATAACAAATCAAACCAAGTCTCAATCAAGCTCAAATACATCAACCAAAGTTCAATCCATCACACATATCATAAAATCAACCAAACATTTGTTTCAATCATTTATTTTAGGCTTCAAACATCAAAACATATAAAATGCCCGATGTATGGGTAATTACTATTTTACCCTTATACTTTTCTATTATTTCTGAAAATGCCCTTGATCTTCCTATAAAATTCCTAACGTGTCCCTACATGTGAAATGACTGTTTTGTCGTTGGTTATTTGAAAATTTCCACATGGTACCCCTTGTTTCTAGCCATGGCCGAATGGCCCTCATTCAATTCCAACAACATTTCAACAAATTCAACCCAACAATTCCAATCAATAACAAATCAAACCAAGTCTCAATCAAGCTCAAATACATCAACCAAAGTTCAATCCGTCACACATATCATAAAATCAACCAAACATTTGTTTCAATCATTTATTCTAAGCTTCAAACATCAAAACATATAAAATGCCCGATGTATGGTTAATTACTATTTTACCCTTATACTTTTCTATTATTTTTTGAAAAGGACCTTGATCTTCCTATAAATTTCCCAATGTATCCCTACATGTGAAATGACAGTTTTGCCCTTGGTTATTTGAAAATTTCCACATGGTAACCCTTGTTTCTAGCCATGGCCGAATGGCCCTCATTGAATTCCAACAATATTTCAACAAATTCAACCCCACAATTCTAGTCAATAACAAATCAAACCAAGTTTCAATTAAGCTCAAATACATCAACCAAAGTTCAATCCATCACACATCATAAAATCAACCAAACATTTGTTTCAATCATTTATTTTAAGCTTCAAACATCAAAACATATAAAATGCCCGATGTATGGGTAATTACTATTTTACCCTTATACTTTTCTATTATTTCCGAAAATGCCTTTGATCTTCCTATAAAATTTCCAATGTATCCCTACATTTGAAATGACTGTTTTGCCCTTGGTGATTTGAAATTTTCCACATAGTACCCCTTGTTTCTAGCCGTGGCTGAATGGCCCTCATTCAATTCCAACAATATTTCAACAAATTCAACCCAACAATTCCAATCAATAACAAATAAAACCAAGTCTCAATTAAGCTCAAATACATCAACCAAAGTTTAATCCATCACACATATCATAAAATCAACCAAACATTTGTTTCAATCATTTATTCTAAGCTTCAAACATCAAAACATATAAAATGCCCGTTGTATGGGTAATTACTGTTTTACCCTATTACTTTTCTATTATTTCCGAAAATGCCCTTGATCTTCCTATAAAATTCCCAATGTATCCCTACATGTGAAATGACTGTTTTGCCCTTGGTTATTTGAAAATTTTCCACACAGTACCCCTTATTTCTAGCCATGGCCGAATGACCCTCATTCAATTCCAACAACATTTCAACAAATTCAACCCAACAATTCCAATCAATAACAAATAAAACCAAGTCTCAATTAAGCTCAAATACATCAACCAAAGTTCAATCCACCACACATATCATAAAATCAACCAAACATTTGTTTTGAATCATTTATTTTAAGCTCCAAACATCAAAACATATAAAATGCCCGATGTATGGGTAATTACTATTTTACCCTTATACTTTTCTATTATTTTTTGAAAAGGACCTTGATCTTCCTATAAAATTTACAATGTATCCCTACATGTGAAACGACTGTTTTACCCTTGGATATTTGAAAATTTCCACATAGTACCCCTTGTTTCTAGCCATGGCCGAATGGCCCTCATTCAATTCCAACAATATTTCAACAAATTCAACCCAATAATTCCAATCAATAACAAATCAAACCAAGTCTCAATCAAGCTCAAATACATCAACCAAAGTTCAATCCATCACACATATCATAAAATCAACCAAACATTTGTTTCAATCATTTATTTTAGGCTTCAAACATCAAAACATATAAAATGCCCGATGTATGGGTAATTACTATTTTACCCTTATACTTTTCTATTATTTCTGAAAATGCCCTTGATCTTCCTATAAAATTCCTAACGTGTCCCTACATGTGAAATGACTGTTTTGTCGTTGGTTATTTGAAAATTTCCACATGGTACCCCTTGTTTCTAGCCATGGCCGAATGGCCCTCATTCAATTCCAACAACATTTCAACAAATTCAACCCAACAATTCCAATCAATAACAAATCAAACCAAGTCTCAATCAAGCTCAAATACATCAACCAAAGTTCAATCCGTCACACATATCATAAAATCAACCAAACATTTGTTTCAATCATTTATTCTAAGCTTCAAACATCAAAACATATAAAATGCCCGATGTATGGTTAATTACTATTTTACCCTTATACTTTTCTATTATTTTTTGAAAAGGACCTTGATCTTCCTATAAATTTCCCAATGTATCCCTACATGTGAAATGACTGTTTTGCCCTTGGTTATTTGAAAATTTCCACATGGTACCCCTTATTTCTAGCGATGGCCGAATGGCCTTCATTGAATTCCAACAACATTTCAACAAATTCAACCCAACAATTCCAATCAATAACAAATCAAACCAAGTCTCAATCAAGCTCAAATACATCAACCAAAGTTCAATCAATCACACATATCATAAAATCAACCAAACATTTGTTTCAATCATTTATTTTAAGCTTCAAACATCAAAACATATAAAATACCCGATGTATGGGTAATTACTATTTTACCCTTATACTTTTCTATTATTTCCGAAAATGCCCTTGATCTTCCTATAAAATTCCTAACGTGTCCCTAGGTGTGAAGTGACTGTTTTGTCGTTGGTTATTTGAAAATTTCCACATGGTACCCCATGTTTCTAGCCATGGCCGAATGGCCCTCATTCAATTCCAACAACATTTCAACAAATTCAACCCAACAATTCCAATCAATAACAAATAAAACCAAGTCTCAATTAAGCTCAAATACATCAACCAAACTTCAATCCATCACACATATCATAAAATCAACCAAACATTTGTTTCAATAATTTATTTTAAGCTTCAAACCTCAAAACATATAAAATGCCCGATGTGTGGGTAATTACTATTTTACCCTTATACTTTTCTATTATTTTTTGAAAATGACCTTGATCTTCCTTTAAATTTCCCAATGTATCCCTACATGTGAAATGAATGTTTTGCCCTTGGTTATTTGAAAATTTCCACATGGTTCCCCTTGTTTCTAGCCATGGCCGAATGGCCCTCATTCAATTCCAACAACATTTCAACAAATTCAACCAAACAATTCCAATCAATAACAAATCAAACCAACTCTCAATCAAGCTGAATTAGATCAACCAAAGTTGAATCCGTCACACATATCATAAAATCAACCAAACATTTGTTTCAATCATTTATTTTAAGCTTCAAACATCAAAACATATAAAATGCCCGATGTATGGGTAATTACTATTTTACCGTTACACTTTTCTATTATTTCCGATAATGCCCTTGATCTGCCTATAAAATTCCCAATGTATCCCTACATGTGAAATGACTGTTTTGCCCTTGGTTATTTGAAAATTTCCACATGGTACCCCTTCTTTCTAGCCATGGCCGAATGGCCCTCATTCAATTCTAACAACATTTCAACAAATTCAACCCAAGAATTCCAATCAATAACAAACAAAACCAAGTCTCAATTAAGCTCAAATACATCAACCAAAGTTCAATCCATCACACATATCATAAAATCAACCAAACATTTGTTTCAATCATTTATTTTAAGCTTCAAACATCAAAACATATAAAATGCCCGATTTATGGGTAATTACTATTTTACCCTGATACTTTTCTATTATTTTTTGAAAAGGACCTTGATCTTCCTATAAAATTCCCAATCTATCCCTACATGTGAAATGACTATTTTGCCCTTGGTTATTTGAAAATTTCCAAATGGTACCCCTTGTTTCTAGCCATGGCTGAATGGCCCTCATTCAATTCCAACAACATTTCAACAAATTCAACCCAACAATTCCAATCAATAAGAAATCAAACCAAGTCTCAATCAAGCTCAAATACATCAACCAAAGCTCAATCCATCACACATATCATAAAATCAACCAAACATTTGTTTTGAATCATTTATTTTAAGCTTGAAACATCAAAACATATAAAATGCCCGATGTATGCGTAATTACTATTTTATCCTTATACTTTTCTATTATTTTTTGAAACGGACCTTGATCTTCCTATAAAATTCCCAATGTATCCCTACATGTGAAATTACTGTTTTGTCGTTGGTTATTTGAAAATTTCCACATGGTATCCCTTGTTTCTAGCTATGGCTGAATGACCCTCATTCAATTCCAACAACATTTCAACAAATTCAACCCAACAATTCCAATTAATAACAAATAAAACCAAGTCTCAATTAAGCTCAAATACATCAACCAAAGTTCCATCCATCACACATATCATAAAATCAACCAAACATTTGTTTCAATCAATTATTTTAATCTTCAAACATCAAAACATATAAAATGCCTGATGTTTGGGTAATTACTATTTTGCCCTTATACTTTATTATTATTTCCGAAAATGCCCTTGATCTTCCTTTAAAATTCCCAATGTATCCCTACATGTGAAATGACTGCTTTGCCCTTGGTTATTTGAAAATTTCCACATGGTACCCCTTGTTTCTAGCCATGGCCGAATGGCCCTCATTCAATTCCGACAACATTTCAACAAATTCAACCCAACAATTCCAATCAATAACAAATAAAACCAAGTCTCAATTAAGCTCAAATACATCAACCAAAGTTCAATCCATCACACATATCATAAAATCAACCAAACATTTGTTTCAATAATTTATTTTAAGCTTCAAACATCAAAACATATAAAATGCCCGATGTGTGGGTAATTACTATTTTACCCTTATATTTTTCTATTATTTCTGAAAATGCCCTTGATCTTCCTATAAAATTCCCAATGTATCCCTACATGTGAAATGACTGTTTTGCCCTTGGATATTTGAAAATTTCCACATGGTACCCCTTGTTTCTAGCCATGGCCGAATGACCCTCATTCAATTCCAACAACATTTCAACAAATTTAACCCAACAATTCCAATCAATAACAAATCAAACCAAGTCTCAATCAAGCTCAAATACAGCAACCAAAGTTCAATCCATCACACATATCATAAAATCAACCAAACATTTGTTTCAATCATTTATTTTAAGCTTCAAACATCAAAACATATAAAATGCCCGATGTGTGGGTAATTACTATTTTACCCTTATATTTTTCTATTATTTCTGAAAATGCCCTTGATCTTCGTATAAAATTCCAATGTATCCTACATGTGAAATGACTGTTCTGCCCTTGGTTATTTGAAAATTTCCACATAGTACCCCTTGTTTCTAGCGATGGCCGAATGGCCTTCATTGAATTCCAACAACATTTCAACAAATTCAACCAAACAATTCCAATAAATAACAAATCAAACCAACTCTCAATCAAGTTCGATTAGATCAACCAAAGTTGAATCCGTCACACATATCATAAAATCAACCAAACATTTGTTTAAATCGTTTATTTTAAGCTTCAAACATCAAAACATATAAAATGCCCAATGTATGGGTAATTACTATTTTACCCTTACACTTTTCTATTATTTCCGATAATACCCTTGATCTGCCTATAAAATTCCCAATGTATCCCTACATGTGAAACGACTGTTTTGCCCTTGGTTATTTGAAAATTTCCACATGGTACCCCTTGTTTCTAGCCATGGCCGAATGGCCCTCATTCAATTCTAACAACATTTCAACAAATTCAACCCAACAATTCCAATTAATAACAAACAAAACCAAGTCTCAATTAAGCTCAAATACATCAACCAAAGTTCAATCCATCACACATATCATAAAATCAACGAAACATTTGTTTCAATCGTTTATTTTAAGCTTTAAACATCAAAACATATAAAATGCCCGATGTATGGGTAGTTACTATTTTACCCTTATACTTATCTATTATTTCTGAAAATGCGCTTGATCTTCCTATAAAATTCCCAACGTATCCCAACATGTGAAATGACTGTTTTGTCCTTGGTTATTTGAAAATTTTCCACACAGTACCCCTTGTTTCTAGCCATGGCCGAATGACCCTCATTCAATTCCAACAACATTTCAACAAATTCAACCCAACAATTCCAATCAATAACAAATCAAACCAAGTCTCAATCAAGCTCAAATACGACAACCAAAGTTCAATCCATCACACATATCATAAAATCAACCAAACATTTGTTTCAATCATTTATTTTAAGCTTCAAACATCAAAACATATAAAATGCCCGATGTATGGGTAATTACTATTTTACCCTTATACTTTTCTATTATTTTTTGAAAAGGACCTTGATCTTCCTATAAAATTCCCAATGTATCCCTACATGTGAAATGACTGTTTTGCCCTTGGTTATTTGAAAATTTCCACATGGTACCCCTTGTTTCTAGCCATGGCCGAATGGCCCTCATTCAATTCTAACAACATTTCAACAAATTCAACCCAACAATTCCAATCAATAACAAATAAAACCAAGTCTCAATTAAGCTCAAATACATCAACCAAAGTTCAACCCACCACACATATCATAAAATCAACCAAACATTTGTTTCAATCATTTTTTTTAAGCTTCAAACATCAAACATATAAAATGCCCGATGTATGGGTAATTACTATTTTACCCTTATACTTTTCTATTATTTACGAAAATGCCCTTGATCTTCCTATAAAATTCCACTGTATCCCTACATGTGAAATTACTGTTCTGCCCTTGGTTATTTGAAAATTTCCACATAGTACCCCTTATTTCTAGCGATGGCTGAATGGCCTTCATTGAATTCCAACAACATTTCAACAAATTCAACCCAACAATTCCAATCAATAACAAATCAAACCAACTCTCAATCAAGCTCAAATAGATCAACCAAAGTTGAATCCGTCACACGTATCATAAAATCAACCAAACATTTGTTTCAATCGTTTATTTTAAGCTTCAAACATCAAAACATATAAAATGCCCGATGTATGGGTAATTACTATTTTACCCTTATACTTTTCAATTATTTTTTGAAAAGGACCTTGATCTTCCTATAAAATTCCCAATGTATCCCTACATGTGAAATGACTGCTTTGCCCTTGGTTATTTGAAAATTTCCACATGGTACCCCTTGTTTCTAGCCATGGCCGAATGACCCTCATTCAATTCCAACAACATTTCAACAAATTCAACCCAACAATTCCAATCAATAACAAATCAAACCAAGTCTCAATCAAGCTCAAATACAGCAACCAAAGTTCAATCCATCACTCATATCATAAAATCAACCAAACATTTGTTTCAATCATTTATTTTAAGCTTCAAACATCAAAACATATAAAATGCCCGATGTGTGGGTAATTACTATTTTACCCTTATATTTTCTATTATTTTTGAAAATGCCCTTGATCTTCCTATAAAATTCCAATGTATCCCTACATGTGAAATTACTGTTCTGCCGTTGGTTATTTGAAAATTTCCACATAGTACCCCTTGTTTCTAGCGATGGCCGAATGGCCTTCGTTGAATTCCAACAAATTCAACCAAACAATTCCAATCAATAACAAATCAAACCAACTCTCAATCAAGCTGAATTAGATCAACCAAAGTTGAATCCGTCACACATATCATAAAATCAACCAAACATTTGTTTCAATCATTTATTTTAAGCTTCAAACATCAAAACATATAAAATGCCCGATGTATGGGTAATTACTATTTTACCGTTACACTTTTCTATTATTTCCGATAATGCCCTTGATCTGCCTATAAAATTCCCAATGTATCCCTACATGTGAAATGACTGTTTTGCCCTTGGTTATTTGAAAATTTCCACATGGTACCCCTTGTTTCTAGCCATGGCCGAATGGCCCTCATTCAATTCTAACAACATTTCAACAAATTCAACCCAAGAATTCCAATCAATAACAAACAAAACCAAGTCTCAATTAAGCTCAAATACATCAACCAAAGTTCAATCCATCACACATATCATAAAATCAACCAAACATTTGTTTCAATCATGTATTTTAAACTTCAAACATCAAAACATATAAAATGCCCGATGTATGGGTAATTACTATTTTACCCTTATACTTTTCTATTATTTTTTGAAAAGGACCTTGATCTTCCTATAAAATTCCAAATCTATCCCTACATGTGAAATGACTATTTTGCTCTTCGTTATTTGAAAATTTCCAAATGGTACCCCTTGTTTCTAGCCATGGCCGAATGGCCCTCATTCAATTCCAACAACATTTCAACAAATTCAACCCAACAATTCCAATCAATAACAAATAAAACCAAGTCTCAATTAAGCTCAAATACATCAACCAAAGTTCAATCCATCACACTTATCATAAAATCAACCAAACATTTGTTTCAATCATTTATTTTAAGCTTTAAACATCAAAACATATAAAATGCCCGATGTATGGGTAATTACTATTTTACCCTTATACTTTTCTATTATTTCCAAAAATGCCCTTGATCTTCCCAGAAAATTCCCAACGTATCCCTACATGTGAAATGACTGTTTTACCCTTGGTTATTTGCAAATTTTCCACACAGTACCCCTTGTTTCTAGCCATGGCCGAATGACCCTCATTCAATTCCAACAACATTTCAACAAATTCAACCCAACAATTCCAATCAATAACAAATCAAACCAAGTCTCAATCAAGCTCAAATACATCAACCAAAGTTCAATCCATCACACATATCATAAAATCAACCAAACATTTGTTTCAATCATTTATTTTAAGCTTCAAACATCAAAACATACAAAATGCCCGATGTATGGGTAATTACTATTTTACCGTTATAGTTTTCTATTATTTCCAATAATGCCCTTGATCTTCTGATAAAATTCCCAAAGTATCCCTACATGTGAAATGACTGTTTTGCCCTTGGTTATTTGAAAGTTTCCACATGATACCCCTTGTTTCTAGCCATGGCCGAATGACCCTCATTCAATTCCAAAAACATTTTAACAAATTTAACCCAACAATTCCAATCAATAACAAATCAAACCAACTCTCAATCAAGCTCAAATACATCAACCAAAGTTCAATCCATCACACATATCATAAAATCAACCAAACATTTGTTTCAATCATTTATTTTAAGCTTCAAACATCAAAACATATAAAATGCCCGATGTATGGGTAATTACTATTTTACCCTTATACTTTTCTATTATTTTTTGAAAAGGAGTTTGATCTTCCTATAAAATTCCCAATTTATCCCTACATGTGAAACGACTGTTTTGCCCTTGGTTTTTTGAAAATTTCCACATGGTACCCCTTGTTTCTAGCCATGGCCGAATGGCCCTCATTCAATTCCAACAACATTTCAACAAATTCAACCCAACAATTCCAATCAATAACAAATAAAACCAAGTCTCAATGAAGCTCAAATACATCAACCAAAGTTCAATCCATCACACATATCATAAAATCAACCAAACATTTGTTTCAATCATTTATCTTAAGCTTCAAACATCAAAACATATAAAATGCCCGATGTATGGGTAATTACTATTTTACCCTTATACTTTTCTATTATTTCCAAAAATGCCCTTGATCGTCCTATAAAATTCCCAATGTATCTCTACATGTGAAATGAATATTTTGCCCTTGGTTATTTGAAAATTTCCACATGGTACCCCTTGTTTCTAGCCATAACATTTATTCTAAGCTTCAAACATCAAAACATATAAAATGCCCGATGTATGGGTAATTACTATTTTAGCCTTATACTTTTCTATTATTTTTTGAAAAGGACCTTGATCTTCCTATAAAATTCCCAATGTATCCCTACATGTGAAATGACTGTTTTGCCCTTGGTTATTTGAAAATTTCGACATGGTACCCCTTGTTTCTAGCCATAACCGAATGGCCCTCATTCAATTCCAACAACATTTCAACAAATTAAACCCAACAATTCCAATCAATAACAAATCAAACCAAGTCTCAATCAAGCTCAAATATATCAACCAAAGTTCAATCCATCACACTTATCATAAAATCAACCAAACATTTATTTCAATCATTTATTTTAAGCTTCAAACATAAAAACATATAAAATGCCTGATGTATGGGTAATTACTATTTTACCCTTATGCTTTTCTATTATTTCCGAAAATGGCCTTATTCTTCCTATAAAATTCCCAATGTTTCCCTACATGTTAAATGACTGTTTTGCCCTTGGTTATTTGAAAATTTTCCACACAGTACCCCTTATTTCTAGCCACGGCCGAATGACCCTCATTCAATTACAACAACATTTCAACAAATTCAACCCAACAATTCCAATGAATAACAAATAAAACCAAGTCTCAATCAAGGTCAAATACATCAACCAAAGTTCAATCCATCACACATATCATAAAATCAACCAAATTTTTGTTTCAATAATTTATTTTAAGCTTTAAACATCAAAACATATAAAATGCCCGATGTATGGGTAATTACTATTTTACCCTTATACTTTTTTATTATTTCTGAAAATGCCCTTAATCTTCCTATAAAATTCCCAATGTATCCCTACATGTGAAATGACTGTTTTGCCCTTGGTTATTTGAAAATTTTCCACACCGTACCCCTTTTTTCTAGCCATGGCCGAATGACCCTCATTCAATTCCAACAACATTTCAACAAATTCAACCCAACAATTCCAATCAATAACAAATCAAAACAAGTCTCAATCAAGCTCAAATACATCAACCAAAGTTCCATCCATCACAGATATCATAAAATCAACCAAACATTTGTTTCAATCATTTATTCTAAGCTTCAAACATCAAAACATATAAAATGCCTGATGTTTGGGTAATTACTATTTTGCCCTTATACTTGATTATTATTTTCGAAAATGCCCTTGATCATCCTTTAAAATTCCCAATGAATCTCTACATGTGAAATGACTGTTTTGCCCTTGGTTATTTGAAAATTTCCACATGGTACCCCTTGTTTCTAGCCATGGCTGAATGGCCCTCATTCAATTCCAACAACATTTCAACAAATTCAACCCAACAATTCCAATCAATAACAAATAAAACCAAGTCTCAATTAAGCTCAAATACATCAACCAAAGTTCAATCCATCACACTTATCATAAAATCAACCAAACATTTTGTTTCAATCATTTATTTTAAGCTTCAACCATCAAAAATATAAAATGCCCGATGTATGGGTAATTACTATTTTGCCCTTATACTTTTCTATTATTTCCTAAAATGCCTTTGATCTACCTATAAAATTCCCAATGCATCCCTACATGTGAAATGACTGTTTTGCCCTTGGTTGTTTGAAAATTTTCGACACAGTACCCCTTATTTCTAGCCATGGCCGAATGGCCCTCATTCAATTCCAACAACATTTCAACAAATTCAACCCAACAATTTCAATCTATAACAAATCAAACAAAGTCTCAATCAAGATCAAATACATGAACCAAAGTTCAATCCATCACACATATCATAAAATCAACCTAACATTTGTTTCAATCCTTTATTTTAAGCTTCAAACATCAAAACATATAAAATGCCCGTTGTATGGGTAATTACTATTTTACCCTTATACTTTTCTATTATTTCCAAAAATGCCCATGATCTTCCTATAAAATTCCGAATGTATCCCTACATGTGAAATGACTGTTTTGCCGTTGGTTGTTTGAAAATTTTCCACACAGTACCCCTTGTTTGTAGCCATGGCCGAATGACCCTCATTCAATTCCAACAACATTTCATCAAATTCAACCCAACATTTTCCATCCATAACAAATCAAACCAAGTCTCAATCAAGCCTAAATACATCAACTAAAGTTCAATCCATCACGCCATCACACATATCATAAAATCAACCAAACCTTTGTTTCAATAATTTATTTTAAGCTTCAAACATCAAAACATATAAAAGGCCCGATGTATGGGTAATTACTATTTTACCCTTATACTTTTCTATTATTTCCGAAAATAACCATGATCTTCCTATAAAATTCTGAATGTATCCCTTCATGTGAAATGACTGTTTTGCCGTTGGTTGTTTGAAAATATTCCACACAGTACCCCTTGTTTCTAGCCATGGCCGAATGACCCTCATTCTATTCCAACAACATTTCAACAAATTAAAGCCAACAATTTCAATCAATAACAAATCAAACAAAGTATCTATCAAGCTCAAATACATCAACCAAAGTTCAATCCATCACACATATCATAAAATCAACCAAACATTGTTTCAATCATTTATTTTAAGCTTCAAACATCAAAACATATAAAATGCCCGATGTATGGGTAATTACTATTTCACCCTTATACTTTTCTATTATTTCCTAAAATGTCCATGATCGTTCTATAAAATTCTGAATGTATCCCTACATGTGAAATGACTGTTTTGCCATTGGTTGTTTGAAAATATTCCACACAGTACCCCTTGTTTCTAGCCATGGCCGAATGGCCCTCAATCAATTCCAACAACATTACAACAAACTCAGCCCAACAATTTCAATCAATAAAAATCAAACCAAGTCTGAATCAAGCCCAAAAACATCAACCAAAGTTCAATCCATCACACATATCATAAAATCAACCAAACATTTGTTTTAATCAATTATTTTAAGCTTCAAACATCAAAACATATAAAATGCCCGATGTATGGGTAATTACTATTTTACCCTTATACTTTTCTATTATTTTTGAAAATACCCTTGATCTTCCTATAAAATTCCCAACGTATCCCTACATGTGAAATGACTGTTTTGCCCTTGGTTATTTGAAAATTTCCACACAGTACCCCTTGTTTCTAGAAATGGCTGAATGGCGCTCATTAAATTCCAACAACATTTCAACAAATTCAACCCAACATTTTCAATCAATAACAAATCAAACCAAGTCTCAATCAAGCTTAAATACATCAACTAAAGTTCAATCCATCACGCCATCACACATATCATAAAATCAACCAAACCTTTGTTTCAATCATTTATTTTAAGCTTCAAACATCAAAACATATGAAATGCCCGATGAATGGGTAATTACTATTTTACTCTTATACTTTTTTATTATTTTCTAAAATGCCCTTGATCTTCCTATAAAATTTCCAATGTATCCCTACATGTCAAATGACAGTTTTGCCCTTGGTTTTCTGAAAATTTTGCACACAGTACCCCTTGTTTCTAGCCATGGCCGAATAGCCCTCAATCAATTCCAACAACATTTCAACAAATTCAACCCAACAATTTCAACCAATAACAAATCAAACCAAGTCTCAATGAAGCTCAAATACATCAACCAAAAGTTCAATCCATCACACATATCGTAAAATCAACCAAACCTTTATTTCAATAATTTATTTTAAGCTTCAAAGATCAAAACATATAAAATGCATGATGTATGGGTAGTTACTATTTTACCCTTATACTTTTCTATTATTTCCGAAAATGCCCTTGATCTTCCTATAAATTTCCCAATGTATCCCTACATGTGAAATGACTGTTTTGCCGTTGGTTGTTTGAAAATGTTCCACACAGTACCCCTTGTTTCTAGCCATGGCCGAATGGCCCTCATTGAATTCCAACAATTCAACAAATTCAACCCAACAATATCAATCAATAACAAATCAAACCAAGTCTCAATCAATCTCAAATACGTCAACCAAAGTTCAATCCATCACACATTTCATAAAATCAACCAAACAATTATTTCAATCATTTATTTTAAGCTTCAAACATCAAAACATATCAAATGCCCAATGTATGGGCAATTACTATTTTACCCTTATACTTTTCAATTATTTTCGAAAATGTCCTTGATCTTCCTATAAAATTCCGAATGTAACCCTACAAGTAAAATGACTCTTTTCCCCTTGGTTATTTGAAAATTTCCACGTAGTACCCCTTATTTCTAGCCATGGCCGAATGGCCCTCATTCAATTCCAACAACATTTCAACAAATTCAACCCAACAATTTCAATCAATAACAAATCAAACCAAGCCTCAATCAAGCTCAAATACATCAACCAAAGTTCAATCCATCACATATATCATAAAATCAACCTAACATTTGTTTCAATAATTTATTTTAAGCTTCAAACATCAAAACATATAAAACGCCCGATGTATGCGTAATTACTATTTTACCCTTATACTTTTCTATTATTTTCGAAAATGCCTATGATCTTCCTTTAACATTCCGAATGTATCCCTACATGTGAAATGACTATTTTGCCGTCGGTTGTTTGAAAATTTTCCACACAGTACCCCTTGTTTCTAGCCTTGGCCTAATGGCCCTCAATCAATTCCAACAACATTTCAACAAATTAAACCCAACAATTTCAATCAATAACAAATCAAATCAGGTCTGAATCAAGCTGAAATACATCAACCAAAGTTCATCCATCACATATATCATAAAATCAACCAAACATTGATTCAATAATTTATTTTAAGCTTCAAACATCAAAACATATAAAATGCCCAATGTATGGGTAATTACTATTTTACCCTTATGCTTTTCTATTATTTCCGAAAATGCCTATGATCTTCGTATAAAATTCTGAATGTATCCCTACATGTGAAATGATTGTTTTGCCGTTGGTTGTTTGAAAATTTTCCACACAGAACCCCTTGTTTCTAGCCATGGCCGAATGGCCCTCATTTAATTCCAACAACATTTCAACAAATTCAACCCAACATTTTCATTCAATAACAAAACAAACCAAGTCTCAATCAAGCTCAAATACATCAACCAAACTTCAATCCATCACACCAACACACATATCATAAAATCAACCAAACCTTTGTTTCAATAATTTATTTTAGGCTTCAAACATCAAAACATATAAAATGCCTGATGTATGGGTAATTACTATTTTACCCTTATACTTTTCTATTATTTTCGAAAATGCCCATGATCTTCCTATAAAATTCCAAATGTATCCCTACATGTGAAATGACTATTTTTCTGTTGGATGTTTGAAAATATTCCACACAATACCCCTTGTTTGTAGCCATGGCCGAATGGCCCTCATTCTATTCCAACAACATTTCAACAAATTAAATACAACAATTTCAATCAATAACAAATCAAACCAAGTCTAAATCAAGCTCAAATACATCAACCAAAGTTCAATCCATCACACATATCATAAAATCAACCAAACATTGTTTCAATCATTTATTTTAAGCTTCAAACATCAAAACAAATAAAATGCCCGATGTATGCGTAATTACTATTTTACCCTTATACTTTTCTATTGTTTTCGAAAATGCCTATGATCTTCCTTTAACATTCCGAATGTATCCCTACATGTGAAATGACTATTTTGCCGTCGGTTGTTTGAAAATTTTCCACACAGTACCCCTTGTTTCTAGCCTTGGCCTAATGGCCCTCAATCAATTCCAACAACATTTCAACAAATTAAACCCAACAATTTCAATCAATAACAAATCAAATCAGGTCTGAATCAAGCTGAAATACATCAACCAAAGTTCAATCCATCACACATATCATAAAATCAACCAAACATTGATTCAATAATTTATTTTAAGCTTCAAACATCAAAACATATAAAATGCCCAATGTATGGGTAATTACTATTTTACCCTTATGCTTTTCTATTATTTCCGAAAATGCCTATGATCTTCGTATAAAATTCTGAATGTATCCCTACATGTGAAATGATTGTTTTGCCGTTGGTTGTTTGAAAATTTTCCACACAGAACCCCTTGTTTCTAGCCATGGCCGAATGGCCCTCATTTAATTCCAACAACATTTCAACAAATTCAACCCAACATTTTCATTCAATAACAAAACAAACCAAGTCTCAATCAAGCTCAAATACATCAACCAAACTTCAATCCATCACACCAACACACATATCATAAAATCAACCAAACCTTTGTTTCAATAATTTATTTTAAGCTTCAAACATCAAAACATATAAAATGCCTGATGTATGGGTAATTACTATTTTACCCTTATACTTTTCTATTATTTTCGAAAATGCCCATGATCTTCCTATAAAATTCCAAATGTATCCCTACATGTGAAATGACTATTTTTCTGTTGGATGTTTGAAAATATTCCACACAATACCCCTTGTTTGTAGCCATGGCCGAATGGCCCTCATTCTATTCCAACAACATTTCAACAAATTAAATACAACAATTTCAATCAATAACAAATCAAACCAAGTCTAAATCAAGCTCAAATACATCAACCAAAGTTCAATCCATCACACATATCATAAAATCAACCAAACATTGTTTCAATCATTTATTTTAAGCTTCAAACATCAAAACAAATAAAATGCCCGATGTATGCGTAATTACTATTTTACCCTTATACTTTTCTATTGTTTTCGAAAATGCCTATGATCTTCCTTTAACATTCCGAATGTATCCCTACATGTGAAATGACTATTTTGCCGTCGGTTGTTTGAAAATTTTCCACACAGTACCCCTTGTTTCTAGCCTTGGCCTAATGGCCCTCAATCAATTCCAACAACATTTCAACAAATTAAACCCAACAATTTCAATCAATAACAAATCAAATCAGGTCTGAATCAAGCTGAAATACATCAACCAAAGTTCAATCCATCACACATATCATAAAATCAACCAAACATTGATTCAATAATTTATTTTAAGCTTCAAACATCAAAACATATAAAATGCCCGATGTATGGGTAATTACTATTTTACCCTTATGCTTTTCTATTATTTCCGAAAATGCCTATGATCTTCGTATAAAATTCTGAATGTATCCCTACATGTGAAATGATTGTTTTGCCGTTGGTTGTTTGAAAATTTTCCACACAGAACCCCTTGTTTCTAGCCATGGCCGAATGGCCCTCATTTAATTCCAACAACATTTCAACAAATTCAACCCAACATTTTCATTCAATAACAAAACAAACCAAGTCTCAATCAAGCTCAAATACATCAACCAAACTTCAATCCATCACACCAACACACATATCATAAAATCAACCAAACCTTTGTTTCAATAATTTATTTTAAGCTTCAAACATCAAAACATATAAAATGCCTGATGTATGGGTAATTACTATTTTACCCTTATACTTTTCTATTATTTTCGAAAATGCCCATGATCTTCCTATAAAATTCCAAATGTATCCCTACATGTGAAATGACTATTTTTCTGTTGGATGTTTGAAAATATTCCACACAATACCCCTTGTTTGTAGCCATGGCCGAATGGCCCTCATTCTATTCCAACAACATTTCAACAAATTAAATACAACAATTTCAATCAATAACAAATCAAACCAAGTCTAAATCAAGCTCAAATACATCAACCAAAGTTCAATCCATCACACATATCATAAAATCAACCAAACATTGTTTCAATCATTTATTTTAAGCTTCAAACATCAAAACAAATAAAATGCCCGATGTATGCGTAATTACTATTTTACCCTTATACTTTTCTATTGTTTTCGAAAATGCCTATGATCTTCCTTTAACATTCCGAATGTATCCCTACATGTGAAATGACTATTTTGCCGTCGGTTGTTTGAAAATTTTCCACACAGTACCCCTTGTTTCTAGCCTTGGCCTAATGGCCCTCAATCAATTCCAACAACATTTCAACAAATTAAACCCAACAATTTCAATCAATAACAAATCAAATCAGGTCTGAATCAAGCTGAAATACATCAACCAAAGTTCAATCCATCACACATATCATAAAATCAACCAAACATTGATTCAATAATTTATTTTAAGCTTCAAACATCAAAACATATAAAATGCCCGATGTATGCGTAATTACTATTTTACCCTTATACTTTTCTATTATTTCCAAAAATGCCTATGATCTTCGTATAAAATTCCGAATGTATCCCTACATGTGAAATGACTGTTTTGCCGTTGGTTGTTTGAAAATTTTCCACACAGTACCCCTTGTCTCTAGCCATGGCCGAATGGCCCTCAATCAATTCCAACAACATTTCAACAAATTTAACCCAACAATTTCAATCAATAACAAATCAAACCAAGTCTAAATCAAGCTCAAATACATAAACCAAACTTCAATCCATCACACCAAAACACATATCATAAAATCAACCTAACATTTGTTTCAATCATTTATTTTAAGCTTCAAACATCAAAACAGATAAAATGCCCGATGTATGCGTAATTACTATTTTACCCTTATACTTTTCTATTATTTCCGAAAATGCCTATGATCTTCCTTTAAAATTCCGAATGTATCCCTACATGTGAAATGACTGTTTTTCCGTTGGTTGTTTGAAAATTTTCCACACAATACCCCTTGTTTCTAGCCATGGCCGAATGGCCCTCATTCAATTCCAACAACATGTCAACAAATTCAATCAATAACAAATCAAACCAAGTCTCAATCAAGCTCAAATACATCAACCAAAGTTCAATCGATCACACATATCATAAAATCAACCAAACATTGATTCAATAATTTATTTTAAGCTTCAAACATCAAAACATATAACATGCCCGATGTATGAGTAATTACTATTTCACCCTTGTACTTTTCTATTATTTTCGAAAATGCCCTTGATCTTCGTATAAAATTCCCAATGTATCCCTACATGTGAAATGACTGTTTTGTCGTTGGTTGTTTGAAAATTTTCTACACAGTACTCCTTGTTTCTGGCCATGGCCGAATGGCCCTCATTCAATTCAAACAACATTTCAACAAATTCAACCCAACAATTTCAATCAATAACAAATCAAACCAAGTCTGAATCAAGCTCAAATACATCAACCAAAGTTCAATCCATCACACATATCATAAAATCAACCTAACATTTGTTTCAATCATTTATTTTAAGCTTCAAACATTAAAACATATAAAATGCCTGAAGTATGGGTCATTACTATTTTACCATTATACTTTTCTATTATTTCCAAAAATGCCTATGATCTTCCTATAAAATTCCGAATGTATCCCTACATGTGAAATGATTGTTTTGTCATTGGTTGTTTGAAAATTTTCCACACAGAACCCCTTGTTTGTAGCCATGGCCGAATGTCCCTCATTCAATTCCAACAACATTTCAACAAATTCAACCCAACATTTTCAATCAATAACAAATCAAACCAAGTCTCAATCAAGCTCAAATACATCAACCAAACTTCAATCCGTCACACCAAAACACATATCATAAAATCAAACAAACATTTGTTTCAATCATTTATTTTAAGCTTCAAACATCAAAACATATAAAATGCCCGATGTATGCGTAATTACTATTTTACCCTTATACTTTTCTATTATTTCCAAAAATGCCTATGATCTTCCTATAAAATTCTGAATGTATCCCTACATGTGAAATGACTGTTTTGCCGTTGGTTGTTTGAAAATTTTCCACACAGAACCCCTTGTTTCTAGCCATGGCCGAATGACCCTCATTCAATTCCAACAACATTTCAACATATTCAACCCAACATTTTCAATCAATAACAAATCAAACCAAGTGTCAATCAAGCTCAAATACATCAACAAAACTTCAATCCATTCCACCACAACACATATCATAAAATCAACCAAACCTTTCTTTCAATCATTTATTTTAAGCTTCAAACATCAAAACGTATAAAATGCCCGATGTAGGCGTAATTACTATTTTACCCTTATACTTTTCTATTATTTCCAAAAAAGCACATGATCTTCTTATAAAATTCCGAATGTATCCCTACATGTGAAATGACTGTTTTGCCGTTGCCATGGCCGACTGGCCCTTATTCAATTCCAATAACAATTCAACAAATTCAACCCAACATTTTCAATCAATAACAAATCAAACCAAGTCTCAATCAAGCTCAAATACATCAACCAAACTTCAATCCATCACAACAAAACACATATCATAAAATCAACCTAACCTTTGTTTCAATCATTTATTTTAAGCTTCAAACATCAAAACATATAAAATGCCCGATGTATGGGTAATTACTATTTTACCCTTATACCTTTCTATTATTTCCGAAAATGCCCTTGATCTTCCTATAAAATTCCCAATGTATCCCTACATGTGAAATGACTGTTTTGTTGTTGGTTGTTTGAAAATATTCCACACAGTACCCCTTCTTTCTAGCCATGGCCGAATGACCCTCATTCTATTCCAACAACATTTCAACAAATTAAATCAAACAATCAATAACAAATCAAACAAAGTCTCAATAGAGCTCAAATACATCAACCAAAGTTCAATCCATCACACATATCATAAAATCAATCAAAAATTCTTTCAATAATTTATTTTAAGCTTCAAACATCAAAACATATAAAATGCCCGATGTATGGGTAATTACTATTTTACCCTTATACTTTTCTATTATTTCTGAAATTGCCTATGATCTTCCTATAAAATTTTGAATGTATCCCTGCATGTTAAATGACTGTTTTGTCGTTGGTTGTTTGAAAATTTTTCACACAGAACCCCTTGTTTCTAGACATGGCCGAATGGCCCTCATTCAATTCCAACAACATTTCAACAAATTCAACCCATCATTTTCAATCAATAACAAATCAAACCAAGTCTCAATCAAGCTCAAATACATAAGCCAAACTTCAATCCATCACACATATGATAAAATTAACCAAACATTGTTTCAATAATTTATTTTAAGCTTCAAACATCAAAATATATAAAATGGCCGATGTATGGGTAATTACTATTTTATCCTTATACTTTTCTATTATTTTCGAAAATGCCCTTGATCTTCCTATAAAATTCCCAATGTATCCCTACATGTGAAATGACTGTTTTGCCGTCTGTTATTTGAAAATTTCCACATAGTACCCTTTGTTTCTAGCCTTGGCCGAATGGCCCTCATTCAATTCCAACAACATTTCAACAAATTCAACCCAACAATTTCAATCAATAACAAATCAAACCAAGTATGAATCAAACTCAAATACAACAACCAAAGTTCAATCCATCACACATATCATAAAATCAACCTAACATTTGTTTCAATCATTTATTTTAAGCTTCAAACTTCAAAACATATAAAGTGCCCGATGTATGCGTAATTACTATTTTACCCTTATACTTTTCTATTATTTTCGAAAATGCCTATGATCTTCGTTTAAAATTTCGAAGGTATCCCTACATGTGAAATGACTATTTTGCTGTCGGTTAGTTGAAAATTTTCCACACAGTACCCTTTGTTTCTAGCCGTGGCCGAATGGCCCTCATTCAATTCCAACAACATTTCAACAAATTCAACCCAACAATTTCAATCAATAACAAATCAAACCAAGTCTCAATCAAGCACAAATACATCAAACAAAGTTCAATCCATCATACATATCATAAAATCAACCTAACATTTATTTCAATCATTTATTTTAACCTTTAAACATCAAAACATATAAAATGCCCGATGTGTGGGTAATTACTATTTTACCCTTATACTTTTCTATTATTTTCGAAAATGCCCTTGATCTTCCTATAAAATTCCCAATGTATCCCTACATGTGAAATGACTGTTTTGGCATTGGTTGTTTGAAAATTTTCCACACAGTACCCCTTGTTTCTAGCCATGACAGAATGACCCTCAATCAATTCCAACAACATTTCAACAAATTCAACCCAACATTTTCAATCAATAACAAATCAAACCAAGTCTCAATCAAGCTCAAATACATCAACCAAAGTTCAATCCGTCGCACATATCATAAAATCAACCAAACATTTGTTTCAATCATTTATTTTAAGCTTCAAACATCAAAAATACAAAATGTCCGATGTATGGGTAATTAGTATTTTGCCCTTATGCTGTTCTATTATTTCCGAAAATGCCTTTGATCTTCCTATAAAATTCCCAATGCATCCCTACATGTGAAATGAATGTTTTGCCCTTGGTTATTTGAAAATTTTCCACACAATACCCCTTGTTTCTAGCCATGGCTGAATGGCCCTCATTCAATTCCAACAACATTTCAACAAATTCAACCCAACAATTTCCATCAATAACAAATCAAACCAAGTCTCAATGAAGCTCAAATACATCAACCAAACTTCAATCCAACACACATATCATAAAATCAACCTAACATTTGTTTCAATCATTTATTTTAAGCTTCAAACATCAAAACATATAAAATGCCCGATGTTTGGGTAATTACTATTTTACCCTTATACTTTTCTATTATTTTCGAAAATGCCTATGATCTTCCAATAAAATTCCGAATGTAACCCTACATGTGAAAAGACTGTTTTGCCGTTGGTTGTTTGAAAAATTTCCACACAGTACCCCTTGTTTCTAGCCATGGCCGAATGGCCCTCATTCAATTCCAACAACATTTCAACAAATTCAACACAACATTTTCAATCAATAACAAATCAAACCAAGTCTCAATCAAGCTCAAATACATCAACCAAACTTCAATCCATCACACCAACACACATATCATAAAATCAACCAAACTTTTGTTTCAATAATTTATTTTAAGCTTCAAACCCCAAAACATATAAAATGGCCGATCTATGGGTAATTACTATTTTACCCTTATACTTTTCTATTATTTCCAAAAATGCTCATGATCTTCCTATAAAATTCCGAATGTATCCCTACATGCGAACTGACTGTTTTGCCGTTGGTTGGTTGAAAATATTCCACACAGTACCCTTGTTTCTAGCCATGGCCGAATGGGCCTCATTCAATTCCAATAACTTTTCAACAAATTCAGCCCAACAATTTCAATCAATAACAAATCAAACCAAATCTCAATCAAGCTGAAATACATCAACCAAAGTTCAATCTATCACACATATCATAAAATCCACCAAACATTTGTTTCAATCATTTATTTTAAGCGTCAAACATCAAAAGTATAAAATGCCCAATGTATGAATAATTACCATTTTGCCCTTATACTTTTCTATTATTTCCGAAAATGCCTTTGATCTTCCTATAAAATTCCCAATGCATCCCTACATGTGAAATGAATGTTTTGCCCTTGGTTATTTGAAAATTTTCCACACAGTACCCCTTGTTTCTAGCCATGGCCGAATGACCCTCATTCAATTCCAACAACATTTCAACAAATTCAACCCAACAATTTCAATCAATAACAAATCAAACCAAGTCTCAATCAAGCTCAAATACATCAACCAAACTTCAATCCATCACACATATCATAAAATCAACCTAACATTTCTTTCAATCATTTATTTTAAGTTTCAAACGTCAAAACATATAAAATGCCCGATGTATGGGTAATTACTATTTTACCCTTATACTTTTCTATTATTTCCGAAAATGCCTATGATCTTCCTATAAAATTCCCAATGTATCCCTACATGTTAAATGACTGTTTTGCCGTTGGTTGTTTGAAAATTTTTCACACAGAACCCCTTGTTTCTAGCCACGGCCGAATGGCCCTCATTCAATTCCAACAACATTTCAACAAATTCAACCCAACAATTTCAATCAATAACAAATCAAACCAAGTCTCAATCAAGCTCAAATACATCAACCAAACTTCAATCCATTACACCAAAACACATATCATAAAATCAACCAAACCTTTCTTTCAATCATTTATTTTAAGCTTCAAACATCAAAACATATAAAATGCCCGATGTATGGGTAATTAATATTTTACCCTTATACTTTTCTATTATTTCCGAAAATGCCCATTATCTTCCTATAAAATTCTGAATGTATCCCTACATGTGAAATGACTATTTTGCCGTTGGTTATTTGAAAATATTCCGCACAGTACCACTTGTTTCTAGCCATGGCCGAATGGCCCTCATTCAATTCCAACAACATTTTAACAAATTAAATCCAACAATTTCAATCAATAACAAATCAAACAAAGTCTCAATCAAGCTCAAATACATCAACCAAAGTTCAATCCATCACACATATCATAAAATCAACCAAACATTTGTTTCAATCATTTATTTTAAGCTTCACACACCAAAACATATAAAATGCCCGATGTATGGGTCATTACTAATTTACCCTTATACTTTTCTATTGTTTTTGAAAATGCCCTTGATCTTCCTATAAAATTCCCAATGTATCCTTCCATGAGAAATAACTGTTTTGCCCTTGGTTATTTGAAAATTTTCACATAGTACCCCTTGTTTCTAGCCATGGCCGAATGGCCCTCACTCAATTCCAACAACATTTCAACAAATTCAACCCAACAATTTCAATCAATAACAAATCAAACCAAGTCTCAATCAAGCTCAAATACATCAACCAAAGTTCAATCCATCACACATATCATAAAATCAACCAAACATTTGTTTCAATCATTTATTTTAGGCTTCAAACATCAAAACATATAAAATGTCCGATGTATGGGCAATTGCTATTTTACCCTTATAATTTTCTATTATTTTCGAAAATGCCCATGATCTTCCTATAAAATTCCCAATGTGTCCCTCCATGTGAAACGACTGTTTTGCCCTTGGTTATTTAAAAATTTCCACATAGTACCCATTGTTTATAGCCATGGCCGAATGGCCCTCATTCAATTCCAACAACCTTTCAACAAATTCAACTCAACAATTTCGATCAATAACAAATCAAACCAAGTCTCAATCAAGCTCAAATACATCAACCAAAGTTCAATCCATCACACATATCATAAAATCAACCAAACATTTGTTTCAATCATTTATTTTAAGCTTCAAACACCAAAACATATAAAATGCCCGATGTATGGGTCATTACTAATTTACCCTTATACTTTTCGATTATTTTTGAAAATGCCTCTGATCTTCCTATAAAATTCCCAATGTATCCGTCCATGTGAAATAACTGTTTTGCCCTTGGTGATTTGAAAATTTCCATATAGTACCCGTTGTTTCTAGCCATGGCCGAATGGCCCTCATTCAATTCCAACAACATTTCAACAAATTCAACTCATCAATTTCAATCAATAACAAATCAAACCAAGTCTCAATCAAGCTCAACTACATCAAGCAAAGTTCAATCCATCACACATATCATCAAATCAACCAAACATTTTTTTCAATCATTTATTTTAGGCTTCAAACATAAAAACATATAAAATGCCCGATGTATGGGTAATTACAATTTTATCCTTATACTTTATTATTGTTTCCAAAAATGCCCGTGATCTTTTCATAAAATTCCCAATGTGTCCCTCCATGTGAAATGACTGTTTTGCCCTTGGTTATTTAAAAATTTTCACATAGTACCCGTTGGTTATAGCCATGGCCGAATGGCCCTCACTCAATTCCAACAACATTTCAACAAATTCAACCCAACAATTTCAATCAATAACAAATCAAACCAAGTCTCAATCAAGCTCAAATACATCAACCAAAGTTCAATCCATCACACATATCATAAAATCAACCAAACCTTTGCTTCAATCATTTATTTCAAGCTTCAAACATCAAAACATATAAAATGCCCGATGTATGGGTAATTATTATTTTACCCTTATACTTTTCTATTGTTTCCGAAAAGGCCTCTGATCTTCCTATAAAATTCCCAATGTATCCCTCCATATGAAATGACTGTTTTGCCCTTGGTTATTTGAAAATTTCCACATAGTACCCGTTGTTTCTAGCCATGGCCGAATGGGCCTCATTCAATTCCAACAACATTTCAACAAATTCAACCCAACAATTTCAATCAATAACAAATCAAACCAAGTCTCAATCAAGCTCAAATACATCAATCAAAGTTCAATCCATCACACATATCATAAAATCAACCAAACATTTATTTCAATAATTTATTTTAGGCTTCAAACATCAAAACATATCAAATGCTCGATGTATGGGTAATTACAATTTTATCCTTATACTTTTCTATTGTTTCCGAAAATGCCCGTGATCTTTCCATAAAATTCCCAATGTGTCCCTCCATGTGAAATGACTGTTTTGCCCTTGGTTATTTAAAAATTTTCACATAGTACCCGTTCTTTATAGCCATGGCCGAATGGCCCTCACTCAATTCCAACAACATTTCAACAAATTCAACCCAACAATTTCAATCAATAACAAATCAAACCAAGTCTCAATCAAGCTCAAATACATCAACCAAAGTTCAATCCATCACACATGCCATAAAATGGACCAAACCTTTGCTTCAATCAATTATTTCAAGCTTCAAACATAAAAACATATAAAATGCCCGATGTATGGGTAATTACTATTTTACCCTTATACTTTTCTATTATTTCCGGAAATGGCTCTAATCTTCCTATAAAATTCCCTATGTATCCCTCCATGTGAAATGACTATTTTTCCCTTGGTTATTTGAAAATTTTGATACAGTACCCGTTGTTTCTAGGCATGGCCGAATGGCCCTCATTCAATTCCAACAACATTTCAACAAATTCAACCCAACAATTCCAATCAATAACAAATCAAACCAAGTTTCAATTAAGCTCAAATACATCAACCAAAGTTCAATCCATCACACATATCATAAAATCAACCAAACATTTGTTTCAATCATTTATTTTATGCTTCAAAAATCAAAGATATAAATTGCCCGATGTATGGGTAATTACAATTTTACCCTTATACTTTTCTATTATTTCCTAAAATGCCCTTGATCTTCCTATAAAATTCCCAATCTATCCCTCCATGTGAATTGACTGTTTTGACGTTGGTTATTTGAAAATTTCCATACAGTACCCCTTGTTTCTAGCCCTTGCTGAATGGCCCTCATTCAATTCCAACAACATTTCAACAAATTCAACCCAAAAATTTCAATGAATAACCAATCAAACCAAGTCTCAATCAAGCTCAAATACATCAACCAAAGTTCAATCCATCGCACATATCATAAAATCAACCAAACATTTGTTTAAATATTTTGTTTTAAGCTTAAAACATCAAAACATATAAAATGCCCGATGTATAGGTAATTACTATTTTACCCTTATACTTTTCTATTATTTCCAAAAATACCCCTAATCTTCCTATAAAATTCCCATTCTATCCCTCCATGTGAATTGACTGTTTTGACGTTGGTTATTTGAAAATTTCCATACAGTACCCCTTGTTTCTAGCCCTTGCCGAATGACCCTCATTCAATTCCAACAACATTTCAACAAATTCAACCCAACAATTTCATTGAATAACAAATCAAACCAAGTCTCAATCAAGCTCAAATACATCAACCAAAGTTCAATCCATCACACATGCCATAAAATCAACCAAACATTTGTTTCAATCATTCATTTTAAGCTTAAAATATCAAAACATATAAAATACCCGATGTATGGGTAATTACTATTTTACCCTTATTCTTTTCAATTGTTTTTGAAAATGCCCCTGATCTTCCTATAAAGTTCCCAATATATCCCTAAATGTGAAATGACTGTTTTGCCCTTGGTTATTTGAAAATTTGCACATAGTACCCTTTGTTTCTAGCCACGGCCGAATGGCCCTCATTCAATTCCAACAACATTTCAACAAGTTCAACCCAACAATTTCAATAAATAACAAATCAAACCAAGTCTCAATCAAACTCAAATACATCAACAAAAGTTCAATCCATCACACATATCATAAAATCAATGAAACATTTGTTTCAATCATTTATTTTAAGCTTCAAACATCAAAACATGTAAAATCCCCGATGTATGGGTAATTACAATTTTACCCTTATACTTTTCTATTATTTCCGAAAATGGCCTTGATCTTCCTATAAAATTCCCAATGTATCCCTACATGTGAAATGACTATTTTGCCCTTGGTTATTTGAAAATTTCCACATAGTAGCCCTTGTTTCTAGCCATGGCCGAATGGCCCTCATTCAATTCCAACAACATTTCAACAAATTCAACCCAACAATTTCAATCAATAACAAATCAAACCAAGTCTCAATCATGCTCAAATACATCAACCAAAGTTCAATCCATCACACATATCATAAAATCAACCAAACATTTGTTTCAATAATTTATTTTAAGCTTCAAACATCAAAACATATAAAATGCCCGATGTGTGGGTAATTATTATTTTACCCTATTACTTTTCTATTATTTCCAAAAATTCCCTTGATCTTCCTATAAAATTCACAATGTATCCCTACATGTGAAATCAATTTTTTGCCCTTGGTTATTTGAAAAGTTCCACATGGCACCCCTTGTTTCTAGCCATGGCCGAATGACCCTCATTCAATTCCAACAACATTTCAATACATTCAACCCCACAGTTCCAATCAATAACAAATCAAACCAAGTCTGAATCAAGCTCAAATACATCAACCAAAGTTCAATCCATCACACATATCATAAAATCAACCAAACATTTTTGTCAATCATTTATTTTAAGCTTCAAACATCAGAACATATAAAATGCCCGATGTATAGGTAATTACTATTTTACCCTTATACTTTTCTATTATTTTCGCAAATGCCCTTGATATTCCTATAAAATTCCCAATGTATCCCTACATATGAAATGACTATTTTGCCTGTGCTTATTTGAAAATTTCCACATAGTGGCCCTTGTTTCTAGCCATGGCCGAATGGCCCTTATTCAATTCCAACAACATTTCAATAAATTCAACCCAACAATTTCGATCAATAACAAATCAAACCAAGTCTCAATCATGCTCAAATACATCAACCAAAGTTCAATCCATCAAACATATCATAAAATCAACCAAACATTTGTTTCAATATTTTATTTTAAGCTTAAAACATAAAAACATATAAAATGCCTGATGTATGGGTAATTACTATTTTACCCTTATAGTTTTCTATTATTTCCAAAAATGCCCCTAATCTTCCTATAAATTTCCAATGTATCCCTCCATGTGGAATGACTGTTTTGACGTTGGTTATTTGAAAATTTCCATACAGTACCTCTTGTTTCTAGCCCTTGCCGAATGGCCCTCATTCAATTCCAACAACATTTCAACAAATTCAACCCAACAATTTCAATCAATAACAAATCAAACCAAGTCTCAATCAAGCTCAAATACATCAACCAAAGTTCAATCCATCACACATATCATAAAATCAACCAAACATTTGTTTCAATCATATATTTTAAATTTCAAACATCAAAACATATAAAATGCCTAATGTATTGGTAATTACTATTTACCCCTATACTTTTCTATTATTTTCAAAAATGCCCTTGATCTTTCTATAAAATTCCCAATGTATCCCTACATGTGAAATGACCGATTTGCCCTTGGTTATTTGAAAATTTCCATACAGTACCCCTTGATTCTAGCCATGGCCGAATGACCCTCATTCAATTCCAACAACATTTCAACAAATTCAACCCAACAATTCCAATCAATAACAAATCAAACCAAGTCTCAATCAAGCTCAAATACATCAACCAAAGTTCAATCCATCACACATATCATAAAATCAACCAAACATTTGTTTCAATCATTTATTTTAAGCTTCAAACATCAAAACATATAAAATGCCCGATGTGTGGGTAATTACTATTTTAACCTTATACTTTTCTATTATTTCCGAAAATGCCATTCATCTTCCTATAAAATTCCCAATGTATCCCTACATGTGAAATGACTGTTTTGCCCTTGCTTATTTGAAAATTTCCACATGGCACCTCTTGTTTCTAGCCACGGCCGAGTGGCCCTCATTCAATTCCAACAGCTTTTCAACAAATTCAACCCAACAATTCCAATCAATAACAATTCAAACCAAGTCTCAATCAAGCTCAAATACATCAAACAAAGTTCAAACCATCACACATATCATAAAATCAACCAAACATTTGTTTCAATAATTTATTTTAAGCTTCAAACATAAAAACATATAAAATGCCCGATGTATGGGTAATTACTATTTTACCCTTATACTTTTCTATTGTTTTCGAAAATGCTCTTGATCTTCCTATAAAATTCCCAATGTATCCCTACATGTGAAATGACTGTTTTGCCCTTGGTTATTTGAAAATTTCCACATGGTACCCCTTGTTTCTAGCCATGGCCGAATGGCCTTCATTCAATTCCAACAACATTTCAACAAATTCAACCCAACAATTCCAATCAATAACAAATCAAACCAAGTCTCAATCAAGCTCAAATACATCAACCAAAGTTCAATCCATCGCACATATCATAAAATCAACCAAATATTTGTTTCAATCATTTATTTTAAGCTTAAAACATCAAAACATATAAAATGCCCGATGTATGGGTAATTACTATTTTACCCTTATACTTTTCTATTATTTCGGAAAATGCCATTGATCTTCCTATATTCCCAATGTATCCCTACATGTGTAATGACTATTTTGCCCTTGGTTATTTGAAAATTTCCACATGGTACCCCTTGTTTCTAGCCATGGTCGAATGGCCCTCATTCAATTCCAACAACATTTCAACAAATTCAACCCAACAATTCCAATCAATAACAAATAAAATCAAGTCTCAATCAAGCTCAAATACATCAACCAAAGTTCAATCCATCACACATATCATAAAATCAACCCTACGTTTGTTTCAATCAATTATTTTAAATCATTTATTTTAAATCTTTCCAATCATTTGTTTCAATCATTTATCATAAAATCAAAACATATAAAACATTTGTTTCAATCATTTATTTAAAATCTTTCCAAATCTTAATTGAATACACCCCTTTAGAATTTGGTCATGATGTTCTTGTTCTAAATATATAGCCAAAAGGTTAATGAACAATGCTCTTATGTCCTATCGCAAGATAAGTGTATGCTTTGATTCTGATTATAACTGACTATAATAATAATCAATTATATATATATATATATATAATTAACTTATTAAAATAATTTAATTTTTACAGCTATTTTAAACACACTTTAAATTGTAGATATTATGGTGCATGCTTGAATTTATGTTGAATTATTTAAAATTATGTTGAAATACTAGTTAATGTATTTTTAGATAAATATTCACATGTTTTTAATTTTATGTTAAGAAATTGATGCATAAAAAAAAATATGAATGCATCAAAAAAATGTTAAGAAATTGATTCTAAGTCTAAAATTAATTTTGAGTTGAAGTATTTTAAGTGACTTTTGCATTTGATAAAAAAAATCTATATTGAGTTTTTTTTAATTTACTTTTAAAATAAAAAAAATAAATATAAATCAATTATATAAAATTAGCTTTGTAAATAATCACCCAAACACAAAACCTGAGGCGATTGCTTCCTGCACCCTATGAATTACTTCTTGCACCCTATATCATTTTAAAAATTAAAACAAAATCCAATTCTCCAAAATACCCGAGATTTGCTTCGACGTTTATCCTGGTGGTATTAATATTTCAAGTAAAACACCTTCACAACCACCACAGGTCCTGAAGTTAAACGTTGTGGGTTCAGATGGCTACGATGTTGTACAAACTTTTTAGAAAACAAGGGCATACAGGTTTAATTTGAAAAAAAAAAGTTTTTGTCCGATCATGTGAAGCAATTGCTTCTCAAATTCACCATATGGTTACTACACTGTAGAAATTTTCTTCATCAAACATTTAATTCCTTCTTCGGTTATATATAAACATTGCGTTATGCAATTATCAAAATTGTCGATTATTGAAACACTAAAGTTGCCTTTGATAAGCTGAACCTCAGTATGGGTGCCAATGAAACCAACACCACTGGTCGCCAGAATCATTTGGGATGAAGACACCATTTTGGAGACACCACCAGGATAAACTTCCAGATTAACAAATCCGTAAGGCAAATTATAAAGTAGATTTTCAAAAATGTAAATCGAGAACTTTTTTTATTTATATTCCGAATTAAGTAATCCAGAAAACATATGTTTTCTAGTTTACTCAATACGAAATATTAATGCATAACTTACGAATTAATGAATCTATAACACATAAATATTGGTGAACCTTTCTTGATTTGTAAATTTGGAATTAGTTTTTGTTAATTTCAGATTGAGTAATTGGAATTAACAGAAACTAATTCCAAATTTACGAATCCAGAAAGGTTGACCAATATTTATGTGTTATAAATTAGGTATTCAAAAAAATAACCAAATACCTAGAAAGAAAAAAACTTACCTCGGACACGTAGAGGGGAACGACCTCTAAACTTATAAAATGGAAAGGATAATGTTGGAATATTAGAAATTATGAAGGTGCAGGAAACAAATTCATGGAGTGCAGGAAGCAATTAGCTAAACTTGACCATAAAGGATTGTAAAATTTAATGTAATTATTAGGCTCTTGCTATTTCCACTCCATTTTTTTGCTAAGTACACTCCTCTTTCCCTTTTTAAAATTAAATTACTTAAATAACCTCTCCCTTACAAACCTTCTTCTCTCCCTCGCACACTCCCTTTTTCAGCACAACAACACACTCCCTGTTTCATAGCAACAACACCCCCCTCTCTTTCACTCCCTTCACCCCCTCCAATCTCTTGCTCTGGTCTTCCTTTTCTCATTCCTTACACAATCTCTTGCTTTAGCATTAGGGTTTTTTCACGCTCCAAACTTTAATGTAGTATGTTTATGCTCGCAACTACTTTCCTTTACTCCTTCCTGGCTCAACCTCAGTATGTTTATTTAAGTTGTTGCAACAGAATGTCTCTTAGAGTAGTCCAGATTGAATGACCAATATCAATTATATGTTTTCTCCACTTCAATTATTCACTATTGTACAATTTTCCCTTTATATGGTGTTTTTAATGGTCTTAATGTTGTACTTGAATTTTTCCAGATGTTATTCTTAACATTCCAAAAAGTACTTTCCAGAACACAAAACAGTATTTCGGAAAGTAATTTCTGGAATACAGCTTTATTTTTTAACATTCCAGAAGTACTTTCTGGAACACAAAACAGTATTCTGGAAAGTATAATATGGAACATAGTTTTATTTTTTAACATTTTGGAAAGTACTTTCCGGAACACAAAATAGTATTCTGGAAAGTACATTCCGGAATAATAATTATATATGCTATGGGTATAAAAGGTATATATGATAATAACAATTAGAAGAAGAAAAACAAATGAGAGTGTAATTAGCAAAAGAGAGAAGTGGATATAGAAAAGCCTAATTGTTAACTTCGATGTCCAGCCCAATTGTATGATCCAAAATAACAGCGGATTAGGCTTATAACCTATTTAGTAATAGGCCTAGGTTTTGTTCGTCAATTTTCTTTTTTGTGTGAGCATATGATAAATGTTGGTATCGATAGTGAGTTCTTTTTACAAATGATTGTCTCCGGACCATGAGCGCACACCAAGGAGGGTATTTACCTCCCAACATGATTTATTGCATACCCAAAGTGACATCACCAGGATTCAAATCCTAGACCACTTGGTTAAGGAACACAAATGATTGTCTTTATTATAAGCATTGTGTACCACACATTATTTTACTTGAATCTCCTAGGAGCAGTTCTGTAGTACTATACATGAATTATTTTCTCCAACTCCAGAGCTCAATAGTAGCATTTAGTTGATTGCCTCTTCGAGGAGCCTATAAGAAACCTATTACACGACCATGATATTGGTATATCTCATTGTATTAGGGAAATTATTAGGTGGTTTCATAATCCCATATGTTTACGATTTCAATTAATTTTTATATGATACATATTTAAAATTTTTAATTACCAAAAAAATTATTACAGTCCATGTGGTTTCTTAATCGCATGTGTTTACAATTTCAATTATCTTTTATATGAAACATATTTAAATTTTTTAGTTACCAAAAAAAAAATTACATTCCATGTGGTTTCATAATTCCACGTGTTTACAATTTCAATTAATTTTTACATGATGCATATTTAAATTTTTTAATTACCAAAAAAAAGTTACAGTCCATTGTATATAGAGATTAATGAAGATTATAATAATTTTAGACTATCTAATAATTTCTCTTATATTCAAGTAAACATGATCATTTAAAGAGGAATGTAAAAAATGCTAGGAATACACTCTTTTGAGCACATTTTTATTAGTTGAAATTTATTGAAAATCAGACAATTTTGTAAATCTCACTTCATATTTAACAAATCTCTCACGATGTGTAATTTTCAATAAATTCTAGGCTTAATTGCATTTTTGATTCCCCGAGTTTAGCATACATGCAATTTGGATCCCTGTATTTTAAGATGAGCTAACTTAAAGTTTACTCAATGCTACAATTGATTCCTTCTGTCGGTCTTATGTTAAAAACATAACGAAATTTACTTATGTGGCATTGGATGTTGACATGGAAACTGATGTGTCTTAATGATGTGGCATGCAAAAGATGAAAATTCCATAAATTTTGCAACAAGTGAGGATTAAACCCATTACGCCATACTCCAAAACCCAACATGCTTCAATAATATATAAGCGAAAATTATAATATACTAATGAATAATGTTTGCTTAGCAGTTTACTGTTGTGTTTTGGAGCAAGGGGTAAGAGGTTTGATTTGCACTCATTGCAAAATTCAAATTTTTTTTCTCTTACTTTCACAAGTCACCTCATCACAACACGTCAACTGCCACATTAATATCCAATGACACATAAACAAATTTCATTAAATTTTTAACTAAAGAATGACAGATGGATTTGATTATAAAATTTAGTGAACTTTAGGACCCAATTAACTCATTTTAAAATATAGGGACTCAAATTACACATATCAAACTTAAGAGATTAAAAGTGCAATTAAGACTAAATTTTAACAAAGAAAGTGTGTTAAAAATTGTGTTCATATCACTGATTTTATTTAAAATGGAACTATATAGTGTTATACATCACAAGGATAAGGCCTAAAGTACAATAGTTTTGCAGCTCTACATATTCAAGTGGAAGATAGAAATTACGTTAGAAAATAGAACACAAAACTATAAATTTTTTTTAAAAAAAAAATCTATGTATATAAACTTGCTACAGACATCTAAGAGGCCCTTGAAATTGAATTTGTAAGAGGTACTCCAATGTGCTCATGCATCTATATATGTTTAGACCAGTCCCACACAAGTACTCTTGTTATGTTATTCTCTTTTCTTAAAGTGAGAAATGATGAGCAATGCATATAAGGCAGTGTTGAGAAAGAGATTTTGGAATGACAATGAACAAGTCTCCAAGGAGAGGTCTGAGAGGATGAACATTGTTCTATTGAAATGCCAGTGTCTGTCTAAAAATGAAGCTTCAACCTCAAATTCTGGCCAAGAGGAATCCTTGGAAGGAGAATGCTATTACTATGATCTTGTGTTGGAAGAGTTGTTGAGTAGGATAGAGGAGGATGCTATGAGGTTGAACAAATCTTATGGGAAGATGAAGGCGTCTACTGTTCTCTATCAGGATCATGAACTGGTTTCTAACGAATATCTGAGGGAAACTGCAAAAGAAAAATAGTTGGCAATGTTGGGAGCTGCAATGTTCATTTTCACAGGACAAGGAAGTTCAAGATTGGAATGGCCACTATTGCCAATGTTGGGGTTGTGCATGTCAGGATTGAGGGCTAATTTCAAGAAGACACCTTATGGGAAGTTAAGGGTTGAGGACAAAGCTCAAAGGACTTCTACTCAGAAGTAGAATGAGTCGAGGGTGAAACATGATGATTCACAAACTACTCAGAAGCAGAGTGAAAAAGTAGCATGAGTTGAGGGACTCTCAGTGCATTACTCAAATTCAAGAGGAGTTGGGCTGGAGTGAGATTCTTATTAGGTGGATTCTATGCTGGTGTACCCCTAGGTGATATCACACCTAAATGCGTTACATCTATCATGTAAATGTGGTCAAGTTGCGTTAGATGGAATTTTATTATTGATGGGTCTTCAATTTCTTGGTTTGTTTTGAGTGGGGATTTTGTGATTTATTGAAAGTTCTGTTTAAATGGACTCTTTGAGGTTCCCAGCTAAATACGGACAACTTATGTATGAGGCAACTGGATTTCTTATTTTAGGCCTAAAAAATATTACTGATAGTTAAATATATTTTTTTTGTAATTCATCAATTGTATTTGAATGTGATTTTATGGATAAAATGACTAGGATGCATGAAAGATTTTGATTGTGTTGGTGTATGCTATTTTCCAACACAAATATCTTTCTTGTTTGAATGCATGATTTTAATCAACAGGCAACCTTGGCTTGTGACTGCTGTGTACGAGAGTACCCATCACCACCATCGTATGGCTCTTTGGGAGGATGCGGTATCCATAAGCTAGTGTTCACCACCTTCCAAAGCTTGATTCATCTGTTGAGTTAACATCCAATGTTTAATGGAAAGGCAAACATAACACTGTATTGTCACATCAGTATTTTCATTAAATATTATATGACAAATTAAGAAATGGACTAAAATATCAGACAATTACAATAGTGGGACCAAGGGAATCTAGCTAAGTTGGTTGAGCAATGTGCGTGAGTTATTGTAAACTCTTTGTATCCAAGTTTGATTCCTATAAATAAAAAAATTGAAGGCGTCTGTTGTTCCGGTTAATATGATGATGGATTTGTTTCTGAGAAATATTCATTGGAAGCATTATTCTTGAGGGGAAGAGAAAACTTGGAAGATAGAAAATGTTGCCCAACAACAATACAATTAGGATTAGAATGACTACATTGTTAATTCACGGAGTTAACCCACCGGGATTGTTTGGAACTAAGTTTAAGAAGATGCCCTACAGGATGCTAAGGGAGGACCATCATGATGATTGGCACTAGAATTTATTGGGCCATGTAGTTAACCTTATTCCATCATTTAAATATTTTATTTTATTTTATTTTGAAATTGATAGTACGGGTCTCATGGTGGTATTTAATATATCTAGCTATTGTTAAATTCGTTAAATGGTCCCTAAATTATTTTGGATCACCAATGGGTTACTTGGTTTATGCTGTTATTTATTATTTGGTTATTGGGTTTATTAAAGTACTAATTTTTAATCTCTAGGGATGTGGAGACAGGGGTTAGTTTTTTTTCTTTTTTCTTTTATCAATTAGTCGCCACATTGTAGGCCATGTAAAATGTGGTTTTGTTATTGTTTTTGTTTTCTATCTTGTAAGTCTATAAAGCCAACACTTGTTTTTTAATTCAATAATACATTCTCTCTTGAAAATTTATGTCGCATTGTTTTGTTCGTGTCTTATGCAATTAGTAGTAGAGAATTGTCCTTCAAGGCAGTTTTAAATGACTGTTTTAGAAATTGTGCACATGTTGTGTTGACTATTTTAGAAATTATATGGGTACTATGGTATTAATAAGGGTGTTGGAGTTGTTGGTAAATTTTTCTAAGTTTAGAAGATCGATAATGATTTTGATAATTAATGTGTTTCATTAAGGAAGACTTAAAAGTATCGAAAAGTATTTTCAATACAGAGAAAGGGTGTTTGGTAATAGTCACATGATGTTTTTTCGAAAAATGATACTATTTGGCTGGAGATGTTATGTATTTTGAGAAGATCGACTTTTCGACAAAAGTAGCTTAAAAAAACTAAATATCGAAATAGTTATGTTTTAAAACTATTTACATTTGATGGGTGATTTTTGTCACGTCGGACATACAGGAGGCACTAGTCCAAGTGATGTTTCGCGATCTTCGTTTGCTATTGAATAGGAGGCGCCACTCTGTTCATAGTCTCACATTGCTTTTTTCAGAATAGGAGGCACCACTCAAGTTGTAGCCAACAGGAGGCGCTAGGCTAGTGCCCATCCCCTTCTTCTTGGACGTCCTGCATCATGGCAACACGGGTGGTAATTGGTGGCATAAATTTTGCATCTTTAGAGACTTTTGTTTGTGCGGTAAAATGTGCAATGAACTATTATTCATGTCAACGTATCCAACAGTACCTTTACGAGTCTTGAATCGGTGTAAAAAAGGTTGTAATTGGAGCCTGAAGAAGGGCCAGTTACTTGCTAAACACTTAAAGGGGAAGTCTTCATAGAGCAGGGTCAAAATGATTTTGAGTCAAAAACTGCATTTGCATAAATCATATTGCATTTTTTTTAATTATGTGATATATATGAATTTTATCTGATTGATATAGTTTTTCTTTGTATGAGAAATTAAATGCCTGATCCGGTAAATTTTGTCCCTAGATTTTAGGGAAGTTTAAATTGTAGGTGACTGGAGATTAGTTAGAAGAAAAAGATGTAGATATTACCAGAGCTGTAGGATGGAAATTTTGGGTAGATAATAGTTCTAGACAGTACTTAAAGAAGGATCATTTTGTAATAGTAATTTTGTATATTTCCTAAATGTAAAATTTGGATATATTTTGGATATTAATTGAATGTGTTAATACTTTTATATATAATATAAATTATATACTTAAATTAAATTTAATTAGAAGGGGGTTTACATCATGCAGTCACAAGCCAAATACCACCCATGTCCAGTGAAGTCAACTTTAGAAAATTTCCCCAAAACAACATATGTCTCAGCTTAAAAAGATAAAGAATATATTTTTAAAATCTTACATATGAATTTCTAATTAACACCAGTTTTATAAATAATACTAATAAAAAATCATACCTCTAGTTTATAATTAAGTTCACTGACTTTCTTCCTATGCATACCTAATTACGACCATCCTAGTAAGGCATATAATAATAAAAGAAGGAAGCTAAAAACATTAAGTAAACATTTATTCATTCTCCTCTGCCCCTTCCCCAATATAATTATCATTCTCATTGTTTGATAATGACGCTTATTCTTCAACTTATTCTCCTTACGAGTCCTCAAAATCAGTGCCTTTTAACTCCTTTTTAGATTATTCCAAGTTTTATTATCTTCAACTTCAATCATTTGCTCTTTTTCTCTAAAGTAAGAAAATGCTCTTATTTGACCTTTCTTTTTGTCTTAGGTTCAACATCTACAACACTAAGGGGTTCCTTTCTTTTTTTAGTCTTCTACCTAGTATATGTTATTGGTTGTCTAATCCTGAAGCCTAAAAAACAACATACCAATTAAGGAGATCATCATTTTCATCCTTAAACACCCTTCCATTCCCAACATCGTCATCACCATCCATTTACTCCACAAGCCAGTCATTGCATTCATCAATGTCATTAGGTGAAATTGGATCAATTTCATCTCTATAATTATATCTTTTAATCAATGTTTGATTATATTTGACATACACTAAGTTGTGTAGTCTTTTATGCTCAAGTCTATTCCTTTATTAGAATGAATTTGTAACAAATAATATAGATAAAAAATTATAAGTGACTAAGAGTAAAAAGTATTAACTAATAACAATTATTAAAATTATTAATTAATAAATTACTTGGTCAAAGACACTAGTTGCATTCACATCTCGACACACTACATGTCAAACTCAAAATCTATATAGCTAATTGTTGCAAATTTGGAGTTGACAATCCATATGATAGCCACCATTGCACTAAATGTAACAAGTCCACTAAAACTGTTATGCAATTGCAGTAATGGATATATCAAAAAAAGTTAGAAGAATTGAGAAAACTTTTCTCACTTAGTAAAAATAGTGTTCCTTTGTTGAATTATAAATTTACTTCCAAATATACCACCACTGATTTTATAAGTGGGTAGCTCTTCAAAAATCTTGTCTTACCTCTAGATTAGAGATTAATCTCTCAATCCATGCATACAGTTTGTTTACCACCTCAAAATCACATTCCATAGAAGGATTGTTGAAGAACAACTCCAAGTTTAAAAAGTGACTAGCTGCATGCAAGGGGCAATAAAGTTGGCAAGTCCCCCCCATTGTAAATAATTTCAAAAACTTCCTTGCATTTGCTTTCATTGTTTTCAAATGAATTCATTATAACTTCTTTAGTCTTTTCCCATGTAACACCCTAATGGGTACTACCATCTAACTTACATTTTAGTCATCAACCTAGATAATATAAACATATATGATATTATTACTCAAGAGTATAACTGTTCAAGGGCCTACATCATTCTTAAGTAATTACATCATATACATAAAAGGTAATCCCTATACATGGGATCCTATGCCAAAAGAATACATAAAGAGTTCTTTTAACAAAAACTAGCCTATAAAGATATTGCTACATAAACATAATATCTTCTAGGCCTCTTGTCTCCATACTTCAGACTTGTTTAATCTGGAACATAAACACTAAACTGATGAGACAGGGTCTCAGTGAGTGTTAAAGACATGCATTATAATCTTTTATCATTCATAAAAGTACTATAAATCACTATCATATGCTACTTTTACATCACTATTGACATAATCTTAACATTTACTTTGCATGCTTTAAGTTAACTTTCTTTATTCTTTTTCCATCCTACGGCATCTATTGAGCTCAATATATTGAAAGGCGTCCCTTTCCTTTTATGCCTTGGCCTCGTATTATTCTCCTCCGGCCCGAGGAGCTATGTCACATATTCGGAAGGTAGGAACTGACGGAAGATCCCGCCTACCATCTAAAGTGGGCAATTCATTTCTTTTGCATGCTTAACTTATCAATATATATATATATATATATATATATATATATATATATATATCACTTTCTTTGATCCCCAAAGGAATCCCCTCTTTCATTTATTACATATCATTATCCTCATAGATCATATAAACGTACAAAATGTATTAAGGAAAATAACTTGGAAAGGATAGAACTAAACATAATGTTCCAGGGGTCAGTAGCTTAAGCATGAATTTTGCGCTTAACCCATCCTGACCTTGGCACCTCACACTTAAGCATCAAATCCTAGCGCTTAAGCACCATAGTGCCACGCTTAAGCGCCAAACACTTGCGCTTAAGCGTCAGAGTATTCCAATTGGACTCGGTCCCTGGAGCTTTGCACTTAAGCGCCAGACCCTCGCGCTTAACCACTAGAACACCACGCTTAAGTGCCAGAAACTCACTTAAGCGAGAATTACATAGAGTACTTCCCACTCCAGGGGCTCCTCGCTTAAGCGCCATGCAGAGCTCGCTTAAGTGAGAGTCCGCGACTCTGCAGGTCATAGGGTTCGTGATTGTGCGTAACCCCTTTACCATAAATGCTACCCAACTACCCAAATCCTCACAATAATGCAAATTAATGATGAATCTTATGCAAAACAAGCAAGACAACTATGATTTACGCATCTCTTACACTAAACCCAAGGATTGGGGGTTGGAGCTCCCCCAAAATAAAATCAAAATGATGGTATATAACTATATGAGGAGAAAATGAAACAAGACAAAAATCAAAGGAGACAAATTAGGGAAAAAATTTACAAAAATATAAAGGAAAAATGTTTGGAATGAATAAATCTCTATAGAATAAAAGAATGAGAAGAAGAAAAAAGAAAAAAAAAACAAAACTTATAATTAGGAAACATGGGTAAAAAAAGAAAAAATAAAGATAAAAAAATTACAAAAGGTCATAAGAAAAATTTAGAAAGAACAATTTTTCACAAAAGAAAGATAATGATAATGAAAGAAAAGAAAAAAAAACCCTTAAAATTTAAAAGAAATAGGGTTAAAAAGGAAGAAAAAAGAGAAAGATTAAAAAAGAAAAGGAAAGTTTAATTAGAAGTAAGAAAAAAAATAAAAAACCACTATTACGTGTTAGCTTGAAATAACACATTGAGTTGATGGAAAACAAAGGAAAAACTCATTGAGTTGGTGGAGAAAAAAGGGTTTTTTTAGTGTTACATGAAGGAATTGGAAACATGAAGAATAATAGAAGTGTAGCATGGAAAAATGAACGACTGTTTGTTGGGTTTTTTAGTTTAAAATTGCAACCCTATTGATTGTTCAAACGAAACAAAATAAAAAATAATAATAAATGGAAGAGGAGTTTTGAAAACTCATGTGACACAACTTAACCATTTTCACGCATTTTTTTAAATAGCTGTATAAATTTTGAAGGGAACCCACAATGCCTATTCTTAAAGCCAAAATTTCACACAATTTTCTTTGCTTTCCTTTCTTCTCGAAGGCTGAACCTTAAACTCTGCCTTCTGTCCCTGACCTACTCACCAAATTCGACCTCTTCAACACATTGAAAAGTTTTGTGATTATGTTGCACCTGATCGGTGATGCAACACCTACAATGTGACACAAACCTACAATTGCCTTTATTGTGGACTAATGCGTAAAATATGTTCGCTTAAGGGCAAGCGTACCCTACGCAATATTGACAATAGATTTTAAGTCCGGATATCGAACCCAAAGGACTAGAGGCAATTCCAAAACAATATATTTTTTAATAAATTAAGTTTAAAATATACTACATTCGTTCGTATATATAAGAAACAAGTAATTGTAATTTTTTGTTTCTAATTATAAGAAACATTGACCACTTTCAAATATATTAATTGCAAAGTTCCTTTTATACCCTTAAATTATTGTAAAGTCTATTAATGACATATCACTCATTTCCCATGAAAGTGGATACATTTATATGCTAAAATGCATTTTTGGTTCCCCTATAATTCTTAATCCGCAATTTTAGTCCCTCTATTTTAAAATCAAGACATTTAGTCCCCCAAATTTTTAAAATCAGAAATTTTAGTCCTCCTATTTTAAAATTAAGACATTTAGTCCCCCAAATTTTCAAAATCATCAATTTTAGTCATTCCTTGGATTGATGCGGCAATGTAAGCTGCTGACATGTGCTTATGTGGCAATAGATTAAATAGTATGAAAAATAAAGTGCCCTAGTGGGAATTGAACCCAAGACTCCTTTCACAAAAACTAAACAATGAACAACTAGGCTACAAAGTTTCTTTCACTAATATTGAAAACAATATTTGTTATATATCATTATTGCACACGTTATTAATTTTTTCTTACTTTATTCTCAATATAAAAATTAATTAAATTACGTAAATAGTATGTAAATTATTTACATAAATTATTTTATGTAATTTACACAAACTTCATAAATTTATATCAATATGTAGCTTTGTTTATTTTTCTTACTGCACCAAAAAAAATTATACAAAAATAAATATTAAAATTTTATTAATTTGTATAATTTGAATAAAAATATTTTACATAAAAATAAATTTATGTATTTTGTATAAAATACCTAAATTGATTTATATAAATATTTTATATATTAATTTTCGTAATTATATTGATTTATATTTATATAATTAGAATAAAAATAATTTATAAATTAAATAAATTAAATTCTTTTATTTTATTTATACAAAATGTTTAATAATTTACACATTATAATTATACAAAATTCTTTTGAGTAACTTACATATTTTAATTACACAAATTTATTTAACATATTAATAGATATTTTAATTAGAAGATTTAATTAATATATAAATTATTTTTATTCTAGAATTGTATAATTAAAATAATTTATATATTAATTAAAATTTATAATATATATATATATATATATATATATATATATATATATTGATATATAAAACAAATTTGTATAATTAAAAAAAATTGTTTTCATGTATACTGATAATATGTAAATTATTAAAAAAATTGTATAAATAAAATAAACATATTTGATTATTTCATGTATAAATTGTTTTTATTCTAATTATATAAATCATTTTATGTAATTTATACAAATTACATAAATTTGTTTTTATGTAATTTATTTTAATTGAAATTATACAAATTAATAAAATTTTATTTTATTTTATAATTTACATATTAATATAAATTTATGTAAATTACATATAATAATTTATGTAAATAATTTACATACTAATTTATGTAATTTAATTAATTTTAATAATTAGAATAAAATAAGAAAAAATAAACTTGTCTAGTTATGATATATGACAAATATTGTTTACAATATTAACTAAAGAAACTTTGTAGCCTAGTGGTTCATTGTGTAGCTTTTGTGTAAGTGGTCTTAGGTTCAATTTCCACTAGGACACTCTATTTTTAATACTATTTAATTTCTTGCCACATAAGCGTCAAGTCAACATAAGTACCATGGATGGTCAACTTTTGGAAGGACAAAAAATTGCTAATTTTGAAAAATTGGGGGACTAAATGTCTTGACACTAGTGCAGAAAACGCTTTTTACATCGGTTAAAAATGACTTTTTACATTGGTTGTACGGTCATTATGGATGCAGGCGATATAGAAAGTGATAACTTTTTATATCGGTCGTGAACTGAGATATAAAAAAAACATTTTACATCGGTTCTTTTGATGACCGATGTAAAAAATAAACTTTTACATCAGTTCTTTTTATAACCCATGCAAAAAGTTCTTTTTTTTACATCGGTTCTAATTATAACCGATATAAAATGTGAACTTTCAATATCAGCTATCATTGCAATTGATGTAAAAAATGAGCTTTCTACATCAGTTATAATTATAACCGATGTAAAAAGTAAATTTCCATATAGCTTATTTATTTTTGAATAATAATTTCAATCCATTCAATATTATATAAAATTTAAAATTTAAAACAATCATATATAATTAAAATAAATTTCATCAATAAAGTCATAAATAAATATATTAGAATTTAACATAAAATTTAAAACAATCATAAATAATTAAAATATATTATTTTGGGGCTTTGCCCCTATAAGTAGTGAAGGAAGAAAACAATAAACAATAGAGCCAAATACCTATCACACTGCAATTAGAATTTAACATGAAGCTATTTGACAACAAACTGAAATGTTTAATACAAGGATACAATACAGAAAGAAAATGAAAATTCCTTACTCTTTAGAAGTCCTTTGAACATTGTCCTCCACCCTTAACTTCCCATAAGGTGTCTTCTTGAAATTAGCCCTCAATCCTGACAAGCCCAACCCCAACATTGGCAATAGTGGCCATTCCAATCTTGAACTTCCTTGTCCTGTGAACATGAACATTGCAGCTCCCAACATTGCCAACTATTTTTCTTTTGCAGTTTCCCTCAGATATTCGTTAGAAACCAGTTCATAATCCTGACAGAGAACAAAAGACGCCTTCATCTTCCCATAAGATTTGTTCAACCTCATAGCATCCTCCTCTATCCTAATCAACAACTCTTCCAACACAAGATCATAGTAATAGCATTCTCCTTCAAAGGATTCCTCTTGGCCAGAATTTGAAGTTGAAGCTTCATTTGTAGACAAACGCTGGCATTTCAATAGAACAATGTTCATCCTCTCGGACCTCTCCTTGGAGACTTGTTCATTGTCATTCCAAAATCTCTTTCTCAACACTGCCTTATATTCATTGCTCATCATTTCTCACTTTAAGAAAAGAGAATAACATAACAAGAGTACTTGTGTGGGACTGGTCTAAACATATATAGATGCATGAGCATAGTGGAGTACCTCCTACAAATTCAATTTGAAGGGCCTCTTAGATGTCTGTAGCGAGTTTATATACATAGAATATTTTTTTAAAAAAAAATTTATAGTTTCGTGTTCTATTTTCTAACGTAATTTCTATCTTCCACTTCAATATATAGAGCTGCAAAACTATTTTACTTTAGGCCTTATCCTTGTGATGCATAACACTATATAATTCCATTTTAAATAAAAGTAGTGATATGAACACAATTTTTAACACACTTTCTTTGTTAAAATTTAGTCTTAATTGCACTTTTAATCTCTTAAGTTTGATATATGTGTAATTTGAGTCCCTATATTTTAAAATGAGTTAATTGGGTCCTAAAGTTCACTCAATTTTGCAATCAAATCCATCTATCATTCTTTAGTTAAAAATTTAATGAAATTTGTTTATGTGTCATTGGATATTAATGTGGTAGTTGACGTGTTATGATGAGGTGACTTGTGAAAGTAAGAGAAAAAATTCATGAATTTTGCAATGAGTGCAAATCAAATCCCTTACCCCTTGGTCCAAAACACAACACTAAACTGCTAAGCAAACATTATTCATTAGTATATTATAATTTTCGCTTATATATTATTGAAGCATGTTGGGTTTTGGAGTATGGCGTAATAGGTTTGATCCTCACTTGTTGCAAAATTTATGGAATTTTCATCTTTTGCATGCCACATCATTATGACACATCAGTTGCCATGTCAACATCCAATGCCACATAAGTAAATTTCGTTAAGTTTTTAACATAAGACTGATGGAAGGAATCAATTGTAACATTGAGTAAACTTTAAGTTAGCTCATCTTAAAATACAGGGATCCAAATTGCATGTATGCTAAAGTCGGGGAATAAAAAATGCAATTAAGCCTAGAATTTATTGAAAATTACACATCATGAGAGATTTGTTAAATATGAAGTGAGATTTACAAAATTGTCTGATTTTCAATACATTTCAACTAATAAACATGTGCTCAAAAGAGTGTTAGAGAGTGTATTCCTAGCATCTTTTACATTCCTCTTTAAATGATCATGTTTACTTGAATATAAGAGAAATTATTATAATCCCCATTAATCTCTATATACAATGGACTGTAACTTTTTTTTGGTAATTAAAAATTTTAAATATGCCTCATGTAAAAATTAATTGAAATCGTAAACACGTGGAATTATGAAACCGCATGGAATGTAATTTTTTTTTGGTAACTAAAAAATTTAAATATGTATCATATAAAAGTTAATTGAAATCATGAACACATGGGATTATGAAACGACATGGACTGTAATTATTTTTTTGGTAATTAAAAATTTTAAATATGTATCATATAAAAATTAATTGAAATCGTAAACAAATGGGATTATGAAACCACCTAATAATTTCCCTAAGACAATGAAATATACCAATATCATGGTCATGTAATAGGTTTCTTATAGGCTCCTCGAAGAGGCACTCAACTAATTGCTACTATTGAGCTTTGGAGTTGGAGAAAATAATTGATGTATAGTACTTTAGAACTGTTCCTACGAGATTCAAGCAAAATAATGTGTGGTACACAATCCTTATAATAAAGACAATCATTTGTGTTCCTTAACCAAGTGGTCCAGGACTCGAATCCTGGTAATGTCACTTTGGGTATGAAATAAATCATGTTGGGAGGGAAATAGCCTCTGTAGTGTGCGCTCATGGTCCGGAGACAATCATTTGTAAAAAGAACTCACTATCAGTACCAACATTTATTATATGCTCACGCAAAAAAGAAAATTGACGAACAAAACCTAGGCCTATTACTAAATAGGTTATAAGCCTAATCCGCTGTTATTTTGGATCATACAATTGGGCTGGACATCAAAGTTAACCATTAGGCTTTTCTATATCCACTTCTCTCTTTTGCTAATTACACTCTCATTTGTTTTTCTTCTTCTAATTGTTATTATCATATATACCTTTTATACCCATAACATATATAATTATTATTCCGGAATGTACTTTCCAGAATACTATTTTGTGTTCTAGAAAGTACTTTCCGGAATGTTAAAAAATAAAACTATGTTCCGGAATGTACTTTCTAGAATACTGTTTTGTGTTCCGGAAAGTACTTTCCAAAATGTTAAAAAATAAAACTATGTTCCAGATTATACTTTCCGGAATATTGTTTTGTGTTCCAGAAAGTACTTCTGGAATGTTAAAACATAAAGCTGTATTCTAGAAATTACTTTCCGGAATAATGTTTTGTGTTCTAGAAAGTACTTTTTGGAATGTTAAGAATAATATCTGGAAAAATTCAAGTACAACATTAAGACCATTAAAAACACCATATAAAGGGAAAATTGTACAGTAGTGAACAATTGAAGTGGAGAAAACATATAATTGATATTGGTCATTCAATCTGGACTACTCTAAGAGACATTCCATTGCAACAACTTAAATAAACATACTGAGATTGAGCAAGGGAGAAGTAAAGGAAAGTAGTTGGGAGCATAAACATACTGCATTAAAGTTTTGAGCATGAAAAAACCCTAATGCTAAAGCAAGAGATTGAGCAAGGAATGAGTAAAGGAAGACCAGAGCAAGAGATTGGAGTGGGTGAAGGGAGTGAAAGAGAGGGGGGTGTTGTTGCTATGAAACAGGGAGTGTGTTGTTGCGCTGAAAAAGGGAGTGTGCGAGGGAGAGAAGAAGGTTTGTAAGGGAGAGGTTATTTAAGTAATTTAATTTTTAAAAAGTGAAAGAGGAGTGTACTTAGCAAAAAAAGGAAGTGGAAATAGCAAGAGCCTAACAATTACATTAAATTTTACAATCCTCTATGGTCAAGTTTAGCCAATTGCTTCCTGCACTCCATGAATTGTTTCCTGCACCTTTGTAATTTCTAATATTCCAACGTTTTCCTTTCGATTTTATAAGTTTAGAGGTCGTTCTCCTCTACGTGTCCGAGGTAAGTTTTTTTCTTTCTAGGTATTTGGTTATTTTCTGGAATACCTAATTTATAACAAATAAATATTGGTGAACCTTTCTGGATTCATAAATTTGGAATTAGTGTTTGTTAATTCCAATTACTCAATCCGAAATTAACAAAAACTAATTCCAAATTTACAAATCCAGAAAGGTTCACCAATATTTATGTGTTACAGCTAGCTCCAAAACTTCATGTCTATCTAGGGCCAACCTAACACTAAGTGGGACCTAAAGCAAATTTTGAGAAAGACTTTTTCTACTTTAAATAAGAGAGTTGTATGTTGGGTCTTTTTGCCAACATATGTGTGGCCTTTTTTGCTTGAAAAAACTAATAACAAATAATTTTTTATTAGTGGGCTTAAAGCTTGAGCTTTATTTGCTTGACCCTTGGGTTATCCCTGTGATACTATCCTTAGTTAGAAAATTGAGGAGCCTTTAGAAGATAACAAAAGAATGAAAGAAAGAAAGAAAGATCCATTATCTTGTCCTTGTTTTATTTTCTCCCTAGCTGACTAGGTTGCTAGTTTTGGTTTGAAAGTATTGTGGTTGTGAAAGAACTTAGAGAGACTACTATAGAAACAATACTACTTTTGGGTGTTTACCATAGTGTGTGGCTATCTTTGTTGTTGTTGAGGGTTAAAGTAGTGGAAAAATCTAACCTAGCTTAGGAATTAAATATAACCCAACGATTGTTTAGGTGGACTAGGATAAAATCCTTGTGTCCTTTTTTTATTCTTTTTTTTGTATTCATAAGATCGTATTCATGCTTTAAACGTATTTTCACAACTTATGCATTTGTAGTTTGATATTAAAAATAACCAACAAGTTTGCTAATACATCAATAAGTTAGCAAGTTGATGGTGTACCTTCTTAGTTCATTTTACTGCTCTACAGCTATTGCTTGTTGCAAGGGAGTCACAAATGCAATTTAATGGTATGACCTCTAAAATCTTGTAGCAAAATAAGGGATTTTCAATTTCCTTTTCCATCCTTTCTAATGCATTTATGAAATGATTATAGTAGTTAATTGCTTTATGACAACAACTTGCTAAGTCACTTTGGTAGCCATATCTCATAGTTTGAGTTGTCACCATCAAGATATCCATTTTAGATGGGGCATACATCTAGCTATAAGTTCCTAACATTGTAAACTGATCATAACTCATTAAGGAAAATGGATATACACTAGCACATACTCTACCATACGATAATCGTTTCCTTGTAGAAATAATAACATTAAGCATAAACAAAAGACACAACGAACATATTCTCTATAGGTTTATTCCTAAAAGATATGATCAACTATGATAGCATAAAATGTAAAGTCCTGTCACGCCATGTCATATTGGACTAACTAAATGTAAACACAAAAATAATTCAATTTTAAATAATGGTTATTTAGTTTCATTATGAAGTTGCATACACACACACTCACACACTATTGAGGAGTGACGAGTAAGATGAGTATTTGAATAAGAGGATTGGCTTCACTATAGAAGGTACCTACAAATATATTTGTCAGATGCGATCTTGGGGGGAGATAAGGTGTTGAGCTGTGAGACTTCTAGGCAGAGGGAATCACATAATCGGCTTGACGTCCCTGACTAAGCGAATTGAAGTGGATCAGAAGGTCACTAGAACGGGGGTTGAAAAGTCACACTTAACTGAGTATGACTTTTCTGCAAAAGAACACTTAGCTTTTGAAGTTTTGGATATGTCCAAAGGACAACTTCAAGAAGCTTTATTGAGAGAAATCGATATCCTTTGACAATATTTTGTATAAAATAGATTTTCAATAATAATCATATAGAAATACTTTCATATACTACTTCAAAAGCTACTCTTAAAATATCATATTCAGGGTAGGTAGAATTTGTTTTATCAATTAAGAACAATAAGTAGATGTATGCTTTTGGACTTTTTAAAACAGTTTGAGTAGCTTCGAAAGATTTAATATAAAAAATATAACAGTTAAAAATCAAGCTACTCGATATAAAGATACAGAAACACATAGATCAGAAGCAGTAAGAAGGATAAAGTATATAGAGGAATTTATCCTGCTTTACCCCACCTGGGCTACGTCCAGTCCCTACAACTATAGGCTTTCCACCAATACAAATTCCAACCTAGTATTTCTTTCTTTTTTGAAGCCTCTCTAGGCTCCTACACCTCAGTATTCTCTAAGCCTTTGCAGGCTCCCCCGAGTATTCTTTTAACAAGCCTCTCCAGGCTTAACCCCAGTATTCTCTAAGCCTTTGCAGGCTATCTACCCAGGTATTCTCTCTAAAAGCCTATCCAGGCTTTGAACCCAGAGTAGCAACTCTGGTTCAAAGACTGGATACTTTTAACTATTACTTGACTCTCATAGCAACATGTTGTGGTCACTCACAACCTTCAGAAGCAGCAGTTCCTTGATTACTTTTTTTAGGTTCCCTATCCTAAACAAGTTCTATTTGGATAGGTACCTATTACATCTCACAGGGAGAAACCTATCAATAAGCTCCTATGAGAAGATGTTTACAGACTCTCCATGGCTAGATAGATTTGGCTATACAAATCAAGAGAGCTTGGGCTAAGGAAGTCTAGTATCAGAAGTTGATGAGGCTTCTGACCTATTAACTCTCTAAGTTGTTTCCTTCCTGGCAAGGAACTTTAGCAGCACTTCAATGTCCTTATATAGACTACCTTGAAGTTGACTGTTGCTCATTTTCTTGGAAGCCAAGGAGATTGGTTACTCCTAAAGTCAAGAGACTCGAAGGCCAACGAGATATGTTGTGTGTTGTCTCAATTGCATAATAGGATCATCCACCTTCCTTGTCTTCTAGAACAAGCACTTACCCACTCCTCCATCACAGAGGGTGTCTCCTATAAGCGTCTTGGCTTCATTGGAGACTCCATTCTGAGTGTCGCCATCACCACCCACCTCTTCCTCATTTACCCTAATCTCCAGCCTGGCCAACTCTCTCTTCTACGTGACGCTAACACCAACACCGAGAAGCTGGCCCGCGTTGCTGTCCGCTATAGCCTCCACCAATTCATCCGGCACAATACCCGTCCCCTTATTGATCAAGTGGGACGCTTTGTGGATGCCATCGCCAAAGAGAATCACCCCGTTGTGCATGGTGGATCGGTGAAGGCACCCAAGGTCCTTGCCGACATCATCAAGTCCATCATCGGTGTAACATCCCGAAAATTACAACCCAATAAGTATGAACGTGAGAGATTTAATTAGAAATTTTCTTGTTGGGGAGAATTGTAACACTGTGATTTTTTGTAACGTGTATTAAGGGTTTGATAAATACCATAAAAGGAAATTAAATTTAAATTTATAGTGTTATTGTGAGATTTTTGGAACATTTACGTAAGTTCCGTAAGTTGACGAAAAAAAAAGGGAAGGGGGTGTACTTAGAGGAATGGTGGGTGCAGATAGCAAAATATCAAAATTTATACTCCCTCTTAGCGTGAACGACTTGGCTTCTTTCATTCATTTTTTCATTTTCCTTTCATCCGCTGTCTTCTCCCTGCTCCTGTAAATATTCTGTATCTTCTCTTTAATATTTGAGCATCCAAATCAAAGTTTTTACCGATTAAAATTGGATATATCATAGAGGGAGACTAGAGCTTCAAAACCAACCGATTGGATTTCGATTTCATCGAGGTATGGAGGAGTTTCTTTTTTTCTCCTAAGCTATTTCCTTGTTTTCTTGTTAAATATGGATTGTGGCTGTTGTTGATGGTATGTAAATAATTTTGAAAACCCGAAATAAGCTACTTGTGATTTGGGTCCTGTGACTGTCTGGATTTTTCGTCTCGGTTTTCGTGCAGGTTTTTGAGGATGTAAATACATTTTCCTATGTTTTGATGCCTCTGGATATCATGGTATTTTTTTCAGATTTTTTTGAGCACTGTAACTATTTTTACCGGAATTATTTTTAAAAACTGTTGATTCTGAGAATGAGACTGTTTTGATTTTTACAAGAATTTTGGGACATGATTTTGGAAAACTGGAACCATGAGTTCATTTTATGCATCATGAGGGTCATCTCTGAATTTTTGTAAGGTCAGAAAAGCCTGGGAAGTATTTTTAGTGATTTAATGTTGGAAAAACCGAAAAGCTGGACAGTAGAGAAATTAAATGTAGAAAATTACTTTTTGTGAGAATTTGGTCTTGAGAAAATTTAGTAATACTGTTTTGACCATGTGGAATATCCATGGATTTTCTCAGAATTTTGTAAGTACCTTTTGTAATTAATTACATTTTCTTATTGAAAACTGTGTTCTGGAGAAATAATGATTTGGAAATTCAAAAAAGGTATTTTTGGTGGATTTTTGGTACTGACGAAATTATATGTAATGGTACACATGTTGGAGATATTCTCTGTAAAATTTCACATAAAAAGAATTTGATATGTTATTTTCTAAAAATATGAAATTGTGTTTGACAGAGTATGTCCAGCCACTGTTTTTAATTCAAAAATAATATTTGTGTGTTGAATTTTCGTGAGATAAATTTATATGATGAAATATGAATGATGTATAGTTTCTCTGTAAAATCTCATGAAATTTCAAATTGATATGATGCATCAAATAATTTTTGGTGTGTGTGTACAGCTCTATGTGTCCACATGAAATTTAATTATATTAATTGTGTATTTGGTTTTAATGCCTTTAATTGTACTTGTTAAGGAATAATTTCACCTAAAAAGGGAAGTTTCCATAGAAATATGAATGCAATGATTTGTGATGATTGAGTTTGAGTTATTGGATTATTGGTTATTAATGATTGTTCTGTTATTAATTGTGAATTGGAGACCGGGAGGAATGTGATCCTCGGGCAAAGAGTGCTGGAATTTGTTGTGCATGTGAATTGCTTGTATCAGTGAGATCTTATATTCAGAGAGAAATATTTGGGAGAAAAATCATAAAATTTAAAGAAGACAAAGGAGAAAAGGAGAAAAAAGATTCAAGGTAAGGGAAGCTTCCTTGTGATTTATATTTTCAGTTTAAGTGTGGTTGAGAGTTAGGGGGCTCAATCACATATAGCATGCCTGCCCCTTTTGCTGTTTATGTTGAGTTGATTGGTGGTTGAATTTAAAATTGATGAAAAATGGGTATTTGATTCTCCTGGCAGTGGCTGTGTGAGTGTGTATGGACTGATTGTTTTTGTTTTTGATTCTCTAAATTACTTGGAAAGGCTCCTAAAACAAAGGAGACCATGCCCAAATTTTCTTGAAATTGATTTTGGGTTTTAATATAATTGATATTAGAAGCTTGAAATAATTGTTTGGAACCATGTTTGATTGATTGGATGATGTGTTGTGATGGATTGAAATTTATTGGTTGGTTTGTTGTTGGATTGAAATTGCTTGATTTGGCTTGATTGTGTTGTGAATGATGTTGAAAATTGTTGAATGTTTATATTTTTGTAGGTGATTGTTTAAAATTACTTATTTAATTGTGATTATTAACATATTGCATATGCATGAGTCTTTTTGGGGGATTTATAAAGATTCAAGTGAAAAATAATTGATGTTGGCTAACCGGGACTGCGGTAGCCATGAAATGAAAAAAAAGAAAAGAAAAGAAAAGAAAGAAAAGAAAAGAAAAGAAAGAAAAGAAAAGAAAGAAAAGAAAGAATAAATGTTGACTAACCGGGACTGCGGTAGTCATGAGAAACAAGTTGATATATGAGAAATGATTTTGTTGACTAACCGGGACTGCGGTAGTCATGAGAAACAAGTTGATATATGAGAAATGATTTTGTTGACTAACCGAGACTGCGGTAGTCATGTGAAATGAATATGATTTGATAATTGAATCTTTGGGGTGAGCAGAATAAGTTAGACAGGGCTGTATAGTCTGTGATTATATAGTCTGTGGGGTGAAGGATATTGGCAATTCCATATGTGGCTGTAATCTGGACAGAGATGCGGTCGTGGTGGCCTTCCGGGTATCCTGATCTCCTAATTCTGTTTAGTTTATTCGCGTTTAGTAGGGGCTGATAGCTGAATTGCAGTATGTAATGGTAGGCCAGTTACTTACTAAACACTCAAAGGGGAAGTCTCCATGGAGCAGGGTCAAAATGATTTTTGAGTCAAAACTGCATTTGCATAAATCATACTGCAATTGTTTTAATTGTGTGACTTATGATGTTATGACTCATTGTGATTAGTGGTGATGGTGTATGTGGTTGATCTTGTTGATGATTCATGTTATAAATATGTTTATGAACTAAGTTTTGTATAACATTTTCAGTTATTATATATAGTATTTTGAAGTATACAAAATCTAGTTTTTCGTCCTTTTCCTTAATAATTGGAAATTCACTTATTTTCTTATATGTATAGTTTTGTTTGGTAAGCTTACCCTTGCAATGTTTGCACATGTGGTTCGTGCCTGTGATGATCTCGGACATCGTGTTCGGGGGAGCAGATGGTTTTTAGGTGGATCTTTCTCTTGGAGAGTTTGTGGATAGAGCATACGAGGGATTGAAGACATTATCATTTCTTTCCATTTCTTTGTTTGGTCTTATGTATAAAATGAACCAGTTAGGGGTATTATGTATTTATCATGTGAAAAGATGTATGTACACATAATTTTATTTAGTTAAGTTTTGTATAAGAGATATTTATAAATTAAGCTTTAATTTTTATCTGTCAGTTTTGGGAATCGCGGAAAAAAAAATTATCAAATATTTTATCAATAAACTAATTAGAGAGTTTTTAAAATTTAATGAAATAAAATCTTTAGTATAACAAATCTGTAACGAAGATGGGTCGTTACAATCGGCGCTATCTATGTCGACCTCAAGTTTGACCTTGAAACAACAAGGATGGTGCGTATGTTTATCAATTCATCACCTCACTAGTAAATTCATTGGGATGATAATAAATTATAACAATTATAAATTATTATTTAGTCCGTCTTGACTTCACACCAAGTTCTCCATGCTTCTTGATAAGTTATGGTTGAGAATGTTCTGTGTTGTACCAGCAGGACATGTACTCCCATATCGTCACCCAATGATTATCATGTAAGACCTTTGTGACCTGGGAGGTCTAGGGGCAATAGGATCCCATGTGTGAATGAAACCTAGATGGAGAATTAGGGCAACCTTATGAGTGGTGTCCATGTTCGATCATAGTAAAGTGATTGATTTTGTATGTTGAACTGAAAGGTTCATTTTGCTTGCGTCTCATAGAAGGGTGGAGGAACTCACTCCCATGCTTATTTTTCCTACAATTGAGGATGATGGATGGCCTTGCACGGACGAGGAAGATGGAACGAGAATGCTACTACAAGTATCGTAGATACAACGGACGTGGTGGAGAAAGAGTAGAGTCCTCTCAAAGACACCTCATGGATCTGTTTAGGGGTGGGTATATATTGATGTCATTGGTCTGGGTCCTAGTCATTTTCCTGTAAATATGTGTGTAGACTAGGGATTAATATTATAATGTATCATTTTATTCAGTTGACTCAATTGTAATATGTCCAAATTGAAAGTTATAAGTGTGTATTTGCAGTATTTGGATTTCCTTATTGATAAATTGTTTATGTGTAAATACGAATTGTGAATTGTTTACTATGGTTTGCTGTGGACTTGACACTTTATAAAACGAGTTGTTTTTGTGATGAACAATATTTCATTCATGGATGCTTTTAAACAAGTGTTAATCGGAAAGGATGATCGATGTTGGTGTTTCTAGTCTTAAAGTTACAAAAAAAAACCTAAAATAAGAAAGGTCATTTTTAATAATCAATTATTATTTATTCCACAAATTTCAAAAATAATAACAAGAGTTGTAAACCGTAACTCGGGGTGCTACAATTATTATTCTTAATTCCTATATATTATAATAGTCAATGTTTGAATTTTTCTCTTTTTTATTTGACTGGTGTTTGAATTTTTTTGTTTTATAAAATATATTGTCTAAAGTATTTTTTTAAATGTTCAGTAATTAACAAAAAAATTTATTATATAAAATAAAAAGTCTATTTATTTATATATTTATATTATATTTTTTTAAACAAGTTATTAATTATATGTTTTCAAATTGTTTTAATGTACATTTTAATTTTAGTCTTTTCAAACATGTTTTATAAAGTATTTTTTTTTATAAAATTTAATTAATTATAAAAAATGTTTAATACTATATAAGTAAGTCATTTATTTTTTACTTCTATTAGAATTGACTTATGCAATTTTGTCAAATCATACTTTGAATTTTTTTTTCAAAATGGACTTTGGTAATTAAAAAAAAATTGAGAAGCTTATAAAAAGCGTTGCTCCTCACTTGCAGTGATACAGAGGCACATAGAAAAACATACATAAACACAAAGTGTTGAAATATTTGCATCACTGCATCACTACTGCATTTGCCAAGATGCAGCAGCATTTGGTTGAGCAAGTGCAGAGTATAATAGGCTACGTATTCCATGAAAAGTGTCTTCTAGAACAAGCACTTACCCACTCCTCCTCCACAGAGGGTGTCTCCTATAAGCGTCTTAGCTTCATTGGAGACTCCATTCTGAGTGTCGCCATCACCACCCACCTCTTCCTCATTTACCCTAATCTCCAGCCTGGCCAACTCTCTCTTCTACGTGACGCTAACACCAACACCGAGAAGCTGGCCCGCGTTGCAGTCTGCTACAGCCTCCACCAATTCATCCGGCACAATACCCGTCCCCTTATTGATCAAGTGGGACGCTTTGTGGATGCCATCGCCAAAGAGAATCACCCTGTCGTGCATGGTGGATCGGTGAAGGCACCCAAGGTCCTTGCCGACATCATCAAGTCCATCATCGGCGCTATCTATGTCGACCTTAAGTTTGACCTTGAAACAACAAGGATGGTGCGTATGTTTATCAATTCATCACCTCACTAGTAAATCCATTGGGATGATAATAAATCATAACAATTATAAATTATTATTTAGTGTGTCTTAATCTATTCACTATAAATTAATGATAATGAATAATGACTATTATAAATGATTATTTTTTATTCATCATGACCATAATGAATGATAACTATTATAAATGATTATTAGATAAGGTTTTGAATTGTACTCCTCATTGTGGTGACTCCAAAATCCTTGAAGTTCTTGTTAAAATTGTGCTAGTTGACAATTTTTAACATCTTTGTATAATTCAATATGACAAAAAAAATCCTGATACAAAAAATATGACAAAAATTGCTTTTCCAATTGTGATTGTGGCAGGTAATTAGGCATGTTTTTGAGCCGATGGTGACACTAGATGATTTGGAGCAACAACCTCAACCAGTAACGACGTTGTTTCATATATGCCAAAAGAAAGGAATGCACATTGATATAAAACAGTGGAGGAATGGAGACTTAAGTATTGCTAACGTCTTTATAGATGGACAATTTATTGCCTCTGCCTCCTCTGCTCAGAAGCATCTTGCGAAGCTGGAAGCCTCCAAGATTGCCTTACATAAACTTGAATGTTCAGTTCCCTCTAATATGAAGTCTCCCACTAATATGAAGCTAAGCTTCTATATTGACAAGGATGGTACCTCAGTTGTTGTAGAAGCCAAACGTAGACTCCATCAACTTTGTCAGATTAAAAGATGGCCTAAACCAGAGTACATGTACGTACTTATTCTTTAAGATGATATATTCAAGGCTAAATTGCAATTTTGGTCCCCTTAGTTTCCCAAATTCACGATTTTGGTCCCCTAGTTTTATAAACTGACGATTTTGGTTCATATGTTAAATTATCAACTAATAATTGTGATTAATAGAGTTATTAAGTTAAATATGAATGTTTTATTAATTTTTTAATAATTAATGATTTATAATTAACTTAATAACTCTACTAATCAAAATTATTAGTTAATAATCTAACAGATGAACCAAAATCGCCAATTTGTAAAACTAGGGGGATCAAATGTTACATTTAAAAACTAGGGGGACCAAAATCGTGGATTTTAGAAACTAGGGGGACAAAAATTGCAATTTAGCCTATATTCAATGAATAAAATTGATTTTCTTTCAGTTCACTTGCATGTTTGAAACTTTTGATCTTCCTTGTTGACTAACTCATTAATTGCTCCTTTGCAATGGCTCACAGGGTTGTCAAGAATTCAGGTCCAGCTCATCAAGAGAGAAATGTCTGCACTGTTCGGCTAACAACTGAAGATGGTATCCTTCAAATGTCAGGGTATGAAAAATCTCAGGTGACGGATGCGGAGAATTCTGCTGCTTCCTTGATGCTTTTGTCCTTAAAGGAGCGCAATCAACTAATCATCTTTAAGTGAGAATGGTGTTATTAGGGTGTCTCCCATCTCTTGTTTTAATTGGTTATTGTTTAGAGAGTAGTGCAAATTGGCATATTACAATGCCTATTTGATTACTTTGGCAATTTGTTCATGAAATTGAGAGACGTCATCTTGTATGTAAAATGTATCAGAATATAAAAACAATTATAAAAGAGATTCCAAAGTTACTTCAATCCTACTTTCAATTTGTTGCAAGCAAATGAACCTGTCTAGAGCTTAAAAGCATATATAAAACTTATTAGAAAGCATCCCTCGATATCAAGTAAAATATGTTGACATGTAAATTACCAATTAGAGTAATTAGGATCAATGTACTTTGTAATATTCAATTTATAGTCAAATCATAAGATAATTTTATAAAACATGTATTCAAGAATTTGTGCATAATCAAACATTAAAGTATCCCCCATGCATTTTTCCTTGTCATAATAACTATAAACTCCTATTACATACATGTAATCAAGTGTTAAGTAGACCAAATCTAAAAAATATTGTATTAAAAGAATTTTCTTATCTCAAAAAAGTCAACCTTGCACCAAGCCTTGGTTCTTGTTTATATATATATTTTTTAAATTAAAAGTGTTTTCCTTAACTAAGGATAATTGTCTTAGCATATTTTTTCAATATATCCGCATATAAGTTGTTTTATGTCTGACCTGAGGAACATTATTATGTGAGATAAGCCATCATTTGATTATTCTTACTATGATACATCAATAGTAATTAAGTCCTCACCATAGACCCTAGGGCCTTCCCCTATTTGAACCTGCCCTAGAGGTGTCTAAGTGTGGCATAAAATAAGTCCTCACAACCAAGTGTGTGAGAAGTTAGAGAATTTGAAACTAAATAAACATGTGTGCTGGAATTGGTTTTGTGTAAAGCTTAATTTCGAAACTGGTATTGATGTAGAATGAATTAGCCAAAACCCTTTGTTAGTCTGGTAGTTCTTGATATTAAATTTTAAATCCAACTGGACTCACATCATTTATATTTTTCCAAAAAAATTTAGTGAATTTACTATTAAAACTGGTTGGGTGAGTCTATAAGGCAAGACAAATTTGGTGTTCGCATTATATGAGTCATTTTAGGACTTGAAAGACTTGAGAAATGATCACTAGTTGTCCTCCCCTAATTTAACATGAGTTAAAATGGCTAATCCTTATGTAGAACCAACATTAAGTCATGCCCAAGTGTATGCACAATTATTCTTGAAACCTGTGCATGAGATGTTGAGTCGTATTAGTTGCATGAGACTTGTACTATTTGCATTGGCTAGAACACTATGGTTTGAATTAGCTAAAATCCTTTTGTGGGCTTAGAGACTTGTGTGTCCTCTTTAAAATGCTACTGGTTTCATGCAATTCCTAGTTTTGTGTAAATTGGGGTTATTTAATTACTACAACATCTTTTGTATGATTGAAAACTCTGTACTACTACCATTTTTGTGTGCAATTGCCTAAAATTATTTCAATTAGTTTTACTTGAATATTTTAAATTAGACTAAAAATAATTTGCTTTTCACACTTAAGTACAAAAATTCATTTATATATAAATGGTAAGTAAATTATTAAAATGCCCTTAATTTCCCATTGATATTAAATAAACTTTGGAATTTTATATTAAATAAATTGAATTCTAAAAAGTTTATTTTATGCTTAGTAATCAATTTCAAGTCCTTATAAATTTTTGAAAAAATTTTCAAAACCATTTTGAACTAAAAACCATTAAATTTTTATTTAGATCTTTTAGAAAATAAGGAACTTTAGCTAAAAATCTTATCTATTTCACAGCTAGATTGAAAAGCAAATTTAGACATTTGAATTGTTTTTGTTGAAAATAAGCCAAATACCATTTTGAAGTTCTGAAATTCTATTTTCCAAAATGTAACACCCCTAATTTTAGTTATTGAACTACTTTTTTTATTTATTCAGTATTTTATTTTGGAGAATCAGATGCAAATCTGAAAATTTCGATATCCTGACTTAAAGTCTACTGTCACTATTGCGTAGGGTACGCTTGCCCTTAAGCGAACATATTTTATGCATTAGTCCACAATAAAGGCAAATATAGGTTTGTGTCACATTGTAGGTGTTGCATCACCGATCAGGTGCAACATAATCACGAAGTTTTTCAATGTGTTGAAGAGGTCGAATTTGGCAAGTAGGTCAAAGACAAAAGGCAGAGTTTAAGGTTCAGCCTTCGAGAAGAAAGGAAAGCAAAGAAAATCATGTGAAATGTTGCCTTTAAGTATAGGCATTGCGGGTTCCCTTCAAAATTTATACGGCTATTTTAAAAAAAATGCGTGAAAATAGTTAAGTTATGTCACATGAGTTTTCAAAACTCCTCTTCCATCACATGAGTTTTCAAAACTCCTCTTCCATTTATTATTTTTTTTTATTTTGTTTGGTTTGAACAATCAATTAGGTTGCAATTTTAAACTAAAAATCCAAACAGACAGTCATTCATTTTTCCATGCTACACTTCTATTATTCTTCAAGTTTCCAATTCCTTCATGTAACACTAAAAAAATCCTTTGTTCTCCACCAACTCAATGAGTTTTTCCTTTGTTTTCCATCAACTCAATGTGTTATTTCAAGCTAATACGTAATAGTGGTTTTTTTTTATACTTTTTTCTTACTTCTACTTAAATTTTCCTTTTCTTGACTCTTCTTTTTTAATCCTTCTCTTTTTTCTTCCTTTTTAACCCTGTTTATTTTAAATTTGAAGGGTTTTTTTTCTTTTCTTTCCTTGTCATTATCTTTCTTTTGTGAAAAATTGTTCTTTCTAAATTTTTCTTATGACCTTTTCTAATTTTTTATCTTTATTTTTTCTTTTTTTATTCCATGTTTCCAAATTATAAGTTTTCTTTTTTTTTTTCTTCTCATTCTTTTATTCTATAAAGATTTATTCATTCGAAACATGTTTCCTTTATATATTTGTAAATTTTTTCCCTAATTTTTCTCCTTTGATTTTTGTCTTGTTTCATTTTCTCCTCATATAGTTATATACCATCATTTTGATTTTATTTTGTCTTGTTTAATTTCATCTATTTTGTTTTATTATTCATTGATTTTGTTTAGTTTTATTATTCATTTTGAGTTTATAGTTATTTTGACAAGGGAAAATGTATGGGAGATACTTTAATGTTTGATTATGCACAAATTCTACTATTGATATATGGTGAGGACTTAATTACTATTGATGTATCATAGTAAGAATAATCAAATGATGACTTATCTCACATAATAAAGTTCCTCAGGTCAAACATAAAATGACTTATATGTGAATATATTGAAAAAATATGCTAAGACAATTATCCTTAGTTAAGGAAAACACTTTTAATTTTTTTTAAAAAAGAAAAGAATATAAACAAGAACCAAGGCTTGGTGCAAGGTTGATTTTTTTTATATAAGAAAATTCTTTTATTACAATATTTTTTAGATTTGGCCTACTTAACACTTGATTACATGTATGTAATAGGAGTTTATAGTTATTATGATAAGGGAAAATGTGTGGGAGATACTTTAATGTTTGATTATGCACAAATTCTTGAATACATGTTTTTATAAAATTGTCTTAAGACTTGAATATAATAAATTGAATATTACAAAGTACTTAAATTTGTCCATCGATCCAAATTACTCTAATTGGTAATTTACATGTCAACATATTTTACTTGATATCAAGGGATGCTCTCTAATAAGTTTTATATATGTTTTAAAGCTCTAGACAGATTCATTTGCTTGCAAGAAATTGAACATAGGATTGAAGTAACTTTGGAATCTCTTTTATAATTGTTTTTTATATTATGATACATTTTACATACAAGATGACCTCTCTCAATTTCACGAACAAATTGCCAAAGTAATTAAATAGGCATTGTGATTTGATATGCCAATTTGCACTACTCTCTAAACAACAACCAATTAAAATAGTAGATGAGAGACACCCTAATAACACCATTCTCACTCACAAATGATTAGTTGATTGCGCTCCTATAAGGACAAAAGCATCAAGGAAGCAGCAAAATTCTCCGCATCCGTCACCTGAGATATTTCATACCCTAACATTTGAAGGATACCATCTTCAGTTGTTATCCGAACGGTGCAGACATATCTCCTTTGATGAACGGGACCTGAATGCTTGACAACCCTGTGAGCCATCGTCGAGGAGCAATTAACGAGTTGGTCAACAAGGAAGATCAAAAGTTTCACACATTCAAGTGAACTGAAAGAAAATCAATTTTATTCATTGAATATAGGCTAAATTGCAATTTTGGTCCCCCTAATTTTTAACTGTAACATTTGGTCCCTCTAGTTTTACAAATTGGCGATTTTGGTTCATCTGTTAGATTTTTAACTAATAATTGTGACTAGTACGTAGAGTTATTAAGTTAATTATAAATGAATTAAAATCACTAATTATTAAAAAACTTTAATCAAACATTTATAATTAACTTAATAACTCTACAAATCATAATTGTTATTTAATAATCTAACAGATGAACCAAAATTGTCAATTTATAAAACTAGGGGGACCAAATGTTACAATGAAAAATTAGGGGACCAAAATCATGAATTTGGGAAACTAAGGGGACCAAAATTGCAATTTAGCCTTGAATATATCATCTTAAAGAATAGGTACGTACATGTACTCTGGTTTAGGCCATCTTTTAATCTGACAATGTTGATGGAGTCTATGTTTGGCTTCTACAACAACTGAGGTACCATCCTCGTCAGTATAGAAGTTTAGCTTCATATTAGTGGGAGACTTCACATTAGAGGGAACAGAACATTCAAGTTTATGTAAGGCAATCTTGGAGGCTTCCAGCTTCGCAAGATGCTTCTGAGCAGAGGAGGCAGAGGCAACAAATTGTCCATCTATAAAGACATTAACAATACTTACGTCTCTATTCCTCCATTATTTTATATCAACATGCATTCCTTTCTTTTGGCATATATGAAACAACGCCATTACCGGTTGAGGTTGTTGCTCCAAATCATCTAATGTCACCATCGGCTTAAAAACATGCCTAATTACCTACCACAATCACAATCGGCAAAGCAATTTTTTGTCATATTTTTTTATCAGGATTTTTTTTTGTCATATTGAATTATACAAAGATGTTAAAAATTGTCAACTACTGCAATTTAAACAACAACTTCAAGGATTTTGGAGTCACCACAATGGGGAGTAGAATTTAAAACCTTATATAATAATCATTTATAATAATTATCATTCATTATGGTCATGCTAAATAAAAAATTATAATTTATAAGAGTTATTATTCATTTTTTTTAGTGGAAAGGTGAGAGCAAAGGAACCAATAATATTTGCAATCCCAACTAGGTTGGCACTACAACCAATATCAATCCTATGCCACACACTTGGAATTCATAAAATAAAGAAAGAAAAGAGTTACAAAACATTGGGGGGGCATCAACCAAACCCATGAGAGTTCAATCATTTGAACCTAAAGTACGGAAGACCGAACCTATTCCGAAAGAAATCTACCCGGATAAAATTCGGGAGAAGATCCTACCAAAAAAAACCCTGTATCCTAAGACCATGAGAAGCCAGTCTATCTGCACAAAAGTTGCATTCACGGTATATATGGGAGTATCAAAAGTTCATCCTACTAGTGATGTCTATACAATTTAACCACCTATTTCCAATTCTCCAAGGAACTAGACTAGGAGATTTAAAAGCCTTTATAACAAGCAAAGAATCACATTCTAACCAATGATGGACTTGACGATGTCAGCGAGGACCTTGGGTGCCTTCACCAATCTACCGTGTATCACTACGAGTGAGGAACAACACTTTTTATAAGCTTCTCAAAAAAATAGAAGTATGATTTGACAAAATTGCATAAGTCAATTCTAATAGAAGTAAAAAAAATAAATAACTTACTTATACAGTATGAAACATTGTTTATAATTAATTAAAATTTTATAAAAAAAAATTACTTTATAAAACATGTTTGAAAAGACTAAAATTAAAATGTACATTAAAACAATATATAGACTTTGAAAACATATAATTAATAACTTGTATAAAACAAATATAATATAAATATATAAATAAATAGACTTTTTATTTTATATAATAATTTTTTTTGTTAATTACTGAACATTTAAAAAAAATACTGTAGACAATATATTTTATAAAACAAAAAAAATTCAAACACCAGTCAAATAAAAAAGAGAAAAATTCAAACATTGACTATTATAATATATAGGAATTAAGAATAATAATTGTAGCACCCCTTGTTACGGTTTACAATTCTTGTTATTATTTTTGAAATTTGTGGAATAAATAATAATTGATTATTAAAAATGACCTTTCTTATTTAGTTTTTTTTTTTTGTAACTTTAAGACTAGAAACACCAACATCGATCATCCTTTCCGATTAACACTTGTTTAAAAGCATCCATGAATGAAATATCGTTCTTCACAAAAACAACTTGTTTTATAAAGCGTCAGGTCCACAGCAAACCATAGTAAACAATTCACAATTCATATTTACACATAAACAATTTATCAATAAGGAAATCCAAATACTACAAATATAAATACACACTTATAACTTTCAATTTGGACATATTACAATTGAGTCAACTGAATAAAATGATACATTATAATATTAATCCCTAGTCTACACACATATTTACAAGAAAATGAGTAGGACCCAGACCAATGACATCAATATATACCCACCCCTAAACAGATCCATGAGGTGTCTTTGAGAGGACCTTCCTCTTTCTCCACCACGTCCGTTGTATCTACGACACTTGTAGTAGCATTCTATTCTATCTTCCTCGTCATTGCAAGGCCAACCATCATCCTCAATTGTAGGAAAAATAAGCATGGGAGTGAGTTCCTCCACCCTTCTATGAGACGCAAGCAAAACGAACCTTTCGGTTCAACATACAAAATCAATCACTTTGCTATGATCGAACATGGATACCACTAATAAGGTTGCCCTAATTCTCCATCTAGGTTTCATTCACACTTGGGCTCCTGCTGCGCCTAGACTTCCCAGGTCACAAAGGTCTTACATGATAATCATTGGGTGACGATATGGGAGTACTTGTCCTGCTGGCACAACAGAAAACATTCTCAACCATAACTTATCAAGAAGCATGGAGAACTTGGTGTGAAGAATTTGCCTAAAGCCTTGGCATCCAAAATCTGAAGTCCATCCAACTTCAGAAGCAAGAAATCAGAAGTTGGAAAGGCAGTACTGTTTTCCAGGTCAAAGTGCAGATATCAGAAGCTGTATATGATTAGAGGCATGAAGTTGGGGATAATTTAAGTGAAGGGGTAGATATCAAAAGCTACGCATGACTTAAGGATCATCAGAAGATGCATTGCTTAGATAACTCGTGAGGACAAACGTGTCTACACAGTTAAGAAGCACACACCATGAGTTGTAACGTCAACTCTATGCAGCAGTGTACTGATTCACTACCTTGATGAAAGCTCTCTTGATCCAACGGATCTATTCAAAAGAAGAGAGAGTTAAGTTCTACTTTAACAAGGCAACCATTGTTAGAAAAAGTAGTCACACACATACTAGAAATACAGACAACCACACTAGAAGGGGGGTTGAATAGTGTGTTTATATTTTCTTCGAAATCCTTTAGCAAATATGAAGATAGTATATCTTAAGTTTTATCGAAACTTAGTGAAACAGAAGATTATGCTATCGTCCAGTGGGTCAAATGGAATAGTTCAATGAAACTGCTTTTTCTCGTTTGTCGTCAGAACACACGTAAAATATTTTCGTAGATAAAATGTGTAAAGAAACACTTTCGTGGTATGTTGAAGAGATAACTTAAGATATATGCAAGTAAGCTAGAAAGCGAGAGAATAGAACACTTAGTTCTATACTGGTTCACTCAAACTGAGCTACGTCCAGTTCTCCTTCAAAAAACCTTTGAAGGGTTCTACTAATCAGAATCTGATTACTAACAAGTATTCTAACCTTGCCACTTCTGGCTACAAGTATTCTCTAGGCCACTCCTGGAACACCTTTAATCTCCCCTTGAGATTAAAACAAACCCAAGTATTCTTTAACACTAAGCCACTCCTGGCTTTCCAAACAGAAATTGTTTGTGTATAGAAAGAAAGAGTAACTCTCACAGAGAGGATATTACAGTAAACAAGAATACACAGAATCGCTTAGGAAAGCTAAGTAGAAAGTTATTTTTTGCTTAAGTGTTGATCATCCGGTCGTTTTGACAGAGTTTTAGCCCTTTTGAAATTTCGTCACTCTTTAATGCATGAGCTGGTTCCTCTATTTATAGGCAGCTTGGTGTAAAGTATCCGTTGTGGGATTTGTTCTTTTTCCAAATGCGGTTCTCTCCAAAATATGTGACCGTTGTCATATTTTGACTAGGGGTGGAGAGCTAGAGGAGACAACCGTACATGTAGCGCCTCCGCTACTTATACTTTTTCTGCAGAGAGAAGCTTCTATGTTCCTGTTCAATACTTTTCGAAAATTCAAATAGAATGTCATGTTAGAATGAGAGAGAATAATTGTTGCATTCCAGAGAATCATCATCGAAAACGTATTGTCACATTATATTAATTTTAAGATACAAAACAGAGCGTAGGTTATATAGTCATTGGATGCTTGCTTTGCAGAAGCATTGGACGCTGACTGTTGTTCTTTACAAAACATATTTGGACGCTTTTCTTATTGAAACATAAAGTCTAAGTTTGAGAGATACAATACCATTGCGGCATTGGACGACGTAGATCCTATATTACTTAAACAAGACCATTAGATACTTCAAAATTTATCCTTTAATTATTATCATCAAAACCGAAATTTGAGGGGTTGGACATCGTCCAAAGTCTTAGAACTTAACAATCTCCCCCTTTTTGATGATGACAAATAATGTTAAATTTTGATGTTAACAGGCACATAATCATATATGAATACAATAAATCATGTCAGAGATGATTATGTTATACCAGTGTATGTTGACATGGTTAATAAATGTGAAATGAAGTACTTCCCCTGAGTTCAACATTTCTTATGCATCTGATAACAGTGTATAATAAACAGTAAGAATATATCAGATATCACATATGTAAGAGTGTGAAACATACCAAAGATATGGATGCGGAATATATGAAATAAACACCTCATGTATTAAAGACGTTTTGATAAAATAGCCATTATATATTCACAGAGTGTTGGCTATATACTTCTATGACATCAAAATTCCAATTTCTCCCCCTTTGTCATTAATAAAAATGGGTTTGAAAGATGGAAAAATGACTTGACCATCATGGTCACCTATGGCTGTGGAGGTGGTTCTTGTGGTGGTGGTGGTGGTTGTTTTGGTGGTGCTGGTTGATGAGGTTGTGGTTGGACGGGTGGTGCTGGTTGTGGGAGTTGTTGTGGTTGAACAGGTGGAACGGCATGAGCAACTTGTCCAAGCAGGTTGGCTGCAGTATTTTGAATTTGGTTCACAAGCGTCTGGGAGAGGCTCATGAATTGTTCAGTGATGGCATTCTGCAGCATCATACGATGTTGAGCAGCCTCATCCTGCTGCCTTTGCTGAAAAGCTTGAAGAGCTGCTTCGATTTCCAGCTGTTGTTGTCTCAGAGCCTGTTGCACGATCTCGTGAACACGATCTTCTGAGACCCCTTGAGGTTCAGCAAATCGCAAGGGATGGATGCCCCTTGGACTTGAAGATCCTGTGGGAACCAGTTGACGTGTACCCGGGTGAGCTTCAGTAGACGCAACAACAATGGGGAAGCTGGTTATATCTTCAGCAGGAGGCTTTGCTGCAGTTGATTCCATGGGCTTGGATGCTTCAACAATGGGCTCTCCATCATCCTTGGACTTTCTAGATTGGACGGTAGGTTCTTCATGTGAAGTGACAAATTGGTCCACGTCTACTGGTACAGATGGGTCTAAGTCAAGATGAGCTAACACCTTTGTTACTTTGGCAGATGCTTCATCCAACTCTGCTTGTGTAGCTTTCAACTTGGCAACCTGATCTTCCTTTTCTGTGGTTGCAGCCTCAGCTTGCTCAAGAGCCAGCTGCTCTAGACGAGCTTGTTCTGTTGCTTTGGCTTCTTCTGCTTTGTACTCCTCATGCAGAGTTTGGAGTTCCTCCACAAACTCTGTACGATCCAGTGTTCGAAGAACAAACACTTTGTTGCTTCTGATGATAGGCAATGTCTTCATTAACTCCAGATAGTCATCTGAATCTTTTAGAAAGCAGGCAAAGGTGTCTGAGAAGTGGTGAGTCTTCACTGGATGCAGCACCTCAAGACCATGAGGGGGGGTGAACAAAATCACTCTTGGAGCTGCCGAAGGAGGAGGCCTTCTGGGAGTCGTTCCATAAGATCTGGTGCCAAAAGGTAACGGAATCAAAGGTTTCGAGTGGATGCGTAAGCTTACTAGTCTTGTCAAACAGATGACCCCAGGTATGAGAGGATTTTTGCAGGGTTTCAACTTTCTCTTCCCTGCTTGGCATCTCAATGCCATAGAACTTGTAGCCTTTCTTTCAACCAACATCATATAAGGGTAGTTTGGGACACACCCTGTCTGGTACAAATTTGATTTCTGTGGCACGGCTGATGTGAAGGTTTGGTGGGTAGGCTATGGCTTGGTTTGGTATATACATCCGTTGAAGAAGTTTGCCAAGATCATCATAGTTGCTTGGCTGGAAATTAAGCACTGGAGTTCCAGCAGGTAGAGGCAAGAACTTTGTAATGGGAGTCCAGATGCGAACATCCTTGACCCATTCTACATCTGGATGCTGCTTCGACTTGGAAGGGTCCAGGCTTTCTTTAATAGCCAACTGCAATTCTATGGCCAGTTCAATATCCCTGCTAACAGGGGGCTTCTTGGACGGTACCTTCTTCTTTCTTGGAGCCTTCCCTTTCTACTCCGCAACCGTCTTTGTGAATCGAGAAGCAACCTCTACATCTGGTTCAGGCAGGTCTGTTGCTACTGGACGCACTCTTTGTTGAGATCCAGTTGGACAGGAGTAAGGATGATGCATGCGGATCAAGTGTGGATACACTTCTCTCGTCCAAGTGGGCAGAGGGTTGCTGACTATTGCTCCTTTTGGCATTGCAGCATAGTCAGCTGAAGGAACATGAGCATAATCATGTTTCATCCACTTTGGTGCTGAGACAGTAGTCAGATGCCTCTTCAAGGGTTCTTGTAGAGGCCTCCGGATCACATCGCACCTCTTACAGTAATTTTGTTCATTTCGTGTAAGGAATGCAACCGGGAAACATTCTCTGTCTTCTTCTTCTTTGGTTTTCTGCTTAGGGGGTATGGTCCATGGGGACCAGGCATCCCTCCATGCATCCCTTGACGCACAAACTTGGACAGGTCCAAGTGAAGATGTGGAAGCTGGGTTGTTGATGTGGATGGAGCACTGGATGGAGCTGGTGGTGGGGCGCTGGTGGATATGTTGTCGGTGTCTTGGGAGGAGGGTGGTAGAACTGCAACTCTCCTTGGCCTTGCTGCCTGAGTCTTAACTCGTCGAGGCACGTTAGAAGGAAAGGAAGTTGGTTTAGCATATTGTACCTTTTGCTTCTTCTGCTGAGGGGCCTCTTTCTCCTCTGCTTTCTTCTTGATTTGACCAATTGGAATCTGGTCATCATCGTCAGAGTCATCCAGTATTTGAAGCTTTTGAACCTTTGGCTTCTCTGGAACAAGCTTCACTGGAGCTGCCTTTGGACGCTGCTCAGCTTGAGCAGGTCTGGACGTATCAGTCCTTCGATGCTTTTCTACCGGAGACTGAGCAGTGGAGGTATCAGCATGTCTTTTCTTGGTTCTTCTCTCCTTTTCAGCATCTTCCTCATGCTTTTGAGACATTTAACGTGTTATCTTTTTGCTCCCCTATTCCTCCATCAACCTTTTGATTTTCCTGCCAATGCCAAGAAGATCAATCTCCTCCTCATCATCATTGGAGATAATCTTGCTTTGTTCATGTCGTTTCTTGTTGATGCTATCTTCATCCAAATCCCTTAGGACCTTGGCTGTCAGCTTGATCTTCATAGGCTTTATGTTGGACTCGCCAAAAGGTTGTTGTGTTGCCACCATTTGCCCTTTCTTCACAATATCTTCGTAAGAAGCTTCGTCTAGTTCATCAAAGAAGCATTGATAGACCTTCTGGTCCCAGAAGATCTTGTTTAGCAGGGCGGCATAGAAGATGTCATCATTTCCACCAACAGTCTTCATCATTCTCACGATGTTGATGTAAATGGTGCGAGGAAGGTTGAAGGGGATACCTTCCATAATGTGGAATATCACGAACTTGTGTAAGTCTGTGACTGAGTCCTTAGACCCAGCTTTGTGCAGGATACTCTTGTTGCACACCTGCTGCCAGATTTTTGCTTCCTCACACAGGTTCTTGTACTCAATCTTTATTGAGGCGGTGGATTTGATCTTGCAGAGCACGTTTGCGACGTGATTGCCGAACTGCTTGACCCTGTCTATTCTATACTGGTTCTGCTCCCTAATGCAACCAGTTACCTTTGCAATGGACTCGATGGACAGTGTCACCTCTCGTCTAAGAATAGTGGCCACGAGCTCCCTTGTGCTCTGGAATTTGGCATTTCTCCAGAACATCCTGATCAACTCAGGGAATATCTTATGGTTTTCGTTGAAGTAACCTCTGATTCCACACTTTAGAAGGCCTTCGTTCAGGTTCAAGCCCAGCTTCTCCAGCTTTTCAATGTCGAAGAAGTGTTCAATGTGCACTGTAGCAGCACCTTGACACACCACCGTGGTATCAGGGTAGGTGTGGATGTTGAGTTCAGAGTTGCTTGAGCTTGCAGAGTTAGACATGGTAGAAAAGTTTGGATTTTTAGGTTTTCTGAGAGGGTTTTGAGTTTCAGAGAGAGAGAGAGAGAGAGAGAGAGTGCTTAAGGGTGATGATAATCTCAGAGAAGATGGGTACGATAGGGATTTTTTGAGATGATTTGATAGTTGTATATTTGGGCTTTGTTCGGAGAATGTGAAATGGTTTTGGGCTTTTTGAATATTTGAAATGGAAATGACGCCATAAAACCTGCCGTGATCAGGCGTGCGAAGAATGTGGGTAACTGTGTACGGCTACTAACATTTTGGTGACTCAGCATAGAGTATTAACTCATATTTACTCTGAAACGAACCGTTTTGGCCATTTGAACAATGTTAAAAAATGCTAAGATAAAAGCATCATCCAGATGTTAGACTTAAGTGTAATATATGCAATGCACGTGCATGACTTAGTGATCCTTGGACGACATGTCCTTTGGACGCTATGGTTTTATTGGACGCATCATGTAGATGTTAATCATTCCTTTACAGAGTCCATGCCAAGTTTGTTCCTCAGAAGGATTAACTTGTCTTTAGTAAGGGGTTTAGTAAATATATCAGCCAGCTGATTATCTGTGGTTACAAAGTGTAGTTCCACAGTACCCTTCTGAACATGATCTCTTATAAAGTGATGTTTAATCTCTATATGCTTAGCCCTTGAATGCAATATGGGATTCTTAGAGAGATCTATGGCAGCTTTACTGTCACAGAAAATAGGAATTTTACTCTCATATATGCTGTAGTCCTCAAGTTGATGTTTGATCCATAAGATTTGAGAACAACATTTTGTAGCTGAAATATACTCTGCTTTAGCAGTGGACAGAGCAATGGTTCCTTGCTTCTAGCATATCCAGGAGACTAGATTACCACCAATGAAGTGACACCCTCCACTGGTGCTTTTTTCTTTCAATTCTATCTCCAGCATAATCAGCATCACAGTATCCAATTAGCCAGAAATCTTTCTGCCTTTGAAATATAAACCAAGATTAGTGGTTCCAGCAAGATATCGAAAGATTATTTTAACAGCAGTTAAATGAACTTCCCTTGGGTCAGATTGAAATCTGCCACATAAGCATACACTGAACATGGTGTCAGGTCTGGACGTTGTGAGGTATAGGAGTGATCCTATCATTCCTCTGTATAGAGTGTTATCTACTTTCTTTGAGTTGTTGTCCAGTCCAAGTACTGTTGTTGGATGCATAGGTGTTCTCATTGGTTTTACATCGTCCATCTTGTACTTCTTTAGTAGCTCTGTGACATACTTAGTTTGATGTATGTATATGCCCTTTTCAGTTTGTTTGATTTGAAGTCCAAGGAAGAAATTTAGCTCACCCATCATGCTCATCTCAAACTCTGTTGGCAAATTCTTCACAGAGAGACTCATTAGTGACACCAAATATGATATCATCAACATATATTTGTGCAATAATAAAATCAGAAGAGTAGTCTTTGCGAAATAATGTAGTGTCTACTTTTCCTCTTGAAAAACCATTTTCTGACAGAAATGAGCTGAGTTTTTCATACCAAGCTCTAGGGGCTTGTTTCAACCCATATAGAGCTTTGTTAAGTTTGAAAACATGATTTGGAAAAGCATCACTTTCAAATCCTGGGGGTTGTTCCACATAGACTTCTTCCTTTATGAGTCCATTTAGGAATGCACTTTTTACGTCCATTTGATATAGCTTCATATTGCTATGAGCTGTAAATGATAGTAAAATGTGAATTGCCTCTAGACGTGCAACAGAGTTTCAGTATAATCTATACCTTCCTGTTGTGAGTAACCTTTTGCTACCAACCTCGCTTTGTTTCTCACAACATTACCTGCTTCATCCAGCTTGTTTCTGAACACCCACTTTGCTCCTACAACTTCTTTGTCGTTGGGGGAGTTCTACTAGCTTCCAGACATTGTTCTTTTGAAATTGGTCAAGTTCTTCCTACATTGCTTTGACCCAGCTTTCATCTTCTAAGGCATCGTCCACAGTCTTAGGTTCTATTTGAGATATGAGTGATGTGTGACCTTGCTGTCGTTGAAGTGAAGATCTGGTTTTGACTCTATCTTTTGGATCTTCGATGATTTGCTCCTCTGGATGATGTTTCTTCATTTGCCAGTTGCGTCCAGTTGGTTCTCTTTGTTCTGCTACTGGACCGTCCAGTGGTGCAGTGGACTCTTCAACTGAGACATCATGATTGGATGTGTCTGATGACTTACTTGCATCGTTCAATCTAAGATCTGCAAATGATTTGTCTAGCTCTGATAATTCCTTATCAGGATTATTGTCATTGAACTTCACATGGATAACTTCTTCAACAACTAAGGTTCTAGAGTTATAAACTTTGTATGCCTTTGAAGTTTTAGAATATCCAAGCAATATTCCTTCATCACACTTAGAATCAAATTTTCCCAAGTTATCCTTAGTGTTCAGAATGAAACATTGACATCCAAATGGATGGAAGTAGGATATGTTGGGTCTTCTTCCCTTCCACAATTCATATGGAGTCTTTTTCAATATCGGCCTTATATAGATTCTGTTTTGTAAATAACAGGCAGTATTCACTGCTTCAGCCCAGAAGTGTTTAGGGGTTGAATTGTCATTCAACATGGTTCTGGCCATCTCCTGGAGTGACCTATTTTTCCTCTCAACAACACCATTCTGTTGTGGTGTTCTGGGTGTTGAGAAGTTGTGAAGGATACCATTATCCTCACAGAACCTTTGAAAACTTTCGTTTTTGAATTCTCCCCCATGATCACTTCGGATAGAAGTAATGCATAGTCCTTTTTCATTTTGAATTCTTTTATAGAATTTATAAAAAAACCTTGAAGGACTCATCTTTGTGAGATAGGAACATGACCCATGTCCATCTAGTATAGTCGTCCACTATAACCAATCCGTATCTTTTACCACTTGCCGAGGCTGTTCCTGTGGGTCCAAACAGATCAATGTGTAATAGCTCAAGAGGTCTAGAAGTGGAAACAATGTTTTTACTTTGAAAAGAACTTTTCACTTGTTTCCCTTTCTGACAAGCTTCACAAAGAAGATCATCTTTATATGACATACTTGGTAGTCCTCTTACGAGGTTGTGCCTATTCAGCTTTGAGATTAACCTCAAGCTTGCATGACCAAGTCTTTTATGCCATAACCAATGATTTTCTTGTACTGAAACTAGGCATGATACATTTTGACTTGATAATTCCCCAAGTTTAATCTTATACAGATTACCTTGCCTCTTTATAGTAAAGAGAAGGGATCCATCAGAGTTTTTGACTGTACATTCACCTTTGTTAAAGGCAACATCATATCCACTGTCACATAATTGGCTTATGCTAAGTAGATTGTGTTTAAGACCTTTAACATAAAGAACTTTATCAATACAAGGATAGGGTGGTATACCAATCTTACCTACGCCAGCTATCATCCCTTTCTGATTCCCTCCAAAAGTGACTGTCCCACCAGTTTTGGGTAGGAGGCTTTGGAACATACACCTTTCTCCTGTCATGTGATGTGAGCACCCACTGTCCAGGTACCATGATTGGAGTTTCTTTCCTACTGTTAAGCATGTCTGCAACAGGAACAATTTTATCCTTAGGTACCCAGATTGACTTGGGTCCTTTTTTGTTAGCTTGAAGGGCATTGGATGCTTCCTTCTTAGGCAGGTGTTTCCATTTGGACGTTATATGTCCAGGTTTCCCACCGAAGTAGCAAACATCTATTTCCTCGTCATGAATATATTTCTTTCCCTTATATCCATGTCCTGACCTGTCATTTGGTCTCTTACAACCTTCATATTTTAAAAGCTTTTTGAGGTTGTCAGAGCCCTTAACAAAGTTTGACAGATCCTTCTTTAGGCTGTTAATTTCTTCATGAAGTTTTACAACATCATGTGGTTGACCTCTTAAGGAAGTATTTGCTTCAACTTTTAGAAGCTTCTCAACTAGCCTTTTGTTTTCTGCGTTGAGATTTCGAATCTCTATGGAAAGATTCCTTTCTCTAGTCCTTAAATCCTCACAGGAATTATGGGCTCGAGCAACATCATTCTAGAGAGTTCGCCTCTCCACATTTGTAATTTCATTTTGCTTTTGAGAGCTCTGTAAACTTTTTCTGTAAATCCTCCTTTTCACTTTCAAGTTGTTTGACACTTTTCTCTAAAACTTCTTTTTCTTTTGAAAGTGATTTGGACGATTTCTTTAAAGTTCTGTAGCCCTTTGACAGAATAGAAGAGTTTGAAAGTAGTTCATGATAAGCTTCTTGAAGTGAATCTATGTCATTAAAGTCTACCTCATCTTCTTCTTCTGGTTCAAAAGAATCTGTTGAAGTATCTGCCATCAGACATATGTGTGCTTCCTCTTCTTCTCCATTGTCCGATGATGAGTCATCGTCCAGGTCTTCCCATGTGGACATCAGAACTTTCTTGCCCTTGCCTTTGCTGAAGAATTTCTTCTTCTTGTCTTTGCTCTTGTCGAGATCTGGGCATTCTAATTTGAAGTGTCCCTGCTTTTTGCATTCGTAGCATACGATTGGACTCTTCTCCTTCTTTTCTTTGAGGCCTTTCCTATTTAGGTTTCTCCATCTGGATCCACCTTTCTTTTTCCACATAGCATGTATCCTTTTGGATATGAAGGATAGTTCATCATTCTCGTCTGAGTCATCATCTTCATATTGTTCGTCTGATGATCTTTCATCTTGCATGGCTTTGGACGATGATGTTTTCCTTGGCTTCTGGACTCTGAGCGCCAGAGACTTGTTTTTCTTACCATCACCATCTTGATGCAGTTCTAGTTCATGCACTTTGAGAATTCCCACGAGTTCTTCTAGGGACATATCGTCCAGTTCTTTTGTTGCTCTCAAGGCTGTAACCTGTGGTCTCCATTGCCTAGGCAAACTTCTTAGAATTTTGTCAATATGTTCATAGTTATTATAATCTTTACCATCTAAGTTCATTTGGTATGGTTTGAAACCGTCCAAACATACCTTGTATGTCCTCGTTTTCTTCCATACCAAACAATTCATATTGACGAGTAAGGAGACTGAATTTGTTACGTTTTACCTGGGTGGAACCCTTATACGTTAATGCAAGAGTGTCCCACATTTGTTTTGCGCTTTTGAGACTGTGCACCTTGTTGTATTCTTGTTCGCTTAGTGCACACATGATGATGTTTCTAGCTCTGGAGTTGAGATGAAATCTTTGTTTCTGCTCCTCCGTCCATCTAGCCTTTGGGATTTCGATGAGGTTCACATCAAGTGGAATGTTGTCGCCCATCTCCACAATGTCCCACATGTCAATATGGCTAGATTCAAAGAATGCTATCATTCTTTGTTTCCAGTAATCATATTTGACACCCTTGAAGAGTGGTGGTCTATTCACAGCTTATCCCTCGTTTTCCATCTTTCTTAGGATCTTTCCTCTGTACTGCTAAGTACTCAACCCAAGAGGCTGAGCTCTGATGCCAACTGAAATACAGAGAAACACACTAGAAGGGGCGTTGAATAGTGTGTTTATATTTTCTTCGAAATCCTTTAGCAAATATGAAGATAGTATATCTTAAGTTTTACAGGAACTTAGTGAAACAGAAGATCATGCTATCGTCCAGTGGTTCAAATGCAACAGTTCAATGAAACTGCTTTTTCTCATTTTTCGTCAGAACACACGTAAAATATTTTCATAGATAAAATGTGTAAAGAAACACTTTCGTGGTATGTTGAAGAGATAACTTAAGAGATATGCAAGTAAGCTAGAAAGCGAGAGAATAGAACACTTAGTTTTATACTGGTTCACTCAAACTGAGCTACGTCCAGTTCTCCTTCAAAAAACCTTTGAAGGGTTCTACTAATCAGAATCTGATTACTAACAAGTAATCTAAGCTTGCCACTTCTGGCTACAAGTATTCTCTAGGCCACTCCTGGCACACCTTTAATCTCCCCTTGAGATTAAAACAAACCCAAGTATTCTTTAACACTAAGCCACTCCTGGCTTTCCAAACAGAAATTGTTTGTGTATAGAAAGAAAGAGTAACTCTCACAGAGAGGATATTACAGTAAACACGAATACACAGAATCGCTTAGCAAAGCTAAGTAGAAAGTTCTTTTTCGCTTAAGTGTGGATCGTCCAGTCGTTTTGACAGAGTTTCAGCCTTTTTGAAATTTCGTCACTCTTTAATGCATGAGCTGGTTCCTCTATTTATAGGAAACTTGGTGTAAAGTATCTGTTGTGGGATCTGTTCCTTTGCCAAAAGCGGTTCTCTACAAAACATGTGACCGTTGTCACGTTTTGACTTGGGGTGGAGAGCTAGAGGAGACAACCGTACATGTAGCGCCTCCGCTACTTGTACTTTTTCTACAGAGAGAAACTTCTCTGTTCCTGTTCAATACTTTTCGAAAATTCAAATAGAATGTCATGTTAGAATGAGAGAGAATAATCGTTGCATTCCAGAGAATCATCATCGAAAATGTATAATCACATTATATTAATTTTAAGATACAAAACGGAGCGTAGGTTATATAGTCAATGGACGCTTGCTTTGCAGAAGCATTGGACGCTAACTGTTGTTCCTTACAAAACATATTTAGATGCTTTTCTTATTGAAACATAAAGTCTAAGTTTGAGAGATACAATACCATTGCGGCATTGGACGACGTAGATCCTATATTACTCAAACAAGACCATTAGATACTTCAAAATTTATCCTTTAATTGTTATCATCAAAACCAAAATTTGAGGGGTTGGACATCGTCCAAAGTCTTAGAACTTCACAATACTGCAACGGTCAAGAATGAATCTACACCATTCTGTAGAAGACTTACTTTTCTGAAGTAGCAAAACCTCATGGCTGAGTTGGAATAAAAGAAAAGCCATGAGATGTGGATAGAGCAGCAAGCACCATTGAATAGAATTCAAAATTGAAAGCTGGTGCAAGTTGTTCCAGCTAAGGAAGGTGGAGGATCCAATTGTGCAATTGAGACAACACACAATGGATCTCCTTGGCCTCTAAGTCTCTAGAGTTTAGGAGTAACCAATCTCCTTGGCTTCCAAGAAAATGAGCAACGGTCAACTCCAAGGTAGTCTATATAAGGACATTGAAGTGTTGCTAAAGTTCCTTGCTAGGAAGGAAACAACTTAGAGAGTTAATAGGTCAGAAGCCTTATCAACTTCTGATACTAGAGTTCCTTAGCCTAAGCTCTCTTGATTTGTATAGCCAAATCTATATAGCCATAGAGAGTCTGTAAACATCTTCTCATAGGAGCTTATTGATAGGTTTCTCCCTGTGAGATGTAATAGGTACCTATCCAAATAAAACTTGTTTAGGATAGGGAACCTAAAAAAAGTAATCAAGGAACTGCTGCTTCTGAAGGTTGTGAGTGACCATAACAGGTTGCTATGAGAGTCAAGTAACAGTTAAAAGTATCCAGTCTTTGAACCCAGAGTTGCTACTCTGGGTTCAAAGCCTGGATAGGCTTTTAGAAAGAATACCTGGGTAGATAGCCTGCAAAGGCTTAGAGAATACTGGGGTTAAGCCTGGAGAGGCTTGTTAAAAGAATACTCGGGGGAGCCTGCAAAGGCTTAGAGAATACTGAGGTGTAGGAGCCTAGAGAGGCTTCAAAAAAGAAAGAATACTCAGTTGGAGTTTGTATTGGTGGAAAGCCTATAGTTGTAGGGACTGTGTAACATCCCAAATTTACAGACCTTAGAAATAATAAAGAGATATCTTTATGGAATAGCTTTTGTATTTAATGGTTTAAGGATACCCTTAAGTATTATTAATAATAGTTACCTTATAATAGGATATAATATAAATAAGATAATAGGACCCTGATGGGGAGCCAAGACCCAAGGTGGGCCATGGCTCACTAAGCCACACACACACCCCACGATTTAAATAGAATAGGAGAGGGAGAGTTAGAGAGAGAAAGTGAAAGAAAGGAAGAGAGTTAGAGAGAAGGAGGAGAAAAAGGAAGAAGTGGAAGAGAAGATGAGTGGAGCAGAGATCCAAGACCCAGTGCCTGGAGCTCATATCCAGGACCCCCTTAGAGTGAGTGCTTCCCCTTCACTCTTCTATGTTCTGTTGTTTGTGTTTTGAATCCCTTTGCCCTCTTCTCCCCTTATTAGCTCTTAGTTAGGATTTTGACGAGTTGAGTTTATTGGGGAGTGTTTAAGCTTGTTTGAGGGCTGGGTTTTGATGTAGATATGTTTTAGACTTGATCCCGCATGTTTGGAAGAGGTTGGGAGGCCATGGATTGCCATAGGAGCGAAAATGCGAAGGTTCGTGATTCTGCAGAGTCATAGACTCTCGTTTAAGCGAGCTATGTTCTTCGCTTAAGCGAGGAGTCACCTGGAAGTGGCACTTAAGTGCAGATATCTGGTGCTTAAGCGAGACCCTGGCACTTAGGCGTAGAGATTTGGCGCTTAAGCGAGGCTGTGGCGCTTAAGTGCAGAGTTCTGGCGCTTAAGCGTGGCTCTGGCGCTTAAGCGAGGCACTCTGGTGCTTAAGTGTGAGACTCCAGGGAATAGGATTGTCAGTCTAGCTTAAGCGAGATCAGGTTCTAGCTTAAGCGTAGGTATGATAAGAGAGCAGTTTGGGAACCTTTTTCAAGGGGACCTTTGGAAGAATATAAGGGATATAGGTACATAGTTTCTTCCTAAGCTTTGATACATGTTTATGTATGATTGTTTGATGCTATGTGATGTTGATTGTTAATGATAATGGTAGTGGTATTCGTGTGGTTATGCCTTATGCATAGGATTGATTGTATGTAACGGTAAACCCTTTTAATAAAAGACACCTTAAATACTTAAGACTATACCTATGCCTCTTAGTAAAAAGGTGGGGAGTTTCCCCTAAGTTTCAGAAAAGGCATTTAAGCAAAGTTATAGTTTCATGAAAGGTTTTTAGTAAAATATATCCCCTCGATGACATAGGGTGGAACCTTCCCCGGTACCAGTCATGTCCGAGAGTCGTACGCTCAGCGTACAATGGTGTGCAAAGGGCTAAGGATCCTTTATGTCACTAAGGAGTGATGAGTTTCAGAAAAGGATTCTTTATGAAAAGGTTTTATGAAAGAGTTTTCAAAGGAAAGTTATGATCCCAATAAAGGGGATAAGTATACAACTCATGAGGAGTTGTAAGAGTAAAGGGCTAAGAGGCCCCCCTAGTGGTGAGCGAAGGGACCATCACCCAGACACCTATGGGGGAAAGCAACCTTCTTCACAGGGAGAAGGGGTTCTTCGTAGGGAAGAACAACTCATTCTTTGGAAAGGGAAGAATGTTTTAGAGGAACATGCCTTCGGACAACAGAAGGTGGTTCACCCACTTGGACCGGTGGGGTTAATTAAAGGTTGTATCAAGAGGGTCGCCTCTTGTTGGCGAGAGCTCAGCCAATTAAAGTAATGACGAAACTCAAGATATAACTTAAATAAAAGAATAATACCAACCACACAGTTATAGAAACAAGCTATGATATGTTGATGTGCTTGATGTATGTATGTTCTATGCTAGAGCATGAGAGGAGTCATAAGCCTAGTTACTAGGTGAGTAATGTAAGATAAGTCTATACATTAGATGAGGACATGTGTAGCTGTATACTGCCCTTAGAGGTAGGAAGGGGTTACAGTTAAACCCTAGAGAGCTAATGTAAGCTACCCAGAGAGATATGCTAGATTTTATGCCTCAGAGAGAGGTGATGTAAGCCCAAGTTGGGCAAGTTAGAGAAAAGAAAGGTTACCCATGTTCCCATCCAATGTTATAGAAAAGTGAGACCATAGTGAGTGGTCAAGAGTAAATGAATGATGTTTAGGTGCCTTAGTGCACCAGTGGCCCTAGATTTGGCATAGGAGGCCAACTCTATGTGCCTCAGCAAGGGTCAAAGTATGATCCTAAGAAATAGTAACATAGAGATGATAAGGTAATAACTGTGAGTGTGAGTATCAAAGAAAGAAAAGATAAGTCATGAGAGTTAAGCAAGAGGTCTCTAGAGTAAAGAGTCAGCCTAGAGTCCTCAGAGCACTCACTGAGACATTATGTCTCATTCCTTTAGTTTCCATGTTTTTACAGGTTAGCAGGTGGACACCTTGTGAGAGGAGCTCGGAGCATGGAGCTGCTTTCCAGGAGGAAGATGTTATTAGTATAGTTTTGTATAATTCCCAATGTGTGGGAATTTATTTTATGTTTTATATACCCATCTTATGTCTTGTACGGCACATAAGTGCCAAGAGCTTTGTACTAGACTTATTTTATGTAATATAAGTTTAAGTTTTAGTTTCCGCATAGTAAACTCTGATATTCTTATATGCTAATTTCTATTAATTTAGCAATATAAGGAGACAAAGGTAATATCCTCTAGGGTGTTACAGACTGGACGTAGCCCAGGTGGGGTAAAGCAGGATAAATTCCTCTATATACTTTATCCTTCTTACTACTTCTGATCTGTGTGTTTTTGTATCTTTATCTCGAGTAGCTTGATTTTTAATTGTTATATCTTTGATATAAAATCTTTCTAAGCTACTCAAACTATTTTAAAAAGTCCAAAAGCATAAATTTACTTATTGTTCTTAATTGATAAGACAAATTCTACCTACCCTGAATATGATATTTTAAGAGTAGCTTTTGAAGCAGTATATGAAAGTATTTCTGTATGATTATTATTGAAAATCTATTTTATACAAAATACTGTCAAAGGATATCGATTTCTCTCAATAAAGCTTCTTGAAGTTGTCCTTTGGACATATCCAAAACTTCAAAAGCTAAGTGTTCTTTTGCAGAAAAGCCATACTCAGTTAAGTGTCACTATTCAACCCCCGTTCTAGTGACCTTCTGATCCACTTCAATTCGCTCAGTCAGGGACGTCAAGCCGATTATGTGATTCCCTCATGCCCAAAAGTCTCACAGCTCAACACCTTATCTCCCCCCAAGATCGCATCCGACAAATATATTTGTAGGTACCTTCTATAGTCAAGCCAATCCTCTTATTTGAATACTCATCTTACTCGTCACTCCTCAATAGTGTGTGTATGTGTGTATGCAACTTCGTAATGAAACTAAATAACCATTCTTTAAAATTGAATTATTTTTGTGTTTACATTTAGTTAGTCCAATATGACGTGGCGTGATAGGACTTTACATTTTATGCTATCATAGTTGATCATGTCTTTTAGGAATAAACCTATAGAGAATATGTTCGTTGTATCTTTTGTTTATGCTTAGTGTTATTATTTCTGCAAGGAAACGATTATCGTATGGTAGACTATGTGCTAGTGTATATCTACTTTCCTTAATGAGTTATGATTAGTTTACAATGTTAGGAACTTATAGCTAGATGTACGCCCCATCTAAAATGGATATCTTGATGGTGACAACTCAAACTATGAGATATGGCTACCAAAGTGACTTAGCAAGTTATTGTCATAAAGCAATTAACTACTATAATAATTTCATAAATGCATTAAAAAGGATGGAAAAGGAAATTGAAAATCCCTTGTTTTGCTACAAGATTGTAGAGGTCATACCATTAAAGTGCATTTGTGACTCCCTTGCAACAAGCAATAGTTGTAGAGCAGTAAAATAAACTAAGAAGGAACGTACACCATCAACTTGCTAACTTATTGATGTATTAGCAAACTTGTTGGTTATTCATTAATATCAAACTATAAATGCATAAGTTGTGAAAACATGTTTAAAGCATGAATATGATCTTATGAATACAAAAAAAAAAAAGAATAAAAAAAGGACACAAGGATGTTTTCCTAGTCCACCTAAACAATCGTTGGGTTATATTTAATTCCTACGCTAGGTTATATTTTTCCTCTACTTTAACCCTAAAGTAGTATTTTTTTTAAGCAACTTTTGTAGGCTTTCTCAACAACAACAAAGATAGCCACACACTATGGTAAACACCCAAAAGTAGTATTGTTTCTATAGTAGTCTCTCTAAGTTCTTTCACAACCACAATACTCTCAAACCAAAACTAGCAACCTAGTCAGCTTGGGAGAAAATAAAACAAGGACAGGATAATGGATCTTTCTTTCTTTCTTTCATTTTTTTGTTATCTTCTAAAGGCTCCTCAATTTTCTAACTAAGGATAGTATCACAGGGTTAACCCAATGGTAAAGCAAATAAAGCTCAAGCTTTAAGCCCACTAATAAAAAATATTTGTTATTAGTTTTTCAAGCAAAAAAGGCCACACATATGTTGCCAAAAAGGCCCAACATACAACTCTCTTATTTAAAGTAGAAAAAGTCTTTCTCAAAATGATGTCCTGTAGAGTGGCTAACATTTATCTCATCTTTTATCTTTTAAGTAGTTTTCCTTTTATCTCTGCTTTTATATTTATCAGTTTGTTAGGATCCTTTTATCTTTCCTTTTTATTTAGATATTTATATTCATCAGTTTGTTAGGATCCTTTTATCTTTCCTTTTTATTTAGATATTTATCAGTTTGTTAGGATTCTGATAGGATTAGAATTTACCCTTCCTTTCCTTATATATTCGTATCAAAGACCTATGGAAGGTAGAGAATTTTAATGAAATATTGAGAACCTTTCTCAGTGCCCCTGTGTCAATCCCTCGGTATTCTTTGAATCAACGAGTTATTGATATTTAAAAATCATTCCATCACGTACGCTGCATCACAAAATTTGCTTTAGGTCTCACTTAGTGTTAGGTTGGCCCTAGATAGACATGAAGTTTTGGAGCTAGCTAGAACATGTTCCTAGAATGTGATACAATGTTAGACACATAATCTAATTATGGGTGTTATGGAAAACATAAAAATAGATGTAGAAGATGAAGAAAAACTGAACTCATATATGTTGTAGAACAATTCCCCCTACATCTTTGATGTTTATAAGCTTGTAGGGTGGAAGGAAGAGAAAATATATATTTAAAACATATCAACACATTGTATTCTCTCTTCTTTAAGGTTTTTTCATCTTACTTTTGTGCTTATATAGAACTATTTCATTTTTGAGTGTTGATATAAGAATTCTAATCTATGATTGGTAGCTTTCTGATGGGAAACTTCATTTCTTTAGATGTTCAAAATATGATGCCCTATAGATTTCTTATTGTAGAAAAGTTGTTCTCTAATCAAGGTTCAATAGATTTTTTATTCACCATAGGCAACTTTTTAATATTTTTTTATTGAATGACTAGCTTTTTTAGCAAAGTGAAGACATCTTTCTAACAAAGCTTTCTAATTGTTATAACTACTTTCTGAGGAGTTTATTTTCCTTTACATGAACTCTTTACTCAAAACATACTTTTTAGATTAAGAAAAAATAGTTGAGAAGAAGTGAATCTATTTAGAAAGCAAACTTAAATGTTTAGCATGAATTGTTGAATTTTTGGACTTAATTAAGATAGACAATTTGTTTCTTACATTTTGTTTTGTAAATTATTATTGAATTTGTTTTAGAGCACATTTTCATGGATTCAATTAGCCTCTGATATTTCTTCATTTTCTTTGTTGATGTGCCACATGCTTTCTAAGCCATTATTCCTTGCATTTTGAACATATATACAACTTTTCTTTTTCGAGTACTAGTTCTTTCATTTTGATTTATGTCTTGCATCATATAGATTGTAGTTTTTTTGCATGATGATGCTAAATCCTTGTGTCCATCAAGAAACCAATTCTTATCAAGATTCATCAATATCAACCAATCATAAAGCTTAAATTTTAGTTTAAAAGGTTTGTTGTCATTAAAACCTCATATTAGAAGGGATTTGAACCTTTTTATTTATATATAGAAAGGAGGGATTTGAACCTTACACCTATTCCTTTCAATTTACTTTTTTTTATCTCCATCTTTAAATTGAATCATTGGAGGAACAATACCTAAACCTACGACATGCAATAATCTTTTTGATTACTCATTCAAGACTAGCAATCTTTACTTGTGGATTCATAAGGAAGCTTAATTGGACAAAATCATAGTTTTTTTATTCGACAATTGATTAGCATAAACATCAACAACGGTGAATTAGATCAAATTTTCCTTAACAAATCAGAGTTTCGGCAAAAAAAAAAATCCTACCTAATGGAGAGATTGTTAGGGAGGTAACAAAACTTTATACTTTTTATTACTAAACAAAAAACAAATAAACCTAAAAAGATTGATTATTTTGTGAAAGAATTTTTGGACCTATAAAAGTGGGATTTGTTCTTGTGAAAATTACTTGAGTAATTAAAGATAAAAAGGATAACTCAAAATTTTGTAAACAATGAAGAGTAGAATTTATTGATTCTTGGATATTTCATTAGTTTTTTTTAAAGAAATTGTTAATAGCTAAAAGTAACCTAATATTACAATTTAAATTGTTCAATGAAAATATAAAATATAATTTACATATTAAAAATATTTATTTATTATAAATTTTAATTATGATATAATATATGAATTTAAAATTATTTATTTATTATAATTTTTTAATTATATCATTATGAACATTTATCTAGTACAATGCACAAGTTAAAATACTAATTTTATTATAAAATAAAGTAATTCTTTATTTACTATAAAAAAAATAGATTGTCTTGCAATTAATTTTTATCTATCATATATCTAAGTACAAAACTTATTTCTTAAAATTGATTATAACGACAATCGTTGAATTGTTGAAATAATCTTTTTTTGTTTAGCTAAAGACATGCTAAATCTACTAAAAAAATATGAATTTTTATTTATCTTAAAAACTATTCTATTTTTTACATGAATAATTTGAGAATATAAAATTTTATTAATACAATTGTTATTATACAATGGCAGATTGATTGGGTTAAACATTGTTTTAATTGTTAAACAAAGTCACCAAAATAGGTAAGAAATAGGAGGTAGAATCTAGGAATCACATTTCTTCCTCTATTTATACCTCTACTCAGCTTTGAGCATTTGGTCAGCTATTTAGGGGGTGTATTCAATTAGAATTTTCACAGACATTTTTTGCATAAAAAATTCCTGTAGATTTTAAAAGATTTTGTAGGAATATAATGACTTTTAAGATTTTTTTAAAAGACTTTTATGATTAGGATTTTGTAGTTTGGATTTTAATGGATTTATAAAATATGAATTCATAAGATTTGAAAGGACTTTATGGATTTACAAGATTTTAAAGGATTCCATTAATTTAAAAAAAATATTCAAAATTAACTGAGTCGATGGAAAAGATAACAAATAAATGATAAGATTTAGATAAAAATAAATAAAACCAATACAATTTTTTTCAATCTTTCTCTATCTCTTTCTCTTTTTTTAAAATTGACTACAATAGTCTCAATGCCAATAGAAAGGTCTTCTAATACTTTGGCTTGATTGTTGGTCCTGATGAGCTAGAACTCCCTCCATGCTTAGATCTATTCCTCTTATGACGACTTAATTTTTTAGCGGAACCTCCGGACCTAAAGGGGAATGGGATGGTGGACTTGATAAGGTGATGTAGGTAAGGTGATTTATAATGATTTGGCCATATAAACGCATCATTGTTAGAATCATATGAAGAACGTGTGTAGGATTAGAAGAAAGAGATGACCAATTGCTTTACCGCCATCAAGGAAGAGAGAAAAATATGTGTGATGATAGAAAAAGGAAAAAGTCTGGAATGGAAGAGTAGAAAAATCCCAAGAGTTTGGGCATGATTGTTTGATGTGTGTGGTATTTATACATATAACTGAAAAGTCACACAAAATCCATCAAAATCCAATTTATAAAACAATCCATCGAAATCTATAGGATTTTGAATACCAGATGACTTTTTTTAAGTTGTAAAAAATTTTGATTGAATACCACCGGATTTTGTTGTCATGAAAAAAAAATCTTGAAAGTCTTGATTGAATACCATAAGACTTTTTTATCTTTTTTTTAAAAATTCTTATTGAATACCACAAAACTTTTTTTATAAAAATAAAAAGTCTTTTAAAATATTTTCAAATCTTAATTGAATACACACCTTTAGAATTTGGTCATGATGTTTTTGTTCTAAATATATAGCCAAAAGGTTAATGAACAATGCTCTTACGTCCTATCGCAAGATAAGTGTATGCTTTGATTTTGATTATAACTGACTATAATAATAATCAATTATATATATATATATATATATATATAATTAACTTATTAAAATAATTTAATTTTTACAGCTATTTTAAACACACTTTAAATTGTAGATATTATGGTGCATGCTTGAATTTATGTTGAATTATTTAAAATTATGTTGAAATACTAGTTAATGTATTTTTAGATAAATATTCGCATGTTTTTAATTTTATGTTAAGAAATTGATGCATAAAAAAAATATGAATGCATCAAAAAAATGTTAAGAAATTGATTCTAAGCCTAAAATTAATTTTGAGTTGAAGTATTTTAAGTGACTTTTTCATTTGATAAAAAAAAATCTATATTGAGTTTTTTTTAATTTACTTTTAAAATAAAAATAAATAAATATAAATCAATTATATAAAATTAACTTTGTAAATAATCACCCAAACACAAAACCTGAGGTGATTGCTTCCTGCACCCCATGAATTACTTCTTGCACCCTATATCATTTTAAAAATTAAAACAAAATCCAATTCTCCAACATACCGGAGATTTGCTTCGACGTTTATCCTGGTGGTATTAATATTTCAAGTAAAACACCTTCACAACCACCACAGGTCCTGAAGTTAAACGTTGTGGGTTCAAATGGCTACAATGTTGTACAAACTTTTTAGAAATCAAGGGCATACAGGTTTAATTTGAAAAAAAAAAAATTTGCCCAATCATGTGAAGCAATTGCTTCTCAAATTCACCAGATGGTTACTACACTGTAGAAATTTGCTTCATCAAACATTTAATTCCTTCTTCGGTTATATATAAACATTGCGTGATGCAATTATCAAAATTGTCGATTATTGAAACACTAAAGCTGCCTTTGATAAGCTGAACCTCGGTATGGGTGCCAATGAAACCAACACCACTGGTCACCAGAATCATTTGGGATGAAGACACCATTTTGGAGACACCACCAGGATAAACTTCCGGATTAACAAATCCGTAAGGCAAATTATAAAGTAGATTTTCAAAAATGTAAATCAAGAACTTTTTTTATTTATATTCCGAATTAAGAACATATGTTTTCTAGATTACTCAATACGAAATATTAACGCATAACTTACGAATTAATGAATCTGTAACACATAAGTATTGGTGAAACTTTCTTGATTTGTAAATTTGGAATTAGTTTTTGTTAATTTCGGATTGAGTAATTGGAATTAACAGAAACTAATTCCAAATTTACGAATCCAGAAAGGTTCACCAATATTTATGTGTTATAAATTAGGTATTAAAAAAAATAACCAAATACCTAGAAAGAAAAAAACTTACCTCGGACACGTAGAGGAGAACGACCTCTAAACTTATAAAATGGAAAGGATAATGTTGGAATATTAGAAATTATGAAGGTGCAGAAAACAATTCATGGAGTGCAGGAAGCAATTAGCTAAACTTGACCATAAAGGATTGTAAAATTTAATGTAATTATTAGGCTCTTGCTATTTTCACTCCATTTTTTTTGCTAAGTACACTCCTCTTTCCCTTTTTAAAATTAAATTACTTAAATAACCTCTCCCTTACAAACCTTCTTCTCTCCCTCGCACACTCCCTTTTTTAGCGCAACAACACACTCCCTGTTTCATAGCAACAACACCCCCCTCTCTTTCACTCCCTTCACCCCCTCCAATCTCTTGCTCTGGTCTTCCTTTTCTCATTCCTTACACAATCTCTTGCTTTAGCATTAGGTACGCTCCAAACTTTAATGTAGTATGTTTATGCTCCCAACTACTTTCCTTTACTCCTTCCTGGCTCAATCTCAGTATGTTTATTTAAGTTGTTGCAACGGAATGTCTCTTAGAGTAGTCCAGATTGAATGACCAATATCAATTATATGTTTTCTCCACTTCAATTATTCACTATTGTACAATTTTCCCTTTATATGGTGTTTTTAATGGTCTTAATGTTGTACTTGAATTTTTCCAGATGTTATTCTTAACATTCCAAAAAGTACTTTCCAGAACACAAAACAGTATTTCGGAAAGTAATTTCTGGAATACAGCTTTATTTTTTAACATTCCAGAAGTACTTTCTGGAACACAAAACAGTATTCTGGAAAGTATAATATGGAACATAGTTTTATTTTTTAACATTTTGGAAAGTACTTTCCGGAACACAAAATAGTATTCTGGAAAGTACATTCCGGAATAATAATTATATATGATATGGGTATAAAAGGTATATATGATAATAAACATTAGAAGAAGAAAAACAAATGAGAGTGTAATTGGCAAAAGAGAGAACTGGATATAGAAAAGCCTAATTGTTAACTTCGATGTCCAGCCCAATTGTATGATCCAAAATGACAGTGGATTAGGCTTATAACCTATTTATTAGTAATAGGCCTAGGTTTTGTTCGTCAATTTTCTTTTTTGCGTGAGCATATGATAAATGTTGGTACCGATAGTGAGTTCTTTTTACAAATGATTGTCTCCAGACCATGAGCGCATACCAAGGAGGGTATTTCCCTCCCAACATGATTTATTTCATACCCAAAGTGACATCACCAGGATTCGAATCCTGGACCACTTGGTTAAGGAACACAAATGATTGTCTTTATTATAAGCATTGTGTACCACACATTATTTTGCTTGAATCTTCTAGGAGCAGTTCTGTAGTACTATACATGTTGTGTTGACTATTTCAGAAATTATATGGGTACTATGGTATTAATAAGGGTGTTGGAGTTGTTGGTAAATTTTTCTAAGTTTAGAAGATCGATAATGATTTTTGATAATTAATGTGTTTCATTAAGGAAGACTTAAAAATATCGAAAAGTATTTTCAATATGGAGAAAGGGTGTTTGGTAATAGTGACATGATGTTTTATAAAAAAATGATACTACTCAGGTGGAGATGTTAGGTATTTCGAGAAGATCGACTTTTCGACAAAAGTAGCTTAAAAAAACTAAACATCGAAATAGTTATGTTTTAAAACAATTTACATTTGATGGGTGATTTTTGTCACGTCGGACATACAGGAGGCACTAGTCCAAGTGATGTTTCGCGATCTTCATTTGCTATTGAACAGGAGGCACCACTCCGTTCATAGTCTCGCATTGCTTTTTTCAGAATAGGAGGCACCACTCCAGTTGTAGCCAACAGGAGGCGCTAGGCTGGTGACCATCCCCTACTTCTTGTACGTCCTACATCATGGCAACACGGGTGGTAATTGGTGGCATAAATTTTGCATCTTTAGAGACTTTTGTTTATGGAGTAAAATGTGCAATGAACTATTATTCATGTCAACGTATCCAATAGTACCTTTACGAGTCTTGAATCGGTGTAAAAAAGGTTGTAATTAGAGCCTGAAGAAGGGCGAAACTTACATATAGTACCTATGGTACTATTTTTACTGTTGCCCTATTATATCTTAAAACTTGTACTAATTTTCCACATCATCAAACTAACCCTTGACACCGTGATTCCCTTCTCCTTCGATCTGATCCCTTTCATCACAAAACCTCTGCATCCCCTCCGCCTGCAACTACTGCAACCTTGACGAGGCCCTCTTCCGCATACGCACTGGCGCCATCATGATCTGCATCAAGGGCGAGTCAAACACCAAAAACATCATCGAGGTCATTCGCCACGTCCGTGATAGCAACTTGGCACAGGTCATCCATTCTGTTGGCGGTGTCACCACCTTCGTCGACGCCTCCCTCATTATGCATAGTAGTTGCGACAATGTCTTCATTAACTATGACGTTTTCAACAGCGGTGACCTACTGTGAATTTGCAATTGAGAGGTTGCTGAATGATTCTTCTTGGATTCGTTGCTTCCCATGCTTTCCCACTGTTGAATCTGGATTAAGGGTTTCCAGGAGAGAATTTCCCAAAATGAAATTTGGGAAAAGTGGTATAGTTACTGGATTCAGGAATTTGGATGGGTAGAGGATGAATTGACGGTGTTAAAAGTTAGTTTGATGACATGGAAAAATAATACACGTGTTATAATATAACTGGACAACAGTAAAAATAGTACCTATGGTACTGTAGGTAAGTTTTGCCCCCTGAAGAATGAAAAAAAATTTACTTTTCTTCTAAAAAGTTTATCACGAGGGTGACTTGTGGCATAAATTTTGCATCTTTAGATACTTTTGTTTGCACAGTAAAATGTGTAGTGAATTATTATTCATGTCAATGTATCCAATGATACCCTTTTACAAGTCTTAAATCGGTGTAAAAAATGTTGCCATGTTGCAAGACGTACAAGAAGCAGGAGATGGTCACCAGCCTAGCGCCTCTTGTTGGCTACAACTGGAGTGGCACCTCCTATTATGAAAAAAGCAACGCGAGACTACAAACAGAGTGGCGACTCCTGTATGTCCGATGTGACAAAAATCACCCATCCAATGTAAATAGTTTTAAAACATAGTTATTTCGGTATTTAGTTTTTTTTATTAAACTACTTTCGTCGAAAAGTCAAGAAGATATGTCGAGAAGAAGACTTTTTGACAAAAATGGGTGAAAAAAAAAATTACCCCAATAGTGTAGTAGTAAAACAATTTACATGGCAAGAGTGATTTTTGCTATGTAGGATTCACAAGGCGCCACTCAGGAAGTAGTTTCGTGCACTGCATGTTGTCAGCACAGGTGGCGCCACCCTGAGTGTAGCCTACAGGAGGTGCCAGCTGAATTGTGGCCACCAATATAACAGGAGGTGCCACCCTATCCTTTGCCTTCTGTTAATAATTAATATTTAAATTGCTTCATGGGATGTGTGGTCAAGTGGTTGCATAGGAGGCGCCACATTGACCTTTGCCTTGTGTACAATGGTTGTTTTGTTTCAAAGCACTTTAATTAAAAAGATGAAAATGAATATATGCTGGTGCAAATGACTAGGAGGCAACAAACAAGCTGGCGCCTCTTGTAGGCTACACTCAGGGTGGCTCCTTATGAATCCTACGTGGCAAAAATCACACCTGCCATGTATTTTACTACCACACTATTTGGGTAATTGGTTTCCTTTTTCACCCATTTTTGTCAAAAAGTCTGAGAAGAATATTTTCAGAAGAGGAAGAAGGATTACCTAATACCCCCTCTGTCCCACAATGACTGATGTTTAAGATTATTTCACACAGATTAAGAAACCAAGTATTCCAAGAAAATAGTATTTATTAGGGGACAATTTTACTAAAATATCCTTAATCTCTTTCTTAATTTCAATAAATGCATTATTAAGTCTTTCAAGACAATATTATTTATTAGAGGACAAAATTGAAATAGATGTTTAAATATCTCATTGAAAAGTGAGAACATCAATCAATTTGGAACTTTTTTCAAAAGCGAAACTACAGTTATTTTGGGAGAGAGGGAGTATGTGAATGGAATGTTTTTCAATTTCAATATTGTCGATATATCAATAAAGATTAAGCAGTTTATTGAGGCAGTTAAAGGTATTTAACAGTGCAAGGACGAGATAGGTGTCAAAATCATATATATGCATAATTATTATAATTTGAGACACATGTATAAATCAAGTTACTTTTTTGTTATTTGTAGTTTCTATAAATAGGTAACAACTTATAATTATTTTATGGTTTTTGAACACTACATACTTCTTGTACACCATTACGTCGTATTCATGACACTCCAGTATTATGGAAACATGTTTTCCTTTACATTTTCAACAAACATTTTTCTTATATAATTCTTTCTTTATTCTGTTTATGATTCGTTTGATTTCATGATCACATTAGTAACAAGTAAAATCAAAATGAGTTATAAATTATTTCTGATCAAAACGAGTTAATGCAAGTACCAATGCTTGCTGATCAAAGTGAATTATTTCTGTTTATTTGAATTCGATAGTTAAAGAAAACAACAAATACTTTAATTAAGATTAAAGTAATCATTAAAATTAAATTTTGAAGTAAGCTTTCTTAAATTGAAAACATACCACACGTTGCTAGTTTGATTAAAGAACCATGTGAAGTTCTATTTTAAATATCTTATTTGTTGAAGTTATAATTTCGAACCTTTAACCAAAGTTCTCATGTTGTTTCTTTAAAAAATGAGAGAGCTTCTACAAATTAACTTATGCATAAGTTGATTTTAACTTAGAGAAGCTCATTTTTTTTTCTTCCTCAAAAGTTCTTCTGGATAAGCTTACCCAAACATGCCTTATATGTATAGTCATTTCTAAATAACAAGTCTGACCTAGAATTGGTATGGAAATTTGTTGTCCCCAATTCTTGTCGCACCAATAAGAGAATGCCACCTCAGTTAAATTGCCACATCACTTTAATTTAAGATTAAATAGAAATCAACAGAGTTTCTTTCACGTGGTTCCTTGCTTTCACATTTGTTAGTCTCTGGTTATTGTAATTGATGGGTGAACCATAGAAGTGAATCATTCACTCCTAATAGTCCCTATGATTAGAAAAATTTATCACTGCACTTGAGCAAATGAAATAAATCGCTACACAAATAAAATCGTTGGATCAAACCACACTTAAGCAAATCATAATCAATCAAACAAAAGCCTATAAATGTTGGAACTTAAACCAATCATTGATCCACTATCGCAATCTAGCCTCTAGAGTGTTTTGTTACGAAACAATTTAATTTTTTAATTTCAAATCTCTAGAATATTGTTAAAATTTAAAAAGATATTATCGTATTGCTAGGATTTGTTTAAATTTAAAGATATTATCTATAAATTAGGGATTTGCTTCCTCTTTTAGGATTAGGATGCTAGGTCTATAAACCTTAAGTGAGAGAGGGGGGTCATGTGAAGGGAGGGTTTACATGTTTGTCCAAAAAACTTGTTGTGGATGTAGGGATGAGGGCTCGAACCACATTAAACAAAGTTGTGTCTTGGATGTAGGGATGATGGCCTGAACCACGTTAAACAAATTTGAGGTCGTGGATGTAGGGATGAGGGCCTGAACCACGTTAACAAAATAAATTGGGTTGATGTAGGCATGAGGGGCCGAACCACATTAAATAAATTTATGATTGTTCTTATTTTATTTATGGTGTTGCATTTTTCTTTAGCTGCATGTTTTTTCTCATTGTGATTAATGAAGAGGTGTGTGTTTTCCACCACAAGTGGTATTAGAGCCGATTGATCATGCAGCCTGGTGACCACAGAAAAGAAGAGTATTAATGGCGGTAGCTAATGGCAATACAATTCGAGAAGTGGCACCATCGATACTCATGGAGCATATGAGGGAAACATACCAAATTTGTGCAGAGCGGAAGAGTTGTGACTAGCATCCAGAAGCTGAAGATGAAATTAGAAACATTTAATCGAGGGAGGGATTGTTGGGAAACAATTTAATTTGTTAATTTCAAATCTCTAGAATATTGTTTAGATTTAAAAAGATATTATCTTATCTTTACGATTTGTTTAAATTTAAAGATATTATTTATAAATTAAGGATTTGCTTCCTCTTTTAGGATTAGGATGTTAGGTCTATAAACAGAGGTTCTTGATATGTGAAAAACCACCCAGTCTGAAGAGGGATTCACCACCCTAGGTGAGAGAGGGGGGTCATGTGAAAGGAGGGTTTAAAAGTTCATCTAGAAAACTTGTTGTGGATGTAGGGATGAGGACCCAAATCATATTAAACAAAGTTGTGTCGTGGATGAAGGAATGGGGGCCCAAACCACGTTAAACAAATTCGAGGTTGTGGATGTAGGGACGATGGCCTGAACCACATTAACAAAATAAACTGTGAGGATGTAGGCATGAGGGGCCGAACCACGTTAAATAATTTTGTGATTGTTCTTATTTTATTTATGGTGTTTCATTTTTCTTTAGTGGTATGTTTTTTCTCATTGTGATTAATGAAGAGGTGTGCATTTTCCCCAACAAGTGGTATCAGAGCTGATTGATCATGTGGTCTGGTGACCAGAGAAGAGAAGATTATTAATGGCGGTAGCTAATGGCAATACAATTCGAGAAGTGGAACCATCGATACTCATGGAGCATATGAGGAAAACATACCAAATTTGTATGGAGTGGAAGAGTTTTGACTAGCATCCAGAAGCTAAAGTTCACAACTATAAATCAAATCCCTTAGATTTAAATAATCTATTTTGATTCAACCAATATATTCGAAATGCATTTTAAGGTAAATATGTCTTCAAGTTTAGTGTCCTATACAACACCAAATTAAAGAAAATATAAATTAATGATGTATTTTTTGTCTTTAACCGTTAATTTTAGTATTGTGTATTGAACTGTAAAATTAATGAATTTAGTCATATATTTTTATAAGCAAAAAATGATTATGGAAATTAAAAAGGATGAGAATAAATAATAGAATGAAACCTTTGTTCTTCATCAGGTTATAGGATCTAGTTTCCTCTGTATTGCAAAGTACTCAACCCAAGAGGCTAAGCTCTGACGCCAATTGAAATAAATGGAGCACACTAGAAAGGGGTTGAATAGTTGTTAGTGTAAACTTTAAAATTTTTTCGCAAATATGGAGATTTCCTCAAAACAGATTTCACAAGGGATTTGTTAAACAAAGATCTTAAAGGATAGTCCAATGTTGAAAAACACATTTTCATAGAAACTAAGTTTTAGCAGATATTGTTTAATAGATAAAGTAGTTTTCTCAAAAGGTTTTAAGCCAAGAACTAGCGTGTCCAAGGTGTGTAGAATGAACACAAGAGGAAACAAGTTAAGGCTTTAAGAGAGAGTATAAACACTTGATTTTATACTGGTTCACTCAAACTTTTGAAGGGTTCCACTAATCAAAAGTGATTACAAAAATAAGTATTCTACCCTGCCACTTTTGGCTACAACAAGTATTCTCTAGGCCACTTCTAGCACACCTTTAATCTCCCTATGAGATTAAAAACACCCAAGTATTCTTTGATCATTAAGCCACTCCTGGCTTTCCAAACAACATTTTGAATGGAAATACAATTCAGAATCAACTTTCACAGAGAGGATATACAATGAAGAACATAATACAAAACTTTGAAAAACAAAGGAATAACTCTCTAAGCACAACTATTGATCATCCAGAGATTTCAACAGAGTTTTAACACTTGGAAATTTCAGAATTCTTCGTAGTTGATTTATGTGCTTAATGCTCCTTTTATAGGCTTCAGCAAAGATCCGTTGTGAATTCTAGAGCCTTCGAAAAAAGTGTCTGTTGTCTCACATATCTGTAGCTTGCTACGTGGCAGCTTGGGGTGGAGAAAGAAAGGGGACAAAGGTACTATCCTTTCCATGACATGTTTCACTACCTGTACCACTACAAATTTCGCAAGGAATATTCGTTATTTGCTTAGCTATTTTTGTACACACTAGAATTCAAATGATTAACATTCAAATCATACAAGGGAAACAAAGAATATTCAGAGCTTCTAGAATATGTATTAGCCTCGTGATGTGTATATGTGAATGGACATGCATATGGACGTTAACTAACTTGGATAGAAATATTTATGTAAGTTATTTAGCTCCTTTTGGATGCTCAAATAGACTTAGTATATTGCATACTGGTTTCACGATACTTTGGACGATTGTTTGTTTACAGCACGTTAGACGTTGGATGGTCTATTTTAAAACAAGTTCCATGTATATGGGATGCTTAGAGATGTGTTCTATATAAAGCTTAAGTACTGAAATTACAATACCATAGGTACGTTGGATGGTGTGTTTCCTGTAATACTTGTAACATCCTCATTTTTACTATTTGTATGCATTTATATATGTACATTATGAACAATTATGCAATGTATTTCATAGAACTTTATGAACATAATTTCTTAATGAAATTAATACAGTTCTACTCAGAAGAATTTTCTAAATTTGCAAATGTCTTTGTTTTTGCTGAAATTGATAGTTGACTGGACTGCTATGTCAGACAGCTGTCCAGGATAAAATTTCAAGTATAGAATTTTGAACTCATTTATAACTTAAAAGAAAGGTAATAGAATATAGATTAAAAATATATACAGATAAAGAATTAAAATGCTTATTCAGAATTGTTAGGATTTTCTGAAAGTTAGAACTTTGAGGAATTATTACGGTAAAATTCTAAGACAGAAAATTTAGAGAAAATTCATAGGATATCTATAGAATTATCTAATAATTGTAATATACTTAAAATAATTATTAAAAATGTTTAACCAAGAAAAATTTAATTTAGAACCTTAACCAATCAAAAAGTGACAACTTAGGCTTTTCTAAGATCACTAAATTAAGCTAATTAGGCTTGGATTAAGAGATAAGTAAGACACTACCCCAAGGTTTTTGATAGTGAGGAATCCATTGGTGATGTTATTTTCTTCAAATTCTAATCACATTGTAAAATAATTAGCAGCCCTAATTACCTTCTAGAATTTTCTACAAAGTGCTTGAAATGTTGACTTTTGGGGTAGGCAAGTGACTTGGAACTCCTTGGCTGTCCAAGTGGGCTGGAAAGGCTTGGCAAGTGGACTTCCCTTGGTCCAATTGAGCTGCTGGACGTGCAGGCAGCAGCTGGACTTGAAGGCAAAGTCCAATTTGGTTAATAAAATTTTTTAGAAGCATTTAACTTAAGTAAAAGGAGAAAAAAATCACAAAAAAACTCAAAAACAGAACCATGAGTCTCCAAACCCAGCAGCTGCAGTTTTCATTTCAATTTCATCTTAACTTCATCATCTCATCTCAAATTAAGAAACCAAACCATCCAAACTTCCTAAACCCTAAGTTAATCGGCAAAAAGGAAAAGAAATTGGAGGAAATCTCAAAAATTACTACAAGACCAAGGAGTGAGGGAGAAAGGAATTCAAGGCTTTTTCTTCAATTAAAGAGTCTAAGGTAAGGATCTAGGCATTTAATTTCAATTAGAACCCTTGGAATTAGAAGAAAACATGTTGTAGGGTTAGATTAAAATTTTGACCTAGAATCATGAAAACTTGAAATTAATTTAGGGGTTTTGTGTTTTTGATGCTTGTGATTGTAATTCATGGATTGGAATGATGTTTGATTGAATTTTTGATGTGTTGTGATGGTTGAAATTTGGTTTGTTGAATTTTGATTGAATTTGTGATTTGGTTGATTTTTGGTTGGAATTGGAAGTTGTTGCTTTGGAAAACATGTTGAGAATGGTAGTGAGACCATTCGGCCAGCCCTAAATGCAAGGGATATTATGTGGAAATTTTTGTAAAACCAAGGGCAAAATGGTCATTTTACATGTAGGGACACATTGGGTATTTTGGAAAAAGATTGAGGGCATTTTCGGAAATTATTAAAATACTAATGTTATAAGGTAAATTGCTTAATTTTTGTATTCTTGTATGTTAATGTGTACAAATTATTTATTTAATTGTGATCATGAACATAATTCATTGCATGAGTCTTTTTGGGGAATTTATAAAGATTCAAGTGAAAAATAATTTATGTTGGCTAACCGGGATTGCGGTAGCCATGAAAAGAAAGAAAGAAAAGGAAAGAAAGAAAAGAAATGAAAAGAAAGAAAAGAAAAGGAAAGAAAGAAAAGAAAAGAAAAGAAAAGCAAAGAAAGAAAAGAAAAGAAAAGAAAAGAAAAGAAAGAAAAGAAAAGAAAAGAAAAGAAAGAATTATGTTGACTAGCCAGGATTGCGGTAGTCATGTGAAATGAAAATGATTGAGAAATGAATTGTTGACTAACCGAGACTACGGTAGTCATGTGGAAATGGAAATGATTGAGAAATGAATATTTGGGTGAGCAGAATAAGTTAGGCAGGGTTGTATGGTCTGTGATTATATAACCTGTGGGGTGAGGGATATTGGCAATTCCACATGTGACAGTAATCCGGAACGGGATTGCTGTCGTGGTGGCCTTCCTGGATATCCTAATCTCCTAATTCTGTTTAGTTTATTCGTGTTTAGTAGGGGCTGATAGCTGAATTGCAGTGCGTAATGGTAGGCCAGTTACTTACTAAATACTCAAAGGGGAAGTCTCCATGGAGCAGGGTCAAAATGAATTTGAGTCAAAAACTACATTGCATAAATCATATTGCATTTAATTATGTGTGTAACTAATTAATTTGTTATGATATGTATTTGCTTGAAATTGTTTTAATTCTATGAGAAATTAAATGCCTGATCCGGTAATGCTGTCCCCAGATTCTAGGGGAGTGTGATTGCAGGTATTTGGAAGATTAATTAGAAGTTACAGATGCAGACATGGTCCAGAGCTATAGGATGGGGACTATTTTGGGTAGACAATAATGTTGTAGTAGTTAGAATTATTTTGTAGCAGTGTTTATATAAATTTTAATGATGTAAATTACAGAACATATTTTGGATTGTAATAGAACGTATCAGAACTTTGAAATAAATATATAAAATAAATTAAATAGTTAAATTATGTTTTATAAGAAAGGGGGGTTACATTAGTGGTATCAGAGCTCTGGTTATGCATCTCTAGGACTTGCGAGTAGTGGGTCTATTAGGTGTTTTGCTGTGTTACCCTGATTAGAATTGTTTGTTTGTTCAGAATATTATGGGAAAAAGGGTAGTAACTAGATCTGAAAATTTAAGACATGTAGAAATGAGAAGAGGAATGCTAGTTATAAATCCTAGAGTTGAAACCAATAGTATAGCTAGGATGGTAGAAAGGAAGAAAGAAAATCTTGATAAAGTTGTGAGGGTGCACACTCAGGACTAAGTCGAGATGACTTTCTCTCCTAATGCTTAAAATTTTATTATTATTAGTATTGTTCAAGTTGGGTTATTTTCCATGTTACTTATATTGTGAATTTAAGACTTATAATCTTGAGTTAGTTGAGAAAGGAGATCTAAAGACCTGAGTTCATAGATCAAGGTTGAGAATAGAGGTCCAAATATTTGAGTTTATAGGATAATAGTTGAGTTTGACAAAAGAAAGAAAACAAAGTTTTGAAGGTACCTTGATGTTTGGAATATGATGAGATGTTGAAAGTATGGTTATTGCCATATTGTTCTAATGGATGTTTTCATGTGTTTTGAAGGCTGAAACAGTGTATCGTAGTATAAATTTGTCACAGGATTGATATCTTAACTATTAGGACTTGAAATTTTGTGTTTTAGACATGAGTTAGAACCAAAATAGTGCATTTTTCTGGTGCAGTAAAATAGCCTGCGGGTTTAACATTGTTTAATTACATTACCATGGTGTAAGTGGTGATTAAGAGAGTAGAATAGGACCCAAATGCTAAGTTAGTAGCAGTTGTCCTAAGAATTTTTAAAGTTGAAAGAGTAAGTAATTGGAAGGCCTAAGGGTGTGTGTATTGATGTTGGAAATTAAGCCTAAGTAACAATTAAATTGGTAGTAGTGAATTGGAGTAATTTGAGGTACTTTGAAAGTCATTCTAATGGTGACTTGTTGGAATTATGGTTCTAAAGTACAACTATAAGTTGAGGATGCTAATTATGTTTAAAATACCCTATACCTTGCTTGTTTCTGTGCCTACATCTAAACCAATCCTAACCTCTCAAATATGTTTGAATTGTATAATAACCATCAGAGATAGACCATTTGTTGTGAATTTGATTTGTTTGCCTATGACTAACCTTGATGTGATATTAGGAATGGATGGGTTAGCAGCCAACCATATTCTAATAGACTGTGCCTCTAAATCTGTGATTTTCCCTGAACTTGATGTTTCTAGACTTAAACCTGTCCAACCTAAAGAAATATCATTTAAAAGTGAAATTCAAAAATACATGTTATCATCTCTTGGAACTAAGGAAGATAAAATTAAAATAGACTCTGTGCTAGATGTAAATGAATATCCTGAAATTTTTCCTGAGGATGTTTCTAGTTTGCCTCCTGAAAGAGAAATAGAATTTAGTATAGATTTGATGCCTGGTACTAGACCAATTTCTATGCAACCATATAGAATGTCATTATTGAAATTAATTGAGTTAAAGAAACAATTGGAAGAATTATTAGAAAAACAGTTTGTAAGGCCTAGTGTGTCCATATGGTGAGCTCAGTATTATTAGTTAAAAAGAAAGATGGAGGATCTAGGTTATGTGTAGATTATAGAAAATTAAATAAAGTAACTATAAAGAATAAATATCCTTTACCTAGAATAGATGATTTAATGGACCAACTTAGAGGAGCAACAATTTTCTCTAAAATAGATTTAAGGTCTGGGTACCAACAAATTACAGTAAAAAGGAGGATATACCCAAGACTGCTTTTAGGACTAGATATGGACATTATGAATATTAAGTGATGCCATTTGGAGTGACTAATGCCCCAGCAGTGTTGGATTATATGAATAGGGTGTTTGGACCATACTTAGATCATTTTGTAGTAGTATTTATAGATGATATATTAATATATTCTAAAAATAAAGAGGAACATGAAAATCATCTTAGAATAACATTGCAAACTTTGAAAGATAGAAAATTATATGCTAAATTGTCTAAGTGTGAATTTTGGTTGGAGGAAGTGAAAATTTTAGGACATTTAATTTCTAAAGATGGACTAAGTGTAGATTTTTCTAAGGTAGAAGTAGTTTTAGAATGGGAAAGGCTTAAGACAGTAACTAAGATTAGTAGTTCTTAGGATTTGATGGATATTATAGAAGATTGATTGAAGGATTTTCTAAGATAGCTAGACCCTTAATAGAATTTTATTTGGAGTGAGAGTTGTGAGAAAATTTTCCAAGAATTGAGACATAAATTAACTACCTCACTAGTTTTAGTTTTACCCGACCCAAATGAATCCTATGAGGTATACTGTGATGTTTCATCTCTAGGGTTAAGATGTGTGTTGATATAAAATAAGAAAGTGGTAGCTTATGCATCTAGGCGGTTGAAATCACATGAGAGAAATTATCCTACTCATGATTTGGAGTTAGCAGCTATAGTTTTTGCTTTGAAGATTTGGAGACTTTATTTATATGGATCAATATTTGATGTATATAGTGATCATAAGAGTTTAAAATATTTGTTTAAAAAAAAAAATTTGGAAAGGAGACAAAGAAGATGGATGGAGTTTATTAAAGATTATGATTTTCAATTAAGGTATCATCCAAGAGAGGCTAATGTAGTAGAAGATGCTTTAAGTAGGAAAATTGTGCATATGTCAACTATGAGGATTAAAGAATTAGAATTAATAGAATAATTTAGAGATTTAAATCTATGTACAGTTAGGAAAAAGGATAAAATTCCATTTGGTATGATTACCATCACTAATGAATTTTTGGAAGAAATTAGGAAGAAACAAGATGTAGATGAATGTATTCCAGAAAAGAAAGGATTAATGGGATCAGGTAAGGAAAAAGAATTTAATTTAGGAATGGATATAATTATTAGGTTTAAAATAGAATTTGTGTACCTAATGATCAAGAATTTAAGGAATTAATTTTGGAGGAAGGGCACAAAAGTAAACTTAGTATTCATCCTAGAACAACAAAAATATATAAAGATTTAAAGGGAATGTTTTGGTGGTCTAGGATGAAGAGAGATGTAGCAGAATATGTGGCTAGATGTTTAACATGTTAGAAAACAAAGATTGAATATCAGAAACCCTTTGATCTGTTACATCCTTTAGAGATACCTATATGGAAACGGAATAGTATATCAATGGATTTTGTGGTAGGATTACCTAGAACACATAGGAATTTTGATACCATTTGAGTAATTGTAGATAGATTAACTAAATTAGTACATTTTGCTTTCAATAAATATTAGGTATTCTTTAGAAAAATTAGCTTAATTGTACTTAAAGGAAATAATTAGATTATCTGGAGTATCTACTAGTATAGAGTCTAATAAAGACCCTAGCTTTGTTTTTAAATTTTTGGAAAGATTTTCAGAAAGCTTTAAGAAGTAAAATTTTATCTTAGTTTAGTATAATACCCTAAGATTGATGGTCAAACAGAAAGGACTATTCGGACATTAGAAGATCTCTTAAGAGCCTGTACATTAGAAGAGAAAGGAAAACCTAACATTTGAAACAAAGCCTGTTAAGATTGAGGACAGAAGGATTAAGTACCTGAGAGGTAAAGAAATTTCTCTAGTTAAGGTTATTTGGGATGATATCAGAGGTGATGCTACATGGGAGTTAGAGGAGAAAATGAAAGAAACATATCCTCATTTGTTTGTATAGTTATTTTGTTGTATAGTTGTATGGTTATATATTTGTATTAGAAATTTCGAGGACGAAATTTTATTAGTAGGGGAGAATTGTAACATCCTCATTTTTACTATTTGTATGCATTTATATATGTACATTATGAACAATTATGCAATGTATTTCATAGAACTTTATGAACATAATTTCTTAATGAAATTAATACAGTTCTACTCAGAAGAATTTTCTAAATTTGCAAATGTCTTTGTTTTTGCTGAAATTGATAGTTGACTGGACTGCTATGTCAGACAGCTGTCCAGGATAAAATTTCAAGTATAGAATTTTGAACTCATTTATAACTTAAAAGAAAGGTAATAGAATATAGATTAAAAATATATACAGATAAAGAATTAAAATGCTTATTCAGAATTGTTAGGATTTTCTGAAAGTTAGAACTTTGAGGAATTATTACGGTAAAATTCTAAGACAGAAAATTTAGAGAAAATTCATAGGATATCTATAGAATTATCTAATAATTGTAATATACTTAAAATAATTATTAAAAATGTTTAACCAAGAAAAATTTAATTTAGAACCTTAACCAATCAAAAAGTGACAACTTAGGCTTTTCTAAGATCACTAAATTAAGCTAATTAGGCTTGGATTAAGAGATAAGTAAGACACTACCCCAAGGTTTTTGATAGTGAGGAATCCATTGGTGATGTTATTTTCTTCAAATTCTAATCACATTGTAAAATAATTAGCAGCCCTAATTACCTTCTAGAATTTTCTACAAAGTGCTTGAAATGTTGACTTTTGGGGTAGGCAAGTGACTTGGAACTCCTTGGCTGTCCAAGTGGGCTGGAAAGGCTTGGCAAGTGGACTTCCCTTGGTCCAATTGAGCTGCTGGACGTGCAGGCAGCAGCTGGACTTGAAGGCAAAGTCCAATTTGGTTAATAAAATTTTTTAGAAGCATTTAACTTAAGTAAAAGGAGAAAAAAATCACAAAAAAACTCAAAAACAGAACCATGAGTCTCCAAACCCAGCAGCTGCAGTTTTCATTTCAATTTCATCTTAACTTCATCATCTCATCTCAAATTAAGAAACCAAACCATCCAAACTTCCTAAACCCTAAGTTAATCGGCAAAAAGGAAAAGAAATTGGAGGAAATCTCAAAAATTACTACAAGACCAAGGAGTGAGGGAGAAAGGAATTCAAGGCTTTTTCTTCAATTAAAGAGTCTAAGGTAAGGATCTAGGCATTTAATTTCAATTAGAACCCTTGGAATTAGAAGAAAACATGTTGTAGGGTTAGATTAAAATTTTGACCTAGAATCATGAAAACTTGAAATTAATTTAGGGGTTTTGTGTTTTTGATGCTTGTGATTGTAATTCATGGATTGGAATGATGTTTGATTGAATTTTTGATGTGTTGTGATGGTTGAAATTTGGTTTGTTGAATTTTGATTGAATTTGTGATTTGGTTGATTTTTGGTTGGAATTGGAAGTTGTTGCTTTGGAAAACATGTTGAGAATGGTAGTGAGACCATTCGGCCAGCCCTAAATGCAAGGGATATTATGTGGAAATTTTTGTAAAACCAAGGGCAAAATGGTCATTTTACATGTAGGGACACATTGGGTATTTTGGAAAAAGATTGAGGGCATTTTCGGAAATTATTAAAATACTAATGTTATAAGGTAAATTGCTTAATTTTTGTATTCTTGTATGTTAATGTGTACAAATTATTTATTTAATTGTGATCATGAACATAATTCATTGCATGAGTCTTTTTGGGGAATTTATAAAGATTCAAGTGAAAAATAATTTATGTTGGCTAACCGGGATTGCGGTAGCCATGAAAAGAAAGAAAGAAAAGGAAAGAAAGAAAAGAAATGAAAAGAAAGAAAAGAAAAGGAAAGAAAGAAAAGAAAAGAAAAGAAAAGCAAAGAAAGAAAAGAAAAGAAAAGAAAAGAAAAGAAAGAAAAGAAAAGAAAAGAAAAGAAAGAATTATGTTGACTAGCCAGGATTGCGGTAGTCATGTGAAATGAAAATGATTGAGAAATGAATTGTTGACTAACCGAGACTACGGTAGTCATGTGGAAATGGAAATGATTGAGAAATGAATATTTGGGTGAGCAGAATAAGTTAGGCAGGGTTGTATGGTCTGTGATTATATAACCTGTGGGGTGAGGGATATTGGCAATTCCACATGTGACAGTAATCCGGAACGGGATTGCTGTCGTGGTGGCCTTCCTGGATATCCTAATCTCCTAATTCTGTTTAGTTTATTCGTGTTTAGTAGGGGCTGATAGCTGAATTGCAGTGCGTAATGGTAGGCCAGTTACTTACTAAATACTCAAAGGGGAAGTCTCCATGGAGCAGGGTCAAAATGAATTTGAGTCAAAAACTACATTGCATAAATCATATTGCATTTAATTATGTGTGTAACTAATTAATTTGTTATGATATGTATTTGCTTGAAATTGTTTTAATTCTATGAGAAATTAAATGCCTGATCCGGTAATGCTGTCCCCAGATTCTAGGGGAGTGTGATTGCAGGTATTTGGAAGATTAATTAGAAGTTACAGATGCAGACATGGTCCAGAGCTATAGGATGGGGACTATTTTGGGTAGACAATAATGTTGTAGTAGTTAGAATTATTTTGTAGCAGTGTTTATATAAATTTTAATGATGTAAATTACAGAACATATTTTGGATTGTAATAGAACGTATCAGAACTTTGAAATAAATATATAAAATAAATTAAATAGTTAAATTATGTTTTATAAGAAAGGGGGGTTACAATACTCAAGTAAACTCATTAGCTTATACAAAATTTAATATCATTTGTTATAATCAAAATCATAGATTTTGAGGGGTTAGACATCGTCCAATGTCTTCGGTTCTAATAATGAAGGCCTCTTTACAATCTTTATGAGGACAACCATATCCTTTAGTTTTTTATCAAATAAAAGTGGCACAACATTATTGAATGGATCTTGTGAAACATAGTTTAATATTAATCTTAAAAAATAATCTTTCTGTAAACAATATTACGTAGATAATATAATAGATAACATTAAAATAATACCTCACACTCATCATAAAGTTTAGCACAAGATTTTCCAAGTAGATGTTGAACATCAACATTAGGGCTACTCAAAGGAAATTATTCTACTCCATCATTAATTAGGAACTCAATAGTGTATCTATTTATGGTAAAAAAAATTGAAAACAATCAAACCATATGATAATACTAATATACAACATTTATTCAAAGTTTGACAACTATAAATATAATACAAATCATACCAAACATTATAGTATATACCATATAACATACCTAAGAGTAAGTATACCACGAGGTTTACAACAACTAACACAATAAAATACTTCAAACTTGGTCATAATTGGTGTCATGTGTAACATCCTTATTTTATTTTACTGTTTGTAAATACTTTTCCATAGATATATGAGAAATTATGTACTGTATTTCATAGAAACTTTCTGTACATATTTTCATAATAAAATTTATACAATTCTATTCAAAAAAAAATTTCTGAATCTTTTGATATTTTTGTTTTTGTTTGAATTCTTGTTGACTGGACTGTTTTGTCAGACAACTGTCCAGGATAAATTTTTCCAGTGTAGCATTTTGGAGTAAACTGTAACCTAATAAAAAGATAATTGAATGTAGATTAAGAAAATATACAGTTGAGAAATTAAAATGCTAATTTCATAGTTTTTAGAATTTTCTGAAAGTTAGAACTCTGAGAAATTATTACGATAAAATTTTAAGGTAGAAAATTAAGATAAAATTTGTATGACATCTACGGAATTTCCTATTAATTGTAGTATGTCTAGAATAATTATTAACATTATTTAACTAAGAAAAATAAAAATGAAAGTATTAGCCAATCAAAACTTGACAACTCAATATTTCTAATGTAATTAAATTAAGCTAATTAGACTTTGATTAAGAGATAATTAAGACACTACCCCAAGGTTTTTGATAGTGAGGAATTTAATTATGGTGCTAGTTTCTTAAAATTCTAATTAGTTTGTAAGATAATTAAGAAGCCCTAAAACCTTCTAGAATTATCTATAATTATCTACACTTTTGACTTTTGACCACACAATTGGAAACTCCTTTAAGGAAGCAATTTTAGCCGTCCAAGTGGGCTGGAATTTCAGCCAAATTGACTGCCTTTGGACCCAGGGCAGCAGCTGCACGTATAAAAAAAATTTTGGGTGGAGAAAATTTATTTAAAAACATAAGAAACAAAAGCAAAAGAGAAACTTAAAAAGCTAGCTCTCAAAATAACCCAAAACCGTGAGCTTTGGGCAGTTGCTACCTCCTCCATTAAACTTCATCCTTGCTTCCAAAAGTAAGAGAGAAACCAATCCAAACCTCAAAAATCTTAGAAGATGTTCGGCCAAAGAGAAGAGATTTGAAAGAAAAACTCAAAAATTTCAAAAGACAAGAGAGAAAGGGAGAAAAAGGGATTCAAGGGTTCTTCATCAAATTAAGGATCTAAGGTAAGGATCTTGGCATTTAATTTCAAATTTAGATAACTTGGAAGTAGGAGAAACATGTATTGAGGTTTAAATTCAAGAATTGATCAATAGCCATGAAATTGATTTAGGATTTATATAAATTTGATGTTAGAAGTGTGAAATTGGTGTTTGATGTAATGTTTGGTTGATTTTATGTTGTGTTATGATTGATTGAACTTTGGTTGAATTGTTTTTTTATTGTAATTACATGGTTGATTTTGGAAATTGGTTGGAAAAATTTTTGGAAGCCATTCACGGCCATGAAGAGATTTAAGGGGAACTATGTGAAAATTTATTCAAAAACCAAGGGCAAAATAGTCATTTCACATGTAGGGACATATTGGGAATTTTATAAAAAGTATAAGGGCAATTTTGTAAATTATAAAAATATTAAGGGGTAAAATGGTAATTTATAGGTTCTAGAAAGTTTAAGGGTAAAATGGGAATTTTATAAAAATTAAGGGCAATTTTGGAAATAATAGAAAAGTATAAGGGTAAAATGGTAAATTCATATGCTCTAGAAAGTTTAAGGATAATTTTGGAATTTTGAGAAAAGATCAAGGGCAAAATGGGAAATAATAGGAAATAATAAAGGTAATTTGGTAATTTTACAATTGAGAGTAAAATTGGAAATTTAGAAAAAGAGCAAGGGTAGTTTAGTAACTTTTTATAGTAGTGACCTAATTGATATTTTAGTAATTTACCAATGTTATGATGATAATTGTTAAATTTTATATTTCTTTATGTGATTGTTTAATGTTAATTATTTACTTATGATCATTTTCATATTGCATAAGCATGAGTCTTTTTGGGGGAAACACAAAGATTTCAAATGAGAAATGATTTTGATATTTAAAATAAGAAATGATTGATGTTGGCTAACCGGGATTGCGGTAGCCATGAACTTTTAAAATAGAAATATTGTTGACACCGGGTCTGCGGTAGTCATGTGAAATGATAAATGTTGACACCGGAACTGCGGTAGTCATGAATTTTAAAAAGATATTGTTGACACGGGGACAACGGTAGTCATGAGTAATAAAATTGGGTGAGCAGAGTAAGTTAGACAGGACTGTATAGTCTGTGATTATATAGTCTATGGGGGTGAAGGATATTGGCAATCCCACAAGTGGTCGGAATCTGGACTGAGATGCGGTCGTGGTGGCCTTCCTAGGTATCCTGATCTCCTAATTATGTTTAGCTTATTCGCGTTTAGTAGGGGCTAATAGCTGAATTGCAGTGCGTAATGGTAAGCCAGTTACTTGCTAAACACTCAAAGGGGAAGTCTCCATGGAGCAGGGTCAAAATGATTTTGAGTCAAAAACTGCATTTGCATAAATCATATTGCATTTATTTTAATTATGTGATATATATGAATTTTATCTGATTGATATAGTTTTTCTTTGTATGAGAAATTAAATGCCTGATCCGGTAAATTTTGTCCCTAGATTTTAGGTAAGTTTAAATTGCAGGTGACTGGAGATTAGTTAGAAGAAAATGATGCAGATATTACCAGAGCTGTAGGATGGAAATTTTGGGTGGATAATAGTTCTAGACAGTACTTAAAGAAGGATCATTTTGTAATAGTAATTATGTATATTTCCTTCCTAAATGTAAAATTTGGATATATTTTGGATATTAATTGAATGTGTTAATACTTTTATATATAATATAAATTATATACTTAAATTAAATTTAATTAGAAGGGGGGTTACATCATGTAGTCACAAGCCAAATACCACCCATGTCCAGTGAAGTCAACTTTAGAAAATTTCCCCAAAACAACATATGTCTCAGCCTAAAAAGATAAAGAATATATTTTTAAAATCTTACATATGAATTCCTAATTAACACCAGTTTTATAAATAATACTAATAAAAATCATACCTCTAGTTTATAATTAAGTTCACTGACTTTCTTCCTATGCATACCTAATTATGATCATCCTAGCAAGGCATACAATAATAAAAGAAGGAAGCTAAAAACATCAAGTAAACATTTATTCATTCTCCTCTGCCCCTTCCCCAATATAATTATCATTCTCATTGTTTGATAATGACGCTTATTCTTCAACTTCTTCTCCTTACGAGTCCTCAAAATCAATGCCTTTTAACTCCTTTTTAGATTATTCCAAGTTTTATTATCTTCAACTTCAATCATTTGCTCTTTTTCTCTAAAGTAAGAAAATGCTCTTATTTGACCTTTCTTTTTGTCTTAGGTTCAACATCTACAACACTAAGGGGTTCCTTTCTTTTTTTAGTCTTCTACCTAGTATATGTTATTGGTTGTCTAATCTTGAAGCCTAAAAAACAACATACCAATTAAGGAGATCATCATTTTCATCCTTAAACACCCTTCCATTCCCAACATCGTCATCACCATCCATTTACTCCACAAGCCAGTCATTGCATTCATCAATGTCATTGGGTGAAATTGGATCAATTTCATCTCTATAATTATATCTTTTAATCAATGTTTGATTATATTTGACATACACCAAGTTGTGTAGTCTTTTATGCTCAAGTCTATTCCTTTATTAGAATGAATTTGTAACAAATAATATAGATAAAAAATTATAAGTGACTAAGAGTAAAAAGTATTAACTAATAACAATTATTAAAATTATTAATTAATAAATTACTTGGTCAAAGACACTAGTTGCATTCACATCTCGACACACTACATGTCAAACTCAAAATCTATATAGCTAATTGTTGCAAATTTGGAGTTGACAATCCATATGATAGTCACCATTGACTAAATGTAACAAGTCCACTACAACTGTTATGCAATTGCAGTAATGGATATAACACAAAAAGTTAGAAGAATTGAGAAAATTTTTCTCACTTAGTAAAAATAGTGTTCCTTTGTTGAATTATAAATTTACTTCCAAACATACCACCACTGATTTTATAAGTGGGTAGCTCTTCAAAAATCTTGTCTTACCTCTAGATTAGAGATTAATCTCTCAATCCATGCATACAGTTTGTTTACCACCTCAAAATCACATTCCATAGAAGGATTGGTGAAGAACAACTCCAAGTTTAAAAAGTGACTAGCTGCATGCAAGGGGCAATAAAGTTGGCAAGTCCCCCCCATTATAAATAATTTCAAAAACTTCCTTGCATTTGCTTTCATTGTTTTCAAATGAATTCATTATAACTTCTTTAGTCTTTTCCATTGTAACACCCTAATGGGTACTACCATCTAACTTACATTTTAGTCATCAACCTGGATAATATAAACATATATGATATTATTACTCAAGAGTATAACTGTTCAAGGGCCTACATCATTCTTAAGTAATTACATCATATACATAAAAGGTAATCCCTATACATGGGATCCTATGCCAAAAGAATACATAAAGAGTTCTTTTAACAAAAACTAGCCTATAAAGATATTGCTACATAAACATAATATCTTCTAGGCCTCTTGTCTCCATAATTCAAACCTGTTTAATCTGGAACATAAACACTAAACTGATGAGACAGGGTCTCAGTGAGTGTTAAAGACATGCATTATAATCTTTTATCATTCATGAAAGTACTATAAATCACTATCATATGCTACTTTTACATCACTATTGACATAATCTTAACATTTACTTTGCATGCTTTAAGTTAACTTTCTTTCTTCTTTTTCCGTCCTACGGCATCTATTGAGCTCAATATATTTAAAGGCGTCCCTTTCCTTTTATGCCTTGGCCTCGTATTATTCTCCTCCGACCCGAGGAGCTATGCCACATCTTCGGAAGGTAGGAAGTGACGGAAGATCCCGCCTACCTTCTAAAGTGGGCAATTCATTTCTTTTGAATGCTTAACTTATCAATATATATATATATATATATATATATATATATATATATATCACTCTCTTCGATCCCCAAAGGAATCCCCTCTTTCATTTATTACATATCATTATCCTCATAGATCATATAAACGTACAAAATGTAGAAAGGAAAATAACTTGGAAATGATAGAACTAAACATAATGTTCCAGGGGTCAGTCACTTAAGCAAGAATTTTGTGCTTAACCCATCCTGACCTTGGCACCTCACGCTTAAGCATCAAATCCTAGCGCTTAAGCGCCATAGTGCCAAGCTTAAGCGCCAAACACTTGCGCGTAAGCGTCAGAGTATTCCAATTAGACCCGGTCCCTGGAGCTTTACGCTTAAGCGTCAAACCCTCGCGCTTAAGCACTAGAACACCACGCTTAAGTGCCAGAAACTCACACTTAAGCGAGAATTGCATAGAGTACTTCCCACTCCAGGGGCTCCTCGCTTAAGCGCCATGCAGAGCTCGCTTAAGCGAGAGTCCGCGACTCTGCAGGTCATAGGGTTCGTGATTATGCGTAACCCCTTTACCACCCAACTACCCAAATCCTCACAATAATGCAAATTAATGATGAATCTTATGCCAAACAAGCATGACAACTATGATTTATGCATCTCTTACACTAAACCCAAGGATTGGGGTTGGAGCTCCCCCAAAATAAAATCAAAATGATGGTATATAACTATATGAGGAGAAAATGAAACAAGACAAAAATCAAAGAAGACAAATTAGGGAAAAAATTTACAAAAATATAAAGGAAAAATGTTTGGAATGAATAAATCTTTATAGAATAAAAGAATGAGAAGAAAAAAAAAGAAAAAAAAAACAAAACTTATAATTAGGAAACATGGGGAAAAAAAGAAAAAATAAAGATAAAAAAATTACAAAAGGTCATAAGAAAAATTTAGAAAGAACAATTTTTCACGAAAGAAAGATAATGACAATGAAAGAAAAGAAAAAAAAAACCCTTAAAATTTAAAAGAAACAGGGTTAAAAAGGAAGAAAAAAGAGAAAGATTAAAAAGGAAAAGGAAAGTTTCATTAGAAGAAAAAAAATAAAAAACCACTATTACGTGTTAGCTTGAAATAACACATTGAGTTGATGGAAAACAAAGGAAAAACTCATTGAGTTGGTGGAGAAAAAAGGATTTTTTTAGTGTTACATGAAGGAATTGGAAACGTGAAGAATAATAGAAGTGTAGCATGGAAAAATGAACGACTGTCTGTTGGGCATTTTAGTTTAAAATTGCAACCCTATTGATTGTTCAAACGAAACAAAATAAAAAATAATAATAAATGGAAGATGAGTTTTGAAAACTCATGTGACACAACTTAACCATTTTCACCCTTTTTATTTTAAATAGCCGTATAAATTTTGAAGGGAACCCACAATGCCTTTACTTAAAGCCAACATTTCACACAATTTTCTTTGCTTTCCTTTCTCCTCGAAGGATGAACCTTAAACTCTGCCTTCTGTCCCTGACCTAGTCGCCAAATTCGACCTCTTCAACACATTGATAAGTTTTGTGATTATGTTGCACCTGATCGGTGATGCAACACCTACAATGTGACACAAAGCTACAATTGCCTTTATTGTGGACTAATGCGTAAAATATGTTCGCTTAAGGGCAAGAGTACCCTACACAATAGTGACAATAGATTTTAAGTCTGAATATCAAACCCAAAGGACTAGAGGCAATTCCAAAATGATATATTTTTTAATAAATTAAGTTTAAAATATACTACATTCGTTCGTATATATAAGAAACAAATAATTGTAATTTTTTGTTTCTAATTATAAGAAACATTGACCACTTTCAAATATATTAATTGCAAAGTTCCTTTTATACCCTTAAATTATTGTAAAGTCTATTAATGACATATCACTCATTTCCAGTTTCTCTTTCGGGCAATCATTCTCATGGTACTATGCACTCTTCTTTGGAAGAGTTTACTTTGTTTAAATCTTTTTCCATTTCAGGTCATGTCAGCAAAGCTCCCAGATTCAAGAGGTAATTTGGAATCCACCTCTTAGAGGATGGATCAAATGTAACACTGATGGGGCTACCAGAGGGACCCCAGGAACTGTTGCATGTGGAGGAATATTCAGGGATTGGCAGGGGAATCTTTTAGGTTGTTTTGCTAATCATTTAGGCATTTCAACTGCGTTTTGTGCTGAGCTGAATGCGGTTATTCAAGCTGTTGATCTTGCTTTAGACAAAGGATGGCTTTGCCTCTGGATTGAATGTGATTCATCTTTGGTGGTTCAGGCCTATCACTCTCCTTCTCTTGTGCCTTGGTGGCTAAGGGTTCGTTGGGAAAATTGCTGTGTCTCTACACGCTCTCTGCAGTTTGCTATTTCTCATATTTATCGTGAAGGCAACATGTGTGCGGATCGTCTTGCAAACTTTGGTATCACTTCTAGTGGTTTTAACTGGTGGGATTTAATTCCACATTTTATTAGTGAGCCTTTTCGAAGAGATAGGCTAGGACTGCCTAGTTACAGATTTAGTTAAGTTGTATATGCTTTTTGCATTGGCCATGTTTTCTCTTTGGATATTATTCAGTGTAACCTTTTTAATTTTTAATAAATTGTTGGTATAGGGTAGAGGATAGGTAGTTCTTGGGGTGCCAACGTTGTTGGGATGTCAAGTTTCTCTTTGATGCTTTGCATATCATCGCTTTATTCAAAAAAAATATCACTCATTTCCCTTGAAAGTGGATACATTTATATGCTAAAATGCATTTTTGGTTCCCCTATAATTCTTAATCCGCAATTTTAGTCCCTCTATTTTAAAATCAAGACATTTAGTCCCCCAAATTTTTAAAATCAGCAATTTTAGTCCTCCTATTTTAAAATTAAGACATTTAGTCCCCCAAAATTTCAAAATCAGCAATTTTAGTCCTTCCTTGGATTGATGCGGCAATGTAAGCTGCTGACATGATGCTTATGTGGCAATAGATTAAATAGTATGAAAAATAAAGTGCCCTAGTGGGAATTGAACCCAAGACTCCTTTCACAAAAACTAAACAATGAACAACTAGGCTACAAAGTTTCTTTAACTAATATTGAAAACAATATTATATATCATTATTGCACAAGTTATTAATTTTTTCTTATTTTATTCTCAATATAAAAATTAATTAAATTACGTAAATAGTATGTAAATTATTTACATAAATTATTTTATGTAATTTACACAAACTTCATAAATTTATATCAATATGTAGCTTTGTTTATTTTTCTTACCGCACCAAAAATAATTATAAAAAACATAAATATTAAAATTTTATTAATTTGTATAATTTGAATAAAAATAATTTACATAAAAATAAATTTATGTATTTTGTATAAAATACCTAAATTTATTTATATAAATGTTTTATATATTAACTTTTGTAATTTTTTTTTTATAATTACAAGTGCTTTTTTCTCTATATATAAAGGGTTGTAGAGTGCGAAGCCTCAAAATAGAACAAAGACATCCCAACTATGTTGGCACCCCCTTGCCTATCAATCATCAGCCCGCAAACCACAGAATAAAATAACAAAGGAAAAAAAAGAATCCAACAGAAAAACATGGGGGGACTAGACCAAAACCCATGAAAACAAAATCAACAAAATCGGAAAGAGGGCAATCCACAACGATTGCGAAAAAAGCAAAGACTAATAAAATGTGGAATTGACTCCCACCAAGTAACTTCCAGACCATGTTCAACTCCGTAATTCGCCAACCTATCAGCACACTGATTTCCTTCTCTGTATATATGAGAAGATTGAAAGTGCATTTGAGAAGTCAATCTAAGGCAACGCTTCCACCTGCTTCGATACTCCCAAGGAACAATATTCTCATTAGTAAAAGCAGCTAAAACCAATGTAGAATCACATTCCAACCATAGCCTAGTCCATCCCACCAAAAATGCATGTTCAATTGCCATCATGACAGCAAAAAGCTCTGCATGCAAAGCAGACTTGACACCTATATATACTGAAAAGCAACCACGAAATGCACCAAAGCTGTCTCTAAAGATTCCCCCACTAGCTGCATGACCAGGAGACCCTCTAGAGGCCCCATCCGTATTGCACTTTATAAAACCACAGGCTGGCGGATACCAGACAACTTGCTTAGCCTCCACATGCTTTTTATACTTAGCTTTTACCAAAAAATTCTGCAAAAGGGAGAAATCGTATATAGTATTCCGAGCAAATCCCTTGGACAGATATCCGGTTAATGAAGCAGCAGAGAAGATCATAGAAATAGCCTGATGCAAAGAAATACGGGTATTTCTAAATCTCAAACTATTTCTACAAAGCCAAATAACCCAAAAAACATGTACCACTGCTGATATCATAACTTCTTTAACTTGACCAATTTCCTTATCCAAAGAATTCAATACAGACAAGCAGGTGGACAAATCAAAATTGATTTTAATGAGAGATTGCAACCACATCCAAATATTGCCAGCAAAACCACATCTCAGGAACAGATGATCAGATGTCTCATCTGAAGCACCACAAAGACTACAAACAGAAACCACCACACAGCCTCTAGCACGAAGACACTCATCTGTGGGCATCTTATTATGTATGAGCCTCCAAAAAATAAAACTGCGAGAAGGAGGAATAGAGTTGAGCCATATTACCTTAGACCAAGAACAGAGCTGTCCAGGGGGAATAGTATATGAAACAGCAGCTTTAAAAGATAAAAGTCCATCAACAGAATGCCTCTAAACGGCTTGATCAGCACCCTTGTCACTAGACGAAGGAACAATAATATTAGACAGCATATCATGCAAAATAGGAAGCTTCTCCAGCACTACTGTAGGCAAATTCCACTGATCATTAATCACAAAACAATTTACAGAGGACTGTAAAAATCTCCTATAGTGATTCGGAATGTTAAGCGCATCAGCCAAAGAGGTATCAAGACACCAAACATCTGTCCAAAAATTAACTCTATCACCAGAATTGACAACCCATCTTGTATTCTCAACAACCTGCTGCCATTTATGCTTCATTGAAATCCAAACTGAAGATGATTTATAACTGACCATAGGCTTCCCATGCTCTAAAAATCTAGCTCTCATAAAAACAGCCCAATCTGAATCTGAATGCACAAAGTTCCACATCAACATTAACATGGAAGCCTCATTAAGCGCAACCAAAGATCTTAAGCCTAATCCACCCTCATTTAACGGTCTGCAAACTTTTCTCCAAGCTACAGTAACCAGCTTGCGAGAGTTAATATCCCCAGACCAAAGAAAATTCCGCAGCCAACATTCAATAGATTTCAGCAAAGATGAAGGCCAAGAATATACCTGAAAACTAAACAAGACCATACCGGAAATAACAGAGTTAATCAATTGAGGTCGCCCCATAATAGATAGAAGTGAGCCTTTCCAGGAGACAAGTTTTTCTTTGATTTTATCTGCAATTGGACTAAGATATCGAGCTCTTGGTTTGCCAACAAAAATAGGAACTCCAAGATAGATAAATGGCAAAGAACCAGCTCCAAAACCCAAGCATTGACGAAGACTATTAATTCTACCACAAGGCATAGATCCTGAAAAGAACTTACACTTTTCCGGACTAATATGTTGTCCCGAGGCATCTCCATAAAATTTTAGCAGCAACATCAAGTTATTGAGATTTTTAGTGGTTCCCCTGCAAAAAACCATAATATCATCCGCGTATAGGGCATGTGTAGGAGATGAAAAACCTTTGGGACTTGCCATAGGTAACAGATAATGATTTGTAGCCAAATAAGAAATCCCTCTACTAAGAACATCCTCAGCCAAACAGAATAAAAGAGGGGACAGAGGATCTCCTTGACGCACTCCTCTCTTACAAGAAATATAGCCAACTGGAGATCCATTAACCCCAAAAGAAAGTTTAGCTGACTGTAAAATAATCTTAATCCAATTACAGAAAACACTGTTAAAACCAAAAGAGTTTAGGACCTCCAAAAGAAAGCCCCAATCCAGAGTATCAAAGGCTTTCTTAATATCAAATTTAATGGCTAAGTTACCACCAAATACTCTTTTATTCAGCATGTTAATAGCCTCTGATGTGGTACAGATACAATCTGAAATGTGTCTCCCCTTAATAAAACCTCTCTACTGACTAGAGACAATTTTAGGAGCAATCTCTGCCAACCTGTCTGCCAGCACTTTAGTGATGATTTTAAATTGAAAATTTGCCAGCGCAATTGAACGAAAATCTTCAATTTTATCAGCACCAGAAAACTTAGGAATAAGAGAAACCAAATTGGAATTCATACCTGGTAATATCCAACTTTGCAGGAAAAACTGCAAGACCGAATTAAAAACGTCTCTGCCAATAATATCCCAGAAAGTATGATAGAAATAACCCCCAAAACCATCAGGGCCAAGGGCACTGGAATTGTTCAAAGCAAATACTACAGCCTTCACCTCATCAAAAGAAGGAATATTAGTGAGCATCGAGTTATCCTCGGTAGAAACTAAAGAGGGAATAACGGTCTTGATCAAATCATTTGGCACGCAAGCATAATCAGAGGCATATAAAGATGAATAAAACTGCAAAATGTGCTGACTAATCTCCTCATGAGTGTCCAAAATCCTTTCTCCATCTCTGAGTGTAGACATACTCTTTGTCGTTCTTTGATAATTGGCCATCTTATGGAAAAAAGAAGTATTTCTATCCCCATTCATAAACCATTTAATCCTAGACTTGTCTCTCCAAAAAGCTTCTTCAAAAGCTACAGCTTTTTGCAATTCCACCTGTGCTTTATCCTCCAAACCCCTTAAGTCATCATAAGAACCAGACTCATAAAGCTTTTGAATGTCCTCAACAGCCTCAGTTGCTTTCTTCACATTCGCATGCACATCACCAAAAACTTCACGATTCCAAGTTCTCAAAGCTGCCTTAAGATTCTTCAGCTTTTGTTTAAGAACAAACATTGGACAACCTGTAACAGGAACTTCTCAAACCTCCTTCACAAGTCTTCTACAATCATGATGCTCTGCCCACATGGATAAGAATTTAAAAGGAGAAGGACGAGCTGATATACCTTTCTGAAGCGAGACCAAGAGAGGAAAATGGTCTGATTGGCTACGTATTAAAGTGCAACAAGAAATAGAATCACACAAATCCAACATGTCCTGATTACAGATAGATCTATCAAGCCTCATTGCAATATGCTGTCTCCCTGTGCACCCATTGGACCATGTAAAAGCGTTGCCTTTAGTCTGAATATGAATTAAATTATTAGCATTTGTCCAGTCTATAAAATCTGTACATGAAGCTGCCAAAGGTAAATTCCCTCCACTCTTCTCATGCGCCCCAATAACAGCATTAAAATCGCCTATAAACATCCAAGGACCTGCATAATTTTGTTGTAACTGTGAAAGATCCGCCCAAAGTCTGCGACGTTTGACATATGAAGTGGATCCATAAATAGCAGCAACAAAAATTGTTTGATTGAAACAATCAACAGAAAAAGAAATGAACTAGTCAAACACTGAAATAATATTCGGAGATAAGTAAGAAGCACAAATACACCAAATATTAGGCGCCAAAGAGGTCCTTTTATTAACTGCAAAAACCTTTAAACCAAGGGAGGACCAAAAAGAAGCTGGAAATCTCTCCAGCAAAGTCCAAGGTTCTGAAAGAAACAACAACACAGGATTATGCGAAACACAAAGATTGCGTAACACCCGCCTAGTCTCATCATTGGCCAGGCCTCTAGCATTCCAAAAGAGGATCTTCATCAAGCCAAAGCTTTAGGACCCCCTCTAAGGTTATACGACCTAGCACCACTACCCTTGTTTTTCTGGCGCAATTTTTTCTTTTGGGATTTAGACAAAACCTTTTATTTGGCCTGGGTGACTCTGGAATAGACTCTTCTTCCACACGATCCCCCCAAAGCTGGGACACCAAATTAATCTCTCTCTGAACAGAGGGTGGATATTGCTGTCCAATATCATTTAAATCCTCCAGAGAATTGGGTAAAGAATCTGATACACGAGAAGGAGTATTATTTCCTTCCATACCAGACTGAGCAAGAACCAACTCCTTCTTGTTATGATTAATCATCTGAAGATCAAGATCCTCTACAGAAGATCTTGAAGAATCATCTGTGTCCTCCACTAAGCCTTCCTTATACACACCTTCATCTGTTTCTTTCGATCTATCCAGCTCTGCATTTGCAGGTACTACGTGCACAGCAACATTACCCGCGTTTGCACCAGCAGCATCAGTTTTAGCACTAACCCCAGCAACTGCTATGTTAACATGACTTGTATCAGCATCTCCTCCAGAATTCTTCTTGGGAACATATTTCGCAACTGATTTCCCTTTTGTTTCCAAGGTTTTATCGACCTTCTTAACTGTGTCATGACGATTAGAATGTCTGCAATTAGCAATTGTATGCCCAACTATTTTACAGGCATCACAAAAAGCAGGCAAACATTCATATACAAGCTCCACAAAAAAAGCAAAACCATCACGTTCAACAAGAATTTGATCCCGCAGTTCCTGTTTAAGATCCAGATCAACAAGAACTCGTGCAAAGTGCCCAAAAGATCTTGAGGCCGTTGCTTCATCAATTGCTAGAGGAACCCCAATCCCTCTAGCAATAGAAAAAATAATTCTTTGATGCCAATATTCCTGCGGCAAACCCAGAATACGCACCCAACACTGTGCATTGGACTGTCTTACCAAATTAGGATTAAAATCCGGAGTCCATGAGAAAAGACGAAGAACCCCCGGTGCAAGATTCCAAGAACCTCCAGCAAGAGCCCGTCTCAAATCCTCAATGGATGAAAACGAAAACTCAAAGAACCCCTTCCCCAGAGAAATCATCTGCCAATGCCTCAAAGGGTTCCATAATTTACACAACTTTAAGCGCAGATCTTGAAGCTTCGGGGGAGTTTCACCCTTGGATAAAACCAAACGTCCATGCAGGTTATTTTTACAACTCTCCAAACCCGCTAAATATTCCTCTTCTGGAATCTTCACAGCAATAGCATCTCCCTTTAAGCATGGCACCGGAAGTTGACTCACAGGGATATCACATGTATGCTTTAGAGTTTGAGCAAAAGATCGTTTTACCTCTTCAGATTTCGTATTCACGACAGGTGGAGTGTCTACGTCCACAGCAAGAAAACTCCATGGAATCAGAGGTTCCCCCATGGCTGCATGAAAACCAGGTGAAAAACCTAGGACGCAAAAACCCTAGCAGAGCACCTCATTCCCCCATCTAATTACCTATTAACTTTTGTAATTATATTGATTTATATTTATATAATTAGAATAAAAATAATTTATAAATTAAATAAATTAAATGCTTTTGTTTTATTTATACAAAATGTTTAATAATTTACACATTATAATTATACAAAATTCTTTTGAGTAACTTACATATTTTAATTACACAAATTTATTTAACGTATTAATATATATTTTAATTAGAAGATTTAATTAATATATAAATTTTTTTTATTCTAGAATTGTATAATTAAAATAATTTATAAATTAATTAAAATTTATAATATATATATATATATATATATATATATATATATATATATATGTGTGTGTGTGTGTGTGTGTGTGTGTGTGTGTGTGTGTGTGTGTGTATTGATACATAAAACAAATTTGTATAATTAAAATATGTAATTACTCAAAATAATTTTTTATACTGATAATATGTAAATTATTAAAAAAATTGTATAAATAAAATAAACATATTAGATTTATTTCATGTATAAATTGTTTTTATTCTAATTATATAAATCATTTTATGTAATTTGTTTTTATGTAATTTATTTTAATTGAAATTATACCAATTAATAAAATTTTATTTTATTTTATAATTTACATATTAATATAAATTTATGTAAATTACATATAATAATTTATGTAAATAATTTACATACTAATTTACGTAATTTTATTAATTTTAATAATTAGAATAAAATAAGAAAAATAAAAAAACTTGTCTAGTTATGATATATGACAAATGTTGTTTACAATATTAACTAAAGAAACTTTGTAGCCTAGTGGTTCATTGTGTAGCTTTTGTGTAAGAGGTCTTAGGTTCAATTTCCACTAGACACTCTATTTTTAGTACTATTTAATTTCTTGCCACATAAGCGTCAAGTCAACATAAGTACCATGGATGGTCAACTGTTGGAAGGACAAAAAATTGCTAATTTTGAAAAATTGGGGGACTAAATGTCTTGACACTAGTGCAGAAAACGCTTTTTACATTGGTTGTACGGTCATTATGGATGCAGGCGATATAGATGTAAAAAGTTCTTTTTTTTTACATCGGTTCTAATTATAACCGATATAAAATGTGAACTTTCAATATCAGCTATCATTGCAATTGATGTAAAAAAATAAGCTTTCTACATCAGTTATAATTATAACCGATGTAAAAAGTCAATTTCCATATAGCTTATTTATTTTTGAATAATAATTTCAATCCATTCAATATTATATAAAATTTAAAATTTAAAACAATCATAAATAATTAAAATAAATTTCATCAATAAAGTCGTAAATAAATATATTAGAATTTAACATAAAATTTAAAACAATCATAAATAATTAAAATATATTATTTTGGGGCTTTGCCCCTGTAAGTAGTGAAGGAAGAAAACAATAAACAGTAGAGACAAATACCTATCACACTGCAATTAGAATTTAACATGAAGCTATTTGACAACAAACTGAAATGTTTAATACAAAGATACAATACATAAAGAAAATGAAAATTCCCTACTCTTTAGAAGTCCTTTGAACATTGTCCTCCACCCTTAACTTCCCATAAGGTGTCTTCTTGAAATTAGCCCTCAATCCTGACATGCCCAACCCCAACATTGGCAATAGTGGCCATTCCAATCCTGAGCTTCCTTGTCCTGTGAACATGAACATTGCAGCTCCCAACATTGCCAACTATTTTTCTTTTGCAGTTTCCCTTAGATATTCGTTAGAAACCAGTTCATGATCCTGACAGAGAACAATAGACGCCTTCATCTTCCCATAAGATTTGTTCAACCTCATAGCATCCTCCTCTATCCTACTCAACAACTCTTCCAACACAAGATCATAGTAATAGCATTCTCCTTCCAAGGATTCCTCTTGGCCAGAATTTGAAGTTGAAGCTTCATTTGTAAACAGACGCTGGCATTTCAATAGAACAATGTTCATCCTCTCGGACCTCTCCTTGGAGACTTGTTCATTGTCATTCCAAAATCTCTTTCTCAACACTGCCTTATATGCATTGCTCATCATTTCTCACTTTAAGAAAAGAGAATAACATAACAAGAGTACTTGTGTGGGACTGGTCTAAACATATATAGATGCATGAGCACAGTGGAGTACCTCCTACAAATTCAATTTGAAGGGCCTCTTAGATGTCTGTAGCGAGTTTATATACATAGAATTTTTTTTTAAAAAAAAATTATAGTTTCGTGTTCTATTTTCTAACGTAATTTCTATCTTCCACTTCAATATATAGAGCTGCAAAACTATTGTACTTTAGGCCTTATCCTTGTGATGCATAACACTATATAATTCCATTTTAAATAAAAGTAGTGATATGAACACAATTTTTAACACACTTTCTTTGTTAAAATTTAGTCTTAATTGCACTTTTAATCTCTTAAGTTTGATATATGTGTAATTTGAGTCCCTATATTTTAAAATGAGTTAATTGGGTCCTAAAGTTCACTCAAATTTACAATCAAATCCATCTGTCATTCTTTAGTTAAAAATTTAATGAAATTTGTTTATGTGTCATTGGATATTAATGTGGCAGTTGACGTGTTATGATGAGGTGACTTGTGAAAGTAAGAGAAAAAATTCATGAATTTTGCGATGAGTGCAAATCAAACCCCTTACCCCTTGCTCCAAAACACAACACTAAACTGCTAAGCAAACATTACTCATTAGTATATTATAATTTTCGCTTATATATTATTGAAGCATGTTGGGTTTTGGAGTATGGCATAATGGGTTTGATCCTCACTTGTTGCAAAATTTATGGAATTTTCATCTTTTGCATGCCACATCATTATGACACATCAGTTGCCATGTCAACATCCAATGCCACATAAGTAAATTTCGTTAAGTTTTTAACATAAAACCGATGGAAGGAATCAATAGTAACATTGAGTAAACTTTAAGTTAGCTCATCTTAAAATACAGGGATCCAAATTGCATGTATGCTAAAGTTGGGGAATAAAAAATGCAATTAAGCCTAGAATTTATTGAAAATTACACATCATGAGAGATTTGTTAAATATGAAGTGAGATTTACAAAATTGTCTGATTTTCAATAAATTTCAACTAATAAAAATGTGCTCAAAAGAGTGTTAGAGAGTGTATTCCTAGCATCTTTTACATTCCTCTTTAAATGATCATGTTTACTTGAATATAAGAGAAATGATTAGATAGTCTGAAATTATTATAATCCTCATTAATCTCTATATACAATGGACTGTAACTTTTTTTTTGGTAATTAAAAATTTTAAATATGCATCATGTAAAAATTAATTGAAATCGTAAACACGTGGAATTATGAAACCGCATGGAATGTAATTTTTTTTTGTAACTAAAAAATTTAAATATGTATCATATAAAAGTTAATTGAAATAATAAACACATGGGATTATGAAACCACATGGACTGTAATTATTTTTTTGGTAATTAAAAATTTTAAATATGTATCATATAAAAATTAATTGAAATCGTAAACAAATGGGATTATGAAACGACCTAATAATTTCCCTAAGACAATGAAATATACCAATATCATGGTCATGTAATAGGTTTCTTATAGGCTCCTCGAAGAGGCACTCAACTAATTGCTACTATTGAGCTTTGGAGTTGGAGAAAATAATTGATGTATAGTACTTCAGAAATGTTCGTATGAGATTCAAGCAAAATAATGTGTGGTACACAATGCTTATAATAAAGACAATCATTTGTATTCCTTAACCAAGTGGTCCAGGATTCGAATCCTGGTAAAGTCAGTTTGGGTATGAAATAAATCATGTTGGGAGGGAAATACCCTCCGTAGTGTGCGCTCATGGTCCGAAGACAATCATTTATAAAAAGAACTCACTATCAATACCAACATTTATCATATGCTCACGCAAAAAAGAAAATTGACGAACAAAACCTAGGCCTATTACTAAATAGGTTATAAGCCTAATCCGCTGTTATTTTGGATCATACAATTGGGCTGGACATCGAAGTTAACAATTAGGCTTTTCTATATCCACTTCTCTCTTTTGCTAATTACACTCTCATTTGTTTTTCTTCTTCTAATTGTTATTATCATATATACCTTTTATACCCATAACATATATAATTATTATTCCGGAATGTACTTTCTAGAATACTATTTTGTGTTCTAGAAAGTACTTTCCGGAATGTTAAAAAATAAAACTATGTTCCGGAATGTACTTTCTAGAATACTATTTTGTGTTCCGGAAAGTACTTTCCAAAATGTTAAAAAATAAAACTATGTTCCAGATTATACTTTCCGGAATATTGTTTTGTGTTCCAGAAAGTACTTCTGGAATGTTAAAACATAAAGCTGTATTCTAGAAATTACTTTCCGGAATACTATTTTGTGTTCTGGAAAGTACTTTTTGGAATGTTAAGAATAATATCTGGAAAAATTCAAGTGCAACATTAAGACCATTAAAAACACCATATAAAGGGAAAATTGTACAATAGTGAACAATTGAAGTGGAGAAAACATATAATTGATATTGGTCATTCAATCTGGACTACTCTAAGAGACATTCCATTGCAACAACTTAAATAAACATACTGAGATTGAGCAAGGGAGGAGTAAAGGAAAGTAGTTGGGAGCATAAACATACTTCATTAAAGTTTGGAGCATGAAAAAACCCTAATGCTAAAGCAGGAGATTGAGCAAGGAATGAGTAAAGGAAGACCAGAGCAAGAGATTGGAGTGGGTGAAGGGAGTGAAAGAGAGGGGGGTGTTATTGCTATGAAACAGGGAGTGTGTTGTTGCGCTGAAAAAGGGAGTGTGCGAGGGAGAGGTTATTTAAGTAATTTAATTTTAAAAAGGGAAAGAGGAGTGTACTTAGCAAAAAAAGGAAGTGGAAATAGCAAGAGCCTAACAATTACATTAAATTTTACAATCCCCTATGGTCAAGTTTAGCCAATTGCTTCCTGCACTCCATGAATTGTTTCATGCACCTTTGTAATTTCTAATATTCCAACATTTTCCTTTCCATTTTATAAGTTTAGAGGTCGTTCTCCTCTACGTGTCCGAGGTAAGTTTTTTTCTTTCTAGGTATTTGGTTATTTTCTGGAATACCTAATTTATAACAAATAAATATTGGTGAACCTTTCTGGATTCATAAATTTGGAATTAGTGTTTGTTAATTCCAATTACTCAATCCAAAATTAACAAAAACTAATTCCAAATTTACAAATCCAGAAAGGTTCACCAATATTTATGTGTTACAGCTAGCTCCAAAACTTCATGTCTATCTAGGGCCAACCTAACACAAAGTGAGACCTAAAGCAAATTTTGAGAAAGACTTTTTCTACTTTAAATAAGAGAGTTGTATGTTGGGCCTTTTTGCCAACATATGTGTGGCCTTTTTTGCTTGAAAAAACTAATAACAAATAATTTTTTATTAGTGGGCTTAAAGCTTGAGCTTTATTTGCTTTACCCTTGGGTTAACCCTGTGATACTATCCTTAGTTAGAAAATTGAGGAGCCTTTAGAAGATAACAAAAGAATGAAAGAAAGAAAGAAAGATCCATTATCCTGTCCTTGTTTCATTTTCTCCCAAGCTGACTAGGTTGCTAGTTTTGGTTTGAGAGTATTGTGGTTGTGAAAGAACTTAGAGAGACTACTATAGAAACAATACTACTTTTGGGTGTTTACCATAGTGTGTGGCTATCTTTGTTGTTGTTGAGAAAGCCTACAAAAGTTGCTTAAAAAAATACTAGTTTAGGGTTAAAGTAGTGGAAAAATCTAACCTAGCTTAGGAATTAAATATAACCCAACGATTGTTTAGGTGGACTAGGATAAAATTCTTGTGTCCTTTTTTTATTCTTTTTTTTGTATTCATATGATCATATTCATGCTTTAAACATGTTTTCACAACTTATGCATTTATAGTTTGATATTAAAAAATAACCAACAAGTTTGCTAATACATCAATAAGTTAGCAAGTTGACGATGTACCTTCTTAGTTCATTTTACTGCTCTACAACTATTGCTTGTTGCAAGGGAGTCACAAATGCAATTTAATGGTATGACCTCTAAAATCTTGTAGCAAAATAAGGGATTTTCAATTTCCTTTTCCATCCTTTTTAATGCATTTATGAAATGATTATAGTAGTTAATTGCTTTATGACAACAACTTGCTAAGTCACTTTGGTAGCCATATCTCATAGTTTGAGTTGTCACCATCAAGATATCCATTTTAGATGGGGCATACATCTAGCTATAAGTTCCTAACATTGTAAACTGATCATAACTCATTAAGGAAAATAGATATACACTAGCACATAGTCTACCAAACGATAATCATTTCCTTGTAGAAATAATAACACTAAGCATAAACAAAAGACACAACGAACATATTCTCTATAGGTTTATTCCTAAAAGATATGATCAACTATGATAGCATAAAATGTAAAGTCCTGTCACGCCACGTCTTATTGGACTAACTAAATGTAAACACAAAAATAATTCAATTTTAAAGAATGGTTATTTAGTTTCATTATGAAGTTGCATACACACACACTCACACACTATTGAGGAGTGACAAGTAAGATGAGAATTTGAATAAGAGGATTGGCTTGAATATGGAAGGTACCTACAAATATATTTGTCGATGCGATCTTGGGGGGAGATAAGGTGTTGAGCTGTGAGACTTCTGGGCATGAGGGAATCACATAATCTGCTTGACGTCCCTGACTAAGCGAATTGAAGTGGATTAGAAGGTCACTAGAACGGGGGTTGAAAAGTGACACTTAACCGAGTATGGCTTTTCTGCAAAAGAACACTTAGCTTTTGAAGTTTTGGATATGTCCAAAGGACAACTTCAAGAAGCTTTATTGAGAGAAATCTATATCCTTTGAAAGTATTTTGTATAAAAAATATTTTCAATAATAATCATACAGAAATACTTTCATATACTGCTTCAAAAGCTACTCTTAAAATATCATATTCAGGGTAGGTAGAATTTGTTTTATCAATTAAGAACAATAAGTAGATGTATGCTTTTGGACTTTTTAAAACAGTTTGAGTAGCTTAGAAAGATTTTATATCAAAGATATAACAGTTAAAAATCATGCTACTCGATATAAAGATACAGAAACACACATATCACAAGCAGTAAGAAGGATAAAGCATATAGAGGAATTTATCCTGCTTTACCCCACCTGGGCAACGTCCAGTCCCTACAACTATAGGCTTTCCACTAATACAAACTCCAACCTGGTATTCTTTCTTTTTTGAAGCCTCTCTAGGCTCCTACACCTCAGTATTCTCTAAGCCTTTGCAGGCTCCCCCGAGTATTCTTTTAACAAGCCTCTCCAGGCTTAACCCCAGTATTCTCTAAGCCTTTGCAGGCTATCTACCCAGGTATTGTTTCTAAAAGCCTATCCAGGCTTTGAACCCAGAGTAGCAATTCTGGGTTCAAAGACTGGATACTTTTAACTGTTACTTGACTCTCATAGCAACTTGTTGTGGTCACTCACAACCTTCAGAAGCAGCAGTTCCTTGATTACTTTTTTGAGGTTCCCTATCCTAAACAAGTTCTATTTGGATAGGTACCTATTACATCTCACAGGGAGAAACCTATCAATAAGGTCCTATGAGAAGATGTTTACAGAATCTCTATGGCTAGATAGATTTGGCTATATAAATCAAGAGAGCTTGGGCTAAGGAAGTCTAGTATCAGAAGTTGATGAGGCTTCTGACCTATTAACTCTCTAAGTTGTTTCCTTCCTGGAAAGGAACTTTAGTAGCACTTCAATGTCCTTATATAGACTACCTTGAAGTTGACTGTTGCTCATTTTCTTGGAAGCCAAGGAGATTGGTTACTCCTAAACTCAGGAGACTTGGAGGCCAACGAGATCCATTGTGTGTTGTCTCAATTGCACAATAGGATCATCCACCTTCCTTAGCTGGAACAACTTGCACCAGCTTTGAATTTTGAATTCTATTCAATGGTGCTTGCTGCTCTATCCATAGCTCATGGCTTCTCTTTTATTCCAACTCAGCCATGAGGTTTTGCTACTTCAGAAAAGTAAGTCTTCTACAGAATGGTGTAGATTCATTCTTGACCATTGCAGTATGTGTGTGACTACTTTTCCTAAGAATGGTTGCCTTGTTAAAGTAGAACTTAGCTCTCTCTCTTCTTTTGAATAGATCCGTTGGATCAAGAGAGCTTTCATCAAGGTAGTGAATTAGTACACTATTGCATAGAGTTGACGTTACAACTCATGGTGTGTGCTCTTTAACTATGTAGAAACGTTTGTCCTCACAAGTTGTCTAAGCAATGCATCTTCTAATGATCCTTAAGTCATGCGTAGCTTCTAATATCTACCCCTTCACTTAAATTATCCCCAACTTCATGCCTCTAATCATATATAGCTTCTGATATCTGCACTTTGGCCCGAAAAATAGTACTACCTTTCCAACTTCTAGTTTCTTGTTTCTGAAGTTGTTTGGACTTCAGATTTTGGACTCTAAGGCTGTAGGCAAATTCTTCACACCAAGTTCTCCATGCTTCTTGATAAGTTATGGTTGAGAATGTTCTGTGTTGTACCAGCAGGACATGTACTCCCATATCGTCACCCAATGATTATCATGTAAGACCTTTGTGACCTGGGAGGTCTAGGGGCAATAGGAGCCCAAGTGTGAATGAAACCTAGATGGAGAATTAGGGCAACCTTATGAGTGGTGTCCATGTTCGATCATAGTAAAGTGATTGATTTTGTATGTTGAACCGAAAGGTCCATTTTTCTTGCGTCTCATAGAAGGGTGGAGGAACTCACTCCCATGCTTTTTTTTCCTACAATTGAGGATGATGGATGGCCTTGCACGGACGAGGAAGATGGAACAGGAATGCTACTACAAGTGTCGTAGATACAACGGACGTGGTGGAGAAAGAGGAAGGTCCTCTCAAAGACACCTCATGGATCTGTTTAGGGGTGGGTATATATTGATGTCATTGGTCAGGGTCCTAGTCATTTTCCTGTAAATATGTGTGTAGGCTAGGGATTAATATTATAATGTATCATTTTATTCAGTTGACTCAATTGTAATATGTCCAAATTGAAAGTTATAAGTGTGTATTTGCAGTATTTGGATTTCTTATTGATAAATTGTTTATGTGAAAATACGAATTGTGAATTGTTTACTATGGTTTGCTGTGGACTTGACACTTTATAAAACGAGTTGTTTTTGTGATGAACGATATTTCATACATGGATGCTTTTAAACAACTTGGAAAGGATGATCGATGTTGGTGTTTCTAGTCTTAAAGTTACAAAAAAAAAACCTAAAATAAGAAAGGTCATTTTTAATAATCAATTATTATTTATTCCACAAATTTCAAAAATAATAACAAGAGTTGTAAACCGTAACAAGGGGTGCTACAATTATTATTCTTAATTCCTATATATTATAATAGTCAATGTTTGAATTTTACTCTTTTTTATTTGACTGGTGTTTGAATTTTTTTGTTTTATAAAATATATTGTCTAAAGTATTTTTTTAAATGTTCAGTAATTAACAAAAAAAATTATTATATAAAATAAAAAGTCTATTTATTTATATATTTATATTATATTTTTTTAAACAAGTTATTAATTATATGTTTTCAAAGTCTATATATTGTTTTAATGTACATTTTAATTTTAGTCTTTTCAACATGTTTTATAAAGTATTTTTTTTATAAAATTTAATTAATTATAAAAAATGTTTCATACTATATAAGTCATTTATTTTTTACTTCTATTAGAATTGACTTATGCAATTTTGTCAAATCATACTTTGAAATTTTTTTTTCAAAATGGACTTTGGTAATTAAAAAAAAAAATTGAGAGGCTTATAAAAAGCATTGCTCCTCACTTGCAGTGATACAGAGGCACATAGAAAAACATACATAAACACAAAGTGTTGAAATATTTGCACCACTGCATCACTACTGCATTTGCCAAGATGGAGCAGCATTTGGTTGAGCAAGTGCAGAATATAATAGGCTACGTATTCCTCGAAATGTGTCTTCTAGAACAAGCACTTACCCACTCCTCCTTCACGGAGGGTGTCTCCTATAAGCGTCTTGGCTTCATTGGAGACTTCATTCTGAGTGTCGCCATCACCACCCACCTCTTCCTCATTTACCCTAATCTCCAGCCTGGCCAACTCTTTCTTCTACGTGACGCTAACACCAACACCGAGAAGCTGGCCCGCGTTGCTGTCCACTACAGCCTCCACCAATTCATCCGCCACAATACTCGTCCCCTTATTGATCAAGTGGGACACTTTGTGGATGCCATCACCAAAGAGAATCACCCCGTCGTGCATGGTGGATCGGTGAAGGCACCCAAGGTCCTTGCCGACATCATCAAGTCCATCATCGGCGCTATCTATGTCGACCTCAAGTTTGACATTGAAACAACAAGGATGGTGCGTATGTTTATCAATTCATCACCTCACTAGTAAATCCATTGGGATGATAATAAATCATAACAATTATAAATTATTATTTAGTGTGTCTCAATGTATTCACTATAAATGAATGATAATGAATAATGACTATTATAAATGATTATTTTTTATTCAGTATGACCATAATGAATGATAACTATTATAAATGATTATTAGATAAGGTTTTGAATTGTACTCCTCATTGTGGTGACTCCAAAATCCTTGAAGTTCTTGTTAAAATTGTGCTAGTTGACAATTTTTAACATCTTTGTATAATTCAATATGACAAAAAAAATCCTGATAAAAAAAATATGACAAAAATTGCTTTGCCAATTGTGATTGTGGCAGGTAATTAGGCATGTTTTTGAGCCGATGGTGACACTAGATGATTTGGAGCAACAACCTCAACCGGTAACGACGTTGTTTCATATATGCCAAAAGAAAGGAATGCACATTGATATAAAACAGTGGAGGAATGGAGACGTAAGTATTGCTAATGTCTTTATAGATGGACAATTTATTGCCTCTGCCTCCTCTGCTCAGAAGCATCTTGCGAAGCTGGAAGCCTCCAAGATTGCCTTACATAAACTTGAATGTTTGGTTCCCTCTAATATGAAGTCTCCCACTAATATGAAGCTAAGCTTCTATATTGACAAGGATGGTACCTCAGTTGTTGTAGAAGCCAAATGTAGACTCCATCAAGTTTGTCAGATTAAAAGATGGCCTAAACCAAAGTACATGTACGTACTTATTCTTTAAGATGATATATTTAAGGCTAAATTGCAATTTTGGTCCCCTTAGTTTCCCAAATTCACGATTTTGGTCCCCTAGTTTTTAATTGTAGCATTTGGTCCCCAGTTTTATAAATTGACGATTTTGGTTCATATGTTAAATTATCAACTAATAATTGTGATTAATAGAGTTATCAAGTTAAATATAAATGTTTTATTAAATTTTTTAATAATTAATGATTTTTAATTAATTTATAATTAACTTAATAACTCTACTAATCAAAATTATTAGTTAATAATCTAACAGATGAACCAAAATCGCCAATTTGTAAAACTAGGGGGATCAAATGTTACATTTAAAAACTTGGGGGACCAAAATCGTGGATTTTAGAAACTAGGGGGACCAAAATTGCAATTTAGCCTATATTCAATGAATAAAATTGATTTTCTTTCAGTTCACTTGCATGTTTGAAACTTTTGATCTTCCTTGTTGACTAACTCATTAATTGCTCCTTTGCAATGGCTCACAGGGTTGTCAAGAATTCAGGTCCAGCTCATTAAGAGAGAAATGTTTGCACCGTTCGGCTAACAACTGAAGATGGTATCCTTCAAATGTCAGGGTATGAAAAATCTCAGGTGACGGATGCGGAGAATTCTGCTGCTTCCTTGATGCTTTTGTCCTTAAAGGAGTGCAATCAACTAATCATCTTTAAGTGAGAATGGTGTTATTAGGGTGTCTCCCATCTCTTGTTTTAATTGGTTATTGTTTAGAGAGTAGTGCAAATTGGCATATTACAATGCCTATTTGATTACTTTGGCAATTTGTTCGTGAAATTGAGAGACATCATCTTGTATGTAAAATGTATCAGAATATAAAAACAATTATAAAAGAGATTCCAAAGTTACTTCAATCCTACTTTCAATTTGTTGCAAGCAAATGAACCTGTCTAGAGCTTAAAAGCATATATAAAACTTATTAGAAAGCATCCCTCGATATCAAGTAAAATATGTTGACATGTAAATTACCAATTAGAGTAATTAGGATCGATGTACTTTGTAATATTCAATTTATAGTCAAATGATAAGATAATTTTATAAAACATGTATTCAAGAATTTGTGCATAATCAAACATTAAAGTATCCCCCATGCATTTTTCCTTGTCATAATAACTATAAACTCCTATTACATACATGTAGTCAAGTGTTAAGTAGACCAAATCTAAAAAATATTGTATTTAAAGAATTTTCTTATCTCAAAAAAGTCAACCTTGCACCAGGCCTTGGTTCTTATTTATATTCTTTTTTTTTTAAATTAAAAGTGTTTTCCTTAACTAAGGATAATTGTCTTAGCATATTTTTTCAATATATCCGCATATAAGTTATTTTATGTCTGACCTGAGGAATATTATTATGTGAGATAAGCCATCATTTGATTATTCTTACTATGATACATCAATAGTAATTAAGTCCTCACCATAGACCCTAGGGCCTTCCCCTATTTGAACCTGCCCTATAGGTGTCTAAGTGTGGCATAAAATAAGTCCTCACAACCAAGTGTGTGAGAAGTTGGAGAATTTGAAACTAAATAAACATGTGTGCTGGAATTGGTTTTGTGTAAAGCTTAATTTCGAAACTGGTATTGATGTAGAATGAATTAGCCAAAACCCTTTGTTAGTCTGGTAGTTCTTGATATTAAATTTCAAATCCAACTGGACTCACATCATTTATATTTTTCCAAAAAAATTTAGTGAATTTACTATTACAACTGGTTGGGTGAGTCTATAAGGCAAGACAAATTTGGTGTTCGCATTGTATGAGTCATTTTAGGACTTGAAAGACTTGAGAAATGATCACTAGTTGTCCTCCCCTAATTTAACATGAGTTAAAATGGCTAATCCTTATGTAGAACCAACATTAAGTCATGCCCAAGTGTATGCACAATTATTCTTGAAACCTGTGCATGAGATGTTGAGTCGTATTAGTTGCATGAGACTTGTACTATTTGCATTGGCTAGAACACTATGGTTTGAATTAGCTAAAATCCTTTTGTGGGCTTAGAGACTTGTGTGTCCTCTTTAAAATGCCACTGGTTTCATGCAATTCCTAGTTTTGTGTAAATTGGGGTTATTTAATTACTACAACATCTTTTGTATGATTGAAAACTCTGTACTACTACCATTTTTGTGTGCAATTGCCTAAAATTCATTTATATATAAAAGGTAAGTAAATTATTAAAATGCCCTTAATTTCCCATTTATATTAAATAAACTTTGGAATTTTATATTAAATAAATTAAATTCTAAAAAGTTTATTTTATGCTTAGTAATCAATTTCAAGTCCTTAGAAATTTTTGAAAAAATTTTCAAAACCATTTTGAACTAAAAACCATTAAATTTTTATTTAGATCTTTTAGAAAATAAGGAACTTAAGCTAAAAATCTTATCTATTTCACAGCTAGATTGAAAAGCAAATTTAGACATTTGAATTGTTTTTTGTTGAAAATAAGCCAAATACCATTTTTAAGTTCTGAAATTCTATTTTCCAAAATGTAACACCTAATTTTAGTTATTGAACTACTTTTTTTATTTATTCAGTATTTTATTTTGGAGAATCAGATGGAAATCTGAAAATTTCGATATCCTGACTTAAAGTCTACTGTCACTATTGCGTAGGGTACGCTTGCCCTTAAGCGAACATATTTTATGCATTAGTCCACAATAAAGGCAAATATAGGTTTGTGTCATATTGTAGGTGTTGCATCACCGATCAGGTGCAACATAATCACGAAGTTTTTCAACGTGTTGAAGAGGTCGAATTTGGCAAGTAGGTCAAAGACAAAAGGCAGAGTTTAAGGTTCAGCCTTCGAGAAGAAAGGAAAGCAAAGAAAATCATGTGAAATGTTGCCTTTAAGTATAGGCATTGCGGGTTCCCTTCAAAATTTATACGGCTATTTTAAAAAAAATGCGTGAAAATGGTTAAGTTATGTCACATGAGTTTTCAAAACTCCTCTTCCATCACATGAGTTTTCAAAACTCCTCTTCCATTTATTATTTTTTTTTTATTTTGTTTGGTTTGAACAATCAATTAGGTTGCAATTTTAAACTAAAAAGCCCAACAGATAGTCATTCATTTTTCCATGCTACACTTCGATTATTCTTCACGTTTCCAATTCCTTCATGTAACACTAAAAAAATCCTTTGTTCTCCACCAACTCAATGAGTTTTTCCTTTGTTTTCCATAAACTCAATGTGTTATTTCAAGCTAATACGTAACAATGGTTTTTTTTTTTTTTTACGTTTTTCTTACTTCTACTTAAACTTTCCTTTTCTTGACTCTTCTTTTTTAATCCTTCTCTTTTTTCTTCCTTTTTAACCCTGTTTCTTTTAAATTTGAAGGGTTTTCCTTTTTCTTTTCTTTCCTTGTCATTATCTTTCTTTTGTGAAAAATTGTTCTTTCTAAATTTTTCTTATGACCTTTTTTAATTTTTTATCTTTATTTTTTCTTTTTTTAACCCATGTTTCCAAATTATAAGTTTTCTTTTTTTTTTTCTGTTTTTTTTCTTCTCATTCTTTTATTCTATAAAGATTTATTCATTCGAAACATGTTTCCTTTATATATTTGTAAATTTTTTCGCTAACTTTTCTCCTTTGATTTTTGTCTTGTTTCATTTTCTCCTCATATAGTTATATACCATCATTTTGATTTTATTTTGTCTTGTTTAATTTCATCTATTTAGTTTTATTATTAATTGATTTTGTTTAGTTTTATTATTCATTTTGTGTTTATAGTTATTTTGACAAGGGAAAATGTATGGGAGATACTTTAATGTTTGATTATGCACAACTATTTATATATGGTGAGGACTTAATTACTATTGATGTATCATAGTAAGAATAATCAAATGATGACTTATCTCACATAATAATGTTCCTCCGGTCAGACATAAAATAACTTATATGTGAATATATTGAAAAAATATGCTAAGACAATTATCCTTAGTTAAGGAAAACACTTTTAATTTTTTTTAAAAAAAGAAAAGAATATAAACAAGAACCAAGGCTTGGTGCAAGGTTGATTTTTTTTAGATAAGAAAATTCTTTTATTACAATATTTTTTAGATTAGACCTACTTAACACTTGATTACATGTATGTAATAGGAGTTTATAGTTATTATGATAAGGGAAACTGTGTGGGAGATACTTTAATGTTTGATTATGCACAAATTCTTGAATACATGTTTTTATAAAATTGTCTCAAGACTTGAATATAATAAATTGAATATTACAAAGTACTTAAATTTGTCCATCGATCCAAATTACTCTAATTGGTAATTTACATGTCAACATATTTTACTTGATATCAAGGGATGCTCTCTAATAAGTTTTATATATGTTTTAAAGCTCTAGACAGATTCATTTGCTTGCAAGAAATTGAACGTAGGATTGAAGTAACTTTGGAATCTCTTTTATAATTTTTTTTTTATATTATGATACATTTACATACAAGATGACCTCTCTCAATTTCACGAACAAATTGCCAAAGTAATTAAATAGGCATTGTGATTTGATATGCCAATTTACTCTACTCTCTAAACAATAACCAATTAAAACAGGAGATGAGAGACACCCTAATAACACCATTCTCACTCACAAATGATTAGTTGATTGCACTCCTATAAGGACAAAAGCATCAAGGAAGCAGCAAAATTCTTTGCATCCGTCACCTGAGATATTTCATACCCTAACATTTGAAGGATACCATCTTCAGATGTTATCCGAACGGTGCAGACATATCTCCTTTGATGAACGGGACCTGAATGCTTGACAACCCTGTGAGCCATCGTCGAGGAGCAATTAACTAGTTGGTCAACAAGGAAGATCAAAAGTTTCACACATGCAAGTGAACTGAAAGAAAATCAATTTTATTCATTGAATATAGGCTAAATTGCAATTTTGGACCCCCTAATTTTTAATCGTAACATTTGGTCCCTCTAGTTTTACAAATTGGCGATTTTGGTTCATCTGTTAGATTTTTAACTAATAATTGTAATTAGTACGTAGAGTTATTAAGTTAATTATAAATGAATTAAAAATCACTAATTATTAAAAAACTTTAATCAAACATTTATAATTAACTTAATAACTCTACAAATCACAATGGTTATTTAATAATCTAACAGATGAACCAAAATCGTCAATTTATAAAACTAGGGGGACCAAATGTTACAATGAAAAATTAGGGGACCAAAATCATGAATTTGGGAAACTAAGGGGACCAAAATTGCAATTTAGCCTTGAATATATCATCTTAAAGAATAGGTACGTACATGTACTCTGGTTTAGGCCATCTTTTAATCTGACAATGTTGATGGAGTCTACGTTTGGCTTCTACAACAACTGAGGTACCATCCTCGTCAGTATAGAAGTTTAGCTTCATATTAGTGGGAGACTTCATATTAGAGGGAACAGAACATTCAAGTTTATGTAACGCAATCTTGGAGGCTTCCAGCTTCGCAAGATGCTTCTGAGCAGAGGAGGCAGAGGCAACAAATTGTCCATCTATAAAGACATTAGCAATACTTACGTCTCTATTCCTCCACTATTTATATCAACATGTATTCCTTTCTTTTGGCATGTATGAAACAACGCCATTACCGGTTGAGGTTGTTGCTCCAAATCATCTAGTGTCACCATCGGCTTAAAAACATGCCTAATTACCTACCACAGTCACAATTGGCAAAGCAATTTTTTTTCATATTTTTTAATCATGATTTTTTTTGTCATATTGAATTATACAAAGATGTTAAAAATTATCAACTACTGCAATTTAAACAACACCTTCAAGGATTTTGGAGTCACCACAATGGGGAGTACAATTTAAAACCTTATATAATAATCATTTATAATAATTATCATTCATTATGGTCATGCTAAATAAAAAATTATAATTTATAATAGTTATTATTCATTTTTTTTAGTGGAAAGGTGAGAGCAAAGGAACTAATAATATTTGCAATCCCAACTAGGTTGGCACTACAACCAATATCAATCCTATGCCACACACTTGGAATTCATAAAATAAAGAAAGAAAAGAGTTACAAAACATTGGGGGGGCATCAACCAAACCCATGAGAGTTCAATCATTTGAACCTAAAGTACAGAAGATCGAACCTATTCCGAAAGAAATCTACCCGGATAAAATTCGGGAGAAGATCCTACCAAAAAAAACCCTGTATCCTAAGACCATGAGAAGCCAGTCTATCTGCACAAAAGTTGCATTCACGGTATATATGGGAGTATCGAAAGTTCATCCTACTAGTGATGTCTATACAATTTAACCACCTATTTCTAATTCTCCAAGGAACTAGACTAGGAGATTTAAAAGCCTTTATAACAAGCAAAGAATCACATTCTAACCAAAGGTTAAGCCAACCTTTCTGGTTGGCAAGTTTTATAGCTGTCATAGCGCCAATCAGTTCAGCATTAAGAGCAAAGTTGATACCAAGGTTGACAGAGAAACAACCCATAATAGCAGCACTTCTATCTCTGAATATACCCCCACAAGCAGCAGCTCTTGGCGCTCCTTTAGAAGCCCCATCAGTGTTACATTTAACCAACTACACTTAGGTGGATGCCAATCAACTTGGGTGACAACAGGGGCTTTTCCTGGACGCACATCTAATTTAAAACCTTTCAAGATTTTAAATTCATTGATATCAGAGTACATGGTTCCTTTGCTAATCTTTCCTGCCAAGCGAACTTGTGCCAACACCAAATTTGTTGCTGTTGTAGGATTGATGGACCTGTTGTGGAACCTGGCTTGATTCCGACAGTACCAAATGATAGAGACAATATAAGTTATACCAGCTATTATTATGTTGGGAGCTCCAAGATTTCCTACAAATGGATAGGACATCAAGCAAAGAGTTGGTGTTAATTTGCTGACTAAGAATAGATTGGAACCAAGACCATAACTGCAATGCAAGAACAAGTGATCAGCAGATTCAACAGCTTTTTTGCAAAGATTGCACATAGAGACAACTATGCAACCACGCTTACATAGACCCTCATCTATGGGCATTTTGTTATGCAATATTCTCCAAATGAGGAAAGATTTGGAAGGGGGAATGAAATTGGTCCAAATAAGATTTGCCCAAGGGATAAATTGACCTGGCGAATTTGAGAAGAGAAAGGCTTCCTTCAATGAAAGAGAGCCAAAATTAGATGCGGACCACATTAACATATCCTGAGCAGGCTGTGACGGAATGAAAATTGCTTTCAGCTCTTCTTCTAAGCTTGGCAGCCGTTGGAATAAACTTGGGGGAATATGCCAAGACCCATTTGTAAAAAAGTCACTAACCTTAGAGTCCAGAGGATTATGAACCTGCTGGGGTATATTTAACAGATCAACCAATGTGCTAGAAAGCCACTTGTCCATCCAGAAATTGATATCCCTACCATCACCAATTTGCCAAGTGGGGTTGTCTAGAACAGAAGGAATAAAGAGCTTTATACCAGACCAAATTTATTGGCTTATTATTCATTATCATTCATTTATAGTGAATAGATTGCGACACACTAAATAATTTATACTTGTTATGATTTATTATCATCCTAATGGATTTACTAGTGTGGTGATGAATTGATAAACATACGCACCATCCATGTTGTTTCAAGGTCAAACTTGAGGTCGACATAGATAGCGCCGATGATGGACTTGACGATGTCAGCGAGGACCTTGGGTGCCTTCACCAATCTACCGTGTATCACTATGAGTGAGGAAAAACACTTTTTATAAGCTTCTAAAAAAAAAATTAATTACCAAAGTCCATTTTGAAAATACTTTCAAAGTATGATTTGACAAAATTGCATAAGTCAATTCTAGAAGTAAAAAATAAATAACTTACTTATACAGTATGAAACATTGTTTATGATTAATTAAAATTTTATAAAAAAATTACTTTATAAAACATGTTTGAAAAGACTAAAATTAAAATGTACATTAAAACAATATATAGACTTTGAAAACATATAATTAATAACTTGTATAAAAAAATATATAATATAAATATATAAATAAATATACTTTTTATTTTATATAATAATTTTTTTTTGTTAATTACTGAACATTTAAAAAAAAATACTGTAGACAATATATTTTATAAAACAAAAAAATTCAAACACCAGTCAAATAAAAAAGATAAAAATTCAAACATTGACTATTATAATATATAGGAATTAAGAATAATAATTGTAGCACCCCTTGTTACGGTTTACAATTCTTGTTATTATTTTTGAAGTTTGTGGAAAAAATAATAATTGATTATTAAAAATGACCTTTCTTATTTAGGTTTTTTTTTTTTTGTAACTTTAAGACTAGAAACACCAACATCAATCATCCTTTCCGATTAACACTTGTTTAAAAGCATCCATGAATGAAATATCGTTCGTCACAAAAACAACTCGTTTTATAAAGTGTCAAGTCCACAACAAACCATAGTAAGCAATTCACAATTCATATTTACACATAAACAATTTATCAATAAGGAAATCCAAATACTACAAATATAAATACACACTTATAACTTTCAATTTGGACATATTACAATTGAGTCAACTGAATAAAATGATACATTATAATATTAATCCCTAGTCTACACACATATTTACAGGAAAATGAGTAGGACCCAGACCAATGACATCAATATATACCCACCCCTAAACAGATCCATGAGGTGTCTTTGAGAGGATCCTCCTCTTTCTCCACCACATCCGTTGTATCTACGACACTTGTAGTAGCATTCCATTCTATCTTCCTCGTCATTGCAAGGCCATCCATCATCCTCAATTATAGGAAAAATAAGCATGGGAGTGAGTTCCTCCACCCTTCTATGAGACGCAAGCAAAACGAACCTTTCGGTTCAACATACAAAATCAATCACTTTGCTATGATCGAACATGGACACCACTCATAAGGTTTCCCTAATTCTCCATCTAGGTTTCATTCACACTTGGGCTCCTACTGCGCCTAGACCTCCCAGGTCACAAAGGTCTTACATGATAATCATTGGGTGACGATATGGGAGTACATGTCCTGCTGGTACAACACAAAACATTCTCAACCATAACTTATCAAGAAGCATGGAGAACTTGGTGTGAAGAATTTGCCTAAAGCCTTGCCATCTAAAATCTGAAGTCCATCCAACTTCAGAAGCAAGAAACCAGAAGTTGGAAAGGCAGTACTATTTTTCGGGTCAAAGTGCAGATATCAGAAGTTGTATATGATTAGAGGCATGAAGTTGGGGATAATTTAAGTGAAGGGGTAGATATCAAAAGCTACGCATGACTTAAGGATCATCAGAAGATGCATTGCTTAGATAACTCATGAGGACAAACGTGTCTACACAGTTAAGAAGCACACTCCATGAGTTGTAACGTCAACTCTATGTAGCAGTGTACTGATTCACTACCTTGATGAAAGCTCTCTTGATCCAACGGATCTATTCAAAAGAAGAGAGAGAGCTAAGTTCTACTTTAACAAGGCAACCATTGTTAGAAAAAGTAGTCACACACATACTGCAACGGTCAAGAATGAATCTACACCATTCTGTAGAAGACTTACTTTTCTGAAGTAGCAAAACCTCATGGCTGAGTTGGAATAAAAGAGAAGCCATGAGCTGTGGATAGAGCAGCAAGCACCATTGAATAGAATTCAAAATTCACAGCTAGTGCAAGCTGTTCCAGCTAAGGAAGGTTGAGGATCCAATTGTGCAATTGAGACAACACACAACGGATCTCCTTTGCCTCTAAGTCTCTAGAGTTTAGGAGTAACCAATCTCCTTAGCTTCCAAGAAAATGAGCAACGGTCAACTTCAAGGTAGTCTATATAAGGACATTGAAGTGCTGCTAAAGTTCCTTGCTAGGAAGGAAACAACTTAGATAGTTAATAGGTCAGAAGCCTCATCAACTTCTGATACTAGACTTCCTTAGCCCAAGCTCTCTTGATTTGTATAGCCAAATCTATCTAGCCATAGAGAGTCTGTAAACATCTTCTCATAGGAGCTTATTGATAGGTTTCTCCCTGTGAGATGTAATAGGTACCTATCCAAATAGAACTTGTTTAGGATAAGGAACCTCAAAAAAGTAATCAAGGAACTGCTGCTTCTGAAGGTTGTGAGTGACCACAACAGGTTGCTATGAGAGTCAAGTAACAGTTAAAAGTATCCAGTCTTTGAACCCAGAGTTACTACTCTGGGTTCAAAGCCTGGATAGGCTTTTAGAAAGAATACCTGGGTAGATAGCCTGCAAAGGCTTAGAGAATATTGGGGTTAAGCCTGGAGAGGCTTGTTAAAAGAATACTCGGGGGAGCCTGCAAAGGCTTAGAGAATGCTGAGGTGTAAGAGCCTAGAGAGGCTTCAAAAAGAAAGAATACCCAGTTGGAGTTTGTATTAGTGGAAAGCCTATAGTTGTAAGGACTGTGTAACATCCCAAATTTACATACCTTAGAAATAATAAAGAGATATCTTTATGGAATAGCTTTTGTATTTAATGGTTTAAGGATACCCTTAAGTATTATTAATAATATTTACCTTATAATAGGATATAATATAAATAAGATAATAGAACCCTGATGGGGAGCCAAGACCTAAGATGGGCCATGGCTCACTAAGCCACACATACACCCCACGGTTTAAATAGAATAGGAGAGGGAGAGTTAGAGAGAGAAAGTGAAAGAAAGGAAGAGAGTTAGAGAGAAGGAGGAGAAAAAGGAAGAAGAGGAAGAGAAGAGGAGCGGAACAGAGATCCGAGACCCAGTGCCCGGAGCTCAGATCCAGGACCCCCTCAGAGTGAGTGCTTCCCCTTCACTCTTCTATGTTCTGTTGTTTGTGTTTTGAATCCCTTTCCCCTCTTCTCCCCTTATTAGCTCTTAGTTAGGATTTTGACGAGTTGAGTTTGTTGGGGAGTGTTTAAGCTTGTTTGAGGGCTGGGTTTTGATGTAGATATGTTTTAGACTCGATCCCGCATGTTTGGAAGAGGTTGGGAGGCCATGGATGGCCATGGGAGCGAAAATACGAAGGTTCGCGATTATGCAGAGTCGCAGACTCTCACTTAAGCGAGCTATGTTCGTCACTTAAGCGAGGAGTCACCTGGAAGTGGCACTTAAGCGTAGATATCTGGTGCTTAAGCGAGACCCTGGCACTTAAGCGCAGAGATTTGGTGCCTAAGCGAGGCTGTGGTGCTTAAGTATAGAGTTCTGGCGCTTAAGCATGGCTCTGGCGCTTAAGCGAGGCACTCTAGCTCTTAAGCGTGAGACTCCAGGGAATAGCATTATCAGTATAGCTTAAGCGAGATCAGGTTCTAGCTTAAGCATAGGAATGCTAAGAGAGCAGTTTGGGAACCTTTTTCAAGGGAACCTTTGGAAGAATATAAGGGATATAGGTACATAGTTTCTTCCTAAGCTTTGATACATGTTTATGTATGATTGTTTGATGCTATGTGATGTTGATTGTTAATGATAATGGTAGTGGTATTCATGTGGTTATGCCTTATGCTTAAGATTGATTGTATGTAACGGTAAACCCTTTTAATAAAAGACACCTAAAATACTTAAGACTATACCTATGCCTCTTAGTAAAAAGGTGGGGAGTTTCCCCTAAGTTTCAGAAAAGGCTTTTAAGCAAAGTTAATGAAAGGTTTTTAGTAAAAGATATCCGCTCAGTGACATAGGGTGGAACCTTCCCCGGTAGTAGTCACGTCCGAGAGCCGCACGCTCGGCCTACAACGGTGTGCAAAGGGCTAAGGATCCTTTATGTCACTAAGGAGTGATGAGATTCAGAAAAGGATTCTTTAGGAAAAGGTTTTATGAAAGAGTTTTCAAAGGAAAGTTATGATCCCAATAAAGGGGATAAGTATACAACTCATGAGGAGTTGTAAGAGTAAAGGGCTAAGAGGCCCCCCTAGTGGTGAGCGAAGGGACCATCACCCAGACACCTATGGGGGAAAGCAACCTTCTTCACAGGGAGAAGGGGTTCTTCGTAGGGAAGAACAACTCATTCTTCGGAAAGGGAAGAATGTTTTAAAGGAACATGCCTTCAGACAACAGAAGGTGGTTCACCCACTTGGACCAGTGGGGTTAATTAAAGGTTGTATCAAGAGGGACGCCTCTTGTTGGCGAGAGCTCAGCCAATTAAAGTAATGACGAAACTCAAGATATAACTTAAATAAAAGAATAATACCAACCACACACTTATAGAAACAAGCTATGATATGTTGATGTGCTTGATGTATGTATGTTCTATGCTAGAACATGAGAGGAGTCATAAGCCTAGTTACTAGGTGAGTAATGTAAGATAAGTCTATACATTAGATGAGGACGTGTGTAGCTGTATACTACCCTTAGAGGTAAAAAAGGGTTACAGTTAAACCCTAGAGAGCTAATGTATGCTACCCAGAGAGATATGCTAGATTTTATGCCTCATAGAGAGAGGTGATGTAAGCCCAAGTTGGGCAAGTTAGAGAAAAGAAAGGTTACCCATGTTCCCGTCCAATGTTATAGAAAAGTGAGACCATAGTGAGTGGTCAAGAGTAAATAAATGATGTTTAGGTGCCTTAGTGCACTAGTGGCCCTAGATTTGGCATAGGAGGCCAACTCTATGTGCCTCAGCAAGGGTCAAAGTATGATCCTAAGAAATAGTAACATAGAGATTATAAGGTAATAACTGTGTGTGTGAGTATCAAAGAAAGAAAAGAGAAGTCATGAGAGTTAAGCAAGAGGTCTCTAGAGTAGAGAGTCAGCCTAGAGTCCTCAGAGCACTCACTGAGACATTATGTCTCATTCCTTTAGTTTCCATGTTTTTACAGGTTAGTAGGTGGACACCTTGTGAGAGGAGCTCGGAGCATGGAGCTGCTTTCCAGGAGGAAGATGTTATTAGTATAGTTTTGTATAATTCCCAACGTATGGGAATTTAGTTTATGTTTTATATACCCATCTTATGTCTTGTACGGCACATAAGTGCCAAGAGCTTTGTACTAGACTTATTTTATGTAATATAAGTTTAAGTTTTAGTTTTCGCATAGTAAACTCTGATATTCTTATATGCTAATTTCTATTAATTTAGCAATATAAGGAGACAAAGGTAATATCCTCTAGGGTGTTACAGACTGGACGTAGCCCAGGTGGGGTAAAGCAGGATAAATTCCTCTATATGCTTTATCTTTCTTACTGCTTCTGATCTGTGTGTTTTTGTATCTTTATCTTGAGTAGCTTGATTTTTAATTGTTATATCTTTGATATAAAATCTTTCTAAGCTACTCAAACTATTTTAAAAAGTCCAAAAGCATACATCTACTTATTGTTCTTAATTGATAAAACAAATTCTACCTACCCTGAATATGATATTTTAAGAGTAGCTTTTGAAGCAGTATATGAAAGTATTTTTGTATGATTATTACTGAAAATCTATTTTATACAAAAGACTGTCAAAGGATATCGATTTCTCTCAATAAAGCTTCTTGAAGTTGTCCTTTGGACATATCCAAAACTTCAAAAGCTAACTGTTCTTTTGCAGAAAAGCCATACTCAGTTAAGTGTCACTATTCAACCCCCGTTCTAGTGACCTTCTGATCCACTTCAATTCGCTCAGTCAGGGACGTCATGCCGATTATGTGATTCCCTCATGCCCATAAGTCTCACAACTCAAGACCTTATCTCCCCCCAAGATCGCATCCGACAAATATATTTGTAGGTACCTTCTATAGTCAAGCCAATCCTCTTATTCGAATACTCATCTTACTCGTCACTCCTCAATAGTGTGTGTGTGTGTGTGTGTGTATGCAACTTCATAATGAAACTAAATAACCATTCTTTAAAATTGAATTATTTTTGTGTTTACATTTAGTTAGTCCAATATGACGTGGCGTGACAGGACTTTACTTTTTATGCTATCATAGTTGATCATGTCTTTAGGAATAAACCTATAGAGAATATGTTCGTTGTGTCTTTTGTTTATGCTTAGTGTTATTATTTCTGCAAGGAAACGATTATCGTATGGTAGACTATGTGCTAGTGTATATCTATTTTCCTTAATGAGTTATGATCAGTTTACAATGTTAGGAACTTATAGCTAGATGTACGCCCCATCTAAAATGGATATCTTGATGGTGACAACTCAAACTATGAGATATGGCTACCAAAGTGACTTAGCAAGTTGTTCTCATAAAGCAATTAACTACTATAATCATTTCATAAATGCATTAAAAAGGATGGAAAAGGAAATTGAAAATCCCTTATTTTGCTACAAGATTGTAGAGGTCATACCATTAAAGTGCATTTGTGACTCCCTTGCAACAAGCAATAGTTGTAGAGCAGTAAAATGAACTAAGAAGGAACGTACACCATCAACTTGCTAACTTATTGATGTATTAGCAATCATGTTGGTTATTCATTAATATCAAACTATAAATGCATGAGTTGTGAAAACATGTTTAAAGCATGAATATGATCTTATGAATACAAAAAAAAAAAAAAAGGACACAAGGATTTTTTCCTAGTCCACCTAAACAATCGTTGGGTTATATTTAATTCCTACGCTAGGTTAGATTTTTCCACTACTTTAACCCCAAAGTAGTATTTTTTTAAGCAACTTTTGTAGGCTTTCTCAACAACAACAAAGATAACCACACACTATGGTAAACACCCAAAAGTAGTATTGTTTCTATAGTAGTCTCTCTAAGTTCTTTCACAACCACAATACTCTCGAACCAAAACTAGCAACCTAGTCAGCTTGGGAGAAAATAAAACAAGGACAGGATAATGGGTCTTTCTTTCTTTCTTTCATTTTTTTGTTATCTTCTAAAGGCTCCTCAATTTTCTAACTAAGGATAGTATCACGGGGTTAACCCAAGGGTAAAGCAAATAAAGCTCAAGCTTTAAGCCCACTAATAAAAAATATTTGTTATTAGTTTTTTCAAGCAAAAAAGGCCACACATATGTTGCCAAAAAGGCCCAACATACAACTCTCTTATTTAAAGTAGAAAAAGTCTTTCTCAAAATTTGCTTTAGGTCTCACTTAGTGTTAGGTTGGCCCTAGATAGACATGAAGTTTTGGAGCTAGCTAGAACATGTTCCTAGAATGTGATACAATGTTAGACACATAATCTAATTATGGGTGTTATGGAAAACATAAAAATAGATGTAGAAGATGAAGAAAAAATGAACTCATAAATGTTGTAGAACAATTCCCCCTACATCTTTGATGTTTAGAAGCTTGTAGGGTGGAAGGAAGAGAAAATATATATTTAAAACATATCAACACATTGTATTCCCTCTTCTTTAAGGTTTTTTCATCTTACTTTTGTGCTTATATAGAACTATTTCATTTTTGATTGTTGATATAAGAATTCTAATCTATGATTGGTAGCTTTCTGATGGGAAACTTCATTTCTTTAGATGTTCAAAATATGATGCCCTATAGATTTCTTATTGTAGATAAGTTGTTCTCTAATCAAGGTTCAATAGATTTTTTATTCACCATAGGCAACTTTTTAATATTTTTTTATTGAATGACTAGCTTTTTGAGCAAAGTGAAGACATCTTTCTAACAAAGCTTTCTAATTGTTATAACTACTTTCTGAGGAGTTTATTTTCCTTTACATGAACTCTTTTACTCAAAACATACTTTTTAGATTAAGAAAAAATAGTTGAGAAGAAGTGAATCTATTTATAAAGCAAACTTAAATGTTTAGCATGAATTGTTGAATTTTTGGACTTAATTAAGATAGACAATTTGTTTCTTACATTTTGTTTTGTAAATTATTATTGAATTTGTTTTAGAGCACATTTTCATGGATTCAATTAGCCTATGATATTTCTTCATTTTCTTTGTTGATGTGCCACATGCTTTCTAAGCCATTATTCCTTGCATTTTGAACATATATACAACTTTTCTTTTTCGAGTACTAGTTCTTTCATTTTTGATTTATGTCTTGCATCATATAGATTGTAGTTTTTTTGCATGATGATGCTAAATCCTTGTGTCCATCAAGAAACCAAGTCTTATCAAGATTCATCAATATCAACCAATCATAAAGCTTAAATTTTAGTTTAAAAGGTTTGTTGTCATTAAAACCACATATTAGAAGGGATTTGAACCTTTTTTTTTATATATAGAAAGGAGGGATTTGAACCTTACACCTATTCCTTTCAATTTACTTTTTTTATCTCCATCTTTAAATTGAATCATTGGAGGAACAATACCTAAACCTACGACATGCAATAATCTTTTTGATTACTCATTCAAGACTAGCAATCTTTACTTGTGGATTCATAAGGAAGCTTAATTGGACAAAATCATAGTTTTTTTATTCGACAATTGATTAGCATAAACATCAACAACGGTGAATTAGATCAAATTTTCCTTAACAAATCAGAGTTTCGGCAAAAAAAAATCCTACCTAATGGAGATATTGTTAGGGAGGTAACAAAACTTTATACTTTTTATTACTAAACAAAAAACAAATAAACCTAAAAAGATTGATTATTTTGTGAAACAATTTTTGGACCAATAAAAGTGGGATTTGTTCTTGTGAAAATTACTTGAGTAATTAAAGATAAAAAGGATAACTCAAAATTTTGTAAACAATGAAGAGTAGAATTTATTGATTCTTGGATATTTCATTAGTTTTTTTTTAAAGAAATTGTAAATAGCTAAAAATAACCTAATATTACAATTTAAATTGTTCAATGAAAATATAAAATATAATTTTCATATTAAAAATATTTATTTATTATAAATTTTAATTATGATATAATATATGTATTTAAAATTATTTATTTATTATAATTTTTTAATTATATCATTATGAACATTTATCTAGTACAATGCACAAGTTAAAATACTAATTTTATTATAAAATAAAGTAATTCTTTATTTACTGTAAAAAAAATAGATTGTCTTAAAATTAATTTTTATCTATCATATATCTAAGTACAAAACTTATTTCTTAAAATTGCTTATAACGATAATCGTTGAATTATTGAAATAATCTTTTTTTGTTTAGCTAAAAACACGCTAAATCTACTAAAAAAATATGAATTTTTATTTATCTTAAAAACTATTCTATTTTTTACATGAATAATTTGAGAATATAAAATTTTATTAATACAATTGTTATTATACAATGGCAGATTAATTGGGTTAAACATTGTTTTGATTGTTAAACAAAGTCACCAAAATAGGTAAGAAATAGGAGGTAGAATGTAGGAATCACATTTCTTCCTCTATTTATACCTCTACTCAGCTTTGAGCATTTGGTCAGCTATGTAGGGGGTGTATTCAATTAGAATTTTCATAGACATTTTTTGCATAAAAAATTCCTGTAGATTTTAAAAGATTTTGTAGGAATATAATGACTTTTAAGATTTTTTTAAAAGACTTTTATGATTAGGATTTTGTAGTTTGGATTTTAATGGATTTATAAAATATGAATTCATAAGATTTGAAAGGACTTTATGGATTTACAAGATTTTAAAGGATTCCATTAATTTAAAAAAAAAACATTCAAAATTAACTGAGTCGATGAAAAAGATAACAAATAAATGATAAGATTTAGATAAAAATAAATAAAACCAATACAAATTTTTTCAATCTTTCTCTATCTCTTTCTCTTTTTTTAAAATTGACTGCAATAGTCTCAATGCCAATAGAAAGGTCTTCTAATACTTTGGCTTGATTGTTGGTCCTGATGAGCTAGAACTCCCTCCATGCTTAGATCTATTCCTCTTATGACGACTTAATTTTTTAGTGGAACCTCCGGACCTAAAGGGGAATGGGATGGTGGACTTGATAAGGTGATGTAGGTAAGGTGATTTATAATGATTTGGCCATATAAACGCATCATTGTTAGAATCATATGAAGAACGTGTGTAGGATTAGAAGAAAGAGATGACCAATTGCTTTACCACCATCAAGGAAGAGAGAAAAATATGTATGATGATAGAAAAAGGAAGAAGTCTGGAATGGAAGAGTAGAAAAATCCCAAGAGTTTGGGCATGATTGTTTGATGTGTGGTATTTATACATATAACTGAAAAGTCACACAAAATCCATCCAAATCCAATTTATAAAACAATCCATCGAAATCTATAGGATTTTGAATACCAGATGACTTTTTTTAAGTTGTAAAAAATTTTGATTGAATACCACCGGATTTTGTTGTCATGAAAAAAAAAATCTTGAAAGTCTTGATTGAATATCATAAGACTTTTTTATCTTTTTTTAAAATTTCTGATTGAATACCATAAGACTTTTTTATAAAAAAAAGTCTTTTAAAATCTTAATTGAATACACCCTTTTAGAATTTGGTCATGATGTTCTTGTTCTAAATATATAGCCAAAAAGGTTAATGAACAATGCTCTTACGTCCTATCGCAAGATAAGTGTATGCTTTGATTCTGATTATAACTGACTATAATAATAATCAATTATATATATATATATATATATATATATATATATATATATATATATAATTAACTTATTAAAATAATTTAATTTTTACAGCTATTTTAAACACACTTTAAATTGTAGATATTATGGTGCATGCTTGAATTTATGTTGAATTATTTAAAATTATGTTGAAATACTAGCTAATGTATTTTTAGATAAATATTCGCATGTTTTTAATTTTATGTTAAGAAATTGATGCATAAAAAAAATATGAATGCATCAAAAAAATGTTAAGAAATTGATTCTAAGTCTAAAATTAATTTTGAGTTGAAGTATTTTAAGTGACTTTTTCATTTGATAAAAAAAAATCTATATTGAGTTTTTTTTAATTTACTTTTAAAATAAAAATAAATAAATATAAATCAATTATATAAAATTAACTTTGTAAATAATCACCCAAACACAAAACCTGAGGCGATTGCTTCCTGCACCCCATGAATTACTTCTTGCACCCTATATCATTTTAAAAATTAAAACAAAATCCAATTCTCCAACATACCGGAGATTTGCTTCTACGTTTGTCCTGGTGGTATTAATATTTCAAGTAAATCACCTTCACAACCACCACAGGTCCTGAAGTTAAACGTTGTGGGTTCAAATGGCTACGATGTTGTACAAACTTTTTGGAAATCAAGGGCATACAGGTTTAATTTGAAAAAAAAAAAAAAAATTTGCCCAATCATGTGAAGCAATTGCTTCTCAAATTCACCATATGGTTACTACACTGTAGAAATTTGCTTCATCAAACATTTAATTCCTTCTTCGGTTATATATAGACATTGTGTGATGCAATTATCAAAATTGTCAATTATTGAAACACTAAAGCTGCCTTTGATAAGCTGAACCTCAGTATGGGTGCCAATGAAACCAACACCACTGGTCACCATAATCATTTGGGATGAAGACACCATTTTGGAGACACCACCAGGATAAACTTCCGGATTAACAAATCCGTAAGGCAAATTAAAAAGTAGATTTTGAAAAATGTAAATCGAGAACTTTTTTTATTTATATTCCGAATTAAGAACATATGTTTTCTAGATTACTCAATACGAAATATTACTGCATAACTTACGAATTAATGAATCTGTAACACATCAGTATTGGTGAACCTTTCTTGATTTGTAAATTTGGAATTAGTTTTTGTTAATTTCGGATTGAGTAATTGGAATTAACAGAAACTAATTTCAAATTTACGAATCCAGAAAGGTTCACCAATATTTATGTGTTATAAATTAGGTATTAAAAAAAATAACCAAATACCTAGAAAGAAAAAAACTTTTCTCGGACACGTAGAGGAGAACGACCTCTAAACTTATAAAATGGAAAGGATAATGTTGGAATATTAGAAATTACGAAGGTGCGGGAAACAATTCATGGAGTGCAGGAAGCAATTGGCTAAACTTGACCATAGAGGATTGTAAAATTTAATGTAATTGTTAGGCTCTTGCTATTTTCACTCCATTTTTTTGCTAAGTACACTCCTCTTTCCCTTTTTAAAATTAAATTACTTAAATAACCTCTCCCTTACAAACCTTCTTCTCTCCCTCGCACACTCCCTTTTTCAGCGCAACAACACACTCCCTGTTTCGTAGCAACAACACCCCCCTCTCTTTCACTCCCTTCACCCCTCTAATCTCTTGCTCTGGTCTTCCTTTACTCATTCCTTACACAATCTCTTGCTTTAGCATTAGGGTGTTTTCATGCTCCAAACTTTAATGTAGTATGTTTATGCTCCCAACTACTTTCCTTTACTCCTTCCTGGCTCAATCTCAATATGTTTTTTTAAGTTGTTGCAACGGAATGTCTCTTAGAGTAGTCCAGATTGAATGACTAATATCAATTATATGTTTCCTCCACTTCAATTATTCACTATTGTACAATTTTCCCTTTATATGGTGTTTTTAATGGTCTTAATGTTGTACTTGAATTTTTCCAGATGTTATTCTTAACATTCCAAAAAGTACTTTCCAGAACACAAAACAGTATTTCGGAAAGTAATTTCTGGAATACAGCTTTATGTTTTAACATTCCAGAAGTAATTTCTGGAACACAAAACAGTATTCCGAAAGTATAATCGGGAACATAGTTTTATTTTTTAACATTTTGGAAAGTACTTTCCAGAACACAAAATAGTATTCTGGAAAGTACATTCCAGAATAATAATTATATATGCTATGGGTATAAAAGGTATATATGATAATAAAAATTAGAAGAAGAAAAACAAATGAGAGTGTAATTAGCAAAAGAGAGAAGTGGATATAGAAAAGCCTAATTGTTAACTTCGATGTCTAGCCCAATTGTATGATCCAAAATAACATCGGATTAGGCTTATAACCTATTTATTAGTAATAGGCCTAGGTTTTGTTCGTCAATTTTCTTTTTTGCGTGAGCATATGATAAATGTTGGTACCGATAGTGAGTTCTTTTTACAAATGATTGTCTCCGGACCATGAGCGCACACCAAGGAGGGTATTTCCCTCCCAACATGATTTATTTCATACCCAAAGTGACATCACCAGGATTCGAATCCTGGACCACTTGGTTAAGGAACACAAATGATTGTCTTTATTATAAGCATTGTGTACCACACATTATTTTGCTTGAATCTCCTAGGAGCAGTTCTGTAGTACTATACATGAATTATTTTCTCCAACTCCAAAGCTCAATAGTAGCATTTAGTTGAGTGCATCTTCGAGGAGCCTATAAGAAACCTATTACACGACCATGATATTGGCATATTTCATTGTCTTAGGGAAATTATTAGGTGGTTTCATAATCCCATATGTTTACGATTTCAATTAATTTTTATATGATACATATTTAAAATTTTTAATTACCAAAAAAAATTATTACAGTCCATGTGGTTTCATAATCGCATGTGTTTACGATTTCAATTATCTTTTATATGATACATATTTAAATTTTTTAGTTACCAAAAAAAAATTACATTCCATGTGGTTTCATAATTCCACGTGTTTACGATTTCAATTAATTTTTACATGATGCATATTTAAAATTTTTAATTACCAAAAAAAAGTTACAGTCCATTGTATATAGAGATTAATGAAGATTATAATAATTTTAGACTATCTAATAATTTCTCTTATATTCAAGTAAACATGATCATTTAAAGAGGAATGTAAAAAATGCTAGGAATACACTCTCTAACACTCTTTTGAGCACATTTTTATTAGTTGAAATTTATTGAAAATCAAACAATTTTGTAAATCTCACTTCATATTTAACAAATCTCTCACGATGTGTAATTTTCAATAAATTCTAGGCTTAATTGCAATTTTGATTCCCGGAGTTCAGCATACATGCAATTTGGATCCCTGTATTTTAAGATGAGCTATGTAACCCCCTTTTTTTTCTATATAAAATCCATAAACACGAAATTTACAAATAAAATAAATACACTCCATTAAGTTTAAAGTTTGTCATTATAATTTACATTATTAAAATTTACAGAAAATACTACTACTAAATGATTTCTAATTAATACAAAAGTATCTAAAGCCAAAAACCCCTATTCCTATAGCTCTGGAACATGTCTGCATCTGTAACTTCTAATTAATCTTCCAATTACCTGCAATCACACTCCCCTAGAATCTGGGGACAGCATTACCGGATCAGGCATTTAATTTCTCATACAATAAAACAATTTCAAACAAATACATATCATAACAAATTAATTAGTTACACACATAATTAAATGTAGTATGATTTATGCAGATGCAGTTTTTTTGACTCCAATTCATTTTTGACCCTGCTCCATAGAGACTTCCCCTTTGAGTGTTTAGTAAGTAACTGGCCTACCATTACGCACTGCAATTTAGCTATCAGCCCCTACTAAACGCGAATAAGCTAAACAGAATTAGGAGATCAGGATACCCAGAAGGCCACCACGACAGCATCCCGTTCCGGATTACGGTCACATGTGGAATTGCCAATATCCCTCACCCACAGACTATATAATCACAGATTATATGGTCCTGTTTAACAAATTCTACTCACCCCAAATCCTTTCTCAATCATTTCCATTTCACATGACTACCGTAGTCTCAGTTAGTCAACAATTCATTTCTCAATCAGTTTCATTTCACATGACTACCGCAGTCCCGGTTAGTCAACAATTCATTTCTCAATCAGTTTCATTTCACATGACTACCGTAGTCTCGGTTAGTCAACAATTCATTTCTCAATCAGTTTCATTTCACATGACTACCGCAGTCCCGGTTAGTCAACAATTCATTTCTCAATCAGTTTCATTTCACATGACTACCGCAGTCCCGGTTAGTCAACAAAAGTCATTACTCATAGATCAACTCAATTCTCATGACTACCACAGTCCTGGTTAGTCAACATAATTCTTTCTCATTTGATACTTTTATAAATCCCCCAAAAAGACTCATGCCAATGAATTTTGTTCATGATTACAATCAAATAAATAATTGTACACATTAACATACAAGAATACAAAAATTTAAGCAATTTACCTTATAACATTAGTATTTTAGTAATTTCCGAAAATGCCCTCAATCTTTTTCCAAAATACCCAATGTGTCCCTACATGTAAAATGACCATTTTGCCCTTGGTTTTACAAAAATTTCCACATAATATCCCTTGCATTTAGGGCTGGCCGAATGGTCTCACTACCATTCTCAACATATTTTCCAAAGCAACAACTTCCAATTCCAACCAAAAATCAACCAAATCACAAATTCAATCAAAATTCAACAAACCAAATTTCAACCATTACAACACATTAAAATTCAATCAAACATCATTCCAATCCATGAATTACAATCACAAGCATCAAAAACACAAAACCCCTAAATAAATTTCAAGTTTTCATGATTCTAGGTCACAAATTGAATCTAACCCTACAACATGTTTTCTTCTAATTCCAAGGGTTCTAATTGAAATTAAATGCCTAGATCCTTACCTTAAGCTCTTTAATTGAAGAAAAAGCCTTGAATTCCTTTCTCCCTCACTCCTTGGTCTTGTAGGAATTTTTGAGATTTCTTCCAATTCTTTCTCTACTAGCCGAATTAGCTTAGGGTTTTGGAAGTTTGGATGGTTTCGTTTCTTAATTTGAGATGAGATGATGAAGTTAAGATGAAATTGAATGAAAAACTGCAGCTGCTGGGTTTGGAGAGCTCACGGTTCTGTTTTGCCAAGTCTAGCTTTTTGGTGACTTTTTGCCTTTTACTTAAGTTATTTGCTTCATTAAATCAAGAATTAACCAAATTGGACTTTGCCTTCAAGTCCAGCTGCTGCCCTGCACGTCCAGCAGCTCTATTGGACCAAGGGCAGTCCACTTGCCAAGCCTTTCCAGCCCACTTGGACAGCCAAGGAGTTCCAAGTCACTTGCCTACCCCAAAAGTCAACATTTCAAGAACTTTGTAGAAAATTCTAGAAGGTAATTAGGGCTGCTAATTATTTTACAATGTGATTAGAATTTGAAGAAAATAACATCACCATTGGATTTCTCACTATCAAAAACCTTGGGGTAGTGTCTTACTTATCTCTTAATCCAAGCCTAATTAGCTTAATTTAGTGATCTTAGAAAAGCCTAAGTTGTCACTTTTTGATTGGTTAAGGTTCTAAATTAAATTTTTCTTGGTTAAATATTTTTAATAATTATTCTAAGTATATTACAATTATTAGATAATTCTATAGATATCCTATGAATTTTCTCTAAATTTTCTGTCTCAGAATTTTACCGTAATAATTTCTCAAAGTTCTAACTTTTAGAAAATCCTAACAATTCTGAATAAGCATTTTAATTCTTTATCTGTATATATTTTTAATCTATATTCTATTACCTTTCTTTTAAGTTATAAATGAGTTCAAAATTATATACTTGAAAATTTATCTTGGACAGCTGTCTGACATAGCAGTCCAGTCAATTATCAATTTCGGCAAAAACAAAGACATTTGGAAATTCAGAAAATTCTTCTGAATAGAACTGTATTAATTTCATTAAGAAAATATGTTCATAAAGTTCTATGAAATACAGTGCATAAGTGTTCATAATGTACATATATAAATGCATACAAATAGTAAAAATGAGGATGTTACAAGCTAACTTAAAGTTTACTCAATGTTAAAAACTTAACAAAATTTACTTATGTGGCATTGGATGTTGACATGGCAACTGATGTGTCTTAATGATGTGGCATGCAAAAGATGAAAATTCCATAAATTTTGCAACAAGTGAGGATCGAGCCCATTACGCCATACTCCAAAACCCAACATGCTTCAATAATATATAAGCGAAAATTATAATATACTAATGAATAATGTTTGCTTAGCAGTTTAGTGTTGTGTTTTGGAGCAAGGGGTAAGGGGTTTGATTTGCACTCATTGCAAAATTCATGAAGTTTTTCTCTTACTTTCACAAGTCACCTCATCATAACACATCAACTGCCACATTAATATCCAATGACACATAAACAAATTTAATTAAATTTTTAACAAAAGAATGACAGATGGATTTGATTGTAAAATTGAGTGAACTTTAGGACCCAATTAACTCATTTTAAAATATAGGGACTCAAATTACACATATCAAACTTAAGAGATTAAAAGTGCAATTAAGACTAAATTTTAACAAAGAAAGTGTGTTAAAAATTGTGTTCATATCACTGCTTTTATTTAAAATGGAACTATATAGTGTTATGCATCACAAGGATAAGGCCTAAAGTACAATAGTTTTGTAGCTCTATATATTCAAGTGGAAGATAGAAATTACGTTAGAAAATAGAACACAAAACTATACATTTTTTTAAAAAAAAAATTCTATGTATATAAACTCGCTACAGACATCTAAGAGGCCCTTGAAATTGAATTTGTAAGAGGTACTCCAGTGTGCTCATGCATCTATATATGTTTAGACCAGTCCCACACAAGTACTCTTGTTATGTTATTCTCTTTTCTTAAAGTGAGAAATGATGAGCAATGCATATAAGGCAGTCTTGAGAAAGAGATTTTGGAATGACAATGAACAAGTCTCCAAGGAGAGGTCTGAGAGGATGAACATTGTTCTATTGAAATGCCAGCGTCTGTCTAAAAATGAAGCTTCAACTTCAAATTCTGGCCAAGCGGAATCCTTGGAAGGAGAATGCTATTACTATGATCTTGTGTTGGAAGAGTTGTTGAGTAGGATAGAGCAAGATGCTATGAGATTGAACAAATCTTATGGGAAGATGAAGGCGTCTATTATTCTCTATTAGGATCATGAACTGGTTTCTAATGAATATCTAAGGGAAACTGCAAAAGAAAAATAGTTGGCAATGTTGGGAGCTGCAATGTTCATGTTCACAGGACAAGGAAGTTCAGGATTGGAATGGCCACTATTGCCAATGTTGGGGTTGGGCATGTCAGGATTGAGGGCTAATTTCAAGAAGACACCTTATGTGAAGTTAAGGGTGGAGGACAATGCTCAGAGGACTTCTACTCAGAAGTAGAATGAGTCGAGGGTGAAACATGATTATTCACAAACTACTCAGAAGCAGAGTGAAAAGCAGCATCAGTTGAGGGACTCTCAGTGCATTACTCAAATTCAAGAGGAATTGGGCTGGAGTGAGATTCTTATTAGGTGGATTCTGTGCTGGTGTACCCCTAGGTGATATCACACCTAAATGCATTACATCTATCATGTAAATGTGGTAAAGTTGCATTAGATGGAATTTTATTATAGATGGGTCTTCAATTTCTTTGTTTATTTTGAGTGGGGATTTTGTGATTTATTGAAAGTTCTGTTTAAATGGACTCTTTGAGGTTCCCAGCTAAATATGGACAACCTATGTATGAGGCAACTAAATTTCTTATTTTAGGCCTAAAAAATATTACTGATAGTTAAATATTTTTTTTTTGTAATTCATCAATTGTATTTGAATGTGATTTTATGGATAAAATGACTAGGATGCATAAAAGATTTTGATTGTGTTGGTGTATGCTATTTTCCATCACAAATATCTTTCTTGTTTGAATGCATGATTTTAATCAACAGGAAACCTTGGCTTGTGACTGCTGTGTACGAGAATCCCCATCACCACCATCGTATGGCTCTTTGGGAGGATGCGGTATCCATAGGGTAGTGTTCACCACCTTCCAAAGCTTGATTCATCTGTTGAGTTAACATCCAATGTTTAATGGAAAGGCTAACATGACACTGTATTGTCACATCAGTATTTTCATTAAATGTTATATGACAAATTAAGAAATGGACTAAAATATCAGACAATTACAATAGTGGGACCAAGGGAATCTAGCTAAGTTAGTTGAGCAATGTGCGTGAGTTATTGTAAACTCTTTGTATCCAAGTTTGATTCCTATAAATAAAAAAATTGAAGGCGTCTGTTGTTTTGGTTAATATGATGATGGATTTGTTTCTGAGAAATATTCGTTGGAACCATTATTCTTGAGGGGAAGAGAAAACTTGGAAGATAGAAAATGGGGCCCGACAACAATACAATTGGGATTAGCAGTGACTACACTGTTAATTCACGGAGTTAACCCACCGGGATTGTTTGGAACTAAGTTTAAGAAGATGCCCTAAGGGATGTTAAGGGAGGACCATCATGATGATTGGCGCTAGAATTTATTGGGCCATTTAGTTAACCTTATTCCATCATTTAAATATTTTTTTTATTTTGAAATTGATAGTATGGGTCTCATGGTGGTATTTAATATATCTAGCTATTGTTAAATTCGTTAAATGGTCCCTAAATTATTTTGGATCACCAATGGGTTACTTGGTTTATGCTGTTATTTATTATTTGGTTCTTGGGTTTATTAAAGTACTAATTTTTAATCTCTAGGGATGTGGAGACAGGGGTTAGTTTTTTTTCTTTTTTCTTTTATCAATTAGTCGCCACATTGTAGGCCATGTAAAATGTGGTTTTGTTATTGTTTTTGTTTTCTATCTTGTAAGTCTATAAAGCCAACACTTGTTTTTTAATTCAATAATACATTCTCTCTTGAAAATTTATGTCGCATTGTTTTGTTGGTGTCTTATGCAATTAGTAGTACAGAATTGTCCTTCAAGGCAGTTTTAAATGACTGTTTTAGAAATTGTGCACATGTTGTGTTGACTATTTTAGAAATTATATGGGTACTATGGTATTAATAAGGGTGTTGGAGTTGTTGGTAAATTTTTCTAAGTTTAGAAGATTGATAATGATTTTTGATAATTAATGTGTTTCATTAAGGAAGACTTAAAAATATCGAAAAGTATTTTCAATACGGAGAAAGGGTGTTTGGTAATAGTGACATGATGTTTTATCGAAAAAAGATACTATTCAGCTAGAGATGTTAGGTATTTCAAGAAGATCGACTTTTCGACAAAAGTAGCTTAAAAAAACTAAATATCGAAATAGTTATGTTTTAAAACTATTTACATTTGATGGTGATTTTTGTCACGTCGGACATACAGGAGGCACTAGTCCAAGTGATGTTTTGCGATCTGCGTTTGCTATTGAACAGGAGGCGCCACTCCGTTCATAGTCTCGCGTTGCTTTTTTCAGAATAGGAGGCACCACTCCAGTTGTAGCCAACAGGAGGCGCTAGGCTGGTGACCATCCCCTGCTTCTTGTACGTCCTGCATCATGGCAACACGGGTGGTAATTGGTGTCATAAATTTTGCGTCTTTAGAGACTTTTGTTTGTGAAGTAAAATGTGCAATGAACTATTATTCATGTCAACGTATCCAATAGTACCTTTATGAGTCTTGAATCGGTGTAAAAAAGGTTGTAATTGGAGCCTGAAGAAGGGCAAAACTTACATATAGTACCTATGGTACTGTTTTTACTATTGCCCTGTTATATCTTAACACTTGTACTAATTTTCCACATCATCAAACTAACCCTTGACATCGTGAATCCCTTCTCCTTCGATCTGACCCCTTTCATCACAAAACCTCTGCATCCCCTCCGCCTGCAACTACTGCAACCTCGACAAGGCCCTCTTCCGCATATGCACTGGCGCCATCATGATCTGCATCAAGGGCGAGTCAAACACCAGAAACATCATCGAGGTCATTCGCCACATCCGTGAAAGCAACTTGGCACAGGTCATCCACCCCTTGACGGTGTCACCACCTTCGCCGACGCCGCCCTCACTATGCATAGTAGTTGCGACAATGTCTTCATTAACTACGACGCTTTCAACAGCGGTGACCTAGGGTGAATTTGCAATTGAGAGGTTGCTGAATGATTCTTCTTGGATTTGTTGCTTCCCATGCTTTTCCACTGTTGAATCTGGATTAAGGGTTTCCAGGAGATAATTTCCCAAAATGAAATTTGGGAAAAGTGGTATAGTTACTGGATTCAGGAATTTGGATGGGTAGAGGATGAACTGACGGTGTTAAAAGTTAGTTTGATGACATGGAAAAATAATACACGTGTTATAATATAACCGGACAACAATAAAAATAGTACCTATGGTACTGTAGGTAAGTTTTGCCCCCTAAAGAATGAAAAAAAAATTTACTTTTCTTCTAAAAAGTTTATAACGAGGGTGACTTGTGGCATAAATTTTTCATCTTTAGATACTTTTGTTTGCACAGTAAAATGTGTAGTGAATTATTATTCATGTCAATGTATCCAATGATACCCTTTTACAAGTCTTAAATCGGTGTAAAAAATGTTGCCATGTTGCAAGACGTACAAGAAGCAGGAGATGGTCACAGCCTAGCACCTCTTGTTGGCTACAACTGGAGTCGCACCTCCTATTATGAAAAAAGCAACGCGAGACTACAAACAGAGTGGCGCCTCCTGTATGTCCGATGTGACAAAAATCACCCATCAAATGTAAATAGTTTTAAAACATAGTTATTTCGGTATTTAGTTTTTTTATTAAGCTACTTTCGTCAAAAAGTCGAGAAGATATGTCAAGAAGAAGACTTTTTGACAAAAATGGGTGAAAAAAAAATTACCCCAATAGTGTAGTAGTAAAACAATTTACATGGCAAGAGTGATTTTTGCTATGTAGGATTCACAAGGCGCCACTCAGGAAGTAGTTTCGTGCACTGCATGTTGTCAGCACAAGTGGCGCCACCCTGAGTGTAGCCTACAGGAGGTGCCAACTAAATTGTGGCCACCAATATAACAGGAGGTGCCACCCTATCCTTTGGCTTCTGTTAATAATTAATATTTAAATTGCTTCATGGGACGTGTGGTCAAGTGGTTGCATAGGAGGCACCACATTGATCTTTGCCTTGTGTACAATGGTTGTTTTGTTTCAAAGCACTTTAATTAAAAAGATGAAAATAAATGTAGGCTGGTGCAAATGACTAGGAGGCAACAAACAAGCTGGTGCCTCTTGTAGGCTACACTCAGGGTGGCTCCTTATGAATCCTATGTGGCAAAAATCACACCTGCCATGTATTTTACTACCACACTATTTGGGTAATTGGTTTCCTTTTTCACCCATTTTTGTCAAAAAGTCTGAGAAGAATATTTTGAGAAGAGGAAGAAGGATTACCTAATACCCCCTCCGTCCCACAATGACTGATGTTTAAGATTATTTCACACAGGAAATCAAGTATTCCAAGAAAATAGTATTTATTAGGGGACAATTTTACTAAAATATCCTTAATCTCTTTCTTAATTTCAATAAATGCATTATTAAGTCTTTCAAGACAATATTATTTATTAGAGGGCAAAATTGAAATAGATGTTTAAATATCTCATTGAAAAGTGAGAACATCAATCAATTTGGAAATTTTTTCAAAAACGAAACTATAGTTATTTTGGGACAGAGGGAGTATGTGAATGGAATGTTTTTCAATTTCAATATTGTCGATATATCAATAAAGATTAAGCAGTTATTGAGGCAGTTAAAGGTATTTAATAGTGCAAGGATGAGACAGGTGTCAAAATCATATATATGCACAATTATTATAATTTGAGACACATGTCTAAATCAAGTTACTTTTTTTGTTATTTGTAGTTTCTATAAATAGGTAACAACTTGTAATTATTTTATGGTTTTTGAACACTACATACTTCTTGTACACCATTACGTCGTATTCATGACACTCCAGTTTTATGGAAACATGTTTTCCTTTACATTTTCAACAAACATTTTTCTTATATAATTCTTTCTTTATTCTGTTTATGTTTCGTTTGATTTCATGATCACGTTAATAACAAGTAAAAGCAAAATGAGTTATAAATTATTTCTGATCAAAACGAGTTAATGCAAGTACCGATGCTTGCTGATCAAAGTGAATTATTTCTGTTTATTTGAATTCGATAGTTAAAGAAAACAACAAATACTTTAATTAAGATTAAAGTAATCATTAAAATTAAATTTTGAAGTAAGCTTTCTTAAATTGAAAACATACCACACGTTGCTAGTTTGATTAAAGAACCATGTGAAGTTCTATTTTAAATATCTTATTTGTTGAAGTTATAATTTCGAACCTTTAACCAAAGTTCTCATATTGTTTCTTTAAAAAATGAGAGAGCTTCTACAAATTAACTTATGCATAAGTTGATTTTAACTTAGAGAAGCTCATTTTTTTTTCTTTCTCAAAAGTTCTTCTGGATAAGCTTACCCAAACATGCCTTATATGTATAGTCATTTCTAAATAACAAGTCTGACCTAGAATTGGTATGGAAATTTTTTGTTCCCAATTCTTGTCGCACCAATAAGAGAATGCCACCTCAGTTAAATTACCACGTCACTTTAATTTAAGATTAAATAGAAATCAATGGAGTTTCTTTCATGTGGTTCCTTGCTTTCACATTTGTTAGTCTCTGGTTATTGTAATTGATGGGTGAACCATAGAAGTGAATCATTCACTCCTAATAGTCCCTATGATTAGAAAAATTTATCACTGCACTTGAACAAATTAAATAAATCGCTACACAAATAAAATCGTTTGATCAAACAACACTTAAGTAAATCATAATCAATCAACCAAAAGCCTATAAATGTTGAAACTTAAACCAATCATTGATACACTATTGCAATCTAGCCTCTAGAGTGTTTTGTTACGAAACAATTTAATTTTTTAATTTCAAATCTCTAGAATATTGTTAAAATTAAAAAAGATATTATCTTATTGCTAGGATTTGTTTAAATTTAAAGATATTATCTGTAAATGAGGGATTTGCTTCCTCTTTTAGGATTAGGATGCTAGGTCTATAAATAGAGGTTCTTGAGATGAGAAGAACCACCCAGCTTGAAGAGGGGGTCACCACCTTAAGTGAGAGAGGGAGGTCATGTGAAGGGAGGGTTTACATGTTTGTCCAAAAAACTTGTTGTGGATGTAAGGATGAGGGCCCAAACCACATTAAACAAAGTTGTGTCTTGGATGTAGGGATGATGGCCTGAACCACGTTAAACAAATTTGAGGTCGTGGATGTAGGGATGAGGGCCTGAACCACGTTAACAAAATAAATTGTGTTGATGTAGGCATAAGGGGCCGAACCACATTAAATAAATTTATGATTGTTCTTATTTTATTTATGGTGTTGCATTTTTCTTTAGCTGCATGTTTTTTCTCATTGTGATTAATGATGAGGTGTGTGTTTTCCACCACAAGTGGTATTAGAGCCGATTGATCATGCGGCCTGGTGAACACAGAAAAGAAGAGTATTAATGGCGGTAGCTAATGGCAATACAATTCGAGAAGTGGCATCATCGACACTCATGGAGCATATGAGGGAAACATACCAAATTTGTGCAGAGCGGAAGAGTTGTGACTAGCATCCAGAAGCTGAAGATGAAATTAGAAACATTTAATCGAGGGAGGGATTGTTGGGAAACAATTTAATTTGTTAATTTCAAATCTCTAGAATATTGTTTAGATTTAAAAAGATATTATCTTATCTTTACGATTTGTTTAAATTTAAAGATATTATTTATAAATTAAGGATTTGCTTCCTCTTTTAGGATTAGGATGTTAGGTCTATAAACAGAGGTTCTTGATATGTGAAAAACCACCGAGTCTGAAGAGGGATTCACCACCCTAAGTGAGAGAGGGGGGTCATGTGAAAGGAGGGTTTAAAAGTTCATCTAGAAAACTTGTTGCGGATGTAGGGATAAGGACCCAAATCACATTAAACAAAGTTGTGTCGTGGATGAAGGAATGAGGGCCCAAACCACGTTAAACAAATTCGAGGTTGTGGATGTAGGGACAATGGCTTGAACCACATTAACAAAATAAATTGTGTGGATGTAGGCATGAGGGGCCGAACCACGTTAAATAATTTTGTGATTGTTGTTATTTTATTTATGGTGTTGCATTTTTCTTTAGTGGTATGTTTTTTCTCATTGTGATTAATGAAGAGGTGTGCATTTTCCCCAACAAGTGGTATCAGAGCTGATTGATCCTGTGGTCTGGTGACCAGATAAGAGAAGATTATTAATGGCGGTAGCTAATGGCAATACAATTCGAGAAGTGGAACCATCGATACTCATGGAGCATATGAGGAAAACATACCAAATTTGTGTGGAGCGGAAGAGTTTTGACTAGCATCCAGAAGCTAAAGTTCACAACTATAAATCAAATCCCTTAGATTTAAATAATCTAATTGATTCAACCAATATAGTCGAAATGCATTTTAAGGTAAATATGTCTTCAAGTTTAGTGTCCTATACAACACCAAATTAAAGAAAATATAAATTAATGATGTATTTTTTGTCTTTAACAGTTAATTTTAGTATTGTGTATTGAACTGTAAAATTAATGAATTTAGTCATAGATTTTTATAAGCAAAAATGATTAATGGAAATTAAAGAGGATGAGAATAAATAATAGAATGAAACTTTTGTTCTTCATCAGGTTATAGGATCTAGTTTCCTCTGTACTACAATGTACTCAACCCAAGAGGTTGAGCTCTGACGCCAATTGAAAAAAATGGAGCACACTAGAAAGGGGTTGAATAGTTGTTAGTGTAAACTTTAAAACTTTTTTCGCAAATATGGAGATTTCCTCAAAACAGATTTCACAAGGGATTTGTTAAACAAAGATCTTAAATGATAGTCCAATGTTGAAAAACACATTTTCATAGAAACTAAGTTTTAGAAGATATTGTCTAATAGATAAAAGTAGTTTTCTCAAAAGGTTTTAAGCCAAGAACTTGCGCGTCCAAGGTGTGTAGAATGAACACAAGAGGAAACAAGTTAAGGCTTTAAGAGAGAGTATAAACACTTGATTTTATACTGGTTCACTCAAACTTTTGAAGGGTTCCACTAATCGAAAGTGATTACAAAAACAAGTATTCTACCCTGCCACTTCTGGCTACAACAAGTATTCTCTAGGCCACTTCTAGCACACCTTTAATCTCCCTATGAGATTAAAAACACCTAAGTATTCTTTGATCATTAAGCCACTCCTGGCTTTCCAAACAACATTTTGAATGGAAATACAATTCAGAATCAACTTTCACAGAGAGGATATACAATGAAGAACATAATACAAAACTTTGAAAAACAAAGGAATAACTCTCTAAGCACAACTATTGATCATCCAGAGATTTCAACAGAGTTTTAACACTTGGAAATTTCAGAATTCTTCGTAGTTGATTTATGTGCTTAATGCTCCTTTTATAGGCTTCAGCAAAGATCCGTTGTGAATTCTAGAGCCTTCGAAAAAAGTGTCTGTTGTCTCACATATCTGTAGCTTGCTACGTGGCAGCTTGGGGTGGAGAAAGAAAGGGGACAAAGGTACTATCCTTTCCATGACATGTTTCACTACCTGTACCACTACAAATTTTGCGAGGAATATTCGTTATTTGCTTAGCTATTTTTGTACACACTAGAATTCAAATGATTAACATTCAAATCATACAAGGGACACAAAGAATATTCAGAGCTTCTAGAATATGTATTAGCCTCGTGATGTGTATATGTGTACGGACATGCATATGGACGTTAACTAACTTGGATAGAAATATTTATGTAAGTTATTTAGCTCCTTTTGGATGCTCAAATAGACTTAGTATATTGCATACTGGTTTCACGATACTTTGGACGATTGTTTGTTTACAGCACGTTAGACGTTGGATGGTCTATTTTAAAAATAAGTTCCATGTATATGGGATGCTTAGAGATGTGTTCTATATAAAGCTTAAGTACTGAAATTACAATACCATAGGTTCGTTGGATGGTGTGTTTCCTGTAATACTCAAGTAAACCCATTAGCTTATACAAAATTTAATATCATTTGTTATAATCAAAATCATAGATTTTGAGGGGTTAGACATCGTCCATTGTCTTTGGTTCTAATAATGAAGGCCTCTTTACAATCTTCATGAGGACAACCATATCCTTTAGTTTTTTATCAAATAAAAGTTGCATAACATTATTGAATGGATCTTGTGAAACATAGTTTAATATTAATCTTAAAAAATAATCTTCCTGTAAACAATATTATGTACATAATATAATAGATAACATTAAAATAATACCTCACACTCATCATAAAGTTTAGCACAAGATTTTCCAAGTCGATGTTGAACATCAACATTAAGGCTACTCAAAGGAAATTATTCTACTCCATCATTAATTAGGAACTCAATAGTGTATCTGTTTATGGTAAAAAAAATTGAAAACAATCAAACCATATGATAATACTAATATACAACATTTATTCAAAGTTTGACAACTATAAATATAATACAAATCATACCGAACATTATAGTATATACCGTATAACATACCTAAGAGTAGGTATACCACGAGGTTTACAACAACTAACACAAAAAAATACTTCAAACTTGGTCATAATTGGTGTCATGTGTAACATCCTTATTTTATTTTACTATTTGTAAATACTTTTCCATAGATATATGAGAAATTATGTACTGTATTTCATAGAAACTTTCTGTACATATTTTCATAATAAAATTTATACAATTCTATTCAGAAAATTTTTCTGAATCTTTTGATATTTTTGTTTTTGTTTGAATTTCTTGTTGACCGGACAGTTTTGTCAAACAGCTGTCCAGGATAAATTTTTCCAATGTAGCATTTTGGAGTAAACTGTAACCTAATAAAAGATAATTGAATGTAGATTAAGAAAATATACAGTTGAGAAATTAAAATGCTAATTTCATAGTTTTTAGAATTTTCTAAAAGTTAGAACTCTGAGAAATTATTACGATAAAATTTTAAGGTAGAAAATTAAGATAAAATTTGTATGACATCTATGGAATTTCCCATTAATTGTAGTATGTCTAGAATAATTATTAACATTAAGATAAAAATGAAAGTATTAGCCAATCAAAACTTGACAACTCAATATTTCTAATGTAATCAAATTAAGCTAATTAAACTTTGATTAAGACATAATTAAGACACTACCCCAAGGTTTTTGATAGTGAGGAATTTAATGGTGGTGCTAGTTTCTTAAAATTATAATTAGTTTGTAAGATAATTAAGAAGCCCTAAAACCTTCTAGAATTATCTATAATTATCTACACTTTTGACTTTTGACCACACAATTGGAAACTCCTTTAAGGAAGCAATTTTGGCCATCCAAGTGGGCTGGAATTTCAGCCAAATTGACTGCCTTTGGACCCAGGGCAGCAGCTGCACGTATAAAAAAAATTTGGGTGGAGAAAATTTATTTAAAAACATAAGAAACAAAAGCAAAAGAGAAACTTAAAAAGCTAGCTCTCAAAATAACCCAAAACCGTGAGCTTTGGGCAGCTGCTACCTCCTCCATTAAGCTTCATCCTTGCTTCCAAAAGTAAGAGAGAAACCAATCCAAACCTCACAAATCTTAGAAGATGTTCGGCCAAAGAGAAGAGATTTGAAAGAAAAACTCAAAAATTTCAAAAGACAAGAGAGAAAAGGAGAAAAAGGGATTCAAGGGTTCTTCACCAAATTAAGGATCTATGGTAAGGATCTTGGCATTTAATTTCAAATTTAGATAACTTGGAAGTAGGAGAAACATGTATTGAGGTTTAAATTCAAGAATTGATCAATAGCCATGAAATTGATTTAGGACTTATATAAATTTGATGTTAGAAGTGTGAAATTGGTGTTTGATGTAATGTTTGGTTGATTTTATGTTGTCTTATGATTGATTGAACTTTGATTGAATTGTTTGTTATTGTAATTACATTGTTGATTTTGGAAATTGGTTGGAAAAATTTTTGGAAGCCATTCACGACCATCACGGCCATGAAGAGATTTAAGGGGTACTATGTGAAAATTTATTCAAAAACCAAGGGCAAAATAGTCATTTCACATGTAGGGACATATTGGGAATTTTATAAAAAGTTTAAGGGCAATTTTGTAAATTATAAAAATATTAAGGGGTAAAATGGTAATTTATAGGTTATAGAAAGTTTAAGGCTAAAATGGGAATTTTATAAAAAGATCAAGGGCAATTTCGGAAATAATAGAAAAGTATAAGGGGTAAAATGGTAAATTCATATGCTCTAGAAAGTTTAAGGATAATTTTGGAATTTTGAGAAAAGATCGAGGGAAAAATCGGAAATAATAGGAAAGAATAAAGGTAATTTGGTAATTTTACAATTGAGAGTAAAATTGGAAATTTAGAAAAAGAGCAAGGGTAGTTTAGTAACTTTTTATAGTAGTGACCTAATTGATATTTTTGTAATTTACCAATGCGATGATGATAATTGTTAAATTTTATATTTCTTTATGTGATTGTTTAATGTTAATTATTTACTTATGATCATTTTCATATTGCATAAGCACGAGTCTTTTTGGGGGAAACACAAAGATTTCAAATGAGAAATGATTTTGATATTTAAAATAAGAAATTATTGATGTTGGCTAACCGGGATTGTGGTAGCCATGAACTTTTAAAATAGAAATATTGTTGACACCGGGTCTACGGTAGTCATGTGAAATGATAAATGTTGACACCGGAACTGCGGTAGTCATGAATTTTAAAAAGATATTGTTGACACCGGGACAGCGGTAGTCATGAATAATAAAATTGGGTGAGCAGAGTAAGTTAGACAGGACTGTATAGTTTGTGATTATATAGTCTGTGCGGGTGAAGGATATTGGCAATCCCACAAGTGGCCGGAATCTGGACTGAGATGCGGTTGTGGTGGCCTTCCTGGATATCCTGATCTCCTAATTCTGTTTAGCTTATTCGCGTTTAGTAGGGGCTAATAGCTGAATTGCAGTGCGTAATGGTAGGCCAGTTACTTACTAAACACTCAAAGGGGAAGTCTCCATGGAGCAGGGTCAAAATGATTTTGAGTCAAAAACTGCATTTGTATAAATCACATTGCATTTATTTTAATTATGTGATATATATGAATTTTATCTGATTGATATAGTTTTTCTTTGTATGAGAAATTAAATGCCTAATCCAGTAAATTTTGTCCCTAGATTTTAGGAAAGTTTAAATTACAGGTGACTGGAGATTAGTTAGAAGAAAAAGATGCAGATATTACCAGAGCTGTAGGATGGAAATTTTGGGTAGATAATAGTTCTAGACAGTACTTAAAGAAGGATCATTTTGTAATAGTAATTCTGTATATTTCCTAAATGTAAAATTTGGATATATTTTGGATATTAATTGAATGTGTTAATACTTTTATATATAATATAAATTATATACTTAAATTAAGTTTAATTAGAAGGGGGGTTACATCATGCAGTCACAAGCCAGATACCACCCATGTCTAGTGAAGTCATCTTTAGAAAATTTCCCCAAAACAACATATGTCTCAGCCTAAAAAGATAAAAAATATATTTTTAAAATCTTACATATGGATTCCTAATTAACACCAGTTTTATAAATAATACTAATAAAAATCATACCTCTAGTTTATAATTAAGTTCACTGACTTTCTTTCTATGCATACCTAATTACGACCATCCTAGCAAGGCATATAATAATAAAAGAAGGAAGCTAAAAACATCAAGTAAACATTTATTCATTCTCCTTTGCTCCTTCCCCAATATAATTATCATTCTCATTGTTTGATAATGACGCTTATTCTTCAACTTCTTCTCCTTACGAGTCCTCAAAATCAATGCCTTTTAACTCCTTTTTAGATTATTCCAAGTTTTATTATCTTCAACTTCAATCATTTGCTCTTTTTCTCTAAAGTAAGAAAATGCTCTTATTTGACCTTTCTTTTTGTCTTAGGTTCAACATCTACAACACTAAGGGGTTCCTTTCTTTTTTTAGTCTTCTACCTAGTATATGTTATTGGTTGTCTAATCCTGAAGCCTAAAAAACAACATACCAATTAAGGAGATCATCATTTTCATCCTTAAACACCCTTCCATTCGCAACATCGTCATCACCATCCATTTACTCCACAATCTAGTCATTGCATTCATCAATGTCATTGGGTGAAATTGGATCAATTTCATCTCTATAATTATATCTTTTAATCAATGTTTGATTATATTTGACATACACCAAGTTGTGTAGTCTTTTATGCTCAAGTCTATTCCTTTATTAGAAAGAATTTGTAACAAATAATATAGATAAAAAATTATAAGTGACTAAGAGTAAAAAGTATTAACTAATAACAATTATTAAAATTATTAATTAATAAATTACTTGGTCAAAGACACTAGTTGCATTCACATATCGACACACTACATGTCAAACTCAAAATCTATATAGCTAATTGTTGCAAATTTGGAGTTGACAATCCATATGATAGTCACCATTGCACTAAATGTAACAAGTCCACTAAAACTGTTATGCAATTGCAGTAATGGATATAACACAAAAAGTTAGTAAAATTGAGAAAACTTTTCTCACTTAGTAAAAATAGTGTTCCTTTGTTGAATTATAAATTTACTTCCAAACATACCACCACTGATTTTATAAGTGGGTAGCTCTTCAAAAATCTTGTCTTACCTCTAGATTAGAGATTAATCTCTCAATCCATGCATACAGTTTGTTTACCACCTCAAAATCACATTCCATAGAAGGATTGGTGAAGAACAACTCCAAGTTTAAAAAGTGACTAGCTGCATGCAAGGGGCAATAAAGTTGGCAAGTCCCCCCCATTGTAAATAATTTCAAAAACTTCCTTGCATTTGCTTTCGTTGTTTTCAAATGAATTCATCATAACTTCTTTAGTCTTTTCCAATGTAACACCCTAATAGGTACTACCATCTAACTTACATTTTTGTCATCAACCTGGATAATATAAACATATATGATATTATTACTCAAGAGTATAATTGTTCAAGGGCCTACATCATTCTTAAGTAATTACATCATATACATAAAAGGTAATCCCTATACCTGGGATCCTATGCCAAAAGAATACATAAAGAGTTCTTTTAACAAAAACTAGCCTATAAAGATATTGCTACATAAATATAATATCTTCTAGGCCTCTTGTCTCCATACTTCAAACCTATTTAATCTGGAACATAAACACTAAACTGATGAGACAGGGTCTCAGTGAGTGTTAAAGACATGCATCATAATCTTTTATCATTCATAAAAGTACTATAAATCACTATCATATGCTACTTTTACATCAGTATTGACATAATCTTAACATTTACTTTGCATGCTTTAAGTTAACTTTCTTTATTCTTTTTTCGTCCTACGGCATTGAAAGGCGTCCCTTTCCTTTTATGCCTTGGCCTCGTTTTATTCTCCTCCGGCCCGAGGAGCTATGCCACATCTTCAGAAGGTAGGAAGTGACGAAAGATCCTGCCTACCTTCTAAAGTGGGCAATTCATTTCTTTTACATGCTTAACTTATCAAAATATATATATATCACTTTCTTTGATCCCCAAAGGAATCCCCTCTTTCATTTATTACATATCATTATCCTCATAGATCATATAAACATACAAAATGTATTAAGGAAATTAACTTGGAAAGGATAGAACTAAACATAATGTTCCAGGGGTTAGTCGCTTAAGCATGAATTTTGCACTTAACCAATCCTGACCTTGGCACCTCACGCTTAAGCATCAAATCCTAGCGCTTAAGATCCATGCAGAGCTCGCTTAAGCGAGAGTCCGCGACTCTGCAGGTCATAGGGTTCGTGATTGTGCGTAACCCCTTTACCATAAATGCTACCCAACTACCCAAATCCTCACAATAATGCAAATTAATGATGAATCTTATGCCAAACAAGTAAGACAACTATGATTTATGCATCTCTTACACTAAACCCAAGGATTGGGGGTTGGAGCTCCTCTCCCATGGAGAGAAACCTAACCCTCTTTGAATCTCTGCCCAAGCCTCAAATGGAGGGATAGAAAAGGATATATAACCACTCACCAAAGACCTCTGGACTAAGGATGATGAGTGGGGTGTTGTGGATTCCCTAGCTTCTTCCTCCTTCTTCTCTTTTCTCCTCCTTCTTTCTTCTTTCTCTCTCTAAATTCTATTTGTGTGTATGTTAAGTGTGGGAGGGAAGGGTTTGGGGTATATATATATATATAGCATTAGGTCCTTACTCTATAAGTTAATCTAATGCACACGCTGCACTAAAAGACCGAAAAGGAAATTATAAGGATATTATAAAGCAATTAGACATTATCTTATTTTATTATTATCATCATAATTATTATTATGATTTATGGGGATGTTGCATTTTCCATTGCCTCATAAATCTAACCCATGGATGGTTTTTTCTCACTATTAACAAGGTAAAGCACCCTCGCAAGTGGAGCCATCAACTTAAGTATATATGCCACATCATTCCAAAAAGCTGACATGAGTACAAATTTTGTTGCTTCCTTCCCTTTGGCTTCCTTAGACAATTTCTTATTTGTCCAATCATTTGATATGAATATCTTTCAAAGTTTCCTTTCCCCTTTTGGATCCTTTCTAATGCGAAGAAGTAGCAAACCTAGTAATTTCATGCCTCACCAATTCCCTTTTGTTGGTGAAGAATCTTAACAAGCTCAAAGTACTTAAATGACTATAGATGAACCAAACAAGAGATATTGCTATTTCAATTGTCTTCTTTATCAATGACAACTTATTAATGTCTTCCAACATAAAATGAAATAAAAAATGAATAATAAAACTAAATAAATGAAATTAAACAAGACAAAATAAAATCAAAATGATGGTAACTATATGAGGAGAAAATGAAACAAGACAAAAATCAAAGGAGACAAATTAGGGAAAAAATTTACAAAAATATAAAGGAAAAATGTTTGGAATGAATAAATCTTTATAGAATAAAAGAATGAGAAGAAAAAAAAAGATAATGACAATGAAAGAAAAGAAAAAAAAACCCTTAAAATTTAAAAGAAACAGGGTTGAAAAGGAAGAAAAAAGAGAAAGATTAAAAAAGAAAAGGAAAGTTTAATTAGAAGTAAGAAAAAAAATAAAAAACCACTATTACGTGTTAGCTTGAAATAACACATTGAGTTGATGGAAAACAAAGGAAAAAATCATTGAGTTGGTGGAGAAAAAAGGATTTTTTTAGTGTTACATGAAGGAATTGGAAACGTGAAGAATAATAAAAGTGTAGCATGGAAAAATGAACGACTATCTGTTGGGCTTTTTAGTTTAAATTGCAACCCTATTGATTGTTCAAACGAAACAAAATAAAAAATAATAATAAATGGAAGAGGAATTTTGAAAACTCATGTGACACAACTTAACCATTTTCAGGCATTTTTTTTAAATAGCCGTATAAATTTTGAAGGGAACCCGCAATGCCTATACTTAAAGCCAACATTTCACACAATTTTCTTTGCTTTCCTTTCTTCTCGAAGGCTGAACCTTAAACTCTGCCTTCTGTCCCTGACCTACTTGCCAATTCAACCTCTTCAACACATTGAAAAGTTTTGTGATTATGTTGCACCTGATCGGTGATGCAACACCTACAATGTGACACAAACTTACAATTGCCTTTATTGTGGACTAATGCGTAAAATATGTTCGCTTAAGGGCAAGCGTACCCTATGCAATAGTGACAATAGATTTTAAGTCCAGATATCGAACCCAAAGGACTAGAGGCAATTCCAAAACAATATATTTTTTAATAAATTAAGTTTAAAATATACTACATCCGTTCGTATATATAAGAAACAAATAATTGTAATTTTTTGTTTCTAATTATAAGAAACATTGACCACTTTCAAATATATTAATTGCAAAGTTCCTTTTATACCCTTAAATTATTGTAAAGTCTATTAATGACATATCACTCATTTCCCATGAAAGTGGACACATTTATATGCTAAAATGCATTTTTGGTTCCCCTATAATTCTTAATCTGCAATTTTAGCCCCTCTATTTTAAAATCAAGACATTTAGTCCCCCAAATTTTTAAAATCAGCAATTTTAGTCCTCCTATTTTAAAATTAAGACATTTAGTCCCCCAAATTTTCAAAATCAGCAATTTTAGTCCTTCCTTGGATTGATGCGGCAATGTAAGCTACTAACATGATGCTTATGTGGCAATAGATTAAATAGTATGAAAAATAAAGTGCCCTAGTTGGAATTGAACCCAAGACTCCTTTCACAAAAACTAAACAATGAACAACTAGGCTACAAAGTTTCTTTAACTAATATTGAAAACAATATTTGTTATATATCATTATTGCACAAGTTATTAATTTTTTCTTATTTTATTCTCAATATAAAAATTAATTAAATTACGTAAATAGTATGTAAATTATTTACATAAATTATTTTATGTAATTTGCACAAACTTCATAAATTTATATCAATATGTAGCTTTGTTTATTTTTCTTACCGCACCAAAATAAATATTAAAATTTTATTAATTTGTATAATTTGAATAAAAATAATTTACATAAAAATAATTTTATGTATTTTGTATAAAATACCTAAAATGATTTATATAAATATTTTATATATTAATTTTCGTAAATATTTATATAATTAGAATAAAAATAATTTATAAATTAAATAAATTAAATGCTTTTATTTTATTTATACAAAATATTTAATAATTTACACATTATAATTATACAAAATTCTTTTGAGTAACTTACATATTTTAATTACACAAATTTATTTAACGTATTAATATATATTTTAATTAGAAGATTTAATTAATATATAAATTATTTTTATTCTAGAATTGTATAATTAAAATAATTTATATATTAATTAAAATTTATAATATATATACATATATATATATATATATATATATATATATATTGATACATAAAACAAATTTGCATAATTAAAATATGTAATTACTCAAAATAATTTTTTATACTGATAATATGTAAATTATTAAAAAAAATTGTATAAATAAAATAAACATATTTGATTTATTTCATGTATAAATTGTTTTTCTTCTAATTATATAAATCATTTTATGTAATTTATATAAATTACATAAATTTGTTTTTATGTAATTTATTTTAATTGAAATTATACAAATTAATAAAATTTTATTTTATTTTATAATTTACATATTAATATAAATTTATGTAAATTACATATAATAATTTATGTAAATAATTTACATACTAATTTACGTAATTTAATTAATTTTAATAATTAGAATAAAATAAGAAAAATAAAAAAACTTGTCTAGTTATGATATATGACAAATATTGTTTACAATATTAACTAACGAAACTTTGTAGCCTAGTGGTTCATTGTGTAGCTTTTGTGTAAGAGGTCTTAGGTTCAATTTCCACTAGGACACTCTATTTTTAATACTATTTAATTTCTTGCCACAGAAGCGTCAAGTCAACATAAGTGTCGTGGATGGTCAACTTTTGGAAGGACCAAAAATTGCTAATTTTGAAAATTTGGGGGACTAAATGTCTTGACAGTAGTGCAGAAAACGCTTTTTACATCGGTTAAAAATGACTTTTTACATTGGTTGTACGGTCATTATGGATGCAGGCGATATAGAAAGTGATAACTTTTTATATCGGTCGTGAACTGAGATATAAAAAAAACATTTTACATCGGTTCTTTTGATGACCGATGTAAAAAATTAACTTTTACATCAGTTATTTTTATAACCGATGTAAAAAGTTCTTTTTTTTACATCGGTTCTAATTATAACCGTTATAAAATGTGAACTTTCAATATCTGCTATCATTGCAATTGATGTAAAAAAATGAGCTTTCTACATCAGTTATAATTATAACTGATGTAAAAAGTCAATTTCCATATAGCTTATTTATTTTTGAATAATAATTTCAATCCATTCAATATTATATAAAATTTAAAACAATCATAAATAATTAAAATAAATTTCATCAATAAAGTCATAAATAAATATATTAGAATTTAACATAAAATTTAAAACAATGATAAATAATTAAAATATATTATTTTGGGGCTTTGCCCCTGTAAGTAGTGAAGGAAGAAAACAATAAACAGTAGAGCCAAATACCTATCACACTGCAATTAGAATTTAACATGAAGCTATTTGACAACAAACTGAAATGTTTAATACAACGATACAATACAGAAAGAAAATGAAAATTCCCTACTCTTTAGAAGTCCTTTGAACATCGTCCTCCACCCTTAACTTCCCATAAGGTGTCTTCTTGAAATTAGCCTCAATCCTGACATGCCCAACCCCAACATTGGCAATAGTAGCCATTCCAATGCTGAACTTCCTTGTCTTGTGAACATGAACATTGTAGCTCCCAACATTGACAACTATTTTTCTTTTGCAGTTTCCCTCAGATATTCGTTAGAAAGCAGTTCATGATCCTAATAGAGAACAATAGATGCCTTCATCTTCCCATAAGATTTGTTCAACCTCATAGCATCCTCCTCTATCCTACTCAACAACTCTTCCAACACAAGATCATAGTAATAGCATTCTCCTTCCAAGGATTCCTCTTGGCCAGAATTTGAAGTTGAAGCTTCATTTATAGACAGACGCTGGCATTTCAATAGAACAATGTTTATCCTCTCGGACCTCTCCTTGGAGACTTGTTCATTGTCATTCCAAAATCTCTTCTCAACACCGCCTTATATGCATTGCTCATCATTTCTCACTTTAAGAAAAGAGAATAACATAACAAGAGTACTTGCGTGGGACTGGTCTAAACATATATAGATGCATGAGCACAGTGGAGTACCTCCTACAAATTCAATTTGAAGGGCCTCTTAGATGTCTGTAGCGAGTTTATATACATAGAATATTTTTTAAAACAAAAATTTATAGTTTCGTGTTCTATTTTCTAACGTAATTTCTATCTTCCACTTGAATATATAGAGCTGCAAAACTATTGTACTTTAGGCCTTATCCTTGTGGTGCATAACACTATATAATTCCATTTAAAATAAAAGTAGTGATATGAACACAATTTTTAACACACTTTCTTTGTTAAAATTTAGTCTTAATTGCACTTTTAATCTCTTAAGTTTGATATATGTGTAATTTGAGTCCCTATATTTTAAAATGAGTTAATTGGGTCCTAAAGTTCACTCAATTTTACAATCAAATCCATCTGTCATTCTTTAGTTAAAAATTTAATGAAATTTGTTTATGTGTCATTGGATATTAATGTGGCAGTTAACGTGTTATGATGAGGTGACTTGTGAAAGTAAGAGAAAAAATTCATGAATTTTGCAATGAGTGCAAATCAAACCCTTACCCCTTGCTCCAAAACACAACACTAAACTGCTAAGCAAACATTATTCATTAGTATATTATAATTTTTGCTTATATATTATTAAAGCATGTTGGGTTTTGGAGTATGGTGTAATGGGTTTGATCCTCACTTGTTGCAAAATTTATGGAATTTTCATCTTTTGCATGCCACATCATTAAGACACATCAGTTGCCATGTCAACATCCAATGCCACATAAGTAAATTTTGTTAAGTTTGTAACATAAGACCGATGGAAGGAATCAATTGTAACATTGAGTAAACTTTAAGTTAGCTCATCTTAAAATACAGGGATCCAAATTGCATGTATGCTAAAGTCGGGGAATAAAAAATGCAATTAAGCCTAGAATTTATTGAAAATTACACATCATGAGAGATTTGTTAAATATGAAGTGAGATTTACAAAATTGTCTGATTTTCAATAAATTTCAACTAATAAAAATGTGCTCAAAAGAGTGTTAGAGAGTGTATTCCTAGCATCTTTTACATTCCTCTTTAAATGATCATGTTTACTTGAATATAAGAGAAATTATTAGATAGTCTAAAATTATTATAATCCTCATTAATCTCTATATACAATGGACTGTAACTTTTTTTTTTTTGGTAATTAAAATTTTTAAATATGCATCATGTAAAAATTAATTGAAATCGTAAACACGTGGAATTATGAAACCGCATGGAATGTAATTTATTTTGGTAACTAAAAAATTTAAATATGTATCATATAAAAGTTAATTGAAATCATAAACACATGGGATTATGAAACCACATGGACTGTAATTATTTTTTTGGTAATTAAAAATTTTAAATATATATCATATAAAAATTAATTGAAATCGTAAACAAATGGGATTATGAAACCACCTAATAATTTCCCTAAGACAATGAAATATACCAATATCATGGTCATGTAATAGGTTTCTTATAGGCTCCTCGAAGAGGCACTCAACTAATTGCTACTATTGAGCTTTGGAGTTGGAGAAAATAACTGATGTATAGTACTTCAGAACTGTTCCTATGAGATTCAAGCAAAATAATGTGTGGTACACAATGCTTATAATAAAGACAATCATTTGTGTTCCTTAACCAAGTGGTCCAGGATTCGAATCCTGGTAATGTCACTTTGGGTATGAAATAAATCATGTTGGGAGGGAAATACCCTCCTTAGTGTCCGCTCATGGTCCGGAGACAATCATTTGTAAAAAGAACTCACTATCAGTACCAACATTTATCATATGCTCACGCGAAAAAGAAAATTGACGAACAAAACCTGGGCCTATTAATAAATAGGTTATAAGCCTAATCCGCTGTTATTTTGGATCATACAATTGGGCTGGACATCGAAGTTAACAATTAGGCTTTTCTATATCCACTTCTCTCTTTTGCTAATTACACTCTCATTTGTTTTTCTTCTTCTATTTGTTATTATCATATATACCTTTTATACCCATAACATATATAATTATTATTCCGGAATGTATTTTCCATAATACTATTTTGTGTTCTTGAAAGTACTTTCTGGAATGTTAAAAAATAAAACTATGTTCCGGAATGTACTTTCTAGAATACTATTTTGTGTTCCGGAAAGTACTTTTCCAAAATGTTAAAAAATAAAACTATGTTCTAGATTATACTTTCCGGAATATTGTTTTGTGTTCCAGAAAGTACTTATGGAATGTAAAACATAAAGCTGTATTCTAGAAATTACTTTCCGGAATACTGTTTTGTGTTCTGGAAAGTAGTTTTTGGAATGTTAAGAATAATATCTGGAAAAATTCAAGTACAACATTAAGACCATTAAAAACACCATATAAAGGGAAAATTGTACAATAGTGAACAATTGAAGTGGAGAAAACATATAATTGATATTGGTCATTCAATCTGGACTACTCTAAGAGACATTCCATTGCAACAACTTAAATAAACATACTGAGATTGAGCAAGGGAGGAGTAAAGGAAAGTAGTTGGGAGCATAAACATACTTCATTAAAGTTTGGAGCATGAAAAAACCCTAATGCTAAAGCAAGAGATTGAGCAAGGAATGAGTAAAGGAAGACCAGAGCAAGAGATTGGAGTGGGTGAAGGGAGTGAAGGAGAGGGGGTGTTATTGCTATGAAACAGGGAGTGTGTTGTTGCGCTGAAAAAGGGAGTGTGCGAGGGAGAGGTCATTTAAGTAATTTAATTTTAAAAAGGGAAAGAGGAGTGTACTTAGCAAAAAAAGGAAGTGGAAATAGCAAGAGCCTAACAATTACATTAAACTTTACAATCCTCTATGGTCAAGTTTAGCCAATTGATTCCTGCACTCCATGAATTGTTTCCTGCACCTTTGTAATTTCTAATATTCCAACATTTTCCTTTCCATTTTATAAGTTTAGAGGTCGTTCTCCTCTACGTGTCCGAGGTAAGTTTTTTTCTTTCTAGGTATGTGGTTATTTTCTGGAATACCTAATTTATAACAAATAAATATTGGTGAACCTTTCTGGATTCGTAAATTTGGAATTAGTGTTTGTTAATTCCAATTACTCAATCCGAAATTAACAAAAACTAATTCCAAATTTACAAATCCAGAAAGGTTCACCAATATTTATGTGTTACAGCTAGCTCCAAAACTTCATGTCTATCTAGGGCTAACCTAACACTAAGTGAGACCTAAAGCAAATTTTGAGAAAGACTTTTTCTACTTTAAATAAGAGAGTTGTATGTTGGGCCTTTTTGCCAATGTATGTGTGGCCTTTTTTGCTTGAAAAAACTAATAACAAATAATTTTTTATTAGTGGGCTTAAAGCTTGAGCTTTATTTGCTTTACCCTTGGGTTAACCCTGTGATACTATCCTTAGTTAGAAAATTGAGGAGCCTTTAGAAGATAACAAAAAAATGAAAGAAGGAAAGAAAGATCCATTATCTTGTTCTTGTTTTATTTTCTCCCAAGCTGACTAGGTTGCTAGTTTTGGTTTGAGAGTATTGTGGTTGTGAAAGAACTTAGAGAGACTACTATATAAAGAATACTACTTTTGGGTGTTTACCATAGTGTGTGGCTATCTTTGTTGTTGTTGAGAAAGCCTACAAAAGTTGCTTAAAAAAAATACTAGTTTAGGGTTAAAGTAGTGGAAAAATCTAACCTAGCGTAGGAATTAAATATAACCCAACGATTGTTTAGGTGGACTAGGATAAAATCCTTGTGTCCTTTTTTTATTCTTTTTTTTTTTTGTATTCATAAGATCATATTCATGCTTTTAACATGTTTTCACAACTTATGCATTTATAGTTTGATATTAAAAAATAACCAACAAGTTTGCTAATACATCAATAAGTTAGCAAGTTGATGGTGTACCTTCTTAGTTCATTTTACTGCTCTACAACTATTGCTTGTTGCAAGGGAGTCACAAATGCACTTTAATGGTATGACCTCTAAAATCTTGTAGCAAAATAAGGGATTTTCAATTTCCTTTTCCATCCTTTTTAATGCATTTATGAAATGATTATAGTAGTTAATTGCTTTATGACAACAACTTGCTAAGTCACTTTGGTAGCCATATCTCATAGTTTGAGTTGTCACCATCAAGATATCCATTTTAGATGGGGCATACATCTAGCTATAAGTTCCTAACATTGTAAACTGATCATAACTCATTAAGGAAAATAGATATACACTAGCACATAGTCTACCATACGATAATCGTTTCCTTGTAGAAATAATAACACTAAGCATAAACAAAAGACGCAACGAACATATTCTCTATAGGTTTATTCCTAAAAGATATGATCAACTATGATAGCATAAAATGTAAAGTCCTGTCATGCCACGTCATATTGGACTAACTAAATGTACACACAAAAATAATTCAATTTTAAAGAATGGTTATTTAGTTTCATTATGAAGTTGCATACACACACACTCACACACTATTGAGAAGTGACGAGTAAGATGAGTATTTGAATAAGAGGATTGGCTTGACTATAGAAGGTACCTACAAATATATTTGTCGGATGCGATCTTGGGGGGAGATAAGGCGTTGAGCTGTGAGACTTTTGGGAAGGAGGGAATCACATAATCGGCTTGACGTCCCTGACTAAGTGAATTGAAGTGGATCAGAAGGTCACTAGAATGGGGGTTGAAAAGTGACACTTAACCGAGTATGGCTTTTCTACAAAAGAACACTTAGCTTTTGAAGTTTTGGATATGACCAAAGGACAACTTCAAGAAGCTTTATTGAGAGAAATCGATATCCTTTGACAGTATTTTGTATAAAATAGATTTTCAATAATAATCATACAGAAATACTTTCATATACTGCTTCAAAAGCTACTCTTAAAATATCATATTCAGGGTAGGTAGAATTTGTTTTATCAATTAAGAACAATAAGTAGATGTATGCTTTTGGACTTTTTAAAACAGTTTGAGTAGCTTAGAAAGATTTTATATCAAAGATATAACAGTTAAAAATCAAGCTACTCGATATAAAGATACAGAAACACACAAATCAGAAGCAGTAAGAAGGATAAAGCATATAGAGGAATTTATCCTGCTTTACCCCACCTGGGCTACGTCCAGTCCCTACAACTTTAGGCTTTCCACTAATACAAACTCCAACCTGGTATTCTTTCTTTTTTGAAGCCTCTCTAGGCTCCTACACCTCAGTATTCTCTATGTAACACCCCGAAAATTACAACCCAATAAGTATGAACGTGAGAGATTTAATTAGAAAATTTTCTTGTTGGGGAGAATTGTAACACTGTGATTTTTCGTAATGTATAATAAGTTATTTAATTAATAATGTAAGAGGAAATTAAATTTAAATTCATGATATGTATAAAAGAATTTAATAAATAGATTGTTTTGTTATGTGCCAGTATTATTGTGAGATTTTTGGAACTTTTACGTGTGTTTCGTAAGTTCCGTGAGTTGTAAAAAATAAAAAATAAATAAAAAAGAGAGAAGGGGGGTGCCTTGAGAGGAAAACAGGTGTCAATAGTAAAATTGCAAAATTATCCCAAATTTCAACGTTCATTTTTCTTCATTCTTCATTTCTTCCTCCCGAAGCTCTGTTCTCTCTCCTCCTTCCAAGCTTGGCCGTGGCACTCAAGGGGCAAAAGAAGCCATTTTTATTGGTTGCTTTAAGCTTTGTATGCAAGCCAAAGTATCATCTCTTCATCATCCCAACCAAGTTTCCTTTTCCTCTTCATCCCTTCCTCTCTCAGCTGGAAGTAAACCCCAAAGGTAAGGGAAGCTTCTTTATTTTCAATTTAAGTGTGGTTGAGAGTTAGGGGACTCAATCACACACAACATGAATGCCTCTCATTTGGACTGTTGTGTGTATTTTGTTTGAATGCTTGAATGTGAAAAGTTGATGAAATGGGTTGAAACTCCTGGAAGTGGCTGTGTGAGTGTGTATGGATTGATTGCTTTTGTTTTGACTCTCTAAATTACTTGGGAAGGATCCCAAAACAAATGAGACCATGCCCAAATTTTATTAAAAATGTTTGACAAGGTTTTCAATGTGAAATTCACCCCAAAAATGACTGTGGCAGTGGCTGTTGGTTCGTCCAGCTCTGGACATCCCCCACAATTTTGTGATTTGTAGAAGATCTAACCGTTGGTTTTTCATAAAATTTGTTTTGAATGAAAGTAGACACGAAATTAAACAACTTTAATTTTTACAACTTGGACAGAAAACCTAATGTCGGGGTTCATCCATGGCTCTCAAAATGGTTGTTCTGTTTTCGAGTTTCCCCTGGAACATGTCTCGGTTTTTCTCAAATTCTCACTCGTGTGCTTAATGTTTCTTTTTCGTTTTTGAACCATTAAAAACTAGACAAAACAATATTTTTAAACATATAAATTAAAAAAATGTTCATGTCCAATTTCTAAATTTAATTTTTGAAAAGAAACAGGGCAAGGGTTTTTGAGCTCTGTTTTGAGTCTGAAACTTAGGCTGTTAGAAACAAATTTACTGGGAACAATAGGGAAAGAATTTAGGGGCAAGGGTTATCTTTTTAGAAAGATACAGATGTCACCTTTCTATTGTAAAAAGTTTAGCTCAAAACAAGTTTGGAAAGTGGGAGAAATTTACATTTCTTTGAGCTATGTTCAGTGAGCACTCAAAATTCAGGGCTGCTGACTTAGAAAATTTTATAAAAATTTTCTAGATGTTGATTTTAGAAGTGGGATACCTTTCTATAAAATATATTTCAAGAGCTTCGATTGATATAAAAAATTTTAAATTCTGAGATCATTTGCTTGTATCAGTGAGAGCTCATATTCAGTACTGTCAAAGAGAAATATTTGGGAGAAAAATCCTAAAATTTCAAGAAGACAAAGGAGAAAGGGAGAAAATGGATTGAAAGGTTTCTCCATCAAACTAAGGATTCTAGGTAAGGATCATGACATTTAATTTCATTTTAGACCATTTGGAATGTAGAAAAACATGTTGTTAGGTTTAGATTCAAGATTTGATCAAGAACCATTAAAAGATGAAATTGATTTAGGGTTTTTATATAATTGATATTAGAAGCTTGAAATAATTGTTTGGAACCATGTTTGATTGATTGGATGATGTGTTGTGATGAATTGAAATTGATTGGTTGGTTTGTTGTTGGATTGAAATTGCTTGATTTGGCTTGATTGTGTTGTGAATGATGTTGGAAATTGTTGAATGTTTATATTTTTGTAGGTGATTGTTTAAAATTACTTATTTAATTGTGATCATTGACATATTGCATATGCATGAGTCTTTTTGGGGGATTTATAAAGATTCAATTGAAAAATGATTGATGTTGGCTAACTGGGACAGCGGTAGCCATGAAAAAATGATTTGACAGATGAGAAATGATTTGACAGATGAGTAATGATTTGACATATGGGAATGATTTGACAGATGAGAATTGAATCTTTGGGGTGAGCAGAATAAGTTAGACAGGGTTGTATAGTCTGTGATTATATAGTCTGTGGGGTGAAGGATTTTGGCAATTCCACATGTGGCTGTAATCTGGACAGAGATGCGGTCGTGGTGGCCTTTCGAGTATCCTGATCTCCTAATTCTGTTTAGTTTATTCGCGTTTAGTAGGGGCTGATAGCTGAATTACAGTACGTAATGGTAGGCCAGTTTCTTACTAAACACTCAAAGGGGAAGTCTCCATGGAGCAGGATCAAAAATGATTTTGAGTCAAAAACTGCATTTGCATAAATCATAATGCATTTGCTTATGTATGTGATTGATTAATTATTATATGAAATATACATGGTTGATATGGATTCTAATTGTATGAGAAATTAAATGCCTGATCCTGTAAAATTTTGTCCCTAGATTCTAGGGAAGTTTGATTTGCAGGTGTCTGAAGATATATTTAAAAGATGAAGATGCAGAAATTCCAGAGCATATAGGATGGGACTATTTTGGGTAGACAATAATTGTATGACTTATAATTATTTTGTATTAGTGTTTCTGTAAATTTTAATGATTTAAATTACGGAACATATTTTGGATTGTAAGAGAACGTATAAGAACTTTGAAATAAATATATAATATAAATTAAATAGTTAAATTATGTTTTATAAGAAAGGGGGGTTACACTCTAAGCCTTTGCAGGCTCCCCCGAGTATTCTTTTAACAAGCCTCTCCAGGCTTAACCCCAATATTCTCTAAGCCTTTGCAGGCTATCTACCCTGGTATTCTTTCTAAAAGCCTATCCAGGCTTTGAACCCAGAGTAGCAACTCTAGGTTCAAAGACTAGATACTTTTAACTGTTACTTGACTCTCATAGCAACCTGTTGTGGTCACTCACAACCTTCAGAAGCAGCAGTTCCTTGATTACTTTTTTGAGGTTCCCTATCCTAAACAAGTTCTATTTGGATAGGTACCTATTACATCTCACAGGGAGAAACCTATCAATAAGCTCCTATGAGAAGATGTTTACAGACTCTCTATGGCTAGATAGATTTGGCTATACTAATCAAGAGAGCTTGGGCTAAGGAAGTCTGGTATCAGAAGTTGATGAGGCTTCTGACCTATTAACTCTCTAAGTTGTTTCCTTCCTAGCAAGGAACTTTAGCAGCACTTCAATGTCCTTATATAGACTACCTTGAAGTTGACTGTTGCTCATTTTCTTGGAAGCCAAGGAGATTGGTTACTCCTAAACTCAAGAGACTTGGAGGCCAACGAGATCCGTTGTGTGTTGTCTCAATTGCATAATAGGATCCTCCACCTTCCTTAGCTGGAACAACTTGCACCAGCTTTGAATTTTGAATTCTATTCAATGGTGCTTGCTGCTCTATCCACAGCTCATGGCTTCTCTTTTATTCCAACTCAGCCATGAGGTTTTGCTACTTCTGAAAAGTAAGTCTTCTACAGAATGGTGTAGATTCATTCTTGACCATTGCAGTATGTGTGTGACTACTTTTCCTAACAATGGTTGCCTTGTTAAAGTAGAACTTAGCTATCTCTCTTCTTTTGAATAGATCCGTTGGATCAAGAGAGCTTTCATCAAGGTAGTGAATCAGTACACTACTGCATAGAGTTGACGTTACAACTCATGGTGTGTGCTTCTTAACTGTGTAGACACGTTTGTCCTCATGAGTTGTCTAAGCAATGCATCTTCTAATGATCCTTAAGTCATGCCTAGCTTCTGATATCTACCCCTTCACTTAAATTATCCCCAACTTCATGCCTCAAATCATATATAGCTTCTGATATCTGCACTTTGGCCTGGAAAACAGTATTGCCTTTCCAACTTCTGGTTTCTTGCTTCTGAAGTTGGTTGGACTTCAGATTTTGGACTCCAAGGCTGTAGGCAAATTCTTCACACCAAGTTCTCCATGCTTCTTGATAAGTTATGGTTGAGAATGTTCTGTGTTGTACCAGTAGGACATGTACTCCCATATCGTCACCCAATGATTATCATGTAAGACCTTTGTGACCTGGGAGGTCTAGGGGCAATAGGAGCCCAAGTGTGAATGAAACCTAGATGGAGAATTAGGGCAACCTTATGAGTGGTGTCCATGTTTGATCATAGTAAAGTGATTGATTTTGTATGTTGAACCGAAAGGTTCATTTTGCTTGCGTCTCATAGAAGGGTGGAGGAACTCACTCCCATGCTTATTTTTCCTACAATTGAGGATGATGGATGGCCTTGCACGAACGAGGAAGATGGAACGGGAATGCTACTACAAGTGTCGCAGATACAACAGACGTGGTGGAGAAAGAGGAGGGTCCTCTCAAAGACACCTCATGGATCTGTTTAGGGTTGGGTATATATTGATGTCATTGGTCTGGGTCCTAGTCATTTTCCAGTAAATATGTGTGTAGACTAGGGATTAATATTATAATGTATCATTTTATTCAGTTGACTCAATTGTAATATGTCCAAATTGAAAGTTATAAGTGTGTATTTATATTTGTAGTATTTGGATTTCCTTATTGATAAATTGTTTATGTGTAAATACGAATTTAGAATTGTTTACTATGGTTTGCTGTGGACTTGACACTTTATAAAATGAGTTGTTTTTGTGATGAATGATATTTCATTCAATGATGCCTTTAAACAAGTGTTAATCGGAAAGGATGATCGATGTTGGTGTTTCTAGTCTTAATGTTACAAAAAAAAAAAAACCTAAAATAAGAAAGGTCATTTTTAATAATCAATTATTATTTATTCCACAAATTTCAAAAATAATAACAAGAGTTGTAAACCGTAACTCGGGGTGCTACAATTATTATTCTTAATTCCTATATATTTAATAGTCAATGTTTGAATTTTTCTCTTTTTTATTTGACTGGTGTTTGAATTTGTTTGTTTTATAAAATATATTGTCTAAAGTATTTTTTTGAAATGTTCAGTAATTAAAAAAAATTATTATATAAAATAAAAAGTCCATTTATTTATATATTTATATTATATTTTTTTAAACAAGTTATTAATTATATGTTTTCGAAGTCTATATATTGTTTTAATGTACATTTTAATTTTAGTCTTTTCAACATGTTTTGTAAAGTATTTTTTTTTATAAAATTTAATTAGTTATAAAAAATGTTTCATACTATATAAGTAAGTTATTTATTTTTTACTTATATTAGAATTGACTTATGCAATTTTGTCAAATCATACTTTGAATTTTTTTTTGAAAATGGACTTTGGTAATTAAAAAAAGATTGAGAAGCTTATAAAAAGCATTGCTCCTCACTTGCAGTGATACAGAGGCACATAGAAAAACATACATAAACACAAAGTGTTGAAATATTTGCACCACTACATCACTACTGCATTTGCCAAGATGGAGCAGCATTTGGTTGAGCAAGTGCAGAATATAATAGGCTACGTATTCCTCGACAAGTGTCTTCTAGAACAAGCACTTACTCACTCCTCCTTCACGGAGGGTGTCTCCTATAAGCATCTTGGCTTCATTGGAGACTCCATTCTGAGTGTCGCCATCACCACCCACCTCTTCCTCATTTACCCTAATCTCCAGCCTGGCCAACTCTCTCTTCTACGTGACGCTAACACCAACACCGAGAAGCTGGCCCGCGTTGCCGTCCGCTACAGCCTCCACCAATTCATCCGCCATAATACCCGTCCCCTTATTGATCAAGTGGGACGCTTTGTGGATGCCATCGCCAAAGAGAATCACCCCGTCGTGCATGGTGGATCGGTGAAGGCACCCAAGGTCCTTGCCGACATCATCAAGTCCATCATCGGCGCTATCTATGTCGACCTCAAGTTTGACCTTGAAACAACAAGGATGGCGCGTATGTTTATCAATTCATCACCTCACTAGTAAATCCATTGGGATGATAATAAATCATAACAATTATAAATTATTATTTAGTGTGCCTCAATCTATTCACTATAAATGAATGATAATGAATAATGACTATTATAAATGATTATTTTTTATTCAGCATGACCATAATGAATGATAACTATTATAAATGATTATTAGAAGGTTTTGAATTGTACTCCTCATTGTGGTGACTCCAAAATCCTTGAAGTTCTTGTTAAAATTGTGCTAGTTGACAATTTTTAACATCTTTGTATAATTCAATATGACAAAAAAAATCCTGATAAAAAAAATATGACAAAAATTACTTTGCCAATTGTGATTGTGGCAGGTAATTAGGCATGTTTTTGAGCCGATGGTGACACTAGATGATTTGGAGCAACAACCTCAACCGGTAACGACGTTGTTTCATATATGCCAAAAGAAAGGAATGAACATTGATATAAAATAGTGGAGGAATGGAGACGTAAGTATTGCTAATGTCATTATAGATGGACAATTTATTGCCTCTGCCTCCTCTGCTCAGAAGCATCTTGCGAAGCTGGAAGCCTCCAAGATTGCCTTACATAAACTTGAATGTTCGGTTCCCTCTAATATGAAGTCTCCCACTAATATGAAGCTAAGCTTCTATATTGACAAGGATGGTACCTCAGTTGTTGTAGAAGCCAAACGTAGACTCCATCAACTTTATCAGATTAAAAGATGGCCTAAACCAGAGTACATGTACGTACTTATTCTTTAAGATGATATATTCAAGGCTAAATTGCAATTTTGGTCCCCTTAGTTTCCCAAATTCACGATTTTGGTCCCCTAGTTTTTAATTGTAGCATTTGGTCCACCTAGTTTTATAAATTGACGATTTTTGTTCATATGTTAAATTATCAACTAATAATTGTGATTAATAGAGTTATTAAGTTAAATATAAATGTTTTATTAATTTTTTTAATAATTAATGATTTTTAATTAATTTATAATTAACTTAATAACTCTACTAATCAAAATTATTAGTTAATAATCTAACAGATGAACCAAAATCGCCAATTTGTAAAACTAGGGGGATCAAATGTTACATTTAAAAACTAGGGGGACCAAAATCGTGGATTTTAGAAAATAGGGGGACCAAAATTGCAATTTAGCCTATATTCAATGAATAAAATTTATTTTCTTTCAATTCACTTGCATGTTTTAAACTTTTGATATTCCTTGTTGACTAACTCATTAATTGCTCCTTTGCAATGGCTCACAGGGTTGTCAAGAATTCAGGTCTAGCTCATCAAGAGAGAAATGTCTGCACCGTTCGGCTAACAACTGAAGATGGTATCCTTCAAATGTCAAGGTATGAAAAATCTCAGGTGACAGATGCGGAGAATTCTGCTACTTCCTTGATGCTTTTGTCCTTAAAGGAGCACAATCAACTAATCATCTTTAAGTGAGAATGGTGTTATTAGGGTGTCTCCCATCTCTTGTTTTAATTGGTTATTGTTTAGAGAGTAGTGCAAATTGGCATATCAAATTACAATGCCTATTTGATTACTTTGGCAATTTGTTCATGAAATTGAGAGACATCATCTTGTATGTAAAATGTATCAGAATATAAAAAACAATTATAAAAGAGATTCCAAAGTTACTTCAATCCTACTTTCAATTTGTTGCAAGCAAATGAACCTGTCTAGAGCTTAAAAGCATATATAAAACTTATTAGAAAGCATCCCTCGATATCAAGTAAAATTTGTTGACATGTAAATTACCAATTAGAGTAATTAGGATCGATGTACTTTGTAATATTCAATTTATAGTCAAATCATAAGATAATTTTATAAAACATGTATTCAAGAATTTGTGCATAATCAAACATTAAAGTATCTCCCATGCATTTTTCCTTGTCATAATAACTATAAACTCCTATTACATACATGTAATCAAGTGTTAAGTAGACCAAATCTAAAAAATACTGTATTAAAAGAATTTTCTTATCTAAAAAAAGTCAACCTTGCACCAAGCCTTGGTTCTTGTTTATATTCTTTTTTTTTTTTAAATTAAAAGTGTTTTCCTTAACTAAGGATAATTGTCTTAGCATATTTTTTCAATATATCCGCATATAAGTTATTTTATGTCTGACCTGAGGAACATTCTTATGTGAGATAAGCCATCATTTGATTATTCCCCTAAGTTTCAGAAAAGGCTTTTAAGCAAAGTTATAGTTTCATGAAAGGTTTTTAGTAAAAGATATCCCCTCAGTGACATAGGGTGGAACCTTCCCCGGTACCAGTCACGTCCGAGAGCCACACGCTCGGCGTACAACGGTTTGCAAAGGGCTAAGGATCCTTTATGTCACTAAGGAGTGATGAGTTTCAGAAAAGGATTCTTTATGAAAAAGTTTTATGAAAGAGTTTTCAAAGGAAAGTTATGATCCCAATAAAGGGGATAAGTATACAACTCATGAGGAGTTGTAAGAGTAAAGGGCTAAGAGGCCCCCCTAGTGGTGAGCGAAGGGACCGTCACCCAGACACCCATGGGGGAAAGCAACCTTCTTCACAGGGAGAAGGGGTTCTTCGTAGGGAAGAACAACTCATTCTTCAGAAAGGGAAGAATGTTTTAGAGGAACATGCCTTCGGACAACGAAAGGTGGTTCACCCACTTGGACCGGTGGGGTTAATTAAAGGTTGTATCAAGAGGGACGCCTCTTGTTGGCGATCGCTCAACCAATTAAAGTAATGACGGAACTCAAGATATAACTTAAATAAAAGAATAGTACCAACCACACAGTTATAGGAACAAGCTATGATATGTTGATGTGCTTGATGTATGTATGTTCTATGTTAGAACATGAGAGGAGTCATAAGCCTAGTTACTAGGCGAGTGATGTAAGATAAGTCTATACATTAGATGAGGACGTGTGTAGCTGTATACTACCCTTAGAGGTAGGAAGGGGTTACAGTTAAACCCTAGAGAGCTAATGTAAGCTACCCAGAGAGATATGCTAGATTTTATGCCTCACAGAGAGAGGTGATGTAAGCCCAAGTTGGGTAAGTTAGAGAAAAGAATGGTTACCTATGTTCCCATCCAATGTTATAGAAAAGTGAGACCATAGTGAGTGGTCAAGAGTAAATGAATGATGTTTAGGTGCCTTAGTGCACCGGTGGCCCTAGATTTGGCATAGGAGGCCAACTCTATATGCCTCAGCAAGGGTCAAAGTATGATCCTAAGAAATAGTAACATAGAGATTATAAGGTAATAACTGTGAGTGTGAGTATCAAAGAAAGAAAAGAGAAGTCATGAGAGTTAAGCAAGAGGTCTCTAAAGTAGAGAGTCAGCCTAGAATCCTCAGAGCACTCACTGAGACATTATGTCTCATTCCTTTAGTTTCCATGTTTTTACAGGTTAGCAGGTGGACACCTTGTGAGAGGAGCTCGGAGCATGGAGCTGCTTTCCAGGAGGAAGATGTTATTAGTATAGTTTTGTATAATTCCCAATGTATGGGAATTTAGTTTATGTTTTATGTACCCATCTTATGTCTTGTACGGCACATAAGTGCCAAGAGCTTTGTACTAGACTTATTTTATGTAATATAGGTTTAAGTTTTAGTTTCCGCATAGTAAACTCTGATATTCTTATATGCTAATTTCTATTAATTTAGCAATATAAGGAGACAAAGGTAATATCCTCTAGGGTGTTATAGACTAGACGTAGCCCAGGTGGGGTAAAGCAGGATAAATTCCTCTATATGCTTTATCCTTCTTACTGCTTCTGATCTGCGTGTTTTTGTATCTTTATCTCGAGTAGCTTGATTTTTAACTGTTATATCTTTGATATAAGATCTTTCTAAGCTACTCAAACTATTTTAAAAAGTCCAAAAGCATACATGTACTTATTATTCTTAATTGATAAAACAATTTCTACCTACCCTGAATATGATATTTTAAGAGTAGCTTTTGAAGCAGTATATGAAAGTATTTATGTATGATTATTATTGAAAATCTATTTTATACAAAATACTATCAAAGGATATCGATTTCTCTCAATAAAGCTTCTTGAAGTTGTCCTTTGGACATATCCAAAACTTCAAAAGCTAAGTGTTCTTTTGCAGAAAAGCCATACTCAGTTAAGTGTCACTATTCAACCCCCGTTCTAGTGACCTTCTGATCCACTTCAATTCGCTCAGTCAGGGACGTCAAGCCGATTATGTGATTCCCTCATGCCCAAAAGTCTCACAGCTCAACACCTTATCTCCCCCCAAGATCGCATCCGACAAATATATTTGTAGGTACCTTCTATAGTCAAGCCAATCCTCTTATTTGAATACTCATCTTACTCGTCACTCCTCAATAGTGTGTGTGTGTGTGTGTATGCAACTTCATAATGAAACTAAATAACCATTCTTTAAAATTGAATTATTTTTGTGTTTACATTTAGTTAGTCCAATATGACGTGGCGTGACAGGACTTTACATTTTATGCTATCATAGTTGATCATGTCTTTTAGGAATAAACCTATAGAGAATATGTTCGTTGTGTCTTTTGTTTATGCTTAGTGTTATTATTTCTGCAAGGAAACGATTATCGTATGGTAGACTATGTGCTAGTGTATATCTATTTTCCTTAATGAGTTATGATCAGTTTACAATGTTAGGAACTTATAGCTAGATGTACGCCCCATCTAAAATGGATATCTTGATGGTGTCAACTCAAACTATGAGATATGGCTACCAAAGTGACTTAGCAAGTTGTTGTCATAAAGCAATTAACTACTATAATCATTTCATAAATGCATTAAAAAGGATGGAAAAGGAAATTGAAAATCCCTTATTTTGCTACAAGATTGTAGAGGTCATACCATTAAAGTGCATTTGTGACTCCCTTGCAACAAGCAATAGTTGTAGAGCAGTAAAATGAACTAAGAAGGAACATACACCATCAACTTGCTAACTTATTGATGTATTAGCAAACTTGTTGGTTATTCATTAATATCAAACTAAACTTGTTGGTTATGCATAAGTTGTGAAAACATGTTTAAAGCATGAATATGATCTTATGAATACAAAAAAAAAAAAAAAAGAATAAAAAAAGGACACAAGGATTTTTTCCTAGTCCACCTAAACAATCGTTGGGTTATATTTAATTCCTACGCTAGGTTAGATTTTTCCACTACTTTAACCCCAAACAAGTATTTTTTTAAGCAACTTTTGTAGGCTTTCTCAACAACAACAAAGATAGCCACACACTATGGTAAACACCCAAAAATAGTATTGTTTCTATAGTAGTCTCTCTAAGTTCTTTCACAACCACAATACTCTCAAACCAAAACTAGCAACCTAGTCAGCTTGGGAGAAAATAAAACAAGAACAGGATAATGGATCTTTCTTTCTTTCTTTCATTTTTTTGTTATCTTCTAAAGGCTCCTCAATTTTCTAACTAAGGATAGTATCACAGGGTTAACCCAAGGGTAAAGCAAATAAAGCACAAGCTTTAAGCCTACTAATAAAAAATTATTTGTTATTAGTTTTTTCAAGCAAAAAAGGCCACACATATGTTGCCAAAAAGGCCCAACATACAACTCTCTTATTTAAAGTAGAAAAAGTCTTTCTCAAAATTTGCTTTAGGTCTCACTTAGTGTTAGGTTGGCCCTAGATAGACATGAAGTTTTGGAGCTAGCTAGAACATGTTCCTAGAATGTGATACAATGTTAGACACATAATCTAATTATGGGTGTTATGGAAAACATAAAAATTGATGTAGAAGATGAAGAAAAAATGAACTCATATATGTTGTAGAACAATTCCCCCTACATCTTTGATGTTTAGAAGGAAGAGAAAATATATATTTAAAACATATCAACACATTGTATTCTCTCTTCTTTAAGGTTTTTCCATCTTACTTTTGTGCTTATATAGAACTATTTCATTTTTGAGTGTTGATATAAGAATTCTAATCTATGATTGGTAGCTTTCTGATGGGAAACTTCATTTCTTTAGATGTTCAAAATATGATGCCCTATAGATTTCTTATTGTAGATAAGTTGTTTTCTAATCAAGGTTAAATAGATTTTTTATTCACCATAGGCAACTTTTTAATAGTTTTTTTTTATTGAATGACTAGCTTTTTGAGCAAAGTGAAGCCATCTTTCTAACAAAGCTTTCTAATTGTTATTTTTCTGAGGAGTTTATTTTCTTTTACATGAACTCTTTTACTCAAAACATACTTTTTAGATTAAGAAAAAATAGTTGAGAAGAAGTGAATCTATTTAGAAAAGAAAACTTAAATGTTTAGCATGAATTGTTGAATTTTTGGACTTAATTAAGATAGACAATTTGTTTCTTACATTTTGTTTTGTAAATTATTATTGAATTTGTTTTAGAACAGATTTTCATGGATTCAATTAGCCTCTGATATTTCTTCATTTTCTTTGTTGATGTGCCACATGCTTTCTAAGCCATTATTCCTTGCATTTTGAACATATATACAACTTTTCTTTTTCGAGTACTAGTTCTTTCATTTTTATTTATGTCTTGCATCATATAGATTGTAGTTTTTTTGCATGATGATGCTAAATCCTTGTGTCCATCAAGAAACCAATTCTTATCAAGATTCATCAATATCAACCATTCATAAAGCTTAAATTTTAGTTTAAAAGGTTTGTTGTCATTAAAACCACATATTAAAGGGATTTGAACCCCCTTTTTTTTTTATAGAAAGGAGGGATTTGAACCTTACACCTATTCCTTTCAATTTACTTTTTTTATCTCCATCTTTAAATTGAATCATTGGAGGAACAATACCTAAACCTACGACATGCAATAATCTTTTTGATTACTCACTCAAGACTAGCAATCTTTACTTGTGAATTCATAAGGAAGCTTAATTGGACAAAATCATAGTTTTTTTATTCGAAAATTGATAAGCATAAACATCAACAACGGTTAATTAGATCAAATTTTCCTTAACAAATCAGAGTTTCGGCAAAAAAAAGAAAAATCCTACCTAATGGAGAGATAGTTAGGGAGGTAACAAAACTTTATACTTTTTATTACTAAACAAAAAACAAATAAACCTAAAAAGATTGATTATTTTGTGAAAGAATTTTTGGACCTATAAAAGTGGGCTTTGTTCTTGTGAAAATTACTTGAGTAATTAAAGATAAAAAGGATAACTCAAAATTTTGTAAACAATGAAGAGTATAATTTATTGATTCTTGGATATTTCATTAGTTTTTTTTTTAAAGAAATTGTTAATAGCTAAAAATAACCTTATATTACAATTTAAATTGTTCAATGAAAATATAAAATATAATTTACATATTAAAAATATTTATTTATTATAAATTTTAATTATGATATAATATATATATTTAAAATTATTTATTTATTATAATTTTTTAATTATATCATATGAACATTTATCTAGTACAATGCACAAGTTAAAATACTAATTTTATTATAAAATAAAGTAATTCTTTATTTACTATAAAAAAAAAATAGATTGTCTTAAAATTAATTTTTATCTATCATATATCTAAGTACAAAACCTATTTCTTAAAATTGATTATAACGATAATCGTTGAATTATTGAAATAATCTTTTTTTGTTTAGCTAAAAACACGCTAAATCTACTAAAAAAAATATGAATTTTTATTTATCTTAAAAACTATTCTATTTTTTACATGAATAATTTGAGAATATAAAATTTTATTAATATAATTGTTATTATAGAATGGCAGATTGATTGGGTTAAACATTGTTTTGATTGTTAAACAAAGTCACCGAAATAGGTAAGAAATAGGAGGTAGAATCTAGGAATCACGTTTCTTCCTCTATTTATACCTCTACTCATCTTTGAGCATTTGGTAAGCTATTTAGGGGGTGTATTCAATTAGAATTTTCACAAACATTTTTTGCATAAAAAATTCCTGTAGATTTTAAAAGATTTTGTAGGAATATAATGACTTTTAAGATTTTTTTTAAAAGACTTTTATGATTAGGATTTTGTAGTTTGGATTTTAATGGATTTATAAAATATGAATTCATAAGATTTGAAAGGACTTTATGGATTTACAAGACTTTAAAGGATTCTAAATTTAAATAAAAAACATTCAAAATTAACCGAGTCGATGAAAAAGATAACAAATAAATGATAAGATTTAGATAAAAATAAATAAAACCAATTCAATTTTTTTCAATCTTTCTCTATCTCTTTCTCTTTTTTTAAAATCGACTGCAATAGTCTCAATGCGAATAGAAAGGTCTTCTAATACTTTGGCTTGATTGTTGGTTCTGATGAGCTAGAACTCTCTCCATGCTTAGATCTATTCCTCTTATGATGACTTAATTTTTTAGCGGAACCTCCGGACCTAAAGGGGAATGGGATGGTGGACTTGATAAAAGGTGATTTATAATGATTTGGCCGTATAAACGCATCACTGTTAGAATCATATGAAGAACGTGTGTAGGATTAGAAGAAAGAGATGACCAATTACTTTACCGCCATCAAGGAAGAGAGAAAAATATGTGTGATGATAGAAAAAGGAAAAAGTCTGGAATGGAAGAGTAGAAAAATCCCAAGAGTTTGGGCATGATTGTTTGATGTGTGTGGTATTTATACATATAACTGAAAAGTCACACAAAATCCATCAAAATCCAATTTATAAAACAATCCATCGAAATCTATAGGATTTTGAATACTAGATGACTTTTTTTAAGTTGTAAAAAATTTTGATTGAATACCACCGGATTTTGTTGTCATGAAAAAAAAAATCTTGAAAGTCTTCATTGAATACCATAAGACTTTTTTATCTTTTTTTTAAAAATTCTTATTGAATACCACAAAACTTTTTTTATAAAAATAAAAAGTCTTTTAAAATATTTTCAAATCTTAATTGAATACACACCTTTAGAATTTGGTCATGATGTTTTTGTTCTAAATATATAGCCAAAAGGTTAATGAACAATGCTCTTATGTCCTATTGCAAGATAAGTGTATGCTTTGATTCTAATTATAACTGACTATAATAATAATCAATTATATTTATATATATATATAATTAACTTATTAAAATAATTTAATTTTTACAGCTATTTTAAACACACTTTAAATTGTAGATATTATGGTGCATGCTTGGATTTATGTTGAATTATTTAAAATTATCTTGAAATACTAGTTAATGTATTTTTAGATAAATATTCGCATGTTTTTAATTTTATGTTAAAAAATTGATGCATAAAAAAAAATATGAATGCATCAAAAAAATGTTAAGAAATTGATTCTAAGTCTAAAATTAAGTTTGAGTTGAAGTATTTTAAGTGACTTTTGCATTTGATAAAGAAAATCTATATTGAGTTTTTTTTAATTTACTTTTAAAATAAAAAAAATCAATTATATAAAATTAACTTTGTAAATAATCACCCAAACACAAAACCTGAGGCGATTGCTTCCTGCACCCCATGAATTACTTCCTGCACCCTATATCATTTTAAAAATTAAAACAAAATCCAATTCTCCAAAATACCCGAGATTTGCTTCAACGTTTATCCTGGTGGTATTAATATTTCAAGTAAAACACCTTCACAACCACCACAGGTCCTGAAGTTAAACGTTGTGGGTTCAAATGGCTACGATGTTGTACAAACTTTTTAGAAATCAAGGGCATACAGGTTTAATTTGAAAAAAAATAGTTTTTGTCCGATCATGTGAAGCAATTGCTTCTCAAATTCACCAGATGGTTACTACACTGTAGAAATTTGCTTCATCAAACATTTAATTCCTTCTTCGGTTATATATAAACATTGTGTGATGCAATTATCAAAATTGTCAATTATTGAAATACTAAAGCTGCCTTTGATAAGCTGAACCTCGGTATGGGTGCCAATGAAACCAACACCACTGGTCACCAGAATCATTTGGGATGAAGACACCATTTTGGAGACACCACCAGGATAAACTTCCGGATTAACAAATCCGTAAGGCAAATTATAAAGTAGATTTTCAAAAATGTAAATCGAGAACTTTTTTTATTTATATTCCGAATTAAGTAATCCAGAAAACATATGTTTTCTAGATTACTCAATACGAAATATTAATGCATAACTTACGAATTAATGAATCTGTAACACATAAGTATTGGTGAACCTTTCTTGATTTGTAAATTTGGAATTAGTTTTTTTTAATTTCGGATTGAGTAATTGGAATTAACAGAAACTAATTCGATATTTATGAATCCAGAAAGGTTCACCAATATTTATGTGTTATAAATTAGGTATTCAAAAAAATAACCAAATACCTAGAAAGAAAAAAACTTACCTCGGACACGTAGAGGAGAACGACCTCTAAACTTATAAAATGGAAAGGATAATGTTGGAATATTAGAAATTACAAAGGTGCAGGAGACAATTCATGGAGTGCAGGAAGCAATTGGCTAAACTTGACCATAGAGGATTGTAAAATTTAATGTAATTGTTAGGCTCTTGCTATTTCCACTCCATTTTTTTGCTAAGTACACTCCTCTTTCCTTTTTTAAAATTAAATTACTTAAATAACCTCTCCCTTACAAACCTTCTTCTCTCCCTCGCACACTCCCTTTTTCAACGCAACAACACACTCCCTGTTTCATAACAACAACAACCCCCTCTCTTTCACTCCCTTCACCCCCTACAATCTCTTGCTCTGGTCTTCCTTTACTCATTCCTTACACAATCTCTTACTTTAGCATTAGGGTTTTTTCATGCTCCAAACTTTAATGTAGTATGTTTATGCTCCCAACTACTTTCCTTTACTCCTTCCTGGCTCAATCTTAGTATGTTTATTTAAGTTGTTGCAACGGAATGTCTCTTAGAGTAGTCCAAATTGAATGACCAATATCAATTATATGTTTTCTCCACTTCAATTATTCACTATTGTACAATTTTCCCTATATATGGTGTTTTTAATGGTCTTAATGTTGTACTTGAATTTTTGCAGATGTTAGTCTTAACATTCCAAAAAGTACTTTCCAGAACACAAAATAGTATTTCGGAAATTCTGGAATACAGCTTTATGTTTTAACATTCCAGAAGTACTTTCTGGAACACAAAATAGCATTTCGGAAAGTATAATCTGGAACATAGTTTTATTTTTTAACATTTTGGAAAGTACTTTCCGGAACACAAAATAGTATTCTGGAAAGTACATTCCGAAATAATAATTATATATGCTATGGGTATAAAAGGTATATATGATCATAACAATTAGAAGAAGAAAAACAAATGAGAGTGTAATTAGCAAAAGAGAGAAGTGGATATAGAAAAGCCTAATTGTTAACTTCGATGTCCAGCCCAATTGTATGATCCAAAATAACAGCGGATTAGGCTTATAACCTATTTAGTAATAGGCCTAGGTTTTGTTCGTCAATTTTCTTTTTTGCGTGAGCATATGATAAATGTTGGTACCGATAGTGAGTTCTTTTTACAAATGATTGTCTCCGGACCATGAGCGCACACCAAGGAGGGTATTTCCCTCCCAACATGATTTATTTCATACCCAAAGTGACATTACCAGGATTCGAATCCTGGACCTCTTGGTTAAGGAACACAAATGATTGTCTTTATTATAAGCATTGTGTACCACACATTATTTTGCTTGAATCTCCTAGGAGCAGTTCTTTAGTACTATACATGAATTATTTTCTCCAACTCCAAAGCTCAATAGTAGCATTTAGTTGAGTGCCTCTTCGAGGAGCCCATAAGAAACCTATTATACGACCATGATATTGGTATATTTCATTGTCTTAGGGAAATTATTAGGTGGTTTCATAATCCCATATGTTTACGATTTCAATTAATTTTTATATGATACATATTTAAAATTTTAATTACCAAAAAAATTATTACAGTCCATGTGGTTTCATAATTGCGTGTGTTTACGATTTCAATTATCTTTTATATGATACATATTTAAATTTTTTAGTTACCAAAAAAAAAGTACATTCCATGTGGTTTCATAATTCCACGTGTTTACGATTTCAATTAATTTTTACATGATGCATATTTAAATTTTTTAATTACCAAAAAAAAGTTACAATCCATTGTATATAGAGATTAATGAAGATTATAATAATTTTAGACTATCTAATAATTTCTCTTATATTCTAGTAAACATGACCATTTAAAGAGGAATGTAAAAAATGCTAGGAATACACTCTCTAACACTCTTTTGAGCACATTTTTATTAGTTGAAATTTATTGAAAATTAGACAATTTTGTAAATCTCACTTCATATTTAACAAATCTCTCACGATGTGTAATTTTCACTAAATTCTAGGCTTAATTGCATTTTTGATTCCCCGAGTTTAGCATGCATGCAATTTGGATCCTTGTATTTTAAGATGAGCTAACTTAAAGTTTACTCAATGTTAAAAAGTTAACGAAATTTACTTATGTGGCATTGGATGTTGACATGGCAACTGATGTGTCTTAATGATGTGGCATGCAAAAGATGAAAATTCCATAAATTTTGCAACAAGTGAGGATCAAACCCATTACGCTATACTCCAAAACCCAACATGCTTCAATAATATATAAGCGAAAATTATAATATACTAATGAATAATGTTTGCTTAGCAGTTTAGTGTTGTGTTTTGGAGCAAGGGGTAAGGGGTTTAATTTGCAATCATTGCAAAATTCAAATTTTTTCTCTTACTTTCACAAGTCACCTCATCATAACACGTCAACTACCACATTAATATCCAATGACACATAAACAAATTTCATTAAATTTTTAACTAAAGAATGACAGATGGATTTGATTGTAAAATTGAGTGAACTTTAGGACCCAATTAACTCATTTTAAAATATAGGGACTCAAATTACACATATCAAACTTAAGAGATTAAAAGTGCAATTAAGACTAAATTTTAACAAAGAAAGTGTGTTAAAAATTGTGTTCATATCACTGCTTTTATTTAAAATGGAACTATATAGTGTTATGCATCACAAGGATAAGGCCTAAAGTACAATAGTTTTGCAGCTCTATATATTCAAGTGGAAGATAGAACTTACGTTAGAAAATAGAACACAAAACTATAATTTTTTTTAAAAAAAAAATTCTATGTATATAAACTCGCTACAGACATCTAAGAGGCCCTTGAAATTGAATTTGTAAGAGGTACTCTAGTGTGCTCATGCATCTATATATGTTTAGACCAGTCCCACACATGTACTCTTGTTATGTTATTCTCTTTTCTTAAAGTGAGAAATGATGACCAATGCATATAAGGCAGTGTTGAGAAAGAGATTTTGGAATGACAATGAACAAGTCTCCAAGGAAAGGTCTGAGAGGATGAACATTGTTCTATTGAAATGCCAACATCTGTCTAAAAATGAAGCTTCAACTTCAAATTCTGGCCAAGAGGAATCCTTGGAAGGAGAATGCTATTACTATGATCTTGTGTTGGAAGAGTTGTTGAGTAGGATAGAGCAGGATGCTATGAGGTTGAACAAATCTTATAGGAAGATGAAGGCGTCTATTGTTCTTTATCAGGATCATGAACTGGTTTCTAACGAATATCTGAGGGAAAATGCAAAAGAAAAATAGTTGGTAATGTTGGGAGCTGCAATGTTCATGTTCACAGGACAAGGAAGTTCAGGATTGGAATGGCCATTATTGCCAATGTTGGGGTTGGGCATGTCAGGATTGAGGGCTAATTTCAAGAAGACACCTTATGGGAAGTTAAGGGTGGAGGACAATGCTCAAAGGACTTCTACTCAGAAGTAGAATGAGTCGAGGGTGAAACATGATGATTCACAAACTACTCAGAAGCAGAGTGAAAAGCAGCATGAGTTGAGGAACTCTCAGTGCATTACTCAAATTCAAGAGGAGTTGGGTTGGAGTGAGATTCTTATTAGGTGGATTCTGTGCTGGTGTACCCCTAGGTGATATAACACCTAAATGCATTACATCTATCATGTAAATGTGGTAAAGTTCCGTTAGATGGAATTTTATTAAAAATGGGTCTTCAATTTCTTGGTTTGTTTTGAGTGGGGATTTTGTGATTTATTGAAAGTTCTGTTTAAATGGACTCTTTGAGGTTCCCAGCTAAATATGGACAACCTATGTATGAGGCAACTGAATTACTTATTTTAGGCCTAAAAAATATTACTGAAAGTTAAATTTTTTTTTTTGTAATTCATCAATTGTATTTGAATGTGATTTTATGGATAAAATGACTAGGATGCATGAAAGATTTTGATTGTGTTGGTGTATGCTATTTTCCAACACAAATATCTTTCTTGTTTGAATGCATGATTTTAATCAACAGGCAACCTTGGCTTGTGACTGCTGTGTACGAGAATCCCCATCACCACCATCGTATGGCTCTTTGGGAGGATGCGGTATCCATAAGCTAGTGTTCACCACCTTCCAAAGCTTGATTCATCTATTGAGTTGACATCCAATGTTTAATGGAAAGGCTAACATGACACTGTATTGTCACATCAGTATTTTCGTTAAATATTATATGACAAATTAAGAAATGGACTAAAATATCAGACAATTACAATAGTGGGACCAAGGGAATCTAGCTAAGTTGGTTGAGCAATGTGCGTGAGTTATTGTAAACTCTTTGTATCCAAGTTTGATTCCTATAAATAAAAAAATTGAAGGCATCTATTGTTCCGGTTAATATGATGATGGATTTGTTTATGAGAAATATTCGTTGGAAGCATTATTCTTGAGGGGAAGAGAAAACTTGGAAGATAGAAAATGGGGCCCGACAACAATACAATTGGGATTAGCAGTGACTACATTGTTAATTCACAGAGTTAACCCATCGGGATTGTTTGGAACTAAGTTTAAGAGGATGCCCTACGGGATGTTAAGGGAGGACCATCATGATGATTCGCACTGGAATTTATTGGGCCATTTAGTTAACCTTATTCCATCATTTAAATATTTATTTTATTTTATTTTGAAATGGATAGTACGGGTCTCATGGTTGTATTTAATATATCTAGCTATTGTTAAATTTGTTAAATGGTCCCTAAATAATTTTGGATCACCAATGGGTTACTTGGTTTATGCTGTTATTTATTATTTGGTTCTTAGGTTGATTAAAGTACTAATTTTTAATCTCTAGGGATGTGGAGACAGGGGTTAGTTTTTTTTTTTTCTTTTATCAATTAGTCGCCACATTGTAGGCCATGTAAAATGTGGTTTTGTTATTATTTTTGTTTTCTATCTTGTAAGTCTATAAAGCCAACACTTGTTTTTTAATTCAATACTACATTCTCTCTTGAAAATTTATGTCGCATTGTTTTGTTCGTGTCTTATGCAATTAGTAGTAGAGAATTGTCCTTCAAGGTAGTTTTAAATGACTGTTTTAGAAATTGTGCACATGTTGTGTTGACTATTTTAGAAATTATATGGGTACTATGGTATTAATAAGGGTGTTGGAGTTGTTGGTAAATTTTTCTAAGTTTAGAAGATCGATAATGATTTTTGATAATTAATGTGTTTCATTAAGGAAGACTTAAAAATATTGAAAAGTATTTTCAATACAGAGAAAGGGTGTTTGGTAATAGTGACATGATGTTTTATCGAAAAATGATACTATTTGGCTGGAGATGTTAGGTATTTCGAGAAGATCGACTTTTCGACAAAAGTAGCTTAAAAAAACTAAATATCGAAATAGTTATGTTTTAAAACTATTTACATTTGATGGGTGATTTTTGTCACATCGGACATACAGGAGGCACTAGTCCAAGTGATGTTTCGTGATCTTCGTTTGCTATTGAATAGGAGGCGCCACTCCATTCATAGTCTCACATTGCTTTTTTAGAATAGGACGCACCACTCCAGTTGTAGCCAACAGGAGGCGCTAGGCTGGTGACCATCCCCTGCTTCTTGTACGTCCTGCATCATGGCAACACGGGTGGTAATTGGTGTCATAAATTTTGCATCTTTAGAGACTTTTGTGTGTGCGGTAAAATGTGCAATGAACTATCATTCATGTCAACGTATCCAACAGTACCTTTACGAGTCTTGAATCGGTGTAAAAAAGGTTGTAATTGGAGCCTGAAGAAGGGCGAAACTTACATATAGTACCTATGGTACTGTTTTTACTGTTGCCCTGTTATATCTTAACACTTGTACTAATTTTCCACGTCATCAAACTAACCCTTGACACAGTGAATCCTTCTCCTTCGATCTGACCCCTTTCATCACAAAACCTCCGCATTCCCTCCGCCTGCAACTACTGCAACCTCGACGAGGCCCTCTTCCGCATACGCACTGGTGCCATCATGATCTGCATCAAGGGCGAGTCAAACACCAGAAACATCATTGAGGTCTTTTGCCACATCTGTGAAAGCAACTTGGCACAGGTCATCCACTCCGTTGGCGGTGTCACCACCTTCGCCGACGCCGCCCTCATTATGCATAGTAGTTGCGACAATGTCTTCATTAACTATGACATTTTCAACAGCGGTGACCTAGGGTGAATTTGCAATTGAGAGGTTGCTGAATGATTCTTCTTGGATTTGTTGCTTCCCATGCTTTCCCACTGTTGAATCTGGATTGAGGGTTTCCAGGAGAGAATTTCCCAAAATGAAATTTGGGAAAAGTGGTATAGTTACTGGATTCAGGAATTTGGATGGGTAGAGGATGAACTGACGGTGTTAAAAGTTAGTTTGATGACATGGAAAAATAATACACGTCTTATAATATAACTAGACAACAGTATAAACAATACCTATGGTACTGTAGGTAAGTTTTGCCCCCTGAAGAATGAAAAAACAATTTAATTTTCTTCTAAAAAGTTTATCACGAGGGTGACTTGTGGCATAAATTTTGCATCTTTAGATACTTTTGTTTGCACAATAAAATGTGTAGTGAATTATTATTCATGTCAATGTATCCAATGATACCCTTTTACAAGTCTTAAATCGGTGTAAAAAATGTTGCCATGTTGCAAGACATACAAGAAGCAGGAGATGGTCACCAGCCTAGTGCCTCCTGTTTGCTACAACTGGAGTGGCACCTCCTATTCTGAAAAAAGCAACACGAGACTACAAACAGAGTGGCGCCTCCTGTATGTCTGATGTGAAAAAAATCACCCATCAAATGTAAATAGTTTTAAAACATAGTTATTTCGGTATTTAGTTTTTTTATTAAGCTACTTTCGTCGAAAAGTCGAGAAGATATGTCGAGAAGAAGACTTTTTGACAAAAATGGGTGAAAAAAAAATTACCCCAATAGTGTAGTAGTAAAACAATTTACATGGCTAGAGTGATTTTTGCTATGTAGGATTCACAAGGCCCCACTCAGGAAGTAGTTTCATGCACTGCATGTTGTCAGCACAGGTGGTGCCACCCTGAGTGTGTAGCCTACAGGAGGTCCCAGCTGAATTGTAGCCACCAATATAATTATTATAATTTGAGACACATGTCTAAATCAAGTTACTTTTATGTTATTTGTAGTTTCTATAAATAGGTAACAACTTGTAATTATTTTATGGTTTTTGAACACTACATACTTCTTGTACACCATTACATCGTATTCATGACACTCCAGTTTTATGGAAACATGTTTTCCTTTACATTTTCAACAAACATTTTTCTTATATAATTCTTTCTTTATTCTGTTTATGATTCGTTTGATTTCATGATAAAGTTAATAACAAGTAAAATCAAAACGAGTTATAAATTATTTCTGATCAAAACGAGTTAATGCAAGTACCGATGCTTGCTGATCAAAGTGAATTATTTCTGTTTATTTGAATTCGATAGTTAAAAAAAACAACAAATACTTTAATTAAGATTAAAGTAATCATTAAAATTAAATTTTGAAGTAAGCTTTCTTAAATTGAAAACATACCACACGTTGCTAGTTTGATTAAAGAACCATGTGAAGTTCTATTTTAAATATCTTATTTGTTGAAGTTATAATTTCGAACCTTTAACCAAAGTTCTCGTATTGTTTCTTTAAAAAATGAGAGAGCTTCTACAAATTAACTTATGCATAAGTTGATTTTAACTTAGAGAAGCTCATTTTTTTTTCTTCCTCAAAAGTTCTTCTGAATAAGCTTACCCAAACATGCCTTATATGTATAGTCATTTCTAAATAACAAGTCTGACCTAGAATTGGTATGGAAATTTGTTGTCCCCAATTCTTGTCGCACCAATAAGAGAATGCCACATCAGTTAAATTGCCACGTCACTTTAATTTAAGATTAAATAGAAATCAACAGAGTTTCTTTCATGTGGTTCCTTGCTTTCACATTTGTTAGTCTCTGGTTATTGTAATTGATGGGTGAACCATAGAAGTGAATCATTCACTCCCAATAGTCCCTATGATTAGAAAAATTTATCACTGCACTTGAGCAAATTAAATAAATCGCTTCACAAATAAAATTGTTGGATCAAACAACACTTAAGCAAATCATAATCAATCAAACAAAAGCCTATAAATGTTGAAACTTAAACCAATCATTGATACACTATCGCAATCTAGCCTCTAGAGTGTTTTGTTGCGAAACAATTTAATTTTTTAATTTCGAATCTCTAGAATATTGTTTAAATTTAAAAAGATATTATCTTATTGCTAGGATTTGTTTAAATTTAAAGATATTATCTGTAAATTAGGGATTTGCTTCCTCTTTTAGGATTAGGATGCTAGGTCTATAAATAGAGATTCTTGAGATGAGAAGAACCACCCAGCTTGAAGAGGGGGTCACCACCTTAAGTGAGAGAGGGGGGTCATGTGAAGGGAGGGTTTACATGTTTGTCCAAAAAACTTGTTGTGGATGTAGGGATGAGGGCCCGAACCACATTAAACAAAGTTGTGTCTTGGATGTAGGGATGATGGCCTGAACCACGTTAAACAAATTTGAGGTCGTGGATGTAGGGATGAGGGCCTGAACCATGTTAACAAAATAAATTGTGTTGATGAAGGCATGAGGGGCCGAACCACATTAAATAAATTTATGATTGTTCTTATTTTATTCATGGTGTTGCATTTTTCTTTAGCTGCATGTTTTTTCTCATTGTGATTAATGATGAGGTGTGTGTTTTCGACCACAAGTGGTATTAGAGCCGATTGATCATGCAGCCTGGTGACCACAGAAAAGAAGAGTATTAATGGCGGTAGCTAATGGCAATACAATTCGAGAAGTGGCATCATCGATACTCATGGAGCATATGAGGGAAACATACCAAATTTGTGCAGAGCGAAAGAGTTGTGACTATCATCCAGAAGCTGAAGATGAAATTAGAAACATTTAATCGAGGGAGGGATTGTTGGGAAACAATTTAATTTGTTAATTTCAAATCTCTAGAATATTGTTTAGATTTAAAAAGATATTATCTTATCTTTACGATTTGTTTAAATTTAAAGATATTATTTATAAATTAAGGATTTGCTTCCTCTTTTAGGATTGGGATGTTAGGTCTATAAACAGAGGTTCTTGATATGAGAAAAACCACCCAGTCTGAAGAGGGATTCACCACCCTAAGTGAGAGAGGGGGGTCATGTGAAAGGAGGGTTTAAAAGTTCGTCTAGAAAACTTGTTGTGGATGTAGGGATGAGGACCCAAATCACATTAAACAAAGTTGTGTCATGGATGAAGGAATGAGGGCCCAAACCACGTTAAACAAATTCGAGGTTGTGGATGTAGAGACGATGGTCTGAACCACATTAACCAAATAAATTGTGTGGATGTAGGCATGAGGGGCTGAACCACGTTAAATAATTTTGTGATTATTCTTATTTTATTTATGGTGTTGCATTTTTCTTTAGTGGTATGTTTTTTCTCATTGTGATTAATGAAGAGGTGTGCATTTTCCCCAACAAGTGGTATCAGAGCTGATTGATCCTGTGGTCTGGTGACCAGAGAAGAGAAGATTATTAATGGTGGTAGCTAATGGCAATACAATTCGAGAAGTGGCACCATCGATACTCATGGAGCATATGAGGAAAACATACCAAATTTGTGTGGAGCGGAAGAGTTTTGACTAGCATCCAGAAGCTAAAGTTCACAACTATAAATCAAATCCCTTAGATTTAAATAATCTATTTGATTCAACCAGTATAGTCGAAATGCATTTTAAGGTAAATATGTCTTCAATTTTAGTGTCCTATACAACACCAAATTAAAGAAAATATAAATTAATGATGTATTTTTTGTCTTTAACCGTTAATTTTAGAATTGTGTATTGAAATGTAAAATTAATGAATTTAGTCATATATTTTTATAAGCAAAAAGCGATTAATGGAAATTAAAGAGGATGAGAATAAATAATAGAATGAAACTTTTGTTCTTCATCAGGTTATAAGATCTAGTTTCCTCTGTACTGCAAAGTACTCAACCCAAGAGGCTGAGCTCTGACGCCAATTGAAATAAATGGAACCCACTAGAAAGGGGTTGAATAGTTGTTAGTGTAAACTTTAAAACTTTTTCACAAATATGGAGATTTCCTCAAAACAGATTTCACAAGGGATTTGTTAAACAAAGATCTTAAAGGATAGTCCAATGTTGAAAAACACATTTTCATAGAAACTAAGTTTTAGCAGATATCGTCTAATAGATAAAAGTAGTTTTCTCAAAAGGTTTTAAGCCAAGAACTTGCGCGTCCAAGTTGTGTAGAATGAACACAAGAGGAAACAAGTTAAGGCTTTAAGAGAGAGTATAAACACTTGATTTTATACTTGTTCACTTAAACTTTTGAAGGGTTCCACTAATCAAAATTGATTACTAAAACAAGTATTCTACCCTGCCACTTCTGGCTACAACAAGTATTCTTTAGGCCACTTCTAGCACACCTTTAATCTCCCTATGAGATTAAAAACACCCAAGTATTCTTTGATCATTAAGCCACTCCTGGCTTTCCAAACAACATTTTGAATGGAAATACAATTCAGAATCAACTTTCACAGAGAGGATATACAATGAAGAACATAATACAAAACTTTGAAAAATAAAGGAATAACTCTCTAAGCACAAGTATTGATCATCCAGAGATTTCAACAGAGTTTCAACACTTGGAAATTTCAGAATTTTTCGTTGTTGATTTATGTGCTTAATGCTCCTTTTATAGGCTTCAGCAAAGATCCGTTGTGAATTCTAGAGCCTTCGAAAAAAGTGTCTGTTGTCTCACATATCTGTAGCTTGCTACGTGGCAGCTTGGGGTGGAGAAAGAAAGGGGACAAAGGTACTATCCTTTCCTTGACATGTTTCACTACCTGTACCACTACAAATTTCGCAAGGAATATTCGCTATTTACTTAGCTATTTTTGTACACACTAGAATTCAAATGATTAACATTCAAATCATACGAGGGAAACAAAGAATATTCAGAGCTTCTAGAATATGTTTTAGCCTCGTGATGTGTATATGTGTACAGACATGCATATGGACGTTAACTAACTTGGATAGAAATATTTATGTAAGTTATTTAGCTCCTTTTGGATGCTCAAATAGACTTAGTATATTGCATACTGGTTTCACGATACTTTGGACGATTGTTTGTTTACAGCACGTTAGACGCTGGATGGTCTATTTTAAAAACAAGTTCCATGTATATGGGATGCTTAGAGTTGTGTTCTATATAAAGCTTAAGTACTAAAATTACAATACCATAGGTACGTTGGATGGTGTGTTTCCTGTAATACTCAAGTAAACTCATTAGCTTATACAAAATTTAATATCATTTGTTATAATCAAAATCATAGATTTTGAGGGGTTAGACATCGTCCAATGTCTTTGGTTCTAATAATGAAGGCCTCTTCACAATCTTCATGAGGACAACCATATCCTTTAGTTTTTTATCAAATAAAAGTGGCATAACATTATTGAATGGATCTTGTGAAACATAGTTTAATATTAATCTTAAAAAATAATCTTCCTGTAAACAATATTATGTAGATAATATAATAGATAACATTAAAATAATACCTCACACTCATCATAAAGTTTAGCACAAGATTTTCCAAGTAGATGTTGAACATCAACATTAGGGGTACTCAAAGGAAATTATTCTACTCCATCATTAATTAGGAACTCAACAGTGTATCTGTTTATGGTAAAAAAAAAAATTGAAAACAATCAAACCATATGATAATACTAATATATAACATTTATTCAAAGTTTGACAACTACAAATATAATACAAATCATACCAAACATTATAGTATATACCATATAACATACCTAAGAGTAGGTATACCACGAGGTTTACAACAACTAACACAATAAAATACTTCAAACTTGGTCATAATTGGTGTCATGTGTAACATCCTTATTTTATTTTACTGACAGTAAAATAAAATAAGGATGTTACACATGACTTTCTGTACATATTTTCATAATAAAATTTATACAATTCTATTCAAAAAAAAATTCTGAATCTTTTGATATTTTTGTTTTTGTTTGAATTTCTTGTTGACTGGACAGTTTTGTCAGACAGTTGTCCAGGATAAATTTTTCCAGTGTAGCATTTTGGAGTAAACTGTAACCTAATAAAAAGATAATTGAATGTAGATTAAGAAAATATACAGTTGAGAAATTAAAATGCTAATTTCATAGTTTTTAGAATTTTCTGAAAGTTAGAACTCTGAGAAATTATTACGATAAAATTTTAAGGTAGAAAATTAAGATAAAATTTGTATGACATCTATGGAATTTCCTATTAATTGTAGTATGTCTAGAATAATTATTAACATTGTTTAACTAAGAAAAATAAAAATGAAAGTATTAGCCAATCAAAACTTGACAACTCAATATTTCTAATCTAATTAAATTAAGCTAATTAGACTTTGATTAAGAGATAATTAAGACACTACCCCAAGGTTTTTGATAGTGAGGAATTTAATGGTGGTGCTAGTTTCTTAAAATTCTAATTAGTTTGTAAGATAATTAAGAAGCCCTAAAACCTTCTAGAATTATCTATAATTATCTACACTTTTGACTTTTGACCACACAATTGGAAACTCCTTTAAGGAAGCAATTTTGGCCATCCAAGTGGGCTGGAATTTCAGCCAAATTGACTGCCTTTGGACCCAGGGCAGCAGCTGCACGTATAAAAAAAATTGGGTGGAGAAAAATTATTTAAAAACATAAGAAACAAAAGCAAAAGAGAAACTTAAAAAGCTAGCTCTCAAAATAACCCAAAACCGTATGCTTTGGGCAGCTGCTACCTCCTCCATTAAACTTCATCCATGCTTCCAAAATTAAGAGAGAAACCAATCCAAACCTCACAAATCGTAGAAGATGCTCAGCCAAAGAGAAGAGATTTGAAAGAAAAACTCAAAAATTTCAAAAGACAAGAGAGAAAGGGAGAAAAAGGGATTCAAGGGTTCTTCATCAAATTAAGGATCTAAGGTAAGGATCTTGGCATTTAATTTCAAATTTAGATAACTTGGACGTAGGAGAAACATGTATTGAGGTTTAAATTCAATAATTGATCAATAGCCATGAAATTGATTTAGGACTTATATAAATTTGATGTTAGAAGTGTGAAATTGGTGTTTGATGTAATGTTTGGTTGATTTTATGTTGTGTTATGATTGATTGAACTTTGATTGAATTGTTTTTTATTGTAATTACATGGTTGATTTTGGAAATTGGTTGGAAAAATTTTTGGAAGCCATTCACGGCCATGAAGAGATTTAAGGGGTACTATGTGAAAATTTATTCAAAAACCAAGGGCAAAATAGTCATTTCACATGTAGGGACATATTGGGAATTTTATAAAAATTTTAAGGGCAATTTTGTAAATTATAAAAATATTAAGGGGTAAAATGGTAATTTATAGGTTCTAGAAAGTTTAAGGGTAAAATGGGAATTTTATAAAAAGATCAAGGGCAATTTTGGAAATAATAGAAAAGTATAAGGGTAAAATGGTAAATTCATATGCTCTATAAAGTTTAAGGATAATTTTGGAATTTTGAGAAAAGATCAAGGGCAAAATCAGAAATAACAGGAAAGAATAAGGGTAATTTGGTAATTTTACAATTGAGAGTAAAAGTGTAAATTCAGAAAAAGAGAAAGGGTAGTTTAGTAACTTTCTATAGTAGTGACCTAATTCATATTTTAGTAATTTACCAATGTTATGATGATAATTGTTAAATTTTATATTTCTTTATGTGATTGTTTAATGTTAATTATTTACTTATGATCATTTTCATATTGCATAAGCATGAGTCTTTTTGGGGGAAACACAAAGATTTCAAATGAGAAATGATTTTGATATTTAAAATAAGAAATGATTGATGTTGGCTAACCAGGATTGTGGTAGCCATGAACTTTTAAAATAGAAATATTGTTGACACCGGGTCTGCGGTAGTCATGTGAAATGATAAATGTTGACACCAGAACTGCGGTAGTCATGAGTAATAAAATTGGGTGAGCAGAGTAAGTTAGACAGGACTGTATAGTCTGTGATTATATAGTCTGTGGGGGTGAAGGATATTGGCAATCCCATAAGTGGCCGGAATCTGGACTGAGATGCGGCCGTGGTGTCCTTCCTAGGTATCCTGATCTCCTAATTCTGTTTAGCTTATTCGTGTTTAGTAGGGGCTGATAGCTGAATTGCAGTGCGTAATGGTAGGCCAGTTACTTACTAAACACTCAAAGGGGAAGTCTCCATGGAGCAGGGTCAAAATGATTTTGAGTCAAAAATTGCATTTGCATAAATCACATTGCATTTATTTTAATTATGCGATATATATGAATTTTATCTGATTGATATAGTTTTTCTTTGTATGAGAAATTAAATGCCTGATCCGGTAAATTTTGTCCCTAGATTTTAGGGAAGTTAAAATTGCAGGTGACTCGAGATTAGTTAGAAGAAAAAGATGCAGATATTACCAGAGTTGTAGGATGGAAATTTTGGGTAGATAATAGTTCTAGACAGTACTTAAAGAAGGATCATTTTGTAATAGTAATTTTGTATATTTCTTAAATGTAAAATTTGGATATATTTTGGATATTAATTGAATGTGTTAATACTTTTATATATAATATAAATTATATACTTAAATTAAATTTAATTAGAAGGAGGGTTACATCATGCAGTCACAAGCCAAATACCACCCATGTCCAGTGAAGTCAACTTTAGAAAATTTCCCCAAAACAACATATGTCTCAGCCTAAAAAGATAAAGAATATATTTTTAAAATCTTACATATGAATTCCTAATTAACACTAGTTTTATAAATAATACTAATAAAAATCATACCTCTAGTTTATAATTAAGTTCACTGACTTTCTTCCTATGCATACCTAATTACAACCATCCTAGCAAGGCATATAATAATAAAAGAAGGAAGCTAAAAACATCAAGTAAACATTTATTCATTCTCCTCTGCCCCTTCCCCAATATAATCATCATTCTCATTGTTTGATAATGATGCTTATTCTTCAACTTCTTCTCCTTATGAGTCCTCAAAATCAATGCCTTTTAACTCCTTTTTAGATTATTCCAAGTTTTATTATCTTCAACTTCAATCATTTGCTCTTTTTCTCTAAAGTAAGAAAATGCTCTTATTTGACCTTTCTTTTTGTCTTAGGTTCAACATCTACAACACTAAGGGGTTCCTTTCTTTTTTTAGTCTTCTACCTAGTATATGTTATTGGTTGTCTAATCCTGAAGCCTAAAAAACAACATACCAATTAAGGAGATCATCATTTTCATCCTTAAACACCCTTCCATTCCCAACATTGTCATCACCATCCATTTACTCCACAAGCCAGTCATTGCATTCATCAATGTCATTGGGTGAAATTGGATCAATTTCATCTCTATAATTATATCTTTTAATCAATGTTTGATTATATTTGACATACACCAAGTTGTGTAGTCTTTTATGCTCAAGTCTATTCCTTTATTAGAATGAATTTGTAACAAATAGTATAGATAAAAAATTATAAGTGACTAAGAGTAAAAAGTATTAACTAATAACAGTTATTAAAATTATTAATTAATAAATTACTTGGTCAAAGACACTATTTGCGTTCACATCTCGACACACTACATGTCAAACTCAAAATCTATATAGCTAATTGTTGCAAATTTGGAGTTGACAATCCATATGATAGCCACCATTGCACTAAATGTAACAAGTCCACTAAAACTGTTATGCAATTGTAGTAATGGATATAACACAAAAAAGTTAGAAGAATTGAGAAAACTTTTCTCACTTAGTAAAAATAGTGTTCCTTTGTTGAATTATAAATTTACTTCCAAACATACCACCACTGATTTTATAAGTGGGTAGCTCTTCAAAAATCTTGTCTTACCACTAGATTAGAGATTAATCTCTCAATCCATGCATACAGTTTGTTTACCACCTCAAAATCACATTCCATAGAAGGATTGGTGAAGAACAACTCCAAGTTTAAAAAGTGACTAGCTGCATGCAAGGGGCAATAAAGTTGGCAAGTCCCCCCCATTGTAAATAATTTCAAAAACTTCCTTGCATTTGCTTTCATTGTTTTCAAATGAATTCATTATAACTTCTTTAGTCTTTTCCAATGTAACACCCTAATGGGTACTACCATCTAACTTACATTTTAGTCATCAACCTGGATAATATAAACATATATGGTATTATTACTCAAGAGTATAACTGTTCAGGGGCCTACATCATTCTTAAGTAATTACATCATATACATAAAAGGTAATCCCTATACATGGGATCCTATGCCAAAAGAATACATAAAGAGTTCTTTTAACAAAAACTAGCCTATAAAGATATTGCTACATAAACATAATATCTTCTAGGCCTCTTGTCTCCAAACTTCAAACCTATTTAATCTGGAACATAAACACTAAGCTGATGAGACAGGGTCTCAGTGAGTGTTAAAGACATGCATCATAATCTTTTATCATTCATAAAAGTACTATAAATCACTATCATATGCTACTTTTACATCACTATTGACATAATCTTAACATTTACTTTGCATGCTTTAAGTTAACTTTCTTTATTCTTTTTCCGTCCTACGACATCTATTGAGCTCAATATATTGAAAGGCGTCCCTTTCCTTTTATGCCTTGGGCTCGTATTATTCTCCTCCGGCCCGAGGAGCTATGCCACATCTTCGGAAGGTAGGAAGTGACGGAAGATCCTGCCTACCTTCTAAAGTGGGCAATTCATTTCTTTTGCTTGCTTAACTTATCAATATACATATATATATATATATATATATATATATATATATATATATATATATATATATATATATATCACTTTCTTTGATCCCCAAAGGAATCCCCTCTTTCATTTATTACATATCATTATCCTCATAGATCATATAAACGTACAAAATGTATTAAGGAAATTAACTTGGAAAGGATAGAACTAAACATATTGTTCCAGGGGTCAGTCGCTTAAGCATGAATTTTGAGCTTAACCCATCCTGACCTTGGCACCTCACGCTTAAGCATCAAATCCTAGCGCTTAAGCGCCACAGTGCCACGCTTAAGCGCCAAACACTTGCGCTTATGCGTCAGAGTACTGCAATTGGACCTGGTCCCTGGAGCTTTGCACTTAAGCACCAGACCCTCGTGCTTAAGCACTAGAACACCACGTTTAAGCGCCAGAAACTCACACTTAAGCGAGAATTGCAGAGAGTACTTCCCACTCCAGGGGCTCCTCACTTAAGCGCCATGCAGAGCTCGCTTAAGCGAGAGTTCGTGACTCTGCAGGTCATAGGGTTCGTGATTGTGCATAACCCCTTTACCATAAATGCTACCCAACTACCCAAATCCTCAAAATAATGAAAATTAATGATGAATCTTATGCCAAACAAGCCAGACAACTATGATTTATGCATCTCTTACACTAAACCCAAGGATTGGGGGTTAAAGCTCCTCTCCCATGGCGAGAAACCTAACCCTCTTTGAATCTCTGCCCAAGCCTCAAATGGAGGGATAGAGAAGGATACATAACCACTCACCAGAGACCTCTGGACTAAGGATGATGAGTGAGGTGTTGTGGATTCCCTAGCTTCTTCCTCCTTCTTCTCTTTTCTCCTCCTTCTCTCTTCTTTCTCTCTTTAAATTCTATTTGTGTGTATGTTAAGTGTGGGAGGGAAGGGTTTGGGGTATATATATATATATATATATATATATATATATATATATATATATATATATATATATATAGCATTAGGTCCTTACTCTATAAGTTACTCTAATGCTCACACTGCACTAAAAGACCGAAAAGGCAATTATAAGGATATTATAAAGAAATTAGACATTATCTTATTTTATTATTATCATCATAATTATTATTATGATTTATGGGGATGTTACATTTTCAATTGCCTCATAAATCTAACCCATGGATGGTTTTGTCTCACTATTAACAAGGTAAAACACCCTCGCAAGTGGAGCCATCAAGTTAAGTATATATGCCACATCATTCCAAAAAGCTGACATGAGTAGAAATTTTGTTGCTTCCTTCCCTTTGGCTTCCTTAGACAATTTCTTATTTGTCCAATCATTTGATATGAATATCTTTCTAAGTTTCCTTTCCCCTTTTGGATCCTTTCTAATGCGAAGAAGTAGCAAACCTAGTAATTGCATGCCTCACCAATTCCCTTTTGTTGGTGAAGAATCTTAACAAGCTCAAAGTACTTAAATGACTATAGATGAACCAAACAAGAGATATTTCTATTTCAATTGTTTCCTTTATCAATGACAACTTATTAATCTCTTCCAACATAAAATGAAATAAAAAATGAATAATAAAACTAAATAAATGAAATTAAACAAGACAAAATAAAATCAAAATGATGGTATATAACTATATAAGGAGAAAATGAAACAAGACAAAAATCAAAGGAGACAAATTAGGGAAAAAATTTACAAAAATATAAAGGAAAAATGTTTGGAATGAATAAATCTTTATAGAATAAAAGAATGAGAAGAAAAAAAAGAAAAAAAACAAAACTTATAATTAGGAAACATGGGTAAAAAAAGAAAAAATAGAGATAAAAAAATTACAAAAGGTTATAAGAAAAATTTAGAAAGAACATTTTTTCACAAAAGAAAGATAATGACAATGAAAGAAAAAAAAAACCCTTAAAATTTAAAAGAAACGGGGTTAAAAAGGAAGAAAAAAGAGAAAGATTAAAAAAGAAAAGGAAAGTTTAATTAAAAGAAACCCTGGTGCATTCTTATGCATAAAAAACCATAATGCTCGGAACACTTTTCAGTCTTGAGGTTCGTGTTGCACAGTGGTCCAATTTTGGTGCCGGGTGTGCATTTTCGGCCTTTTGTGAAATTTTCGTGCGAAAATAAGACTTTTGGGTTTTGGTGCCCCGTGATCCTTGGTGCAACGAACAATTTTCAGTATTGACGTTCATGGTGCCCCGTGTTCCAATTTTTGTGCCAGGGGTGCATTTTCGGCCATTTGTACAATTTTCGTGCGAAACTAAGGCTGTTGGTTTTTGCTGCCCCCGTGATCCCTGGGGCATTCTTATTCATAAAAAACCTAAAGGCTCGGAGAACTATTCAGTTTTGAGGTCCGAGGTGCCCCGTGATCCAATTTTGGTGCTCATAGTGCATTTTTGGCATATTGTGCAACCTTCGTGCGAAAATAAGACTTTTGGGTTTTGGTGCCTCGTGATCCTTGGTGCATGCTTATTCATAAAAAACCATAATGCTCATAACAGTTTTCAGTTTTGAGCTCCGTGGTGTCCCGTGCTCCAATTTTGGTGCTTGTGGTGCATTTTTGGCCATTTATGAAATTTTCGTGCGAAAATAAGACTGTTGGGTTTTGGTGCCGTGATCCCTGGTGCATTCTTATGCATAAAAAATCATAATGCTCAGAGCTCTTTTCAGTTTTGAGGTCCGAGGTGCCCCGTGGTCCAATTTTGTTTTCCGTGGTGCATTTTCGGCCCTTTGTGCAATTTTCATGCGAAAATCAGACTTTTGGGTTTTGGTGCCCTGTGTTCCTTGGTGCATTCTTATGGATAAAAAACCATAATGCTCGGAGAACTTTTCCGTTTTGAGGTCCGTGGTGCCTCGTAATCAAATTTTGGTGCTGGTGGTGCATTTTCGGCCATTTGTGCAATTTTTGTGTGAAAATAAGACTTTTGGATTTTTGTGCCCCGTGATCCCTGGTGCAATTTTTTGTGTGAAAATAAAAACCATAATGCTCGGATCACTTTTCACTTTTGAGGTCTGACTTGTCCCGTGGTCGAATAAAGGTGCCCGTGGAGCATTTTTGGCCCATTGTGCAATTTTCATGCGAAAATAAGACTTTTGGGATTTGGTGCCCCGTGATTCCTGGTGCATTCTTATGCATAAAAAACCATAATCCTCAGAGCACTTTTAAGTATTGAGGTCCGAGGTGACCCGTGGTCCAATTTTGGTGCCCGTGGTGCATTTATTGGCCATTGTGCAATTTTTGTGCGAAAATAAGACTTTTGGGTTTTGGTGCCCCGTGATCCCTGGTGCATTCTTTTGCATAAAAAACCATAATGCTCATAGCACATTTCAGTTTTGAGGTCCGAGGTGCCCTGTGGTCCAAATTTGGTGCCCATGGTGCATTTTCGGCCCATTGTGCAACTTTTGTGCGAAAATAAGACTTTCGGGTTTTGGTCTCCCGTGATACCTGGTGCATTCTTATTCATAAAAAATCATAATGCTTGAAGCACTTTTCAGCTTTGAGGCACATGGTGCCCAATGGTCCAATTTTGGTGCCTATGGTGCATTTTCGGCCATTTGTGCAATTTTTGTGCGAAAATAAGACTTTTGGGATTTGGTGCCCCATGATCCTTGGTGAATTCTTATGCTTAAAAAACCATAATGCTCGCAATACTTTTCAGTTTTGAGGTTCGTTGTGCCCCGTGGTCTTATTTTGGTGCCCGTGGTGCATTTATTGGCCATTGTGCAATTTTCGTGCGAAAATAAGACTTTTGGATTTTTGTGCCTCGTGATCCCCGATGCATTCTTATGCATAAAAAATGATAATGCTCGGGGTTCTTTTCAGTTTTGAGATCCAAGGGGCCCTGTGGTCCAATTTCGATGCCCGTGGTGCATTTTCGGCCCATTGGGTAACTTTCGTGCGAAAATAAGACTTTTGGGTTTTGGTGGCCCGTGATCCCTGTGCATTCTTATGCATAAAAAACCATGATCTTTGAAGCACTTTTCAATTTTGAGGTCTGTGGTGCCCAATGGTCCAATTTTGGTGCCTGTGGTGCATTTTCGACCATTTGTGCAATTTTCGTGTGAAAATAAGACTTTTGGGTTTTGGTGCCCTGTGATCCCTGAGGCATTCCTATGCATAAAAAAGCATAATGCTCGAAGACTTTTCAGTTTTGAGGTCTGTGGTGCCCCGTGGTCCAATTTTGGTGCCAGTGGTGCATTTATTGGCCATTGTGCATTTTTCGTGCGAAAATAAGACTCTTGGATTTTGGTGCCCCGTGATCCCTGGTGCATTCTTATGCATAAAAAATGATAATGCTCAGGGTACTTTTCAGTTTTGAGGTCCAAGGTGCCCTGTGGTCCAAGTTCGGTGCCCATGGTGCATTGTTGACCCATTGGGTAACTTTCGTGCGAAAATAAGATTTTTGGGTTTTGGTGGCCCGTGATTCCTGGTGCATTATTATGCATAAAAAACCATGATCTTTGAAGCACTTTTCCGTTTTGAGGTCTGTGGTGCCCAGTGGTCCAATTTTGGTGCCTGTGGTGCATTTTCGGCCATTTGTGCTATTTTCGTGCGAAAATAAGAATTTTGGGTTTTGGTGCCCCATGATCCCTGGTGCATTCTTATGCAAAAAAAACCATAATGCTTGGAACACTTTTCAGTTTTGAGGTCCGTGGTGTCCCGTGGTCCAATTTTGGTGCCCGTGGTCATTTTCGGCCATTTGTGTAATTTTCGCTCTAAAATAAGACTTTTGGGTTTTGGGGCCCCGTGATCCCTAGTGCATTCTTATGCATAAAAAACTATAATGCTCGAAGCAATTTTCAGTTTTTAGGTCCGAGGTGCCCCGTGGTCCAATTTTGGTGCCCATGGTGCATTTTCGTCCCATTGTGCAATTTTCGTGTGAAAATAAGACTTTTAGGTTTTGGTGTCCCGTCATCCCTAGTGCCTTCTTATGCATAAAAAACCATATTGCTTGGAACAATTTTCAGTTTTGACGTGCGTGGGGCCTCGTGGTCCAATTTTGGTGCCGGTGGTGCATTTCCAGCCATTTGTACAATTTTCGTGCGAAAATAGGACTTTTAGGTTTTGGTGCCCCGTGATCCCTGGTACATTCTTATGCATAAAAAACCATAATGCTCGGAGCACTTTTAGGTATTGAGGTCCGAGATTCCCCGTGGTCCAATTTTGGTGCCCGTGGTGAATTTTCTGCCCATGTGCAATTTTCGTACAAAAAATAGACTTTTGGGTTTTCGTGCCCTGTGATCCCTGGTGCATTCTTATGCATAAAAAAACATAATGCTTGGAGCACTTTTAAGTTTTGAGGTCCGAGGTACCCTGTGGTACAATTTTGGTGTCCGTGGTGCATTTTCGGCCCATTATAAGACTTTTGGGTTTTGGAGCCCTGTGATCCTTGGTGCATTCTTATGCATAAAAAATGATAATGCTCGGAACAGTTTTCAGTCTTGAGATTCGTGGTGCCCAGTTTTCCAATTTTGGTGTCGGGGGTGCATTTTCGACCATTTATGCAATTTTTGTGCGAAAATAAGACTTTTGCGTTTTGGTGCCCCGTGATCCCTGGTGCATTCTTATGCATAAAAACCCATAATGCTCGGAACACTTTTCAGTTTTGAGGTCTGTGGTTCCCCGTGGTACATTTTCGGCCATTTGTGCAATTTCGTTCTAAAATAAGACTTCTAGGTTTTGGGGTCCTGTGATCCCTGGTGCATTCTTATGCATAAAAAACTATAATGCTCATAGCACTTTTCATTTTTGAGGTCTAAGGTGCCTCGTTGTCCAATTTTGGTGCCCGTGGTGCATTTTCGGCCCATTGTGAAACTTTTGTGCGAAAATAAGACTTTTGGGTTTTGGTGGCCCGTGATCCCTGGTGCATTCTTATGCATGGAAAACCATAATGCTCGGAGCACTTTTTAGTTTTGAGGTCCGAGGTGCCCCGCGGTCCAATTTTTGTCCTCGGGGTGCATTTTCGGCCCGTTGTGCAATTTTCATGGGGAAATAAGACTTTTGGGTTTTGGTGCCCCGTTCTCCCTGGTGCATTCTTATGTATAAAAAACCATAATGCTCGGAGGAATTTTAAGTATTGAGGTCCGAGGTGCCCCGTGGTCCAATTTTGGCACCCGTGGTGTATTTTCGGCCCATTGTGGAATTTTCGTGCGAAAATAAGACTTTTGGGTTTTGGAGCTCCATGATCCTTGGTGGATTCTTATGCATAAAAAATGATAATGCTCGGAAGAGTTTTCAGTCTTGAGATTCATGGTGCCCGATGAATTTTGGTGTCGGGGGTCCATTTTCGGCCATTTGTACTATTTTTGTTCCAAAATAAGACTTTTGGGTTTTGGTGCCTTATGAACCCTGGTGCATTCTTATGCATAAAAAACCATAATGCTTGGAGCACTTTTCAATTCTGAGGTCCGAGGTGCCCCGTGGTCCAATTTTGGTGCACGTGGTGCATTTTAGGCCCTTTGTCCAATTTTTGTGCGAAAATAAAACTTTTTGGGTTTTGGTGCCCCGTGATCCTTGGTGCATTCTTCTAAATAAAAAACCATAATGCTCGGAACAGTTTTAAGTCTTCGGGTTCGTGGTGCCCCATAGTCCAATTTTGGTGCTGGGGGTGCATTTACCGCCATTTGTGCAATTTTGGTGCGAAAATAAGACTTTTGGGTTTTGGTGCCCTGTGATCCCTGGAGCATTCTTTAGTATAAAAAACCATAATTCTCAAAGCACTTTTCAGTTTTGAGATCCGAGGTACCCCGTGGTCCAATTTTGGTGCCCATGGTGCATTTTCGGCCCATTGTACAATTTTCGTGCGAAAATAAGACTTTTGGGTTTTAGTGCCCCGTGATCCCAGGTGCATTCTTATGCTTAAAAACCCATAATGCTCGAAACACTTTTCAGTTTTGAGGTCCGTGGTGCCCCGTGGTCCAATTTTGGTGCCCGTGGTGCATTTTCCGCCATTTGTGAAATTTTCGTGCTAAAATAAGACTTTTAGGTTTTGGTTGCTCATGATCCCTGGTGCATTCTTATGCTTAGAAAACCATAATGCTCGGAGCACTTTTAAGTTTTGAGGTCCGAGGTGCCCCGTGGTCCAATTTTGGTGCCCGTGATGCATTTTCAGCCCATTGTGCAATTTTCGTGCTAATACAAGACTGTTGGGTTTTTGGTACCCCGTGATCCCTAGTGCAATCTTATGCATAAAAAAGCATGATGCTCGGAGCACTTTTCAATTTTGGGTACGAGGTGCCCGTGGTCCAATTTTGGTGCCTGTGATGCATTTTCGGCCCATTGTGCAATTTTCGAGCGAAAATAACACTTCTGGGTTTTGGTGCCACGTGATCTATGGTGCATTCTTATGCATAAAAAACCATAATGCTTTGAGCACTTTTCAGTTTTGAGGTCCGTGGTGCCAATTGGTCCAATTTTTGTGCCGGGGGTGCATTTTCGGCCATTTGTGCAATTTTCGTGCGAAAATAAGACTTTTGGGTTTTGGTGCCCCGTGATCCCTGGTGCATTCTTAAGCATAAAAAACTATAATGCTCGGAGCACTTTTTAGTTTTGAGGTCCGTGGTGCCCCGTGTTCCAATTTTGGTGCCGAAGGTGTATTTTCGGCCATTTCTTCAATTTTCGTACGAAAATAAGACTTTTGGGTTTTGGTGCCCCGTGATCCTTGGAGAATTCTTATGCATAAAAAATCATAATGCTCGGAACACTTTTCAGTCTTGAGGTTCGTGGTGTCCCGTGGTCCAATTTTGGTGTCTGTGGTGCATTTTCCTCCCATTGTGCAATTTTCGTGCAAAAATAAGACTTTTGGATTTTGGTGCCCCGTGATCCCAGGTGCATTCTTATGCATAAAAAACCAGAATGCTCCAAACACTTTTCAGTTTTGAGGTCCGTGGTGCCCCGTGGTCCAAATTTGGTGCCGGTGGTGCATTTTCGGCCATTTGTACAATTTTCGTGGGAAAATAAGACTTTTGCATTTCGGTGCCCCGTGATCCCTGGTGCATGCTTATGCATAAAAAACCATAATGCTCGGAGCACTTTTCAGTTTTGAGGTCCGACGTGCCCCGGAGTCCAATTTTGGTGCCCGTGGTGCATTTTCGGCCCATTGTGCAATTTTCGTGCGAAAAGAAGAATTTTGGGTTTCGGTGCCCCGTGATCCCTGGTGCATGCATATGCATAAAAAACCATAATGCTCGGAGCACTTTTCAGTTTTGAGGTCCGACGTGCCCCGTGGTACAATGTTGGTGCCCATGGCGCATTTTTGTCCCATGTGCAATTTTCATGCGAAAATAAGACTTTTGGGTTTTGGTGCCTCGTGATCCCTGGTGCATTCTTATGCATAAAAAACGTTAATGCTCGGAGCACTTTTTAGTTTTGAGGTCTGAGGTGCCCGTGGTGCATTTTAGGCCCATTATGCAATTTTCGTGCGAAAATAAGACTTTTGGGTTTCGGGGCCCCGTGATCCCTAGTGCATTCTTATGCATAATGCTCGGAACACTTTTCAGTTTTGAAGTCCGTGTTGCCCCGTGGTCCAATTTTGGTGTCGGTAATGCATTTTTGGTCATTTGTGCAATTTTCGTGTGAAAATAAGACTTTTGGGTTTTGGTGTGCCATGATCCCTGGTGCATTCTTATGCATAGAAAACTATAATGCTCAGAGCGCTTTTCAGTTTTGAGGTCTGAGGTGCCCTGTTGTCCAATTTTGGTGCCCGGGGTGCAATTTAGGCCCATTGTGCAATTTTCGTGCGAAAATAAGACTTTTGGGTTTTGGTACCCCGTGATCCCTGGTGCATTCATATGCATAAAAAACCATAATGCTCAGAGCACTTTTCAGTTTTGAGGTCCGACATGCCCCGTGGTCCAATTTTGGTGCTCGTGGTGCATTTTCGGCCCATTGTGTAATTTTCGTGTGAAAATAAGACTTTTGGGTTTCGGGGCCCCGTGATCCCTGGTGCATTCTTATGCATAATGCTCGAAAAACTTTTCAGTTTTGAAGTCCGTGTTGTCCCGTGGTCCAATTTTGGTGCCGGTAATGCATTTTCGGTCATTTGTGCAATTTTCGTGTGAAAATAAGACTTTTGGGTTTTGGTGCCCCATGATCCCTAGTGCATTCTTATGCATAGAAAACTATAATGCCCGGAGTGCTTTTCAGTTTTGAGGTACGAGGTGCCCCATGGTCCCATTTTGGTGTCCGTCGTGCATTTTTGGCCCATTGTGCAATTTTTGTGCGAAAAGAAGACTTTTAGGTTTTGGTGCCCCGTGATCCCTGGTGCATTCTTATGCATAAAGAACCATAACCCTCGAAACACTTTTCAGTTTTGAGGTTCGTGGGTCCCCGTGGTCCAATTTTGGTGTTGGTGATGCATTTCCTACCATTTGTTCAATTTTCATGCAAAAATAGGACTTTTGGGTTTTAGTGCCCCGTGATCCCTGGTGCATTCTTGTGCATAAAACACCATAATGCTCAGAGCACTTTTCAGTTTTAAAGTACGAAGTGCCTCGTGGTCCAATTTTGGTGCCCGTGGTTCGTTTTGGCCCATTGTGCAATTTTCGTGCGAAAATAACACTTTTGGGTTTTGGGGTCCCGTGATCCCTGGTGCACTCTTATGCATAAAAAACCATAATGCTCGAACACTTTTCAGTTTTGAGGTTAGACGTGCCCCGTGGTCCAATTTCGGTGCCCGTGGTGCATTTTCTGCCCATTGTGCAATTTTCATGCGAAAATAAGACTTTTGGATTTTGGGGCCCCGGGATCCCTGGTGCATTCTTATGCATAAAAAACTATAATGGTCAGAGAACTTTTCAGTTTTGGGGTCCAAGGTGACCTGTGGTCCAATTTTGGTGCCCGTGGTGCATTTTTGACCCATTGTGCAATTTTCGTGCGAAAATAAGACTTTTAGGATTTGGTGCCCTATGATCCCTGGTGCATTCTTATGCACAAAAAACCATGATGCTCAGAACACTTTTCAGTTTTCGGGTTCGTGGGGCCCTGTGGTCCAATTTTGGAGCCGGTGGTGCATTTCCGGCTATTTGTGCAATTTTCGTGAAAAAATAGGGCTTTTGGGTTTTAGTGCCCCGTGATCCCTAGTGCATTCTTATGCATAAGAAACCATAATTCTCATAGCACTTTTAAGTATTGAGGTCCGAGGTGTCCCGTGGTCCAATTTTGGTGCCCGTGGTGCATTTTCTGCCCATATGCAATTTTCGTGGGAAAATAAGACTTTTGGGTTTTGGTAAACCATGATTCCTGGTGCATTCTTATGCATAAAAAACCATAATGCTAGGATCACTTTTCAGTTTTGAGGTCCGTGGTGCCCCGTGGTCCAATTTTGGTGCCGATGGTGCATTTTTGGACATTTGTGCAACTTACGTGCTAAAATAAGACTTTTGGGTTTTGGTGCCCCATGATCCTTGGTTCATTCTTATTCTTAAAAACAATAATGCTTGGGACAGTATTTACTCTTGAGGTTCGTGGAGCCACGTGGTCCAATTTTGGTGCTAGGGGTGCATTTTCGGCCATTTGTGCAATTTTCGTGCAAAAATAAGACTTTTGGGTTTTGTTGCCCCGTGATCCCTGGTGCATTCTTATGCATAAAAAACCATAATGCTCGAACACTTTTCAGTTTTGAGGTTAGACATGCCTCGTGGTCCAATTTCGGTGCCTGTGGTGCATTTTCTGCCCATTGTGCAATTTTCATGCGAAAATAAGACTTTTGGGTTTTGGGGCCCCGGGATCCCTGGTGCATTCTTATGCATAAAAAACTATAATGGTCAGAGAACTTTTCAGTTTTGGGGTCCAAGGTGACCTGTGGTCCAATTTTGGTGCCCATGGTGCATTTTCGATCCATTGTGCAATTTTCGTGCGAAAATAAGACTTTTAGGATTTGGTGCCCTATGATCCCTGGTGCATTCTTATGCACAAAAAACCATGATGCTCAGAACACTTTTCATTTTTCGGGTTCGTGGGGCCCCGTGGTCCAATTTTGGTGCCGGTGGTGCATTTCCGGCTATTTGTGCAATTTTCGTGAAAAAATAGGGCTTTTGGGTTTTAGTGCCCCGTGATCCCTAGTGCATTCTTATGCATAAGAAACCATAATTCTCATAGCACTTTTAAGTATTGAGGTCCGAGGTGTCCCGTAGTCCAATTTTGGTGCCCGTGGTGCATTTTCTGCCCACATGCAATTTTCGTGGGAAAATAAGACTTTTGGGTTTTGGTAAACCATGATTCCTGGTGCATTCTTATGCATAAAAAACCATAATGCTAGGATCACTTTTCAGTTTTGAGGTCCGTGGTGCCCCGTGGTCCAATTTTGGTGCCGGTGGTGCATTTTTCGCCATTTGTGCAATTTACGTGCTAAAATAAGACTTTTGGGTTTTGGTGCCCCATGATCCTTGGTGCATTCTTATGCTTAAAAACAATAATGCTCGGGACAGTATTTACTCTTGAGGTTCGTGGAGCCACGTGGTCCAATTTTGGTGCTAGGGGTGCATTTTCGGCCATTTGTGCAATTTTCGTGCAAAAATAAGACTTTTGGGTTTTGTTGCCCCGTGATCCCTGGTGCATTCTTATGCATAAAAAACCATAATGCTCGGAACACTTTTCAGTTTTGAGGTCCGTGGTGCCCCGTGGTCCAATTTTGGTGCCAGTGGTGCATTTTCGGCCATTTGTGCAATTTTTGTGCGAAAATAAGACTTTTGGATTTTGGTGCCTCGTGATCCTTGGTACATTCTTATGCATAAAAACCCATAATCCTCGGAACACTTTTGGTGCCCGTGGTGCATTTTCGGCCCATGTGCAATTTTCTTGCGAAAATAAGACTTTTAGATTTTGGTGCCCCAAGATCCCTGGTGCATTCTTATGCATAAAAAACCATATTGCTCGGAACACTTTTCAGTTTGCAGATCCATGGTGCCGCGTGGTCCAATTTTGGTGTCAGTGGTGCATTTTCGACTATTTGTGCATTTTTTCGTGCAAAAATAGGACTTTTGGGTGTTGGTGCCCTATGATCCCTGTAGCATTCTTATGCATAAAAAACCATAATGCTCGGAGCTCTTTTAAGTATTGAGGTCCGAGGTGCCCCGTGGTCCAACTTTTGTGCTAGTGGTGCATTTTCGGCCCATTGTGCAATTTTCGTTTGGAAATAAGACTTTTGGGTATTGGTGCCCCATGATCCCTGGTGCATTCTTATGCATGAAAAACCATGATGCTCGGAGCACTTTTAAGTATTGAGGTCTAAGGTGCCCCGTGGTCCTATTTTGGTGCCCGTGCTGCATTTTCAGCCCATGTGCAAATTTCGTGCGAAAATAAGACTTTTGGGTTTTGGTGCCCCGTGATCCCTGGTGCATTCTTATCCATGGTGCATCGTGGTCCAATTTTGGTGCCCGTGAAGCATTTTCGGCCCATTGTTCAATTTTCGTGCGCAAATAAGACTTTTGGGTTTTGGCACCAGGGATCACGGAGCACCAAAACCCAAAAGTTTTATTTTCGCACGAAAATTGCACAAATGGCCGAAAATGCACCCCCGACACCAAAATTGGACCACGAGGCACCACGGGCCTTGAAACTTAAAAGTCTTCTGAGCTTTATGATTTTTTATGCATAAGAATGCACCAGGGATCACAGTGCACCAAAACCCAAAAGTCTTATTTTCGCATGGAAATTGCACAATAGGCCAAAAAGGCACCACGAGGACCAAAGTTGGACCACGAGGCACCTCGGACCTCAAAACTTAATAGTTCTGTAAGAATTATGGTTTTTTATGCATAAGAATGCACCAGGGATCACGGAGCACCAAAACCCAAAAGTCTTATTTTCGCACGAAAATTGCACAAATGGCCGAAAATGCACCACCGGCACCAAAATTGGACCACGAGGCACCACGGACCTCAAAATTGAAAAGTCTTCTGAGTTTTATGATTTTTTATGCATAAGAATGCACCATGGATCACGGTGCACCAAAACCCAAAAGTCTTATTTTTGCACGAAAATTGCACAATAGGCCAAAAAGGCACCACGAGGACCAAAATTGGACCATGGGGCACCTCAGACCTCAAAACTTAATAGTTCTCTGAGAATTATGGTTTTTTATGCATAAGAATGCACCAGGGATCACGGGGCGCTAAAATCCAAAAGTCTTATTTTCACACAAAAATTTCACAAATGGCCGAAAATGCACCACTGACACCAAAATTGGCCCGCGGGGCACCATGGACCTCAAAACTGAAAAGTGTTGCGAGAATTATGGTTTTTTATGCATAGGAATGCACCAGGAATCACGGGGCATCAAATCCCACAAGTCTTACTTTCGCACGAGAATTGCACAATAGGCGAAAAATGCACCACGGGTACCAGAATTGGACCACGGGCCACCTCGGACCTCAAAACTGAAAAGTTTTCTGAGCATTATGGTTTCTTATGCATAAGAATGCACCAGGGATCACGGAGCACCAAAACCCAAAAGTCTTATTTTCGCACGAAAATTGCACAAATGGCCGAAAATGCAACACCGGCACCAAAATTGGACCACGAGGCACCACGGACCTCAAAACTGAAAAGTGTTCAAAGTATTAAGGTTTTTTATGCATAGGAATGCACCAGGAATCATGGGGCATCAAATCCCAAATATCTTACTTTCGCACGAAAATTGCACAATAGGCGGAAAATGCACCACGGGTACCAAAATTGGACCGTGGACCACCTCGGACCTCAAAACTGAAAAGTTTTCTGAGCATTATGGTTTTTTATGCATAATAAATAATAATGCACCAGGGATCACGGGGAACCAAAACCCAAAAGTCTTATTTTCGCACGAAAATTGCATGACTGGCCGAAAATGCAACAGAGGCACCAAAATTGGACCAGGACGCACCACGGACCTCAAAACTGAAAAGTGATCAGAGTATTTATGGTTTTTTCTGCATAGGAATGCACAAGGAATCATGGGGCATCAAATCCCAAAAGTCTTACTTTCGCACGAAAATTGTACAATAGGCAGAAAATGCACTACCAATACCAAAATTGGACCACGGGCCACCTCGGACCTCAAAACTGAAAAGGTTTCCGAGCATTATGGTTTTTTATGCATAAGAATGCACAAGGGATCAAGGGGCACCAAAACCCAATAGTCTTATTTTCGCACGAAAATTGCACAATTGGCCGAAAATGCACCACCGACACCAAAATTGGCCCACGGGGCACCATGGACCTCAAAACTGAAAAGTGTTCCGAGTATTATGGTTGTTTATGCATAGGAATGCACCAGGAATCACGGGTCATCAAATCCCAAAAGACTTACTTTCGCACGAAAATTGCACAATAGGCAGAAAATGCACCACGGGTACCAGAATTGGACCACGGGCCACCTCGGACCTCAAAATTGAAAAGCTTTCAGAGCAATTTTTTTTATGCATAAGAATGCACCAGGGATCACGAGGCACCAAAACCCAAAAGTCTTATTTTCGCATGAAAATTGCACAAATGGCCGAATATGCACCACCGACACCAAAATTGGACCACGAGGCACCACGGACCTCAAAACTGAAAAGTCTTCTTCGCTTTATGATTTTTTATGCATAAGAATGCACCGGGGATAACGGGGCACCAAAACCCAAAAGTCTTATTTTCGCATGAAAATTGCACAATAGGCTGAAAAGGCACCACAAGAACCAAAATTGGACCACGGGGCACCTCGGACCTCAAAACTTAATAGTTCTCCGAGCATTATGGTTTTTTATGCATAAGAATGCACCAGGGATCACGGGGCACCAAAACCCAAAAGTATTATTTTCGCACGAAAATTTCAAAAATAGACGAAAATGCACCACCGGCACCATAATTGGACCACGGGCCTCAAAACTGAAAAGTGTTCCAAGCATTATTGTTTTTTATTCATAAGAAGGCAGCAGGGATGACGGGGCACCAAAACCTAAAAGTCTTAATTTCACACGAAAATTGCACAAATGACGGAAAATGCACCACCGGCACCCAAATTGGACCACGGGGAACCACATACCTCAAAACTGAAAAGTGGTCCAACCATTATGGTTTTTTATGCATAAGAATGCACCAGGGATCACGTGGTGCCAAAATCCAAAAGTCTTATTTTCGCACGAAAATTGCACAATGGGCCGAAAATACACCACGCACACCAAATTTGGACAACGGGGTACCTCAGACCTCAAAACTTAAAAGTTCTCCTAGCATTATGATTTTTTATGCATAAGAATGCACCAGGCATCATAGGGCACCAAAACCCAAAAGTCTTATTTTTGCACAAAAAATTTCACAAATGGCCGAAAATGCACCACCGGCCCCAAAATTGGACCACGGGGCACCATGGACCTCAAAATTGAAAAGTGTTCAGAGTATTATGGTTTTTCATGCATAAAAATGCACCAGGAATCATGGGGCATCAAATCCCAAAAGTCTTACTTTCGCACGAAAATTGCACAATAGGCGGAAAATGCACCACGGGTACCAAAATTGGACCACGGGCCACCTCGGACTTCAAAACTAAAAAGTTTTCTGAGTATTATGGTTTTTTATACATAAGAATGTACCAGGGATCACGGGGCACCAAAACCCAAAAGTCTTATTTCGCACGAAAATTGTACAACTGGCCGAAAATGCACCACCAGCACCAAAATTGGACCACGAGGCACCACAGACCTCAAAACTGAAAAGTCTTATGAGCTTTATGATTTTTTATGCATAAAAATGCACCAGGATCATGGTGCACCAAAACCCAAAAGTCTTATTTTCGCACGAAAATTGCACAATAGGCCGAAAAGGCACCACGAGGACCAAAATTGGACCTCGGGGCACCTCGGACCTCAAAACTTAATAGTTATCCGAGAATTATGGTTTTTTATGCATAAGAATGCACCAGGGATCACGGGACGCCAAAACCCAAAAGTCTTATTTTCGCACGAAAATTGCACAATGTTCGAAAATGCTCCACGGGCACCAAAATTGGACCACGGTGCACCTCGGACCTCAAAACAGAAAAGCTCTCCTAGAATTATGATTTTTTATGCATAAGAATGCACCAGGGATCATAGGGCACCAAAACCCAAAAGTCTTATTTTCGCACAAAAATTTCACAATTGGTCGAAAATGCACCACACACACCAAAATTGGACCACGGGGATCCTCGGACCTCAAAAATTAAAAGTTCTCCTAGCATTATGATTTTTTATGCATAAGAATGCACCTGGGATCACGGGGCACCAAAACCCAAAAGTCTTCTTTTCACACGAAAATTGTAGAATAGGCCGAAAATGCACCACGAGCACCAAAATTGGACCACGGGGCAGCTCAGACCGCAAAACTGAAAAGTGCTCTAAGCATTTTGGTTTTTTATGCATAAGAATGCACCAGGGATCATGGGGCACCTAAACCCAAAAGTCTTATTTTCACACAAAGATTGAACAAATGGCCGAAAATGCATTACCGGCTCCAAAATTGGACAACGGGGCACCATAAACCTCAAAATTGAAAAATATTCCAAGCATTATGGTTTTTTATGCATAAGAATGCACCAGGGATCACAGGGCACCAAAACCCAAAAGTCTTATTTTCGCACGAGAATTTCACAAATAGCCGAAAATGCACCACTGACACCAAAATTGGACCACAGAGCACCACAGACCTCAAAATTGAAAGTGCTCCAAGCATTATGGTTTTTTCTACATAAGAATGCACCAGGGATCACGGGCCCCAAAACCCAAAAGTCTTATTTTCGCACGAAAATTTCACAAATGGCAGAAAATGCATTACCGGCACCAAAATTGGACCATAGGGCACCACAAACCTCTAAATTGAAAAGTGTTCCAACCATTATGGTTTTTTATGCATATGAATGCACCAGTGATCATGGGGCACCAAAATCCAAAAGTCTTATTTTTGCACGAAAATTGCACAATGGGTCGTAAATGCACCACGTGCACCAAAATTGGACCACGGGGAACCTCGGACCTCAAAACTTAAAAGTAATCCGAACTTTATGGTTTTTTATGCATAAGAATGCACCAGGGATCATAGGGCACCAAAATCCGAAAGTCTTATTTTCGCAAGAAAATTTCACAAATGGCCGAAAATGCACCACAGGAACCAAAGTTGGAAGACTAGGCACCACGGACCTCAAAACTGAAAAGTGCTTCAAGCATTATTGTTTTTTATGCATGAGAATGCTCTAGGGATCACGGGGCACCAAAACCCAAAACTCTTATTTTCGTACGAAAATTGCACAATGGGCTGGAAATGCACCACGGGCACAAAAATTGGACCACAGGGCACCTCAGACCTCAAAAATTAAAAGTGCTCCGAGCATTATGATTTTTATGCATAAGAATGCACCAGGGATCACAGGGCACCACAAGCCAAAAGTCTTATTTTCGCACGAAAATTGCACAATGGGCCGAAAATGCACCACGGGCACCAAAATTGGACCACGGGGCAACTCGGACCTCAAAATTGAAAAGTCCTTCGAGAATTACGGTTTTTTATGCATAAGAATGAACCAAGGATCACGGGGCACCATAACCCAAAAGTCTTATTTTCGCACGAAAATTGCACAAATTACCGAAAATGCACCACCGACACCAAAATTGGATCACGAGGCACCACAGACCTCAAAATTGAAAAGTCTTCTGAGCTTTATGATTATTTATGCATAAGAATGCAACAGGGATCACGGTGCACCAAAACCCAAAAGTCTTATTTTCGCACGAAAATTGCACAATAGGCCGAAAAGGAACCACGAGGACCAAAATTGGACCACGGGGCACCTCGGACCTCAAAAATTAATAGTTCTCCGAACATTATGGTTTTTTATGAGTCAGAATGCACCAGGGATCATGAGGCACCAAAACAGAAAAGTCTTTTTTTCACACGAAAATTGCACAATAGGCCGAAAATGCAACACCGACACCAAAATTCGACCACGAGGCACCACAGATCTCAAAACTGAAAAGTCTTCTGAGCTTTATGATTTTTTTTGCATAAGAATGCACCAGGGATCACGGTGTACCAAAACCCAAAAGTCTTATTTTCACACGAAAATTGCACAATGGGCCGAAAATGCACCACGGACACCAAAATTGGACCACAGGGCACCTCGAACCTCAAAACTGAAAAGTGCTCCGAGCATTATGGTTTTTTATGCATAAGAATGAACCAAGGATCACGGGGCACCATAACCCAAAAGTCTTATTTTCGCACGAAAATTGCACAAATGGCCGAAAATGCATTTCCGGCACCAAAATTGGACCATGCGGCACCATAGACCTCAAAATTGAAAAGTGTTATGAGCATTATGGTTTTTCTATGCATAAGAATGCACATGGGATCACGGGGCACCAAAACCCAAAAGTCTATTTTCACACGGAAATTGCACAAATGGCCAAAAATGCATTACTGGCACCAACATTGGACCACGGGGCACCATAAACCTGAAAACTAAAAAGTGTTCCGAGCATTATGGGTTTTTATGCATAAGAATGCACCAGGGAACACAGGGCACGAAAACCCAAAAGTCTTATTTTCGCACGAAAATTGCACAATGGCCCGACAATGCACCACGGGCACAAAAATTGGACCACAGGGCATCTCGGACCTCAAAACTGAAAAGTGGTTCGAATATTATGGTTTTTTATGCATAAGAATGCACCAAGGATCACAGGCCACCAAAACCCAAAAGTTTTATTTTCGCACGAAAATTGCACAACAGGCCGAAAATGTGCACCACAGGCACCAAAATTGGACCACGGGGCACCTCGGACCTAAAAAACGAAAAGTGTTCCAGGCATTATGATTTTTAATGCATAACTATGCACAAGGGATCACGGGGCACCAAAGCCCAAAAGTCTTATTTTCTCACGAAAATTGCACAATGGGCCGAAAATGCACCACGGCCACAAAAATTGGACCACGGGGCACCTCGAACCTCAAAACTTAAAAGTGTTCTGACCTTTATGGTTTTTTATACATAAGAATGCACCAGAGATCGTGGGGCACCAAAACCCAAAAGTCTTATTTTCGCACGAAAATTGCACAATGGGCCGAAAATGCACCACGGGCACCAAAATTGGACCACGGGGCACCTCGGACCTCAAAACTGAAAAGTCCTCATAGCATTATAGTTTTTTATGCATAAAAATTGCACAAGGGATCACGGGGCACAAAAACCCAAAAACCTTATTTTCGCAGGAAAATTTCACAAAAGGCTGAAAATGCACCACCGGCACCAAAATTGGACCACGAGGCACCAAGGACCTCAAAACTGAAAAGTCTTCTGAGCGTTATAATTTTTAATGCACAAGAATGCACCAGGGATCACGGTGCACCAAAACCCAAAAGTGTTATTTTCGCACGAAAATTGCACAATAGGCTGAAAATGCACCACGGGCACCAAAATGGACCAAGGAGCAGCTCAGACCCCAAAACTGAAAAGTACTTCGAGCATTATCATTTTTTATGCATAAGAATGCACCAGGGATGATGGGGCACCAAAACCCAAAAGTCTTATTTTCACACGAAAATTGCACAAATGGCCGAAAATGCATTACTGCCACCAACATTGGACCACAAGGCACCATGAACCTCAAAACTGAAAGGTGTTCCAAGCATTATCATTTTTTATGCATAAGAATGCACCAGGGATCACGGGGCACCAAAATCCAAAAGTCTTATTTTCGCACAAAAATTGCACAATCGGCCGAAAATGCACCACGTGCACCAAAGTTGGACCACGGGGCACCTCGGACCTCAAAACTTAAAAGTGTTATGAACATTATTGTTTTTTATGCATAAGAATGCACCAGGGATCATGTGGCACCAAAACCCAAAAGTCTTTTTTTTGCACAAAAATTGCACAATGGCACGAAAATGCACGACGTGCACCAAAATTACACCACGGGACACCCCGGACCTCAAAATTGAAATGTACTCCAAGCATTATGGTTTTTTATGCATAAGAATGCACCAGGGATGACAGGGCACCAAAACCAAAAAGTCTTATTTTCGCACGAAAATTGCACAAATGGCCGAAATGCACCACGGGCCCCAAAATTGGACCACGGGGCACCTCAGACCTCAAAATTGAAAAGTGCTACGAGCATTATGGTTTTTTATGCATAAGAATGCACCAGGTATCACGGGGCACCAAAACCCAAAAGTCTTATTTTTGCACGAAAATTGCACAATGGGCCGAAAATGCTGCACCGACACCAAAATTAGACGACGGGGCACCTCGGACCTCAAAACTGAAAAGTGCTCCGAGCATTATGGTTTTTTTATGCATAAGAATGCACCTGGGATCACGGGGCAACAAAACCCAAAAGTCTTATTTTCACACGAAAATTGCACAAATGGCCAAAAATGCATTACTGGCACCAACATTGGACCACGGGGCACCATAAACCTGAAAATTGAAAAGTGCTCCGAGCATTATGGGTTTTTATGCATAAGAATGCACCAGGGATCACAGGGCACGAAAACCCAAAAGTCTTATTTTCGCACGAAAATTGCACAATGGCCCTACAATGCACCACAGGCACAAAAATTGGACCACAGGGCATCTCGGACATCAAAACTGAAAAGTGGTTCGAATATTATGGTTTTTTATGCATAAGAATGCACCAAGGATCACAGGCCACCAAAACCCAAAAGTCTTATTTTCGCACGAAAATTGCACAATGGGCCGAAAATGCACCATGGGCACCAAAATTGGACCACGGGGCACCTCGGACCTCAAAACTGAAAAGTCCTCATAGCATTATAGTTTTTTATGCATAAAAATTGCACAAGGGATCACGGGGCACAAAAACCCAAAAACCTTATTTTCGCAGGAAAATTTCACAAAGGGCTGAAAATGCACCACCGGCACCAAAATTGGACCACGAGGCACCATGGAACTCAAAACTGAAAAGTCTTCTGAGCGTTATGATTTTTAATGCACAAGAATGCACCAGGGATCACGGTGCACCAAAACCCAAAAGTGTAATTTTCGCACGAAAATTGCACAATAGGTTGAAAATGCACCACGGGCACCAAAATGGACCAAGGGGCAGCTCAGACCCCAAAACTGAAAAGTACTTCGAGCATTATCATTTTTTATGCATAAGAATGCACCAGGGATGATGGGGCACCAAAACCCAAAAGTCTTATTTTCACACGAAAATTGCAAAAATGGCCGAAAATGCATTACTGCCACCAACATTGGACCACAAGGCACCATGAACCTCAAAACTGAAAGGTGTTCCAAGCATTATCATTTTTTATGCATAAGAATGCACCAGGGATCACGGGGCACCAAAACCCAAAAGTCTTATTTTCGCACGAAAATTGGACAATCGGCCGAAAATGCACCACGTGCACCAAAGTTGGACCACGGGGCACCTCGGACCTCAAAACTTAAAAGTGTTCTGAACATTATTGTTTTTTATGCATAAGAATGCACCAGGGATCATGTGGCACCAAAACCCAAAAGTCTTATTTTCGCACAAAAATTGCACAATGGCACAAAAATGCACGACGTTCACCAAAATTAGACCACGGGACACCCCAGACCTCAAAATTGAAATGTACTCCAAGCATTATGGTTTTTTATGCATAAGAATGCACCAGGGATGACAGGGCACCAAAACCAAAAAGTCTTATTTTTGCACGAAAATTGCACAAATGGCCGAAAATGTAGCACGAACCCCAAAATTGGACCACGGGGCACCTCAGACCTCAAAATTGAAAAGTGCTACGAGCATTATGGTTTTTTATGCATAAGAATGCACCAGGTATCACGGGGCACCAAAACCCAAAAGTCTTATTTTCACACGAAAATTGCACAAGTGGCCGAAAATGCATTACTGCCACCAACATTGGACCACAAGGCACCATGAACCTCAAAACTGAAAGGTGTTCCAAGCATTATCATTTTTTATGCATAAGAATGCACCAGGGATCACGGGGCACCAAAACCCAAAAGTCTTATTTTCGCACGAAAATTGCACAATCGGCCGAAAATGCACCACGTGCACCAAAGTTGGACCACGGGGCACCTCGGACCTCAAAACTTAAAAGTGTTCTGAACATTATTGTTTTTTATGCATAAGAATGCACCAGGGATCATGTGGCACCAAAACCCAAAAGTCTTATTTTCGCACAAAAATTGCACAATGGCACGAAAATGCACGACGTGCACCAAAATTAGACCACGGGGCACCCCGGACCTCAAAATTGAAATGTACTCCAAGCATTATGGTTTTTTATGCATAAGAATGCACCAGGGATGACAGGGCACCAAAACCAAAAAGTCTTATTTTTGCACGAAAATTGTACAAATGGCCGAAAATGCAGCACGAGCCCAAAAATTGGACCACGGGGCACCTCAGACCTCAAAATTGAAAAGTGCTACGAGCATTATGGTTTTTTATGCATAAGAATGCACCAGGTATCACGGGGCACCAAAACCCAAAAGTCTTATTTTTGCACGAAAATTGCACAATGGGCCGAAAATGCTGCACCGACACCAAAATTAGACGACGGGGCACCTCGGACCTCAAAACTGAAAAGTGCTCCTAGCATTATGGTTTTTTTATGCATAAGAATGCACCTGGGATCACGGGGCACCAAAACCCAAAAGTCTTATTTTCACACGAAAATTGCACAAATGGCCAAAAATGCATTACTGGCACCAACATTGGACCACGGGGCACCATAAACCTGAAAATTGAAAAGTGCGCCGAGCATTATGGGTTTTTATGCATAAGAATGCACCAGGGATCACAGGGCACGAAAACCCAAAAGTCTTATTTTCGCACGAAAATTGCACAATGGCCCGACAATGCACCACAGGCAGAAAAATTGGACCACAGGGCATCTCGGACCTCAAAACTGAAAAGTGGTTCGAATATTATGGTTTTTTATGCATAAGAATGCACCAAGGATCACAGGCCACCAAAACCCAAAAGTCTTATTTTCGCACGAAAATTGCACAATGGGCCGAAAATGCACCACGGGCACCAAAATTGGACCACGGGGCACCTCGGACCTCAAAACTGAAAAGTCCTCATAGCATTATAGTTTTTTATGCATAAAAATTGCACAAGGGATCACGGTGCACAAAAACCCAAAAACCTTATTTTTGCAGGAAAATTTCACAAAGGGCTGAAAATGCACCACCGGCACCAAAATTGGACCACGAGGCACCAACGACCTCAAAACTGAAAAGTCTTCTGAGCGTTATGATTTTTAATACACAAGAATGCACCAGGGATCACGGTGCACCAAAACCCAAAAGTGTTATTTTCGCACGAAAATTGCACAATAGGCTGAAAATGCACCACGGGCACCAAAATGGACCAAGGGGCAGCTCAGACCCCAAAACTGAAAAGTACTTCGAGCATTATCATTTTTTACACGAATGGCCGAAAATGCATTACTGCCACCAACATTGGACCACAAGGCACCATGAACCTCAAAACTGAAAGGTGTTCCAAGCATTATCATTTTTTATGCATAAGAATGCACCAGGGATCACGGGGCACCAAAATCCAAAAGTCTTATTTTCGCACGAAAATTGCACAATCGGCCGAAAATGCACCACGTGCACCAAAGTTGGACCACAGGGCACCTCGGACCTCAAAACTTAAAAGTGTTATGAACATTATCATTTTTTATGCATAAGAATGCACCAGGGATCATGTGGCACCAAAACCCAAAAGTCCTATTTTCGCACAAAAATTGCACAATGGCACGAAAATGCACGACGTGCACCAAAATTAGACCACGGGGCACCCTGGACCTCAAAATTGAAATGTACTCCAAGCATTATGGTTTTTTATGCATAAGAATGCACCAGGGATGACAGGGCACCAAAACCAAAAAGTCTTATTTTTGCACGAAAATTGCACAAATGGCCGAAAATGCACCACGGGCCCCAAAATTGGACCACGGGGCACCTCAGACCTCAAAATTGAAAAGTGCTACGAGCATTATGGTTTTTATGCATAAGAATGCACCAGGTATCACAGGGCACCAAAACCCAAAAGTCTTACTTTTGCACGAAAATTGCACAATGGGCCGAAAATGCTGCACCGACACCAAAATTAGACGACGGGGCACCTCGGACCTCAAAACTGAAAAGTGCTCCGACCATTATGGTTTTTTTATGCATAAGAATGCACCTGGGATCACGGGACACCAAAACCCAAAAGTCTTATTTTCACACGAAAATTGCACAAATGGCCAAAACTGCATTACTGGCACCAACATTGAACCACGGGGCACCATAAACCTGAAAATTGAAAAGTGTTCCGAGCATTATGGGTTTTTATGCATAAGAATGCACTAGGGATCACAGGGCACGAAAACCCAAAAGTCTTATTTTCGCACGAAAATTGCACAATGGCCCGATAATGCACGACGGGCACAAAAATTGGACCACAGGGCATCTCGGACCTCAAAACTGAAAAGTGGTTCGAATATTATGGTTTTTTATGCATAAGAATGCACCAAGGATCACAGGTCACCAAAACCCAAAAGTCTTATTTTCTCACGAAAATTGCACAATGGGCCGAAAATGCACCACGGCCACAAAAATTGGACTACGGGGCACCTCGAACCTCAAAACTTAAAAGTGTTCTGACCTTTATGGTTTTTTATACATAAGAATGCACCAGAGATCGTGGGGCACCAAAACCCAAAAGTCTTATTTTCGCACGAAAATTGCACAATGGGCCGAAAATGCACCACGGGCACCAAAATTGGACCACGGGGCACCTCGGACCTCAAAACTGAAAAGTCCTTATAGCATTATAGTTTTTTATGCATAAAAATTGCACAAGGGATCACGGGGCACAAAAACCCAAAAACCTTATTTTCGCAGGAAAATTTCACAAAGGGCTGAAAATGCACTACCGGCACCAAAATTGGACCACGAGGCACCAAGGACCTCAAAACTGAAAAGTCTTCTGAGCGTTATGATTTTTAATGCACAAGAATGCACCAGGGATCACGGTGCACCAAAACCCAAAAGTGTTATTTTCGCACGAAAATTGCACAATAGGCTGAAAATGCACCACGGGCACCAAAATGGACCAAGGGGCAGCTCAGACCCCAAAACTGAAAAGTACTTCGAGCATTATCATTTTTTATGCATAAGAATGCACCAGGGATGATGGGGCACCAAAACCCAAAAGTCATATTTTCACACGAAAATTGCACAAATGGCCGAAAATGCATTACTGCCACCAACATTGGACCACAAGGCACCATGAACCTCAAAACTGAAAGGTGTTCCAAGCATTATCATTTTTTATGCATAAGAATGCACCAGGGATCACGGGGCACCAAAATCCAAAAGTCTTATTTTCGCACGAAAATTGCACAATCGGCCGAAAATGCACCACGTGCACCAAAGTTGGACCACGGGGCACCTCGGACCTCAAAACTTAAAAGTGTTATGAACATTATTGTTTTTTATGCATAAGAATGCACCAGGGATCATGTGGCACCAAAACCCAAAAGTCTTATTTTCGCACAACAATTGCACAATGGCACGAAAATGCACGACGTGCACCAAAATTAGACCACGGGGCACACCGGACCTCAAAATTGAAATGTACTCCAAGCATTATGGTTTTTTATGCATAAGAATGCACCAGGGATGGCAGGGCACCAAAACCAAAAAGTCTTATTTTCGCACGAAAATTGCACAAATGGCCGAAAATGCACCACGGGCCCCAAAATTGGACCACGGGGCACCTAAGACCTCAAAATTGAAAAGTGCTACGAGCATTATGGTTTTTTATGCATAAGAATGCACCAGGTATGACGGGGCACCAAAACCCAAAAGTCTTATTTTTGCACGAAAATTGCACAATGGTCCGAAAATGCTGCACCGACACCAAAATTAGACGAAGGGGCACCTCGGACCTCAAACCTGAAAAGTGCTCTGAGCATTATGGTTTTTTTATGCATAAGAATGCAGCTGGGATCACGGGGCACCAAAACCCAAAAGTCTTATTTTCACACGAAAATTGCACAAATGGCCAAAAATGCATTACTGGCACCAACATTGGACCACGGGGCACCATAAACCTGAAAATTGAAAAGTGTTCCGAGCATTATGGGTTTTTATGCATAAGAATGCACCAGGGATCACAGGGCGCGAAAACCCGAAAGTCTTATTTTCGCACGAAAATTGCACAATGGCCCGACAATGCACCACGGGCACAGAAATTGGACCACAGGGCATCTCGGACCTCAAAACTGAAAAGTGGTTCGAATATTATGGTTTTTTATGCATAAGAATGCACCAAGGATCACAGGCCACCAAAACCCAAAAGTTTTATTTTCGCACGAAAATTGCACAATGGGCCGAAAATGTGCACCACAGGCACCAGAATTAGACCACGGGGCACCTCGGACCTAAAAAACAAAAAGTGTTCCAGGCATTATGGTTTTTAATGCATAACAATGCACAATGGATCACGAGGCACCAAAGCCCAAAAGTCTTATTTTCTCACGAATATTGCACAATGGGACGAAAATGCACCACGGCCACAAAAATTGGACCACGGGGCACCTCGAACCTCAAAACTTAAAAGTGTTCTGACCTTTATGGTTTTTTATACATAAGAATGCACCAGAGATCGGGGGGCACCAAAACCCAAAAGTCTTATTTTCACACGAAAATTGCACAATGGGCCGAAAATGCACCACGGGCACCAAAATTGGACCACGGGGCACCTCGGACCTCAAAACTGAAAAGTCCTCATACAATTATAGTTTTTTTATGCATAAAAATTGCACAAGGGATCACGGGGCACAAAAACCCAAAAACCTTATTTTCGCAGGAAAATTTCACAAAGGGCTGAAAATGCACCACCGGCACCAAAATTGGACCACGAGGCACCAAGACCTCAAAATTGAAAAGTCTTCTGAGCATTATGATTTTTAATGCACAAGAATGCACCAGGGATCACGGTGCACCAAAACCCAAAAGTGTTATTTTCGCACGAAAATTGCACAATAGGCTGAAAATGCACCACGGGCACCAAAATGGACCAAGGGGCAGCTCAGACCCCAAAACTGAAAAGTACTTCGAGCATTATCATTTTTTATGCATAAGAATGCACCAGGGATGATGGGGCACCAAAACCCAAAAGTCTTATTTTCACACGAAAATTGCACAAATGGCCGAAAATGCATTACTGCCACCAACATTGGACCACAAGGCACCATGAACCTCAAAACTGAAAGGTGTTCCAAGCATTATCATTTTTTATGCATAAGAATGCACCAGGGATCACGGGGCACAAAAACCCAAAAGTCTTATTTTCGCACGAAAATTGCACAATCGGCCGAAAATGCACCACGTGCACCAAAGTTGGACCACGGGGCACCTCGGACCTCAAAACTTAAAAGTGTTATGAACATTATTGTTTTTTATGCATAAGAATGCACCAGGGATCATGTGGCACCAAAACCCAAAAGTCTTATTTTCGCACAAAAATTGCACAATGGCACGAAAATGCACGACGTGCACCAAAATTAGACCACGGGGCACCCCGGACCTCAAAATTGAAATGTACTCCAAGCATTATGGTTTTTTATGCATAAGAATGCACCAGGGATGACAGGGCACCAAAACCAAAAAGTATTATTTTCGCACGAAAATTGCACAAATGGACGAAAATGCACCACGGGCCGCAAAATTGGACCACGGGGCACCTCAGACCTCAAAATTGAAAAGTGCTACGAGCATTATGGTTTTTTGTGCATAAGAATGCACCAGGTATCACGGGGCACCAAAACCCAAAAGTCTTATTTTTGCACGAAAATTGCACAATGGACCGAAAATGCTGCACCGGCACCAAAATTAGACGACGGGGCACCTCGGACCTCAAAATTGAAAAGTGCTCCGAGCATTATGGTTTTTTATGCATAAGAATGCCCCTGGGATCACGGGGCACCAAAACCCAAAAGTCTTATTTTCACACGAAAATTGCACAAATGGCCAAAAATGCATAACTGGCACCAACATTGGACCACGGGGCACCATAAACCTGAAAACTGAAAAGTGTTCTGAGCATTATGGGTTTTTATGCATAAGAATGCACCAGGGATCACAGGGCACGAAAACCCAAAAGTCTTATTTTCGCACGAAAATTGCACAATGGCCCGACAATGCACCACGGGCACAGAAATTGGACCACAGGGCATCTGGGACCTCAAAACTGAAAAGCGGTTCGAATATTATGGTTTTTTATGCATAAGAATGCACCAAGGATCACAGGCCACCAAAACCCAAAAGTTTTATTTTCGCACGAAAATTGCACAATGGGCCGAAAATGTGCACCACAGGCACCAAAATTGGACCACGGGGCACCTCGGACCTAAAAAATGAAAAGTGTTTTAGGCATTATGGTTTTTAATGCATAACAATGCACAAGGGATCACAGGGCACCAAGGACCAAATGTCTTATTTTCTCACGAAAATTGCATAATGGGCCGAAAATGCACCACGGCCACAAAAATTGGACCACGGGGCACCTCGAACCTCAAAACTTAAAAGTGTTCTGACCTCTATGGTTTTTTATACATAAGAATGCACCAGAGATCGTGGGGCATCAAAAGCCAAAAGTCTTATTTTCGCACGAAAATTGCACAATGGGCCGAAAATGCACCACGGGCACCAAAATTGGACCACGGGGCACCTCGGACCTCAAAACTGAAAAGTCCTCATAGCATTATAGTTTTTGATGCATAAAAATTGCACAAGGAATCACGGGGCAAAAAAACCCAAAAACCTTACTTTTGCAGGAAAATTTCACAAAGGGCTGAAAATGCACCACCGGCACCAAAATTGGACCACGAGGCACCAACGACCTCAAAACTGACAAGTCTTCTGAGCGTTATGATTTTTAATGCACAAGAATGCACCAGGGATCACGGTGCACCAAAACCCAAAAGTGTTATTTTCGCACGAAAATTGCACAATAGGCTGAAAATGCACCACGGGCACCAAAATGGACCAAGGGGCAGCTCAGACCCCAAAACGGAAAAGTACTTCGAGCATTATCATTTTTTATGCATAAGAATGCACCAGGGATGATGGGGCACCAAAACCCAAAAGTCTTATTTTCACACGAAAATTGCACAAATGGCCGAAAATGCATTACTGCCACCAACATTGGACCACAAGGCACCATGAACCTCAAAACTGAAAGGTGTTCCAAGCATTATCATTTTTTATGCATAAGAATGCACCAGGGATCACGGGGCACGAAAACCCAAAAGTCTTATTTTCGCACGAAAATTGCACAATCGGTCGAAAATGCACCACGTGCACCAAAGTTGGACCACGGGGCACCTCGGACCTCAAAACTTAAAAGTGTTCTGAACATTATTGTTGTTTTATGCATAAGAATGCACCAGGGATCATGTGGCACCAAAACCCAAAAGTCTTATTTTCGCACAAAAATTGCACAATGGCACGAAAATGCACGACGTGCACCAAAATTAGACCACGGGGCACCCCGGACCTCAAAATTGAAATGTACTCCAAGCATTATGGTTTTTTATGCAAAAGAATGCACCAGGGATGACAGGGCACCAAAACCAAAAAGTCTTATTTTCGCACGAAAATTGCACAAATGGACGAAAATGCACCACGGGCCCCAAAATTGGACCACGGGGCACCTCAGACCTCAATATTGAAAAGTGCTACGAGCATTATGGTTTTTTGTGCATAAGAATACACAAGGTATCACGGGGCACCAAAACCCAAAAGTCTTATTTTTGCACGAAAATTGTACAATGGGCCGAAAATGCTGCACCGGCACCAAAATTAGACGACGGGGCACCTCGGACCTCAAAACTGAAAAGTGCTCCGAGCATTATGGTTTTTTTATGCATAAGAATGCCCCTGGGATCACGGGGCACCAAAACCCAAAAGTCTTATTTTCACACGAAAAGTGCACAAATGGCCAAAAATGCATTACTGGCACCAACATTGGACCACGGGGCACCATAAACCTGAAAACTGAAAAGTGTTCCGAGCATTATGGGTTTTTATGCATAAGAATGCACCAGGGATCACAGGGCACGAAAACCCAAAAGTCTTATTTTCGCACGAAAATTGCACAATGGCCCGACAATGCACCACGGGCACAGAAATTGGACCACAGGGCATCTCCGACCTCAAAACTGAAAAGTGGTTCGAATATTATGGTTTTTTATGCATAAGAATGCACTAAGGATCACAGGCCACCAAAACCCAAAAGTTTTATTTTCGCATGAAAATTGCACAATGGGCCGAAAATGTGCACCACAGGCACCAAAATTGGACCACGAGGCACCTCGGACCTAAAAAACAAAAAGTGTTATTTTCGCACGAAAATTGCACAATGGGCCGAAAATGCACCACGGGCACCAAAATTGCACCACGGGGCACCTCGGACCAAAAACTGAAAAGTCCTCATAGCATTATAGTTTTTTTATGCATAAAAATTGCACAAGGGATCACGGGGCACAAAAACCCAAAAAGCTTATTTTCGCAGGAAAATTTCACAAAGGGCTGAAAATGCACCACCGGCACCAAAATTGGACCACGAGGCACCAAGGACCTCAAAACTGAAAAGTCTTCTGAGCGTTATGATTTTTAATGCACAAGAATGCACCAGGGATCACGGTACACCAAAACCCAAAAGTGTTATTTTCGCACGAAAATTGCACAATAGGCTGAAAACGCACCACGGGCACCAAAATGAACCAAGGGGCAGCTCAGACCCCAAAACTGAAAAGTACTTCGAGCATTATCATTTTTTATGCATAAGAATGCACCAGGGATGATGGGGCACCAAAACCCAAAAGTCTTATTTTCACACGAAAATTGCACAAATGGCCGAAAATGCATTACTGCCACCAACATTGGACCACAAGGCACCATGAACCTCAAAACTGAAAGGTGTTCCAAGCATTATCATTTTTTATGCATAAGAATGCACCAGGGATCACGGGGCACCAAAACCCAAAAGTCTTATTTTCGTACGAAAATTGCACAATCGGCCGAAAATGCACCACGTGCACCAAAGTTGGACCACGGGGCACCTCGGACCTCAAAACTTAAAAGTGTTCTGAACATTATTGTTTTTTATGCATAAGAATGCACCAGGGATCATGTGGCACCAAAACCCAAAAGTCTTATTTTCGCACAAAAATTGCACAATGGCACGAAAATGCACGATGTGCACCAAAATTAAACCACGGGGCACCCAGGACCTCAAAATTGAAATGTACTCCAAGCATTATGGGTTTTTATGCATAAGAATGCACCAGGGATCACAGGGCACGAAAACCCAAAAGTCTTATTTTCGCACGAAAATTGCACAATGGCCCGACAATGCACCACGGGCACAAAAATTGGACCACAGGGCATCTTGGACCTCAAAACTGAAAAGTGGTTCAAATATTATGGTTTTTTATGCATAAGAATGCACCAAGGATCACAGGCTACCAAAACCCAAAAGTTTTATTTTCGCCCGAAAATTGCACAATGGGCCGAAAATGTGCACCACAGGCACCAAAATTGGACCACGGGGCACCTCGGACCTAAAAAATGAAAAGTGTTCCAGGCATTATGGATTTTAATGCATAACAATGCACAAGGGATCACGGGGCACCAAAGCCCAAAAGTCTTATTTTCTCACGAAAATTGCACAATGGGCCGAAAATGCACCACAGCCACAAAAATTGGACCACGGGGCACCTCGAACCTCAAAACTTAAAAGTGTTCTGACCTTTATGGTTTTTTATACATAAGAATGCGCCAGAGATCGTGGGGCACCAAAACCCAAAAGTCTTATTTTCGCACGAAAATTGAACAATGGGCCGAAAATGCACCACGGGCACCAAAATTGGACCATGGGGCACCTCGGACCTCAAAACTGAAAAGTCCTCATAGCATTATAGTTTTTTTATGCATAAAAATTGCACAAGCGATCACGGGGCACAAAAACCCAAAAACCTTATTTTCGCAGGAAAATTTCACAAAGGGCTGAAAATGCACCACCGGCACCAAAATTGGACCACGAGGCACCAAGGAACTCAAAACTGAAAAGTCTTCTGAGCGTTATGATTTTTAATGCGCAAGAATGCACCAGGGATCGCGGTGCACCAAAACCCAAAAGTGTTATTTTCGCACGAAAATTGCACAATAGGCTGAAAATGCACCACGGGCACCAAAATGGACTAAGGGGCAGCTCAGACCCCAAAACTGAAAAGTACTTCGAGCATTATCATTTTTTATGCATAAGAATGCACCAGGGATGATGGGGCACCAAAACCCAAAAGTCTTATTTTCACACGAAAATTGGACAAATGGCCGAAAATGCATTACTGCCACCAACATTGGACCACAAGGCACCATGAACCTCAAAACTGAAAGGTGTTCCAAGCATTATCATTTTTTATGCATAAGAATGCACCAGGGATCACGGGGCACCAAAACCCAAAAGTCTTATTTACGCACGAAAATTGCACAATCGGCCGAAAATGCACCACGTGCACCAAAGTTGGACCACGGGGCACCTCGGACCTCAAAACTTAAAAGTGTTATGAACATTATTGTTTTTTATGCATAAGAATGCACCAGGGATCATGTGGCACCAAAACCCAAAAGTCTTATTTTCGCACAACAATTGCACAATGGCACGAAAATGCACGACGTGCACTAAAATTAGACCACGGGGCACCCCGGACCTCAAAATTGAAATGTACTCCAAGCATTATGGTTTTTTATGCATAAGAATGCACCGGGGATGACAGGGCACCAAAACCAAAAAGTCTTATTTTCGCACGAAAATTGCACAAATGGCCGAAAATGCACCACGGGCCCCAAAATTGGACCACGGGGCACCTCAGACCTCAAAATTGAAAAGTGCTACGAGCATTATGGTTTTTTATGCATAAGAATGCACCAGGTATCACGGGGCACCAAAACCCAAAAGTCTTATTTTTGCAGGAAAATTGCACAATGGGCCGAAAATGTTGCACCGGCACCAAAATTAGACGACGGGGCACCTCGGACCTCAAAACTAAAAAGTGCTCCGAGAATTATGGTTTTTTTATGCATAAGAATGCACCTGGGATCACGGGGCACCAAAACCCAAAAGTCTTATTTTCACACGAAAATTGCACAAATGGCCAAAAATGCATTACTGGCACCAACATTGGACCACGGGGCACCATAAACATGAAAACTGAAAAGTGTTCCGAGCATTATGGGTTTTTATGCATAAGAATGCACCAGGGATCACAGGGCACGAAAACCCAAAAGTCTTATTTTCGCACGAAAATTGCACAATGGCTCGACAATGCACCACAGGCACAAAAATTGGACCACAGGGCATCTCGGACCTCAAAACTGAAAAGTGGTTCGAATATTATGGTTTTTTATGCATAAGAATGCACCAAGGATCACAGGCCACCAAAACCCAAAAGTTTTATTTTCGCACGAAAATTGCACAATGGGCCGAAAATGTGCACCACAGGCACCAAAATTGGACCACGGGGCACCTCGGACCTAAAAAACGAAAAGTGTTCCAGGCATTATGGTTTTTAATGCATAACAATGCACAAGGGATCACGGGGCACCAAAGCCCAAAAGTCTTATTTTCTCAGGAAAATTGCACAATGGGCCGTAAATGCTCCACCGTCACCAAAATTGGACCACGGGTCACCAAGCACCTCAAAACTGAAAAGTCGTCCGAGCATGATAGTTTTTTATGCATAAGAATACACCAGGAATCATGGGGCACCAAATCCCAAAAGTCTTATTTTCGCACGAAAATTGAAGAATGGGCCGAAAATGCACCACGGGCACCAAAATTGGACCACGGTGCACCACGCACTTCAAAACAGAAAAGTGTTCCAAGCATTATGGTTTTTTATGCATAAGAAAGCTCCAGGGATGACACGACACCAAAACCTAACAGTCTTATTTCCGCACGAGAATTGCACAAATGGCTTAAAATGTACCACTGGCACAAAACCATAATGCTTGGAAAACCATAATGCTTGGAAAAGTGTTCCAAGCATTATGGTTTTTTATGCATAAGAAAGCTCCAGGGATGACACGACACCAAAACCTAACAGTCTTATTTCCGCACGAGAATTGCACAAATGGCTTAAAATGTACCACTGGCACAAAAATTGGACCACGAGGCACCACGCACCTCAAAACTGACAGTGTTATGATTTTTAATGCACAAGAATGCACCAGGGATCACGGGGCACCGAAACCCAAAAATCTTATTTTCTCACGATAATTGCAGAATGGGCCGAAAATGCTGCACCGGCACCAAAATTAGACCACGGGGCACCTCGGACCTCAAAACTAAAAAGTGCTCCGAGGATCATTGTTTTTTGTGCATCAGAATGCACCATTGATCACGGGGCACCAAAACACAAAAGTCGTATTTTCGCACGAAATTGCACAATGGGCCGACAATGAACCACGGGCACCAAAATTGGACCAAGGGGCACCACGGAACTCAAAACAGAAAAGTGTTCTTAGCATTATGGTTTTTTATGCATAAGAATGCACCAAGGATCACGGGGCACCAAAACCCAAAAGTCTTATTTTCGCACGAAAATTGCACAAATGGCCGAAAATTCACCACCGGCACCAAATTTGGACCACGGGGCACCACGCACCTCAAAACTGAAAAGTCGTTCGAGCATTATAGTTTTTTTTATGCATAAGAATCCACCAGGAATCACGGGGGACCAAATCCCAAAAGTGATATTTTCGCACAAAAATTGCAGAATGGGCCGAAAATGCACCACGGGCACCAAAATAGGACCACGGGGCACCCCAGACCTCAAAATAGAAAAGTGTTCCGAGCATTACGGTTTTTTATGCATAAGAATGCACCAGGGATGATGGGTCACCAACACCAAAAAGACTTATTTTCGAACGAAAATTGCACATTGAGCCAAAAATGCACCACGTGCACCAAAATTGGACCACGGGGCACCTCGGACCTCATTGCTTAAAAGTGCTTTGAGCATTATGGCTTTTTATGCATAAGAATGCACCACGGATCACGGGGCACCAAAAACCAAGAGTCTAATTTTCAAACGAAAATTGCACAAATGGCCGAAAATGCACCAAAGACACAAAAATTGGACCATGGGACACCACGGACCTCAAAACTGAAAAGTGTTCCAAGCATTAAGTTTTTTTATGCATAAGAATGCACCTTGGATCACGGGGCACCAAAACCCAAAAGTCTTATTTTCGCACGAAAACTTCACATTGGGCCAAAAATGCACCACGGGCACCAAAATTGGACCACGGGACACCTCGGACCTCATTACTTACAAGTGCTCTGAGCATTAAGGCTTTTTATGCATAAGAATGCACCACGGATCACGGGGCACCAAAATCCAAAAGTCTCATTTTCACACGAAAATTGCACAAATGGTCGAAAATGCACCACCGATACCAAAATTGGACCATGGGGCACCACGGACCTCAAAACTGAAAAATGTTCGAAGCATTATGGTTTTTTATGCATAAGAATGCAACAGGGATCACGGGGCACCGAAACCCAAAAGTCTTATTTTTGCACGAAAATTGCACAATGGGCCGAAAATGCACCACGAGTACAAAAATTGGACCACGGGGCACCTCGGACCTCAAAACTGAAAATTTCTCCGAGCATTGTGGTTTTTTATGCATAAGAATTCACTAGGGATCACGGGGCGCCAAAACCCAAATGTCTTATTTTTGCACGAAAATTTCACAAATGGCCGAAAATGCACCACCGGCACCAAAATCGAACTACAGTGCACGTCGGACCTCAAAATTGAAATGTACTCCAAGCATTATGGTTTTTTATGCATAAGAATGCACCAGGGATCACGTGGGACCAAAACCCAAAACTCTTATTTTGGCACGAAAATTGCACAAATGGCCGAAAATGCACCACCGGCACCAAAATTGGACCACGGGGCACCACGGACCTCAAAACTGAAAAATGTTCGAAGCATTATGGTTTTTTATGCATAAGAATGCACCAGGGATCACGGGGCACCAAAACCCAAAAGTCTTATTTTTGCACGAAAATTGCACAATGGGCCGAAAATGCACCACGGGCACAAAAATTGGACCACGGGCCACCTCGGACCTCAATACTTAAAAGTACTCTAAGCATTATGGCTTTTTAACCCAAAAGTCTCATTTTCGCACGAAAATTCCACAATGGGCCAAAAATGCATCAAAGGCACCAAAATCGTACCACGGGGAACCACAGACCTCAAAACTGAAAAGTGTTACAAGAATTATGGTTTTTTATGCATAAGAATGTACCAGGGATGACGGGGCACCAAAATCCAAAAGCCTTATTTTCGCAAGAAAATTTCTCCGAGCATTGTGGTTTTTTCACAAATGGCCGAAAATGCACCACCGGCCCCAAAATCGAACTACAATGCACGCCGGACCTCAAAACTGAAAAGTGTTCCGAGCATTATGGTTTTTTATGCATAAGAATGCACCAGGGATCACGTGGGACCAAAACCCAAAAGTCTTATTTTCGCCTGAAAATTGCACAAATGGCCGAAGATGCACCACCAGCACCAAAATTGGACCACGGGACACCACGGACCTCAAAACAGAAAAGTGTTCTTAGCATTATGGTTTTTTATGCATAAGAATGCACCAGGGATCACGTGGGACCAAAACCCAAAACTCTTATTTTCGCACGAAAATTGCACAAATGGCCGAAAATGCACCACCGACACCGAAATTGGACCATGGGGCACCAAAACCCAAAAGTCTTATTTTTGCACGAAAATTGCACAATGGGCCGAAAATGCACCACGAGCACAAAAATTGGACCACGGGACACCTCGGACCTCAATACTTAAAAGTACTCTAAGCATTATGGCTTTTTATGCATAAGAATGCACCACGGATCACGGGGCACCAATACCCAAAAGTCTCATTTTCGCATGAAAATTCCACAATGGGCCAAAAATGCACCACAGGCACCAAAATTGGACCACGAGGCACCACAGACCTGAAAACTGAAAAGTGTTACAAGAATTATGGTCTTTTATGCATAAGAATGTATCAGGGATGACGGGGCACCAAAATCCAAAAGCCTTATTTTCGCAAGAAAATTTCTCCGAGCATTGTGATTTTTTCACAAATGGCCGAAAATGCACCACCGGCACCAAAATCGAACTGCAGGGCACCCCGGACCTCAAAACTGAAAAGTGTTCCGAGCATTATGGTTTTTTATGCATAAGAATGCACCAGGGATAACGTGGGAGCAAAACCCAAAACTCTTATTTTCGCACGAAAATTGCACAAATGGCCGAAAATGCACCACCGGCACCAAAATTGGACCACGGGGAACCACGAACCTCAAAACTGAAAAGTGTTCAAAGCATGATGGTTTTTTATGTATAAGCATGCACCAGGGATCACAGGGCACCAAAACCGAAAAGTATTATTTTCACAAGAAAACTACACATTGGGCCTAAAATCCTCCACGGGCACCAAAATTGGACCATGTGGCACCTCGGAACTCAATACTTAAAAGTACTCTGAGCATTATGGCTTTTTATGCATAAGAATGCACCACGGATCACGGGGCACCAATACCCAAAAGTCTCATTTTGCACAAAAATTCCACAATGGGCCAAAAATGCACCACAAGCACCAAAATTGGACCACGGGGCACCACAGACCTCAAAACTGAAAAGTGTTACAAGAATTACGGTTTTTTATGCATAAGAATGTACCAGGGATGACGGGGCACAAAAATCCAAAAGCCTTATTTTTGCAAGAAAATTTCTCCGAGCATTGTGGTTTTTTCACAAATGGCCGAAAATGCACCACCGGCACCAAAATCGAACTACAGGGCACCCCGGACCTCAAAACTGAAAAGTGTTCCGAGCATTATGGTTTTTTATGCATAAGAATGCACTAGGGATCACGTGGGACCAAAACCCAAAAGTCTTATTTTCGCACGAAAATTGCACAAATGGCCGAAAATGCACCACCGGCACCAAAATTGGACCACGGGGCACCAAGCACCTCAAAACTGAAAAGTCATCCGAGCATTATAGTTTTTTATACATAAGAATGCACCAGGAATGGCACCAAATCCCAAAAGTCTTATTTTCGCACGAAAATTGAAGAATGGGCCGAAAATGCACCACGGGCACCAAAATTGGACCACGGCGCACCGCGGACCTCAAAACAGAAAAATGTTCTGAGCATTATGGTTTTTTATGCATAAGAAAGCACCAGGGCTGACACGGCACCAAAACCTAACAGTCTTATTTCCGCACGAGAATTGCACAAATGGCTTAAAATGTACCATTGGCACAAAAATTGGACCACGAGGCACCACGCACCTCAAAACTGAAAGTGTTCCGAGCATTATGGTTTCTTATGCATAAGAATGCACCAGGGATCATGGGGCACCAAAACCCAAAAATCTTATTTTCTCACAAAAATTGCAGAATGGGCCGAAAATGCTGCACCGGCACCAAAATTAGACCACGGGGCACCTCGGACCTCAAAACTGAAAAGTGCTCTGAGGATCATTGTTTTTTGTGCATAAGAATGCACCATTGATCATGGGGCACCAAAACACAAAAGTCATATTTTCGCACGAAATTGCACAATGGGCCGAAAATGCACCACGGGCACCAAAATTGGACCACGACGCACCACGCACTTCAAAACAGAAAAGTGTTCCAAGCATTATGGTTTTTCATGCATAAGAAAGCACCAGGGATGACACGACACCAAAACCTAACAGTCTTATTTCCGCACGAAAATGCACGAAAATTGCACAATTGGCTGAAAATTCACCACCGGCACCAAAATTGGACCACGGGGCACCACGCACCTCAAAACTGAAAAGTCGTTCGAGCATTATAGTTTTTTTATGCATAAGAATGCACCAGGAATTACGGGGCACCAAATCCCAAAAGTGATATTTTCGCACAAAAATTGCAGAATGGGCCGAAAATGCACCACGGGCACCAAAATAGGACCACGGGGCACCACAGACCTCAAAACAGAAAAGTGTTCCGAGCATTATGGTTTTTTATGCATAAGAATGCACCAGGGATGATGGGTCACCAACACCAAAAAGACTTATTTTCGAACGAAAATTCCACAAATGGCCGAAAATGCACCACCGGCACCAAAATCGAACTACAGTGCACGCCGGACCTCAAAACTGAAAAGTGTTCCGAGCATTATGGTATTTTATGCATAAGAATGCACCAGGGATCACGTGGGACTAAAACCCAAAAGTCTTATTTTCGCACGAAAATTGCACAAATGGCTGAAAATGCACCACCGGCACCAAAATTGGACCACGGGGCACCAAGCACCTCAAAACTGAAAAGTCGTCTGAGCATTATAGTTTTTTTTATACATAAGAATGCACCAGGAATCATGTGGCACCAAATCCCAAAAGTCTTATTTTCGCACGAAAATTGAAGAATGGGCCGAAAATGCACCACGGGCACCAAAATTGGACCACGGCGCACCAAGGACCTCAAAACATAAAAGTGTTCCGAGCATTATGGTTTTTTATGCATAAGAATGCACCAGGGATGACACGGCACCAAAACCTAACAGTCTTATTTCCGCACGAGAATTGCACAAATGGCCTAAAATGTACCACTGGCACAAAAATTGGACCACGAGGCACCACGCACCTCAAAACTGAAAGTGTTCCGAGCATTATGGTTTCTTATGCATAAGAATGCACCAGGGATCACGAGGCACCAAAACCCAAAAATCTTATTTTCTGACGAAAATTGCAGAATGGGCCGAAAATGCTGCACCGACACCAAAATTAGACCACGGGGCACCTCGGACCTCAAAACAGAAAAGTGCTCCGAGGATTATTGTTTTTTGTGCATCAGAATGCACCAGGGATCACGGGGCACCAAAACCTAAAAGTCTAACTTTCGCACGAAAATTCCCCAATGGGCTGAAAATGCACCACAGGCACCAAAATTGGACCACAGGGCACCTCAGACCTCAATACTTAAAAGTGCTCCCAGCATTATGCTTTTTAATGCATAAGACTGCACCATGGACCACGGGACACCAAAACCCAAAAGTCTTATTTTCACACGAAAATTGCACAAATGGCCGAAAATGCATCACCGGCACAAAAATTGGACCGTGGGGCACCACGGACCTCAAAACAGAAAAGTGTTCCAAGCATTATGGTTTTTTGTGCATAAGAATGCACCAAGGATCACGGGGCACAAAAACCCAAAAGTCTTATTTTCGCACGAAAATTTCACAAATGACCTAAAATGCACCACCGGCACCAAAATTGGACCACGGGGCACCACAGACCTCAAAACTGAAAAGTGTTCTGAGCATTATGGTTTTTTATGCATAAGAAAGCACCAGGGATGACGGGGTACCAAAACCGAAAAGTCTTATTTTTTGCACGAAAATTCCACAAATGGCCGACAAGGCAACACTGGCACCAAAATTGGACCACGGGGAATCACAGACCTGAAAATTGAATAGTGTTCCGAGCATGACGGTTTTGTATGCATAAGACTGCACCAGGGATCACGGGGCACCAAAACCCTAAAGTCTTATTTTCGCACGAAAATTGTACAATGGGCCAAAATTCCACCATGGGTACCAAAATTGGAGCACGGGGCACCTCGAACCTCAAAACTGAAAAGTGCTTCGAGCATTATGGTTTTTTATGCATAAGATTGCACCCGGGATCACGGGGCACCAAAACCCAAAAGTCTTATTTTCGCACGAAAATTGCACAAATGGACGAAAATGCACCACCAGCACAAAATTGGACCATGGGGCACTACGTACCTACAAACTAAAAAGTATTCCAAGCATTATGGATTTTTATGCCTAAGAATGCACCAGGTATCATGGGGCACCAAAAGCCAAAAGTCTTATTTTTGCACGAAAACTGCACATTGGGCCTAAAATGCTCTACGAGCACCAAAATTGGAGCACGGGGCACCACTGACCTCAAGACTGAAAAGTGTTCCGAGCACTATGGATTGTTATGCATAAAAATGCACCAGGGATCATGGGGCATCAAAACCCAAACGTATTATTTTTGCACGAAAATTGCACAAATACTCGAAAATGCACCAGCGGCACCAAAATTGGACCACGAGCTCCACGGATCTCAAAACTGAAAAGTGTTTCGAGCATTATGGTTTTTTATGCATAAGAATGCACCAGGGATCACGGGGCACCAAAACCCAAAAGTCTTACTTTTGTACAAAAATTGCACAATGGGCCAAAATTGCACCACAAACACCAAAATTGGACCACGGGGCACCTCAGACCTCAATACTTAAAAGTGGTCCGAGCATTATGTTTTTTTATGCATATGAATGCACCAGGGATCACGGGGCACCAAAATCCAAAAGTCTTATTTTCACACGAAAATTGCACAAATGGTCGAAAATGCACCACCGGCACCAAAATTGGACCACGGGGCACCACGGACCACAAAACTGAAAAGAGTTCCAAGCATTATGGTTTTTTATGCATGAGAATGCACCAGGGATGACGGGGCACCAAAACCCAAAAGTCTTATTTTCGCCCGAAATTGCACAATGTCGTCGAAAATGCACCACGGAGCTCCTCGGATCTCAAAACTGAAAAGTGTTTCGAGCATTATGGTTTTTTATGCATAAGAATGCACCAGGGATCAAAGGGCACCAAAACCCAAAAGTCTTGTTTTAGCACGAAAATTGTACATATGGCTGAAAATGCATCCCTAACACGTAAATTGGACCACGGGGCACCACAGACATAAAGATTGAAAAGTGTTCCATGTATTATAGTTTTTTATGCATAAGAATGCACCAAGGATCAGGGGCACCAAGACCCAAAAGTCTTATTTTCGCACGAAAATTGCACAAATGCCCGGAAATGCACCGCCGGTACCAAAATGGAACCACGGGGAACCACAGACCTCAAAACTGAAAAGTGTTATGAGCATTATGGTTTTTTATGCATAAGAATGCACCACGGATCACGGGGTACCAAAACCCAAAAGTCTAATTTTCGCACGAAAATTGCACAATGGGCCGAAAATGCACCACAGGCACGAAAATTGGACCACGGGGCACCTCAGACCTCAAAACTGAAAGGTTCTCCAAGCATTAAGGTTTTTAATGCATAAGAATGCATAATGGATCACGTGGCACCAAAACCCAAAAGTCTTATTTTCGCACGAAAATTGCAGAAAGGGCCGAAAATGCACCACGGGCACCAAAATTGGACCACGGAGCACCTCGAATCTCAAAACTGAAAAGTGCTCCGAGCATTATGGTTTTTTATGCATAAGAATGCACCAGAGATCACGAGGCAACAAAACCCAAAAGTCTTATTTTCGCACAAAAATTGCACAAATAGCTAAAAATGCATCCCCGGCACCAAAATTGGACCACGGGGCACAACGGACCTCAAGACTGAAAGGTGTTCCGAGCATTATAGTTTTTTATGCATAAGAATGCACCAAGTATCACGGGGCACCAAAACCCAAAAGTCTTGTTTTCGCATGAAAATTGCACAAATGCCCGAAAATGCACCACCGGCACCAAAATTGGACCACGGTCCCCACGGATCTCAAAACTGAAAGTGTTTCGAGCATTATGGTTTTTTATGCAGAAGAATGGACCAGGGATCATGGGGCACCAAAACCCAAAAGTCTTATTTTCGCACGAAAATTGCACAATGGGCCGAAAATGCACCACGGGCACCAAAGTTGGACCACGGGGCACCTCAGACCTCAAAACTGAAAAGTGCTCTGAGCATTATGGTTTTTTATGCATAAGAATGCACCAGGATTCACGGGACATCAAAACCCAAAAGTCTTATTTTCGCACGAAAATTGCACAAATGGCCGAAAATGCACCCCCGACACCAAAGTTGGACCACGGGGCTCCAGGAACCTCAACATAGAATAGTGTTCTGAGCATTATTATTTTTAAGCATAAGAATGCACCAAGGATCATGGGGCACCAAAACCCAAAAGTCTTATTTTTGCTTGAAAATTGCACAATAGGGCGAAAATGTAGCACAGGCACAAAAATAGGACCACGGGGCACCTTACACCTCAATACTTAAAAGTTCTTCGAGCATTATGGTTTTTATGCATAAGAATGCAACAAGGATCATGGGGCACCAAAACCCAAAAGTCTTATTTTTGCACCAAAACTGCATATGGGCAGAAAATGCACCACGGGCACCAAAATTGGACCACAGGGCACCTCGGACTTCAATACCTAAAATTGCTCCAAGCATTATGGTTGTTTATGTATAAGAATGCACCAGGGATCACGGGGCACCAAAACCCAAAAGTCCTATTTTCGAACGAACATTGCACAATGGGCCGAAAATGTACCACCGGCACCAAAATTGGACCACGGGGCGCCACGTACATCAAAACTGAAAAGTGTTCCAAGCATTATGGTTTTTTATGCATAAGAATGCACCAGGGATCACGGGGCCCCAAAACCCAAAAGTCTTATTTTCGCACGAAAATTGCACAAAGGGTCGAAAATGCACCACAGGCACCAAAATTGGACCACGGGGCACGTCCGACCTCAAAATTGAAAAGTGCTCCAAGCATTATGGTTTTTTATGCATAAGAATGCACCAGGGATCACGGGTCACCAAAACCGAAAAGTCGTATTTTCGCACGAAAATTGTACAAATGGACGAAAATGCGCCCCCGGTACCAAAATTGGACCACGGGACACCACGAACCTCAAGACTGAAAAGTGTTCTGAGCAGTATTGTTTTTTATGCACAAGAATGCACCATCGATGATGGGGTACCACAACCCAAAAGTCTTATTTTCGCACGAAACTTGCACAAATGGCCGAAAATGCACCACCGGCACCAAAATTGGACCACGGGGCAGCACGGACCTCAAAACTGAAAAGTGTTCCAAGAATTATGGTTTTTTTTATGCATAAAAATGCACCAAGGATCACGGGGCACCAAAACCCAAAAGTCTTATTTTCGCAAGAAAATTGCACAAATGCCCGAAAACGCACCACCGGCAACAAAATTGGACCACGGGCCCCACGGATCTCAAAACTGAAAAGTGTTTAGAGCATTATGGTTTTTTATGCATAAGAATGCACCAGGGATCATAGGGCACCAAAACCCAAAAGTCTTATTTTCGCACAAATATTGCACAATGGGCCGAAAATACACCACGGGCACCAAAGTTGGACCACAGGGAACCTCATACCTCAAAACTAAAAAGTCCTCCGAGCATCATGGATTTTTATGCATAAGAATGCACCAGGGATCATGGGGCACCAAAACCTAAAAGTCTTATTTTCGCACGAAAATTGCACAAATGGCCGAAAATGCACCCACGGCACAAAAATTGGACCACGGGGCTCCACGAACCTCAAGACTGGATAATGTTCCAAGAATTATTATTTTTAAGCATAAGAATGCACCAAGGATCATGGGGCACCAAAACCCAAAAGTCTTATTTTAGCCCGAAAATTGCACAAATGACCGAAAATGCACCCCCAGCACCAAAATTGGACCACGGGGCACCATGGACTTCAAAACTGAAAATTGTTCCGAGCATTATGGTTTTTTATGCATAAGAATGCACCAGGGATCCCAGGGCACAAAAACCCAAAAGTCTTATTTTCGCACGAAAATTGTACATTGGCTGAAAATGCAGCACGAGCACCAAAATTGGACCACGGGGCACCTCAGACTTCAATACTTAAAAGTGCTCCGAGCATTATGGTTTTTTATGCATAAGAATGTACCAGGGATCACAGGGCCCCAAAACCCAAATGTCTTATTTTCGCACGAAAATTGCATAAATGGCCGAAAATGCACCACCGGCACCAAAATTTGACCATGGGGCCCCACGAACCTCAAAACTGAAATGTGTTTTGAGCATTATGGTTTTTTATGCATAAGAATGAACCAGGGATCACGGGGCATCAAAACCTAAAAGTCGTATTTTCGCACGAAAATTGAACAATCGGCCGAAAATGCACCATGGGCACAAAAATTGGACCATGGGGCACCTTGGACCTCAAAATTGAAATGTACTCCGAGTATTATAGTTTTTTATGCATAAGAATGCACCAGGGATCCCGGGGCCCTAAAACCCAAAAGTCTTATTTTCGCACGAAAGTTGCACAATGGGCCGAAAATGCACCACGGGCACCAAAATTGGACCACGGGGCACGTCAAACTTTAAAACTGAAAAGTGCTCCGAGCATTATGGTTTTTTATGCTTAAGAATGCACCAAGGATCACGGGGCACCAAAATCCAAAAGTCTTATTTTCGCACGAAATTTGCACAAATGGCCGAATATGCACCCTGGCAACAAAATTGGACCACTGGGCTCCCCGAACATCAAGATTCAAAACTGTCCTGAGTATTATGGTTGTTTATGCATAAGTATGCACAAAGGATCACGGGGCACCAAAACCCAAAAGTCTTATTTTCGCACGAAAATTGCACAATGGGCCGAAAATGCACCACGAGCACCAAAGTTGGACCACGGGGCACCTCAGACCTCAAAACTGAAAAGTGCTCTGAGCATTATGGTTTTTTATGCATAAGAATGCACCAGGATTCACGGGACATCAAAACCCAAAAGTCTTATTTTCGCACGAAAATTGCACAAATGGCCGAAAATGCACCCCCGACACCAAAGTTGGACCACGAGGCTCCAGGAACCTCAAGATAGAATAGTGTTCTGAGCATTATTATTTTTAAGCATAAGAATGCACCAAGGATCATGGGGCACCAAAACCCAAAAGTCTTATTTTTGCTTGAAAATTGCACAATAGGGCGAAAATGTACCACAGGCACAAAAATAGGACCACGGGGCACCTTACACCTCAATACTTAAAAGTTCTTCGAGCATTATGGTTTTTATGCATAAGAATGCAACAAGGATCATGGGGCACCAAAACCCAAAAGTCTTATTTTTGCACCAAAACTGCATATGGGCAGAAAATGCACCACGGACACCAAAATTGGACCACAGGGCACCTCGGACTTCAATACCTAAAATTGCTCCAAGCATTATGGTTGTTTATGTATAAGAATGCACCAGGGATCACGGGGCACCAAAACCCAAAAGTCCTATTTTCGAACGAACATTGCACAATGGGCCGAAAATGTACCACCGGCACCAAAATTGGACCACGGGGCGCCACGTACATCAAAACTGAAAAGTGTTCCAAGCATTATGGTTTTTTATGCATAAGAATGCACCAGGGATCACGGGGCCCCAAAACCCAAAAGTCTTATTTTCGCACGAAAATTGCACAAAGGGTCGAAAATGCACCACAGGCACCAAAATTGGACCACGGGGCACGTCCGACCTCAAAATTGAAAAGTGCTCCGAGCATTATGGTTTTTTATGCATAAGAATGCACCAGGGATCACGGGTCACCAAAACCGAAAAGTCGTATTTTCGCACGAAAATTGTACAAATGGACGAAAATGCGCCCCCGGTACCAAAATTGGACCACGGGACACCACGAACCTCAAGACTGAAAAGTGTTCTGAGCAGTATTGTTTTTTATGCACAAGAATGCACCATCGATGATGGGGTACCACAACCCAAAAGTCTTATTTTCGCACGAAACTTGCACAAATGGCCGAAAATGCACCACCGGCACCAAAATTGGACCACGGGGCAGCACGGACCTCAAAACTGAAAAGTGTTCCAAGAATTATGGTTTTTTTATGCATAAAAATGCACCAAGGATCACGGGGCACCAAAACCCAAAAGTCTTATTTTCGCAAGAAAATTGCACAAATGCCCGAAAACGCACCACCGGCAACAAAATTGGACCACGGGCCCCACGGATCTCAAAACTGAAAAGTGTTTAGAGCATTATGGTTTTTTATGCATAAGAATGCACCAGGGATCATAGGGCACCAAAACCCAAAAGTCTTATTTTCGCACAAATATTGCACAATGGGCCGAAAATACACCACGGGCACCAAAGTTGGACCACAGGGAACCTCATACCTCAAAACTAAAAAGTCCTCCGAGCATCATGGATTTTTATGCATAAGAATGCACCAGGGATCATGGGGCACCAAAACCTAAAAGTCTTATTTTCGCACGAAAATTGCACAAATGGCCGAAAATGCACCCACGGCACAAAAATTGGACCACGGGGCTCCACGAACCTCAAGACTGGATAATGTTCCAAGAATTATTATTTTTAAGCATAAGAATGCACCAAGGATCATGGGGCACCAAAACCCAAAAGTCTTATTTTAGCCCGAAAATTGCACAAATGATCGAAAATGCACCACCAGCACCAAAATTGGACCACGGGGCACCACGGACTTCAAAACTGAAAATTGTTCCGAGCATTATGGTTTTTTATGCATAAGAATGCACCAGGGATCCCAGGGCACAAAAACCCAAAAGTCTTATTTTCGCACGAAAATTGTACATTGGCTGAAAATGCAGCACGAGCACCAAAATTGGACCACGGGGCACCTCAGACTTCAATACTTAAAAGTGCTCCGAGCATTATGGTTTTTTAGGCATAAGAATGTACCAGGGATCACAGGGCCCCAAAACCCAAATGTCTTATTTTCGCACGAAAATTGCATAAATGGCCGAAAATGCACCACCGGCACCAAAATTTGACCATGGGGCCCCACGAACCTCAAAACTGAAATGTGTTTTGAGCATTATGGTTTTTTATGCATAAGAATGAACCAGGGATCACGGGGCATCAAAACCTAAAAGTCGTATTTTCGCACGAAAATTGAACAATCGGCCGAAAATGCACCATGGGCACAAAAATTGGACCATGGGGCACCTTGGACCTCAAAATTGAAATGTACTCCGAGTATTATAGTTTTTTATGCATAAGAATGCACCAGGGATCCCGGGGCCCTAAAACCCAAAAGTCTTATTTTCGCACGAAAGTTGCACAATGGGCCGAAAATGCACCACGGGCACCAAAATTGGACCACGGGGCACGTCAAACTTTAAAACTGAAAAGTGCTCCGAGCATTATGGTTTTTTATGCTTAAGAATGCACCAAGGATCACGGGGCACCAAAATCCAAAAGTCTTATTTTCGCACGAAATTTGCACAAATGGCCGAATATGCACCCTGGCAACAAAATTGGACCACTGGGCTCCCCGAACATCAAGATTCAAAACTGTCCTGAGTATTATGGTTGTTTATGCATAAGTATGCACAAAGGATCACGGGGCACCAAAACCCAAAAGTCTTATTTTCGCACGAAAATTGCACAATGGGCCGAAAATGCACCACGAGCACCAAAGTTGGACCACGGGGCACCTCAGACCTCAAAACTGAAAAGTGCTCTGAGCATTATGGTTTTTTATGCATAAGAATGCACCAGGATTCACGGGACATCAAAACCCAAAAGTCTTATTTTCGCACGAAAATTGCACAAATGGCCGAAAATGCACCCCCGACACCAAAGTTGGACCACGAGGCTCCAGGAACCTCAAGATAGAATAGTGTTCTGAGCATTATTATTTTTAAGCATAAGAATGCACCAAGGATCATGGGGCACCAAAACCCAAAAGTCTTATTTTTGCTTGAAAATTGCACAATAGGGCGAAAATGTACCACAGGCACAAAAATAGGACCACGGGGCACCTTACACCTCAATACTTAAAAGTTCTTCGAGCATTATGGTTTTTATGCATAAGAATGCAACAAGGATCATGGGGCACCAAAACCCAAAAGTCTTATTTTTGCACCAAAACTGCATATGGGCAGAAAATGCACCACGGACACCAAAATTGGACCACAGGGCACCTCGGACTTCAATACCTAAAATTGCTCCAAGCATTATGGTTGTTTATGTATAAGAATGCACCAGGGATCACGGGGCACCAAAACCCAAAAGTCCTATTTTCGAACGAACATTGCACAATGGGCCGAAAATGTACCACCGGCACCAAAATTGGACCACGGGGCGCCACGTACATCAAAACTGAAAAGTGTTCCAAGCATTATGGTTTTTTATGCATAAGAATGCACCAGGGATCACGGGGCCCCAAAACCCAAAAGTCTTATTTTCGCACGAAAATTGCACAAAGGGTCGAAAATGCACCACAGGCACCAAAATTGGACCACGGGGCACGTCCGACCTCAAAATTGAAAAGTGCTCCGAGCATTATGGTTTTTTATGCATAAGAATGCACCAGGGATCACGGGTCACCAAAACCGAAAAGTCGTATTTTCGCACGAAAATTGTACAAATGGACGAAAATGCGCCCCCGGTACCAAAATTGGACCACGGGACACCACGAACCTCAAGACTGAAAAGTGTTCTGAGCAGTATTGTTTTTTATGCACAAGAATGCACCATCGATGATGGGGTACCACAACCCAAAAGTCTTATTTTCGCACGAAACTTGCACAAATGGCCGAAAATGCACCACCGGCACCAAAATTGGACCACGGGGCAGCACGGACCTCAAAACTGAAAAGTGTTCCAAGAATTATGGTTTTTTTATGCATAAAAATGCACCAAGGATCACGGGGCACCAAAACCCAAAAGTCTTATTTTCGCAAGAAAATTGCACAAATGCCCGAAAACGCACCACCGGCAACAAAATTGGACCACGGGCCCCACGGATCTCAAAACTGAAAAGTGTTTAGAGCATTATGGTTTTTTATGCATAAGAATGCACCAGGGATCATAGGGCACCAAAACCCAAAAGTCTTATTTTCGCACAAATATTGCACAATGGGCCGAAAATACACCACGGGCACCAAAGTTGGACCACAGGGAACCTCATACCTCAAAACTAAAAAGTCCTCCGAGCATCATGGATTTTTATGCATAAGAATGCACCAGGGATCATGGGGCACCAAAACCTAAAAGTCTTATTTTCGCACGAAAATTGCACAAATGGCCGAAAATGCACCCACGGCACAAAAATTGGACCACGGGGCTCCACGAACCTCAAGACTGGATAATGTTCCAAGAATTATTATTTTTAAGCATAAGAATGCACCAAGGATCATGGGGCACCAAAACCCAAAAGTCTTATTTTAGCCCGAAAATTGCACAAATGATCGAAAATGCATCACCAGCACCAAAATTGGACCACGGGGCACCACGGACTTCAAAACTGAAAATTGTTCCGAGCATTATGGTTTTTTATGCATAAGAATGCACCAGGGATCCCAGGGCACAAAAACCCAAAAGTCTTATTTTCGCACGAAAATTGTACATTGGCTGAAAATGCAGCACGAGCACCAAAATTGGACCACGGGGCACCTCAGACTTCAATACTTAAAAGTGCTCCGAGCATTATGGTTTTTTAGGCATAAGAATGTACCAGGGATCACAGGGCCCCAAAACCCAAATGTCTTATTTTCGCACGAAAATTGCATAAATGGCCGAAAATGCACCACTGGCACCAAAATTTGACCATGGGGCCCCACGAACCTCAAAACTGAAATGTGTTTTGAGCATTATGGTTTTTTATGCATAAGAATGAACCAGGGATCACGGGGCATCAAAACCTAAAAGTCGTATTTTCGCACGAAAATTGAACAATCGGCCGAAAATGCACCATGGGCACAAAAATTGGACCATGGGGCACCTTGGACCTCAAAATTGAAATGTACTCCGAGTATTATAGTTTTTTTATGCATAAGAATGCACCAGGGATCCCGGGGCCCTAAAACCCAAAAGTCTTATTTTCGCACGAAAGTTGCACAATGGGCCGAAAATGCACCACGGGCACCAAAATTGGACCACGGGGCACGTCAAACTTTAAAACTGAAAAGTGCTCCGAGCATTATGGTTTTTTATGCTTAAGAATGCACCAAGGATCACGGGGCACCAAAATCCAAAAGTCTTATTTTCGCACGAAATTTGCACAAATGGCCGAATATGCACCCTGGCAACAAAATTGGACCACTGGGCTCCCCGAACATCAAGATTCAAAACTGTCCTGAGTATTATGGTTGTTTATGCATAAGTATGCACAAAGGATCACGGGGCACCAAAACCCAAAAGTCTTATTTTCGCACGAAAATTGCACAATGGGCCGAAAATGCACCACGAGCACCAAAGTTGGACCACGGGGCACCTCAGACCTCAAAACTGAAAAGTGCTCTGAGCATTATGGTTTTTTATGCATAAGAATGCACCAGGATTCACGGGACATCAAAACCCAAAAGTCTTATTTTCGCACGAAAATTGCACAAATGGCCGAAAATGCACCCCCGACACCAAAGTTGGACCACGAGGCTCCAGGAACCTCAAGATAGAATAGTGTTCTGAGCATTATTATTTTTAAGCATAAGAATGCACCAAGGATCATGGGGCACCAAAACCCAAAAGTCTTATTTTTGCTTGAAAATTGCACAATAGGGCGAAAATGTACCACAGGCACAAAAATAGGACCACGGGGCACCTTACACCTCAATACTTAAAAGTTCTTCGAGCATTATGGTTTTTATGCATAAGAATGCAACAAGGATCATGGGGCACCAAAACCCAAAAGTCTTATTTTTGCACCAAAACTGCATATGGGCAGAAAATGCACCACGGACACCAAAATTGGACCACAGGGCACCTCGGACTTCAATACCTAAAATTGCTCCAAGCATTATGGTTGTTTATGTATAAGAATGCACCAGGGATCACGGGGCACCAAAACCCAAAAGTCCTATTTTCGAACGAACATTGCACAATGGGCCGAAAATGTACCACCGGCACCAAAATTGGACCACGGGGCGCCACGTACATCAAAACTGAAAAGTGTTCCAAGCATTATGGTTTTTTATGCATAAGAATGCACCAGGGATCACGGGGCCCCCAAAACCCAAAAGTCTTATTTTCGCACGAAAATTGCACAAAGGGTCGAAAATGCACCACAGGCACCAAAATTGGACCACGGGGCACGTCCGACCTCAAAATTGAAAAGTGCTCCGAGCATTATGGTTTTTTATGCATAAGAATGCACCAGGGATCACGGGTCACCAAAACCGAAAAGTCGTATTTTCGCACGAAAATTGTACAAATGGACGAAAATGCGCCCCCGGTACCAAAATTGGACCACGGGACACCACGAACCTCAAGACTGAAAAGTGTTCTGAGCAGTATTGTTTTTTATGCACAAGAATGCACCATCGATGATGGGGTACCACAACCCAAAAGTCTTATTTTCGCACGAAACTTGCACAAATGGCCGAAAATGCACCACCGGCACCAAAATTGGACCACGGGGCAGCACGGACCTCAAAACTGAAAAGTGTTCCAAGAATTATGGTTTTTTTATGCATAAAAATGCACCAAGGATCACGGGGCACCAAAACCCAAAAGTCTTATTTTCGCAAGAAAATTGCACAAATGCCCGAAAACGCACCACCGGCAACAAAATTGGACCACGGGCCCCACGGATCTCAAAACTGAAAAGTGTTTAGAGCATTATGGTTTTTTATGCATAAGAATGCACCAGGGATCATAGGGCACCAAAACCCAAAAGTCTTATTTTCGCACAAATATTGCACAATGGGCCGAAAATACACCACGGGCACCAAAGTTGGACCACAGGGAACCTCATACCTCAAAACTAAAAAGTCCTCCGAGCATCATGGATTTTTATGCATAAGAATGCACCAGGGATCATGGGGCACCAAAACCTAAAAGTCTTATTTTCGCACGAAAATTGCACAAATGGCCGAAAATGCACCCACGGCACAAAAATTGGACCACGGGGCTCCACGAACCTCAAGACTGGATAATGTTCCAAGAATTATTATTTTTAAGCATAAGAATGCACCAAGGATCATGGGGCACCAAAACCCAAAAGTCTTATTTTAGCCCGAAAATTGCACAAATGATCGAAAATGCACCACCAGCACCAAAATTGGACCACGGGGCACCACGGACTTCAAAACTGAAAATTGTTCCGAGCATTATGGTTTTTTATGCATAAGAATGCACCAGGGATCCCAGGGCACAAAAACCCAAAAGTCTTATTTTCGCACGAAAATTGTACATTGGCTGAAAATGCAGCACGAGCACCAAAATTGGACCACGGGGCACCTCAGACTTCAATACTTAAAAGTGCTCCGAGCATTATGGTTTTTTAGGCATAAGAATGTACCAGGGATCACAGGGCCCCAAAACCCAAATGTCTTATTTTCGCACGAAAATTGCATAAATGGCCGAAAATGCACCACCGGCACCAAAATTTGACCATGGGGCCCCACGAACCTCAAAACTGAAATGTGTTTTGAGCATTATGGTTTTTTATGCATAAGAATGAACCAGGGATCACGGGGCATCAAAACCTAAAAGTCGTATTTTCGCACGAAAATTGAACAATCGGCCGAAAATGCACCATGGGCACAAAAATTGGACCATGGGGCACCTTGGACCTCAAAATTGAAATGTACTCCGAGTATTATAGTTTTTTATGCATAAGAATGCACCAGGGATCCCGGGGCCCTAAAACCCAAAAGTCTTATTTTCGCACGAAAGTTGCACAATGGGCCGAAAATGCACCACGGGCACCAAAATTGGACCACGGGGCACGTCAAACTTTAAAACTGAAAAGTGCTCCGAGCATTATGGTTTTTTATGCTTAAGAATGCACCAAGGATCACGGGGCACCAAAATCCAAAAGTCTTATTTTCGCACGAAATTTGCACAAATGGCCGAATATGCACCCTGGCAACAAAATTGGACCACTGGGCTCCCCGAACATCAAGATTCAAAACTGTCCTGAGTATTATGGTTGTTTATGCATAAGTATGCACAAAGGATCACGGGGCACCAAAACCCAAAAGTCTTATTTTCGCACGAAAATTGCACAATGGGCCGAAAATGCACCACGAGCACCAAAGTTGGACCACGGGGCACCTCAGACCTCAAAACTGAAAAGTGCTCTGAGCATTATGGTTTTTTATGCATAAGAATGCACCAGGATTCACGGGACATCAAAACCCAAAAGTCTTATTTTCGCACGAAAATTGCACAAATGGCCGAAAATGCACCCCCGACACCAAAGTTGGACCACGAGGCTCCAGCAACCTCAAGATAGAATAGTGTTCTGAGCATTATTATTTTTAAGCATAAGAATGCACCAAGGATCATGGGGCACCAAAACCCAAAAGTCTTATTTTTGCTTGAAAATTGCACAATAGGGCGAAAATGTACCACAGGCACAAAAATAGGACCACGGGGCACCTTACACCTCAATACTTAAAAGTTCTTCGAGCATTATGGTTTTTATGCATAAGAATGCAACAAGGATCATGGGGCACCAAAACCCAAAAGTCTTATTTTTGCACCAAAACTGCATATGGGCAGAAAATGCACCACGGACACCAAAATTGGACCACAGGGCACCTCGGACTTCAATACCTAAAATTGCTCCAAGCATTATGGTTGTTTATGTATAAGAATGCACCAGGGATCACGGGGCACCAAAACCCAAAAGTCCTATTTTCGAACGAACATTGCACAATGGGCCGAAAATGTACCACCGGCACCAAAATTGGACCACGGGGCGCCACGTACATCAAAACTGAAAAGTGTTCCAAGCATTATGGTTTTTTATGCATAAGAATGCACCAGGGATCACGGGGCCCCAAAACCCAAAAGTCTTATTTTCGCACGAAAATTGCACAAAGGGTCGAAAATGCACCACAGGCACCAAAATTGGACCACGGGGCACGTCCGACCTCAAAATTGAAAAGTGCTCCGAGCATTATGGTTTTTTATGCATAAGAATGCACCAGGGATCACGGGTCACCAAAACCGAAAAGTCGTATTTTCGCACGAAAATTGTACAAATGGACGAAAATGCGCCCCCCGGTACCAAAATTGGACCACGGGACACCACGAACCTCAAGACTGAAAAGTGTTCTGAGCAGTATTGTTTTTTATGCACAAGAATGCACCATCGATGATGGGGTACCACAACCCAAAAGTCTTATTTTCGCACGAAACTTGCACAAATGGCCGAAAATGCACCACCGGCACCAAAATTGGACCACGGGGCAGCACGGACCTCAAAACTGAAAAGTGTTCCAAGAATTATGGTTTTTTTATGCATAAAAATGCACCAAGGATCACGGGGCACCAAAACCCAAAAGTCTTATTTTCGCAAGAAAATTGCACAAATGCCCGAAAACGCACCACCGGCAACAAAATTGGACCACGGGCCCCACGGATCTCAAAACTGAAAAGTCTTTAGAGCATTATGGTTTTTTATGCATAAGAATGCACCAGGGATCATAGGGCACCAAAACCCAAAAGTCTTATTTTCGCACAAATATTGCACAATGGGTCGAAAATACACCACGGGCACCAAAGTTGGACCACAGGGAACCTCATACCTCAAAACTAAAAAGTCCTCCGAGCATCATGGATTTTTATGCATAAGAATGCACCAGGGATCATGGGGCACCAAAACCTAAAAGTCTTATTTTCGCACGAAAATTGCACAAATGGCCGAAAATGCACCCACGGCACAAAAATTGGACCACGGGGCTCCACGAACCTCAAGACTGGATAATGTTCCAAGAATTATTATTTTTAAGCATAAGAATGCACCAAGGATCATGGGGCACCAAAACCCAAAAGTCTTATTTTAGCCCGAAAATTGCACAAATGACCGAAAATGCACCACCAGCACCAAAATTGGACCACGGGGCACCACGGACTTCAAAACTGAAAATTGTTCCGAGCATTATGGTTTTTTATGCATAAGAATGCACCAGGGATCCCAGGGCACAAAAACCCAAAAGTCTTATTTTCGCACGAAAATTGTACATTGGCTGAAAATGCAGCACGAGCACCAAAATTGGACCACGGGGCACCTCAGACTTCAATACTTAAAAGTGCTCCGAGCATTATGGTTTTTTAGGCATAAGAATGTACCAGGGATCACAGGGCCCCAAAACCCAAATGTCTTATTTTCGCACGAAAATTGCATAAATGGCCGAAAATGCACCACCGGCACCAAAATTTGACCATGGGGCCCCACGAACCTCAAAACTGAAATGTGTTTTGAGCATTATGGTTTTTTATGCATAAGAATGAACCAGGGATCACGGGGCATCAAAACCTAAAAGTCGTATTTTCGCACGAAAATTGAACAATCGGCCGAAAATGCACCATGGGCACAAAAATTGGACCATGGGGCACCTTGGACCTCAAAACTGAAATGTACTCCGAGTATTATAGTTTTTTATGCATAAGAATGCACCAGGGATCCCGGGGCCCTAAAACCCAAAAGTCTTATTTTCGCACGAAAGTTGCACAATGGGCCGAAAATGCACCACGGGCACCAAAATTGGACCACGGGGCACGTCAAACTTTAAAACTGAAAAGTGTTCTGAGCATTATGGTTTTTTATGCATAAGAATGCATCAGGGATCACGGGGCCCCAAAAACCAAAAGTCTTATTTTCGCACGAAAATTGCACAAAGGGTCGAAAATGCACCACGAGCACCAAAATTGGACCACGGGACACCACGAACCTCAAGACTGAAAAGTGTTCTGAGCAATATTGTTTTTTATGCATAAGAATGCACCTTGGATGACAGGGCACCAAAACCCAAAAGTCTTATTTTCGCACGAAAATTGCACAATGGGCCGAAAATGCACTACCGGCACCAAAATTGGACCACGGCGCACCATGGACCTCAAAATTGAAAAGTGTTCCAAGCATTATGGTTTTTTATCCATAAGAATGCACAAAGGATCACGGGGCACCAAAACCCAAAAGTCTTTTTTTCGTACGAAAATTGCAAAATGGGCCAAAATTGCACCATGGGCACCAAAATTTGACCAAAGGGCACCTCGGACCTCAATACTTAAAAGTGCTCCAAGCATTATGGTTTTTTATGCATAAGAATGCACCAGGGATCATGGGGCACCAAAACCCAAAAGTCTTATTTTCGCACGAAAATTGCACAAATGGCCGAAAATGCACCCCCAGCACCAAAATTGGACCACGGGGCACCACGGACCTAAAAACTGAAAAGTGCTCCGAGCATTATGGTTTTTTATGCTTAAGAATGCACCAAGGATCACGGGGAACCAAAATCCAAAAGTCTTATTTTCGCACGAAATTTGCACAAATGGCCGAATATGCACCCTGGCAACAAAATTGGACCACTGGGCTCCCCGAACATCAAGATTCAAAACTGTCCTGAGTATTATGGTTGTTTATGCATAAGTATGCACAAAGGATCACGGGGCACCAAAACCCAAAAGTCTTATTTTCGCACGAAAATTGCACAATGGGCCGAAAATGCACCACTGGAACCAAAATTGTACCACAGGGCACCTCGAACCTCAAAATTAAAAAGTCCTCTGAGCATTATGGTTTTTTATGCATGAGAATGCAGCAGGGATCACGGGGCACCAAAATCCAAAAGTCTTATTTTCGCACGAAAATTGTAAAATGGACCGAAAATGCACCACGAGCACCAAAATTGGACCACGGGGCACCTCGGACCTTCATATTTAGAAGTGGTCCGAGCATTATGGTTTTTCATGCATAAGAATGCACAAAGGATCATGGGGCACCAAAACCCAAAAGTCTAATTTTCGCACGAAAATTGCAAAATGGGCCGAAAATGCACCATGGGCACAAAAATTGGACCAAGGGGCACCTCGGACCTCAATACTTAAAAGTGCTCCAAGCATTATGGTTTTTTATGTATAAGAATGCAACAGGGTTCAAAGGGCACCAAAACCCAAAAGTCATATTTTCGAACGAAAATTGCACAATGGGCCGAAAATGCACGACCAGTACGAAAATTGCACAATGGGCCGAAATGCACCACGGGCACCAAAATTGGACCATGGAGCATCTCGGACCTCAAAACTGAAAAGTGATCCGAGCATTAAGGTTTTTTATTTATAAGAATGCACCAGGGGTCACGGGGCAGCAAAACCCAAAAGTCTTATTTTCGCCCGAAAATTACACAAATGGCCGAAAATGCACCACAGGCTCCAATATTGGACCACGGGGCACTACGGACCTCAAAAATTTAAATTCTTCCGAGCATTATAGTTTTTTATGCATAAGAATGCACCAGGGATCACGGGGCACCAAAACCCGAAAGTCTTATTTTCGCACGAAAATTGCACAAATGCCCGAAAATGCACCACCGACACCAAAATTGAACCACGGTCCCCACGGATCTCAAAACTGAAAAGTGTTTCGAGCATCATGGTTCTTTATGCATAAGAATGCACAAAGGATCATGGGGAACCAAAACCCAAAAGTCTTATTTTCGCATGAAAATTGCACAATGGGCCGAAATTGCACCATGGGTACCAAAATTGGACCAAAGGGCACCTCGGAACTCAATTCTTAAAAGTGCTCCAAGAATTATGGTTTTTTATGCATAACAATGCACCAGGGATCATGGGACACGAAAACCCAAAAGTCTTATTTTCGCATGAAAATTACCCAAATGGCCGAAAATGCATGACGACCCCATAACTAGACCACGGGGCACCACAGATCTAAAAACTAAAAAGTGCTATGAGCATTATGGTTTTTTATGCATAAGAATGCACCAAGAATCACGGGGCACCAAAACCCAAAAGTCTTATTTTCGCACGAAAATTGCACAAATGGCTGAATATGCATCCCCGACACCGAAATTAGACCACGGGGCTCGACGAACATCACCATTGAAAACTATTCTGAGCAATATGGTTGTTTATGCATAAGTATGCACAAAGGATCACGGGGCACCAAAATCCAAAAGTCTTATTTTCACACGAAAATTGCACAATGGACCGAAAATGCACCACTGGAACCAAAATTGGACCACATGGCACCTCGGACCTCAAACCTAAAAAGTGCTCTGAGCATTATGGTTTTTTATGCATGAGAATGTACCAGGGATCACAGGGCACCAAAACCCAAAAGTCTTATTTTCGCACGAAAATTGCACAAATGGCCGAAAATGCACTACCGGCACCAAAATTGGACCATGGCGCACCATGGACCTCAAAATTGAAAAGTCTTCCAAGCATTATGGTTTTTTATGCATAAGAATGCACAAAAGATCACGGGGCACCAAAACCCAAAAGTCTTTTTTTCGTACGAAAATTGCAAAATGGGCCAAAATTGCACCATGGGCACCAAAATTTGACCAAAGGGCACCTCAGACCTCAATGCATAAAAGTACTCCAAGCATTATGGTTTTTTATGCATAAGAATGCACCAGGGATCATGGGGCCCCAAAATCCAAAAGTCTTATTTTCGTACGAAAATTGCACAAATGGCCGAAAATGCATGACGGCACCAAAACTGGACCACGGGGCACCGCGGACCTAAAAACTGAAAAGTGCTCCGAGCATTATGGTTTTTTATGCTTAAGAATGCACCAAGGATCACGGGGCACCAAAACCCAAAAGTCTTATTTTCGCACGGAAATTGCACAAATGGCCGAAAATGCACCCCGGCAACAAAATTGTACAATGGGCTGAAAATGCACCACAGACACAAAAATTGGACCACGGGGCACCTCGGACCTCAAAACTTAAAAATTCTCTGAGCCTTATGGATTTTTATGCATAATAATGCCCCAGGGATCATTGGACACCAAAACCTAAAAGTCTTATTTTCGCACGAAAATTGCACAAATGGTAGAAAATGCACTACCGGCTCCAAAATTGGACAACAAGGCTCCACGAACGTCAAAACTGAAAAGTGTTCTGAGCATTATGGGTTTTTATGCATAAGAATGCACCAGGGATCACGGGGCAGCAAAATCCAAAAGTTTTATATTCGCACGAAAATTGCTCAATGGGCCGAAAATACACGACGGGGCACCTCGGACCTCAATACGTAAAAGTGGTCCGAGCATTATGATTTTTATGCATAAGAATGCACCAGGGATCATGGGAAACCAAAACCCAAAGGTTTTATTTTCGCACGAAAATTGCACAAATTGTCGAAAATGCACCCCCGGCACCAAAATTGGACCACGGGGCACCACGAACCTCAAGACTGAAAACTGTTCCTAGCATTATGGTTTTTTATGCAGAAGAATGCACCAGGGATCACCACGCACCAAAACCCAAAAGTCTTATTTTCGTACGAAAATTGCACAATGGGCCGAAAATGCACCACGGGCACCAAAATTGGACCACGGGGCACCATGGACCTCAAAACTGAAAAATGTTCTAAGCATTATCGCTCTTTATGCATAAGAGTGCACCTGGGATCACGGGGCACCAAAACCCAAAAGTTTTATTTTTGCACGAAAATTGCACAAAATGCCGAAAATGCACCCCCAGCACCAAAATTGGACCACGGGGCACCACGAACCTCAAGACTGAAAACTGTTCCGAGCATTATGGTTTTTTATGCATTAGAATGCACTAGGGATCACTAAGCACCAAAAACCCAAAAGTTTTATTTTTGCACGAAAATTGCACAAAGGGCCGAAAATGCACCACTGGGACCAAAATTGGACCACAGGGTACCTCAGACCTCAATACTGAAAAGTGTCTGAGCATTATACTTTTTATGCATAAGAACGCACCAGGGATCATGGGGCACGAAAACCCAAAAGTCTTATTTTCGCACGAAAATTGCACAAATGGCCGAAAATGCACCATGGGGAGCAAAATTGGACCACGGGGTACCTCAGACCTCAATACTGAAAATTGATCTGAGCATTATGGTTTTATGCATAAGAATGCACCAGCAATCACGGGGCACCAACACCTAAAAGTCTTATTTTGGCCTGAAATTTGCACAAATGGCCGAAAATGCACTACCGGCACCATAATTGGACCACGGGGCACCACAGACCTTAAAACTGAAAAGTGTTCCAAGCATTACGATTTTTTATGCATAAGAATGCACCAAGGATCAGGCAGCACCAAAACCCGAAAGTCTTTTTTTCGCACGAAAATTGCACAATGGGCCAAAAATGCACAACGGGCACCAAATTGGACCATAGGACACGTCGGAGGTCAAAATTGAACATTTCTCTGATCATTATGGTTTTTTAAGCATAAGAATGCACCAGGGATCACGGTGCATCAAAACCTAAAAGTCTTATTTTCGCACAAAAATGGTACAAATGGCCGAAAATGAACCACCAGCACCAAAATTGGACCAACAGGCACCACAGACTTCAAAACTGAAAAGTGTTCCTAGCATTATGGTTTTTTATGCATAAGAATGCACCAGGGATCATGGGGCACAAAACCCAAAAGGGTAATTTTCACACAAAAATTGCACAACGGCCGAAAATGCACCACGGGCACCAAAATTGGACCATGGGGCACCTCGGAGCTCAAAACTGAAAAGTGCTCTGAGCATTATGGTTTTTTAAGCATAAGAATGCACCAGGGTTCATGGAGCACCCAAACCAAAAAGTCTTATTTTTGCACGAAAATTGCACAAATGGCCGAAAATGCACCACCGGCACCAAAATTGGACTAGGAGGCACCACGGACGGCAAAACTGTAAAGTGTTCTGATCATTGTCGTTTATTATGCATAAGAATGCTCTAGGGATCATGGGGCACCAACACCCAAAAATCTTATTTTTGTATGAAAATTGCACAAATGGCCGAAAATGCACCACCGGCACCATAATTTGCCCACGGAGCACCACGGACCTCAAAACTAAAAAGTGTTATGAGCATTATTGTTTTTTATGCAGAAGAATGCCCTAGGGATCTCGGCACACCAAAACCCAAAAGTCTTATTTTTGCACGAAAATTGCACAATGGGCCGAAAATGCACCACGGGCACCAAAATTGGACCACGGGGCACCTCGGACCTCAATACTTAAAAGTGCTCTGAGCATTATGGTTTTTTTATGCATAAGAATGCACCAGGGAACATGGGGCACCAAAACCCAAAAGTCCCTAGCCTATCTCTTCCAAATGGCTCTCTAATAAAATGTGGAATTAAATCCCACCAGTTAAAACCACTAGAAGTGATACCAAAGTTTGCAAGACGATCCGTACACATGTTGCCTTCGCGATAAATATGAGAAATTACAAATTTCAGAGAGCGTGTAGAAGCACAGCAATTTTCCCAACGAACCCGTAGCCACCAAGGCACAAGTAAAGAAGAGTGATAGGCCTGAACCACCAATGATGAATCACATTCAATCCAGAGGCAAAGCCATCCTTTATCCAAAGCAAGATCAATAACTTGAATAACCGCATTCAACTCAGCACAAAACACAGTGGAAATGCCTAAATGATTGGCAAAGCAGCCTAAAAGATTCCCTTGCCAATCCCTGAATATTCCCCCACAGGCAGCAGTCCCTGGGGTCCCTCTGGCAGCCCCATCTGTGTTACATTTAATCCACCCTCAAAGAGGGGGATTCCAAATTACCTCTTTAATTCTGGGAGCTTTGCTAACGTGACCTGTGATGGAAAAAGATTTAAACAAAGTAAACTCCTCTAGTGAAGAGTGCATAGTACCATGAGAATGATTGCCCGAAAGAGAAACTGAAGATATGATGTTATTACAAATACATTGCATAGACCAGCTTCCTGTCTTAAATCGAGCATGGTTCCTACTGCACCACAAGAACCAAACTGCATTGATAGTTGTAGAAATTACCACATCCAATGCTTGCTTACTCATTGGACTGGAAGTAACAAAAAGAAGAGATCTTGTGGAAGATAAATCCCATGGTCTTTTAAATAAACCACTAAGCCATTGCCATAAGCTAATAGCAAAAGGACAAGAGAGAAAAAGATGCTCCGCTGTTTCTACGTGAGCCCCACAATGTTCACATCTTGAAACAATAGTCATACCTCTGTTTAGAAGATTGTCATCAGTAGGGACTTTACCATGCAAAAATCTTCAAAATAAGAAAGTCCTGGAAGGAGGAATCGCTGCCCGCCAAATAATTTTACTCCAAGCCACTCTGTCAAGCCGTGGCCTTAAAAAATCAAACGCAGACTTAAAAGTCATTAGCCCCGAAGAAGAGGAGCACCAAAGAAGCTGGTCTTTTTGAGGAACTAGAGGAACAGTCATATTATGTATTTCTTGTGTCAGGTCTGGAATTGCCTCTGTAACACTGAAGGAATTCGCCAAGTACCATGATTAAGAAAATCAGCAACATTGGCTGTGAGCCTTTTTCTCAAATGTAGGGGAATATTAAGAATATCAACTATTGGTCTAGAAATCCATTTGTCCTCCCAAAATGCTATTCTCCTACCATCACCAAGCTGCCAGCTAGAATTCTCTTTAACCACATCAAAAAAAGGAGAAATGCCACTCCAAAGAGAAGAAGAAACATAGAAAGAGACACGATGAACACCTCTAAAAAATCTAGCTCGAACTAACAAAGCCCAAGAAGCTTCAGCAGCAACCACTTCCCAGCTAGCCTTCAACATAGCTGCTTGATTAAGGAGGCGAAGAGGTCTGATGCTAAGACCCCTTCCTCCAGAGGAGAACACATTTTATGCGAAGCTACTGCCACTATTTTTCTTTTAAAAATATCACCTGACCATACAAAATTGCGTATACATTTGTCAATTAATTTTAACAAAGAGACAGGCCACGCATATACTTGAAAGCTGTAAAGCAAAGCTCCCTGAATTATTGACTTTACAAGCTCAACTCGACCCATACAAGAGAGCAACGATCCTTTCCACAATGCCAACTTAGATTTGATACGATCAGTAATAGGCGCCAAATGAATTTTCTTAGGTTTTCCTAAAAAAATAGGCACTCCTAAGTATGTAAAAGGGATAGTTCCAGGACCAAAGCCTAGAGTGTTACGAATAGATGCCAAGCGAATAGATGAATCTTGACAAACCATAAATCTGCACTTTCCAAGGTTGAGGCGTTGACCAGATTCATCTCCATATTCCTCAAATAAACTCATAAGGCTAGAAAGTCCCCTCTTCGTACCTCTACAATAAACCATAATATCATCAGCAAAAAGTGAATGGCTTGGAGTGTTTATACCTTTAGGACCAGCAATAGGAAGAAGATTTCCATCCTCAACAAGCATAGATATATCCCTACTTAGCACGTCTTCTGCAATACAAAAAAGCAAAGGGGAGAAGGGGTCTCCCTGTCTAACTCCTCTTTTACAAGATAAAAATCCCACTGCTTTTCCATTAATAAAAAAAGAAAGCTTAGTAGATTCAAGAATCACTTGAATCCATTTACAGAAGGTAGGGTGAAAGCCAGACGCTTTTAGAACTCGAATCAAAAAGCCCCAATCAAGTGTATCAAATGCTTTTCGAACATCAAACTTCAGCACTAAATTACTTCCAAATGCTTTGTAGCGTAACATATTAACAGCCTCTGATGCTGTACAAATACAATCAATAATATTACGACCCTTAACAAAGCCATGTTGTTGCTGGGAAATAATCTTGGGAGCTATAATGGCTAAACGATCTGCCAAAACTTTCGTGATAATTTTAAACTGAAAGTTGGCAAGTGCTATAGGACGAAAGTTCTCGATGACATCTACACCAGGCACCTTAGGAAGAAGAGCAACAATATTAGAGTTCAGATTTGGTAAAAGCCATCCTTGCTTAAAAAATTGCAATACTGTCCTAAACACATCACCACCCATAATGTCCCAATTTTTTTTAAAGAAACACCCTCCAAAGCCGTTAGGCCCTGGAGCACCATCACCATTCATATTAAACACAACATTCTTAACCTCATCATGAGTAGGTATATTGGTTAATAAAGCATTGTCCTCAGGAGTCACCAAGCTAGGAATAGTCCTCCCAATCAGCCCATGGTCAGTTGTTGTGTTGGCAGAAGCATATATATTAGAAAAGTAATCAAGCACAATCTGCTCTATATCATTTTGATCATCCAAAAGCCTTCCATCTTGCTTAAGAAAAGAAAGACGATTTGATACATGCCGAATCTTAGCAACCTTATGAAAAAAAATCAGAATTTCTATCCCCAAAACAATGCCATTTTACCCTTGATTTTTGCTGCCAAAACAATTCATGGGAGTGGATTGCTTGCGGTAATACAAGTTGAGCGTTAAGTTCCTGATCTTGCAGACTATCATTATCAGGATCATTTTGAATTGCAAGCTGAATGGAATCCACATCTGCCATGGCCTTTTTAAGATTCTCATGAACATTTCCAAACACAGTTTTATTCCAAGACTTTAACTCCATTTTAAGAGCCTTTAATTTTTGAGATAGAATATACATTGGGCAACCATAGACCTGCTTACTCCAAACCTCAGTTACCACACGCAGGCAATTGGGATGATCCAACCACATTTTGAGGAATTTAAAAGATGATGCAAAAGAATCAGTACCACTTCTAAAATGAATAAGGAGAGGATAATGATCTGAGTGCATTCTAGTGAGTGTGCAATAGGCTATATAACTCCAGAAAGAAAAGCTCTCATCATTACAGAGTGTACGATCCAATCTCATATCAATTCTATTGGCACCTCTCCTCCCATTAGACCAAGTGTATGTTGCGCCAGTAGTTGGCAAATGAGTCAACAAACAACTTTCTAACCAAGAGCGAAACTCATTACAAGATATCTGCAAAGGATTTTGACCACCATGTTTCTCATGCACGCCAATCACAACATTGAATTCTCCTATAAAGCACCATGGCCCTTGATAAGCTTGTTGAAGAGTGGCTAAGTCCTCCCACAGCTCCCGACGACGCAAGTATGTAGTGCTTGCATGTACCACTGCAAAAGAACATAACTGACCACTAACATTAATAGAAAAAGAAATAAATTGCGGGGATAACCCCAACAAAGCTGGCATGATAGAATCATTACAAAAAACCCAAAGATTGGGTTTAGAACTTCCTCTGTCATTAACAAAGCATAGCCGAAGCTTTAAAGATTTCCAAAAAGAAGCATTAATAGAAGAGAAAACTGTCCTTGGCTCCGCAATAGCAAGGAGGTCAGGATGATGAGAAAAACAAAGGTTTTTAAGGAATTCTTGAGTAGGCTGGTTAGCCATACCCCGAGCATTCCAAAATAACACCTTCATCATGCAAAATTATTGGGACCCGCCCTGGACCAGGTTGTTGGACCCTGCAACATGGAATGCTGCTTCTTCTTGAGCTTCTTTCTTTGTGACTTTGATAGAACTAAAGTAAAGTCTGCTTCCCGCTCTTGCTCAGTACCAACAGCAGCAAGAGATGGACTAGAGTGCTCTTCCTCATCTACTATGTTCCCCCAAGACTTGTTTAAAATACGAAAGTCTTGTTGTACTTTGAGAGGATAGGTAGAAATTGGTGAATAAGCTACAACCTCTTCCATGCTATGGACAGAATCTGGATGAAGAGATTCATAACATGAAGAAAGATCATCCCCTTGCTCTCCTTCCACAGCCAACTCTGCATTCACCTGTTTAACACCAAGATTTGGTTGAGAGCCAGTAAAGTCATCTCCTCTCAAAATAGGAGTTGTTTCTTGCTGCAACAGTAATGGTTCCTGCAAAACTCTAACTGATATAGGTTAGTTTTCAATAATAGTATCAAGATTCTGCGCTTTCTTCTGAAAGTTACTAGCTAATTTAGAATAGCTAGGCCCTGCTTTATCCCCAGGGGACACTATCACCACACTCTTACCTTTAGGAACATAAATAGTAGATTGCTCCCCAACTTTATGAGAAGGCTCCCTATTCCGCTCCTTTCTTGCAATTCTCATCAGAGTGGCCAATAATTTTGCAAGAGGAGCAAAATGAAGGCAATCTTTCATACATTAAATCCACGAAGAATGCAAAACCAGCACGCTCAATGAGTATTTGATCTCTTAGAGGCACTGTTAAATCAATATCCACCAAAACACAAGCAAAATGCCCAAAAGTTCTATTAACCGTTGCGTCATCCAAGGAAAGAGGAACACCAATCCCTCTCGCAATTGAGAACAAGATCTTAGGATGCCAATAATTCCTGTGGGAGTCCATAGATTCTGACCCAACATTTTGCATCAAAGAAACCCTTACCAATTGGAATCATTCTCCATTGCCCTAAAGGCTGCCATTGCTTGGTCAGCTGAGCACGTAAATCATGATATTTCGGTGGAGTATCTCCTTTCGCAAGAACTAATCTCCCATGGAGATTATTTTTACAACCTTCAATCCCTGCTCTATATTCATCCTCAGGTATTGTGACTGCAAGAGCATCTCCCTTCAAACATGTAGTAGGCAATTGACTCAGTGGAATATCGCAAGCATTGTGGATCACCTGCGCAAATGTCTTTTGCTTTGGATGAGAGGGAAGCTTAGGCGAGGGACGTGAAACATCAGAAACATCCAGAAAACTCCATGGGACAATGGGTGTAGCCATGATCACCATGCAACGTAAAACTGCAAGCGTTCAAAACCCTAGGAGAACCCTAGCAGAGCCATCCTCCTTTGCTTATATTCCTAAATGAATGTACTTGACCTAATTCCAATATATTATAATAATCAATATTTGAATTTTTCTGTTTTTTATTTGACTGGTGTTTGAATTTTTTTGTTTTATAAAATATATTGTCTAAAGTATTTTTTTTTAAATTTTCATTAATTAACAAAAATGTTTTATTATATAAAATAAAAAGTCTATTCATGTATATATTTATATTATAATTTATTATACAAGTTATTAATTATATGTTTTCAAAGTGTATATATTGTTTTAATGTACATTTTAATTTTAGTCTTTTCAAACATGTTTTATAAAGTAATTTTTTTTAAATTTTAATTAATTATAAACAATGTTTCATACTGAATAAGTAAGTTATTTATTTTTTACTTCTATTAGAATTGACTTATGCAATTTTGTCAAATCATACTTTGAAAGTTTTTTCAAAATGGACTTTGGTAATTAAAATTTTTTTTGAGAAGCTTATAAAAGTGTTGTTCCTCACTCGTAGTGATACATTGTTAGTGTTTGAGGCACATAGAACAGCATACAACAAAAACAAAGTGTTGAAATATTTTCACCACTACATATCAACTGCATCTTCCAAGATGAAACTGCATTTGGTTGAGCAAGTAGAGAATATAATAGGCTACGTATTCCTCAACAAATGGCTTCTAGTACAAGCCCTCACTCACTCCTCCTTCATGGAGGGTGACTCCTATAAGCGTCTTGACTTCATTGGAGACTCCATTTTGAGTCTCGCCATCACCACCCACCTCTTCCTCATTTACCCTAATCTCCAGCCTGGCCAACTCTCTCTTCTACGTGCCGCTAACACCAACACCGAGAAGCTGACCCGCGTCGTCGTCCGCTACAGCCTCCACCACTTCGTTCGTCACAATGCCCATCCCCTTGTTGATCAAGTGGGATGCTTTGTGGATGCCATCGCCAAAGAGAATCACCCCGTCGTGCATGGTAGATCTCTTAAATATACCCCAGCAGGTTCATAATTCTCTGGTCTCTAAGGTTAGTGACTTTTTTATAAATTGGTCTTGGCATATTCCCCCAAGTTTATTCCAACGGCTGCCAAGCTTAGAAGAAGAGTTGAAAGTAATTTCCATTCCTTCACAGCCTGCTCAAGATATGTTAATGTGGTCCGCATATAATTCTGGCTCTCTTTCGTTGAAGGAAGCTTTTCTCTTCTCAAATTCGCCAAGTCAATTTATCACTTGGGCAAAGTTTATTTGGACCAATTTCATTCCCCCTTCCAAATCTTTCCTCATTTGGAGAATATTGCATAACAGAATGCCCACAGATGAGGGTCTATGTAAGCGTGGTTGAATAGTTATCTCTATGTGCAATCTTTGCAAAAAAGTTGTTGAATCTACTGATCACTTGTTCTTGCATTGCAGTTATGTGTCACAGTTATGGTCTTGGTTCTAATCTATTCTTAATCAGCAAATTAACAACAACTCTTTGCTTGATGTCCTATCCATTTATAGGAAATCTTGGAGCTCCCAAATCTGAGACATAATAATAGCTAGTATAACTTATAATGTCTCTATCATTTGGTACTGTCGGAATCAAGCCAGGTTCCACGACAGGTCCATCAATCTTACAACAACAAATTTGGTGTTGGCACAAGTTCGCTTGGCAAGAAAGATTAGCAAAGGAACCATGTACTCTGATATCAATGAATTTAAAATCTTGAAAGGTTTTAAATTAGATGTGCGTCCAGGAAAAGCCCTTGTTGTCACCCAAGTTGATTGGATCCACCTAAGTGTAGTTGGGTTAAATGTAACACTGACGAGGATGCTAAAGGAGCGCTAGGAGCTGCTGCTTGTGGGGGTATATTCAGAGATAGCAGTGCTGCTATTATGGGTTGTTTCTCTGTCAACCTTGGTATCAACTTTGCTCTTAATGCTGAACTGATTGGCGCTATGACAGCTATAGAACTTGCCAACCAGAAAGGTTGGCTTAACCTTTGGTTAGAATGTGATTCTTTGCTTGTTATAAAGGCTTTTAAATCTCCTAGTCTAGTTCCTTGGAGAATTAGAAATAGGTGGTTAAATGTATAGACATCACTAGTAGGATGAACTTTTGATACTCCTATATATAACGTGAATGCAACTTTTGTGCTGATAGACTGGCTTCTCATGGTCTTAGGATACAGGGTTTTTTTTGGTGGGATCTTCTCCCGAATTTTATCCGGGTAGATTTCTTTCGGAATAGGTTCGGTCTTCCATACTTTAGGTTCAAATGATTGAACTCTCATGGGTTTGGTTGATGCCCCCATGTTTTATAACTCTTTTCTTTCTTTATTTTATGAATTCCAAGTGTGTGGCATAGGATTGATATTGGTTGTAGTGTCAACCTAGTTGGGATTGCAAATAGTATTGGTTCCTTTGCTCACCTTTCCACTAAAAAAATGAATAATAACTATTACAAATTATTATTTTTTATTCAGCATGACCATAATGAATGATAATTTTTATAAATGATTATTATATAAGGTTTTAAATTGTACTCCCCATTGCAGTGACTCCAAAATCCTTGAAGTTGTTGTTAAAATTGCAGTAGTTGACAATTTTTAACATCTTTGTACAATTCAACATGGCAAAAAAAATCCTGAAAAAAAAATATGACAAAAAATTGCTTTGCCAATTGTGATTGTGGTAGGTAATTAGGCATGTTTTTAAGCCGATGGTGACACTAGATGATTTGGAGCAACAGCCTCAACCGGTAATGGCGTTGTTTCATATATGCCAAAAGAAAGGAATGCATGTTGATATAAAATAATGGAGGAATAGTGACATAAGTATTGCTAATGTCTTTATAGATGGACAATTTGTTGCCTCTGCCTCCTCTGCTCAGAAGCATCTTGCGAAGCTGGAAGCCTCCAAGATTGCCTTACATAAACTTGAATGTTTGGTTCCCTCTAATATGAAGTCTCCCACTAATATGTAGCTAAACTTCTATACTGACGAGGATGGTACCTCAGTTGTTGTAGAAGCCAAACGTAGACTCCATCAACTTTGTCAGATTAAAAGATGGCCTAAACTAGAGTACATGTACGTACCTATTCTTTAAGATGATATATTCAAGGCTAAATTGCAATTTTGGTCCCCTTAGTTTCCCAAATTCACGATTTTGGTCCCCTAATTTTTCATTGTAACATTTGGTCCCCCTAGTTTTATAATTGACGATTTTGGTTCATCTGTTAGATTATTAAATAATAATTGTGATTTGTAGAGTTATTAAGTTAATTATAAATGTTTGATTAATTTTTTTTAATAATTAGTGATTTTTAATTAATTTATAATTAACTTAATAACTCTACGTGCTAATCATAATTATTAGTTAATAATCTAACAGATGAACCAAAATTGCCAATTTGTAAAACTAGAGGGACCAAATGTTACAATTAAAAATTAGGGGGACCAAAATTGCAATTTAGCCTATATTCAATGAATAAAATTGATTTTCTTTCAGTTCACTTGCATGTGTGAAACTTTTGATCTTCCTTGTTGACCAACTCGTTAATTGCTCCTCGACGATGGCTCACAGGGTTGTCAAGCATTCAGGTCCCGTTCATCAAAGGAGATATGTCTGCACCGTTCGGATAACAACTGAAGAAGGTATCCTTCAAATGTTAGGGTATGAAAAATCTCAGGTGACGGATGCAGAGAATTTTGCTGCTTCCTTGATGCTTTTGTCCTTATAGGAGCGCAATTAACTAATCATTTGTGAGTGAGAATGGTGTTATTAGGGTGTCTCTCATCTCCTATTTTAATTGGTTATTGTTTAGAGAGTAGTGCAAATTGGCATATCAAATCACAATGCCTATTTGATTACTTTGGCAATTTGTTCGTGAAATTGAGAGAGGTCATCTTGTATGTAAAATGTATCATAATATAAAAAACAATTATAAAAGAGATTCCAAAGTTACTTCAATCCTACGTTCAATTTCTTGCAAGCAAATGAATCTGTCTAGAGCTTTAAAACATATATAAAACTTATTAGAGAGCATCGCTTGATATCAAGTAAAATATGTTGACATGTAAATTACCAATTAGAGTAATTTGGATCGATGGACACATTTAAGTTCTTTGTAATATTCAATTTATTATAGTCAAGTCTTACGACAATTTTATAAAAAACATGTATTCAAGAATTTGTGCATAATCAAACATTAAAGTATCTCCCACACATTTTCCCCTATCATAATAACTATAAACTCCTATTACATACATGTAATCAAGTGTTAAGTAGACCAAATCTAAAAAATATTGTAATAAAAGAATTTTCATATCTCAAAAAAATCAACCTTGCACCAAGCCTTGGTTCTTATTTATATTCTTTTCTTTTTTAAAAAAAATTAAAAGTGTTTTCCTTAACTAAGGATAACTGTCTTAGCATATTTTTTCAATATATTCACATATAAGTCATTTTATGTCTGACCTGAGGAACATTATTATGTGAGATAAGTCATCATTTGATTATTCTTACTATGATACATCAATAGTAATTAAGTCCTCACCATACATCAATAGTAGAATTTATGCATAATCAAACATTAAAGTATCTCCCATACATTTTCCCTTGTCATAATAACTATAAACCCAAAATGAATAATAAAACTAAATAAAATCAATGAATAATAAAAATAAATAAATGAAAGTAAACAAGACAAAATAAAATCAAAATGATGGTATATAACTATATGAGGAGAAAATGAAACAAGACAAAAATCAAAGGAGAAAAATTAGGGAAAAATTTACAAAAATAGAAAGGAAACATGTTTCGAATGAATAAATCTTTATAGAATAAAAGAATGAGAAGAAAAAAAAAGAAAACTTAGTATTTGGAAACATGGGTTAAAAAAAGAAAAAATAAAGATAAAAAATTACAAAAGGTCATAAGAAAAATTTAGAAAGAACAATTTTTCACAAAAGAAAGATAATGACAAGGAAAGAAAAGAAAAAACCCTTCAAATTTAAAAGAAACAGGGTTAAAAAGGAAGAAAAAAGAGAAGGATTAAAAAAGAAAAGTCAAGAAAAGGAAAGTTTAAGTAGAAGTAAGAAAAAAGTAAAAAAAAAAAACCACTATTACGTATTAGCTTGAAATAACACATTGAGTTGATGGAAAACAAAGGAAAAACTCATTGAGTTGGTGGAGAACAAAGGATTTTTTTAGTGTTACATGAAGGAATTGGAAACGTGAAGAATAATAGAAGTGTAGCATGGAAAAAGAATGACTATCTGTTGGGCTTTTTAGTTTAAAATTGCAACCTAATTGATTGTTCAAACCAAACAAAATAAAAAAAACAATAATAAATGGAAGAGGAGTTTTGAAAACTCATGTGATGGAAGAGGAGTTTTGAAAACTCATGTGACACAACTTAACCATTTTCACACATTTTTTTTTTTAAAATAGCCGTATAAATTTTGAAGGGAACCCACAATGCCTATACTTAAAGGCAACATTTCACACGATTTTCTTTGCTTTCCTTTCTTCTCGAAGGCTAAACCTTAAACTCTGCCTTTTGTCTTTGACCTACTTGCCAAATTCGACCTCTTCAACACATTGAAAAACTTCGTGATTATGTTGCACCTGATCGGTGATGCAACACCTACAATGTGACACAAACCTATATTTGCCTTTTTTTTTTTTAAGGAAAATGTAGCAAGCAAACCTCAAAGTTGGACAAGGACATCCCAACAACGTTGGCACCCCCCCACCAACGAATCACCGACAGCAAACCACAATTTATTCAAAGAAAGAAAAAAAACCAACAAAAGGCATGGGGGGACTTGACCAAAACCCATGGTAACAATCAAGAAAAGCGGAAAGAAGGCAATCCACAATGATTGCGAGTAAAACTATCCCTAATAAACAAGGGAATATGATCCCACCTAAATAACTCCATCCTATGATCAATCCCATAGTTAGCTAATCTATCTGCACAAAGGTTGCCTTCTCTATATATATGAGAACATGAAAAATGCATTTGAGAGCAGAGTTTAATGCAACGAATCCAACGGCTTCTGAGATCCCAAGGAACTAAATCAACCTTATCGAAAGCAGCAAGCACCAACTTAGAGTCACACTCCAACCACAGCTTATCCCAACCAACAGAATAAGCATATTCAATAGCTAAAATTGCAGCAAAAAGCTCAGCATGTAGTGCAGTCTTAACACCAATATAAGCAGCAAAGCAGCCACGAAAAACCCCAAAGCTGTCACGAAAAATACCACCACCCGCCGCATGCCCAGGGGATCCTCTAGCTGCACCATCAGTGTTACATTTGATGTAACCACATGCAAGGGGAAACCATGTCACTTGCTTAACCTGAATCGGCTTAGGAGGCTTAGCTGAGACTAAGAACTTCTGAAGAAATGTAAATTCAGAGATAGAATTTGAAGCTTGGCCCTTAGAAAGAGAACCAGAAAGTGAGGCAGCAGAGATCACCATAGAGGAAGCTTGTCTCAAAGTAAAATGAACATCACGGAACCTGATGCTGTTCCTGCACCACCAAATAGCCCAGAAAACGTGCACAACAACAGAAATCAGAACATCCTTCACTTGAGAGCTGCAAGGCCTGTTCACGGATAAGAGCACAGCAAGACAAGAAGTAAAATCCAGCGAGCAAGGCAAAAAAAACTGCATCCATTGCCATAAATTAGAAGCAAAACTGCATGTCAGAAAAAGATGATCAGTAGTTTCGTATGCATTACCACATAATGCACACATGGATACAACAACACATCCCCTAGACCGAAGTCTATCATCAGTAGGCATCTTGCCATGAGCAATTCGCCATAAAATAAAGCTTCTAGAAGGCGGAACTGAATTAATCCATAACAGCTTGGACCAAGGAAGAATTTGTCCCGGAGAGGAAAAATGATTAAAAGCAGCTTTGAAGGTGAGAAGCCCATCCAAAGAAGATCTCCAGATTGGTTGATCTGGAGCCTGATTATCCAGCAAAGGAGCAGGTATAGAAGAAAGCGTTGCACGCAGCTGAGGTAGACGATGCAACAAAGATTCAGGCACATTCCACTGCTGATTCCTCACAAAACAGCTAACAGAAGACGTCAAATCACGTCTATGCAGATCAGGAATATTTAAAGCATCAGCCAAAGAAGAATCAAGACACCAAGTGTCAAGCCAAAAATTGACACAATCACCTCTATTAACAACCCAGCCAGCATTGTCCAAAACCATATGCCACTTACTTTTCATAGAAGTCCAAATAGAGGACGACTTGAAGCTCAAAAAAGGTTTGCCTTGTTTTAAAAACCGAGCTCTCATAAAAACCGCCCAATGAGAATCAGAAAAAACAAAGTCCCACATTAGTTTTAACATACTTGCCTCATTCAACCTCTATTAACAACCCAGCCAGCATTGTCCAAAACCATATGCCACTTACTTTTCATAGAAGTCCAAATAGAGGACGACTTGAAGCTCAAAAAAGGTTTGCCTTGTTTTAAAAACCGAGCTCTCATAAAAACCGCCCAATGAGAATCAGAAAAAACAAAGTCCCACATTAGTTTTAACATTTGCTGCTGAATGTCCTCTACGGCCTTTTTAGCATTCTGCACATTTGTAAACACATTTCCAAAAACCTCTTTGTTCCATATCCGCAGGGCCCCTTTGAGAATCTTAAGCTTCTGTTTCAGAATGAGCATAGGACAACCCACAACAGGAGAATCCCAAATTTCCTTCACTAATCTTCTGCAGTCCTTGTGATCAATCCACATAGATAAAAACTTAAAAGAGGATGGGGAAGATTTAACACCTTTTTGAAGGGAGACCAAAATAGGAAAATGATCCGATTTACTACGAATTAAAGTGGAACACGAAACCGAATCAAATAGATCCAGCAAATCATAATTGCATATGGATCAGTCAAGTCTCATAGCTATATGATGCCTTCCAGATCTACCATTGGACCAGGTGAACTCATTACCTTTTGTCTGAATGTGAATAAGACTATGATCATTAGACCAATGAACAAAATCAGAACATGAAGCTGAGAGCGGAGGATTGCCACCAAGCTTTTCATGAGCTCCCAAGACAGCATTAAAATCACCCATAAAAAGCCAGGGACCACTATGCACAAGCTGCAATTGAGAAAGATCAGCCCAGAGAGATCTACGTTTAACATATGATGTAGAGCCATAAACAGCAGCCACAAACAAGTTGTGATTACCAAAAGCTATAGAGAATGCGACAAATTGCTCAGAGGAGGAGATAACCGTAGGAGAAACTGAATGATCACAAATGCACCATAAATTAGGCGCTTTATTCGGCCTAGAGTTAACAGCAAAAGGCTTGAGACCGAGACTAGGCCAAAAGGAGGAAGGGAAGCAGTCCACCGAAGACTAAGGCTCAGAAAGAAAAACCAAAAAAGGTTTATGTGAAATACACAGGTTATGTAACACACGTCTAGAAGCCTCATTAGCTAGGCCTCTAACATTCCAAAATAAGAATTTCATTATGCAACAGAAGTTGGACCACCTCTAAGGTTATAAGTCCTTGCCCCACTTCCTTTATGCTTTTGGCGCAGGTTTTTCTTCTTAGATTTAGATAGCACCTCCTCAAAAGGCTGATCATCCCGCATTTTTTCAATCCCAAGAGATTCGTGGTCCGATGTTTCCTCCACTCTATCCCCCCAAAATTTAGAAGCTAAATTTAATTCTTTTTGCACCGAAGCTGTGTATTGTTGGCCTTCTACTGCATTCCCAGCTTCCAGGGACCTCGATAAAGAGTGAGACACATGCAATGGAGAGTCAAAAGGCCCTACTTCAGCACATATGGATTTTGCTTTAGATTTTGGCGCATTGGAGTCTTCATCCGAGGAACTAGAGTCCTCAGCAATGTCTTCAACCAGCCCCTCCTTCAAGCCTACATTCCCTTCAAGACCTGCTCTAGTCTTATCAGAGACACCCGCGTCTGAAACTTGCTCAGCCACTGCACCCACCATTACAGCTGCTGGTGTATCCACATTTACTGCAACCTCTACAATCTGCTCCTGATCCTTTGCCGTGTTACTAGGACCAGCGTCCTCTCTCACTCGAGGCTTAGGAACAAATTGGACCTTTCCTTTAAAATCCACCCTTTTCCCTTTAATCTTTCCATCCTCCTGTCTTCCAAAGCGACAGTTTGTAGAGGTGTGACCAACAATCTTGCATGAGTCACAAAAAGCTGGCAAACGTTCATATACTAACTCAACAAAAAAAGCGAAACCATCCCGTTCAACCAGAATTTGATCCCTCAATTCTTGCTTGAGATCCAAGTCAACCAAGACTCTAGCAAAATGTCCAAAAGAACGCGACGCTGTTGCCTCATCAATAGCCAGGGGAACTCCGACCCCTCTTGCAATAGAAAAAAGAATCCTTTGGCGCCAATATTCCTGGGGCAAGCCAAAAATGCGCACCCAACATTGCGCATTAGACTGTCGAACCAGACTAGGATTGAAATCTGGGGTCCAAGAAAATAGCCGAAGGACCCCAGGCGAAAGGTTCCAGGAACCACCAGCAAGAACCCTCCTTAAATCCTCAACTGAAGCAAAGGAGAATTCATAAAAACCCTTCCCAATGGATATCATACGCCAATTCCCCAAGGGATTCCAGATTTTACCTAATTTCAAACGAAGATCATGTAACCTCAGAGGAGAATCTCCTTTGGACAGAACTAAACGTCCATGAAGATTGTTCTTACAGCTTTCCAGCCCTGCCAGATATTCTTCTTCAGGAATTTTAACTGCAATGGCATCGCCCTTCAAACAAGGTACTGGAAGTTGGCTTAAGGGGATGTCACAAGCGTTTTTAAGAGCCTGCACGAATGAACGTTTAGGAGCAACCGGTTGCTGCTGGGACTTCTTCCCTTCTGAATCAAAATCAAGAAAGCTCCATGGGATCAAAGGTTCTCCCATGGCTGCATGCAAAGAACGTAAGGAACCCTAGGAAGAGAAAACCCTAGCAGAGCGCATCCCCCTGAGTATTCTCACTTAATATTGTATTCAGCTTCCAGAAAGTACTTTTGATATATTTGCCTTTATTGTGGACTAATGCGTAAAATATGTTCGCTTAAGGGAAAGCGTACCCTATGCAATAGTGACAGTAGACTTTAAGTCAGGATATCGAACCCAAAGGAATTAGTCATTTTAATGTTTCTCGAGTCTCGATCTGGATAAAATATTAAAAATATAAATTAAATAAAACTCATTAATTTGAACGTAATCATGGGGATCAAAATTTTCAGATTTCCATATGATTCTCCAAAATAAAATACTGAATAAATAAAAAAAAGTAGTTCAATAACTAAAATTAGGGGTGTTACATTTTGGAAAATAGACTTTCAGAACTTCAAAATGGTATTTGGCTTATTTTCAACAAAAACAATTCAAATGTTTGAATTTGCTTTTCAATCTAGTTGTGAAATAGATAAGATTTTTAGCTTAAGTTCCTTATTTTCTAAAAGATCTAAATAAAAATTTAATGGTTTTTAGTTCAAAATGGTTTTGAATTTTTTTTCAAAAATTTCTAAGGACTTGAAATTGATTACTAAGCATAAAATAAACTTTTTAGAATTTAATTTATTTAATATAAAATTCTAAAGTTTATTTAATATCAATGGGAAATTAAGGGCATTTTAATAATTTACTTACCTTTTATATATAAATGAATTTTTGTACTTAAGTTTGAAAAGAATTTTTTTTTAGTCTAATATAAAATATTCAAGTAAAACTAATTGAAATAATTTTAGGCAATTGCACACAAAAATGGTAGTAGTACAAAGATTTCAATCATACAAAAGATGTTGTAGTAATTAAATAACCACAATTTACACAAAACTAGGAATTGCATGAAACTAGTGGCATTTTAAAGAGGACGCACAAGTCTCTAAGACCACAAAAGGATTTTAGCTAATTCAAACCATAGTGTTGTAGCCAATGCAAATAGTACAAGTCTCATGCAACTAATACAACTCAACATCTCATGCACATGTTTCAAGAATAACTGTGCATACACTTGGGCATGACTTAATGTTGGTTCTACGTAAGGATTAACCATTCTAACTCATGTTAAATTAGGGGAGGACAACTAGTGATCATTTCTCAAGTCTTCCAAGTCCTAAAATGACACATACAATGCGAACACCAAATTTGTCTTGCCTTATAGACTCACCCAACCAGTTTTAATAGTAAATTCACTAAATTTTTTTGGAAAAATATAAATGATGTGAGTCCAGTTGGATTTGAAATTTAATATCAAGAACTACCAGACTAACAAAGGGTTTTGGCTAATTCATTCTACATCAATACCAGTTTCAAAATTAAGACATGTCTTTACACAAAACCAATTCCAGCACACATGTTTATTTAGTTTCAAATTCTCTAACTTCTCACACACTTGGTTGTGAGGACTTATTTTATGCCTCACTTAGACACCTCTAGGGCAGGTTCAAATAGGGGAAGGCCCCTAGGGTCTATGGTGAGGACTTAATTACTATTGATGTATCATAGTAAGAATAATCAAATGATGGCTTATCTCACATAATAATGTTCCTCAGGTTAGACATAAAACAACTTATATGCGGATATATTGAAAAAATATGCTAAGACAATTATCCTTAGTTAAGGAAAACACTTTTAATTTTTTTTAAAAAAGAAAAGAATATAAACAAGAACCAAGGCTTGGTGCAAGGTTGACTTTTTTTAGATAAGAAAATTCTTTTAATACAGTATTTTTTAGATTTGGTCTACTTAACACTTGATTACATGTATGTAATAGGAGTTTATAGTTATTATGACAAGGAAAAATGCATGGGAGATACTTTAATGTTTGATTATGCAATTATTATTGAATACATGTTTCATAAAATTATCTTATGATTTGACTATAAATTGAATATTACAAAGTACATCGATCCTAATTACTCTAATTGGTAATTTACATGTCAACATATTTTACTTGATATCGAGGGATGCTTTCTAATAAGTTTTATATATGTTTTTAAGCTCTAGACAGGTTCATTTGCTTGCAACAAATTGAAAGTAGGATTGAAGTAACTTTGGAATCTCTTTTATAATTGTTTTTTATATTCTGATACATTTTACATACAAGATGACCTCTCTCAATTTCACGAACAAATTGCCAAAGTAATCAAATAGGCATTGTAATTTGATATGCCAATTTGCACTACTCTCTAAACAATAACCAATTAAAACAGGAGATGGGAGACACCCTAATAACAACATTCTCACTCAAAGATGATTAGTTGATTGCGCTCCTTTAAGGACAAAAGCATCAAGGAAGCAGCAGAATTCTCCGCATCCGTCACCTGAGATTTTTCATACCCTGACATTTGAAGGATACCATCTTCAGTTGTTAGCTGAACGGTGCAGACATTTCTCTTTTGATAAGCTGGACCTGAATTCTTGACAACCCTGTGAGCCATTGCAAAGGAGCAATTAATGAGTTAGTCAACAAGGAAGATGAAAAGTTTCAAACATGCAAGTGAACTAAAAGAAAATCTATTTTATTCATTGAATATAGGCTAAATTGCAATTTTGGTCCCCCTAGTTTCTAAATCCACGATTTTGGTGCCCCTAGTTTTTAAATGTAACATTTGATCCCCCCTAGTTTTACAAATTGGCGATTTTGGTTCATCTGTTAGATTATGAACTAATAATTTTGATTAGTAGAGTTATTAAGTTAATTATAAATTAATTAAAAATCATTAATTGTTAAAAAATTTAATAAAACATCTATAGTTAACTTAATAACTCTATTAATCACAATTATTAGTTGATAATTTAACATATGAACCAAAATCGTCAATTTATAAAACTAGGGGACCAAATGCTACAATTAAAAACTAGGGGACCAAAATCGTGAATTTGGGAAACTAAGGGGACCAAAATTACAATTTAGCCTTGAATATATCATCTTAAAGAATAGGTACGTACATGTACTCTGGTTTAGGCCATCTTTTAATCTGACATAGTTGATGGAGTCTACGTTTGGCTTCTACAACAACTGAGGTACCATCCTTGTCAATATAGAAGCTTAGCTTCATATTAGTGGGAGACTTCATATTAGAGGGAACCGAACATTCAAGTTTATGTAAGGCAATCTTGGAGGCTTCCAGCTTCGCAAGATGCTTCTGAGTAGAGGAGGCATAGGCAACAAATTGTCCATCTATAAAGACATTAGCAATACTTACGTCTCCATTCCTCCACTATTTTATATCACGTGCATTCCTTTCTTTTGGCATATATGAAACAACGTCGTTACTGGTTGAGGTTGTTGCTCCAAATCATCTAGTGTCACCATCGGCTCAAAAACATGCCTAATTACCTGCCACAATCACAATTAGCAAAGCAATTTTTTTTATGAGGATTTTTTTTTGTCATATTGAATTATATAAAGATGTTAAAAATTGTCAACTACCACAATTTTAACAACAACTTCAAGGATTTTGGAGTCACCACAACGAGGAGTACAATTCAAAACCTTATCTAATAATCATTTATAATAGTTATCATTCATTATGGTCATGCTAAATAAAAAATAATCATTTATAATAGTTATTATTCATTGTCATTCATTTATAGTGAATAGATTGAGACACACTAAATAATAATTTATAATTGTTATGATTTATTATCATCCCAATGGATTTAATAGTGTGGTGATGAATTGATAAACATACGCACCATCCTTGTTGTTTCAAGGTCAAACTTGAGGTCGACATAGATAGCGCCGATGATGGACTTGATGATGTCAGCAAGGACCTTGGGTGCCTTCACTGATCCACCATGCATGACGGGGTGATTCTCTTTGGCGATGGAATCCACAAAGCGTCCCACTTGATCAATAAGGGGACGGGTAATGTGGCAGATGAAGTGGTGGAGGCTGTAGCGGACGGCAACGCGGGCCAGCTTCTCGGTGTTGGTGTTAGCGGCACGAAGAAGAGAGAGTTGGCTAGGCTGGAGATTAGGCTAAATGAGGAAGAGGTGGGTGGTGATGTCGAGACTCAGAATGGAGTCTCCAATGAAGTTAAGACGCTTATAGGAGACACCCTCCGTGAAGGAGGAGTGAGTAAGTGCTTGTTCGAAAAGACACTTGTCGAGGAATACGTAGCCTATTATATTCTCCACTTGCTCAACCAAATGCTGCTCCATCTTGGCAGATGCAGTAGTGATGTAGTGGTGCAAATGTTTCAACACTTTGTGTTTGTGTATGTTTTTCTATGTGTCTCTATATCACTGCAAGTGAGGAGCAACGCTTTTTATAAGCTTCTCAATTTTTTTTTAATACCAAAGTCCATTTTGAAAAAAAAATTCAAAGTATGATTTGACAAAATTGCATAAGTCAATTCTAATAGAAGTAAAAAATAAATAACTTATTTATATAGTATGAATCATTTTTTTTATAATTAATTAAATTTTATAAAAAAAATTACTTTATAAAACATGTTGAAAAGACTAAAATTAAAATGTACATTAAAACAATATATAGACTTTGAAAACATATAATTAATAACTTGTATAAAAATTATAATATAAATATATAAATAAATAGACTTTTTATTTTATATAATAATTTTTTTTGTTAATTATTGAACATTTAAAAAAAAATACTTTAGACAATATATTTTATAAAACAAAGAAATTCAAACACCAGTCAAATGAAAAAGAGAAAAATTCAAACATTGACTATTATAATATATAGGAATTAAGAATAATAATTGTAGCACCCCTTGTTACAGTTTAGAATTCTTGTTATTATTTTTGAAATTTGTGGAATAAATAATAATTGACTATTAAAAATGACCTTTCTTATTTTAGGTTTTTTTTTTGTAACTTTAAGACTAGAAACACCAACATCGATCATCTTTTCTGATTAACACTTGTTTAAAAGCATCCATGAATGAAATATTGTTCGTCACAAAAACAACTCATTTTATAAAGTGTCAAGTCCACAGCAAACCATAGTAAAATTCACAATTCATATTTACACATAAACAATTTATCAATAAGGAAATCCAAATACTACAAATATAAATACACACTTATAACTTTCAATTTGGACTTATTACAATTGAGTCAACTGAATAAAATGATACATTATAATATTAATCCCTAGTCTACACACATATTTACAGGAAAATGACTAGGACCCAGACCAATGACATCAATATATACCCACCCCTAAACAGATCCATGAGGTGTCTTTGAGAGGACCCCCCTCTTTCTCCACCACGTCCATTGTATCTACGACACTTGTAGTAGCATTCTCTTTCCATCTTCCTCGTCTGTGCAAGGCCATCCATCATCTTCAATTGTAGGAAAAATAAGCATGGGAGTGAGTTCCTCCACTTGTAACACCCTCATTTTTATTTTACTGTTTGTAAATATTTTTCTATAAATATTATGAGAAATTATGTATTGTATTTTATAGACAACTTTCTGTACATATTTTTATAATAAAATTAATATAGTTCTATTCAGAAATTTTTTTTGAATCTATTGATATCTTTGTTTTTGTTTGAATTGCTTGTTGACTGGACAGTTGTGTCAGACAGCTGTCCAGGATAAATTTTTCCAGTGTAGCATTTTGGAGTAAACTATAATCTAACAAATAGATAATTGAATGTAGAGTTAAAATATATACAGTTGAGAAATTAAAATGCTAAATTCGAATTATTAGAATTTTCTGAAAGTTAGAACTCTGAGAAATTATTATGATAAAATTCTAAGGTATAAAATTAAGATAAAATTTGTATGACACCTATGGAATTTTCTATTAATTGTAACATACTTAGAATAATTATTAACATTGTTTAACTAAGAAAAATAAAAATAAAAGTATTAGCCAATTAAAATTTGACAACTCAATATTTTAACTTAATTAAATTAAGCTAATTAGACTTTGAGTGAGAGATAATTAAGACACTACCCTAAGGTTTTTGATAGTGAGGAATTTAATGGTGGTGTTAGTTTCTTAAAATTCTAATTAGTTTGTAAGATAATTAAAAAGCCCTAAAACCTTCTAGAATAATCTACAATTTTCTACATACTTTGACCAATTACCAACACAATTAGCAACTCACTTAAGCAAGTATTTTTGGCCATCCAAGTGGCTGGAATTCTTGGCCAAATTGACTGCCCTTGGACCAAAGGGCTGGACGTGTATATAACAAATTGGGTGGGGAGAAATTCCTTTAAAAAGTGAGAAACCAAAGCAAAAGAAAAACTCACAAAAACCTAGCTCTCTAAAACCCAAAACTGTGAGACTTGCAGCAGCTACCCCTCCATAAAATCTTCATCCTTTCTTCCAAAACCAAGAGAGAAACCAACCTAAACCTCACCAACTATAACCTATATTCGGCCAAAGAGAAGAAATTTGGGAGAAAAGCTCTAAAATTTCAAGAAGACAAGAGAGAAAGGGAGAAAGGGTTCAAGGGTTCTTCATCAAACTAAGGACCCTAGGTAAGGATCTTGGCATTTAATTTCAATCTAGACAACTTGGAAGTAGGAGAAACATGTCTTTAGGTTTAGATTCAAAATTTGATCAAGAACCAAGAAAAGATGAAATTTGTAACACCCTAACGGGTACTACCCTCTAAGGTACTTTTTTAGTCATCAACATGGATAATATAAACATATATGATATTATTACCCAAGAGTATAACTATTCAAGGGCCTACATCATTCTCAAGTAATTACATCATATACATAAAAGGAAATCCCCATATATGAGATTCTATGCCAAAAGAATATACCTATAGTTCTTTTAACAAAACTAGCCTATAAAGATATTGCTATATAGAAATATGTTAGGTTCTAAGACCTTGGACGATGTCCAACCCCTCGGATTTCGGTTTTGATGATAACAATTAAAGGATAAATTTTGAAGTATCTAATGGTCTTGTTTGAGTGTTATAGGATCTACGTCGTCCAATGTCGCAATGGTATTGTATCTCTCAAACCTCGACTTTATGTTTCAATAAGGAAAGTGTCCAGATGTGTTTTGTAAAAGCAAGCGTCCAATGCTTTTGTAAAACCGAGCGTCCAATGCTCTTGTAAAAGCGAGCGTCCAATATCTGTATAAGCTACACACTATGTTTTCTATCTTAAAATTAATATAATATAACAATACGTTTTCGATGAAGATTCTCTGCTATGCAACGAATATTCTCTCTCATTATAACATGAAAATCTATTTGAACTTTCGAATAGTATTGAATAGGAACATAGAAGCTTCTGACTACAGAAAAAGTACAAGTAGCAAAGGCGCTACATGTACAGCTGTCTCCTCTATCTCTCCACCCCAAGTCAAAACGTGACAACGGTCACATGGTTTGGAGAGAACCGCTTTTGGCAAAGGAAAAGATCCCACAACGGATACTTTACACCAAGCTTCCTATATATAGAGGAACCAGCTCCTGCATCAAAGTGACGAAAACATTGAAAAAGAGCCGAAACTCTGTCAAAACGACTGGACGATCAACACTTAAGAAAAAAAGAGCTTTCTACTTAGCTTTGCTAAGCGATTCTGTGTATTCGTGTTTATTGTAATATCCTCTCTGTGAGAGTTACTCTTTCTTTCTATACTCAAACATTTCTGATTGGAAAGCCAGGAGTGGCTTAGTGTTAAAGAATACTTGGGTTTGTTTTAATCTCAGGGGGAGATTAAAGGTGTGCCAGGAATGGCCTAGAGAATACTTGTAGCCAGAAGTGGCAAGGTTAGAATACTTGAGAGTAATCAGAGCTTGATTAGTAGAACCCTTTAAAAGTTTTTGAAGGAGAACTGGACGTAGCTCAGTTGAGTGAACCAGTATAAAACTAAGTGTTCTATTCTCTCGCTTTCTAGCTTACTTGCATATCTCTTAAACTATCTCTTCAACATACTACGAAAGTGTTTCTTTACACATTTTATCTACGATAATCTTTTACATGTGTTCTAACGAAAAACGAGAAAAAGCAGTTTCATTGGACTGTTGCATTTGAACCGCTGGACGATAGCATAATCTTCTGTTTTACTAAGTTCTTGTAAAACTTAAGATATACTATCTTCATATTTGTTAAAGATTTTCGAAGAAATTATAAACACACTATTTAACCCCCCTTCTAGTGTATTTCTCTGTATTTCAGTTGGTATCAGAGCTCGGCCTCTTGGGTTGAGTACTTAGCAGTACAGAGGAAAAATCCTAAGAAAGATGGAAAACGAGGGACAAGCTGTGAACAGACCACCATTCTTCAAGGGTGTCAAATATGATTACTGGAAACAAAGAATGATAGCATTCTTTGAATCTAGCCATATTGACATGTGGGACGTTGTGGAGATGGGCGACTATATTCCACTTGATGCGAACCTCATCGAAATCCCAAAGGCTATATGGACGGAGGAGCAGAAACAAAGATTTCATCTCAACTCCTGAGCTAGAAATATCATCATGTGTGCACTAAGCGAGCAATAATACAATAAGGTACACAGTCTCAAAAGCGCAAAACAAATGTGGGACACTCTTGCGTTAACCTATGAGGGTTCCACCCAGGTAAAACGTAACAAACTCAGTCTTCTCACTCGTCAATATGAATTGTGTAGTATGAAAGAAAACGAGGACATACAAGGTATGTTTGGACGGTTTCAAACCATACTGAATGAACTTAAAGCACATGGTAAAGATTATAATAACTATGAACACATTGACAAAATTCTAAGAAGTTTGCCTAGGAAATGGAGACCACAGGTTACAGCCTTGAGAACAAAAAAGGAACTGGACGATATGTCCCTAGAAGAACTCGTGGGAACTCTCAAAGTGCATGAACTAGAACTGCATCAAGATGGTGATAGCAAGAAAAACAAGTCTCTGGCGCTCAGCGTCCAGAAGCAAAGGAAAGCATCATCGTCTAAAGCCATGCAAGCTAAAACATCATCAGACGAACAATATGAAGATGATGACTCAGACGAGAATGATGAACTATCCTTTATATCCAAAAGGATTCATGCTATGTGGAAGAAGAAAGGTGGATCCAGATGGAGAAACCTAAATAGGAAAGGCTTCAAAGAAAAGAAGGAGAAGAGTTCAATCGTATGCTACGAATGCAAAAAGCCAGGACACTTCAAATCAGAATGCCCAGATCTCGACAAGAGCAAGGATAAGAAGAAGAAATTCTTCAGCAAATGAAAGGGCAAGAAAGTTCTGATGTCCACATGGGAAGACCTGGACGATGACTCATCATCGGACGATGAAGAAGAAGGGGAAGCACATATATGTCTGATGGCAGACACTTCAACAGATTCTTCTGAACCAGAAAAAGAAGATGAGGTAGACTTTAATGACATAGATTCACTTCAAGAAGCTTGTCATGAGCTACTTTCAAACTCTTCTATTCTATCAAAGGCCTACAGAACTTTAAAGAAATCGTCCAAATCTCTTTCAAAAGAAAAAGAAGTTTTAGAGAAAAATGTCAAACAACTTGAAAGTGAAAAGGAGGATTTATAGAAAAAGTTTACAGAGCTCTCAGAGCAAAATGAATTTACAAACGCAGAGAGGCGAACTCTCTGGAATGATGCTGCTCGAGCCCATAAATCCTGTGAGGATTCAAGGACTAGAGAAAGGAATCTTTCCATAGAGATTCAAAATCTCAATGCAGAAAACAAAAGGCTAGTTGAGAAGCTTCTGAAAGTTGAAACAGATACTTCCTTAAGAGGTCAACCACATGATGTTGTAAAACTTCATGAAGAAATTGACAGCCTAAAGAAGGATTTGTCAAACTTTGTTAAGGGCTCTGACAACCTCAAAAAGCTTTTAAAATATGAAGGTTGTAAGAGACCAAATGACAGGTCAGGACATGGATATAAGGGAAAGAAGTATATTCATGACGAGGAAACAAATGTTTGCTACTTCTGTGGGAAACCTGGACATATAACGTCCAAATGCAGACACCTGCCTAAGAAGGGAGCATCCAATGCCCTTCAAGCTAACAAAAAAGGACCCAAGTCAATCTGGGTATCTAAAGATAAAATTGTTCCTATTGCAGACATTCTTAACAGCAGGAAAGAAACTCCAATCATGGTACCTGGACAGTGGGTGCTCACATCACATGACAGGAGAAAGGTGTATGTTCCAAAGCCTCCTACCCAAGACTGGTGGGACAGTCACTTTTGGAGGGAATCAGAAAGGGACGATAGCTGGCGTAGGTAAGATTGGTATACCACCCTATCATTCTGTTGATAAAGTTCTTTATGTTAAAGGTCTTAAACACAATCTACTTAGCATAAGCCAATTATGTGACAGTGGATATGATGTTGCCTTTAATAAAGGTGAATGTACAGTCAAAAACTCTGATGGATCCTCTCTCTTTACTGCAAAGAGGCAAGGTAATCTGTATAAGATTAAACTTGGGGAATTAGCAAGTCAAAATGTATCATGCCTAGTTTCAGTACAAGAAAATCATTCGTTATGGCATAAAAGACTTGGTCATGCAAGCTTGAGGTTAATCTCAAAGCTAAATAGGCACATCCTCGTAAGAGGACTACCAAGTATGTCATATAAAGATGATCTTCTTTGTGAAGCTTGTCAGAAAGGGAAACAAGTGAAAAGTTCTTTTCAAAGTAAAAACATTGTTTCCACTTCTAGATCTCTTGAGCTGTTACATATTTATCTGTTTGGAGCCACAAGAACAGCCTCAGTAAGTGGTAAAAGATACAGATTGGTTATAGTGGACGACTATACTAGATGGACATGGGTCATGTTCCTATCTCACAAAGATGAGTCCTTCAAGGTTTTTTACAAATTCTGTAAAAGGATTCAAAATGAAAAAGGAGTATGCATTACTTCTATCCGAAGTGATCATGGGGGAGAATTCAAACATGAAAGTTTTCAAAGGTTCTGTGAGGATAATGGTATCCTTCACAACTTCTCAACACCCAGAATGCCACAACAAAATGGTGTTGTTGAGAGGAAAAACAGGTCTCTCCAGGAGATGGCCAAAACCATGTTGAATGACAATGCAACCCCTAAACACTTCTGGGCTGAAGCAGTGAATACTGCCTGTTATTTACAAAACAGAATCTATATAAGGCCAATATTGAAAAAGACCCAACATATCCTACTTCCATCCATTTGGATGTCAATGTTTCATTCTGAACACTAAGGATAACTTGGGAAAATTTGATTCTAAGTGTGATGAAGGAATATTGCTTGGATATTCTGAAACTTCCAAGGCATACAGAGTTTACAACTCTAGAACCTTAGTTGTTGAAGAAGCTATCCATGTGAAGTTCAATGACAACAAGCCTGATAAGGAATTATCAGAGCTAGACAAATCATTCGCAAATCTTAGGCTGGACAATGCAAGTAAGTCATCAGATACGTCCAGTCAAGATGTCTCTGTTGAAGAGTCCACTGCATCACTGAACGGTCCAGTAGCAGAACAAAGAGAACCTATTGGACGCAACTGGCAAATGAAGAAACATCATCCAGAGGAGCAAATCATCGGAGATCGAAAAGATAGAGTCAAAATCAGATCATCACTTCAACGACAACATGGTCACACAGTACTCATATGTCAAATAGAACCTAATATTGTGGACGATGCCTTAGAAGATGAAAGCTGGGTCAAATCAATGCAGGAAGAACTTGACCAATTTCAAAAGAACAATGTCTGGAAGCTAGTAGAACTCCCCAACGACAAAGAAGCTGTAGGAGCAAAGTGGGTGTTCAGAAACAAGCTGGACGAAGCAGGTAATGTTGTGAGAAACAAAGCAAGGTTGGTAGCAAAAGGTTACTCACAACAGGAAGGTATAGATTATACTGAAACTTATGCTCCTGTTGCACGTCTAGAGGCAATTCGCATTTTACTATCATTTGCAGCTCATAGCAATATGAAGCTATATCAAATGGACGTAAAAAGTGCATTCCTCAATGGACTCATAAAGGAAGAAGTCTATGTGGAACAACCCCCAGGATTTGAAAGTGATGCTTTTCCAAATCATGTTTTCAAACTTAACAAAACTTTATATGGGTTGAAACAAGCTCTTAGAGCTTGGTATGAAAAACTCAGCTCATTTCTGTCAGAAAATGGTTTCTCTAGAGGAAAAGTAGCCACTACATTATTTCGTAAAGACTACTCTTCTGATTTCATTATCGCACAAATATATGTTGATGATATCATTTTTGGTGCCACTAATGAGTCTCTCTGTGAAGAATTTGCCAAACTAATGCAAACAGAATTTGAGATGAGCATGATGAGAGAGCTGAGATTCTTCCTTGGACTTCAAATCAAACAAACTGAAAAGGGCATATACATACATCAAACTAAGTATGTAAAAGAGTTACTAAAGAAGTACAAGATGGACGACGCAAAACCTATGAGAACACCTATGCATCCAACAACTGTACTTGGACTGGACGACAACTCAAAGAAAGTAGATAACACTCTTTATAGAGGAATGATAGGATCACTCCTATACCTCACAGCGTCCAGACCTGACACCATGTTCAGTGTATGCTTATGTGGCAGATTTCAATCTGACCCAAGGGAAGTTCATATAACTACTGTTAAAAGAATTTTTCGATATCTTGCTGGAACCACTGATCTTGGTTTATTTTTCAAAAGGTAGAAAGATTTCAGGCTAATTGGATACTGTGACGTTGATTATGCTGGAGATAGAATTGAAAGAAAAAGCACTAGTGAAGGGTGTCACTTCATTGGTGGTAATCTAGTCTCCTGGATATGCAAGAAGCAAGGAACCATTGCTCTTTCCACTGCTGAAGTAGAGTATATCTCAGCTGCAAAATGTTGTTCTCAAATCTTATGGATCAAACATCAACTTGAGGACTACAGCATATATGAGAGTAACATTCCTATCTTCTGTGATAGTAAAGCTGCCATAGATCTCTCTAAAAATCCTATATTGCATTCAAGGGCAAAGCATATAGAGATTAAGCATCACTTTATAAGAGATCATGTTCAGAAGGGTACTGTGGAACTACATTTTGTAACCATAGATAATCAGCTTGCTGATATATTTACTAAACCCCTTACTGAAGACAAGTTAACCCTTCTAAGGAATAAACTTGGTATGGACTCTGTAAAGGAATGATTATCATCTACATGGTGCGTCCAATAAAACCTTAGTGTCCAAATGGACATATCGTCCAAAGAACACTAAGGCTTGCACGTGCATTTCATATGTCACACGTAAGTCCAATATCTGGACGATGTTTTTATCTTAGCTTTTCGGTTTTGTTCAAATGGCCAAAATGGTTCGTTTCAGAGTAAGTATGAGTTAATACTCTATGCTGAGTCACCAAAATGTTAGTAACCGTACACAGTTACCCACATCCTTCGCACGCCTCATCATGGCGGGTTTTATGGCAAAATCCTCTTTTCAAATATTCAAAAAGCCCAAAACTGTTTCACTTTCTCCAAACAAAGCTCAGATATAAAATTATCAAAACATCTCAGAAAATCCCTACCATACATTTTCTCTCTGAGTTTATCATCACCCTCAAGCACTCTCTCTCTCTCTCAAGAACCCAAAACCCTCTCAGAAAACCTAAAAATCCAAACTTTTCCACCATGTCAAGCTCTGCAAGCTCAAGCAACTCTGAACTCGACGTCCACACCTACCCTGAGACCACATTGGTGTGTCAAGGTGCTGCTACAGTGCACATTGAGCACTTATTCGACATCGAAAAGCTGGAGAAGCTAGGCCTGAATCTGCACGAGAGCCTTCTAAAGTGTGGAATCAGAGGCTACTTCAATGAAAACCAGAAGATATTCCCTGAGTTGATCAGGATGTTTTGGAGAAACGCCAGATTCCAGAACCCAAGGGAGCTAGTGGCCACTGTTCTTGGACGAGAAGTGACAATGTCCATCGAGTCCATTGCAAAGGTAACTGGTTGCATTAGGGAGCAGAACCAGTACAGAATAAACTGGGCCACGCAATACGGCAATCACATTGCAAACGTGCTTTGCAAGACCAAATCCACAGCCTCAATAAAGATTGAGTACAAGAACCTGTGTGAAGAAGCAAAAATCTGGTAGCAGGTGTGCAACAAAAGTATCCTGCACAAAGCTGGGTCTAAGGACTTAGTCACGGACTTACACAAGTTCGTGATATTCCACATCATGGAAGGTCTATCAACGCTTCTTTGATGAACTGGACGAAGCCTCTTACGAAGATATTGTGAAAAAAGGGCAAATGGTGGCAACACAACAACCATTTGGCGAGTCCAACATAAAGCCCATGAAGATCAAACTGACAGCCAAGGTCCTAAGGGATCTGGACGAAGACATCATCAACAAGAAACGACATGAACAAAGCAAGATAATCTCCAATGATGATGAGGAGGAGATTGATCTTCTTGGAATAGGCAGGAAAATCAAAAGGATGATGGAGGAATAGGGGAGCAGAAAAGTTACACGACAAATGTCTCAGATGCATGAGGAAGATGCTGAAAGGGAGAAAAGAACCAATAAAAGACATGTTGACACCTCCACTGCTTAGTCCCCAGCAGAGAAGCGTCCAAGGACTGATGCGTCCAAAACTGCTCAAGCTGAGCAGCGTCCAAAGGCAGCTCCAGTGAAGCCTGTTCCAGAAAAGCCAAAGGTTAGGAAGCTTCAAATACTGGACGACTCTGACGATGATGACCAGATTCCAATTGGTCAAATCATGAAGAAAGCAGAGGAGAAGGAGGACTCTCAGCAAAAGAAGCAGAAGGTACAACCTGCTAAACCAATTTCCTTTCCTTCTAATGTGCCGCGACGAGTCAAGACTCCGGCAACAAGGCCAAGGAGAATTGCAGTTCTACCACCTTCCTCTCAAGACACCGACAACATATCCATCAGCACCCTACTACCAGCAACATCCAGTGCTCCATCTACATCAATAACCCAGCATCTACATCTTCGCTTGGACCTGTCCAAGTTTGTGCGTCCAAGGGATGCATGGAGGGATACCTGGTCCCCATGGACTATACCCCCCAAGCAGAAAATCAAAGAAGAAGAAGACAGGGAACACTTCCTTATTGCATTCCTTAAACGGAATGAACAAAATTACTATAAGAGAAGCGATGTGATCCAGAGGCCTCTATAAGAGCCCTTGAAGAGGCATTTGACTACTGTCTCAGCACTAGAGTGGACGAGACATGATTATACTAATGATCCTTCAGCTGACTATGCTGCACTGCCAGAAGGAGCAATAATCAGCAACCTTCTACCCACTTGGACAAGAGAAGTGTATCCACACTTGATCAGCATGCTTCATCCTTACTCCTGTCCAACTGGAACTCAACAAAGAGTGCGTCCAGCAGCAGCAAACCTGCCTGAACCAGATGTAGATGTTGCGTCTCGATTCACAAAGACGGTTACGGAGCAAAAAAGGAAGGCTCCAAGAAAGAAGAAGGCACCGTCCAAGAAGCCCCCTGTTAGCAGGGATATTGAACTGGCCGCAGAATTGCAGTTGGCCATTAAAGAAAGCCTGGACCCTTCCAAGACGAAGCAGCGTCCAGATGTAGAGTGGGTCAAGGATGTTCGCATCTGGACTCCCATCACAAAGTTCCTGCCTCTACCTGCTGGGACTCCAATCCTAAACTTCTAGCTAGGCGACTATGATGAACTTGGTAAACTTCTTCAACAAATGTATATACCAAACCAAGCCATCGTCTACCCACCAAACCTTCACACAAGCCGCGCCACAGAAATAAAGTTTGTACCAGACAGGGTGTGTCCCAGACTACCCTTATATGATGCTGGTCGCAAGAAAGGCTACAAGTTCTACGGCATTGAGATGCTAAGCAGGGAAGAGAAAGTTGAAACCCTACAAAAATCCTCTCATACCTGGGGTCATTTGTTTGACAAGACTGGTAAGCTTACGCGTCCACTCGGAACCTTTGATTCCACCATCTTTTGGCGCCAGATCTTATGGAACGACTCCCAGGAGGCCTCCTCCTCCGGCAGCTCCAAGAGTGATTTTGTTCACCCCCCTCATGGTCTTGAGGTGTTGTGTCCAGTGAAGTCTCACCACTTCTCAGACACCTTTTCATGCTTTCTGAAAGATTCAGATGACTATTTGGAGTTCATGAAGACATTGCCTATCATCAGAAGCAACAAAGTGTTTGATCTTCGAACACTGGATCGCACAGAGTTTGTGGAGGAACTCCAAACTCTACATGAGGAGTACAAAGCAGAAGAAGCCAGAGCAGCAGAACAAGCTCATCTAGAGCAGCTGGTTCTTGAGCAAGCTGAGACTGCAACCACAGAAAAGGAAGATCAGGTTGCCAAGTCGAAAGCTACACAAGCAGAGTTGGATGAAGCATCTGCCAAAGTAACAAAGGTGCTAGCTCATATTGACTTGGACCCATCCAAACCAGTAGACGTAGAGCACTTTGTCACTTAACATGAAGAACCTCACATCCAATCTGAAGAGTTCAAGGATGATAGAGAGCCCATTGTTGACGCATCCAAGCCTATGGAATCAACTGCAGCAAAGCCTCCTGCTGAAGATATAACCAGCTTCCCCATTGTTGATGCATCTATTGAAGCTCACTCGGGTACACGTCAACTGGTTCCCACAGGATCTTCAAGTCCAAGGGGCATCCATCCCTTGCGATTTGCTGAACCTCAAGGGATCTCAGAAGATCGTGTTCACGAGATAGTGCAACAGGCTCTGAGGCAACAACAGCTGGAAACCGAAGTAGCTCTTCAAGCATTTCAGCAAAGGCAACAGGCTGAGGCTGGTCAACATCAGATGTTACTGCAGAATGCCATCACTGAACAATTCATGAGCCTCTCCCAAACGCCTGTGAATCAAATTCAAAATACTGCAGCCAACCTGCTTGGACAAGTTGCTCATGCTGTTCCACCCGTCCAACCGCAACCTCATCAACCAGCACCACCTGCCTAAGCACCACCAGAGCAACCACCACCACCATCACAAGAACCACCTCCACAGCCATAGGTGACCATGATGGTCAAGTCATCTTTCCATCTTTCAAACCCTTTTTTGTTTATGACAAAGGGGGAGAAATTGGAATTTTGATGTCAATAGAAGTATATACTCTACACTCTGTGAATATACTGGCTATTTTATGAAAACGTCTTTAATACATAAAGTGTTTATTTCGTATATATTCCGCATCCATATCCTTGATATGTTTTACACTCTGATATCTATTATATCTGATATATTCTTACTGTATATTATATACTGTTATAAGATGCATAAGAAATATTGAGCTCAGGGGGAGTACTTCATGTCAACATATACATTTTCTCTGTCAACATACACTGGCATAACATAATCATCTCTTACATGTTTTATAATAGTCATATATGATTATGTGCCTGTTAACATCAAAATTTAATATTATTTGTCATCATCAGAAAGGGGGAGATTGTTAGGTTCTAAGACCTTGGACGATGTCCAACCCCTCGGATTTCGGTTTTGAAGATAACAATTAAAGGATAAATTTTGAAGTATCTAATGGTCTTGTTTGAGTGTTATAGGATCTACGTCGTCCAATGCCATAATGGTATTGTATCTCTCAAACCTCGACTTTATGTTTCAATAAGGAAAGTGTCCAAATATGTTTTGTAAAAGCAAGCGTCCAATACTTTTGTAAAAGTGAGCGTCCAATGCTCTTGTAAAAGCGAGCATCCAATATCTGTGTAAGCTATACACTATGTTTTCTATCTTAAAATTAATATAATATAACAATACATTTTCGATGAAGATTCTCTGCTATGCAACGAATATTCTCTCTCATTATAACATGAAAATCTATTTGAACTTTCGAATAGTATTGAACAGGAACATAGAAGCTTCTGACTACAGAAAAAGTACAAGTAGCAGAGGCGCTACATGTACGGCTGTCTCCTCTATCTCTCCACCCCAAGTCAAAACGTGACAATGGTCACATGCTTTGGAGAGAACCGCTTTTGGCAAAGGAACAGATCCCACAACGGATACTTTACACCAAGCTTCCTATATATAGAGGAACCAGCTCCTGCATCAAAGTGACAAAAACATTGAAAAAGAGTCAAAACTCTGTCAAAACGACTGGACGATCAACACTTAAGAAAAAAAGAGCTTTCTACTTAGCTTTGCTAAGCGATTCTGCGTATTCGTGTTTATTGTAATAACCTCTCTGTGAGAGTTACTCTTTCTTTCTATACTCAAACATTTCTGTTTGGAAAGCCAGGAGTGGCTTAGTATTAAGTGGCTTAGTGTTAAAGAATACTTGGGTTTGTTTTAATCTCAATGGGAGATTAAAGGTGCGCCAGGAGTGGCCTAGAGAATACTTGTAGCCAGAAGTAGCAAGGTTAGAATACTTGAGAGTAATCAGATCTTGATTAGTAGAACCCTTCAAAAGTTTTTGAAGGAGAACTGGACGTAGCTCAGTTGAGTGAACCAGTATAAAACTAAGTGTTCTATTCTCTCGCTTTCTAGCTTACTTTCATATCTCTTAAACTATCTCTTAAACATACTACAAAAGTGTTTCTTTACACATTTTATCTACAATAATCTTTTACGTGTGTTCTAACAAAAAACGAGAAAAAGCAGTTTCATTGGACTGTTGCATTTGAACCGTTGGACGATAGCATAATCTTCTGTTTTACTAAGTTCTTGTAAAACTTAAGATATACTATCTTCATATTTGTTAAAGATTTTTGAAGAAATTATAAACACACTATTCAACCCCCCTTCTAGTGTATTTCTCTGTATTTCAAAATAATATCTTCTGGGCCTCTCCTTTCCATACTTCAACCTGTTTAATCTGGAACATAAACATTAAACTAATGAGACATGGTCTTAGTGAGTGTTAAAGACATGCATTATAATCTTTCAATATTTATAAACTTACTATAAAGTAATATAATATGCTACTTTTACATCTCTATTACCATAATCTTAACATTTACTTTGCATGCTTTACATTAACTTTCTTTACTTTTCTTTCATCCTACGAAAGGCATCCCTTTCCTTTTATGCCTTGGCCTCGTATTATTCTTCTCCGGCTCGAGGAGCTATGCCACATCTTCGGAAAGTAGGAAGTGACAGAAGGGGTCCCGCCTACCTTCTAAAGAGGGCAAATCTTTTCATTTGCATGCTTAACTTATCAAAACATTATACTTTCTTTGATCCTCAAAGGAATCTCCTATTTCTTTAATTAAACATATCATTATCTTTATAAGGTATGTAAACATATTAAACATATTAAAGAATTTAACTTAAAAAGGATAGCACTCAACAAATGTTTCAGGGGTCAATCGTTTAAGCCCAAATCCTGTGCTTAAGCCAACCTGACCCTGGCACCTTGCGCTTAAGCGCCAAATCCTGGCGCTTAAGCTCCAGAGCGCCACGCTTAAGCGCCAAAAACTTGTGCTTAAGCGTCAGGGTCCTGCACTTAATCTTGATCCCTGGAGCTTTTTGCTTAAGCACCAAACTCCCACGCTTAAGCGCCAAAATACTTCCCTTAAGCGCCAGGAATCCTCGCTTAAGCGAAAATTACAGCCCATACTTCCCACTCTAGGGGCTCTTCGCTTAAGCGCCATGCAGAGCTCGCTTAAGCGAGAGTCCGCGACTCTGCAGGTCATAGGGTTCGTAATTATGCTTAACCCCTTTACCATAAATCTACCCAACAACCAAAATCTTCACAATAATGCAAATTAATGATGAATCTCATACCAAACAAGCAAGACAACTATGATTTATGCATCTCTCACACTAAACCCATGGATTGGGGGTTGAGGCTCCTCTCCCATGGAGAGAAACCTAACCCTCCTTGAATCTCTGCCCAAACCTCAAATGGAGAGATAGAGAAGGATACATAAACACTCACCAAGGACCTTTGAACTAAGGATGATAGGTGAGGTGGTGTGGGTTATCCTAGCTTCTTCCTCCTTCTCCTTCCTTTCCTTTCTCCTTCTTCTCTTTTCTCCTCCTTCTCTCTTCTTTCTCTCTCTAAATTTCTAAGTGTGTGTGTTAAGTGTAGGAGGGAAGGGATTTTGGTAAATATATACATATGGCTAGTATTTGGTTTAATGGTTCCTTACTCTACAAGTTACTCTAATGCACACATGCACTGAAACACCGAAAGATAATTATGAGGATGTTACAATGTAAATAAACATTATCTTATTTTATTATTATCATTATTATTATTATTTATGGGGATGTTACATTACTCCCCCCCATCAACAAATTTTTGTCCTCGAAAATTGTAACTAAAACATACCTTACTCAAAAAGGTGGGGGTGTAACAATCTCATCTCGTCCTCTTTTTCCCAAGTGGCTTCCTCCGATACAAGCCCCTCCCAAACAACCTTAACTAAAGGAATAGTCTTATTCCTTAGTGTTTTCACACTACAATCAACAACCCAAATAGGCTTTGATTTGAAGGTAAGATCGAGTCTCAACTGAACTGACTCTGTTTCTATGACATGAGAGGGATCTTGGACATATTTTTTGAGTTGAGACACATAGAAAGCATCATGAAGGTTGGACAAAGAAGGGGGTAAAGTAATCCTATAGGCCACAAGCCCGATTCTTTCTAAAATTTGAAAAGGACCAACATAACGAGGATTCTACTTTCTTGCCTTGATAGCTCTTCCAATGCCAGTGGTAGGGGATACTTTTAAAAACACATGGTCACCTTCCTCAAACTCTAGAGGTTTTCTCCTCTTGTCAACATAACTCTTTTGTCTACTTTGAGCCACTTGCAACTTCTTCCTAATCATTTGAATTTTCTGGGTGGTTTCCTGAACTATGTCTGGTCTAATAAGGCTTCTCTCTCCTACCTCACACCAACACAAAGGGGTCCTACACTTTCTACCATACAAGGCCTCACAAGGTGCCATACCTACGGTAGAGTGAAAACTATTGTTGTAGGAAAACTCTATCAAAGGTAGGTACCTATCCCAACTGCCCTTCTCTTCCAGGACACAGGCCCTAAGCATGTCCTCTTAGGTCTGTATGGTTCTCTCACTATGCCCATCAATTTGGGGATGGTAAGCTGTGCTAAAACTAAGCTTGGTGCCTAAAGCCTTATGTAATACCTTCCAAAATCTCGAAGTGAATCTAGGGTCTCTATCTGAAACTATGTTGACTGGAACCCCATGCAATCTCACTATTTCTCGAATGTATAACTTGGCCAACTTCTCCAATGGAAAAGTGGCCTTAATGGGTAAAAAGTGAGTAGACTTGGTAAGTCTATCCACTATCACCCATATGGCATCATACCCTGTTTGGGCCCGAGGTAGACCCATGACAAAGTCCATGGAAATGCTCTCCCACTTCCACTCTGGAATGTTTAAGGGTTGTATCAAGCCAAATGTCTTTTGGTGTTCAATCTTGACTTGTTGGCAAATAAGGCACTTAGCCACAAACTCGGCTGTGTCCTTTTTCATGCCTGACTACCAAAACATCTTCTTTAGATCCTGATACATCTTGGTAGTTCCAGGATGTACCGAGAATCCACTCTTATGGGCCTCTCTCAAAATTTGATCCTTTAGATCATCATCCTTAGGGATACAAAGCCTTCCTTGGAAGAGAATGGTCCCATCTTCTGCTTCAGAGAACCCTAGGTGGTTCTTCTGAGCTTGCAACTCTATGTTCCCCTTTTGAGCCTCTTTAATCCATCCCCTTAAGTCACAGGAAACTCTATCCTATACCAACCCAAACTATGGTCATGCAAGGTAATCTCTAGGTTAAGGTTCCTAAAATCCTCTAATAAATGCATCTCATGCACCATCATAGAAGATATGTGCAAGGATTTCTTACTTAAAGCATCCGCCACTACATTGGCTTTGCCCGGATGGTACTTCAATTCGAAGTCATAGTCCTTTAAGAACTCCATCCATCTCATTTGCCTCATGTTGAGCTCTTTTTGGTCAAACAGGTATTTTAGACTCTTATGGTCACTAAACACCACAAATCTAACACCAGATAGATGATGTCTCCAAATCTTAAGGGCAAAGACCACAGCCGCCAATTCAAGGTCATGGGTTGGGTAATTCTCTTCATGTGGTTTCAATTGCCTAGAAGCATAGGCTACCACTTTTCTTTCCTGCATCAACACACAACCAACACCTTTACTTGAAGCGTCACAATACACTTCAAAGTCCCCTAAGGGGTCAGGTATGGCTAATACTGGAGTAGAAGTTAATCTCTCTTTCAATTCGTGAAAACTTTTCTCACACCTCTCATCCCAAACAAAGGGTTGTCCCTTTCTAGTCAACCTAGTCAGGGGCAATGCTAACTGGGAGAAACCTTTGATGAATCTCCTGTAGTACCCTGCTAGACCTATGAAACTTCTAATCTGAGCTACAGTCAGGGGTCTATCCCACTCTAGCACTTCTCCTATTTTACTAGGGTCTACAGCTACCCCTTCTTAGGGTATAACATGTCCCAATAAGTTCACTTCTCTCTTCCAGAACTCACACTTCTCTGGTTTTGCATAGATTTTCTTCTCCCTAAGGACTTGCAAAACCGTCCTAAGATGTTCCTCATATTCCTCCAAGGTGTGGGAATATACCAAGATGTCATCAATGAAGACAATAACAAATTTGTCTAGGAAAGGTTGGAAGATCCTATTCATCTAATCCATGAACACTGTCGAAGCATTGGTTAGTCCAAATGGCATCACCAAATACTTGTAGTGCCCATATCTAGTTCAAAAGGTGGTCTTAGGGATATCTTCTGACTTGGTCCTAATCTGGTGGTATCTTGATCTAAGGTCAATTTTAGAGAAAACCGAAGCCCCTCTAAGTTGATCCAAAAGGTCATCTATCCTAGGGAGAGGGTACTTGTTCTTAACAGTCACTCGGTTGAGTTGTCTATAGTCTACACATAACCTCATGCTCCCATCTTTCTTCTTTACCAAAAGAACAGGCGCACCCCAAGGAGAGACACTAGGCCTAATGAACTGTTGGGATATTAACTCTTCTATTTGGTTCTTAAGCTCACTAAGCTCTAGAGGTGACATTCTATAAGGTGCTATAGAAATTGGTCCCGCCCCGGGAACCAAATCTATGGAGAACTCTACTTCTCTTTCTGGGGGTAAGGTAGTAACCTCTTTTAGAAACACATCCACAAATTCCTTGACAATAGGAATAGTTGCAAGTTCTAACTTAACCTCCATCTTTGAGGAAAGTAACAAAAGAAAAACTTGGCTTCCCTCCACTAGGCTTTGGAAAACTTGCGTGGAACTAGAGAACAACAAGGGATGAGACTTTGGGATAGGGGTAACATCGGAAGGAAACTCTACAATGTGATTAAAACAATTTAACACAACATGATTAGCATAAATCCAATCTATACCCAGAATAATATCCAAACCACTTAAAGGTAAGCATATTAAATTCACAACAAAACTCTTATCTTGTATTTCAATAGGACACTCTACACAAACATGTGAGGCAGGAATATTGCCTTCAACTGGGGTGGAGTCATTTAAAATAATAGGTAAAGGTGTAACTGACAACTTCAAACGACGCACACATTCATAAGCAATAAAAGAATGGGTCGCCCCCGAGTCATATAAGACAACTAAGGCTTTTTGGTTTAGAAAACATATACCTTTAATCAGGTTGTCAACCCCTTTTGCTTTTTCTCCACTTAAGGTGAGGACCCTTCCTTTAGTTTGAGTTATCTGGTTAGGAGCTCCCTGCTTCTTCCAAAGTGGACAATCCATGGAAAAGTGTCCCGGTTGGTGGCACTTAAAATAGACATTTTGACCCATCTTACATACTCCTCGATGAGACTTCCCACATTTAGGGCATGCCTCCACATTGGGAGTTCCAAATACTGCTACCCTTTTTCCCTTAAAACCCTCCTTCCTATATTTGGCATTTGGGTTGAACTTCACTTTTTCATTCTTCCTCTTGTGGGTTTGTCGTTGCTCCACCTCTAGCTTATTCAAATTTCCTTCCACAATGAGACACTTGTTTACTAGGAGTGAGTAACTCCTAATCTCCAAGGTCCCTACTTGACTAAGGATGTCGAACCTCAAACCTTGCTCAAATTGGATGGACTTCCATTCCTCATCCGGTTGATTGCGAAGGTAGCGTGAGTATTTAGCCAACTCTTCAAACTTAGCCACATATTGGCCCACTGTCATACTCCCTTGCTTAAGTTGTAAGAATTCAGTCTCCTTCTGAATCCTAACACTATTGGGGAAATACTTATCCAGAAATGTGATCTTGAAGTTCTCCAAAGTAAGAGGAGTCCTCAAAGTCATCATTCCCTCCTTAGCACCCTTCCACCAATTCTTTGCCTCATCCTTCAACATGAACATGGCATAAACCACTTTTTGCTCCTCTGTGGATGGAACCACTTCGAAAATACTCTCTATTTCTTGGAGCCAGAATTCTGCAGCCGATGGGTCATCTTCCCCCTTAAAGGTGGGTGGGTCGTTCTTCCGGAATTCAGAGAATCTGACATGTTGGTTTCCACCCCCTTGGTTATTTGCATTTGAGGAACCTCCAGGGGATCCCCTCAACACTTGGTTGACAAGGTTGGTGGTGGCTGCCGCTTGTTCTCTCATGGTAGCAGCCATTGCCTTTATGGCTGCTAACTCAGAAGTACGAGTACCCAAAGGTGGTCTTCCTCTTCCCACCATTATCTCTACTTACTCTGCACCACATATTGAGTTGATCAGGCTCAATATACAATAACTCAAATAAGGTAGAATTCATGGTAAGACTAATAAGACAACCATAATCTACTAATATATTATCCACAGTCTAAAGGATTGAACTGCTCTGATACCAAAATGTAACACCCTAACGGGTACTACCCTCTAAGGTACATTTTTAGTCATCAACATGGATAATATAAACATATATGATATTATTACCCAAGAGTATAACTGTTCAAGGGCTTACATCATTCTCAAGTAATTACATCATATACATAAAAGGAAATCCCCATATATGAGATTCTATGCCAAAAGAATATACATAGAGTTCTTTTAACAAAACTAGCCTATAAAGATATTGCTATATAGAAATAGTATCTTCTAGGCCTCTCCTTTCCATACTTCAATCTGTTTAATCTGGAACATAAACATTAAACTAATGAGACAGGGTCTAAGTGAGTGTTAAAGACATGGATTATAATCTTTCATCATTTATAAACTTACTATAAAGTAATATAATATGCTACTTTTACATCTCTATTACCATAATCTTAACATTTACTTTGCATGCTTTACATTAACTTTCTTTACTTTTCTTCCATCCTACGACATCTATTGAGCTCAATATATCGAAAGGCATCCCTTTCCTTTTATGCCTTAGCCTCGTATTATTCTCCTCCGACCCGAGGAGCTATGCCACATCTTCGGAAAGTAGGAAGTGACGGAAGGGGTCCCGCCTACCTTCTAAAGAGGGAAAATCTTTTCATTTGCATGCTTAACTTATCAAAACATTATACTTTCTTTGATCCCCAAAGGAATCTCCTCTTTCTTTAATTAAACATATCATTATCTTTATAAGGTATGTAAACACACTAAACATATTAAAGAATTTAACTTAAAAAGGATAGCACTCAACAAATGTTCCAGGGGTCAGTCGTTTAAGCCTGAATCATGTGCTTAAGCCAACCTGACCCTGGCACCTTGCGCTTAAGCGCCAAATCCTGACGCTTAAGCGCCAAAAACCATTGCTTAAGTGTCAGGGTCCTGCACTTAATCTTGATCCCTGGAGCTTCTCGCTTAAGCGCCAAACTCCCACGCTTAAGCGCCAAAATACTTCGCTTAAGCGCCAGGAATCCTCACTTAAGCGAGAATTACAGCCCATACATCCCACTCCAGGGGCTCCTCGCTTAAGCGCCAAGCAGAGCTCGCTTAAGCCAGAGTCCGCGACTCTGCAGATCGTAGGGTTTGTAATTATGCTTAACCCCTTTACCATAAATGGTACCCAACAACCCAAATCCTCACAATAATGCAAATTAATGATGAATCTCATACCAAACAAGCAAGACAACTATGATTTATGCATCTCTCACACTAAACCCTTGGATTGGGGGTTGAGGTTCCTCTCCCATGGAGAGAAACCTAACCCTCCTTGAATCTCTGCCCAAACCTCAAATGGAGAGATAGAGAAGGATACATAAACACTCACCAAGGACCTTTGAACTAAGGATGATAGGTGAGGTGGTGTGGGTTGTCCTAGCTTCTTCCTCCTTCTCCTTCCTTTCCTTTCTCCTTCTTCTCTTTTCTCCTCCTTCTCTCTTCTTTCTCTCTCTAAATTTCTAAGTGTGTGTGTTAAGTGTGGGAGGGAAGGGATTTGGGTAAATATATACATATGGCTAGTATTTGGTTTTATGGTTCCTTACTCTACAAGTTACTCTAATGCACACATGCACTGAAACACCGAAAGACAATTATGAGGATGTTACAAAGTAAATAAACATTATCTTGTTTTATTATTATCATAATTATTATTATTTGTGGGGATGTTACAAAATTGATTTAGGGATTTCATATATTTGATGTTAGAAGTTGGAAATAGGTGTTTGAATCAATGTGTTGTTGATTTCATGATGTGTTGTGATGGATTGAACTTTGTTTGGTTTGATCTTGATTGAAAAATGCATGGTGGTTTTGGAAATGATGATGGAAACATGATGGAGGCCATTCGGCCATGGTGAGAATGAAGAGGTACTAGGTGAAAATTTTTAAAATAACCAAGGACAAAATGGTCATTTCACATGTAGGGACACATTGGAATTTTATAAAAAGATTAAGGGCAAATTAGTAAATTGTAAAATATTAAAGGGCAAAATGGTAATTTCATATATTCTAGAACATTTAGGGGTAATTTCAGAATTTTATAAAAAGATCAAGGGCAAAATTGGGAATTTTAGAAAATAGTAAGGGTAATTTGGTAATTTCACATTTTGAGGACATAATTGGAATTTTAGAAAAGATTAGGGGTAGTTTAGTAATTTTACATTGTAAGGAACTAATAGGTATTTTAGTAAAATGTTAAAGTTATAATGTAAATTGTTAAATTTTTATATTTCTTTACGTGATGGTTTGATATTGTTTATTTGCTTATGATCATTTTCATATTGCATAAACATGAGTCTTTTGGGGGAATAAATAGATTTCAAATGAAGAGTGATTGATGTTGGCTAACCGGGACTGCGGTAGCCATGAAATTTAAAAGATAGTTGATGTTGACTAACCGGGACTGCGGTAGTCATGAGAAATGATTTTGATATATGAGAAATGATTTTTGGGGTGAGCAGAATCTGTTAAACATGACTGTATAGTCTGTGATTATATAGTCTGTGGGGTGAAGGATATTGGCAATCCCACAAGTGGCTGGAATCTGGACTGAGATGTGGTCGTGGTGGCCTTCCTAGGTATCCTGATCTCCTAATTCTGTTTAGCTTATTCGCGTTTAGTAGAGGCTGTTAGCTGAATTGCAGTGCGTAATGGTAGGCCTGTCTTTACTAAACACTCATAAGGGGAAGTCTCCATAGAGCAGGGTCAAAAATGATTTTGAGTCAAAACTGCATTTGCATAAATCATACTGCATTTACTTTATGTGAATTATTATGTAATGTATGAAATGTATCTGTTTGAAATTTTTTTCAATTGTTTGAGAAATTAAATGCCTGATCCAGAAATTTTTGTCCCTAGCTTCTAGGGAAGTTTAATTGCAAGTGAACGAGGAATAGTTAGAGGAAAAAGATGCAGATGTTACCAGAGTTATAGGATGGGAAAGATTTGGGTAGACAATAGTTCTAGACAGTACTTAAAGAAAGATCATTTTGTAATAGTGTTTCTGTGTATTTTCTAAATGTAAAATTGGATATATTTTGGATATTAATAGAATGTGTTAGTACTTCTATATATAATATAAATTATATACTTAAATTAACTTTTATTAGAAGGGGGGTTACACCACCCTTCTACGAGACGCAAGCAAAATGAACCTTTTGGTTCAACATACAAAATCAATCACTTTACTATGATCAAACATGGATACCACTTATAATGTTGCCCTAATTCTCCATCTAGGTTTCATTCACACTTGGGCTCCTACTGCCTCTAGACCTCCCAGGTCACAAAGGTCTTACATGATAATCATTGGGTCACGATATGGGAATACATGTCCTGCTGGTACAACACAGAACATTCTCAACCATAACTTATCAAGAAGCATGGAGAACTTGGTGTGAAGAATTTGCCTATAGCCTTGGCGTCCAAAATCTGAAGTCCATCCAACTTCAGAAGCAAGAAACCAGAAGTTGGAGAGGCAGTACTATTTTCCGGGTCAAAGTGCAGATATCAGAAGCTCTATATGATTAGAGGCATTAAGTTGGGGATAATTTAAGTGAAGGGGTAGATATCAGAAGCTACGCATGACTTAAGGATCATCAGAAGATGCATTGCTTAGACAACTCGTGAGGACAAACGTGTCTACATAGTTAAGAAGCACACACCATGAGTTGTAACGTCAACTCTATGCAGCAGTGTACTGATTCACTACCTTGATGAAAGCTCTCTTGATCCAACAGATCTATTCAAAAGAAGAGAGAGAGCTAAGTTCTACTTTAACAAGGCAACCATTGTTAGGAAAAGTAGTCACACACATACTGCAATGGTCAAGAATGAATCTACACCATTCTGTAGAAGACTTACTTTTCTGAAGTAGCAAAACCTCATGGCTGAGTTGGAATAAAAGAGAAGCCATGAGCTGTGGAAAGAGCAGCAAGCACCATTGAATAGAATTCAAAATTCAAAGCTGGTGCAAGCTGTTCCAGCTAAGAAAGGTGGAGGATCCAATTGTGCAATTGAGACAACACACAACGGATCTCCTTGGCCTCCAAGTCTCTTGAGTTTAGGAGTAACCAATCTCCTTGGCTTCCAAGAAAATGAGCAACGGTCAACTTGAAGGTAGTCTATATAAGGACATTGAAGTGCTACTAAAGTTCCTTGCTAGGAAGGAAACAACTCAGAGAGTTAATAGGTCAGAAGCCTCATCAACTTCTGATACTAGACTTCCTTAGCCCGAGCTCTCTTGATTTGTATAGCCAAATCTATCTAGCCATAGAGAGTCTGTAAACATCTTCTCCTAGGAGCTTATTGATAGGTTTCTCCCTGTGAGATGTAATAGGTACCTATCCAAATAGAACTTTTTAGGATAGGGAACCTCAAAAAAGTAATCAGGGAATTGCTGCTTCTGAAGGTTGTGAGTGACCACAACAGGTTGCTATGAGAGTCAAGTAACAGTTAAAAGTATCCAATCTTTGAACCCAGAGTTGCTACTCTGGGTTCAAAGCCTGGATAGGCTTTTAGAAAGAATACCTGGGTAGATAGCCTGCAAAGGCTTAGAGAATATTGGGGTTAAGCCTGGAGAGGCTTGTTAAAAGAATACTCAGGGGAGCCTGCAAAGGTTTAGAGAATACTGAGGTGTAGGAGCCTAGAGAGGCTTCAAAAAAGAAAGAATACACGGTTGGAGTTTGTATCAGTGGAAAGCCTATAGTTGTAGGGACTGGAAGTAGCCCTGGTGGGGTAAAGCAGGATAAATTCCTCTATATGCTTTATCCTTCTTACTGCTTCTGATCTGTGTGCTTCTGTATCTTTATCTCGAGTAGCTTGATTTTTAATTGTTATATCTTTGATATAAAATCTTTCTAAGCTACTCAAACTATTTTAAAAAGTCCAAAAGCATACATCTACTTATTGTTCTTAATTGATAAAACAAATTCTACCTACCCTGAATCTGATATTTTAATAGTAGCTTTTGAAACAATATATGAAAGTATTTCTGTATGATTATTATTGAAAATCTATTTTATACAAAATATTGTCAAAGGATATCGATTTCTCTCAATAAAGCTTCTTGAAGTTGTCCTTTGGACATATCCAAAACTTCAAAAGCTAAGTGTTCTTTCGCAGAAAAGCCATACTCGGTTAAGTGTCACTATTCAACCCCCATTCTAGTGACCTTCTGATCCACTTCAATTCGCTCAATCAGGGACATCAAGCCAATTATGTGATTCCCTCATGCCCAGAAGTCTCACAGCTCAACACCTTATCTCCCCCCAAGATCACATCCGACAAATATATTTGTAGGTACCTTCTATAGTCAAGCCAATCCTCTTATTCGAATACTCATCTTACTCATCACTCCTCAATTGTGTGTGTGTGTGTGTATGCAACTTCATAATGAAACTAAATAACCATTCTTTAAAATTGAATTATTTTTGTGCTTACATTTAGTTAGTCCAATATGACGTGGCATGACAGGACTTTACATTTTATGCTATCATAGTTGATCATGTCTTTTAGGAATAAACCTATAGAGAATATGTTCGTTGTGTCTTTTGTTTATGCTTAGTGTTATTATTTCTGCAAGGAAACGGTTATCGTATGGTAGACTATGTGCTAGTGTATATCTATTTTCCTTAATGAGTTATGATCAGTTTACAATGTTAGGAACTTATAGCTAGATGTACGCCCCATCTAATATGGATATCTTGATGGTGACAACTCAAACTATGAGATATGGCTACCAAAGTGACTTAGCAAGTTGTTGTCATAAAGCAATTAAGTACTATAATCATTTCATAAATGCATTAAAAAGGATAGAAAAGGAAATTGAAAATCCCTTATTTTGCTACAAGATTGTAGAGGTCATACCATTAAAGTGCATTTGTGACTCCCTTGCAACAAGCAATAGTTGCAGAGCAGTAAAATGAACTAAGAAGGAACGTACACCATCAACTTGCTAACTTATTGATGTATTAGCAAACTTGTTGGTTATTCATTAATATCAAACTATAAATGCATAAGTTGTGAAAACATGTTTAAAGCATGAATATGATCTTATGAATACAAAAAAAAAAAGAATAAAAAAAGGACACAAGGATTTTATCCTAGTCCACCTAAACAATCGTTGGGTTATATTTAATTCCTACACCAGGTTAGATTTTTCCACTACTTTAACCCCAAACTAGTATTTTTTTAAGCAACTTTTGTAGGCTTTCTCAACAACAACCAAGATAGCCACACACTATGGTAAACACCCAAAGTAGTATTGTTTCTATAGTAGTCTCTCTAAGTTCTTTCACAACCACAATACTCTCAAACCAAAACTAGCAACCTAGTCAGCTTGGGAGAAAATAAAACAAGGACAGGATAATGGATCTTTCTTTCTTTCTTTCATTTGTTTGTTATCTTCTAAAGGCTCCTCAATTTTCTAACTAAGGATAGTATCATAGGGTTAACCCAAGGGTAAAGCAAATAAAGCTCAAGCTTTAAGCCCACTAATAAAAAATTATTTGTTGTTAGTTTTTTCAAGCAAAAAGGGCCACACATATGTTGGCAAAAAGGCCCAACATACAACTCTCTTATTTAAAGTAGAAAAAGTCTTTCTCAAAATTTTCTTTAGGTCTCACTTAGTGTTAGGTTGGCCCTAGATAGACATGAAGTTTTGGAGCTAGCTAGAACACCTTCCTAGAATGTGATACAATGTTAGACACATAATCTTATTATGGGTGTTATGGAAAACATAAAAATAGATGTAGAAGATGAAGAAAAAATGAACTCATATATGTTGTAGAACAATTCCCCCTACATCTTTGATGTTTAGAAGCTTGTAGGGTGGAAGGAAGAGGAAAATATATATTTAAAACATATCAACACATTGTATTCTCTCTTCTTTAAGGTTTTTTCATCTTACTTTTGTGCTTATATAGAACTATTTCATTTTTTAGTGTTGATACAAGAATTCTAATCTATGATTGGTAGCTTTCTAATGGGAAACTTCATTTCTTTAGATGTTCAAAATATGATGCCCTATAGATTTCTTATTGTAGATAAGGTGTTTTCTAATCAAGGTTCAATAGATTTTTCATTCACCATAGGCAACTTTTTAATATTTTTTTATTGAATGACTAGCTTTTTGAGCAAAGTGAAGACATCTTTCTAACAAAGCTTTCTAATTGTTATAACTACTTTCTGAGGAGTTTATTTTCTTTTACATGTCCTCTTTTACTCAAAACATACTTTTTAGATTAAGAAAAAATAGTTGAGTAGAAGTGAATCTATTTAGAAAGCAAACTTAAATGTTTAGCATGAATTGTTGAATTTTTGGACTTCATTAAGATAGACATTTTGTTTCTTACATTTTGTTATGTAAATTATTATTGAATTTGTTTTAGAGCACATTTTCATGGATTCAATTAGCCTCTGATATTTCTTCATTTTCTTTGTTGATGTGCCACATGCTTTCTAAGCCATTATTCCTTGCATTTTGAACATATATACAACTTTTCTTTTTCAAGTACTAGTTCTTTCATTTTGATTTATGTCTTGCATCATATAGATTGTAGTTTTTTTGCATGATGATGCTAAATCCTTGTGTCCATCAAGAAACCAATTCTTATCAAGATTCATCAATATCAACCATTCATAAAGCTTATATTTTAGTTTAAAAGGTTTGTTGTCATTAAAACCACATATTAGAAGGGATTTGAACCTTTTTTTTTTATAGAAAGGAGGGATTTGAACCTTACACCTATTCCTTTCAATTTACTTTTTTTATCTCCATCTTTAAATTGAATCATTGGAGGAACAATACATAAACCTACGACATGCAATAATCTTTTTGATTACTCATTCAAGACTAGCAATCTTTACTTGTGGATTCATAAGGAAGCTTAATTGGACAAAATCATAGTTTTTTTATTCGACGATTGATTAGCATAAACATCAACAACGGTGAATTAGATCAAATTTTCCTTAACAAATCAGAGTTTCGGCAAAAAAAAAAAACAAATCCTACCTAATGGGGAGATAGTTAGGGAGGTAACAAAACTTTATACTTTTTATTACTAAACAAAAAACAAATAAACCTAAAAAGATTGATTATTTTGTGAAACAATTTTTGGACCTATAAAAGTGGGATTTGTTCTTGTGAAAATTACTTGAGTAATTAAAGATAAAAAGGATAATTCAAAATTTTGTAAACAATGAAGAGTAGAATTTATTGATTCTTGGATATTTCATTAGTTTTTTTTAAATAAATTGTTAATAGCTAAAAATAACCTTATATTACAATTTAAATTGTTCAATGAAAATATAAAATATAATTTACATATTAAAAATATTTATTTATTATAAATTTTAATTATGATATAATATATGTATTTAAAATTATTTATTTATTATAATTTTTTAATTATATCATTATGAACATTTATCTAGTACAATGCACAAGTTAAAATACTAATTTTATTATAAAATAAAGTAATTCTTTATTTACTGTAAAAAAAATTAGATTGTCTTAAAATTAATTTTTATCTAACATATATCTAAGTACAAAACTTATTTCTTAAAATTGATTATAACGATAATCGTTGAATTATTGAAATAATCTTTTTTTGTTTAGTTAAAAACACGCTAAATCTACTAAAAAATATGAATTTTTATTTATCTTAAAAACTATTCTATTTTTTACATGAATAATTTTCAGAATATAAAATTTTATTAATACAATTGTTATTATACAATGGCAGATTGATTGGGTTAAACATTATTTTGATTGTTAAACAAAGTCACCAAAATTGGTAAGAAATAGGAGGTAGAATCTAGGAATCACATTTGTTCCTCTATTTATATCTCTACTCAGCTTTGAGCATTTGGTCAGCTATTTAGGGGGTGTATTCAATTAGAATTTTCACAGACATTTTTTGCATAAAAAATTCTTGTAGATTTTAAAAGATTTTGTAGGAATATAATGACTTTTAAGATTTTTTTTTTAAAAGACTTTTATGATTAGGATTTTGTAGTTTGGATTTTAATGGATTTATAAAATATGAATTCATAAGATTTGAAAGGACTTTATGGATTTATAAGATTTAAAAGGATTCCATTAATTTTTTAAAAACATTCAAAATTAACTGAGTCGATGAAAAAGATAACAAATAAATGATACGATTTAGATAAAAAAAAATAAAACCAATACAATTTTTTTCAATCTTTCTCTATCTCTTTCTCTTTTTTTAAAATTGACTGCAATAGTCTCAATGCCAATAGAAAGGTCTTCTAATACTTTGGCTTGATTGTTGGTCCTGATGAGCTAGAACTCCCTCCATGCTTAGATCTATTCCTCTTATGACGGCTTAATTTTTTAGTGGAACCTCCGAACCTAAAGGGGAATGGGATGGTGGACTTGATAAGGTGATGTAGGTAAGGTGATTTATAATGATTTGGCCATATAAGTGCATCACTATTAGAATCATATGAAGAACGTGCGTAGGATTAGAAGAAAGAGATGACCAATTACTTTACTGCCATCAAGGAAGAGAGAAAAATATGTGTGATGATAGAAAAAGGAAAAAGTCTGGAATGGAAGAGTAGAAAAATCCCAAGAGTTTGGGCATGATTGTTTGATATGTGTGGTATTTATACATATAACTGAAAAGTCACACAAAATCCATCAAAATCCAATTTATAAAACAATCCATCGAAATCTATAGGATTTTGAATACCAGATGAGTTTTTTTAACTTGTAAAAAATTTTGATTGAATACCACCGGATTTTGTTGTCATGAAAAAAAAATCTTGAAAGTCTTGATTGAATACCATAAGACTTTTTTTTTTATCTTTTTTAAAAATTCTGATTGAATACCACAAGACTTTTTTTATAAAAAAAAAAGTCTTTTAAAATCTTTCCAAATCTTAATTGAATACACCCCTTTAGAATTTGGTCATGATGTTCTTGTTCTAAATATATAGCCAAAAGGTTAATGAACAATGCTCTTATGTCCTATCGCAAGATAAGTATATGCTTTGATTCTGATTATAATTGACTATAATAATAATCAATTATATATATATATATATATATATATATATATATATATATATAATTAAATTATTAAAATAATTTAATTTTAACAACTATTTTAAACACACTTTAAATTGTAGATATTATGGTGCATGCTTGAATTTATGTTGAATTATTTAAAATTATGTTGAAATACTAGTTAATGTATTTTTAGATAAATATTCACATGTTTTTAATTTTATGTTAAGAAATTGATGCATAAAAAAAAAATGAATGCATAAAAAAATGTTAAGAAATTGAGTCTAAGTCTAAAATTAATTTTGAGTTGAAGTATTTTAAGTGACTTTTGCATTTGATAAAAAAATCTATATTGAGTTTTTTTATTTTACTTTTAAAATAAAAAATAAATATAAATCAATTATATAAAATTAACTTTGTAAATAATCACCCAAACACAAAACCTGAGGCGATTGCACCCCATGAATTACTTCTTGCACCCTATATCATTTTAAAAATTAAAACAAAATCATATTCTCCAAAATACCCGAGATTTGCTTCGACGTTTATCCTGGTGGTATTAATATTTCAACTAAAACAACTTCACAACCATCACAGGTCCTGAAGTTAAACATTGTGGGTTCAGATGGCTACGATGTTGTACAAACCTTTTAGAAATCAAGGGCATACAGGTTTAATTTGAAGAAAAAAGTTTTTAACTGATCATGTGAAGCAATTGCTTCTCAAATTCACCAGATGGTTACTACACTGTAGAAATTTGCTTCATCAGACATTTAATTCCTTCTTCGGTTATATATAAACATTGCGTGATGCAATTATCAAAATTGTCGGTTATTGAAACACTGAAGCTACCTTTGATAAGCTGAACCACGGTATGGGTGCCAATGAAACCAACACCACTGGTCACCAGAATCATTTGATATGAAGACACCATTTTGGAGACACCACCAGGATAAACTTTCGGATTAACAAATCCGTAAGGCAAATTGTAAAGTAGATTTTTAAAAATGTAAATCGAGAACTTTTTTATTTATATTCCGAATTAAGTAATCCAAAAAACATATGTTTTTTGGATTACTCAATACGAAATATTAATGCATAACTTACGAATTAACGAATTTGTAACACATAAATATTGGTGAACCTTTCTGGATTTGTAAATTTGGAATTAGTTTTTGTTAATTTCATATTGAGTAATTGGAATTAATAGAAACTAATTCTAAATTTACGAATCCAGAAAGGTTCACCAATATTTATGTGTTATAAATTAGGTATTCCAGAAAATAACCAAATACCTAGAAAGAAAAAAACTTACCTCGGACACGTAGAGGGGAACGACCTCTAAACTTATAAAATGGAAAGGATAATGTTGGAATATTATAAATTACGAAGGTGCAGGAAACAATTCATGGAGTGTAGGAAGCAATTGGCTAAACTTGACCATAGATGATTGTAAAATTTAATGTAATTGTTAGGCTCTTGCTATTTCCACTCCCTTTTTTTTGCTAAGTACACTCCTCTTTCCCTTTTTAAAATTAAATTACTTAAATAACCTCTCCCTTACAAACCTTCTTCTCTCCCTCGCACACTTCCTTTTTCAGCACAACAACACCCCCCTCTCTTTCACTCCCTTCACCCCCTCCAATCTCTTGCTCTGGTCTTCCTTTACTCATTCCTTGCTCAATCTCATGCTTTATGGCATTAGGGTTTTTCATGCTCCAAACTTTAATGCAGTATGTTTATGCTCCCAACTACTTTCCTTTACTCCTCCCTTGCTCAATCTCAGTATGTTTATTTAAGTTGTTGCAATGGAATGTCTCTTAGAGTAGTCCAGATTGAATGACCAATATCAATTATATGTTTTCTCCACTTCAATTGTTCACTATTGTACAATTTTCCCTTTATATGGTGTTTTTAATGGCCTTAATGTTGTACTTGAATTTTTCTAGATGTTATTCTTAACATTCCAAAAAGTACTTTCCATAACACAAAACAGTATTCCGGAAAGTAATTTCTAGAATACAGCTTTATGTTTTAACATTCCAGAAGCACTTTCTGGAACACAAAACAATATTCTGGAAAGTATAATCTGGAACATAGTTTTATTTTTTAACATTTTGGAAAGTACTTTCCGGAACACAAAACTGTATTCTAGAAAGTATATTCCGGAACATAGTTTTATTTTTTAACATTCCGGAAAGTACTTTCTGGAACACAAAATAGTATTCTGGAAAGTACATTCCAGAATAATAATTATATATGTTATGGGTATAAAAGGTATATAAGATAATAACAATTAGAAGAACAAAAACAAATGAGAGTGTAATTAGCAAAAGAGAGAAGTGGATATAGAAAAGCCTAATTGTTAACTTCGATGTCCAGCCCAATTGTATGATCCAAAATAACAGCGGATTAGGCTTATAACCTATTTAGTAATAGGCCCAGGTTTTGTTCGTCAATTTTATTTTTTGCTTGAGCATATGACAAATGTTGGTACCGATAGTGAGTTCTTTTTACAAATGATTGTCTCCGGACCATGAGCGCACACCAAGGAGGGTATTTCCCTCCCAACATGATTTATTTCATACCCAAAGTGACATCACCAGGATTCAAATCCTGCGCCACTTGGTTAAGGAACACAAATGATTGTCTTTATTATAAGCATTGTGTACCACACATCATTTTGCTTGAATATCCTAGGAACAGTTCTGTAGTACTATACATCAATTATTTTCTCCAACTCCAAAGCTCAATAGTAGCAATTAGTTGAGTGCCTCTTCGAGGAGCCTATAAGAAACCTATTACACGACCATGATATTGGTATATTTCATTGTCTTAGGGAAATTATTAGGTGGTTTCATAATCCCATATGTTTACGATTTCAATTAATTTTTATATGATACATATTTAAAATTTTTAATTACCAAAAAAATAATTACAGTCCATGTCGTTTCATAATCCCATGTGTTTACGATTTCAATTAACTTTTATATGATACATATTTAAATTTTTTAGTTACCAAAAAAAAATTACATTCCATGTGGTTTCATAATTCCATGTGTTTACGATTTCAATTAATTTTTACATGATGCATATTTAAATTTTTTAATTACCAAAAAAAAAGTTACAATCCATTGTATATAGAGATTAATGAGGATTATAATAATTTCAGACTATCTAATAATTTCTCTTATATCCAAGTAAACATGATCATTTAAAGAGGAATGTAAAAAAAGCTAGGAATACACTCTCTAACACTCTTTTGAGCACATTTTTATTAGTTGAAATTTATTGAAAATAAGAAAATTTTGTAAATCTCACTTCATATTTAACAAATCTCTCATGATGTGTAATTTTCAATAAATTCTAGGCTTAATTGCATTTTTGATTCCCCGAGTTTAGCATACATGCAATTTGGATCCCTGTATTTTAAGATGAGCTAACTTAAAGTTTACTCAATGTTACAATTGATTCCTTCTGTCGGTCTTATGTTAAAAACTTAACAAAATTTACTTATGTCGCATTGGATGTTGACATGGCAACTGATGTGTCATAATGATGTGGCATGCAAAAGATGAAAATTCCATAAATTTTGCAACAAGTGAGGATCAAACCCATTGCGTCATACTCCAAAACCCAACATGCTTCAATAATATATAAGCAAAAATTATAATATACTAATGAATAATGTTTGTTTAGCAGTTTAGTGTTGTGTCTTGGAGCAAGGGGTAAGGGGTTTGATTTGCACTCATTGCAAAATTCATGAATTTTTTTCTCTTACTTTCGCAAGTCACCTCATCATAACACGTCAACTGCCACATTAATATCCGATGACACATAAACAAATTTCATTAAAATATAGGGACTCAAATTACACATATATCAAACTTAAGAGATTAAAAGTGCAATTAAGACTAAATTTTAACAAAGAAAGTGTGTTAAAAATTGTGTTCATATCACTGCTTTTATTTAAAATGGAACTATATAGTGTTATGCATCACAAGGATAAGGGCTAAAGTACAATAGTTTTGCAGCTCTATATATTGAAGTGGAAGATAGAAATTACGTTAGAAAATAGAACACGAAACTATAATTTATTTTTTTTAAAAAATTCTATGTATATAAACTCGCTACAGACATCTAAGAGGCCCTTGAAATTGAATTTGTAGGAGGTACTCCAGTGTGCTCATGCATCTATATATGTTTAGACCAGTCCCAAATAAGTACTCTTGTTATGTTATTCTTTTTTCTTAAAGTGAGAAATGATGAGCAATGCATATAAGGCATTGTTTAGAAAGAGATTTTGGAATGACAATGAACAAGTCTCCAAGGAGAGGTCCGAGAGGATGAACATTGTTCTATTGAAATGCCAGCATCTGTCTACAAATGAAGCTTCAACTTCAAATTCTGGCCAAGAGGAATCCTTGGAAGGAGAATGCTATTACTATGATCTTGTATTGGAAGAGTTGTTGAGTAGGATAGAGGAGGATGCTATGAGGTTGAACAAATCTTATGGGAAGATGAAGGCTTCTATTGTTCTCTGTCAGGATCATGAACTGGTTTCTAACGAATATATGAGGGAAACTGCAAAAGAAAAATAGTTGGCAATGTTGGGAGCTACAATGTTCATGTTCACATGACAAGGAAGTTCAGGATTGGAATGGCCACTATTGCCAATGTTGGGGTTGGGCATGTCAGGATTAAGGACTAATTTCAAGAAGACACCTTATGGGAAGTTAAGGGTGGAGGACAATGCTCAAAGGACTTCTACTCAGAAGCAGAGTGAGTCGAGGGTGAAACATGATGATTCACAAACTACTCAGAAGCAGAGTGAAAAGCAGCATGAATTGAGGGACTCTCAGTGCATTACTCAAATTCAGGAGGAGTTGGGCTGGAGTGAGATTCTTATTAGGTGGATTCTGTGATGGTGTACCCCTAGGTGATATCACACCTAAATGCATTACATCTATCATGTAAATGTGGTAAAGTTGTGTTAGATGGAATTTTATTATAGATGGGTCTTCAATTTCTTGGTTTGTTTTGAGTGGGGATTTTGTGATTTATTGAAAGTTCTATATTAAATGGACTATTTGAGGTTCCCAGCTAAATATGGACAACCCATGTATGAGGCAACTGAATTTCTTATTTTAGGCCTAAAAAATATTACTGATAGTTAAATATTTTTTTTTGTAATTCATTAATTGCATTTGAATGTGATTTTATGTATAAAATGACTAGGATGCATGAAAGATTTTGATTGTGTTGGTGTATGCTATTTTCAAACACAAATATCTTTCTTGTTTGAATGCATGATTTTAATCAATAGGCAAACCTTGGCTTGTGACTGCTGTGTATGGGAGTCCCCATCACCACCATCGTATGGCTCTTTGGGAGGATACGGTATCCATAAGCTAGTGTTCACCACCTTCCAAAGCTTGATTCATCTGTTAAGTTGACATCCAATGTTTAATGGAAAGGCTAACATGACACTGTATTGTCACATAAGTGTTTTCATTAAATATTATATTACAAATTAAGAAATGGACTAAAATATCAGACAATTACTGAGTTGGTTGAGCAATGTGCGTGAGTTATTGTAAACTCTTTGTATCCAAGTTTGATTCCTATAAATAAAAAATTGAAGGCGTCTGTTGTTTCGGTTTCGTATGATGATGGATTTGTTTATGAGAAATATTCGTTGGAAGCATTATTCTTGAGGGGAAGAGAAAACTAGGAAGATAGAAAATGGGGCCCGACAACAATACAATTAGGATTAGCAGTGACTACATTGTTAATTCATGGAGTTAACCCACTGGGATTGTTTGGAACTAAGTTTAAGAAGATGCCCTACGGGATGTTAAGGGAGGACCATCATGATGATTGGCGCTGGAATTTATTGGGCCATTTAGTTAACCTTATTCCATCATTTGAATATTTTATTTTATTTTATTTTGAAATTGATAGTACGGATCTCATGGCGGTATTTAATATATCTAGCTATTGTTAAATTCGTTAAATGGTGCCTAAATTATTTTGGATCACCAATGGGTTACTTGGTTTATGCTGTTATTTATTATTTGGTTCTTGGGTTTATTAAAGTACTAATTTTTAATCTCTAGGGATGTGGAGACAGGGGTTAGTTTTTTTTCTTTTTTCTTTTATCAATTAGTCACCACATTGTAGGCCATGTAAAATGTGGTTTTGTTATTGTTTTTGTTTTCTATCTTGTAAGGCTATAAAGCCAACACTTGTTTTTTAATTCAATAATACATTCTCTCTTGAAAATTTAGGTCGCATTGTTTTGTTCGTGTCTTAGGCAATTAGTAGTAGAGAATTGTCCTTCAAGGCAGTTTTAAATGACTGTTTTAGAAATTGTGCACATGTTGTGTTGACTCTTTTAGAAATTATATGGGTACTATGGTATTAATAAGGGTGTTGGAATTGTTGGTAAATTTTTCTAAGTTTAGAAGATCGATAATGATTTTTGATAATTAATGTGTTTCATTAAGGAAGACTTAAAAATATCGAAAAGTATTTTCAATACGGAGAAAGGGTGTTTGGTAATAGTGACATGATGTTTTATCGAAAAATTATACTATTTGGCTGGAGATGTTAGGTATTTCGCGAAGATCGACTTTTCGACAAAAGTAGCTTAAAAAAAACTAGATATCGAAATAGTTATGTTTTAAAACTATTTACATATGATAGGTGATTTTTGTCACGTCGGACATGCAGGAGGCACTAGTCCAAGTGATGTTTCGCGGTCTTCGTTTGCTATTGAACAGGAGGTGCCACTCCATTCATAGTCTCGCATTGCTTTTTTCAGAATAGGAGGCGCCACTCCAGTTGTAGCCAACAGGAGGCGCTAGGCTGGTGGCCATCCCCTGCTTCTTGTACGTCCTGCAACAAGGCAACACAGGTGGTAATTGGTGGCATAAATTTTGCATCTTTAGAGACTTTTGTTTGTGCGGTAAAATGTGCAATGAACTATTATTCATGTCAATGTATCCAACAGTACCTTTACGAGTCTTGAATCAGTGTAAAAAAGGTTGTAATTGGAGTCTGAAGAAGGACGAAACTTACATATAGTACCTATGGTACTATTTTTACTGTTGCCCTGTTATATCTTAACACTTGTACTAATTTTCCACATCATCAAATTAACCCTTGACACCGAGAATCCCTTCTCCTTTGATCTGACCCATTTCATCACAAAACCTCTGCATCCCCTCCGCCTGCAACTACGGCAACCTCGGCGAGGCTCTCTTCCGCATGCGCACTGGCTCCATCATGACCTGCATCAAGGGCGAGTCAAACACCGGAAACATCATCGAGGTCATTCACCACGTCCGTGAAAGAAACTTGGCACAGGACGTCCACTCTATTGACGGCGTCACCACCTTCGCCGACGGCGCCCTCATTATGCATAGTAGTTGCGACAATGTCTTCATTGACTACCAGTGGCTACCTAGGGTGAATTTGCAATTGAGAGATTGCTGAATGATTCTTCTTGGATTCTTTGCTTCCCATGCTTTCCCACTGTTGAATCTGGATTAAGGGTTTCCAAGAGAGAATTTCCCAAAATGAAATTTGGGAAAAGTGGTATAGTTACTGGATTTAGGAATTTGGATGGGTAGAGGATGAACTGACGGTGTTAAAGGTTAGTTTGATGACATGGAAAAATAATAAACGTGTTATAATATAACTGGACAACAGTAAAAATAGTACCTATGGTACTGTAGGTAAGTTTTGCCCCCTGAAGAATTAAAAAAAAATACTTTTCTTCTAAAAAGTTTATCACGAGGGTGACTTGTGGCATAAATTTTGCATCTTTAGATACTTGTGTTTGCACAGTAAAATGTGCAGTGAACTATTATTCATGTCAATGTATCCAACGATACCCTTTTACAAGTCTTGAATCGATGTAAAAAATGTTACCATGTTGCAAGACGTACAAGAAGCAGGACATGGTCACCAGCCTGGCGCCTCCTGTTGGCTACAACTAGAGTGGCGCCTCCTATTCTGAAAAAAGCAACGCGAGACTACAAACAGAGTGGCGCCTCCTGTATGTCTGAAGTGACAAAAATTACCCATCAAATGTAAATAGTTTTAAAACATAGTCATTTCGGTATTTAGTTTTTTTATTAAGCTACTTTCGTCGAAAAGTCGAGAAGATATTTCGAGAAGAAGACTTTTTGACAAAAATGGGTGAAAAAAAAATTACCCCAATAGTGTAGTAGTAAAACAATTTACACGGCAAGAGTGATCTTTGCCATGTAGGATTCACAAGGCGCCACTCAGGAAGTAGTTTCGTGCACTGCATATTGTCAGCACAGGTGGCGCCACCCTGAGTGTAGCCTACAGGAGGTGCCAGCCGAATTGTAACCACCAATATAATAGGAGGCGCCACCCTGTCCTTTGCCTTCTGTTAATAATTAATATTTAAATTGTTTCATGGGACGTGTGGTCAAGTGGTTGCATGGGAGGCACCACATTGACCTTTGCCTTGTGTACAATGGTTGTTTTGTTTCAAAGCACTTTAATTAAAAAGACGAAAATGAATATAGGCTAGTGCAAATGACTAGGAGGCAACAAACAAGCTGGCGCCTCTTGTAGGCTACACTCAGGGTGGCTCCTTATGAATCCTATGTGGCAAAAATCACACCTGCCATGTAAATTGTTTTACTACTACACTATTTGGGTAATTAGTTTCTTTTTTCACCCATTTTTGTCAAAAGTCTGAGAAGAATATTTTGAGAAGAGGAAGAAGGATTACCTAATACCCCCTCCGTCCCACAATGACTGATGGTTATTTCACACAGATTAAGAAATCAAGTATTCCAAGAAAATAGTATTTATTTGGGGACAATTTTACTAAAATATCCTTAATCTCTTTCTTAATTTCAATAAATGCATTATTAAGTCTTTCAAGACAATATTATTTATTAGAGGGAAAAATTGAAATAGATGTTTAAATATCTCATTGAAAAGTGAGAACATCAATCAATTTGGAATTTTTTTCAAAAGCGAAACTGCAGTTATTTTGGGACAGAGGGAGTATGTGAATGGAATGTTTTTCAATTTCAATATTGTCGATATATCAATAAAGATTAAGCAGTTATTGAGGCGGTAAAAGGTATTTAATAGTGCAAGGACGAGACAGGTGTCAAAATCATATATATGCACAATTATTATAATTTGAGACACATGTCTAAATCAAGTTACTTTTTCTGTTATTTGTAGTTTCTATAAATAGGTAACAACTTGTAATTATTTTATGGTTTTTGAACACTACATACTTCTTGTACACCATTACGTCGTACTCATGACGCTCCAGTTTTATGGAAACATGTTTTCCTTTACATTTTCAACAAACATTTTTCTTATATAATTCTTTCTTTATTCTGTTTATGATTCATTTGATTTCATGATCACGTTAATAACAAGTAAAATCAAAACGAGTTATAAATGTTCTGAAAGCAAGTACCTATGCTTGCTGATTAAAGTGAATTATTTCTATTTATTTGAATTCGATAGTTAAAGAAAACATAAATACTTTAATTAAGACTAAAGTAATCATTAAAATTAAATTTTGAAGTAAGCTTTCTTAAATTGAAAACATACCACACATTGCTAGTTCAATTAAAGAACCATGTGAAGTTCTATTTTAAATATCTTATTTGTTGAAGTTATAATTTTGAACCTTTAACCAAAGTTCTCAATATTGTTTCTTTAAAAAATGAGAGAGCTTCTACAAATTAACTTATGCATAAGTTGATTTTAACTTAGAGAAGCTAATTTTTTTTTCTTTCTCAAAAGTTCTTCTGGATAAGCTTACCCAAACATGCCTTATATGTATAGTCATTTCTAAATAACAAGTCTGACCTAGAATTGGTACGGAAATTTGCTGTCCCCAATTCTTGTCGCACCAATAAGAGAATGCCACCTCAGTTAAATTGCCACGTCACTTTAATTTAAGATTAAATAGAAATCAACGGAGTTTCTTTCATGTGGTTCCTTGCTTTCACATTTGTTAGTCTCTGGTTATTGTAATTGATGGGTGAACCATAGAAGTGAATCATCCACTCCTAATAGTCCCTATGATTAGAAAAATTTATCACTGCACTTGAGCAAATTAAATAAATCGCTACACAAATAGAATCGTCGGATCAAACAACACTTAAGCAAATCATAATCAATCAAACAAAAGCCTATAAATGTTGAAACTTAAACCAATCATTGATACACTATAGCAATCTAGCCTCTAGAGTGTTTTGTTGGGAAACAATTTAATTTTTTAATTTCAAATCTCTAGAATATTGTTTAAATTTAAAAAGATCTTATCGCTAGGATTTATTTAAATTTAAAGATATTATCTGTAAATTAGGGATTATCTTCCTCTTATAGGATTAGCATGCTAGGTCTATAAATAGAGGTTCTTGAGATGAGAAGAACCACCCAGCTTGAAGAGGGGGTCACCACCCTAAGTGAGAGAGGGGGGTCATGTGAAGGGAGGGTTTACATGTTTGTCCAAAAGACTTGTTTTCCATGTAGGGATGAGGGCCCAAACCACATTAAACAAAGTTGTGTCTTGGATGTAGGGATGATGGCCTGAACCACGTTAAACAAATTCGAGGTCGTGGATGTAGGGACGAGGGCCTGAACCACCCTAACGAAATAAATTGTGTTGATGTAGGCATGAGGGGCCGAACCACGTTAAACAAATTTGTGATTGTTCTTATTTTATTTATGGTGTTGCACTTTTCTTTAGCGGTATGTGTTTTCTCATTATGATTAATGATGAGGTGTGCATTTTCCACCACAAGTGGTATCAGAGCTGATTGATCATGCGGCCTGGTGACCACAGAAGAGAAGAGTATTAATGGCGGTAGCTAATGGCAATACAATTCGAGAAGTGGTACCATCGATACTCATGGAGCATATGAGGGAAACATACCAAATTTGTGCGGAGCGGAAGAGTTGTGACTAGCATCCAGAAGCTGAAGATGAAATTAGAAATATTTAATCGAGGGAGGGATTGTTGGGAAACAATTTAACTTTTTAATTTCAAATCTCTAGAATATTGTTTAGATTTAAAAAGATATTATCTTATCTTTAGGATTTGTTTAAATTTAAAGATATTATTTATAAATTAAGGATTTGCTTCCTATTTTAGGATTAGGATGTTAGGTCTATAAACAGAGGTTCTTGATATGAGAAAAACCACCCAGTCTGAAGAGGGAGTCACCCCCCTAAGTGAGAGAGGGGGGTCATGTGAAAGGAGGGGTTAAAAGTTCGTCTAGAAAACTTGTTGTGGATGTAGGGATGAGGGCCCGAATCACATTAAACAAAGTTGTATCGTGGATGTACGAATGAAGGCCCAAACCATGTTAGACAAATTCGAGGTTGTGGATGTAGGGACGATGGCCTGGACCACATTAACAAAATAAACTGTGTGGATGTTGGCATGAGGGGCCGAACCACGTTAAATAAATTTGTGATTGTTCTTATTTTATTTATGGTGTTGCATTTTTCTTTAGTGGTATGTTTTTTCTCATTATGATTAATGAAGAGGTGTGCTTTTTCCCCAACAAGTGGTATTAGAGCTGATTGATCCTATGGTCTGGTGACCAGAGAAGAGAAGATTATTAATGGCGGTAGCTAATGGTGTAACACCCTCATTTTTATTTTACTGTTTGTAAATGTTTTTCTATAAATATTATGAGAAATTATGTACTGTATTTTATAGACATCTTTCTGTACATATTTTCATAATAAAATTAATACAGTTCTATTCAGAAAAATTTTCTGAATCTATTGACATCTTTGTTTTTGTTTGAATTGCTTGTGGACTGGACACTTGTGTCAGACAACTGTCCAGGATAAATTTTTCCAGTGTAGCATTTTGGAGTAAACTGTAATCTAATAAATAGATAATTGAATGTAGAGTTAAAATATATACAGTTGAGGAATTAAAATGCTAAATTTGAATTATTAGAATTTTCTAAAAGTTAGAACTCTGAGAAATTATTACGATAAAATTCTAAGGTATAAAATTAAGATAAAATTTGTATGACACCTATGGAATTTTCTATTAATTGTAACATACTTAGAATAATTATTAACATTGTTTAACTAAGAAAAATAAAAATAAAAGTATTAGCCAATTAAAATTTGACAACTCAATATTTTAACTTAATTAAATTAAGCTAATAAGACTTTGAGTGAGAGATAATTAAGACACTACCCCAAGGCTTTTGATAGTGAGGAATCTAATGGTCGTGTTAGTTTCTTAAAATTCTAATTAGTTTGTAAGATAATTAAAAAGCCCTAAAACATTCTAGGATAATCTATAAATATCTATACTTTTGACTAATTAACCAAAACACTTAGCAAGTCACCTAAGTAACTTGTGTGGGACGTCCAAGTGGCTGCAAAATCTCAAGCTTTTGACTTCCATAGGGCCAAGGGGGCTGGACGTGTATGTATAAAAAAATTTGGGTGGAAATTTTTAAAAACAAGAGAAACCAAAGCATATACCAAAGTTCCCAAAACCTAGCTCTCCAAAACCCAAAATCGTGAGTTGTGTTGCAGCTGCCCACTCCATAAATCTTCATCCTTTCTTCCAAAATCAAGAGAGAAACCAACCAAAACCTCACAAATTTCAACATATATTCGGCCAAAAGAGAAGAAATTGGGAGAAAAACTCTTAAAATTCAAGAATACATGAGAGAAAAGGAGAAAAAGGGAGTCAAGGGTTTCTTCATCAAACTAAGGATTTAAGGTAAGGATCTTGGCATTTAATTTCAATTTAGACAACTTGGAAGTAGGAGAAACATGTCTTTAGGTTTAGATTTAAAGATTTGATCAAGAACCATGAAAAGATGAAATTGATTTAGGGCTTTTATAAATTTGATGTTAGAAGTTTGAAATAGATGATTGAAACAATGTTTTTATTGATTTCTTGATGTGTTATGATGGATTGAAACTTGGTTGAATTGTTATTGATTGATATTGCTTGGTTGTTGTTGAAATGATGTTGGAAAACTTGAAGAGGTCATTCGGCCATGGTGAAGATGGAGGGGTACCGTGTGAAAATTTTAAAATAACCAAGGGCAAAATGGTCATTTTACATGTAGGGACACATTGGAATTTTATAAAAATATTAAGGGCAAATTAGTAAATTATAAAATATTAAAGGGAAAAATGGTAATTTCATATATTCTAGAACATTTAGGGGTAATTTCAAAATTTTATAAAAAAGATCAAGGGTAAAATTAGGAATTTTAGAAAATAGTAAGGGTAATTTGGTAATTTCACATTTTGAGGACATAATTCGAATTTTAGAAAAGATTACGGGTAGTTTAGTAATTTTACATAGTAAGGAACTCATAGGTATTTTAGTAAAATGTTAAAGTTATAATGTAAATTGTTGAATTTTTATATTTCTTTATGTGATGGTTTGATATTGTTTATTTGCTTATGATCATTTTCATATTGCATAAACATGAGTCTTTTGGGGAAATAAAAATATTTCAAATGAAGAGTGATTGATGTTGGCTAACCGGGATTGCGGTAGCCATGAAATTTAAAAGATAATTGATGTTGACTAACTGGGACTGCGGTAGTCATGACAAATTATTTTGATATATGAGAAATGATTTTTGGGGTGAGCAGAATCTGTTAAACAGGACTGTATAGTCTATGATTATATAGTCTGTGGGGTGAAGGATATTGGCAATCCCACAAGTGGCCGAAATCTGGACTGAGATGCGGTCGTGGTGGCCTTCCTGGGTATCCTGATCTCCTAATTTTGTTTAGCTTATTCGCGTTTAGTAGGGGCTGTTAGCTGAATTGCAGTGCGTAATGGTAGGCCTGTCTTTACTAAACACTCATAAGGGAAAGTCTCCACGGAGCAGGGTCAAAAATGATTTTGAGTCAAAAACTACATTTGCATAAATCATAATGCATTTACTTTATGTGAATTATTATGTAATGTATGAAATGTATCTGTTTGAAAATTTTTCAATTGTATGAGAAATTAAATGCCTGATCCGGTAATTTTTGTCCCTAGCTTCTAGGGAAGTTTAATTGCAGGTGAAAGAGGAATAGTTAGAGGAAGAAGATGCAGATGTTACTAGAGCTGTAGGATGGGAAGTTTTTGGGTAGACAAAAGTTCTAGATAGTATTTTAAAGAAGAATCATTTTGTAATAGTGTTTCTGTGTATTTTTATAATGTAAATTTTAGATATATTTTGGATTTTAATAGAATGTGTTAGTACTTTTATATATATAATATAAATTATATACTTAAGTTAAATTTTATTAGAAGGGGGGTTACAAATGGTAATACAATTCGAGAAGTGGCACTATCAATACTCATGGAGCATATGAGGAAAACATACCAAATTTGTGCAGAGCGGAAGAGTTTTGACTAGCATCCAGAAGCTAAAGTTGAAATTAGAAATATTTAATCGAGGGAGGGATTGTTGGGAAACAATTTAATTTTTTAATTTCAAATCTCTAGAATATTGTTTAGATTTAAAAAGATATTATCTTATCTTTAGGATTTGGTTAAATTTAAAGATATTATTTATAAATTAAGGATTTGCTTCCCCTTTTAGGATTAGGATGTTAGGTCTATAAACAGAGGTTCTTGATATGAGAAAAACCACCCAGTCTGAAGAGGGAGTCACCACCCTAAGTGAGAGAGGGGGGTCATGTGAAAGGAGGGGTTAAAAGTTCGTCTAGAAAACTTGTTGTGGATGTAGGGATGAGGGCCCGAATCACATTAAACAAAGTTGTGTCGTGGATGTAGGAATGAGGGCCCAAACCACGTTAAACAAATTCGAGGTTGTGGATGTAGGGACGATGGCCTGAACCACATTGGCAAAATAAATTGTGTGAATGTTGGCATGAGGGGCCGAACCACGTTAAATAAATTTGTGATTGTTCTTATTTTATTTATGGTGTTGCATTTTTCTTTAGTGGTATGTTTTTTCTCATTGTGATTAATGAAGAGGTGTGCTTTTTCCCCAACAAGTGGTATTAGAGCTGATTGATCTTGTGGTCTGGTGACCAGAGAATAGAAGATTATTAATGGCGGTAGCTAATGGCAATACAATTCGAGAAGTGGCACTATCGATACTCATGGAGCATATGAGGAAAACATACCAAATTTGTGCGGAGCGGAAGAGTTTTGACTAGCATCCAGAAGCTAAAGTTGAAATTAGAAAATTTTAATCGAGGGAGGGATTGTTCATAAAAATGGTTCATGGTGTACCACTAAAAATACTGGTGTAACGACCCGTCTACGTTACATAACTATTAAAGCTAAGGTTCTTTGATTTCCTTTTCGTTTAGAAACTCTTTCATTAGTTTACTTTATGAAAATATTGCCTGAACTTTTCGCATTTCCATAAGTAATAATTAAAGTTCAAAACTAAAAGAAAATATAATTTTAACTACAAACAACTCTTGGAGCTTATACATGAGACAAACCTAAGCTGGTCATCTCTATACATATAACTATATAGACCAAACAAAGAAAAGAGAGAACGCAGCTTCAATCTCGTGCTCGCTCCATCTACCAAGCCTCCAAGAGGAAGAATCCACCTAGAAAGCCATCTATTCCCCCGAACACGATGTCCGAGATCATCACAGGCACAAACCACAAGTGCAAACAGCGCAAGGGTAAGCTTACCAAACAAAACTATACATATAACTGAAAAAGTTATACAAAACTTAGTTCATAAACTCAAAACTCAATTCATCAAACCAATAAACAACAATATCATGGCTCAACCATTTCAAATAGTTCATACAACATAAACCATCACCGCTCATCATCATGAGCCATAACCATCACAAATTCTCAATCACTATAGTACATCAACTATAACAAAATCTCATCATAAATCAATCATCACAATTGTCATACACCAACACCCACTAGGTAACCTTAAACCTCAGACACTGACTCTACTCCATGGAGTTTCAACATCATATGAGCGGTCCCTCATAGGCCCCATCCCCTACCATAGTCTCACCTTTTGACCATTCAGGGAGTCCCTTGAGCTGACCCTGTGGAGGAAGTGTGGTTTTAATCGAATATAGACAAGTGTGGGTATTGGCTTACCTCTATAAGGTTTGCAAAACCTTACATTTATAGGAATTCGTCCACTTGGCTATTCTATAGGCCCACTGTTGGCCACCACGAAAACCTCCGGCACTAGGTTGAGAGCCTACCTAGCACCCTCAACTTACGTGCCTACCCATATGTCTGTGCACCAACTGTGCACACTTATGCACCAACTGTGCAAATACAACATTCGAAATATTTCTGTGCATCAACTATGCACACACCGTATTCCAGAGGCAAAACATATTTGGAACCCCTTACAGTCTTAGATACGGCACACCCGCCATCTCTAATGGCTAGACTTACGAGTCCAAATACATTTCAACAATCCACAACCATGATAACAATCCATCCCCTATACACTAAAAGGGTCACTAAACCTCTTGGGAAGTAGTTCTCAACACTCCAACACGCCATTCAGAGTCAAAATATAGGGGTTGTACTTGGGAAGATATCACACTAGGCGAGACCCCCGGGTCGCTTTAATGGATCGGAGTTCTGGCGTGAAACTCACCCTCCCAAGTATACCATTTTTTTCCTATAAAAATCTTCTCAAAGGACATAGCTAACTCCTCTTTAACATATAGGAATGGTTCCAACACACAATTCACATATATCATCATATCTCATCAACATTCCATTTCAATTTCTCAATAAAACACATACACCTCAATAATAAATAATAATCTCAACGAATTATATCCCATCAACCATAGTATACCAACCCCAACAACAAAGTCATGTAACAAGCCAAAAAATTTTGATTTCCACAAGTTCCCTCTATGTTATAAATTCACCATTTTTCTCAAATTATGCTTATGAACCCATCCAGCAGTTCAATAAGCTCAAGTAAGGTATTCTCACACCTTGAATCCTTACTCACAACACAACACCAACTTTAACAAAAAGGTGAATTTCCTAACATAGTTCTAGAACTTTTGTGGACATCTTCACCACACCCATACCATAAACATAATTCAATTTAAATAAATTTGAAAGCCATTTTATAGTGTAGAGAATGAATTCTCGCTTAAACGCCACCTTACTCTCGCTTAAGCTAGAATTTCAAGAATAAATTGATCACTTCCAGAGTTCCTCGCTTAAGCTAGAATTTTCCTTGCTTAAGCTAGACCTTGCTTAAGCTAGGATTTCTGGTGCTTAAGCTAGGACAGCTTTCAGACCAAAAATGTTCTCTGTCCCCTATCTCGCTTAAGCGAGAACCACTTCGTTCTTAAGCGAAACAGGGTTGTAGAAACCTCGAAAACATGCTTAAAACTCTTCAATGGCTACCAAATTCATTCCAATTCGAATTTTCCATCAAGCATAACATATATACATCATTCCACACTCAAAAACAACATTCCAATTATAGAATATACAAACCAAGCATTCAATCATATTAAAGCTTCCCTTACCTAAAATTCTTGACTCAAAACCTTGAAGAAGAAGCTAGGGAGGAGACTTGGTGATTCAAGAATGATCTCTACCCAACTTTGGCTATGAAATCAACTAGAGGACACCTAAATCAATCCCAAAATAAGCTTCAATCAAATTTTCACCCACCAACCAAGATTTTACATGAAACCCATTTGAGAACTCCATGAGGAAGATAAAAGATGAACTTTAAGAGACCAAAGGAGAGAAAAGAGTGGCTTACCCACTTGAAATCAACTAAGGAGGCTCTAGAGAAGAAGAAATCAAGCTCCAAAATGATATAGGAATCAAACCTCAATTCAAGGGGAAGAGAGACTTCGGGAGGAAGGAAGAAGAATGAAGGAAATTGGAAGAAACATGAAGTTTTGAACGTTTAAGATTGGGATAAATTTGAAATTTTGCTAATAACACCTATGTTTCCTCTAAAGGCACCCCCATTCTCTTATTATTTTTTTTCCTACAACTCATGGAACTCACGTAAAAGTCCCAAAAATCTCACAACCCACACTCTAAGTCCAACCATTCATAAAAATCTATCAATAACACTATGGCACATAATAAAATCAATCTATTTATTAATTCCTTTATAATATATCATGAATGTAAATTTAATTTCCTCTTGCGGTATTTATCAAGCACTTATCATACATTACGAAAAACCACAGTGTTACAACTGGTCCACCTTAGACTCGGTAAAAAATAATTTTGTAAAATATATTTAAATTTTCACATACATAAAATATATTAAAAAAAAATACTTCCTTTAGTGTCTTTTTTATAAGAAAATATGCAATCATTTGTTTCTTAAAAAACCGGAGGAATTATAATATATATATATATATATATATATATATAAATATATATATATATAGCACTACAAAAAAAATACTATATGATAAATAAATTAATTAGTTGGATAAATATTTTTAGATAATTATTTGTGAACACCTTAACATTACAAACACTTCATTATCACCTATAATTTTTCTTTATCTATATTTTTCTATCATATTATGTTACTTATCTTAATATTTCTCTTTCTCTCCTTAAGCTTCAACTAACATAAAATTTCTAGATATTATTTTTCCAATAATTTCTTATAAATTTAAGGAATCAAAAAAATATTTGGCCCCTCTAGGTCCCCTTCCCTCTACCCCTGACGATGTTGATGGAGAATTTTCTCCGCTCCAAAAAATATTGGGGTCTTGTTTAGTATGGAATATTAGTGGTGGCCGATGGAGTGGAGCCTAAAATATCTAAAATCATGTTTTAGCTTATACCGAGATCAGAGCTAATTTTAGAGCTTTACTTGGTCCATAATAAATGTAACACAACATTTGAAAAGATGGGGCAATATATAGAAGTTTGTATTACTTATTCATTTTTTAAAGAGACGTATTAAGGTTTTCAGCTCGTAGAAAACTCGTCATCCAAGAAATAAAAGGATAGTATATATATGATTCTTTATAAAAGCATTTATGATAGAAACAGAGTGGGTGCTTTATGAGCGAATGAATGCTTAAGTTATATTGGACCCTTATCTAGAAAAACATTGGACAAGTTGTTGTAAACAACTATTGGATGCTCGAATACACAATATAAATATTTCTAAGTTAACACAAAGCGATTTGAAAGTGCGTCATATGGACGCTTTTTAGTCCAAAAAACACTTAAGTCTGACAAAATAAAACTAATTAGGATTTCATAAATTTTAATACTTTTGTTATTATCAAAAGATTTTTAGGGACCAAAAGCTTCATATGTCTTTGATTTTAATAAATTCTTTACAATTAAAGATTGAGCGCAAAACATTTTCAAAAGAACTCAATTCACCACTCTTGAATTATTGAAAGCCACTTAATTTATATATATATATATAAAATCGACGACTACTGTTGCCACCCACCACCATTCTCGATACATATATTTTCTCTAAGTTTGGTACATTAGTATTTAGGCTATGTTCGGCAAAACTAGCTGAAAAGCTAGCTGGAAACTGAAAAGCTAGCTGGTAGCTAAAATCTAGTATCTGAAAGCTGTTAAGCTAGCTTATTAAATGATAAGTGTTCGGTAAAACTACCGGTTGAAGTAGCTGAAAAATGTAAAATGACATAAATAGACATATTTATTTATACGATATTTTTATATAAATTTAATTCTTATTTTATTGATAAAAATATATTTTGTGTTATAATTTAAAATTTTTAATTAATTTTAAACTATTGCAATTATTTATTTTTAGATAAATTATTTTCATTACATTTTTAGTCTCAATTATTACATTTTTTCATATTAAATATTCTACTATTAACCTTATACTATATCTTAAAATAGTTTTAATCAAGTTTAAAATAAAGTACGTACACTTAAGTAGACATTATATTTTTATTATGTTAATTAGTGTAATAGTTAAAATAAATCATCAAACATAAAATTATTCAAAAAATAAAACAAAACAAAAATCTAACATAAAGTATAATGTTGAAATAATAAATTAAATATCATAAATAGTACAATGGTTAAAATAAATAGTGTAACATAAAAATGTATAATATAATAACAAAAATAAAATAAAACAAATAAATAATAAAATTCTGTTTTATTTAAAAAGGATAATAAGGAAATTTAATAAATTTTTTAAGTATAAAAAGGGAATAAAATATAAAAAGCTAGAACCTAGCGTATTAAAAAACGCTACTTCAAGTAGCGTTTCCAAAAAACGCTAGAAGCTACTAAAAAAAACTTGTTTACTGAACAGTCAAACAAGTTTTTCAGCTAGTATTACCTACATGTTCACACTCTTTATAATATTGCTTTCAATATTATATTTATTCAGACAAAATGCAGTGGATCGATGATATTTAAACTACCAAAATTATCATTCTTTCTGCATTACTTTTTTTTGACTGATTCTTTCTGCATTACTTGTTCTTTTGGTCATCTCACTTTCCAAATTGTATATATATACCAATAATGGCCCAAGGCTCCCGTGGACCAATGAAAAGTAATTTTTTTTTATTGAATTATTTTTAAACGAAGTTAATGAATTTTACTCTTTTGGCCTTTAGTTAAATTACTCAATTAAGCTGGTTGTTTATGGTTCCTATCTGTAAGTAGCCAACGGCCATTCCTTATGAGTGTGTTGTGAGTGGTTTTTCGGAAACCCACTGGTACTGCAGTGTATGGTGTGGGATTTCCGTTGAGTATTGATGAACATGTTCCAGTGGTAAACATGATTTTTGGTGTGATAGTGGTATTGGGTTTTCCTTGAGATTGAAGTGTTTAACAAATTGCGGTTTTAAATAATGGCTAATCGTTGAAATGGATTTGTTGGACCTGAAGCAGCACTTTGAGTGTGGGTACAACAAATGTTTGGAGAAGATGTGGCTATGTATGGCATGCGAGACGACGTCAATGCGAACAAAGTGATTGTTTTTAGGTTGCTAAATTTGTGAGATTGGTTGTGAATAGTAGAATACAAAGCTAGTGTAAGGTAGATTAGATAGATTAGCATTGCTGCCCAGGAGGAATTGAAGTCCATTTGACATGTAAGGTCATTGACGACCAACCTTTTGTAATTGGTTGTGTAGTAAAGATGATGTACTTTACCTTAATAAAATATTCATTGCAGAAAAATAAAAAATAAAAAGGTAACCAGCACAACCCACTATAACATGTTCTACCACATGGTCCATTTTGGACCATTTAAATTAATGGTCCACTAAAGCAATGACCCCAATAATGATTAACAAAATTTGCAAGCAATTGATTAAAGCAACCAAACTATCATACTTTCCGCCACAACATTGTCTTTTGGTCTTCTCACTCTCAGTGTTATATTACCACTGGATAACATTTTGCAATCAATCGATGTAAGCAATCATTATAATATAACATACTGCTTTATCTTATGGTCTTTTTATATTACTTTCAATATCTACTTTCTATTTATGCATTCTTTAGACTAGGAAAATTACTAACCTAACCCTTTCTATCTACTTTCTGTTTATGCATTCTTTAGGCTAGAAAAATTGCTAACCTAACCCTTCCTAATTTTTGACAGTTGTGAAATCTATGGATAAATTGGTCCATTCACTTAATACTTTTTATTTATTTAAAAAAAAAAAAAAGCAAGATATGAAGGCAGTATGCAGAGCTCACGTGATGCAACCAACTCCCTCCCTCTTTTTTCTCTTTCTTTAGCCCAACTCCCTTCCTCTTTTTTCCCTCTCATTTGTTTTTCTTTTATTTTATAAAAACATACATATAATATTTTCTCTCTCTTCTGCCCAACTTCCTTCCTCTTTTTTCTCTCTCACTTTCTTTTTTCATTTTTTTTTAATTTTTTACTTACACACAGATTTTTATAATTATTTTTAAATATTTAATTGAATGATAAATTTATATAATTACTTGATGCTTATTAATTTCTATAATTTGATGTTATTATTGTATAATTTCTCTAACTTTCTTTCTTTTATTTAATTTATGAGATATAATTTATTTATATATTTATTTATAAAATGATATATTAAAATTTCATATATAATGAGAAATATTAAAATTTATTTATAAAATATATTTTAAATTGATTCATTAATAATATTATAAATTAAATTAGTTTTAATTTTTTTATGGGAGAGACCACAATTATCATTCACGAAAAACAATCCTATTCGAGTAAGGTAGATGTGGGTGACCAAGCTCTTTTTCTAAGTATTTAACACAACTTTATACCAAAGACTCAAAATATTTATATTTACTTTGAGAGAAAATAGAATATGCACTGACAATATAAAACAATTTTACACCGTTATCCAATCACAAGTCACCATGTATAGTAAGTTTGTTGACTTTTATGATAATCACTTTAAAAATCATATCAATGGTAATTTGTAATTAGATGATAATGTAAAACTACTTTAAACTGTCAGCGTATGACCATTAAACTCATAAAATTATTTTTACTTAGAAATCGTATAAAATAATTTTAAATAACTTCTTAAATAAATATTTTTTTGAAAGTATTACACTAAAAATTAATTTAAATCTAATTAGTTAATATATTTATTACAAAATAATATTTTTACTCTAGGTTTAATAACATTATAAATGAAAATTTTGTTGATTTATATTTATATAATAATGTTAAGTTCTTTACAAAATATATAATAAATTAATTTATCAATATATTTTTATTACAAAATAGTGTTAAATTAATTCATTAATAATATCATAAATTAAATTAGTTTTAATTTTTTTTATTATAGAGATAACAAATATCATTCACGAGAGACAATACTGCTTGAGTTAGGTAAGACAATTATGAGCAACAAACTTTTTTTAAAATATTTAATAGAACCTCATACTAAATACTCAACAATATTTATTTTTACTTTCAAATCCTATAAAAAAATTTACTTATAAATCGTATAAAATATTTTTAAATAATTTTATAAATAAATATTTTGTTAAATAATATTTATATAATAAGGTTGAAAGTTTTACATAAATATATAATAAATTAACTTCTTAAATATATTTTTATTACAAAATAGTTTTAAATTACTTCATCAATAATATCATAAATTAAATTAGTTTTAATTTTTTTATTGTATAGATCACAAATGTCATTTACGGGAGACAATCATACTTGAGTCAGGTAGAACCATTATAGATGACAAAATTCTTTTTTCGAGTATTTTAATACAACTGCATACCAAAGACTCTATAATATTTTTTTTTTACTTTCAAATCCTATAAAATTATGTTTACTTAGAAATCATATAAAATTTTAAATAATTTCATAAATAAATATTTTGTTAAATAATACTTACATTACGATGTTGAAAGTTTTATACTAAAATTTAATTTAAATCTAATTAGTTGATATATTTATTACAAAATAAAATATTGACTCTATGATTAATAACATCATAAATGAAAATTTTGTTAATTAATATTTATATAATAATTTTAAGTATTTATTATGTAAATATATAATAAATTAATTTATTAAATATATTTTTATTACAAAATAGTTTTACATTACTTCATCAATAATATCATAAATTAAATTAGTTTTAATTTTTTATTATAAATACCAAAATATCATTCACGGGAGACAATCATGCTTGAGTTAGGACCACTATTGGTGATAAAACTCTTTTTTTGAGTATTTAATACAATTGCATACTAAAGACTCAACAATATTTATTTTTACTCTGAAATTCTATAAAATTATTTTTACTTAGAAATCATATAAATATTTTGTTGAATAATATTTATATACTAAAGTTGAAAGTCTTATACTAAAATTTAATTTAAATCTAATTAGATAATATATTTATTACAAAATAATATTTTGATTATGTGTTTAATAACAACATAAATGAAAATTTTGTTCATTTATATTTATATAATAATGTGATTTTTTAACATAAATATATAACAAATTATTTTATTAAATATATTTTTATTACAAAATAGTTTTAAATTACTTCAACAATAATATCAGAAATTAAATTTGTGTTAATTTTTTTTATTATAAAGACCACAAGTATGCGACAATCACGCTTGAGTCAAGTAGTACCATTATGATACATCAATAGTAATTAAGTCCTCACCATAGACCCTAGGGCCTTCCCCTATTTGAACCTGCCCTAGAGGTGTCTAAGTGTGGCATAAAATAAGACCTCATCATAACCAAGTGTGTGACAAGTTAGAGAATTTGAAACTAAATAAACATGCGTGCTGGAATTGGTTTTGTGTAAAGACATGTCTTAATTTCGAAACTGGTATTGATATAGAATGAATTAGCCAAAACCCTTTGTTAGTCTGGTAGTTCTTGATATTAAATTTCAAATCCAATTGGTCTCACATCATTTATATTTTTCCAAAAAAAATTAGTGAATTTACTATTAAATCTAGTTGGGTGACTCTATAAGGCAAGACAAATTTAGTGTACCCATTGTATGTATCATTTTAGGACTTGAAAGACTTGAGAAATGGTCACTAGTTGTCCTCCCCTATTTTAACATGAGTTAAAATGGCTAATCCTTGCGTAGAACCAACATTGAGTCATACCCAAGTGTCTGTACAAGTATTCTTGAAACTGGTGCATGAGATGTTGAATTGTATTAGTTGCATGAGACTTGTACTATTTGCATTGGCTAGAACACTATGGTTTGAATTAGCTAAAATCCTTTTGTGGGCTTAGAGACTTGTGTGTCCTCTTTAAAATGCCACTGGTTTCACGCCATTCCTAGTTTAGTGTAAATTGTGGTTATTTAATTACTACAACATCATTTGTATGCTTGAAATCTTTGTACTACTAACATTTTTGTGTGCAATTGCCTAAAATTATTTCAATTAGTTTTACTTGAATATTTTAAATTAGACTAAAAATAATTTTCTTTTCACACTTAAGTACAAAAATTCATTTATATATAAAAGGTAAGTAAATTATTAAAATGCCCTTAATTTCCAATTTTTTTTTTTGGCAAGAAGAAAGAGCTACTAAGGTGTCCATAGAACCTCTAATCCCAACTATGTTGGCACCAGAGGACCTACTCCTCACCTGAAGCAGACTCCAAATTTATTAAACGAAAGGAAAAAGAGAGTACAAGAAGAAACATGGGGAAAACATCGAACCCCATGAATAAGAAACATCACAAGCTAAAGCTAAGACTAGAAACATCAAAACTAGTCAAAAAGCCTAGAATCACAGTACAAAAAAGACTAACAGAATCTGTAATTTGGAAGACTAAGTCTATCTCTCCACAAAGTATCTCGGATAAAGCTTGGAGATGAATCCCACCAAGTGAAGCCATGAACTTGAAGTGCATAATTTGCCAAATTGTCAGCACAACCATTTCCCTCTCTATAGATATGGGATATACGGAAGGACATTAAACGGGAAAGAGCAATACAATTCCTCCAATGGGCTCTAAATTTCCAGGGCACCATATCCACAGCATCAAAGGCTTGAACTACTGCTAATGAGTCACACTCAAGCCATAATTTTGACCAACCTTTTTCAAAAGCAATTTCAATTGCTGTCATAGCAACATGTAACTCTGCATGAAAAACAATGAAAATGGGAAGGGAAAGTGCAAAGCAGCCCAACAGATCACCAACATGATTTCTAAAAATACCACCACAAGCAGCCGGGCCAGGACATCCCTTCGCTGCCCCATCCACATTACATTTTATCCATTCAGGCAATGGAGGATACCAATTCACTGTGATAATTTTAGGAGCGCATTTAGTATGACCGGTAACACGAATTTTTTTAAATAAAACAAACTCCTCCATAGAATTAGACATGGTCCCAACTAAGAAGTTATCGGATAAAGAAGCAGCAACAATTGACTTGTTCAAAATGAAAGTTTTCGATAAAGGGCCATTATGGAATCTACTGTGATTTCTGCTAAACCAAATAAGATCAGCCAAATGTATCATTAAGGAGATAAAAACATCAAGAGCCTGAGAGGTCGTTGCTGTTTGGGCAGTTTCCAGAAGCTGCAGAGGGGATGAAAGATCAATATTCCGCTGAATAAGGTGCCCCAAAGACGTCCAAAGATCACAAGCAAAAGAGCACTCCAAGAACAGATGAGCTGCTGTTTCGGCAAAAGCACCACAGTGAGAGCAAATGGAAGCAAATGAGATGCCACATTTCTGGAGATTGTCATCCGTAGGCAATCTATTATAGATCCAGCGCCAAAAGAAAAAAGCTTTTGAGGGAGGAATCCCAGCATGCCAAACCAGCTTACTCCATGCTACTGGCTGTGTATGGGGTTGAAAAAACTTGATTGCATCTTTAAAAAGCAAAAGCCCCGAATCAGATGGGCACCACACCTGAACGTCTTCAACTGCCTCCAAAGGAATGGTAACACCTTTAATTTGTTGAACCAATTGGGGGAAAAGATGCTCAAACAAAGGCGGAAAAACCCATTGCTTGTTAAAGATAAAGTCAGCCACCGATGATGTCAAAAGTCTATTTGTATCCAAAGGAATATTCAATAATTCAGATATTGGACTAGAAAGCCAAGTATCCGTCCAGAACGAAATGTGCTTACCATTTCCAAGTTGCCAAGCAGAATTATTCAGAATGATTGGAATGTAAGGCTTTATTCCAATCCAAATGGAGGAGGGAACATGAGATGTTCTAGGGACGCCCTTCTTAAAGAACCTACTGCGCCCCAAACAGGCCCAGTGGCAATTAGAAGTGAGCAAAGACCAACCAAGTCTAAGAATGGCAGCTTTATTAACTATCTTTAGGGGACGAATACCAAGACCACCCAACTCCACCGGCAAACAGATTTTCTTCCAAGCAACAGTGACTAATTTAGATTTGTCTGCATCCCCAGTCCAAATAAATTTTCGAATCCAAGAGTCAAGCGTATTTAGCATAGCCACAGGCCATGCATAGATGTGAAAGGAGTATAAAAGCAAGCTTTGTATGACAGATTTAATGAGTTGAACTCTTCCCATAAAGGAAAGAAGCTTACCTCTCAAAGATCCCAATTTGTACCGAACTTTATCCATAATTGGTTGCAGATATATTTTCTTTGGACGTCCAACAAACAGGGGAACCCCAAGGTATGTAAAAGGAAGGGACCCCTTAGAGAATCCCAAAATTTCTTTGATAGTCTGTAATCTATTACCCTCATGCAGAGAATAAAATTTGCATTTGGAGGGATTAAAAAATTGACCTGATGCTTCCCCATAGTCACAGAAAAGAGACATAAGATGTTATAAGCTGCGTTTAGTGCCTTTGCCAAAAACAAGGATGTCATCAGCGAAAAATGCATGGCTGGGAGTATAGATGCCATTTGGACCACTCATAGGCTGGAATAAACCCCTATCTACCAAGGAAGAAATACCACGACTAAGCACTTCCTCCGCGAGACAAAATAAGAGAGGAGACAGAGGGTCTCCTTGGCGAACACCCCTCTTGCAGGAAAAGAATCCAATTGGCTTACCATTGATGGAAAAGGAGAGCTTTTCAGACAAATGAATGACATGAATCCAATTAACAAATTTATCCTCAAAACCAAAAGCTCGCAGAACATCAAGAAGAAAATTCTAGTCCAAAGTGTCAAAAGCTTTGCGAATATCAAATTTCATGATTAAATTTCCCCCAACAGTGCGATGCTTAAGCAGATTGACCACTTCAGAAGCAACACAAATACAATCACTGATTTGCCTATCCTTGATAAAACCTCTTTGGTGAGGAGAGATGATTTTGGGAGCTATAACTGCAAGTCTATCAGCTAGTACTTTGGAAATGATTTTGAACTGGAAATTTGCCAAAGCAATTGGGCGAAAATTATCCACTGTGTCAGCCTCAGGAAATTTTGGAATCAGAACAACAAGATTGGAATTCATGCTAGGAAGAATCCAACCCTGTCGAAAAAATTGAAGAACAGCTTGGAAAACATCTTCTCCAACGATATTCCAAAAATGTTGGAAAAAATAGCCCCCAAAACCATCCGGTCCTGGAGCACCGTCACCATTCATATTGAAAACTGCTCTTCTCACTTCTTCCTTGGTTGGGATGTTAGCAAGGAAACAATTATCCTCACTAGAAACTAATGCGGGAATGGTGCAACTAATCAAATCATTGGGCCTGCAATCATTCTCACCAGCATAAATACTAGAGAAAAAGTTTAGAACCTCCCTCTCGATGTCCACCTGATTGACAAGTAATTGCTCACCACTCCGAAGTAGAGATAGCTTGTTAAAAGCATTACGGACTCGAGCAATTCTGTGAAAATAGGCAGTGTTGCGATCTCCCTGACAGTGCCACTTAATCCTCGCTTTCCCTTTCCAAAAAGATTCCTGCATGGATAGAGCTTTTTCAAGATTAATCTGAGCTTGCATCTCCTGATCTTTAAGAACATCAGAATATCCCTTATAAGAAATATCATGCTGTATAGCTGAAACAGCCTCTTGACAAGATTTGACAATGTCATGAATATTCCCAAAGCTACTTTTGTTCCAAGCACGAAGTACATTCTTTAAGTGCCTCAATTTACTTCCCAGGATAAACATGGGACAGCCAACAAAGTTCTGCTTCCAAGAGGTTTCAACTATAGAGTAACAATCATTATGCTCAAGCCACATCTTCTGGAATCGAAAAGGGGAGGGACCAGATTTCTTCTCTAGCTGGAGAGACAGTAGTAATGGGGCATGATCAGAATGCATCATAGTAAGAACATTACAAGAAATCGAATTCCAAAAAGAAAGACTATCCTCATTGCAAAAAGCACGATCCAGTCTCATATCTATATGATTGGTACCGCGTCTTCCATTAAACCAAGTAAAACTTGCTCCCTTTGATGGCAGGTCTGTGAGATTACAAGAGTCAGCCCAAGCACGAAATTCAGAGCAAGATAAAGACAAAGGCAAACGCCCTCCACGTTTCTCATGAGATCCTATTACAGCATTAAAGTCTCCTATACAGCACCATGGGCCAACACTGTTTTGCTGAATCTGAGCCAATTCCGTCCATAAATGTCAACGAAGAACATAAGATGTACTAGCATAGACCACGGAGAAAGAGACCGAGCCAGAAGCCCCATTAGAAGCTATACAGAAAGAAATTTGTTGCTGGGAAGAAGAAGTAATCACTGGAAGGAGTGAATCCTCACAAAGAGCCCAAAGATTAGGCTTAAGATTGCCACGATCATTGACAACAAAAAGTCTAAAATTAAGATGCTTCCAGAAAGATGAAGGAATATCTGAGGGAGAAACCCATGGCTCTGCAATAAACAAAAAATCTGGATTATAAACTGAACATAAATGTTTTAAATATAGAAGTGTGGCTTGATTAGCCACACCCCTAGCATTCCAATAAATAGACTTCATCATGCATGGAATTGAACGCCTTCCCTATAACGGGATCGAGTAACTGCAGGAGAAGTTTTCTTGTTCTTTTTCTTCAGTCTTTTCTGTTGAGACTTGGAAATAACAAGAGTAAAATCTTCCTCGCCCTGAGAAGGAATCGAGTCAGGTACAAAAGGACTAGAATGATGCACAGTGTCAAGGATAGGACTTGAACGCTCTTCCTCTTCCATAATATATCCCCACCTACTCATAATATTGTGAATATCATTCAAAATCCGTTTTTGAGCATCAACAACAACTTCTCTATCCAAAGGTGATTCTGGAAGTAAAGACTCATCACATGAGTCTGAGGCTGCGTCGTTGACCAGGGCTACCCCCACAGGGCTTTGTCTGTTGTCTCTATGACTCAAGTCATTCTCGTCAGGATTCAAATCAGCATCTTGGACTTGTTGATCTGTTTGCTGATCAAGATGAGCATGTTGTTGCTCATCTACAATCACTGCCTTATCTTTGACATGACTAGGGCCAACTCGAAGACCCTCGTCTGGAACGACCAATTCTTTATTATTCTGCTTGGGAACGTAAACCTTCTTCATCTTGGGATCATTCTTGGAATCACTCTTTTGATCGGAAGAAGGCTTCTTTTTACAGTCTGCTAAAGAATGTCCCACTATTTTGCAAAAAGAACAGAACTGTGGTAGTCTTTCATATACTATGTCGACGAAGAAAGCGTATCCAGTCCTTTCCACTAGAATTTGATCACGAAGATCACTGGTCAAATCTAAATCCACAAGAACCCGTGCATAATGGCCAAAGGTTTTGTTACTAATTGCATCATCTAGTGATAAGGGAATACCAATTCCTCTAGCAATAGAGAATAAGATTTTAGGTCGCCAGTATTCTTGTGGCAAACCAAAAATCCGAATCCAAGATTGAGAGTTAGTTTGCTTCACTGAATTTGGATTAAAATCCGGCGTCCAAGAAAAAAGACGCAGGACTCCGGGATCAATGTTCCACGCTCCCACTGTTAGCACTCGACGTAGGTCCTCTATAGAAGAGAAGGAAAATTCAAAGAATCCTTTTCCTATAGGAACCAAATGCCAATTACCCAACGGCTGCCAAAGCTTACCCAATTTGGATCGCAGGTCCGCAACCTTGGGGGGAACATCTCCTTTGGAAAGAAGCAGCCTGCCATGAAGATTGTTACGAGAACCCTCCAAGCCCGCTTGGTATTCTTCTTCTGGGATAGAGACTGCTAAAGCATCTCCCTTCAAACAAGGGGTAGGCAATTGGCTTAACGGAATATTGCAAGCATGATTAAGCGCTTGAACAAAAGTCTTTCTAATCGGAGGCTGATTTGTCGAAAAAACATCTTTCTTTCTAGCGCTGTCATCATCAACCAAGAAGTTCCAAGGCACAAACGTATTCATGGCTATCATGAAGCGCATGCAAGAGGTAGAAGATCACCCAAGGAACCCTAACCCTAGCAGAGCAAACATTTTGTTTCTTATGATAACTAAACGATTTCTCTTTCTTTCTTAATGAATAGTTTCTTTGCTCTTAATTTCCAATTGATATTAAAGAAACTTTGGAATTTTATATTAAATAAAATAAATTCTAAAAAGTTTATTTTATGCTTAGTAATCAATTTCAAGTCCTTAGAAATTTTTGAAAAAGTTTTCAAAACCATTTTTGAACCAAAAACAATTAAACTTTTATTTAGATCTTTTAGAAAATAAGGAACTTAAGCTAAAAATCTTCTCTATTTCACAGCTAGATTGAAAAGCAAATTCAGACATTTAAATTGTTTTTTGTTGAAAATAAGCCAAATACCATTTTGAAGTTCTGAAAGTCTATTTTCCAAAATGTAACACCCCTACTTTTTAGTTATTGAACTGCTTTTTTTATTTATTTATTTATTCAGTATTTTATTTTGGAGAATCATATGGAAATCTGAAAATTTTGATCCCCATGATTACGTTCAAATTAATGAGTTTTATTTAATTTATATTTTTAATATTTAATCCAGACCGAGACTCGAGAAACATTAAAATGACTAATTCATCCCTGCTTAGCGACATAATAGGATGAAATGGTAAAAATAGTTAAAGAGATTTAAAAATTATTTTTAAGTCATAAATATGCTTGAAATAATTTATAATAATTTTAAAGATTTTCTGGAAATTGAAAATTATTTTTCTAAAAAGACAAAAATGCCTTCAAGAGACAATAGAAAGGCAGACAATGTTTGAAGGCCAAAAATATTTTGAAAAATTTTATTGAGTCTATTTTATTTGAAAATATTTTATTCCAGAGGAAAAAAATTAAAAATATTGAAAATTTGAGTTATTTAGCAACAATTTGATTTATTAGCTAATTGATTAGCATGTTTAGTAAAACTAGATAATGGACCCTTGTGATGCATAGGATAGAAATTTATGAGAATATAATATAATGTTGTATTTTAATGAAATAATATTTTTTTTGTAATTAAAAATTGTAAGATGATACATTTGAGGCCTAAAGTTATTTTATAATAATACTAAACAACATCATATTTGATGCATCTTCACAACTATAAATCAAATCCCTTAGATTTAAATAATCTATTTGATTCAACCAATGTAGTTGAAATGCATTTTAAGGTAAATATGTCTTCAAGTTTAGTGTCCTATACAACACCAAATTAAAGAAAATATAAATTAATGATGTATTTTTTTGTCTTTAACTGTTAATTTTAGTATTGTGTATTGAACTGTAAAATTAATTAATTTAGTCATACATTTTTATAAGCAAAAAGTGATTTATGGAAATTAAAGAGGATGAGAATAAATAATAGAATGAAACTTTTGTTCTTCATCAGGTTATAGGATCTAGTTTCCTCTGTACTGCAAAGTGCTCAACCCAAGAGGCTGAGCTCTGACGCCAATTGAAATAAATGGAACACACTAGAAAGGGGTAGAATAGTTGTTAGTGTAAACGTTAAAACTTATTCGCAAATATGGAGATTTCCTCAAAACAGATTTCACAAGGGATTTGTTAAACAAAGATCTTAAAGGATAGTCCAATGTTCAAAAACACATTTTCATAGAAACTAAGTTTTAGCAGATATCGTCTAATAGATAAAAGTAGTTTTCTCAAAAGGTTTTAAGCCAAGAACTTGTGCATCCAAGGTGTGTAGAATGAACACAAGAGGAAACAAGTTAAGGCTTTAAGAGACAGTATAAACACTTGATTTTATACTGGTTCACTCAAACTTTTGAAGGGTTCCACTAATCAAAATTGATTACAAAAACAAGTATTCTACCTTGCCACTTCTGGCTACAACAAGTATTCTCTAGGCCACTTCTAGCACACCTTTAATCTCCCTCTGAGATTAAAAACACCCGAGTATTCTTTGATCATTAAGCCACTCCTGGCTTTCCAAACAACATTTTGAATGGAAATACAATTCAGAATCAACTTTCACAGAGAGGATATACAATGAAGAAAATAATACAAAACTTTAAAAAACAAAGGAATAACTCTCTAAGCACAAGTATTGATCATCCAGAGATTTCAACAGAGTTTCAACACTTGGAATTTTAGAATTCTTCGTTGTTGATTTCTGTGCTTAATGCTCCTTTTATAAGCTTCAACAAAGATCCGTTGTGAATTCTAAAGCCTTCGAAAAAAGTGTTTGTTGTCTCACATATCTGTAGCTTGCTACGTGGCAGCTTGGGGTGGAGAAAGAAAGGGGACAAAGGTACTATCCTTTCCATGACATGTTTCACTACCTGTACCACTACAAATTTTTGTACACACTAGAATTCAAATGATTAACATTCAAATCATACGAGGGAAACAAAGAATATTCAGAGCTTCTAGAATATGTATTAGCCTCGTGATGTGTATATGTGTACGGACATGCATATGGACGTTAACAAACTTGGATAGAAATATTTATGTAAGTTATTTAGCTCCTTTTGGACGCTCAAATAGACTTAGTATATTGCATACTGGTTTCATGATACTTTGGACGATTGTTTGTTTACAGCTCGTTAGATGCTGGATGGTCTATTTTAAAAACAAGTTCCATGTATATGGGATGCTTAGAGATGTGTTCTATATAAAGCTTAAGTACTGAAATTACAATACCATAGGTATGTTGGATGGTGTGTTTCCTGTAATATCATTTGTTATAATCAAAATCATAGATTTTGAGGGGTTAGATATCGTCCAATGTCTTTGGTTCTAATAATGAAGGCCTCTTTACAATCTTCATGAGGACAACCATATCCTTTAGTTTTTTTATCAAATAAAAGTGGCATAACATTATTGAATGGATCTTGTGAAACATAGTTTAATATTAATCTTAAAAAACAATCTTCCTGTAAACAATATTATGTAGATAATATAATAGATAACATTAAAATAATACCTCACACTCATCATAAAGTTTAGCACAAGATTTTCCAAGTAGATGTTGAACATCAAGATTAGGGATACTCAAAGGAAATTATTCTACTCCATCATTAATTAGGAACTCAACAGTGTATCTGTTTATGGTAAAAAAAAAATTTGAAAACAATCAAACCATATTATAATACTAATATATAACATTTATACAAAGTTTGACAACTATAAATATAATACAAATCATACCAAACATTATAGTATATACCATATAACATACCTAAGAGTAGGTATTGAAATGTAGAGAAATACACTAGAAGGGGGGTTGAATAGTGTATTTAAAAATTCTTTGGAAAACTTTAGCTAATGTGAAGATAGTGTATCTTTACGTTTTACAGAAACTTAGTAAAACAGAAAAACAAGCTATCGTCCAGCCGATTAAAAAACAACAGTCCAAAGAAACTACTCTTCTTCTTTTTCGTTTAAATACACGTAATCGATAAACTTAGATAAAAGGTGTATAGAAACCTTTTCGTAATATGTTGAAGAGATAGTTTAAAGGAATGCAAGTAAGCTAGAGCGCGAGAGAATAGAATACTTAGTTTTATACTGGTTCACTCAACTGAGCTACGTCCAGTTCTCCTTCAAAAACCTTTGAAGGGTTCTACTAATCAAAATCTGATTACTCTCAAGTATTCTAACCTTGCCACTTCTGGCTACAAGTATTCTCTAGGCCACTTCTGGCACACCCTTAATCTCCCCTTGAGATTAAACACAAAAAACAAACAAAAGTATTCTTTAACACTAAGCCACTTCTGGCTTTCCAAACAGAATTGTTTGATATTGTAAGTAAAATTTAACTCTCACTGAGAGGATATTACAATAAGAATGAGTATATAGACTCGCTTAGCAAAGCTAAGATGAATGCTCTTTTCGCTTATGATCGTCCAGTCGTTTTGACAGGGATTCAGCTCTTTTTCAATTTTCGTCTTTTTTGATATGTGAGCTCATTCTTCTATATATAGGAAGCTTGTTGAAAGATATCCGTTGAGGGATCTGTTCCTTTTCCAAGAGCGATTCTTTCTGTAGCATATGGCCGTTGTCACATTTTGACTTAGAGTGAAGTGATGGAAGTGACAGCCGTACTTGTAGCGCCTCTCTCCTACTTGTACTTTTTCTGTAGGGAGAAGCTTCTTCTTTTCCTGTTCAGTACTATTCGAAAAGATCAAACAGAATGACATGTTAAAATATGAGAGAGTGAACGTTGCCTTATATCATAGAAAACGTATTTTCAAGATAGTAACAACAGTGAGTGTTATTCAAGCGTTGGACGCTTGCTCTCACAGGAGCATTGGACGCTGCCTGTAAGTTTCTTATAAAATATATTTGGACGCTTTCTTTATTAAAACATACAGTCCAAGTTTGAGAGATACAATTCCATTGCGGGATTGGATGACGTAATTCCTATAACACTCAAACTAGATCATTAGATACTTCAAAATTTATCCTTTAGTTATTATCATCAAAACCGAAATAGGAGTGGTTGGACATCGTCCAAGGTCTTAGAACCTAATAATCTCCCCCTTTTTGATGATGACAAATAATGGTAAATTTTGATGTTAACAGACACATAATCATATAAGAATACAATGAGTCAAGTCAGAGATGATTATGTTATGCCAGAGTATAGAAGTGAAATGAAGTAGTCCCCCTGAGTTCAACATTTCTTATGCATCTAATAACAGATAGATATTAAGGTAAGTATAAATCATGTATAACAGATATCAGAGTGAAAAACATATCAATGATATGGATGCGGAATATATGAAAATAAACACCTCATGTTTTGATAAAGGAACCAATATATATATATATTCAAAAAATATTTGAATACAGATTGTTTAGCTATTTATTCTCATCAAAATTCCAATTTCTCCCCCTTTGTCATTAACAAAAAGGTTTGAAAGATGGAAAAAAATGATGTGGCCATCATGGTCACCTTATGGCTGTGGAGGTGGTTCATGTGGTGGTGGTGGTGGTTGTTCTGGTGGTGCTTGAATTGGTGGTGCTGGTTGTGGAGGTTGAGGTTGGACTGGTGGAACTGTATGAGCAACGTGACCAAGTAAGGTGGCTGCGGTATTTTGAATCTGGTTCACAAGCGTCTGGGAGAGACTCATGAACTGCTCAGTGATTGCATTTTGCAGCATCAGTCGATGTTGATCAGCCTCAGCCTGTTGTCTTTGCTGAAAAGCTTGAAAATCGGCTTCGGTCTCCAGCTGTTGTTGCCTCAGAGCCTGTTGCACTATCTCGTGAACACGATCTTCTGAGACTCCTTGTGGTTCAGCAAATCGCAAGGGATTGATGCCCCTTGGACTTGAAGATCCAGTGGGAACCAGTCGATGTGTGCCCGAATGTGCTTCGGTAGAGGCATCAACAATGGGGAAGCTGGTGATTTCTTCAGCAATAGGTTGTACTGTAGAGACTTCCATAGGCTTGGAGGCTTCAACAACGAGCTCTCTATCATCCGCGGACTTATCAGATTGGACGGTAGGTTCTTCATGTGACGTGACAAAGTGTTCTACGTCCACTGGTACTGATGAGTCCAGGTCAAGATGAGCTAGCACCTTTGTCACTTTGGCAGATGCTTCATCCAGTTCTGCCTGTGTAGCCTTTGACTTAGCAACCGTATCTTCCTTTTCCATGGTTGCGGTCTCAGCTTCCTCAAAAGCCAGCTGCTCAAGACGAGCTTGTTCTACTGCTGCGGCGGCTTCTTCTGCTTGGTACTCCTCATGTAGAGTTTGGAGTTCCTCCACAAACTCCGTGCGATCCAGTGTTCTGAGGTCAAACACTTTGTTGCTTCTGATTGTTGGCAAAGTCTTCATCAACTCCAGATAATCATCTGAATCCTTCAGAAAGCAGGCAAATGTGTCTGAGAAATGGTGAGTCTTGACTGGACGCAGCACTTCTATACCATGAGGGGGATGAACAAAGTCATCCTTGGAACTGCCTGAGGATGAGGCTTGCTGGGAATCGTTCCATAATATCTGGCGCCAAAAGGTTATGGAATCAAAGGTTCCAAGTTCACGCGTAAGCTTACCAGACTTATCAAATAAATGACCCCAGGTGTGAGAGGATTTTTGCAGGGTTTCAACTTTCTCTTCCCTGCTGGGCATCTCAATGCCGTAGAATTTGAAGCCTTTCTTGCGACCAGCATCATATACAGGTAGTCTAGGACATACTCTGTCTGGTACGAACTTTATTTCTGTCGCGCGGCTTATGTGCATGTTTGGTGGGTAGGCAATTGCTTGGTTTGGAATGTACATCTGTTGCAGAAGCTTTCCAAAATCATCAAAGTCGCCTGGCTGGAAGTTTAGCACTGGAGTTCCAGCTGGTAGAGGCAGGAACTTTGTGATTGGAGTCCATATTTGAACATCCCGGACCCACCCTGCGTCTGGACTCTACTGCGTTACTGACGGGTCCAGACTTTCTTTAATTGCCAATTGCAATTCTACATCCAGCTCAATATCTTTGTTAGCAGAAGACTTCTTGGATGGTGCCTTCTTTTTCCTTGGAGCCTTCCCTTTCTGCTCCGCAACCGTCTTGGTGAAACGAGAGGCAACTTCCACCTCTGGCTTCTGCAGATTTTCCGCTGCTGGACGCACTCTCTGCTGAGTTCCAGTTGGACAGATGTAAGGATAAGGCATGCGTACTAAGTGTGGGTACACTTCTCTCGTCCAATTGGGCAGAGGATTGCTGATGATTGTTCCTTTGGGCATAGCATAATAAGCAGCTGACAAAGATTCAGTGCAAACATACCTCGTCCACTCAGGTGTTGAGGCAGTTGTATAATGCCGCTTCAGAGGCTCTTGCAGTGGCCTCTGGATCATATCACCTTCTTTATAGAAATTCTGTTCATTGCATGTGAGGAATGCAACTAGGAAGCATTCTCTGTCTTTCTCTTCTTTTGTTTTCTGCTTGGGGGGTATAGTCCATGGGGACCATGTACCCCTCCATGCATCTCTTGGACGCACAAACTTGGACAGGTCCAAGCGAAGAGGTGGTTGCTGGTTTGCTGATGTGGATGGAGCACCTGATGTTGTTGGTAGAGGGGTGCTGGTGGATACATTGTCGGTGTCTTGAGAGGACGATGGTAGCACTGCAATCCTCTTTGGCCTTATAGCCTGAGTCTTTACCCGTCTTGGCACTTTGTCAAGAAAAGGAAGTGTTTTAGCAGGTTGTGCCTTCTGCTTCTTTTGCTGAGGACCCTCTGTCTCCTCTGCCTGCTTCATGATCTGACCAATTGGGATCTAGTCATCATCTTCAGAGTCGTCCAGTAATTGAAGCTTTCGTACCTTTTGCTTTTCTGGGGCAACCTTCACTGGTGCTGCCTTTGGACGCTTCTCGTCTTGAACAGGTTTGGACGTATCAGTCCTTGGACGCTTCCCTGCTGGTGACTGAGCAATAGATGTCTCAGCATGCCTTTTCTTGGTTCTTCTTTCCTTCTCAGCATCTTCCTCATGCATCTGAGATGCTTGGCGTGTGATCTTTCTGCCCTGCTGTTCTTCCATCAGCCTTTTGATTTTTCTACCAATGCCCAGAAGATCAATCTCTTCTTCTTCATCATTAGAGATGATCTTGCTCTGTTCATGCCGTTGTTTGTTGATGGTGTCCTCATCCAGGTCCCTTAAGACCTTGGCTGTTAGCTTGATCTTCATTGGCCTAATGTTGGGCTCACCAAACAACTGTTGTGTTGCCACTATTGGCCCTTTCTTCACTATGGCTTCGTGGGCTTCTTCATCCAATTCATCAAAGAAGCATTGATAAATCTTCTGATCCCAGAAGATCCTGTTCATCAGGGCGGCATAGAAAATGTCATCATTCCCACTCACAGACTTCATCATCCTCACGATATTGACGTAGATGATGTGAGAGAGATTGAAGGGAATGCCTTCCATCAGATGGAATATCACAAACTTGTGTAAGTCTGTGACTGAGTCCTTAGACCCAGCTTTGTGCAGGATACTCTTGTTGCACACCTACTGCCATATTTTAGCTTCCTCGCACAGATTCCTGTATTCAATCCTCATCGACTCAGGGGTTTTGGACTTGCAAAGCACAGTCGCAACGTGATTGCCGTACGGCTTGGCCCAGTTGGTTCTGTACTGGTTCTGCTCCCTGATGCAACCAGTTACCTTTGCTATGGCCTCGATGGACAGAGTCACTTTTCGTCCAAGAATCGTGGCCACGAGTTCCCTTGAGCTCTGGAACTTGGCATTCCTCCAGAACATTCTGATCAACTCGGGAAAAATTTTCTGGTTCTCATTGAAGTAGCCTCTGATTCCACACTTCAGTAGGCTCTCATTCAGGTTTAGTCCCAGCTTTTCAAGCTCTTCAATGTCAAAGAAGTGCTCAATGTGCACTGTAGCAGCTCCTTGGCACACAACTGTAGTCTCAGGGTAGGTGAGGACGTCGAGTTCTGAGTTGCTTGAGTTTGTAGAGATTGCCATTCTTGTAAAGTTTGGATTTTTAGGTTTTCTGAGAGGGTTTTTGGGGTTTCTGAGAGAGAGAGAGAGTGTTTAGGTTGATGATTTTTCAGAGAGGTTTGATATGGTGGTGTTTAGGCTTTGTTTGGAGAAAATGAAGCGGTTTTGTTTTTTTTTTTTTTTTTTGAATATTTGAAAAAGGTAACTGACGCCATAAAACCCGCCATGATGAGACGTGCTAAGGATATGGGTAACTGTGTACGGTTACAGGCATTTTGGTGACTCAGCATAGAGTAATCGCTCATATATTACTTAAAACGATCCGCTTTGATAAATTGAATCAAGAGAAAAGACTAAGATAAAAAGACATCGTCCATATATTGGACTTAAGTGAAATATATGTAATGCATGTGCATGACTCTAGTGTTCCTTGGACGACATGTCCTTTGGACGCTATGGTTTTATTGGACGCATCATGTAGATGTTAATCATTCCTTTACAGAGGCCATGCCAAGTTTGTCCCTCAGAAGGATTAACTTGTCTTCAGTAAGGGGTTTGGTGAATATATCAGCAAGCTGATTATCTGTGGTTACAAAGTGTAATTCCATAGTTCCCTTTTGAACATGGTCTCTTATAAAGTGATGTTTAATTTCTATATGTTTGGCCCTTGAATGCAATATGGGATTTTTAGAAAGATTTATGGCAGCTTTACTATCACAGAAGATAGGAATGTTACTCTCATATATGTTGTAGTCCTCAAGTTGATGCTTGATCCACAAGATTTGAGAGCAGCATTTTGCAGCTGAGATATACTCTGCTTCAGCAGTGGACAGAGCAATAGTTCCTTGCTTCTTGCATGTCCAGGAGACTAGGTTACCATCGATGAAGTGACATCCTCCACTGGTGCTTTTTCTTTCAATGCGATCTCCAGCATAATCAGCATCATAATATCCTATTAGCCTGAAATCTTTCTCCCTTTTGAAATATAACCCAAGGTTAGTGGTTCCAGCAAGATATCGAAAGATTCTTTTAACAGCAGTTAAGTGAACTTCCCTTGGGTCAGACTGAAATCTGCCACATAAGCATACGCTGAACATGGTGTCAGGTCTGGACGCAGTGAGGTACAGGAGTGATCCTATCATACCTCTGTATAGAGTATTATCTACTTTCTTTGAGTTGTCGTCCAGTCCAAGAACTGTTGTTGGATGCATAGGAGTTTTCATTGGTTTTGCATCGTCCAACTTGTACTTCTTTAGTAGCTCTTTGACATACTTAGTCTGATGTATATATATTCCCTTTTTAGTTTGTTTGATTTGGAGTCCAAGGAAGAATTTCAGCTCACCCATCATGCTCATCTCGAACTCTGTTTGCATTAATTTGGCAAAATCTTCACAGAGAGATTCATTAGTGGCACCAAATATGATATCATCAACATATACTTGTGAAATAATAAAATCAGAAGAGTAGTCTTTGCGAAATAATGTAGTGTCTACTTTTCCTCTTGAAAAACCATTTTCTGACAGAAATGTGCTGAGTTTTTCATACCAAGCTCTAGGAGCTTGTTTCAACCCATATAGTGCTTTGTTGAGTTTAAAAACATGGTTTGGAAAAGCATCACTTTCAAATCCTGGGGGTTGTTCCACATAGACTTCTTCTTTTATGAGTCCATTGAGGAATGCACTTTTTACGTCCATTTGGTATAGCTTCATATTGCTATGAGCTGCAAATGACAGTAAAATGCGGATTGCCTCCAGACGTGCAACGGGAGCATAAGTTTCAGTATAATCTATACCTTCTTGTTGTGAGTAACCTTTTGCTACCAACCTTGCTTTGTTTCTCACAACATTACCTTCTTCATCCAGCTTGTTTCTGAACACCCACTTTGCTCCTATAGCTTCTTTGTCGTTGGGGAGTTCTACTAGCTTCCAGACATTGTTCTTTTGAAATTGGTCAAGTTCTTCTTGCATTGCTTTGACCCAGCCTTCATCTTCTAAGGCATCGTCCACAGTCTTAGGTTCTATTTGAGATATGAATGCTGCGTGACCTTGCTGTCGTTGGAGTGAAGATCTGGTTTTGACTCTGTCTTTTGGATCCCCAATGATTTGCTCCTGTGGATGATGTTTCTTCATTTGCCAGTTACGTCCAGTTGGTTCTCTTTGTTCTGCGACTGGACGGTCCAGTAGTGCATTTGATTCTTCAACTGAGACATCATGGTTGGACGAGTCTGATGACTTACTTGCATCGTCCAATCTGAGATCTGCAAATGATTTGTCCAGCTCTGATAATTCCTTATCAGGCTTGTTGTCATTAAACTTCACATGGATAGCTTCTTCAACAACTAAGGTTCTAGAGTTATAGACTCTGTATGCCTTTGAAGTTTCAGAATATCCAAGCAATGTTCCTTCATCACACTTAGAATCAAATTTTCCCAGGTTATCCTTAGTGTTCAGAATGAAACATTGACATCCAAATGGATGGAAGTAGGATATGTTGGGTCTTCTACCCTTCCACAATTCATATGGAGTCTTTTTCAATATCGGCCTTATATAGATTCTGTTTTGTAAATAACAGGCAGTATTCACTGCATCAGCCCAGAAGTGTTTAGGGGTTGAATTATCATTTAACATGGTTCTGGCCATCTCCTGAAGTGACCTATTTTTCCTCTCAACTACACCATTCTGTTGTGGTGTTCTAGGTGTTGAGAAGTTGTGAAGGATACCATTATCCTCACAGAACCTTTGAAAACTTTCGTTTTCGAATTCACCCCCGTGATCACTTCTGATCGAAGTAATGCATACTCCTCTTTCATTTTGAACTATTTTGCAGAGATTATAAAAAGCCTTAAAGGACTCATCTTTGTGGGATAGGAATAAGACCCATGTCCATCTAGTATAGTCGTCCACTATAACTAATCCATATCTTTTACCACTTACTGAGGCTGTTCTTGTGGGTCCAAACAGATCAATATGTAATAGCTCTAGAGGTCTAGAAGTGGAAACAATGTTTTTACTTTGAAAAGAACTTTTCACTTGTTTCCCTTTCTGACAAGCTTTACAAAGAAGATCATCTTTATATGACATACTTGGTAGTCCTCTTACGAGGTTGTGCCTGTTCAGCTTTGAGATTAACCTCAAGCTTGCATGACCAAGTCTTTTATGCCATAACCAATGATTTTCTTGTACATAAACTAGACATGATACATTTTGACTTGATAGTTCCCCAAGTTTAATCTTATACAGATTGCCTTGCCTCTTTGCAGTAAAGAGAAGGGACCCATCAGAGTTTTTGACTGTACATTCACCTTTGTTAAAGGCAACATCATATCCACTGTCATATAATTGACTTATGCTAAGTAGATTATGTTTAAGACCTTTAACATAAAGAACTTTATCAATACAAGGATAGGGTGGTATACCAATCTTACCTACGCCAGCTATCATCCCTTTCTGATTCCCTCCAAAAGTGACCGTCCCACCAGTCTTGGGTAGGAGGCTTTGGAACATACACCTTTCTCCCGTCATGTGATGTGAGCACCCACTGTCCAGGTACCATGATTGGAGTTTCTTTCCTGCTGTTAAGCATGTCTGCAACAGGAACAATTTTATCCTTAGGTACCCAGATTGACTTGGGTCCTTTTTTGTTAGCTCGAAGGGTATTGAATGCTCCCCTCTTAGGCAGGTGTCTGCATTTGGACGTTATATGTCCAGGTTTCCCACAGAAGTAGCAAACATCTGTTTCCTCATCATGAATATATTTCTTTCCCTTGTATCCATGTCCTGACCTGTCATTTGGTCTCTTACAACCTTCATATTTTAAAAGTTTTTTGAGGTTGTCAGAGCCCTTGACAAAGTTTGACAGATCCTTCTTTAAGCTGTCAATTTCTTCATGAAGTTTTACAACATCATGTGGTTGACCTCTTAAGGAAGTATCTGCTTCAACTTTCAGAAGCTTCTCAACTAGCCTTTTGTTTTCTGCGTTGAGATTTCGAATCTCTATGGAAAGATTTCTTTCTCTATCCCTTGAATCCTTATAGGATTTATGGGCTTGAGCAGCATCATTCCAGAGAGTTCGCCTCTCCATATTTGTAGTTTCATTTTGCCTTGAGAGCTCTGTAAACCTTTTCTGTAAATCCTCCTTTTCACTTTCCAGTTGTCTAACGTTTTCTTCTAAAGCTTCTTTTTCTTTTGAAAGTGATTTGGATGATTTCTTTAAAGTTCTATAGGCCTTTGACAAGATAGAAGAGTTTGAAAGTAGTTCATGATAAGCTTCTTGAATTGAATCTAAGTCATTAAAATCTACCTCATCTTCTTCTTCTGGCTCAGAGGAATTAGTTGAGGTGTCTGCCATCAGACATATGTGTGCTTCCTCCTCTTCTCCCTCGTCCGATGATGAGTCATCGTCCAGGTCTTCCCATGTGGACATCAGAACTTTCTTGCCCTTTCCTTTGCTGAAGAATTTCTTCTTCTTGTCCTTGCTTTTGTCAAGATCTGGGCACTCTGATTTGAAGTGTCCTGGCTTTTTGCATTCGTAGCATATAATTGGACTCTTCTCCTTCTTTTCTTTGAAGTCTTTCCTCTTCAGGTTTCTCCATCTGGATCCACCTTTCTTTTTCCACATAGCATGTATCCTTTTGGATATAAAGGATAGTTCATCATTCTCGTATGAGTCATCATCTTCATATTGTTCGTCTGATGATGTTTCAGCTTGCATGGCTTTGGACGATGATGCTTTCCTTGGCTTCTGGACGCTGAGCGCCAGAGACTTATTTTTCTTACCATCACTATCTTGATGCAGTTCTAGTTCATGCACCTTGAGGGTTCCCACGAGTTCTTCTAAGGACATATCGTCCAGTTCCTTCTTTGTTCTTAAGGCTGTAACCTGTGGTCTCCATTTCCTAGGCAAACTTCTTAGAATTTTGTCAATATGTTCATAGTTATTATAATCTTTACCATGTGCTCTAAGTTCATTTAGTATGGTTTGAAACCGTCCAAACATACTTTGTATGTCCTCGTTTTCTTCCATACTAAACAACTCATATTGATGAGTAAGGAGACTGAGTTTGTTACGTTTTACCTGAGTGGAACCCTCATATGTTAATGCAAGAGTGTCCCACATTTGTTTTGCGCTTTTGAGACTGTGCACCTTGTTGTATTCTTGTTCGCTCAGTGCACACATGATGATGTTTCTGGCTCTGGAGTTGAGATAAAATCTTTGTTTTTGCTCTTCCGTCCATCTAGCCTTTGGGATTTCGTTGAGGCTTGCATCAAGTGGAATATAATCGCCCATCTCCATAACTTCCCACATGTCAATATGGCTAGATTCAAAGAATGCTATCATTCTTTGTTTCCAGTAGTCATATTTGACACCCTTGAAGAGTGGTGGTCTGTTCACAGCTTGTCCTTCGTTTTCCATCTTTCTCAGGATCTTTCCTCTGTACTGTTAAGAACTCAACCCAAGAGGTAGTGCTCTGATACCAATTGAAATGTAGAGAAATACACTAGAAGGGGGGTTGAATAGTGTATTTAAAAATTCTTTGGAAAACTTTAGCTAATGTGAAGATAGTGTATCTTTACGTTTTACAGAAACTTAGTAAAATAGAAAAACAAGCTATCGTCCAGCCGATTAAAAAACAACAGTCCAAAGAAACTACTCTTCTTCTTTTTCGTTTAAATACACGTAATCGATAAACTTAGATAAAAGGTGTATAGAAACCTTTTCGTAATATGTTGAAGAGATAGTTTAAAGGAATGCAAGTAAGCTAGAGAGCGAGAGAATAGAATACTTAGTTTTATACTGGTTCACTCAACTGAGCTACGTCCAGTTCTCCTTCAAAAACCTTTGAAGGGTTCTACTAATCAAAATCTGATTACTCTCAAGTATTCTAACCTTGCCACTTCTGGCTACAAGTATTCTCTAGGCCACTTCTGGCACACCCTTAATCTCCCCTTGAGATTAAACACAAAAAACAAACAAAAGTATTCTTTAACACTAAGCCACTTCTGGCTTTCCAAATAGAATTGTTTGATATTGTAAGTAAAATTTAACTCTCACTGAGAGGATATTACAATAAGAATGAGTATATAGACTCACTTAGCAAAGCTAAGATGAATGCTCTTTTCGCTTATGATCGTCCAGTCGTTTTGACAGGGATTCAGCTCTTTTTCAATTTTCGTCTTTTTTTATATGTGAGCTCATTCTTCTATATATAGGAAGCTTGTTGAAAGATATCCGTTGAGGGATCTGTTCCTTTTCTAAGAGCGATTCTTTCTGTAGCATATGGCCGTTGTCACATTTTGACTTAGAGTGAAGTGATGGAAGTGACAGCCGTACTTGTAGCGCCTCTCTCCTACTTGTACTTTTTCTGCAGGGAGAAGCTTCTTCTTTTCCTGTTCAGTACTATTCGAAAAGATCAAACAGAATGGCATGTTAAAATATGAGAGAGTGAACGTTGCCTTATATCATAGAAAACGTATTTTCAAGATAGTAACAACAGTGAGTGTTATTCAAGCGTTGGACGCTTGCTCTCACAGGAGCATTGGACGCTGCCTGTAAGTTTCTTATAAAATATATTTGGACACTTTCTTTATTAAAACATACAGTCCAAGTTTGAGAGATACAATACCATTGCGGGATTGGACGACGTAATTCCTATAACACTCAAACTAGATCATTAGATACTTCAAAATTTATCCTTTAGTTATTATCATCAAAATCGAAATAGGAGTGGTTGGACATCGTCCAAGGTCTTAGAACCTAACAGGTATACCACGAGGTTTACAACAACTAACACAATAAAATACTTCAAACTTGATCATAATTGGTGTCATGCAGTCACAAGCCAAATACCACCCATGTCCAGTGAAGTCAACTTTAGAAAATTTCCCCAAAACAACATATGTCTCAGCCTAAAAAGATAAAGAATATATTTTTAAAATCTTACATATGAATTCCTAATTAACACTAGTTTTATAAATAATACTAATAAAAATCATACCTCTAGTTTATAATTAAGTTCACTGACTTTCTTCCTATACATACCTAATTACAACCATCCTAGCAAGGCATATAATAATAAAAGAAGGAAGCTAAAAATATCAAGTAAACATTTATTCATTCCCCTCTACCCCTTCCCCGATATAATCATCATTCTCATTGTTTGATAATGAGGCTTATTCTTCAACTTCTTCTCCTTACGAGTCCTCAAAATCAATGCCTTTTAACTCCTTTTTAGATTATTTTAAGTTTTATTATCTTCAACTTCAATCATTTGCTCTTTTTCTCTAAAGTAAGAAAATGCTCTTATTTGATCTTTCTTTTTGTCTTAGGTTCAACATCTACAACACTAAGGGGTTCCTTTCTTTTTTTAGTCTTCTACCTAGTACATGTTATTGGTTGTCTAATCCTAAAGCCTAAAAAACAACATACCAATTAAGGAGATCATCATTTTCATCCTTAAACACCCTTCCATTCCCAACATCGTCATCACCATCCATTTACTCCACAAGCCAGTCATTGCATTCATCAATGTCATTGGGTGAAATTGGATCAATTTCATCTCTATAATTATATCTTTTAATCAATGTTTGATTATATTTGACATACACCAAGTTGTGTAGTCTTTTATGCTCAAGTCTATTCCTTTATTAGAATGAATTTGTAACAAATAATATAGGTAAAAAATTATAAGTGACTTAGAGTAAAAAGTATTAACTAATAACAATCATTAAAATTATTAATTAATAAATTACTTGGTCAAAGACACTAGTTGCATTCACATCTCGACACACTACATGTCAAACTCAAAATCTATATAGCTAATTGTTGCAAATTTGGAGTTGGCAATCCATATGATAGCCGATATTGCACTAAATGTAACAAGTCCATTAAAACTGTTATGTAATTGCAGTAATGGATATAACACAAAAAGTTAGAAGAATTGAGAAAAACTTTTCTCACTTAGTAAAAATAGTGTTCCTTTGTTGAATTATAAATTTACTTCCAAACATACCACCACTGATTTTATAAGTGGGTAGCTCTTAAAAAATCTTGTCTTGCCTCTAGATTAGAGATTAATCTCTCAATGCATGCATACAGTTTGTTTACCACCTCAAAATCACATTCCATAGAAGGATTGGTGAAGAACAACTCCAAGTTTAAAAAGTGACTATCTGCATGCAAGGGGCAATAAAGTTGGCAAGTCCCCCCCATTGTAAATAATTTCAAAAACTTCCTTGCATTTGCTTTCATTGTTTTCAAATGAATTCATTATAACTTCTTTAGTCTTTTCCAATGTAACACCCTAATGGGTACTACCATCTAACTTACATTTTAGTCATCAACCTGGATAATATAAACATATATGATATTATTACTCAAGAGTATAACTGTTCAAGGGCCTACATTGTAACATCCTCATTTTATTAATTGTACGCATTTATATATGTATATTATTAACATTTATGCACTATATTTTATAGAAACCTTATGTACATATTCTCTTAATGAAATTAATACAGTTCTACTCAAAAGAATTTTCTGAATTTCCAAATGTCTTTATTTTTGCCGAAATTAATAGTTGACTGGACTGCTATGTCAGACAGCTGTCTAGGATAAATTTTCAAGTATAGAATTTTGAACTCAATTATAACTTAAAAGAAAGGTAATAGAATATAGATTAAAAATATATACAGATAAAGAATTAAAATGCTTATTCAGAATTGTTAGGATTTTCTGAAAGTTAGAACTTTGAGAAAATATTACGGTAAAATTCTAAGACAGAAAATTAAGTGAAAATTTGTAGGGCATCTATAAAATTATTTAATAATTGTAATATACTTAGAATAATTATTAAAAATGTTTAACCAAGAAAAATTTAATTTAGAACCTTAACCAATCAAAAAGTGACAACTTAGGTTTTTCTAATGTCACTAAATTAAGCTAATTAGGCTTGGATTAAGAGATAAATAAGACACTACCCCAAGGTTTTTGATAGTGAGGAATCCATTGGTGATGTTATTTTCTTCAAATTCTAATCACATTGTAAAATAATTAGCAGCCCTAATTACCTTCTAGAATTTTCTACAAAGTGCTTGAAATGTTGACTTTTGGGGTAGGCAAGTGACTTGGAACTCCTTGGCTGTCCAAGTGGGCTGGAAAGGCTTGGCAAGTGGACTTCCCTTGGTCCAATTGAGCTGCTGGACGTGCAGGCAGCAGCTGGACTTGAAGGCAAAGTCCAATTTGGTTAATAAAATTTTTTAGAAGCATTTAACTTAAGTAAAAGGAGAAAAAAATCACCAAAAACTCAAAAACAGAACCATGAGTCTCCAAACCCAGCAGCTGCAGTTTTCATTTCAATTTCATCTTAACTTCATCATCTCATCTCAAATTAAGAAACCAAACCATCCAAACTTCCTAAACCCTAAGTTAATTGGCAAAAAGGAAAAGAAATTGGAGGAAATCTCAAAAATTCATACAAGACCAAGGAGTGAGGGAGAAAGGAATTCAAGGCTTTTTCTTCAATTAAAGAGTCTAAGGTAAGGATCTAGGCATTTAATTTCAATTAGAACCCTTGGAATTAGAAGAAAACATGTTGTAGGCTTAGATTAAAATTTTGACCTAGAATCATGAAAACTTGAAATTGATTTAGGGGTTTTGTGTTTTTGATGCTTGTGATTGTAATTCATGGATTGGAATGATGTTTGATTGAATTTTTGATGTGTTGTGATGGTTGAAATTTGGTTTGTTGAATTTTGATTTAATTTGTGATTTGATTGAATTTTGGTTGGAATTGGAGTTTGTTACTTTGGAAAATATGTTGAGAATGGTAGTGAGACCATTCGGGCAGCCCTAAATGCAAGGGATATTATGTGGAAATTTTTGTAAAATCAAGGGCAAAATGGTCATTTTACATGTAGGGACAAAATGGGAATTTTTGAAAAAGAGCAAGGGTAATTTGGTCATTTCAAAATTTAGGACATAGATGGAATTCTAGAAAAGATTAAGGGTATTTTAGTAACTTTACCTAATAGTGAATTTTTATAATTTTTATGTGATTGCTTAATATTAATTATTTGTTTATTAGCATCATTGTCATATTGCATAAGCTTGAGTTCTTAGAAAATACAAAGATTTCAAATGAGAAATGAGTATTTATGGGGGAATTGATTTCCAGGACTGTGTTGACTGACCGGACTGCGGTAGTCATGTATTTGAAAATATGATTGAGATTATGAACAGAGAACTGTGTTGACTGACCGGACTGCGGTAGTCATGTATTTGAAAAGATGATTGAGATTATGAACAGAGAATATGATAGTCCTGAGAAATGGGTGAGCAGAGTAAGTTAGACAGGACTGTATAGTCTGTGATTATATAGTCTGTGGGGTGAGGGATATTGGCAATTCCACATGTGGCTGTAATTTGGACAGAGATGCTGCCGTGGTGGCCTTCCGGGTATCCTGACCTCCTAATTCTGTTTAGTTTATTCGCGTTTAGTAGGGGCTGATAGCTGAATTACAGATCGTAATGGTAGGCCAGTTTCTTACTAAACACTCAAAGGGGAAGTCTCCATGGAGCAGGGTCAAAATGAATTTGAGTCAAAAATTGCATTGCATAAATCATACTGCATTTATTTATGTGTGTAACTAATTAATTTGTTATGATATGTATTTGTTTGAAATTGTTTTAATTATATGAGAAATTAAATGCCTGATCCTGTAATGTTGTCCCCAGATTCTAGGGGAGTGTGAATTGCAGGTGCTTGAAGATATAGTTAAATGATGAAGATGCAGAAATTCCAGAGCATATAGGATGGGACTATTTTGGGTAGACAATAATTTGTAGTAGTTAGAATTATTTTGTAGCAGTGTTTATATAAATTTTAATGATGTAAATTACAGAACATATTTTGGATTGTAAGAGATCGTATCAGAACTTTGAAATAAATATATAAAATGAATTAAATAGTTAAATTATGTTTTATAAGAAAGAGGGGGTTACATACATCATTCTTAAGTAATTACATCATACACATAAAAGGTAATCCCTATACATGGGATCCTATGCCAAAAGAATACATAAAGAGTTCTTTTAACAAAAACTAGCCTATAAAGATATTGCTACATAAACATAATATCTTCTAGGCCTCTTGTCTCCATACTTCAAACCTGTTTAATATGGAACATAAACACTAAACTGATTAGATAGGGTCTCAGTGAGTGTTAAAGACATGCATCATAATCTTTTATCATTCATAAAAGTACTATAAATCACTATCATATGTTGCTTTTACATCACTATTGACATAATCTTAACTTACTTTGCATGCTTTAAGTTAACTTTCTTTATTCTTTTTCCGTCCTACGACATCTATTGAGTTCAATATATTGAAAGGCATCCCTTTCCTTTTATGCCTTGGCCTCATATTATTCTCCTCCGGCCCGAGGAGCTATGCCACATCTTCGGAAGGTGGGAAGTGACGGAAGTTCCCGCCTACCTTCTAAAGCGGGCAATTCATTTCATTTGCATGCTTAACTTATCAATATATATATCACTTTCTTTGATCCCCAAAGGAATCCCCTCTTTCATTTATTACATATCATTATCCTCATAGATCATGTAAACGTACAAAATATATTAAGGAAGATAACCTGGAAAGGATAGAACTCAACATAATGTTCCAGGGGTCAGTCGCTTAAGCATGAATTTTGCGCTTAAGCCATCCTGGCCCTGGCACCTCATGCTTAAGCATCAAATCCTGGGGCTTAAGCGCCATAGTGCCATGCTTAAGCGCCAAACACTTGCGCTTAAGCGTCATAGTACTGCAATTGGACCTGGTCCCTAGAGCTTTGCGCTTAAGAGCCAGACCCTCGCGCTTAAGCGCCAGAACACCACACTTAAGCGCCAGAAACTCACGCTTAAGCGAGAATTACAGAGAGTACTTCCCACTCCAGGGGCTCCTCGCTAAAGCGCCATGCAGAGCTCACTTAAGCGAGAGTCTGCGACTCTGCAGGTCATAGGGTTCGTGATTGTGCGTAACCCCTTTACCATAAATGCTACCCAACAACCCAAATCCTCACAATAATGCAAATTAATGATGAATCTTATGCCAAACAAGCAAGACAACTATGATTTATGCATCTCTTACACTAAACCCAAGGATTGGGGGTTGGAGCTCCTCTCCCATGGAGGGAAACCTAACCCTCTTTGAATCTCTGCCCAAGCCTCAAATGGAGGGATAGAGAAGGATACATAAGCACTCATCAAAGACCTCTGGACTAAGGATGATGAGTGGGGTGTTGTGGATTCCCTAGCTTCTTCCTCCTTCTTCTTCCCTTCCTTTCTCCTTCTTCTCTCTTCTTTCTCTCTCTAAATTCTATTTGTGTGTATGTTAAGTGTGGGAGGGAAGGGCTTGGGGTATATATATATATATAGCATTAGGTCCTTACTCTATAAATTACTCTAATGCACACACTGCACTAAAAGATCGAAAAGGCAATTATAAGGATATTATAAAGCAATTAGACATTATCTTATTTTATTATTATCATCATAATTATTATTATGATTTATGGGGATGTTACATTTTCCATTGCCTTATAAATCTAACCCATGGATGGTTTTTTCTCACTATTAACAAGGTAAAGCACCCTCGCAAGTGGAGCCATCAACTTAAGTATATATGCCACATCATTCCAAAAAGCTGACATGAGTACAAATTTTGTTGCTTCCTTCCCTTTGGCTTCCTTAGATAATTTCTTATTTGTCCTATCATTTTATATGAATATCTTTCTAAGTTTCCTTTCCCCTTTTGGATCCTTTCTAATGCGAAGAAGTAGCAAACCTAGTAATTGCATGCCTCACCAATTCCCTTTTGTTGGTGAAGAATCTTAACAAGCTCAAAGTACTTAAATGACTATAGATGAACCAAACAAGGGATATTGCTATTTCAATTGTTTTCTTTATCAATGACAACTCATTAATGTCTTCCAACATAAAATGAAATAAAAAATGAATAATAAAACTAAATAAATGAAATTAAACAAGACAAAATAAAATCAAAATGATGGTATATAACTATATGAGGAGAAAATGAAACAAGACAAAAATCAAAGGAGACAAATTAGGGAAAAAATTTACAAAAATATAAAGGAAAAATGTTTGGAATGAATAAATCTTTATAGAATAAAAGAATGAGAAGAAAAAAAAACAAAACTTATAATTAGGAAACATGGGTAAAAAAAGAAAAAATAAAGATAAAAAGTTACAAAAGGTCATAAGAAAAATTTAGAAAGAACAATTTTTCACAAAAGAAAGATAATGACAATGAAAGAAAAGAAAAAAAAACCCTTAAAATTTAAAAGAAACAGGGTTAAAAAGGAAGAAAAAAGAGAAAGATTAAAAAAGAAAAGTCAAGAAAAGGAAAGTTTAAGTAGAAGTAAGAAAAAAAATAAAAAACCACTATTACATGTTAGCTTGAAATAACACATTGAGTTGATGGAAAACAAAGGAAAAACTCATTGAGTTGGTGGAGAAAAAAGGATTTTTTTAGTGTTACATGAAGGAATTGGAAACGTGAAGAATAATAGAAGTGTAGCATGGAAAAATGAACGACTATCTGTTGGGCTTTTTAGTTTAAAATTGCAACCCAATTGATTGTTCAAACGAAACAAAATAAATAATAATAATAAATGGAAGAGGAGTTTTGAAAACTCATGTGACACAACTTAACCATTTTCACGCATTTTTTTAAATAGCCGTATAAATTTTGAAGGGAACCCGCAATGCCTATACTTAAAACCAACATTTCACACAATTTTCTTTGCTTTCCTTTCTTCTCGAAGGCTGAACCTTAAACTCTACCTTCTGTCCCTGACCTACTCGCGAAATTAGACCTCTTCAACACATTGAAAAGCTTAGTGATTATGTTGAACATGATCGGTGATGCAACACCTACAATGTGACACAAACCTATAACTGCCTTTATTGTGGACTAATGCGTAAAATATGTTCGCTTAAGGGCAAGTGTACCCTACGCAATAGTGACAGTAGATTTTAAGTCCGGATATCGAACCCAAAGGACTAGAGGCAGTTCCAAAACAATATATTTTTTAATAAATTAAGTTTAAAATATACTACATTCATTCGTATATATAAGAAACAAATAATTGTAATTTTTTGTTTCTAATTATAAGAAACATTGACCACTTTCAAATATATTAATTGCAAAGTTCCTTTTATACCATTAAATTATTGTAAAGTCTATTAATGACATATCACTCATTTCCCATGAAAGTGGATACATTTATATGCTAAAATGCATTTTTGGTTCCCCTATAATTCTTAATCTGCAATTTTAGTCCCTCTATTTTAAAATCAAGACATTTAGTCCCCCAAAATTTTAAAATCAGCAATTTTAGTCCTCCTATTTTAAAATTAGGTTAAATTACTGTTTTGGTCCTCTAATTTATTTCGATATTCGATTTGGTCCTCTAATTATTAAATGGTTCAATTTGGTCCTCTAATTCTTTAAAATGGTTCAATTTGGTCCTGCCGTCTAAATTGACTTAACGACGTTAGGAAATTTTAACGTTAACGCACTTTGTGGCGGTTTAAAACCGCCACTAAGTGATTTGCACATAGTGGCGGTTTCAAAACCGCCACTATAATAATTTAAATACATTTAGTGGTGGTTTTAAACCGCCACAAAATGCGATGACGGAGCATGACACGTGCATTCACTAACACCGTTAGTTCAATTTAACGGCAAGACCAAATTGAACCATTTTAAAGAATTAGAGGACCAAATTGAACCATTTAATAATTAGAGGACCAAATCGAATATCGAAAATAAATTAGAGGACCAAAATAGTACTTTAGCCTTAAAATTAAGACATTTAGTCCCCCCAAATTTTCAAAATCAGCAATTTTAGTCCTTCCTTGGATTGATGCGGCAATGTAAGCTGCTGACATGATGCTTATGTAGCAATAGATTAAATAGTATGAAAAATAAAGTGCCCTAGTGGGAATTGAACCCAAGACCCCCTTTCACAAAAACTAAACAATGAACAACTAGGCTACAAAGTTTCTTTAACTAATATTGAAAACAATATTTGTTATATATCATTATTGCATGAGTTATTATTTTTTTCTTATTTTATACTCAATAAAAAAATAAATTAAATTATGTAAATAGTATGTAAATTATTTACATAAATTATTTTATGTAATTTACACAAACTACATAAATTTATATCAATATGTAGCTTTGTTTATTTTTCTTACCGCACCAAAAAAAATTATAAAAAAAAATATTAAACTTTTATTAATTTGTATAATTTGAATAAAAATAATTTACATAAAAATAAATTTATGTATTTTGTATAAAATACCTAAAATGATTTATATAAATATTTTATATATTAATTTTCGTAATTATATTGATTTATATTTATATAATTAGAATAAAAATAATTTATAAATTAAATAAATTAAATTATTTTATTTTATTTATACAAAATGTTTAATAATTTACACATTATAATTATATAGAATTATTTTGAGTAATCTACATATTTTTAATTACACAAATTTATTTAACGTATTAATATATATTTTAATTAGAAGATTTAATTAATATATAAATTATTTTTATTCTAGAATTGTATAATTAAAATAACTTATATATTAATTAAATTTTATAATTAATATATATATATATATATATATTGATACATAAAACAAATTTGTATAATTAAAATATGTAATTACTCAAAATAATTTTTTATAATGATAATATGTAAATTATTTAAAAAATTGTATAAATAAAAAAATATTTGATTTATTTCATGTATAAATTGTTTTTATTCTAATTATATGAATCATTTTATGTAATTTAAATTACATAATTTTTTTTTATGTAAATTATTTTTGTTGAAATTATACAAATTAATAAAATTTTATTTTATTTTATAATTTACATATTAATATAAATTTATGTAAATTACATATAATAATTTATGTAAATAATTTACATACTAATTTGCGTAATTTAATTAATTTTAATAATTAGAATAAAGTAAGAAAAATAATAAAAACCTGTATAGTTATGATATATGACAAATATTGTTTACAATATTAACTAAAGAAACTTTGTAGCCTAGTGGTTCATTGTGTAGCTTTTGTGTAAGAGGTCTTAGGTTCAATTTCCACTAGGACACTTTATTTTTAATACTATTTAATTTCTTGCCACTTAAGCATCAAGTCAACATAAGTGCCATGGATGGTCAACTTTGGAAGGACCAAAATTGCTAATTTTGAAAAATTGGGGGACTAAATGTCTTGACACTAGTGCAGAAAACGCTTTTTACATCGGTTAAAAATGACTTTTTACATTGGTTGTACGGCCGTTATGGATGCAGGCGATATAGAAAGTGATAACTTTTTATATCGGTCGTGAACTTAGATATAAAAAAAACATTTTACATTAGTTCTTTTGATGACCGATGTAAAAAAATTAACTTTTACATCAGTTCTTTTTATAACCGATGTAAAAAGTTATTTTTTTTACATCGGTTCTAATTATAACCGATATAAAATGTGAACTTTCAATATCAGCTATCATTGCAATTGATGTAAAAAAAAAAAAAAGAGCTTTCTATATCAGTTATAATTATAATCGATGTAAAAAGTCAATTTCCATATAGCTTATTTATTTTTGGATAATAATTTCAATCCATTCAATATTATATAAAATTTAAAATTTAAAACAATCATAAATAATTAAAATAAATTTCATCAATAAAGTCATAAATAAATATATTAGAATTTAACATAAAATTTAAAACAATGATAAATAATTAAAATATATTATTTTGGGCCTTTGCCCCTGTAAGTAGTGAAGGAAGAAAACAATAAACAGTAGAGCCAAATACCTATCACACTGCAATTAGAATTTAACATGAAGCTATTTGACAACAAACTGAAATGTTTAATACAAGGATACAAGACAGAAAGAAAATGAAAATTCCCTACTCTTGCTACTCAGCTTCAGCTCAAGTGGATCACTGAGTGGACAAAAACCAATAATTGATAATAGAAACACGAGGTGTCATGAAGATCTGAGAACACTTATTAGAAGACTAAACAAATAACTTTGAAGACACAAACTCAGTCTCAGAAACAAGATGAATCAAAGCTTGAAAACAAAGAAGAAATCATCATATATCAATGAAAAACATGAAATGAATAGATAGGAATTAAGAATAGTGATGAACCTGTCATGCCTTTTGGCCTTAAGGTTACAACTGATGTTAGGGTCGAGCGTCGACGAACAGGGAACAAGATTCTGCCACTAGAAAAACAACATTGCATTAAGGAAAAATAGAGTGAGAAAGTGAGTGACAGTGAGAATGATGATTTGAAGAAACTTACAGCCCTTTGCACAGTTTCGGGAGGACCATCGAGAATTTTAACATGATTGGGACGAGGAAGAGGTACAGTTTTGGGTTGCAGAGAAAGAAGAAAGTGAAGTGCGAGAGTAGAGATAAAAAAAGAGAAGAATGGAAGGAGTTCACTGCCTCCGATGACCCCAATGTCGTCGAATGCGCCTCGAAGCCATCAGATCTGCCACCGAAGCCAGCAAATCTGCCAGCGGAACCACCAAATCTGCCATCGGAGCCACCAGATCTGCCACTGGAACAACCAAATCTGCTTCCTTCCTCTCATTTCTTATCCCTCTTCTCCTTCTCTCATTTTCAATGTAACCCTTGGATGTCAAATGGAGGCTCCATGGTGGCAGCAAAAGGGGTTATAATGTCGTGGTTTAGGGTTTTGTGATCATCGAAGCCGCGCTAGATCTGTGCGAAGAGCGTCTTTGAGCCAGAACAAGACGAGTTGGGGGGAGAGTTTCGTAAAGCCACAGAGAAGATATTTGTCGCTTTAAATGATATAACATGTATCTACATCAGTCATTAAAATAATCGATGTAAAAAATAGTTTTTACATTGATTATTTTAACAACTGATGTAGAAATGCATCAATTATTTAAAAAAATGCCACCGCACCACTTTTTACATTGTTTGTTAAACAATTGATGTAGAAATGATGATATAAAATGTCATTTTTGTAGCAGTGTGATTTTAAAATAGGGGGACTAAAATTTCGGATTGAGAATTATAAAGGGACCAAAAATGCATTTTAGCCTTATATCTAACACGACTTACATCAATAAACTCTACGGGTATTTTTGGAATAAAATTCAAATTTGTGACCATATTAATTAAAATGAACTAATTTAACTACTTTTATTGGTCTTGATGAATTAGGTATTTGTTTCTTATATATAGGAACAGAGGTAGTATTACTTTTGTGGATGGATTGGATATCCATCCATAAATCAAGTGTTAATGGATGGATTTGATGAATTTTTATCAAATGGATCGGATTTTTTAAATAAATTTTTAATGGATCAAAATGGATGAATGAATTATTTTGATCCGATTCATTATGATTCAGATTAAAATTTATCCAATCCATCCATTTTGCCATCCCTAGTTCCAGCAATAAAACTCACTAATCTCTCTCTGCACATGGAGGCTTGCAGCATCGGGGCCGCAAGAAAAGTCTACCCCTGCGTGAGCGTGAGCTGCAGCCTTGGCTTTTAGCAGCTAGGTTACCTATTTTTAATAAGTGTGGACTGGCCCACTACTCTTTTTTTTAGTTTCTTTATTTTTTTTAATGTTAATTCAGTTGTTCTGTTTTTTTTTTAAGTCAATTGGTGTTGTTTTTGGTTATTTTGAGCTATTAAAGCAAGCCTAAAAATTATATTTTTATGTATATATTTTAACATTTTTTTGTAAACTTATTATTTTTAATTTATAATATTAGCAACAATTTTTTTTAAAAAAAGAGTAATAATATATTAATATACTTAAAAACAATAAAATAAAGGCTAAATTACAAATTTGGTCCCCTTAGTTTTACAAATTGGCGATTTTGGTTAGGGATGGCAAAACGGGTCAACCCGCCCCTCCCCCCCGTTGACCCGCCAAAAACGGGTTGCCCCGTCCCGCCACGCATAAGAAAAGTGGGTTGTAAATCTGAGCACACCTGTTATGCCCCGCCAACCCGCCAAAAACCAAAAATTTTAAAAATATATATATTTTTAATTGATTTTAATTGATTTTTATCTTTTAAAATATTAAATAATAAATACTTGTTAAAAATATTAAATATATTACCTTAAATTTTGAATACCAATTAAATAAATATTAATAATATATGTATAAAATAAAAAATAAATATTAAATTTATTTATTTATTATAAAAACAGGTTGGCTTATTTATTATAAAAACAGGTTGGCGGGTTGACCCACCCTCATCCCGTCTTTTTGGCGGGTCAAAACTGGTTGACGGGTTGAAAATCTCAACCTGGCCTGCCAAAAAAAGGGTCAAAACGGGTTGACCCGATGGGTCCAACCCGTATTGCCACCCCTAATTTTGGCCCCCCTGTTAGATTATTAACTAATAATTGTGATTAGTAGAGTTATTAATTTAATTATAAATTAATTAAAAATTATTAATTATTAAAAAACTTTAATCAAAGATTATTAACCCTAACCTCTTCTCCTCAACCTCTCTTCCCCAAGCCCTCTTCCTCAACATAAACTTTAATTATAAAGTTTTTAATAATTAATATTTTAATTAATTTATAATTAACTTAATAACTCTACTAATAACAATTATTAGTTAATAATCTAACAGGGGGACCAATATCACCAATTTGTAAAACTAGGGAGACCAAATGTTACAATTAAAACCTAGGGGGGCCAAAATCATGAATTTAGGAAACTAGGGGGACCAAAATTGCAATTTAGCCTAAAATAAATAACATCAATATCACATTATAAAATCTATACCCATTTGAGTAATTGTACATTTGAAAGTACTTTTGATTAATATATCCAAACAAGTTTCATTTTGATAAAAGTACTTTTAGAATAAAAGTATCCAAACATAAATCAAGTTATATTAATTTTTCTTTTAAACTAAACTTAGGTTTACAAAGTTAAGTTCAGTTGAACTTAATTTTCTAACTGTAATCCAAACACACACTAAATAGCTCCACCACGGTAACGAGTTGAAGCCATCAAGACGAAATTGTGGAGCGCCTTTACGCAGCGAGTTCGATGTAGCCGCAGTGCTGGAGCTGCAACAAGGGAGGTGCACGCCGCTGCACAAAGGGAAGTAGGAAAGAAGGGTGGGGGCGCTAGGATTTGAGACAAAAAGGGTATTTTTATCCTTTTAGTTTCCTATGGGGGTGCAAGAAACAAAAAATGGGGTGTAGGAAGCAATGATCCATCTCATTATACAATCTTTTAAGGTCGAGTTTAGGCAATTGCTTCCTGCATTTCATGAATTGTTTCCTGTACGCCCATAATTTCTAATATCCCAACATTATCTTTTCCATTTTATAAGTTCTTGTTTGATCTTTTTTCTCCCTCCGTCATTCTCTCCCTCCATTTTGTATGAAGTAGAAAGAAAGCAAAGTTGTAGATCAAAGGTTGTTCTCCTCTGTGTTCGAGGTAATTTTTTTAATATTTGGTTATTTTCTAGAATGCCTAATCTGTCACACATAAACATTGGTGAACCTTTCCAGATTTGTAAATATGGAATTAGTTTTTGTTAATTCCATATTACTCAATCTAGAATTAACAAAAACTAATTCCAAATTTACAAATCTAGATAGGTTCACCAATGTTTATGTGTTATAGATTCGTTAATTAGTAAGTTTTTCATTAATATTCCGTATTGAGTAATCCAGAAAACCTATCTGTTTTGGATTACTTAATTCGGAATATTAAAAACAAAAGTTCTGGATTTACATTTTTGAAAATCTACGTTATAATATGCCTTACGGATTTGTTAATCCGGAAGTTTATCCTGGTGGTGTCTCCAAAATGGTGTCTTCATCCCAAATGATTCTAGTGACCAGTGGTGTCGGTTTCATTGGCACCCATACCGTGGTTCAACTTATCAAAGGCAGCTTCAGTGTTTCAATAATCGACTATTTTGATAATTGCATCATGCAATGTTTATATATAACCGAAGAAGGAATTAAATCTCTGATGAAGCAAATTTCTACAGTGTAGTAACTATCTAGTGAATTTGAGAAGCAATTGCTTCACATGATCGGTTAAATTTTTTTTTCAAATTAAACCTTCATGCCCTTGATTTCTAAAAAGTTTGTACAATGTCGTAGCCATCTGAACCCACAACATTTAACTTCGGAACCTGTGGTGGCTGTCAAGGTGTTTTAGTTGAAATATTACAAATCTGTCAGGATAAAATGTCGAAGCAAATCTCAGGGTATTTTGGAGAATTCAATTTTGTTTTAAAATGATATAAGGTGCAAGAGGCAATTCATGGGGTGCAAGAGGCAATCACTTCGAGTTTATATGCTGTATTTTTTTTTCGAAGTAGAGCTCCAACTTGGTTTTGTGTTTGGGTGAGTATTTACAAAGTTAATTTTATATTATTGATTTTGATTAAAATTTTAATGTGAAGTGATTTATATTTAGATTTTTTATTTCAATAGTAAATTAATAATAAAACTCAATATAAATTTTTTATCAAATGAAAAAAGTCACTTAAAATACATCAACTCAAAATCAATTTTAGACTTGTCAATTTCTTAACATAAAACTAAAAACATGTGATTATTTATCTAAAAAAATACATTAACTAGTATTTCAACATAATTTTAAATAATTCAACATAAATTCAAGCATGCATCATAATCATAATATCTACAATTTAAAGTGTGTTTAAAATAGCCGTAAAAATTAAATTATTTTGATAATTAATTATATATATAATTGATTATTATTATAGTCAATTATAATCAGAATCAAAGCATACACTTATCTTGCAATAGGACATAAAAGCATTGTTCATTAACCTTTTGGCTATATATTTAGAACAAAAACATCATGACCAAATTCTAAATAGCTGACCAAATGCTCAAAGCTGAGTAGAGGTATAAACATAGGAAGAAATGTGATTCCTAGATTCTACCTCCTCTTTCTTATCTATTTTGGTGACTTTGTTTAGCAATCAAAAGAATGTTTGGCCCAAATAATCTGCCATTGTATAATAACAATTGTATTGATAAAATTTTATATTCTCAAAATTATTCATGTAAAAAATAGAATAAATTTTAAGATAAATAAGAATTCATATTTTTTTAGTAGATTTAGCATTTTCTTAAATAAACAAAAAAAGATTATTTCAATAATTCAACTATTATCGTTATAATCAATTTTAAGAAATAAGTTTTGTACTTAGATATATGTTAGATAAAAATTAATTTTAAGACAATCTATTTTTTTTTACAATAAATAAAGAATTACTTTCTTTTATAATAAAATTAGTATTTTAACTTGTGCATTGCAGTAGATAAATGTTCAAATTGATATAATTAAAATTTATAATAAATAAATATTTTTAATATGTAAATTATATTTTATATTTTCACTGAACAATTTAAATTGTAATATAAGGTTATTTTTAGCTATTAACAATTTCTTAAAAAAAACTAATGAAATATCCAAGAATCAATAAATTATACTCTTCATTGTTTACAAAATTTTGAGTTATCCTTTTTATCTTTAATTACTCAAGTAATTTTCACAAGAACAAATCCCACTTTTATAGGTCCAAAAATTCTTTCACAAAATAATCAATCTTTTTAGGTTTATTTGTGTTTTGTTTAGTAATGAAAAGTATACAATTTTGTTACCTCCCTAACTGTCTCTCCATTAGGTATGATTTTTTTTCCCAAACTCTGATTTGTTAAGGAAAATTTGATCTAATTCACCGTTGTTGATGTTTATACTAATCAATCGTAAAATAAAAAAACTATGATTTTGTCCAATTAAGCTTCCTTATGAATTTAGAAGTTTTTCTTAAGTACAAGGAAATAATTCAGTTCCACAAGTAAGGATTGGTAGTCTCGAATGAGTAATAAAAAAGATTATTGCATGTCGTAGGTTTAGGTATTGTTCCTCCAATGATTCAATTTAAAGATGGAGATAAAAATAGTAAATTGAAAGGAATAGGTGTTAGGTTCAAATCCCTTCTAATATGTGGTTTTAATGACAACAAACCTTTTAAACTAAAATTTAAGCTTTATGAATGGTTGATATTAATGAATCTTGATAAGAATTGGTTTCTTGATGTATACGAGGATTTAGCATCATCATGGAAAAAAGCTACAATCTATATGATGCAAGACATAAATCAAAATGAAAGAACTAGTATATATATGTTCAAAATGCAAGGAATAATTGCTTAGAAAGTATGTGGCACATCAATAAAGAAAATAAAGAAATATCAAAGGCTAATTGAATCCATGAAAATGTTCTCTAAAACAAATTCAATAATAATTTACATAACAAAATGTAAGAAACAAATTGTCTATCTTAATTAAGTCCAAAAATTCAACAATTCTTGCTAAACATTTATGTTTGCTTTCTAAATAGATTCACTTCTACTCAACTATTTTCTCATAATCTAAAAAGTATGTTTTGAGTAAGAGAGGACATGTAAAAGAAAATAAACTCCTCAGAAAGTAGTTATAAAAATTAGAAAGCTTTGTTAGAAAGTTATCTTCACTTTGCTCAAAAAGCTAGTCATTCAATCAAAAAACAAGTATTAAAAAGATGCCTATGGTGAATCAAAAATCTATTGAGCCTTGATTAGAAAACAACTTATCTACAATAAGAAATCTATAGGGCATCATATTCTGAACATCTTAAGAAATAAATTTTTCCATCAAAAAGTTACTGATCATAGATTAGAATTCTTATATCAACACTAAAAAATTTAATATACCCCAACCTTTTGAAGACATCAAGTTCTAATATTTCACTTTCTGTTGAGTCATAAGACGAATCAGGACCCTCAATAATTTTGATTTAATGCAAAACAAATATTAAGTAAAAAGACTGCGTCTTATAAATGCTAACAGACAAAATGTTGTATCTGCATCTGAAGAATACAGATGATACGCAGACAGACGCTTAAGTCTGAAGAAGCATTTAAAGACATAGTAAATGCATTATCGTCTTGAAGTCTATTTTGCAGAGATTCTTTTTAAGACATCATCCTAGGATTTGTTGAAGTGCATAAAGGGAACAAAGAAAAGAGTCAAAGTCTCAGAAGTTTCCCTTACCTCAAAAGACGCGCTACAACTAGCTATGAGTACTTGTCTGAGCAAGCGATGTGACCTCTGCAATAGACAGATATGGAGTCTTCTTAAGAAAGATAAGCAGAATGCTTTATCAGCTCAAAATGACTAGTTGGTGACAAGCATTTAATGCTCGCATTAAATGCTCTCAACCACCTTCTTTCAGACGCAAGTCAGACGCAAGAAAGAAGACCGTTTAGAGACAACGGTTACTTCCTCAATAAGTGTATATATAGAAGAAGATTTGAAGTGCTAAACACGACACACATGGGCACTAAATTAAAATTCAAGCATTCTTTCTAGCCTTCATTCTTTGTTTTGTAAAAGCTCTCAAACCACTTTGTGTATCCAGAGAGAAGAAGACTTAGCTTTAAATCTTGTATATCTATCTGTAAGACGATAGCTCTAAAAGTCTATGCGCCCTTTATAAAACAAATCTAGTGATTTGTTTTAGAGCCAGAAGTGGCTTGGTAGCAAAGAATACTTGGGTTTTAACTTGGAGAGGCTAAGTGTTAAATACTACTTGGGTGGGCCAGAAGTGGTAGTGAAAAATACTTGTAACTTGTGATAAGTTATTGGAACTTGGTGGTTTGCCAAGAACTGGACGTAGTCTTGGGGTGAGATGAACCAGTATAAAATCCTATGCTATCTTTCTTTATCTTACATCTCTTATAACTACTTTGAACTGACTTTGGGTTGTGATTAAAACCTGTTTCTTTTAAAAGGCTTTCATCTGTTAAGTTATCGTCTTTCGAAACGTTTTCTCAAAACTTCTATATCTGATCAGATGCTACACTCTGTTTATAAATATTTACAAATTTTTTTATAAATCACAATTCGACCCCCTTCTTGTGAGTTTTGCCTTTATAGTTTGGTATCAGAGCTCAGCCTCTAAGGGTTGAGCACCTGACTGTGTCTAGAGGAAAAGATCCAGATGGCCAGTCACGACAATCAGCTCATTCCTGAGGGAGCTTCTCTAATAAGGCCTCAAGCCTTCCTTGGAGATGACAATCCCTACTGGAAAGACCGCATGGAGATGTACATCAAGTCCAATCAATATCAACTATGGAACATCATCATAAATGGAGATATTCCCATCACAAGGCCTGAAGATTAATGGACCCAAGATGACTACAACATTCTTCAACTCAATAACAAGACCAGATATACTCTGACCTGCACTTTAACCCGAAATGAGTACAAGAAGATACGTAGGCTGAGATCGGCTAAGGAGATATAGGATTCCCCCTCTGCACCAACTATGAGGGTACAAAAGATGTTCAACTTAGGAAAGCTGCCACTCTGACCAGACACTATGAGAGCTTCTCCATGAAAGAGGGAGAAAGTGTCGACAACACGTTTGGAAGACTTCAGGTCTTTCTCTCAGACCTGGAATCTCTTGGGCACACATATACTAAAGCTCAGATTAATCTAAAAGTGCTTGATAGTATGCCCAAGGTGTGGGAACCAAAGACCACAGCTATCCAAGAAGCAAGGAACATGAGAACCTTGTCTTGGGATAAGTTGTTAGGAGTCCTTAGAGTACATGAAGTACATCTGCAGAATCGTGATCAATTACCTGCAAACAAAACTAACAATTCCACTACTCTTAAAGTTGGTGAAACCAGCACCATCAAAGAAGAAAAGAAAAGAGCCCCCAAGGCCCTGAAGGTTCAAACAGAAGAATCAGACGAAAGCACTGCTGAATCTACAGACGATGAAATCGCTCTCATGGAAAGAAAATTCAAGTAGATGCTGAAAAAGAAAAACAAGTTCAGATAGTCCTCTAGAAAGAAAGATTCCAGATTCAAGAAGAAAGATAAGGAGGACAGTCAAGAGATCATCTGCTTCGAGTGCAGAAAGCCTGGACACATGAAATCTGAATGTCCAAGGCTAAAGAAAAAGAAGTCGTACAGTGGTAAGAAAAAGAAGAAAAGTCTGATGGCCACATGGGATGACTCAGATAGTGAGCAAAGCAGTAGCTCAGATGATGAACAAGCAAATGTATGTCTAATGGCAGAGACAGAAGAAAAGTTAAGGTAAAAACTTGTTCTGAATCTGAAAGCTCATCTGGTTCTTCATCAGATGATGAAGAAGAGATGCCTTATGACGTTTTACTTCAGAACTATCATATGATTTCTTAGCAATGTAAAAAATTTAAACAAAAACTCAAACAATCTGTTTGTGAAATAGAATTGCTGAAGAAATCAAATGCAGAACTAGAAGAAAAAGTCAAGACTCTGGAAGAGAGCCTAAGTCAAACCAGCACCCCTAGTCAAACAGACGATTCATCCATAGTTGAAAAACTAAAGGAAGAAGTAGCCTATTTAACTAAGGACTATGGGAAGTTTCTGGAGAGTTCTAACACTCTCACTATGCTTTTAAAATGTCATCAACATCCCCATGATAAATCTTGTTTAGGCTTAGAAAAAGATGCATCTACTTCTACTCAGTCTAATCCAGACAAATGTAACTTCTGTGGAAAATCTAGGCACTCCAAGTTCAGGTTCATACACAAGAAGAAGCAAATGTCTAAGGGCACTAATGCTGCTGGACCCAAAAAGATTTGGGTACCAAAGTATCAGATTATTCCCATTTCAGATATCCTTGGTAGGAAAAGGCAAGGGTTTGAGCTGGTACCTGGACAGTGGTTGCTCACAACACATGACGAGAGAAAGGTCTATGTTCCTAGACCTAAAGCCAGTTGATGGTAGAGCAGTTGCCTTTGGAGGCATGGGAAAAGGACGCATTTCAGGAGTAGGTAAAATTGGTATGTCCTCCCTAACCTCCATAGACAATGTCCTATATGTTGAAGGTCTGAAGTATAACCTATTGAGCATAAGCCAATTGTGTGACAGTGGTTATTAGTCTCCTTCAACAAGGACAAATGCATAGTCAAAACAGATGATGGCAAGTCTATCTTTTCTGCCAGACGACACAACAATCTGTATGAAATTGATCTTATAGATCTAAGAAAGCAGAAGGTAACGTGTCTGCTATCTAGAGAAGATGAAAGATGGATTTGGCATAAAAAGCTTGGGCATGTGAATCTGAAACACATTTCAAAAATCTCGAAAAAGGGTTTAGTAAGAGGATTGCCCGAGATCTCTTGGAAAACTCATCTTCTCTGTGAAGCATGTCAAAAAGGGAAACAAATTAAAACTTCTTTTCAATCTAAAAATGTTGTTTCCACCTCCAGACCATTGCAACTCTTGCATATGGATTTATTTGGTCCTACTAGAACGTTGAGTCTGGGTGGAAAGAAATATGGCTTAGTTATTGTTGATGACTATTCAAGATATACGTGGGTATACTTCCTAGGCCATAAACATGAGTCTTTCAAAGTCTTTGAAATATTCTGTAAATGTATTCAAAATGAAAAAGGTTTTTGCATTTCTAGCATCAGAAGTGATCATGGAACAGAGTTTGAAAATGCTGAGTTCAGATGTTTTTACGAAAAGAATGGTATTTTTTCTCTTCACCGAGAACACCTCAGCAAAATGGGGTAGTTGAAAGGAAAAACTGAACTCTGCAAGAGATGGCAAGAACCATGCTCTGTGAGAACTCTCTTGCTAAACACTTCTGGGCAGAAGCTGTAAACACTACTTGTTATGTTCAAAACAGAGTATTGATTAGACCTATGATTGAAAAGACTCCTTATGAACTATGGAGAGGAAGAAGACCCAACATTGCTTACTTTCATCCCTTCGGATGTGAGTGTTTTATCTTAAACACCAAAGATCAATTAGGAAAATTTGATTCAAAGGTGGATAAAGGAGTCTTTCTAGGATATTCTGATACATCTAATGCTTACAGAGTTTTCAATACGAGAACCTTAGTTATAGAAGAATCTATCCATGTTAAGTTCAATGATGGACTAATGTCTGATAGGAGACTATTAGATCTTGAGGATGATTTTACAGATATGCAGATAGGCCTGTCTGTAGCACCAAAGTCAGACGAAGCTCAACCTACTCAGGAAATTCTTCCTCAGATTGTAGGAACGTCTGACTCTCAACCACAGACTAAAGACTGGAAATTCATAACCTATCATCCCCAAGAACAGATCATAGGAGATCAGAAAGAAGGTGTAAAGACCAGATCATCCTTCAGAGACCAAGCATCTTATGCCTTCGTATCAGAATTAGAGCCAAAAACAATAGATGAAGCCCTGACAGATGATGACTGGATCGTAGCCATGGAAGAAGAATTGAACCATTTTTCCAGAAACGACGTCTGGACCCTAGTTCCCAGACCAAAGAACAAAAGCATTAGTGGAACAAGATGGTCTTCAGAAACAAACTAGATGAACAAGGAAAGGTGGTAAGTAACAAAGCTAGATTAGTAGCTCAAGGCTATAATCAGCAGGAAGGTATAGACTTCACAGAAACCTTTGCTCCTGTAGCTAGACTAGAAGCTATTAGAATCATGCTTGCTTTTGCTGCTCATAAAAACATTAAACTTTTTCAAATGGATGTCAATATTGCCTTCTTAAATGGTTTTATTGAAGAAGAGGTTTATGTTAAACAACCTCCTGGTTTTGAAGATTCCACTCTGACAGAACATGTTTTCAAACTCAAAAAGGCTTTGTATGGTCTGAAACAAGCACCTCGCGCTTGGTACGACAGACTGAGCTCTTTTCTCTTAAAAAATGGATTTATGAGAGGAAAAGTAGACACTACTCTTTTCAGAAAAGAAGTGGAGAAAGATTTCATTATAGTTCAAATTTATGTAGATGACATTATCTTTGGAGCTACTAATGAATTTTTATGCAAGGATTTCTTTGACTTGATGAAAAGCAAGTTTGAAATGAGTATGATGGGAGAACTTAAGTTCTTCTTAGGACTTCAGATCAAACAAGATGCCAAAGGGATTTATATTCATCCACAGAAATATACAAGGGAGCTTCTTAAGAAGTTCAAAATGGAAGACGCTAAACCAATGAAAACACCTATGCATGCTTCCAGTCCCTTGAGTAGAGATGAATCAGGTAAACCAGTAGATCAGACGATCTACAGAGATATGATTGGCTCACTTCTTTATCTTACAGCCAGTAGACCTGATATTATGCATAGCGTCTGTCTATGTGCTAGATTTCAGTCAGATCCTAGAGAGTCTCATCTTAAAGCTGTTAAAAGGATTTTACGATATCTAGTTGGTACCACTAACCTTAGTCTGTTCTATAAGAGAAATCAAGATTTCAGGTTAATTGGATACTGCGATGCAGATTATGTAGGAGACAGAGTTGAATGAAAAAGTACAAGTGGAGGCTGCCACTTTATAGGATCATGTCTCATCTCATGGGCAAGTAAGAAGCAAAACTCTATTGCTTTATCTACTGCAGAAGCAGAATATGTGTCTACTGCAAGTTGCTGCTCACAACTGCTATGGGTAAAATATCAATTAGAAGATTACTCAAGTTATGAAAATAATATACTTGTATATTGTGACAATACTAGTGCAATCAATTTATCTAAAAATCCCATACAACATTCTAAGGCAAAGCATATTGAAATCAGATATCATTTCATTCGTGATTATGTTCAAAAAGGTGTTTTTGATATTAAGTTTGTACATACAGATCACCAATGGGCTGATATCTTTACAAAACCTTTGTTTGAAGATCGTTTCATCTGTATAAGGAATCATCTGCATATGCACATGCTTTCAGATTAAACATTTGCATTCCATTAGATGATACCCTTCGTCTTACTTTCTCTTCATTAATCTGTTGGAACTAATGTGTGTTCAAGTATACAGACGTTAAGGTGCCCATGTTCTCAACGGTTATAAGTCTTTTCATTTTTCTCTCAAAATGTGTGCCGCCCTTTTCGCCATGATGAGATAGTTTTAGAGAAAAAAAAAGGTTTTTAATGATATTAAAACCGCTTCTTTTATGACGTTCCCTCTCCTTTCTCATCTCTGGTATAAAAGGATGAAGTGCCTAAAGAAGAAGGTTCTTTTGATCTTTCTTATCTCTCTAAAAAACTCGGAGTTTCACAAAGATTTCAAAGATAAAAACTTTCTCATCTTTTCTTTCTAAAAATCTAAAATCTTTCTGAGAATAATGGCACCAAGGAAGCAAATCGCATCTTCTGCTACTCCATTCATCTGCAACGTGGACGACGCAGTTGCAACTTTTCCAGAGGAGATTTTCATTCCTGGAAATGAGGGCTTTGACGTTTAGGACATGTTCACTAGGGCTGGGTGGACCAACTTTGTTGGTAAACACAGTGTCTGGTACCATGGTCCCTATGCCCTCTTCTGGGGGACAACGAAGATGGAAGACGACCAATGCATCAAGGGGAAGATTGGTCAGACGAAAATGGAGATCAGCCCTGCAACCATAGCTAAGGCTATTGGTTGTACTGAAGAGGGTTTGGTCTTTGAAAAAGATTGGGAGAAGACCATCACCCAAGAAATGGTAGACAAGCTTCTCTATGATGGGGTAAGGCCCCAAGAAGAAAGCTGCAGCGCTGAAGAGCTTTCTTAGGTCTGCCAACATGACTCATATGTACAGACTCCTTCACAACATATTGTTCAAGATTGTGCTCCCAAGGACAGGGTCAAGGGACCACGTGAGTGAAAGGGACAGATTTTGCATCTACAACATTGTTATAGGAGAGAAGATCAACCTTCCAGATCTGATCTTCTATCATCTGGAGCAGGCTTTCAAGGATAGATTCTCCACAAAGAAGTAGAAGAACCCCATCCCTTACTGTATGTTGTTCACTCAACTCATGAGGGATGCTGGTGTTAATCTGTCTGAGTTCGAAGCATATGGAGGAGTTACCCAAGTGACAGGAACAACGTTTGTGAGAATAGGAATAGCTCACGAGTTTCTTGAATGGGTAAAGAAGCAAGGCACCAAAGTAAAGAAGGAGCCTATGGAATAATCAACAGATGAACCTACGTCTGTTACAAAGGAATAGACACTACCTAAGCCCAAACCCCCACAGACTAAACCAACCACCAGACACACCCAACCTCCCTCTGACCAACCCAAAAAGCTAAAACAACCATCCTCAGACCCTCCCTCATCTTTAAAGAGAAAGGCTTTAGACACTCCATCTAAACCATTTCCTGAACCACCTCTCAAAAAGCCCTTCACCAGAGCTACAAAAATTCACATCATCACCAAAGCCAAACTAACCACCTCACTTGAACCATCACAAACAACACCTCAAACCGAAACTCAACCTGCCCTTTCCCAGACTCAAGAATCAGATGTTGAGATTCATGATGCACCTACCTTTGAGCCCCAAATCTCTCCTTCACCCAAACCTCACACCTCTCCCAAACCCAAGCCTTTACCTAAACCTAAAACTTCATCTTTTCCTCCTCCAGTCGATAAGAAGGAAGCAGCAGCCATAAGAAAAGCTCAAGAGCTTTCAAGGAAAGAAGCTGCCAAAAAGGCTAAGTTGGACAAAAGCCTTGAAGCAAAAGAACAGATTGAGTTAGAGCAATCTGTAGTAGAGTCTGTGAAGACTCTATTAGTTGAAGAGCTGAAAAGAAAGGCTGATGAAGAAGCTTCAATTCCTGCAGACAAAGCTAAGGAAGACGCTGACATGGCAGAAGCTGTTCTTGAGTTTATTAAGACTCTTTTTGAGGAAGAACAAAATAGAGCAGCCATGGAGGATTTATGGCGTATTGAATCTGCCCTAGTTCAAATAGCTGAAATTGCATCTGCAGAAGAGGCCAACAAACATCTGACGCTTCAGGCGCTCATCGTTGATGACGATGCAGAAGAAGCTGAAATTGAAGAGCTAAATGAAGCCCTTCTACAATCTGCACTAGAAGTAAGTGCACAAGGTCTGAATATTGGAGAAGATCTTGTAGAGACTGATGATTTTGGCCCACATGCCATCTACAGACCGATCACTGAAGAAGATGAACGATGAGTAAATGAGCACTTAGCACAATCAGACACAGACCGCGCCTCAAGGCAGATGATCATCTATGGTGGCTCATCATCTGAACCCTCCTTTGCACCTCAGACTCAGATAGGTGAAGAGTTGCAGACTCTAACTGAAGATGAGCTGTTCAGACGCATAAGGTATGCTACAAAGGCCATTCTCTCACTGGGGTACATTTATGGAAGTCTGGCCCTAGACCTTGCTCCAAAGTACAGAGGCTATGACTGGATTATCAGACGCAGCCGCAACATTCCTCTTCCTCCAGTACAACCACCATCAAACCCCGATGTCAATGTTCACTACTATCGTGGGTGGAAGCGTCCCAGAGTCAATGAATGGGAACGTTGTAATAGGGAATGGAGACAAAAGGGGATCTGCACAGATGAGGATCAAGCCTTCCTACTTGATTCCATCAACTTCGCTGAGTTATGGAATAAGGGCATCCTTGGAATCAATCCTTTCAATCTTCCCAACTACGAAGTCCTACCAGAGGAGGAATTGCCTGTGCTCTCATGCTATCAGGAGGAGCCTCAATTCAAAATTTTCCCTCCTCGACAGACGGTCGCTCCAAACCCCAACTCTCTCATCTTTGAGCATAATTCGCGTGGTAGACGAACTTATCCGGCTGGAGAAGTCTCTCAGTGCTCACAAACGAGGTTCCCTTCTATGAGCCTATTAATCTACAATAGATTATGGGTCTGCTTGAATACCTCAACGTGATTCTTCCCTGGAAGCTTGCTGGGGCAGGACGCTCTGTCTACTCTGAAGATATCAATTTGGACGACCCTGAAGCAAGTCCAACCTTTAGTCTTTGGGAATCCTCAGACTACTCTGCAGAGCTAAGGATGCAGTTGCAGACGTACAAGGAAGAAATCAAAAAGAGGCAAAACTCTTTAAGGCAGATTCAGCGTCGAGCACAGACGATGCCTAACTTCCTAGGAACACAGTTTCGCTGTGTGGCCTCCTCTCTGACACAATTCAAGCTTGCTATGGATAAGGTTATTCCCATTCTTCCCATCTTGAATTATAAGGGTAAAGAGAAAGTTGAAGAAGATGATGACTCTCCTCAGAAGAATATTCGAGTATGCAGAGGCAGGCCCTTCAAATGGGAGATTGAAGCCATCTATAAGAAGCTTGCTGCTGCAAGCACATATGAAGATCTATAAACTATCAGACGCATAAGGAAGTTTGATGATTTCTACTCCGGTCTCGAACCTAAGGACAAGCCTCCTGCAGACGGGTACCACCTAAAGATAGGCAGATGCTACCAATGCATTGGACATAAAGGCTTTATCTCTATATTCAGTGCCTTCGAGCTCATGCCATGGAAGACCAAGTTCCACTATCAATCTGACAAGGACTTTTCCTTCATTGTGGAACTTCCTTTTTCCACTTTCTTCTTTGATAAGCTTATTCTGGGTATCGTGGAAGACCTAGACGAGGTTATTGAACCATTAAGACCCTCCATCTCAAAAGAACAAGTTCATGATCTATACGCTGAATTGTGGGCAACCCGACAAGCCCTGCATGAAGCTTTGGAGGATAGGAAAGCACTGGAGGCTGAGCTAAAGAAATGGATCAACATCGATGCCTTCTTCAAAACACATCGCCGTAGACGTACTCCCACTCCACCAGGGTCCCCTATGGTACTTTCCTCAGACTCTGACACCGACTCTTCTGCCTCTGATGGTCCCATTCTTGGGGAATCGGGTTTTGCTGATCGCCATGCAAAAGGGGGAGAAGGGACAAGTAAAAAGAAATGAAGATAAGGCTCTGAGGGGGAGCTACATCTGAGGGGGAGTATACTAAAAGGAAAAGTATTTTCTCTCTTTTTACTTTCACCTGTTAAAACACATCATCTTGATGTGAAAATTATTTCAATAAAATGAGTTGTTTGATTGCTCATCAAACCTGAGTCTTTTTTCTCTCTGTCTCTATTTAAAAAAAATTCTCATTTATAGTTAATTGTTTTGTAGCATTGATATATCTTTTTACAATATTTGTTTGTCATCATAAAAAAGGGGGAGATTGTTGAGTCATAAGATGAATCAGGACCCTCAATAATTTTGATTTAATGCAAAACAAATATTAAGTAAAAAGACTGTGTCTTATAAATGCTAACAGACCAAACATTGTATCTGCGTCTGAAGAATACAGAAGATACGCAGACAGACGCTTAAGTCTGAAGAAGCATTTAAAGACATAGTAAATGCACTATTGTCTTGAAGTCTATTTTGCAGAGATTATTTTTAAGACATCCTCCTAGGATCTGCCAAAGTGCATAAAGGGAACAGAGAAAAGAGTCAAAGTCTTAGAAGTTTTCCTCACCTCAAAAGACGCGCTACAACTAGCTATGAGTACTTGTTTGAGCAAGTGATGTGACCTCTGTAACAGAAAGATATGGAGTCTTCTCAAGAAAGATAAGCAGAATGCTTTATCAGCTTAAAATGACTAGTTGGTGACAAGCATTTAATGCTCGCATTAAATGCTCTCAACCACCTTCTTTCAGACGCAAGAAAGAAGACCATTTAGAGACAACGGTTACTTCCTTAGCAAGTGTATATATAGAAGAAGATTTGAAGTGCTAAACATGACACACACAGGCACTAAATTAAAATTCAAGCATTCTTTCTAGCCTTCATTCTTTGTTTTGTAAAAGCTCTCAAACCACTTTGTGTATCCTGAAAGAAAAAGACTTAGCTTTAAATCTTGTATATCCGTCTGTAAGACGATAGCTCTAAAAGTCTGTGCGCCCTTTATAAAACAAATCTAGTGATTTGTTTTAGAGTCAAAAGTGGCTTGGTAGTAAAGAATACTTGGGTTTTAGCTTGGAGAGGCTAAGTGTGAAATACTACTTGGGTGAGCCAGGAGTGGCAGTGAAAAATACTTGTAATTTGTGATAAGTTATTGGAACTTGGTGGTTTGCCAAGAACTGGACGTAGTCTCGGGGTGAGACGACCCAGTATAAACTCCTGTGTTGTCTTTCTTTATCTTACATCACTTATAACTGCTTTGAACTGACTTTGGGTTGTGATTAAAACCTGTTTCTTTTAAAAGGCTTTCATCTGTTAAGTTATCGTCTGTCGAAACATTTTCTCAAAACTTCTATATCTGATCAGACGCTACACTCTGTTTATAAATATTTACAATTTTTTTATAATTCACAATTCAACCCCCCTTCTTGTGACTTTTGCCTTTACAGTTTGGTATCAGAGCTCAGCCTCTAAGGGTTAAGCACCTGACCATGTCTAGAGGAAAAGATCCATATGGCCAGTCAAGACAATCAGTTCATTCCTGAGGGAGCTTCTCTAACAAGGCCTCCAGCCTTCCTAAGACATGACAGATCCTACTGGAAAGACCGCATGGAGATGTACATCAAGTCCAATCAATATCAACTATGGAGACGCTACACTCTGTTTATAAATATTTACAAATTTTTTTATAAATCACAATTCAACCCCCCTTCTTGCGACTTTTGCCTTTACACTTTCTAATTGATGAACAAATGTTTTTATACTATCAAGGTTACACACTCAAAATTTAAGCTTCAAAACACTTAAGGAAAGGCAATACAAACTTAAAGAATGAGCATTAAAAAGATGATAAGCGAGACCATCAGAATGATTCCTTAGAAAGTTTGAATCTAACTAAATAAATAGTAACAATGTGACTACATCTTTGAAAAATATGTAGATGATAGTTGTATATGACCAAGAACAATTCAAAATCACAAGGACACAAGCCCCGATGACCATAAACAGATAATAAAAATGAAATAGTTCTATATAAGCACAAAAGTAAGATGAAAAAACCTTAAAGAAGAGAGAATACAATGTGTTGATATCTTTTAAATATAGATTTTCCTCTTCCTTCCACCCTACAAGCTTCTAAACATCAAAGATGTAGGGGGAATTGTTCTACAACATATATAAGTTCATTTTTTTTTTCATTTTCTACATTTATTTTTATGTTTTCCATAACCCCGTAACTATATTATGTGTCTAAAATTGTATCACATTCTAGGAAGGTGTTCTAGCTAGCTCCAAAACTTCATGTCTATCTAGGGTCAACCTAACACTAAGTGAGACCTAAAGCAAATTTTGAGAAAGACTTTTTCTACTTTAAATAAGAGAGTTGTATGTTGGGCCTTTTTGCCAACATATGTGTGGCCTTTTTTGCTTGAAAAAACAACAAATAATTTTTTATTGGTGGGCTTAAAGCTTGAGCTTTAGTTGCTTTACCATTGGGTTGACCCTGTGATACTATCCTTAGTTAGAGAGTTGAGGAGCCTTTAGAAGATAACAAAAAAATGAAAGAAAGAAAGATCCATTATCTTGTCCTTGTTTTATTTTCTCGCAAGCTGACTAGGTTGCTAGTTTTGGTTTGAGAATATTGTGGTTTTGAAAGAACTTAGAGAGACTACTATATAAATAATACTTCTTTTGGGTGTTTACCATAGTGTGTGGCTATCTTTGTTGTTGTTGAGAAAGCCTACAAAAGTTGCTTAAAAAAATACTAGTTTGGGGTTAAAGTAGTGGAAAAAACTAACCCAGTGTAGGAATTAAATATAACCCAAGGATTGTTTAGGTGGACTAGAATAAAATCCTTGTGTCCTTTTTTTATTCTTTTTTTTTTGTATTCATAAGATCATATTCATGCTTTAAACATGTTTTCACAACTTATGCATTTATAGTTTGATATCAATGAATAACCCACAAGTTTGCTAATACATCAACAAGTTAGCAAGTTGATGGTGTATGTTCCTTCTTAGTTCATTTTGCTGCTCTACAACTATTGCTTGTTGCAAGGAAGTCACAAATGCACTTTAATGGTATGGCCTCTACAATCTTGTAGCAAACTAAGGGATTTTCAACTTCCTTTTCCATCCTTTTTAATGCATTTATCAAATGATTATAGTAGTTAATTGCTTTATGACAACAACTTGCTAAGTCACTATGGTAGCCACACCTCTTATAGTTTGAGTTGTCACCATCAAGATATCCATTTTAGATGGGGCATACATCTAGCTATAAGTTCCTAACATTGTAAACTGATCATAACTCATTAAGGAAAACAGATATACACTAGCATATAGTCTACCATACAATAATCGTTTCCTTGCAAAAATAATAACACTACGCATAAACAAAAGACACAACAAACATATTCTCTATAGTTTATTCCTAAAAGACATGATCAACTATGATAGCATAAAATGTAAAGTCTTGTCACATCACGTCATATTGGACTAACTAAATGTAAACACAAAAATAATTCAATTTTAAAGAATGGTTATTTAGTTTCATTATGAAGTTGCATACACACACACACACACTAGTGAGGAGTGATGAGTAAGATAAGTATCCAAATAAGAGGATTGGCTTAACTCTAGAAGGTACCTACAAATATATTTGTTAGATGCAATCTTCGGGGGAGATAAGGCGTTGAGCTATGAGACATCTGGGCATAAGGGAATCACATAATCGCCTTGACATCCCCGACTGAGTGAATTGAATGGATCAGAAGGTCACTAGAATGGGGGTTAAATAGTAACACTTAACCGAGTAAGCCTTTTCTGCAAATGAACACTTAGCTTTTGAAGTTTTGGATGTGTCCAAAGGACAACTTCCAGAAGCTTTATTGAGAGCAATCGATATCCTTTGATATTATTTTGTATAAAATAGATTTTCAATAATAATCATACAGAAATACTTTCATATACTGCTCAAAAGCTACTATTAAAATATGAAATTTAGGGTAGGTAGAATTTGTTTTATCAGTTAAGAACAATAAGTAGATGTATGCTTTTGGACTTTTTAAAATACTTTGAGTAGCTTAGAAAGATTTTATATATAAGATATAATAGTTAAAAATCAAGCTACTCAAGGTAAAGATACATAAACACACAGATCAGAAGTAGTAAGAAGGATAAAGCATACAGAGGAATTTATCCTAGTTTACCCCACCTGGGATACGTCCAGTGCCTACAACTGTAGGCTTTCCACTAATACAAACTCCAACCGGGTATTCTTTCTTTTCTGAAGCCTCTCTAGGCTCCTACACCTCAGTATTCTCTAAGCCTTTACAGGCTCCCTCGAGTATTCTTTCAACAAGCCTCTCCAGGCTTAACCCCAGTATTCTCTAAGCCTTTGCAGGCTATCTACCCAAGTATTCTTTCTAAAAGCCTCTCCAGGCTTTAAACCCATATTAGCAACTGTTACTTGACCCCCATAGCAACCTATTATGGTCACTCACAACCTTCAGAAGCAGCAATTCCTTGATTACTTTTCTGAGGTTCCCTATCGTAAACGAGTTCTATTAGGATAGGTACCTAATACATCTCACAATGAGAAACCTATCAATAAGCTCCCCCTGAGAAGATGTTTACAGACTCTCTATAGATAGATTTGGCTATACAAATCAAGAGAGTCTGGGCTAAGGAAGTCTATAATCAGAAATTGATGAGGCTTCTGACCAATGAATTCTCTAAGTTGTTTCCTTCCTAGCAAGGAACTTCAGAAGCACTTCAATTTCCTTATATAGACTACCTTGAAGCTGAAAGTTGCTCATTTTCTTAGAAGCCAAGAAGATTGGTTACTCCTAGACTCAAGAGACTTGGAGGCCAAGGAGATCCGTTATGTGTTGTCTCAATTGCACAATTAGATCCTCCACCTTTCTTAGCTAGAATAGCTTGCACCAGCTTTGAATTTTGAATTCTATTCAATGGTGTTTGCTGCTCTATCCACAGCTCATGGCATCTCCTTTATTCCAACTCAGCCATGAGGTTTTGCTACTTCAGAAAAGTAAGTCTTCTACAAAATGGTGCAGATTCATTCTTGACCGTTGCAGTGTGTGTGAGTGACTACTTTTCCTTACAATGGTTGCCTTGTTAAAGTAAAATTTAGCTCTCTCTCTTCTTTCAAATAGATCTATTGGATCAAGAGAGCTTTAATCAAGGTAGTACATCAATACACTGCTGCATAGAGTTGACTTTACAACTCATGGTGTGTGCTTCTTAACTGTGTAGACACGTCTGTCCTCATGAGTTGTCTAAACAATGCATCTTTTGATGATCCTTAAGTCATGTGTAGCTTCTAATATCTACCCTTTGACTTAAATTATCCCCAACTTCATGCCTCTAATCATATACAGATTTTGATATCTGCACTTTGACCCAAAAAACATTACTGGCTTTCCAGCTTCTGGTTTCTTGCTTCTGATGTTGGATGGACTTTAGATTTTGGACCTGAAAAACATCACACCAAGTTCTCCATGCTTCTTGATAAGTTCTATTTCTTTGAAAGCACTTTAAGGCAAACCATTAGTAGCAAAAAGTCTATCATACTTAAAATCTGCTTCTTAAAAGTTTGTTGTCATTAAAACATTCATCCCATAGAGGATTCTGCTTCAACACGAATGATGTCCATGTTATGGTTGAGAATGTTATGTGTTGTACCATAGGACATGTACTCCCATATCATCTCCCAATGATTATCATGTAAGACCTTTGTAACCTGGGAGGTCTAGGGGCAGTAGGGGCCCAAGTGTGAATAAAACCTAGATGGAGAATTAGGGTAACCCTATGAGTGGTGTCCATGTTCGATCATAGTAAAGTGATTGATTTTGTATGTTGAATCCAAAGGTTCATTTTGCTTGCGTCTCATAGAAGGGTGGAGGAACTTACTCCCATGCTTATTTTTCCTATGATTGAGGATGATGGATGGCCTTACACAGACGAGGAAGATGGAACAGGAATGCTACTACAAGTGTTGTAGATACAACGGACGTGGTGGAGAAAGAGGAGGGTCCTCTCAAAGATACCTCATGGATCTATTTGGGGGTCGGTATACATTGATGTCATTGGTCTAGGTTACAATAATTTTCTTGTAAATATGTGTGTAGACTAGGGATTAATATTATAATGTATCATTTTATTCAGTTGACTCAATTGTAATATGTCCAAATTGAAAGTTATAAGTGTGTATTTATATTTGTAGTATTTTGATTTCCTTATTGATAAATTGTTTATGTGTAAAAATGAATTGTGAATTGTTTACTATGGTTTGCTGTGGACTTGATGCTTTATAAAACGAGTTGTTTTTGTGACGAACTTTATTTCATTAATGGATGCTTTTAAACAAGTGTTAATCGAAAAGGATGATCGATGTTGGTGTTTCTAGTTTTAAAGTTACAAAAAAAACTAAAATAAGAAAGGTCGTTTTTAATAATCAATTATTATTTATTCCACAAAATTTAAAAATAATAACAAGAATTGTAAATTGTAACAAGGGGTGTTACAATTATTATTATTAATTCCTATATATTATAATAGTCAATATTTGAATTTTTCTCTTTTTTATTTGACTAGTGTTTGAATTTTTTTGTTTTATAAAATATATTGTCTAAAGTATTTTTTTAAAATTTTCAGTAATTAACAAAAATGTTTTATTATATAAAATAAAAAGTCTATTCATGTATATATTTATATTATAATTTATTACACAAGTTATTAATTATATGTTTTCAAAGTCTATATATTGTTTTAATGTACATTTTAATTTTAGTCTTTTCAAACATGTTTTATAAAGTAATTTTTTTTATAAAATTTTAATTAATTATAAACAATGTTTCATACTGTATAAGTAAGTTATTTATTTTTTACTTCTATTAGAATTGACTTATGCAATTTTGTCAAATCATACTTTGAAAGTTTTTTCAAAATGGACTTTGGTAATTAAATTTTTTTTTTTGAGAACCTTATAAAAAGTGTTGCTCCTCACTCGTAGTGATACATTGTTAGTGTTTGAGGCACGACAGATCGGTGAAGGCACCCAAGGTCCTCGCTGACATCGTCAAGTCCATCATCGGCGCTATCTATGTTGACCTCAAGTTTGACCTTGAAACAACATGGATGGTGCGTATGTTTATCAATTCATCACCACACTAGTAAATCCATTGGGATGATAATAAATCATAACAATTATAAATTATTTAGTGTGTCGCAATCTATTCACTATAAATGAATGATAATGAATAATAAGCCAATAAATTAGGTTTGGTATAAAGCTCTTTATTCCTTCTATTCTAGACAACTCCACTTGGCAAATTGGTGATGGTAGGGATATCAATTTCTAGACGGACAAGTGGCTTTCTAGCACATTGGTTGATCTCTTAAATCTACCCCTGCAGGTTCATAATTCTCTGGTCTCTAAGGTTAGTGACTTTTTTACAAATGGGTCTTGGCATATTCCCCCTCATTTATTCCAACGGCTGCCAAGCTTAGAAGAAGAGCTGAAAGCAATTTCCATTCCTTCACAGCCTGCTCAGGATATGTTAATGTGGTCCACATATAATTCTGGCTCTCTTTCGTTGAAGGAAGCCTTTCTCTTATCAAATTCGCCAGGTCAATTTATCCCATGGGCAAAGCTTATTTGGACCAATTTCATTCCCCCTTCCAAATCTTTCCTCATTTGGAGAATATTGCATAATAGAATGCCCACAGATGAGGGTCTATGTAATCATGGTTTCATAGTTGTCTCTATGTGCAATCTTTGCAAAAAAAGTTGTTGAATCTACTGATCACTTGTTCTTGCATTGCAGTTATGTATCACAGTTATGGTCTTGGTTCCAATCTATTCTTAATCAGCAAATTAACACCAACTCTTTGCTTAATGTCCTATCCATTTGTAGGAAATCTTGGAGCTCCCAAATCAGAGACATAATAATAGCTGGTATAACTTATATTGTCTCTATCATTTGGTACTGTCGAAATCAAGCCAGGTTCCACAACAGGTCCATCAATCCTACAACAGCAACAAATTTGGTGTTGGCACAAGTTCGCTTGGCAGGAAAGATTAGCAAAGGAACCATGTACTCTGATATCAATGAATTTAAAATCTTGAAAGGTTTTAAATTAGATGTGATTCCAGGAAAAGCCCCTGTTGTCACCCAAGTTGATTGGCATCCACCTAAGTGTAGTTGGGTTAAATGTAACACTGATAGGGCTGCTAAAGGAGCGCTAGGAGTTGCTGCTTGTGGGGGTATATTCAGACATAGCAGTGCTACTATTATGGGTTGTTTCTCTGTCAACCTTGGTATCAAGTTTGCTCTTAATGCTGAACTGATTGGCGCTATGACAGCTATAGAACTTGCCAACCAGAAAGGTTGGTTTAACCTTTGGTTAGAATGTGATTCTTTGCTTGTTATAAAGGCTTTTAAATCTCCTAGTCTAGTTCCTCGGAGAATTAGAAATAGGTGGTTAAATTGTATAGACATCACTATTAGGATGAACTTTCGATACTCCCATGGAGCAACAACCTCAACCGGTAATGGCATTGTTTCATATATGCCAAAAGAAAGGAATGCATGTTGATACAAAATAGTGGAGGAATAGAGACATAAGTATTGCTAATGTCTTTATAGATGGACAATTTGTTGCCTCTGCCTCCTCTGCTCAGAAGCATCTTGCGAAGCTGGAAGCCTCCAAGATTGCCTTACATAAACTTGAATGTTCGATTCCCTCTAATATGAAGTCTCCCATTAATATGAAGCTAAACTTCTATACTGACGAGGATGGTACCTCAGTTGTTGTAGAAGTCAAACATAGACTCCATCAACTTTGTCAGATTAAAAGATAGCCTAAACCAGAGTACATGTACGTACCTATTCTTTAAGATGATATATTCAAGGCTAAATTGCAATTTTAGTACCCTTACTTTCCCAAATTCACGATTTTGGTCACCTAATTTTTCATTGTAACATTTGGTCCCCCTAGTTTTATAAAGTGACGATTTTGGTTCATCTGTTAGATTATTAAATAATAATTGTGATTTGTGGAGTTATTAAGTTAATTATAAATGTTTGATTAAATTTTTTTAATAATTAGTGATTTTTAATTAATTTATAATTAACTTAATAACTCTACGTACTAATCATAATTATTAGTTAATAATCTAACAGATGAACCAAAATCGCCAATTTGTAAAACTAGAGGGACCAAATGTTACAATTAAAAATTAGGGGGACCAAAATTTTAATTTAGCCTATATTCAATGAATAAAATTGATTTTCTTTCAGTTCACTTGCATGTGTGAAACTTTTGATCTTCCTTGTTGACCAACTCGTTAATTGCTCCTCAACGATGGCTCACTGGGTTGTCAAGCATTCAGGTCCCGTTCATCAAAGAAGATATGTCTGCACTGTTCGGATAACAACTAAAGATGGTATCCTTCAAATGTTAGGGTATGAAAAATCTCAGGTGACGAATGCGGAGAATTTTGCTGCTTCCTTGATGCTTTTGTCCTTATAGGAGCGCAATCAACTAATCATTTGTGAGTGAGAATGGTGTTATTAGGGTGTCTCTCATCTCCTATTTTAATTGGTTATTGTTTAGAGAGTAGTGCAAATTGGCATATCAAATCACAATGCCTATTTGATTACTTTGGCAATTTGTTCGTGAAATTGAGAGAGGTCATCTTGTATGTAAAATGTATCATAATATAAAAAACAATTATAAAAGAGATTCCAAAGTTACTTCAATCCTACGTTCAATTTCTTGCAAGCAAATGAATCTGTCTAGAGCTTTAAAACATATATAAAACTTATTAGAGAGCATCCCTTGATATCGAGTAAAATATGTTGACATGTAAATTACCAATTAGAGTAATTTGGATCGATGGACAAATTTAAGTACTTTGTAATATTCAATTTATTATAGTCAAGTCTTAAGACAATTTTATAAAAACATGTATTCAAGAATTTCTGCATAATCAAACATTAAAGTATCTCCCGCAAATTTTCCCTTATCATAATAACTATAAACTCCTATTACATACATGTAATCAAGTGTTAAGTAGACCAAATCTAAAAAATATTGTAATAAAATAATTTTCTTATCTCAAAAAAATCAACCTTGAACCAAGCATTGGTTCTTGTTTATATTCTTTTCTTTTTTTAAAAAAAATTAAAAGTGTTTTCCTTAACTAAGGATAATTGTCTTAGCATATTTTTTCAATATATTCACATATAAGTCATTTTATGTCTGACCTGAGGAACATTATTATGTGAGATAAGTCATCATTTGATTATTCTTACTATGATACATCAATAGTAATTAAGTCCTCACCATACATCAATAGTAGAATTTGTGCATAATCAAACATTAAAGTATCTCCCATACATTTTCCCTTGTCATAATAACTATAAACTCAAAATGAATAATAAAACTAAATAAAATCAATGAATAATAAAACTAAATAGATGAAATTAAACAAGACAAAATAAAATCAAAATGACGGTATATAACTATATGAGGAGAAAATGAAACAAGACAAAAATCAAAGGAGAAAAATTAGGGAAAAAATTTACAAAAATATAAAGGAAACATGTTTCGAATGAATAAATCCTTATAGAATAAAAGAATGAGAAGAAAAAAAAGAAAAAAAAAGAAAACTTATAATTTGGAAACATGGGTTAAATAAAGAAAAAATAAAGATAAAAATTACAAAAGGTCATAAGAAAAATTTAGAAAGAACAATTTTTCACAAAAGAAAGATAATGACAAGGAAAGAAAAGAAAAAACCCTTCAAATTTAAAAGAAGCAGGGTTAAAAAGGAAGAAAAAAGAGAACGATTAAAAAAGAAAAGTCAAGAAAAGGAAAGTTTAAGTAGAAGTAAGAAAAAAGTAAAAAAAAAAAAAACACTATTACGTATTAGCTTGAAATAACACATTGAGTTGATGGAAAACAAAGGAAAAACTCATTGAGTTGGTGGAGAACAAAGGATTTTTTTAGTGTTACATGAAGGAATTGGAAACGTGAAGAATAATAGAAGTGTAGCATGGAAAAATGAATGACTATCTGTTGGGCTTTTTAGTTCAACCTAATTGATTGTTCAAACCAAACAAAATAAAAAATAATAATAATAAATGGAAGAGGAGTTTTGAAAACTAATGTGACACAACTTAACCATTTTCACGCATTTTTTTTAAAATAGCCGTATAAATTTTGAAGGGAACCCGCAATGCCTATACTTAAAAGAAACATTTCACATGATTTTCTTTGCTTTCCTTTCTTCTCGAAGGCTGAACCTTAAACTCTACCTTTTGTCTTTGACCTACTTGCCAAATTCGACCTCTTCAACACATTGAAAAACTTCGTGATTATGTTGCACCTGATCGGTGATGCAACACCTACAATGTGACACAAACCTATATTTGCCTTTATTGTGGACTAATGCGTAAAATATGTTCACTTAAGGGCAAGCGTACCCTATGCAATAGTGACAGTAGACTTTAAGTCTGGATATCGAACCCAAAGGAATTAGTCATTTTAATGTTTCTCAAGTCTCGGTCTGGATAAAATATTAAAAATATAAATTAAATAAAACTCATTAATTTGAATGTAATCAATCATGGGGATCAAAATTTTCAGATTTCCATTTGATTCTCCAAAATAAAATACTGAATAAAAAAAAAGTAGTTCAATAACTAAAATTAGGGGTGTTACATTTTGGAAAATAGACTTTTAGAACTTCAAAATGGTATTTGGCTTATTTTCAACAAAAACAATTCAAATGTCTAAATTTACTTTTCAATCTAGCTATGAAATAGATAAGATTTTAGCTTAAGCTCCTTATTTTCTAAAAGATCTAAATAAAAATTTAATGGTTTTTAGTTCAAAATGGTTTTGAAAATTTTTTCAAACATTTCTAAGGACTTGAAATTGATTACTAAGCATAAAATAAACTTTTTAGAATTTAATTTATTTAATATAAAATTCCAAAGTTTATTTAATATCAATGGGAAATTAAGGGATTTTAATAATTTACTTACCTTTTATATATAAATGAATTTTAGTACTTAAGTGTGAAAAGAAAATTATTTTTAGTCTAATTTAAAATATTCAAGTAAAACTAATTGAAATAATTTTAGGCAATTGCACACAAAAATGGTAGTAGTACAGAGATTTCAATCATACAAAAGATGTTGTAGTAATTAAATAACCCCAATTTACACAAAACTAGGAATTGCATGAAACCAGTGGCATTTTAAAGAGGACACACAAGTCTCTAAGCCCACAAAAGGATTTTAGCTAATTCAAACCATAGTGTTCTAGCCAATGCAAATAGTACAAGTCTCATGCAACTAATACAACTCAACATCTCATGCACAGCTTTCAAGAATAATTGTGCATACACTTGGGCATGACTTAATGTTGGTTCTACATAAGGATTAGCCATTTTAACTCATGTTAAATTAGGGGAGGACAACTAGTTATCATTTCTCTAGTCTTTCAAGTCCTAAAATGACACATACAATGCGAACACCAAATTTGTCTTGCCTTATAGACTCACCCAACCAGTTTTAATAGTAAATTCACTAAATTTTTTTGGAAAAATATAAATGATGTGAGTCTAGTTGGATTTGAAATTTAATATCAAGAACTACCAGACTAACAAAGGGTTTTGGCTAATTCATTCTACATCAATACTAGTTTCGAAATTAAGACATGTCTTTACACAAAACCAATTCCAGCACACATGTTTATTTAGTTTCAAATTCCCTAACTTCTCACACACTTGGTTGTGAGGACTTATTTTATGCCACACTTAGACACCTCTAGGGCAGGTTCAAATAGGGGAAGGCCCTAGGGTCTATGGTGAGGACTTAATTACTATTGATGTATCATAGTAAGAATAATCAAATGATGGCTTATCTCACATAATAATGTTCCTCAGGTCAGACATAAAACAACTTATATGCGGATATATTGAAAAAATATGCTAAGACAATTATCCTTAGTTAAGGAAAACACTTTTAATTTAAAAAAAAAAAGAATATAAACAAGAACCAAGGCTAGGTGCAAGGTTGACTTTTTTGAGATAAGAAAATTCTTTTAATACAGTATTTTTTAGATTTGGTCTACTTAACACTTGATTACATGTATGTAATAGGAGTTTATAGTTATTATGACAAGGAAAAATGCATGGGAGATACTTTAATGCTTGATTATGCACAAATTCTTGAATACATGTTTTATAAAATTATCTTATGATTTGACTATAAATTTAATATTACAAAGTACATCGATCCTAATTACTCTAATTGGTAATTTACATGTCAACATATTTTACTTGATATCGAGGGATGCTTTCTAATAAGTTTTGTATATGTTTTTAAGCTCTAGACAGGTTCATTTGCTTGCAACAAATTGAAAGTAGGATTGAAGTAACTTTGGAATCTCTTTTATAATTGTTTTTTATATTCTGATACATTTTTCATACAAGATGACCTCTCTCAATTTCACAAACAAAATGCCAAAGTAATCAAATAGGCATTGTAATTTGATATGCCAATTTGCACTACTCTCTAAACAATAACCAATTAAAACAGGAGATGGGAGACACCCTAATCACACCATTCTCACTCAAGGATGATTAGTTGATTGTGCTCCTTTAAGGACAAAAGCATCAAGGAAGCAACAGAATTCTCCGCATCCGTCACCTGAGATTTTTCATACCCTGACATTTGAAGGATACCATCTTTAGTTGTTAGCCGAACGGTGCAGACATTTCTCTTTTGATGAGCTGGACCTGAATTCTTGACAGCCTTGTGAGCCATTGCAAAGGAGAAATTAATGAGTTAGTCAACAAGGAAGATCAAAAGTTTCAAACATGCAAGTGAACTGAAAGAAAATCAATTTTATTCATTGAATATAGGCTAAATTGCAATTTTGGTCCCCCTAGTTTCTAAAATCCACGATTTTGGTCCCCCTAGTTTTTAAATGTAACATTTGATCCCCCTAGTTTTACAAATTGGCAATTTTTGTTCATCTGTTAGATTATTAACTAATAATTTTGATTAGTAGAGTTATTAAGTTAATTATAAATTAATTAAAAATCATTAATTATTAAAAAATTTAATAAAGCATTTATAATTAACATAATAACTCTACTAATCAAAATTATTAGTTAATAATCTAACAGATGAACCCAAATTGCCAATTTGTAAAACTAGGGGGATCAAATGTTACATTTAAAAACTAGGGGGACCAAAATCATGGATTTTAGAAACTAGGGGGACTAAAATTGCAATTTAGCCTTGAATATATCATCTTAAAGAATAGGTACATACATGTACTCTGGTTTAGGCCATCTTTTAATCTGACAAAGTTGATGGAGTCTACGGTTGGCTTCTACAACAACTAAGGTACCATCCTTGTCAATATAGAAGCTTAGCTTCATATTAGAGGGAATCGAACATTCAAGTTTATGTAAGGCAATCTTGGAGGCTTCCAACTTCGCAAGATGCTTCTGAGCAGAGGAGGCAGAGGCAACAAATTGTCCATCTATAAAGACATTAGCAATACTTACGTCTCCATTCCTCCAGTGTTTTATATCAACGTGCATTCCTTTCTTTTGGCATATATGAAACAATGTCATTACCGATTGAGGTTGTTGCTCCAAATCATTTAGTGTCACCATCGGCTCAAAAACATGCCTAATTACCTGCCACAATCACAATTGGCAAAGCAATTTTTATCATATTTTATTTATCAGGATTTTTTTTTGTCATATTGAATTATACAAAGATGTTAAAAATTGTCAACTACCGCAATTTTAACAACAACTTCAAGGATTTTGGAGTCACCACAACGAGGAGTACAATTCAAAACCTTATCTAATATTCATTTATAATAGTTATCATTCATTATGGTCATGCTGAATAAAAAATAATCATTTATAATAGTTATTATTCATTATCATTCATTTATAGTGAATAGATTGAGACACACTAAATAATAATTTATAATTGTTATGATTTATTATCATCCCAATGGATTTACTAGTGTGGTGATGAATTGATAAACATGCGCACCATCCTTGTTGTTTCAAGGTCAAACTTGAGGTCGACATAGATAGCGCCGATGATGGACTTGATGATGTCGGCAAGGACCTTGGGTGCCTTCACTGATCCACCTGCACGACGAGGTGATTCTCTTTGGCGATGGCATCGACAAAGCGTCCCACTTGATCAATAAAGGGATAGGTATTGTGGCGGATGAAGTGGTGGAGGCTGTAGCGGACGGCAACGTGGGCTAGCTTCTCGGTGTTGGTGTTAGCGGCACGTAGAAGAGAGAGTTGGCCAGGCTGGAGATTAGGGTAAATGAGGAAGAGGTGGGTGGTGATGGCGAGACTCAAAATGGAGTCTCCAATGAAGTTAAGACGCTTATAGGAGACACCCTCCGTGAAGGAGGGGTGAGTAAGTGCTTGTTCTAGAAGACACTTGTCGAGGAATACGTAGCCAATTATATTCTCCACTTGCTTAACCAAATGTTGCTCCACCTTGGGAGATGCAGTAGTGATGTAGCGGTGCAAATATTTCAACACTTTATGTTTGTGTATGTTTTTCTATGTGCCTCTATATCACTGCAAGTGAGGAGCAACGCTTTTTATAAGCTTCTCAATTTTTTTTTAATTACCAAAGTCCATTTTGAAAAAAAAAATTCAAAGTATGATTTGACAAAATTGAATAAGTCAATTCTAATAGAAGTAAAAAATAAATAACTTACTTATATAGTATGAAACATTTTTTATAATTAATTAAATTTTATAAAAAAAATTACTTTATAAAACATGTTGAAAAGACTAAAATTAAAATGTACATTAAAACAATATATAGACTTTGAAAACATATAATTAATAACTTGTATAAAAAAATATAATATAAATTTATAAATAAATAGACTTTTATTTTATATAATAAATTTTTTTTTGTTAATTACTGAACATTTTAAAAAAATACTTTAGACAATATAAAACAAAAAAATTCAAACACCAGTCAAATAAGAAAGAGAAAATTTCAAACATTGACTATTATAATATATAGGAATTAAGAATAATAATTGTAGCACCCCTTGTTACGGTTTACAATTCTTGTTATTATTTTTGAAATTTGTGGAATAAATAATAATTGATTATTAAAAATGACCTTTCTTATTTTAGGGTTTTGTTTTGTAACTTTAAGACTAGAAACACCAACATCGATCATCCTTTCCGATTAACACTTGTTTAAAAGCATCCATGAATGAAATATCGTTCGTCACAAAAACAACTCGTTTTATAAAGTGTCAAGTCCATAGCAAACCATAGTAAACAATTCACAATTCATATTTACACATAAACAATTTATCAATAAGGAAATCCAAATACTACAAATATAAATACACACTTATAACTTTCAATTTGGACATATTACAATTGAGACAACTGAATAAAATGATACCTTATAATATTAATCCCTAGTCTACACACATATTTACAGGAAAATGACTAGGACCTAGACCAATGACATCAATATATACCTACCCCTAAATAGATCCATGAGGTGTCTTTGAGACCTTCCTCTTTCTCCACCACGTCCGTTGTATCTACGACACTTGTAGTAGCATTCCCGTTCCATCTTCCTCGTCCGTGCAAGGCCATCCATCATCCTCAATTGTAGGAAAAATAAGCATGGGAGTGAGTTTCTCCACCCTTCTATGAGACGCAAGCAAAATGAACCTTTCCGTTCAACATACAAAATCAATCACTTTTCTATGATCGAACATGGACACCACTCATAATGTTGCCCTAATTCTCCATCTAGGTTTCATTCACACTTGGGCTCCTACTGCCCCTAGACCTCCCAGGTCACAAAGGTCTTACATGATAATCATTGGGTGACAATATGGGAATACATGTCCTGCTGGTAGAACACAGAACATTCTCAACCATAACTTATCAAGAAGCATGGAGAAATTTGTGTGAAGAATTTCCCTACAGCCTTGGCGTCCAAAATCTGAAGTCCATCCAACTTCAGAAGCAAGAAACCAGAAGTTGGAAAGCCAGTACTGTTTTTCGGGTCAAAGTGAAGATATCAGAAGCTCTATATGATTAGAGGCATGAAGTTGGGGATAATTTAAGTGAAAGGGTAGATATTAGAAGCTATGTATGACTTAAGGATCATTAGAAGATGCATTGCTTAGACAACTCGTGAGGATAAACGTGTCTACATAGTTAAGAAGCACACACCATGAGTTGTAACGTCAACTCTATGCAGTAGTGTACTGATTCACTACCTTGATGAAAGCTCTCTTGATCCAATGGATCTATTCAAAAGAAGAGAGAGAGCTAAGTTCTACTTTAACAAGGCAACCATTGTTAGGAAAAGTAGTCACACACATACTGCAATGGTTAAGAATGAATCTACACCATTCTGTAGAAGACTTACATTTCTGAAGTAGCAAAACCTCATGGCTGAGTTGGAATAAAAGAGAAGCCATGAGCTGTGGATAGAGCAGCAAGCACCATTGAATAGAATTTAAAAATCAAAGCTGGTGCAAGCTGTTCCAACTAAGGAAGGTAGAGGATCCAATTGTGCAATTGAGACAACACACAATGGATCTCATTGGCCTCCAAGTCTTTTGAGTTTAGGAGTAACCAATCTCCTTGGCTTCCAAGAAAATGAGCAACGGTCAACTTCAAGGTAGTCTATATAAGGACATTGAAGTGCTACTAAAGTTCCTTGCTAGGAAGGAAACAACTTAGAGAGTTAATAGGTTAGAAGCCTCATCAACTTGTGATACTAGACTTCCTTAGCCCAAGCTCTCTTGATTTGTATAGCCAAATCTATCTAGCCATAGAGAGTCTATAAACATCTTCTCATAGGAGCTTATTGATAGGTTTCTCCCTGTGAGATGTAATAGGTACCTATCCAAATAGAACTTGTTTAGGATAAGGAACCTAAAAAAAGTAATCAGGGAACTGTTGCTTCTGAAGGTTGTGAGTGACCACAACAGGTTGCTATGAGAGTCAAGTAACAGTTAAAAGTATCCAGTCTTTGAACCCAGAGTTGCTACTATGGGTTCAAAGCCTGGATAGGATATTAGAAAGAATACCTGGGTAGATAGCCTACAAAGGCTTAGAGAATACTGGGGTTAAGCCTGGAGAGGCTTGTTAAAATAATACTTGGGGGAGCCTGGAAAGGCTTAGAGAATACTGAGGTGTAGGAGCCTAGAGAGGCTTCAAAAAAGAAAGAATACCTGGTTGGAATTTGTATTAGTGGAAAGCCTATAGTTGTAGGGACTAGACGTAGCTCGGGTGGGGTAAAGCAGGATAAATTCTCTCTATATGCTTTATCCTTCTTACTGCTTCTGATCTGTGTGTTTCTGTATCTTTATCTCGAGTAGCTTGATTTTTAACTGTTATATCTTTGATATAAAATCTTTCTAAGCTACTCAAACTATTTTAAAAAGTCCAAAAGCATGCATCTACTTATTGTTCTTAATTGATAAAACAAATTCTACCTACCCTGAATCGGATATTTCAAGAGTAGCTTTTGAAGCAGTATATGAAAGTATTTATGTGTGATTATTATTGAAAATCTATTTTATACAAAATACTATCAAAGGATATCGATTTCTCTCAATAAAGCTTCTTGAAGTTGTCCTTTGGACATATCCAAAACTTCAAAAGCCAAGTGTTCTTTTGCAGAAAAGCCATACTCGGTTAAGTGTCACTATTCAACCCCCGTTCTAGTGACCTTCTGATCCACTTCAATTCGCTTAGTCAGGGACGTCAAGCCGATTATGTGATTCCCTCATGCCCAGAAGTCTCACAGCTCAATACCTTATCTCCCCCCAAGATCGCATTTGACAAATATATTTGTAGGTACCTTCTATAGTCAAGCCAATCCTCTTATTCGAATACTCATCTTACTCGTCACTCCTCAATAGTGTGTGTGTGTGTGTATGCAACTTCATAATGAAACTAAATAACCATTCTTTAAAATTGAATTATTTTTGTGTTTACATTTAGTTAGTCCAATATGACGTGGCGTGACAGGACTTTACATTTTATGCTATCATAGTTGATCATGTCTTTTAGGAATAAACCTATAGAGAATATGTTCGTTGTGTCTTTTGTTTATGCTTAGTGTTATTATTTCTGCAAGGAAATGATTATCTTATGGTAGACTATGTGCTAGTGTATATCTATTTTCCTTAATGAGTTATGATCAATTTACAATGTTAGGAACTTATAGCTAGATGTACGCCCCATCTAAAATGGATATCTTGATGGTGACAACGCAAACTATGAGATATGGTTACCAAAGTGACTTAGAAAGTTGTTGTCATAAAGCAATTAACTACTATAATCATTTCATAAATGCATTAAAAAGGATGGAAAAGGAAATTGAAAATCCCTTATTTTGCTACAAGATTGTAGAGGTCATACCATTAAATTGCATTTGTGACTCCCTTGCAACAAGCAATAGTTGTAGAGCAGTAAAATGAACTAAGAAGGAACATACACCACCAACTTGCTAACTTATTGATGTATTAGCAAACTTGTTGGTTATTCATTAATATCAAACTATAAATGCATAAGTTGTGAAAACATGTTTAAAGCATGAATATGATCTTATGAATACAAAAAAAAAAGAATAAAAAAAGGACACAAGGATTTTATCCTAGTCCACCTAAACAACCGTTGGGTTATATTTAATTCCTACGCTAGGTTAGATTTTTCCACTACTTTAACCCCAAACTAGTATTTTTTTAAAGCAACTTTTGTAGGCTTTCTCAACAACAACAAAGATAGCCACACACTATGGTAAACACCCAAAAGTAGTATTGTTTCTATAGTAGTCTCTCTAAGTTCTTTCACAACCACAATACTCTCAAACCAAAACTAGCAACCTAGTCAGCTTGGGAGAAAATAAAACAAGGACAGGATAATGGATCTTTCTTTCTTTCTTTCATTTTTTTGTTATCTTCTAAAGGCTCCTCAATTTTCTAACTAAGGATAGTATCACAGGGTTAACCCAAGGGAAAAGCAAATAAAGCTCAAGCTTTAAGCCCACTAATAAAAAATTATTTGTTATTAGTTTTTTCAAGCAAAAAGGGCCACACATATGTTGGCAAAAAGGCCCAACATACAACTCTCTTATTTAAAGTAGAAAAAGTCTTTCTCAAAATTTGCTTTAGGTCTCACTTAGTGTTAGGTTGACCCTAGATAGACATGAAGTTTTGGAGCTAGCTAGAACACCTTCCTAGAATGTGATACAATGTTAGACACATAATCTAATTATGGGTGTTATGGAAAACATAAAAATAGATCTAGAAGATGAAGAAAAAATGAACTCATATATGTTGTAGAACAATTCCCCCTACATCTTTGATGTTTAGAAGCTTGTAGGGTGGAAGGAAGAGGAAAAAATATATTTAAAACATATCAACACATTGTATTCTCTCTTCTTTAAGGTTTTTTCATCTTACTTTTGTGCTTATATAGAACTATTTCATTTTTTAGTGTTGATATAAGAATTCTAATCTATGATTGGTAGCTTTCTGATAGGAAACTTCATTTCTTTAGATGTTCAAAATATGACGCCCTATAGATTTCTTATTGTAGATAAGTTGTTTTCTAATCAAGGTTCAATAGATTTTTTATTCACCATAGGCAACTTTTTAATATTTTTTGATTGAATGACTAGCTTTTTGAGCAAAGTGAAGACATCTTTCTAACAAAGCTTTCTAATTGTTATAACTACTTTATGGGGAGTTTATTTTCTTTTACATGTCCTCTTTTACTCAAAACATACGTTTTAGATTAAGAAAAAATAGTTGAGTAGAAGTGAATCTATTTAGAAAGCAAACTTAAATGTTTAGCATGAATTGTTGAATTTTTTGGACTTAATTAAGATAGACAATTTGTTTCTTACATTTTGTTATGTAAATTATTATTGAATTTGTTTTAGAGCACATTTTCATGGATTCAATTAGCCTTTGATATTTCTTCATTTTCTTTGTTGATGTGCCACATGCTTTCTAAGCCATTATTCCTTGCATTTTGAACATATATACAACTTTTATTTTTCGAGTACTAGTTCTTTCATTTTGATTTATGTCTTGCATCATATAGATTGTAGTTTTTTTGCATGATGATGCTAAATCCTTGTGTCCATGTCCATCAAGAAACCAATTCTTATCAAGATTCATCAATATCAACCATTCATAAAGCTTAAATTTTAGTTTAAAAGGTTTGTTGTCATTAAAACCACATATTAGAAGGGATTTGAACCCCTTTTTTTATATAGAAAGGAGGGATTTGAACCTTACACCTATTCCTTTCAATTTACTTTTTTTTATCTCCATCTTTAAATTGAATCATTGGAGGAACAATACCTAAACCTACGACATGCAATAATCTTTTTGATTACTCATTCAAGACTAGCAATCTTTACTTGTGGATTCATAAGGAAGCTTAATTGGACAAAATCATAGTTTTTTATTCGACGATTGATTAGCATAAACATCAACAACGGTGGATTAGATCAAATTTTCCTTAACAAATCAGAGTTTCGGAAAAAAAAAAAAACAATTCCTACCTAATGGAGAGATAGTTAGGGAGGTAACAAAACTTTATACTTTTTATTACTAAACAAAAAACAAATAAACCTAAAAAGATTGATTATTTTGTGAAAGAATTTTTGGACCTATAAAAGTGGGATTCGTTCTTGTGAAAATTATTTGACTAATTAAAGATAAAAAGGATAACTCAATTTTGTAAACAATGAAGAGTAGAATTTATTGATTCTTGGATATTTCGTTAGTTTTTTTTAAAAGAAATTGTTAATAGCTAAAAATAACCTTATATTACAATTTAAATTGTTCAATGAAAATATAAAATATAATTTACATATTAAAAATATTTATTTATTATAAATTTTAATTATGATATAATATATGTATTTAAAATTATTTATTTATTATAATTTTTTAATTATATCATTATGAACATTTATCTAGTACAATGCACAAGTTAAAATACTAATTTTATTATAAAATAAAGTAATTCTTTATTTACTGTAAAAAAATTAGATTGACTTAAAATTAATTTTTATCTAACATATATCTAAGTACAAAACTTATTTCTTAAAATTGAATATAACGATAATCGTTGAATTATTGAAATAATCTTTTTTTGTTTAGTTAAAAACACACTAAATCTACTAAAAACATATGAATTTTTATTTATCTTGAAAACTATTCTATTTTTTACATGAATAATTTTGAGAATATAAAATTTTATTAATACAATTGTTATTATACAGTGGCAGATTGATTGGGTTAAACATTGTTTTGATTGTTAAACAAAGTCACCAAAATAGGTAAGAAATAGGAGGTAGAATCTAGGAATCACATTTCTTCCTCTATTTATACCTCTACTCAACTTTGAGCATTTAGTCAGCTATTTAGGGGGTGTATTCAATTAGAATTTTCACAGACATTTTTTGCATAAAAAATTCCTGTAGATTTTAAAAGATTTCGTAGGAATATAATGACTTTTAAGATTTTTTTTAAAAGACTTTTATGATTAGGATTTTGTAGTTTGGATTTTAATGGATTTATAAAATATGAATTCATAAGATTTGAAAGGACTTTATGGATTTACAAGATTTTAAAGGATTCCATTAATTTTTAAAAAATATTCAAAATTAACTGAGTCGATGAAAAAGGTAACAAATAAATGATAAGATTTAGATAAAAAAAAATAAAACCAATACAATTTTTTTCAATCTTTCTCTATCTCTTTCTCTTTTTTTAAAATTGACTGCAATAGTCTCAATCCCAATAGAAAGGTCTTCTAATACTTTGGCTTGATTGTTGGTCCTGATGAGCTAGAACTCCCTCCATGCTTAGATCTATTCCTCTTATGATGGCTTAATTTTTTAGTGGAACCTCCAGACCTAAAGGGGAACGGGATGGTGGACTTGATAAGGTGATGTAGGTAAGGTGATTTATAATGATTTGGCCGTATAAACACATCACTGTTAGAATCATATGAAGAACGTGTGTAGGATTAGAAGAAAGAGATGACCAATTACTTTACCGCCATCAAGGAAGAGAGAAAAATATGTGTAATGATAGAAAAAGGAAAAAGTCAGTAGAAAAATCCCAAGAGTTTGGGCATGATTGTTTGATGTGTGTGGTATTTATACATATAACTAAAAAGTCCATCAAAATCCAATTTATAAAACAATCCATCGAAATCTATAGGATTTTGAATACCAGATGACTTTTTTTAAGTTGTAAAAAATTTGATTGAATACCACCGGATTTTGTTGTCATGAAAAAAAAAATCTTGAAAGTCTTGATTGAATACCATAAGACTTTTTTTTATCATTTTTTAAAAATTTTGATTGAATACCACAAGACTTTTTTTACAAAAAAAAAGTCTTTAAAATATTTCCAAATCTTAATTGAATACACCCCTTTAGAATTTGGTCATGATGTTCTTGTTCTAAATATATAGCCAAAAGGTTAATGAACAATGCTCTTATGTCCTATCGCAAGATAAGTGTATGCTTTGATTCTGATTATAATTGACTATAATAATAATCAATTATACACACACACACACACACACACACACACACACACACACACACACACATATATATATATATATATATATATATATATAATTAACTTATTAAAATAATTTAATTTTTACAACTATTTTAAACACACTTTAAATTGTAGATATTATGGTGCATGCTTGAATTTATTTTGAATTATTTAAAACTATGTTGAAATACTAGTTAATGTATTTTTAGATAAATATTCGTATGTTTTTAATTTTATGTTAAGAAATTGATGCATAAAAAAAAAATGAATGCATCAAAAAAATGTTAAGAAATTGAGTCTAAGTCTAAAATTAATTTTGAGTTGAAGTATTTTAAGTGACTTTTGCATTTGATAAAAAATCTATATTGAGTATTTTTTAATTTACTTTTAAAATAAAAAATATATATAAATCAATTATATAAATTTAACTTTGTAAATAATCACCCAAACACAAAACCTGAGGCGATTGCTTCCTGCACCCCATGAATTACTTCTTGCACCCTATATCATTTTAAAAATTAATACAAAATCCAATTCTCCAAAATACTCGAGATTTGCTTCGACATTTATCCTGGTGGTATTAATATTTCAACTAAAACACCTTCACAACCACCACAGGTCCTGAAGTTAAACGTTGTGGGTTTAGATGGCTACGATGTTGTACAAACTTTTTAGAAATCAAGGGCATACAGGTTTAATTTGAAAAAAAAAATGTTTTTAACCGATCATGTGAAGCAATTGCTTCTCAAATTCACCAGATGGTTACTACACTATAGAAATTTGCTTCATCAGACATTTAATTCCTTCTTCAATTATATATAAACATTGCGTGATGCAATTATCAAAATTGTCGATTATTGAAACACTAAAGTTGCCTTTGATAAGCCGAACCACGATATGGGTGCCAATGAAACCAACACCACTGGTCACCATAATCATTTGGGATGAAGACACCATTTAGGAGACACCACCAGGATAAACTTCCGGATTAACAAATCCGTAAGGCAAATTATAAAGTAGATTTTCAAAAATGTAAATTGAGAAATTTTTTATTTATATTCCGAATTAAGTAATCCAGAAAACATATGTTTTCTGGATTACTCAATACGAAATATTAATGCATAACTTACGAATTAATAAATCTGTAACACATAAATATTGGTGAACCTTTCTGGATTTGTAAATTTGGAATTAGTTTTTGTTAATTTCGGATTGAGTAATTGGAATTAACATAAACTAATTCCAAATTTACGAATCCATAAAGGTTCACCAATATTTATGTGTTATAAATTAGGTATTCCAAAAAATAACCAAATACCTAGAAAGAAAAAAACTTACCTCGGACACGTAGAGGAGAATGACCTCTAAACTTATAAAATGGAAAGGATAATGTTGGAATGTTAGAAATTACGAAGGTGCAGGAAACAATTCATGGAGTGCAGGAAGCAATTGGCTAAACTTGACCATAAGGATTGTAAAATTTAATGTAATTGTTAGCTCTTGCTATTTCCACTCCCTTTTTTTGCTAAGTACACTCCTCTTTTCCTTTTTAAAATTAAATTACTTAAATAACCTCTCCCTTACAAACCTTCTTCTCTCCCTCGCACACTCCCTTTTTCAGCGTAACAACACCCCCTCTCTTTCACTCCCGTCACCCCCTCCAATCTCTTGCTCTGGTCTTCCTTTACTCATTCCTTGCTCAATCTCTTGCTTTAGCATTAGGGTTTTCTCATGCTCCAAACTTTAATGCAGTATGTTTATGCTCCCAACTACTTTCCTTTACTCATCCCTTGCTCATTCTCAGTATGTTTATTTAAGTTATTGCAACGGAATGTCTCTTAGAGTAGTCCAGATTGAATGACCAATATCAATTATATGTTTTCTCCACTTCAATTGTTCACTATTCTACAATTTTCCCTTTATATGGTGTTTTTAATGGTCTTAATGTTGTACTAGAATTTTTCTAGATGTTATTCTTAACATTCCAAAAAGTACTTTCCAGATAACAAAACAGTATTCCGAAAAGTAATTTCTGGAATACAGCTTTATGTTTTAACATTCCAGAAGTACTTTCTGGAACACAAAATAGTATTCTGGAAGTATAATCTGCAATATAGTTTTATTTTTTAACATTTTGGAAAGTACTTTCCGGAACACAAAATAGTATTCTAGAAAGTACATTCCGGAACATAGTTTTATTTTTTAACATTTCGGAAAGTACTTTCTGGAACACAAAATAGTATTATGGAAAGTACATTCTGAAATAATAATTATATATGTTATGGGTATAAAAGGTATATGTGATAATAACAATTAGAAGAAGAAGAAGAAAAACAAATGAGAGTGTAATTAGCAAAAGAGAGAAGTGGATATAGAAAAGCCTAATTGTTAACTTCGATGTCCAGCCCAATTATATGATCCAAAATAACAGCGGATTAGGCTTATAACCTATTTAGTAATAGGCTCAGGTTTTGTTCGTCAATTTTCTTTTTTGCGTGAGCATATGATAAATGTTGGTACCGATAGTGAGTTATTTTTACAAATGATTGTCTCCGAACCATGAAAGCACACCAAGGAGGGTATTTCCCTCCCAATATGATTTATTTCATACCCAAAGTGACATCACCAGGATTCAAATCCTGGACCACTTGGTTAAGGAACACAAATGATTGTCTTTATTATAAGCATTGTGTACCACACATTATTTTGCTTGAATCTCCTAGGAACAGTTCTGTAGTACTATACATCAATTATTTTCTCCAACTCCAAAGCTCAATAGTAGCAATTAGTTGAGTGCCTCTTCGAGGAGCCTATAAGAAACCTATTACATGACCATGATATTGGTATATCTCATTGTCTTAAGGAAATTATTAGGTGGTTTCATAATCCCATATGTTTACGATTTCAATTATTTTTTATATGATACATATTTAAAATTTTTAATTACCAAAAAAATAATTACAGTCCATGTGGTTTTCATAATCCCTTGTGTTTACGATTTCAATTAACTTTTATATCATACATATTTAAATTTTTTAGTTACCAAAAAAAATTACATTCCATGTGGTTTCATAATTCCACGTCTTTACGATTTCAATTAATTTTTACATGAAGCATATTTAAATTTTTTAATTACCAAAAAAAAGTTACAGTCCATTGTATATAGATATTAATGAGGATTATAATAATTTTAGACTATCTAATAATTTCTCTTATATTCAAGTAAACATGATCATTTAAAGAGGAATGTAAAAAATGCTAGGAATACACTCTCTAACACTCTTTTGAGCACATTTTTATTAGTTGAAATTTATTGAAAATCAGACAATTTTGTAAATCTCACTTCATATTTAACAAATCTCTCATGATGTGTAATTTTCAATAAATTCTAGGCATAATTGCATTTTTGATTCCCCGAGTTTAGCATACATGCAATTTGGATCCCTGTATTTTAAGATGAGCTAACTTAAAGTTTACTCAATGTTACAATTGATTCCTTCCGTCGGTCTTATGTTAAAAACTTAACGAAATTTACTTATGTGGCATTGGATGTTGACATGGCAATTGATGTGTCATAATGATGTGGCATGCAAAAAGATGAAAATTCCATAAATTTTGCAACAAGTGAGGATCAAACCCATTACGCCATACTCCAAAACCCAACATGCTTCAATAATATATAAGCGAAAATTATAATATACTAATGAATAATGTTTGCTTAGCAGTTTAGTGTTGTGTTTTGGAGCAAGGGGTAAGGGGTTTGATTTGCACTCATTGCAAAATTCATGAAATTTTATCTCTTACTTTCACAAGTCACCTCATCATAACACGTCAACTACCACATTAATATTCAATGACACATAAACAAATTTCATTAAATTTTTAACTAAAGAATGACAGATGGATTTGATTGTAAAATTGAGTGAACTTTAGGACCCAATTAACTCATTTTAAAATATCGGGACTCAAATTACACATATATAAAACTTAAGAGATTAAAAGTGCAATTAAGACTAAATTTTAACAAAGAAAGTGTGTTAAAAATTGTGTTCATATCACTGCTTTTATTTAAAAAGGAACTATATAGTGTTATGCATCACAAGGATAAGGCCTAAAGTACAATAGTTTTGCAGCTCTCTATATTGTAGTGGAAGATAGAAATTACGTTAGAAAATAGAACACGAAACTATAATTTTTAAAAAAAAAATTCTATGTATATAAACTCGCTACAGACATCTAAGAGGCCCTTGAAATTGAATTTGTAGGAGGTACTCCAGTGTGCTCATGCATCTATATATGTTTAGACTAGTCCCACACAAGTACTCTTGTTATGTTATTCTCTTTTCTTAAAGTGAGAAATGATGAGCAATGCATATAAGGCAGTGTTGAGAAAGAGATTTTGGAATGACAATGAACAAGTCTCCAAGGAGAGGTCCGAGAGGATGAACATTGTTCTATTGAAATGCCAATGTCTGTCTACAAATGAAGCTTCAACTTCAAATTCTGTCCAAGAGGAATCCTTGGAAGGAGAATGCTATTACTATGATCTTGTGTTGGAAGAGTTGTTGAGTAGGATAGAAGAGGATGCTATGAGGTTGAACAAATCTTATGGGAAGATGAAGGTGTCTATTGTTCTGTGTCAGGATCATGAACTGGTTTCTAATGAATATCTGAGGGAAACTGCAAAAGAAAAATAGTTAGCAATGTTGGGAGCTGCAATGTTCATGTTCAAAGGACAAGGAAGTTCAGGATTGGAATGGCCACTATTGCCAATGTTGGGGTTGGGCATGTCAGGATTAAGGGCTAATTTCAAGAAGACACCTTATGGGAAGTTAAGGGTGGAGGACAATGCTCAAAGGACTTCTACTCAGAAGCAGAGTGAGTCGAGGGTGAAACATGATGATTCACAAACTACTCAGAAGCAGAGTGAAAAACAGCATGAGTTGAGGGACTCTCAGTGCATTACTCAAATTCAGGAGGAGTTGGGCCAGACTGAGATTCTTATTAGGTGGATTCTGTGCTGGTGTACCCCTAGGTGATATCACACCTAAATGCATTACATATATCATGTAAATGTGGTAAAGTTGTGTTAGATGGAATTTTATTATAGATGGGTCTTCAATTTCTTGGTTTGTTTTGAGTGGGGATTTTGTTATTTATTAAAAGTTCTGTTTAAATGGACTCTTTGAGGTTCTCAGCTAAATATGGACCACCCATGTATGAGGCAACTGGATTTCTTATTTTAGGCCTAAAAAATATTACTGATAGTTAAATTTTTTTTTTGTAATTCATCAATTGTATTTGAATGTGATTTTATGTATAGGATGACTAGGATGCATGAAAGATTTTGATTGTGTTGGTGTATGCTATTTTCCAACACAAATATCTTTCTTGTTTGAATGCATGATTTTAATCAACAGGCATCCTTGGCTTGTGATTGCTGTGTACGGGAGTCCTCATCACCACCATCGTATGGCTCTTTGGGAGGATGCGGTATCCATAAGCTAGTGTTCACCACCTTCCAAAGCTTGATTCATCTGTTGAGTTGACATCCAATGTTTAATGGAAAGGCTAACATGACACTGTAATGTCACAGCAGTATTTTCTTTAAATTTTATATGACAAATTAAGAAATGGACTAAAATATCGGACAATTACAATAGTGGGACCAAGGGAATCTAGCTAAGTTGGTTGAGCAATGTGCGTGAGTTATTATAAACTCTTTGTATCCAAGTTTGATTCCTATAAATTAAAAAATTGAAGGCATCTTTTGTTCTGGTTTCGTATGATGATGGATTTGTTTTTGAGAACATTCGTTGGAAGCATTATTCTTGAGGGGAAGAGAAAACTTGGAAGATAGAAAATAGGGCCCGACAACAATACAATTGGGACTGGCAGTGACTACATTGTTAATTCATGGAGTTAACCCACTGGGATTGTTTGGAACTAAGTTTAAGAAGATGCCCTACAGGATGTTAAGGGAGGACTATCATGATGATTGGTGCTGGAATTTATTGGGCCATTTAGTTAACCTTATTCCATCATTTAAATATTTTTTTATTTTATTTTGAAATTGATAGTACGGGTCTCATGGCGGTATTTAATATATCTAGCTATTGTTAAATTCGTTAAATGGTCCCTAAATTATTTTGGATCACCAATGGGTTACTTGGTTTATACTGTTATTTATTATTTGGTTCTTGGGTTTATTAAAGTACTAATTTTTAATCTCTAGGGATGTGGAGACAGGGGTTAGTTTTTTTTCTTTTTTCTTTTATCAATTAGTCGCCACATTGTAGGCCATGTAAAATGTGGTTTTGTTATTGTTTTTGTTTTCTATCTTGTAAGGCTATAAAGCCAACACTTGTTTTTTAATTCAATAATACATTCTCTCTTGAAAATTTATGTTGCATTGTTTTGTTCGTGTCTTATGCAATTAGTAGTAGAGAATTGTCCTTCAAGGCAGTTTTAAATGACTGTTTTAGAAATTGTGCACATGTTGTGTTGACTATTTTAGAAATTATATGGGTACTATGGTATTAATAGGGGTGTTGGAGTTGTTGGTAAATTTTTCTAAGTTTAGAAGATCGATAATGATTTTTGATAATTAATGTGTTTCATTAAGGAAGACTTAAAAATATCGAAAAGTATTTTCAATACGGAGAAAGGGTGTTTGGTAATAGTGACATGATGTTTTATCGAAAAATGATACTATTTGGCTGGAGATGTTAGGTATTTCGAGAAGATCGACTTTTTGACAAAAAAAGCTTAAAAAAAACTAAATATCGAAATAGTTATGTTTTAAAACTATTTACATTTGATGGGTGATTTTTGTCACGTCGGACATACAGGAGGCACTAGTCCAAGTGATGTTTCACGGTCTTCGTTTGCTATTGAACAGGAGGCGCCACTCCGTTCATAGTCTCGCATTGCTTTTTTCAGAATAGGAGGCGCCACTCCAGTTGTAGCCAACAGGAGGCGCTAAGTTGGTGACCATCCCCCGCTTCTTCTACGTCCTGCAACATGGCAACACGGGTGGTAATTGGTGGCATAAATTTTGCGTCTTTAGAGACTTTTTTTTGTGTGGTAAAATGTGCAATGAACTATTATTCATGTCAATGTATCCAACAGTACCTTTACGAGTCTTGAATCGGTGTAAAAAAGGTTGTAATTGGAGTCTGAAGAAGGGTGAAACTTACATATAGTACCTATGGTACTGTTTTTACTGTTGCCCTGTTATATCTTAACACTTGTACTAATTTTCCACGTCATCAAACTAACCCTTGACACCGTGAATCCCTTCTCCTTCGATCTGACCCCTTTCATCACAAAACCTCTGCATCCCCTCCGCCTGCAACTATTGCAACCTCGGTGAGGCCCTCTTCCGCATGCACACTGACGCCATCATGATCTGCATCAAGGGCGAGTCAAACATCAGAAACATCATCGATGTCATTCACCACATCCGTGAAAGCAACTTGGCACAGGTCATCCACTCCGTTGGCGGCGTCACCACCTTTGCCGACGCTGCCCTCATTATGCATAGTAGTTGCGACAATGTCTTCATTGACTACGACGTTTTCAACAGCGGCGACCTAGGGTTAATTTGTAATTGAGAGACTACTGAATGATTCTTCTTGGATTCGTTGCTTCCCATGCTTTCCCACTGTTGAATCTGGATTAAGGGTTTCCAGGAGAGAATTTCCCAAAATGAAATTTGGGAAAAGTGGTATAGTTACTGGATTTAGGAATTTGGATGGGTAGAGGATGAACTGATGGTGTTAAAGGTTAGTTTGATGACATGGAAAAATAATGCACGTGTTATAATATAACTAGACAACAGTAAAAACAATACCTATGGTACTGTAGGTAAGTTTTGCTCCCTGAAGAATGAAAAAAAAATTACTTTTCTTCTACAAAGTTTATCACGAGGGTGACTTGTGGCATAAATTTTGCATCTTTAGATACTTTTGTTTGCACAGTAAAATGTGAAGTGAACTATTATTCATGTTAATGTATCAAGATGTACAAGAAGCAAGAGATGGTCACCAGCCTGGTGCCTCCTGTTGGTTACAACTGGAGTGGCGCCTCCTATTCTGAAAAAAGCAACGCGAGACTACAAAGAGAGTGGCGCCTCCTGTATGTCCGACGTGACAAAAATCACCCATCAAATGTAAATAGTTTTAAAACATAGTTATTTCGGTATTTTTTTTTTTATTAAGCTACTTTCGTCGAAAAGTCGAGAAGATATGTCGAGAAGAAGACTTTTTGACAAAAATGGGTGAAAAAAAATTACCCAAATAGTGTAGTAGTAAAACAATTTACTTGGCAAGAGTGAGTTTTGCCATGTAGGATTCACAAGGCGCCACTCAGGAAGTAGTTTCATGCACTGCATGTTGTCAGCACAGGTGGCGCCACCCTGAGTGTAGCCTACAGGAGGTGCCAGCCGAATTGCAGCCACCAATATAACAGGAGATGCCACCCTGTCCTTTGCCTTCTGTTAATAATTAATATTTAAATTGCTTCATGGGACGTGTGGTCAAGTGGTTGCATGGGAGGCGCCACATTGACATTTGCCTTGTGTACAATGGTTGTTTTGTTTCAAAGCACTTTAATTAAAAAGACGAAAATGAATATAGGCTGGTGCAAACGACTAGGAGGCAACAAACAAGCTAACACCTCTTGTAGGCTACACTCAGGGTGGCTCCTTATGAATCCTAAGTGGCAAAAATCACACCTGCCATGTAAACGGTTTTACTACTACACTATTTGGGTAATTAGTTTCTTTTTTCACCCATTTTTGTCAAAAGTCTGAGAAGAATATTTGGAGAAGAGGAAGAAGGATTACCTAATACACCCTCCGTCCCACAATGACTGATGTTTAAGGTTATTTCACACAGATTAAGAAATCAAGTATTCCAAGAAAATAGTATTTATTAGGGGACAATTTTACTAAAATATCCTTAATCTCTTTCTTAATTTCAATAAATACATTATTAAGTCTTTAAAGACAATATTATTTATTAGAGGGCAAAATTGAAATAGATGTTTAAATATCTCATTGAAAAGTGAGAACATCAATCAATTTGGAATTTTTTTCAAAAGCGAAACTGCAGTTATTTTGGGACAGAGGGAGTATGTGAATGGAATGTTTTTCAATTTCAATATTGTCGATATATCAATAAAGATTAAGCAGTTATTGAGGCGGTAAAAGGTATTTAATAGTGCAAGGACGAGACAGGTGTCAAAATCATATATATGCACAATTATTATAATTTGAGACACATGTCTAAATCAAGTTACTTTTTCTGTTATTTGTAGTTTCTATAAATAGGTAACAACTTGTAATTATTTTATGGTTTTTGAACACTACATACTTCTTGTACACCATTACGTCATACTCATGACACTCCAGTTTTATGGAAACATGTTTTCCTTTACATTTTCAACAAACATTTTTCTTATATAATTCTTTCTTTATTCTGTTTATGATTCGTTTGATTTCATTATCACGTTAATAACAAGTAAAATCAAAACGAGTTATAAAAGTTCTTAATGCAAGTACCGATGCTTGCTGATCAAAGTGAATTATTTTTGTTTATTTGAATTCGATAGTTAAAGAAAACAACAAATACTTTAATTATGATTAAAGTAATCATTAAAATTAAATTTTGAAGTAAGCTTTCTTAAATTGAAAACATCCCACACTTTGCTAGTTCGATTAAAGAACCATGTGAAGTTCTATTTTAAATATCTTATTTGTTGAAGTTATAATTTCGAACCTTTAACCAAAGTTCTCATATTGTTTCTTTAAAAAATGAGAGAGCTTCTACAAATTAACTTATGCATTAGTTGATTTTAACTTAGAGAAGCTAATTTTTTTTCTTTCTCAAAAGTTCTTCTGGATAAGCTTACCCAAACATGCCTTATATGTATAGTCATTTCTAAATAACAAGTTTGACCTAGAATTGGTACGGAAATTTGTTGTTCCCAATTCTTGTCACACCAATAAGAGAATGCCACCTCAGTTAAATTGCCACGTCACTTTAATTTAAGATTAAATAGAAATCAACGGAATTTCTTTCATGTGGTTCCTTGCTTTCACATTTGTTAGTCTCTCGTTATTGTAATTGATGGGTGAACCATAGAAGTGAATCATCCACTCCTAATAGTCCTTATGATTAGAAAAATGTATCACTGCACTTGAGAAAATTAAATAAATCACTACACAAATAAAATCGTTGGATCAAACAACACTTAAGCAAATCATAATCAATCAAACAAAAGCCTATAAATGTTGAAACTTAAACCAATCATTGATACACTATCGCAATCTAGCCTCTAGAGTGTTTTGTTGGGAAACAATTTAATTTTTTAATTTCAAATCTCTAGAATATTGTTTAAATTTAAAAAGATATTATCTTATCGCTAGGATTTGTTTAAATTTAAAGATATTATCTGTAAATCAGGGATTTGCTTCCTCTTTTAGGATTAGGATGCTAGGTCTATAAATAGATGTTCTTGAGATGAGAAGAACCACCCAGCTTGAAGAGGGGGTCACCACCCTAAGTGAGAGAGGGGGGTCATGTGAAGGGAGGGTTTACATGTTTGTCCAAAAAACTTGTTGTGGATGTAGGGATGAGGGACCAAACCACATTGAACAAAGTTGTGTCTTGGATGTAGGGATGATGGCCTGAACCACGTTAAATAAATTCGAGGTCGTGGATGTAGGGACGAGGGCCTGAACCACGTTAACAAAATAAATTGTGTTGATGTAGGCATGAGGGGCCGAACCACGTTAAATAAATTTGTGATTTTTCTTATTTTATTTATGGTGTTGCATTTTTCTTTAGCGGTATGTTTTTTCTCATTGTGATTAATGATGAGGTGTGCATTTTCCACCACAAGTGGTATCAGAGCTGATTGATCATGTGGCCTGGTGACCACAGAAGAGAAGAGTATGAATGGCGGTAGCTAACGGCAATACAATTCGAGAAGTGGCACCATCGATACTCATGGAGCATATGAGGGAAACATACCAAATTTGTGCAGAGCGGAAGAGTTGTGACTAGCATCCAGAAGCTGAAGATGAAATTAGAAATATTTAATCGAGGGAGCGATTGTTCGGAAACAATTTAATTTTTTAATTTCAAATCTCTAGAATATTGTTTATATTTAAAAAGATATTATCTTATCTTTAGGATTTGTTTAAATTTAAAGATATTATTTATAAATTAAGGATTTGCTTTCTCTTTTAGGATTAGGATGTTAGGTCTATAAACAGAGATTCTTGATATGAGAAAAACCACCCAGTCTGAAGAGGGAGTCACCACCCTAAGTGAGAGAGGGGGGTCATGTGAAAGGAGGGTTTAAAAGTTCATCTAGAAAACTTGTTGTGGATGTAGGGATGAGGACCCGAATCACATTAAACAAAGTTATGTCGTGGATGTAGGAATGAGGGTCCAAACCACATTAAACAAATTTGAGGTTGTGGATGTAGGGACGATGGCCTGAACCACATTAACAAAATAAACTGTGTATATGTTGGCATGAGGGGCCGAACCACGTTAAATAAATTTGTGATTGTTCTTATTTTATTTATGGTGTTGCATTTTTCTTTAGTGGTATGTTTTTTCTCATTGTGATTAATGAAAAGGTGTGCTTTCCCCCCCCCCCCCAACAAGTGGTATTAGAGCTTATTGATCCTTTGGTCTGGTGACTAGAGAAGAGAAGATTATTAATGGTGGTAGCTAATGGCAATACAATTCAAAAAGTGGCACTATCGATACTCATGGAGCATATGAGGAAAACATACGAAATTTGTGCGGAGCGGAAGAGTTTTGACTAGCATCCAGAAGCTAAAGTTGAAATTATAAAATTTTAATCGAGGGAGGGATTGTTCATAAAAATGGTTCATGGTGTACCATTAAAAATACTGGTGCAATGACCCGTCTACGTTACATAACTATTAAAGCTAAGGTTCTTTGATTTCCTTTTCGTTTAGAAACTCTTTCATTAGTTTACTTTATGAAAATATTGCATGAACTTTTCGCATTTCCATAAGTAATAATTAAAGTTCAAAACTAAAAGAAAATATAATTTTAACTACAAACAACTCTTGGAGCTTATACATAAGACAAACCTAAGCTGGTCATCTCTATACATATAACTATATAGACCAAACAAAGAAAAGAGAGAACGCAACTTCAATCTCGTGCTCGCTCCATCTACCAAGCCTCCAAGAGGAAGAATCCACCTAGAAAGCCATCTATTCCCCCGAACACGACATCCGAGATCATCACAAGCACAAACCACAAGTGCAAACATCGCAAGGGTAAGCTTACCAAACAAAACTAAACATATAACTGAAACAGTTATACAAAACATAGTTCATAAAATCAAAACTCAATTCATCAATAAACACCAACAAACAACAATATCATGGCTCAACCATTTCAAATAGTTCATACAATATAAATCATCACCGTTCATCATCATGAGCCATAACCATCACAAATTCTCAATCACTATAGTACATCAACTATAACAAAATCTCATCATAAATCAATCATGACAATTGTCATACACCAACACCCACTAGGCAACCTTAAACCTCAGACACTGACTCTACTCCATGCAGCTTCAACATCATATGAGCGGTCCTTCATAGGCCCCATCCCCTACCATAGTCTGACCTTTTCACCATTCAGGGAGTCCCTTGAGCTGACCCTGTGGAGGAAGTGGGGTTTTAATCGAATATAGACAAGTGTGGGTATTGGATTACCTCTGTATGGTTTGCAAAACCTTAAATCTATAGGAATTCGCCCACTTGGCTATTCCATAGGCCCACTGTTGGCCACCACGAAAACCTCCGGCACTAGGTTGAGAGCCTACCTAGCACCCTCAACTTACTTGCCTACCCATATGTCTGTGCACCAACTGTGCACACTTATACACCAACTGTGCAAATATAACATTCGGAATATTTATGTGCATCAACTATGCACACACCATATTCCAACGGCAAAACATATTTGGAACCCCTTACAATCTTAGATACGGCATGTAACACCCTAGGGGATATTACCTTTTGTCTCCTTATATTGCTAAATTATAAGAAATTAGCATATAAGAATATCAGAGTTTACTGTGTGGAAACTAAAACTTAAACATATATTACATCAAATGTATCTAGTACAAAGTTATTGGCACCTATGTGCCTTACAAGGCATAAGCAGGATACAATAAGCATAAACTAAATTCCCTTACATTGGGAATTTTACTAAAGTATACTAATAACATCTTCCTTCTGGAAAGCAGCTCCATGCTCCGAGTTCCTCTCACAAGGTGTCCACCTACTAACCTGTAAAAAGATGGAAACTAAAGGGATGAGACATAATGTCTCAGTGAGTGCTCTGAGGACTCTAGGCTGACTCTCTATTCTAGAGACCTCTTGCTTAACTCTCATGACTTCTCTTTTCTTTCTTTGATACTCGCACTCAACGCTTTTACCTCATCACCTCTACGTTACTATTTCTTAGGATCATATATTGACCCTTACTGAGGCACATAGAGTTGGCCTCCTATGCCAAATCTAAAGCCACTAGTACACTAAGGCACTTTACATCATTCTGTTACTCTTGACCACTCCCGAGGGTCTCACTTTTCTATAACATTGGATGGGAACATGTGTAATATTTTCTTTCTCTGACTTGCCCAACTTGGGCTTTCATCACCTCTCTTGTGAGGCATAACATCTGCATACCTCTCGAGGCAGCTTACATTAACCTTCTAGGTTTTAACTGTAAACCCTTTCCTACCTCTAAGGGTAGAATCTAGCTACACACATCCTCATCTAATGTATAGACTTATCTTACATCTCTCACCTAACAACTAGGCTCAAGACTCCTCTCATGTTCTAATATAGAACATACATACATCAAGCACATCAACATATCATAGCTTTTTTCTACAAATGTGTCATTGGTATTATTCTTTTATTTAAGTTATATCTTGAGTTTCATCATTACTTTAATTGGCTGAGCTTTTAGCCATCAAGAGGCGTTCCTCTTGCTACAACCTTTAATTAACCCACCGGTCCAAGTGGGTGGACTGTCAACTCCGTTATAAGGAAGAGTCTCCTAACTAACTTGATCTTCTCTATGAAGAACCCCTTCTCCCTGTGAAGAAGGTTGGTTTTCCCCCATGGGTGTCTGGGTGACGGTCCATTCGCTCACCACTAGGGGGGCCTCTTAGCCCTTTACTCTTACAACTCCTCATGAGTTGGATAACTTATTCCTTTTATTGGGATCATAACTTCCTTTGAAAACTCTTTCATAAAACCTTTTAATAAAGAATCCTTTTCATAACCTTTCTGAAACTCATCACTCCTTGGTGACATAGAGGATCCTTAGCCCTTTGCACACTGTTGTACGCAGAGTGTGCGGCTCTCGGACATGACTGGTACCGGGGAAGGTTCCACCCTATGTCACTGAGGGGATATCTTTTACTAAAAACCTTTCATGAAACTGTAAACTTTGCTTAAAAGCCTTTTCTGAAACTTAGGGGAAACTCCCCACCTTTTTACTAAGAGGCATAGGTATAGTCTTAAGTATTTTAGGTGTCTTTTATTAAGAGGGTTTATCATTACATACAATCAATCCTAAGCATAAGGCATAATTACACGAATACCACTACCATTATCATTAACATCAACATCACATAGCATCAAACAATCATACATAAACATGGATAAGAGTTTAGGAAGAAACTATATATCTATATCTCCTATATTCTTCCAAAGGTCCCCTTGAAAAGGGTTCCCAAACTGCTCTCTTATCATACCCATGCTTAAGCTAGAACCTGATCTCGCTTACGCTAGACTGACAATCCTATTCCCTGGAGTCTCACGCTTAAGCGCCAGAGTGCCTCGCTTAAGCGCCAAAGCCACGCTTAAGCGCCAGAACTCTGCACTTAAGTTTCACAGCCTCGCTTAAGCGCCAGATCTCTGCGCTTAAGCGCCAACATCTCGCTTAAGCGCCAGATATCTACGCTTATGCACCTTTTCCAGGTGACTCCTCGCTTAAGCGATGAACATAGCTCGCTTAAGCGAGAGTCTGCGACTCGGCTGAACCGCAAACCTTCGCGTTTCCGCTCTCATGGTCATCCATGGCCTCCCAACCTCTTCCAATCATGCGGGATCGAGTCTAAAACATATCTACATCAAAACCCAGCCCTCAAACAAGCTTAAACATTCCCCAATCAAGCTCAACTCATCAAACCCATCAAAAACCTAACTAAGAGCTAGTAAGGGGAAAAAGAGGGGAAAGGGATTCAAAACACAAACAACAGAACATAGAAGGGTGAAGGGGAAGCACTCACACTGTGGGGTCTCTGATCTGAGCTCCGAGGTACTGGGTCTTGGATCTCTGCTCCGCTTCTCTTCTCTTCCTCTTCTTCTTCTTCTTCTCCTCCTCCTTCTCTCTAACTCCCTTTCTTTCTTCCACTTTCTCCCTCTCCTCTTCTATTTAAACCGTGGGGTGTGTGTGTGGCTTAGTGAGCCTTGTCCCACCTTGGGTCTTGGCTCCCCATCAGGGTCCTATTATCTTATTTATGTTATATCCTATTATAAGGTAACTATTATTAATAATGCTTAAGGGTATCCTTAAACCATTAAATATAAAAGCTACTCCATAAAGATATCTCTTTATTATTTCTAAGGTCCGTAAACTGGGGATGTTACATTTCTCCCCACCTTCAAAAAGATTTTCGTCCTCGAAAATTGAAACTCCATTATATCCTCATATCTCCATAAATCTCTACTTCCAACATCCTAAGGAATCCATCCTGAGGGTTTGGCAAACTAAGACCTCTCTCAACTTAACGGTCAATCTCTTACTCCAATCCCTCCCAGGGAAATCACATCCCTGTGACTATTATAGGTTCTTAGGGTATTCTACTACATCGGTTTCAAACTATCTTAAGAAACACCTACTATCCTCTCTTAGGTATAAGGTTTTCCTATCTCTAATATTCTTATAACACTTTTAGGCAACTACTTTTCCTCCATTGGTCCATCCTAGGCCTATACTCCTCAAAAGGTCATAGGATTTTCTATTAACTTTTATTGAGAAAGTTCTCTCCTTAAGGTCCATCTGATGCGTTATCCAAACTTAGAGTTCCACTCTCCTATGATTGTGACCACTATATTTCTCTAACCCAAAGAGTAGGCTTCCTCCAAACTACTTGTCCATTGACAATTCTCCGTTCTCATATTCTCATCCTATGTCTTCTGTCCTTATCTCAACTCTTAGGTGGTCTATCTCTCAATAACTCAAGAAAATCCTATTCTTGAAGTCTCCCAAAAGTTCTTTCACTATTTTACTTCCTTCACCGTATTTAATGTCATCTTACTAAAGGTTTCTATAACTAAGTTCAACCTTAAAAGGATCTCTGACTCTTTCTTATCTCCTTTTCTTGAAAACTACTTCCTTTTCACTAAAGGAGTTCTAGGCTCTTTTACTCTTACTCTAGGCTATAACTAGGTTGGTATCTATTAGGTAAATACTTACCATTATCACTCTACTCCTTCACCAATCATACCTCTTAGGTACTCACTCACTTGAGCTAAAAGGGTTTTCCACTCCCTTCTAGTTCTCTTGGTTTCTCCAAGCTTACCTTAACTATGGTTCTCTAGCTTAACCTCAACTATATAAGGTTTAGGTAACTTCCTCTTTAACTCCACCTTGGTTTCTATTCCTTAAGACCTCTAAAGGCCCCTCAAGTTCTTACACTAGACTGATTCTATCTACTAGTTACCTAATACAACTTTATTTCTCTATTCTATGTTTAACCCTTAAACCTAACTCTCGGTTAAGGTGATTCTCTTAGCTTAGGTATCTGCCTAAGAGATAGGTGTTACTAGGAAAATCTGTTACTATAGGCTTCTACTCTATGCAACTTCTTAAGGTTCATCTCTTCTAAGCAGCTCTACCTTTTCCCATTCCAAACACTACTTAGGTTGGAGATTCTATCTATATCTTCTATCCTTATCTTAAGGTATAGGTCGGGATTTCTAATATGTAGGGCTCACTATTATCTTATGAGGTTTGGCTATCTGAAACTAGGTTGCTACTTATCTGCCTAAGGTCACTACATTCTACTTCCCATTCCTAGGGTAAAAGTGTAGCTAACTCTATGTCCTCTCCCTGACAAGTTCACCTAAAACTCAGAAACTCACCAGGCAAACAAAACAACAAAACTATCTATCACATCATAAACTTAACTTGGTTGGTCTTGGAATAAGCCACACCAAGTGCAACAACATCACATCAATCGCAGGAAAATAGAAGAAAAACATACATTACAAAACATAGAGAAACATGCTACACATCCAAGGAAAACAAGAAGCACTCTATTTTCCAGGATGTTCAAACAACCAAAGAAAACATACCACTCCAAAACATAAGGCGAACATAGGTTGGTTAGGGAAACACATACCTAGAGTAGGTCCATCATCTTGGTTTGTCCTCCTAACACATGGGGTAGAAGGCCAAGCTGTGGCTAAGGGTGTTGGCTCATTTGACTCTTTCCTCTTCCCTCTGGGACATTGTTTTGAAATGTGTCCTGGCATCTGACACTTGTAGCACACATCTTGTCCCTTCAAATAAACTCCCTTGTGGCTCTTACCACATTTGGGACATGCTTCAACTCTTGGGTTTCTCGAAGGTTGCGCTCCCTTACCCTTAAACTTATTTTTCTTTGGTCTCTAAGGTTGGTGGGGTCCTGAACCCTCTCTATCATCAGAAGTACGCTTTCGCTGCGCACTCTAAACTTCCTCTTATGGTCTCTCACTACCTATGATGTACATTTCCAAAAATATTGCCTTGAAGTTCTCCCACTCCAAGGGTATTCCAGAAAAAAGCCATCTTGTCTTTTACACCTCTCCACCAAAGCTCAGCCTCATCCTCTAGCATGAATGAGGCATAAGCCACCCTCTGCTCAGACGAGCAAGATACTACCTCAAGGATCCTCTCTATCTCCCTCAACCATAGTCTTGCCTCTGCAAGACTATAGCCTCTAAAGGATGGTGGTCTCCTACTTTGGAATTCCACAAATCCTGAACTTTGGTTTCCAACAGTTGGCCTACTATGGGTACACTCTGCTCTCTCAAAGCTTTCCCATCTCAGGTTAGCTTGATTTGGTGGGGTTGGTCCTAAAGGATTCAAGAACGGTTGTCCTAGGCTTCGGTTTCTACCTGCCATAATTCCTACCTGCAGTGCACAAAGTATTGAGGTGATCAGTCTCAATATCCCTTGTCAAGGCAAATAAGGATCTATAGCATGATAGACAACCATCTCACTCAAACAAATCTAACTATCTTGTCAGAACATACAATCTAATCTAACGACACTAACCACAATCCGATTTGAATCAAACTGCTCTGATACCAAAATGTAACACCCTAGAGGATACTACCTTTTGTCTCCTTATATTGCTAAATTATAAGAAATTAGCATATAAGAATATCAAAGTTTACTGTGCGGAAACTAAAACATAAACATATATTACATGAAATGTATCTAGTACAAAGTTATTGGCACTTATGTGCCTTACAAGACATAAGCAGGATACAATAAACATAAACTAAATTCCCTTACATTGGGAATTTTACTAAACTATACTAATAACATCTTCCTTCTGGAAAGCAGTTCCATGCTCCGAGTTCCTCTCACAAGGTGTCCACCTGCTAACTTGTAAAAACATGGAAACTAAAGGGATGAGACATAATGTCTCAGTGAGTGCTCTGAGGACTCTAGGCTGACTCTCTATTCTAGAGACCTCTTGCTTAACTCTCATGACTTCTCTTTTCTTTCTTTGATACTCACACTCACCGCTTTTACCTCATCACCTCTACGTTACTGTTTCTTAGGATCATATATTGACCCTTGCTGAGGCACATAGAGTTGGCCTCCTATGCCAAATCTAAAGCCACTAGTACATTAAGGCACTTTACATCATTCTGTTACTCTTGACCACTCCCGAGGGTCTCACTTTTCTATAACATTGGATGGGAACATGTGTAACCTTTTATTTCTCTAACTTGCCCAACTTGGGCTTCCATCACCTCTCTTGTGAGGCATAACATCTGCATACCTCTTGGGGTAGCTTACATTAACCTTCTAGGTTTTAACTGTAACCCCTTTCCTACCTCTAAGGGTAGAATCTAGCTACACATGTCCTCATCTAATGTATAGATTTATCTTACATCTCTCACCTAACAACTAGGCTCAAGACTCCTTTCATGTTCTAATATAGAACATACATACATCAAGCACATCAACATATCATAGCTTGTTTCTACAACTGTGTGGTTGGTTTTATTCTTTTATTTAAGTTATATCTTGAGTTTCGTCATTACTTTAATTGGCTGAGCTCTTAGCCATCAAGAGGCGTCCCTCTTGCTACAACCTTTAATTAACCCACCGGTCCAAGTGGGTGGACTGTCAACTCCGTTATAAGGAAGAGTCTCCTAACTAACTTGATCTTCTCTGTGAAGAACCCCTTCTCCCTGTGAAGAAGGTTGGTTTTCCCCCATGGGTGTCTGGGTGACGGTCCCTTCGCTCACCACTAGGGGGGCCTCTTAGCCCTTTTCTCTTACAACTCCTCTGAGTTGGATAACTTATTCCCTTTATTGGGATCATAATTTCCTTTGAAAACTCTTTCATAAAACCTAACTAAGAGCTAATAAGGGGAAAAGAGGGGAAAGGGATTCAAAACACAAACAACAAAACATAGAAGGGTGAAGGGGAAGCACTCACACTATGGGGTCTCTGATCTGAGCTCCGGGGCACTGGGTCTCGGATCTCTGCTCCACTTCTCTTCTCCTCCTCTTCTTCTTCTTCTCCTCCTTCTCTCTAACTCCCTTTCTTTCTTCCACTTTTTCTCTCTAACTCTCCCTCTCCTCTTCTATTTAAACCGTGGGGTGTGTGTGTGGCTTAGTGAGCCTTGGCCCACCTTGGGTCTTGGCTCCCCATCTGGGTCCTATTATCTTATTTATGTTATATCCTATTATAAGGTAACTATTATTAATAATGCTTAAGGGTATCCTTAAACCATTAAATATAAAAGCTACTCTATAAAGATATCTCTTTATTATTTCTAAGGTCCGTAAACTGGGGATGTTAGATGGCACCTCCGTACCCGCCATCTCCAATGGCCAGACTTACGGGTCCAAATACATTTCAACAATCCACAACCATGATAACAATCCATCCCCTATACACTAAAAGGATCACTAAACCTCTTGGGAAGTAGTTCTCAACACTCCAACACGCCATTCGGAGTCAAAACATAGGGGTGGTACTTGGGAAGATATCCCACTAAGCGAGACCCCCTGGTCGCTTTAGTGGGTCGGAGTTCTGGCATGAAACTCACCCTCCCAAGTATACCATTTTTTTTCCTATAAAAATCTTCTCAAAGGACATAGTTAACTCCTCTTTAACATGTAGGAATGGTTCCAACACACAGTTCACATATATCACCATATCTCATCAACATTCCATTTCAATTTCTTAATAAAACACATACACCTCAATAATAAATAATAATCTCAATGAATTATATCCCATCAACCATTGTATACCAACCCCAACAACAAAGTCATGTAACAACCCAAACAATTTTGATTCCACAAGTTCCCTCTATGTTATAAATTCACCATTTTTCTCAAATTATGCTTATGAACCCATCTAGCAGTTCAATAAGCTCAAGTAAGGTATTCTCACACCTTGAATCCTTACTCACAACACAACACCAACTTTAACAAAAAGGTGAATTTCCTAACATAGTTCTAGAACTTTTGTGGACATCTTCACCACACCCATATCATAGACATAATTCAATTTAAAATAAATTTGAAAGACATTTTATAGTGTAGAGAATGAATTCTCGCTTAAGCGCCACCTTACTCTCGCTTAAGCTAGAATTTTAGGAATAAATTGTTCACTTCCAGAGTTCCTCGCTTAAGCTAGAATTTTCCTCGCTTAAGCTAGGACAGCTTTCAGACCAAAAATGTTCTCTGTCCCCTGTCTCGCTTAAGCGAGAACCACTCTGTTCGTAAGCGAAACAAGGTTGTAGAACCTCGAAAACATGCTTAAAACTCTTCAATGGTTACCAAATTCATTCCAATTCGAATTTTCCATCAAACATAACATATATACATCATTCCACACTCAAAAACAACATTCCAATTATAGAATATACAAACCAAGCATTCAATCATATTAAAGCTTCCCTTACCTAAAATTCTTGACTCAAAACCTTGAAGAAGAAGCTAGGGAGGAGACTTGGTGATTCAAGAATGATCTCTACCCAACTTTGGCTATGAAATCAACTAGAGGACACCTAAATCAATCCCAAAATAAGCTTCAATCAAAATTTCACCCACCAACCAAGATTTTACATGAAACCCATTTGAGAACTCCATGAGGAAGAGAAAAGATGAACTTTAAAAGACCAAAGGAGAGAAAAGAGTGGCTTACCAACTTGAAATCAACTAAGGAGGCTCTAGAGAAGAAGAAATCAAGATCCAAAATGATATAGGAATCAAACCTCAATTCAAGGGGAAGAGAGACTTCGGGAGGAAGGAAGAAGAATGAAGGAAATTGGAAGAAACATGAAGTTTTGAATGTTTAAGATTGGGATAAATTTGAAATTTTGCTAATAACACCTATGTTTCCTCTAAAGGCACCCCCATTCTCTTATTATTATTTTTTTTCCTACAACTCACAGAACTCACGTAAAAGTCCCAAAAATCTCACAACCCACACTCTACGTCCAACCATTCATAAAAATCTATCAATAACACTATGGCACATAATAAAATCAATCTATTTATTAATTCTTTTAAAATATATCATGAATGTAAATTTAATTTCCTCTTGCGGTATTTATCAAGCACTTATCATACATTACGAAAAACCATAGTGTTACAACTGGTCCACCTTAGACTCAGTAAAAAATAATTTTGTAAAATATATTTAAATTTTCACATACATAAAATATAAAAAAAAAATACTTCCTTTAGTGTCTTTTTTATAAGAAAATATGCAATCATTTGTTTCTTATATATATATATATATATATATATATATAGCACTACAAAAAAATACTATATGATAAATAAATTAATTAGATGGATAAAATATTTTTAGATAATTATTTGTGAACACCTTAACATTACAAACACTTCATTATCACCTATAATTTTTCTTTATCTATATTTTTCTATCATATTATGTTACTTATCTTAACATTTCTCTTTCTCTCCTTAAGCTTCAACTAACATAAAATTTCTAGATATTATTTTTCCAATAATTTCTTATAAATTTAAGGGATCAAAAAAATATTTGGCCCCTCTAGGTCCCCTTCCCTCTACCCCTGACGATGTTGATGGAGATTTTCTCCGCTCCAAAAAATATTGGGGTCTTGTTGAGTATGGAATATTACTGGTGGCCGATGGAGTGGAGCCTAAAATATCTAAAATCATGTTTTAGCTTATACCGAGATCAGAGCTAATTTTAGAGCTTTACTTGTTCCATAATAAATGTAACACAACATTTGAAAAGACGGGGCAATATATAGACGTTTGTATTACTTAGTCATTTTTTAAAGAGACGTATTAAGGTTTTCAGCTCGTAGAAAACTCGTCATCCAAGAAATAAAAGAGATAGTATATATATGATTCTTTATAAAAGCATTTATGATAGAAACAGAGTGGGTGCTTTATGAGCGAATGAATGCTTAAGTTATATTGGACCCTTATCTAGAAAAACATTGGACAAGTTGTTGTAAACAACTATTGGATGCTCGAATACACAATATAAATATTTCTAAGTTAACACAAAGCGATTTGAAAGTGCATCTTATGGATTCTTTTTAGTCCAAAAAACACTTAAGTCTGACAAAAGAAAACTAATTAGGATTTCATAAATTTTAATACTTTTGTTATTATCAAAAGATTTTTAGGGACCAAAAGTTTCATGTCTTTGATTTTAATAAATTCTTTACAATTAAAGATTGAGTGCAAAACATTTTCAAAAGAACTCAATTCACCACTCTTGAATTATTGAAAGCCACTTAATTTATATATATATAAAAAATCGACGACTACTGTTGCCACCCACCACCATTCTCGATACATATATTTTCTCTAAGTTTGGTACATTAGTATTTAGGCTATGTTCGGCAAAACTAGTTGAAAAGCTAGCTGGAAACTGAAAAGCTAGTTGGTAGCTAAAAGCTAAAATCTAGTATTTGAAAGTTGTTAAGCTAGCTTATTAAATGATAAGTGTTCGGTAAAACTACCGGTTGAAGTAGCTGAAAAATGTAAAATGACATAAATAGAAATATTTATATGATATTTTTATATAAATTTAAATCTTATTTTATGGATAAAAATATTTTTTGAGGTGTTATAATTTTTAATTAATTTTAAACTATTGCAATTATTTATTTTTAGATAAATTATTTTCATTAAATTTTTAGTTTCAATTATTACATTTTTTTCATATTAAATATTCTACTATTAATCTTATACTATATCTTAAAATAGTTTTAATCAAGTTTAAAATAAAGTACGTACACTTAAGTAGACATTATATTTTTATTATGTTAATTAGTGTAATAGTTAAAATAAATCATCTAACATAAAATTATTCAAAAAATATAACAAAACAAAAATCTAACATAAAGTATAATGTTGAAATAATAAATTAAATATTATAAATAGTACAATGGTTAAAATAAATAGTGTAATATAAAAATGTATAATATAATAACAAAAATAAAATAAAACAAATAAATAATAAAATTCTATTTTATTTAAAAAGGATAATAAGGAAATTTAATAACTTTTTTAAGTATAAAAGGGGAATAAAATATAAAAAGCTAGAAGCTAGAAGCTAGCGTATTAAAAAACGCTACTTCAAGTAGTGTTTCCAAAAAACGCTAGAAGCTACTAAAAAAACTTGTTTACTGAACAGTCAAACAAGTTTTTCAGCTAGTATTACCTACATTTTTACACTCTTTATAATATTGCTTTCAATATTATATTTACTCAGACAAAATGCAGTGGATCGATGATATTTAAACTACCAAAATTATCATTCTTTCCGCATTACTTTTTTTTACTGATTCTTTCTGCATTACTTGTTCTTTTGGTCATCTCACTTTCCAAATTGTATATATACCAATAATGGCCCAAGGCTCCCATGGACCAGTGAAAAGTAATTTTTTATTGAATTATTTTTAAATGAAGTTAATGAATTTTACTCTTTTGGCCTTTAGTTAAATTACTCAGTTAAGCTGGTTGTTTATGGTTCCTATCTATAAGTAGCCAGCGGCCATTCGTTATGAGTGTGTTGTGAGTGGTTTTTCGGAAACCCACTGGTGCTGCAGTGTATGGTGTGGGATTTCCGTTGAGTATTGATGAACACGTTCCAATGGTAAACACGATTTTTGGTGTGAGACTGGTATTGGGTTTTCCTTGAGATCGAAGTGTTTAACAGATTGTGGTTTTAAATAATGGCTAATCGTTGAAATGGATTTGTTGGACCTGAAGCAGCACTTTGAGTGTGGGTACAACAAATGTTTGGAGAAGATGTGGCTATGTATGGCATGCGAGACGACGTCAATGCGAACAAAGTGATTGTTTTTCGGTTGCTAAATTTGTGAGATTGGTTGTGAATAGTAGAATACAAAGCTAGTGTAAGGTAGATTAGATAGATTAGCATTGTTGCCCAGGAGGAATTGAAGTCCATTTGACATGTAACGTCGTTGAAGACCAACCTTTTTGTAATTGGTTGTGTAGTAAAGATGATGTACTTTACCTTAATAAAATATTCATTGCAGAAAAATAAAAAATAAAAAGGTAACAAGCACAACCCACTATAACAGTTAAATTAATGGTCCACTGAAGCAATGGCCCCAATAACGATTAACAAACTTTGCAAGCAATCGATTAAAGCAACCAGACCATACCTTCCGCCATAACATTGTCTTTTGGTCTTCTCACTCTCAGTGTTATATTACCACTGGATAACATTTTGCAATCAATTGATGTAAGCAATCATTATAATATAACATACTACATTATCTTGTGGTCTTTTATATTACTTTCAATATCTACTTTCTATTTATGCATTCTTTAGACTAGGAAAATTACTAACCTAACCCTTTCTATCTACTTTCTATTTATCCATTCTTTAGGCTAGAAAATTGCTAACCTAACCCTTCCTAATTTTTGATAGTTGTGAAATCTATGGATAAATTGGTCCATTCACTTAATACTTTTTATTTATTTAAAAAACAAAAAATAAAAGCAAGATATGAAGGCAGTATGTAGAGCTCACTTGATGCAACCAACTCCCTCCCTCTTTTTTCTCTTTCTTTAGCCCAACTCCCTTCCTCTTTTTTCCCTCTCATTTGTTTTTCTTTTATTTTATAAAAACACACATATAATATTTTCTCTCTCTTCTACCCAACTTCCTTCCTCTTTTTTCTCTCTCACTTTCTTTTTTCATTTTTTTTATTTTTTTACTTACACACAGATTTTTATAATTTTTTTTAAATATTTAATTGAATGATAAATTTGTATGATTACTTGATGCTTATTAATTTCTATAATTTGATGTTATTATTGTATAATTTCTCTAACTTTCTTTTTTTTTTATTTAATTTATGACATATAATTTATTTATAAATTTATTTATAAAATGATATATTAAAATTTCATATATAATGAGAAATATTAAAATTTATTTATAAAATATATTTTAAATTGATTCATTAATAATATTATAAATTAAATTAGTTTTAGTTTTTTTATGGGAGAGACCACAATTATCATTCACGAAAAACAATCCTATTTGAGTAAGGTAGATGTGGGTGACCAAGCTCTTTTTCTAAGTATTTAACACAATTTTATACCAAAGACTCAACAATATTTATATTTACTTTGAGAGAAAATAGAATATGCACTGACAATATAAAACAATTGTACATCGTCATCCAATCACAACTCACCATGTATAGTAAGTTTGTTGACTTTTATGATAATCACTTTAAAAATCATATCAATGGTAATTTGTAATTAGATGATAATGTAAAACTACTTTACACTGTCAGTGTATGACCATTAAACTCATAAAATTATTTTTACTTAGAAATTGTATAAAATAATTTTAAATAACTTCTTAAATAAATATTTTGTTGAAAGTATTACACTAAAAATTAATTTAAATCTAATTAGTTAATATATTTACTACAAAATAATATTTTTACTCTAGGTTTAATAACATTATAAATGAAAATTTTGTTGATTTATATTTATATAATAATGTTAAGTTCTTTACTAAATATATAAGAAATTAATTCATCAATATATTTTTATTACAAAATAGTGTTAAATTAATTCATTAATAATATCATAAATTAAATTAGTTTTAATATTTTTTATTATAGAGATAACAAATTTCATTCATGAGAGACAATATTGCTTGAGTTAGGTAGGACAATATGAGCAACAAAACTTTTTTTTTTAAATATTTAATAGAACCTCATACTAAATACTCAACAATATTTTTTTTTTTACTTTCAAATCCTATAAAAAATTTACTTATAAATCGTATAAAATATTTTTAAATAATTTTATTAATAAATATTTTGTTAAATAATATTTATATAATAAGGTTGAAAGTTTTACATAAATATATAATAAATTAATTTCTTAAATATATTTTTATTACAAAATAGTTTTAAATTACTTCATCAATAATATCACAAATTAAATTAGTTTTAATTTTTTTATTGTATAGATCAAAAATGCCATTTACGGGAGACAATCATGCTTGAGTCAGGTAGAACCATTATAGACGACAAAATTCTTTTTTCGAGTATTTTAATACAACTGCATACCAAAGACTCAATAATATTTTTTTTTTACTTTGAAATCCTATAAAATTATGTTTACTTAGAAATCATATAAATTTTTAAATAATTTGATAAATAAATATTTTGTTAAATAATATTTACATTATGATGTTGAAAGTTTTATACTAAAATTTAATTTAAATCTAATTAGTTGGTATATTTATTACAAAATAAAATATTGACTCTATGATTAATAACATCATAAATGAAAATTTTGTTAATTAATATTTATATAATAATGTTAAGTATTTATTATGTAAATATATAATAAATTAATTTATTAAATATATTTTTATTACAAAATAGTTTTAAATTACTTCATCAATAATATCATAAATTAAATTAGTCTTAATTTTTTATCATAAATACCAAAGTATCATTCACGGGAGGCAATCATGCTTGAGTTAGGACCATTATTGGTGATAAAACTCTTTTTTCGAGTATTTAATACAATTGCATACTAAAGACTCAATAATATTTATTTTTACTCTAAAATTCTATAAAATTATTTGTTAAGTTCTAAGACTTTGGACGATGTCCAACCCCTCAAATTTCGGTTTTGATGATAACAAATAAAGGATAAATTTTGAAGTATCTAATGGTCTTGTTTGAGTGTTATAGGATCTACGTCGTCCAATGCCGCAATGGTATTGTATCTCTCAAACTTAGACTTTATATTTCGATAAGCAATGCGTGCAAATATGTTTTGTAAAGTACAACATCCAGCGTCCAATGTTTCTGCGAAGCAAGTGTCCAATGCCTATATAACCTACACTCTGTTTTCTATCTTAAAAGTTATATAATGTGACAATACGTTTTCGATGATGATTCTCTGGAATGTTCGATTATTCCCTCTCATTCTAACATGACATTCTATTTGAATTTTTGAAAAGTATTGTACAGGGACAGAAAAGCATTTATCTGTAGAAAAAGTACAAGTAGCGGAGGCGCTACATGTACGGTTGTCTCCTCTATCTCTCCACCCCAGGCCGACGGTCACATGATTTGGAGAGAACTGATTTTGGCAAAAGTACAGATCCCACAACGGATACTTTACACCAAGCTGCCTATAAATAGAGGAACAAGCTCATGCATCAAAAAGTAGAAGATTGATTAAGAGCTGAAACTCTGTCAAAGCGACTGGACGATCCACACTTGAGCGAAAAAGAGCTTTCTACTTAGCTTTGCTAAGCGATTCTGTGTATTTGTTTTTATTGTAATATCCTCTCTGTGAGAGTTATTCATTCTTTTGATACTCAAACAATTTCTGTTTGGAAAGCCAGGAGTGGCTTAGTGTTAAAAAATACTTGGGTTTGCTTTAATCTTAGGGGGAGATTAAAGGTGTGCCAGGAGTGGCCTAGAGAATACTTGTAGCCAGAAGTGGCAGGGTTAAAATACTTGTTAGTAATCAGATTCTGATTAGTAGAACCCTTCAAAGGTTTTGAAGGAGAACTGCACGTAGCTTAGTTTGAGTGAACCAGTATAAAACTAAGTGTTCTACTCTTTTGCTTTCTAGCTTACTCGCAAATCTCTTAAGTTATCTCTTCACATACCACGAAAGTGTTTCTTTACACTTTTTATTTACGAAAATATTTTACGTGTGTTCTGACTAAAAACGAGAAAATGCAGTTTCATTGAACTATTGTATTTGAACCACTGGACGATAGCATAGTCTTCGATTTCACAAGGTTCTTGTAAAACTTACGATACACTATCTTCTTTTTTGCTAAAGGATTTCGAAGAAAATATAAACACACTATTCAACCCCCCTTCTAGTGTGTTTCTCTGTATTTCAGTTGGCATCAGAGCTCGGCCTCTTGGTTTGAGTACTTAGCAGTACAGAGGAAGGATCCTAAGAAAGATGGAAAACGAAGGACAAGCTGTGAACAGACCACCACTCTTCAAAGGTGTCAAATATGATTACTGGAAACAAAGAATGATAGCATTCTTTGAATCTAATCATATTGACATGTGGGTCATTGTGGAGATGGGCGAACAAGAATACAACAAGGTGCACAGTCTCAAAAGCGCGAAACAAATGTGGGACACTCTTGCGTTAACGTATGAGGGTTCCACCCAGGTAAAACGTAACAAACTCAGTCTCCTTACTCGTCAATATGAATTGTTTAGTATGGAAGAAAACGAGGACATACAATGTATGTTTGGACAGTTTCAAACCATACTAAATGAACTTAGAGCACATGGTAAAGATTACAATAACTATGAACATATTGACAAAATTCTGAGAAGTTTGCCTAGGCAATGGAGACCACAGGTTACAGCCTTGAGAGCAACCAAAGGACTGGATGACATGTCCTTAGAAGAGCTTGTGGGAATCCTTAAGGTGCATGAGCTAGAACTGCAACAAGATGGTGATGGCAAGAAAAGCAAGTATCTGGCACTCAGTGTCCAGAAGCCAAAGAAAGCATCATCATCCAAAGCCATGCAAGCTGAAGCATCATCAGACGAACAATCTGAAGATGATGACTCAGACGAGGATGATGAGCTATCCTTCATATCCAAGAGAATCCACTCTATATGGAAGAAGAAAGGTGGATCCATATGGAGAAACCTAAACAAGAAAGGTCTCAAAGAAAGGAAGGAGAAGAGTCCAATCGTATGCTACGAATGCAAAAAGCCCGGACACTTCAAATCAGAATGTCCAGATCTTGACAAGAGCAAGGACAAGAAGAAGAAAATCTTCAACAAACAGAAGGGCAAAAAGGTTTTGATGTCCACATGGGAAGATCTGGATGACGACTCATCATCGAACGATGAAGAGGAAGAGGAAGCACACATATGTCTGATGGCAGATACTACATCAGATTCTTCAGAACCAGAAGAGGAAGATGAGGTAAACTTTAACGATCTAAATTCACTTCAAGAAGCTTATCATGATTTACTTTCAAATTCTTCTATTCTGTCAAAGGCCTACAAAACTTTGAAGAAATCGTCCAAATCACTTTCAAGAGAAAAAGAAGATTTAGAAAATAGTCTCAAACAACTTGAAAGTGAAAAGGAAGATTTACAAAAAAAGTTAATAGAGCTCTCAAAAGAACATGAAGCCTTAAATGAGGATAGACGAACTCTCTGGAATGATACTGCTCGAGCCTATAAATCCTATGAGGATTCAAGGACTAGAGAAATGAATCTTTCGATAGAGATTCGAAATCTCAAAGCAAAAAACAAAAGGCTAGTTGAGAAGCTTCTGAAAGTTGAAGCAGATACTTCCTTAAGAGGTCAACCACATGATGTTGTAAAACTTCATGAAGAAATTGACAGCCTAAAGAAGGATCTGTCAAACTTTGTTAAGGGCTCTGACAACCTTAAAATGCTTTTAAAACATGAAGGTTGTAAGAGACCAAATGACAGGTCAGGACATGGATATAAGGGAAAGAAATATATTCATGATGAGGAAATAGATGTTTGCTACTTCTGTGGGAAACCTGGACATATAATGTCCAAATGCAGACACCTGCCTAAGAAGGGAGCGTCTAATGCCCTTCAAACTAACAAAAAAAGACCCAAGTCAATTTGGGTACCTAAGGATAAAATTGTCCCTGTTGTAGACATGCTTAACAGTAGGAAAGAAACTCCAATCATGGTACCTAGACAGTGGGTGCTCACATCACATGACAGGAGAAAGGTGTATGTTCCAAAGCCTCCTACCCAAAGCTGGTGGGACAGTGACTTTTGGAGGGAATCAGAAAGGGATGATAGCTGGCGTAGGTAAGATTGGTATACCACCCTATCCTTGTATTGATAAATTTCTTTATGTTAAAGGTCTTAAACACAATCTACTTAGCATAAGCCAATTATGTGACAGTGGATATGATGTTGCCTTTAACAAAGGTGAATGTACAATCAGAAACTCTGATGGATCCCCTCTCTTTACAGCAAAGAGGCAAGGTAATCTATACAAGATTAAACTTGGGGAACTATCAAGTCAAAATGTATCATGCCTAGTTTCAGTATAAGAAAATCATTGGCTATGGCATAAAAGACTTGGTCATGCAAGCTTGAGGTTAATCTCAAAGCTGAATAGGCACAATCTCGTAAGAGGACTACCAAGTATGTCATACAAAGATTATCTTCTTTGTGAAGCTTGTCAGAAAGGGAAACAAGTGAAAAGTTCTTTTCAAAGTAAAAACATTGTTTCCACTTCTAGACCTCTTGAGCTGTTACATATTGATCTGTTTGGACCCACAAGAACAGCCTCAGTAAGTGGTAAGAGATATAGATTGGTTATAGTGGATGACTATACTAGATGGACATGGGTCATGTTCCTATCCCACAAAGATGAGTCCTTCAAGGCTTTTTATAAATTCTGCAAAAGAGTTCAAAATGAAAAAGGAGTATGCATTACTTCTATCCGAAGTGATCATGGGGGAGAATTCAAAAACAAAAGTTTTCAAAGGTTCTGTGAGGATAATGGTATCCTTCACAACTTCTCAACACCCAGAACACCACAACAGAATGGTGTTGTTGAGAGGAAAAATAGGTCACTCCAGGAGATGGCCAAAACCATGTTGAATGACAATTCAACCCCTAAACACTTCTGGGTTGAAGTAGTGAATACTGCCTGTTATTTACAAAACAGAATCTATATAAGGCCGATATTGAAAAAGACTCCATATGAATTGTGGAAGGGAAGAAGACCCAACATATCCTACTTCCATCCATTTGGATGCCAATGTTTCATTCTGAACACTAAGGATAACTTGGGAAAATTTGATTCTAAGTGTGATGAAGGAATATTGCTTGGATATTCTGAAACTTCAAAGGCATACAGAGTTTATAACTCTAGAACCTTAGTTGTTGAAGAAGCTATCCATGTGAAGTTCAATGACAACAAGCCTGATAAGGAATTATCAGAGCTGGACAAATCATTTGCAGATCTCAGATTGGACGATGCAAGTAAGTCATCAGATACGTCCAACCATGATGTCTCAATTGATAAGTCCAATGCACCACTGGACGGTCCAGTAGCAGAACAAAGAGAACCAACTAGACGCAACTGGCAAATGAAGAAACATCATCCAAAGGAGCAAATCATCGGAGATCCAAAAGATAGAGTCAAAACCAGATCTTCACTTCAACGACAGCAAGGTCACACAGCACTCATATCGTAAATAGAACCTAAGACTGTGGATGATGCCTTAGAAGATGAAAGCTGGGTCAAAGCAATGCAGGAAGAACTTGACCAGTTTCAAAAGAACAATGTGTGGAAGCTAGTAGAACTCCCCAACGACAAAGAAGCTGTAGAAGCAAAGTGGGTGTTCAGAAACAAGTTGGACGAAGCAGGTAATGTCGTGAGAAACAAGGCGAGGTTGGTAGCAAAAGGTTACTCACAACAGGAAGGTATATATTATACTGAAACTTATGCTCCTGTTGCACGTCTAGAGGCAATTTGCATTTTGCTATCATTTGCAGCTCATAGCAATATGAAGCTATATCAAATGGACGTAAAAAGTGCATTCCTCAATGGACTCATAAAGGAAGAAGTCTATGTGGAGCAACCCCCAGGATTTGAAAGTGATGCTTTTACAAATCATGTTTTCAAACTTAACAAAGCTTTATATGGGTTGAAACAAGCACCTAGAGCTTGGTATGAAAAACTCAGCTCATTTCTGTCAGAAAATGGTTTTTCAAGAGGAAAAGTAGACACTACATTGTTTCGCAAAGACTACTCTTCTGATTTTATTATTGCACAAATATATGTTGATGATATCATATTTGGTGCCACTAATGAGTCTCTTTGTGAAGAATTTGCCAAACTAATGCAAACAGAGTTTGAGATGAGCATGATGGGTGAGCTAAAATTCTTCCTTGGACTTCAAATCAAACAAACTGAAAAGGGCATATACATACATCAAACTAAGTATGTCAAAGAGCTACTGAAGAAGTACAAGATGGACGATACAAAACCAATGAAAACTCCTATGCATCCAACAATAATACTTGGACTGGACGATAACTCAAAGAAGGTGGATAACACTCTATACAGAGGAATGATAGGATCACTCCTATATCTCACAGTGTCCAGACCTGACACCATGTTCAGTATATGCTTATGTGGCAGATTTCAATCTAACCCAAGGGAAGTTCATTTAACTGCTGTTAAGAGAATATTCCGATATCTTGCTGGAACCACTAATCTTGGTCTATAGTTCAAAAGGCAGAAAGATTTCAGGTTAGTTGGATACTGTGATGCTGATTATGCTGGAGACAGAATTGAAAGAAAAAGCACTAGTGGAGGATGTCACTTCACTGGTGGAAACATAGTCTCCTGGATATGCAAGAAGCAAGGAACCATTGCACTGTCCACTGCTGAAGCAGAGTATATTTTAGCTGCAAAATGTTGTTCTCAAATCTTATGGATCAAACATCAACTTGAGGACAACAGCATATATGAGAGTAACATTCCTATCTTCTGTGATAGTAAAGCTGCCATAGATCTCTCTAAGAATCCCATATTGCATTCAAGGGCTAAACATATAGAGATTAAACATCACTTTATAAGAGACCATGTTCAGAAGGGTACTGTGGAACTACACTTTGTAACCACAGATAATCAGCTTGCTGATATATTTACCAAACCCCTTACTGAAGACAAGTTAATCCTTCTGAGGAACAAACTTGGTATGGACTCTCTAAAGGAATGATTAACATCTACATGGTGCGTCCAATAAAACCTTAGCGTCCAATGGACATGTCGTCCAAAGATCACTAAATCATGCACGTGCATTGCATATGTTACACTTAAGTCCAACATCTGGACGATGTTTTTAACTTAGCATTTTTTTTTAACATTGTTCAAATGGCCAAAACCATTCGTTTCAGAGTAAGTATGAGTTAATGCTCTATGCTGAGTCACCTAACTGTTGGTAACCGTACACAGTTACCCACATTCTTTGCACGCCTCACCGTGGCAGGCTTTATGGCATAACTCCCATTTCAAATATTCAAAAAGCCCAAAACCATTTCACATTCTCCGAACAAATCCCATATATATAATCTGTCAAATCGTCTCAGAAAAGCTTTACCGTACCTATCTTCTCTGAGCTTATCTTCAACCTTAAGCATTCTCTCTCTCTCAAAAACCCAAAACCCTCTCAGAAAACCTAAAAATCCTAACTTTTCTATAATGTTGAACTCTGCAAGCTCAAGCGTCTCTGAATTCGACATTCACACCTACCCTGAGACCACAGTTGTGTGTCAAGGTGCTGCGACAGTGCACGTTGAGCACTTCTTCGACATTGAAAAGCTGGAGAAGTTGGGCCTGAACCTGAACGGGAGTCTTCTGAAGTGTGGAATCAGAGGCTACTTCAACGAAAACCAGAAGATATTCCCTGAGTTAATCAGGATCTTCTGGAGGAATGCCAAATTCCAAAGCACAAGGCAGCCCGTGGCCACTGTTCTTGGACGAGAGGTGACTCCGTCCACTGAGTCCATCGCAAAAGCAACTGGTTGCATCAGGGAGCAGAACCAGTACAGAGCAGACTGGGCCAAGCAGTACGACAATCACGTTGCAAACGTGCTTTGCAAGACCAAATCTGCAGACTCAATGAAGATTGAGTATAAGAACCTGTGTGAGGAAGCGAAAATCTGGCAGTAGGTGTGCAACAAGAGTATCCTGCACAAAGCTGGGTCTAAGGACTCAGTCAAGGACTTACACAAGTTCGTGATATTCCACATTATTGAAGGTATCCCCTTCAACCTTCCTCACACCATTTACATCAATATTGTGAAAATGATGAAGACTGTTGGTGGCAATGATGACATCTTCTACGCTGCCCTGCTGAACAAGATCTTTTGGGACCAAAAGGTCTATCAATGCTTCTTTGATGAACTGGATGAAGCTAATTATGAAGCTATCATGAAGAAAGGGCAAATGGTGGCAACACAACAACCATTTGGCGAGTCCAACATAAAGCATATGAAGATTAAGCTGACAGCCAAGGTCCTAAGGGACTTGGATGAAGATAGCATCAACAAGCGACGACATGAACAAAGCAAGATTATCTCCAATGATAATGAGGAGGAGATTGATCTTCTTGGTATTGGCAGGAAGATCAAAAGGTTATAGAGGAACAGGGGAGCAGAAAGGTAACACGTCACATGTCTCAGAAGCATGAGGAAGATGCTGAAAAGGAGAGAAGAACCAAGAAAAGACATGCTGACACCTCCATTGCTCAGTCCCCGGTAGAGAAGCGTCCAAGGACTGATGCATCCAAACCTGCTCAAGCCGAGCAGCGTCCAAAGGCAGCTTCAGTGAAGCCTGCTCCAAAAAAGCCAAAGGTTCGGAAGCTTCAAATACTGGACGACTCTGATGATGATGACCAGATCCCAATTGGTCAAATCAAGAAGAAAGCAGAGGAGAAGGAGGCCCCTCAGCAAAAGAAGCAGAAGATAAAACCTGCTGAACCAACTTCCTTTCCTTCTAACGTGCCTCGACGAGTTAAGACTCAGGCAGCTAGGCCAAGGAGAGTTGCACTTCCACCACCTTCCTCCCAAGACACCGACAACATATCCACCAATGCCCCACTACCAGCTCCATCCAGTGCTCCATCCACATCAATAACCCAGCATCCACATCTTCACTTGCACCTGTCCAAGTTTGTGCGTCCAAGGGATGCATGGAGGGATGCCTGGTCCCATAGACCATACCCCCCAAGCAGAAAACCAAAGAAGAAGAAGACAGAGAATGCTTCCCTATTGCATTCCTTACACGGAATGACCAGAATTACTGTAAGAGGCGCGATGTGATCTGGAGGACTCTATAAGAACCTTTGGAGAGGCATCTGACTACTGCCTCAGCACCAGTGTGGATGAGGTATGATTATGCTCATAATCCTTCAGCTGACTATGCTGTAATGCCAGAAGGAGCAATAATCAGCAACCCTTTGCCCACTTAGACGAGAGAAGTGTACCCACACTTGATCCGAATGACTCATCCTTACTCTTGTCCTACCGGAACCCAACAAAGGGTGCATTCAGCAGCAGCAGAACTGCCTGAACCAGAGGTGGAGGTTGCTTCTCAATTCACAAAGACGGTTGCGGAGCAGAAAGGGAAGGCTCCAAGAAAGAAGAAGGCACCGTCCAAGAAGCCCCCTATTCGCAGGTGTAACCCCCCTCTAATAAAACATTTTATTTAAATATATAATTTATATGATACGTAAAAGTTCTAATTTATAAAATTTTCTTATACAATCTATTAAAATTAAAGTATTTCAAAATTTACATCACTAAAATTTATATAAACACTGCTACAAAATAATTCTAAGTACTACAAATATTGTCTACCCAAATATTTCCCATCCTACAGCTCTGGTGATCTCTGCATCTTTTCTTTTCACTATTCTTCATTCACCTGCATTTACACTTCCCTAGAATCTAGGAACAAAATTTATCGGATCAGGCATTTAATTTCTCATACAATTTAAAACATATACATATCATGTAATAATTAATTATTCACATAAATAGGTAAATGTAGTATGATTTATGCAAATGCAGTTTTGACTCAAATTCATTTTTGACCATGCACCATGGAGACTTCCCCTTTGAGTGTTTAGTAAGAAACTGGCCTACCATTACGTACTGTAATTCAGCTATCAGCCCCTACTAAACGCGAATAAACTAAACAGAATTAGGAGATCAGGATACCTAGGAAGGCCACCACGACCGCAACTCAGTCCAGTTTCCAGCCACATATGGAATTACCAATATCCTTCACCCCACAGACTATATAATTACAGACTATACAACCCTGTCTAACTTATTCTGCTCACCCCAAAGATTCAATTCTCATTTGTCAAATCATTCTTCATATGTCAAATCATTACTCATCTGTCAAATCATTTCTCATCTGTCAAATCATTTTTTCATGACTACCGCAGTCCCGGTTAGTTAACATTTATTCTTTCTTTTCTTTTCTTTCTTTTCTTTTTTTTTCTTCTTCTTCATTTTCATGGCTACCACAGTCCCGGTTAGCCAACATCAATTATTTTTCACTTGAATCTTTATAAATCCCCCAAAAAGACTCATGCATATGCAATATGTTAATAATCACAATTAAATAAGTAATTTTAAACAATCACCTACAAAATATAAACATTCAACAATTTCCAACATCATTCACAACACAATCAAGCCAAATCAAGCAATTTCAATCCAACAACAAAACAACCAATCAATTTCAATCCATCACAACACATCATCCAATCAATCAAACATGGTTCCAAACAATTATTTCAAGCTTCTAATATCAATTATATAAAAACCCTAAATCAATTTCATCTTTTCATGGTTCTTGATCAAATCTTGAATCTAAACCTAACAACATGTTTTTCTACATTCCAAATGGTCTAAAATGAAATTAAATGCCATGATCCTTACCTAGAATCCTTAGTTTGATGGAGAAACCTTTGAATCCCTTTTCTCCCTTTCTCCTTTGTCTTCTTGAAATTTTAGGGTTTTTCTCCCAAATATTTCTCTTTGACAGTACTGAATATGAGCTCTCGCTGATACAAGCAAATGATCTCAGAATTTAAAACTTTTTATATCAAATTGAAGCTCTTGAAATCTATTTTATAGAAAGGTATCCTACTTCTAAAATCAACATCTAGAAAATTTTATAAAAAATTTCTAAGTCAGTAGCCCTGAATTTTGAGTGCTCACTGAACATAGCTCAAAGAAATGTAAAATTCTACCACTTACCAAACTTGTTTTGAGCTGAACTTTTTACAGTAGAAAGGTAACATCTTTATATTTCTAAAAAATAACCCTTTCCCCAAATTTCTTTCCCTATTGTTCCCAGTAATTTTTTTTCTAACAGCCTAAGTTTCAGACTCAAAATAGAGCTAAAAAACCCTTGCCCTGTTTTTTTCAAAATGTTAATTTAGAAATTGGACATGAAATTTTTTTTAATTTATATGTTTAAAAAGCTTGTTTTGTCTAGTTTTTAATGGTTCAAAAAAGAAAAATAAAAATTAATTACACAAGTGGGAATTTGAGAAAAACCGAGACATGTTCCCGGGGAAACTCGAAAATAGAACAACCATTTTGGGAGTCATGGATGAACCCCGAGATGAGGTTTTGTCTCCAAGTTGTAAAAATGAAAGTTGTTCCATTTCGTGTCTATTTTCTTTCAAAACAAATTTTGTGAAAAACCAACAATTAGATCTTCTAAAAATAACAAAATCGTGGGGACTGTCCAGAGTTGGACGAACCAACAGCCACTGCCACTTTTATTTTTTTGGGTGAATCTCACATTGAAAACCTTGTCAAACAATTTTAATAAAATTTGGGCATGGTATCTTTTGTTTTAGGATCCTTCCCAAGTAATTTAGAGAGTCAAAACAAAAGCAATCAATCCATACACACTCACACAGCCACTGCCAGGAGTTTCAACCCATTTCATCAACTTTTCACATTCATGCATTCAAACAAAATACACATAACAGTCCAGATGAGAGGCATTCATGCTGTGTGTGATTGAGTCCCCTAACTCTCAACCACTCTTAAACTGAAAATAAAGAAGCTTCCCTTACCTTTGGGGTTTACTTTCAGCTGAGAGAGGAAGGGATGAAGAGGAAAAAGAAACTTGGTTGGGATGATGAAGAGATGATACTTTGGCTTGCATACAAAGCTTAAAGCAACTAATAAAAATGGCTTCTTTTGCCCCTTGAGTGCCACGGCCAAGCTTGGAAGGAGGAGAGAGAACAGAGCTTCGAGAGGAAGAAATGAAGAATGAAGAAAAATGAGTGAAATTGGAAGCATCACCAACATTTGAACGTTGAAATTTGGGATAATTTTTCAATTTTACTATTGACACCTGTTTTCCTCTCAAGGCACCCCCCTTCTCTTTTTTTTCCCCTTTTTCTACAACTTACGGAGCTTACGTAAAAGTTCCAAAAATCTCACAATAAGACTATGACACATAACAAAACATAGAACTTAAGTTAATTATTATATCAATCAACATAATTTAAATTTAGTTTGCTCTTTCATTATTAATCAATCACTTAATCATACAATTAGGAAAATCACAATGTTACAATTCTCCCCAACAAAAAAATTTTCTAATTAAATCTCTCACATTCATACTTATTGGGTTGTAATTTTCGGGGTGTTACAGCAGGGATACTGAACTGGCCGTAGAATTAAAGTTGGCCATTAAAGAAAGCCTGGACCCTTCCAAGTCGAAGCAGCGTCCAAATGTACAATGGGTCAATGATGTTTGCATCTGGACCCCTATTACAAAGTTCCTGCCTCTACCTGCTGGAACTCCAGTGCTTGATTTCCAGCCAAGCGACTATGATGATCTTGGCAAACTTCTTCAACAGATGTATATACCAAACCAAGCCATTGCCTACCCACCAAACCTTCACATCAGCCGCGCCACAGAAATCAAGTTTGTACCAGACAGGGTGTGTCCTAGACTACCCTTATATGATGCTGGTCGAAAGAAAGGTTACAAGTTCTATGGCATTGAGATGCCAAGCAGGGAAGAAAAAGTTGAAGCCCTGCATCAATCCTCTCATACTTGGGGTCACCTGTTTGACAAGACTGGTAAGCTTACATGTCAACTTGGAACTTTCGATTCCATGACCTTTTAGTGCCAGATCTTATGGAACGACTCCCAGAAAGCCTCCTCCTCTGGCAGCTCCAAGAATGATTTCGTTCACCCCCCTCATGGTCTTGAGGTGTTGCGTCTAGTGAAGACTCATCACTTCACAGACACCTTTGCTTGCTTTCTGATTGATTCAAATGACTACCTGGATTTAATGAAGACATTGCCTATCACTAGAAGCAACAAAGTGTTTGATCTTCGGACACTGGATCGCACAAAGTTTGTGGAGGAACTCCAAACTTTGCATGAGGAGTACAAGGCAGAAGAGGCCAGAGCAGCAAAACAAGCTCGTCTAGAGCAGATACCTCTTGAGCAAGCCGAGGCTGCAACCACAGAAAAGGAAGATCAGGTTGCCAAGCCGAAAGCTACACAAGAAAAGTTGGATGAAGCATATGCCAAGGTAACAAAGGTGCTAGCTCATCTTGACTTGGACCCATCTGTACCAGTAGACGTGGAGCACTTTGTCGCTTCCCATGAAGAACCCACCGTCCAATCTGGAAGTCCAAGGATGATGGAGAGCCTATTGTTAAAGCATCCAAGCCCATGGAATCAACTGCAGAAAAGCCTCCTGCTGAAGATATAACCAGCTTCCCCGTTGTTGATGCGTCTACTGAAGCTCACTCAGGTACACGTCAACTGGTTCCCACAGGATCTTCAACTCCAAGGGGCATCCTTCCCTTACGATTTGCTGAACCTCAAGGGTTCTCAGAAGATCGTGCTCACGAGATTGTGCAACAGGCTCTGAGGCAACAACAACAAGAAACCGATGCAGCTCTTCAAGCATTTCAGCAAAGGCAGCAGGTTGAGGCTGCTCAACATCATTTGCTACTACAAAATGCTATCACTGAACAGTTCATGAGCCTCTCCCAGACGCTTGTGAATCAAATTCAAAATACTACAGCAAACCTGCTTGGACAAGTTGCTCATGCCATTCCACCAGTCCAACCACAACAACTCCAATAACCAGCACCACCCGTCCAACCACAACCTCCTCAACCAGCACCACCTACCCAAGCACCACCAGAACTACCACCACCACCACCACAAGAACCACCTTCACAGCCATAGGTGACCATGATGGTCAAGTCATTTTTCCAATTTTCAAACCCATTTTTGTTAATGACAAAGGGGGAGAAATTGGAATTTTGATGTCATAGAAGTATATAGCTATATAGCTAACACTCTGTGAATATTTTGGTTGTTTCATCAATACGTTTTTAATACATGAGGTGTTTATATCACATATTCCGCATCGATATCCTTCATATGTTTCTTACACTCTAATATCTGTTATATCTAATATATTCTTGCTGTTTATTATACACTGTTATCAGATGCATAAGAAGTGTTGAACTCAGGGGGAGTACTTCATTTCATATATATTAACCCTGTCAACATACACTGGCATAACATAATCATCTCTTATATGCTTTATTGTATTCATATATGATTATGTGCCTGTTAACATCAAAATTTAACATTATTTGTCATCGTCAAAGAGGGGGAGATTGTTAAGTTCTAAGACTTTGGACGATGTCCAACCCCTCAAATTTCGGTTTTGATGATAACAAATAAAGGATAAATTTTGAAGTATCTAATGGTCTTGTTTGAGTGTTATAGGATCTATGTCGTCCAATGCCGCAATGGTATTGTAATTCCCAAACTTAGACTTTATATTTCGATAAGCAATGCGTCCAAATATGTTTTGTAAAGTACAACATCCAGCGTCCAATGTTTCTGCGAAGCAAGCGTCCAATGCCTATATAACCTACACTCTGTTTTCTATCTTAAAAGTTATATAATGTGACAATACGTTTTCAATGATGATTCTCTGGAATGTTCGATTATTCCCTCTCATTCTAACATGACATTCTATTTGAATTTTCAAAAAGTATTGTACAGGGACAGAAAAACATTTCTCTATAGGAAAAGTACAAGTAGCGGAGGCGCTACATGTACGGTTGTCTCCTCTATCTCTACACCCCAGGCCGATGGTCACATGATTTGGAGAGAACCGATTTTGGCAAAAGTACAGATCCCATAACGGATACTTTACACCAAGCTGCCTATAAATAGAGGAACAAGCTCATGCATCAAAAAGTAGAAGATTGATTAAGAGCTGAAACTCTGTCAAAGCGACTGGACGATCCACACTTGAGCGAAAAAGAGCTTTCTACTTAGCTTTGCTAAGCGATTCTGTGTATTCATTTTTATTGTAATATCCTCTCTGTGAGAGTTACTCATTCTTTTGATACTCAAACAATTTCTGTTTGGAAAGCCAGGAGTGGCTAAGTGTTAAAAAATACTTGGGTTTGCTTTAATCTCAGGGGGAGATTAAAGGTGTGCCAGGAGTAGCCTAGAGAATACTTGTAGCCAGAAGTGGCAGGGTTAAAATACTTGATAGTAATCAGATTCTGATTAGTAGAACCCTTCAAAGTTTTTGAAGGAGAACTGGACGTAGCTCAGCTTGAGTGAACCAGTATAAAACTAAGTGTTCTACTCTTTTCCTTTCTAGCTTACTCGCAAATCTCTTAAGTTATCTCTTCACATACCACGAAAGTGTTTCTTTACACTTTTTATTTATGAAAATATTTTACGTGTGTTCTGACTAAAAACGAGAAAATGCAGTTTCATTGAACTGTTGTATTTGAACCACTGGACGACAGCATAGTCTTCGATTTCACAAGGTTCTTGTAAAACTTAAGCTACACTATCTTCTTTTTTGCTAAAGGATTTCGAAGAAAATATAACCACACTATTCAACCCCCCTTCTATTATGTTTCTCTGTATTTCATTATTTTTACTTAGAAATCATATAAATATTTTTATATAATTTTATAAATAAATATTTTGTTGAATAATATTTATATACTAAAGTTGAAAGTCTTATACTAAAATTTAATTTAAATCTAATTAGATAATATATTTATTACAAAATAATATTTTGATTCTGTGTTTAATAACAACATAAATGAAAATTTTGTTCATTTACATTTATATAATAATGTGATTTTTTTAACATAAATATATAACAAATTATTTTATTAAATATATTTTATTACAAAATAGTTTTAAATTACTTCAACAATAATATCATAAATTAAATTTGTGTTAATATTTTTTTATTATAAAGACCACAAGTATGCGACAATCACGCTTGAGTCAAGTAGTACCATTATGATACATCAATAGTAATTAAGTCCTCACCATAGACCCTAGGGCCTTCCCCTATTTGAACCTGCCCTAGAGGTGTCTAAGTGTGGCATAAAATAAGACCTCATCATAACCAAGTGTGTGACAAGTTAGAGAATTTGAAACTAAATAAACATGAGTGCTTGAATTGGTTTTGTGTAAAGACATGTCTTAATTTCAAAACTGGTATTGATGTAGAATGAATTAGCCAAAACCCTTTGTTAGTCTGGTAGTTCTTGATATTAAATTTCAAATCCAATTGGTCTCACATCATTTATATTTTTCCAAAAAAATTTAGTAAATTTACTATTAAATCTGGTTGGGTGAGTCTATAAGGCAAGACAAATTTGGTGTTCCCATTGTATGTATCATTTTAGGACTCGAAAGACTTGAGAAATGGTCACTAGTTATCCTCCCCTAATTTAACATGAGTTAAAATGGCTAATCCTTACGTAGAACCAACATTAAGTCATGCACAATTATTCTTGAAACCGGTGCATGAGATGTTGAATTGTATTAGTTGCATGAGACTTGTACTATTTGCATTGGCTAGAACACTATGGTTTGAATTAGCTAAAATCCTTTTGTGGGCTTAAAGACTTGTGTGTCCCCATTAAAATGCCACTGGTTTCATGCCATTCCTAGTTTAGTGTAAATTGTGGTTATTTAATTACTACAACATCATTTGTATGCTTGAAATCTTTGTACTACTATTATTTTTGTGTGCAATTGCCTAAAATTATTTCAATTAGTTTTACTTGAATATTTTAAATTAGACTAAAAATAATTTGCTTTTCACACTTAAGTACAAAAATTCATTTATATATAAAAGGCAAGTAAATTATTAAAATGCCCTTAATTTCCAAATGATATTAAATAAACTTTGGAATTTTATATTAAATAAAATAAATTCTAAAAAGTTTATTTTATGCTTAGTAATCAATTTCAAGTCCTTAGAAATTTTTGAAAAAATTTTCAAAACCATTTTTGAACCAAAAACAATTAAACTTTTATTTAGATCTTTTAGAAAATAACGAACTTAAGCTAAAAATCTTCTCTATTTCACAGCTAGATTGAAAAGAAAATTTAGACATTTAAATTGTTTTTTGTTGAAAATAAGCCAAATACCATTTTGAAGTTCTGAAAGTCTATTTTCCAAAATGTAACACCCCTACTTTTAGTTATTGAACTGCTTTTTTTTATTTATTCAGTATTTTATTTTGGAGAATCATATGGAAATCTGAAAATTTTGATCCCCATGATTACGTTCAAATTAATGAGTTTTATTTAATTTATATTTTTAATATTTTATCCAGACCGAGACTCGAGAAACATTAAAATGACTAATTCATCCCTGCTTAGCCACATAATAGGATGAAATGGTAAAAATAGTTAAAGAGGTTTAAAAATTATTTTTAAGTCATAAATATGCTTGAAATAATTTATAATAATTTTAAAGATTTTCTGGAAATTGAAAATTATTTTTCTAAAAAGACGAAAATGCCTTCAAGACACAATAGAAAGCCAGACAATGTTTTAAGGCCAAAAATATTTTGAAAAATTTTATTGAGTCTATTTTATTTTAAAATATTTTATTTCAGAGGAAAAAAATTAAAAATATTGAAATTTTCAGTTATTTAGCAACAATTTGATTTATTAGCTAATTTTTTTTTTATATAAATTTGTAGAAAGCAAACCTCACAGTTGGACGAGGACATCCCAACAACGTTGGCACCCCCACGCCAACTAATCATTGGCAGCAAACCACATTTTATTAAAAGAAAGAAGAAAGAAAACCAACATAAAGCATGGGGGGACTAGGCCAAAACCCATGAGAACAATCAGCAAAAGCGAAAAAAAGGCAATCCACAATGATTGCGAGCAAAACTATCCCTAATAAACAAGGGAATATAATCCCACCAGGTTATATCAACCCTATGATCTACCCCATAATTGGCTAGTCTGTCTGCACATTGATTACCTTCTCTATAAATATGAGAATACAAAAAATGCATTTGAGAGCATAATTTGAGACAACTGTAATTTGAGACAAAAAATGCAAAGCCAATTACATTAATAAGCCCCTGTAAGTAGTGAAGGAAGAAAACAATAAACAGTAGAGCCAAATACCTATCACACTGCAATTAGAATTTAACATGAAGCTATTTGACAACAAACTGAAATGTTTAATACAACGATACAATACAGAAAGAAAATGAAAATTCCCTACTCTTTAGAAGTCCTTTGAACATTGTCCTCCACCCTTAACTTCCCATAAGGTGTCTTCTTGAAATTAGCCTCAATCCTGACATGCCCAACCCCAACATTGGCAATAGTAGCCATTCCAATCCTGAACTTCCTTGTCTTGTGAACATGAACATTGCAGCTCCCAACATTGCCAACTATTTTTCTTTTGCAGTTTCCCTCAGATATTTGTTAGAAACCAGTTCATGATCCTAACAGAGAATAATAGATGCCTTCATCTTCCCATAAGATTTGTTCAACCTCATAGCATCCTCCTCTATCCTACTCAACAACTCTTCCAACACAAGATCATAGTAATAGCATTCTCCTTCCAAGGATTCCTCTTGGCCAGAATTTGAAGTTGAAGCTTCATTTATAGACAGACGTTGGCATTTCAATAGAACAATGTTCATCCTCTCGGACCTCTCCTTGGAGACTTGTTCATTGTCATTCCAAAATCTCTTCTCAACACTGCCTTATATGCATTGCTCATCATTTCTCACTTTAAGAAAAGAGAATAACATAACAAGAGTACTTGTGTGGGACTGGTCTAAACATATATAGATGCATGAGCACAGTGGAGTACCTCCTACAAATTCAATTTGAAGGGCCTCTTAGATGTCTGTAGCGAGTTTATATACATAGAATTTTTTTTAAAACAAAAATTTATAGTTTCGTGTTCTATTTTCTAACGTAATTTCTATCTTCCACTTGAATATATAGAGCTGCAAAACTATTGTACTTTAGGCCTTATCCTTGTGATGCATAACACTATATAATTCCATTTAAAATAAAAGTAGTGATATGAACACAATTTTTAACACACTTTCTTTGTTAAAATTTAGTCTTAATTGCACTTTTAATCTCTTAAGTTTGATATATGTGTAATTTGAGTCCCTATATTTTAAAATGAGTTAATTGGGTCCTAAAGTTCACTCAATTTTACAATCAAATCCATCTGTCATTCTTTAGTTAAAAATTTAATGAAATTTGTTTATGTGTCATTGGATATTAATGTGGCAGTTGACGTGTTATGATGAGGTGACTTGTGAAAGTAAGAGAAAAAATTCATGAATTTTGCAATGAGTGCAAATCAAACCCCTTACCCCTTGCTCCAAAACACAACACTAAACTGCTAAGCAAACATTATTCATTAGTATATTATAATTTTTGCTTATATATTATTGAAGCATGTTGGGTTTTGGAGTATGGTGTAATGGGTTTGATCCTCACTTGTTGCAAAATTTATGGAATTTTCATCTTTTGCATGCCACATCATTATGACACATCAGTTGCCATGTCAACATCCAATGCCACATAAGTAAATTTTGTTAAGTTTTTAACATAAGACCGATGGAAGGAATCAATTGTAACATTGAGTAAACTTTAAGTTAGCTAATCTTAAAATACAGGGATCCAAATTGCATGTATGCTAAAGTCGGGGAATAAAAAATGCAATTAAGCCTAGAATTTATTGAAAATTACACATCATGAGAGATTTGTTAAATATGAAGTGAGATTTACAAAATTGTCTGATTTTCAATAAATTTCAACTAATAAAAATGTGCTCAAAAGAGTGTTAGAGAGTGTATTCCTAGCATCTTTTACATTCCTCTTTAAATGATCATGTTTACTTGAATATAAGAGAAATTATTAGATAGTTTAAAATTATTATAATCCTCATTAATCTCTATATACAATGGACTGTAACTTTTTTTTTGGTAATTAAATTTTTTAAATATGCATCATGTAAAAATTAATTGAAATCGTAAACACGTGGAATTATGAAACCGCATGGAATGTAATTTTTTTTGGTAACTAAAAAATTTAAATATGTATCATATAAAAGTTAATTGAAATCATAAACACATGGGATTATGAAACCACATGGACTGTAATTATTTTTTTGGTAATTAAAAATTTTAAATATATATCATATAAAAATTAATTGAAATCGTAAACAAATGGGATTATGAAACCACCTAATAATTTCCCTAAGACAATGAAATATACCAATATCATGGTCATGTAATAGGTTTCTTATAGGCTCCTCGAAGAGGCACTCAACTAATTGCTACTATTGAGCTTTGGAGTTGGAGAAAATAATTGATGTATAGTACTTCAGAACTGTTCCTATGAGATTCAAGCAAAATAATGTGTGGTACACAATGCTTATAATAAAGACAATCATTTGTGTTCCTTAACCAAGTGGTCCAGGATTCGAATCCTGGTAATGTCACTTTGGGTATGAAATAAATCATGTTGGGAGGGAAATACCCTCCTTAGTGTGCGCTCATGGTCCGGAGACAATCATTTGTAAAAAGAACTCACTATTAGTACCAACATTTATCATATGCTCACGCAAAAAAGAAAATTGACGAACAAAACCTGGGCCTATTACTAAATAGGTTATAAGCCTAATCCGCTGTTATTTTGGATCATACAATTGGGCTGGACATCGAAGTTAACAATTAGGCTTTTCTATATCCACTTCTCTCTTTTGCTAATTACTCTCTCATTTGTTTTTCTTCTTCTAATTGTTATTATCATATATACCTTTTATACCCATAACATATATAATTATTATTCCGGAATGTACTTTCCATAATACTATTTTGTGTTCTAGAAAGTACTTTCCGGAATGTTAAAAAATAAAACTATGTTCCGGAATGTACTTTCTAGAATACTATTTTGTGTTCTGGAAAGTAATTTTCCAAAATGTTAAAAAATAAAACTATGTTCCAGATTATACTTTCCGGAATATTGTTTTGTGTTCCAGAAAGTACTTCTGGAATGTAAAACATAAAGTTGTATTCTAGAAATTACTTTCCGGAATACTGTTTTGTGTTCTGGAAAGTAGTTTTTGGAATGTTAAGAATAATATCTGGAAAAATTCAAGTACAACATTAAGACCATTAAAAACACCATATAAAGGGAAAATTGTACAATAGTGAACAATTGAAGTGGAGAAAACATATAATTGATATTGGTCATTCAATCTGGACTACTCTAAGAGACATTCCATTGCAACAACTTAAATAAACATACTGAGATTGAGCAAGGGAGGAGTAAAGGAAAGTAGTCGGGAGCATAAACATACTTCATTAAAGTTTGGAGCATGAAAAAACCTTAATGCTAAAGCAGGAGATTGGGCAAGGAATGAGTAAAGGAAGACCAGAGCAAGAGATTGGAGTGGGTGAAGGGAGTGAAAGAGAGGGGGGTGTTATTGCTATGAAACAGGGAGTGTGTTGTTGCGCTGAAAAAGGGAGTGTGCGAGGGAGAGGTTATTTAAGTAATTTAATTTTAAAAAGGGAAAGAGGAGTGTACTTAGGAAAAAAAGGAAGTGGAAATAGCAAGAGTCTAACAATTACATTAAATTTTACAATCCTCTATGGTCAAGTTTAGCCAATTGATTCCTGCACTCCATGAATTGTTTCCTGCACCTTTGTAATTTCTAATATTCCAACATTTTCCTTTCCATTTTATAAGTTTAGAGGTCGTTCTCCTCTACGTGTCCGAGGTAAGTTTTTTTCTTTCTAGGTATTTGGTTATTTTCTGGAATACCTAATTTATAACAAATAAATATTGGTGAACCTTTCTAGATTCATAAATTTGGAATTAGTGTTTGTTAATTCCAATTACTCAATCCAAAATTAACAAAAACTAATTCCAAATTTACAAATCCATAAAGGTTCACCAATATTTATGTGTTACAGCTAGCTCCAAAACTTCATGTCTATCTAGGGCTAACCTAACACTAAGTGAGACCTAAAGCAAATTTTGAGAAAGACTTTTTCTACTTTAAATAAGAGAGTTGTATGTTGGGCCTTTTTGCCAACGTATGTGTGGCCTTTTTTGCTTGAAAAAACTAATAACAAATAATTTTTTATTAGTGGGCTTAAAGCTTGAGCTTTATTTGCTTTACCCGTGGGTTAACCCTGTGATACTATCCTTAGTTAGAAAATTGAGGAGCCTTTAGAAGATAACAAAAAAATGAAAGAAGGAAAGAAATATCCATTATCCTGTTCTTGTTTTATTTTCTCCCAAGCTGAATAGGTTGCTAGTTTTGGTTTGAGAGTATTGTGGTTGTGAAAGAACTTAGAGAGACTACTATATAAAGAATACTACTTTTGGGTGTTTACCATAGTGTGTGGCTATCTTTGTTGTTGTTGAGAAAGCCTACAAAAGTTGCTTAAAAAAAATACTAGTTTGGGGTTAAAGTAGTGGAAAAATCTAACCTAGCGTAGGAATTAAATATAACCCAACGATTGTTTAGGTGGACTAGGATAAAATCCTTGTGTCCTTTTTTTATTCTTTTTTTTTTTGTATTCATAAGATCATATTCATGCTTTAAACATGTTTTCACAACTTATGCATTTATAGTTTGATATTAAAAAATAACCAACAAGTTTGCTAATACATAAATAAGTTAGTAAGTTGATGGTGTACCTTCTTAGTTCATTTTACTGCTCTACAACTATTGCTTGTTGCAAGGGAGTCACAAATGCACTTTAATGGTATGACCTCTAAAATCTTGTAGCAAAATAAGGGATTTTCAATTTCCTTTTCCATCCTTTTTAATGCATTTATGAAATGATTATAGTAGTTAATTGCTTTATGACAACAACTTGCTAAGTCACTTTGGTAGCCATATCTCAGTTTGAGTTGTCACCATCAAGATATCCATTTTAGATGGGGCATACATCTAGCTATAAGTTCCTAACATTGTAAACTGATCATAACTCATTAAGGAAAATAGATATACACTAGCACATAGTCTACCATACGATAATCGTTTCCTTGTAGAAATAATAACACTAAGCATAAACAAAAGACGCAACGAACATATTCTCTATAGGTTTATTCCTAAAAGATATGATCAACTATGATAGCATAAAATGTAAAGTCCTGTCATGCCACGTCATATTGGACTAACTAAATGTACACACAAAAATAATTCAATTTTAAAGAATGGTTATTTAGTTTCATTATGAAGTTGCATACACACACACTCACACACTATTGAGGAGTGACGAGTAAGATGAGTATTTGAATAAGAGGATTGGCTTGACTATAGAAGGTACCTATAAATATATTTGTCGGATGCGATCTTGGGGGGAGATAAGGTGTTGAGCTGTGAGACTTTTGGGCATGAGAGAATCACATAATCGGCTTGACGTCCCTGACTAAGTGAATTGAAGTGGATCAGAAGGTCACTAGAATGGGGGTTGAAAAGTGACACTTAACCGAGTATGGCTTTTCTACAAAAGAACACTTAGCTTTTGAAGTTTTGGATATGTCCAAAGGACAACTTCAAGAAGCTTTATTGAGAGAAATCGATATCCTTTGACAGTATTTTGTATAAAATAGATTTTCAATAATAATCATATAGAAATACTTTCATATACTGCTTCAAAAGCTACTCTTAAAATATCATATTCAGGGTAGGTAGAATTTGTTTTATCAATTAAGAACAATAAGTAGATGTATGCTTTTGGACTTTTTAAAACAGTTTGAGTAGCTTAGAAAGATTTTATATCAAAGATATAACAGTTAAAAATCAAGCTACTCGATATAAAGATACAGAAACACACAAATCAGAAGCAGTAAGAAGGATAAAGCATATAGAGGAATTTATCCTGCTTTACCCCACCTGGGCTACGTCCAGTCCCTACAACTATAGGCTTTCCACTAATACAAACTCCAACCTGGTATTCTTTCTTTTTTGAAGCCTCTCTAGGCTCCTACACCTCAGTATTCTCTATGTAACACCCCGAAAATTACAACCCAATAAGTATGAACGTGAGAGATTTAATTAGAAAATTTTCTTGTTGGGGAGAATTGTAACACTGTGATTTTTCGTAATGTATAATAAGTTATTTAATTAATAATGTAAGAGGAAATTAAATTTAAATTCATGATATGTATAAAAGAATTTAATAAATAGATTGTTTTGTTATGTGCCAGTATTATTGTGAAATTTTTGGAACTTTTACGTGTGTTTCGTAAGTTCCGTGAGTTGTAAAAAATAAAAAATAAATAAAAAAGAGAGAAGGGGGTGCCTTGAGAGGAAAACAGGTGTCAATAGTAAAATTGCAAAATTATCCCAAATTTCAACGTTCATTTTTCTTCATTCTTCATTTCTTCCTCCCGAAGCTCTGTTCTCTCTCCTCCTTCCAAGCTTGGCCATGGCACTTAAGGGGCAAAAGAAGCCATTTTTATTGGTTGCTTTAAGCTTTGTATGCAAGCCAAAGTATCATCTCTTCATCATCCCAACCAAGTTTCCTTTTCCTCTTCATCCCTTCCTCTCTCAGCTGGAAGTAAACCCCAAAGGTAAGGGAAGCTTCTTTATTTTCAATTTAAGTGTGGTTGAGAGTTAGGGGACTCAATCACACACAACATGAATGCCTCTCATCTAGACTGTTGTGTGTATCTCATCTTGAATGTGAAAAGTTGATGAAATGGGTTGAAACTCCTGGAAGTGGCTGTGTGAGTGTGTATGGATTGATTGCTTTTGTTTTGACTCTCTAAATTACTTGGGAAGGATCCTAAAACAAAGGATACCATGCCCAAATTTTATTAAAAATGTTTCACAAGGTTTTCAATGTGAAATTCACCCCAAAAATAACTGTGGCAGTGGCTGTTGGTTCGTCCAGCTCTGGACATCCCCCACAATTTTGTGATTTTTAGAAGATCTAACCGTTGGTTTTTCATAAAATTTGTTTTTAATGAAAATAGACACGAAATTCAACAACTTTCATTTTTACAACTTGGACATAAAACCTAATGTCGGGGTTCATCCCTGGCTCTCAAAATGGTTGTTCTGTTTTCGAGTTTCCCCTGGAACATGTCTCGGTTTTTCTCAAATACCCACTTGTGTGCTTAATGTTTCTTTTTTGTTTTTGAACCATTAAAAACTAGACAAAACAATATTTTTAAACATATAAATTAAAAAAATGTTCATGTCCAATTTCTAAATTAAATTTTTGAAAAGAAACAGGGTAAGGGTTTTTGAGCTCTGTTTTCAGTCTGAAACTTAGGCTGTTAGAAACAAATTTACTAGGAACAATAGGGAAAGAATTTGGGGGAAAAGGTTATCTTTTTAGAAAGATACAGATGTTACCTTTCTATTGTAAAATTTTTAGCTCAAAACAAGTTTGGGAAGTGGGAGAAATTTACATTTCTTTGAGCTATGTTCAGTGAGCACTCAAAATTCAGGGCTGCTGACTTAGAAAATACCCTTGATCTTCCTATAAAATTCCCAACGTATCCCTACATGTGAAATGACTGTTTTGCCGTTGGTTATTTGAAAATTTCCACGTGGTACCCCTTGTTTCTAGCCATGGCCGAATGGCCCTCATTGAATTCCAACAACATTTCAACAAATTCAACCCAACAATTCCAATCAATAACAAATCAAACCAAGTCTCAATCAAGCTCAAATACATCAACCAAAGTTCAGTCCATCACACATATCATAAAATCAACCAAACATTTGTTTCAATCATTTATTTTAAGCTTCAAACATCAAATCATATAAAATGACCAATGTATGGGTAATTACTATTTTACCCTGATACTTTTCTATTATTTCCGAAAATGCCCTTGATCTTCCTTTACAATGTATCCCTACATTTGAAATGACTGTTTTGAACTTGGTTATTTGAAAATTTTCCACATGGTATCCCTGTTTCTAGCCATGGCCGAATGACCCTCATTCAATTCCAACAACATTTCAACAAATTCAACCCAACAATTCCAATCAATAACAAATCAAACCAGGTCTCAATCAAGCTCAAATACATCAACCAAAGTTCAATCCATCACACATATCATAAAATCAACCAAACATTTGTTTCAATCATTTATTTTAAGCTTCAAACATCAAAACATATAAAATGCTCGATGTATGGGTAATTACTATTTTACCCTTATACTTTTCTATTATTTCTGAAAAAGCCCTTGATCTTCCTATAAAATTCTCAACGTATCCCTACATGTAAAATGACAGTTTTGCCCTTAGTTATTTGAAAATTTCCACATGGTACCCCTTGTTTCTAGCCATGGCCGAATGGCCCTCATTCAATTCCAACAACATTTCAACAAATTCAACCCAACAATTCCAATCAATAACAAATCAAACCAAGTCTCAATCAAGCTCAAATACATCAACCAAAGTTCAATCCATCACACATATCATAAAATAAACCAAATTTTTGTTTCAATTTTTTATTTTAAGCTTCAAACATCAAAACATATAAAATGCCCGATGTATGGGTAATTACTATTTTACCCTTATACTTTTCTATTATTCTTTGAAAAGGCCCTTGATCTTCCTATAAAATTCCAAATGTATCCCTACATGTGAAATGACTGTTTTGCCCTTGGTTATTTGAAAATTCTCACATGGTACCCCTTGTTTCTAGCCATGGCCAAATGGCCCTCATTCAATTACAACAACATTTAAACAAACTCAACACAACAATTCCAATCAATAACAAATCAAACCAAGTCTCAATCAAGCTCAAATACATCAACCAAAGTTCAATCCATCACACATATCATAAAATCAACCAAACATTTGTTTCAATCATTTATTTTAAGCTTCAAACATCAAAACATATAAAATGCCCGATGTATAGGTAATTACTATTTTACCCTTATACTTTTCTATTGTTTTCGAAAATGCCCTTGATCGTCCTGTAAAATTCCCAATGTATCCCTACATGTGAAATGACTGTTTTGCCCTTGGTTATTTGAAAATTTCCACATGGTACCCCTTGTTTATAGCCAGGGCCGAATGGCCCTCATTCAATTCCAACAACATTTCAACAAATTCAACCCAACAATTCCAATCAATAACAAATCAAACCAAGTCTCAATCAAGCTCAAATACATCAACCAAAGTTGGATCCATCACACATATCATAAAATCAACCAAACATTTATTTCAATAATTTATTTTAAGCTTCAAACCTGAAAACATATAAAATGCCCGATGTATGGGTAATTACTATTTTACCCTTATACTTTTCTATTATTCTTTGAAAAGGCCCTTGATCTTCCTATAAAATTCCAAATGTATCCCTACATGTGAAATGACTATTTTGCCCTTGGTTATTTGAAAATTTCCACATGGTACCCCTTGTTTCTAGCCATGGCCGAATGGCCCTCATTGAATTCCAACAACATTTCAACAAATTCAACCCAACAATTCCAATCAATAACAAATCAAACCAAGTCTCAATCAAGCTCAAATACATCAACCAAAGTTCAGTCCATCACACATATCATAAAATCAACCAAACATTTGTTTCAATCATTTATTTTAAGCTTCAAACATCAAATCATATAAAATGACCAATGTATGGGTAATTACTATTTTACCCTGATACTTTTCTATTATTTCCGAAAATGCCCTTGATCTTCCTTTACAATGTATCCCTACATTTGAAATGACTGTTTTGAACTTGGTTATTTTAAAATTTTCCATATGGTACCCCTGTTTCTAGCCATGGCCGAATGACCCTCATTCAATTCCAACAACATTTCAACAAATTCAACCCAACAATTTCAATCAATAACAAATCAAACCAGGTCTCAATCAAGCTCAAATACATCAACCAAAGTTCAATCCGTCACACATATCATAAAATCAACCAAACATTTGTTTCAATCATTTATTTTAAGCTTCAAACATCAAAAGATGTAAAATGCCCGATGTATGGGTAATTACTATTTTACCCTTATACTTTTCTATTATTTCTGAAAAAGCCCTTGATCTTCCTATAAAATTCTCAACGTATCCCTACATGTAAAATGACAGTTTTGCCTTTAGTTATTTGAAAATTTCCACATGGTACCCCTTGTTTCTAGCCATGGCCGAATGGCCCTCATTCAATTCCAACAACATTTCAACAAATTCAACCCAACAATTCCAATCAATAACAAATCAAACCAAGTCTCAATCAAGCTCAAATACATCAACCAAAGTTCAATCCATCACACATATCATAAAATAAACCAAATTTTTGTTTCAATTTTTTATTTTAAGCTTCAAACATCAAAACATATAAAATGCCCAATGTATGGGTAATTACTATTTTACCCTTATACTTTTCTATTATTCTTTGAAAAGGCCCTTGATCTTCCTATAAAATTCCCAATGTATCCCTACATGTGAAATGACTGTTTTGCCCTTGGTTATTTGAAAATTTCCACATGGTACCCCTTGTTTATAGCCAGGGCCGAATGGCCCTCATTCAATTCCAACAACATTTCAACAAATTCAACCCAACAATTCCAATCAATAACAAATCAAACCAAGTCTCAATCAAGCTCAAATACATCAACCAAAGTTGGATCCATCACACATATCATAAAATCAACCAAACATTTATTTCAATAATTTATTTTAAGCTTCAAACCTGAAAACATATAAAATGCCCGATGTATGGGTAATTACTATTTTACCCTTATACTTTTCTATTATTCTTTGAAAAGGCCCTTGATCTTCCTATAAAATTCCAAATGTATCCCTACATGTGAAATGACTGTTTTGCCCTTGGTTATTTGAAAATTCTCACATGGTACCCCTTGTTTCTAGCCATGGCCAAATGGCCCTCATTCAATTACAACAACATTTAAACAAACTCAACACAACAATTCCAATCAATAACAAATCAAACCAAGTCTCAATCAAGCTCAAATACATCAACCAAAGTTCAATCCATCACACATATCATAAAATCAACCAAACATTTGTTTCAATCATTTATTTTAAGCTTCAAACATCAAAACATATAAAATGCCCGATGTATAGGTAATTACTATTTTACCCTTATACTTTTCTATTGTTTTCGAAAATGCCCTTGATCGTCCTGTAAAATTCCCAATGTATCCCTACATGTGAAATGACTGTTTTGCCCTTGGTTATTTGAAAATTTCCATATGGTACCCCTTGTTTATAGCCAGGGCCGAATGGCCCTCATTCAATTCCAACAACATTTCAACAAATTCAACCCAACAATTCCAATCAATAACAAATCAAACCAAGTCTCAATCAAGCTCAAATACATCAACCAAAGTTGGATCCATCACACATATCATAAAATCAACCAAACATTTATTTCAATAATTTATTTTAAGCTTCAAACCTGAAAACATATAAAATGCCCGATGTATGGGTAATTACTATTTTACCCTTATACTTTTCTATTATTCTTTGAAAAGGCCCTTGATCTTCCTATAAAATTCCAAATGTATCCCTACATGTGAAATGACTATTTTGCCCTTGGTTATTTGAAAATTTCCACATGGTACCCCTTGTTTCTAGCCATGGCCGAATGGCCCTCATTGAATTCCAACAACATTTCAACAAATTCAACCCAACAATTCCAATCAATAACAAATCAAACCAAGTCTCAATCAAGCTCAAATACATCAACCAAAGTTCAGTCCATCACACATATCATAAAATCAACCAAACATTTGTTTCAATCATTTATTTTAAGCTTCAAACATCAAATCATATAAAATGACCAATGTATGGGTAATTACTATTTTACCCTGATACTTTTCTATTATTTCCGAAAATGCCCTTGATCTTCCTTTACAATGTATCCCTACATTTGAAATGACTGTTTTGAACTTGGTTATTTTAAAATTTTCCATATGGTACCCCTGTTTCTAGCCATGGCCGAATGACCCTCATTCAATTCCAACAACATTTCAACAAATTCAACCCAACAATTTCAATCAATAACAAATCAAACCAGGTCTCAATCAAGCTCAAATACATCAACCAAAGTTCAATCCGTCACACATATCATAAAATCAACCAAACATTTGTTTCAATCATTTATTTTAAGCTTCAAACATCAAAACATATAAAATGCCCGATGTATGGGTAATTACTATTTTACCCTTATACTTTTCTATTATTTCTGAAAAAGCCCTTGATCTTCCTATAAAATTCTCAACGTATCCCTACATGTAAAATGACAGTTTTGCCCTTAGTTATTTGAAAATTTCCACATGGTACCCCTTGTTTCTAGCCATGGCCGAATGGCCCTCATTCAATTCCAACAACATTTCAACAAATTCAACCCAACAATTCCAATCAATAACAAATCAAACCAAGTCTCAATCAAGCTCAAATACATCAACCAAAGTTCAATCCATCACACATATCATAAAATAAACCAAATTTTTGTTTCAATTTTTTATTTTAAGCTTCAAACATCAAAACATATAAAATGCCCAATGTATGGGTAATTACTATTTTACCCTTATACTTTTCTATTATTCTTTGAAAAGGCCCTTGATCTTCCTATAAAATTCCCAATGTATCCCTACATGTGAAATGACTGTTTTGCCCTTGGTTATTTGAAAATTTCCACATGGTACCCCTTGTTTATAGCCAGGGCCGAATGGCCCTCATTCAATTCCAACAACATTTCAACAAATTCAACCCAACAATTCCAATCAATAACAAATCAAACCAAGTCTCAATCAAGCTCAAATACATCAACCAAAGTTGGATCCATCACACATATCATAAAATCAACCAAACATTTATTTCAATAATTTATTTTAAGCTTCAAACCTGAAAACATATAAAATGCCCGATGTATGGGTAATTACTATTTTACCCTTATACTTTTCTATTATTCTTTGAAAAGGCCCTTGATCTTCCTATAAAATTCCAAATGTATCCCTACATGTGAAATGACTGTTTTGCCCTTGGTTATTTGAAAATTTCCACATGGTACCCCTTGTTTCTAGCCATGGCCGAATGGCCCTCATTCAATTCCAAGAACATTTAAACAAATTCAACACAACAATTCCAATCAATAACAAATCAAACCAAGTCTCAATCAAGCTCAAATACATCAACCAAAGTTCAGTCCATCACACATATCATAAAATCAACCAAACATTTCTTTCAATCATTTATTTTAAGATTCAAACATCAATACATATAAAATGCACGATGTATGGGTAATTACTATTTTACCCTTATACTTTTCTATTGTTTTCGAAAATGCCCTTGATCGTCCTATAAAATTCCCAACGTATCCCTACATGTGAAATGACTGTTTTGTCGTTGGTTATTTGAAAATTTCCACGTGGTACCCCTTGTTTCTAGCCATGGCCGAATGGCCCTCATTCAATTCCAACAACATTTCAACAAATTCAACCCAACAATTCCAATCAATAACAAATCAAACCAAGTCTCAATCAAGCTCAAATACATCAACCAAAGTTCAGTCCATCACACATATCATAAAATCAACCAAACATTTGTTTCAATCATTTATTTTAAGCTTCAAACATCAAATCATATAAAATGACCAATGTATGGGTAATTACTATTTTACCCTGATACTTTTCTATTATTTCCGAAAATGCCCTTGATCTTCCTTTACAATGTATCCCTACATTTGAAATGACTGTTTTGAACTTGGTTATTTGAAAATTTTCCATATGGTACCCCTGTTTCTAGCCATGGCCGAATGACCCTCATTCAATTCCAACAACATTTCAACAAATTCAACCCAACAATTTCAATCAATAACAAATCAAACCAGGTCTCAATCAAGCTCAAATACATCAACCAAAGTTCAATCCGTCACACATATCATAAAATCAACCAAACATTTGTTTCAATCATTTATTTTAAGCTTCAAACATCAAAACATATAAAATGCCCGATGTATGGGTAATTACTATTTTACCCTTATACTTTTCTATTATTCTTTGAAAAGGCCCTTGATCTTCCTATAAAATTCCAAATGTATCCCTACATGTGAAATGACTGTTTTGCCCTTGGTTATTTGAAAATTTCCACATGGTACCCCTTGTTTGTAGCCATGGCCGAATGGCCCTCATTGAATTCCAACAACATTTCAACAAATTCAACCCAACAATTCCAATCAATAACAAATCAAACCAAGTCTCAATCAAGCTCAAATACATCAACCAAAGTTCAGTCCATCACACATATCATAAAATCAACCAAACATTTGTTTCAATCATTTATTTTAAGCTTCAAACATCAAATCATATAAAATGACCAATGTATGGGTAATTACTATTTTACCTTGATACTTTTCTATTATTTCCGAAAATGCCCTTGATCTTCCTTTACAATGTATCCCTACATTTGAAATGACTGTTTTGAACTTGGTTATTTTAAAATTTTCCATATGGTACCCCTGTTTCTAGCCATGGCCGAATGACCCTCATTCAATTCCAACAACATTTCAACAAATTCAACCCAACAATTTCAATCAATAACAAATCAAACCAGGTCTCAATCAAGCTCAAATACATCAACCAAAGTTCAATCCGTCACACATATCATAAAATCAACCAAACATTTGTTTCAATCATTTATTTTAAGCTTCAAACATCAAAACATATAAAATGCCCGATGTCTGGGTAATTACTATTTTACCCTTATACTTTTCTATTATTCTTTGAAAAGGCCCTTGATCTTCCTATAAAATTCCAAATGTATCCCTACATGTGAAATGACTGTTTTGCCCTTGGTTATTTGAAAATTTCCACATGGTACCCCTTGTTTCTAGCCATGGCCGAATGGCCCTCATTGAATTCCAACAACATTTCAACAAATTCAACCCAACAATTCCAATCAATAACAAATCAAACCAAGTCTCAATCAAGCTCAAATACATCAACCAAAGTTCAGTCCATCACACATATCATAAAATCAACCAAACATTTGTTTCAATCATTTATTTTAAGCTTCAAACATCAAATCATATAAAATGACCAATGTATGGGTAGTTACTATTTTACCTTGATACTTTTCTATTATTTCCGAAAATGCCCTTGATCTTCCTTTACAATGTATCCCTACATTTGAAATGACTGTTTTGAACTTGGTTATTTTAAAATTTTCCATATGGTACCCCTGTTTCTAGCCATGGCCGAATGACCCTCATTCAATTCCAACAACATTTCAACAAATTCAACCCAACAATTTCAATCAATAACAAATCAAACCAGGTCTCAATCAAGCTCAAATACATCAACCAAAGTTCAATCCGTCACACATATCATAAAATCAACCAAACATTTGTTTCAATCATTTATTTTAAGCTTCAAACATCAAAACATATAAAATGCCCGATGTATGGGTAATTACTATTTTACCCTTATACTTTTCTATTATTTCTGAAAAAGCCCTTGATCTTCCTATAAAATTCTCAACGTATCCCTACATGTAACATGACAGTTTTGCCCTTAGTTATTTGAAAATTTCCACATGGTACCCCTTGTTTCTAGCCATGGCCAAATGGCCCTCATTGAATTCCAACAACATTTCAACAAATTCAACCCAACAATTCCAATCAATAACAAATCAAACCAAGTCTCAATCAAGCTCAAATACATCAACCAAAGTTCAGTCCATCACACATATCATAAAATCAACCAAACATTTGTTTCAATCATTTATTTTAAGCTTCAAACATCAAATCATATAAAATGACCAATGTATGGGTAATTACTATTTTACCCTGATACTTTTCTATTATTTCCGAAAATGCCCTTGATCTTCCTTTACAATGTATCCCTACATTTGAAATGACTGTTTTGAACTTGGTTATTTGAAAATTTTCCATATGGTACCCCTGTTTCTAGCCATGGCCGAATGACCCTCATTCAATTCCAACAACATTTCAACAAATTCAACCCAACAATTTCAATCAATAACAAATCAAACCAGGTCTCAATCAAGCTCAAATACATCAACCAAAGTTCAATCCGTCACACATATCATAAAATCAACCAAACATTTGTTTCAATCATTTATTTTAAGCTTCAAACATCAAAACATATAAAATGCCCGATGTATGGGTAATTACTATTTTACCCTTATACTTTTCTATTATTTCTGAAAAAGCCCTTGATCTTCCTATAAAATTCTCAACGTATCCCTACATGTAAAATGACAGTTTTGCCCTTAGTTATTTGAAAATTTTCACATGGTACCCCTTGTTTCTAGCCATGGCCAAATGGCCCTCATTGAATTCCAACAACATTTCAACAAATTCAACCCAACAATTCCAATCAATAACAAATCAAACCAAGTCTCAATCAAGCTCAAATACATCAACCAAAGTTCAGTCCATCACACATATCATAAAATCAACCAAACATTTGTTTCAATCATTTATTTTAAGCTTCAAACATCAAATCATATAAAATGACCAATGTATGGGTAATTACTATTTTACCCTGATACTTTTCTATTATTTCCGAAAATGCCCTTGATCTTCCTTTACAATGTATCCCTACATTTGAAATGACTGTTTTGAACTTGGTTATTTGAAAATTTTCCACATGGTATCCCTGTTTCTAGCCATGGCCGAATGACCCTCATTCAATTCCAACAACATTTCAACAAATTCAACCCAACAATTCCAATCAATAACAAATCAAACCAGGTCTCAATCAAGCTCAAATACATCAACCAAAGTTCAATCTGTCACACATATCATAAAATCAACCAAACATTTGTTTCAATCATTTATTTTAAGCTTCAAACATCAAAACATATAAAATGCCCGATGTATGGGTAATTACTATTTTACCCTTATACTTTTCTATTATTTCCGAAAAGGCCCTTGATCCTCCTATAAAATTCTCAACGTATCCCTACATGTAAAATGACAGTTTTGCCCTTAGTTATTTGAAAATTTCCACATGGTACCCCTTGTTTCTAGCCATGGCCGAATGGCCCTCATTCAATTCCAACAACATTTCAACAAATTCAACCCAACAATTCCAATCAATAACAAATCAAACCAAGTCTCAATCAAGCTCAAATACATCAACCAAAGTTCAATCCATCACACATATCATAAAATAAACCAAATTTTTGTTTCAATTTTTTATTTTAAGCTTCAAACATCAAAACATATAAAATGCCCGATGTATGGGTAATTACTATTTTACCCTTATACTTTTCTATTATTCTTTGAAAAGGCCCTTGATCTT